>JAWNOF010000021.1:17685000-20185000 GCA_035046165.1 Drosophila rubida
CACACATCCAATCCCAATTCCAAATCTGAACTCGAGTGCAGGTCTGGCGGCGCCAGGAAGCATCGAGCTGCGCGTTGTCATAATTTAAATCGCGTCCACGCGTAAGCCCAGGAAAAAATATGGTAAACTATTGTCGGAGCACTTTGTGGCCGTGCTGCCTGCTGCCTGCTACCAGCCATAATTTTCCAGGAAAAACGCATGGAAATGAGCATTAGACAAAAAGGGTTTTTCACCCATTTTAACGATTATGCAATGCGCCAGCTACGCTTGCCTTTCACGCTCCTCTCTCGCTCCCCTCACGCATACCAAATCAGCCTTTTTACCTGTTGATGATACGGCACAAGTTGCCCGGGGACAACGCGGCGGGAGCGGGGGCGGGGCCTTGGGGTGCTGCCGGAAGGCTGTGACAATGTTATGCGCTAATTGAGCACAAAAACATTTTCTGGCCCCCCAGTTTTATAGCCATATTGCGGCACTACGCAACACGAATTGCCATGAAATTATAACGCAGACTACAACTTAACTTACTTAAAATTATTACACTATCAATTTATAAGAGTTTAAGTCTAGTGAAAGAAAAAGATACATATTATATTATTATTAAATTTAGAGTAATTTTTGTATCAATAACATTTAAGTTTGTATTTTTTGAATTGATTTTTAAATTATGATATCATCACATGCATTCCTAGTGAATGAATAAATAAACACTGCAAGCTAACTAACCCTACACCAAATAATTTCGGTCTCAGTTTGCTCAACTTGTAGTCGAGTGTAATGCGCTCAATATGCTTGTTGCACGCATTGTTCCCTGCCACACGTGTGCCAGCCAAATAAAAAAAGGAAAATGATAAAACTTGTTGAAAATTCCCCGCATCTCGTTAGCTCCTCTCATTTGCAGCGCCTTATGACAGTTTTATGAGCTCTCCGCCCCTCCCCCGGCCACTGCCCTGGTCCCCAGAGGCAGACAGGCTAGTTTTGTTTAAATGCAGGCAACAAAAAATTATAATTATGCATAATTTAATTTTATTATAATATGCATTCTCCATATGACATTGTGCAGTATCGAGACATTCTTGGAAGACGCAGCGGAAGCCGCTGGCGACAGGCTACTCATCCCCCACCCCTATTCCCTTTCCCCAACTCCTGCCACTGCGCTGCAACATTGTGTTGCATGTGCGTTTGTGTGTGTGTGTTGTCATTCTACCCAAATTTATGCATTCTTCATTTTTAGTGGTAATTTGATTTTGATTTGGGAATTTTAATTAATAATCGTATTTCGGGGCGCCCGATTGCATTGCATTCGTGTTGAAATACAGCTGGGGAGCTCAGCGAGGGGGCAGCAACAGAACAGACATGGACATTGAATACCAAAAATCCAATTCAGCATAATAATAATTTGATGGCATTTAAAACATCTAATTGGGCAGAAACAGAAACAGTTCTTTATACGTTACATCAGAAAAAGCTTTTGGAGCTCACTCAGGTGTGGCCCGTTTATGAGATTGGTTAGTTTTTAATGGTCTGTATAATGATGAGGGTTATGTGAGCAGCCCGTAATTAACAGGCAACTGTTGAAGTTTATTGCTGGAAAATTGTGTGATCTATTTTAATGGGATTTGTTGATAATGCCCAAACATCGTAAATATGTGAAAGACAACTTTTAATATAGCAGTTTTTGTCACGGAAGAACTGTTATGAATGTGAATTATCATAGTCAAATTATGAGCATTAAAGAGCATATAAATATAACTATGTTAATTTAATATTTGGGAATAATTTATCATGAAGAATATATGAAGTTTTACTAATATATATACGAATGAGAACATAAAGTTATTATTGAAAGAACTTTTAAGATTTACCAGCCTCAAAAATATTTGAAAAACGAAGTCTGAACTTTAATAAATGATGCATTAATGATAAAACTTTAATACATTTATTCACTAATAGAAATATGTTGTCGAGAAGCAACTTTTAAGGTTGTGATTCAGCTGTTTATTTCTCTCTTAACTGAGAATTCTTTGGAATTCTGCGGAACTGCAGTAGAAGTATGGAATAGAAAGCGGAACTCACGTCTTGGATTACAGTAATCTCATCTGGGAGATCGAAAAGACTCAATTAGTGACCGCTTGGGAGCATCTAAAGAATCCTGGCTACTGGCGGAAATTGGCAAAAAGGATCAATTTTCTGCGAAAGGACTTTTGAGACACAGCGCACACTTTAACGGGATAAGATGCGTTTAAGCAAATGAACACACAAAGGCAACACAAAGCAGAGCAGGCGAACGAGCAGTAAAAGCAGTAAAAAATAAAGAATCTAAAAGCGGCAGCAACTGCGTCGGCAGTGCATTGAAGTAGGCCAGACAAAAGAGCAAGAAGAGCACTTGGCCAGGGCCGAAACGGCAAATGGCAAATGGCAAACGGCGAACGACGAACGACGAACGGTCAACCGTCTGGAGGAACCACAAAAGGCAAACGGCGGCAGCTGGCAAAAGGCGGCCGGACAGGAGATTAATACGAGCCGAGCTGGGCTCGCAAAGTGGCAACAAAGGCGAGCCTGCTGACAGGAGAAGAAAGACGGAAGCAGCTCCCCGCACGTCTGCTAGCAATGTTAATTCCATTTAGCAAATAATTTCAAATCGATGCGTGTAAAGCGCAGCGAATGCAATCAATGTGCAGCTCAGCTGCCAGTCCAAACATGTTGTATCCTGTTGCGTGCCGCTCGCTGCCCGCTGCCCGCCTCCCGCTAAGGACTCGCATGAACTGAGACTTGGGTTCGACTCGGTGTTAAGTGCACAATTTCATGGCAGTCGCAAAATATTAACAGCTCACTTCGTTCCTTTTGCACTTCGCCGCCTGTTGACACTTTCAGCTGTCCTGTCAAACACCACCCGTTGTCCCTGCGCTGTCCTTTGGTGCTAATATGCTAAGCAGCAGGTTGCCAAAAAAAAAGAACTCAATTAAAGAAAAAGAGAAACTCGTGCTGTCATCAGCGTCACAGTCCCACTGCGAAGTTAGCCAGAAAAAATCTGTTAGCGCTGACGCAACTGTGGGAAAGTCTCTGGGACGCTTTGCTGATCCCGAATCCAACTCAAAACACTTGACCCACATACCAGCGATATCAACAGCAATCTAATCTACACAATAAGCCTACCCTCGTTTCGAATTGCGCAGCCTGTAATCGATACCCGAGCGGATCAGTGGTGATCAAACACAAAAGACGCGATTTTATGCTACATTAAATATAATCAAAGGCAAAAACCATATCAAAGCATTTGATAAGTGGCATCTGTCCTGACATCAATAAGGCTTTAGTTATGGTTTCCATATCAAGATACTTTGGATTGGAGGAGACCAGCAAATAAATAAACTCGATAGGCAGAGAAGCAGTCGACTGCACTTTTTTTTTTTTAATTTTACATATATTTATTTATTATGTAGTTGAACCAATACAAGCACTATAGTACCATAACAACACATTTCGGGAATATTCCATATAGACCAATCCTCAAACATATATGTCATAGGGACTTATCGAACTAGTTTCAAATTTTCCCGCCCAACATGTCAAATGATTTTATTTGAGCATTACGAATTTGGAGTAGGCTTTGACTCTTACGTCACTACATTGAGAAAACTTTTTGGTATGTCCTATTCCATTATCAAAAACCTCAGTCACATCTGTGAGCTAGCGAAGTAAAGAGTCATTGTAAGTTCACATATTTATTTATTAATATTTATTTTTTTTTATCCACAAATTGAAAAAAGGCCAAACGGCACATTTATTTTATTATAATTTATTAATATTATTTTTCACTCACAAATTAAAAATGCCTAGCGGTGATTTTTTAGGATTTATAGAATCTTTGAAGCTTAACGAGAGAAAGAGTTAATATTATTAACGATGGGACGCCGCAAGACTAAACGTAAGGCCCCGCCACGCCGCAAGGTTCTCCACGAGTTGGACAAGCAGTTCAACTGCCCATTTTGCAATAACTTGCAGTGCTGCGATGTCGTTATGTAAGTTCAAGTTTCAAGTCAATTTCAATTATATGCTAATGATAACTTCTATAATTAGGGACAAACTGCGCAACACGGGTCGCATAACTTGTCGCGAGTGCAATGAAAGCTATAAGACAAAAATAATATCGCTATCCGAGCCAGTCGACGTCTATAATGATTGGATAGATGCCTGTGAAATGGCCAATACTGCAAATAATGTAATGCCATAAACAATGTATCAGTAAATATTACTGACCAACAAGTTGCAATTTCTTAAAAATGCTAATCAAAAAAAAAATACCATCAATAAAAGCTAAGAAGTATGCAACATTAAATATTCGTTGAATTTCTTAACACGCTGCCTAAAGGTATGCTACAGATAATTTTGTATGAGCCACAGTGAATTTATTTAGAGTGTATGTTGCACAGTCTATTAATTTAGTCTTCAACAAATAAGTCTTAAAAATTAAGCATAATTCAAACTGAACCCAGTAATTGTTTAGTCATAGTTCCACTTTATATTTTTACTTAAGGCAATTTAATGTCTATATGTCCACAAACTAATACGTTTTATTATATATTTAACTAAGTTTGGTTTATATGAGATATTCCCAAAATGTGTTATGGTGCTTTGTTGGTACTGATTCAACTGTCTAGTAAATAAATGTATATACAAATTTATATTTATTTTATTATATGTATATACAGATAGCTTATAGCAGAAATCTTTCAATGAATTCGCAAAGTTCTTTGAGAACTATTAACTGACACCAATTTAACGCGTATCACTCGCCTCATTATGCTGACCCACATTTTAAATAGTTTCAAATATTTGCTCAGTTGCCTGAAATTTGGCACATCTTGGCTAGTGATTAGTATAAAAAGGGCAGTCAGCGGTTCAGTTAGCATTGTAATCGTTTGCATCATTAATTAATCAACAATATGTTTTCCAGCAAGTTTCTGATCATGAGCTTCGGTAAGGCACAAGGATATGTAAAATAGTTTTGCAACACTTGCTAACACTATAATCACTTATTCAGCTCTTTTCGCTGTGATCATCGCGGTGTCTGGTGAAGAAATCAGCGATCGTCGCTTCCGCTGGAGTGGCTCCAATGAACAGGAGGCCGACGAGAAAGAGTCCGATGAAGAGGCAGTGCAAAAAACCGATAGTGACGATGAGGATGATGAAGATACTGACGAGGATGACAACAATGTAGTGGTCCTGCAGGACGAAGCTGACAGTGGCGATGAACCACAAGAGGAAGCCAAAAGTGATGACGATGATGACAATGACAGTGACAGCGATAGTAATGAAGACAATGCTTAAACCAAGCTATCTACAATTTCTTATAAACCCCAATTTTAAATGTTATCCATAATTTAAAAACAAACAAAATAGCAAACAGTAGAGTTAAATACGTTCAAATATTTGTAAATAATTAAAATAAAAAATCATATTGACATTAAATAAATCACAATGGTTTGAAAGTTAAAAATGTAGTATTCTATTTTATACATCTTAGGTAATAATTGCAATGTTACTAATAAAAGTAATAAGAGTTATTAATGCAGAAAATATTTTCTTTTAATTACACACCCTCGCATCGCAAACTTTATTTTAATTTTATTATCGTCTCCATTGCTTCTCTGACAAGCTAAGTGATTTGGTTTTCAGCTTGTTAATGTAATTATAATCTTTTGGTTGCCAAGTTCCTATTTTGAATATCGCAGACCATTCTAGGAATTGAACGCCGTTTGGCCTATAACCCATTCCTTCCATTATCGGCGACCCACTGAACCTTATAGGAATTCCTCGAATTGTATAGTTTAAATAAGACCGCAATGGCAATTCGTTGCAGACCGTCATAAAACTGAACCGTGGACTCTGTCGGTTATACAGAATTATAGGGGTTTTACTTGTATAATAAATTTTATTTAACATAATTTAATTTATGCATAATAATTCAATTTCATTATGGTTTACATACATTTATTTATATTTTAATAAGTAATTGTATTATGCATTTAAATATATTTTAGGTATATTTAAACTATGACTAAACGTAAATTTCACATAATTATGCCATCGTTCAATAATTTAATTTAATTATGCTCAATTCAATTACATACTTGTTTTACTAAATTTTAAACATGCTTTTTATTTGATTGTGTTAAACGAGCAAACCAAAGTTGGAATGATAGACAGCAAAAACAAAATTAGAAACAGAAAACGCAAAAACATTTAACACAAACTTTTACAATTACTAGACGGTTCTTTAAAAGAGGTTCCTTGAGGTTCTTCCCTCTGCCATATCCTTCCCTAGCTGTTAATATTTATCAACATTGTCGTTGCCTCCACACCAAGAGAGATCCTGCCATACTTGCGACCCAGTTTGATTTTGGAATTTGGGCGCCAAACAATAAATTGCACACGTTCTTCTATTTATCATTCGTTTAGTTATTTTTCACTTTGCTGTTCCTGTTATTGTTATTGTTGCTGTAGGGTGCCTTTTATGCGTTGCGTTGCGTCTTGAGTCTTGTTTTCTCATCGCACATTCCCAGCCACGTTGCACGATCCGATGATCCGCTCATCACACATTGCTGTCCGTGCCCACGGCTCCGGTGAAGGAGAACGGCTGCGCATTGTTCACAATGCCCGCCCGATCGTTCGTCGTGGACGTAGCATTGCCGCCGTATCCTGTCTGCTGGGCCGCCGCGCGCATATCATCAGCGGAAGCTCTGTGAGAGGAATTAAGAGAATCAACAATTAGTTAAATGCAAATACAAGAATAATTATGATAATTATACTGGGAATAAAGGACGAAATCAATAGAGAACTAATAAGTTTGCGTGCGAGCAAAGGAATCGTGCATTGCCAAGGACCAGTCGAAAAAACAGAGATTATGAAAAAAACGCTGTATTGGCGCTAAAACTATAAAAGGGAAAAAGAGGCTAAGAACTGAACAAATCTGTTTCAAGTTCCAATTCAAAATATTGCCATGGAACTGTTGGGAAAGCATTCAAACTACATAAAAGGAAATCAAAAATGGAATACTTAAATTATTGACCAGTTAGCTACGCAACTATTTCAAAATATACAAAGTGAAAACTATACACTACTCAATTAAACAATAAGTTTGTGCTACTTGATAACGTTATAATTATTGATTGGATGTTAGCGTACTTCTTGCGGTTGTTTTTGTTGTTGTAGTTGCTGTTGTAGTTGGCTTTTTGTTGGATACTGCAATGGCTTTTAACTGGACTGTTCTGGGGCAGTTTGGCATGAACAATTCATTAGCATTTAAGTATATATATTTTAATTGAAGCATTTCGTCCATTTAAGTTTAAAACAAAACATTTGATTGAGTGATCCTTGTTAGTGTTGTGTTTGATATGAAATCATTTTCACTATGTAATTTGAACTAGTTTGCAAGCTAGGACTCTTCTCCGACTACCAGTAACACGTTATCATATTGAGATTATGCAAGTAGTATTTATAAAGAAAGCCATACTGGATGCCAATATGGATCCACTAGGATGCTGACATTTTTGCTTTTAGATAATGCGTTGCGAGTATCGTTTTGCTGCGAGTTACTATGTAGGCATATAACAAAAACTTAAACTTAATAATAAATACATAAGATCTAAATGGAATGTTTCGAGATGGAAACTGTATGGGGCAAAGCCGAAGTCTGACAACTGACTTGTTTACAATATCTTTAAATTAAGTATGAACAATTCTGATATAAGTTTGTATATATCTATTATGCAGCCACGAAAAACGAAACATTTAACATTTAAATTTGTTTGGCATTCAAGCTATGCATATCATGTTAATGTTCTCCAATTTTTTGATACAGTACAATATTGCTCAACGATTCATTAATTTTCTTTGAATTTGCATTTGTGTGGAAGCTGCTCATCGTAATCTACTTTACTTTTGTTTTCTATAGTGTTCATTTTCGTTTATTTTCGCTATACTTCTCTGCTTGCCATCATAGAATTTTCTCACTAAAAATAAACTTTACATATATTTATATATATAATATATATATACATATGTAAATTGTTATACTTTGTATTTATATGCATATGTATGTTTAGTATATTTAACTGTACTTTTAACAACACCGTCGCACGCGACAAAAGACATTTAAAAATGGAGAAATGCAACTACATGCAAAGGACGACAAATGACCAAACAACATTTTGCAAACATTTTGTTTAGTAACAATTATGAAAAGTTTCCTTGCTTATTCTTTGTTTTTCAATTGGTGGGGTGTTTTTTTTTAATTTGTATTATTTATGATGTCCTTTTATTGTGTTTTAGATTCTTGTTTTGTTATTTGATTTTCACTTTTAATTGGAACGAACACTAAAAGCTATGCGTCATAAAATATTTGTTACTCAATATTTTTCGTCATGATATTTCTTTGTCAAATCGTCATTGTATTTGTGTGTTGGGTGTTCGTGTGAGTATCTGCAGTGAAGGTGTGTGTAAGTGTGTGTATTCGAGTTGTTTAATTTTTGGCAGTTTATGCATTTAGTTGGCGCATTTATGTTGGACGCCAAACGTCAGGGTCTTCCATGAGTGTGATATGTTGATCGCCGCCCATTTGCATTTGGCCGCCCGCCTGGTCGCCTCCCATTTGTGTGGGCGATGTGGCCGCAGCAGCCATGTCCTCGCGCGAAGCTCTAATGTTATATGGTAGCATATCGTGTTGGGTTTGTTTCATTTGCATTGCCGATTAAATTATGTGTTAGATAACATTCGATAGAATTGTAAGCGTAATCACAGCGCAAGCACGTCAAGGAATAGAGAAAACATTGTTTCGATTAGCATTTAGTGCCTTCTCCTCCTCATCTCCTTCGCACTCTGCGGTCACTAACAGACTAAGACTAGCCAACTAATTGCTTTAGCCTACAACCTCTACAATACTCACTTTTTGCCTAACGCCATCATGCCGTAGATAGCGCCGGTGGCAAAGATCAAGCCGCTGCCGAAGAGACTCGCCAGGCCGAAGCACATGAAGATGGGCGGCACGGCCAACCTATCGGCAAAAAGAGATAGCAATTAGTGGGTGTACAAGCAGTATAAATAGAGCTACTCACGCGCAGTAGAGACCCGCTCGGAAGTACATTGGCTTGGCTTCGACCTTACCCGCCAGCTGGTCGACCTGCTCGATGCAGGGAAAGCAACAAGGCGCCTCCAGCGCCATCACTATAAACCCGGCCACCATTTGGATGATGCCGGCGACAAGGCAAGAGACATTCAGTGTGAGGATCGAGACGACATTCCACAGACCGAAGAGTATGGCGACTGCAATGGAAAAGGCCAATTAATAAGATAACGCAGTATGTATATGTGCAATTGAAAGTTTGTGGAAATAAAAGGGGCAAACAATCCACCCACAACATAACCAAATTAGGGGCGTTGCTGCTTTCTCAGCATACAACACGAAGACAACCAATGTATAAATTATCTATTTTATGATTGGTTAAATTAAAATTTCATTCAGTGCCAACCAAGAACGCCTACTACATTTGGCCTCATTACCACATGCAGGTTTGAAGCATGTCGAGCGCAATCTAATCGCTGAAGCTGACTCATCCAACTGCTAAATTCGCTGCAAGGTTGAATTCTTTTATTTGCCATAAAATAAACAAAAAGAATGAATGATATTATACAGTAGAGAAGTGCGACACAGACCAGAGAAGCGTGACAAAACCAGCAGAAACACTTGTTCAAATTAGAGCACTCGTCTGATCGACAACTGGACAAATAAATAGAGAATAAAGACCACATTGTCACTGGGCAACTGTCTGTCTAACTGCCTCTCTGCTGGTTGCTATAAGCCGACGATCTCGCCGATGCGATAAATTCAATTATAGTGAAGCACATGCCTCCGAAATTACGTGCGTCTAGCACATTATATTTAAATATTTTATCAGCTGAAATCGCAGCGAGAGCTTAAATTCGCCTGATAACACTTGTACAACTAAGTAAACAAATACGTTAAGGTGTTAATTAAGTCAGTTGACGCCACAGATGATTCTGGAACTCAGGGATTTATTATTATAACCTAGGGTATTTTGAAGCTGTAATCCTACAACAGAAACGTTTTAAAAGTGAACTCGTTTCGCCGGTAAACTGATCTCATTGTTGAGGTTATTGCGGTTCAGATCTCAACTCGTATGTTGAGCGGAATTAAACAAATGCTGTTACGTTAGTACTTGTATTATTCATGAACAAATTTTTAGCTTCTGCAGAAAAAACCAGTTTCAGGAAGCCGCAACAGTGAATTTCATAAAATTGAATTAATATTAACCACAAATGAAATAAATAAAAATACTTTAAAGAGCATGCGAACATTGAACATTGGTGCGACTTTTAAATTTGTTTGTATGACAACTTTTCCGATTGCAAAAGCAAGAACAGACGCAGCAACTGCGAATAAAGTTGTCTAGTTTATATTCTTCATAAACTGTGTCATTGACCTTCCCATTTTCCTATTTTACATAAAGCGGAACTCGTAAAAGGTGCAAATAGCGTATAGTATATCTTATTGAACTACAATGTCTGGGAAGGAAATGCGGGTTGAATGTCATGGCAACTCAGGGGTGGGAACTGAAGAAAGCACACACACACAGAAAAGAACAATAAAGTATTACGCAAAATAACAGCAGACAGCGAGAGAATGCGAGAGAGACAGGCCGAGAGAGAAAGCGAGAGCCTTTGTGTGTGGGAGGGAGTACGCAAATAGAGCGTAAATGTTGCTGATAAAATAAAAATAAATAGCAATAAAAAAGAGGCATGCAAATTTAATGGCAATTTTAATGTGCAAGGAAAACAAAGAGTTCAACTGCACGAAACGCTAAATCGCGACAAAAGTTCTGTATGCAAAATTCGTATGTATAGTATGTGTGTGTGTGCGTATAAAGGGCACACATATCGACACATACACACAAACATTTCTGTATCCTTTGTAGCGTTTCCTATTGTCTTTATCAATGTCAGGTCGAAGAGCGAGCGAGCGCGCGAGTGTGCGTGCTTTGAGTGTTGTGGGGCGTGTAAGGGGGTGGCGCGCACATACACACACACACACAAGCAACAACATACACTAACACACACATTGAGGCGACGCTTTGAATAGATAGCAAGGTCCATTAGAATAACAAAAAATCGATGCAAGAAACAGTTGTAAATGTTGTACTGCCAATTGTTTTTGTTGTTGTTACTGTTACTTTTAGTTGTGTCTGTCAATGTATACTTACAGAAGGCAGCTACGATGCCCAGCACTCGACTGCCATATTTGAGATACCAGGGCGCTTCTGGACCGCCAGCAGGGTCCGGTTGTTGATTGGGTCGCGCCAGCAGCCCCGTAATCTTTTCCGCAAGCGACTGCACACATAAGAATTGCAATTGATATGACGATTAATAATAGTCGTAAAGCTCATTATGCACATTTGGAAAAATCGACAAATTCAGCATGCAGCTATTGTGACGCGGCCGCTTCTAAAAAATACACGCAACACACACACACATAAACGGCTTTACACACATGCACATTTCACGTCAGCAAAAACTTCTGCCGCGTTCAAGTTTTGATTTGCATTGCTTTGACGCAGTTTATTCACCACACTCTTACGTACCATTTTGTTAAGCAACTATTTGAACTTAAACTATATTTATTGAAACACAAGTTTAGCAATCTTATGCTCTTTTTGACCAACGAAAAAACGCAGAAGAGAATGAAATGCAGAATAAAACAGATAACTCAAGACAATCGACTTGTCGGTTTCGGCGTTGCCACCTTGCAGACAGTCGATTCATATATGGACGTGCTCCTCTCCAATATATAATTGCTCCTCTGCACTGTATAATTGCTCCTCTCCTCTGTATAACTGCTCCTCTCATGTAATGTTGCTAACAGAGACAGTAAAATCAAATTTCACATTACATTATTGCAAAATTAACTAAAAAGCACTTTGCACTGTTCATATTATCAATATTTTGTTGTTTAGATAAGGAAATGAACTGATACAAGTTCACATCAATTGAGTTGTTGCTTGTGCCCCAATTTCATCAATTTAAACGATTAATAATAATAACAATTTGTTATTGCCATCCCCTCAATATGAAAAAGTAAAACACAGATTTTTTGTTGGTTCTCGGGAGTACAAAATAAAATTTGAATACAGTTTTTATTATTTTTTGAAAAATATTGCCATTAACTTTTGGGTTGCACACAAAATGGAGACACGGGAGTTTTGGGACTTAGGGAATTATTGAATTGAGATAACTATGAGATGAGTAATTTTTTATTTTAACGTTGCGTTGCTCTCGTTTTCGATTGAATGAAGTTGTCGATAACTTCACGTCGGTTCGGTTTTATTTTTTATCATCTACAAATTGCCATTGTATTTTCTCATATATTAAATGTATTCAATTATTTGGACGTTGTTTTGCAGTTAAGAGAAATGGATGAAATTGCAAATGTATAGCAAAGATCGGTTTAATTTGGGCGTAAGAACTACGACTTAGTCTATGGCAAGTGTAGAATTTGTAGAATGGTAATAAGATGCAGGAATTGAAAAAAAAAAGTTCTGAGATATAGGGTAGACTGCCCGACTGTTATTGTATGCTAAGGATGGGTCGAAGTACAGATAGATAACGGATTGGTTGGCTTAAATATTAACTTAAATGTGTGTGTTTAACTGCCCGTTGAGTATAGTTATCTATTTGCTATGTCTATTGATTTTGAAAAACAGAAACTAAGAGTAAGTATATGTTTGAACGGGGAATTATAGGTAATTTTACTTGTAGTATGGTTAAAAGCCTTTGCTTACATGTTGCACATTATCGGCATAAACATAATCATAATTGTAATTTTGGTTGTTTTTTTCTCTGTACTTAATACAATTCATCAGTTTTCGTTGCTATTTCTTTTTCATACTGTTGCTTTAAGTTTTGTTGCTATTGTTAATGATTTGATATTCATTGCAATTTGACGATGGTCGGTCTATTTGATGTGCGCAAACAAATGAACAATGAAATTTCGGAAAGTAGAAAAAAATTGAAAATGAAATACAAAATAAAAAATCGAATATGAATTTCATTGCACATTTGTCTGACGCTTTTTGAGCAACAGCGAGTTGTTGCTGCTCAATTTGTTTAAATTATAATGCAAATTATAAGGTTTTTTTTTTAAGAAAATCTGAAGAAATTAAAATAATCAATTTCAAAAAAAATACAAAATTAATATGGCTTTTCAAAAAGCTTTAAAAGTCATTTATAAAATGTTGAAAAATATTTAAGATTTTGTTTTTGATATACGGAACCGTTGTAAAGGCCAGTTTGTAGGCAGCAGCTAATAGGACAATTTATCACTTTGAAATGTTGTTAAATTCGTTAAATGTATCATTACTTTTCTCCTTATTTAATGGATATGCTTGCCTAAGATTACCCCGCTTCTATTCAGTTAATCTTGGGATTGCTCACACTTGCTTAAAGCTGTCTTATTGCGCGGGGCAATAGACAAGTTCTTTGACGCCTGAATTATATTAAAATTTCTTATAAAAACACTTGTTCGGATTGTTGGTTAGGTAATGTATGCATGTTGTGTATGTAATGTATGTATGTTTATGTTAATAGTAGTTGTAGTTTGAGTTGTCGTAGTAGCTAGCCGTTTGTTAAGATCACAATTGTGCTAAGAAATACTATATCACAATTAATTATTTACAATCGTTATTATTTGTATCTTTTTGCTCATTGCATTACCTCTTGAGGTGAAGTGTGGTGGGCCGCGGCCGATGTCAGGGGCGGGGTAGAAAGTCATGCATCATTTTGCATATTAGTTGATTTTCCCCATTTTTTTTCACACACACGCATTTGATCTTGTTTAGGTATTGTATAAAAAGTTCATTGCTTGTTGCCCAATGAACGAATCTACAATTAATGAAAAGTATAGAAAACAGAAGCTACGCTTTCTTTTCTTTATCGTTTCGTTTTGTTACTTATTCTCTCACATTTATCTGCATTCATTTTTTCTTTTTACTCATCTGAAACTCTAATTAGAAGGACACCTTGCTTCGTTCACTCGTTAGCTTACTAGAAATAAAAACAAATTTAAACATAACATAATTATTTTAAAGAATCGCATACCATTTTGTATCGTATTGTACTTTCGTAACCTTTCCCTTCTCACTTTTACCTTTTAGATACATAAAAACAATTTAATTTTGACTGAATTTGTACAAAATGACATGAGTTTTACTGGAGCGGAAGACTCTCTCCTAATTTCCCTTCAACTATACATCTACCTTTTATGTGTCATCATCTTTCGATTTTTTCTTTTTTTTTTGGTATCAAAATGTTTTTACGTTAATTACAAAAGTTTTATACATTCCATGCTGTTTGATTGCTATTTACAATGTGGAAAATGTTGAAAAATGCATCTCGAAAATGTGCGCTTCGAGAGATCCATGGAAAGTCTATTAAAATTATATTATTCAACGGTTGTTTAACGGTCATTTGCCCTATATTGCTGCTTACATGCTGGCCTTTTGACTTAGAAAAATGCAAAAAACTATAGGAGAAATTTGTTTTCGGAAGTTTTTGAAAAATGCCAAAGGTTCATCTTTGACTTAGCAAAACACATTTGCTATAAAATTTTTGGTGAATGAGAAATTCGTCCACGAATTGAAACTGGGCGTAAAATTAAGTGGCCCCTGTTGTGGTTGTTGCAGTGGTGGCTGCTGTTGTTGTGCCTGCTGCTGCTGTTGAAATTGCTGAAGCTGCAATTGTTGCTGCTGTGCGAGTGGCTGCTGCGACTGCGCACGTTTCAAGATGCGCAAATTGGTTGCCGATTCCATGCGCTGCAATTTGTGTTGTGTTTGAGCATCTGACGTTGAGCTAAAGCTGCTACCAGATGCAGCAGCAACAGTTGCTGCTGTTGGCGAGTTGAGTGAAACCGAAGCAGGTCGTGGACGCTGCTGCTGCTCCGGGTTTGGTGTCTTTTGTGCTGCAGCTGCTGCTGTCAGCATGGCAATCAAATCGATGCCTGTTGTTGGAGTGCTTTGTTGTTGTGGTTGCTGCAACTGCTGCTGCAATTGTTGTTGTGTGTTACTCTTGGTTAAAATGCTTTTGACAACCATTGGCTGCTGTTGATTGCTTTGCTTATCACTCTGCGATTTGGCGCGTGAACGTTGATTTTGCTGCTGTTGCTGCTGTTGTTGCTTTTGAGCCTTGGCCGCCTTCAGTTGCTGCTGCTTTTCCTTGCGTATTAAATCAAAGGAGCTGACAATCTGCAATTGCTTCTGTTTAGCATTTTCCGCATTATTCGCTGCCATTCCATTGCTTACCTTCTCATTGCTTGCCGGCTGTTGGGCATCATTTTGGCTTTGGCTATGAAACAGTTGGCGTTTGCTATTTGCAGCTGTTGTTGCTGCAGCAGTTGTTGAGCCCGCAGCAACCGATGCTGTTCCCCAAACTGCAGATGACGGTGTTCCTGGCAGTGCAGTAGTTGTTGCCGTTGTTATTGTATTGCTGCCTGCAGCCACATTCAGTTGCTTGTTATTGTTACTGTTGCTATTGCGCTTGATATTGCCATTGCAAATGTTGCTGGCAGCGAGTGCGTTGCCGTTACAGTTACCATTGCCATTTCCATTACCATTTCCATTACCATTGCCATTGCCATTGGTATTGCCATTGGTATTGCAACCTGCGCCCGGCTTGCCATTGAGATTATTCAATTTAACACCATCCAAATCACCCATCGACTTGTGTCGCTGGCGTCGCGACGTCTGCTCCTTCTTGTTTCCATTGCTGCCGTTGCTGTTGTTGGTGGTCTGCATTGTAGGCGACGCTGAATTAGCAGCACCTAAAATGGCCCTGGGACTGTGTTGCCCAGAGGATTTGTGACGGCGAGTCGGTGGCTCAATGCCATTGCGTCGATCGTTCACCCACTTCTTCAAGCGCTTCACAAATGGCATAATCATGAAGAATGAATTGGAATTCTTGCCCAATTTGGCTTTTGATATGGCATCGTTCTTATTGACCGGCAATGCATCAATGCGAAACCAATCACAGCACTTAATCTCATTGCGCGTGCGCGGCGCAAACTGTGTGTCGAGTGGTATGTTGCGCACTATATACAGGCGTGTATATTGATAATTGATAAGAGCCTCAATGTAATCATCAGCATCAATGATTTCCGTAATGTCAAAGCCAGTCTCCTCATAGACCTACAGCGAGCAAAATGGATTATGAAACGGGCGGTTAATTGCTTGCGGCTGCCACTACTTGCCTCCCTGGTGGCACAGTGTGCGGGATTCTCGTTCTCGTTGATTTTACCCTTAGGAAACCCCCAAGAGTTGCGAGCAAAGTATGATTGCACCAGCAGGCAATGATTGAGATCCTCCGATACAAGTATGGCGCCATAGGTGGGCACCGATAGCTTATAGTTCTTCCAATCCTCCAATATCTGATCGACTGTGCCAAAATGCTTGTTCAGAAAGGGAATGTGCTGCATGTATATAAATCATTTAATTAGCGTGTTATTTCAATTATTGTTGAAGTCAGTTAATCATTACCTGAAAGACCTGCATGGCGAATTGTTTGATGCCAACAATGGGCAGCTTCCTTTGCATTTGCAACTGCTGCTGCTGTTGCTGTGTCGTTTTATCGGCATCCGTGGCAGGCGCGCAAAAGAAGTCCAAGTAGAACCAATGCGCCAACTCGATTTGAAAGCAAATGCGTATTAAATTATTAAGCTCCATGTCCGGCACATTGATGATGAAACGACTGGCCAGATCGTCGAGTATATCGGACGGAATTTTCGATTTCTCTGGCAATTTAATGCTGGACGACTTGCTGTTATGGTTGTTAGTGGTTCCTATAATGCCAACGCATGTTGTTGTCGTTGAAGTTTTAGTGGTCAGTGCCGTCATCGGATCCTCCGAGGAGGAGCATGAGCTGCCATAGCTGTTGGCCGTTAGAGAGTTGCTTGATGTGCTTGAGTTAGTCGATGATATGGATGAGTTGAGGCGTTGCTTTTGTGCGCTATTTCCATGCTGCTGTTGTTGCAACTGCTGCAGCTGCAGCAGTTGATGTTGCTTATGCTGCGTCTTCTCGATGGCAATGGGCGCACTGTGTACGCCAATGGGCGTGGCAGCAATAGCTGCTGCTGCTGACGTTGTTGTTGTTGTTGTAAATACTGCGCCAGTTTTTAGCAATTGATTTAATACATCATTCTCAGATTCGCTATCAGAGTTTCGTTGTTGCTGTTGCTGTAGTTTGAACGCTGTTGTCGTTGCCTTCGCAACTGCTGACAATTGCTGATAAGACGTCCCACTATCGTTTCTTGCGCCATTCTTATTATTGTTATTATTATTATGTATGTGGTTGTTGTTATTGATATTGTTGATATTGAGCACCTTTTGCAAAGTCAGCGACGCCAGCAACGCCAAGTTATTGACTTTTGAGAAAATAGAAAAGACGTACAAAATGTTTAGATAATATAAAGACAATTGCTAATGGAATTGTTAGTTTTATTTAACACATTATCAGTTGTTGCCTCCTTCATCGTAATTTGAAGCACACGTTGTTATCGATAACAACCGATAAATGGGATTGGTTGCCCATCCATAGTTTTACAGCTTTGAAATAATCACAAACCTAAAGATGACCTTCAATCTTTATTTTGTTGCCACCTTGTCTGTAGTTTTCAATATATTCTTAAGTAGAGAGCACCTTGAACAAAACTGCTGATTAATCATTGATAGTACGTATACGTAATAAACTAGTATTAGTAGAAGAGACTTCTACAAGTTGTATGATCGGCGACAGGGCCAATGATCTGCAAATTGCGCAACAACAAAATGTTGAAACAAAAATAAAAAAATCACAATTACAAGCACTATTCATTATTTGTGCCTGCTCCATGCTTTGGCCTCCAAAAAACTACACCGGAGGCAGTCGCGGGGGGCTCAGTTCAGCGACCTGCCGTCGTGAGCATTGCAAGCGACGCGACTGCGCTGCAACTGCGCGCGTGGAAAACTACTGAGGCGGAGAGATAAAAATACTAACAACACTAAGCACCGAAGGAGAGTGAGAAAGAGTGCATGAGTTGGGGAGACCTACTAACTTCGTACTCTTTCCCCCTCTCTATTGTTGCAATTTGTGCAATTGTTAGCAAATTTGTTATTGCAACACCGTATTGATGTTAAACTTTGCCATTCGGGTGTTATAATGTATAAGTATAAGTATGTGTGGGAATTTACCGTTATCATTTGGAATTCTGTTGCTTTCTTTGCAGGCAGCAAGTGGAGCGTTGGTGTTATGCGTTCTACTTGTGGTTATTGCGGTTGTTGTTGTTGCGGTTGCCAAAACGGCGGTTGCAGCTGAGCTGCGTCTCTGTCGCTGCTTGTGCTGAGACGTCGACGTCGACGAAGTGGCGGCTGAGGCAGCAGCGGCTGTAGCGACGACGGCGGTATTAAAGATGGGAGCTATTTCCATAATATTTCGTATATGCTTTAGATTTAATTTCAGTTATTTTGTTATTTTTATCAATACACTTCAGATGTTGTTTGTGTTTAATACAAGTTGCTTTTTGAAGTTGTTTGCTTTATGTATTCACACTAATTTCATGCTCAGTCTTCGTCTTCCTCTTCTCGAACTTTTTTGTCACGTATCTTTGCAATATCGTGGATCGCGCTTTAGTATTAGTTGTTGTTTTATTTGTAAATATGGCTGCCAATCGTCGACAATTGTTGTTGTTGCTAGCTGCTGCTTCTGTCGCACAAATTTTAATTTGCAATGCAATCGTTGTAATTGATGGTGTCGATTGTTGCTAGTGCATGCATTTCGTGCTTTCGCTGTTGTTGCTGCTCCTGCTTTTCGTGTTGTTGTTGCTGCTGTTGTGTGGCAATCAACATTATCTGCTTTTGTTTTTATGTTGTTTTTGTTTGTGTTGTCAGCCATCCACAATTAATTGTGTCGCTAAACAGAAACAAAAAGTCTCCTACTCTCCACTCGACATGCGTACGCACACAACCAAACTTGTATTTTCTCACGTACTTTCTAAAAAAAAAATGAGGCTGCCTATGTGTGTGTATGTGGTTTTTGCGTCACTCGTATTTACTGCTTGAAATTGTTTTGTCTGCTGATACTTGTATTCGTTTTTTACAGGGGTTCAAATATATATACTTTTCACTTAAATTTATTAATTATTTTGCACTATTTTTAATAGCTTTTTAATTTCTTGGAAAATGCTTCCTCGTCGCACTTATACATACATATGAAATTTATACATAGAGGTGAAGAAACATCGATTTCTTAATCGATGTACCGATGTTTTAGAAATTTGTAAATAATCGATTAATTAGGGTGATTACGAATATTTTGCGTCAATATTATTAATAGTTAATTATATATAGCCTTTCTCTATAGGTAATCAATTATTTCACAACGCACCAAGTATATACAAAACTAATTTTTTTACGCGTTTCGGTGGACATATATTAATATAAATTGCTTACTATCGACATCGTCGTGATTGGCGTCATCATGTGCGATAGTTGTGTTTCTTTTTTCATATATTCAGTGTGGCCACTCATGTTACATTTTGTTTCTTAAGTAGTTAATTACTACAAGTTACACACTAACATAACAGAAAAAATAAATTTTTTAGAAAAACAAAGATACAAATATCTGCGCACTTTCTAAAGCGTTATTCAAATTCGCTCCAAGCATAATACAATTTTGGTGGATTTCGGTATATTTTTCACCGTATAATAGTATATTATTAAATTAAATTTGCGGTCACGTTGAATCTTCCATCGAGAAGACTTTGATGAAAATATTGTGGAAAATTTTGTTGAATGTGCAAAAGAAGTGCAAGTGCATTATTAAATAATGTTAAAAATGTTGTCGCAATGCCCAGCATTGTTCAAAGTTATTAAGCTATTGCGTTGATTGTGAGAAAATATAAGAAATCATCTGTTTTGCAATTATTCGATTTTTCCCACAAGACACACTAGACCTTCATCTGTGTGCAAGTAAAGTAAAATCTGGTGATTTGCGCAAGCAGTTGCATTTTAAAAACGCGTAATACAAAATTATTTAGCACAAATGTCGCTTTAAGCAAGCAGCAAAATTGCATTTTCGAACATTTCCGCCTGCACCTGGTTTCCGTGGACGTGCTTTGGATCCGTGGACAACAGAGACGCAAAGGTATTGAAAGATTACAAAACTAGAGATGAGCGCGTGATAAATGCTTGCTCACGCCCACAAAGAAGTATTAAAAACAAATCACCATTTGCAATTTAAAAATCAAAAAAATAAGCATGTAATGCACAAAAATGTGACAATAAATGTGAGCTTAGTAAGCACAGATATGTGTATTGTTCGCACATACACATATATTAAATTTAGTATGTTTTGCCTGTAGAGCTCATTCGCGAAGTGCGGTTATTCACGCACACATCTCTCGTTTTGTGCTGTATGCATTGCATGTGTGGTTGCCTGTGTGGGCGTCGGACAAAGTCAAAGGCAAAGCCAAAGAAGGCGTAACAATATTAAGTTAACCTTTTCCGCTCACTCTCTTCTGTTCCTATCTTTTGTTTTTGTCTTCTGATTTTTCTTTCGTTTCACTCCTTTTAGATAGACGCCGTGTGGGGTTGGGCATCCGCCCCGCTGCGCTTAGCGGCGAATAGAATGGGCGATCCTTTGCTGCCGGGCTCCACCGGCCTGGGCAGTGGCGCTGCCGCCACAGCCACCGCTGGCTCGGGCACAACAGGCAGCGGCCTCGGCAGTAGCGGCGGAAGCGGCGGTGCTGAGCGACCACCGTCGCCTGCCCGGCTCACTCACACCTCAGAGAAGCATCCAAAGGTGACGCTCACCGAGCTGAACATGCTGCGTCGCCATCGTGAACTCTGCGATGTTGTGCTCAATGTCGGCGGCCGCAAGATCTTTGCACATCGCGTCATTTTAAGTGCGTGCAGCTCATATTTTTGTGCCATGTTCACCGGTGAGCTGGAGGAATCCCGCCAAACGGAGGTTACCATACGCGACATCGATGAGAACGCCATGGAGCTGCTGATAGACTTCTGCTACACGGCTCACATCATTGTCGAGGAGTCTAACGTACAGACCTTGCTGCCAGCCGCCTGTCTGCTGCAACTCGTCGAGATTCAGGACATTTGCTGCGAGTTCCTGAAGCGTCAACTCGATCCGACCAATTGTCTGGGCATACGCGCCTTTGCGGACACTCACTCCTGCCGCGAACTGCTGCGCATTGCCGACAAATTCACACAGCACAACTTCCAGGAGGTGATGGAGAGCGAGGAATTCCTGCTGCTGCCTGTTGGCCAGCTGGTGGATATTATTTGCAGCGACGAGCTCAATGTGCGCAGCGAGGAGCAGGTCTTCAATGCAGTCATGTCCTGGCTGAAGTACAATGTCGCCGAAAGGCGACAGCATTTGGCACAAGTAAGTTGGACTTGCCAATTTTTTGTTCTGTTTTGATTAACAATTGTATCTCCGAAAAAAGGTGTTGCAACATGTACGCTTGCCGCTACTATCGCCCAAGTTCCTGGTCGGCACAGTGGGCTCTGATCTCTTGGTGCGCTCAGATGAAGCCTGCCGCGACCTGGTCGATGAGGCCAAAAACTATCTGCTGCTGCCGCAGGAACGTCCATTGATGCAAGGTCCTCGCACCCGTCCACGCAAGCCCACTCGAAGGGGCGAAGTGCTGTTCGCAGTGGGCGGTTGGTGCTCCGGCGATGCAATTGCCTCCGTTGAACGCTTTGATCCTCAGACCAATGACTGGAAAATGGTTGCCCCAATGAGCAAGCGACGTTGTGGCGTTGGCGTTGCCGTTCTCAATGATCTGTTATATGCTGTCGGCGGACATGATGGTCAAAGCTATTTAAATAGCATTGAACGCTACGATCCACAAACCAATCAATGGTCCTGCGATGTGGCGCCAACCACTTCGTGCCGCACCAGTGTCGGCGTTGCTGTCTTGGATGGTTTTCTCTATGCCGTGGGTGGACAGGATGGTGTACAGTGTCTGAATCATGTGGAACGCTATGATCCCAAGGAGAACAAATGGTCGAAGGTGGCACCAATGACCACACGTCGTCTAGGCGTTGCTGTTGCTGTCCTCAGTGGTCATCTCTATGCCATAGGCGGCTCCGATGGCCAATGCCCGCTCAATACTGTCGAACGTTACGATCCGAGGTGAGTTTTTCGATGCATTTTCTTTTACGTTTTGTGATTAATCGTCAATCTTGGAACAGGCAAAATAAATGGGTTGCCGTGAATCCCATGAGCACGCGTCGCAAGCATCTCGGCTGCGCCGTATTTAATAATTATATTTATGCCGTTGGTGGACGTGATGATTGCATGGAATTGTCCTCCGCCGAACGCTACAATCCTCTCACCAACACCTGGAGTCCCATTGTGGCCATGACATCGCGACGCAGTGGCGTAAGTCAAAAGCATTAAAGTCTCTGCTTCTATTGGTCTACTAAAATTTTCATCTCGTCTTTACAGGTCGGCTTGGCTGTTGTCAATGGACAGCTGTATGCTGTGGGCGGCTTTGATGGCTCCGCCTACCTAAAGACCATTGAGGTGTACGATCCAGAGACGAATCAATGGCGCCTGTGCGGCTGTATGAACTATCGCCGTCTGGGTGGCGGCGTTGGGGTTATGCGTGCACCTCAGACTGAGAATTATATGTGGTGCGATAACAATTTTAGACATCAGAATAATCTATAATTTGTTGAATTGCATAACTAACTGAACTAAAATGTCATTTCTTTGCATTCGTCTTGTATTTTAAACACTCACACACTCATTCACATATTCATACTATCTGCTAACACACACACGCGCAGGATACGCAAGGATTCTGTCGTCTGATGGGAGCCGAAGCCGGCGTCGTCAGCGCTGCCCTCGCAAACGTTGCCGCCGCCGCACTTCTACTGAAAGAAACAGGAATAAGAACAACTGCAAATGCAACTGCAACAAACAGCAACAACAGCAAGAAACAATATAAAATAGAAACCGACAGACCGAAAGACAGTTAACTGCAAAAACAAATCGAAGCCAAATTTTTTCCAGCGGTTACAAGTTGATGATAGACTTAAGATAAAAATAATTGTATAATTGATACTTAATTGTTAATCGTTTCTCCATTTGATGGCGCGTTAAAAAAGTAAAATGTTTGTTGTGTCGCGCGTTTTTAATCAATATGCCTAGCTTTAGTTCAATACACACAAACAACACACACACGCCACACTCAATCAGCCCAACACATAACATATACAAAATATATTTATATATGCTATAAACGATGTACTGTAATATTTAATAAGTTAAGTGAAAAATACTAAATGTTCTTTGTAAAGCAAACTAAAACAAAACAAACTGTTGGTTAAAATTTCATGGAAATTTCTAACATGCCTTTTCCCCCTCTCACCACATCATACATTTACATTTATATGAAATTCTCGAAAACTAAACACAAACACGAAGCATTAAAAATCAAATATGTTATACCTAAGCTATACTGATAAAGTGTATTAGTTATAAAGAAAAAATTATAATTAGGTAACTGGCCGCATGAATAATAATGGTAATTTGCTATGCGTAACATAAACTAACACATAATTAATTCTTAACTCAAAATAAGCGCCAATAACTTATCATGCTTAAAAAACAAAAAGTAAACATACAATGAATTGTAGTTGTAATGTAGCAAGTACGTAATGAGTTCATTAGCAAAATTAACAGAAATGTATGAATGTAGTTATTAAGTTGAGGAATCTATCGAACATTGATGCAATTTATTTAGTGTTGTGACAGCTACAGCTCAAAATGGTTGGGCACCACAACATCAATTTAAGGAACCAACTCGAAATAACGAAAATAACGCAGCTACGATTTTGTTTAGTTTTTAGGCATATTTGCATTTTAATTATTTATACGTCGCATATACAAATATTTTGTTTCGTTGTTGCCTTTTTAAGAACATGCATGCGTACACACATTTATAAATTATTCATACATTATTTATTCTGGGTTTAATTTTATGCCTATATCACGCACTTTATGATTATTATTTAAAATGTTGTTAACTTGGCAAACACGTTTGATGTTTGCAACCACTTAAATCTTAAGAATAGCATTTAACTATGATAAAGCAAAACACTAATTTATATATTTAGCATTAAGAATAACAAAACACTCTCACTCAAAACACGTAAATAAAATGAAACAACAAAACAAACAAAAATTAAATAACAGCACAGTAAATAAAGAATCAATATGGTATCGTACGTATGTATAAGAATATACATACACGCGATAGTTATTATAACAAACAAAAAATCTGCCGTAGTTCGAAGTCTATGAAATTATGGGAAAAATTCAAATCTACCACTTATCGATTATTGCCGCCTTTTGATGTCGAACTTGGTTCGATAGATTTCTGCTCCATCATTATCGAAGGTGGACCTATCGATAATCGATACACGCTCGACGAATCAATACAATTTGTATACTTGTTGCTCGGATGTAAATTAAATACATTTTATTTCGTGGTATTGTAACCACTTAAATATATCCCTAATCATGGAGCAAATATGCCGGGTTTGCCTGACAAATTCCGGTGCTCTGGTCGACATATTCGGCGAACAACAGCCGGAGGAGGAGATCAGCTTGGCAGACATGCTCAACGAATGCATCGAATGCAAAATTCGAGAGGACGACGAGTTGACAAAGATGATATGCCTGGCCTGCTACCTGGACGCACAAATCGCATTCAAGTTCAAGCGTAAATGCGACCAGAGCTACAAGTTATTAACCATGAAGCAGGAGCAGCACAAGCAGTTTGGCGTCGACCCCGATGAATTCTGTGCTATGCTCGAAGCCGAGGATTGGGAGCTGCCCAAGCGAGACCCGAACGAGATCAAAGTAGAGCTTGAAGAGAGCTGCGAACAGGCTGCTCCCAACAGCCCAGCGCCAAACACACCACAGATTAGTGCAGTGCAGGAGGCAGAGCCTCAGGAAACTGGCGAGGAGCTGGCGAAGACGCCCCAGCACAATATCGCTGAGATTAACTTCGACGAGAATATGTCGCCGCCGTTTGCTGGCTTCCTGGAACCCGATGCGAGTCCAAGTCCCTATTCTCTGCGCCAAACGGCAAGAAAAAGTTATACAGAGATCAATGCAATGAATTCGGAATTAGAGTCGGAGGCCAGCGATCACAGTGACTTTAGTGAAGACGAAGATGAGGAATACAACGAGCATGGTCTCGAAGAGCGAGTCGCACAACCAGGACGACCACACGAGTGTCCCCAATGTCCGAAGGCCTTCAACAGGCTGGACACACTGAAATCCCATCTTCGCACGCACACTGGTGAGCGTCCGTACTCGTGTCCACATTGTCCGCGCGTCTTTTCCCAGAGCCATCATGCTAGGGATCACATTAATACCCACAACGGGCAGCGACCGCATCAGTGTCCCCATTGCCCGAAGGTCTTCACTCAGAAATCCAACTTGCAGGCACACATTTTTGTGCACACGGGCGTCGGACCATATAAGTGCTCGCATTGCCCAAAGACCTTTGGTCGCAACTACGATCTGAAGGAGCATCTGCGTGTGCACAGCGGTGATCGTCCTCACACATGCAGCCACTGTTCCAAGGGTTTTAATAGACGCCGAGATCTGGAGCGGCACATTCGCATCCACACTGGGCTACAGCCCTTCAAGTGTTCGCATTGTGCACAGCAATTTTCCCGCAAGGATCAGCTGTTGACCCACAAGCGGAACCATGAACGAGAAGAATTTATGAAGGGTAAAACTTAAGATGTTCGTAGTTTATTGAATAATCCCTCCGAGTGTCTACAATATGAAATATTTAGTATTATTAAGCGGATAATTTAATTGAAGATAAATGAGTTATTTTTGATATGCAAATTATATACTTATTTTTTTACTTTGGAACGTTTGCATTTATGCAAAAAAGAAGATTGTGTGACCAGCCAAATAAATTAATATAAGATTTAGTTTACATAATTAATATTAAACAATATGTAATTTGAATTCTTTAAGTCTTGAGCTTACTTATCGCTGTCACTTTGTTTTTATTCATTTTTTAACTTAATCTCAGTCAGAACGATACGAAATTGTTATTATTATATATGATATATGAATATTCTTCCTTAGAAAATTTCGGTTTAAGCGGAATGCATAAAGTTCCGAGATAAATTTAAATTTTGAAAAGATTCTTGATGTACACATATGTTAATCTGCATTATTAAAACTTATCTTGAACTTCCTATTTAATTCAAGCATGTTTTCTCATTTGTAAAGGGAACTATCTCAAACCATTTTGAAAAACAGCAGTGAATGAATTTGCATTTTAAAATTCAAATATGATTTTATTTTAGTAATTTCAAACAAATCTTTAAGTTAATTACTTTGCTTTCTTGGCTTTCTTAAGCTTTTCTTTCGCTGGCGCTTTAGGTTTGCTTAGCTTTCCATTTACTGAATTTTTCCCCGTTTCCTTTTTCTTGAGCTGCTTGGAAGTTTTGCCCGCCTGCAAAGGCTTCTTTGTCTTGTCGAATTCTTTGGGCAGCGGCAGCTTTTCGGCCTTTATTTTTGTGGATATATCCTCGCGCTCGAGCGGCTTCTTTGCTCGCATCTTGGCCTCTGATTTCTTCACCTTCTTCATTTTCAACATGTAATCAGGCACATCTCCACCAGAGTTCTTGATGATCTGCGCAATGCTGCGGATTTGAAAAAGTTAAAAGTTTGCATAAGAAGTAGAATATTATGTCAGTTACCTTCTCAAATTGGCCGTATCGTCCTGCGTGAAGAATGTAACAGCGCGTCCGGGGCGCCCAGCTCGACCAGTGCGTCCAATGCGATGAATGTAAGAAATGCTCGTAGGTGGAAAGTCATAGTTGATGACCAAATTAACGCCCTTGAAGTCAATACCACGCCCCATTAGTTCCGTGCAAATCAGCACCCAAATGTGACCCTCTCTGAACGCTCGTACGCAATTATCGCGCTGATGCTGCGAACGCTCCGCGTGTATGACGTCCACGTTGATGCCGTCATAGAGCAACTCCTCGAACAGCTGCTTGGCTCGCTCTTTGCTCTGCACAAAGACCAGCACGGGTGGCTGCAGTCCTTGGCGCACCATTTCACGCACCGCCAGTAATTTGCCGCTCTCGGAGCCCACGAAAAGCAGCTCCTGCTGCACAGTGTCCGTGGCGCTGTTCTGCACACCAATTGTTACACGCACCAGGTTCTTGAGGTGACGCAACGCCCACTTGGCCACAGGCACTGTGTATGTGGCACTAAAGAAGGCCACACGCTTCTGGGAATGCGTGCAGGCGGCATAGATATCGTCCAACTGCTCCTTGAAGTTGTTCTGGCCCTCTTCCATGAGACGGTCCGCTTCGTCGAGTACAAACCATTCAATACCCTTGAAATCGAGCAATGGCGGCTGTTGTTGAAGCAGAAAGCGCACTCGGTTTGGCGTGGACACCAGAATATCATACTTTTGCTTACACTCTGGGCCATAGTGTTGGCTGGCCTCGCTCGCCTTGCTGATGATGTGCGTTCGCAGACCTGTTGATTTGGTTAGCTCAATGCATGCCCGATAGATTTGCTGGGCTAATTCACGAGTGGGCGCCAGGACGAGAGCACGCAAACCAGTTGTCCTGTGACTGCGCAATCCATTAATAATGGGCGTGAGGAAGGCCAATGTTTTACCCGACCCGGTTGGGGCACACGCCATCAATGCACGATCCTTGAGCAGCACGGGCAACGCTTGCATTTGAATGGGTGTCGGTTGCTCATAGCCGAACGACAAAATGTTCTCTTTGAGACGCGGCAACAGCTTGTACTCCACCGCATCGAGTTCGTTAAAGCTGGTAATGGGCGCAGGCACATCCTTGCCCAGCACAGTAATACTATGCTCTTTGCGTATGGCTAACACCTGCTCCTCGCGTTGTTGCTGTTCCAACTGCTCCGGTGATAATTGCTTTTTGGCCTTCTTACGTTTGGGTTTATCTGTTGCATTGTTGCCGCCAATGTTGTCGGCCAACAATCGAAATTGTTTGGTTGCTGTGTCTTCCTCTACCAACTTGGCTACTTTAGCTGGCTTGGGTAACTCCTCCTTTGCTATGATTTGAGCCTTCTTCGGGTTGACTGCTGGCGCCGCCTGCAAGAAATGTGAGATTAAAGTGTGTGAACTTCATATCAGTGGGCTCCACATACCGGACGCTTTTTGCTAAATCGAACTCCTGCGGTCAATTGTCTAAATATATCGTGAGTATCCATAATGCACAATCACTTGAATTATTATTACTATAATTGTTTAGTTCAAAACAAAATCTTCACACACGTGCATTTGTTTTGTTTTTTCAGCAGAGTTGCCAGATCACTGATTTTAGTTGAATCGAACACTGAACTGAACTCAATCGCTCATTTGGCGATATACCCAAAATATCTTCCCACTTTTAATTACTGTAGAAATTTTCCATATTATTAAATAATATAAAGAGTAACAATAATGGCAATGATCTCTTTTGGCGAATATGATTAATTCAAATCTCGTTCAGTTGTTCCATTTTTTTAGTTCATGTTTTTTGAGCTGATGTGGCAACATTTTCAGTAATGGTTGTGGCGCGCAGTGTTATTAATGGCTAGAGAGTACCCGTACTCCGATACCATGATTAAAGTTACTAAATAAAAATGCTTCTAAATAAACCAAATGAACTAAATTGTTTAATCCATATTTTACAACATGATTAATGCACAATAAATAATGAAGTTATTTGCGTACACCAACCACTTTTTTGTCAGTAGCAACTGATTTCCCCCAAAATATATGTATATGTATTTGTGTTGTAGGAATTAAAATTAAAATTAGAATTGTCCTGTAATTAATCAAAGTACTTCTAATCCCCCTCATCGGTGTTGACTAGTGCATCGATAAGCTCTACGCGTCTGCGCAGTCCCTTTGCGTCCTTCTCGCTGCCTTGACGCCCAGATATGACTCCGCCCCAGCGAAATTTCTGTTGTGCTCCTCCAGAACTCATCTCCAAATAGTCATCCTCGTAATCCACGCACAGATTGTGCATGGCACAAATACTCTCCACAATCAGTCGCACCTCATTCAAGTCACGGGCCTCCAGCGCATACAACGTTTGGAAACGACGTGCCAAACTGTCCAGCACATTCTCAGCCAATTGAAAAGCTGGCTCCAATAACTTGTTGAAAATGGAATCCTTACGAAAGCATTCCGCCTCAATGGGTCGTATCAAATAGGATTTGAGAGGAAATCGACTGCTGCCAATGAGATAGCTTCCAGATGGCATTGTACGTGGGTTGAGAGCGAGGGTTTGTCCAATGGGTGACTCTTCGAAGCTATAGTCCTGCTCCAGCTCCACATAGCAATCTATGATCTTATTCTCCGCATTGCAGATGAGCTGAAGCACCACAGCCACCTCGGCATGCTCGCACTCCATAAAGATGTCTACGCGTTTGAGGACGATGATGCCGAAAAGCTCCTGAAAGCAGCTCAGCTGCGGCACATTCTGGAAGCCCTGCAGTGTGCTTTGCTGTGTCTCCAGAGAGTTGGGCCACTTGATGAAGCTTTCGTAGTTGTCAGAGATAATATGCCAAAAGCTGCGCACCACTTGCTGGCACAGAGACCAAGGATACTGAAATTTACGCGCAATTTCCTCGAAATGTTCGTCTGTTGAAAGCTTCCACAAAGCTAATCCGAGAGTTGTCTGCGGCGTCGGAAATCCAGGGAGTATGTTCCTATCCAGAGTCTCTTGCAGCGCCTGCTGTATTTTCTGTGCATTGAATAAGTGGCTATTAATTATGCATTGCTTGGGGAATGAGACGACTCACCAGATAGGTCAGCTTTCGCATGTGCAAAAAAGATTCAAACTGCGCATCCACATAGCGATGCAATAAATTCAGTTCTGCATATTTCCACTCCAATTTATTAGTCTTTCTCGATTTTGATTCCTTTGGAATTTCGTCTACTTGTTTGCGTTTTAACGTTTTTGTCTGCTTCCCTTGCTTTCCTCCTCCCGCGTTCTTTGACCCGGCGCGTTTACGCTGCATCAGCGCAAAAATCTCCGCCTCATCGTCGTCGCTGCCTTCCAGCAGCGCAAAGTTGTTGGAGAATCCGCCGCTGTTGTTATGTTTGGACGAGTCGTCGACGAGCAGATCCTTTGTAATAATCGTAGCAATATTAGCTAAAACCGCACGTTCCTCCATGGTGTATTGTAGTTCTTTCCAAGCAGTCAGTCTTCATCTACCTGACAGCTGACGAGGATGTTCAAGATAGACTTCCTTTTTCACCCTCAAATCGATGTGGCAATGCTGGAGCGCAATCAGCTGACTATGATACTTGCTATAAACACGTTAATACCAAACATCGGATATTCCATGTAGCCAAATAAAATAAAAACTAATTTATTATTGAATATTTTTTTTATAAATTAATTCATACTTTTTCATTCTTTGAAAGATATCTTTCCTAATGAAGTTATTTCATTTATAGTCTTGTGGCCACGAGCAACATTTATAAAATATTCATTTTAACGTCAGAATACAGAAACCCCCGATTTGTCACCTGTTAAAAGGCGCGTATTTTTAATTGTTTGTTAATTCCGTACTTTTCAAAAAATTAAAAAGTCAACTGAGTTGCCAGACAATGTTATGACTAATCGATTACTATTTGCGCAGCTGTTATCGGTTCGCTCAGCGGAACCAGTTGGTATCGGTTTTCATTTGACGGCGCCGAATTTAAAATAACTTATTTTTTTATTGACAACGAGGTCGTTGAAGAATATATATTTATTATTTTTGATGCAGCTGCATTTGCTCACATGCCATAAAACAGGTATTCGTCAAACAGTATTTTAATTTTTTGTGGCTAATCGGCTAATTTAACCGCCACAGGGCAATCCGTGGTAATCACATTCTAGACGAACTGCAATTATTTGATTAGAAATTAATAAATAATTAGCAGAGCATAGATAAGTATTACCTGAACCCGCTGGCTTCACCTCGAAACTATCCCAAGTGCACTTGTGTAAGCTGGGATCAGCGTAGCTGACACTGGGACGATTGCCAGGTGCCACAGCTCCAGCGCGCAGTTGATGGATACGGTCGCGCAGTGCCGAAAGCACGTCGGAATGGGGCTTCGAGTAAGCCAGGTTGTTAGTCTCACATGGATCCACACTCAGATCGAAGAGGCATTCCTCCACCAAAGCATTGCAGCCCCGTTGAAAGTCACCACAGCGCACTCTGGCAGCTCGTCGAAGAGTATTGATCCTTGCCTGGGTCAAGCGCTGTAAATCGAAGTCAGCAAGCGCTTTGGAGACAGGTGAATTGCGCACTTCAACCACATAGCGACTCTCACGTGGATCCACGTCATCCAGTTCGCGGTAGGTCAGCAAATTGTCGTATTGACCCGCCGATGTTGTGCCATTGACATACTTCCACTGGCCGAGCATCAAGGAGCTGACCCGCCACACGTCGTCCAGATTGTGCAAGATCTCTCGTGGCACATGTGCGGCATCCTTGCTACCCGCCAATTGTGGCCACAGATCAATGCCGTCCAGCTTAAGAGACTCGGGCAACTCAATGCCCGCTGCATGCGCCAGTGTTGGCAGGAAATCGCCCACGTAGAAGGGCTGCGTAAAGAGATTGCCACGCCCCTCCAGCAAGGGACTCCAGATGGCGCCGGCCACACGGACGCCGCCCTCCCAGGGAGTGTTCTTCTGGCCCCTGAGCGGCCAATTGGAGCCGGTGTTGGCGAAGAGGCCCACAGAAGGTCCGCCATTGTCCGAATAAAAGATGATGATGCTGTTCTCCAGCTGCTCGCTGCGTGTCAAAGCGCTGACGATGCGCCCCACGCTCTGATCCAGTCGGGAAACCATGCCTAGCAAAGATTAATTAACAAACAATAGACAACATACAACAGATGTCTAACTCACCAGCGTACTTCCTGCGATTGGGATCCTTAATGTGCGCAAATTTACGCAGCTCTTCCTCGGGTGCCTGCAATGGCTCATTCAAGTTGGCAGTGTGTGGCGCCAGATGACCGAGCATCAGGAACAGCGGCTTCTGCTTGCCTGGCTGCTCCCTAATCAGACGCTCCGCCTCGTTGGTCAACAAATCGGTCATGTACACACCGCGATCCGCGCACTCCAGCTGCATGTTGCGTCGAAAGTCGTAGCCCATGGTGTAGTTCTGCACCGGCATCTGGGCGCGTCGCTGGTAGTAGTCAATGAAGCCGCCCCAGTAGCCGTAGTGATAGTCGAAGCCTCTGTGCGTGGGCGTATACTCCGGCCTGGCGAATCCCAAATGCCACTTGCCTATCAGGTTGGTGGAGTAGCCCGCATTCCGAAAGATCTCGGGCATCAGGGTCGCATTCAGCGAGAGCGCCCAGGGCTCCTCATTGCTGATCACAAAGTGTTGGGTACCTGGAAGAAAGTGTGGGCAGTTCAGTAAGTTATTGAAGTAAACAGAATTACCATTATAAAAGTGTGTGCTTCGATTGGAATAAAATGTTCAGTAATTATGTAGATTATGTGTGTAAGCTTGAATTGCAAAATTAAAGATTGAAAATGCACGTAATATACAGGATGTATGTAGTCACTATGTAGTCACTAAACTATAGTAAATAATATTATTGGAATATGCGCTTATGGAAAATATTGAACTATTATATTATTTTGATTTATTTGAAACAATCTTGCATTACAAAACTTATTACAATATTTCAGCATACAGACTACTAACTAGAGAAGCCAGAAGTGGCTGATTAAAAATGCCATATATTTTATAGAATACATTAACCACTCTGTGTCAACCGGTTGCAGTAATAATTTAAATTTGAGTACAATCTGTCTTATTTTTTGTGGGTCAAAAAGCTTGTTTTCGGAAGTTCAAATCACCCATTCTATCAAGTTTTTATTTGCTGGAAAATTTGAATTCTGCTGGATTACAATTGAATTTGTGCCCGTCTACTACTCGATGATAGTGGAAGTATTTACTCAAGTGTGTTGCATTCGAAGCTCACCTGTGTGTATGGGATATTTGCCACTTAGCAGAGCCCCGCGAGAGGGCGTGCACATGGCGGGCGCGTAGAGTCGATCTAAGATGCGACCATGATATGCTAGTGCGTCAATGTTGGGGGTTAGGAACTCCCTGCCACCGCGAAAGCTCACATCATCGAAACCCTTTGCGTTGGGCGATAACAAGTATTAATTGCTTGTGTTGACCCGAAACCGGCTGGGCTACCTACCATATCATCCGCTAATATAATTATTACATTGGGTAATTTATTGCCCGTTCTCTCTGAAGATGTAGACTCTGCCTTAAGCCCGTCACGATTAAGTAAAAGTAAAAGTGCTGATAAGATGACGACGCGCATTTTAATAAATATATATATATAGCCGTGTATATTCGTGAATGAGTCGAACTATTTGAATGCCGCTCGATAACCGTTCCAGTCGGCAGCTAAAAGGCAACTGAGCTGATCGGCGCTTCACAGCCGCTGTTGAAGCTTGAAACGTCAGTCGGGTGTTACGTGGTTGACTTATTTGTGGCAATAACAACAACCGGTGTTAAATACACAAACAGCTAAATTAGTCTACAATTAATTAGGTGTTCAAATGCAACCAGTTGTCTGAGTATAGCAAACTAATGCGTGGCTCACTTTTAGGCAGCCATTTCGATAGGCACGCATATCGAGCAATCGGCTATCGAGCAAAAAACTATCGCCGTTGAAGCAATGCGTAAATTTGAAATGAATTCCATCATCAGCTAACTTTATGCTTTAAGTTCACACTGGCCCAATTATGAAATTAAATGTTATCAATATCTCTTTTAATTTTTTTTTTTGGAATTGTTGCCAAAAAGTATTCAAAAATTTCCCGTTGTCAAATTGAAACAAATTTTTTCTGTGATTGTGTTGTGAGAAATTTCTGAGAAGTATGGATTCTGTGGGACGAACTGATGGCAATTCCGATGAGTTAATCATACAGCAACAGCGGGAAATTGAAAGAGAGGCGAGTGGCTGCTTGCCACACATATTATTTTATACTAAAAACACGCACTCCGTTGATTAGATCTCCGATACGACGCCCATGGTCAGTGACGAATTGCCGTTGACATGTCTAATCGCAGAGTACAACGCAGATCCCATTTTTACGGCCAAAATTCAGGATCTGGCTCGGAAATATAAATATCTGCGACGCACTCGTCCCGACGGCAACTGCTTCTTTCGATCGTTTGCCTACTCCTATCTGGAGTATTTGATCTCGGATAACATCGCTTACCACAAGTTTCGCACGCTTGCCGATGGCTTCAAGGACAAGCTCATACGCCTTGGATTTCCTAGTTTCACCTTGGAAGACTTCCACGCCACTGTAATTGGCAATGGCACATAGAAATTTGAATTATATTAATCGTCGCTTAATTGCAGTTTATGGACGTCATAAATCGTGTGTGTCCAGATAGCTCGGGCGGCATTCAGCGTGCTAGACATGAACTGCACTACCTGTTCAACGATCAGGGTTATTCGGACTATGTCATTGTGTATTTGCGCCTGATCACATCGGCCAAGCTGCAGGAGGATGCGGAGTTCTATCAGCACTTCATCGAGGGTGATCTATCCATTGAGGAGTTTCGGCATCAGGAGGTCGAGCCGATGTTCAAGGAATCGGATCATATACACATCATTGCGCTGTGCGCTGCCTTGGGCGTGGGAGTCAGAGTTGAGTACCTCGATCGTGGAGAGGGTGGCACAGTGAAGGCCCACGATTTTCCTGAGGGCGCGCAGCCAATGGTTTATCTGATCTACAGACCCTCACACTACGACATACTCTATCCGAACTGAGCAGTTCGATGTCGAGTAATCCAATACACTCGTAGAAGCAGGTATTTAGACATTTCGGAGGGTATTGAACTGGCAACAGACTGATAACCTTACCCTGGCAAATATTTCAACTTTAAATGCTTTGCATCGCATCAAGATACAGCTGATGGCAGTAATAAGTTTCTCAACAAATTTGTCATGCAGAATGCATCTCAATATTTAATTACATTACATCTGTTACACAACTGAACTTTGTAATTATTCACTTTATTTTCGATTTACAACCATAGGAAATTCGTTTAATCAGCGGCTTTCAGAAAGGTCAAAGCCGGTCAGATTGCAGTACATTTGAGTGTGGAAAGAATCGACAAACAAATATCACGATTCCGGTAAAGTGAAGACCTGCATTATTTGATGTTGAACTTAAGATTAACATAATGTTACACGCAAAAATCAGCTACGACCTTAGCTGGGCCTCAACTAGGCTCCGATTAAGAACTGACACACACACACACAGAGACACAGATAATACTACAGAATGTACACACACAGTCATAAACACTCACACACACACTTACTCGGCTATACTCTACGCATTAGCTAGTTTAAAGGCATAATCAATTACTCATTACGAGCGCTGTAGTTGCCGCTCTTCCGGTTACCAGACGACGCCGCGCACCGAGGCAGGCAGTCCGCAGATGGCGTTGTGGACGGGTATGGCGAGGAAGCCGGCCAGGGCGATGCCGTAGGAGTCGGATTGCACCACCATGGCCATGGCGAACTGCTGGCGACCGGGCGGAATCTCCTTGGACATGCGGTAGAAGGTGTTCACGTAGGCGCCGCCGCCCAGCAGGCCCTCCCACAGCACGATGACGAACACAATCCAGATGCTCGGCGTGTAGAACCAAATGACCTCGGTGAGGAAGTAGATGACGTTGATGAACTGGAACACGGACATCAGCCAGATCTTGTTCAGCTGGAACAGATTGACCGAGGAGCGCGAGATGAAGACACCAATCTGATAGTCCACATTCAGCCAGCGGTACTGCGAGGCGCGGTCCAGGAAGATGTTCTCGAAGTAGACCAGCTCGAACTGTCCCAAAAAAAAAAAAACGATTAGAGATGAAGCGGCAAACAAAGTTCGAGCAACTTACCAAGCCCTGGTTGATGAAGTACTCAAAGAAGTAGACCAGACACAGCGGCAGCATGTAGCCAAAGAGGTGCTTGATGTACGACATCTTCTCCTTGAAACCGACCAACGGTTTGTCGTCGCTAATCAGCTCCTCGGTGGACTCCACCGTGGTGACGGGCAGCACCTGAGGACGACGCAAGAGCAGCCAGAAGGCGAAGGCTTCGATGGCGGGAAAGATGAGCATGATCAGCATGGTGTCGCGTGGACTGACGTCCAGCGAGCGCAGCGTGGCATAGCTAAGCGAGCCAATGACACCAGCTCCGCCTGTGCCCGAGGACCAAGTGGAGATGACATTCCTGCACATTTCAAAATTAGCAATTGCAAAAAAAAAACTAATGCCGACACTCACTTGTTGAAGCGCGAGGAATAGGCCAGGAAGGTGGTCTCTCCAATGCCGCTGCTGGCCGAGGTGATGACCACGCCCATCAGCGCCATCCACTCGGCATTCGCGAAGCCGACGAGCAGGAATCCCGCCGCCGAGAAGGCGACCGCAATGCCAATGCGTACGCTGCACAAAAGTTGAGTTGGATTAGCATAAAGTTGCCGGAAAGTGAACACAACTCACTTGACCCAGAAGGGAAAGAAGGGCATGAGTATCTTGACAAACAGCGAGGGCAGCACATCCGCCAGCAGAATGGCGCCGGTGGACACCAAGTGGCATTCGCGTCCGTTGCCACCCTCAGGGCTAACTTCCGTTTCCGGCTGGCAAGGTGGGAAACAAGTTAATAAGCATTCGCTTTGACACATTTGAGCAGCTGCCACTCACCTCATCGTTGAACTGCGCTATGATGTCGTGCGCGGCACTCAGCATGACTACGTAGCCATAGTTGTTGCACAGACCCAGTATCCAGTAGGCGGTCAGGTCCCGCCACAGGCTGCGATCGTGCCGCACGCTGTGGGCGGCTCCCGTGGGCGTCACGACCACCTGCGGATTGTGGTCGCTGTCCTCCGCCTCTTGCTGCTTCGTCACCGACATTCTGGGCAGGGGTACTGCAATAGTTAATAGAGATTTGCTTTATCCAAATCGTATATATATGCTGACTTAAGACTTGCCATGTTGTTGCTAATTATTCGCATAATCTCTTTAATTAATTTCTTATCTAATTTTTCCCATTTTTGACTTCTATTAGAGGCATCTTTAAGCTATTAGTTTCAATAATTATCGCTTTGTACTATCTCACAAAATTATAAATTCATTTTGAATATAGGTACAAAATATATTTTTGTCCAGCAACTTATCAGATATACTATTATTGCATGGACAAGTATAGACCTCCTGTCTTTTTAATAGGCACTTAACATCATTTATCTATTTAGTCTCTAGTAACTTATTATTCTACTTATGTCAGTTGAAATATATTATCTCAGCTTGCGAAATTGAGCTACAACCTTTAGAATATTCCCCGTCTTCTTCGGATACATCACAGTGTTTTAGCTGAATCAATATGAATAGAACTCTCCGAGTAATTGACTAGTTGTCTAGTAACTATTGTACTTATGGCAGATGAAATTCACTATCACAGATTCTCAAATTTCGCAACAACCTTTAAATTATTCCTCCTCATCTTCGCGTCTACTTTTCGGAAACACCCGAAGCATTCTGAGCAAAGAGAATTCTCTGAGCAACTGACTATTCCTCTAGTAGCTATAGTATGATAAAAGATGAAAATCATTATCACAGCTTCTCCAATTGAGCTACAACCTTTAGAATATTCCTCCTCATCTTCGGATACATCACAGTCATTTAGCTGGCTATAAGCTATGAAGCGTCTACTTTTGTGGAACATCTGAAGCACTCTGAGCAGAACTCTCTGAGTAATTGAATAGTTCACTCAATGCCATTGTGTGTACAGGTGCAATGAATGTAGATTAGTCGAAAATGACACGCTTTTTAAAAGCTCGTTCGCCACACTGCTTAAATTAGTTCAAGTGTTACGCCCGGTTTATTAACTCATTTATGGCTTTACAAGCGGTAATGGGGGGAAGAAAGAAGCTATTCGAAATATGAATTCAGTAGGCGAAACATGTGCGACTGCGGTCTTGAGGCAAACGAAATTTCATTGAGCAAGTTCAGGAGAACAAAATGGGGATTACGTGCTTCAAATAGTTAGCTGAGAGTGATGCAAGTGTTTATTATTGTTTTAGTATTTCACGCTTCCTATCTCTGTCACATTCCGTGCACAGTGTTTAGCCAGACATTTTACTATTGTGTTTATTTATTTAAATTTGTGTGCTCGGCTTAAGAATCTCCGCATATTGACGTGCAAAGTCTGTTAAATATTAGCCTTTGTTTATGGCGACGCGAATTAGACTTTTACTTCTATGCTGTTGACCTGGTTGAAAAGCTTGGCTTTATGACAATTGCGTCACTCGACAGAGCTCACATTTAATTGCTATTTATGTTTGGCGCAACTGGAAATTAAGTTTTGTTAAAAATCGAGCAAATATATCATTAAAATACAATTTATCTATCAACTATTTTAATGGCACGAAAAGGGAACTGAACTAGGCCCGGATATAGAAAAAAGTCAACAGTTTGTTGGCAACGATTTTCGGCTGTTCAAAGTGCAAATTGTTCTGTTTGTTTACAATCCCAAGAGCTTGTGACTTTATGCAAAAAAAAAACAAACAATTGATAGAAAAGTAAATTGCTCAGGGGAAGAAACATCTATGAGTGCATGAGTAGAACTTTTAGATGAAGTGGAGAAGTAATGTAATAATAAGTAATGAATAAGGGTAGAAAGCTTTCAATCGATTGTGTCTCACGCAAAAGTTCAATTAAATATATCACAAATAGATTGTTGACTTGGGTATGCACTTCGTAGAAAGTTGGCACGAGTGTATATTTGAATTATATCGATAATTACGCGCTCAGTTACGTACAGTCAATGGCCACTTAAATACCTTTCGTAGGCTGCACAAATTAGCAAAGAGAGGCGGGGAGTGAGGGAGGGGGCGGAAGAATTGGGGGTATAGAAAGTCGTTGTGGGCCAGAACAGTTGTATCTAATCAAATTACTCGTATCTCGCCGCGATGCCCAGCTATTTGACCTTGTCAATGCTTGAGATTAGCAAATAAGTAAGAATAAGTAAGAAAAAATCAACAGCGCTCTATAGACGTCTGTGCAACCCACGTGAGAACTAACCAAGTAGTTGTATTGTAATTAAAGCGATATCAATTCAATTGCCAGCCGCCACATATTCTCAGGCAACGTTCTCGATCCGCATCGGTGTTTTGTAAGTGATCAATTGAGTTCTCGCCGCCTCTCTGACTCATTCAGGTGCTCGCACTCTCGCAAAGAGCAGCAGAAGTGTTAGTGTTGTTGACCCACTTTGTAAGACTATCCCAGCTTAGTTGTCACTTTCGTTCGCATACCCCATCAAAGAGAACCTGACACCCGTTCGTCCAACCCGAAATGCTAAATGCACTTCGCATTGTAGCTTCCAAATGTAAATTGAGACGAACGAAAAGTTTGCGACATTTGCCTTGGGTTAACAATTTATGCCGCCGCTGAATTTGTGTTATTCACATCATATGCACAGTCTTTTTAATACAGTATATACATTCGAATTGCATATAGGAAGTTTCAGTTTCGTATTGCGAAAGAGGTTAGAACTAGAGAGGTTTGTAGGAAACTAGAGACGTGCGAGGCTAGAAGTATATCAGCATTTTTAATTGAGTCGAGCAGTTAAAGTGGGATTACGATTTGTGTACCGGTTTTGCTTCATACTGATAATCGGGGCAATTTTCTGAGCGAGTAGATTTTAAAATTATAGTTAAAAATACATTCAAGCAGTTATTTAGGTAGTAATCTATTATTTTTTAAGTTTATAAAATAAAAATTCAATTCTTTTCAGTACACATTAATTTTACAACAATAAGTTGTTTTGGACTTTAGCTGCTCCTGCGATTGACACGGATTCGTTTATTGTGTTATACCATATAGATTACTTGTTGAAAATAATTGCACTGATTTGAAATGTGTCCAAATATAATTCAGATAAGATGATTACCCGTTGGAGCGCACCTTTTGCTCAAGCTTTATCTCGGAAGCACTTGATCTCAAATGTTGTCGCTGCTGTTGTTAATTATTTGCTGCTAAGATTTATAGAACGGAATATCAGGGAATTTTAGATAACGTCGCTGACAACGTTTCGCGCGTTTTAACGTTTCGCGACCGACTGAATCTGAATGAACCGCCCACCAAACGGGACCCACAACGACGCTGACAATATCGACAGCGACAGCGACAGCAGCGACGACGGCACGGCGACGGCGACGTCGAAAATCACGCGAGCCGCGAGCGGCAGCATAAAAAAAGCTCAAGAAGAAATGCCGATCTGGCAGGTAATTAACTGTAAGTAAATATGTATGTATGGCTGAGAAATGGTTCTGCCAGTTGCTATGAATGAGCAGCGCTGCAGTTGCGAAAACTCCGAGTGCGCCGTCAGTCAAAGGGCGACAGAGGCAGGGGCAGGAGGGCAGCGGGGCAGCGACAGCGACGTCACGTTTTTTATGTCACTTTTTCTGGCACCTGCAGTTGTTGCTGTCTAGCTTGCGAAGCGGCAGCTGCTTAAGAAGATTATGGCTTGAAAAAATATTGAATATTTGACAAATTAATTAAGCATGCAGGCAGCAAACTTATTGTTATAATAAATGCGACTGTTATTGGCGTACATGGCGTATGCGCAATGTCAAGGAGCGCTAAGCACACTGCCGGAATTGCAGGTATTTCAAACCGGATTTGGAACAAATTTCGTGAACAATAAAACGAAATTTCAAATTTATTGAAACACAAACTCGCATTCCAAGCGAATTAAAGTTCGTTGCGCTGTGCAATCTCTCAATCACTCTTTCTCCTTCAAAACACGTTGACACATAAAATGCGAAAGATACTAAAAACCTTAAGACCTTATCAAGTGGTACGCACATTTTATAGATTACCCTTTTGAAGGACTTTACGTTGAACGCGTGCGAGCAATGTAAAACAACTGAAAGCGATCAAGTCGTTAGCTAAACTGAACGCTTAAGTGCCAATTGACATCATTATCATTATCATTAACATTATCATCAAGCATTATCTTTATCTGAGTAATTCACTGGGCATAGATTAAACTTCCCAGTTGCTGGCAATAACACAAAAGCCGATAAGATGAGCACGGGACGTATAAATCTTAAGATATCAGTCGAGCGCCGGCGAATGGCAACAGCCATCGTAAATCTATAACTGACTAATTTTCAGACGAACAACACTAACTACACCGCATAAAACAGTTGTATAAAGCAAAGTTAAATTTGGAAGCAAACTGTCAGATGGAAGTTTAAACAAAACCTTTTTGCGCGCGCGTTTAGCACGTACACAAACCACCAAAATCAATTTAGCAGCAGCCGCCGCAAAGTATGCAACTAAAAATAAATATGCGCAATGCAGTTTTGTTGCAGTGACGTTAACTAGTTGATACCCTTGGTCACCTATGCTGCCATTGCTGAACAAAATTTTAAATAATTAATTAATAGATAAATAATTTTAAAAAATAAATTATAAGTGGCCTAAAGTCAAGAATTTAGTCTTCAGGTGGAAACTAGAATAAAAATAAGCATATAAAGTATTTAACCCGTTAACTATTATTAAAATATAAGTAATTCATTCTATTGTAAAATTCGCAAGCCCCTCTAGTCACAATTTGCAGGATATAACAAGTAAAAGTGCGAAAGAAAAAGAAACATGTAACAAAAACACAGAGAATGTGCGAGAGAATCAAAAACCAAAACATGTTGTTGACAACTGCAACGCAGACTGCTCGAAATAGGGTTAAAGTTGCTGTTGGGGGTGGCTGTGTTGGCAACTTGATAAAGAGAAGCAAATGTAGTAAATAATTTACAATCGCCTGTCAATTTATCGTTAAAGCAATGACAGCGTTGTATTACAAGTTACTACTGTAGTGGGAAGCACCGATGACAACAAGATTGAGTTGGCAATTTGTCAGCTCGACGGCAATTTATCATATCAATGGGTCAGACAGTTGAAGTGCAGGAGTCGATGGCAAGAGAACTAAAAAAGGAAGCCAATTTAAAGATTTATAAAGCTAACATTGTAGAAAAAACTAACAGAAATATTAGTAAAAGCACTAATAAATGAAATATTTTGAAGATTTATAAATCTAAAATTGTGAATAAAATGTAGCGATATAATGATAAGGAAGAAATGATAAGAGAAATATAAAAGGAAGAAGAGTAAGAGAACTAAAATTAAATTTTAATATTCAGAAATCAAATTCAAACTTAATGGAGTCCTGCATACCCGAGCTACGCAGTTGTAAAGGGTATAGAAAGTTGCGCTACTTACTTGGATTTCGCAACAACGTGCCACACTTTTCCCGATTGTGCAACTGGAATTGGACATAGTGTCAAGTGTCGCCCGCAGCTTGCCACATAAATCAAGCGAAAAACAATATGAATAAATATGAAATGATTGATTACTTGTGACCCGGCCACAATAGACAAAGAGAGAGAGAGTGAGAGAGAGGGAAAGTGCGATGCCAAGGTTACACTTAAAGGTTTTGGCCGGCGGCAATTGCCAAATGCTGATAACCGCTTAATCTCTTAACTGTGCACGTTGCAAGCATCGTTTTTTGCTCGGTCGCTTTCATTGTGCGCTGCTCTCTGTTCGCTGCGGGGCATAAAAATGCAAATGCAGCAAAATCACAGCCCAAAATACGGCAAAACGGGCAAAAGTTTTTAATGCAAATACGAAATTCGCATGAAAACATGAGAACGTGGTCAGCGCAGCGAGGCGTGAGCGGCAACAGGAAGTGCACGGCCAACCGGGTCGCTACGTTCCTGCATAATTTCGCGCAGCGGAAAAAGTTAACGCAAAGTGCTTTTATTTGGATTCCAGTTTTGCATAACAGCTTAAAGCCACGGCGTGCAAGGTGCAAGGTGCAAGGTGCAAAGTGCTTAACGCGCCCGCCGTCCATAGCGCTGCCAGGCGAGCTCCAGCAACAGCAGCAGCACCACCAGAATGTAGCCGCAGATGAGCATAAAGAAGAGCGGCGCCACATACTCCATGCCCACGGTGATGACAAAGTTCTGCGCGTAACAGTGCAGCTTCATGCGGGCCCAAATGTTCCGATGCTTGCGGTACACGCCCGTCTCCAGCACGCGCAGCAATCTAGCAATTGAAGCCTGGTTAGAGTCACAACGCAGTGTGAGCGCAGAGCGACTTACTTGAGGCGTATGAGCTCCTTGTAGGTGGAGTTGCGGTGCAGGTGCGTGTAGATGAGCAGCTCGGGGCGAAAGAGTATCTCGTTGAGATCGCAGATCTCCTGCTGCGTGTAGTGGTGCTCCACGTAGGCGTAGCCCGAGCTGGCCTCCAGCACGTACACATAACCGGGCTGATCCCTCACGCGCAGCACGCCCTTCTCGGCGGGCAGCCAGAGCTGCGAATTGTGCGACTGCGTCTCGATTTTGCGCTTGCTGAACAGATGGATCTCCGGCCGCATGGAGTACTGAGTGGAGTCAAAAATTGTAGTTGACTACGCGCATGCAATGCGAGACTTACGTTGAGGTAGCTCTTAGTGAAGGAGAGCGGCTCGAGGCCCACCTCCAGCGAGCTCTCGGCCAGCTGCTGCATCGTCTTGATGTTGGACCTGACGGGCGAGTTGAGCAGCGAGGAGACCACCACGGACGTGTAGTAGTTGTACATGATGAAGCTGACGAGGAACAGCGCAAAGTAGGTCAAGCGTCCGCCCGTGGAGCGCGGTATCAAGGCCGAGCTCTGGCTGCAAGCGGCCCCCAAGCTAATGAGGCAGGTGCTCAGCAGCGAGGGCATATAGCTGAGCTGGCGGCGACTCGTCAAGCGCCTGCACTCCACATAGAAGACCAGGTAGAGCAGCAGCGCAATGAGCAGCAGCAGGGCACCAAACAGATACCAGACGACGGCACTGAAGGGCTGCAGAAAGACGTCGCCGCGTATGCCGGCGTTGTGGGGCGTGCGAAAGATGCAGACGGAACGGAAGTAGCCCGTCTCAATGATGGCCGACAGTCGCTGCAGGCGCCCCTCGGTGGCCAGGCAGGGCGCGGAGGCAATGTCCGCCGTCTGGTCGACAACGGCGCCCACGGAGCCCCCGCTGATGTCGCTCGAGCTCCAGCGATCCGTGAAGCTGTAGTTCATGCTGCAACACGAAAAGACATTTAGCTCCCTGGGAGTTTGTTGCACATTGTCTGCGCACCCGCACTGCAGCATCTCCTTGAGCAGCAGGTTGATGTGAAAGCCGAAGCGTGCGATGCCGTCGATGTGCGTGTTGTTGTCCTGGTTGAGGAAGCGCAGCAGCAGCTCGGGCGGCCAGCTGAGGGGGCGCGTGGTCACCACGGTCGCCACGCGCAACACCACGTCCCGCAGCTGCTCACGCTGCCCGTACTTGGAGCGCAGGTGCAAGCTGCTCAGGTAGCGCTGCAACACACAACTGGCCACATCACAGTCGACCACGTAGTTGCCCGTCACGTTCAGCTGGCCGCCAATGTGGTTACCATTGCTATACACATCGTAGACCGCATAGCTGACGCGATCCTCGTCAAGCAGCTGCTGCTGCACGTAGTCCACATTCGCGTCTACGGAGATGTTGAAGCGTGCAAAGAACTCGTAGAAGCCGAAGCCTGACACGCTGTCGTGCAGCAGCCAGTGATAGTGCTGATTGTAGAGCTGTGCGCGACTGGCCTGAAGAAGACACACAACATAAAGATAAGATAATGTAGCGTGCCACAAGTCTATGAATTGAACTGCCAATTACTGACACAGTCACTCTATTCTTCAGAGTGACTTCTTGGAGCCCATCAATAACTGACATTTTTCAGATTACAAAAAGTGGCTTCAGAGAAGGAGATATCATTCAAATAAGGATGTGCTTGCCGATACTGATAGAAGGTAAAACTTCATGCTTCTACAAAAAAGGCGTAGAAAAGTTGGAGCAGCGCTGAAAAGACTGAGTGTGTGAGAAGGCTAAATGTGAGTCTTTAAATGGATACTATTTTCGAATTAAAATATGAGAAGATTCAATACTGTGTCCCCCAGCAACAACTGTTTTTTTAGATCTCAACAATTGGCTACAGGGATATCTCTATATCACTCAAATAAGGATGTGCTTGCCGATACTGATAGAAAGTAAAGCTTTATGCTTCTACAAAAAAGATATCGACAAGTAGGAGAAGCGCTGAGAGGACTGTGTGGGTGAGAAGGCAGAATGTGTGGCTTTGGATGGAAACTATATTGATGGAAAAAAAATTAAATTTCCCAATAAAAATGTGAGAAGATTGAGTATGTGGCCTAGGATGGAAACTATGATGATTAAAACGACAGGCTTTTTTCAGATCATAAAAGTTGGCTTCAGGGAAAGAGATATTACTCAAATATGGATAGAATCTCCGATACTAATAGAAGGTAAAGCTTCATGCTTCTACAAAAAAGACGTCGAAAAGTTGAAGAAGCGCTGAGAAGATTGCGAGTGTGTGAGAAGGCAGAATGTGTGGCTTTGGAAGGAAACTATATTGTTGAAAAAAAAAATTAATTTCCCAATAAAAATGTGAGAAATTTGAGTATCTGGCCTTGGATGGAAACTATGATGAATAAATCTAAGTTTTCCAATAAAAATGCGTTATTCCCCAGTTGAGCTGGGGACATTTTGTGCACTTGCCTGCTTTAGGAGCGCTGCACTGCGCGCACACTGCAGATCCACGTAGATGGCGAGTGTGGGCTGCAGGTGTTGCAAGTAGCGCTGCTCCAGCTGCTCCCAGTTGCCGTCGTCCAAGTGCACGAATTGGTGATAGATGAGTTGCGGTGCATGGTGCAGCTGTGTGGCGAACTGAAGAGCTGCAAATACACATTGAAAATAGAGTTACACAATGAGACAAAGGATGACGATGAAATTGAGGCGCTGATGAGCGAGTTGAAGAGCTGCAAATACAGATTGGAAATGGAGTTAATCAATGAGACAAAGTGATTATGACGAAGGAGTGACGATGAAACTGAAGCGCTGATTGGCGAATTGAAGAGCTGCAAATATACATTAAAAATAAAGTTATTCAATAAAACTAAAGGATTACTTTCGTTGCGCTGCCAGCAGTGGAAGATGACAATGAAACTGATGCGCGCCCGCAGCAAATTGTGCAGCACAAAGTTGACCAGCTGCAGCAACTGCATGTCCTTAGGCACCTCAGAGCTGCGCTCTGCTTTTATAGGACCAACTCGACTGGCAATTTGGCTGTCGCCTGTCACCTGCTTGTTTGTTTAAATTGCCCGCAAATTAGCCAGCACTTGCCTTAATGTACTCGCTGGCGCAACTGCCGCTTGTGCCACAGCAACTCCAGGCCCAAGACAAACAGACACACCACATATGCAGCGAGCAGCAGCAGAAACAACGGCCCAGCCGACTCCAGGCCCACCACGACGGTGACGTTGCTCTGGTAGCAGTGCAGCTTGTAGCGCACCCAGTAGCGAAAGTGCTTGAAGTGCACGCCCGTCTCCAACAGCCGCAATTGGCTAAATGTGGAATGCGTTTACTAGTTATCAGATACATGTTGCACAATGAGCTCACCACAGCTTGAAGAGCTCTGCGAAGCTGGAGGTCTTCATAATGATCGTGTTGGCGCTCGTCTCGTCGCGCAGCAGGATCTCGTTCAGCTCGCAGATCTCGTGTGGCAAGTAGTGTTTGCGCACAAACACATACGCGCTGGCCGACTCCGCTATGAACACAAAGCCCGGGTTGTTGCGCACCATCAGCACGCCCTGCTCCGAGGGCAGCCAGATGCGCTTGGGATCCTTGTTCAAGATCTTCTTGCGGTACAAACTGCGTATGTCTGCGAATTCAGAAGTCTGCCAGAAGAAACAATTGTTAATCATAGCAGACTATTTAATATAAATTTAAATTTTGCAGAATTATTTATAGGGAGAGATTTGAATTTATATTTTATTGAATGAATACTTAAAATAATATTAATAATAGAATAGCAAAACTGTATAGGCACGAATAATGCCCCCTGAAATTCTATTAGTTTGGATTTTCGTATACGCTGTTCAAATTCGACAGAGGTGCATAGATTAAAGTCACTATGTTATTTCTGGTAATCATATGTCGAGTCAATTTGTGTGTGGGTAAAAAACTTGTCTCTCTTGTGATCGACTGCTGGTGTTCTTAATGCAATTGGAGCTTGAGTTACGACTAACAAACGTAACGTTGAAATTATCTACTAAGAGCAAATTTGATTTGCTTTATGGATTGCTATGTAAAATGTGTCTACACTACTCGCTGCACTGCAGCACAATATAAATATCGCACAATTGGACACTGAAATCATAACTCAATAATAATTGGAATTATGTCTAAAAGTTTGCTTTATAAATACATAGATAAATTCATTGTTAAGGCACTAGTTTTGATTCTACAAAGTTGATTCTTAAAATCACTATATGAAAATAAAGAAAAATAAATAAATAAATATAGGAAATTATCACTATGTGGACATGCAGCAATTAAATATAGTTGGAGTAAGAGTTTTGTAAATTATGCACTCTCGAATGTCAACAACTATATAACATAATGAAATAATTGCAGTTAGCTGACATTCGTAGTTTAATTAGTGCATGAATAAAGATAAATATCTATATGTACACAGCTAACTTGAGAGATTAGCTTACCTCCACATAGACCTTGGTGTAGATGGTGGGCTCTACGGCCACCTCCAGATTACTGTCCGCTAGCTGTTGTATGGTGCGTATACTTGATTTGGGCGGTGCGCCGAGCAGCGTGGAGACGACAATCGACGTGTAGTAGTTGTACATGAGAAAGCAGGTCAACATGATGGCATAGAAGACCATGCGGCCGCCCGTGGAGCGCGGCAACAGCCAAGCGCCCTGAATGCAGGCGGCGCCAAAGGACAACAGGCAACTGGTCAGCAAGGACGTCTCCATGGCAGCCTGACGCTGCAGGCGACGCTCCAGCAGAAACGTGAGCCACAGCAAGAAGCCGGTGAAGAGCAGCAGGGCACTGAACATGAGCCACACCGTCCAGCTGAAGGGCTCGAGGAATTCCGTGACGCGCAACTCGGCGCCCGCTGAGCGCGGATTGCGAAACATGCAGACGGAGCGAAAGGAACTGTGCCAGGTCAAGGGCTTGAAGTACTTGGTGCGCCCGATGGTGTAGAGAAAGGCGGTGGTTGTCAGGTCCACAGTGCCATTGATGAGGTCGCCAATGAGGCCACCAGTTAGCTCCGAGTCCGTCCAGCGATCGCGAAAAATGAACGAATAGCTAAACATTTACTTTGCTACTTTAAAATACTTGTGCGCTTTTATGTAAGAGAGCTCACTTGCAGTCCAGCAGGTCCTTGAGCACCTGGTGCGTTTGGTAGCCCAGCCGGGCATACGAATCCCTGTAGATGTCGTCGTGACTGCTGAGAAAGGCCTTGATCTGCTGCTCTGGCGCATCTGCCGGCAAACTGGTGATCTGTCATTTAAAATTATAAAATTTTAGAGGTCAACAAGTGAGAGAGATACCCGCTAAATACCGCTACTAGTGAGATACCTGCTAGGCAGTTGGAATAGTCTACAATATGCCGAAAAGTATATTTGGTGTCGTCAGTAGTTTTGGTATGTTCAGTACATTGATATACCATTGCGTTTAAAATAACTCATCGAGTATAGAATGTTCACGTGGCGCTCCATGTGAATTTCCTCATAGAAAACTGCTTCTTGAATATTTTCCAAGTTTCCAATTGTCAAAACTTATAGGTATTGATATGTATAATTATTATTATGTATGCCTCTGAATTCAAGAAAATTCAAATTCCAGCTTAAAAATTACTTTCGTAAATACGTTTTACTTTCGATTTCTTTGGCCTGCTGAAGGCGTGGCAGCGATTTAAGGTAAACTCGATCTGCGTATAATATACGCAAGTAATGTCCCCAAGATTTGTTCCGTTAGTTTTCATAGTCTCTGAGATTTAGATGCTTTTACGAGCAGACAGACGGACAGCCGGATAGACGGACATGTCTAAATAGCCTCGACATATTGTTCTTGTGGTCGGTTATACTTCCTTCCTTCTTTACATAAATTTCCTAGTGGCACAAAGCTAAAATACTCTTCTACTTTATGGGTATAACAAGTAACCCGCCACTTACGGCTGCATTGACTCGCAGTGTTATGCCTGTCAAATATCTGCGATTTTGCAGTCGCAGTCGCAGATGCAGATCGCTCAGATACCGCTTGACTTGACAGCCGCGCTCGCTGCAGTCAATCTGTCGATCCGCGGTGATGTTCAGCGGAGTGCCCAAGTGCCTGGCTTTGTTATACAGATCGTAGAGTATGAAGTTGCTGAAATTCGCCTTGGGCTGCACATAAGTCAATTCGCTGTTAATCAAAAGTTGTGCATTGGCGAAACTCGACTGCAGTTGCTGAAAGTCGAAGTTGCGATCGAGGACTAGCCAATGATAATGATCGGTGAACAAGCTCTGCGTATTAGCCTGGCAATCAAATAAATAATACTAGGCATTATGTATTAATATCTATGCATTTACCATTTGCAGCACTTCAGCGCTTTGAGCGCAGCTAATGTCGAAGAAAATGCCCAGCTTGATGAGCTGATGATGGACGAGCTGATGTTGCAAGTGCGTCGCTTGTGAGAAACTCGCATTAAGATCCAAGTACTGATTGAAAATCGCTGCATTTTGCGTTAAGTGAGCCAGCTGCCAGAGTGCTGCAAATTAACATTTAGCATCAATAACTTATATTTAGATGTAGAATAGAACTCACAATTAGCTGGCCAGCAGTGTAGAAAGAGGACATTATGCAACTTGGCAATGTGCACAAAATAATAGATGATAAATTGAATAGCAAACATGATTGCCAGCAATTACAGCGATTTAATGACAAAATCGCTCGGCCTGCAGTGCTTTTATAACAAGCCAATAAAACCCGCGGACAGCTGCAAGTAGTTGACTAGTTGACAACTTAATAGAAGCATTCACAAAGTGATTGACGGCTGCACAGCAGGACTAACTAAATGGGGCAATTATTAAAGTGCTTGCAACTAAATTTTAAAGTGCATGTGCTCGACTAGCGCCTGCTGAGATATGCCCAGCCCAGCTCCAGCAGTAGAATAATGAATGACACAATGTAGGCGGCCAAGAGCGCCATGAAGAGAGGCGCAGCGTACTCCATGCCCACGTTGATCACGTAATTGTTGGAGAAGCAGTGCAGCTTAGACTTGGTGTAGAAGCGGCGATGCTTCTGCGTCATGCCGCCCTCCAGCATGCGCAGTTGGATCTGCTTCAAGAGCTCCTTGTAGGTGGAATTGCGGTGCACGATCGTGTAGACGGAGCTCTCGGGCCGAAAGAGTATCTCGTTCAGCTCGCAGATCTCGTGGGGCATGTAGTACTTCTCCACGAAGTTGTAGGAGAACGACGCCTCCGAGATGAACACGAAGCCGGGTTGATCGCGAACCCGCAGCACGCCCTCCTGGGCCGAGAACCAGATGCTGCTGGGACTGCGACCGTCCACCTTGCGCTTGACCAGATTGATGATGTCGGAGCGTGGCGAACTCTTTGCAAGGCAAACCAGTTACAAAAAACTTAAAGCAAAGAAGTGTGGCAAACTCACGTTTAAATAGGCCCAGTTGAACGGTATGGTTTCGAAGCCGACGTCCAGCGAGCTGTCGGCCAGCTGCTGAATGGTTTTAATATTGGAGCGCACTGGCGAACCCAATAACGTGGACACCACTATCGATGTGTAGTAGTTGTACATGAGGAACGAGGTCAGCATGAGTGCTATGAACGCCAGCCGGCCGCCCGTCGAGTGCGGTATCAAGTGCGAGCCCTGGATGCAGGCAGCGCCAAAGCTAATCAGGCAGCTGGTCAGCAGCGAGGGTATGTAGGCCAGATAGCGTCGCAGCCAGTGGTGCTCCAGTCGAAAGATGAGCCACAGCAGCAGCCCGGCGAACGTCAGCAGCGCGACAAACACCAGCCACACACTTGGCTTGAACGGCTCCAGGAACACGCCGGTCTTGATGCCAGCGTTGTGGGGCGTGCGAAAGATGCAAACCGAGCGAAACTGTCCGATGTCCGTGGTGGGAAAGATCTTCCGCAGGCGCGCTGTGGAGAGCACAAAAGCTGTCGTCGACAATTCCACATGCTCGTTCACCACTTCTCCCATGGCGCCGCCAATGGTGTCGTTGAGACTCCACTGGTCCACCCACACATAGCTGACACTGCACACAGAAAAAGCGCAAACACAAAGAGGGAAAACGTACCCCAAAATTATTAAAACAAGACTCGAAAGTCATAACATTTTAAGAAGAGAAATGGGTAAAGAGACAGTTAGAAACATTACTTTCTCTTCTAAAGATTGAAGTTCATTTTCGTTATCAGCTCAACAATCTTAGAACATGACTGCAAAATCTTAACATTGGAAGAAAAGAGTAGGACAATTAGACAGAGAAAAACATTGCGTTCTATAAAATAAAGTTGATTTTCGTTTTCCGCTCAACATTTTAAAAACAAGGCAAGGCTTTAAACATTATTAAAGCAAGAAAAGGGCAAATACACAATGAGCAAAATTAAATACTCTTCAATAGAATGAAGTTCTTAAACTTGAAAATGTTTGCAACAATCTTAAAATAAGATAAGATCAACATCTTAATAAGAAAATTGTCAATTACCAAGAGCGTCAACGGTTGACAACGTTTTCATCTTAACAAAAGGCATTAACATTCTTAAAACAAGAAAAGAAACGAAATACAGAGAAAACAAAATCTCTTCTCTTTAATGTATTCTTCCTTCTTAAATGAGTTCTGAATTCTTGTAAAACAAATAATTTTAAATATAGATAGTCAATTCCTTCCTTTCTTCCACTGAAACTTCTTTTGTATTTCAAGTTTGTTGTTATCACTATTAGTTAGGTAATTCAAGTCGTTAATACTTAAAATGGGTTACATAATAATAGAGATAATATTAAAAAAATTAGGGGAACAAATAATATAAATAAATATTAATAACTAAATTGTAAACTTTTGGATTTTTGGTTTAGTTCTTATTCTAAATTTAAGAATGTGCGCTCATAATTTAATTTAGTTTTATTTTGACTTGATTTAAGAATTGATTCCTGGTTTTAGCATTTTACTTTCTCTCCCTTTTCTGCCTCTCTCTATCTTTCTCTCTTCTCTCTCTCTCTCTCTCTCTCTCTCTCTCTCTCTCTCTCTCTCTATCTCTCTCTCTCTGTCTGTCACACGAGCTGCTATAGCGACAGGCTGATAAGACACCAAAGCACACTCGCTAGGAGACTCCTCACAGTTAGACCACTGAGGTGTTTAAAGCGTCTAGGTTTCGCCAAAACGTTTACTTAAACGTGAACGAAAATTTATAAGTTCTATGACATATATGTATTGAGATTTGGTCTATATTAGGTATTCCACAAATGTGTTATTATGGTGTATGTTTGCTCTGGTTCTACAACTTAATAAATGTATATAAGAAAAAACTCTCTCTCTCTCTCTCTTTGTAATACTACATAGATTAAGTCTAGTCTACCTACTTGAACTGCAGCATCTCCTGCAGATGCAGATTGTTGCGGTAGCCCAGGCGCGAAATCCAGTCCACATGAGCGTCTTGCTCGCTGTCCAGAAAGCCGAGCAGCTCCTGCGCGCTCGAGTTGAGCGGCAACACTGTGACCTGCAAGGATCTACGTTCTTATGCCAGTTATCGAGACAACAAGGGCTACTCACCAATGCCACCTGTCTGAAGGTGATGCCCTCCAAGTTGCTGCGCTGCTGCAGTCTGGTTCTCGTATGCAGCTCACTGAGATACTGCTTAACTGCACAGCTGCTGCGATTGCAGTAAACACTCTGATCAACGGTCACGTTCAGCTGCCCGCCCAAATGGCTGCCTCGACTGTAGACATCGTACAGCGTGAACAGACTGCTCTCATTGGATTCCTCCGCCAACTGCACATAGCTAACATCCGCATTGATGCTCAGATTGGCTCTATCGAAGAGTGCTGTCAGCTGACTCATGTTGCACGCCTCATCGTAGAGCAGCCAGTGAAAGTGCTCCGAGTAGAGACGCGCTCGACTGGACTGTGAGTCTCTTAGTTAACGCTTACAAATCAATTGGAAAGTTCTACTACCTGATTAGTTATGTAAGCGCTGTGACTGCAACTGAGGTCCAAGAACACGCCCAGCTTGGTCAGCTCGCTGTCCAAGTAGACCTTGTGAAAGTTGACCCAGTGCTCTGGCGCCGAGTTAAGATTAACGTATTGCGAGAAAATGTAGTTTTGTGAAAATAGCTGCGCAAGTGGCAGCAGAGCTGAATGAGAGGAATGGAAAATGCCAACGAAAACTTTAATTTTGTATAGCTAAAATGTTTACCAGACTTGCGCCAGCAATGAAATACAATCACATCGCGTAACTTCACTTGCAATAGGTTGTAAACAATTAGCTGAAAAAGCGAAAGAATCGTCATCTTTGACTGTGACTTTACTGTGTGCATCGAGTCGGCAGTAAAGTGTTTTATACCTGGCCGAATAAGTCGAGTTACATAAGGAAGTAATTGAGATTAACTATGGTAATTGCCAAATTTGGGCTGTCAACGAAAAAAGCGACGCTGATTGACAGTCAGCTTGTGTTCTAAGTGGGCCAGTGGCCAAGCAACAAGCAACAAGTGTTTCCTGTGGGCGTCACAACAAACAGCACGTGGCACGGCTTGCGACTTGCAACGCGCAGGCGCCGAAGCTTAAACGTAAACAAGACCCAAGAAAAAAACAGCGGCACATTTATGAATGAAGCCAGCCGCACGCCCCTGCGTTGCCCCCGTGGCTGCCGCATGCAGCAGTGTTAATGGATGCCAGCCATGATTTAGCCCCGCTGTGGCACACAGGGCGAAACTGATTTTGCGCCTTTTGCATGTCCGTGAATGTGTCGCACTGAGGCGAGAGTGCGACTGCGACTGCGAGTGCGTGTGTGTGTGTGTGCGCGTCTCTGTCTCTGTCTATGTGTGTGTGCTTTCTGCTGTCGGCGTATCCTCTGCTCATGTCGCCTGCTGCTGCTGCTGCACAATTGAATCTTGGCCAAGCGCTGGCTTTTAATGTCGTTTCAGTTGGCGTTGCGCGCTTGGCGCGTTTCGACGTATTCCCGGCGACCAAACCGCTTTCTAAGCGGCCACTCGCTTAGCGTTCTCCATCTCCAAGACGCGCGTTATCTGTTTGTTTGTAAACACATCGTTCCTCTTGCCTTTCAATGTGGACCGCCGCCGGCGGCAGCCAAGTAATCATTATGTGCGTTGCAAGGCGATTAGAAGCGGATTGATTGAATTGACGGCGGTCGCGACGCCGGATTGCGAAATGAATTGAAAAACGCGTTACGCATTTGCTTGTGCTCATTGCTACTCGGAGGTCAAAGAAAAACCATAGTTGCACAAAGTTTAATTGTGACTGAATTCGAAATTCAAAGCGTTACAGAAGAGCAACGAACAACTCGAAAAGTTAAAAATTCTAAATTTATTTAAACACGCGTAAAGTCTGCAAATTTATAAATGACAATTTAGAACTCTAAACACATTAAGTGAAATAATGACGTACTTGACGTACCACTTGACGTATGCGTAATATTTCTGCCCCAAGCTTAGAGCTATAAAGCAATTGTTTTTAAATATAGTAAACTTATGCATAATTACGTAATGTAAAAACTGAATTGTTTATCACAAAGTAGTATACGAAATTAGTGTAAATTTGCACAATAGACAGATGCGAAATATTTTAATTTGTATTGAAGATTGATTGACTGACAGCCCAAATAAATTACAATTGAAATGCGCATGAAATGCATTTATCTTAATTAGGCTTTCGAACAATATCAATATTGAGAGGCAATTAAAAGGTCGGGTCGAATGAAAAAAGTGCGGCAATAAAACTAATGCTAATTTAAAATAGAAGACAAACTGACAACGGCTCAATTAAATCCATGTGTGTTTACAGAATACTGCACTGGAAACCCCAAATGTATTAAAAATCAATTGCAGTGCGGTTGACCCGCATGCGAACTATTTGACAAATGCAACAACCACAAATATGACATTTAAATAAAATGCAGCACAACGAAAAGCGTAATTATTGCCGATTGAACTGTGGACGATTAGAGCAGCGATAAAAACCCTAGCTGCATTGGTCAACCAAGCAAATTATTAACACAACTATTACCAATCCAAGTGGGAGTTGTGAGGGCGTGGCTTAGTCTTATTTATGAGTGCTCTGCTGTGGCTTTCCAATGCGATTTATGGTTATGCAAATTGCCGAAGCGAAAAGTTGCAAGTTGCATTTAAATTGCGAAGTTTATAAATAGAGACAATCGAGAGCGGAGCAAAATGCTGTTAAATTGCAGGTTTGATTGATACAGCAGTTAGTGCAAAGTTCTATACTGTGGGCGATTGTGGCTAAGCAAATGTATCGCAAGCAGCACACATATATAAATGTATCTATGAAGTTTTTCTGCTGACAGCCACCGCACTTGCAACCGACTACAAGTTCTCAGTTTACTTTTCATGCACTGCAACCATAAACCGCATAAAAAGAGTCGAAAACTGAAGGGCATGCATAGTTAGAAAGGGTATAAGGTGGTGCAGCTTACTCTAGAATTCAAATTTAAAAAATGTTCATTTAATAATTCGAAAGATGTGTATTGTATTTTAATCTTTTGTAACTAGTTACAGGGTATCGTTAAGCCATTCACGCTTTCTAGTCGCATTTTTTTGGCAGTTCCCGTTTTGCGTTACAAAACATCTGTCGGTTGGGCGAATGCAAAGCAGATACGAGTAGAAAAAAAGGGAAAAGCTGTTGGGCATCGCACTCTTGAGATTTACATTGTAAAGTGATGCGTTTAGCTTTTAGCCCTGCCCTCCTCGCATCCCCTCCACGCGCCGCAGTGTGTAGTGTGTGTGGTGTGGCACAAGAGCCTAACAAAAACTGCATTTAAATTAATTGAATTTTGCAGATTTTTTGTGGTCTGCGGCCCTTCTTCCCCACATCGAAGCTTAAGCTCTTACACTCGTCTGCGAGTATTGCTTTTATTGAATTGGTTTGGGGACTCGTTACTTCCCTCCACTTCTACATCTTGTCCTTCCCGAACACACCTCGCAACTTGTTTACTTTGGGGTCTTAGGGTCAGTTCTCCATCTTCTATGCATTTCGTTTGTCGCACAGCAATGGCATCTGTTCTTTTCTTCATGGGCATCTGCATTTGCGCTCATTAATTTTGCAGTCAAGTTGAAATGTTTCTGTTTACCTTTGAAATGCGTTTTGGGCTCGAGCGCAGTAAATTGAATGTTTGGCAATACTTAAGAGTAATACCCGAAGCGTTCATAATGCAGCTGCCTCCAAAGTTACCGAGTATGGCGCAAAACTTAGCTGAAGTATTGACATTCCTCTTCACGGCTAACTGTGTTAGACACACTGATTATAATTTCAATTTTCTGATTATCTTTCACACATTTAAGCTGCCATTTAAGGCTAATCTAACTTAAATTGCAAGACAAACTAAGAGGGGGAGACTATTTAATATGCTAAGCTTAGCTATATTTTAAATAATACATTTTGAAAATTATTGCATATAGTTTTCATAAGTTTCTAAGAACAATTTATCATACAATATTTAATTGATTGACAGACTCCCAAGTTAATTTTTGCAATTGCAAAAATGATTTCTATGAATATAGTTACTATTTTAATTAAATAAAAGTTCAAAATATTGGATTTCAATTCCCATTTTAATTCTACAATTTTAGTCTCTTAATTGGTTGCATGAATGCCGTTGTTTCTATGAGAAAATGATTATACAAACTTTAATTTATTTTAAAGCTTGAATTTCTTTCAGATTCCCCACTGAATAGTTATAATTGCTAAAAATTGTTGCAAAGAACACTTTTAATTTAAATTAAAATTTGAATTACACATTTTACATTTCAACTTTACAATCTACTTTTACTTTGGTCTTTCAATTGTTTCAATTGAAAAATTAAGGATTTCCAATTGCACTTTTAACAATAGTAAACTTTCAGTTATTTTTATGAATGCATTTATGTCTATTCTATTAAAACACAAAAAAGTTTATTTAAAGTATGACTTTCAAATTTCCAATTAAATGTTTGCATTTGCAAAGTCTCTCAATTTATTGCATGAATGCATTTTCTTCTATAAAAATGATTACAAAATTTAAATTTAATTGAAATCGAAATTGCAATTGAATTAGAAATTCGCAAATGAATTTATACAAGCATTATGTCTATGAATTCATTTGCAATTTTAATTTAATTTATGATTTGAACTACTAATTTAATTTCTATTTTTGCAAAGCCTCTCAATTGTTTTTAAGCTCAATATATAAACAAACAATAGTTTGTTCTCTAAGTCCTACTTATTTTTAGTATTCCTGGCAACATCTTGAGCTGTTCGCTGCGGCAGTTCAATAATCTGTGGAAACATCTATTGATAACTCAAGAACGCCTCGTCTCCACGAGAAATCCTGTTCAGCCAGTCCCCACTATACAGGGGAATGCACTTAGCTAAGTCAAATGCCAACAAGCGAGGCAGCGTGTTGCAGTATCTGCTGTGGCGCCTCACCGTAACTCGCACTTTCTTCCGCCGGCTGGCTGGCAAACATTTCCGCAAGTCGTGTGCCTGGTACGAGTATCCTGGGTAATGTTGCTGCAGCACTTGCGGCAGCTTTAGTTTAAAATAATTACAACAATTGCATTATTTTATGCTCCAACTGCGTTGGCCGCAAAATTTTGACTTGCATTTAATTAAATTGCACATTTTTAAAGCTACTTAAGTTAACTAGAAAACTTGTGGTCAAATCCCTTTTGCTCGTGCGCCGTTCTCGCTCTACATTTTTCTAATTTGAGACAATGGAATTTCACACGCAGTCGAGAAACTCAACAATATGCATATATATGCATTTAAATTAGAGTCGAGTAAAATGCTCGGCCATATTGAATTGCAAAACTCATTTGGTAAGCGCCGCCACAAAAAGGCGTCCGAAATAATGCCAGGACCTGAGCGCTCAGCTCGGGTCCATAGAAACCACCTGCTGCACCCACACAGCTGTCTAAAGACCAAAGGAAACCATATAACAAACAACGTTATATGCGCCAGATGCATAGAAAATTGCTCAGATTGCCGCCAAAAAGGGTATGCTTTGTCTTAAATACTCTGCAAGTTTGAAAAAGAAAAATCTATTAGTATGATCGTAGATTTTCACAGTAAGATTACTGTAGGTAAAGGAAGTATATTATTTCTGGCTACCTACTAAAATATAATCGATTGTAATGTGGTAACTAAAAACAATATTGTTTATAAACTGCCTAAATTTAGTCAACAAACTCAAGAGCTCTAAAGTCACAACTCATATAATAGAATTAATCGTATTTGAGCTGGCAAATTGTATGTGACTTTGTGATACCAATAGAATATGTAAACCACGATTATTTGATATGCTTGATGGCATTTGCAAAGTGAATTTATACCCTGCAAGGGCCACACACAGTGGCTTGTAACAATGCAGTTGGCAGGCAGAGCCGAAAAAAGGCGACACATTTGAGAGAGGTGGAGGCAGCGTAGGAACCGAGAAGGAAGAATGAAGAATGGAAGAAGGCGAGAGCGGAAGCAGTCAGCGTTGGTTGGAGAGGGAGCAGCAGGGGGAGGGCAGCCTTCAAAAATTGAGTGCAATTTAGACGACGTTGATGAGAAAATGCGTTGAACGTGCTCAAGTTGTGCTCTACGCTTGTGGCCGGGCCCGGTTCGGGGCCGCATTTAACCCTTTCGCCAGTTAACAAAGGCAACAAGGTGTCGACGAGAGGCGGGCGAGAGGGAGGCGGGGACGCGACTAGCAAAGCAAGAAATTAGAAGTTAAGCTGCTGATGCTGATGCCTTAACGGCAAGCCGAATGGATGATGTTTGCTGCTTTTATTTTGGACGGCAAATGCAAAATAAAAGTGTCAACAAAATTATGATTCAAATGACGACGAAAAGCAGAAAAGAAAGCGAAATGTGTGCGTAAGATTACGGCATTCAAATTTATGATCAGCCGGTTAATTTATGGTGAAAGTCGATAGCATGACACGCGACAGAGAACCCTTCTCAACGCACTGCTGAGTGGCGTCTGATGGCAGAATAGAACCGAACAGAACAGGAAAAGCTGCTCTTCACAGTGAATTAATTTACTTTGTAAGCTTAGCAGCAGTCTGCAGCATTTTTCGCATGCATCAAGTGCTGGGTAAACCAAGTGAATCTAATCCACATTTCCTCAGCGGCTCAGCCACATGCTTAATTAGCAAACACAGCGCTTAATCAAGTGGCAAGTAGCATTGACGAGCACGAGGCCTCGATGAGATGCTGCCCCAACTGGAGATGCTATCGCGGCAGCAGAATGAGGGCGAAGGCAAGGCAAAATGCAAGTGGCCAGCCTCCACTCGGAACACTTGGAGCGGGGTCCACGTCAGGTAGCCCCGCAATTAGGTTAGTGGGTGAGACACATAATCAACTTTATGGGTCGCATTGCTGGCACAAGTATTTGCATAATTAGATAGATGGACCGCCGCCTTGAGGCAGCTTCCAAATGACCAAATACGAGTACTTAGTAAAGGACACCTCGGCTCGCCTGCAACACCTTCCGCTGCTGCTGCAGTTGCAGCTGTTGTTTGCCTCTTCGACCGATGGCAGTTGATTTTTCATTAACGCCTTGTGGTCCGCCTCGTTGGGTTCGCTCGGCAACGCGGCGCATACTTTATTTATTCCATTTAATAACCGGCCATCAATAAAGTCAAGTTCCTCGGTTTTCAAGATTAATTCAGAAATTTTTTCCGTTTTTTTCTGTAAAATAAACGCGCTCAGCTTCAGCCTGGCACGCATTAATCTTCACGCGTTTCCCAGGCGAGCACTTAACCAAGATTCATATTACGCATACGCCGCGTGATGTGTGTAAAATAATTTAAAGCAACACAAGCCTTGTGAAATTAAAATTTAATTTAATTTAGGCAAATGCAACTCAATAAATCCTAAAGTTTTGTAATAATAAATGCTAAAACAAATGTTCGAATTAAAATAAATAAAATCCAACCAGTTTAATCCGATTTTATCGCATACGTCACTCAAAATATTATTTTTATAAAGTGCTTGTGCAGAGACTTGGAAATATTACGCATACGCAGTGTAGTGAATTGCTAATAAAGAGCAGCGGTCAAAAGTATGCTACACTTTTTGCAATTAAAAATGCCAATAGCTTAAACATAATATTAATCAGCGCAGAGTCAAATAAAAGCTGATTTAACTGCCAGCAACTTAACTAATTTCTTGGCAGACATCGAAATCAAAGCGCTGCTGGCCAATTGGTCAATCAAACGGGCTGCCAGTTAATCAAAGTGCCAGGAGCAGGCGACAGTCGGGCACAGTGCAAACAATTAAAATCATAAAGCTCAACGCAGCAGAAGTGAAGGCGAAGACGAAAGCGAAACGAACGAAAGCGAAGGCGACGACGAAACCGGATTCAAATACACAAAGACCAAAGTCAAGATAACGGCCAAGATAAACGGAACTAATGCGCAGAGCGAGCTGAGAAATTAAGAAAAAGCGACTTGCAATGCAGCCTGTGTCACAGACGAGTGCAACTTCCGGTGCATAAATGAAAATAAATACGACAACAAACTGAGAAACTGTCAGCAGCAGGCGCCGACGACGCAGCAAGATTGCCGAGCAACTGGAGCAGGAATAACTGGACACTGGCCACTGGCCACCGGCCACTGGTTGGAGCGACAAATGTTAGCCAAACGGATGTGTAGATTAGGCCAGAACAGTTGTCCGTCAGACGTCTAAACAATAGACACAACAACAAGAGCGGCAAACAAACCGTCGGCAATATGTGCAGACGAGCAGGGAGAGCAAGCGAAACAAGTACAACATCCGGCAAGGCGTCGGCTGACCTCATCGTCGTCGGCCGGAGCATGTCCTGGCTGTGGCAAGGACAACGCTTAAGCTTGCGCATATTTAAAGTTTTGATTAGCTGCTGGCTCCTAATGGGCTGCATTCACACAAATGCCTGGCAAGCGGCCATCGGTCTCCAAGTTGGCGTCATGGCCGGCAGCATTAAGGGACGCGGCGATGCACATCGCCTGGACGAGATTGGTGCCGGCTCACTGACCCGTTCCTGGCTAACGCAGAGCAATAATCATGCTAATATCTCCGAGCTGCTCGACAATTTGTTGCGTGGCTACGACAACAGCATTCGGCCCGATTTCGGCGGTAAGTTCGGGGCCAGCAGTTTGTTTATATGCATATTATGCACTTAGAATGCAGATAATGCACACAGATTGTCTGCCGATAAATTGGCAGTTGCTACAGATATATATGTGCTTAGAATGTAGCAAATTCAAAGCAATTTTCACTATATATGTTTAATGAATGAGATAGAAATCATTGGCAGCCGAAGGGAGAAATTATTTCGAGAATGCATTTAGAACACAAAGAATTCGTCGATGATTTTTAAATTCTAAGAATCATCGATTTTGTGCTTTTAGATATTAGACGTAAAAATAAATTACATTATCTATTAGCTAGCCTTGAACGTAAGCTCGAATATCGAGCTACCAATATGGTAAAAAAGTTGTATGGTTTTGTACTTTAACAAGAATCTGCTAGGCAGCAAAAATAATGATTTTTTTACTTTTTCCTTTATTCATATGAAAACTGATTTGTTCTAAAGACTTTGTCATATTTATTTGTATTGTAATAATTAAATGTATTATATATGAGGAAATAACTTTGGCTATTACATTATCTATTAACTAGCTTTGAAAGTAAGCTCGAATATCCAGCTATCAATTGGGTAAAATACTTGTATGGCTTTGTACTTTAACAAGAATCTGCTAGGCAGCAAAAATATTAAATTTTTTTTTCACTTAATTCATATTAAAACTGATTTCTTCTAAGAACTTTCTCATATTTATTTGTATTGCAATTATGAAGTGTTGTATATAAGAGAGAATAACTTTGGCTATTACATTATCTATTAGCTAGCTTTGAATGTAAGCTCGAATATCCAGCTACCAACAGGCTCAAATGGTTTTATGGCTTTGTACTTTAACAAGAATCTGCTAGGCAGCAAAAATATTCAATTTTTTTACTTTACACTTTATTCATATGAAAACTGATTTGTTCTAAAGACTTTCTTATATTGTAATTATGAAGTATAAGAGAAAGTAACTTTGGCATTTTAAATATTGAATATTGACGTATATGCTTACTAATTTGTAGAGGAAATTGTTACGAGCTCGTCTGGATAACTGAATCAGAATGTCGTGAGATGTGAGGGATTGGGATTTAGCTGGCGCTGCTTCCGCCATGATGTGGTTGCTGGTCGCATTCCTTGGTGGCACTAGGATGAGTTTTGTTTATGCCGTTGGCTGTTTACCCTTTCGCAGATTCCTGTAATCAGCGTGTGAGCAGATTTGCCCCTTTAGCGGAAGCGTTTAATGAAGCGGAAATCGTTGCCAGGAGAGTCAAGATGACGTTGATGGCGTCGCTATTGATGGCCATGACGATGATGCTGCTGATGATGGTGATGATGGCAATTCCCTTGGCAAATAGTTAGTGTCAAAATCGACAAATATTTACATAGAATTTCATTGCGTTTTTCCCCGCTTCTTTCACCGACATTTCCCGACGCTGCGTTGCGCTTTGTTTTGTTTGTCTGGCTGGCTGGCTGGCTCAAGGATTTCCCCTCAGCGTGCGCGTCGGCAAATTGATAAGCTTTTTCAATTTGCCAAATTGTCGACACCATAAAAATTTAAATATTTTCGAAATTTAAAAGCCTTGCGGCCGCCCCTCCCCTCCCCTGCAACACGAGCGAGTGCGAGAAATGAGCGGTTTGGCGGGCACTCAATGGAGCTTAACGCGCGGCGCCCACACAAAAAAAGTTTTGCGTTTACGCAACTTAAGCCCAAATTACATTGTTTTAAACACTTCATTAAGAAGGGCTGCTTCGCCGCAACGTGCTGCGCCGTGGCCCGTGCAACTCGCAAACGAACGCTTGCTTCGTAGGTGGGCGAAAGGATGCCAAGTGCCGTAACATTACGAGCTGGGCTCGCTGGCTCGAACGTGGCATGCAGTAGGATGCAGGATGCAGGATGCACAACGCATGTTTGCCAAGCTCAGCGCCAAAGTCATTAAAAACTGTTCGCATAGGCAGAATGCAACAACAACGCAAAAAGAGTGAAGAAAAACTGCATATTAGCGCAAAATACAACGCCATGAAGAGCTGATAGATGATACGATGATATCCTGGCCCACCAGCGAGCGAGTGTGGACGCTGCAGGGTCGGGGGAGGGGCTCAATGTGGAATGAGACTGTCTGCCAAGCGGCTTAAGTGTCATTGTTCAGCAGCGGCAACATTTAAATTCCGTTTCATGTGAAGCACTGCTGTGAATAATTCATATGCAGGAATTATACGAAATATATCTCATATACTTATGCCATAGAGCGAAAGTCTCCACTTAAAGCGATTAAAAAGTCTAGCTCAGCCTGCTCAACTATATTCAAAGTTTTCAAAGACTTTCGTCACAACGAAATTAGAATCCAGTTTGATTAGCGCAAAGTTATGTGACCTGGCCTTAAGACTTCCTTTGAAATAAAGTTTGAAAAGCTCCAATCTCTTTTCTTTAAGTGATTCAATTTAGCAATTCCTGCTGTTCGAAGAGCACAGTGACCAGCGCTCATTGTATTATAATTAAGTTTAGCATTTAATACCTCATTTAATCTGTTGAACTTAAAATGAAATTAAGAATTATTCAAAAATACAATTTAGAATCAAGTTTGATTAGCGCAAAGTCATATGACAATTTTCTTAAGACTTCCTTTGAAATAATTCTAAAGTTTAAATTGCTCGAATCTCTTTTCCTTAAGTGATTCAATTTACAATTCCTCCACAGTGACCAGCGCTCTTTGTATTATAATTAAGTTCAGTATTGAATACTACATTTAATCTGATGAGCTTAAAAAGAGATGATGCTTTGAGATTTATTCAAAAATACAATTTATAGGCTACGTGTCTACAGAACTCAAACTAGATTTAAAGTGACTTGACTATTAAACTTTCACTCTGCAAAATTTAGCAACTTGCAAAGATTTTAGACACATTAAATATGTTGATAATTGTCTTTCCTTTTTTTCATTAAAGAAAAAAAATATTACGTTTGGTAGCAAAATATTCTAACAGTCACAGTTAGGCGTTCTCGCTCTTCTTGCTGAGAAAGAGAATAGAATTTGTCAAAAATATTTACTTTTTAAAGTTTTCAATAATAAATAAAATTCAAATTAAGTAAAGAGGAAACTCTTGTATTTTATATATTTACAATGCCTTCGTTTTAAAAGTCTTTTTAATTTTCGCTTTATTTCAGGCCCGCCAGCGACTATAGAAGTAGACATAATGGTGCGCAGCATGGGCCCCATATCGGAGGTGGATATGGTAAGTTATGCCTCCACTCGATGTTGCACTGCACGGACGTCGCGAGCTTCTCTCGCACTTGAGTCACGTAGCTGCAGTGCCTTATGAACTCTCTGTGTGTCTCGGGCTTTATTGCAGACGTATTCGATGGACTGTTACTTTCGGCAATCCTGGGTGGATAAACGTCTCGCCTTCGAGGGCGGCCAGGACACGCTGGCGCTGTCAGTGTCAATGCTGGCGCGCATTTGGAAGCCGGATACGTATTTTTACAATGGCAAACAGAGTTATTTGCACACGATTACCACGCCGAACAAGTTTGTGCGCATCTATCAGAATGGACGCGTCCTCTACTCGAGTCGCCTGACAATCAAAGCCGGCTGTCCCATGAATCTCGCGGATTTTCCCATGGACATACAGAAATGTCCGCTCAAGTTTGGATCGTGTGAGTGGCAATAACAAAAAAAAAAAAAAAAAACGAAATACATGGGGCAATATGTTAAAGTAGCTGGGCGAGCACATGGTTGTGCTTTGGCATAATTATGCATAATTGGCGCTGAGAGGCGCTTTGATGTGAATGCCGATGGCCTCATGAATATATGTCCCTGTCCGTGGGTCGACCACTTGTTGGAAGGGCACTCGGATTTATGGCATGAATGCCATGACATTGCATTGCGAGATGATGTGCAAAGAGTAAAATGCTTTGACAGTAAGAGGATTGGGGCCAATTGGGGATTTGCCTTGCCTTGCGCTAATGGCAATTGATACTGCGAAAAGCATCAAGGCAAAATCCGAGGATATACAATCCATTGAAATGCAATAATTGACATTCAGATTGTTGAGAAATGAAAACCCAACTCGGACTTGAAATTTTACTTAAAAATAATTTACTAAATTTAATTATATTTTCATTTATAATGGAGGAATTTTTCGTACACATATTTTCAGTTTTGGTTTAATATAAGTTACGCCTATTTTATAAATATGAGTAATTATTTTTAGCTTCTGTTTTTAGTTAATATAATTTAATTTAACTTTGAAGTGAGAATATAACATATATTATTCCGCAACTCTTGGCTCATTATAATCATATAATATTCATAAATGATATATATACATATTTTCAGTTTTAGTTCAACAGAAGTTACACATATTTTATGAATTTCAATAATTATTTTTAACTTCTGTTTTTAATTACTATATTTTAATTTAATTTTTAAGTGAGATGTAACATAAAGACGATGCTTAATATATAATTCTGCAACTCTGGGCTCATTATAATCATATATTCATAAATGATATATATACATATTTTCAGTTGTAGTTTAACAGAAGTTACATCTATTTTATAACTTTCAATAATTATTTTTAACTTCTGTTTTTAATTTCAATATTTTAATTTAACTTCAAAGTGAGATTTAATATGAAGAATATACTTAATATACGATTCTGAAGCTCTGAGCTCATTATAATCATATATTCATAAAGAGAATTCTGGAATCAATCTTCGCAATCTTCGAGATTAGATATGACTATTTTCGTTTATTCCTCATACAGCTCTTTAGTTTATCCGAGCTTTACCCAGTTATTTCGCAAAGTTTCTACACCTGACTTTACTTGACTTTTTTTGGAAAGACATGCAACTGACATTTCAATTATTTCCAGCAACAATCTGCTGACTTTGATGCATTCTCAGCACACAATTTTAGCGAACAGTGGAAGAGAGTGTGGGCCAAATAGAAATGTTCATTAAATAGCATGTGGTGTGTGAGTAGCTTGAGTTGGAGGCAACAGTTTATTATGTGCAGTCTTATCGCAAAATGAAAATTAACAGACGACACCGAGATATTCTAGGTGTTATTGCTTCCGATTTGTTGTGAATAATGTTGCATGCAGTCAAGAATTCAATTACCCCTCCACACTCCGCTCCACACGTTGTTGTTATTGCCTGCCACTTAATGTTCACAATTTCCCATTCGATGCGAAGACGACGACGCCGTCGACGAGTCACTGAAAATATTGCCAAAGTCAGATAGAAAAAAAGCACCAAAAATAGGTGAAGAAGAATTGGGGAATAAGGTAAACCAATCCGCATCACACACATGTCGCAATGTTTGGCAATTTGTGCAGCGGGGCGACAACAACAAAACAAAATAAAATAAAATAACTGTACGTGTGTTGATGGCAAACGTTTGCAGAGCGCTGAAAGTATGGGAACCCGGGGGAATGGGGAAGGGGTGCACGTAGTTAGTGAATGTATGAGTAAGAGGGTGGGCGAGAGTGTAAACGCGTGAATAGCGATGAGGAAAAATATGACGGACTGCGATTAAGTCACTCACTGGCAAAGAGCAAAATCTGCTTAAGCAGCAATTGAATAACTGTGCACACTAGTAAAAGTGAAAAGAGGGAGTGAGAGAGAGAGAGAAATAGAGAGGGTCGTTTTGACAACAGTTCAATTACGAACTGATAGATTATAACAGTGTACAATAATTATAGTAATTTAAATAGCAGACATGCAATTATTATTTATAATCACTAAATTATTCATAAAAAGAAGAAGTATTGTGAAGAGATTTTAAATTATAGGCAAAGATTTAGTGCTCAGCATAAAAAAATAAGCTAAACGTAAGAAGCAAGACATACATAAATAGAAAGTTGAGATAAGTTGTATACTTTGTATATCAAATCATTGGAATTAAAACTTAAAAAAAGTATGAATACATATTAGCTATAGCAATGACTTTTAGAATACGAAAGAATTTAGGATAATTCTGTTATTTATTATATTTTTTAAGGATTTTATTGATATTTCTAAGTTAAAAGATTAAAGAATAGAGTTTATAGCAGCTTGAACTATTTCTATAATCCTGCAAACAGTTACAAAGATCAAACAAAACATGATGTGATTAAATACATTTTAAGATCTGTAGCTTCTTTTGGTAGTCTCTGCAATCAAATTCAAAGCCAAGTCGCTACTCAATTATCAGCGAAGCCATCACTGCCCAGTTGATCGCTCTCTTGCCCGCCCTCTTAATTGCCAACATTGAGAATAACAAATCTGACGCAATCCCACTCTGTTTGCTCCCCACCCCGCCCCTGCGAATTGCACCTGGGGCACACTCGCACACAGTTGGCTACACCACGTCGGATGTCATTTATCGGTGGAACAAAGAGCGTCCTGCAGTTGCCATTGCGGAGGACATGAAATTGTCACAATTCGATTTGGTCGATTGTCCGGCGGGTAATTTAACGGACATTGTTTACAAGGCAGCCGCGCCCATGCCACAGGGCTACAACAACAAGGACACGCTCTCACCCAAGCAGACGCCCAACAGCAACAACAACAACAAGGCGATGACCACGTTCGCTGGTCCTGGCGCCAAAAATCAGCATGTGCGCGGCACGGGCTTGAAGCTCGACAAGGGCGCCTTCGGTTCCGGCCGGGGCATGGCAGGAGGCGGCGGACTTGTCACCAATCTGGCGGGCAGCATCACCCTAGAGACGCATCATCCATGTAAGTTGTCGCCCTACACAATTCCTCAATCCTCACTTCAGCTAAGAGTTTATCTCGTCCCGACAGCCGAGTACTCGATGCTGATGGTGAACTTCCATCTGCAGCGGCACATGGGCAACTTCCTCATCCAGGTGTACGGTCCCTGCTGCCTGCTCGTCGTGCTCAGCTGGGTGTCCTTCTGGCTGAATCGCGAGGCCACCGCCGACCGAGTCTCGCTCGGCATTACCACCGTGCTGACCATGACCTTCCTCGGCCTGGAGGCGCGCACCGATCTACCCAAGGTGTCGTATCCCACCGCCCTGGACTTCTTTGTCTTTCTCTCCTTCGGCTTCATCTTCGCCACCATTCTGCAGTTCGCCGTCGTGCACTACTTCACCAAGTATGGCTCGGGCGAGTGTTACTTCATCATCGAGGAGCTGGACTCCGACTCGGCGGAGTCCGAGACGGACGTGGATGCCAGCGGCCAGTCGGACTTCCGCAGCAGCAGCGAGTCCAAGATCTACGAGGTAATACCGCTCTCCATGTGTGCCATCAATATGCCAGCTGCCGCCTCAACGCGCGGCGGCATGTTGCGCTCCAGGCGCAGCACACGCAATCGCCGGCACGGCTGGAGCGGCTCCAGCTTGTGGACGGGCTGCCTGGAGTGGTTCAGCTGGCGACGGCGGCAGCGGCGACCCAAGCGCAAGGCCACCTGCTCCGACGACGACGACAACGACGAGGACGACGAGCAGACGCAGCTGCGCGCCGACGAAGCTCCTTGCACCTCGGCAGCAGCTGCAGCCGCTGCAGCGGCGGCGGCGTCGGCGTCAGCAGCAGGTGGGCAGAACTCGCCGCCGGTGGTGGGGCGACGACGCATGTCCTTTTATCGCCGTGAGGAGCTGGAGGCGCGGCGCAAGGGCAAGCGGACGCCGCAGTACAACTCGGTGTCGAAGATCGATCGCGCCTCGCGCATCGTGTTTCCGCTGCTCTTCTTCCTGATCAATGTGTTCTACTGGTATGGCTACTTGTCGCGCAGCTCGCGCATTTTGGCCAACACGCCGACGAGCACCTGATGTTACCTTTTAGCAATTTAGACACAGTCCTTGAAGAAATCGGCGCAGCGTTCTCGCAGCGGCTAGGGGCAAGAGTTGAGAAGAGGTATACAAGGGGAGGGCAGCACAATGGAAGGGAGTTACGTATGGATTTATCGTTGATTTACGGCTTCAGTTATTTGCTCTTAACCTGATTTGCTAAACGAACGCTTCATGGGATTTCTTTACGCGCTAAATTGCTAAGCAGACACTTGCAAAACCAAAACATATCACAGGACTACAAAGCAGCACGCAGATACCCTACTTCACGAGGGTATTCAGAGTGCGCCTATACTCGTATATTATTTGTACAGTTAGCCTCTAAGTTGCCACATTTGAGCTTAAGTTGTCGATCTAACATTCAACTCTATACTCTAACACTCTAATGCTATTTGCGCTAAGTTCAGTTTAGATGTATTTCAGTTACTGCCTAAATAGCTTTTTGAGGGATCACATCAAGTAATAATAATGCAAATGTTCCACAGTGTGCAGTTGAGGGAATGATTTAACTATTTACTAGCTGACGCTACTCAAAAGTAACACTATTACAATAAGCATAGTTAAGAGCGTTATGGGAAAACTGGCCAGCACATTGGGGAACTCTATGTATGTACTTTAAATGAAATATAATAAATATGATAATGATATGTATGCCTCATGTGCGTTTCGCATTTCAATTAGACAGATAGCAACGGCAAAAGATAAGCACAAAAAAAGATATGATAATTACACAGCTCCATCTATACTTTTTGCTGGGGGTATTAATGTTTTATTAAGAGTTGTGTGCTTTCTACAGAAGACTGTCGATCTTCAGATCTACTGATTTTGTTTGTCTATTTGGTTCTAGCTTCCTTCATAAAACTTGACACAATTAGTTGACAAATTGAATTACTTAACATATTGCAATTTTTATTTTGAACATATTATATTTAATGCGCAACATTTGGTTCAGTAAGACCACAAAAAGAATCGCGTTGCAAAGAGTATTTCATATTTATTAAGAGCCGAGTGTATTTGCTATTCGGTATGCCTGCTGCCCGCTCGCTCATCATATTTTTTCATATCGCTGTTTAACAATTTGATCGAAGCTTAGATATATGGCAATAGATTGCCCAACTTGGGCAGATAAACATCTGGCATTGGCAGCTGGGGGTTCTCGCGCAAAGTATCCAGTTGATAGCTGCCTGTGCCCACTAGCAGCGATTGCATGTTGCAGTTCCTGGCAAAGGTGACGTCGATTTTGCAGCTACAAAGAAGGAAAGAAGACGACAATGACAACAATGACGTTGAATGTCATTTCGCAGCTGCTGCTTACCAATCGCCAATCATTAGCGTGCGCTCCGGCCGCAATCCAGCTGTGCTCAGCAGTGGCTCAAGCACCAAAGGATTCGGTTTGCCCATCTCCAAGGCCGGGCGCTCAGCACAGCTTTCGATGGCGGCGACAATGGCGCCGGTGCCGGGTATGTTCAGTTTGGGATATTTGTGTACTGCATCCTTGTTCGTAACGAGAAACAGGCAGTCGGGATTGCTGGTAAGAATGTGACAGGCGCGTGCTAATTTGCAGTAGCTGAAATACTCGTCCCAGCCTACAACAACGGCTCCCACATTGGCCGCCGCTGTCGGCGTGCTGAACTCGCGCTGCACAAACTGCTGCCACTTGTCACCTGGCTGCAGTTCCTCGGCTTTACCAGCGCCAAAGCTCTCAATGCCTGCTTCGTTTAATTCCCTGGCAATGGCCGCATTACCGACCACATAAACCCGCTTTGTGCGGTCGAATGTCTTGTGCTGCTTGAGATAATCTACAATTGTTTGGGTGGGCGAAATGATGTGCATCTCATTTGGTATCTGTATGCCCAACTTTTCAGCACGTTGAAAGAGCTCGTGGCGTGTTTTGAGGCCATTGTTTGTGATTAAGTAAACCTTTTTTCCAGCACGCGATTGCAATGCGTTCAACACTTCGACGGCGCCTTCTATAGGCGTGTCATCGAACCAAATGGTGCCTAATTAAAATTAAATTAAGTTGCAGATAAGTTTAAATTCAAATTAAATAGCGCGCGATTAATTTATGGCGATATCGATAAACAAAAAGGCGACAGGTGGCAACGCCAAAATCAAAAATTGATAATACAATATTATGGTTATGCTTTTCTTCAAAAATGATATGCTTAATGAAAATCAGATCAGTGTGAAGAGCAGAGCTTGACAACAATACTCGTAAATGTTTAAGATGCTCTCTTGTGTGTCTGGGCAACATAATGGCAGTTGAAAGGTTGCGCCATAAGCTTAGAAAGTGTAGCCAAGTTAGTATACTTCAGTATATATCAGTTGCGGTCACGCTGACTCTCATTCTTTGGCTCACCAACACACACAAAACTCACACTTGGAAGTGCTTACTCACCGTCGCCGTCACTGATAATTGTATCGAAGCCCTTCAGCCAGTCGCTCAGCTGCTCGGCCTGAAGATCTAGCAAATTCGTGCCGCTCGCTTTAAACATGCTGTAATGGCGCACTGATTGTAACTGTCGACGCAGCTCGCAAAAGCGTTCGTGCGCCAAACAACTGAGCGTCGCCGACTGAACCAGCAGTCGCGGTCAACTTGCGGTGCATGCTATCTCGCTTGCACATCTCGCTCGTATGCGCTACACTTGAAAGTATTTTGATAAACACGATCGGTTTACAAAATAATTGTAGTTTTTATTGTAAATTGAACTAGAAATATTTATATTTTGTTTATGTGTAAAATAAATTCCCTTCTATTGATTAAATATGTTAATAGCGTCCCTGAGCGGAATACATAGTTAGTAGTTAATTGAAAATTAATGATAAGCCAAATCAAAACTAATAACTGCCACCAGTTGCATTGTAAACAATGAAAGGCAGCAGATCTCCCAATTTGGGCAGGTACACATCAGGTATTAGTTTCTTATCCTCTGGATTTTTGCTGTGCTTCCAATCATTCACATCCTTCAACTGATGAATGCCGGTGCCGACAAGTAGTGTCTGAAAGCCACAATTGTAGCCCAAAAGAACATCCGTGTTGGCCCGATCACCAATCATCAGAGTGCGCGATGGATCAATAAGCTTTTGTTGGATCAGCGAGGCACAAATCTCAGGATTTGGTTTGCCAATAACGATCGGATCCCGTTCCGCACACGTTTGAATCGCTTTCACAAAACTGCCGCTGCCTGGAACAATCAGCGTTGGCATTGGGAAACGTTCATCCGTATTTGTGGCGATAAATAAACAGTTTGGATCGTTCAGGTACGAAGCGGCTTTTGTCATCTTCGGGAAACTAAACTGATCATCAAATCCAACCACAACGGCTCCAATATCCTTCTCCAGTACTAAATGCTTGGCCATAAACTCTCCCAGCGATCCATGCATCTGATCTGGCCCAGTCCCCGTGTGCGCAATGCCTACAGCATCCAGCTCTCGTGTAATACCCTCCGAGCCAATCACATAGACTCTTTTGTTAAAGTGGCGTGCCTTCAGATAGGCGGCCGTTGCATGGGCAGTTGATATGATGCCGTTTTCAGTGATGTGAAAGCCAAGATCCACACCTTTTTGAAGCAGTTCAGCGCGAGTCTTCGTTGAGTTATTTGTGCAAAAATAAATGTGCTTGCCTATGGTTTTCAAATTATTCATAACATCTACGGAACCAGCAATTGGTTCGCCGTAGACCCAGAGAACGCCTGTATAAATAAATAAATGTAGAGATTGTTGATTAGTCACAAAAATAATTAACGGTTATTCATGTTTGAACCACAATAAAAATTTAACACTTTTTTACAATTACACTTTTAATTTCAAATCGTTATACCGTGAATTATTAATCAAGTAGATTATTAAATTCTAAAATTATTTCTAAATTATTTTCTTGTCCTTTTCGTAATAAATAATATAATACTAGAACAAATTTCATATCTCTTGTTAATTTCATAGGCGTTAAGTGGAGCAGCTTCAAGAGGTGTAGTTAGCCGCACCCCATTGACATTGTGCTTTGACATTGAAATTTGCGCGGCCACATGCACACGCACACACACACATACAAAAAAGCCATAACTACAGAAACTATAGTGATTGATGACGTCGCAACTGTCTGTATACTCTGTGTATAGACTGCTCGAAAACTTCCTACAGTTACGCAATTTATGTATATGTGTGCCAGCATCATTTAATAATTTATCTCACTTACCATCGCAATCAGATATAACGGAGTCGAAGGTACCTAGCCAAGCGCTGACCTCTTCTTGGGAAAGGCTCAATAAGTTGGTACACGTTTGTCTATACATTATTAGTTTCTCTTCGTGTTTTAATTGATGAAGTGTTTACACATGGAACTGTGATAAGCAAATGCTAGCTTCGTACTGCAGGTTACCTATTAATTACAACATTTCATTCACTGATAATTTATTTATGTATATCTATTGGTTGATGGCCTCTCAACTGTCTGGCAGCACTCCAACCCGTCAGCTGATAACTTTCATACTCAGCTGGGCAAACACTATTGCAATTTTTTTTTGGCATTTTTAAGTGCATTGTGAGCATACCGTAGCGTTTGTTCGCACAATACTTTTCGCCTGTGAGCGCTAAATTTTGAATTCAGTTATCTTAAAAACACGAATTTATAATCAATAATTTTTATTTATTACATTTCTATGCCGTTTATTATTGTAATGGGCGCTTACATGTATAATTAATTACTTATAGTACAGGTTTCTGTTTTGTTAAATCTCAGCTTTTTTCTTTCATTCATTATTATTTTGTATACAAACATGCTGGAAGAACAAACCATTGCAAACAAAGAAAAATACTGTAGCTAACACTAAATTTTTAAGAAATAAAAATATTAATTTTGATGACTGATCTTTATGTAAACTGCATTCTAGTTATTGTATAAATGTTTCGTTTATATGGATGGGTATGTGTGTGTGTATATAGATGGTGTAGTTCTTGTTGTGGGCTTTCTAATTCTGGAATCTAGAGCGAAAATTTTGCATTTTTGTACCATAATTTGCATTAAATAAATCTCATTAAGCTAGCAATGCATTAAAAACAAACGAAAAGTTGGCTAATTACAATTTAAACTATTTTTACAGTAATCATAATTTTAAATTAAGACCTAAACACGAAACTTTTTCATCGAGAAATTGCATTTAAAGTGTGCAGTTTTTGGACACATGTGATTTGTTGATTTTCTTTAGTTATTATATACGTTTAAGTGTGTGTTTGTATGTGTGTTGTTAAAGGGGCTATGGATGTGTGAGAGAGGTAATGAGCCAAGTCTATTAACTAATGGATTTCGCCTAAAACTGTGACACTAGTAAGCTGCCTGGACCGCCACCCCCACTACTAGAGTTGCCGCCCGGTCCGCCGCCGCTTGTGCCAAGCACAGAGCCTAATAACGCTCCGCTGGGCATTTGTTGTTGTTGCTGCATGGACAGCGATTGTTGTTGCATTTGCAACGATGGCGGAAAACTATTAAGACCCATGCCCGAATTCATACCCATGCCTCCGCCGCCACCAACGACAACGCTGCCCGATCCCATGGCACTGGACATGCCAGCCGTGGCACCCATAACTGGTCCGCCGCCCATGCCGCCAGCCATTGCGCCACCGCCACCACTGGGCATGCCCATTCCCAGCGCGGAACCGGGCTCAGGACTTTGATTCTTCTTTTTTCGTTTCTTCTCCTTTTTACGCTTCTTGCGCTCCTTGTCATCCTCGTGGCGTTTCTGCTTTTTGTGCTTCTTCTCGTAGGTCTCCAGGCCAGCGGAATCTAAGCGTGCAACAAGCAATGAGAAGTGTCATCGTGAAGTGCAGCAAGCCCAAGTACTTGAACTTACCTAGGAGCGTTGACTCGGTGCCGCCCGTGGTGATGCCGTCTTTGTGTTTGTGCTTTTTGTGCTTGTTTTTGTGTTTTCGCGCAGGTGTTGCATATGTGGTGCGGTACTGTTCCGGTAGCTGCAAGACAAGAACGATTCAAAATAAGTAACAGAACTTTAAAAATGTAAGGAATAGCCTCAAAATACCGGTCCTGGATGCAATCGGAAGCCGGCCAATTGCACTGCAGTGAGGGGCAGCAGCTCTTTGCCGCCGATGGGTGGCTTCTCGATGACGCTACGCAGTGTGCTGTTTTCGACGGGATGCGTGATGAGGTCATTGATGCCGGGTATGTTGGGCAGAAAGGACGCCAACGATTCTTTGAACTTTTTCTCCTTGAACTTCGTTAGCGTATGATGCAGTCCATATTCGGTCATGAGATCCTTGTCACCTGTCAATTCCGCCTTCGCTGGCGGCTCTTTCATCGAATAGAATGGTCCTGTGTGTATGATCGTTGGTGTTTTACCCAATGATATTGTCGTCTTCAGCGTTCCCGAAGAGTCCTGGCGGGCTACCACAGGCGATCGACCGCCGTGGGGCGAAGAACGTGGGGAGTCCATCATAATGTTGCCGTAGTTGCTCATCATTTTGAATGAATGGTTGCAGGAGCGGTTGCAGTTAAAGGAGAGAGACGACGTTTAGTTGGGCGCACGCACGCACACACACACAACAACAACGGAGCAGCAGCAACAACAACAAGGCCAGACAGCGCAGCAACTTTCTCAAGTCGCTAACAGACGCTGCCGCATACACAAAATGCGAGCACTATATGCTCGGCTTGCAATTGCGGCCGCTTAACACTTCTATATATGTTTAAACAATTATTTTGCACGTTTTATTGCGATTTTCTTTACTGATTTTACAGACAAACTCTCGCCATCTTGTTGTGTTCGTGTACAAGTGTGCACAGCCCGCAAATAACTAAACATACCAAGTATTTCGCGATTTTAAATAACCGAGTGGCCGCAAAATACCAAAAGTATTTACCGATTACATCGTATATTTTTTAACATATCGAAATGATGCTTTTTATCGATATTATATACTGATAGTTTAGTACAAAACTGTATCGTATTAATCTCCAACGTGTTTGCAAACAAAATTTAAAACTGTATGATAAGATTTTGCGAAATGTCTGAAGACATTGAAAATGCATTTTAAAAGCTGTACTTCTTACACGCATTTGCCTTAGAAATGGCCCCTTCGTCAATTAGGTAAACCAAGGTATGACCAGCAAAATTGGTATATTTTGCAAAGTTGTATGTTTTGACGTGCAACTTGTGGTCACGCTGGCCCAGTCATCCTTTGCGCTTTGTGCCGTGTTCTACCAAAAAATTTCGTCTAATTTTCAGTGCAAACATTGAAAATTATTGGAAATCATAGTAGTAGTTGGTGTGATTTTAAACTACAGTAAATTTTAAATTTAGCCAACAATGCAGTCGACGCTTTCGAGAACGTCGTCTATCGCCAAGGTACACAAAATACGGCAAGAATTACTACGTTAAGTCTCATTAGAGGGTTATGCAATTCTAACCTAAATAGGTCATAACTTTAGCATTAAATGCATTTGTGAATGGCTGTGACGTCAAGGCCTGAATGTCAAGGCCGTTCATGCTGACCAAATTAACAGCTGATATTAAGAAGTTAATCAGAATAAGGCTATAAAATACCAGTGATTAGCGTGAACACAACAAAACCGAAAAAAATAATATTCGTAGTGTGACCAGTGTAGCTAGAAAAATTAGAACGTTTCTCGTATTTTATTGGATTTCTTCGAATTTTTGTTTGCAGACGACATTACGCTCAAATGCAGCTATTCTGGGCGCACTGAATGCTCGTTTTTATTCCGCAACACACGAAGCGGATATTGTGGTTATTGGCTCTGGTCCCGGCGGCTATGTGGCTGCCATCAAAGCGGCCCAAATGGGCATGAAGACCGTTAGCGTAGAGAAGGAGGCCACACTGGGCGGCACCTGTTTGAATGTCGGCTGCATTCCGTCGAAGGCGCTGCTCAACAACTCTCACTACTATCACATGGCTCACTCCGGTGATCTGGCCAAACGTGGCATCAACTGCGGCAGCGTTTCACTTGATCTGGAGAAGCTGATGGGTCAAAAGACGAGTGCCGTCAAGGCGCTAACTGGCGGCATTGCTATGCTGTTCAAGAAAAACAAAGTAACGCAATTGACAGGATTTGGCAGCATCGTCAATCCCAATGAAGTGCAGGTGAAGAAGAGCGATGGTACCACGGAGACTGTGAAGACCAAGAACATACTGATTGCCACAGGCTCTGAGGTGACACCCTTCCCCGGCATCACGGTAAGTATCTCATTTCCCTTCATCACAGTATAATTGAAACAATGTCGCTTTTGCAGATCGACGAGGAAGTGATTGTGAGCAGCACTGGCGCGTTGAAGCTGGCCCAGGTGCCCAAGCATTTGGTTGTCATCGGTGCCGGCGTCATTGGCCTCGAGTTGGGCTCCGTGTGGTCGCGTCTGGGCGCTGAAGTCACGGCCATTGAGTTCATGGAGACCATTGGCGGTGTTGGTATCGATAATGAGGTGTCCAAGACCTTCCAGAAGGTGCTGACCAAGCAGGGACTGAAGTTCAAGCTGGGCACCAAAGTGATGGGCGCCTCTCGCAGCGGCAACAACGTGACCGTCAATGTGGAGAACGCCAAGTCCGGCGCCAAGGAGGATATCCAGTGTGATGCTCTGTTGGTGAGCGTGGGACGTCGCCCCTACACCGAGGGTCTTGGTCTCGAGGGTGTCGGCATTGTGAAGGACGATCGCGGTCGCATTCCGGTCAATGCCACGTTCCAGACGGTGGTGCCGAACATTTACGCCATTGGCGATTGCATTCATGGTCCGATGTTGGCGCACAAGGCAGAGGATGAAGGTCTGATCACCATCGAGGGCATCAATGGCGGACCTGTGCATATCGATTACAACTGTGTACCCAGCGTGGTCTACACACATCCCGAGGTTGCGTGGGTTGGCAAATCCGAGGAAACTTTGAAGCAGGAGGGCGTTGCCTACAAGGTGGGCAAGTTCCCATTCATGGCCAATTCTCGTGCAAAGACAAACAACGAGACCGACGGCTTCGTTAAGGTGCTCGCCGATCAGGCCACGGATCGCGTGCTGGGCACGCACATCATTGGCCCCTCTGCCGGCGAGCTGATTAATGAGGCTGTGCTGGCCATGGAGTACGGAGCATCGTCTGAGGATATTGCGCGTGTCTGCCACGCTCATCCAGTAAGTTAAAAATCTATTTGTGTAGTTTATACATTTCTTAATTTGATATTTCTTTGTAGACCTGCGCTGAGGCTTTGCGTGAGGCGAACGTAGCTGCTGCTTTCGGAAAACCAATTAACTTTTAGATTGTCTTTGAATCTTTGGAGCTGCCCTGCAACAAACAAGAACGTAAACAGAAAATCAGCATATTGCGATAAACACAGACCACGTGTGTGCGAGTTTCAAATTCTCATTGTGCAAATTTTACGAAATTTCGTCGTTAAATATAAAACTGCAATACTTTGCAGCAAATTATAATTCAATATCGTTCTTATAAGTATAGCAATAAAATGTTGTTTAAATTTAATGTAAAAAGCGCGCATTCATTTTATTCAAAGCTATCGGCTGGTTAAGCATATCGATAGCCGTGTCTTCTGTTATCGATATGTCATTACGCGTTGTAAATGTAAATTTTACCAAACCCCGTGTTGATATAAATTTATACCTGCAAGACATTTCTAATAAGTATTTTGAATTTGTGTTTGAAGATAATGGAAATAATAAAGTTGTTCATTTGCAGGCAACGTTGGAAAATAACCGAGCAGTCGATATACACGCTCTGCTCAACTCAGTTATCGAAATGTCACTTGTAGTCGGTCACACTTAACGTATCATATGTTCATATGTTCGTTTTTAAAGATAAGGGCAAAATTAAAAACACGATCAGATTTGCTTAATTTTTTTTTCGTTTTATCGAGTGTGAACCATAAGTAAGAATTATTAACTATATAAATACTTAAAAGACACACAAAATTCCGAAGACACTTGCGCAATGTTTCGCGTAGCCAGCATAATCAATGTCCCCAAAAATACTTCCAATTGCATTTCAATCGCGCGGCAAATGTCGCTGGCCAAGCGACTATTGAATGCGCATCAAATGCAAATTAATAGTGCAGTTGGGGCAAGGGAACGAACGATGCCCTCATCAGCGGTATTGCAGCAGAAGAAAAAGAAAACGCACACCCAGGACAATGAACAGACGCATCAGCAGCAGGTGAGCCAAGCATTTTATGATGTAACGCACAGTTCACCCCATTCCTCCTGAATATTGCAGACATCCACGATACGCTGGCCACGCAAGGTGTTTAGCGGCATACAGCCAACAGGATCTCTCCATTTAGGCAACTATTTGGGTGCAGTGCGCAAATGGCTGCAAATGCAGCAGGACAAAAGCATCGAGAACATCACAATTTGCATTGTGGACATGCATTCGATCACGATGCCACACAATCCGCCCCAACTGCGTGAGAACATCTTCACCATGGCGGCCACGCTGCTCGCCTGCGGCATTGATCCGGCCAAGTGTACGCTCTTTGTGCAGTCGGCGGTGCTGGAGCACAGCGAATTGAACTGGATACTCAGCTCGTTGACGACGATGCCGCGTCTGGCGCAGCTGCCGCAGTTTAAGGAGAAGTCGCGACAGGTGCGCGATGTGCCGCTAGGGTTATACGTCTATCCCGTGCTACAGGCCGCCGACATAATGCTCTACAAGTACGTTGAACACTTCGAGATTAACAGTTTATCACTTAAGTCACTTCTTTGATGTTTCAGAGCTACCCATGTGCCCGTTGGCGTTGATCAACTGCAGCATATTCAGCTGGCCCAGCACTTGGCACGCAACTTTAACGGCCGCTACGGCGAAATGTTTCCCATCTGCACGCCGGTTATTGAGAAGGACGACGGCTCTAGAGTTTTGTCATTACGCGATGTGAGCAAAAAAATGTCGAAATCGGATCCCAATAACAAGGGCACCATCAGTCTGGCCGACCACCCCGAGCAAATCCGAGAGAAAATTAAAAAGGCCATTACAGATTTTACCTCGGACATCTCCTATGATCCCAACACACGACCAGGAGTCAGCAATCTTATCAATATACATGCCCATGTCACTCAGTCCAGCATTGCCAGCGTTGTGGAGGAGGCGAATTCCTTGGACACGGCACATTACAAGGAGCGCGTAGCCGACGCTGTCATTGAGCACTTGCGTCCCATTCGCGATCAGATCGATAAGCAACTGGCGAATACCAAGGAGCTCAGCTACGTGCTGGAGATGGGCGCCGATCGCGCGCGTCAAGTGGCCCAGCAAACCATGATGGAGGTGAAGCAACGTCTCGGCCTGGGCACCTACAACAACCAGCCGGCCAACGTACACGTTGCCCCACTGCTGCCCGAGCACTCCAAGCTCACGGCCAGCCAGCGTCTGGCCAAGGGCGTGCTGCCTCCGGAGATGAATGCACACAATCTGCCGCATTTCGAGCAACGCATGGAGGCGGGACGTACGGTCAGTACCACTGGTGGCGATGCTGGCGAAGCAGCTAGCAGCGAGCTCGACACTACTCAAGAACAGCTGCAATCGCGCACCATGCGACGCCTGGTGCAAAAGCCTGTTGTGCCGGTGCAGACGATGCGCGTGGAAAAGTCACGCAATCGGGCGCCGCCGCGGCATGTCTTCAAGCTGGACACCTTCAATGTGCCCAAGGTGGGCTTCAATATACCCGCATCGTCAATGAGCGCTCAACACCAACGCCCGCGACGCGCAGGATCTCCAGGAGCGCCACTTGGTTTTGCTGCCACGCTGCCATTGAATGCGGTCAATAGCATTTCGGGTTTTAAGTACGGACAGAGCGCCAATCCGAGTGCCTTGGTCTCGATCGCCAGCCAGGTGAATGCCCACAGCAAGCAGCAGGAAATTGTCAGCAGTTTGGCCAACAGTGCCTTCTACAAGGCAGCAGCCAGTTCCTTTAACAACGCTAGTCCCAGTGTTGTCAATGTTGCCGTCAATACTGTGCGCAACAAGCAGCAGCAACAGCAACAACACCAGCAGACACAGCAGCAACAACCACAGGTGGAGTGCGAACAGGTCGAATCTGAACAGGTGGATGAGGATGTAGAGCAGGCGTCTAACGACCATCACGAAGAAGATGACGAAACCTCTTCCGCGCCGAGCTCAAAAGCAGAGGTAACCAAAATGGAAAATTAACTACGACGAGCGTGAGAAGGGATTGATTGTGGAACGTGTGCAACGCTGTTATTTAGTCTAGTCTAATTAAACAAATCGTCTGTTAAATTTCTTGGCAATGATTGAGAATGAATAACAATTTCAAATTTGGAAGTGCAAACTTTATGTTAGTATTTTATTTAACTAAAAAGCTCGCGCCGCAAATTTGCATAGTACTTTTAGTATTTTCGTCCCTGCCAATAATTTGGGTATAATCAGCTTATTGTCGGATGGTCACACTGGCCGAAATGTTTGCCAGTTTCGTTGAATTGTGCGATTCGGTCGGGTGTGTGCGCGCTTTTCTTCGACCTTCTGTTTCGTTTCGTTCATCTAACTTTTCCTGTGTGCGTGTACGTGTACGTGTGTACATGTGTATGTGTTTGTGCAGCCAGCAAATCAAAATCTAATCAAAGTATGCAAATGCGTTGCCAACGTTACGCACGCGTAGTAAATACAGTAATATAAAAACCCCAAAGTTGTGCGTGTGTGTGCGTATGCGTGTGTAAAAAGCCGCAAAGCGTAAAAAGTCAACATCACCCGCATGACCCGAGTGAAAGTGCAACAAATATTCGACTGAATCAAAGCTTATACCTTTTCTTTTTGGCCCGTCAGTAGCACAAGCGTCTCTTTTTTGGCCTTGGTCGGAGCAAAACAAACAAAACAAGTACATAACAGCGTATAACGTATAAACATAATTAAGAGGAAATCTAGCAGTAATAAAATAAGTACTTGGACTACCTGTTGTCCAAGAAGTTCGTTGGACGCAGCGCAGCAGCAGCGGATTGAAAAAAGAGGTGCGCAACAACACCAATAACAAGAAGGCAGGAAGAAACAGAAAAATCTAACTGTTGCGCCCTCTTCTTCTTCTACGTGTGCGTGTGTGCTCGCGTGTGTTTGTGTGCGGGAAGTGCATGCATTTAAAATTTTTAGTTAATTGCGCTACGCTCAAATATTTTGCACAACAGTTTTAACAGGTGCGTTTTGCTTGTGTTCTTTAACAGTTTTACATAATTTAGAACAACAGTTGTTGGCCGTTACACACATAAGTGCACAGTGTCCATCTGTTAGTGTTTGCATGTGTGTATGTGTGTTGGCTCATTAGCGTTTTTTTTTTTGGGACTGTCAAACTGTCGCTCAAGGCAAAGAGTGTTTTTCCTAAAGCAGCTATTAAATTGGCAGTTTGTATTAAATGCAAGTTTAATACATTAAATATGATATTAATGTTGTTAGCATGCAAAGCGTTTATCTTTGCGGCACGCAATACTTACCACTATTGATTCTCAAACTGTAAGCGCAGTTGTCAGCGGTTGGGGCGGCATTATTAAGCTTTTGTTTTTGGATTTTTGTGTTGTGCGCGCAATTAAGCAAATTACTTGTGATAGTTGTAACATTTGCACCAATGCGAAATTCGCATTTCGTTAGTTTTTTGTTGTTGCCATTTTTTCTGTTTTATTTCTGTTGTCGTTGTTGTAGTTGTTGTTGTTGTTGGTTTCGCTGCCGTGCCAGTTGGCGCCATCGCAAACGACGCTTTTTGCTTGGTTTATTGTTTTCTTCGGTTTGGTTTTTGTGTTTTCGCGTTTTGCCCGTTCGCTACGCTCTTTCTACCCTCTAATTTTATGGGATAGGGTATGCAGGTTACTGGTGATTAGTTAAAATGTGTAATTGCCTTGCAGCATCCTTGGCTTGCACTGCTTGTAATTCGTGCTAGTGTCGAGCAAGCAGTGCGCGCCCAATGCAACCCAACTGCAGGGCAGTGTTGTGCTGATTCACTCACACCTGCAGGGTATTTGCTATTCACACACTCTGACTCGCTTTAAGCTAAGGAAGCTTTGCTGTTTGCGTTTAATCCATTTGCTGTAATTACAACAACCAAGCACGCGAGAGGGAGCGGGACAGCCAGAATGAGAGCAAAGGAGCATTGAGAGCATGCACAAGTGTTTCCGGCTGTGCTTGTTGTTGTTGTATCTACGGCCACCTGCCCGGCATAAATGCAACAGGAAGCCAGACAGTCTATAAGAAAAACCGAAGCGACATTAGACACTCGAGGCTGCCACCAAGCTGATTTTTTTTTTTTTTTTTTTTTTGAGATTTTGGTAATGCGAAACCCACTCAAAGATGCAGCAGCAGCTGCTCTCTACGCTCTTTTGGCGTTTCTTCTCTTTTGCTTTTGATTTTGCTTTTGCATTGCATCACACGCGTATGGAGTTTATTTCCTTTCTTTTTTTTCGTGTTTTCCGTACGTAGGGTAATTTGATAGTTTTCTTCATTTCGCCCAAGTCCATTTGGCCCCTATTAACATTGCTTAGCGCTCTAAAATTACAACATCAACGTGCTGCGCCGCCCCCTGCCCCCTGTCTTTCTCTTGCCACCCACCATGTTTAACGACCACGCTATTGGCGTCTCTTTCGCACGTGCGGCTGTCTAATGGTTCTGCTTCGCAATGCACTTTGCATATGCCCAAAAATATGCATGGTTGTTGTTGTCGGGCCTTGGCACAGTTATGTGGCTTGGCCGCTCTTTGTTTGCTGTTGTTGTGTCTTTAACTTGTTTGTCTTCTGGTTTATGACTTTAGCACTGCATTTGCAGTTTTGGGGGGGTTCTAGCTGACCTGTTCCCACACAGTTTGACAAGCAGCATCGAGCTAAAGTGCATAGGAGGTTTGAGAACCGTTTTAAAGCGACGTCAATTTTCAATGTGGTTTGAAAAAGGCAGACTAAATGAATATTCTTCGAAATTTTGCTTCAGCCGCTCCCAAGAAAATTAAATAATTGTGCAAAAAACCGCTAATTAATACAAAAAAGCTGCCAAATAACAACACTAAGTATATATATAAGAAATAAGCTGCGGCTAAATATAAAATTACAGATTTGAACTTCAATTCGATTCAAGGCAAACGAGTTGAAATGATTTTGTTGTTCGTTTTCAGCTTTTTACTTATTTTGCGCTGCTGTTTTTTGTTTTGTTTATAAACGAGAACTCGTGCCAGTTGTTGTAGTCGTCGTTGTCGTCGTCGTCGTTGTTGTTGTTGTTATTTTCGTTGCCAAAAGCAGAAGCGAAATGAGAAGAGAAAAAAAGACGTGTTAGCCGCAGCAAGACGCGCGTGGAATAAACAAAAGAGCGAGAGCTGCTAAAAAGCTGATAGACAGATGATGACAACGTCAATTGATTTGTAATTGATTGGGAATTGGTTGAAGTGCAGCCGTCGGCAAAGTGGGTCAACTGCAGTTGCTACCTGCCGCCGTCGCATGCACCACCAAGTGCAGTTGCAATTGGAAGGGAATTGCTCATTGGAACAGCGCATTTGTTTGTAATTAGTCAGGGCACCTTCCCCCTCCTCCACCACTTCTCGCATCCCCGCTCTTCCCTCTAATGCGGCGACAATTTTGTCGCCGGTCTCTTTTTGAAGCGCAGCGCAGGCCTAAGTAAATAGTATTGCGGTAAAACACGAACAACGAAAAAAAACGAAGGCGCAGCGACTCTCAAGAGAACTGCAACGACTTTGAACAGGTGGCGACTGCTTTGTTGTTGTTTGTAAATATGTGTGTGCTTCGCATGTGTTTTTATGTTTTTGTTCTGTCACGCAGTCGTGCAATGTATATTTCGACTGCAAGACTTCCGCCTCTCCTTTAGCTAGCTTCTCGTTCCCTGTGCGTTTGTTGCCGTCAATCCAAGGAATTACTCTCAACATCATCTGCCTGCAATTGTCAACGGGAATTGTTTTTTTTTTTTAAAACATTATAATTGCTTCCCATAGCTTTTAACTTTGCTTGTTTACGACTTCATTTTGGCGTAAATAGAACTCTTGCTTTTCGCTTTTGAAGTTTGCTTATTGAGAATGCGATTTGCGGTTTGTATACCCTGTAAAATAGACGCTGCACACATTCAGTTGTTTACACAGAATGTTTACTTTGCACATTGAGGTCCAGTTTATTTGGGAGATTTGTATTTTATTTGATTCGCGTATTCTGTGACATTCTAAACATGAAGTTGGTGACTTTGTTCACAACTAAACTTACAATTTATTCTCATAGCTCTTTTAGTAGATCAATTTTTGAACCAGATTATATCTTATAATATATCACTATTGGTGACTTTACTTTAAATTTGTTTTTAATTCAATTTTAATGCTCGTAGCATAAAAATATATATTATAATATATCAGCATTGCTGACTTTGTTAACTTTGTTTTGCTTTACTATAAATTTTTTTAATAGCTCTTTTAGTAGATCAAATTTAATATATATATAGAGAATATTTCCTATAATATATCAGTATTGCTGACTTTGTTAACTTTGTTTTGTTTTACTATAAATTTATTTTCATAGCTCTCCTAGTAGATCAATTTTAATACTTTAAACATTGAACTTTACAATATATTAGTATTGCTGACTTTATTTACTTTGTTGTACTTTACTTTAAATTTGACTTTAGATCAATTTTAATGCTCTTAGCATTGCATCAAATTATATCTTCTATTGTTGTCAATTTAATAAATATGTGAAGTTCTTTGAAACTCAAATTTTTAGTTTGAAGCACAATGCATTTTATGACAATATGTATATAGAGCTTGTTTAATTGATTTAATGTTTGTCAGTGTATTTCGAAACATATTTCTTGGGCTGCTCTTGGTTACCTTGAATTGATTGCTAATTGTGTGCATTGACTTTGATATCCTGCCACTTTGAATTGGCTTAAAAGAGCGACCTTTGCTCGCCCAACTGTCGACGCGATTTCGCCATCCACTTGAATTTATCGAGCCGAGTGCCGAGCTATATCAACTCGAACATCTCCTAGGCGAGCACTTTCGCAGTGCAGCCGAGTACTTGAAAGTGATGTGGCAGCGTTGAAGACGCCTGCTGCCTGCCCCAACAACGGCCAACTCATTATTCATTCAGCAAAGGCAGTCGGCCAAGTATATTTTGTCTTCTCCTCTTCTTCTTTTCTTGTTTTTTGTTGGCTTCGCTTTTGGCTTCCGCTTGAGTGTAGGCCTCAAGAATTTTAAACCTGCCGCATGCAGACGCATAGAAAGAGAGAGAGAGAGAGAGAGGCGTAGTCGAGGCTGGCTACAAATTAGCGGGAACTGCCAGCGTGGCAGCCACGAGCGATCCAAAGAATATGGCGACGTCGCGAGGTGCAGACAGACTCGAGATGCATAAAAATAAAATATGTCAAAGCGTCGCGAATGGGATTTGCTCTGGTATTTTGGGAGTTGCAGGCGGGCGAATTTCCCGCCGGCCGCCGACGAACTCTTAATTGAATTTTCACACTACACTATCTCTCTAAATTATGGCCATTTCCATGCGTATTCTGACCCAATTTGTCCAACAATTTGTCGCCCAAAAAAAAGTTGTCAACTTCAAACTGTAAATGGATTTCAAGTTGCCCAAAAGTTTCTAGCTTTGAAACTTGGCGGCAATCTTCCCATAGTTTGTTGTATTGTGCATTTTCCACACGTTTTTCCGCCTCTGCCGCCAATACCCAGTGACCCAATTTTCCACATTTGATTCTTCACTTGAAGTGTCGCAATGCATTTTCTCATTTTCTCTTTTCGTTTTCGTTTTCGTCTTCTTGCTGTTGTATAATTAATCAATATTGTTTTAATCTCTCTGGTCTTTGATTGTTTTCGACTTTTGTCTATTTTTATGGGGGGCGTTTGCTCTCCCTTCCCCCTCCCCCTCCCCCTCCCGCTTTTTGTGTAATTGGGGGCGTTGTGAAGTGCCATTAAATCAGCTTTAATGCTGTTTGTTATGGAAATTTTGTCTCTATCGGTATCTTAATGTGAACGTTACTGAACTGCAACCTTGTATAACAGTGTTGCACTTATCCAAGCGATTTCCTCTAAATCTACGCAAATATTTGATTTTATAAACAGCTGAACTTGTAATCGTACTGCTGGCAATCTGTAAGTTTTCTTTGTTGTTATTTTCTTAATGCAACTATTTGCAGTTGAAGCACGTAGTCAGCTCCAAGTGCATAGCAGTTAACTATAATTAATGTATTCGAGCGACGTAAAACACGTTTTTTGTTTTAATGCCAGAAACTCTGCAGAACTTGCTGAGTTTTCAGTTATTGCATAACTGGGATGCTAACGGGGAACTTCTGCTCGATCTATGCACAACATTTTCGAAGCAGATTTATCTTATCGTCGCTCTTATCGCAGTGTTCATCGACCAGCTGTTGAACCAACTCTCGGTAGAGCAGGTAGAACCCGAAAAAACACCACTCAGAGTGTATTACTTGCACTTGGGCAGCGCATTTCAATGGAATTCTCTGTGTGCTGCTCTCTGGCATTTGCTTCGCTTGAATTATGCACTCTGGCTGAGTCTGGAGTCATCCCAATCCCATTGCAAACCAAAGCGAATCGCGTGTGCCATGCCACATGTTGTTCTTTTGGTGCCACTTGAGTTACATGCCTCGCTGTTGATTGTTCGCCAGAGACCAGAGTTCGTGTGGTTTCATAATGCTGTCGCATTACACGTCTTGAGTTCGCCTCTGGAATGAATTATTTTGGCCAGCCATGTGACTGATCATAGCTCGTTGGCTCATTAAAATGCCGCACCAGCTGACAGCTAATTGCACATATTCTTTCCCCTCATCACTGGGCTTATTACATGCTTACCAAAAATATGCTAATTTCGCAGTGTCATCTTCAAAACGTTAAGAGCTTTCAGTTCTTTTAGTCTTTTACAATTTATTCTGCGCACCAATTTAAATGTTGCCTCAAAAAAGCAGCTTTCGTCTATAACATTCCTAATCTTTTAAAAGCTTTTAATAACTTTTCATCTGTCTCTGCAAATTTGTGTTTAATTTATTTCTGGTTGAACAGAGTTACGGATTTATAGTTAAACATTTTTTATAATGAAACTGCTTGATTTTGCTATTCATATTTTTAATTTAAACACTTTTCTGAACATATTTTTGTTTTGTTTTGTTATATACCACAATTGAAAAGCCTCTTTTTTGGTTTGTAATTTAACTATATTTGAATGCATTTAACATCTTTCGTACTGTTGAACAATTTAAATATTTAATATTTTGAAAGCCTTCAAAAACATTTCTGCAGTCTCTGAAAATTTAAATTTAATTTGTTTCTATTTGATTTATAGTTAAACATTTTTTATAAAGAAACTCCTGGTTGTTGCTGTCCACATTTTGGATTAAAGCGCTTTTCTGAAAATATTTTTGGTTTTGTTTTGGAATATATCTTTCCATAAATTCTTTATCTTTGACTTTAAATTCTTTATATTTGAACAGATTTTATTTATTGATTGTTAAACACTTTAAAAACTTAAGCATCATGCTCTTACTCTCCACATTTTGGATTAAAACGGTTTTCTGAAAATATTTTTGGTTTTGTTTTGTAATATTCCATTTCTGTTTTTATACACATGACAACGTTTTTATTGCTTTGGAATTTAACTATATTTGAATGTTGAACAATTTAAATGTATCTTCAAATAGGAAATATACTTCTATAAAATTCTAAATCTTTCAATGAATCTTTAAATAAGCAATTTAGTTCTATGAAATACTTACTCTTTTAAAAGCGTTTATTAACAATCTTTTGACTGTGTCTGCAAATTTAAATTTAAATTCCTTATATTTGAACATATTATATTTATTAATTGTTAAACATTTTGTAAACTAAAACATTATGATTTTACTCTCAATATTTTGGATTAAAACGCTTTCCTAAAGATATTTTTTGGTTTAGTTTTGTTATAAATTTTATAAGCATGGCAATCTCTTTAGTGGCTTGGATTTTAACTATATTAGAAAGCATTTAACATTTCTTAGTACTTCTCAAAAACACTTTCTTCATTTATTAATCTAATTCAATCTGTCGCAAACGTCTTGTAGTTAATTTTCTTTTCAGCTTGTTGTTTAGACAACAACACATGTAATCCATGAACAGGGACTGCCCCAAATCCCTGACATCTCCCACTCCCCAGCCCCTCGCACTTCCCCCACACACACTTCACAGCTGTTCGCAGTGTCATGCTATTAGAAGGCGAGGAGATCGCTCAGCAGTTCACTTGATTAGTAAATTGAAGCGTTTGCCTATCGTAAATTTGACATCATCAACTCATAGTACATATATATATATATATATATATATTTATGTAGTTATGTTCGCATGTACTTGTGTATGTAGTACACTCGTTTTTCTCGATATTTATTATACTGCGCTGTGCCGGACAAGTTCAAGTTTGTGACTCACAAGTCAAAGTCACTGGGGGCAGCAGAGGAGGATAGAGAGAGAGAGCGAGCAGCTGCTCTTGCTCCATTGGGTCTGTGGTCAGCAGTCGCCCATTTGGCTGGCTATAGTATCGGATAACGTCTAATAAATGGCAAACGCCCTCACAAACGAGCTGCTTGTGCTATAATTAAACGTATATTGAGTTCTTTGGCATGTGCTCTTGATCTGTAACATATGGCTAATGCTCGGCACAAGTTTCAATTGTGTGTTCGGGATGAAATCTGAAACTCGACTGCGATTAACATTCCTGCAGGAATTGTAAATAACAATACAGCTTTAAGTTGGGCTTAAGAAGCTTTAGTTTGATTCGCTTGAAGTTGAGTAACGTCCACTTAATGAGCACTACGCAAAAGTTGCAAATTTCGCTTAAGTGTAACATTTGATTAGTTCTCCAAGCACCTTATTGAAAGTCAGCTTTAAGCTGGTGTTTTAATTGACGTAAATACAACTTTAGCTCTCCAGCAAACTTGTAGTTTTTCAAGGGTACAGCGTAGTTCTCGGCTGTGCTGCAGTTTAGAATGATTAAACAACTCTATTAATAGAGTTAAGTGCCTGGCAAAGCTTTTCCTATTAAACCAACAGCTTTAAGCTCTTAGCAACAGTAATTTAATGATGCTTACGCTAATCACATTGTTCTCACAATGCCAGAGTCGCTCTTTGTGCTCGCAAATTTTTCACACCGTTCTTTATTTTTATTGCGCGCACTCGTATCAGGTGCTGATGATGATGGTGATGATGATGATGATGTTTGCTGATGACGTTAGTTGGTGTTGATGTTGGAGTTGTAAACAATGCAAAACCGTTCATGGGAAATACATTTATAATTATGGACGCGCAGACGACGGAATGCATTACAAATCAGCGACTCAGTGAAGTGCAAGCAGAGGACGTCGTGGTGTGGGAGGGGGAGGGGCGAAGGCGAAGGAGGAGAAGTAGGAAGATGCTGAGAATCGCCGCGAAGCATGACAGATAAATTCGATGCAGGCCCACCCCATTCTCTGTCTTTGCCCACCTCTTTCGCGCTACAGCATCCTATGTGCCTTTGTGTAACTGTACACGAAACGGTATTGCAGTTAGTCGTAGTTGTTGTAGTTGCTATTTTAGTTGTTGTTATTGCTCGCTATTGTTGTGCAGGTTGCAATAACTGAAAATTTGGTTTTGTGGCTCAGCCAGATGGCATCAAATTAAATTGGCATTATTATTAGCTGACACAGATGTTTTTTTGCCACGCTGTTGCGCCAGATCCGAAATACTCTATTCAACGAAATCATAAATACATATTTTTTCATTAATTTGTGATGCAATAATTTTGGTATTATTAAATTTATTAAGTAATTGCACCACTGCAAGCAATATAGTACCATAACAACACGTTTCGGGAACATCTTAAGCACTTATTGTACTGTAATAATATAATCCATAAATAAACAATGCAAGAAATATATGCTTTTAGTTATATTTACATTATTGCAAGGCATGCAAAATGATTAATTAAATGAAATTCGTCACTAGTTTAGAATTAAAGTGTTAGTCAAATAACTTTCTTTGTTACTAAATTAAAATACACCACAGAACTGCAGTAGCTCGTTAGAGTATTCGAAAAGTGACAGGCAACTGCTGCTGCTGCTCTTGTTGTTGTGTTTGTGGTTGGAGTGTTATAGCAGCCAGCTTTGACAGCGGCTGTGACTCTAGTGACTGTGCCAGACAACTGCTGCTGCTGTTGTTGGAGTGTTGTAGCAGTCAGCTTTGACTGTAGTAGACAGGCAACTGCTGTTGTTGTTGTCGTTAGAGTGTGATAGCAGTCAGCTTTGACAGCGGCAGAAGGGGCTGACGGGCTGTCAGGCTGACACGCCCACTTTGCGCTTACGTTTGATTATGCATAGGAAAAGTCAATTGCATAAGTTTTTCGCCAACTTTCCAGCATCGATTTTTCGTCGCCGCTGTCGCCGCCGTCGCTGCAGTTGTCGTCACGCCGACGACTGCCAGTCGCGTTGAGTCGATACTCGGGTCCGCGCAGTTCATTGCCCCCGTCGCAGTCGCTTCCTCCCCCCTCTTCGCCTTTTCGCTGGTTTGGTCAAATGTCAAAAGCATACAACAGAAATGTTACTGTGTCTTGCTGTTTGCCAAGTCGCTATTTGTTTATTGTTGTTTGTTGTGCTACCAATTGTTGCTGTTGTTATTTTCTATTTGCTTTCGTCTCGAACTTCTGCCGTGTAATAATCATTTTTCATTATTGCGCATTTTTCCAGTTGAAAACGTTTTGTGTAATTGCCGATATGGCCAGATAATCAATATTTAATCACAGCTCTTTATGCTCCCTCATTATGACAAATTCCTATAATTGTATTGCAATTGCAGCGCCTTTTAGTTTATTGTTGTTTACTTGGCGTATTTCAAGTGAAAAGAGTCATGCGATCAAGTTCAGCTGAGGTTGAAGCGTTGCCACTCAAATAAGAAAGTTACTCAACAGACCACAATAATGTGCGAAAGCTATAAAATACTGTGATCTATCACGAAGTATTTAAACAAGGTCTGATTTGTGACAATTTCCAATTCTTTTAAGCACTAGAAGCACTAGTAAATATCATAAATTTCAATGGTTTATCTTTTGTTGGTATTCGAAAAATTTCTATATAGAAAGGAAGCCGGAAGAAACTTCAATTTCTCATCTACATAAATGCTTCATAAGGAATTTTACTTTATTTATTTTCAACAGCAATTCAATATGACTTCTGCTAATATTCGGCAATTTTCTATATAGAAAGGAAGCCAAAAGAAACTTCAATTACTCATCAACATAAATGCTTGATAAGGAATTTTACTTTATTTATTTTCAACAGCAATTCAAAATGACTTCTGCTGATATTCGGCAAATTTCTATATAGAAAGGGAGTTGGAAAAAAACATCAATTTCTCATATAGATAAATGCTTTAAATTGACATATTATCAACAGCAATTCAATATGACTTCTGCTGATGTTCGGCAAATTTCTATAAAGAAGGTAAACCGGAAAAAAACTTCAATTTCTCTTCTACATAAACTCTTTATAAGGAAAATTTACATATTCTCAAAAAGATTTCAATATGCGCAACTTGCTTATTCTCCACTTTTGTGAGTTCTTGGCTAATTGCCGTCAATGAGTACATCCCGGAATGGGTATTATCGCACATTCCCCAAGCAATAATAGCACTGACCTACTTCACAGAGCCGAACGTCAGGCCAACGGCCATGACATATCAATCAATCATGACAGCCAAACTTGTATCAACTGGTACAATCGGCTAAGCAACTATCAGACAATCGTACCCAATACTATTTATAGAGTTTCTTCCCATTCATTCCGCCTATGCTTTCTTCGTAACGAAAGCGTGTGTTAGCCGAAAGTAGGCGACGTTCTAGTGCAGAGGGAACCAACAACAATTATAAAGTAATTACGCACGCTTAACGGGCCTCGGGAAATGTCGCCTGACCAGCGACTCAACTCCTTTGCGTGCGGGGGATGTGCGAGTTGTTCTTGCAGTGGAAATGTTCGGTGTAGAAGAATACCAGGAAGTGACCACAACAAACCTCGACCCATTTGGGGAACTTGTTACGCTTTTGGTTGACCACTTCCGCTTGATTATTTTGCTATCTGTATGAAGTGGTTGCCGTGTTGCACCTGTTGCACTTGCACTCACTTTGGGCGCATAGATTACAAACTGTATTGGAGAACTGTAATTATTAGCAATGTGCTGGGAAATACCCGAAATTGTCAATTAAAATCGTAGGCAGCAAAGCAGAAACTCTGTGTATACTTTTGTTATAATTGAAAGGTTCGAGTTACAAATTTAAATTACAGTGTAAATTAACTGAAGGTGCTTCAAAAGCGCAAATGTTTATTAAAATAATAATACATGAAGATTGTTTAAGAAAAAGTGTTGCAGTTGAACAAAAGTTGTTATTAAAACTTACATTCATATTTCAAGTTAAACGAAAGTTGTTAATAAAACTGAAATTCATTATTCAAGTTTGCATTAAATCAAATCAAATTGTTCTTACGCTATTCTTATTTTGTGTTGCAGTTGAACCAAAATTGTTATTAGAGTTATTATATAAGTTTGTTTTAGATGAAATCAAAGTTGCAGTTAAACAAAACTGAAATTTTTTAAGCTAAAATTCATTGTTCAAGTTATTAAATCAAATCAAATTGTTCTTACGCTATTCTTATGTTGTTACAGTTGAATCAAAGTTGTTATTAGAGTTATTATTCAAGTTTGTATACAATCTAATCAAATTGTTCTTACGCTATTCTTATTATATCATGTACCTATAGGTTTAAAGGTATATTAAGTTCATTCGAATGTATGTAACAGGTTGAAGGAGACGTCGCATGTTGAAACAACCAAAATGTTCAGAATCGAAAATAAAATCGATTTAGCCATGTCCGGCTGTCTGTCTGTCTGTCCGTCTGTATGAACACCTAGATCTCAGAGATGGTAAGAGCTAGAGCAACCAAACTTTGGATTTAAGTGTAATATGCAACTACGCAGATGAAGTTTATGTTTTTTTTTCCTCCCCTGCCCTTCCCCTTGCCCACAAACCGCAAGAAAAGTTGCGCCAAAGTTGTTATTAAAACTTAAATTCAAATTTCAAATTTGTATACAATGTGATCAAATTGTTTATACGCTATTCTTCCTTCTTTCCTCGCTTCTCTCAATACAATCGACATTTTGAGTATTGCATAATGTATTGACTATTATTGATAACAAGTGCCTAATAATGTCAGCCCAGAAAAGAAAGTTGCGCCTTGTGAATGCGGAAATGTGAGTGGTTGGGCTGCAGAGCACGCTGCACTTTTGTGGCTTGATGCGATTGCATGTGGCAAGTCGATTGACTGTTCTAGTGACCTCTTTGCAACTCTGCAACTCGAGTAATAATGCCGCCCTTTCTTGTCTTCTATTGCAGCTTGAGCGGCTCGGCAGAATGGCGCCCATGCCACGCATTCAGCTGGCCAACAGCAATGCGGCAATCAAGGCCAGCACCAATAATTTTCTCTACGCCGAAACAATTTCCGGCGACAGCAGCCCGACGCCCAGCAGTCCGCCCTCGAGCACAGGTAAGGCACGTCGTAACACATTGTAGATGTTGCAGCTAACTAACGTCTTCTCTGCGTCTTATCGAGCAGCTGGTGTGGCCAAATCGCAGTGTTCGTCGCTGTCCGATGGCGAGTCCTTTGAGGGCTACGGCGAGAACGAGTACAGCGGCCAGTTGCGTGTGGCGGGCGGTCAGCAGGGCAACAGCGGGGGCGGCAGCGGCAACGGCCACAACAGCAACAACAGCAACAACAACAACAACAGTCTCAATGCCAGTTTATGCGTGAGCAACGGCAACGGACACTCGAATGACGGCAACAACAACCTGAACGACAGCGCCGGCATTGAGCTCGACCTGGCGCCACACGTCTCATCGTCGCCCAAGGAGTAAGTCGAACTCTTTGCACCCAATTGAATTGTGATTTTATGAACTCATGTGCCTTTTGTTGCAGCGACGAGGAGGAGTTGAACATCATGCCCCGCGACAACTGGGCCAGACGCAGTCTGCGACGCACGCCTACAAGGTAAAAACAATAACAAATAGAGTCGGTTGTCAACGAGTGGGAATGGTGGAGTCGGTTCGCCACACCATATAAGGCCAGCGCGATCGGCAATTAGATATGGAAAGCACTGCATATATTCGCATGTGTGCATAAAGTAGCACACATAATCGTCGTCCCCACTTTTGACGTAATGCTCACCATAAAGTGACCAGATCATCAACTACTCGCCGTCCCTCCCTCCGTCCGCCGTCCGTCTGTAAAACTATTTGAATATTTAACCTTTTCTTTGTGTGGCTCACATATGTAGCTGCGTCTGTATGTACCCAAAATGTGCATACACGGCTTCAAAACCAGTTTTTCTATGGCCCGATCTCTCTACCCGTCTCTGTCTCTCTCGCGCGCTCGTTTAGGCCGTGATTCATGCGTGCCTCAGACCCAAATCGCAGTCGCAGTCGTGATCAGAGAGCGCTCATTGTTTCCGCTTAGCGTCAACTCACCACATGCCGAGAGCGAGTAGGTGTTGAGTATAGCTGTGGTGAACTCTGAAGATTCACCTGAGCTCAGAGCGTGGCTGCGCTCTTAAATTATACGGTAGGCGGGCTGTGCTGTGATTGAAGTTGGTTGAAAGCAGCGAGAACAATTTCAGCACAATATTTAGACAACTCGAAATTTATTTTATAAATTTTGTCATATGAAAAAACTAAAATGGATCTATATATTCTCTCGATATTAAATTCATTTCTACACATTTCAGAATATATATTGCCAAATGCAATTTTAGTTAATGATTTCAAACTCGTTTTAGCGACTATTTCCTGCTGTTGTGCTTATGCTTATAATATGTATTCTTTGCAGCAATCCCGATAGTTTATCCCAGCGTCGTTGGGGCTCCATGAGACAGTAAGCAAACAATTTCCATATCTACTTTTGTTTGGCTTTTCATTTTCAAATTGTTGGGCTAATTTTTCGGTTTTCATGTAGAGCTTCATAATGAATCTAACGCTGCCATTTCATTTGCTGTCCATTTGGTTGTGGTTTATCAATTATGTAAATACTAAAAACAAACTGTAAATATGAACAAACACCTAATGCATAATACTTGAATAATCTGTACTGTAAAGCAACATTGTTATATTGATCAATTTAATCCATTTTTCCACATATTCCTTTCTCAACTTTTGCCCGCCAAATCGATTTCAATTGACTTGTTTTCTTTCTCAAGTACGTTCATAAATTTGTTCCGAATGTTTTTCGCGTTTCCCACCACAAAAATTGATGCTGTGTTCATGTTGTTGCCATAAAATTCTACCATCTAAGCGGAAAAAATTGTTTTGTCGTTGGCAGTTAATGGTGTGGTTCATGGTTGGTTATAAATTCCAGAGATTAATTGTGCCAGATTAAAGATTAAACAACTTCGCAATGCTTTTTCCTTGTTTCCTGTGTCGCCTTCTTCTTTGCGCTACGACTATTCACCGAAGTTCTTCTCAGCTCGTTTCAGTTTCAAGTGAAAAGGTTGAAGGTACTCACTCCTCTCGAGCTTCTAGGGGTCTTGGGGTTCGAGTCGAGTTGGCTTACGAGTTTTTGCAGACCTCGCTTTGTAGTTTTGCATTATTTTGTTGGGGTTGTCATGCCGTTGGAATGCGCACAGCGAAAGAGCGTGAACGGAGAGCAACAGAAACGGGTTTTACTTTTTCGAGTTGACTCTTGGTTTCCATCTTCTCCTCATCTCTCGGTACAGAATTTAGGCCGCTATTTTGTCAAGCCACCACACAATTGGCAATTGACCCAAAAGTGTTCGTCGTCGTCGTCGTTGTGCCAGCTGGTCAATGTTTTGCTCATTTTCTCGCAGCGTCAATTAGCGGTGGGAAATCTTGGCTAATTAGATGCAAGCATTGCGCTGCAATCAGTTAAGTTAAGGTTAACTCAACCTTGATGTGCAAGTGCCTCGTAAATTGTCGGCGCTGCTGTTGCTGTTGCTGCTGGGCTCTGGCGACTTTCCGGCCATTGCATCCAACTCCCAAGTGCTTTTTTTTTTAAAGTTGTTTTTGTGTTCCCAGCCAGACTCTAATTTGTCATGCAAATGGTTGTTTTTCTCGACATCTCGTTGTCTGGAACTGGCTGACTTGCATTTGTAGGTGTTTAATCTTTAGCTAATTCAATTTTAAGTGTAACAATTCAATACCAAACGTAAAAAATGTGCTGCAACACGAACTCAGTGGAGCCTGCGCAGGAATTCCTCCCTTGACATTGGGGGCACAATTTTTGGTCGCTGGCGCGTTTTTTGTTGTATAGCCGAAGTCTGACTCTTCGGAGAAGTGGGAGTTGCAGTCTTCGGGGAAGTCCTGCTTGAAGGAGTGGGCGTCCTGTTCGAAGGAGTTGGCGTCCTGTTCGAGCTACTTGCCGTCGAGGGAGTAGGAGTCCTGGCACAAGGAATGGGAGTAGTTTTCGCCGGACTTTGAGTCCTGGAACAAGTAGTGCAAGCCATTTTCGCTGGACTTTGAGTCCTGGCAGCTGCAGCTATAGTACTGCTAGAAGGAGTTGGAGCAGTTTTGGCTGGAGTCGGACTCCTGGCAGAAGGAGTCGACGCTAATTTCGTGGAAATCGACGGAAATATCGTAGGAGTTGCAAGCGATTTTGTGGCAGCTGCGGTCGAATTCATTGGAGCTGAAAGCGACTTCGTAGGAGCTAAATACAACGCAGAAGCAGTTGGCAGCAATGTCGAAGGAGTTGGCAGCAACGCCGAAACAGTTGACAGCACTGTCGAAGAAGTCGCCTGCAATTTGATAGGACTCGGAGTTTGTTTCAAAGGAGTTGACGACAATTGCGAAGAAGTTAGCGACAATTTCGAACCAGTTGGCGACAATTTCGAAGGAGTTGGCGACAATTTTGAAGCAGTTGGCGACAATTTCGCAGATGCTAAAGTCGATTTCGAAGGACTTGGCGACAATTTTGAAGGACTTTGCGACACTTTCGAGGGACTTGGCGACAATTTCGCAGGACTTGGCGACAATTTCGCAGGACTTGGCGACAATTTCGCAGGACTTGGCGACAATTTCGCAGGACTTGGCGACAATTTCGCAGACTTTGTCGCCAATTTCAAAAGAGCTGGAAGCGAAGTCGACTCAATCACTTCTCTTGTTAGTTCTTCCTGCTCCGGCCCATCGCCAACTGTAGCTGGAGGTGCCTGATCATCGTCTCCCTTCACTATTTTGGAAACTTCATTAAGACGAGATTCCATGCCCGTAATTCTGCGATCCACATGTTTAACATATTCAATTAGCGACTGTTTTATCTCGAGCATGAAGTTAGTGATGTATTTCTTTTGACGTCGGAGGAGTATATAAAGTATCAGGCCTGATAGAACGAATCCGACATTGATAAACCAAAATTGCCAAGTTAAACTTTTCAATTCTTCCCAGATATGGTTGACGACATCCTCCGACCCAGCTGACTCAGCTTTTGGTGGTGGAAATATTTTTTGTAGTATACTTATCATTTTTTTTGGAAATGAATTCTATTAATATTTACATGGATAAAAGTATGAATGTTTTTTAGTTATTGGAAGTAGACTGCAAACATTTTTGGACTATTGTAGTTAAATGGAAAATTCTACTCTAAGTGACGTATGCTACGATTGCTTTGTTTTCATTTTTATATATTTCCCGGGTCACACCCCATCAATTAGACTTAGGTAGTCATTTGTCTGGCCTGGCTTAAGTAATTGGCTCACGTTGTTACAGTTTTTGGCAATTCTTCAGCATTTGGCAAAGTGTCAGCGGTTACTTGGCAGTTGGCAATTGCCGCTATCTCACACACACACACACACGTGTATGCTTATGTTTGTGCAGGCCACATAAAGATATTACTTTAAGACTGCATTGTTTGACGTGGCTCAGTCGAACATTTGGCGCATCGAACTTGTTGCAAGTGCAGGGCAACACTTTGGTTCGAATCCAAGGTGACAACGGGCTGCCAGAGTGCAAAACTAATGCAATCATTTTACACTACAATTAGCCAAAAATAAGCTGGTAATCTAAAGATAATTAAGTTTGCATTTTATGGTATGATAACAATATTTACAAAAGAGTGCTGGTATAAATGCGTAAACAAAGCGAATTACAATTTGAGCATTTAAAGTTGGCATTTTTTCTTAGTATTTGAAATGAATATTGCCATCATTTTACGATTTACGCTGCGGATGCTGCTGCGCTGCATGTGCAGCCGCCCTTTTCGGCTGTCTGGCAACGCTGCCTGCGCTCTCCTACGCTCACCTTAGCGCCATAGCAAGTAGTTTTTTTCGGAGAGCGACCCGCGCTCTAGCTCTCTCTCTCTCTCGCTGTGCACTTGCTAGCTGGTTTGTTTGTTATGTTTTGGCTGGCTGTTCGCTCGCATTGCTCTCCCCACACATGCTCCAGCTTGGGCTCTTCGTTTGCGCTCTCTCTCGCTCTCGCGCTGCTTTACTGTGTGTTTTCGGTTGCGTCGAACCTGTTTGTTAGTCGCCGTTTTCAGATTGGCGGCGGCATTTTGCGTTGATTTTTAGTTCGAAGCTCGCTGCAAACGCGTGCAGTTGGTATTTGTGTTGCGTTGATTTCTGTTGGCGAATTCGCATTCTGCTCGTGTCGCGTGTTGTTGTTGTATTCGCATCCGAGTCGAGACTGAATCGCATCCATCGTCACACTCGGTTCCGGTGTGGCATTATAAAAATCTACACAAAATTCCGCAGCAGCATAAAAAAAAGTATGTGAAAGCGGGCGGACAACGCGGCGTATGCGAAACATTGCTTAAGTTGTATTTTGTTGTTGCTGGTTCCTCTTCATCGTTGTCTACGTTGTTGCTGTTGTTGTGTTGTTAAGTGCGAATAGTGCGAAAAGAAGCAGCAAAAAATTAAAAATATATAACGCAAACACACAAAAAATGGAAACATTTTAAGATTTTGTTTTGTTGGCCATAAATTTCGCTTTCCATGGAATAGAAAACGCTGCGCGCGTTTTAGCCGCTGTTACTATTACAATTTACAGCGAGTTATTGTTTTAAGTACGTGTTGTTGTTGTTGTAGCTGCCGTTGCTTACACTTTGGTAATTTACGGCGTCACGCCTTAATGACTGCAACAAGCGTCAACAACTGACGAACGGGCCGAGCTGACGAAGCTGAGAGTCATTGTTGCACATGCCTACAGAGAGACTGCTGGCACTCAATCAGACAACGCATAGACAACACTCCTCTGGCTGCAACAAGACTTCACACATACCAAAAATATTGCCCACGCCCTTTTGTTGCACGCGTTGCAATGCCTTGCATCAAGCAACGAAATCAAGAAATACAACAACCAAATCAAAACACTCACGAAATTCTTACACTCACCATAATTGTGGCTGCCAATACCCTTTAAACACTTGCAGCAGGGTAGCATGAAAATGCTCTTAACAGCTGAAAACAAATTCAGTGCTTGTTAAAGATTTTACTTCATTTCTAATACATTTTAGTATGAATGATAATATAGAATTAAAAGAGTCAGCTGCAGAGTATCTAGTGTCCCATCACAACCGACTAAAATGAGACTCACTTGATTAATCACGAGCTAAACAGTTGAATGAGCGCAGAACTGCAACCAGCAATTCGACAAGATCTATTAAGAAGCGACAGACCGCAGCAGACGGACTTCTGTTAGCCAACAAGTCGAACAATGTGCATCAAAGTTTCTACGTCGTGTGTGTGTAGTTGTGTGTTTATTGCACACCCTTTGTGAGAGAGCGCGCAATGCATCAATCAAAATCAAATCGTTTTATAGCCTTAATTACACTTAAGCAGCCATAAAAGTCGGTTAACAGTTGGTGCACAATTTCATTGGCAGTTGATTCGAAGGCGTAGAAGGAAGAGCAACAGCAACCAGACTTGATCGCATTTGATTTTCATTCGGTTTTCTGCTTTTCCTTTTACTCACTTTGTAGCCGTTTTCATTTTCGCTTTCTGCCAACGAACGGCATTTAACGACGTTATCAGAGCTCAGAAAAGCTGCAATGAAAAGCGCGTGTCTGTGAAATATTAGCCGTAAATCGACAGACATGAAGGCGCTACAAATGCAATTGTCCAAAGTTGCAGCTGCTCTTGTTTGCAGTTGATTTGCAATGAAAAGTGAAGCGTGGCCTCTTGCGAAAGTGGCTACCAGTGTAAATGGGATGTGCAGCGACTAAATGAGCAGTGTAAACGTTTCAACTGGCAGTTGCATAAACAAGCCGCAACAAGGAAGTGTAAAGTGCCCAAAAGTGTCCTGCAGTGTAAACACTCAAAGCAGTCGCGTGTAAACGGCTTAAGTCAAGTGCAAACCGAGATAATACAATAAAGTTACACTTTGTGAACAATTTCGTGGCAGTCTAATCTTATCTCCACATCCCAATGACGCACAATGCGACGGCCAACGGCCAACACGATAAGCAAATGAGTTAAAACTGTGAATACAAGAAGCAGCAGTCACATATGGATGATGAATATTTTGAGTATTTTCCCTATGACCGCAGTCATTTGAGAAAAATGTGCGTATACCTGTCGATCAATTCGCTAATGTGTGGTTACTGTTCTTGCACCCAAACGTCATGTAAAGCATTGTTTCAATGTCGCTTAGTTCTTAAGAAAGCAAACGCCCCCACACTCGCACCCCCGCATTCGCACCCGCATAACAATCAACACACTTTCGCTGCTGTAAACAATTGTGAGTCAGCTTGAAACTCCTACCTAGATCACAGTGTTTCTTTGGAAATCGCAACAATCGCGAATTTGTCTTGACCCAGCGCATTAAATATTTCAATGGATTTTCCTTTCGCCGCAAATGTGGCATGACGGCAACTTTCTGAACGACACAAATATATTGCTATATGTCTATATAATGCATGTTGGAAAGCGTCAAAGCTGCGCTTAATAGTTTTACAAGTGCTCACAATTTCACAAGCAATCAAATTTATAACTTCCAGCTTCACTTTTGTCATGAAATTTGTAGAATACATTGTTTTGAATATAAACCAGCTAGAAAATAACTTTTCATGACATAACAATCTTGCTTGGCTGCTTATCGAAGTTGCGTTGAAGCAATCGTTTGTCAATCTACCCATGAATCTCAAAGTCATTCTCTTTATGATGTTTTATCTGTTGATTATTCATTGGTATTTTATATAAACCATTATCTAACTAAATATCTTTTCAATGCGGAAGATATATCAAGATTAACCTTATTTTTGTGTCATCAATCATAGCAGCATAATTTAGCCAATAAATGTCATTAGTAGTAGAGAATGATTTCGGAACTGAAGCACAGAGAATAAACTATCTATACTTATTTGGAGTGCTCTTGAATTACTTCAGTCATTTGTCGTACTATCGCGATTGTTGTGCTGTTTGTGTGTTTTAACAACTTGTTGTTAATTGGACTCTACTGCGCTATAAGTCAGCTGACAAGGGTCGCGTTTCACTAGCTCTAGCCCAATGCCCCAAACAGTGCCGCAACCATTCCCCTGCCACTTGAAGCATTTGTAAATATTGTTGCCGGTTTGACGCACTTGTGAATACCTGTTGCGATTCAGGTAAAAGTCTGAGCTGACCCAACAGAAAGTTTTAACGATGCCCGGCACATGGCGATTACCTCCTCAAATTAAATAATCAGCCAAAGTTGTGGGTTTCTTGAACTTCGCTGTGTTTTGTCTGCTTACAATTCAGCGCACAGACAATGGAACTCAGACATTTCTTCTTTTATTTATTTATTTATGTTTCTTCATATTTTGTGGCTGCGCCCGCGAAGTCAATCAATCAAACGTCGAATTATGCAAAAACCCCACACTTGACTAAGCATATTAGGCGGGGTCCAATGCTAACTCAGACTACATGTGTGTGTGTGTCTAGTCTATAAATTGACCCACATTTGCGCGATTAGTATTTGCGAATTGCGTTTGTTTGCACTTCACAAAGTGGTTTCGAATGAAACGCCTCGATGGCTCAAGTATTCGAGTGAACTGTTACTTTTTGTGCGCCGTATTGCCAGAGGATGGTCACTCTAAACTCTAAACACGCCTTTCAAGTCCGCTCGAAACCTGCTGGTTGTGTGGCCTGGGAAACGCGACTATTTTAATGGTATTATGGCATTTTTAATGTAGTTGGTACCGTTTAATTTATGTTTTGTCTTTTTGGGAAAAACTCTATGGGTGAAAAACTCATTTTATAGCGTTCCAAATTTGAGCCATGAAAGTCACATTTTAATTAGATTTCCCCGAGTAAAGTGTGTGGGAAAAGAGATAAAGGTACTAACGAGAAGAAAGCTGCGAATCGAGTGCAGCATTGATGAAGTTCGGCATGATTAATATAAGCACTATAAGCACTTTTAGAGATCTAGGAACTGAGCGAGATAAATGATGATCATAACTGGTTCTATTTAATCCCCGTGTAGCTGTCACATTTGCATAGAGCACAACAGCATACAGTTAGCACTCGATATAGAGGAGCAACGAACTCGCTTCTATAGTCGCTAGTTATGTCACTGAACACGGCATATGAAAAAGTTGTATAGAAATTGAAATTTCTACGCACTAAGCGCAACTTTTCGAGCTTTCATGCATGTTTTGTTTTGCCCTTTGCCAAAGCAAACAAAATTCTCAACTGTAAACCAAGCGGAACGCTGGACAGGAGAATAGGGAGGAGTGAAGGGCGGCAGGCAGCAATTGAGCGTGCGCTGCGCAGCTTTCAGGCAGCGAGAAGTTGCGAAGAGCGCGTTAAAGAGAGCGAGAGAGAGAGGGAGATGGCAGCAGCTCGTTCAACAGGTGTGTGCTTTTTTGCTGTCTGTCAACGATGAGAACTGCAAACTCCTTGCAAGGGCTGAGCTCAGGTTGAATGCGCTGAAGTTGGAGGGTGCTATTAAAGGTGATTAAACGATCAAGTGGGGGAACTATTCTGGAGAATAGGCATAAAGAGGAAAACAAGCGTCGACGTAGTTATTTACCCTTAATAATAGCGCATGCAATTAATGCATAATGCGGGGTGACAAAGAGAAGCGCGTAAAAATAGAAAGGAAAATAAATATAGAGTAATGAATAAGAGATGTATATATAGTAAGATATATACGAGAATATATCTAAAATATACATAATTGTATAAATTATATAAAGTAATAATACATTGCAAAATAGTATGTTGATTGAATATGAAAGAACAATAATACAATATAAATTATTATATTGAATAAGAGACAATAAGAAAATTCAGTTTCGTTTTTTTTGATTAAAATTCGAAAATTACAAAATTATATATATTATAACCATAATGATACATTATAAAACATTATATTGAGCATTAAACAATAAGGAAATTAATTTTTGTTTTCATTCATTAAATAATTTCACAAATTTGTATAGAAAATAAATACTGCAAATGAGAGAGGATATTGAAGGTTTTGTTGTGCATCATTAAGAACTTCCTACTAAACATATGCTAAAAAAAAGTAATCAAAACACACATGGAAGATTAGGAAGGAATGCGAGTATAAATTAATATATAGACAGTGCGATTAAGTTGAATATGAAACAATAATGATACATTATAAACTATTGTATTGAACATGAAACAAGTCGAGAATTTATTTTCGTTTTCATTCATTAAATAATTTCACAAATTATAGAGCTATATACTCCAAATGAGTGAGGAGAGTAAAGGCTTTGTCGGGCGTCAATAAGAACTTTTTGCTAAATGAATGTGATACAGAAAGTAATGAAAAGCAGGCAGCGAAGGGAGACGGCATTTATGTATAAGTAGTAGAAGTAATATATGTTATATATATGTAAATATTTCAAAAATGATAAATACAATTATGTTGAATATGAATCAATTACAATACAATATAAAATACTATATTGAACAATAAAGAAGAATCTTTTTCGATTTCATTCATTAAGTAATTAAACAAAGTTGTATACAGAGAAATACTGCAAGTGAGAAAGGAGAGTCAAAGTTTCCTTAGACATGATTAAGAACTGCTTGCATGTGACACATAAGCTAATGAAAAACGGGCAAGTAAGATGGAGAAAGAGTGCGAGGGAGACGGCGCTGGGGCAAGAGCCAAAGGGCAGCTCGTATTTAATTGCAGAATATGATAAAATGAAATATGAAAGATACTCAGAAACAAGTCAGCCGCAATTTCCGGCCGGCGTTTCAATTAACTGCAATTCGAGCGTGTGTTCCAAAGTGTTTCCGAAAGCGAGCAGAACCCGAATATTGTTATTTTGAAACCAAGGTCACCTACTTCTGACTTGAATGTGTTTAAATTCGAGTGTGTGTGTGTAGGTGCCACAGCTGTGCAAATGGCAGCAACAATTTCTATCGATTGCGAGTCGAAACAAATAGAAAAAAAGTCAGTCAAATGCGACCTCAATCATAATTTGTTTAAACAGTTTTTTGTTGTTTGTCAGTTTTTCGTTGTTTGTCGTTGTTGCTGTGTTGATTACATGTCATTACCTTGATCGTTTTTATAATTAACTGCCAGTTTTTGTGCTATTCGCTGTTTCATTTTAATGCACGAATATATATTGTATGTATGATGTGTATACATATATTTTCGAGATATCAAATTTTCTACGCAATGAAAAGTTGTTGAACGAGCGACTGTTGAGTGTGTTGCGTTGTGCTCGTAGCTGCCCATACTCTGTACTCTGAAACGGCAAAAGGGTATATCAAGTGTGTGCAGGGAGAAGTTAACGTCGTAGACCAAATGTTGTTACAGCCAAATTTGCTTAGAATCGAATTGGAAATCGATTTAGACGCCCGTCTGTCCGTCCGTCTGTATGAACGCCTAGTTCTTTGAGGCAATACGAGCTAGAGTAACCATAGTTGGTTTCCAGATTCTTCTACTCTTTATCTATGCGAGTTTGTTTTTTTTTTTTTTTTTTTCCCACCTGAGCCCCACTATAGAGTTTTGCGAATAACTATCACTCTTATTTAGACAATCATTTTCCAACTAAGTAGAAGTGTTTTGTTTCTAAATATCCACGTTTCTGCCAAATTTCAGCAGAGTTGGTTAGTTAGTTTTAAAGTTATCAAGGAAACCACTTCTATTTTTGACCCCTCACTCACAAATCTCCAATTATAACTGTTTAATTTCCATACAATAGTAGTATAGGGTATTTTATAGTCGTTAAATCTCGACTGCAGCGCTGCTACTTGTTTGATTTTCGATTTGTAATTTGCGGCTGATGATGAGGTTGCATGTGTTGCGCGCCTGGCCACCGTGCCGCATTCTAGTGCCGCGGAGCACTTTGATTTGCACCTGCCGCCTGCCACATTTCGTTGCGACTTAATGCCAATTTCAATTTGCATCAATAAAATGCCAAGCGTCAAACCAAAGCGAAGCCAAAAACTCAAAGCACGACTCAGAAAATCATTCGCGTATTTCTCCAATTTTCGATGACGCTTCGCAGTCGCTATTTATACTCTCTATTTGAACGTCGAATGGGGTATGCTTGGTATGGTAAAAGTTGCCCATGTCTAGCAGACCGAATGCAAATTGTTTTAATGTCTCACGTGTTTCTATTTTTGAGTTCCCCTTTTAATCATTTCTCCTTTATTTAGGGTATTGAATATGCCACGCAACTGCAAATTCGGCTTTTCCGCCACTAGTTTTTCCGTTGATTATGCTGAAAATTGTTGCTCAAATTGCGCAACTTCGTGTGGCACATTAAAATTGTTGTTCGGCTCCAACACTTTGCACAAATATTTGCGCGATTGCCAATTTCGACGGAAACTACAAAATACTTCCATAATTCCATACTTATTTCTTTTATTTGCTATTATACTTTATTTTGTTTTTATTTGCGCTTATCTTCATCAGATACAATAATTTCTATAATTTGTTTTGCAAAGTATTTCTCATTTATTTAATTGCAATAAATGTTTTTTTTTTGAGAATTTGATTGTTTTTCAAAGTATTCCACATTTTTATGGAATTTATTAAATTTAAATTTGAAATATTTTGTGATTTTTTGTGGTTTTCAAAGTATTCCACATTTTTATTTATTTAATAGCAATGAATTCATTTTTTTCTTTTTGGGAATTTATTGACTATAAATTTGAAATATTTTGTGGGTTGATTGTTTTACGAACTGTATTATATTTGTATTTTTGTTTAATTGCAATAATTTTTGTTTTTGGCAATTTATTGACTATGAATTTGAATTATTTTGTAGGTTGATTGTTTTACAAATTATTTCCCATTTTTATTTGTTTAATTGCAATAAATGTTTGGGGAATTAATTTATTGACTAGATATTTGAAATATTTTGTGGGTTGATTGTTTTGCAAACTTATTTGTTTAATTGCAATAATTTATATTATTGGCAATTTATTGACTATAAATTTGAAATATTTTGTGCATTGAATCATTGTCAAAGTATTCCCCATTTGTACTTCTTTAATTGCAATAAATGTTTGTTTTTGAAATTTGGAATTTTAAATATTTTGTGCGTTGATTGTTTTTTTGTTTATTTTCAATAATTATTTTTTTTTTAATATATTTTTTATATTTAAATATTCTGTGCGTTGTTTTTTCTAAGTATTCCACATTTGGTGACTATAAATTTGAAATATGTTTGTGTTGAATTTTGAACCTATTTTAATAGTGTTTAGTAGTTTATTTCGTGTGCGTTGATTTCTCAAAATATTTCAAAGTTGTTTAGTAGTTTATTTCTGTCTCATATTCCGCAGCGTGTTTCATAGATCGAAGTTTATTTTTGAATGTTGCCAGCCGCCTTTTGAGCTTGGCAAACCTTGCTAATTTGAATTTGGTCTTTATGCTCGTTGCCGCGATAATTATTGTAGTTGTAGTTGTTGTAGTTGTTGTTGTGCGTAGTACACTTGTACACTTTATGGTCTTGCTAAAAATAAGTCATAAACCAGATGAGACAGTTTTTTTTTTGCTCGCGTTTTATTGTATTTCTAGCAACAACAACGAAGTGGGTTAATGAGTTCACTCTTGGCCGGGAGAGACGGTGTGAGAGGGGAGGGGAGGGTGTAGCGAGAGGCTGCAGCTAAGGCTGAGCCACAGCCCCCCATTAAAAGCGAGATATGGCATACAGAGATATGTTATTTTATTTTAGTCTGCGGTTGAGGCTGCTTGCGTTTATTTTGGCAAACATTTTTGCGTCGATTTTCTAATTCAATTAGAGTGCAAAAACTGATTTGCCGCTTTGCGGTTCCGCACAGCCGGAAAATTGAATATTTTCCATGAGTTTGCCACATGTTCTCTGTTTCAACAAACCGCAGCAGGTAAAACAACAAAACTACAAAAAAATCGCTCAACAATAACAAAATGCTGCGCACGTTTTTCTCCTCCAAGCAATGTGTACAGTTTGAGAGGCGTTGCTTCGGCTCTACATTTGATGCAACTGCGCCCACTTCACACTTGACGAGTTTCCCCCAAAACACCTGAACATGCAAAATATTTGCACCGTTTCGCATTCTCCCGCCTGACACATTTTCTACACATTTTCCACGTCTCGTTTTTTTTTCACTTTTACAACTTAATTTTAGTCATTTTCGTCTCAATTATATTGTTGTTGTTGCTGTTACAATTTGTTGGCTGCATTTTCTAGCTATTGTTTTGTTGCTCTTGTGTTTTTACCTGTTTCTCTTTGACTTTGTGTGTGTGTGTAGAGAAGGCGTCAATCGCTCGCGTGGGTGGCTATTGTTTTCCCTTTTCTTTTTGTCGTGTTGCTTTTTTCTTTATTTGTTTATCACGTGTTTGTCGTTTTTTTTTTTGCCTTTGTTGTCGCTTGCTCTTTACTCAATGTCAGCTGGTTTATTTGCAGTTGCTTTAAGGCACAATCAATCTATAGAAATTTCGTTGCTGGGGCTTCGTCTTGAAGGGCGGTCATTGAGGCAAAAGCGCATTTGATTCTCAAAGAAATCCACGATTTATGTTGGTATTTAACTAAAATTTCACTGCTTTCGCTTTCATTACAGTTCCGGCCGCAGGCAGATAAGTTCCAATGCCTTAGCCAGGTGAGTTTTGCACAACTATATTCAAAGCTTTAAATATTATAAGGTTACTGCTAATTAAATCACTTAAGTAATGTTCACAACTTCGTTAATTGCATTAAAAAATCGCAGTAACAGTTTTACAGCCATAGTGCCAGTTACATTGGTTTGTGTCTTGGCTAAACACAGTTGGGAATGAGTTGTAGACCACAGTTTGAAAACAACTGTGCTATGGTTGATGTCTGCGCTGAGGCGTTCAACAGCGCTTTCGTTGACTTAGCGCAGACAGCAACCGCTGCATTCACAATAGACGCAAGTAGAGCTCGAAATACAAAAGTTTCTTGAATTGAATTGAAAGTAAAATGGCTTAATAATAAATTTATTGTTTTGCAGCCAACTTTACAGATCATCGAGCTTCAACTCCTCGGGCCGTAGTTCCAACTGTGATACAACTGAAGACATGTACAGCGACATAAGCTTGGAGAATCGTCATGACTACGATTATCGGGTAAGCAAAGTTTAAAATTTAGATACTCTTGCTCTCTTATGCTCCACCGCTCGCTGTCGCTTTGCTTTTGCAACGTTTCTTGCTTAAGTCGTTACAAAAATGCGGGAATCCGTTTCGCGAACACGATCCCGAAAAACTGCAACGTCACAACTCTGAGACTCTTGCGCGATAGCTCTTAAAATCAGGGGTAGGGCAGGGAATTCGTTGTATTTCAATGTCTCTTTGCGATCGCTAACGAAATCGCCGATGAAACGCAAAATGGGCAAAGCAAAGCGTTGACAAATTGACGGATTGAAGACACAGTTGGCTACCGAATTTGGCAGTCAATTTGGTCACTCATTAATGGCCAAATTCCAAGTCGCATTTGCCGCTGGAAAAGTGAATTTTCACTCGCGATTCGCCCGCTACAAAGTCGCAAACAACAAACATGTTTTCCCTCTCTTTGTCTCTGATTGCAGTTCGTGGTTAGGTGGCAGTCAGGTGAAACTCTTTATTTGGTGTGGGTTGCCCTCCCCTCCCCTACCCCCTCCAAAACACCGAAAAGGAAAATAAAAGAGATTCGAATTCGCTGCGAGTGCAACGACGCCCCAAGGTCATTGAAATTGGCTTGAATTGCATTTTGGCCAGCTTGTGAAGTGAAGTCGAGACGCGACTTGCCAATTTACTTTACTTGGCCCGAACTTGGTGCCAATGAGGTCGCTCGCTACTTTTACACTCTTCCGCAATCGATTACACGCGACTATCGATCATTAAACGATCAGCTTTCCTATTTACGTTAAAGTATTCGTTGAAGTTGATTTCAAGGAGTTGAGTTGCTTATTAATTTTAAGGCAATTATAGGGAATGTTGTTGGCAAATATTTGCGAGAAATTATTACAACAATCTCTGCGATTTAAGCGTCGATATACGCGGCGGATATGGCCAAGTTAACGTGCCTCAAGTTTGGCAAGAGGAAAACATCTGGCAGCAGTTTGTGATGGTCGCGAGAATTCGATGGAATTCTGTTGTTATGCAAATTTTGCGACAGGTGTAAATTGCAAATGCTGTTTTTCTTTTAGTTTTTATGCCTGTCGCTGTCGTAATTATTTGTAAGTTTTCGAAAAGCAAATAAAAGGAGTAAGTGCAGCAGCAACGAAAACAAAAACAAAAACATCAAATGAAAACAGCAACGACAATCGTTTAAGCGCTGTGGTGAATGGAAAATGAAAGGTGTAGCGCCTGCGCCCGAAGTGAGGAAATTTCGAAAACGCAGGAAGAAATAAGAAAACACAACGACGACAACGGCAGGCAGCGAAAATGGCAAAAATTTTACGCAAAAATATCACGTACGAATCGTTTGAAGACCTTTGATTGTTCTTTTATGCAACAGGCCAAGCGGGAAACGGAAATGCCAGGCACTCAGGACCGCAGTGCTGCTGTTGCAAAATAAAGGTGGCAAGTGGCGTGCGGCATGTGGCAAGTCAGATCATTTGCAATGCGAAATGTGCGGCCGTTGAAGGGCGTCGCTGATTGTTGTGTGAAACGCTCGCGCCGCATACAAAATGAGCGAAAAGCAGGGCGAAAGCAATTAATTGATAAGGAAATGCGACATAAAAAAGGAAAACTTGCAATGAAGTGGCGGCGGGAAAAGCGGTTGCAGTTGCACTTGCGGTTGCTGTGTTTAATTGTGAAGCGCGAAACTAGAACTAGGTCTAGAGATCTTCAAATTGTCGCAATTAAATTGCGAGGCCGCCTAGTCGAGACACAAACCTCAAGCGAGACACGCACCACAGCAGCCCTACTTTGCTGTTGTTTCCCCTTGTTTCCTTTACACCTTTAAACCGCTTTGAGTCTCCAGCTCGACAATCAGAACTTTATGCTTTGCTTGCAACTGCAACTTTGAAAGTATTGCGCTGAGTACTTTGCGCTGTCTGTCTGCTGATGGATTGAGAAATTGCGTGTTGCAAGATAGAGTGTGTCGTCATTGAGCTGGCTGAGTCTCAGCTGCGCGTACTCCACTTAAATGCCGAAAGATCTCTCGACAATTGAACAAATTGCAATTGCCATTGTCTTTTGTCGGTTTAACATACTCGAATGCCTACAGTTATAATTGCATAAGTGCGTCGTCGCCCCTTCACACTTGTGGCACACAGATGGCAATCTGGCGACGTGTCTGGGAAGAGTTGTGGGAGCCGATCTGCCAGATACTTCAGACATGGCAAACGGGCTGCCTGCTTATGCAATTGAATGCACCATAAAAGTCACTGCTTTTGCTTAGTTGTTGCTGTAGTTGCTTCCTCGAGCGGGTTCCAGGGCGTGCCCCGAGCAAACCCAACTGACCTTAGCTAATTAAGTGCGTGCATTGGACTTAACACACCTCACTCAGAGATTCTTTGCGTTACCATTTGCAGCTTTTGCTTTTCACTTTTGCTGCCACGGCGGCAATCAGAGCATTGACAATTAGCCCCAAGTGTTCGTGGCATGGGCGAAAGATTGGAAAAACCCGAAAAACCAAAAAGAAAACTCTTTGATCGGGTTTGCCTGCACTGGGCCTTGGGCCAAGGTGAAAAGTGTGAAAAGTTTTACGGCTTGTTAAAATGCTTTATGGTCTTTCTTTCTTTCTTTTTTTTGCTTTGAGTGGGTCAAGAAAAACATAAGGAAAGTAATTGAATGTTTTGCGGCTTAAGTAGGGTTTTATGTTCTCAAGATTCTTTATCAACATTTGACTTACTTTTCCGTGTATTGAAAGTAATTAAATTGCCACTAATTGGGTGGAAATCTTTATTTAACCCACTACAGTCTTACGTCAATACTTTGAGAAGTTCACTGTAGGCACTTTTAGATCCTTTAGCAATTCTTTTTCTTTAGAAATTCTACCTTAGATTGTCATAATTAATCTGAAGTTAAATTTACTTATATATATATTGCTATAGTTAAATGCAATTTATTTTATACACATTTCTGTAGAAATTACTCTTTAGATTGTAACTCCAAATAATGCTTACATTTAGCCTTCATTTAACTAGATCCTTTAGTAAAATTTACTTGCCTTAAAATTGAATATGGTGAAATTACTTTATTCCAATTGCTTTAGAAATTCTTTATATTGTATCTGCAAATCTTGCTTACTTTTAGCCTTCATTTAACTAGATCCTTTAGTAAAGTTTACTTGTTTTAAAATTGTAGATTGTATCTCGAAATTTTGCTTACTTTTAGCCTTAATTTATATAACTAAAAAAACTTTTACCTTTAATAAAATTTAGATGTCTTAAAATTGAATTTTGTGTACTTATTTTATACTAATTTCTTTAGAAATTCTTTAGATTCTATCACCAAATCTTTGCTTACTTTTAGCCTTCATTTAACTAGATTCTAGAGTGAAATTTACTTATCTTTAAATTGAATTTAGTGCATATATATTATTGTATCTCCAAATCTAGCCTTCGTTTAACAATGTCGTATAGTAAACTTCACTTGTTTTGATATTGAATTTTATGAATTTGTTGCCTACCAATTTCTTTAGAAATTCTTTAGCTTGAATCTCCAAATCTTGCTTTCTTTTAGCCTTCATTTAACTAGATCCTATAGTAAAATTTGCTTGTTTTAAAATTGAATTTTATGAATTTGTTTTCTAGCAATTTCTTGCGAAATTCTTTAGATTGTCTTTGAAAATCTTGCTTACTTTTAGCCGTCATTTCAGCATTGTCTTGTGACTCTAGTTAATCCCCTTAAAAAGGCCTATTTCTCATGGTTCGCTCGCAGATCGATCCATTAACAGCAAGTGCTGGAACGTATGTAGTATAATAGGACAACAACAAATTGCTTGCTCTTCCATCATATCGATTAAACAGTTTTCTGGCACCTGCCCACACACAGTTCACAGTCCACAGTTCATAGTCCACACTCAACATGGAGAAGCATAAGGCGAAAAGTGGGAAAAAGACAAATGGATGGGAGACGGCAAACAGACGAAACAAAACAGTAAAAATCATAAACGAAAATCGATTTTCAACCCAAATGTTGCGATGACCCAGAAAACTGAAAGACTGCGCCGAGAAACAAAGAGACGCGCAACCCACGCGTCGCGGAACGCAACAAATTGTGGCATAAACTGTTGCAATTATTATAATTAATGCAAATGCGACTTACAATCTATCAACGTTTTGAATTATACGCTTAAGCTGCGAGCGGAAAAGGGAAATTCAATAATAAGGGGCATTAGAAGCTGATGGTTTAGGTTTTATGGGCACTTAAAATTTCGCTTTTTAGTAGTTATAGTAACTTTAATTAATGAACAACATATATTTCAGTTAATTTTCAATTATTTGCCATATTGACACTTCATCAGGTCCCTCTAATCATAGTTTTTATAGCACTTGCAACTTCTAGTTATCGTTTATGGCTTCCTCTATTCATTATCTGCACTTTCTATATTTTTATGCTGCTCTTTAATTCATACATTTTTGAAAGGACGTCTTTCATTGCTTCTCCATTTTATTTCCATTTTGCAAATTAATATTGATTGCGAGCAGCGCAACATATTCTCGACATTTCTTGATGGCTTATCAAATAATAATTTGTACATTTTGCCACTTTTTGCTTTCAGGTAAGCAAGACAACACAACAGACAATCAAATACATATCTAACTGTCTATAGACGACTGCAGTAAGTAAGTAAAGTATTTACGTATGCCGCAAGTTTATTATCTAACTTTGCTGCCGGGTAAGTAAGTGCCGGGCCAGACAATGACTTCAACACCTGCGCGCTGAGGGGCCCAAAAGAACTGTTTGCCTATCTGCGCGAAAACATCGCCAAAAGAATTGGCCGTAAAATGTTTATGTTGCTTTCCCACACGGGGCGTCACTCCGAGTGAGGGCGTGGCAATAATAATGCCAGCAATAACAACGCCGGCGACAGAGCACAGCAACAACTCAAATCCTACGCCTGCTGTCCGTCTGTCTGTCCGTCTGTCCGCTTGCCTATTACGTCAGATTTCGACTGTGACTTTTGCTTGTAGCTGTTTTAAGCCGCTTTTAATACCTCATAAAAGGCAACAAATGGGGTGAATTTGTTGAAATATGAAAGAGATGTTGCTATATGTCCCTTTTTAGTGTTTGCGAATTTGTAAGATTTGTATTTTCATCATTCTTTTACTCAAAGAAGATGCAACTATTTATGTAAATGGAACTTCTTGTAAAATGGAAATAATAGATTGGTCAAGGGTATTTGTGACGCGACTCTCCAGCTGATCTTCGGCATATTTTTCTTTAGTTTTGCTTTTCGCAAGGTTGTACAAGGCAAACGGGCGTTACATTAATAGTCAACTAGTTCGCGCACTTGCCACACCGAAAATCGCCAAGTTTGGTGTTGTTGTTTTTATCGTACAAATTATTTATTATAAATAATGAGACAGGAGACGCGGCCAGCGAACGAACAATTACGGCCTACGTGCGAATGAAATCACGCTGAACTTTTGAGCAATTGCGATTGAAGGAAGTCGTTGAATCAGCGCTAGCAGGAGGCGAAGGGAGAGTGCAGTAATGAAGGAGGTGATGTGATGGCTGCACTTAGTCTTACTCACTTAAGTGGCGGAGCAAGAGTAATGTGTTTGCCGAGCATTACGCCAGCAAAATGAATATTTATCATATTATAGAGCAGCTTTAATCTTATCAAACGTTGATGACGCTAGTTTTATCGACTCCAACTAGTTCATCGACTCGCTCAAAATGAAGCAGCTCCGCCATGATAATCCAGAAAGCGAATCAAGAACTTGTTCGCCACTTTGTTATCAGCATTTTATCATTTGCTTATCTGCAGCCGACACATACACATATATACATACTCTGCAAATGCAAGCGAATTTATGGTATTTGCGCAACTTATGAAATTGTTGTTAATTTGCTAGTGGTTTGTTAGCTTTGGATTAGTCAAACAATTGGCATTTAATTGTGCGCCGCTTGGGCCGATCCCAGCGATATATGCATATAAATAGTCTGCGTGCGGCAGCTGCAATTTGCCGTTTTTATTTTGTTGTGTACAAGTATATTTTTATTTTGCGGTCGAGTTTGTATACAAATTTAGTTTGTTTATTTGGTCTGGTTGCTGTGACGACGACGCTCCGCGACGAACCCCCCACTAGAAGAAGTGCGATAACTTGAGTTGAGGGTGCTTAGTAACCGGTTTCTTAAGTAGCGCAGACCAAACAATCGTCTATCAGCATAACTATTCTTTCTATTACATAATGAGCTGGTTCATTTTAACAAACGATCTACACAGTTGCAGAGCAACGTAACAAGCATGTAATAGCGTCCATTATTTTGATTAATTCTCTGCACATTCTTAAGTCGTTTGCTACACTTTGAATTTTCACTACAAATTTCCTTTGCTAAGTCGCATTAGTCGCTTTTTCGGCTGCTTACATAGTCACAACTACAACTATAACGACGACTACTACTCGTAGTCTAGTACAATAAAGCAATTGCGACGACGACGGCGACGGCGACTGCGACGTCAGCGACAGGCACCCAACAAGTTAGCTTGTGCCGGCGTCGCTGCTGGCGTCGACGCCAATGTGCTATGCTTTTGGTTCGTGGTTCGTTTGCTCGCTCTGCGCTCAGATTGCATTTAACTCTTGCCGCGTGCACAACGGACACAGCGATAACAACGGGAAACAAAAAGAAATAGACGGCCGCCTCGCGTTGGCTGGGAGAGTTGCGCTCTCTCTTGCTCTCTCGCATTCGTTCGTTTCACTGAGCGCGTTTGGTCGCTCACGCTCGCTCGATAGCGTGTGTTATTGTTTTTGTGCTTGTGCGGAAAATGCAAAAGACGCCAACTGCAGCAGCTGCTGCCGATGTTCTTGTATTTCTCAATTTGTGGTGGGTGCTAAATAATTTGCAATAAATTTGCGTGCAAAAAGGAATATGTGCCAAGTGTAGTAAATGTTAGCAAATAATTATCGATTACGCTGTGATCGAAACCACATATCGATCGCTTATCAGTTATGTCAGGTGTTTCGTATAAGCCCAACTGCGTGTGATTGTGTGCGGCTCATTAAGCGATTATTCAATATGAAAATTGAGACGACCACAAAACGACGCTAATTGCGGCGTCTGTTGTAAACGCCTTACGTGTCTTGGCTCGATCCATGGCCTATGACCACTCAGCCGGCTAATCGAAAAACAACGCTGCAGTATCAAGAGTTTGATTGATCTCAAATTGAAGTTTGTGGTTGACTAAAAAGGGGCTGACAAAGCTGTTTGCAAAAAGTCAACTAGCAATATAATAGCTCTAAAAATAACTAAATTGGGAAATTGGAAATCTCATTTAAAATTGCATAAAAATTAAATATAAAACACTTTGAAATAACTAAAACAATACTAAATTCTTCAACATAAACAAAAAAAAATAAATAACAATACTCAGATAATCCAAATATTTAGTTAAAATTAAAAATGAATTCGAACTTGCTTAAATAATAAACAAATTGAAAATTATAATTTATCATAACTTAAAAAATTATAAAATTAAATATTTATTATTTTGCTTTGATCTGCAGACTTTTCAACAAGATTCTTTAAGTTATCTATTCAAAACGGTACTTTACATAATAAGCCACAAAAAGCGGAAGCTTCTAGCATTAACAAGCCTCTTTTTTATATGGTATTTAAGGGGCAGCTATAAAAATCATACGAAAATAAATCATGAACCTTTACAAGAATCACGCACGATTTCAAGTTCATGAGGAATACGTATAGTTTTCCCGTTTTCCGCTTCTTAGCATTTTCCATGCCGTTAATTTTGTTAGAAATTTTCATTAGCCAGTCAATTAGTAGTCAGCATTATAACGGCACACCGCAAGAGAGACAGGGAGAGAGAGAGAGAGGAAGAACCGGAACCAGAAGCCAATAAGCAAAGGTCTCTGCGAGGGAAATCTCCTCCATCTTGACTGTATATGACATCAGCAGAATGACACGCACGTACACTCAGCAGGAAGAGAGCGGGAGAGGGAGAGGGGGAGGGAGCAGAGGCCGCTCTTGCGCTGATGACGACGCGTGTCCAACGTTCAGCCCGTATGCGTGATGTCCCGGTCCCGGTCCCGGTTACTAAGCGAGCTCACATGGTTCGCGTCCGCGCTTATTCACTTGCGCTTTTGTTCGAGGGGGAGGCATTTGTGTGTGAAATGCTTCACAATTATGCGAGAGTGAGTGCAGAGAGGGTGGCTCGAAAAGTTGTTGTACAATCGAAGCACAACGATCATCCAATAGATTGATAGCACTGCAAATTTGTTGTTCTAAGCAGAGTAGAAATTTTCTGTAGAAACTTGTATTCTTGGAGCAAACCTCGCTGAGAGGGTGGCTCGAAAAGTTGCTGCATAATCGAAGCACGACGATCATTCTTTGCAGATCGTCATACAAATTTGTTGTTCTAAGCATACTCGTAATTTTGCAAACTTGTACTCTTGGAGCAACCCTCGCTGAATATGGTGCCATATGTGGCGAGCGTAGACATACGTAAATGTACATTGATGGCGCACATATGGCAAATTGTTGATTGAAAGGCCAGTTCCACAGTTCCCCAGTTCCTCTCTCTCTCGGCTCTCATCTTTTCGGCTTTCGATTCCCCTCGAAGTGTGCGAAGATCGACGTTGATTTCTTTGTTATTTCATTTGACTATTTTTAAGATCTGCCATGGGGGTTGAGAGCATCTCTGGCTCGCGTTCAGTTCGCTCTCTTTTTGTCTTTATTGCTGACGCTCTGCGTTTGCATTTGCTATATAGTTTACTTTATAAAATGCCCCTGAATTTGGCATTCAGTTCGCCTTTCGCGTTTCGCGTGTTTGACTCGAATAAGAGAGACTTTTCGGGTTTGTTTTGTTTATTTATTTTCGGTATTTTCTGCGTCGTGCCAGCCACAATAATACTTGTAAATAATCAATTACTAACGCAAACTTTGTACGATCAAAGTGTGTATTTTGGCTGTTGCTCTAGAATGTCTAGTGGAGGTGATCTTTTAAGCTCTGTGATTGATATGCGATTTCGAAAAATATGTTTCCACTTGAGATGCAAATGTAAATTCCATGAAAATATGAAAAGTAAAATGCAGAAAATCCTAAAGCAAAATTGATTTAAAAATATGCGAAGAGCTCTTTTGTTCGGCGCACAAGATGGGCTGTTGTAAAGGAAATTTGCATTTAATGAGTTGCTTATTTATAAAGCAACCAAAACCCCCCACCACTGCGCCACGACCCGCCTTCCCTCTCCCTCTAGCTGAGGCCAGTTCCCCTACTCGACGAACAACAATAAGTTTGTAGAGAGGCAATTGTATGTAAATGCGCTGTGGAAATCATCTTGAAAAGCTAATGATATTTTCTTCGCTTCTCCCGCTAAACCGACTGCTGCTGTATTAGCTACTGTTGTTGCTTATCGGCTGCAGATGAGCAGTAAATTTATGAAATAAATTAAAAAAATTTATACAAAACTGTCCAAAGAAAGTTAATTAAGCGCTGCAGTGAGTTTGTGCGATAAGCTGTACAGTTTTCACAGTTTTTCGCGGAAATGAACTAGTTGAAGTTCCCAAGTGACTCTTGAAAGTCAATAAATTTGCAGACTTTGCAATTGATTCGAATTGAATTGATTAGTTTGTTGTATTTCTTCGAAATTGCGTTGTTTTTTAGTGTGTTCTTCAACAAATTTCAATAGTTTTGTTGATTCAAATAAGTTTTCTTCTTCACGATTATACACTCTCTGAAACCTTTTCATATTTGAACGCCTCTTTGAAGCCAAGTTTTCGTTGTGCATATTTACCATGCAGTAATCCATCATCTGCTCCACTCTCTTCACTTTTTCTAGCAGTAATCAGCCCTGTAGTCGTCTAATCAGCGTTTGTGCATACTAATAAACCGAATTTCCAAAACATTATCAATCATTCCACCACTACGTCTGAAATTGACCTCAGCAGTGCCAAGGGCGCCTTACCTATAAAGTCGACTACTGATAAGCTGGCAAACTGTTTGTACTGCGTGCTAACGGAGCGGGCAATGTTTTTTCCATGGCTGGAAAGCAGCAGAGCATTGAATTTAGCGTAATTAGAAACTAGTTGGAACGGCAGAACAATAAAGGGGGAAAGGAAAACAGAGCTCAGCAAGCTGGACATGCAAAATAATAGAGACCAACTGCTTTCGTTACACTGCAAGAAACGAGAGAAGCGTTTTAATGTGCTTTGAAGAGTTTTGCCAGAGCATCATTTAACGCTCTGCTGAGTCTTCCCTTGATGCTTACTTATATAATGAAGGAACTGGCTGGCACTTCTCTAGATTACTGAACAGTTTAGTTACCTATTCTATTACCGTGCTCCTCTTCATCCACTATTCTGCATTCGCAATTGCATTGGAAAATTATGCAAAGAGGCAAGGTGAGAGATCAGTGTGACAGCAAACAGCTGTGCTGTCTGACTGACTTGAGAAACGAGGTTAGCCATTGTCTATGTGCCAGTGAGTGAGTGTTGCTGTCTGTGTGCTGGCCATGTTCTGAAAGGGCTGAGTGGGCGTTTGGCAAATGGACAAGGCGCAAATGTGTGTGCTAGACAATGTGCTTGGAAACTGGCTCAAATGCGGCTTGTACAAAATGGATGAACTTGTTAGGGTCTTAATGCGGTTAAATTGCTTTCCTGGAACCGTTCGGCGGTGGCGTCTGAAAGTAGAACAACTTGATTATGACAGCGTGAACTCCACTCAGGCACATTCAATTGAGCAGACTTTTGAGGCTGGAAGTGTCAAATTATCTGCAGTTAAACTGAATTTCCCGACACTTTCTACAGTTGCTACACGGTCATCAAATCTCTAGCAGTATCTCAGGGACTTCTGGGATGCGCTACATGAAAATTACTTACCACTTTCCCTGACTAACACTCTCCAGGGACAACACTCTGTGACTATTCCCTCTAGATATTAATTATCTACAGCAGCTCAAACTTGTTCGCATTCAAATGCTGCCCTCAGACATCGTGTGTTTGTGTGTGTGTGGGCGCTACATGCAACACGCAACAGCAATAAAAATTTATTAAAATTTCGAGAAAATCTCATCATTATAATGCCTTAGAGTTTTGTGCAGCGTATTATGAATTTGTTTGATCACAAATTCATTTACACTCGGCGCTGGCTGCGTCATTAACTGGGCTGCCATTGTCTGACATCGTGAAATCAAATCAAATGCAACTGCCAGACAGACACACAAATCAATGGGCATCATGAGAGCGACATTGAAATATCACGCATACGCCACCGTTAAAAAGTGTGGCTTTTAAATGGCCAGGTCATAACAGCGACCCGTTTTGGACACGAGCTAATTCGATGCGCTTTTTTCGAGAAATGCTCGAAACTGGCAAACTAGTTGGCTGAGAAATATGCGACAGACTGTCGACTGGTCGCGAGACTGGTGAAAGTTGTTGTTGTTATTTATGTTGCTGCTGCTACTGTAATGGTTCATTGACAACAACCGAAAACACCATAAATCAATGAAGCTTGTGCGCAGATTAACTTTAAGAAAAACACCTGCCCAAAGGGAAGTTTTGACTGGCAGCTAGGGCAAGAAATGAAGTGAGCTGGTTTTGAGTGCAAGCTGCAATTTGCTTCAAATACCTCGCTGCTTTCTTTGCAGCTTTGAATCTCTTGCAGCACTGGCTGTTGAGTGCATTCTATAATTAAATATGCGCGCTTTTTGCTGGGAATCGTTTTTGTTTTTTCGAAGCTGAGCAAATAAATTGAAATTTATTATGGCGGCCACTTAAGAGCGTTTGACATGCACAATTGTGTGCGATTCTCTAGCTGAAAATGTTCGCTGTTCGCGCCGCTCTGTTGTGTCTGAATCATGCGAATATTTATTATAAACAATTTAGGCAGCGGCAGCAGAACATCTTTGAGACTCATGACTACATGACACATTTTCCCATTTCTCGAATTGAATCATCATAATCGCCATCATCAACGAACGGCGCAAGAAACACATCGTTGTTGTTGTTGCTCGAGGGCTGTGTTGGGAAAACAGCTGCAGAAAATGTTATGCAATTGCAAACGCGAGAAGAATTGCAGCATTCTATGCTCCACTAAGCAGTGCAGCGTTGTTGGCTGCTTCTTTATCTGCACGAAGTTCATCAATTCCAGTCGGAAATTAAACACACAGCAGACTCGCCGAATTCAGTCGTGTGGCAAGAGAGGCGTGACAGCAACAGAGACGACCAGAAGAACTTTTGCAGTCTTTATGGCTTTTGTCTGCTCTTGCTCTGTGAGCGCGCATTTCCTCCAGCATGAAGCAAAAAATTCTTTAATGCCATTTACCATTTACCAGTTGCGCGTTGCAATTTTTCCTTTGTTTGTTTGATCCGTATTTTGCTTTCTTCCACATTGTACTCTGGGTGGCCCCCCGAGGCTGCTGCCAGCTTGCAATCCGGAACAATATTACCTTTCAATTTGTTTGGCCTCGAGACTCTGATTACCATCGCAGCGGCATTCTTCTTCGCGAGCAGCCAGTCTAAGCCTTAAATATCTTGTGAGAATGATACGAATTCAGTTTGCCTACAAAAGTTGAATAAACTCATTAGGAAAATGTGCGTGCCCTTTTGCTAAAACAATTATGCTTCATAAAGCGCAATTAACGAGCTGATCTCCGCGAGATTTTAGCGAGAATCAACACAGAGTAAAAGCAAAATAATGAAAAGAGTCTAGCAAAATAATGAAATAAACAAATAAATAAATAATATAATAGAGACGCATTTCGTAGTGCAACCTTACAATTTGTTCTGCTAAATGAATTGTAAGTTTTAAGCAAAATGATGTTTGTTTACGCAGCATATCAGAGCATTGAAAATGCACAGAAAAGTGCCCCGAAAATAGTGAAAAATGTAAACAGCCCAGCGGAGAAACTGAAAAGTTTGAAATAAACTCCCCCAAGTAAAAGAATGTGCCTTGTAAACTAAACAAAAGAACACCTTACGTCTTCCGCAACAATAAAGAGAAAAAGAAGAAGTGTGAATATCCAACACCCCAGTGCCACGCCCCCCAAAAGCGAAAACAAAGCCAAACAAAATAAGCGAAACTATTACACAAATCGTTGAACACAAACAAACCATGAGTAGTCAACCTGCCAGCCAGCCCGATAGCATTGACTTAGCCTATGATATGTGGGCGGGTCAATTCGAATTTGTCGGACCCACAACGAATGCAGCGTCGCTAAATCACAAGCAAAACACACTCAACAACAACAACAATAACAGCCATCAAAGTAACAACAATAACAATTGTGTGAAGTTTGGGAGTGAACGGATCGCGGGTCAGAAGCTGACGACGGCTGATAGTTTGGAGGATTTGAATTTGAATTTCAACACGAGTGCAACACAAAATCCGTTGTGCAACGCCTACAGTTTGGGTGTGACTGGACCGTACTCGGCGTACGACAAACAGCAGCCCATACTCATCGATCAGGAGACGTTTCTGAGTCTCAATCCAGCCGACTTTGAGGACATTGTGCCATCCGACTCGGAACCCAATTCGCTGGTCTTCATCGAGAACAAGCTCGAGAGCAACAACAACAACAACAACAGTCTCGAGTCGAACAACAATAACAACAACAACAAGATCTACAATTTGGAAACGTTGACCAGCAAGTTCAACAATAAGACCAACAACACCAACACCAACGGCTTCAAGTTGGAGAATCTGAAGAACTTCAAGAACAAACTACTCTGTGATTTCGAGGAGAACGGCGGCAGCGCCGGAAACGGAAACGGCGGCTCTGCGAACGCCGGCAACAACAAAATGAACGGAGCCCTCAGTGCCGAGATATGCGATAATCTCAACGAGCAAGTAAGTAGAGGTGGAGAACTATCGATAGTGGACCCCATCGATATTCGACGATAGTTTATTTTTAACCATCGATAGTGCCGATAGTACCATCGATAGTATAGCCCAACAAACAAATTTATTTAAAAATAATACAATAAAATTATGCTTTTTTTTAACCAAGAGTTACGGTTTAAAAATAAAAGAATGTTTACATTTTCTTCCTTGAGCCGGGTTGGCCCGTCTTGTTGAATGCCCTTTCTGATTCTACGGACGTAGCGGGAATGCAGAGATATTTGCAAAAAAGGCTTCCAATAGCTGGATTTTGCATATTTCTTGTCGTCTGACCTTTTATGGTAAAATATTTCCAAACATGTGAAATTTTGTTTTTTTTTTTTTGTTACTCTGCCGATTAGGTTCCGAATCTCTTTCAAAGTCTGTGCTGGAGCACTCGCAGTCCTGGTTGTCGGTACTTTACTTTAAAAAGCGATCCATATTTACTAATTTTTTCTTGTTTGACACATACTACACTACACAGAATATGCGTCAAAAAATGTTATGTTAAAATCGTACTGTCTGCTGCCATCGATAGTGGCTCGATAGCAGCCAACCATCGATAGTGCCATCGATAGTTCTCCACCTCTACCGCAGTTTTGTATGCAAAAGTTCAGGGTGCAGCTACGGCGTGGCAGCGACGCCACCCCCCCACTCCATACTAGACATTAGTCTGTTCCCTTGTTTAACCCTCTGTATACTAGCTGAAGGCATGTCAATAATGTCAATTTACTATAAATAAGCGCCGCTTTGCAGTCAGGTGATTTAGTCGAACAACGGATTGTTGCGCGCATTGTTGAGGGCGAGCGAACTGTAATAATACGAGTGTATTTAGCGGATTGATTGATTTATGCAAAGTGCTGGCTACGAAATGCTGGAAGCGTGTGTGGAAAACGATGTGAGTGTGGTCAAAAGGCCACAAGAAAAAAGCGTCTTATGCAATGTGTTTTCACCACAGCAAAGTGCAGTTTAGTTTAGCCAAGTTGGCAGCTTAAAGAGTTTGTTGAATACTCACAAAAACAGGCGCAAAATGTGACGCATGTATTGTGATTTTCTTTGGAAAAACATTTCATTTGCAGCAACAATAAATTTGCCTTAATCGTCAATTATCTTGAACATGTCGGAAAATGTTTACGAATTTCCTTGACATATTTACCTATCAACGGAACGAAAAGAACAAGAACTAAAAGCACAACACGAAATAGTTTTGGCTGTGTATTAAATTGCAAACAGCTGTTAAAAATAAACAAAGAATTCATAAATTATATTTTTCGAAGCGTCAAATGAGATCAGCGCAGTCGGAAAAAAATGAGAAGAAAAGAAAAGCAGTTCGCTGCTGATGAATGAGCGAGGCAGATGAATGAACCGCAACGTGGGGCAAGTGGTCGATGATTAGTGAGTGGGCAACAGCAAAATGTGTCAACGAAAGTAACTGAAAGACAACAAGAGCAACAGCCAGAGAACAGAAGCGCCTTTGGGGTCTTAAGTTTCTAAAACCGAAGCGTCGTAATGCGATTGCAGAATGGGAGAAAGGAAATACCTAGGTGGCTATGCGAGCTGCGAGATATATTCGTGCCGGGAACAACCTCTTTTTCCCAGCGTTATAGACCGTGCGGCGTGCAGCGTGCATAGCATGCACCATGGGGCGGCATTCGACATGCAACTAATTGCATGATGCAATTTTCCATTTTTCCACTCGTATGCATGAGCACCAGCATTGGGCTCGCCTAATTGGCCAGCGAGCTTGTGATTAATCAAACGAAACTCGCTGAAAAACGCTTGATAACTCTTTCAACACAAAGTCCCCCTCCCCCCACTGCCCCCGCCACAACGCGGCCGGAGGTCAATGGAAGTCCGATAAGGCAAACGGCTGTCTTCGCTGTTCTCCAGTTTGTTTACCACTTGTAGCATCGACCACAATATGGACGATATGCTAAATGGGAGCGGACTCGCATTTGATAAACGCAACAAATGGGAGCATTGTGGCAGACAGCGGCAAGTGTTGCAAGCTGCCACTTGCTGTTGCTTCGAATCTTTTGAGGTCAAAGCTAATGCTGATTGTAATGATGCTGCGTGCTCAGCTCTTTATTTATGAGCTAGAGAATGGCAGCTTTAGTTATTGAATTTGCGTGTTGTACGATAGATAAAACGATGAGTATGTGTTTACTGATAGTTTAAACAACGATCAGTGTTGTCTAATGACGAAACGCTTTAAACTTTATTGATCGCCAAGCAACTTTTGACAAGATGTTTACTTGATCATATTTTTAAATGCAATTAATTTGTTGCCGCTCAAATGAATACTCAAGCAGTGCTGATTAAAGCTGACACATTTCAATTAAAGCGATGAACTCTTCACACAACTCAATCAAAATTTGCCTAATGCACTTCCCCCCCCAACCGCTGCCAGCTGTTGTTGCACACACATTTTCCATTTCCCCCCCCATGACAATAATGTCACCTGTCAGCCGAAGCCATGTGTTGGAGCTTTCCAACCGAAAATAAACTTGTTCGCAGCGAGTTTCCGATTTTTACACACATCTTAATGTTGTGTTGCTGGGAGCAGACCGCAAATGACCCTGGAACTAACCCTGCTGACATTTTGATGGGCTCCAGCAAAAGTGACAAGAAAAAGTGAAGCACTGCCTTAGCTCCTCCACTTCCCGCTTTCTTTCAACAGTTCCCCTGCCCCGCCTCTTTGAAAAACGGCACTTGTTACTCAATTTGTCTGGCTGAATTTTATTATTATTATATTTCGTCTGCTGCGTCTTTCTGTTCGTCGTCGCTTCGCCTCTGCTTTGTAGTGTACTCGTATGTGTCTAGTTTCTTTTATGGCTTGTACGATTTTTGTTTCTCTGCTTTGTTTATTTTGGCCAACGGTTCTCGGCCGCTGGCTGTTTGTGCGCTGCATGTTGTTCTTGTGCTTTTCGCTAGAATTTCAAATAAAATTTCTAGTTTTCTCGCGCTTATTCATTTCTATATACTCGTATAAAAGATACTATAATTTGTCGTTTTTGGCATGGTTCATTGTACACATATGACGAGTACAGCGGAGCCCTATACACCTTGCTGGCTCTCCGCTCTCCACTCTCCGCTCTCAGCGATTCTACTCGCCGAGTTTACATGGCGTTTTCGGGGCCCCATTTCCTAGGCCTTTCATTCAGTTGTTTACGTGCCGTGCGTTGTATCGTTAGTTCTACGTTTTTTTTTGCCGTCTACGTCTCTTATTCCCTGCGATTTATTAGATTATATAGTCGCCATAGTCGCTCGCGTCAAATGGTTTTCGTGTGTGCCGCTGATTTGTGTTTACTGTTTACATTGCTCATCGGCATTCGTCGCAAATTGCATTTAATTAAGCCTAATTGAAGCCTTTGCCCACAGTTCGAGAGCCACTGAGCGAGAGACTCACCCACAATTTGTACGGCCAAAGCCGCTCGCCTTTTATTCAATTGAACTTTTCAATTGACTTCTCGTAAGCAGTCCCAGCAGAGACCAGTGAATGCGTTAGCAATCCGTCTAATTGCCCAGCTAAGCATTTGTTTATAAGCGTCGCATTCTGCTGATTTGTCGTTTGCTTGTTTGCTGGAGGCCAAGAGCTTTACGCTTTACAACACTGTTCATATTTAACTGCAGAGCTTCTAATCAGTTTTCCTTTTACAACACTGCTCATATCTAATTACTTGCTAAGTAGCAGCTGTTAATTGTGCAGCCTTTTCTGTTGGTTGAAACCAAATGAAATACATTCCTATTCATTTGAAGGCATTCCTCTTTGTATCTCTTTCTCTCTCTCGCTCTCTCTCTCTCTCTCTCTCTCTCTCTCTTTCACTTACTTACTCACTCTCTATAACACATCTACGTGCAAAGGCAGCAGAGTTAACTGACTTCTTGATGTCGTCAACTTTTAGCTAAACACATGTGGATTGCTGGATGCGCAGAGCTTCAAAACAGTTTTACGTTTTACAACACTGTTTATAACTAATTGCTATTCACTAGCTAATTGCCATTCTTTGCAAGCAGCTGTAAATTGTGCAGTTTGTTTCCACTTCGTCGAAACCAAATAAAATGCATTCCCATTAATTTGAACGCATCTCTCTCTCCCTCTCGCTCACCCTCTCTATCTCTCTCGCTCTTTCTCTCTATCTCTCTCTCTCTCTATCTATCTATCTCTCACACACTTATCTATGAACACAGCCTGCAGAGTTAATCAACTTCCTAATGCCGTCAACTGTGTGAACTTATCTTTCTCTGGATTGTTTCTTGCACTAAACAAAGCAGCTGCTGTAAGCGTTTTGCAACACTGTTGCAATTGCCCTGTATCAGCTATACCCTGTTTTTCACTTGCATCCTCAAAGTCGCATCCGCTGCGCGCATTTCTTATCGGCAGCTGGTCACACAAGCGTCGACTGATTTCAAGTATGCAGCGTATATATAGACGCTGTATATAGGCAGACGATGTATATGTGCATAGAGATATTTGCGCCGATAATTACACTGAACAGCAGTTTGCAATCGAACATTTGGTTTCAAGTGTCTGCCGAAAATAGTTAATGAATGCAACGCCAACGTTTGTGGGTGCCGAGCAAGCAGTCAATGGGCGTATGCTTAATATTTATGAAATTTATATGGGCTCGGCATGCGCAGCCACACTGTGCAGCAAGTGCTGACAAACTGTTGTTTGGAAATTCAATCTCGAGGCAAACAAAGTGTCGATGGTCGACAAAGTGCTGTGCGATTTGTTTGCGATTTCAAACAACAAACATCGAGTGCCTTGTTGTGCAGTGTAATTAAGAGTATGCCGCTGCCCACAGAGTGCGTCGTCGTCGTCGTCGTCGTAGTCTGTTGCTGCTGAGCAACAAGAAGCAGAAGCAGCAAAAAATCAACAAAAAGCAGCCGGCGGCTACGTGTTGCAGTCGCAGTGTGGCAAGCAAATGAGCAAAGACGACGCCGCCAACTGAAAAACATTTGCGTTGAATTTTTGATGAGCGACGCTATATAGAGAGAGACCCAGATGATGCATATAGCAGCAACAGCAGATATATGCAAATGTATTTGAAAAATCACATGGCTGATGTGCAGTTGGTGAATGAGCTGCTCCACGACTTGCGGCACATGAAAAGCGATTGTGTTAGTAGTGGAAACAAGCCGAAATCGCAGTGTTGCACCTACTTAAAGCCGACTTTACTGACTGCCAACTTTCCGCACTCTACTTTCAGCTGGAGCTGCTGCAGCGCAAGGTGGATGATCTGTCCGACACACAGAATATAGCCGAGGATCGCACGACGCGCACCAAGACCGAATATGCGGTGCTCCAGGCGCGCTATCACATGCTCGAGGAGCAGTACCGAGAGGTGGGCTATACCATAGTTTTGCATATATATATATATTATAATTAGTCTGTATTTCAGTCGGAGCTGCGCGCCGAGGAGCGGCTGGCGGAGGAGCAGAAGCGTCATCGCGAGATCTTGGCGCGCGTGGAACGCGAAGCCTCGCTGCAGAACGAGAACTGCCAGATGAAGATCAAAGCCACCGAGATCGAGGCGAACGCCCTGCGCGATGAGGCGCAACGCTTGCGTGTGTTGTGCGATAAGCAGGCCAACGATTTGCATCGCACCGAGGAGCAGCTGGAGCTGGCACGCGATCAGATCGCCGCCCTGCAGCAGGAGTACGACGAGCAGCTGCAGACGCTGCGTCGCCACGAGCAGGAGAAGAAGTCCACCGAGGAGCTGATGCTCGAGCTGAGTCGCGAACTGCAGCGCGCCCGCGAGGAGAACGGGGCGCGTGCCATGCCCACCACATCGCCAGAGAGCATAAGACTGGAGGAGCTGCACCAGGAGCTCGAGGAGATGCGCCACAAGAATCGCTGTAAGTTCGCCAACACCACTCCAACTCCAACTGCGCCAACTAACCACGTTACTCCCCCACCTAGCGCTCGAGGAGCAGAACGAGGAGCTGCAGGCGACGATGCTCACGAATCAGGCCACCATGCTGACGAACGGCGTGGAGCAGGGGCGTCATCTGCTGAGCGGCACGCTCAACAACCTCGCCCAGGAGCTGGAGGAGATGTCACAAGCTCAGGTGTGTGTGCGAGCAAGCAATTCCCTGTCCCCGCCATCCCCTCCTATGCTTCTAGTAGTACTAAGTACCGCCATCAATCTCTAGCTATATCGATTGAAATTGAAATTGCAATTGCAATGGCAATCAGCGCCCACGCACAGTCACGCTTGTAATTGTCGCACAGAGTTTGAGAGTCGAGAGTCCTGCTGCATACACACACGCACATTGTGTCCCGTCCCCCTCATTTGTCTATATATCTTATATTGTATTTATTGTATTACAGGATTCTGTGGATTCAGCCACATTAGCATCCTTAAGTCAGGTAATGCTTCCACCACCACAAACAACAAAAACAAAGCAAACCAATTCCAAATCTCGATACATAACACACGGTTTTGGAGCCACTGTGCATGCGCTGCGGTTTTATGGCGACTGTTTTATGGTTTTCTTGGTTCATGTTACTTAACAAATCCTGTTTTTTTTTTCGCACTTTACAACAATTTAAAGCAAAATTACGAATTATGTGTTGGGTTCATTTAGTTCATGCAAATAACAAGAAGAGTTTCACAAAAGGTTTCATAACTTTGCCTGTCTTTGTGTTAATCTGTTGCTCTTAACTCTCACGCGTTGCACAACACTAATCGAGTCTATTGTATGCACTTGCAGCTGCAGCAGGCGTTCCAGGAAAAGGAGGATGAGAATGTGCGTCTAAAGCACTACATCGACACCATCTTACTCAACATTGTGGAGAACTATCCCCAGTTGCTCGAAGTCAAGCCCATCGAGCGCAAGTAGACCCAGAGACGCGCAGGAGAAACAGCCCAGACACTTTACAGTTTCTGTACCACCTAACGTAAACTCAACGTAGTAGAAACCCAGCAATGGAAGGAAGCGGAGATAGCAAGAAAAGCAAAAAAACAACAACCAACTAATTAACTACTTTAGAAGATATCATAAGCAATCCCATATATATTTATGTATACTTTAACTTAAGTCGTAATTTATTTTATAACAATTTATTGTAGTTTTTAAACCGAACAACACAAAACAAAGAGAAGTGGAAAGTAATAGCAGAACGCAACGGAACAGAACAAAAAAGCAAATGTATGTGAAATTAGTTGAAATCGTTAAACTAATTCTTTTTTTCGTACCCCTTTTTTATATTAATCTAATTGTTATGTATAAAATTGTCATGTTTGTAAAATAGAAAAAAAAAACCACCCAAATTGTCTAAAACGAACGAATCGTCTATCCAATTATTGTTTATAGTTTTCGTAGTCTTGTTGAGCCTCTGAAAGATATTTTATACATAAAAGAAATGTTTAGACACTAAGAAACAACACCTTTTAACTGAAACAATATTTATTAACCATTTTAACTAGCAACAATATGACGACGAGATGTGTATATGAACCGTTCTGTAGTTTGAGTACCTTTCAAAGAGTTTTATATGCGATATATTATTTCAGATACTTTAGCAAAGGCAGCCAGCGCCTTTGGGAATTTCATTAATTTGCTCTCTTTTCTTGTTTGCTTAGTGGCTCCCAAGTGCCTCGGCTGCCTTGCATAATATACTATATCCAGATCTAATAAGAACCTATCAAACAATTTGCGTTTATGGTATGGACAATCCCCAGGATATGTAGTCGGAGTTTTAGTTAGAACGAAAAGCAATTATTTACAAGTAATTTAACGATAAAACTAAAATGCAAAACCTATCTTATCTGAACTACGTACTACTATTACTACTACTACTATTGTAATCGTATGTAAACCTTATATAGATGGACGTAATGTGCAAAGGTTTAGGGATCGTTGCTGTGGAAGCCCGCTGCGGTTGCGTTCAGACGATCCCTAATTAGTGTAGACTTAAACTCAACGAAAACTTAATACATAACTCAAGTGGTCAACTCTTCTATTTGAATACATATATATACAATATAATATTGAAAAGCTATATTAGTGAGCGTTTGCGAATCAAAATGTTTGATGCCTTAAAATGATTTATACCAATTAAGCGATTCTTTTGTATCATAGAACAGTGTTGTAAAAGGCAAGAAGCGAAAAGTTCTAAGCTCCTAGGTAACACTAACAAAACAAGTCCATTACGATCTATGTATGTACATCGATATAAATATATTCATATATACAATATAAATTAACTATGTGTACATGTCTACGCCTAATAATGTAGCGCCTAATTACATGTATGATTTACACCAAGGAAGTGTACGAAACAATACTAAAAATACAAATAAACTGAATTTTATAAAAACAAACAGCAAAACAAACCAAAAAGCGAGTACTCGATTCTTTGCCGAATTCTCGAATATGAATTAATGCTAATGAAGCGTCGACAAAACGCACCCAAAAACAATAACCACGATAAGTGCTGGAAAGTATTGATCGAACCGGTTGTCAGCTGTTTCTTGTCTTCAACTTGCAACCGGTTGGCACCTTGCATCGGGGATCGTCCGATGATGTATATAAGACGCCGCCAAGACCCACTTCAGGACACAGAAGACACGGGAGGCGAAGTCACAAGATGTTCAAGTTCAATTCAGTTTTGGCCACAGGTAAGAAGAACTATCTTGCTTGATCGCAACTGATCAATCTCCTTGATCTATGCGCAGTGCTGCTGTGTGGCGTTTTTGCCGCAGCGCAGGTGAAGCCAAACGCAGAGATCGGCCGGGTTACAGTCCAGGTGCCGTTGCTGTCCCACGGCAAGCCCGTGATCACGCCGAACAAGGTAGTTGAGGTGGAGGAGGTGGCACGCGTCGTTGAGGTGAAGCCGGGCAAGGTGAGCGTCGCCGAGGAGGTGGTGGTGCCACCCACTGTGTCCATGTCGGTGCCCAAGGTGCGCAACATGAGAGCTGTGGTGGACACTGCAAAGCCCAATCCTGGAGTGCCCAATCCTGGCATGCCCAATCCTGGCATGCCCAATCCTGGAATACCTAACCCCGGAATGCCCAATCCTGGAATGCCCAACCGTGGCATGCCCAATCCTGGAATGCCCAATCCTGGCATGCCCAATCCTGGAATGCCCAATCCCGGCAAACCCAACACTGGCGTTCCTCACGGCGCTGCCTCGGAAATCAAGCCCGTCGTCGTCATGGCGCCCTTCACAACCGCATCGCCAGTGGAGATGCCCAAGACGGTGCCCACTAGGAACTGCTTCCAGCTGTTGCTGGGCGACATGACGACCACGCCCAGTCCGTTGTCCACGCCGCCCACTTCCCCGGAGAACTGCGAGCAGCTGTGCACCAAGTTCGAGCTGCTGCCGATCTGCGCTCACAACGGCGTCTGCATCCACGAGTTCCCCAACCAGTGCATCATGGACACCTTCAACTGCAGGCATCGCGATCTGGCCTTCCGCGCCGTCGATGAGGACGTCTGTCGCTTGGGCTTGTGCGCCAGACGCTGCACTCCAGAAGACATCAATATGTAGTTCCAAATAACTTTTATCATCCACTTATCTTATAAATAAAGAATAAAGAGAGACTCTCTTTTTTACTCATAAATCAACTGTAAACAACAAATCGCTTGAATATGCATAAAGCTTTTACGACGAGTAACAGAGATTAAATTAAGGGGTGTAAAATACGGCTCTCCGAATGTTGCTTTGCGTGGAATAGCAAATTGCATTAAGAGAGCAAAGCTCAGCTTTTAACACTATGATTATTTGCACGCAAATATATTTCTCTCAACCGTTGCTTTTGTTTAACGGCTTTATTAGGCAAGCTTTTTAGTATCGTGAGCCTGCGTCTGCATGCAGCCACAGTACACATAAAGCTCTGCTTACTCTCGCACCGAGCTGCGATCAGAGCTTGCCAGTATTTGTTTGCGCTCCTTGCACTCAACAGCAGATATTTGTAAGTGCGCGAACGCCGTTTAGTTCTCGTTTAAAGTGCCGGTTTCGCGCGTGGTTTTCGTTATGCAATTAAGTGCAATTTAATCGGCAATCTAATTAGTGCGGTAAGTAATATTCATTTATTAATGTGTGCATGCAACGAGCGCAGTAATTGCAAACGTGCCGGGAGAGTTAATCGTTTTGCACTTAATGCGCATCAAATTTCGCATTGTAGTGCATGTGGAAAAAGCTCTTTTTGGCGTTGGCATTTATGAAACTGCGCATTTAGTTTGATATGACAAAGAGTATTTTATTTGACTTGCTTTACATTTATTTGAGCTTAGCAATTGACAACTTGCAAATAGTCTTTTGACATCTCTCTTAAGCTGTGATGCCCAGCTCCTTGCGCTCTTCGGGGCTGCAGAGCGGCACGTAGCCCTGCGTGCATTTGTAGTTCTCAACAATGTTGAAACGCTTCTGCGGATTGCGGCAATTGTAGGCGGCCATGGTGCAGCGACTGGTGAACATTTGCAGGCACTGTCCATTGTGGGCGCAGACGTTGACGTCTTGATTAGTGCAGCTGAAGTCACATTTATCCGGCACAGGGTGGCTCAGCTCATCCAGCCAGACCATCTCGCCTTGCGCATTGACAGCCGGCAAATGGCTGCGTTTAGCGGGTAGCACACTGGCGCTGACCACAGTGAGCGTAACCAGAGCTGAAAAAGTGTAAAGAGAGTGGGTGTTACAGTTTGAGTTATTGGAGCAATGCTTCTTAAACTTACACAGGCAAAATAGCGCAAAGTGCTTCATAGTTGTTGTTTTTGTTGGTTAACCTTGCTGTGTGTGCAGCAACTGTTGAACTGTTGATTTTGTGGCAAGTCCATATTGCTTTTATAACAAATTTCAGCGTCGCATACAATTTTTTTTGGCTCCTCGACTTTTCATCGGATTGTCGCCTTTCCGCTCATAATCCTTTATTTTAACACCTGACAAAAATATGCAAAACTGTAATATTATCGTTGCCATCATCTTTTGGGGCCTGCCATTTATGTGTATTGTTCGCCTGCCAAAAATAAAAGCTTTTGTCTTTGCTCATCCCCTGGGAAATTTGCATATTTACTTGCTCTGTTTTTGTTTAAATAATAAATTGCTGCGGCATTTGGGTGTTGTATAGAAATTACCAACTCCAAATACGCACAGCATACTTTTAGGCTGCGCACACAAATTGCCAGTGCTTCGCAAACTGTTGACCAATGGGAAACAAGCAAAATCGAACTCGTATTTTGATCGAATTTCAATTGACTTGTTGCGGGCTTTTAAACCTTATGCAGTCGCTGACTGCCACGCCCCAAGCACGAATATGTTTTACGCCAAATATCGCAATTGTTTTGGTGTAAGATAATATTCTATAAGGAAGCGATTAATGCGTTTCAAGCGAATTTCCGTCACTCACTCGGTCGCGTCGCGTTGGGGCAAAGCGAAACCCGTTCCTTTCGGGTTGAGCGCAATGTTTTATAATTGAATTAGCATAAAGAGTGCATTAAAATATATAATGCTGTTAAAATGCTTATGACAAATCGCTGAATCGAACGATATTTGATCAGTTGGTGCAACGTTCCGTATATAAACTGAGGACGCGCATCAAAATCGTCACAGAACGCAGTCGAGCGTCGTTTTGGCAAGAGTTGAGGAGATCGATAGCAACATGAGAACTTTCTGCATCTTCGGTGAGTGCCCAGTGGGCGTGGGCGTGGTCAGGCATTAATAATACTAATTGTTCCGGTCGCAGTTTTGTTGTTGACCGCATCGCAGGCCGTGGAACTGGACAAGCCGGAGCAGCAGCTGCCCGAGCACATTGAACTGCCGGGACACATTCAAACGCTGATAACAAACCACATCAATCACGTGCTGCAGACGACACAAAAGCCGACGACGACGACGACATCTAAAACAACAGCAACTGTAATAACTGGCCACGTGCCACAGTTTCCGCACTTGGATCTGCTGCCGCCGCACGTCGAGCAGCCAAAGGAAGAGCCGCAGGTGATAAATCATCAGGCAACTGCCACATGGCAACCACATGCAACGGCAGCAACAGCAGCGCCCGCTGCAGGGCACAATAAAGTGGTGATGCCGCCGGTCTCGCAGATTGTGGTCACCGTTGGCGACAAGGTCAATCAGGTGCACGAGCAAGTCAGCCACATCATGCAGCAGGCCGAGAAGCATATTCCCGCCTCCATCAATCAGGCGATCAGCGAGCGCGAGAAGCTCAACGCCCAGAAGAAGGAGCAGAAGACCACGTCGACAACTACGACTGCGAAGCCAGCGCAGGAGCGCAAAGCGCGTTTGCTTGCGTCGGCGTCGTCGTCGTCGTCGGAGGAGTCGGGGGAGGAGGTGGTGCAGGTGGCCGAGCTGCCCGAGTGGCAGCGCGAACTGCAGCAGCTGGGCAAGTGCAACTTCGACTGCCCCGCCAAGGCGCTGCCCGTCTGCGCCACCAACGGCAAGTGCGTCGTCGAGTTTGGCGGCCAATGCAAGCTCAGCCAGTGGAACTGCTTCAACACCAAAAATGGTAAGTGTGCTTGTGTCCCAAGTGCGGCAGCGCCAACCATTAGTTGTGCTTCATTTCCAATTCTCGTTCCTGCAGTGTTCAGCCAAGTGCACGACGACGAGTGCCGGAACACGATCAGATGCTACGATCGCGATATGCTCTAAGCGGACACTCGAGCGGAGAGCGGGGAGAGGAGTTGCACATCTAGCACTCTATTTGCGAATTTATAATTAATCTTTTAATAAAAAGTAGCTACATATACATTCACCAATCAAATGCTGGTTTTATTGCCCCATCCAAAGACTGTTTAATTGCAGTGTGAAATGGAAATTCACAAATGCTTAAGAAAAAGTCTTCTTGATTTATGGAGAATGATGTTTAGGCACAAAAATCTTCTCGATTGATGGATAACGATATTTAAGCACACTTTCCAAATGCAATTTTGTATATTAATTAATTTAAGTAATGATTTGAACTTGCACAAATTTGAACAACTGTGGAATTGAGCATTGTGGTGATGATGCAGACGTGTGGTTTTCAGTTACTTGGTGTGAATCGACTGATCTGTCCTTTATATTCTAAATAGTGCTTGAGCTCACTATTGCCTATGTGTATGTGTTTTTACTATATGAATTTACTACAGTTGCTTCTTCTTATCTTCTTATTCTATGTGTTTACTACAGTTGCTTATAACTTCTTCATCTATGTGTTTAGTACAGCATAAACATTTTGAAATATTAGTACTGTTTTCATTAATCACTACTTTATTAGCGAAAAATCATTGCATTTACTAGATTATATAATAATTTACTTTACTTTGCTCAAACTATGAAGTCTTCTATGAATTTACTACTGTTTTTATGTCTTCTTATTCTATGTGTCTACTACAGCATAGACATTTATACTTATTCGTGGTATTATTAATCACCACTTCATTAGCGATAAATCCCTGCATTTACTAGATTATATAATAATTTACTTTACTTTACTTCGCTCAAGCTCTGAAGACTTCAATGAATTTACTTCTTAGAAGACTTCTGACTACATCTTATTCTATGTGTTTACTATAGCATAAACAATAAAAATATTAGTAATGTATTTATAAAGCTTCATTAGCGAAAAATCATGACTATATTATATAATAATTAAACAACCCACGAAATTCAATTTACTTTACTTTGATCAAACTCTGAAGTCTTTTTATTCTATGCAATTACTATACTTGCTTATGTGAATGTCTTCATATTTTATGAATTTACTAGAGCATGCACATTAATAAATATTCGTATTATTTTTATTAATCACTACTTCATTAGCGAAAAATCACTAAATTATATAATAATTTACTTTATATTGCTCAAACTCTGAAGTCTTCATATTGTATAAATTTACTAAAGTTACTTATATCTTTTAAATCTACATTTATAAACATTAGTAAAGTTTTTATTAATCTTCAATAGAGAAAACTCCTTGCATTTACTACATTATATAACAATTTACCAAACCACGAATTTAACTTTACTTTACTTTGCTCAAGCTCCGAACTTTACGAGCTCTTTTAAGCACATGCGTGAGTTCCATAACGCAACATACAATTCGTTCATTTTAGGATCGTCGCATAATTAAATATTCAAAATTTTGTGGCAAACTTTACTTCAATTGCTGCTGCTATCTATTTTTCTTGCACTTGCCTAATAATAGAACTGCGTGTTATTCTTTCTCCAAATGTTTTTACTGCGCTGCGAAATTTCCATAAAATTGTTTTGCTTTAAATCCTTTCTGCAGCCAGAACTCTCAATGCATAAGCTTCTCACGGCATGCGGCACTTGAGATGCGAGATTTGTTTACTTGCCAGCTGCCAAGATGCTTCAACATTCAGCCAAGTTTACTTTGTGTCTCAGCCGAACTGGAGAGTGTGGAGGGCAAATATGGTTGTGCTGCTTTTTGGCAACAATCAGATGCTTAAATGTTGCTCGTTACTCTTCAGATCAATTGGCAGTCGTCTACTTTATCATGACTGGCCTCGAACGCTTGCCACACTTTCCACACACACACACACGCACACACGCTGTGGCAATCGCAGTCAGACGGCAATCATCCAATTTGTCAAAATGGCTTATTAACGGATTTGGCCAAAGCCCAGAACGCCAAACGCAAAGCCAAGTAAATGCCAATACTCGAATGAAGGCCAATGCCACTGGGAAAATCCAGCGAGGGGTGGGGTGGAGGGGCAGCAGTCACAGTCGCTGCTCCAATCGAATCCGTCTCCGCATTACATACTGTAATTCTGCTTTTTTATTCTCCTCGCTTATCAAATGTGGCCGCATGCAAAGACATGCAAAGAGTTCGATAAGTGACAGACGCCTCCTGGTTGGCCGCCTTGTCAGCACTCATTCCCAGTCTGCAACTCTCTCTCTCTCTCTCTGTGTCTCTGACTTGGCCTCGCTCTAAGCCAGAGATTCAAGCAGACTTAGATTGGGACGCTGGCTTGGACGGGGACGAGGAGGCAGCGAGTGGCACGGAAACCTCTTGCTCCCATTAAAAAGCACTTTATGAATATGCGGCGAGCCAAAAAGAAAGCATTTCTTTGCGTTCGCCAGCTTCGCTTGTAAATTTACATACGATTAGTGAGGGTATCAACGTGTTAAAGGGTAGCTTGCCAAAACAATTCATATGCAATTAAGACAACTCGCTTTTGGCAACTTGGCAACAATGTGCTAAATAATGCATCATCTTAGTCTTTCTAACTAAAGAAATTACTTTTAGACTTATGCAGCTTAAAAAGCAGTAAATGATATTAATGCTTAAGTAGAAGATGTTCTTATTAGCAATATAAGTTCTCCAAAAGTTTGCCGTCTTACTTTGAATATTGAATAATATTAGTTGTTTTATTCCATTTTTAGGGCGAAACTTTCTGAATGCTAATTTGTAAAATTTAGCATGCTTTCAATTTGAGTAATTGCATTTTTCGGGACAATTTATTTGATTATTTTCCTTTCCGAAGCATATCAGGTTTTGAACATTTAATATAAGATCGTTTGCAGCACTACATTTTTTTATAACATGCGATAATCATATAATATCGCATGCGAGTTGGCAAGCCTAGAGTGCTTTTGAAAATAACTTATAGTGATTACGACAACTGGATCTTTATACTGGCTTTTGTCTATAAATATGTGAAATGCTTTGTAAATCAAAAAGTGAAAAGCATTTAACATTCTTTTTGAGTTGTTTTCTAAATTTATGCTTTAAATATTTATAATTTGGCATTGGATATTTATAATATTGGAATTTATATTATTTTAGGGTATCTGAAAGTGTGGCATTTGGAGGCTGCATTTTAGGAGCACTGACTTATGTTCTGCTCGCATGCTGCAACTGTGATGTCCACGCGCCTTTTGGGGGCCATAAATTTCGCATTCGCAGTTAGCCTGGGGAGCTGCTCGACTGTCTCTCGCTCTCTGTCCGTCTGTCCGTCCGTCTACAAATATTTGACTTAGTTTCGCCGCATCTGGAGCGTTGCTGCACTCGAGGCTGGGCATTTGGCTGCCCCGCTGCGTGTCTGCCACGCATGCGCCATCTTCGAGCAGCGTCTCCCGAGAGGGGGCCAACGAAAAGCACCGTTAACTGTGCACGCCGCCTTATCGCTGGCCTTTTGCTTCATCCACAGCTTCAGCTTCAGTTTCTTGTGCATCGTCAGCTGCTTGGGCTGCAGCTTCGCTTAATGCCAAATGCGTGAGCTGTGGGCTGTGCCGTAGTGGCAAGCAAGCAGCTTGCAACAGTTGGCAGTCAGTTGGCAGCCAGTTGCAGCCTGTTGACTGTGCAGCGGCGGAAATGCAATTAACACTTTGGGCCATAATTGCGTGCCAAATGCATTTCGACTTGGCCCCGAAACGGGTTTCCTCGCTCTGCGCGTCTCCTTGCCCCCCTTGGCCCGCGCAGCTGCTGCGGGCGTTGCGCTTGTTTTGATTTGGCTGGCTCATTTGCAAGCAGCATGGCCATTAATCAGTTTTTGGCCAGCGGCACGAAATCACGCATACGACGAGTGGGCTGGCAGATGCTCTAACTTGTCTGCTCTCAATTACGAATTCTGCAGCATTTAAATGCGTCTGCCAAATTAACAATAATCGTTTGCGCTCTTTGATTCGCAGCGTTTGCAACTTAAACTGGCATTCTTAATTTAACTGAAATTAATTGAGTAATTTGATGAGAAAACGCAGTCGAAACAAATGAGCCAAGGGCTGTTGGGGGACGAAGTGAGGAGACAGCGTGGAAATTGTAGCAGATGCAGACTGAATGGCCGGCAAAACGCGGCCAGACAACAACAACAACAACAAGAACAACAACAACGGCTACGTATTTAATATTAAGCATATTAACTTTGATGGCAAATGGCCGCAGGCAGCGACCGTGGAAATGGAGCTGGCGATGGAGTCATGGATTTTGCAGTCATCTGTCAAGGCGTTGGCGTCGCGTCGAGTCGACTCGAAGTAGCTGCAACACATGTTTGATGATGTGCGCGCTTTGAAGTCAGCATCTCGCCAGACAGCAGACTCATCGTGGAGGCAGTTAGCTTCCAAAACTGCTACAACGCTCGGTGCCCGGTAGTCGTGGGGGCCACATGACAACCGTTTAAAAAGGTTTTATTTACACCGCAGCAAGCAAGCATCCCCGATTGGTCAGCTCCCGACCGGAGGCCACGCTGCTCTCTGAGTCTTAGCGTCAGATCAGAGAGATCTAAGAGGCAGTTGGCAGCTGGCAGCGTTTGGTCGCGTTGCGCGCAATTAAGTTGCCAACAACTTTGAAATTATGCAATTATGGGTATGAGAAATTGCCTGGAAATTACATGAGGGACTTGACGAACCGCAGCCAAGCAGCACACCACACAGCCTCAAGTAGCTAGCGACCGAGAAGACGAATGCGAAGATGCTGATGGTGCTGCTGATGCTGTTGCCGTTGCTGTTGCCGCTGCTGTTGCCGTTGCTGACCAAGCCATGGGCGAGAGAGCAAGTGCTGGGTCCAGCCACAGCATCAAAACGATAGTCACTCCACTTGATTATTTATTAAAACGAAAGTTAAACAGCGAAAGGAAGCAATTTTTCCATATTGCAGCCACAGAATGGCTCTGCACTGAGCGCAACTCAAAACAATGCGCCACAAATCGAATCAAGATTCTTTTGTTGTTCGCTGTCCTTGAAGGTATGAAACAAAAGCCAAATATTATAAGTGTTGATTGTGTTTTATACCATTTTGCTTTAGCATTGACTTCAAATATGAAACGAAAGCTTTTAAAGACAAAATTTTGCATTCTATAGCATTTTGCTTAAGCATTTGAATGTTTTTCCATTGTGGAATAAAATCTTTTACAAGCCAAACATGAAGGGATTTGATTGTGTTTAACAGCATTTTGCATTTTGCTTAAGCATTGGGATACGAGTATTTTACCATTATGACGTGAATGATTTTAAAGACAACAATTTATGGATATAGCTTATATATTTTTTTAATATGAAATAAAAACTTCCAAAGACGATTTTTAGAGTATTGATATCATTGATTCGGTTGATTTTGTTCTATAGCATTTAGGTGATTTTTCTAATATAGAATAAAAGCTTTCGAAGGCAATAATATAAGTGTTGATATATTTTGCTTTTGCATTGATATATTTTTTTAATATGAAATGCAAAGTTTTAAAGTCAAAACTTTATGAAATGTTACATAGTTACAGCATAAAATTGTGATATTAATGATTTTAGATGAAAAAAAAAGTTGAATTCTAAAACTTACTGCATATTTATAATATTTATATATAGTATAATATATAATTTGATGATTGTGCTTAATATCATTTTACATTTTGCTTAAGGATTGTGATTTTGAGAATAAAATTAACGATTTTGAAATTTAAAAAAGGTTTGTCAGTATTTTGCTTAACTTAGTTGCTTAGCTTAGTCATTTTGAATATTTTAGATTACAAAACAAAAATAGTATTTTTAAACTGCCTGCCTATCAATGGCAATTATATTGTAAGCAAAGATAATATTTATCTAATTCTAATATAATTAACTTCCATTTCAAATTTGCACAACAGACAAATACAAAAATTGTAAGCTCAACTTTTGTTTATAAATTTCGTTCCGTAAATTCTTAATTCCAAATAAAAAGAATTGCTAAAATTTCTAGAGACAAATACACAAATTATAAGCTCAACTTATGTTTATAAATTTCGTGCCGTAAATTCTTAATTCTAAATATAAAGAATTGCTAGAATATCTACAAAAATCTGTTGTATAGATACTTCTATTTTATTGTGCCGATCATCCACTAAAACGAACAATTGAGTTTTAAAGAAAAGTGCATTTATTAGATTGAAGGTAGAAATCAAATGAATTTGTTTTTCGCTCAGTGTTCTCGAAGCTGTTTTTGACGTCGAGGCGGCAGCGATTTGCTTGGGTTGCTGCTCAATGGATCCTCCTCTGATGAAACTGCATACGCAATTCCCGCATGCTTTCCTGCTGCTGCTCGTATCGCAGTTCTACAGTTACAGGCTAGGCTGAAGCCACTGAAGCAGCGCTGCTGTCGCGGTGCAAGGAGCGTAATTGCCATGTTTAAAGTGTGATTAATTTGTAATCATCAAAAAGGCAAAGCAGCAGCCAACGGCGAACGGCAAACGGCGAACGGCGAACGGAGGCAACTGGAGGCAGCTGCCACCGAGATGCTGCTTCAATGTTTGCGCATTTTCAGCATCTGCAAATCTCGGCGGCGCAACTTTAGGGTACTTGAGGGGCTTGTGCAAAATAGAGCTCTACTCTCCCACCTAATTGAGTTTCTGCTGCTTCTGGAGAGTAAGCACACAGAGCACTCAGCTTCTGCTTGGCAAAGCTTCGACTTCGTTATGACAGATAATATTCAAATTAGACTAGGTAGAACAATTCATAATGAAGCTGCTTAGTTAAAATTAATGAAAATAGCTTTTTGGCTGCAGTTATTGGGCAATCAAAGTAATTACTCGAGTTGCTATTGTCTCTCGAACTTTCAAAATGCAAATGAGATTCCGTTTAATTGTTTAATTCGAATATAATAATACTCACCAGGCGAAGCGCATTCATGCTCAAAAGCTTAGAAATCAGATAAACGGCTTAACTCATCTTCTAGGTCAAACAGTTTGTAAAATGAAATGAAAAACGCTGTTTATCTCACACAATAATGCAATCAGGAAGAAACTGCTTAAACACTCAATAGAGAAATTTGGTTAAGACTGCTTAATATTGTTCCTATGGAGTTTTTAAGCATTCTGCGCAAATGGAAAACGTCGAGTCAAATTATAAATGTTTATGATCTATTAAAAGCCGTAGGTAATGAGCAAGTCGTCTGCATTTTTATCTCAACATTCACGGAGGTGTTGCCAACGTGTGTTTTTAGCTGTAGTTGGAAATTACCGTTGCGCAGTCTCGAATGCAGTTGGAGTTTTTTTTTGTGTTTAGCCTTAAGTATCACTGAATATCCTGAGCTGGCAATTTAATTAGCAGACAACCCTATTAACGCTGCGATGATAGTGCCATAAAGACAGCTGTTGTTAATTGCACAAGCCGCTGGACAGGTTGCACTATTGTTTTTAGCTGTGTGCTGAAACGTGTGCAGCATCCATAAAGCCATCTAAGCCAATCAGAATGGGCCACAACAACGCCATTAATTACACCGAAAAGTATAAATCTGGCATTAAGCAAACGCCAAAAACGAAATGCCAATGAAAGCCGCAAGACACTTCCTACCGTCAAAGACGCAGGCGCAGACGCAGACAAGGAGACGAAGACGGGGAGACAAGTCGACCGCCTGGCGCGCATGTGCAGCGACGTCCCAAATTACAAGCTATAAAAATTTATGAGTCCCAAAGACAGCAATAGGCGCACAAAAAGTAAAGAAGTGAAAAGGAAGAAGATAAAGAGAAAAGTATCTAAGAGGAGATACAACGCGCCCGGCCATAAAACAGTGCAGCAGAAGACGCGCTACCGGTTTGCAGCGAACTTGGCCAACTTGGCTGCTGGCTGCTGCTTCTTCTGCCTCAATTGATTGCAAATTAAGTTGCAGTGCCAATTGGCTGCTGCTGCAAGCTGCATGCTAAATCATCCTTCAATTTGCAGTGCAGTTTTTTCTTTATGCTTGATTCCTTGCATCCACCTTCGAGTGCCACGCATCGCTCAGGCAATTATATTTGAACCCCACATTTGACCTTTTGTCTGCTGGCTTGACCTGCTTTCGCAACTCCGCACGCAATCTGTGCGCCTCGCTCTAAAGTATGAACTCGCTGCAATAGCGCCCGACTCTCTGATGGCTACATCAGGCGCTTCCACTTGATTTACGTCTAACTGTAATCGAATAATATATCAGGCAAAAGGCTGGCCAGGTAGCCAGCCAGCCATGCAGGCAGCCAACGACAACCTTAGTCAAAAGCTCAGGCATAAAATCAATTACATTGACAAATGAGCAGCTGACAAGACACGCAGCACAGAACGGAGGGGGATTGGGCAGAGGGGTCTGTGTCGATGTCGATGCGACCCCAAAAACATTGGCCTGCAGCTCCAGCAGCAGTCCCGGCAATCTGCGCTGCGACACACGAGAGAATAATCTGCCCGTTTTGGGGCACGCGGCAAAACATTGTCATCCTCAAGCTGCCACAGCCACGGCCACATCGACGTCGCCATCGAGAACGACAACGACAACGACATCGGCAGTGGCAGCCCATGAATTATGTGACTTATTAAAACGTCATTCGAGCTGACAAGTTGCCGTTGCCACAGTCTACCTACAAGCGAGTGCAGAGTTCCAGTTTGCAGTTCCCAACGCTCAGCCAACTCGCCCAACATCGCCCAACGCCAATTTACCTGATCATGCCTTCCGCGTTGTGGCTGGGCAGGAAGCTTCTAATTGTTGTGTGCCCTGCCACTCTTTTTCTCCTTGCCATCGATTTTCTTTTTGTGGCTGCCACTGTTTATGCCGTGGCATGTGGTTAATCAATGAGCGATCCTGATTGCTCTTACTCCATCAATTTGCATTTATAATTTACAAATTGATTGGCTGCTTTTTTTCGTTGCTTTTCGCTCGCACGCTTTGCATTTATGTCATCGAAATGGAAATGTCTATGATGACAGAGATATTGCTGACATCGTATGTTATGGCAGACAGACTAATTATGGCGAGGCACAGCAAAGTGCTTTCTACTGCTCGATTATGCCATGACACCACTTGATTAAAGAACTATAGCTGAAGGAGTTGCCCGCTTTTTCTTGCTTAAGATTGGATTGCTTAGCAATAAGTGTCATTATGTTTCATGCAACGTTTATAAGTTCATAAAGATGAAGACGAAACTTCACAATAATGCAAAAAGTATTTAAGATATTTCTTGCTGAACTATGAAAGTTTGCTAATTTTTTACTCAATTAAAAGCTTAATCAAACAAATGGTTAAATTAAAACGTTTTCAGAGCTTCACTTATTTAGTTTCGGGTTTAAAAACAAGTAAAATCTAGCTAGCCTTACTTGCAAATCAAAAGTATAATCGTCTTAATCCAAAATTGCCGTTTAGCAGTTGAATTTAAGACAGACTTTTAGCTTCAGTTGAAGTTTAATTACCTTCAAATTGTCTACAGATTTGCATTCATATTTCACTACCTTACATGTCATTTAATTGGCTATACTTCATTCAAGGCTCTTGCTACTTGTTTCGAAAATAAAATAAAAATCGTGATGACTTTGTGTGCTGCCTACTCTTTTTGCTTTTGGATGCGCTTTCAAATTAACTAGTTAGAATATCCCTTGATAAAGCTGTGAATAGCTTTTATTTGACATAATGACGTACTGCGGCTTCTGTGCTAGTTTATGTCGCTGTTGAAGCGCTTTTTATACTTTATTTCCATGCTGCCCTTGTCTAACTTGGCGAATAAAAACGCTGATTGCATGCATGCTGGCTTTCATTCGGCGCGATTCAAGGCCAATAAACTGTACACATGTTGCAATTATTTGTGGCCCAGCTCATATTTATGCCGACAAATGTCAGGCATCAACTTCATCGTCAGCCACAGCATAAAGAGGTGCGGGTAGAAGAGATTTACCATTCAGCTGTCGGGTGCTGCGCCATGTTTCACCTGCCCACCTAATCCCGCTGTCATGTTGGGCAATTTGTTGTTGTTGTTGCTGTTGGAGCGAACGCACTAATTAAATTTAATTAAAACGTGTCAACTGAGCTTGTCAAAACAAATTCGTTACACATTCAAGAAGCCAGCGGAGAAAGAAGCTGCAAGGATGTGGGATGCATGGTGTGCTTTATATACATTCCTGTGTGGACTGGTGGAGTATATAACCGAGACGAATAATGGGAGCGCAACGAGGTGGCTGAAGAAGCTAACGATAAAGCCGGCAAAATGGCTCATTAAAAACTTTTATGCTGATGAGATGGCGTCGCTGTAAAACTTGGCCAAGGAATGTGGCTAAGAAAATATATGCGTTTAGTTAATTAGAGGCATAATAATGCCCTCATATACACACTCACACACACACAGAGACGACACCTGTGACCTACTAACACTGTCATACACGAGCTTAACGTGACTCTTTCGTCGGCTATTCACATTCACATTCACATTCTCATTATTCTGCCAACGATGCGTGCATTTTTTGCTGTTGTTTCCTTTTTGTTTCTTTTTGCCACTCGGTAGCTCCTTTTTATGTCCACACCTGCCTTACAGCTGGGCAGGCGATTTGCGCTTCATGCCACAGTGATGTGGCATTTGGTGAAATCACAGTGATTATTGCGGTGAAGCAATTGAACTAACAATAAAGAGTTTTTAATGTTTAATAAATTTTTTTGTAAATATTATATCACTTATGGCTTCTAGTTAACGGGATTTGAATTAGCTATGGTAGCAGATATATATTTGGTAGATTGAAGATATGGAAAAATATAAGTTTGCCTTATTGCACATCGTCGCGTAATTTACGCAAAAACTGATTATCACATACTAGATAAATCACATTTTAAGCATATCAAAAAGAAGAGAGAATTAATCAAATTTAAATAGATGTTTTGTTTTAAGGCAGAACATATATTTGGTAGATTTAGGACAGGGAGAAACTAAGTTTACCTTATTGTATTTCGACGAATAATTAACTCAAAAACTGGTCATCATTTGCTTTATTAAAATATGCCAAAGAATTAGATTTGCTGCAAAACAAAAAAATAAAGAAAGTTACTGAAATTTGAATAATCATTTTATTTTAAAGCAAAACATATATTTATTTGATTTAAGATTTGGAAAAAACCAAAATTTACCTTATTGCAAATTGTTGCTTAATAAACGTATAAGCTGATCATCACTGCCGAAAATTGAGAATTACTGCAAACCCAAAAAGAAAGAAAATGACTTAAATTTTAATAAGTATTTTGTTTCAAGGCAGCACATACATTTGGTAAATTTTAGATAAACCAAGTTTGTAATATATATCGTCACTTTATTAACGTAAAAATATGATCATCACTTGTTGGATTAAAATATGCTGAAAATTTCGATTTACTGCAAAATCAAAAAGAAAGAAAGTGACTCAAATCTGAATTAGCATTTTGCATGCTTTGGCTCAGCAAATGGACAGATAAGCAATGTTATTCTTTGGCTAAAATTTACATTTAATTGCATTTTACGAAAACGCACAAAAGTATGCTACAATTTTTTTCCCAATAAATTGCGTATTGCGTGTGACAAGTCAATGGAAACTTGTCAATCTGTGCTTGTGAAGCATTTATTTAGTGAGCAGCATTTTGTTTGTTATGTTTTCACCTGGCGGTGATTCCAGTCGCGGTTATGCGTTTTCTCATCTCTAACGGGTGCTGCGCGCGATCTCTCTTTCGCTCGCGCTGCAAACACACCCGCGGGTGTCGTTAATTGAAATTATTATACTTGTCTGTGGTATCATAAATGCGACTCGTTAAATTTGTATGTATGCGCATGTAAGGCGACACACACACTCACACACACAGTCGCACTCAAATTCATGCACACACTCCTCACATTTGTGCTCATATCCTGCTGCCCCCCCTCCCGCTCTCTTTGTGTCTCTGTCGCCTGTCTGCGCGGCGAGTGTCACTTATTTGCATGGCGTGGAGTGGGGGAGAGGGGGCCGCCTTCCCTCGCAGGACAAAATGGAAATTTGTAGCCGCATTGCTCATGGCGTCGCCAGTGTAACGCTCCACGCCCCGCTCAGCGTCCCCTGCAGCTCCTGTTGCATGCAACACATGTGCGTTCTTGTTGCTGTTTTAATGTGTCAAGTGTTTTATTTGCGCGTGTTACCTACTTTGATTTTATTTGCCCACTCAGAGGAAACCGGGGAAACCAACGCACCCGCCCCCCTCGCCGCTCCCGATTTCGGCAGGATGTGTCGCGAGCGTCGGGGACCAAGGGGAGGCCGTAGGGGGCTGGGGCCAAGTAGCTACGATATGGGGGCGTTGCGTTACCCTGCCGACTTGCTTTTATGTTTAATTCATGCGCAAATTGTCGCGGAAATCTGGCGTCAAGTGTATTAAAAGCCGTGCGCTGCTTTTGATTTATGGCCCAGTTGGTGCCACAGCTCCTCCGCCACACCCCCGCCGCTCCAGCAACCGCTTCCCCTGTGCAGCATCAAATCCCTGCGCCACTGTCGCGCTCCGACAGTTTGCCAGGGAGTTGGCCGTCAATTCCACTAGCCAAATGAAATTGTTACCGTCTACTAATTTATGTGTGGCATTGAAGTCTTTTTCAGGCCTAATAAGCTGCCACAGTTGCTAGAATTTAGCTCGCACTTAAACAGCACAAGTGCGTGGAAAATCATTTTATGAGTATGAATTGTGAACAAAACAAGCAAAGAAATTGAAGTTGGCACTAGTGCGTATTAAGTTAAATAACATTGGAAAAAGAGGCACGAAAGGTAGAGGAAAAAAAAGAAGTGAGAGTAGCAAACATAGTAGAAGATATAAATGAAAACAAGAAAAAATAAGAGATACCAATCAAGGGAGGAATTGTGAGAGATCTAGATTAGTAAATATATAAATATATAGTATAGATTAGGAAATATATATAATATTTCAACAAGCAAAAATAAAAGATATTAATAAAGCGATGAATTGAGAGATCTACAGTAGAAAATATAGTAGAAGATATAAACTAAATTATGCATAAATAAAATACACTAATATAGGGAGAAATTATGAGAGAATACAAAGATAAAAGATTGGAAAATTTACCAGTATTTTGAGAGATATACAGTACGGAATAAAGTAGAAGACATAAATTAAAATAAGCAAAAATAAAATATACTCATAAAGGATGCATTCAAAGAGATCTACAGTAGGAAATATAGTTTGAGACATAAATTCAAATAGGCGAAAAAATAAAATATACTAATAAAGGATGAAATTATGAGTGAATACAAAAATAAAAGATTAAAATTGGCCGCATTTATGACAAATGTACAGTACGAAATATAGTAGAAGACATAAATTAAACAAGCTAAAATAAAGGGTACTAAAAATGGAAGGAATAATGACAGATCTATACTTTTAATTGCAAAGGCAAAATTTATGAAGTGAGCGCAAATGATTAACACTTCAATTAATAAGATATATTACAAAAAGTATATTTATAATGTTGGTCAAAATCTGAACATTACGTATAAGTGATCCATCAAAAGCAATAAATAAGACATCAAATATGTAAAACACCTTCAGTTCCACTTGATAATTAAACCAAGCTTATGGCTAGATAAATGATAGCTGCTGCTTTTCCTAACCACAACGCAAACTCACGTTAGGAGTCAGTGAGACTCTCGTTTGGACCGTGTCGCAAGTGTTCCCATAGGAATAAAGAAGCCGCTTTACCGATAGGGAGATGCGTGTCGCATCGTGATGCAATTTCCGGCTGCAACGAAAATAAATCTTATCTGGTGCAGTCATTCAACCTAATCAAATGGCTACTGAACAAGGCGCCGTCGCGGGGCCGGCTACCATTTTAATCAGGCGGCCAGTTGATTGTGACTGGGGGCATTAACAGCAGCGCGCAGCGAGTGAAAATAGTTGGGGAAAAACTGAAGAAATGGCTTGGAGAAGAAACAAGAGCAACAAGTGCCAGCAATGTTATGCTGCAAGTCAATAATTTTCATAACTGCCACTAATTGAGACATTAACTATAATTGGCCTTAAGTGCGAGCCACTAGCGCGTCGCGCGAATCGCGATTCGCGATTCACGGCAGATTGGCGACGATGCCGGCGCAGTAGGGACAAGGTCTGGCCAGGCGTTTAGGCCCAGTCAAGTGTTAAGGCCAAGAGCAGGCAGCCAGTTTGGCTAACAGGGCGCGAAAAGTAGCAAGTTTTTGTTTTCCTCCGTTTTGTTGTTTGCAGCAGCAGCCCAAGGGGCAAGCGAAGCACAGGCAGCGGAAAAACGTGGAAAACTCAACACAGACACAGACCAACACATATGGCGCCCAGTGTCTGCGGGTGATTGAACCCGAAGAACAGCTGCCTGTTCACTGGGCCATGAAATTGTCGGGCGGATACGTGCGAGGAGCGAGCGAGGGGCGACGGGCGAGGGGCAGAAATGCAAAGCGAAGGCAAATCAAAGTGGCTAAATATGTCAATAAATTAAGTGTGTTGCTGCAGCTCGTTCTCGTTGCCGCTCAGGTGTTAAATTGTCTTCAAGGGGTTAATGCTGGCTGGACAGATTTGTCAGCGCACGTGCTGCAACATGTCAACTGCGTAAATAAGCGCGAAATTGGCCAAACCAATAAAAAGGTACAACAAAAAATAGAAGGAGAGCCAAGTAGAAAAATGGTACAAAAAACACGGCAAAGTCCTTGGGTTGAAGTCGGAGCGACGAACCATGAAACGTATAGCGACAGCTGCTGGGGATTTTGCAATACTCACACCCACACAACCACACACACACAGACACAGACATTGGCATTTCATTTGTAGCTTGTGGCACACTTGGCGTATGAGTGATTTATTGCCTTCGACTTTTGACCAGCGCTCTCATCGCTCCAAATCAAATAATAAAGTTGAAATTAGTTGCGGTTACAAATGGAAATTGCATTAGTTTATCCTTTGCCTTCCGTTCCGCTTTCCGCATGCATTCGCTTTTGTGGTAAACAATAAAATTGATGAATTGCAAAAAGCGGAGAAAGTTGTGAGGTGTTCGGTCGAGTTGAGCGGAGTTCAGTTCAGTTCAGTTCAGTTGAAATAAGTTCGATTGCGTAGTGAAGTTGCCGGCAGCACATCAAGTTCGTATTTTGACATTTAAATGATTTGCGCTTTTCCTGGAAAATTGATCTGTCAATCGAAATTAGGTTAGATTGCTATCGGCAACGCACAATATGTTGTCCTGACATACTTGTTAAAAACAAAAAAATTCCTTATTAAATATTAAAGATGTAATGTGATTAGTTATATGAAGTTTAACGTCATTCACTCCTTGATTAAATCACAGCAAGCAATGCAAGTAAGCTAAAGTTTTTACACAATGTAGTTAAGTATGTTTGATACTAAAGTAAACAACATTTTGTTCAAGTAACTACTTGTAATTCAAACTATTTTGAATAACTAATTGAAGCTATTTTGCAGAAGTTTAACTTGTGCCTTGAGCAACCTAGCAGTCAATTTCAATAATGAAATTTGTGGTATTCACTTACTTAAATATATACGCAGAGCAAAAAGCAGAACGATCTCAATTAGATTACGTAACATACTGCAAAAATTACAACAAAATTATTCTCATTCCTAGATGAAATTCGTATGCAACTTTCCCTGTTATTGCCTTGCAGTTTTGCATATTTGTCTACGCAGTAATTCAATTCTTTGAGCGACTGCAGTTTCATGTTGCTATGTTATGATACAATGTATTCCTAAATGCCTCATAAAATGTAGTTATTTGGAAACAAAGATATTTAGAGATGAGAGTACTATATATATTATAAACAATTACATCACGAAGCTTTCGAACTAAGCACAATTGACGTTTAAGATCGTTGAGTATTGTAGATGAAAGTAAGCTAAAAGCAGATTCAAACAAACTAAATGAGAAAGCTTAGACCTCATTGCTTTTGAGATCTTGCATGGATAGTCGACTGGCTGTTGAGGCTGATCAAGAATATATTCACTTTCTAGGATATAAAGTAAATTTAGACGAAAATCTTTTGAAACAAAGATATTACGAGTAGAAGAAGCTTTCGGACTAAGCACAATTGATGTTAAAAATCGTTGAGTATTGTAGATTGAAAGTTAGCTGAAAGCAGAAACTAACAAACTATTATTGTCAGTCAGGTCTTGCATGGACAGTCGTCTGGCTGTTGAGGCTGATCAAGAATATATTCACTTTCCAGGGTCAAAGCTGTCGTCTGACCTTGAAAATGTGTATACAAATGACGCACTAAAAGGGAACATTTGTTGTTTGCACAGCAACGTATTTATTTTGTCGATGTACTTCAGTTGAGAGAGCGCTTTCCGTTAGGATAGCGATGGATGGTCGCCAGCTGATTGAAACCATCTATCAGTGCAGGCTCATAAAATTTGAGCACCACGGCGAACAGGCCTCCTAAATCATAGACTTGGCCAGATGGCAGCCAGGCAAGCTGTCGCAGCTGGACCAGCCCACAAAACTGATTCCCAGAGTTTTCCACAATTTCCCCAAGCGCGAGAGAAAGAGGCGAGTGGCGAGAGGCGAGAGGAGCGCCACAAGTGTGTTGAGTGATAAAGAACATGTTAATGGTTTTTAATCAATTTACAATGTTTTTCTTTTGCGCTCTCGTCTGGGCTGCTGCTGCTGGGCTGTCAGAGAATGTGTAATATGTGATACGTACTGGTATTTATGCATAAGGTTGTAGACACGAGGCTGTTGTGTATATATTTTAATGATACTTTAATTTGCGGCAATTAAAACGGTAGAAGCAGAAGCAGCTGTTGCACGTCGTGCCACTGCGGCTTCCCCTCTCCGATTCCACAATCAGCGAGAGCTGGCAACGACAAGAAGACGTTGTTGAAGAACAACAACGGCGACGATGAGTCGACTCCTCGCGCTGCGACTCCTTGGTGGCATGCATAATGATCAAGTCTCAAGAGCGATTTCCGTTCTCGTCTTCCTGATTTCACTTCGATTGTGCGGGGCCACCTGTGTGCTGGCTTTGAGCTCTTTGCTCGCTGCCTAACCAACTGCCCAGACCAGTCCTGTCTCGCTCTCTCCCTCTCTCGCTTTATCTGATTTGCCAGCGACTCACGGCATTGATTCAATTAATTAACGGAACTAAAGGAGCACCCGACTGACTGATGCGATAAGGTATTGCTTTCGATCTCAGGGACGGACGGTTGCAACTGTATCAGTTTGCTTATCAGTTGGCCGGGTGATTGATACATTTATAATTGGCGCATAATAATGCCTGTTCAGCGCTTGTCGCCTGCAAGCACTAGCCACACTTTCCTGCATTTTCCTCCACGGATCTGCACTAGCTCAACATGTTTTCCCATAATTACGGTTGCTTGTTGCACCACCGAGAACTGTCTCCTATGTACTCGTATGTGGTGGCTCTTGCTCTGGGGTGTGTGTAGTCAAATTGCAGTGCAAATTGATTTTAAATTGCTCGACCAAGTAGCCAAGATTATTGGCTGCAACGTTAGTTGCTCAATGCACAATAAGTGGCAGAGGTGCCAGGCAAGTCCTTAGCACAAATGGCGAATTAATATAACCAATAAAGCTGGCAATTTAATAAAGGCAGAGCCACAAGTAACATCTTGTAATCGCGCAAATAGTTGTGCAGCGATTGCTACTATAACTATATAGTTATTTTCAAAGTAATTTTAATCTATAAAACTATACAAAGCTAATGTAATATGTATGCATGTAGTGAGAGACATGCTTAAGAAAATGTTTTCTAACCTAAATAATTTAGTTGCAATTGATCACTTATTTGTCCTGAAACTCTCAGCCTCCATTTCGTTTAAACTTTACGTTCTCATCAGTTTAAAGAATTCCTTGAATTCTTTTGTTTTCATTTGTTAACATTGTTCAATAAAATAAATCTCTGTTAATGATGCTGTTGCTCTCAAAGCTGAACATTCTTCCTAGAAAGAGCTATCGATGCGCAGAAATTGTAATCGTAAAAATAGTATTGGCGGTAAAATCAGCATCTTGTTTTTACAGCGTGTTTCTCATTCTTTTCTCCGCGATGCAGTTAAATTTTCAGCTGGAGTTTATTAACGAATTGTATGGACGGGTATCATAACTCTCGGCGCACATTCTTAGCAGGGAACAACTTCATTAAACTGGCACTCAATTCATGTAAACTCATCGTCCAGATGTTCTCGAACAACTCGAAACACGACTCACGAGTCTCGACTTAATATAGCAAAAACAAACATTAGAATCGCACCACACTTTACAGTTTTGCTGCATCGTCATCTCGTTGTCCATTCCCCACTCGCTCGCACCACTTTCGCGAGCTTCTCCCAGCGAGACACGTAATTGCGGCGGTGATCTATTCAAATTTCATAACATGTGTCAAAGTCAAAGCAAAAGGCCGTTAAAGCTGCTGCTACTCTCCTCCTCCTCTCTCTAGCTCTCTCGCTGCTCTTGCATCCACTTGGCCGGTAATCTCTGCAGTGGTAATAAGATATGCTCATTGCCTGCGCACATGGCCATAACTAAGACGAGTTTTTGGGCGTCGGGCTGCCCGCAGTGCAGTCTCCGGCTACTGCTTCCACTCGACACTCGCATTTTTCTCTTTTTTTGGTAGCCACCCCAGCCGTTAGCTGGTCTGGGTTTGATGGTCCGTTATAACAGCCGCCGGCGTAACCAGTTGGCCCACTCTCAGTCTTACAGTCTTTCAATCTGGGCTTAAGGTGCATTGCATTGCCAGCGCGATGGGGATTACTTAATTATGAAGCCACATGCCAGCCAGCCAGATAGACGGACTGCGCAGCGAAAGGACGAGCTGCCAACTGCAGCAAGGAATTCGGTTGTGCAACGCGTTGTCACAAACTTTATCGCTCGCCCTTTGCCGGCTGTTGCGATCAAAGTGGAGCTGCATCTAGTAGCTTGTATGCATAGTTCATTTAATTACAGTTTACATTTGCACTGTCAAATCATCACTAATAAAACAGCTTTCGATTAGACGACTTTCTACGCATCCGCTTTTCAATTGCGACTAATTCAATTGAACATCTCAACTTTCGTGGAAACAAACCTTAACTCTCTTCCAGCAACATTGTTTTAACTGCTTTAATTCATGCATTTACGTCTATCATTATTAAATGGATGTTATTTTTAGCTAATTCGAATGTTTCCCTATTTCTTTGGTGCTGCCTAATTAGCTGTTTGTAGAGCATTTACGCCTCGGCTACGTTGGAAAAGTTTTCGCTTTTATGTTGTCATTTGCCTTTGAGCATTTGTTTTAAGCTTATCAAACTACGAGAACCAAAAAATTGCTGTAAGCTTCGCAAAAATATGACATTGACAGACACTTAAAGCTGCTTAGTGGCATTTTCGTATAGCTCAAAGTTGGTCCTTGCATTCCACTTAGTTTTATTTTTATTCTCATTTAATTCTCTCCCTGTGCGTCTGCATTTTTTTTCTTTTCTTTTTTTTTCACTTCAAAATTCTTTTTATTTCGCTCCCCCGCTGTGGATTATTTGCATAGATATATACGTATAGGAATATACATATAGTTTAAAGCTTGTAAGCAGCAGCTGTCGTTGGGGACTCGTTTGCTTTAATTAGATAATTTGCCAGGCAGAGTCGAGGTGCAGCATCTACTATAGTCTTCTTGTCTGTTGCCACCTGAACGGCAGTTGCATTTGCAATGCAAAGCATTTGCAAACATTTCATTATGCAGCTTAAATCTAATGCCCGACCCTGCCCTGCCCTGCCCTGCCCCGCTGCGCCATGGGTGGCAAGCAACAGTGACAAAACTGAAGTGCATAATAAAATATAAAACACAAAAACTGTGCAGAAGACAGCAAAACAACTGAAGAAACGAGGCACTTGACAGAAGCGCATTTCGAGCTTAAATTTATGGCAAGCGTTTCACAAATTTATGTCAAGGGAATCGCTGAAGAATATACGCTGCAGTTAACGCTTTTGCCTGAAAGGGTATAAGCCATTAGCTTAATAAAGCCATCACGAATGAGCTAACAATGACATCGAAGTGCTGAATTTCTTGACGGCAAAAGACTATAAACCACTATACAAATAAAAGATCATAATACACAATAACTTTTATAACTTTTTGACGTCTTTAAAGAGAAATTGGTTTCTAATAATTTCAGCAGTATTTCAGTGAGTCAAAGCTGTGTAATAATAAAAGTAGCAATAGCATATTTATATACCCATTTTGGAAAAGTTTACAGCTTGATTTCGTTATTAAAATTACGCATTGAAGATCTGTTTGGCCAGCAGTTCTCGAGTGCTCACATTTCATAAATAACGCGAAGCATTTTCAATTTGGCGGGAAATGCAGCTGAATGACATGCAATGCGTTTTAGTGCTTTTTCCACTTTCCACTCTCGTGCACTTCTTATCTTCATTTGATTTTGTGCCATTTGCTTTGCGTTCGCTGTCCACTCTGACGCGTCTGCTGCGCTGCTGCGCTGCTTTTTCGGTCTGCGCATTTTTTATTTAAGTTGGCCTTAAAAGAATTTTATGACACCATAAGTACAAAACAAATAAATTCACCGCATTCCCCTTGTCGCAATCGCTGACGCTGCTCCTTGGTCGTCGCGTCGCCAAGCACGCGCTCTGTCTCTAATGCGCACTGGATTCATCATACGCCCCGTTGCCCAATGCCAGCCAAACCGAAACAAAAGCAGCAAGAATATGATAAATAAATGCAACACGATAAACACAAGGCGAAAAAAAGCGAAACACGCGCGCAGCGACTGCAAAACAAAAGCGACAAGGAAAAGGAAAACAACTCGCTGCAATGCAAAGGATGCGAGCAGCAGCTGCGTCGTCGCTGCCACGTCGCCCTCCGACTCCCACACATGCAACAGGAAATGTGCTCACAAGTTGCACAGCAAGCATTTGAATACGCTAGCAAATCTGAGCAATAGAAATCGTATAAGTTGTTTTATTGATGAATAGCGTTGGCGTAGAAGCGGAACCTATCTCAAATATTTATGACGTCAAATTGCTAAATTGAATTTCCCCAAACAGTAAACGTGAACAAGAATGCAGAAGAAACGTCATTTTGTTTGCAAAGAATATTTATGTTGTTAAATGTGATAATGCATACAACTTTCTCTATTAGCATATACATATCTTTGACTAAGAAGCAAATATTTTTGATACCAAATTAATAATCTTTGCAAATATTGCTAATTTGTATGCATATAAGAAGGAATCTACTACGATCACTTTGCAAGTTATATCCAAAAGTAAAAGTCACATCCTGTCAGCATTAGAACAGCTTTCATTTGATTTACTAGCGACTCGATCCCGACAAGCGAAGAGTATTGAAATGCTTGAATTGTGGCAACTTTATAGCGCGCAAGATGTAGTAAGTGTGTGTGCGTGTGTGTGCCAGGGTTGATTTATATGGTGTATGGCGAGTGTACTCGCAGTATATATACACAATACAATATAGAGGCTTACCCCACAGAGCAAGCTCAACGCGCAACACACACTTCGCCATAGCCATGTGCAACGCGTTGTGGCATATTGGACGGCATACAGATTTCGGTGGCTGTTGTGGCTGCGTTTTGGCTGTGTTTTCATTTTCATTTTCATTTCTTCTTGTGCTCCTTTTTGGGGACTTTTGGGCGGCGTTTGGCGGAAAAACTTTTATTATTGCAATGCGAACGCTCTGCGAAAATGCGTTCAGCGATTTGGCTCAGCTTCTTTCGGCTTGCATTTTGCATTCTCATTTTTTGTGTTTTGTATATTCGCTGCATGAGATTCTCGAGCTGTATTTTTCTTTTTCTGCTTTGCAATAAAAACATGCAGCAATAAAATTCCAGCTGTGTTTACGTGATTGGAAAACGATTTTCCATGGCAGCGAGCATGAAAAATCGCTGGACCCCAAAAACTTTTGCTCGTTCTTATCAGCATCGAGAGTGGGTGTCAAACAAAAAGGAGAAAAGAGAAGAAAGCCGAAAATGATAATTTTTATGGGCAGATTAAAAAGTGATTTCGCTGCGTGTAATTGTCAACATATGCTCGACTGCTGCTTGAATGCATAATGATCTCGCATGTAGTGCGGCTTTTATCGAGCACTCAATAAATTTTCATTACGTTAATGCATTTTTTATGCACGGATTTCCCAGCACACACTGCAAACGAAAAAACCTGCAGCAGCTTCGCCATCTTCGCCATCTTCGCTTTTCTCCAGCTTGCCGAGAGTGCCCACTGGCGACCATTGGCTGCCTTTGCCGCCCTTTGCGGCTGCTCGAGCTTCGACTCGCATGTTAAATCCTCAAATTTATGATGCTGTGGTCAATTTGGAGCATATGGCGACTGCCACTCTTTCGGGTCGGCCCCATTTCGGGGGGCCTGCTGCTATAAATTGCTTTCGTTAAAATAATGAAAAACCCAAAAGGGTTGTGAATTGCTTTTTGTGTTCTTCTCCCCAGTTAGAAGCCAAGAAAATATTTGTATAATATGCGAGAGTCGCCGGCATAACTTTTAATCAAAAGCCAATACGTCGCCCAATATATATATCGAAACCGATGCTGATATATATAGAGCGCCTTTCAATGCAAAGTCAAGAGCGCCCAAGTTATAAGTGATCAAATTTATGGCACTCCAACTGACCACTAAGAGTATTTGAATGTGTGTGCCGAGTCGTTTATCATATTTAATACTTTTGAGTGATTATAGAAAAAGCTAGGCGGGCAAATAACTTGGCAGCTGGCTCAAGCCGGGCCCATAACTCAGACTATATGCATAATTTATGGCAGGACGCCCTGGCATATTGGCTAAGGCAGAGCGAAACGAGAGTTCAAAAGAGTGGCAAGGAAAAGCCACAGAAAATGTCAAATAAATCGCATATTTAAAGTGCGGACAACTACGAGAAACAATATAAGAAACTGTGCAGCATGTTGAGTTGCCGTCAACTGCTGGGAAATGCATGTAAATGTCGATGTATCTGTGTGCAGCAAACATCCTTTGCGCATTTAGACACAGTGCGCTTCATTTCCTCGGCAAAATGTGCACAACAACAATCGCAAGCTTATTGAATTACCCGATTTGCGCATCAATTGGCATTCTAAGGCAAAAATAGATACGAATTGAAAAGTGCATGCAAATGCGCAAAAGATTCAACTTGAAAAGTTATCTGGCCGCCTGGCTGCCTGGCTGCCTGGCTACCTCCTTGCAACTACCTGAAAGTCTGGCTCAGAGAACTTTATGGCAACAACTTGGCAATGCTTTCAAATCAATCGATAAATGAAATGTAATCCCTTGGGAGCGTGCTCTCGACTCTCCCCAACTGCAACTGCATTCAATGTTTTTCACTAACTGCTCAGAGTTTACAATAAATTGCAGTTGCAAACGCCTTGCAAAAGAAAAAAGTACTGAGACACCTCTGGCCCAAAAACAAAGTTTGAACCATCAATTCGCTGGAGCGCATATTTTGTACATGCCAAAAGTTTCGTTTTCGAAACGATAAATATAAAATAAAACGCTGCAGAAGCAACACATGAGACAAGCGAATGGCATAAAATGTTGCTTACTCGCCTAGCATGAATGTTATACACTTAAGTGTGTTTCTGAGTAATTTTTAAAATGCGTCGACTTTTCTCTACAAGTAAATAACGATGACGATGTATAAATATAGGAAGCAGTCAATAGGAAGATAAATAAATGCAGAAATATTGAGAAGCTGCAATAAGAGAATGAAAATCGAAATGTCAAATTCAAATAGGTAGGCTTCAAGTTAAATACATAAATACAGATGAGCAAATTTAAATAGAAGTTGCTAAAGAAATGCATAACAAAAGTTACAAAAATAAAGAATAGAAAAGCAAGAATACAATAGATAGGTAAATACTGTTTATATTATATATAATAAAATAATAAAAGAATGAAACCAAAATGTCAAATTGAAATAGGCAGACGTATACTTACAAAAATAAAAAGCAAATTTAAATAGAAATTGCGAAAGAAATTTGTGAATAAAGATACAAAAATAATGAATATAAAAGAAAACAGTATCAAGATAATTAGGTAGACATAGTTTATAAATATAATAAAACATTACAAAATATTGAAAAGCTGCAAAAAATCTATGTGTCACAATTAAATAGGTAGACGTAAAGTTACCTAAATAAATGCATAAATTTAAATAGAAAAGGCTAAAGAAAAAGTTACAAAAATAAAAAATAGAAGAACGGCAACAAAATAAATAGCTAAACACTGTTTAGAAGTATAATAAAATAATAAATAAAATTAAGAAGCTGCACAAAATGATAAAAACGAAGTGCCGATTTCCAATAACTAGACTTAAAGTTACATAAATAGGGATGACAAAAATGTAAATAGAAATCGCGAAAAAAAATTATAAGTTATAAAAATAAAGAAAGGAAAACGAGAACATACTAAACACTTACCAAAATATCAATTTTAAATTGTAGGCGTAAATCTACCTAAAGATTAATAAATAATTTAAAATTGAAAATGCGAAAGAAATGTGTAATAAACGTTACAAAAATAAACACTATAAATATACATGAAATTATATTAAATAAACCCCTAAATATGCCATTAATTGCTAAGAAGTCTAAGCGCGTTAAAGTGAATGTTCTACATATTATATAAATAAATGGAACTACAATTACCTAAACATTATATAGACAAGCAGGTTGAGTTGAAGTTATCTGGCTACATAAAAAGAAATAAAAAAAAATGCTGCTGATGCTGATGCGGCTTCCATTACCTAAAGTATAGGGTATTAGGAGTCAACAATAGTCACGGCAGCGGGGGGAACGCAAAAATGTTTAGGTAGCAAATGCGGCACGTGACAACGGCGACTGCAACGACGAAAGTTTTCCCACATCACGCATACGACGTGCGGGACGATTGGGGAGACCACGAAGCAGCAAGATGGAGAGCAAGGGAAGAGAAGAGCAGCGACGAGTCAAATATTTCTTCCAGCAAGTTGTTTGTCGTCTATTGAGCAATATGTTTTCTTTTTATCGCAAATTGGTTGACTTGCGGGCACTGCGAGGGACGAAAGCACGACGACGACGACGGCGAAGGAGAGCGGGGCGAAGGGTTTGCATTTTTTATGTGAGTTGCGCCTAAACAAAAAAAGAGAGCCAAATTTTGTTGACTTGTTGTGCCAGTTTTATTTTTGTTTTGGGGCCATTGACACGAACTAAAGGGCAGCTGGGGGTTGGTCGGGGTGGTGATTGTAAACACAAAATAATAGAAGAATGGACGAAGCCGAATTGAGGTTAGGCTGTGAAATCTGTTGGGGATTGGGCGGCTATATTTGGAAATATGGAAAGTGCCACAGGGAACAAGCTGCTGCTGCTGCTGCCGCTCTGGTGTCGCTTTAATGCCGCATAAAAGTATGTGAGCCATTGCGAGTTTTTGATAAATTAAAGCGATGCTTGATCAGCCATCAGCCATCAGGCCCGTCAGCGAGATCCAATCGACGTGGAGTACATCAGCATTCCGCTGGCGTAACAGTATCGTTTGCATTTAGTGTCGCTTACAGTTATGTATTTGCTTTTATTGCATGCGAGCAACGCTCGAATTCTCCCACGCACACACAGGCACACACAGGCACACTATAAGCAGCTTTCTTTGATTGCCTGAGCCGCAATGCTCAATGCCGAGTGTCATTGGTGCTTGGTGCTTGACAGGACTCACGTCGCATTCGTGGCCTTAAAGTGACAGCCCCTCCTTGGCCTATTTGTAGTCCTACGTCTGCCGCTTACCAACACTGTCACTGCTAGTTATACCTATCGCTATCAGACCAAACGTGCTGTCTGTCTGTGTGTGGGAGTATTTTCGTCTGGCTGTCAGTCTGCCTGAGAGCCTCTGTTTATGTGTGTATAGATTTTTTCCAATTTTGCTGATGGCATTTTAGGCGACACACACACACACACAGAGAGAGATGCTGCTCTCCTTGGGGGCACTCTCGTGCTTAGCCTTTTTTTTACAACTTTCTTGCGTCTTTTGGCCTGATAAAAATCAGCCGAAGAGGCGGCAAAAATTGATGGCACATTAAATTGGTCCGTGCCCAGGCGTGTGCAGTGGGCGCTCGACGTCTGCCGGAGTCTCTTTGTCAATGTTGCACATGGAGTGCTGCTCCACATGGCAATGGCTCAATATGTGCGTTTTGCCAGTCACTTGATAGGCTTTTTATTGTTCTGCAATAAAAGCGGGCAGCCAAGAGCCAAGAGCCAGAAGCATCGACTGGCCAAGTGTCAAGTAGTTGTACCCTCGCGTGAGATCCATTTAGGCAGGCAAAACCCAATTTTCTGGCTCATAAATATTTGCTGGAACCCAATGACAACAAACTTTGATTCATTTTCCTTGCATCAAATTTGTTGTATACATCATAAAGTGTTTTTTTTTAGTAAACACTCTCCTCTTTTTTGCGTGTGTGTGTTTGAAAATTCGCCCTTTTGCAAAGCGTGTTTTATTTATTTTTTATTGATTTATAATGTTTGCAAAATGCTGTTGGTAAAAAATATTTGGCATATTTACAGTCAATATTCTGTGTGTTTGCGCCATATTCTCTTTTTTTGTGAGCTCTGCGCGTTTGTTGCCTTTGAGCTGCAGTCGAATTTCAATTGAATTCGTTTTGATTGATAGGTCGCGCATTAACATTTCCCGCTGCTTTTCCGTTATATCTTTATGCGCTTCACATTTGTTTATATTGCTATTCACTTCACTCACTTGCCGTTGCCGTTGCCGTTGCCGTTGTGCAGTGGAACGAAGTGTTATTTATTTTGCTATCAATCGGTTATTTATTTTTGAAATTAACAGTTGATGCTGTGCGATATTAACACTTGCTGTGTGAAGCTTTAAGCTGCTGGATTCAATTAAATGCAACTCTCATGTGCTTCTAATTGGTTGGCTATGGCAACTACTAATTTGCTGCTCATCCAATTTGCAAAGCTTTTAAACTATCAAGTTTCCAATCAACTTAATAAAATCAATCTATGCAATTCGATCAGTCAATTTGCAACGTTTGCATGCAAATAGTTCAAAATCAAGTAGTTGAAATAGAAAATATTTTAAATATTTTAGAAACTATTTTAAACAAAATATTACCATATGCAAAAAGTTGAAAATCAAGCAATTAATTTAGAAAGTCATTTTATTTTAGGCGAGAAAGAGAGTAGGCAAATTAGATTTTAACTTGTCGAACTTGGTTAGATAGATAGATACATCGATAAGTTACTTAACAATAAGTTGTTTATGTGACAATCGAACTTGCATATTTCAACACATTATATGATAAACAAAATATTACAGAAAAGTTCCAAATGAAGCACAGAATGCTTTCTTTCTTTACAGCAATTGCTCATTGATTTCTGTTGATCATTATAGTCACTGCAAATAGTTCATATCTTTACTGCAATGCAAATGCTATTTAGCATTCTTTTAATTGCTAAATTTGCCAACAGAATGGAAGAACGAACAATGCTTGGACTTCGTTGCCAGTTCACTCCCGTACTTGGCCAATTAATGACCACTTTTAGACAAATTTCCCTACAGTTTTCAATAGTTGCCTCCTCGCACCGCCCCAAGTTGCCTGCAGCCCCGTCGAGCTAAGCCAAAACTACTAATTTAGCTGTAGTAAAATTGCATTGTTTGCTACGATTTTGCTCGCTCGTTTTTGCTTTGCCTGCTTGCTGCAGGCTGAACATTTCTTAACAATTTGTTTGGGGCAACAATAACAATAGCAGCACAACGGATTATGCTGGTCTTTGGGCTGCCCTGTAAACATATTGATCAGAAATTGGAGTAATGATTGTAACGTCAGAGTTTGCTAAACAATTGCCTTGACATTTGCAGGCTACTTTCATGATTGTATAAACTACACTTATGTGACTTCTATGACTCTCTTGACTTCATATATTTACGGATCACTTGCCTTCAATTTTGCATTATACTACTTTCATGATACTACTCGACTCATAACTTCAGCGTCTGACAGTCAATTGCCATGAAATTTTCAGAAAACTTTCATTAGTGTCTTAACAACGCATACAGCCATTTTACAGGGTATTCCAATAGCGCTGATAGCCAGGCCGAGCTGCATTTGTTTGTCGACGGCCAGCGGAAAACTGAAAATCCTCGAAACAAGCCAATATCATTAGCAACAGCATTGCAGTCACGCCCCCTGTGCTCCTCGCCTCATCCCCGGCAGAATTAACAATTTAATTTAATTTGCGCACAATACAAACTTGCTGTTGTTGTTGTCGTTGTCCTTGTAGTTGTTATAAAACCTCAGAGATGGCGACTCGTCGCGCATTTCTTGCCCCTTGCTTGCCTACGCTTTTTCTGCTGCTGCTGCAGCATGTGTTTTTTGTGTACACTTTGCTGGTCCTGCCAAATCCTTTTCCCGCTTGTCACAATCAGGCGGGCAACAAGGATGCAAGGATTGGGCAGAAGAGCAAAAAAAACAAGTGAAGGCAGGCAGACTGCGCTGCTTTTAATGCGCATTTGACATGCAAATTTATTTAATTTTCTGCTTCAAATCGTAGGGCGCACACCCAGCTTCCCCCCCTTGTCCCCTCGCTATGCTGAGCCGCCGCGCCCTCCTGTTGCGCTTTTTAATTACACGGCGAGCGACAACAGCAAGGCAAGCCGAAAGAACAAAGAAAATTGTCCGCTTGGCTGCCAATTTATGGCGCAACATTCCTAGATAGCCACGTCCTGTGCGCGCTTTAACATGTCCTTTGTGGCATGCAGCATGGAATTATGAAATCCCCGCCTCCCCTGCCACGCGCCACTTGCCGTGTGTTGTGCTCCGCCGTTAAAGCTTCACGCGCGGCAACTTTAAGCAAAAATCAATAACTTTTACGGGGCAACGTCAAAAGGTAGTTCTCACATCCACCCTTGGCTCTGTGTTTAGGTATTTACCTCACACCCACATGTGGCACTGTGGTGTGCGCGTGTGTGTGTGTGTGTGCGCCACAACGTCATAGACGACGCGTCGCTTGAAAGTTAGCAGACGTCGCTCCGTCGCTCCGCTGCCAGACATTCACAATTTTTGCCAATCGCAAACTGCGCAACGCTTCCCGCCGCTTCCCTCGGCAAAGGGGTTGCTAGATGTGGCAAGGAACGGGAACGGGAACGGGAAGCGGAAGCAGCGCAGGAAGAAGCTGGCTTTAATAGGTGTAGATTACTTAGTTGATTACCGTAAGACGAGTGTCCCAACAATGTACGAACTACGAACATACGTGTCCTCCAAGGTCTGCTCGACAATGCTGTTGAACACGACTCCCAAATCTGCGACAGTCTTCTCAATTATAATAGCTTTCATTTTAGGTTGGCATCAAAATTACTAAACATTCATGCTGCAAGTTGAGCTACGAGTTAATGAAATCAAAATAGATATTTACTTCAATTATTATGTTTAGCAGATTTTTGCTATAGTTGTGCTACACCTTATAGTCTCACTGTAATTCTAACGAAATCTCAATTATACCAGTCTTTGCAATTAGAATGACTTTCAGTTTAGGTTGATTACAAAATTATTAATCATTCATGCTGCAAGTCGAACTAACGATAAATTAATGAAATTTAAACAGATATTTAGTAAAATTGTTAAGTTTCACAGACTTTCGCTATAGTTGTGTTTTACACTATAGTCCTACTGTAATTCTAACGAAATCTAAGTTATCTTTCAGTATCTCCATCATACATATCCTATATTGTAAAGCCAATTCAACTCACTTATTGTCTATGCCAATATTTTGTGTTTTCATACATATTCTAAAATGTAAGCCCAATTTAATTAAAATGTTTTATTTGTAATGCTTTTTTGTTTTATTGCGTTAGCATTAACTTAATTTTAATTTATTTTTTTCTAATTTATTTCTTAAGTAAATCAAATTGTCTTGTATATGCCTTGTTGTATTGTTCTCTATAAGTATTTTTCTAACTCTTAAAACTATTATCATGTTAACTCTTCATTTTATTTAGTCAAGTTACCAATTTAGGCAAGTCGTGTTATAAACTAAACTATTTTCAAGTTAACTCTCAGTCAATTTAGCGATTTAGTTCCGTGCTAAACGATCTTCATTCCAAGCAACTTGCAGTGCATTTAAAACTACTTCGTATCCCTGCCAACTCTATAACTACTCAACTCCTCAGACTCTTCTAAGTATCTGCTCCGTGAAGAGCATCTGGCTAACGACTTTGTTGTCGGCTGCTGGCGGGACGAAGCGAGGCAACTTTGTTTACATTTTTATGGGCGGCTTGTAGGCGATTTTATTTTTGTTTGGTCAGCCAGTCGGTGGCTCGTATCGCTCAGTGTCATTGCCAGTGCAACCGGGAAGTGGATCATGTGGCTCACGTGGCGTATGAGCAATTTCTGTGTGTGTGTGTGTGTGAGAGCACAACACACAACCCTTTGCTAGACTTTTGCAGCCTTTTTGGCGCCCTTTCGACGTCGGCCTTTTTGCGACCTTTTGTTTAAGTTTTTCTACACGTTTCGGCCATCGGGCCACAAAAAAAGGTGGCGTTAATTTTACAGTCTGTGCACGTTTTGACCCTTTGCTAAAAGTTGTTCTCCGTCTGCCGACTGCTGTCTGCTTGTTGCTGTAGTTTGTTTTGGTCTGCCATTTTTCCAGACGATATGTTGCCGCCATATTTAATTTGTTGCAAGTTTATGTCGGTGTATTTTCGTGCGTCCGTCTGTGTGCGTGAGTGTAAGTGTGTGCACGACGGGCAGTCGTCGCTTCCGCATCCGCTTAACAAATTTTTTATCTGCCCCGCTGCGGTTGCTCCCTCCCCCCCCCCCTCGTCTAAATTCTTCCCCCAAATGGCTGGCGAAACTTTCTCCTAGGCACCGAAAGGGGGCGAAATGCATTCATCAAAAATAGTAGAAAAGGAAAATCTGGCCCATAAATTAGTTGGCAGCACAGAATCATAAAAAAGCACACACACACACACAGGGAAAAGAAAAGCGGAAGTGGAGAGTTGTAGTTAACCTGAAAAGGCAAATGGGGTCTAATCTAATTCAAGTGGCTCACAAGGGTTAAGCCCGACTGGCGAATGGCATAATGAGGCGAGGGGTTAAAGGGACTACGATTGTTAATTGGCCAGGGTTAGCTGCCGCTGCCTCAATTGGATCGTATAATTGGACGCACTTTAGCTAGAGAATACTGCTGACCAGGGAGTGCTTCAAGTAGAAGTAGCGTCAATTTCCGCAAAGATACGCAAAGATTTTCGCTCCATTCTAGGAGATAGACAGAGCATAAATTTGCTGGGATTGCTCAGAAGTTGTAAAGATAGTAGAGTTGATAAGTTTTTTAAGAAACCTGCAAGTAAAAGTTATTACAGCTTTAAATAGTTAGACTCTCAATTCAAGAGCTACAAGAAATGTAGTCTAAAAATTGGAAGAGCAATAAATATTTGCATATATGAAACTTACTAAAAGTAGATTTACAAAATTTACAGTGTTAATTAAATCGAAGCTTCTCTAGTCATATTTTAATGTTTTCCTCGGAATGTTGATTCAAAGGCAACAAGAAATTTAATCTACAAATGTTATGCACAATATAAACTTCCATAAATAATACTTACTGAAATTGCATTCACAAATTTAGAAAAATAATTTAATCAAAACTTCTCGCAATGTTGATACAAAAGCTACATGAAATTTAGTTTAACAAATTTGAAGAGCAAAAAAAAAGAAGATTTTTTAGTAATATTTTAATACGGTATTTCTTGGAATGTTGATTCACGAGTTGCAAGACATATTTCAAAAATTAGATTTAGAAAATTTTTAGACTTAATTATACCAAATCGTTTGTAATAATATTGAAAGCTACATGAAATTTGAACCCTTAAACGAAAACTAACAAAAATTGGATTCAAAAATTTGGAAAGATAAATTTGAAGTTTTAAAATGAAACCTTCTTTAATTAATAATTAATTTAAATACTCAAAATTTAGACTTACTTAAATCAAGTGTTTTGCAATAATATTTAAATTAAGTTTTTCCAGGAAAATTGATACAAAAGCAACAAGAAACTTAGTCTAAAAATTTAAAGTTTTGAAATAAAACTTACTAAAATTGGAAACACAAATTTAATAGAGTTAATTAAATAACAGATTTTGTGACAATAATTAAAATTAGTTTTTTCTCAGAATGTTTATAGAATGTTAATAAATCACCTCAAAAATTATGCAATAAAACAAAAATGCATTTATAGCAAATAAATATCATTTAATGATTTGCAAACAAATTTATGCCATTAACTTTGTCTCAATTAACGACTTTGTATTCTACTTATTAAAAGACAAATTATTGTGGTTTCTAGCAACGCTTAAATAGACATTATAATAGCCAAGAAGTTTTCGCTTAAATGTAGCTTAAGTTGCAGTAAAATTCAAAGTTGCCGCCCACATAAGTGAAGTAGACGAAACTTTGTTCAGCATAGTTGCAATTGACTCTCGCAACCGCGCTGCATACTTTGGGTGCGAGTATTTAAAGTTCTGATTAAAAAGTCGACTTGCCGGAGTCAGAGTGAGAGTCAGAGTCACAGTAGAGTCAGAAGTTGTCGACAATAACTAGCAGCAGCTGGTGTGGTGTGGACCCCGCCCACGTCTTGTTGGCCATAACTCGGCCGAAACGCATTCAATTAAGCCAAGCACCGGCAGTCGCAGAGCCAACAAGTTCAGCTGTGTAGCGCCCAATTAACCAGAGTGTCGACAACTTCCTACAAGCAGCGCTGGCTGCCAGCCCCCCCCCCCAGCACTCCAGCCCCCCTCCGTTCGTGGATATGTGAGGATGCTGGCATGTAAATCAAATCGTGGTTCAAAGTTGAAAATGGGCCGAAAAATCTTTGGCTGCCACAAAAGTTGATCAAATCTTTAGCCGGCGGGCACAACAACGAACGAACGAACGCCGCATGCCCCTCCCCCCGCCCGCTCAGCGGCGCACTTCAACTTCATGGTGCGCGCCAAAAGTCGTAAAGCAAATCGCATAAATAACGCCCCAGGCGGAGGGTCCGTTAAGGGGCGCGTAGGTGGAACCGCACACATTTCCGCCGATGATGCCAACTGGGGGGCAGCCACGCCCACGTTGCGCACATTTATCACGCATACGCAGCGTATGCCTTGCCGCAACGCAGCGAATTGCAAATTTCCGCAACTCGACGCGATTGCAACTGCGACTGCAACTGCGACTGCGACTGCGACTGCGAGGATAGCCAAGGCCTAGACTAAACCGATCCCCCCTACCTCCTCTACCCCCTTGTTGCTACACAAACAGTGGCGCACAAGTTCAACTGCATGCAAATTTCAAATGCAATTATTTATCGTCCAGCAGGTGGCAGCATAACTTTGCCATGCACTGTGTAACCCCGTGGGAGCTTGAGAATTTCATTTCGCTCTGTTGCGAGCACAAGATTTGTTGGCGAACTCGCATTATCTGGAGTGTAGTGCGAGTTCAACAGGTAAATTAGACGATCTCAAGGGAGCCATAGCCGCAGAGCTTGAACAAGCTCTACGAAGAATTTAAGTAGCAGCGTTAGAGAGACTGGCAATAAATTTGTAGCCTCTAATTACTTATAGACGCAGAGAGTTTTTACAATGTAATCTTAACAACACAATTTCGTAGCGCCAGAGCTTGAATGAAGGAATTAGCTTTTCTACTCAGCTAGAAGCTTTGAAAGCTGCCTATTAAAAAGGTTTTTAATTTATATTTGCACTTTTTAAACCTAGAAGTAGTTGACATAAATGAACGTCTACAAACTTAAGCGTTTAACATTTATATGTTTAATTTATAGTATCGAATGATCTTTGCTAAAGTGAACTTCAAAAAGCTGTAGTTTTCCAACGAGCTTTCAGAGACTTTAAAAACTATTTATATAATTGAGCATTGAATTAAAATTTAAGTAATTCAACATTTTATTAAAACTAGAGCCAGTTTACATAAAACACATTTATAAACTTAAGCGTTTAAATGAATAACTGAATATTCTTTGCTGAAGTAAACTTCAAAAGTTTCAAAGACTTTATAAATTTGTAACGCATTTAAGCTTTGAATACAAATTTAAGCCCTTTAAAAGCTATACGTTTAAAGCAAATAATTCGATAATTTATTAAAGCTAGAGACAGTTTACATAAAGACTACAAACTTATGCGTTTAATCGATTAACCGAATAATCTTTGCTGGAGTGAACTTGAAAAGTTTGTATTCTTCTTAGCAAGCTTTCAGAGACTTTATAAATGTTTAATGCAATTAAGCTTCGCATAAAAGTTTAAGTGCTTAAAAGCGAAGTTTTTAAAGCAAATAATTTGAGCTGCATTTTATACAACTTATGAGTACAACTTCGCTGTTTTTACTGCGTAGAGTATTGCGCAATTCGCGGCAACCCTAGCGCTGTGTATTGTTTTGCCATTTGAAGGACATTCAATGCGACTGACGCTTGTAACGAGCCTCGTTTGATGGACATTTCAGCGCGCACTTTGATTGATGGCGTCAGTTGATGCAATGCAAGCACTCATCCCGTCCCCTCAGCACCCGGCAGCATAAAGTTTATATTCCCTGCTCCCCTTAACCCGCCAGCCCCACCGTGCACAGGGGAGCAATGTTTTTGGTCATTTTTCAAAAATTTAATTGAGCTTTTGGCCGCTGGCTGTTTTAAGTAAATAATGCATTATTTATGAGTGGCTTCCGCCAATACTAAAAGCCTAGCAAAACTTTGTGCAAGGCGTCACAACGAACCCCCAAAAAAGCCAGCGAGGGAGGGGGTGGGGGCGTTGGGCTTGTGATTGCGCAAATAGCAACAAATGAGCTGTAAAAATGGCGCAAACAGAAGACAACAAACGGAAACGTAAACTTTTAATCAAGAATTTCGCCAGCGGGCGCCAAACAAAGTCTTTGCCGCAAAACGCACTTAACTAACCCCCAACCCTTAACTGTAGACAGAGAGAGAGATGGCAAGAGTGCGAGAGAGAGAGAGAGAGAGAGATGGGGATAGAGGGTAAAAGGCCTGCGGCTCGGCAATAAGAGAACAAGCAGAGCTTTTACATCTAATTAGTTTGTTATGACTGCGGTTGAAGTTGGCGAGCTGAAGTTCGAGCAGAAGCTGAAACTGAGGCTTTTAAAAGTTGACATTTCACTTCGAGTCCGAGTCCTTGGCCAAGGGTGATTTGTGGCGGGGTTGGGTGGTTAAATTGGTCAACTAATGTGGCCTAAGACGCAAAAGCCCAAACAAGTTCAGCTCGGCCGAATGGCTGGCAAGAAAATGGGATTGGGATTTACATTCAAAGTGCGTTCCTTCTGGCTTCTGTTCTGTAAATACTTGCACTTTTCCCATCCGCCAGCCGAGCAACCCTTTCGGCTTAGGACGCAGTCCGACTCCAAGTCCGAGTCTCTGAGTCCTTTTTGGCATTAAGTCTCTGGAAAAAACCACGCACATATGAGTTAACCCTTCCTAATTTGGACGCCATGTTTTCCAGCTTGCTCATGTATTTATTTTTTTGCCTTTCCGCTTCTGTGCTTTGTGCGCCGGCAAACAAACAAATGGAACATGACCAAAGTTATGTACGGAAATACGGATTGATTTTGTATCTTCTAGCTACAAATGAGCTTGTTCTTTTTTCGTGTATCCCCCATTCGAAGGGAGCTTAGGACAGATTATTTATGCAACTCAAACATGGCGAAATGATTAAACAAATAGCGGACAGAGCTTTCGCTCGCTCAAAAGTGACTTTTTGTGTAAGCGAAATTTAATTAAAAGCTGCACGATATTGGGGAAGTGGAAAATTTGTTCATTTTTCAATTTAAGTGACTAGAGAGAACTTGAAATGCAGTAAGTTGCGATTAAAATCTATTTGCTCAATTTTTAAAGCGCAGCAATTGACAAAAATATTACCTGTTTGTTGAAAAAGCTTCCACAAAATGTGGAAAAAAGCTTTAAGCAACTTTTACATTACAAAAATTAGGAGAGCAATGCATTATTAACAATAAATCATAATTTTATACTTTTTATGGATTTTCAATATTTTAACAGCAACTTGATTGAATGCGCTTTTTGAGAAAAATATTACAGACTAGAGCTAAAAACAGTATCTATGTTATAATTTGATGCAAGTTTAGCAAGAGCAATCTTCTATATAAACAGCTTTTATTGTAGCCTAATATTACGACAACCCCTCTAAAAAGCAGCTTTGTGTGTGCTTCATAATAACTCAAAAAAAGTGTGTAAGTTGAACTAATTGCAGCAGAGTATTTGTGTAACAACCACACTGTGTCTGCTCACTGTACTTAATCAGCTAAGGTGTAAAGCAATTAGGGAGATCGCATGAGAGTTTTTGAGATGTAAGCAGAGATAATAACTATCAGTTGTTGTCTTTCGCTTATTAACTCGCATTATGTCGCAACAATATTTCGGAGACACTGAAAGGGAGAATATTCAATTTGACTTTCGCTATCAGTCGTCTCATCTTTGTCGTCGTCAGTTCACATTCGCTCCACACTTTTGAAGCAATTTCGTTTTAATTACGTAAAATTACATACGAAACATATTCTAAAAGACGTGCCGAGAACACAACAACAAACACTTTCTAACAATGCAAAGTGAGAGGTAGTGAGGCTGTGCAAGAGCGAATGAGAGGGCGAAAGAGAGGCAGTGAACGAAGCAGCGGCGTCAAAGTTCGTTCACTTGTAAACATAAAATGAGCGCCAACTACAAATACAAAAAGAAAAAAAAACAACAAAAACTAAAAGGCAGCAACGTTGACGTTGACGTCGACGCCGCTGTCGCTGTCGCTGAGCAACAACAATGAAAAGTCTTTTTATGCTGTGCTCAACTTTGGCGCTTTTTATTAAACAAGCCGCCGATGGCAAAGAGGAGAGCGAAGAAGAAACAGCGAGACCGAGAACAGAGAAGCCACAGCGGCTCAGAAGGAACGCCGGCTAAACCGGTAACACTTGTTTACAGCCCACGACGGCTCGAGAGCGAGCAAGAGAGCTCAGCCTACGAGCAAGAGTAGGACAAGGAAGCAATGCAAGCTCGTCTAAGCATATGTTTGTGTGCGTGTGTGCGAGAGCATGAAAAATATGTTAAACTTCGGCTGGCTGCGGCTGCATTCTGAGGTTGCGTCTGTCTCTGCATTCGTTTCACTGTGTGTGTGTGTGATCGGACAAAAGGCTACAGGTGACAAAGACAAAGCTCGCTCTAAAGTCATCATTATTGTCAATATAACAAGTTTATTGGCTGCTCCGCTCTGCTCTCCCCGCCACACCACCGTCGCTCCCGTGGCCCGAGGGGTCATTAGAGAAATGCCTTGGATATGCGAAGTTCGTTTCGAGTTGATTTCCCCCTCCCAGCTAAGCTCAGATTAAACGCAAGTTAATGACTTAATTAAGTTCAAGTGTAGGAAAAGTGGGGAAACGACGAGAAGAACCGTATGAGAAGAGCTGAGGATGAGCTAAAAACAGAGAGACAGACATTAGGCACAGTACATCGTTGTGCAAAAATGCGCATAGGAAAAGTCATCAAGCAAGAACTAGACAATAAGGAAAACATATTCGAGTTCATATTGCTTTTTTGTCCCCCCCTCACAAGGAAATAAATAACAGTTAGCGATGGCACTTCTATTCCTCTATGTAAATATTGAAGCCATTTGCCTATCTTCATTCACAGCCCCCTTTAGTTTTATTAGTACTTTGGTGTAATCTTTAATTAATACGCTAACCATTTGTTGATACTTTCAGCAGCGGCGCAGCTCAATCAACAGGAGCTCAAGCCGCCGTCGTCGCTGTCGGCGTCGTCGTCGACGCTCGTCGCTCGTCGGTCGTCGCAAACGCAGCATTCAAAACAAAACGTTTAACAACCCTGTTCAAGTTGGGCGCTCTCTTCGTGGCTCTCCCGCGCCAAATGCATTGAGCGAAGAATTCAAGGTCGAGCCATGCACTGGCCATTGCTGACGAGAGAGCGCACGAGCGCGCGAGAGCGAGAGCACATATTCAGCAGCTGAGCGAGCGCAGGCGATGCAAACAAGTGACGACACGACGGCTGCTGTTGCCTGTTGATGTCGTCGCTCTCGCACATTCGCTCTCACACTCGCCCACCGCCAAGCGCGCAAACCTGCTCTCTGCCCCCTGCCGAAAGACACTGGCTGGCGCTCTGGTCGTGCAATGGTTAGTTTGTCAGCGTTTGCCCTGCCGTTCGGTTGTGCTCTCGGTTGAACATCTGGAATTATTGCAAGTCGGTGGCGTTTTAACGTTGCGCGCGTTTTACGTACTTTTGCACTTCTTCTGTGTTTGCTGTTCTCTGTGTGTCCCGTGTTCCGTCGGTCGGTCGGCCGGCAAACGGCAAAACAAAGTGTTCGCCACACACACAAGTGCTAAAAGCAATTGCAATTAAAATTGGAATTGAAGAAGAGAGAAGAGCATTAAAAATTCAAATCAAATATTTGTCTGGGGCTCAGTGTAAATGCCCAAAAAGGTGCCAAGTGTGTTTGCCGCAGCTTAAAATATTATTTTTTTGTCGCCGCGTCCGTTTCCGTCTCCCCACCGTCTCCGTCGCCCCGTCCGCGTCTTCGTAAACCTCCTCGCGAGTGCCGCTATTCGTGTGCGTGTGTCAGTGTCTGTCCAAAATGTGCGAGCTGTAAGAGAATTGCAAACAAATCGCCAACGAAAATTAACTTGAGGAATCCAGCGAGCCGCAAGAAACGCGCCGAAAACGCGCCAAAAACGCGTAACGCGTTCGTTACAAGCAAACAGCAAACACACAAAAAGGAAATGCCGAAAAATCGAAAAATGCTGCTGCCCTTCCTGGCGCTGCTGCTCATGCTGCCCGCCCCGCAGCAGGCAGCGCAGCAGCGCTACGACCAGACGCCGCTCGACGCCAGTTCCTACTATCGCAGTGGCGTCGGCTCCGAGCTGGAGGGCACCTCGCCCGCGTCCTCGCTGGACGGTTTTCCGCGCCACAATCGCTGCGAGCCCATCACGATCTCCATCTGCAAGAACATTCCCTACAATGAGACTATAATGCCCAACCTGATTGGCCACACCAAGCAGGAGGAGGCGGGTCTCGAGGTGCATCAGTTTGCGCCGCTCGTCAAGATTGGCTGCAGCGCCGATCTGCAGCTGTTCCTCTGCTCGCTGTACGTGCCCGTCTGCACCATACTGGAGCATCCGATTCCGCCGTGTCGCTCGCTCTGCGAGTCCGCTCGCGTCTGCGAGAACCTTATGAAGACCTACAACTTCAACTGGCCCGAGAATCTCGAGTGCTCCAAGTTCCCCGTGCAGGGCAAGGGCGAACTCTGCGTCGCCGAGAACAACACGTCCTCGTCGTCGACGCCGGCGCCCACTCGCAGCGCCCCCAAGGTGACGACGCGCAAGCATCAGATCAGCGTCGATAGTCCGCATCGGAACATCGGATTCGTCTGTCCCGTCCAGCTGAAGACACCGCTGGGCATGGGATACGAGCTCAAAGTTGGCGGCAAGGTGAGTGCGGCTTCTTTTCTAATTTCCATGAAGTGGCAGACGAAACCACAAGAGTGCGAGCTCGAAAGAAGATCTGGGGATTGATGGGGAAACCAATTTGGGGGCCATGATTAATGAAATGAGATCACAGTTCGTCAGAAAATATGAAATTGCGGGCTGTTAAATGCTGTCTGAAAACAAATAATTATGAAGCGCGAGCAAAAGAGAACTGCGATTATAAATAGGGCAACGAAGAGCAGATAATCACATGCGTCGGAAAATACTAGCTATTCATTTCAAATAATTATCAGGCCCAATAATATCGGTAACACTAATAATAGATTGGGGATTAAAGGAGCTACGTGAAATTTTGTGTTGAGCTAAAAGATTAAGTTTATTACATTCTGCAACACGGCAAAAAGGAATTATTTTGTATATAGATTTTCATAGGGCTAAAAAGCAAAATGAAAATAGATCTAAAAGATTTTAAATGTCAATGAATTTAATTATGACAGTGGAATTAAAGCAACTAGAACTATTGGGAAACTGTTTAAACAATGGAAAATCTAACCAAAGAAGCAAATTTCTAAAAAATAATTTAATAATTTTCAGATGTCTAGAAATGAAAGTGATACGAACCAAGGAATTTACAATGTCTAGAAAGAATGCAAATTAATAAAAAAATAACTTCAAGATTTGCAGATGTCTAGGAATGAAAGTCATAAGTAACTAAGGAATTTACAATGTCTAGAAATTAAATTGATGCGTAACTAAGCAATTTAGGTAGTTCTACACAACTGCAATAGATCGAAATTGGTAGCAAGGTTTAACGATTAAAAATTAACGAGGAAATTCATAAAAAAGCGAAGTAATAATATTAGATATAGAGCTTGCTTGCAGTTCATCCAAATATCTCAGTTTTGTTTTGTTTGGCAATAGGTTGAGTTCTGCGAAGAGCATTTCAAATAGGTCAAACTGCTGTTGTTTTATGTCTTCATCTTGGGCCAGCACAAAGCCCAATTTGTTGTGCTCTTTCGGGTTCGGCTGGCAAACCCAAAGAACTGCCATATCCTGTTGCGCAGTGGAATTAATTTCAACCACCGCAACAGCAGGGAGCCTGACGCGAGTCACCCTGTGCCTGGGCATGGTTGCGATCTACCTGCTTGGCGTTCAAGCGAGCAGGTAAAACTATCGGAGAAGTGAACCAAAAATACTCTACACTTCTTTCGCGGTCGCTTCTTCTCTTTGGCATTGTCTGCTTGAACTGAAACCAGTTTGTCAGTTACCGCTGCAATTCGTGCTGCCTGCTTATATAGCTTACAGTTTCGTTTACGTTTATAACCCCCCCCCCCCAACCAGTCGAAAAGAAGCGGGCACTTATTGACTGGTCGCCCCCTCAGATGTTCTCAACGCATTTTCACGTTGTGCTCGTGTATAATTAATTTCCCAGCTCGCAGTCGGCTCCTCCCAATCATCATCATCATCAGCATTATCGCCGCGCTCATGAGCACGGGGAACACTATTGGCTCGACTGTTTACTTTACGCCCAGCCCCCCTCCCCCCCTCGCTGCACCTCTTTGGCTGGTTGTTTTTATGACTGATGATCGAATGTTGTTATTTTTGTTATTTTTCTTCTGGCTTTGCCGAGTGCGCGTTGCCTGCGTTTGCTCTGCTCTATTTTGAACAATTCACATTGCTCGAGAGCTCGATGCCACACATCCTTGACGCATTCCTTGTTGCCATGTGTAAAGCGCATTAAATACTTTGAGGCAGGATAATTCACACTTCACACTTCTGCTCCGCTCGCCGCGCGTATCTGACGGATACTCAGATACATGTCTAGCTGCCGGCTACGCTTTGCTTTCCTCTTCTTTTTTCTCTGCCTGTGTGTGTGTTTTATTTCTTTTCCACGTCTCATTCGTCTTCTCTGTTTCGAGGCTGTGTGTTGAATTCCTCATCATCAGCAGCAGCAGCAGGAAAATACAACTCGAAGCCTTCTTAGACTCAAATGCCGTTCCTTATTTTCGTTTTTTTTTTTATTTTTTAGAGCAGCGTGCGAAATTCAGCAGCTTGTTGGATGCACACACGAGTTTGTAGTCGAGGCAGCGGGCTCAAGGTGCTCCAAGTGGTAGGAGTGGGCTCTAATTGTGGGGCAGATTAGTTTGCCTGCTAATGATAGAGCACTTTGTCACTGCAAAGCGTTCCGAATGTCTCCATAAATCTAGGCACAAACGATAGCGCTCAAGCGTGCCTCAGAGTAGACTGCTTAGAGTGTGTCAGGACACATTTAGTAGCTGAAGATTAAAAAGAAAGCGCTTTGAAGGCAAGACTTTTTACCATCAATTGTCGATTGCTTAAACTACTGGAAAATTAAATAGACACTCTTATTAATTTGAAAAATTCATTATATTTCACTTCATCAAAATTAGAGTATTTAGTATTAGAGTATTTCGGTTTCTGTGAAATTAAATAGATATAATTATAAATTTGAAAATTGCATTATATTTCACTTCATACTCATTAAAGAATTTAGTCTTTGGCGTATACCTGAACTTTATTTTGTTGTCTGTAAAATGAAATAGATAAAGGTAATTATAAATTTGAAAATCGAATAAATTTTAATTTTATAATATCATAACAATTTATAGACTACTTTATAATTAACCTATCTTCGAATTTTATTTTGATTGCTGCCAAATAATGCAATATTTATAAATTTGAAAATTGCATTAATTTCCTTTTCATCCAATATAACAACCATTAGAGTACTTTATCATTGGCCTACCTTTAAATTTTATGTTGACTTCTGTGAAATGAAATAGAATTGATTATAAATTTGATAAAACTGCATAAATTTTGATATTAGTAAAAATAACAGAATAACAAGTATTAGAGTATTTAATCATTGACCAATCTTCGAAATCGAAAGCTGGGGAATAATGGATTAAATGTTTATACTTTTAAAATTGCATTAATTTGTTATTCATCAAATATAACATTCAATAAAGTACTTTGTCGTTGACCTGACTCCGAATTCCATTTTGATTGCTGGGAAATAAAATAGATATAGATTATACATTTGAAAATCGAACAAATTTTGATTTTATTAAATATCACACAAATCTGTAGAGTACTTTATCACCTTTGCTTTCTATTTTGGTTTCGGGGAAGTAAAATATATATAAATAAATATCACAGCAATGATTAGAGTACTTTATATATTGACCTATTTTCGAATTCGATTTATTTATAAATTTGACAATTGCATTAATTTGCTATTCATCAAATAGAATACTCATTAGAGTGCTTTATCATTGAGCTATCTTCGAATTCTATTTTTGGTTTGCTGCTTTCATTGGCGTGTTGCAAATGCTGGGATTGTGAAATACACTGGCACATTCAAAGAATTCCCAATCAATTGAGCTCTATGCGTAATCCAATACCACAACAATCCTGAACGAGTTCCCCTTTCGCCCCCTCCCCCCCATGTTTCATTAACCATTCGAGCGCATGCCGCCTGCCATTTCGTCAATTTGTTGGACAACTGCCAGGGGCGTGAGGGGGGGGGGGAGTGAGGCTGTCTGGGTGCGTTTAAAAACGAGCGGATTAAGTTTACGCACTGACAGCGCTGCCTGGGCCAATGCTCGATTGATGATTGTATGTGTGTGGAGGAGGGTACGGGGCAGGGGGGGCGAGAGGATGGAATGAATTAATCAAAGACCGCGCAGCGCATTCTGGGGGCAATTTTGGGGATCTCCTGTGGCAGTGTTGCTTGTTTTTGTTGTGTGGAAAATCGTAAAACCATTAAAAGCCTCATTTGAAACGATTTTGACGCGTTTTAGGATCCAAGCGAGACAGGATTCGATTTGTAGGGCGCCCCTTGCCACACAGCATAATTTGCGGCATGAACTGAACGCCATTAGGCGTTCTAGTGGGCGTGGCGACCTTTTAATTGATGGAAATGGAAATGGCGCAATGAAAAGCAAAGCAGCCAAGCGAAACTGTAATTGATTGTCCAACTGCTAATCCCGAATTCCCAGTTATCCTTTTTTTTCTGTCTGTGGCTGTCAATGAGACGCCTCGCTGCCTTTGCGGCCAAGAAGGCGTGGCATATGTCGATTGTCCGGCAAGCATCATGTTGATATTCCTCGAGCTAATTTAATTGAAAATGCTTTTTTGCTATGTTGCTTTGTTGGCTTTTTCATCGAGTCATTTGCCTCTCACAAAGGTCAATATTGTGAATGTTAATTTGTGTAAAAGGCTTTCACAGCCAAGGGCCAAGATGTTTATTGTGCTTTTATTGGCGAGCCAGGGAAATGACTTATGATAATTGATTGAGATATTATGTGTCCAACAATAAAGGACCTCCGCATTGCCCGGCCAGGGCCAGTTCAAAGTTCTTTTGTAGCCATTGTGTGCATTGCCAGCAGCCAAATGAGGGCGGAGTAATCTTATTTGCTTTGATGATGGAGCGCCCCGAGGAAGTGCTTCTTTCAAAAGTCATCGTGTTTTGCTAGCAGCATCTTGGCCTAATGACAATTTGCTAGTTGCAAACAACCCTTGGTGGCTTCAAATGTTTACGCAGTAAAATCTGCCTGAAACGATTGCTTGAGCTCGCTTTCATAACAATTTCTGGATTTAACTTCTACTATTCTTTTCTGTCAGCAATTATACGCAAGTAGATTTATTTAAATAATAATAACTACAGACATTTCTGGTTTTAAAGCGTGCTTCTGCTATTCTCTTCTGTCAGCAATTATGCAAAAATAGATTTATTTGGATTTTAACTATTTGCTCAGTCCATTTCTATCACAAGTCCGCTGATATTTTGAGCTTAAGCCAGCGCTAATTAAGCGAACATCGATTAATGAGCAGCAGCAGAAAAACAGTTCTGTTAAATGAGCCGTAAGAAGTTGAGAAACTCCGCTCAAAAGTTGCAAATGATATGATAATTCGCCGGCAGTAAGTTTCTTATATCGAATTTGCATTGACTGACTCTCTCTCTCTCTCCCTTTCTCTGCGTGTTTGCTCTCTTATTTGCTTTGCCGTTAGCATTCATCATTATCGACATTCGGAGAGGCTTACGACTAATCTCTGGGCTACACGAAGTCGCCTCATAATCATTTAGTGGGCTAAAGCTCTTAACCCCGCAGCCCAGAGGTCAGCAGCATGTTCGTCGATTCCCCTTGCTTCTCTCTCATTCGTTGTTGTTGTCTCCTGCTGCGTATCTGTGCAATTTATTGTGCGCAATGTCCTTTAACAAATATCCAGCGTGGAGCTCGGGGCCGAGGCGCATTAAAACTATAATCCACTTAATATTTTCCGCTCGAATTGTTCAATTTATAACCAATAAATGCGAAGCCTGCTCCTCGATTATTTATTTATTTTTCGGCCTGCAATCGCAGCACCAACGACAACATTTTCAACTCAATTAATTTACGGGCAACAAAAAGAATAACAAGCTGAAACTTCCGGCTACTTAAGCACACTCGCTCTCACATGAGAGTCGTGTGTTCGTGTGTCCTTGTGCATGGACAATCCTTGTAAATCCATAAAAATTACCAGAGGACTTCAAGGCAAACAATTTGCTCTTGTTTTTACTCCCATTTTATTTATTTCCTTACGTTCACGTTCTTCTTGTTGCTGTTGTTGCGATTTTTCTATTCGCTTCTCAGCAGCTTTGAGTGACTGGACAGCACGATAACAACTACAACAACAACTACAACTACAACAACAGCGGCGACAACTAAGTGGCAACAACATTGTTTAACAGGACATGTTGCCTTTGCCCCACTCCCGCCCTATTTTGTCATCCGCTTTTGCTCCTTTGTCCCCGGGCAGCAACTTGAAAGTGAAACTGTAAACAAGTGTTTTTTTCTCGAGCTATACTTCAAACTTTAAGTAGATAAATATAACTTGCTTGCCAGTTCAATTTTAACGAACGAAAGCACATTAAAGTGCAGCTTTTTAGTTATCACTGATGAGAGCTGCAGCAGCGGACTCTGAAAAGGTAAAGAAATTATTGAACAGCGGAAATAAGCAAAAGAAAACTGGAAGTGAATTGAAAATTTGGCAGTAGAGTAGCAATATTTCTGTATTTCATTCATTTCAATAAGGCAAATGGTATTTTAATGTAGTTACAGTCATTTCTTGAAAGTTGGCAGACCTCTTTACTCTTTTATGTTTACAGAAATTATTATATATCCTACTTGGGCGCATTTCAAAAAGTATTTGATTCTCGATTAGATTCTGTATTTCAGTATTAAACTGCATTTACAAACTATTTTTCAAAGTTGGCAGACCTCTTTACTTTATTTATTTATTTTACTTGAGTGTATTTTTAACACATTTAAATCTTCATTGATTTATTATATAATGCATTCACAGACTGTGAATTAGAGATTGGAATACCATTTTTATAAAACTCACAAAATTTATTTATATTCTACTTGAGCGCATTCCAAAAATATTTGATTTTCGATTGATTTCTTATTTATTTATTTTACTTGAGTGTATTTTAAATACATTTAAATCTTGATTGATCTCTTTAGTTCGTCCATTTCATTAAAGTGAATAGTATTTTAATACATTCGCAGACTGTTTTTGAAGATTCAAATATATCTTCTTAATTTTATAAAACTCACAGAATTTATTTATCTTTTTTGAGTGTAAATATATTTGAGAGTTCATTGATTTGTGGATTTTATTCATTTCAATAATGCAAATAGTATTATAATGCATCCACAAACTGTTTTTAGAGATTTTTTTAATAAAATTTATTTATCTTACTTCAGTGTCAATATATTTGACTCTTAATCTATTTGTGATTTGTGTTTAATTTATTTCAATAATGCGAATAGTATTTTAAACCACACACAGATTGTTTTGAGAGGTTTTCATTGTTATAAAACTCATGGAATTTCTTTATTTTTATAGAGTGTTTTAAAATATATTTCAAATGTGGTAAATTTCTGTATAGAGTTCATTTTGTGACTATTATGTGAATATTACAATTATGTTTGGTAGGCACCTCACTAATTTTGTGAAAAAGTTCACAAAATGTACTTATTTTACTCGAGTCTATTCTAATTATATTCGAATATTATTTGATCCAAGATTCCCGCATCTAGTTGGCAGTGTTTTCTTCACAAAGTTAAAGACGAAAGCTCACGCGTTGCTTCACATAAAGAGTGTATCGGGCGTGAAGTTTTCCACGGCGTCCCACGCAGAAAGTGAACTCATGATAGATTGGCCAACTGACTGACAACTTGGCGACTGTCGCGCACTTCCATTTCACAAGTTGTCGCCAGTGTTTTGAGCTGTTGAGCATATGTGTGGGTTTTGTTATTACCACATGGTAAACACATTTCGACAAAACTTCGAGAGACTCGTGTTTATCCGACTTATGCGCGAATGAATACGAGTACAGCAGCGTGAGTGTGAATGCGATTGTGAGTACTCGCATGAGTTACGAGTATGTTATGTCGATGTGGAGTTGTGCTGTGTTTTCATGGCCCGTCGGCTCTGCTAAATGCTAATGCTAAGCTGTGACTTTTGCCTGACAGCCGCCTGTTAAAATATTTAATTACAGCCATTTAATGACAGTCCACGCGCCAATCGAAAAGCCCCCCCAAAACCCCAAAACCAAATGAAGCGAAACGAAGCGAAACCAGACCAACCCCAAGCCATGGCGAAAATCTACCATTTGCTGTAATAACTGGCCAACAACTGACCGCACCCAGCGTTAAAGTCAGCACACAATTCGGTTGACACTTTTTTCTGTTGCTGCAGTAAATAAACTGAAACCAGAACTCGATGTGGAAGTGGAACTATCGATGGCAGCGGGGCCCAGAGAACAGACATGCCCAATGAATCGTTAATGTGGCGCTTTAATTGAATACTTTTCGCTAGATTAAAGATACTCTAAAGTCTGAAAGCTTTGTTTTGCTTGCAGCATAAATTTAACTTGAATTTCGACAATTTGCTGCTGTCTGCTTTATTTCGCTATCAAATTAGAAGACTGCCTTAATTTTCTAAGGTTTTTTGATGGAACTTTTAGTTAATTTCTTAAAGTACTTGACATTTTCCAACAAGCTCTTTATCGACTGCAGTCAGATATACTTGTATTTCTATAGTTTCGTGCACTGCAGTGGCTTTCGTTTTTGCGAGATGCATTAACAAATGTCTGTTCAACAAGTTGCAAGTCAAGTTATTGTTGGTTTTGGGCTGCTTCAGGTAAGGGGGCTCTCTATAGCATGGCTGCTTCTAACCTCAAAATCCCATTTGCTGTGCCTTCGGCTTACGCCGGGCTTTGCAACGTGCAATGTGTGCGCTTTTTGTGTTGCAGCAACTAGACCAGAAGCACAGGCATATAGTTTTTAGTCGCACACCGCTGCATGTTTAATCATCGTTCCAATTGCCCCGCCATCTCCGACTCCATCTGTGTTTAATCCTGCTATTCAGATCGCAAAACAATGTGCCATGCTATGTTCTCTTTCTTTTTTTGTGCGGGGGCTTTTGCAAATATTTTGTGAAGTGGCTTTTGATTTTGCACCTACCGCAGTGCTCCACTTTGGGGCACGGTGAAGCGCCGCCCCCTCCATCGCTACCGCCGGCAAAATTTGACACAATTAAAAACAAAAGCAACAAGCCGACGGACGACAAAACAAATGTCAGCCACAAAGCAGACATCCTTTTTTGTTCATGTTGTCTGTTTGTTTATTGTTCGCATTGTTCGCTAAGCGCTGCGCCATTTTGTGACCAAAGGCATCCCACAGATACTTAGATGCTGAGCCACAGATACAGATACATTTGTACGTGCACAAATGCAGATGGAGCTGCAGAGATACATTATGTGTGTGTCTGTGTGTGTGATTGTGTGTCAGAGGCAAACTGTCTGATGAATTTATAATGCCCATTGTCTGTTTGGGCCAGACAATTGGCAAACATTGGCAACAAAAGCAAAAGAACTTGGCCCATAAATAAGCGCTAGCCGAAAGCCGAAAGGGCCGCCACACAAGATGGCCAGCCCTGAGCCCCGACCGACTGACATATTATGCAGGCCTTGGGCCAATAAACTCTTAGCAAACTTGCCGCTGACCTGCTCCATAAATAATACTCGTACTCGCTTCCAGAATTGAAATCGTTTTCGGGCAGCCTCATAACATAACATAGCATAACAAACACGCTGGCTGCTGCGCCGCTTGGGGAGCTTGGGGACTGCTTTTGGGCAAATACAAATTGCAATTGCCAGTTAACACCTTGGCTAGGGCTGCCATAAACGGATTCGATTTTGAATTGCCATCGCATCGGGTTAGCTTAATTAAAACGAAACACGCGCACGAATCGAACATCCAGTTCCAGTTTCAGTTCCAGTTTCAGTTTCAGGAGCTGCATCCAAAGTCCGCAAATGGGCAGCGACGCTGAAACTTGTTTGCCACATTTGTCCCCATGGCGTCGAATGTATAACGCGAGTTCGACTCCGACTACGACTCCAAGTGCGAGTCCAACTCCAACTCGCTGTCAGGGCAGGCAGGCAAAAGGCAAATCATAAATTTTATGCTTAGTGCTTTGGCTTTGGCGATAGTCCCTGGGGCAAATGTGCTCCACCGAGAGCTGCGTGTGTGTGCGTGCGTGCGCGTGTAGGCTGTGAAGCGGGTTTATAAAGAAGTTGTTAAAGGTTTACGAGCCAGAGACAGAGCCAGAGCAGGAAACGAGAAGGTTGCAACTTAAGGTCCACCTTAACTCCGCAAATGATAATGGCAAACAGCTGCTGAAGCTTCAGCGTCGACTTCGACTTCGGGCTTCATTAGCACAGCGTGGCGATTACGGTGTGACAATGCCTTAAATAATCAGCCCCAATAAATTACAATATATCTGAGCTGGGGCTCTAAGCTGCTTAAGTAATTTCCGTTTACACCTGCAAATCAGCTGCAGATTGCTGCAAAACAGTTCAATTAAAGCTCATTTCCATATTGCGACGAACTGTGGGAATGAGGTTGTAGAATATTTGCGAATATTTGCGAACGACTTCATAGAGTTGTCAAGTGCAGTTTGCTGCAACTGGAATGTTTGTTGCGCTCTCCCACACAACTCTGGTTTTAGAGTTGCCACCCACCTTATGACAGCCTCGTTAAGTTGGCTGCGCTTCGACATTCCGTGCTTAGCCTGACTTCATGTGATCGTAGTAGATTGAATTGGAACAAGAGGGTTATTCAATTAGCTGTGGCTAGGGCCAACGACACGGCATGAAATCCATTATTGCAAATGCTTTTCTTTAGTTCAACCATAAATAAATACTTAAGGAACCATTAGGAGACCTATTATTTAGCTCCAACTACATGGAAGTCTACGCAGCGCACAACTGTCGGATGCTTTGCTCAAAAATGCTGACAGAGGCTATTAATTAAGCGCAGGCAGGCATACGAGTCTTAGACTCTGCCTTGGAGTGCCACGAACACGTCTTCGACTTAGACTTTGTCTTCAGCTGGTGTACTACAAATGGTCGAGTTGGGAAATATGCAGCAAACAACAGCAGAAAGCAAGAGCGAGAGAGCGGGAGAGCGAGAGAGCGAGAGAGCGACAGCTGCCATAAGAAGACATTTGTAATCATCTTCAATCATAACATAGACATTGAGACACGCACACACCCAGTGTGAATAAAGCGAGATGGCAAACCAGGGAGCGAGCGAGCGAGAGGGCAGATAGTTAAGTAGTCGCAACGTAAACTCTATTTGTAGCTAGCTGTAAGTAAGTAAGTGCATTTTCAGCCAGCATCTGTGGCTGTGGCTGCCCCTAATGAACCAACTTAAAATTGTCATAACTGTAAATCATGACAACTATGGAACGTGCATACATATGTGGAGCAATCAGAGACAGAGATAGCGCTACAGATTGACGGAGCGAGAGAGCGAGAGAGCGAGAGAGGGAGAGAGGGAGGAAGAGATAGCAAGAGACTGGACATGACGGGCGTGGGCTGCATATGAAGTGAACTAAAACAAAACTACGACTTGTGACAGCTGTGCGGCAATGACGAATTTCAAATACACTCTCCAGTTAGTCAAAAGAACTTTCTTTTAAATAGATCTTGTTTGATGTATGTTCATTTTATTTGTTTATTGGTAAATTTTAATTGAATCATGAGAACAATAAGATTACAGATCTACAATAAATGAATTAAGATACTTTTTCAATGTATAAATATGAAATTTGAGCAATTAAAAGAGTTTTAGTTGGAAACGAAAATAAAGGAAAAAAAGTTGATTTGGATTATTAGAAATAATTAAAAAAAATTTTAGAAACTTTCACTTATTATTGAATTGCATGAAGATATTTTCTCAAAGTATTAATTATTATTCGTAAATTTTACAATTTTGTTTAGAAACTTTGACTTAATATTTGTTGCTCTTTGGGATCGTTAAATTTAGCTTTTCTTAAATAAATTTAAGTTGGAGTGAAGGAAGTAGGAAGCTTAAGATCTAGTTGGGGTTCGCAGCGTAAAATGTTGATTACTTGCAATCAACAAGCAAGCAAATCAATAAGCCCTATTTATAGAATCTCCAACTGCTTCACTCGACCTGTTACAAAGCAGTTGGGAAACGAGTTGAGCCCCACACACAACTAAATAAATAACCTACAGCTGGCTGGGGCACGATGGGCACGAAGAAGGAGAGAGAGAGAGGCGAGATACAGCCACTGATAGGAGAGACTTGAGGCTGATGATGGATCGGCATCGGCAACGTTTTGATGCCGAGATGTGCATGTCTGGGCCAATTGAAACTGTAGCATTGAAACTTGTTTGGCTAGGCCGGAGAAGGCCAAACTGTGGACTGTGGGCTCATCCAGCGGAGGCTCTGAAGTTGCAACTAGAGCTGTGATGCTGATCTGTCATGAGGGCCATTTGACATGGGGCAGCAATTTGATTACAGCGTTAATTACAATGAACGTGCCAGATAAGGACGGTCGGCCAAAGGGAACCGAGGAGCGACAAACACACGGTCACAGTGACAAACCGAGAGCGAGACGAGGGCTCAGTAGGCACCGACAACAGCAGCAACCTGCGCCTAGGGGGCTCAGATGACAAATCACAACGATAACATGGTTCGTGATGTCTGATTTCAGTTGCCTGATTCCTGATGCCTGATTCCTGATGTCTGATTTGTGGCTTCATGTTTTCTGCAAAGTCAAATTGTGAATGTCAACGATTATGAATGGGGCAGGGGAAAACAGTGCTGCGATAGTTGCCATATTGCGTGCAGTTTGTCTGACAGCTGGATGGCATTACGTCAATGAAATTGTTGGCCCTCTGTTTTGTTGCAAATACAGATCGACGAGTGCGAATCGTGTGTAGCCTACTTTTATTTGTGAACTCGTTGCTATCTAGATTTGCGTGACGCGGCTCTGAATTTTCAGGCAGTTCGATAGAGAACGTTGACGAAATAACAGAGACATGCTACCCCTCTTGATTTATGTGAGCTCGGGGGGACTGGGGAGCGAGCACACATTACATTGAGAAATTTGGTGTAATTTGGCGCATGTTTTTAGTTAAACGCTTCTTATCAGGCAAATTGGAGAAATACGATGCCAGCGAGCAGGAAGCAGCTCTTGCATGTCGTTGATGAATTTGTGGCGTGTGCGTCGCTCAAATCGTGACCAAATTGTGTTAGCTTCGGGTGGGTTTGGGGCAGCACACTGAAACGACATGTCGGAAGGGCCAACAGGCACGATAACTCTGCGAAGTCAAGAGTTGAAAAGGTTTTTGTAGGTCAGAAAACATTTGCTGTGTTGTAATAGAGCATTTGATGGGAGATAAGCGAAACATGACTGATTGTGCGACTACAACTCTGGAGTGACTCTTCAGCTGGCAGTCTTTTAGTTCGTCGGCAGGTTCTACTCTATGATTTATGTGTCAGACACACACCCAAACAGTTGGTCCACAAATTGTGGTATTTTGAGTGCGGTTGGAAAAATCATAACTAGCATTTTGTGTCGGTTTTTGCGGCATCTCTTGACCCCCTTTGGCTGCACAAGTTTCTATCAATTTGCACGAGCCTCAACAATGAACCACAATCAATTAGACAAAGCTCGCCATAAGACAGAGCGAGAGTGAGGCCTTGGGGCTGCACATAAACAAACTCTTGCAAACCATTTTTCATGCAATTAAAACACAGACAAGGCAGCAATTTAATTGAATAACAAGTTGCAGTCCAAGCAGCAACAGAAAAAGAGTAAAAATTGTCGTAAAATTCTGTAGGCAGCTCCTCCAATCTCGATGAAATCTGCGGGGAGGGAAGGCATGGGGAGGTACACAAGGCATATGCCAGAATCCGACACGTGTCTCAAAGTAAAGTTTAATTTAATTAAAATTTCTGCACTGCCCAAGACTGAAGCTGCTGCTGCTGCTTGTCCTGCTTCTGTTGGGCTGTCTGTAGCTGTAAGTTTCGAGACGGTAGATGATCTATCGCACGCATGCCGCATGCCGCATGCCACACAATCAGAGCAGCTGGCTGGAGCAGGAGTTGCGATGGACACGCACAGATGGCGGAGATGCGGCCACGAAGTTCGCTTCACTGCTCGCAGGTGGGTTAAGAAAGAGAGCCCACATCAAGATTTGCCTTATGTGCGGATTTCACTAACTCAAATGAGGGCTCACTGCGTTTTATGGCGCAGTTCAGCACTCAACTTTGGCCGACAGTAAAAGAGTTGAGTGTTGACGTTTTATAGTTGCAAACATCTAGTTTTAATTTGCAGGTTCATTAACATTTGCGAGCGTGGCGCTGTTGGCAGTAAAGCGCTTTTACTCCAGCGATATCAGCGTGTTAACAGCACAATAACATTGATGTAATGTGCATGCTAATGAAACAGTCAAGACCAGGAAAACACACACTGCAGTTAATTTCAAAGTTAGGGCATTGCAAGTTCGCTTTTACACACGCATTCCTGTCAGGCAGGTGAGAAAACAGTCAAGTGCCGGGGCAAGGACAGGAACAGGGAGCGCAAATGTGGCGCAGAGTGAAAGAAAGACAGTCGAAACATTTGCCTACATCCGTCTTGGGTGCCACTAGTTGCTGCAACTACCCTACATCTGTCTGCGCTCTGGAAGTGAAAATTGAAAATTGCCGGCTAAGTTGCAAGTCGCCGTTGCAACAACGACCTTAAATGGCAAGTGGTTGACGTAGGAACGCCTATGGATATCGACGATTAAACCCATTAGAGACCATTATAATAATACGACCACTCTTCGCATTTGGCTTCGCTGCGGCTTTTATTCAGTCTACCACAAGCATTTGTGCCAGTTTGGCGCACAAAAATTTACAATTAAAGTTGGCGATTAAATTGCTGCGATAGCCTTGCATCGATTACAAATATGCTTTGATTACATTATTTATAGAGTGAAAGCCTCCCCACTCCACAGTCCCCAATCCCCAGTTCGCAGTGCTCAGTCCCCAGACGACGGCTCTTGGCCTCTTGGCTGCGATGCCTATCTATGTTAGAGGCGACCGAGTTTATCTTTGGCGATAAACATAAATGCGATTTTTAGCCAGCGAGCGCTTGTAGTGCGTAATTTATGGCCATTTGTGTCTATGACTTTATCTTGAAAGGAAATTAGCTATGCAAAGGCGCAAAAACTATATACAAGTACAATATATATATAGTGCAGATATAAATGCCAGTCGTTGTGGCGACGCCAAAGTGTTTGCCTCCAACTCCAACTGGGCACGACTAATTTGGTGGCTGGCTCGCAATGCATTGCATTATCGAATTTAAATTGCAATTCTGCACTTTTTTTGTTGTCTTTTTTTGTTGGCGCCTTTGATGGCAACTGATACAATTTCCAATCGATTGCACAGGAAGTTGGCGCAATTTTTGGCACTTCAACTGTGCAAAATACTTTGCCACCTTTAACGGACTGACAGTTTACACGCTTCGAACGCCATTTACGATGAGCTGCGCGTTTTGGTTGCGGCCAAGTTTTTACAGGGCTAGCACTGTGATTTTGGTGTGGATTACATTTGAATGGATAGACACATAGCTATATATATTGTATATGGTTAGCTACAGCATTTTAGCTGCATTTGCGGTGCTGTGTAATCAAAAACTGTGTCGCTGCCTCTATGTGTGTGTTACCCATCAATAAGAATGTGAAATTCGATATGCAGGCTGCAATTAGCATGCAGCTAATGTTATTGAAAACAGCTACAATTTAAACAGCAATTTATAACTGCAATTGTGGGAGGTAAAGAGTTAGCAGCCCTGGCAAAGAGCAAGAAGAGGCACCCAGACTATGAAGCAGAAGTAAAGTTGTGAAGCAGCGATCGTGAGAGAAGGAAGCGTAAAGATAAAAAAAATGTAATTTTGGGGGCAAAACCTTAAGTTTTAAGACCCAATATATTCAACTTTTAAACGTTCATAGTTTTTATAATATATTACCATAAAAAATAATCTTACATATGTCAAAGCTATTCAGTGTTTCTATACCGAAGCTCGAGATGGCGCACCCGTTGTATTTCCTAATACAAAACAATCTCTTGCATTTGTGCTGGGAAAATTAATATTTAATAATGTGAGCAATTGCTGCAGTCGTTGTTTTAGTTTTTAATGGCACCGTCTCTTCGTCCGGTTGGCATAAAAAATGCCTTGCTCGCTTTTCTCAAAATGTTTTCAATTTGTTTGGCACTTAAAAGCTAGCACCTCGCTGATTGTTGAATATTTACACTATTTTTAGCACTAATTGCCAAGCCGCATAGCCCATTTAAGCCATCTAAATTCATTTTTACTTTTATGGCCAACCACTTGCCAACCGCCAGCAACAATGGAAATTCGGCAAGCGCAACAACAAAACACCAACAGACAACAAACAAAAAAATGCATTGAAATAAAATAAAATGCAATAATTTGGCAAACACGAAAAGCGCCGCAGGACGCAAACAGTTTCTGATGCAGCCAAACAAACAAGGCAACCAAAAAAATCCAGTTATGCGTCAATTCACATTCAAACTAACTCACACACACACAAACTTGAATGCATATTTCATACATGTCCTCGGGCGTCCAACAAAAAAAAACGAAAAAAGTCTCGCAAAGTATTGCAAAATGTTGCAATAAAGTTAAAATTTTTGCGAGCGCTTAGACAATTTGAATAAACGTAGCAAAAATATAAATATAAATAGAATAAAACAGAATGAGCAAATGGAGGCATGCAACAAATTGAAAAGGCATGCGAAGAAATGCAAATGTGGCAATTGCTGTTGACTCGCTGCCTTGTTGCTGCAACATGTTGCCAGTCCGCGTCCGAGACTGAGCTTGAGTCCGAGCCAATTGCAATCGCAATTTCAATTCCAATGCCAATTGCAATGATTAGCCAAGGGAACCGCCTGTTGCTGTTGCCGGTTCTGTTGCTCTGGCCAAATGCCTGACGGCAATTTTCACAGTTTTCACAGTTGGCAGAAGAGAAAACTACAACTTGCGACTACGACTTACGAGTTGCTAGTTGGCAGTCAGTCAAACCGTGCCACAACTGTGGGTGCCTTTTTCCTTGTCGACCAACTTGTTTTTTACCATTTCACCGTTTTCCTTTTTCCGTTCTCCATTGCTGCTGCTTCTTGGCTATTTCGTTTGGCACAGAAATGCGCGTCTATTGACAGTGGCCATAATTTGTTTGTCTAGCTGCAGTTGCAGTCGCAGTCGCAGTCGCAGACTGCGGCAGGCAGGGCGTGGCAAGCGTGTGGAGTGGCAATTGCTCAGAGCCTGAATCCGTCTCTGCCTTTCGTCATTGTTGATGCTGATGGCTTAAATATTAGTTTTACTCTCTGTGCCTGTGTCTGTGTCTGTGGCGTGTTTCGGCCACAAAACTGTTGACAGTTATAAATGATGGGGCATGCAACAGCAACAGCAACAGCAACAGCAAAGGCAGCATGTGGGCTGTGCGGCAGCAGTTAGCGGAAATATATATAAAGTGTACGAAAAAAGACTCGAAGCCGTTCAAGGTTCAACTGCAGTAGCTGTAAGTGGCAAGTTGGCCAACAGTTCAGAGCGCAAAACTAAAGACAATACCAATTACGCAACGAGAACGAGTGCTCAAGAAACGCCCCACGACGACTGACAACTTGAGGTCTGACTGCAAATATCTTCAATCTTTAGTTGCAGCAAAAGTTTAAGGCGCAAACTTGGCGTATTTGAATTTATTTGTATTATTTGTTTTGTATTTGAATAATACACTTAATTAGCTGTGGTTCCCATTTAAAAGCTCTCATATTGCACATTTGATTTTGCCCAAATAAATTTACAAAGTTGCTTTAATTAGAAAGAAGAATGAAGAATCAGTTTTAGCGGTCTTCATTCAATTTATTATATTTATTTACTACTATACAATATACACCTAATTGCTGGTTTTGCACTTGGTTTCTATGTATTTAAAAGCAGCTCAAATTGCACATTAGATTTTGCCTAAATGAATTTACAACGTTGCTTTATTTTAGAAACATACTAAGAATAAAGTTTAGCGGTCTTCATTCAATTTATTATATTTAATCACTATTGAATAATACGCTAAATTAGCTCTTTTTGCACTTGAGTTCTAACTAGCATAAAACACATTTTTATCAGTAAATATTACTTATTATTATTACGAGTATTGTGTGCATTTCCACACAGTTGATATTCGCATTAAGATTAGTTTTTGCGTGAATAAAATTTGAATATTTTCTTAAACTAAGTAAAAGTTTCTGATGCGTAGCGTAATTGATTCAATTCATTTTGTTTATACTATTTACTAAATAAAACACTTCATTAGCTCATTTAACACTTGGATTCTGACTAACATAAATCATACTTTTAATAGGAATATTTTGTTCTATTAGTTTATGTCTAAATTAATATAGATAAATTTCGTTAATCCAGCAAAAGTTGAGTAATCAAGCTGATCATTTTTAAGTCAATTTATTTTACTTATTCACTATTAAGCAATACACTGAATTAGCTACTTTGCGCTTGATTTCTAAATAATATAAAACACACTTTTAAGAGAAAAATTCTGTCTTTTTATGCACAGTTTGAATTGCACATTAGTTTTAGCGTAACTGAAATTTAAACATTTGCTTCAATTGGGGAAAAGTGTAAGCAACAAGCTTAGCTTACTTGATTCAATTTATCTTATTTATAATATTTGCTAAATGATACACTTAACTAGCTCTTATTGCACTTGGGTTCTAATTAGTATAAATCATATTTTTATCAGTTATATTATTGTGTATGGTGTATTTACATACAGTTCAAATTACACGTTAGTTTTTGTGTAATTAAATCTTGAGCATTGCTTTAATTATGCCAGCTTCCAGTTTGTGGCTGTACTAAGATAATTTGGCTTTATTTGTTACACAAATTTTAGTGAATGCTGCTTGCGAGTGTTGCGGGCTGTTCTCGTGTCAACTGATAGCTAAATGATATACAAACTCATATCAAGGTACTTATTAACTCTGCCACTCGTCGTCGCTGTGGCAACCGCCAGCCGACAGCAGCAGCAGCAATGTGCGGCAACTATTTGGTGTCGGCTCCTGGAACAGAGATGCGGAGCGAGTGTCCCTTTAGCGGTGTTGCTGCTGTTGTTGCAGTTACACTTACTTCACTCACCGCATATCATATCATGTTGCACAGGCCGCAAACTCGACCACAATGTGTGGCATGATGCGTACGCTGATATGATATAAAGCTCGGCGTTGCACGTCCGACCATTTCCCAGGCCACCTTCCGCGCTGTTGTCGATGTTGTTGCCACAGCAATGGGAACGTTGCCAGCGCCTGCATCTTCATAATGAAACGTGTCAATTTACATGAGAATGAGACTGAAAATTAAAATGCTTTCCCTCTCTCTCTCTCTTTTCGTCGCGCTCTTGTAAGACGGCGCTTAAGTGTTTCTTTTTATGGTGCCAGGGCCAGGCGCAAGCTCAGTTGTGGGCTGGCGCAATCTTTTTACGGCCAGCTGCTTGCATCCTGGCGGGAGTCGCCGCGATTCGTTTGGGGCGATGAGACACGTATTATTTACAGCAAATTATCAAACTGCTTTGCATATCATAAAAAGGATTTTTATGTTTGCCATCATTAAGTATAATAATCTGCCGCTGAGGACTGCCGTCGTGATAAAAGCAAATACACTGCCAGCCACATGCAAGTAGAAGAAGGTGCTCGCTTGGCAGCAGTAGAAAATCGGCAGGCTACTAATTTTTAAGCTGATTAAAAGCCATCAAAATGCAATCAAATTTCCTGAGCACCAACCAAGCAATCCCTTTCATTGTCTCCTCCGAGCCCTGAGTCCCTCTCTTGCTGCAGTGTCCGACGTCCCCGCCCCCCTCAGTGCTTTAGTCACTGTCAGTGCTGTACTTTATTATATTCGACATAAAGCACACTGCAAGTAGTCTGCTGCAAAGCCTCTGCAAAAAGCTGTAATATTTTTTATGTGTCCGACAGGTTGAGCTCTGGCTGGCAAAAGAGCTATAAAAACAGACTGAACCTGCCCGGAAGAGAGTCGGGAAAACTACACAAACTACGCGAGCGGCAGTGTCGGAAAACTATGAAAAGTAATGGCCAAGCCATGTGCTGAGAATTGTAGGGCTAGCATGTAAATAAACAAACATTCTCTAATATTTATAGAGGCACAAATGAACTGCGATCCTTTAATCAGCCAGAGATTTCACGAGACAACAAAAAGAGTTTGATCGTGATGAATTATTAGCAAAGGTTTAGCAGGATCACAATACTTATATATTTGCTTAAATTTGGCAGAGTTCTGGGAAAACCCTTTGCACTTTAGTCTCCTCTTCCTTGTTGTCTCGCTCGCACAGTGGAAGATAATTAAAAACGTGCTTAGCGTTTTAACGATGGCCGGACACAGTTGGGAGCCGAGGACAAGCGACGATGATGCCGATGATGATGATGATGACGATGACGATGGCGTCCAGTGACGATGATATGCGATTTAGAAGTGCTTTGGCAGCAGAGGAGACAGAGAGAGGGAACTGCAAAGAGAGTGGGAGCGAGAGCGAAAGCTGTTCAATTCATTTTGAATGGCTTTTTTCTTTGTGTGTTGATTTTACATCGTTCGGCTGTTGGTTTAGTTGCCAGTTCTGCGCTGTTTGCATTCAAAATATATCTGAATATCCAGTTTTTCGTTGTTTTTATTTCTGCTCTCAAGTGTTTTCGCTACTGTGCGTGTGTTTGAGTCTGCTCTAATGAGATGGGACCCGTTTTATGCTCTGTGTGTATCCAGCGGCAACCCCAGCCGCCCCAGACCCCAAGCCAGCTTCTTCGAGTCGCTTTTATTTTTTTAATTACGAAAATTGGATTTTTATGTACGAGCACAACGAAGCCCGAGACGCAGCAGACACTTGACATGCATGTGGAGATGGCCTCAACGCGCTCCCTCTATATCTCCCTGTCCCCCACTCCTGTGCCACTCCCAGTGAGAGTGTGAGGGGATTGCCACATGGACATAGAAAGAGAGAGAGAGAGAGAGAGAGAGAGACTGCTGGCTGGCTTGGCGCGCTGCGACAGTAATTCCTGGCCGGGCCAGTTTTATTTTTACATTTGATTTTTATCTCTTTCCATGTTCGGGGTCGCTGCTTAATTGAGTTGCCAACATGGCCAGGTAAAAGTGCTCTCTCTCCTTCCTCGCTTTTTGCTAATGAAATTAGGTTAAAGTGGCAGTAAATAGGCAACAAAACAGCTGACGTTTCATGGGCAGCCATTGGCTCCCTCCTCCTCCACGCTGGCTCTTCTCAGCCAGCAAATTGAGCGATTTTATGCAGCTACTTTCCAAATGCATTAACAGCAGAATTATATGTACGTACGAGTGGGAGAATGCCATGGCAAGGAGCACCAGGAGCTGTGGCAATGTGGCACTGCGGCAGTCTGATCTGGGTGAAAGCTGCTGCTGGAGACTGTAACGACCAGCCAGTCGAGATGTGGGGCGGGTTCTGTAATAAGCTGTTGAAATGCCAGTTTGCCATTGCACTTACCCACATTGCAGACAGACAGCAGCAGAGGCGCAGAGAGGGGGAGTGACTTGAGGTGAGGCGAAAGAAAGGACGTTGAACATGGAAATTACACGAGCACTGACGAGCTGCATGCCCCAATTGTGACGGCGTGTGGCTGTGGCTGTGTCTGATTATTACAGCTGATGATTGGCATATGCGAGAACCCAGCGAAAAACCGGAATCGAAGAGAAGGTGTCTGCGAACAGCGAGAATTTCACGAATCTTGCCAGAGATTGTAAAGTGAGAATTATGTAGGAGCAGGCTTAAAGAAGTGCCAGTTAGCATAAAGTTATTTACGAGCAGCGTTTAACAAATCTTTTCGACTCTGCACAAAACAAAGAGACTAGTTTGCTAAACTGAAATCCTTTTGTTTTTATTTATGGCAATGCTAACTAAGTTCTTATTTTGGTCTACTTGCAGGTACGTTGGAATCCCACAGCTTTGGCACAATCCTTTTTATCAATCATTTATCAAGTCGTAAGTCCAGTAAAATGAAGTCTTAAGCGCTGTCAGAGCAGCTATCGGACTTACGGCAAAGCCGAGCTTCCAACTTCGGCAGCTTTGAACCCAAAGCCAATTGCCAAAGTTTGGGTCCACTGGCGACACACACACACGCAACTGTCGGCTGTTGAAGGGTCAAAAACTGTGGCCATAAATACGCAAATAATTCGCTAGCGCATGTCGCACTTTCAGCTGTTTTCTTAATATAACTTTCTGGCTTACCTGCCCGACGATTTGAAGTGGCATTAACTCGGCACCAAAAGTTTCCATTATCTGCAACGCGCCACTCGCACAAATTTTGCAATTACCGAACCGAATTTCAGCACAACTAGAGCTGGGGACTTGTCAAACTTGCCAACTTTCCCCGCTCGCCCCAAAACCCTTAAATACGGCTAGACAGGGGTTAGTTAGAGAGCAGAGTGCGGGGGGGTCTGAAGTGCCGTGGAGTGGAGAGTGCGTCCTCAAAGTTTGCGTTTGCGTTGGGTCACAAATCTGACTCTTCGCTCCTCTGCCGACAACATCCGCTGCCGCTGCCGCTGCCGCTGCCGTCTGTCTAAGCGACTACACAAAATTGCGCTTCAACAAATTTCGAACAAACATTTTGTTAAATCTTTTCTAGTTTCCATTTTTATTTTTCTGTGGGTGGGCGTGGCTTTGTTGCAGGTGCAGTGCCATCGAGTTGCCAGTTTTCTTTTTTCCCAGTTACCATGTGCAAAATGTGCAAACAGAATGTTTTTTCTCCATTCTTCAGTTCGGGCTGACGGCTTAATTTGCTTTTCATGGCGGCTGCTACAAACGCCAAAAACTGCAGCATGGATATCCTGCAAAAATAGCCAAAAGTGAAAGCAAGAAATCAGAATCAGTTGTCTACAAGTTTGCTTTGCAAGTTTGCATTTCGAGACCTCGTCGTCTGTTGCTGCCCTTTAGACGTTCACGCAGTTTACAGGGTATCGCCTGTTGGTTATGTTGGCCATGCGCGCCATTGAATTTTATTTGAACTAGCGCAGGATACGCTGTCACTGTATCTCATCCCCAGAACTACAATCTATCGGCAATGAAGCTGCTCCCGTTTCTCATTGTTTGCCGGCGCTGTATTATTGCTCTTGTTGCTGTACGTTTGGCAGGCACTGTTCACGCTCAACTGAAGCGATGTTGTTTTTCGCCATTGCCCATAAATTTTGACTGCGGTCGTGTGGGCGGGCCGTGGCGGGGCGGGGAGAGCGGCTAGTGAGTGTGCCTAAAATTCGGTTAGTTTCTCTTTTGCTTGCTGATGAATTTTCCCTCCATTTCTGTTGCTGTTGTTTCTGCCTGTGTTTGCTTGTGTACTCGACATTTGTAGGTGCGCCTGGCAACGCAATTTTTGCCCAGTTATCTGCGTGACTCTTTGCCCCGCTGCGCTGCCTGTTGACAAACGGCTTAAAGCTGGCTCCAGAGAGAGAGTGCGCCAAACAAATGGCTGGGCTTTAATGAAAGACAATAGCACAAAACTGCCAATCACTGAATGGCAAATGCGTCATCTTAATAAATCACACAACACATTTCAAATTTGCCAAGATACTTATTCGCGCAGCCTTTAAGTAATTGATCAACCATTCAATAGACATGCTAAAGCTTCGTTTGTACGCACAGAAAACTATCTTATCATGCCATCAAAGTCTAGACTGCCATCTATCAGAATTTGCACAGCTTTTGTGGCCATTACTCGACGCTGAGCCACGCCCATGCAATAGCCTTTAAAAAGGTTCCGCCCCTGGCCGATGCTGATGAGAGCTGAGATAAATGTTGCTTTATAATAAATTCAATGCCAACTGCTGAATCACCATTCACCACAACAGAGAAGCTGAATGGTGGGGGGGGGGGGAGGCTGTTGACCTGGCCAACTCCCACAAGCCACTTGGGAGCAGTGGTCAGGCGAAGGTTTTGTTGAGAGATAGTTTTTCATCGACAGCAGCATTTTCCACCAATTGAATATCAGCTGAAGCATTTGAATGCGTATTAAATGTGTTGCTTTTTTCCTCCACGATGACGACGACGACGACGACGACGACGACGACGACGACGATTCGCGTTTTCCATGCTGAAAATTAATGAGACTGACAGGCTTTTGACGCAATTTGATGCCCCGCAGCTTTGGCGCTTTTATAAATATTGAAATCATTTATCAAGCCACACAAAAGAAACACCGAACACAGAACAGAAAAGAACCAAAGCGAACCGAACTCAACTGAACTGAACTGACCCAGACAGTTGAGCTGGAGTAGGAATCGGACGCCATCGCGTTGCCAATTAAATGAGCGATTGTCGAGCGAGAGAGCTCACTGAGCTCTTTGCTTATCGGGCGGGTGTTCAACAAAAAAACATATACTCGACTTTGTGTACCATAAATAAATAAATGAAAATATTGTGAATGTTGTAAATGCACAAATTGCGGCATTATCTGAGTTTTTAGCGCTGCATTTCACTGGCAGTGTTCGAGGTTTGTTTATAAACCGAGTGCCGGCCATTAATCTGGCGCATTTCTGATACGCAAATTAATATATTGCCGAGCTGTAGATTTGCATAACAATGCGAGTGAGTAATGGGCTGCAACAGTAAGCTGTTAATGGGTTCGATCTTCGCACAACTTCAGCTGATGGAATTGTGAAGCAAAAAGGTCAAAAAGAGCGCAAACAATTGTTGCACTCAACTGCAGCAGGCAGTCGGTAGTCTATGCTGCATTTAAAGCCAATGCACAAGTAGTTCATAGAGTAGTTCGCATCAAAAATTGCCATCTAACCTCGTTGAAATTTGCACCAAATTACATGGCTAAGCGCAGTCGCAACCAGAGGGGGAGAGGGAGCAAAATAGTTGCCAAAGGGGGGGCAGTGGCATTGACCAGCGAACCAAAGCCATGGGATTTGAACAGCGACTCGCTGTCATCGTTAGGCCAGTGAGCAGGATCTGGGGTCTGGCCATGGCTCTGGAACTTGTCTGAAATAAATACGAAATCATTTGTATATTTCAGAGTTTTGTAGTTTGTGTTTGAAATGCTAAAACATTTATCGCTGTCGTCGTCGCAGCGCGGCCAAGGTGTTGATGGAAGCGGGGCAGGCGGCGGGTCTGGCGGTAACGAATGCGGATGCGGACATGGCAAATGGGTTGGCAGCAGATGAGCCGATGAGCCGCCGCTGAGCGCGCTGGCAACTTCCCTATCGTTAGGGCCCCTCGCGACCAGACCAGAGCAGACCAGAGCAGAGCCGAGTCAGAGCGGCAGTCATTTTTGTTTAGACTGCAAACTGTGAGATAAATTGCGGTGTATCTGTATCTGCGTTGCATCAGCAAATGCAGCTGTATCTGTATCTGCGGCTCAGCACTCGACTCTCGACTCTCGTTGATTACAAAGCGCTCGCCACTGCACTGTAGCGAAAAATGGAAATGAAAATGCAGTTGGGTTTCGCCCTGCCCCCTGCCCCCAGCCGCCAGCCCCTCGCCGCCTCTAAACGTCAGCGTTTAAAGTGTTAAAATAAAAGCACCACGAAATGCGAAAAAATATTATAGAAAAAAGAGGCAGCGAGCAACAGATCTGTGGCATCGCATCTGTTGCGCTGTGTGAAAAATTATGGCAGCCGACTGTGAAAAATTGTTGCAAATAGTTTTCAGTAAATGCTTTTTCCTTGCCCCGATATCAAGAGCAGTTGTAGGCTTTTAGTTAATGGCAGCTCTCAGAGCCTCCTTCCTCAACGTGGCTCAGCCCAGCACCAAGCCTGCTTGTTGAAGTGCGATTCGATGGCATCGATGTCAGCCAATGAAGTGGCAAGTGGCGAGTGTTTCACATACTCGTATGTATGCAGCAGATAGAGTGTCTGCCACATGCCACAATCCGCATGCAGCAGACACTTCGAGTGCGAGTGTTGCTTCCCAGGCTAAATGAATGACTGTCCGGCGAGGCATCGAAGCGGGTCGCGCATCAAAATTACAATTTGCAGTGTTTACGTGACTCGCCAACCAAAAGGACTGCAAGATTCAAGCAACTGTAAAGACAGTAGTCTAAAAAATTGATACATTTCTTATTTTCCTAAATATTGGTAATAGAAAATGAAACATAGACAAAAGCTTAATGATTATTTTGCAGTGTTGTAGTTGACTATAAACTAGCTACTTTGAATGATCTATTTGATATATGTTACATCACTGAGTTAAAGACGTGTTGGCACTTAAATAAAAAGTGTATGCATAGAGAGTACAAAGGTTTTATATTTGACTTTTTTTACAAACAAAAGGATTGCTAAAAATAAAACTGTCAGATTGAAGCAACTTTAAAGACGATATTTTACAAACAATATACATTTTTTAACCCTATAAATATTTGTAATTGAAAATGAAACATAGACATAGACAACATAGAAGTTTCTTTAGTGAAAGCATGTTTGTTATGCAATGTTTTTATTCAGTTTAAACTATTTTTTATTACTATTGTATTTGATGAACATAAACAAGTTAAATGACGTTTTGGCACTTGAATAAAAAGTATTCGCATAGCGAGAATAGGGCTGTAACATTTCACTTTTCCTACGTTTTTGTCAATCTTATTTATTTTAGCTTCTTGAATGCTTTTAATTGGTGGAAAGTATAGCCAAATGTTGCACCAATAAAATAAGACTAAGATCTTTGAAATATATTAATTAGAAGAGATAAAAACACTTCCTTTCGAGTGGCAATGTCAGCTAGCATGAGCACCTTCAATTTTCGATCGTTGACTACCAATTTGTTTATTTTTTTTATATTTTCTGTGAAAACAGTGTTCATTACGCTCTGCATCTGCATTATTCATTCTGATGCGACCACGTTTATATTCGGAAATCCGTTTATCAACCATTTGTCTCCACCTTGTTTCTGTTTATCAAAAAGCAATGCTTCATCAAAACTTAAAAGTCGCTTCTTTCCATTTTGTTGTCGATAACAAAAGCTTCTTCATACAAAATACGATAACAATACTTACGAATTGCCAGATCACTGTGAAATTCATGCATGCATCTCTTAAAGGATTGTACTAAAATACTAAAAATAAATATGTTTATATGTCATCCTGCAAACTTATTGCATAACCTGTTAAAAACCATTGAAGCTAGAGCAGCAAACTCGTGTTACAGTTTTTTTCTTTGAAACCTTACAAAAATGGTTGAAAAGTGGACTCTTAATTTCTATATTTGCAATGCTTAGTTATTTTGCCACTCAAGTCTGTTGCGTGGAATACTTCGGCGATCGCGTTGCAATTTCTCACGCACGATGCGTTGAAGGCGTTGAAGCATTGAAAAGCTCATCTAGCATTCTTCACTTCATCGATTGAAGTCCCTAACAGCTTCGTTCAGCTCTGTCGCTCTGTCGCCGGCCATAGATCGATTATATGGCATTTTTACGTAATTTGATGCGTTATTATTCAAATGATATATAATTTCAGCCGCATTTTATATCGCAGCTCTCGCACAATGACCATTCACAGTAGAAAGCAACGAGTGAAGAGAATAAGAGGCAGCAAAGACAAGCAGCAGTGGAAGCAACGTTTTGTTCAGTTCACTTTTGCTTGCCGCACTTTTGGCCAGGGCAGCGCAAAGAGTCTGCCTCGTCTTGCAACACAACGTCGGCGCGTTGTGCCTTTGTCTTTGCCTCGCCCTCTGCGCCGCTGTTGCTTGCCACCAACTACTTGCTACAAGCCACCTGCCATAACTTGCTGTTGCTGTTGCTGTTGTTGCTCTGTCGTTCTGTAATTATTATTGGTGGAGGCAGCAAACAGAACCGGCCCGCTGCGCTGCGATGCGATGCGATGGCGATTCGATGCAAGGAGACGCCTGGCTCGCAGCCTAACTGTACGGCATGGCAAACATCGGATCGCTGGCATCCCATCGATGCATCTCGCTGGCGAGCTGCCACTCGCCTCGCCTTGCCACTCGCCTCGCCTTGCCACTCTCGCCTCGCCTGATGCCGTTAGTCCTGAGCTTAGCTCTCGTGGCGTATCTGCATCTTTGCCAGCATCCACCCGACAGTGCAAAATCGTAACAGTAACAGGCTTCACTGCCATGCAAATTGTTGTAATATTTCGTGCCCCATGTCGCCGTGTTGCCGTCGTTGCGAGGGACTTTAAAGTGGACCGTTTGCTTGTTAGTCGATACGGCGACAGTGCTGAATCCGACGATACCGTTCTCAGCTGCAACAGATCTTTTGACAAAGTCTAATGACTGCAACGTGATGTATGCCTAATGACGGAAATTAAGTATTTGCTGCTAAAGCGCATCTCAAGACACGCTTCAAATGTCTGATTTATTTACTACCACCAAAAGCAAAAGCCAAAAGTTCCGCCATTCTGATTGCTATCAGAGATCAGTTTAGTGACTGCAAATGCTTAGATATCAACAACTGGAGCTTAAAGTCGCTGGAGAAGAGCGTGGAAATCTACTTGAACATTGGTCAAGCTAGGCTTAATTGATTAAGAACAAAACCAGCAGCATTTTGTTAATCGAAAAGTTGCTTAATCGCAAGTTGTTTGATTGTGATTGCAGACAAGAATGAAATTGAGAAATGCTTGAATTTGAGCAGTGCCAAAGGAAGTGTTCAAGTTAATTGATTAAGAACAAAATCGCAAGTTGTTTGTAAACAAAAATTTATGAATTTGTAGCGACTGAAAAAACTTAGATAATTTGAAGTTTGGCTTGAGACTAGAAGAAGTGTTTGAGCTAATTCTTTGAGAACAAAACCAAAACTTAATCGCAATTTAAATCGAAAGTTGTTTGTTTATGATTGTAGACTTAAATCATTGATGAACTGTTTTTTTTAGCAACTGAGAAAGCTTAGATAAAACTAATGCAGGCTTGAAATTGAGGAAGTGCTAAAAGAAGTGTTTAAGTTAATTGATTTGAAACAAAGCCAGCTGCATTTATTTAATTGAAAATGCAAAAAAGATTGAAGTCAAAACTGAATGAATTTGTAGCGACTAAAAAAACTTAGACAATTTGCAGTTTGACTGAATGAATTGTTTGAGTTAAATCTTTGAGAACAAAACCAGCAGCATTGCTGAACTGATTTTGTAGCGACTGAGCAAGCTTATATAATCTGAAGTATTTCTCGACTCTGAGGAACTGCTGAAAGAAGTGTTTAAGTTAATTGATTTAGAACAAATCCAGCAGCGTTTAATTATAGTCTTTTAAGAATTAAGTCACACACTGTTAAAACACTGCGTTTAGTCGAAACCCACTCAGCTGCTCTTGATTATAACTAGATTTTTCAGAGATTGTCCGACGGCAACAGAAATGCTAAAATATTCCTTTGTTGCGCTCTGGCTGAAGTTGGAGGTCTTTAAGAGTTCCATTTGCTATTTGCAGCTTAAGTATAATCATTTTCATGCTCCGACAAGCTCAGCTGCAACACAACTGACACGCCCACTCAGCGTCAGCTCCAACTCCAACTTCAACATCAACTTCAACTTCAAGTCACAGTCGCAGTCGAAGTTTAGCTCGAGCTGGAGCTGAGACTGAGACTGAGGCTGAGGCTGGCATATAAATTTCAAGACCCACCACAAATTTGTGGCCACCGAACACGTTTCTGTCTATTAAATTTCATAAATTTATTAAATTATGCGCCTCTTAGACGCCGCAGCGACGAGAACAAGAATCGAGCGGATAAATGATGGAAAAAACGTAGAGAAAAACGTTGGAATGGAAATGGGTGAAAAGTTGACGTCTTGAATGTGTTGAGCAGCAAAAGTCGAGCATTAAAATAGAATCAGAGATGGAAAGAAAGTGCCACCAACTGTGTGAGTTGTGCGTTCGCTACATGTGGCAAGCGAAGCAGTTTAGTAGCAGCATGTGGCACAAACAATGAGAAAAGACAGCGTGAAGAGCGGTTGGGGGGGGAATAGATATTTTTGTTGTCAGTGTGACAAGCAACCAATAATTAATATGTCAAATTATGCACAAGTTGCAGCTAAACGAAGCGTGTCCAGAGTTCAACTTCAAGGCACGACCTGCGTGCAATTAGAAAAGAAGCAGAAAGAGAGAGAAAGAGAGGTAGAGAGAGAGGGAGAGAGCTGCCAAAATGTCAAATTGAAAATTGCTGGCGCTGGCAGCGTCAATGTCAGCGCTGCAGATAGCGAAACGTGCCACAGTCGAGACCAGAGACCAGAAGGCTCTTCACCTACAGGTTTGACTGCCCCGAAGAAGCAGGCGAGTGTGAGGGGAAGATGACTACTGCAGCACCTGCAACTCTGGCGAACATCAGTGGCAACAAAGTATAGCAACATGTTGCCATCAATGCAGCAACATGTGGCCAGCCATTTACAGTTAGTGCGAGCAGAGAGCAAATTGTTTAATTTGCTTTGGGTTAATGTTCGGGGCCAAAGCCTGTTTCTGGTTGATTGGTTTTGGGCTCGCGCTGCTTTATGTGGGTTATCGTGTAGCTGCTGCTCGGTGCGTCAGCTGCCCGGCTGCCTGACTGCCTGTCTATGACCGCTGCCAGCTGCGAAGTGGCCATGGCCATAGACTGTGTCAACGTCACGTTGTTCCCCGCTCTCTCTCGCTCTCTCTCTGGATCTGCGTGCCCCGGCTACATGCCACATTCGCCCGCTGCGTACGTGCGTCGCATGCTAAGCGATCCGATAAATATTTGCCAACGTCTTTAGGGCAAGACAGAACGGGACATATAGCCACGCATAGTGTATGGGATATGGAATGTAAGTAAAGGTCTTTAAGTTGCTTTTAAGTTGGTTTTAAGTTGTTGGCATTTAGCCCGGCATTAGCCGAGATTTGGCCCGGAGTAGGAGTCGCTGGCGGGAGACAGATAAGTTGAGATAACAAGTTAAGAGGCTGTCAAAGTTTTGCATGACACCAGCGACGCTTAACAGCTGCATACTTATCACATTCATGCCAAATAAAATTTCAATTTTTCACCATTCCCATTCATTCTTGTCGCACAAAAGCGCAACTCATTGCCCTAATTCGCATTCAAAAGGGGCAGCTCAACGGCTTCTGTTAATTTCACTAACTAATTACGTGGTCATCTCATCAACATACATGCGAAAAAAAAACACGGAACTGGGAGAGAGTTGAATTTTAAGCTTGTGCTGAAATGTGCATAAATTTCGGGCGTCCTTTGACAACAACACCTTTTGCGTTTCTTTAACAACGATCCGACAACATTCACACAGCCTGCGGCCTGCGACGGGTCTGGTCGGCGGACTCCAACGATTTGGGTTGGCATCGAAGGGGGGACGGGGTGGGGTGGGGAGCGTAACCGAAAATCAACCCAATCTGCACATCTGCCCATCAAGCTTAATTTGCGTGCTGTGTCACCTTTGGCTACATAAATTTTCAACCGACTCTCATTATAAATTTCCATTAAAATTATACGATGTGTGCCCGAGTGTTGCAGGTGCCCCTCTGCCGCTTGCCGCATCCGCATCACCCGAAGCATTTACATTTACATGACCGACCTAACTCCGGCTTCCCTGCTCCGTTTCTCGCATTCCTCTAGCACGTTTTTCTCTCTTTTTTTTTGCTCCCCGTCGCTGTGGGCATAATTTGTATGAAGCCTCAACAATTTGGCCATGAAAGGGTTAAGCAACAGCCCGGCCAACTTCTGACTGAGCGCACGAATAAAACACAAGAACGAAAAAGAAAGAGCAGCAGAAACAAAAACGAATATCGCGCGCCAAAGAGTTGCCTTTTTTAATACCCTGTACGCCTTAATTAAGCGAGTAGTGCAGACTTGTGGCGCACAGGCAATAAAGTGTTTATTTGCAAATTCTTTGCTTTCGCTACTCTTTTCCCCAAACGTTATTAAACGGACAGAGATTTGAAGTAGCGAATTGCTTTAGATAGGACAACTCTAAATATTTTGATTGCAGGGTTTCATGCTGTCGAGCAGGCTGGCCTGCAGCTGCTTCAGTTCTTTTTGGGTTTGTTTCTTGTTGGCACCTCCCATTTCACTTTTGTGCGCAAAACATATGGACGGGTCGACGTTTTATAGCCCTCGGTGTTGGGCTCGGGATCAGCTCGTTGCAGGACCGCAAAACCCAAATGTTTTTTCATATCGAACGTCGCGTCAATCCTCGCTTCAACGTGGCTCGGGGTGTCCTAAATAAAGTGTCGACATGTGTAATTTGTGCGGCCCTTGACTTTGTCTCGCTGAGGTTCGCGACCCGAAACCGATAATATTAATAAATTATGAGTATTTTTGATTTCTAGCCGCGTCTTGTTTGTTTGTGTTTTCGGTCAACCAGTTTTGCGGCACTGCTGTGAATCCTGCACATCCTGCCGCCGTTGTTGTTGTTGTTGTTGCCACTTCCGGGCAGAAAATTGGCAGCGTCTTCGTCAGGTTGCGCTTGGTCGTGAGAGCTTCGTGCCGGCTTCAGTTATTGGATTTCAATTTTTCGAAAATTGTATTCAATGCTCGAATGCATGTTTTGTTGTTGTCAGCACGAGCTGTTTCCTGCTGCTGCTCCTGCTGCTGCTCTTCTTGTCCTTGCCAGTTGTTTCAAGTGCGACGTCGACGTCTCCCCAAGGACGGGCCGAGACAACGAGACGCGCAACAAAGCCAGACAATGCTGCCAGTCGAGACGACACAGGCTCGTCCAGCCCTCGTCTCCTGCCCTGCCTGTCTCCGGCATACATCCTGCCGCCTGCCGCCTGCTGCCTGCTGACGGCCGACTGAAAATCCACCCTTAGGACAATCGAATGGCATCTGGCAATGGGCCCAAAAACATGGGTGCTTGCCATGTTTGTCTCGTCCAGCGCTCTGCATCTCTGCCGCTCTCTCTATCTTCGCATATATATTTTGACTTTAACAACGTCAGCAACACCCCCAAAAAATAGACACACAAACACACGCACACACACACAGCATACACCCACATGGCATCATTAACAAACACTGTCGAGGGTTGTCGGCTGACGAATCTGTAGCTGAAGTCGAACTCACTGCACTCAGAGTTTGCTTACTACACTGATCCTAAAACTTTCGGAATGACTTTGTTTTGCTGCCGTTGTTTAGACTCGACGACTTCCATTTATTTTCTCTCTCTCACTTTGATAGCTTTCTCAGAATGAAATTTTTGATGGGCACATTGTCTGAAACTGAAAATGAGCCAAACAGATATTTTATCTTAATTGCTGCCCATAACGTTCGTGCGACCATTAAAACTGTCAACACTTTTTGGCTAACTGTCGCACGTTTTGTGCCACAACAACAACAACAACACAGCAATAAAAGCTTAACCCCAAAAAACTTTTATAGTTTGTTAATTGACAGGGCTCCAACGTCGACGCCAAGAATACCAAATATATAAAAGGTTGCCAAATATCTCCCTGCCGCTTCGATGCTTTATAAAAAGTGTTACAATGATCGTATTGAGTTCAATTTTGCGCCGTTTTGTCGATAATTTATTTCCATCTGGACCACAACTTCATATTACCCCTCCTTATGTTCGAAGACAATAGATAGCCACTATTTTCAAGCCTCCTTTGAGTCTAAGTTTAGGCATAAGACTGAAACTCTCTGTTGAGGCATCTTGCTTCACTGTGCTGTTGATTTTCGGATTTTACTCGCAGTAATTTGCAACACGCCCCCCAATATGCCGACTAGAAGTCAGCTCTTCACCTGGTCCTTCGCTCCTGCGCTTCGCTTCCTGCGCCGCGCACACAATTTATTTATAATAAATTAAAAACTTCTTAAATGCTGCGCTCAGACTTGCAGTCATTTTTTGTATTTTATTTCGTAGCCCGCAGCAAAAATGAAATACATTTTGCTGGCTCTCGTGGCTGCCGTTGTTGTTGTTGTTGTTGGCCTAACCGACGCCTGGGCGCAAGGGCAGGGGCGTGGCCAACGGGAAGTGGCTGCCAGTTTAGTCGCTGTTGGAGTTGTTGGAGTTGCTGTTCGTCCACGCGGCCGGCATGAAAACTTATGTCGGCGGCCTTTGGGCGCAATTATTTATACATGCCTCATAAAAATCGAAAACAATGGGCCGCACATTCAGGCCGTGGACGCGAGACGCAGTCAAGGGGGCGGGGAGTACAGGGGCAACGTGGCAGACGGGCGGCCGAACAATGCAACGTGCAAGTCTCAGAGCCCTTTGTTGTGGTCAGTTTTGTTGTTGTTAGTGGTGTTGCAACTCCTCGGGGCAGCGTTGTCTTTTGGGCTTTTGTTCTAACTGTTGCCGACTGCTGCCCGAACCCCCTCCGACCTCCGCCTTCTTGCGAGTCATCCCTGCGGCGCAGTCTAGTGCTGTAATTGGCCATGGAAGAGGCGTCTCTGTTTGCCAAGAGAGAGACAGAGAGAGAGAGAGAGACAGAGAGTGCGAGTGCATTAAATATGCTGGCGTCGTGCAGCTTTAAGTGGGAGCTGTGCCGTGGCAACCCTGGCATGCATGCAATCTAATGTTATTACGCATACAGTTTGGGTTATTTTCGGATCGCACTGGCGACAAGCCTGCAACCTTGAACTTTGCCCCGCTCGCGCCCCTCGGCGAGCTCGTGTACAACAACCCCGCAAATTGCATTCAACATGGTCTCGAGGCAGTGTGTAAACCACAAGAGATTTGAATTTTAGATAGAATCAAGCTCACACACACATGCAGAGTGAACGCATGCACAGAGTGAAAGGCAAAACAAACAAAGTGCGCAAAAATTCTCGACTGGGCAACTGTGAATACGAAATTTGGAAAATGTATCTGCATCTGATGCAGATCTCTCGACACATCTGCAAATGTTTGCCTCACGCGTCTCGAGTCGACTCCATTCAACTGCCCGTCCTCCTCCTGCTCGTGCTCCGCCTTCCCGTCTGCACTGACTTTGAACTCATTTCACATGCAGCCAAAGGCCACGTCGAGTGCTGTGGCAGAGTGTGGAGCAGGCCAGCCTCTGTCTGCCTCAAACTAAGCAGTTTCTGCTGCTTGCAATGGGAGGCGGGGAGGCGGAGTCGCCCTGTCAAAGAGCAACCCCGAAATTTAACGGGCTCGGCCTGCGCATTATTTGAAATTCCCATTAAAAATTTAAAATGCCCTTTCCGCCTTTCCGTTGCTGCTGATCCCGATCCTGTCGCCGTCGATGCTTCACTTGGGGCAATCATCGTTAGGTTAGCGGCGCAAATTACATTTTTTTTTTCTGTTGCGCCAGCTTTAAAAGGGTGGGGAGGGGAGAGTTGGGAACGAGAAGAGCTGTCGACGTCGTCGCCTTTAACGCGTTTTATCTGGCGCGAGTTGCGGGCCCCGAAAGTAAGAGAGAACGAACAACAACGGCAACAAATTTCATATAATGATGTTAATGATAAGCAGCCAAGGCAGCCAGTCAGTCAGCCAAGCGGCCCAGCGGCGGGGCGGGGTGGGAGAAGGGGCAGAATAAGAAGCAGGACTTGGCAATATTTACGCATATTTGCGGCACATGCAGGAACATAAGAAGCAGCCAAGTCGCGACTGCTCAACTGCAGTATACTCTATAAAATGTGAAGAAGAAGTGCTCAAGATAAAGTATTTAAAAATAACTGCAGTTTAAATAGGCAAGATTTGCGAAGATGTTGAAAGTAAATTACAAACATTGCATTTACAAGAAGTAATGAAATAAAATTGCAGTTTAAATTGACAACATTCACTAATAATTGACAATAAATTGCAATTTACATACACAAGACTAAGAAAAATATTTAAAATAATTACATTATTTAACTGACTATTGCAAATATATTTAAATTTAACTACGTTTTGAATTTGTTTGAGAATTAACTACAGTTTGAAGTCTTTGGCAATTAAAATCTCCAAACACCTTCGCGTCTGGCATGCTCTTCGGCACACATCCGATAGCTGCAGGGTAGCGCAAAGAACTTTTCAGTATTTGTGGTAAAATAATATGGGGAGCGCCTTAAAATTGCCTGCAGTTTGCGGCGAAGCAACAGCAAAGCAAAGAGAAATAAGAGGAAAACTCAAAAGAAATATGTATGTAAATTTCAATTTGAATGAAGTGGAGCGCAAAGAATGGAGCCACAATTGCTGTTGGACACAGATTTTTGACGGCCAACTCGAAGCATGTGGCAAAACAACTGTCAGCGAATCAAAACGAAATAATAAATTATATTTCATCGAGAAAAAAACACAATAATCCGCAGTAAACACAATTTCTAATTCGATTTTTTTGCTGCGTTTAGCTTAATTGTTATGCGTAATGCGAGCTATTATTTTTGTTAATTAGCCAACGCAATAAATATTAAATATGCTGCTAATGACAACATTAGCTGATTTAATGCGAGACCGTCAGCCAGCTTAAAATAATTACAAAAATCAAAAAAAAAAAAAAACAACACAAAACGGGAAACTCTTTGAATCTACGCTTTTATCCTTTGGGCTAATCTTGGGCATTTGCCGGCAGCCTTTATTGTGGGCCTAATTAATTACGCACCAAAGCAAATTAATTTCCGTTTTTGCTTCAACTCATTTCCCGTCATTTTGATCTGTGATTTCCATTCAATTGAATTTTCATCAACTTGCTGCTGTTTGTTGCTCTTTTCAGGATCTGCACGATTGCGGTGCCCCGTGCCACGCGATGTTCTTTCCGGAGCGGGAGCGCACCGTGCTCCGCTACTGGGTCGGCTCCTGGGCGGCTGTCTGTGTGGCCAGTTGTCTCTTCACGGTAAGTAGAAAAGCATTCTCCACAAACACACAATATTAATGCGCGTTTTTGTCTGTGCCATAATGTCAGCCACTCAATTTTCAATTTGATGGCAATAAATCATGCGAAGACAGAACTGCAGCAGCAGCGGCAACAACAGCGGCAGCTCGGCTTATTCCTATTGCGGTGCGGCAAGGTTTCATCCTGCTCTCGTACTGAGTGCTGCCATATTTTCCTTTGGCTTACAAAAACATGGCTCGAGGGAAGACGAGCAAACAACCTTTGCATATCCTTAGTCAAGTGGATATCCTGCTGCTGCTGCTGCTGCTGCTGCTGCTCCTGCAGCGAGTCTATTATGATGCTGCCACTTTGGCAAATCCCACGCATTGACATATTACCTGTCAGCGCATATTTTTCAATAAACTTGGCAAAACATATGCGCCAACGCTCCCCGATCCCTCCCCCCCTCGCCCACCTCACGCCTCGTTTCACTTGAATAACTTCTGTTTCACGTCTTCTCAGCACTTACGCTGCTCACCCTGCGGCTTGGTGTGCTTGTGTGTGTGCGTGTGTTTGGGGCAGGTGTTGCAGGGATTGCTGCTGTCCTTGCCAGCTGCCCATTCAGTTTTGCGGAGCATGTAGTCTGCCCCCCGGCTTGCATGCGAATATATATAGAGGTATATAGTGGCTGTGAAAGCTGATTGCGCGTTGGCTGAGAACAAAGCCAACTTTAAATATTGAACTTTTACATAGATCAATTGAATGTCAAACGCTCGCGGCTCGATACTCCGAGCTAATATTAAAGTCTTTCGAGCAACTATATACTTGTATGCTTTAAGCATTTATTATGCACTCGCTGCCCGAAATATTCGACCATTAACTACGCAAATTGCTTGCAGTTCTACAGATTCCCACACGCATTATTCATCATTCACGAATCAATAACCATTTATTCATTCGAGAAACCATCCTGCGACCTGAGCATATGCAAATTCCTTTGCTTTCCCTACTTTTGTTTTGTTTTATGGAAACCTCAGTCCAGGAATTTGCTACCTTTTTGCCAGGCAGGCAAGAGTATCTTATTCTAACGCAGTGTCTCGACATTGCGTAGACCTTAACAAATCCATCATGCTGCTTGGGATGATGCATGCTATAAAAAACTAGACCCAAAACCAAAATAAATTTGAATAAAAAAACAATTTAGTCAAGGGTAGCAAGACTATGACCTGGTAAGCGTCGTAATCAACAGAGAACAACAGCAAGCAAAGGTTTTGGGCCACAAGTTACCCTTTAAAACATAAGCACTGCTTTGTTGTGAATCTGCATTCTATCTATAACACTTTGCTCTTAAATGTGTAAATATTTATTTATAGTTGTGAACCAAATTAGTTTCCTTCTGGGTTACCAAAACACAAGTCAAATTCTACCCACTTACAAAAAACTCATGCTGCTAGCTTTAGCAATCTAGCAACTCTCTGTAACCATGTTGTACAGGGTATTCAATTTGCATCCCAGGCAGCCTTAAACTCGCTTCGTAATTCGCAAGGCACTTGTGCAATCATCAGGAAGGCCCAACGAACACATCTATCAAATATTTTTTGGGCAACAACACAATTTGCCTGCCGTTGATCTCCCCCCTGTCTCTCTTTTTGTCAGACTGTTTGTAGCAGTTGAGTGGGGCTGAGGTCTGGATGGAACGTCATAAAGTTTAGCTACATTCATCACATATGTATGTGCTCGAGGAATGCGAGCGGGAAAATGAAGAAGGCAACATTGTCACTTTCAGTGTGCGACATGTTTTGCATAGTTCTTCTCTCTGCTGCCGCTTCCTTTGTTTTTTTTTTGTGTTCAGCAACCTCCTGCATACCCTGTAGTCGTCACATGTGCAGACACAGGCAATGTTATACTTGCAGGGTGTGCCGTAGTCAGTCAGTTGAATGTTGTGGGGCTGACTTGTTTTCGCTAGTGATAAATTTGGCCTTGCATGTAATTTGTCGCCCCATTGTCAGAGCCAGAAACAGCTACAGTTACAAATACAGATACAGTGTCTGCAAGTGGGCGTGGCAGTGCGTATATCAGTGCAAAAAATGTGTGCAAATTATTATTTCGCTGCTCCCGCCATCCGTCCCATCCGCCTCCCTGTTGACCCCCAGTTTGCCCTCCAGCCATTTCATGCATTCTCTACTTATTTTTTTTATGATTATGATTATGTTTCAGAGTGTTCATTTTGCATTTTGCAGGCATTCAGCTGCTGCCGTCGTTGTTAGCTGCGCTCAGCTTTCACTTTCGGATTTGTTGTTGTTACTGCTATTGCAGTGGGTCACCCCCTCCCCCTACCCCACCCATCCCCCGCCCCTTGACATATTCATTTCCATTCTCAGCATTCAAGTTGATGGAATTGTTTTGTATGCTCTTCATTTATTTTTTTTGTTGTTGTGCGCCATTGTTGAAATGCAATGCAACTTTTATCATGAAATTCAAATGATATCCGCTGCCAGACCCATAACATATATGCACTGGATTTGTTGTGTAACAAGCTGCAGCTAATGATAGTCTGCATTAAAACAATATGGCTGCCAAAATTATTGTGGCAAAAGCTCTCTAATGAAATTAAAATGCCAAGAAATTTGAGCAAGGCTCCGAAAATAAACTGATTGAATTAACTGCAACATTGCTGTGCATTAGAGACGAAAATTCGTTGCTATTGCACAACTAATTTTAATTGCATTAAATATGAATTTGGCTTCTGCTTTAATGCGCATTTATTATACTTTAGAAATTAATAATGCACCGTATCTTTTACAAATTTCAAAATGTAATATAATTACAAGACACACATAAAATGCATGGCGAATTCGCTGTTAATTGAATCATAGAAAAATAGTAAATGAATAAAATGGTTTTTACTCCATTAACAAGATTATGAAACAATGTAGTCTTTAAAGTATTCCCATCAAAGCTTGCTTATTTCAAATTAGTTTAAAAGTATTGCAAATGTATAAATTGTTTTTATTCAACTGCCAAGATTATGAAATTATGATTCAGTCTTTAAAGTATTCCCATTAAAGCTTGCTTAATTAGAATTAGTTGAAAAGTATTGCAAATGCACAAAATGGTTTTTATTATTTCAATCAAATCTTGCTTATTTCAAATTAGTTTAAACGAAAGTATTGCAAATGGATAACATGGTTTTTATTCCATTGTTAAGATTATGAAACTATGTAGTCTTTAAAGTATTGCAATCAAATCTTATGAGTTTACTCGTGACTTTTATGGCATTAACTTTAATATCCCGCTGTTTATTTCTAGTGCACATGTAGCACAAATAAAAGTATTTTATTGCGCTTTTATGGTGCTCACATATGGATGCAGTTTGATGTTTTTAATAAGCTGCTTTTTATGCGCACATACACTCGAAAGCAAACAGCAACTGCATTGACAATGAGCTGCAACATTGCAACAATGGCGAAATATTTGAGCGAAAATCGTCAGTCGAGTGCATTAGAAAATTGCAGTGAAAAGCTTTAGAGCAAATATTGACCAGCAATAACTACAAAAAAAAAAAAAACTAAAAACAGAATTTCATTTTGCTTTATGTTCGCTCTACTTCATAATGACATCGTTCGCAACGACCCAATTCTCATTTAGCTTTGGTAGTATGTGAATGATTGACTTTTAAGAGAGGTCGAGCTGAGGAAATTATCTGGGCTTGTGCTGAAGATTAAAGCAAAGCCCTCGAGGACATGAGTGAAAGTTGTCGAGAACTCGAAATAATAATAAAGTTGCAGGTGCGAGTTGGGCAAAGTAGCAACTAAATATAAACAAAAGGCACATTTATTTCAATTTCGCAAACACAAGTCAAACTAAAACCAAACAAATTTACGAATTCTCCGCAATACTGCGACGAGTCTGTAAACTTTTGGCGCTGATGCCGATGCTGTCGTGGTACCTGGAGACTGGCAAGAGAGACAACTGTCAGCAATCAACACCTTTTTCATTAAACGCATTAGATGAGCATGAGAATGTGATGAGAATGAGTTGAGTTGAGCTTGCGATGAGAGAAAGACGACAGACAGACAGACAACTGACATGACATTTATTTTAGAATGAAAGCGAAAAGGAAATGACTGGCGTTGTAAAGGCCTCTCAATGGGTTGCTGCTGCTGCTGTTGCTGCCTAGTGTGACACTCGCTCGGGACGCGGGCGTCGCTGATAATGTTGACAACAAATAAGCGAGTGGGCCGTTCTGGGGCGGGGAGGCGGCAGTGCAGGTGGCAGTCAGTCAGCACGTTGTTGACTTTGATGACTTTTCTTAATTACGAAACCTGAAACAGAAGCTCAGTGAGGCGCATGTTGACAGACAGACAGACAGACAGACGACAGCCAGTCAGTCAGGATGTGAGCAAATATGCCGTGTCATGATGACAAAAGTAAGAACTGCAACAGAGGATAGTTGCACAAGCATCAACAGCAAACAACAAAGTATATATACCCTAACAAATAGTTTCAGAGTGACACAATTCTGCCGCAAACTCTCAGCTTTACTTAGACATCATATTTGCTGAGATTTATGCCAGCTGCAGGTTGTTAACTTTTCAACTCAAACAATAGCTGAGAGTTATTGGAATACGAGAATGTTGCAAATCTTTTCGGCGGACTGCCAGACCAGTTTTGTGACACGTTTGACGTGCGGCTTTGCATAATCGCAAATTGTTAAATATATGCACATTTAAATGACAGCATAAACTAAAACAGCCGATAAAATGTCCAAAAAATTATGCCCAGCCAGAAAACAAACTAGAATGTGAAAAGCCAAACGAAGCGAAGCCGCAAAGCATTTACCACAATTTATGCCGCAATTATTTTTTCAACAAATTCACGGAAAAAATTAAATATTAACACAAACCTGTGGTCAGTCTTATGCTAATCATAGGCGCTAAGCTAAACGACAATGTTGCAGCCCCCTTGGCCCCGCCCCCTACCACCAACTAAACCAACTCCCACTTTCAACTCTGTTGTTGTTGCCGTCTTCGTCTGGTTGGTTGTATGCAAATGCGCGCCATCATTTAGTTTGCATTTGAAATGAAAACCTACAAAAAAGTATGGTAAAATTTAATTTAATTTATGCAAAACTCGAAGCTGACAACAAAGCTGAACGGCATGCCACAAAGCAAACCAACGGGGGCGAGGCAGTGTGGCAGCAATGTGGCACTGGCGGCGGGGGAATTTAGTTTTTGCTTTTTTTGGCTGATTTTAATGACTAGTTTTAGAAATTTATGAGCCACAGCGGCGTTAAAATTGAAATTAAACATTAAACTTGACCATTAGAAAGAGCGAGGTGTGGCCTAAATTTGTGTGGGTAAACGCTGGGCTGCGTCCACGGGGAGTCGATTGTCGAGGGTTGCCGCAGATGCAAAATAATAATCAACTAAAAAGGTCGCTTAAGCGCTTCTCAAGATAACGCATCGACATAAACTAGGTTAAAGAGGGTTAACTAAATGCCAAAGCACTGCACAAGATACCACACTATTCAGCGGGGAAATGTTATTGGGATTTGACGTAGGTTTCTTGCTTGCTAGCCTGGGAATATCTCTTCTGCTACTGATCGAGTCGAAAACAATTTGATTTGATGAAGAGGGTAAACACGAGGTAGAGTATGCTACAAGAAGAACCATAAAAGTTTGCATTAAGCTTGACATGAAGTTGAATGAGATCCTTAGCTGAAACAAGCTGGAAATATCAGAGTAATTAGAATACAAAATAATTTTAGCAACTGCTGTTTTTATTAGTTTATTTTTAAAGAGCTGAAGTTAAGTTGAATGATCTTAAAGCAAAGCAGAGAATTCCACAGAAAGAGCCATTCAAGTTTGCATAAAATTAACATGAAGTCGAATGAGATCCTTTGTTGACTCGATCGAAATAGTGAATGCAACATGCAGTCTTCTCAACAAAGAAAATTAAGAAAGAATCATCTAAGCAACTACAGTTTCTATTAGATTACTATTTAGCGATGAAGTTCGGTAGAATGATCTCAAATGAAGAGAGAGAATTCCACGGGAAGAGCCATTTAAATTTATATAAAACTTAACATGAAGTCGAATGAGTTCCTAAGCTGAAACGATCGAAACAGTGAATGTAAAGCAGAGTCTAGAAAGATTATTACAATGTAAATTAAAAAATCAGTACCTAAGCAACTGAAGTTAATATTAGTTTACTATTTAGCGATGAAGTTTGGTAGAATGATCTGAAATGAAAGCAGAGAATAGAATGAACCATTAAACTTTGTATAATGCTTAAGATAAAGTTGAAAGAGATCTTTAGCTGAAACACACAAAATAGTGACAGTCTACAAAGATGATATTTGATCATAAGAGCGACGTCAAAAACAAGGGAAACAGATTCCGTAAAATACAATTTAATAGATTATCGCAAGAAAGCAAATTAAACAATAAGTATTTAAGCAACTGCAGTTTCTATTTGTTTACTATTTCGATATGAAGTTCAGTGGAGTGATCTCAAAATGATTAAGAAACACAAATCGCTTTGAAAACATGAAAGCACACAATGCAACGCTGTTAGAAGTGGAAAAAGTCGCAGGCTTCTTTTCAGTTCGCTTCTTTGGCTCACACCTGAAAATACTTGAGGGTCTCGGCTTATGCTCTTTGAGCTGCTCGGGCCCCCTGGGCATATCATGTGTAGTAAGTAGGGTCTAGCCCTAGCCCTAGCCCAAATGTGAGCCGGAAACTGGCTAAGTACGCCCCGTGTTTATCAAAGAGCTGCCCACGCCCATCTCAACGACGACGTCGACACCGACGACGACGATGACGTTGACAGCGCACAGAGCGCCCAACTGTGGCTCGAGAAACGCATAATTTCTGTGCCACATGAGTGGCTTGGAGTGGGAGGATGAGAGTTGGAGTCGGAATTGTAGTTTTTGGGGAGACGTCGCTGGCTGTGATGATGTCGCTGCTTCCGACTGCTTTGCTTAGTATTTCGCTTCATTTGTAGCTACAATTTCAGCAGTCACACCTACAACGCGACCACGCCTCCGAACGCCCCCTTGACTACAAATGAAATGAGCAGCATGCGTGGCATAACAAATTGCTGGCACTGTGCTCTGTGGCAGGGGCAGGGAGAGGGGCAGCATCCGAAATAGACGTCGAGCCAAGCTCTAGTAACCCTTGCTTGCATTTTCCGAGATCTGTCTGGCAATCCTTTACCGAATGGCTTGGCATAAATAAACAATTCAATTCCATTCAATTCTATTTCGTTCTCTTGTTGTTTTTTTTGTTTTGTCTTTTCCCCTCTCGCAGCGCTGTGTCGTTGTGTTTGTCTCGGTGTGATGTCAACAAATGTGTGTTACACACACCCGAAAGCTGTGGCATAAATTTCGCATGTAAATGAGGCGAATGCTAAAGCGTAGGCGGGAATTAGACGCAGACATATGAGAACTATAATTTAATATCTAAAAGTGGCGCACACTTAATAGCAGGCCAATATATACCCTCTGCGGGATGAACTTTAATCGGATAGATCTAATTATAAATCAATTTCCCATTAGCTTAATGTTGATGTTCATTGTGCAAGTTGTGATATTACATTCAAAATATATAGATTACAATTTAGTGCTTGGGAAAGCAACATTCATACTTGAGTTTGATAGTTTAACAGTTCATAGTTTTAGATGTAGGTATTTATGATATACTCTTTAATATCCTAATAATATAACTTGTAGTTGCCAATATTCATCCTCTGATAGATCTAATTTTAAAGCAATTCCTATTAGCTTAATATTGATGTTCATTGCAGAAGTTGTTATTTGTCGTTAAAACAAAACTGGGATTGCAATTTAATGAATCAAATGCAACATTCATTCTTCAGAATAACATTTTAAATAATTATACTTTTGAAATTGTGCGGATAAAAAGACAAAGACGACTGCGATATACCCTTGAATACCCTAGGAGCAATAGAAATCTTTACAAATGAATGCCTGCGCCTTGCGACGATTGCGTTGAATCGTGTATAATGTATGTTACATCTATGAATAATTCAAATGCTTCTTGGCAGTAATAATAATGGCAGCAGATTATGCAATGCCAACAACGGGCAAGACACCAACGCGCTCCATCTGCCACACATCAACACCAGCACTCACTCCTAGGCCACAGTTGGCTCTCAGCGCCTCTGATAGTTTTGTAATGATCAAGTTAAATGGCTTTTGGGGGGGAAAGACAAAAGACAAAGGACTTAAGACTCAGCTGTGGGCTTAGTCCAAATGGTAATGAATTCATTTAAATGGTGCGTAATCAGCAGACACAATTGTAGATTGGGTTCCATTTCGGATTCGCATTCGCATTCGCATTCAGTTTCGGGTTGGATTTGGGCTGTGTGGGGGGATTGTTGCAGTTTCGGCTTTCAGTTTGTTATGTCTCCAATTGGTTTAGTCGGGCTGACAGGCGGCCCTTTTGCGGCTCATCAACGGGCTGCTGGCAGAGAGCTGATTTAATTGAAATGGTCCTTAAAGCCTAAAGAATTGTCAAGCCATTTGGGCGTGTGCAGCTGAATGGGAAATTGAGCCTAATAGCATTATTAAATATATAATGCCCGAGGCCAGCGACTGCCTGAATAGCGTGGCGTAGAGAGTAGGGTCGGCTGGTCTCATTAGGGAACACGCTACAAATGAGCGCAGATCAAATAAATTGCACAACAATCAGCTAATGTGTAGAGCCTAATGACCAAAAGCAAGCAAGCATCCTTTCCACTCCCCGCCTAATGCATTTTTAAGCCACTTCGCCGGCGGCTTGGCTCTTATAATTACAGACTTAATTAAATTTAAATGCATATTTAATATGTTTAATTTGTGGCCTCCTTTGTACGATAATCAACGTGTATATGCTTTTCATTTCCCCCCAATTTCATTTTGTTTTTTTCTCCATTTTTTTTTGCGTTGCAGGTGCTCACCTTTCTGATAGACTCTTCGCGTTTTCGCTATCCGGAGCGTGCGATTGTCTTTCTGGCCGTCTGCTATCTGGTCGTCGGCTGTGCCTATGTGGCCGGACTTGGTGCGGGCGATTCGGTGTCGTGCCGGGAACCATTTCCGCCGCCAGTGAAGCTGGGGCGCCTGCAGATGATGTCCACCATAACCCAGGTAAGTCGCAGCGAGCGCGCCAGTCCACTTCACACAGGCAGGTGGAACGAATTTCATTTTTTATTTACCAACTTCCTTGCTGCTCGCGCGGCAGCGGCAGCGGCTTTTGCCTGCCTTTCACATGCTCATGCTCTCATGCTCATACTCATCTGGTTGTGCATCCTCTCTCTTACAGGGTCATCGGCAGACCACGGCCTGCACCGTATTATTCATGGCATTGTATTTCTGTTGCATGGCCGCCTTTGCGTGGTGGTCGTGTTTGGCCTTTGCCTGGTTCTTGGCCGCCGGACTTAAATGGGGCCACGAGGCAATTGAAAATAAATCTCATTTATTCCATTTGGTTGCCTGGGCGGTGCCAGCTCTCCAAACCATCTCTGTGCTGGCTCTGGCCAAAGTTGAAGGTGAGTACCCCCACCTAGCCAATTATTAATCAAAATAATAACAACACACGCAACCGAGAACGCCAAGAGAACCAAGAGAATGCTCAGACAGGAAGAGCAGAGATTCGCTCTTCTCACTCCGTTGACCTTTAGCTTTAAGAGACCCCACTTGGAAGTCATTATAAATTACCAGCACTTAATAGATACACAAACTAACCCAGCCCAACCTCTGCGCAAAACCTCAGTTTACAGTATCCCTCCCCAACCCCATCTCTCTCTCTCCCTCTGACTGTCGCTGAGCCGCAGCCGTCAGTTTTCGTCATGTAAGACGAAACCGTCATTAGACATCATTTTGTGGCATTAACTGTATCTATTTCGATGCTGCGCAGCCCAAACAAACCCCAAGAACTAAAGCAACAAACACATAATGGGCCAAATTGCGCAAATTACGCCTCAAATTTTGAGCAGTTGAAGCGATAGCATTCAATCTTAAGCTTCAAATCATTGAAAACTTGCTGAACTTAGCAAGAGTTCGATTTCTTTCAGCAAGTTTTGTGTCATTTTATTTTTAGAGGTTTCTAATAATATTTGAAAGTCTTTATGGATATTTAGTTAAAATTCTTGCTTTTTCTGTAAGGCTTAAATATGATTAAAGTAGTAGCTTTTATGACACAAAATTCGAGATGATAATAGAACTACAAACAATAGAAAATATTATGAATTGACTCCCAAATTTTAATATATTGTGTGGTCTCCACATTTGGAACTATTCTCTCTGTATCTATATCGTATGGTATCCACATTTTCAAAGGTTCGCTGTATTACTAAGTTGCTCGCCTTGTAAGCTTACCCCTTTTTAAGCTTTTGCCACATTCTTTCAACGTTTTGCCCATTGTACTTCGCAAGACAGACGGTGCGTGCCGCCCGTTTCACAGTCATTTTGTGGTTCATTTCAAAACGGGCCGGGCGGCTCGGTTGTGGACTGGACTGCCGGGGAGGGCCGGGCTGGGCGGAGTTGTTCCGTCCGTGGAGTTGATGTCCGCGATTTCTAAGCAATTTAATGACCTACGTGGTCGAGAGCAGACACGAAATAAATCTTGGCCAAGAAATGTAAAACAAAATGGTTGCTAAAATGGTCACGTTAAAATGCCGTAAAAAAACCAACGTAGATTTAGGCCTTTGGATAATTCTTCTCTTTTATTTGCTCGGTTTTTTCTACCCGTACTTGTTTTTTTTCGTAGCTGTGTGGATGGAGCTCATGAGCTCCAATTGCGGGTCAAAGAACAAGCAACAAAATCTCGAGCAGCTACCAAAGCGAATGCGCTTAGCTCTTTTCTTTCGTGTTTTTTTTTTTTTTGTTGTGTTTGTTGTTTGTCTTCCTCTTGTGGATAGCCGTTCACATTTTTGGGCTTAATTAGATTGCGGCTTAATGACTCAATTGTGTTTGGTATTATGGCGCATTAGAATTTCCCAGCTGCCGCTGCTGCTGCTGCTGATTGTCCTCTGGTCTCTGGTTGCCACCTACTTGCCCTGCAACTGGCGCGACCCGCAGCAATTGGAATTGGAAGGCAGGCAGACAGTAATTAAATACAGCACCACCACATGATTATGGCTTGTTAGGCAAATCCAATGAATGAGTAGAGAACACTCCGCTGCTGGCCACTTGACTACAATGCCATCTAGTATATATCGAACATTAACTGTCCTCCCGCCCCCGACTCACGACTCTTGCCCTTGCATTGTAAATGCCGAATGTAAAGTGAGAGCTTTTGGCGCGCGACTTAGCACCGGATAATGGCAATCGATGCACGAGCGGAATTATCGAGTGATTAGCCAAACACGTAAGATAGATTTATAGGGCGTTTTAAGTGCCAACTGTTGGCAAATTCCGGTTACATCAGCCATGCATTAGGCCAATTAGTTGCAGGCCAGCGCACGAGACAATTCGAGATGGTAATTAAAGTGAGCCATATAAAAATGCCGTCTTCAATCGAATGTTAGACACAAGTGAGGCGAACTTTGCTGATTGCGTTTGCCAATTAATGCAATTAAATGAAATGAGTTACTCGCTTTCGAAATCCGATTGATTAACCGACTGATATAAAAAAGGAAATCTTAAATGGCTGCCAGCCAACTGAGCTGTTACCTGTTGAAAAATCGAATCGACTCGGCTCATTGCAATTTCTCCAGTGCTGTGCAAATACAATCAAATATTTCCACTTAAACAGAACTCACAGACGGCCCCCCTCCCACCACACGCCCCCTTGGAGAGAGACATTCGCTAATGCATGCAAAATGGCAAAGCCATAAAAAACATATTTCCCCCTCATTGCACGGCTGTAATAAAAGATGGAAAACATTAACAACGAGCCAAAACGATTTATGAAAATCTTTGCCTTTGCCCGAAAAAGAAAAGCGAAAAAGAAAAACCAAGTAAAAATGATGACTTAATGCACTGAGCACACCAAGGAGAGGGAGCGACACTCCTTGTGCGACTGCCTCGAAAAGCGGCCGCGGGGCACAGCGACGATGGTGGCACGCAACGGTAAAAGACAGCGGGGGCAGACAGCGGCCGAAAGACGGCGAGAGAGAGAGAGAGACCATTCAGAAAGCATTCAGCGACAATTAATGTTAAATTTAAAAATACATTATTTTAATGTGTCGTCAGCTGGTTGAGAGCTCTAGCTGTTGCTGTTGCTGTTGCTGTTGCCGGGGCGCTCTGAGGCGACGATGATGGCAGCGACGTTCCGTAAACATGGCCAGAACCAGCTAGCAGCTAGCAGCGACGAGTACCCACTGCTGCCATCTCGCCTAACTCCCAACTGGCAGCTTTTGCCTGAAGTCTCGCCGCCGTTGGCTACGTGCATTGAATTTGTAATTTGCGCACGTTCGCAGCAAACATTGAATAATGCTCACAGATACGAATAGTCTGCCATCCCCGCGCCTCGCACGCCTCCCCCGACACACCATCTCCTCGGCTGCGACTCTGTGGCAGGCACTTTTCGCTAAGTAAATAAACGTAAGCGACAGATCAGTTATTGGAGGTAGCAGCATAGCATAGCATGGCATAGCATGGCAGGGTATGCATCAATTTGTATTGACTGCGCGACGCGTTGGCAGCTCATTTGATGGATTTCCCTTTTTTGGGCAACAAAAGATGCCTATGAATCACCTGCATAAATGTCTCTTCGGCCCGAGACATGGATTTGTCAAATGCAAAAAGCAAATATTTAATTTATGCTAAATGCCTGCCCAGTAATCTGATTGGTTGTGCGTCTCTCTCTCTGTGAGTATGTGTGTGTGTGTGTGTGTGCGGGTATGTCTGGCATATAAAACAGATTCTGTGTAAATCGTAGGCGTAGCTGCATCAATTGCCAGCTGATGTTCGAATTGCTGCTCAATTCCAAATACCAAGGCATACAGGGCGCATACGTAATTGCCAGCTGACCAAAGGGCAACGCAGTGTGAAAGCTCAGCAATCAAAGCTGCATCCCACTTAATTCCTTGGCGCTGGTTTAGCAATTGTTTCCTTAAAGATTGCAATATTCGATTTAATTGCAACTTCAATACTTTTCTTTACACTTCTTTTTCAAAGACTTTATATTTTATTGTTATTTCTTAATTTTAAGAAGAATTTAGTAAAAAGTAAAATATTTCTAGAATTATCAGCAAGCTTTTCGTGGGAAAGCTCAGATATCAATGCTTCATCCCACTTAATTCCTAGGCTCTGCTTTAGAAATTATATCCTTAAAGATCTCAATTTTCGATTTAGTTGCATTTTTCTTCTATTTACAATACTCTTGCCACTTTCTACTTCTTTTTAAATGAATTTCTTAATTGTTATAGAAATTAAGTAGAATAAATATCTCATGACTAAAGACTATTGAGCAATTTAGTATGGAAGCTCAGCTATCAAGGTTTCATCTCTTTTAATTCCATGACTAAAGATTTAAATTTTCGATTTAGTTTTTCTTAACTATGTGCAATACTTTTGTAACTTTCTACTTCTTTTTAAAATGATTTTATATTTTATTGTAATTTCTTAATTGCTATAGAAATTTAGTAGAATAAATATCTTATGAATAAAGACCATTGAGCAATTCACTATGAAATTAATTCCATGACTGAAGATTTCAATTTTCGATTTAATTGCATTTCTCTTTCCTTTGCATATTTCTTATTTAATGATTTTTTATTTCAATATAATTTCTTAATTTCTTAAAGAATTTTGAAAAATAAGTATCTATTTGCTTCTTATGAATAATTCGTGCGTTTCGTATTATGCTTCGCATTATTAAAATGTTTTTATTCATTCACCTTCTGGCGGTCTTCTGCATTTTTGTTTTGAAATGCAAAATCAAAATCAATATTAAACTAGAGGACTGAGAAAATGAAATAAGCCTGGCCAACAAGTTGCTTTATTAGCCTAGAATTTATTATAATTTCCGTCTTCTTTCGACATTCTCATTTCTCGCTGAACAATTATTTCAAATTTATACTGCGAGCCGGCATTAAAAAAATATGCCTGAAAAGAAGAACTGGCACAAAAATATGTAAATTAACTAAGCAGACGCAGAAAGACGAATGACTGGGCCAATGAAGGATGGCCTGGACAAGGGGAGTGAAGGGGGGAGTGGGAGAGTGAGCGGATCTGGGCAGGGAAGAAGTTAAAAGAAAAGAAAATTAACAATTTGTTGCGCTTTTGCAAATTATATGGCGCGAGTTGTAAGTCGAGATTCAGTTTGAGTTGTCGCTTTGTCAGTGTGTTTACTACCCTGTAAGCGAGTGTCTTAAGGGGTATATGCACTAACGCCAGACGGGTATTAAGTAATTGCTGTAAAGACTTGTCGTTGGGTATATTTAGGTCGACTTTACTTCGATGGCCCCCATGTTTTTATCCATTTGTCAAGCTATTATGATAGAAAGCGAGAGACAGCCAGAGGGAAGTGCAGTGTCCGAGGGGGGGAATTCGTATAAACCGACTACTGGCTGTGATATTAGCATAATTTATCCAGGGCGAGTGCGACTTGTGGGACTTGATAGTTCGCATTGCATTAGCAGCCAGTTGGAATCGAGCACAAGGCACAAATGGTCAAGCTGCACAGCGTCTTATCGAGTGGCTTAAAAAGAACTGCGTATGAATGATTTATGATATGGCGAGAGTGGGGACCCCGGCTGCATAAATGCATTTCGAAGGCTAGAAAATGCCGCAAATCCAAACAGAAAGGCTCTTTAAACATTACAAGAAAAGAAGGAACATAGCGAAGACATAATTTAATAAAGGAAGAAATTTCATAAGCGTTGTCCTGGCAATGCCTCAAAACAAATTCGAGGCGAACAAAGCAAATGAATGAAGGGCCTCGAAATAAGCCAAATAAAATGGAATACCAGGCAAATGGCAAATGGCAGCAACATGGCATGCTGGTCACATACGACCACTTCACAAGGCGCAGTAGGAGAGAGGGGCGGAGAGACAAGAGCTGTGCAGTTGCCAAGAATTCAACAGTGCAAATATGAAAGAAAAACTTGAAAGGGTATCGTAGGAGCAACGCTGAAGCAGGAGGAGGCGTGGAGGAGGAGGAGGTGAAGGCGATACGCTTGCAGAATGCCAGATGACAGATGAAAAGATCAAAAACGTGACGAATTTGCGATATAATTTGCTTGATTATTTTGAAAGAATTTGATTTGTTATTGCTATGGCTGCAATTCTCAGCAGCTTCAAAGTGCTTCCTGGCAATTATGATGAGATTTGGGTGGCCGTAAAAAGCACAAAATACTTAACAGTGCTTCACTTTGATAGTGTAGAGTATCAGTCATCTATTTATTAGATTAAAACTTGCAATACGTTTTCGCATTTCCATTGCTTAATCAAAATTACACATAAGCGTTGCGAAGTGAACTGCGTCAACGATTTTATGATTCGTTCAGCGTTAAGTTGACTCGATTCTCTTGAGCAAAAGTAAATAAAAACAAAGGATGAAAGTAGCAAAGTTGCCAGCAACTGTTGACCAACTTGCAGTGAAACAACAGCAACAGCAGCAGCTGGCAGCTGGTAGCAGCAACAATAGCTACAATGTTGTTGCCTCGTCGAATGTGGCGTGCGGCAAAAGTTACGCGCACTTTGACGCGTAAAACCGGTAGCTAAAATGGCCGCCGAGCTGGGGACGATGGCTGGCGACAACAGCCAACAGCAAGCGTGAAACGTGCGTGAGTTGCCGCCGAGCAGCGACGCGACGCTGGCAGCGACGCCGGCAGCAGATACACGGTGCGGAGATATCGCGAGGTTGTAGCTACACTCGACAACATGTTGCGATTGCCACAGCTTCTGCTTTCAGTGCAACTTCTTGTCGTTGGTTGTAGTGAGTGCCCCATCGAGTAGACGTTGCCATATCGTTGATTACATTTGCAATTTAGCGCTTGTGCCCCGTGCCCCTCCTGCCGCACAACTGGGTTATGATGCTTGCCCCACACTCGCGTGCTTTATCAGCGTGCGGGGAATACTCGTATGCGTCCCCCGAATCAAGTCAAGTGTATTTCGAATTCGTTAACTCCCAGCTGCAGTGTGACTTCCACACTTCCCTATAGCTTTTTATGTGACTTGTTTGTTCGCACGTTTCTGCGGCTTCTGTTTTTGTTTTTATTGCGCGCGACTTCAATTTTCTGACAATTGTTTATGAATAAGCAAAGCCCTAAAGAGCAGGCTTCTTGTGTTACTTACTCGCGATTGAAGATTGCTTTAAATATTTATCAAAAACTAATTTGCAAAAACTGTATTCAAAGTCCACTAGACTCGCTTTTCTAGCTTACTCTGGCCACTCTCATAGCAACATCAATTAAATCGCAAATTCTATGTCTAGGGTATCATTTAGTCAGCACCTCTCGGCACTGTCTGCGTTTTTTAGAGCACGCTTAATTGTTAGATTATGTTTCGCTTGAAGCTGTAATTAAATTGTCGCAGCTCATTGTTTGTATAAGTATTTTTCTATTGCCGTTCCTATTAAATAATTATGGAGTGCATAAATGTAGCACTTTGAAGCCAAAGTCGCTGCCAAAGCTGCGCTTAACCCATGGCCGCCATAATTATGTAGAACATGGAAATTTCGCAGCATAGCGGTCGAGAGCCAGATCATTACGGGGCTCAAGTTGTCGGCACTGGCGGGCCACTAATTAGTAGCAATTAAATTCATTAATTCAAATTAATATGATTTGAAAAACATAAAAACTTGAGAGAGAGCGACAGAGAGAAGACAAGAAAAAGGTTTTTGCGTTACGCATTTTCAACGCCCAAAGGCAGCAGCAACAACTCTACTGTAAGCTCAGCTGTAAGCTGCGACCCCAACGCAGACCCGGAGCCGGAGTCGTGGTCGCGGTCTTTGGGCCAGGCCAATGACCAGTAGGCAACAATGGCGCAAAGTGTGAAAAGCAATGTTAATGATGCGAGATCTGCGCGAAGACGCGGACAGAGACTAATGAATGTGCCGCGCGTTGCGGCAACTCTTCTTGCTACAAGTTGTAAATGTCAGAAATGAGATATTTACAAATATATTTTGGGGCAAGCGCCTCACACGGCGCCCAACTCTCTTGGACTGGCGCTGAAAAATGTCTAACACTTTAACCAGTACTTCAAAATGAAAATAGTATTTATTTAAAGTTGAAATTACAGCCACCAAAATTGCCGATAAGCGATTCAAATGTAAAAGCCAATTTCCACTCTTTGCTCGCCTTGCAAATTGTTGTCGCAGTCGCAGATATTGAATCTAAATTGAAATTCTTGCAGTCGCGTGCATGGCATAAATGTTTTCTTAATCTGCGCTTGAACTCCCCGTAATGGCATCGAACATTAAAGTCAACTTGACATCATCCTCTGCACAAATTATGGCCACACATTGCGATTGTCTTCCTGTGTTCCGTCGCTTATCGTCTCGCTCCTTGATAGTCCTTGTCGTTGTCGTTCTGCTACTCGTGCTCGTGGTTGTGGTCGTACATTGGCAATTGGTGCGACCTCCTGCTGTTCTGTTTATTTCTAATATCCTGACGCCGTTGGCGACAATAAACACGCCCACATTGAATGGCTTTCTGAGCATCTCTCGCATAAAGCCCATAAAGCGCAGCGGTTGCTGCTGTCATTAAAATCTCTTTTTTGGCAGTTTTATACTCGTATCTAAGGCCTATACCCTCAATTCTGGTTGCCAGCAGGGCAATTCCCTTCTGTGACGCGCTGCCAACACCTTTAACCCCTGGCTGCCACACACACCACAACATCGAAGAGGCCTTTTGCCCGAAAATTTCTCCCCTTTGTCTAATTTGATAAGAGCTCGAGAGACAGATGAAAATCCGTAAATGAAAACGAATCTTTGCCATTCTTTTCGGGCGTGTAAATTGCCTGGTTTTTTTTTTTTTTTTTTTTTGGCTCTACGCTTTCGGCAATTGCTTCTTGTCTCTCTAAAGTGCTCGAATCACTTGCGGGCAAAAGATTTCCGAAGAAAAATTCATGCGATTCAGGGCGAAAAAACTTTTCTTAATTACATCGAACATAATTTTTTGTGCCCCGTGTCGAGTGCAGTCGCTGCTGCGTTGGTTGGTTGCGTTATTAGTTTTGGGCGAGGACTCGACACTGGCTTGGGCTTTGAGTGTGGCTTTGGCTTTGGCTTTAGCCAGGGCTTTTGTTTAACCCCACGGCGTCCAAAATTTATTGGCCCAACTTCAAAAACAACGCGCAAAGTTTTAGCCGGGCCAACACCTTTCACATGCTGTTGGCATGAAAAAGCGCTAAAAGTTCTTTCTGCTGGCATTTTTGCATGACGTGTTGAATACTTTGGTTGTTGTTGTTGTCGTGGCTGCTTCCACCCCTTTCCTACGCTGTTGTTTTTTCACTACTCGAGTTGTTGTTGTCGTTGTTTTCATCTGCAGAGCACAAAAGGTAATGGGTTAATTAAGGTTTTTGCCGAGCTCAAGTGCGGTTGCTGCACTGTGGGTTAATTAAGTGGCATGAAATTTCATAAAAATGCAAGTAAATTGATTAAAAACTGAAAACTGCAAGGCCAAGCTAATGACAAGCACTGTGCACATGACGTTGATATTCAGCTCGAAGCGAAAGTGAGGTTAAGTTGCGCTGCGAATGAGGTTAAGTTGAAGCTTGTGATTTGAATTGCAACCAAATTTCGAATCCAATAAAAGATAATCCAAACTTATAGCAATAACTGCTAGTTGAGTTGATCGTTGCGTGTCTGCTTCTTGGCTGCAACTAGAAAATGACCGACGCCAAATTATGTACAATATCCGACAATTGTGGATAAGCGATTGCCGATATGCGATAGCATATCAGCCATGCTTATGGACGTCTCGAACGCGAAATCATTGCTTATTGTTAATTTATTTCCTTTTTGGCTTTAGAATTTTTTATTGACTGCGCTCCACGAGCTGCACGAACTGAGTCCGACTCCACGGATGTGGCATATCCGGTGCCATGTGCCGCACACACGACGAGGCGTGGGGGTTGGGGGGCAATGACCATAAAAGACAGCAGCAACGACAGTCGGGCAAGAAACACACTTCGAAGCGGGGCGGGACGGGACAGGACAGAGTGAGCTCAGTGGCTGGCCATAACAAAGCCTCGACACATTCAGTGGAACTTTTAAGCGCCTTGGCTGGGCTTGTAATGAACTTTTATTTGCATTGTGCGAATGCGGGTTCGAGGGAGAGCAGGACAGCGGCAAGGGGGTGTGGACAAGTGTGCCAGATTCTTGTTCAACTCAACCATAAGTCGATACACTTGCCGCCCATTTCAATTCATTCATTTATCCCATAAAGCGACCGCCGCCGTCGTCATCGCATGTGTCGCAAGGACTCGCCGATTTGGTATTTGGTATTAGGTCGTGTAGCATGGGGTCTGGGCTTGCCACCCTCAACATCGATTTATGGGCATTTCCGGGTTGAAATCACTTAAAAGAACTGCGAGCGAGCCCGAGGAGACAGACAGCCAGGCGAAAGGACGCAGGGACGAAGGGAGTATGTTGCCTGCGACGCCTGCTTGTTAGCTCCACACTCAGCAAAGTCAGCGAAGTCTTTTGTCCTCGGGTTTTATATTTCCCCTTTTTGATCGCATTCATATGAACCTTTTTATACGTTCTCGTATTTGCTCCACTTCCACATGCACTTCCACTTCCACTTCTGCTCCTTCAGCCACTACTCGTCCGCCATTCGATTGTTCTCTGCCTTGGTGTGCAAAAATTTTGCGCAAATTTGTAAGCTTTATAAAATAAATATTGCAGGGGCTGAATTCGAGAGAGTTGGGGGGCAGTCTCTTGACTTTGGGGATGTATTTTTAGATGTTTTCGACTCGCAATCTACTTAGGACAAGTGGACAAAGTATATGTTTTGATCGAGTTACAGTGCGCCATGCGACTTGCAGATACGCTCAGTAATTTGAAGGCGCATTACAATTATTTTAGTCAAGAAGTACAATTTTAAGTTACTCCTGCGTAACACTTAATTTATGTGCCCTTTATGCCGCAACTTATGGCATTGTTCGCATTTAGTAATAATGCAGTTGAAACTGCCAAAGACGACTACAAAAAATCCATTAACACTTTGTGTTTAAGTGTTTCAAGTGTCTCACAAATATTTGGGACACAAACACCCTGCAAATTGTTTGTGTGTGTGTGTGTGTGTGTGTGTGTGTGTGTGAGTTTGTGCTCCTCCTGCAGCTGTCCGGCTTGGCATTATAATTCTGATGACTCGGGTCCGTCGTCATGTTTACACTTTCAATAAAAATCCACTCTCAGTTTAATGTGCCAGACGGAACACGGAGCTGTCGCCGCTGTCGTCGCCTCCCCACTCTGCTGCTCTTCTATCCCTAGCCCTCCTCGTGCTCGGAACTTTCGCCGCAATTATGGCCTTTAACCCTTTTGTCAACAACTTTGAGTTTATTTGGACTTTATATGCACATGCCGAGCTTGTCGCAGTCGCACTCGCAGTCGCACTCGGAGTCGGAGTCGCCACTGGCTGTGGCAGTCTGCTGTCCGCTGTCTGCTTTTTAGCTGATGCTGCCCAAAAAATGCCTTTGAGCATTGTCATAAGCCGGTTTTTCAGGGGGGGTGGGGGAGGACTTTGTGCTCCCTTTGCGCCGTCTCTCGCACCATAATTTTATATGCTTTTTGGCTGCATTTTTGCATAGTCAGTCGGAGGAAAGCTGCGGCAGCTTTGAATTTTCTATGGCGCTCCATGCACGACCACATCCACGTTGCATGCCAGATGAGTCATGCTTGCAACACTTTAAAGTCGTCGCTTTAAAGCGCATTTGCCATTTGCAACAATATCGAAATGAAATGTTCTGTTGCGGCGCCAATTTTTCTGTTGACATTTCATTATGCAGCCGACGTCGTTGAGGGTTGCAGTTTTTGCGTAATAAAAATAATAATAATAATCACAATATTTTGATTTGATTGGCCCATTGTGGGGGGGTTGAAAAAAGCCACCCCCAGCGCGTGTTTATAATTTACGATAATTGCGCCGACTTGTGACATTTTCAATTAATATCTGAATCTAGGCAGCGTTCTAAGCGGCAATTCAACAGTTGTCGACGAAATTATTAATTAGCTGTATTTATGTAAGGCACGAGCCAGCTGAGGTTTCCCCCCCCCCTCTCTCTCTTCCCCTCTCTCTCGCTCTCTGTTTGCATTTGATTTGATTTGATTTTGTTGGCCCTGGGAGCTCAGCTGGCGCAGACTGTGTGTCCTTTGTATATTAATTGGACGCTCGCTCTTCATCTGATTATAATGGCCAGTTATCCAGGTCATTGAGCAGCTGACAACCAAATTGTTTTCGTCGACTGCCAGATACGCTCTCCTCGCTCTCTCCCACTCTCTATCGTATTTCTTTTTGTCAAAGTACTTAACGGGCACAGCCATAAAATGAAATTTATGCATTACCAACTGCTCCGGTATCTGCACCTGCATTCCGGCAACTTGCCGCCGGCGTAGCGCGCACTTTAAATAGGCATTAAATTGATACTGCCACCAGTAAAAAGTAAAAAGTTGTCCTTTTTCCCCCGTCTTTTTTTTCTTTCTTTTGTAGCGCCTTGGGCGACGGTGCTGCCAACCCGCACATATTCCTAATCGCTTTATAACTTCTAACGCATTTTATCAGCGCTACCTGCCACCTTCCCCCCCCTGGCGCACGAGGGGCAAAGTTATTGTTAAGTCTACGAAAATGTCGCTTGCACGCACTAAGCACTTGATGCGACATCGTGTGCTCAACCCGCGTTTCGCAACACTGGCAAACATCTTGATACAAAGGCAGTAGTCGCACTTTGCTTTGCCTCTTTTTCGCACTTTATGCGACGAGTCATTCATGCAGTATTTTAGTATTTCCACTCTGTGTGCATGAGAGGGGAGTTTGTCAGACAGTCGACTGTCTGTCGTACCCCCGCCCCCCCTGCGTCGCATGCAGGCGGAAATTATTGTCGACGGCATCTTGCATTTTTCCTCTCGCTTTTTTTGCTGTCGTTTCTTTTGCTTTTGTGCTGCCAAAACTTTTTGACGCCGCCGCACAAAAAGTTGCTACACTCTGTGGCAATGTTTTTCATTTTTTGCTTTGCAATTTCGTTCGTTGCCGTACCAGATTTATTTATTTATTTACTGCGATTAGAGGGCAGCTGCGTTATCTGCGCCACGTCTATTGTGACTGGCAGGGAATCACCCTAAGCCCAAACGTGTTATTCACCTGCCACACTCATAATCGCCAGTACATAATCGTTAGGCATATCTTTACAACCACACACCACAAATGACTCACAATGATTCACAATTTGCGAAAAACACACGCCCTCGAACCGATGTGATAAGATAATCAAGCAAGTACATTACCTGCGTTTGTTAACTGATAAGAGTGGAGCGCCAAAGGCGTATATATTGCCAATTGCTGGCCAACTGCGACACAGTACAACCATTGCAGTTGAGCTATTAGGACCTAAACAAGAGGATTCAACACAGCCTGAGAATGCCGCCACCACACCACGACGATCGTCTCTTCGGCATCCATTTGGGATTGCACTTGGGCCACCACAACCACCACCACGGACACCACCACCCACCGCCGCCGCCGCCGCATCACCATCATCACCACCACGGACCACCGCCGCCACCGCACTACGATCACCACCACCACCATCATCATCACGGGCCGCCGCCGCACCACTTTGAGCACCACTATGATCATCACCACCACCACGGACCACCGCACCACCACCACGGACCACCGCACCACCATCATCACTGCTAGACTGCAGTCTGCTGATGAGCTGGCAAAAGCATGAATTTAGTGATTTCCCTGTGAAGTGAATTCATATAGTTTTACACGAATTTTATTTATTTTATACAAAGCCCCACAAAAAATACAAAAACCCCACAAAACCCCAAACTAAATGAGTGTTTCTTTAAAGCAAAAACAAGGCATATAGCTAATTGAATGAGCATTACTACATTAACTACTCGAACAAGTCAAGTAAAATCACATAACTACGAGTAAAGAAAATATACACAATTCTCTTTATCTAATCTTTGTTTTCTTCCCAAGGAACTCGCAGCAAAAAGCTAAAAAAAAAGTGCAACACATCTAAAAATATATGAAAAGAAAGTAAAACAGCAAAAGCGACTTATGAAATTAAAAGTGAAACGTTGAACTTGAGAACCAATCATGATAACTAAAATATGTAAACAAGGCCGAACACACACAATTCATTCTGATATTTCAAAGTAATGATTTCTGGGCATTAACAATTGCGTAATAGCAAAATTGGGTATTAGTAATAGCTACAAGTTTTGACAATAACATGATAAGATGTTAATCGATAATTACCACTATCTTATCTGAGTTCCACACAGAAATAGAATAAAAAAGAAATCAGATATCGAATGCGCCACAACGAAGACAACAATTAGAGCGAGTCGAAAGTGACGTGATAAGAAATTGACATTTGGTATCTTGTGAGTGCCTAAAATAAAATTAATCACGAGTCGGCTATAAATAGAAAAGACTTTTTATTAGATAAATGTATAAATAAGTATAATCTGATCAAAAACGAAGCACAATAAGCAGCTTATGGCGACCACATTGTGAATTAGCCACAGCGACAATTCAATTAGCTGGCCCGCGGTTAGAACTCCGAATATATATCTAAATATGTCTGTGTGTGTGTGTGTGTGGTGGGCCAACGAGCTATGCTTTGTTGAGCGCATAAATATAAATGAATTAAATATCAATGGCCCAGACAAATACTGGCCAATTACAAGCCATTAGAACTGTTTGTCACATAACACTAATTAGCAGCAGCTACAAATGTGTAATTACAATTTTTTCCCATTCAACTCAACGCTCAACTCGTAAAGTGGGAAGGGAGGGGAAGGGAGAGGCGAGTGGCGACTGTCATAAAATGCAAAATGTTGCCAATGGCGTGGGACGTTGATTCGACACCTGGAAAATATTGGTAATTAAAATTTGCCATGTTAGCCAGCTTAGCCGGTTCGTGGTTTGGCTCTCTGGCGTTGTCTAATAATGTTGTAAAACATGTTGCCATTAAATAAGGCGACAGACATGGCCAAAATAACACCCCAAAGGCAGCAGCAACAACGGCCACGGCACGAGCAACAGCAGGCGTTACATTTTATTGACTTTATTGACAACCCAAAAAAATAGTAGAAATAATATCAATATGCAGCTCTCTACGTAAGACTGAATTTTAATCGAAACTCTTGACGACAAGCTGTGCTAATGGCCAACGGTAGCATTTCTCAGCCTGTCTGCCTGTCAATTAACTATGAAAATTATTTGCGACCAACCCACTAGCCAGCTCGACAAGCCGTCTAAATGCATTTTTGACAATCCTCACGTTGACGGCTCACTGCGAAAGTGAAACCTGTCGCACACTCAAAACTCGCAATCACACTCGGGCTCAACATTCACGATGTTGGCCATAAACAATTCACATCTCAATTCATAATTGTCATCGTATATTTTGTGTGTGCCGCTTTTAATTAAAGTACTTGAATAATGTAGCTCAATTTCAAGCGGCGACCAAGTGAACTCTTTGTCCAACGCAATTGTTATTTGCATTTAATTATGACGTAAAATCAGCAACTGTTGACAGTTTAACAACAATGATTTCAATTAAACGACTTTCATTCCCTGCACTGGGATTCTTTTTCGCCAGCGATCGATAAATGTAATCTTAAAGCAAGTCACTTCGTCGAACTGGTTTTAAATAAGTTGGCAGTCATATTTTATGGCCATTAGATAATAACTCGGCAGCGCTTTTAATTTTGTTTTGACTAATCGAAATCGTTTTGTCTTTGACTCACTATTGCATGTTCATAAATAGCACTTTACAGCAAGTTAGCATGCCCCCAGCCATCTGAGCGAGTTGACAACTCTCAATTTATTAGCTGCCATAAACAAAAGTCTTTGTCTCCCACTCCAGCCAATCGCTTCACAGCGGCTCAATTTAACAAGTTGGCTGCTCTGTTTCATCGGCATAACGATGTAATAACAACGTTTTCGTAGTTTGTTTGACATTCAACTTAACTTAAGTTGGCAGCTTTCCAAAGTATTTTATGTTAACTCAAAACTGTTTTCTCTTCTATTTACAGGTATGTAATTACTGCTATCAAACCAAGTATCAAGCACAATTAATGCGAATAAAAGCAACACATAAGTGAGCGCAATCTTGTAATACCCGAAAATAATAACATAATCCAATGATAGCCATAACAATATCTAGCCAGCTAATACAATACTCAAGTAGCTGTGTCTGAGCGAGGCGGCAGTTCTCGTCATTAGAGTAATAACACGGCACTAGAATACAATCAAAGTCAACGAGTAATTTCGAGAATTCAACTCTGATTCGCCGTCATGACATTTGACCATCTGCGATTACATAAAACAATTTAATAAACCCATGAAAAATCAAAAAATGCGATAACGGCGAACCCCACAGCAGACCCTCTGAGCTCCCAACTACAACTACAACTACAGCCACAGCCACATGTGGCAATAAAAATTCCTTAAATAAACATGCGACCGCGAGGAGTGAGCCCAACGCGAGGCTGCGTCTTCAGCCAGCTAGACGCAGCCATATCAACTACGCGTGCTGGCAACTATCTGGCCAATGTAATCAGCCGAAAGCCAAGAGCAAAGATCCCAGCAGCCACAGGTCTGGCCGAGTCGCAGACTGCGAGTCAGCGTAATGTCGCTTGTTAGTACTAATGATGGGTAACTCTCCGACATCTGCGCTTCTCATGCCAGCAGATGCTGAGACAAATACACAAAATAAATGGCATCGAGCTAAAAAACAACGATTTCTAGTTACGCTTACAGAGCTGTCGAATTTGGCAGTAATAATAATAGTTTAGTAGGATGTGCTTTCCAGAGGAAACTATAATAGTTTTATTTTGAACTACTATATTGACAATGACTTAAATTAGTGTTGCTGTCATCCGATTCCTAAGGCAACCATTTGTGCAAATTTAAAACTAATTGCAGAATTTGGTTGTAATAATAATAGTTTATGTTAGGATCTACTTCCGAGATAAAGCTATACAAATTTTCTTTTAAATTACTGTCTTGACAATGACTTTAATTCATGTTTTTTATAATTCACTTCCTATGCTAAACTAATTTCATTTTTGCAGTTCAATCTCATGCTCACAGAGTTGTATAATTTGGCAGTAATAATAATAGTTTAGTAGGACGTGCTTCCCAAGAAAAACTACAATTGTTTTTTTATATTATATTATATTGACAATGAATTTAATAAGTGTCACTACTGTCATCCAATACTGCCAACCATTTATGCGAACATAAAACTAATTTCATTTTTGCAGTTCAATCTCATGCTCACAGAGCTGTAGAATTTGGCAATAATAATAATAGTTTAGTAGGATGTGCTTTCGAATGTAAACTATAATAGTTTAATTTTAAACTACTATCTTGGCAATGACTCTCATTAATGTTTCTGTCATCTGAGTGCTATGCCAACCACGACGAACATAAAACTAATTTCATTTATGCAAATCAACTGCATTCAACACATGCGAGAGAGTTCTGCCAAGTTCTCGAGCCATTGCATATGCCCAGTTGGCGCCTAGGGCATTATGCAGAGGCAAAATGAATTTGTAGAGCTGCGATAGAAGCGGCGCGATATGCCTCCAAATGTGCTACGAGGACGGCGAGGATGCCGCTGGCCATTCCGCATGTATGTCATAAATTGCCATGGAAGCGCAGCAGCATCGCCATAACAAGTTTTGGGAGGTTGCGCGGCGTTGCGCATTAGTTCCAGGTTGAGGTCCGGAGGTCCAGGTCTGGGTCCAGGTTTTAGCCGTAAAAATTAATAGGCAGCATAATAAGCGGCATTTTATGACAAGCGTGCACCTTAACGCAGCCGTTAGCCACGCCTCAAACACAGCAGCAAGAGTGGGAGGAGGAGAAATCGCATAACCAAGTGCTATAGCCCAGTTTGGGGCAAAGATTTCTCATGACATCACACGGCAAGAGTCATTAGGCTTTGGGTGAGGGATCAGCTGGTCGCGTAGTCACTTGAAAATTACGCAAATTGAAAGTTACATCGTTTGGGCGGCTGGTGACGTGCCATGGCCAAAACGGGCATTAGGCCAACCCCAGGAGCGTCCGCTGGCCAGCCGCTGTTGGCCAAATGGTTTTTGCCTCGCAACTTAGTTATGAGCTTCGCATTGGCGCTACAAGATTCCGCTTTATGATAATTATACGCAGCTCCAGCGCCGCTTTATTTATATGCAATTCGATATGTGTATGTGTGTGGCAGACAGTCGCAGAAGCTGCGGAAAATTGAAAAAGTTTGCAGTGTGTGGGGAAAATATATGGGCGATTATGTATGAGCTTACGGTGGTATATCGTTATTGGGCGGATTGTCGGCATTGTGAGTTTATATAAAACGAGCTAATGGCTTTACGAGTTTAATTGAAATACGCAGAGGGAAGCGACTGCAAACGGGACGATAGACAGCAGGCAGGAGCGAGCGAAGTGTGGCAGCAACAAGTGGCAAGCTTAACTATCATAACAAATGACGAAAGCATATTCGCAGGATTAGAGTGATTCAGTTGCCTCTCTGCCAGCATAATCAAGCTTATCTCTGGCCAGCAATAAATGCAAAATTTTAAGAAATTGCTCCTGCTGATAAACAACGAGATTTATGTGTGCTAAAGCCGTTTCAATTCAATTAAATATAAGATGCATGCCACAGCAGGCAAAGGCCACAAATTACATACGAAACGAATGAGAACTTATCGAAAAACATAGCTTAACTGTAAAGCACATAAATGTTAAAAGAATACTCTAATAAAATGACTTCGAAAACATTTAAAACAATTAAAGTTAGGAGACAAACTACAAATGAATTACTGAAACTTTCTTGACTATTAAGTTTCCCAGTTAGAGCACATTTCGAACAACTTAATGGTAGTTTCAACAGCATTTCCTCAACTCGAACAAATAACAGTTACAGTGAATAAGCCCTCAGCATGAACTGGGAATCTAAAAGTTGCCTCGGGCCTCGCTTGCCTTAAACTTACCTTAAACTGACTATTTATAGAGGGGGGCCCTTATACGATCTCTAAGCTCTTCGTGGGCTTCGACACGATGCAGAGATACTATAACCATAACAGAATAATATTCATTAGAAGTTTACAACACAGCCTACACTCCAGCACTGTCATAAAGCAAGTTTTATGCCCCACTCGATAAGCAAATGCTGGAGAATAGATAAACGATGGCGAGCCGAAGTAGTATAATATCCAAAGCCGAAAAAATAAAACTGTAGAATCATAAACATGATTAAGTGATAACTTCAAACGTTAATCGATGGCGGGCCTCAGTTCGCTGCGTTTTGGTAGCGAACAATGAACTCGAAATGTTTATGCTGGTAATTATAGTAGTCTTTAACAATGCACGACAACGAAACCTATTAGTAAACATACAAATGATGAGAAATTGAATCGAGAAGAGAGATAGAAAACGAAGGCAGAAAGAGCGGCTGTAAATCATGCAGCTTCGATGAGGGGATCGTCGAAATGTGGAGACACTTGTCAATGCCATTTTTGATAGCTCGACAGCCATAAAAAGAGACAATCCGAAGCCGTAGCTGAGTCTCGGTTTTGATATGCAAATTAGCTACAAATCGACATAAAAACAGCCCTTTCCTCCACCCAACTCGACGAACTCTTCACTGTTGTCTGGAGGCCCTATGCAAATGGATGCATTTGCAGCTTTGCATTTGAGATCTGTGGCCTGCATTTTTATTACTTGTCAAAATACGACAAAATTTATGGCAGCCGTGCAATATTTTTAACGCCAAAAGCAGCGCAAAACAAAAAGGAAAATTCAAAGGAAAAATCCAGGCGTCCATAAATCATACAACTGAAGTCGAGACTTCAACTCTCGAGCCGAATCGGAATCTGAAACTGATGTTGTGGCTAAGGCTGCTGCAGAGACAGAAAAGGGAAATAAAAACACAAATGCGGCGCATAAAAGTCATAAAAATGAAATTAGCCATACAACAGACGGAACCGAAATCGCGTTTCCCTCTTTTTGTTTTTCGTGTGGGGCAAGTGTCTGAGTGGGCTGTGCGAAACTTGCCTCGCGAAGTTGTTAAGTGGAGGGCGACATTAAATTTAATATAAATTTAAATTGCGCCACTTAACGAGCGACAGCAGCGTTTCGCCGTTCGTTATGGCCAAACAACTTTGGCAAATCAAAGAAGCGGCCAAGTTGGATCACATTACACTGGCATCCATTAATAACTCTGTGAATTTATCGAAGAAAGAAGTTGTGTACTTGCAGCCTAGGGCAGCCCTGCCTCACAATGTTGCCAAAAACTCCACACACACACACGAGGGGAAGAATAGAACTTCAAAAGAATGCGGCAAACTATCCGCACAAAGTTCGCTTTGCCCCTTGGCAACCACAGATAATTAAGACTTCGTCGTGGAGCTGAATTGGTGGAAATGAGCTAATGAAGCAAAAGTTGCGCCAAGTAAAACTTCAAAGCTTGCAACTAGTCATCAAACGTTAGACAACACCATCTGCCATTCATCTTCATTTCGTGTGGAGCGCGCCGCGATCATTTCAAATGTGTCTATTCCACTGGGAACTGCGTTTCCTCAAAAATTCTAGGAAAATTCTGCTGGTCGGCGAATATCAAAGTCGCACAGCGAACTGAGACGGCGACGTTGCCACAAAGGCAAACAATTTTTGCTTTCATTTGAAAAATGGCATCAAACTATTTTGCATCGACTGCGCACAGATGAAACCAGACGTGAATCATTGAGATTCGTTTCGCCTGTGTGTTGTCATTGCCACAGTGAAGCTTCGCCTGCTGCAACAAGCGGCAGCCCCGTCAATTGCTGGCAGTGCTACAGTAAAGTGGTGAAATTGACGCACCAGAAGAGAGCTAGCTGTATGCATGCTTCACTCCATCAGCGCCACAGTCTATCATTGACTCACTGACTGATGTACTATTTTGTGGGTCGTCTCCCTCCACTTTGGCCGTCTCTATCTTATTCTGCGCTCTGCTGCGTTTCGCTTTGATCTCGTTTAATAGGAAGCAGTCGAGTTGTTGAGTGAAATTTATGGGCGATGCAAAATGCAAGTGATTTAAAAGCAAAAAGATACTTATAAACGCGCGCCTTCGGGGCGTATACGTAATCGGGGAAGCATTAACACACAACAAGCCAATTAATTGAAAGCAAATTGGCCATTAACTAGCCAAAAACGTTAAAACGATCCCCGCGAGATTAACCGCAAGTGTTCATCAACACCAAAAACAAAACAAAGCAAAACAAAAGCAACAACAACAACAACAAAAGAGCGAAGCGAAACGCGTAAACAGCAGCCGAGCAATCCAAACGATCGATCCAGCGATTCGACGATCGATCTCGATGAAACGATCAATGGAACGAGCCTAAACGAAACTCAGTTACAAACTCGGTTAGCGCTCGATCGATTGAATACCAAATGCAGACGACGAGAGGGAGACAGAGAGTGAATAAGCAGCAGAGAGAGCGAGCGAGAGGAACGTAGTCATACCACGTTACAAGATCGCTTGATCAACATCAAACAAAACGACCCGCTCAATGGCTTGATTAATGTGCGCCACATCAATCAGAGAGCTGCAGGCAGACCGGAGGGGCACCGTAGACCTCGATAGCCGCATAAAATAAACACAACAAACTTTAGCGAATGTTTAAAGTCGCCCAGACCAAGGCAGCGATATAAATATACGACTATATGTATATAGTTGTGTGCGCTGCACCCACACACAAATTGAGTTCAACTCTCGCTGTGGTTTTTTGTGCCCAAAGTCTTGTCAAAATAAATGAGCTAACATAAATCGAGCATTGGCTAGGGGAAAAAGTACGTATTCGTACTCGTACTCGTAGTACGACTATATCGAGAGTGGGCTTCGATCTGCAACAAAAGCAAGGCAGCAGAGTGACGACTGATCGAATCAGCGTGGCCAAAAGGAAAAAGCCAAATGCATTGCCCACAAATAAACAACGACAGCAACACAACATCAGCAGGGTTTTGCTTAGTTTAAAGATCACGATCTTTTGCAGCTCCATGAAGCGTTTGCCAAAATGAGCAACAAACCGAAAACAAACCGAATGAAACAAAGCTGAACAACAACAACAACAACGACAACAGCAGCAACAACAAATCACGTTTGTGATCTTGACTTTAGACACCAAGAAGACAAAAAGTCCACAGTTGAAAACAGGCAAACAAAACTAAGACTCAAACGGCATTAAACCAAAAGAAAAGTCATTTAAATAGCCGGCTCGCGGAGTTGCGAATTCAAAGGGAAACATTTGTTTTGAACCGATGACGATGAAGCCGCAAGCAGCCCAGAGGCGCTACATGTGGCAAGAAGGGAAGCGCCAAAAAATATATAAACAGAGAATCAGTATTGGGCATTTGCTTGCAGTAAGGAGAACTTGGAAGTCTCATTTATAAAGAGAAGCTACTTATTGATATAAATTCTTTAGACTGCTAATTTCCCAGCTTATTTATTTTTCGATGCAAATTGTTTTATTTATGCAATAGGGATTTGCTTGGAGAATGCGACAACTTGGAAGAGTGGTGCAATTAAAATATTTTTATTTATAAATGCAATCTATACTTATTAATTTAAATTCTTAATATTGATAATTTCGCAGCTTATTTATTTTGTGATTAATATGATTAATATAACCAATGTTTCTAAGAAGGAAAGTGCGGCAAAATAGGGATGTGTTTGCAGTAAGAATGCGACAACTTATAAATGCAATCTACTTAAATTCTTTATAATTGCGAAATCATTTAATACATTTATTTTACATTTTAATACGTTTAATTTGCATGGGTTTCCGAAATGATTTAATATTTTCAACTACTTTTAATATCATCATCATTTTGTTGTTAGATTTAAAACTTCAATGCTTACAACTTTATTCAAGTTTCATGTGCATTATGCGAGCCTAGTTTTCAACCATTTGTGAATCGCCCCAACCACATAACTCGAGTTACCCAACAATTGTGACCCATTTGAAGTTTTATAGCCTTTTTGAGCTTTCTTTCTCAGACCCCCATTGACGGCGCCTCTGTTGTTTAGGCCTAGACAAGTTCTACTTGTTTGGGGCTCTTTTGTGTTTGTAGCTATTTGTGTTGTTCTTGTTGCGGCTGCTTATTCGTGAGCTGAGTGTTTGTGTGTATGTGTGTGTGTGTGTGTTTCGTGGCTACACATGCAAAGTGTTGTTTTTACTGTACTACTTGCTTGTTGTTGTTGTAGTTGCTGTGCTGCTCCGATTTGAGTTACATGACAATGAGCAGATCGGGGGCTATTGGGGTCTTTGCCTCCGCTTGCACAATGGCAATGGGTTCATTGGTTTTTTTTTGAGGGGGGAGTTTGCCTTAAAAATTTCTGATTGGAGTCTGTTGTTTACTCCAGCATTGTTGTTGTTGCAGCCGGGTTCACGTGGAACTTTTTGTGGTTGCCTTTTGAGTGTGGAGAAAAAGAGTCGAACACGAAATCTTTGGCTTCCGTCTTGACAACTCACTAATTCTTCAATTGTTGGGCAACTTTCGAATTGAATTTGAGCTCGCAACTCGTAACAGCTGACTGCGAGCAGATAGCTACCTGGGGTTACCTGGGTAACAAGCCAGGCCAGCCGGCGACACGAACGTATTAATAAATGATGTGAATATCTCCTGCTTTCGGCAAAAAGGCACTCGTACTCTCAACCGCACTCTTGTCTTCCATTTGGCATTCGGAGTGCATGCCCCTGCCCCGCAGTTCGCAGTCTGCCTAATTAAGGTATCCATTGTGGCATCCCTTGGGGAGTTGCAGCAATTTGCTACACAGTCGCGTCGCGTCTGCCCCTTCCCCCGCGACTCACTCACTGTCTCTGCCACATACATCATTTTTATAATTTACGTGTAATGCATAACAAAAGCCCAAGTAAACAATAAATGTATAACAGCAACAGCAACAGCAACGGCAGCGGCAAGTAAACAAATCCAATTTTGAGAGCATTTCCCTCAACTCACCACAAAAGCCAGCGCAGACGGTAGCTCATCAATTTTCCACGTGTGATTTATTAACTAATTTTCCTACACATTTAAATGCGCATTTCACGCGGCACGTACCAAAACTGAAGCCTCACCAACACGAAAAAAGAAAGAAAAATACGTGGAAATTCATTAGCAGAAATTGTTGCTTTTCTTTCATTTTTCTTACGGTTCACATTATTGTTCCACTCACCGACGACGAGAGAGAAATATGCGCAAAAAATGAGCCCTGCCACTGCAAAAATGTTGGGGCATTAATTATTTTTCGATTCGAGCTCGTTCGTTGTGCTCGAGCATGAGACCCACTAATTTGTTACGAAAGAGGAAGCAAACATGCCTGCTAGAGAGTGAGTGTGAGAGGCCCCGCAATATTATTAAGGATTATTTAAGATCGCTGCCATTACATTATGGGCTTGTGGTGCTGCCGCAACCCACTAATTTGTTACGAAATGCTGGCAGGAGAAAGGAGTGCACACAAAGAGTGCAAATGAGGGTATTAATGCGACTATTAAACTCCTTGCCCCGCCACAGGAACAGCCAAGGCGAGCATATTAGAAATTCGCATTAAATAACTTATATCGCATCAAGATTGAGCCAATTTCTTTAACTAATTAGAAATTCTTACTGGAATTTTAGACTGAAATATTAATTCACATATCAAGAGGAGAATATACTATTATTTAAAAAAATTCTATATGCCAATACTTCAAGTATAATAATATGCATATTGTTGTTTTTAAGATTGAGCGAATTTCTCTAACTAATTTGGATTTCTAAATGGAAACTTCGACTGAAAAAGGAATTTACATATTGAAAAGATTAGTATATTATTATGACAAAATATACCACTATATATACCAACATTTTCATTATAATAATAGATTTATAATATATTAAAAAGTAATGCGAACTTATTAGAAAATCGCATTTAATAATATCGCATAGATTGTTTTAGATATTGAGCGAATTTCTCTAACTAATTTGGATTTCTTAATGTAAATTTAGACTGAAAAATGAATTCACATATTGAGTAGAAGAATATACCATTATTAAAGGTTATACTACTATATTTATCAACATTTTGAGTATCATAATATACAAAACAGTTGAGAAAAGACAAGCATATTTGAGATTCGCATTAAATAAGTAATATCACATGAATTGTTTTAAATATGCGCAAAATTTCCCCAAGTTGTATTCCTTAATGGAAGTTTAGACTGTTTGAAAAATGTATTCATATATTCAGCACAAAAATATACTTGTATAAAAGAATATACTATAAACCAACATATCAAGTATAATATATAAAATATAAGAAAAGGCAAGCATATTAGTGAATAGCTTTAAATAACGAACATCGCTTAATTTGAGATCAAGATTGAGCCAATTTCTCTAACTAATTCGAATTCCTTAATGGAAATTTAGACTCTTTGAAAAGTGCATTTAAATACTTAGTACAAAAATATACCACATATCAACATATCGAGTACAATAGTACCGCATTGTAGTCGTGTATTTGCGAGTGACATAGAGAATAGAAGATGGCTTCATTACGACTGAGAATTGAGCGATGCATCCAGCTGCAAGTTTGTGGAAGTTGCGCAAAGTTATCGCCTCGATATGAACCCATTTAAATGCCAAAGCTGCCACAAGAGGCAAAACTTCGTGTTTACCTTCTGCATACAACATTCTGGCGACATCTACATGGCCATAACTTGCACACGAGGAGTCGCATGACTGGAGGCAAAGAGCTGCCAGCCACTGTTAGCAGGAGTTAGCAACAGCAGCGACGCTCAAGAACTGCTTTGGAGGGGGAACAGGCGGCAGAACGGCAGAACATCGAAAAATGCAGGCAACCAAATTTGCTTGACATTTACAATGGCCAAACTGGCCAACTAGTTACTGCCAAGTTGGCAACTGGCTTACGAGCTGGCGACTGCTCGCTGTGTGATGTGCCCGTGGTCTCTGAACTGTGGACTGCCTCCTGCTCGATGTGTGTTGTGTTGCCCAGGTAGTAGCAGCCAAGGGGTGATAGGGGTGGGGCGGGGTATAGCGAAGAGGCAACCAGAGCAAACGGAGGGGCACTTGTGCCATTTTAAGTGTTTATAGGTATTTATTTTTATTGTTTTTTATGCTTAACGATTTTTTAAGTGGAGTGTGCTGCTGAAACAGCAGCCAGCAGTAAGTGCTAAAAACAGCAGGCTGATGAACTCAAAGATATCCTAGTAAGTGTGAGGTAATTAACTGTACTTGATATTTGAGTTAGACAAACTGTTGAAATTAATGGAAATGTAGCTAGAAGTAGGAATATGTCTGCCCAATAAATATGCAAGCAGAATAAACAGGAAAACTACGATGAAATGAATGTCATTCTTCATAAACAAACCTCCGAAATAATCGGTTAAAAAAAATTATCTGTTTAATTTGATATATAAATTAGAGTCATTTCCTTAAGACTAGAACTCAAAAATATTCATTCGGTGAGATAAGGAAACTACATTTATTTAAATGGATGAACTACGCTTAAATTAGAGATATATCTTCCTGGACATACTTCAAAAGTAATCAGTTTATAACTAAGAAAAATTGCATTTATTTAATCTGATTATTATTTATACTTTTGTGGTGCATAAAAATTCGAGTCATTTCCTCATGAGAAATATTAATTTAAAGATTAAGAAAAATTACACTTATTTAAGTTGATGAACTACGATTAATTTAGAGTCATTTCTTCAGGGACATAATTCAAAATTTATCCGTTTAGATTTAACAAAATTTTTATATCTGAGTGTTGACTTTGACTCAATAGTAATCAGTTAATAATTACAAAAAAATTGCATTAATATAATTTGAAATTATTTGAATCTAATTATTGACTAGAATTTTAAAGTAACCACTTAATAATAATTACCAAAAATTGCATTTATTGAATTTGATATTATTTGAATCTAAGTGTTCACTATAATCTTAAATCTTAATCACTTAATAATTATCAAAAAAAATACATTCACTTAATTTGATACTGTTTGAATTGATGTGAATTGCAAATTCATGGACTTACTGCATCTACCCTGCAGCATCCTTTGGGGGCAGCGCAGGTATTTGAACGTCAGGCGAGCACTCGAGTCGAACTCGCATGCAAAATGCTGACGATACTTTGCAGGTTTCGCTTGATTTTTTCGCATTTCTTGTGTTTATTTTTTTGTTTTGTGTGCTGGGTCGCGTTGGTTTGTCGGTTTCTTGGGTTTCGGTTGGTTAACAAGCGAAACAACAAGCAGGCGGCATAGTTTAGCAAGTTTCGTATTTGCATTGTGTTTGCTGTGCGCAGAGGTCGACGCAAGTCAGCGGCAATTTAAATGCCAAGTCGAGCACAAGAACACCGCCAGAAGTCGCAGCATTCACAAAGATTTATGTGTCCTTTGTTGTGCAAAGTTGTGGAGGATAACAATGCACGCTGGACCGCAACAATTTCGCTTTCAATATTGTTTACCTTCTGGCCATATTTCAATTAATTCTTCAAAGCGCACAACAACAACTTATTGAACGACACAATGATGCGACATTAACAGGCACAGGATATACACTGTATATATAGACGGACTGCACAGTCACGATCGTGTCTGGGCAGTTTTTCCCTTTCATTAAGCACTCTCATTGTTTTTCAATTTGCCGCCATCGCATCTGCATCTTTTGTCTCCTATTGCAAACTTTGCGCGCTCTCCGCACACAGCCAATTTAATTACTCCACGCATTTTCACATTTTTTCCGCAGCTCTCGTGATTTATCTTAATTTATGAGACGCACCGAGACTGATATATGCACAGGAAGAGGCAGAGGGAGATGAGGCAGTGGGGCAGAGTGTGAAGTAAATTGTAATTTATGCAGGCGAAATGTCCGACTCAGGTGCGAGTGCCATTTTCGCACAACTTTTTGTGGGGCGTGGAGAGGTGTGGAGACCGCTGAGACGGTGGCAAAAGTCACTTACAAAAAATTATTTAATTATGTAATAAAGTTTCACTTGATGGCAGCGTATAGAGCGCGAAATTGGACAGCTGAAATTAATTATGAACCTCAAGTATCTTGTCGAGTTCACTTTAAAGCGTTGTGCTTAATGTTGTGTTTGTGCATTCTCCTTGGGCATTGCCAAATAGAAAATGCCAGGCTAATCTGCAGCCAGGGAGACAAGGGTACACATTTATGGTGCTCTGCACCTAATCCACTTGTCATCCCAGTGACCCCTTGTTAACGCACTAATCTAGGCGATTTTTTAGCATATTTTCGTTTCGAGCCGAGACAAAGTTGAGCTGAGTGCAAGGTATAAAGAATATCCCATGTCAACATTAATTAGGGTCCAGCATAATTCACATCTAATTCGCAGCAGAATGTCACTCGCCTCCATTTCGACATCCAGCTATCCTGCTCTCCTGCTGTCCGTCGAAATGTCGCATTAACATATGGGACACATTCCGGAGCTGCAAATGGACCCACGGGTCAGCCTGACATTTTTATTATTTCTTTTACATTTTTTCATCTCTTTTTTGGAGGGCTGGCAATGTAAAGCTCGCCTCACAATTAAAATGTCATCATTAGGGAGCCGAGATAGGCATACAGACAGCCAGCTTATGCTGCTAGTGAATTAAAGCGACTAGCACAAGGACATCACAGTTGTGTGGGTCAAGAAGAGAAAGAGATGGAGAGACAGAGAGAGAGAGCGGAAGGTCTTTAATGTTGTATGCATATTTAAATTAATTGTTGCGATATTTGCTTTAATTTGATTGAATAGCTGCAAATACAAAGCGCAACAATAAAATAAAAACATTGTTTTCAACTCTGAAGTAAACTACTGGATTTATACGCTAATACATTAAGCTTGAAATTTCAAAATAATTCATGCCTTTAGAATACTTTTCTATTTGTTAAATGTCTTACAAAAGTTTTCTTCTTGCACTCAATTTCAGGTTTATTATATTTGGAATTATGTGTGTTTTTTTACATTATCATTACTTAAATTATATTTATGCCAGAAAGTATTCCACAAACCCAACTTTATTAGTGTATTGAATAGTCGCCTTGTGAATAGCTCCAAATAAATTCGAGCGCACAAAAAATGTGATGTCTAATTTAACAATTTGGATTACTCTGAAAATCGATTATACTAAAATAATGTTTCTTTATTTACTTTTTATTCAAACGCAATGTTTTATTCGTTGTTCATTTGAATGATTGCTATTTTATGAGCGGATGTCTGCTATTTTAATATTTTTTTCGGCAGCACCAACAATTTCAATTTAAATTTAACTATTTGGCAACAATGCCAGACGCTCCTTCTCCCTCTCTGTCTCTCTCTTTCGCTTTGGCTGGCATTAGTCATAGTTTTGAGGCTCTGCCATTATCTAGGCCTGGGCTGCAGTGTAAACATCTTAATAATAATAACGAAAGAATGTCACATTCTGCTTATAATTTTAAGCCGATTTAAAAACTGGCGCCAGTTGGGCCAACGTTTTGGGAGCGTGGGCTGCCAGACTGTCAGACTGCGGCATAACAATGGATTCCCAGATGGAAGCCAAGCTATCGGGCCGTTGGACAGTTGGCTGGCTCCTTGTCAAAAGTTGGCCCAACTTATCCGCTTATTCACAACTCACTGCGTTTGACTTGGCTGTCGAGACAGAGAGAGAGAGCAGAGTGAGCGCTCAAATGATTGTCGCGATGATTTTGATGAGCGAAATAAGCAAATTTGATTGGAGCGTGATAAAGCAACGTCATGTGAATGACTGAAATAGACTTAGAGCTGGAGCAGGCGAAGGCAGCTGCCATTTGGGCAATTCATTGTGGAGCAGTTTGTCAAAAGGCAGCCATCGATGGCCATGGTTGCAGCTGCCACCGTTCCCAGACACTTTTCACACATTAGTTCTGGCCGCAAGTGGAGTGAAGGACGACGAGCTGCCCCAACTCGCAGTCAGAGAGGCCCCCAATGCGATTGCGACATGCCAAGTGTGCATTAGTGTGCTTTGTTGCACAGCACAGAAGTGGAGGAGGTGGAGGAGCGGGGAGGAGGGGGAGGATGGGGGCAATGGCCAGCCATAAATAATGGGGCCCGCTCTCGGTGAGCAGCTGGGGCTCCAGACAATGGAGCATGGCCATTACCGTTTGTTGTACCAACATCCTTAGCTTAGCCTTCGCCTTTGGATTTGGCTTTAACACAGTTTGATGATATATGGCCCAGCATTGATTTCGCCAGCCCAGCAAAGTCGCTCTCACAATATGCGAGTATGCGATATAATGTCCAATTAAATTCTAAAAAGAAGCCAAAAACCAAATCAAAGTGAATAAGTAAAAGACTCGCAAAGTGCAGGAAGTATCCACGGCTGGACAGCGGGCAGACGACAGCGGCCACTGGCTCTTGCTTCGTCGACTTCTCTCATAAATTTATACAATTTCTTATTTATTTTATTGTACTTTGTGCCTGGCACACAAGCCTCGAGAATTGTGCATAAACTTTTCGCCAGCTTTTTATGGCTTATCGGCCATGTTAGTACGCTGCCTCGCAGCCTGGCCGAATGCCTTGCATATTATTCCAATCTGAGCATAAATCTTGACTACAGGCGCCATAGATCATCGCAGCACAGCGTCGACTAAATCGCTTATGCAGGCGCTCCGCTCTATCTGCCACCCCCACACGCCTCCTGCCTCCACGCCCACGCCCAATTCTGAGTGTGTGGAGAAGAACGGAATTGGATTGTTAAAAAATATACTTTATTTTCGTCGCGGCAGCCAAAGAGGTAGCAACATTAAAGCGACTTAAACAGCATAAATAGAAGTGCGCGAAATAAGCGAAGAAATGAAAGAATAAACTTAAATACATATTGTTTACTTTGAAGTAGTTTTTATGATGTTTAAACAGCAACTCGCTGCAGAAGTTGTGAGTGCTGTCAGCTTGCCACATACGCGTTGCACAGTCCTGGGCTTGCTTAATCTTGGGCTGCATCGCTGCCATCAGTCAACGGGGTAAATAGGAAAATCTGCAGTTCAAGCGACGACACGTCTCTGGGCCAGGTACAAACATCCAGGCAATTAAAAACTTCTGCACAACTTTAATCAACAAATTTCCCAGCGAAAAGATGCAACGTGAATGCAACTCTGGCTGGCGTTGCAAAATGTGCGTGTCTGCCCCAAAATGTTTGCTGCAGACCTTCTGCCCCGCTGCCAAGCAACTCTTTTAGGTGTCGTCCTCGTCGTTTGTGCATTTCATTTCACACATGAGCAATTGCAGCTGGTGCGGGAAGCTGGCGTTCAGCTTGCAACAGCTTGAAAAAAGCCCAGCTAGATTTGCGAGGCAGGAGAACTCATATGTGAGCGAGCGAGGGGGCGCAACTCGAACTAACTGCAACTAAGTAGCAAAAAGCCATCACGAGTCAAAATTTGTAGTCAACTGGCAAATTAAGTTGAATTGCTCAGCTGCCCCACTGCTGCTTGCCACTGTTGCACTGCTCCCGGTATTAGCATAATCTGTGTTTCGCTTTTTTCTCTACCTTTTCTGTGCAACATGTTAACGAAAAGAGTCAAGAAAGTAGAAGCGAAGCGAGGCGAAAAACTTGAAAATTAATTTGCGTTAGGCGCATGCGCGACTTGACTTGAAAGTTGAATGCTGGACGTTGTTACGAGTATGTGTGTTTGCAACTTGAACGGGCTGCCTGCCATTTTGCAAGTGGCCCCGTGTTCCATGTTCTGCTTACACTCCGGCAACAACTTCCCCATTTGCCGTAACATTTTAATTATTCGCCCCGTTAGAGCTTTATTCTTCAACTCAGTTTGCTGTTGGCGTTAAACGAAAGCTCGTAAATTGCAGGCGCAAATAAATTTGTTTGAAATATGTTCGCTGAGTAAGCTCGCCTTCAAATGAGGCGCTTAATTCCAGCACAACCGCTGTTTTAACACTTAGGGCAACTACAGTTTGTCGGCTTGTAAACCTTTGATTATTTTGAGTTTGATCATTGCGAAAGTTTGATCAGCGGATTTAAATAGTAATGGTAATTTAAAGGCCCAACCCAGTGAGTTGCGAGTTGCATCTGAAGATGGCAACGGCAACGTTGGCACCCGCAACTTCAACCTCTGGCGGCTGTCGGGCAACTTTGCCAGAGGTTAACTCAGCTGCAGGCAATGCTGCCACTCACAGCAGTCAGTGGCAGCAACGGCAACGGCAACGGCGAGACGCAGACAGACTCGCAGTCAAAGTCTCAGAGTCCAGGGACAGGCCAGACCCCATCATCAGGAGTCGCCAGGTACGTGGTGGAGCAAAGCCAAAAGCCGCTTGTCAATTGCTTGCCCAACTGCGGCACGGCACGTTTTTCCTCCACTCGTTTACAATCAGCGATATTTTCTCTATTTTCTCTACTTGTACTCCTACCCTGCACACGCAGACCAAACAAAATGCGGCATATAGCAGACAAACTATTCAAAAATGTATACGTATCGTTGAAGTACTTTTATCCAGAAAACAATCTGGAGCATTATAGCAAGAATATTATTAAAATTGCATAAATAGTGGAATACAAAATGTATTTATTTATTGATAATGGTCTTTCATAGCAACTATTAACACGAATACTTGATAGACTTATTACAAAAGTGTATACATGTCGTTGATGTGCTTTTAATCTAGAAAACATTGTGGAACATTACAGCACAATATTCTTAAAATTGCATAAAGAGCAGAACACAAAATATATTTCATATTGCTAATGGTCTTTCAAAGCACTTTAGTTACAATGTTTAATAGAATTATTAGAAAACATTATATAATATTTTTTTCAAAAAATTACATAAAGAGCAGAATACATACTATATTTCATAAAGATAATGCGCTGTCGCAGAAATTTAGTTACCTAAATGCTTAACAGAATTATTAGAAAAAAAGGTGTATATTGGCACAATTCAAAACTCAATACATATTGTTAATGTGCTTTTAATTCAGAAAACATTGATGAGCATAATAGCACAATATTCCTAAAATTGCATAAAGAGCAGAATACAAAATGTATTTCATATTGATAATAATTTTTCACAGTATTTTTAGTTACGTGAATGCTTGATAGACTTCTTCCAAAATAAGTTCACTATTAGTAAAGAGAATCCCCCGAAAATCTACTAAAGTAAAGAAGATAGATAAATCAAATACTTCACACCCCTCCTTACACGGTATTTCGTAGTCGCTATCGAACTCTGCTCTTGAGCTGCGGCTCTGCCGTTGCCGCTTCCCCTCCCAGCGCTATCCACGCTGTGTTGTCTAGATCGAAGGCTGTCGATAATGTCGCCAGTTCTTTGCCAGTTCCTCTTTCGCCCAGAGCCAGAGTGCTTAACAGTTAACAGTTCTCTGTGGGTCTCGGCTCGCTTGCCATCGCCGCTTGTTTCATTAAAAATGATTGATTGTCAATTAATTGAAGTTTGCCGATATGTTAATAATCAAACTGGCAATTAAACGCGTTTATCTAGCCAGCAGCAGCGAGCGGCGACGCGCTCAAATTCGATGCGTAAATTTGGAATATTCGTGTTCAATTTCCACTTTCAATTTGGAATTAATTGATTTATTTCTTTAATGCGCTTCATGATTTTTGCGCGCGTTTGTTGCACAACAAATGTGCAAACACAACAAGTATTTGTTAATTTATTTGGTTTGTTTGCATTTGGCTTTTAATAAAGACAATATTGACATTCATTCGACCGATGCACATATAATATGCATAATCAACAGCAACGACTTTAATGCGGCAATTAAAATAAAAATATTTCCCGCCACTGGCAAACGAGAGAAATTGAGTTAAATTTGATTAGCCAACAATTGTCGGCTGTCACTTTGTGAGTTTGCCAATTTAATCTGGAGTCAAACTTTGTTAAGCTGCAGAGCAGCAACAATTTATACACAAGCTTTCAGCTTTCGGCGTTCGGCTTTCAGTCAGCCGGCTGAAAGTCTCTTCCGTCTGGCTAAGAAAAACATAAAACTTAAACATTTTATGTGATGAAAAGTTTGGCCAACAAATTTTTCACACGCATAAACAAAGTGGCCCTCGCCCCATAGACTTTGTCGACGGTTCACGGTCCACGGTCCACGGCATGTTGTCTACCTGGGCTCCAGGTCGGCCGCAGATATTACATGGAGTCGGGCAACTTGGCCAAGCCACAGAGAAACACGTCGAAGCGACAACAGCTACAACAACAGCAACACGACTCAACTGAGCTTGCAAATTGTGTCGTGTCATGTAAAAGAGTTTTTCTTCTTTTTTGTTTCTAAGTTTTTTTTTTTGTAGCAAAAAAAAAGAAGTTTATTTTGTCTATTTTTTGAAGCGCGCCCTTTTTATGTTTTTCACACTTTTCCCAGTGTGTGCAGAGCGCGAGAGGGGTGGGGGGAGGGCACTTAGAATGCAGTGTGGAAAAAAGGAAAAACATGTAAACGAACACCCAAAGTGCTGAGCTGGTTAGTTGGGATCTAAGTCGAGGCGGTTCCACAAAGATGTTATGAACACATTTCCAAAGACCACGCGCTCTGCTCCGAATGTGGGGCTTCAACTGCAGCACTAAGTAATATGAGCTAGTAGTTGAAAGTGGGCAAGACAATGATGGTAATGAAGAGGCGCAGCTCTTGTGTGGTTGTTAACAGGTCATAGGGTTAAGTTGTGACTGTGAGACAGTTGAGCTGCATTTATGAAAACGGAAATCAACGTGAAATGCCACGACACTCAAATACTTTTATATTTATTATTTGTTTTACAAGCATTTTAATTAATGTCCACTATTTCTTTATCTCGTTGCAGGTATGTGTAAACTGTTGTTTTCTTCATGAATTCTCAAGTGCACTTGCCACAGTAAGTTGAAACGTGCATCGAGTGCCATACAAATAGTTGAACAATTGCAATTTTATTGAACTCATCAGCTAATTTGCAACAATTAAGCAGCCTTATCGCGATATATGCATATGTATGCTATATATGGCATATATCCGCCTGTAATTGCCGGTTCATCGGCCATCAATTTAACATCAATATGCACTTCGAGCCACTTAAAGAGTGAGTGGCGGGGGACGAGTTGAAACTCTTTAAATGAATGCGAATGCAAATAGAGCCAATTAATTCTATGGTTGTTGCTTGTTGCTGATTAACCCAACAACTCGCCTGGCTTATGGAATTTATTTAAAAACACATGCGGCTGTAATAGCGAGCGCTTTACAATCCCCGTCGTCCGTCGTCAGTTGTAAATCCTGGCAACCAGTTGTAGTTGCTGTTGCTGTTGTTGTTGTGCCGCACTTAGTAGTTGGTAGCTCCGGCTCCATAATTATGCCATAAAGCGAATTTATTTTATTTTATTGTTTGCCCGCCGGGAAGTCGTTGCCTGTCGCCGCTCCCTCCTCAGTCTGATGCTCTCACTTTTCGGGGTAAAGAGCTTTTGTCACGCAACCCACTATAACATGCAGCTCTTGCAACGCAGCACCTCTAAAGCAGGAAGGAGCCTCAACAAGTGCCACCCCCAAGGGGCACAATGCCACATTTTTATAGGCACTCAATTGAATTTCGATGCAACAGGAATTCAAGTCGTATAATCTATTATAAACACACAGAACGTAGTGAAGCACAAAGCTCTGGCTTAAGATAGTTTTCGCCGATTTTAAAAATCTAGGATTTCAACTTTATATATCAGTTTCTATCTGATTGAACTTTGATGCAACTGGAATTCAAGGCAATTAATTTATTATGAATCCACATAAGATTGTGATGTTTAAAGCTCTGATTTAAGTCAGTTCTTGTCGATTTTAAGAATTGAAAATCTAGGATATCGGCTTTTAGAATCTGTATCTATCAGTTTCTATCTGACTTTGTATTATGAATTTTGAAATGCACTCAATTGAACTTTGAAGCGCAGGAATTCAAGTCATTTAATTTATTATAAACCCGCATAAGTTTGTGAAGCACAAAGCTCTCGTCGACTTTAATATATGCAAATATAAGATTTTGAATCTGTATGTAAATTTCTATGCACTAAGCTTTTGAAATGCATTCAATTGAATTTTGGTGCAACATCAATTCAAGGCGTATAATTTATTATGAGGTTGTGAAATTTGATGGTCTTATTTAAGTTAGTTTTCGTCGATTTTATTAAATGCAAATCTAGGATTTCAGCTTTTGGAATGTGTATTTATCTGGCAGCATGTTTATATGCACTCAATTTAATTTGATTTTAAAAGGAGAACAAGTGGAAAACAATTTAGTATTAGCTCGCACAAGATAGCAAAGCACAAAACACTGATTCAAGATAATTTTCCGTGATTTTAATAATTGCAAATGTAAGATTCTAACTTCTGTTGGATATATGCATTAACTTACGATATATTCTCAATGAAAATGTTAGAGTATCTGCTCTTCCACTCTGAAACGTTAGTGGAATTTATGTTTTATGGCACCCCGGTTCCATATAAATGTATTTAATTATGGTTATTAAAGAGCACACGGTGCGGCCAGCAAGTTCTATCTAACTTGTTGCGTTGCCAAACGAGAGCTTGTTAATGCAACCAGTTGGGAAGCAGATGGCACGAAGACTAGAAATCCGAGCAATGCAAATATTATCGTATGCCACACGCTGCAGTGAGGCAAGTTGAGAGCTGAATTGAATCGGAATCTTGTCACTTGGCTTCTTTGCTTCCAAAGACGTTCCACGTCCAAGTGAAGCACGGCGCTTCTCGATGGCTCCACGCACAAAGTATTTCGAAGCTGCTCGTGGCCGTGGCCGCAGCTTGCCGCACTCGAGTTCATTCTGTGGGCCACTTGAGACTGGTTTCTCCAAATGCCACTCGACGCGGCTGCCCGTCAAGTGTCTCGGCTGTGGCGCGTCAATAGGCATCGCAATGACTTGTGCAAAATATACCCCGAAAAAGTGGACAAAAAAAAGCCACTAGCGAAAGAGCCAAAGATTGAAAAAACATTATAAAGAACTGAAAGAAATACTCGTGCTCTTGAGCCACGCCAAGAAGTCATAATTATTGCCAGTCAACTATTTGACTCGACTTTGAGTGCTGGACGGCACATAAATTTACATGCCGATAAAAGCAGCGAGCGCGGCTTGAGGGACTAGCAGTTACCCTGTAAAAAAAGCGAGAGTTCCCCTAAAATATCATATGTAGAAGAATCGAGAGAAACTAAAAGTCAAGTGTACTTCTCAGCCACTTTCTTTGCATTGCAAGTGAGTGCTAAATGTTCAAATATTACTTATTCTGTACAACACATATTAATCTGTTTGATTTCACTTATAAGACTGCAAATATCTTATTCTTTATTAGAAACATCAAGTTTCCATTCTTTGAATTCCTTAGCAAATAAGTGGTTTCATTTATGCTTTGATTACGACACATTCCTCAGCAGTTCAACCCCAACAACGTCGCCATTTAAAGGGTATCAGAGTGCTACATTTGGCGCTCGCAAATCGAATCTATCTGCAACTGTATCAAGCTGACATTTGAATTGTCACGTGGCCATTAGACAGACTGAAATGTGGTTTTCCAGTTGTTTATCTGGGCGTCATCTTGCCTTAATAACTAAGTTACTTTTTTATCTGGCATTCTTGAGCAGCTGAGCATATGGTAAATTGAGTGCCAAACACGTATGTGCCATAAAAAAGTGAGGTTAGGCCACTAAAAAGTGAGGTTAGGCCACTAAAAAGTGAGGTTATTGCACGCATTAAAAGTGATTTGCTTAGCAAATTTGCGAGCAAGTTAACAACTCATTTGTGGCGCATAAACAGCACTAAAAGTTGCTCAAAGAATATATATCAAATATTTCCTAGAATAGGTCAAACTATTAAAAGTGCCAGACTAAGCTTGGCTTTAGCAAGAATTTATGCGGTTGGCAGTCAAGAGTTTTTGAGGCAGTCACAAAAAGGCCGCCAATAAATCATAATTTTGAGCGTTTTGAAAGTGCGTTTCATATTACCGCAAATCGTAACATGTGGCACATGTGGCCGAGTGTGGCCGAGTGTGGCCGAGTGTGGCAATTTGAGGCGGGGCCAATTAAGCACCACGTCCACTAGATGCTGTGGCAGCCACAAAACAGCTGCTGTAAATCATACTCAGAGCACGGCGAGACTTGCGTCCAGGTTGTTTGTGTGTGAAAATATTATATGTATAACTCTGATAGTCACTTGTACTTCTTGTAGTGCAAGTCGTTGCAGTTGCAGTTGCAGTCGTGGTTTGTGCGTGGCAAGTGTGGCAAGTTGAGCATACATAAATTAACATTAATAAACCGGGCATAAATAAACTATTATAGCAGAAACGTATAAATAATTTGCGAGCACAGCCAGCGCACATAAATCATTGCTAATGAATGCTGCGAGGGCAGCTGCAAAGGTTTGCACTTGAACCCTTTTCTCTTCACATTCTTGTTGTTTTTCGCAAACTTGTTTAGTGCGTGCAAGGCTGCCACAAAGTAAGCAGCAGTTCCCGCGGCGACTCCCCACATATGCAGATGCAAACTTGCAACTCACAGCCAACAAGTTGTCATAAGTTTGCTCGCCGTCGTTTCGTTGATTTCCAATTGAGATACATTTCGCTCTCGCTGTAAATTCACGAGACGCCAAAAGTTTTTGGCAAAGTGTTGACTCCAATATGTTTTGCCAACACTTGCATAACAACAACTGCAGCAACTGCAACGACTGCGACTGCGACTGCGACTGCAGTGCGTGCCACTTGCATGCTGTTGTGTACCGTTAAATGCAACGTTTAGATACAAATGCGCAGATAACAAATTGTTGTACAACGCAGCCATGCAGCCAGCCGTTAAAAACGTTAAAAGCCAAACAAAAATCACCAGTTTCTTGCCCCGCCGAGTCGCGACGCCGCTTTTCATGATTTTCCTTTTGGTGTGAAAAATTGGCCAAGCCTTCCTTCTTCCCAGCTGCCTCCGCTCCCCTCCTCCACTTTGCTGCTGTCTGGCGCACACTCGCGCCGTGTATTCTATGCTGTATCTGCACTTGTCCATCAGTCTCCCAGTCTCGCAGTCTCGATGCCGCGCCGCTTACTTTCTGCACTTTTTCTTCTTCTGCGGAAATTTGTTGCAACTTGCGACTTGCCACTTGCGGCAATCTAGCGCCTCAATATTTCTTCGTTTTTCTCTGTTTTTGTGTTTGTCTCGCGTTGAGCGACATTTTGACGCTTGGCTTTTCAAGTGCAGTTCGGTGTAGGTTTCACTTCAGACACTTGCCTGACTCTTGATTGAAGTGGTCCAGAATGCAGGCCCGATATTGTAGCCGTTGCAAATTGATTGACTGACTGTGTGACTGACTGACTTTTGATTGAAACGCTGCCGCGGGCATCGAACAGCTCTCAACTGCATGCAAAATGTCATTGCCTGACCTTAAGCTACCAAGCGTTGTTCCCACAGTCTTTAATTGGCGCTGCACCTTGACTTTTTGTAGAGTCCAATAGCTTTTCATAAGTTGTTGGCCAGCTCGATAGCATAAAGCTCAGTTCGTCTGTCTACTTGTGGAAAACAATAAATCGTAGAGACAAGATTCTAGTAGTCAGACAGCAGATTGGGAAAAGAAGAGAATCAGAAGTAGACACTTTTGTGTGGAGCTGCTGTGAAATTGTGTATAATTGTTGGCTGGCTTTGTCACCCATAAAAAGATGCAAATAATCTGCAAAGATTGGAGTCGTGAGTAACGATTGCCAAGCTACAGCGATGCAATTATTTTTCTTTTTAATTATTTTGCTTTCAGATTGTCTACACTTTAGCTACATCTAAGTGCGTTATCGATTCAAAAGCCAGTCTTGAATGTGTAGCGGGGAAGTGGACATGACTTATGACCCTGTGCATGCATTTTTTACATGGCCATGTCCAAGTGGCCTTGTACGGCAAGCTTATTGTGCCGTTGCCTACCTGCCAGCAATTGGAGTCGCCTCTGCAGCTTCCCCTGCCCAGCCAAAATGTAACGTTTGGCAGGCGGAAACGCTGACAGCCGGAATCCCAGTAGCCCAGACTGAGACGAGCAGCAGTAGTAGGAGTAATGGCTGCAACATTCATGCACGACACACACACATACACATGGACGTTGGCCATTGCCTGACATTTGAGCCATGTTGTCAACGTTTGCTGTTGCCATGTATATGCATCCATTATGGCTGTTTGTTACACTCGTGTCTGCCGAGTCGCTAGACTTCAGCTTCCCAGCTCCAACTCTTTTATGGTGTGTTGTCTCTGCCCCTGCTGCTCCTCCTCGTCCTCCTCGTCGTCGTTGTCGTTTCATTGGAATTTCCCTATTGTCTTTTGCTCTGTGTATTTTGCTTGGTTTTCGCTGCTGCTTATCCTGCGTTTGCATCATTTCATCTTTTTGTTTTGCATATGCTTACATCACTTACTCGCCGGTAATGAGCCGCCCCAAGCTCCCTCTCTCTCTCTCTCCCTGTCTCTGTCTGTCGCGTAGTACATAAATCTGGCTGGGCATAATGTTAAGTGCGTTTAGGCCATGTTTTGTTTTTATCATGCCACAAAAATTAGCTACAGCAACGACAACGTTGCTGGCCAACAGCCCAGGCACTTGAAATGTCATCTGTCATTTGGCAACAGCTGCCAGGCAATCCCTCCCCCCGCCCCAGCCCTGCTCCCTCTCTGTTGTCCTGGCTGGCAGTTTTTATGATCGATAGATGAGCGAGCGTCTCGCATATATGGTTATGGCCTAATAGCTGCCTAATGGCAGCACAACTGGTCAACTGACAGTCTGACGCTCTGTCCCTCTCTCGGACTCGGCGGCCTTTTCCCATGTGCATCATTGGCCAATTATTATCATTGGCAACGCTAGTTTTATGGCCGGCAACACAAATTTTGTGGCCAGTAGTCGACACAAGTAGTTGGCCATAAACCACCAAATGGCACATGAGCTTTGGCATTAGGACGACGGCTTAGCCGGGCTCAAACGTATTGACGAAGCGTCTTTTTGCCTGTTGCCTGTCAATCAAATGTCGTCCTCTGCGCTGCGCCTCGCTGCTTTTTAGCTTTAATTTTTTAATTAATTGCTCGTCACGTTTCGCCGAGTTGATGAGCCGCATTCGCCAGCGAAAATGAAATGGAACGCAGAGCAGCGGCGCAGAGGAAGACGCAAGACCACAAAGTCATGGCTCCCCACTCGAAAGTGTGCAGAATAATTGTCGCGCCATTGTTGCACGTTGCTTAAAATAATAATAATAATAATAAAAGTAGTTGCAGTGGTTTGCTGACTCGCCTCTTCTGCGAGTAATAAATGGCGGTTGGTCTGCGGTTGCCTGTCGTCAACTCTCGTCCGCCCCGCCGTCCCTCTGTCCCTCCGTCTGCTGCAAATGAAAACTCGTAAAAAGAAGAATTCAGGGGGAAGAAAAGTGAGACGAGACGCTGCGATAACAATAAGAAGACGACGAGCAGACAAGAAGCAACTAAAGTCTGGCCAGGCAGCAGAGGGGAGAGAGGGGTGGAGGGGAATCGTCAGGGCAGATTGCAATAATTGTCATCATCATCTTGTGGTCAGCAGGAGGCGCTGCCCCGACGCTGCCAGCCGCAGTTGCAACCCCAGTGGGCGGCTGTCCAAGTGGACAATCAAAGCCAAAGCAAACTATACTTAAAGCAAGTTAACCAGCGACATTTTTCAGATGCCTCGGCGCAGGCGACCAGCCAAAGACACAAAAGGCTTAAAAGGCGCACAACAGAAACAGAGTGAGACCAAGAGAGTGAAAGAGAGGAAGCGATACAGACGAGGTGAAGCGGACTGAACAAGCAACTAAACGGGCAATGGCTTGAACAGCGCAGAGAGGCGCAAAACGTCTGACCAAACATGGGTAAAAGTGGTTGCTGCACGCAGAGGCGTAGTTGGAGGGGATCGAGATGAGTTAAGAGCGGCGGTTGAGTCGACAAGGTCGCTCAAGTTCCATAAATAGCAAGACATTGCAGCTGTATAACAGTTTTGGCGCACAACTTGGCAAGCTGTATAACAGTTGTGAGTCAGTTTGCTAAATGTAAAACACGCGCTTCACGCAGCACAATATAGCAGTATAACAGTTGTATAACAGTCGTATAACAGCTGTATAACAGTTTCTTTAAACTACCAATTTCAATAGAACTGACTTCTGCGTGCTTTGTAATGTATGAAATTATTCGCTATTCTCGTCTGCCTGGTGCCGCCCTTGGCACCACATTGTGCCCCCCTCCCGCTGCTGGCGAGCTACGCCCACAGTTTTTGCTGCTGATTTGTGTCCAGTTTCTTGGCGGCGTGTTGTGGGCAATCAAAGCAATTGCAGGTCCCCGGGCAGCAAGTGTCGGCATAGAAAAGCAAGCGAGTAGTGGAAGACAAAGCATCGGAAGAAAACGAAGCGGAAAACCGGCAAAAATAATGAGCTGTAACCCTTTGCGACTTGCAGTCGACGACTGAGACAGAGACTGAGAAATTAATTAAGGCAAAGGGAGTGCGAAACTGCAGACGAGTTGCAGAGACAGCGGCAAGCGGCAACTGTGGCAAGTGATTCGAGTGAGGTGTTGCCGGTTAGAATGTTTGATTTCTGCACGACCTTCAAGCAGCAGCAGACAATCATGTATAGCTTTCTTGTCCATCTACTTTGCTTTCAAGCTAGCCACAATAAATCGCAGCTCAAGCTGTGCCACGCCCCCCAGCGCCGCCAGTCTAATTCTTATGCATGACAACACCGCTGAAATCTGCGTCCCAAACTTTGCCAGCGAGCAAGATGAAGATGGGCCAAACAACATTCATGGTTGCTTAATTTTTCATGCGTTGCGCTGCGTTGGGCGTCGCAAGTTTTCATTAAAGTTTGATTAAAAATAAATTATTGGTTATTAAAAATGATTAGTTTGGCAAGACAAGCAGAAGCAAGCTGGAGACGCGCACTCAACTGAAGTAGCCAAAGCAACGCCCCAAAGAACTTTTATGCGGAAAAGCAGGGAATAATGAAATTGTTAATGGCCGCTGCCACAAAGAGGGGCAGCAGTGGATGTGACAAAGGGCAGTGAGGAGCCCGAGGAGGGGGAGCGCGGCTGATGGTCATTTGAAAGTCAATGAACGCTGAGCGTCGTCGGATAACAGCACTTGGAATACGTTAAGCTGGCAACTTGGCCAACAGTATGCACATTATAATGGCCATAACAGCTTGGCGCAGACGCTGTCTCAATACAGTCATTAAAACTTGGCCACAACACTTTCAGTGCTCTCCTCGCTCTTCATTTGCCTGCCTCGAACGTAACTCATCCAGTTGATAGTTTGGGCGACGTTCAAACGTGTTGCTTTGGCGTTTTTATGCCAAATACACGAGTCGCGCTGCATTTGCAGGCCTCTTTATGATTATTTCTGTGTCGCTGCCACACAACCTAGCTGCCACTTCCCACTCCCACATGCTGCGGGCCGCCCACACATGCCGTCAACTCGAAGCGCTCGCCGCTTTTGTGGGCATTTTTATTATGGTTTTTTGTTATGTTTTGTTGCTTGCTGCCGCTTGTCATAATTTTTGTTTATTTTGCTTGCCACCAGAGAGCGCGCTCGCTCGCTGTTCTTGAGAAACTGGCAACGGGGTGGGCTGCCAGACTCAGTTATGTATATGCATTCGTACAACGCTACGTATGTGTGATATTTCCGTGTATTTGTTTGCATTTCCATACCACGCACAGCTGTCGCAGATCCTCAGCCATGTTCACTTCTACTCACTTTTGCCTGCCTTTTTATTGGCCATGCTGTTTGTTTGTCTACTGGCCTCAAGAATAGCAGCACTTTGTGCTACTCAAAATAGAAACGTAAACTTTATAATTTGTTTGTGCCCAACTCCTCAGCCATCTCCTGCTGCTGCTCGCGTCGTCAATCTACAATCGAATCCCGCATGCAAATTTCAGTCGGCTTTGACACTTGAGCGGCCAAGCCACACACACACACACACACACACACACACACACAAATTGATTAAACTGTCAAGTGACTTTATAACTGACAGCGCTGACATTTTGATTATTAATCATTGCCGATTGGCTGAGCGAAGTCAATGAATGCGAGTGCCAAAGAGGAGAGAGAGAGAGAGATAGAGAGAGACGCAACGATGTCTAGTCAGCTGACGAGGGCAGCTCGAAAAGTGAATGTTAATGCCCATAAATAATGAAGTCTATGATTATACGAACTGTACACAGATTGTATCTTAACTCTGCTCGTGCAGCAGCAAAGCAATTATGGATTAAGTTTACGGCAAATATAAATCATTTAATTATGTTGTCTAAACACAGCGAAATTTCATTGAAATGTAAGAGCAATTTGCCATTGTTGCAACAAGAAATGTTTAAAGAACTAGAGATATAATAGAATATTCTAGTAGTATATTGCCTAACAGAATATCTACTTAATTCACTGTTTATTTTTCATTAAACTTAACTTTAACTATTTATCTATAACAAATAATACTTTGAGCAAATAGTAAATATGGAATCTTGAATTACTATTTTCTTTTAACTTAAAATAACTTGAAACTTCTGCTATTTCTATCTCTATTCTTTATCAACCAATAATGAATCTTTTTGAGGGCAAGTGATCATGCTTATGCTTATGTATTAGAAATAAATTTTATCCCATTCAGACCCTCACATCTTAAAGCTCTCTTAGAGTATTCCAGGAGCACGCCTCGTGTGCACGCACAACGGTATATTAGGCATCTTGGGCACACATCAATGCGGGCAACCAGACGACAGCTGCACAGAAAGGTGACTTAGCCCATTGACTGCACTGCGGCCCAGACGAGCTGCGTAATAAACCTAAGCTGAGTAGCTTGTCGATGTCGAGCTGCAGATAGCTGGCGTGAATGAATGAATGAATGAATGAGTGAGTGAGTGACTGAATGAATGAATAAGAAGGGCACTCGTGAGTGAGCGTTGCAATTGCGTTGTCGAGCTTGTCATTAGCTGGCGTGATCTAATTAAATTTGCATTTATTGCGAGACGAAAACTTTACGCAGGCAGAGCTTTAAGGAAAGCTCATCTCGCCCACCCGCTCGCTCTTAATAAGTTTTACGCAAATGAGCCGAAAAGTTGTCAGACAAAACTATCGACAGCAAAGAGAGCGAAGAGCACCTGTTGCCGCGAGGGAAGAGAGTGAGGAAGAGAGGTCGTAAGACGATTGAGTTACTGAGTTACTTTTATGGCAGTTTTGCGCTTTGAACTTTTGGCTCGCAATTGTGTTAAGTGCGTTTTGATGGCCAATGAATAGGTAGACAGATAAGTTCGAGTTCAAAAGTCCTGGCGCAGGGGGGGGGGATCGAAGACCAGAGCGTTGAGACAATGCAATCGTTGCCAGCTAGTGATAGTGAAGTGCGCAAACTTTTGGCCAAACTGCAAGTTCAATGGAGAGTAAAATGTGGGTTACTTTGAGGTTAGGTCGCAACAAGAGCCATAACAATGATGCGCGTGCAATTGCAAGTGTAGAGCATGAAAGGTGCATGCCACCGCTTAAGCCAACAGCACTTTCAAACCAATTGGCCAATCATTACAACCGAGTTCCGTTTGGCTGGGCCAACAGCACCGGAAAGAGCGCAAGCAGCGAGAACAGGAACAACAACAACAACAACAGCAGTGACGAGTGTTTGAGTGCAAGAAAACAATGCGAGAGGCAGCAGCACTTGGCATGTTAATTACGTGTTGCAAGCAGTGTGGAAAGGCAAAAGGAAATCCTGCAAGAGCGGAGCCAGCGCAATTCATAATGAGATTGCAAGCTGGCTCCTTGAGGCAACCAACGAAAACATAACTGGCGACGGGCACAAAGGGTGCGAGAGGAAGCGAGAAAGCAGTCCGTTTAATGAGGCAAAACTGCCAAAGGAACGCAGGCAAAGCCAAAGAAACCCTTAAGCCAAACACAAATGCAAAGCCAGAAACAAAAGCAAAAGCAAAACCAAAACAAAACCAAATCCAAGTCCAAAGCTGCAGTCCGTTAACTTAAACATGCCGTTGGTTTTTGGCGAGCGCCAGCTTTTGGACATTCTGCACGTAAGAGCAAAAGCAGCTTAGCATGCGGTGAGCAGCCGACTGCCAGGCTTGATTGACTTAAGTGAGAGCGAGAGGCGAGAGAGCGACAGCCATCATTGCAGTGCCATTGTTCTGCTGTGTCCGTGTATGTGTGTGTGTTTGCACTCACTCGTTAGCTGCACATTTCGTCTGCCCTTTTTTGGGCTGCATTGTTTATGCGTTGTTGTTCTTCTTGTTGCTGTTGCTGCTTGTGCCATTATCTTGCACTTGCAAGGGAAAGAGAGCCATGTCATTCGTTTTTGTGTTGTAGCTACAGCTACAGCGCCACCTGGCGGCCCAAACGCGCATAAAAGTCATCAATATTGCTTATATGCAACAGTGCTTTTTGCTCCTCTCCTCTCTCCAATCGCAGCTTGTTGTTGTTCGCCAGTTATTGTAACTACCTTGCTTGCTTGCTCAAACGCACACACTGACACACATGCTGCGCTCCCTCTCGCACGCAGACTTCACAAATTGCGTTTTGTTCTGCCGCTGGCGCTGCTTCCGCTTGTCTCGTTTTTATTGTTGCTTTGTGTGTTGATTTATGTGCGCTGCATGTGTGGGCGTGTATGAGTGTGAGTGTGTTAGTGTGTGTGGGGAGGCCCTAAGGCAGCACGCCTGCAGCAGAAGTTGTCCTCAAACTTCCCTGGCGAAGACATTGAGTGCAGTTACAGCACCAAAGCGAGCACGGGCGGGAGTGCGAGCGAGAGGCGACGAGAGGCGGCGAGCAGTGGCTGCGTCTTGTTGCGCATACAAATTGGTTTTAGTTATTAATGGTGTGTATAATTAAGCGGGTGCCTTTTGTTGCCAACTTTGTCTGCAGCTTGCTAGAATGTTTCTTAATAATTTGTGTGCGCTTCGTGCAAGACAAACATGCCACGCAACAGCAACATAAGCTTTCAATTGCAGCACAGCGAGAGCTGCAACACAACTTCTGCAAATCACAAATGCAAAGAAGCAACGTTAATGAAAACTTGAAATCTCGTATTGTTCTTTTCAATCCCATTAAGTATTAAATTGGTGTGCATCAGAAGTAGCGGGCACGATTCATTAAAGCGCTTACTGCTGCTTTTGACGAGCTTGATTAACTTGGGTCAATACACAAACCAAACCAGCAGCGACCCAAGGGGAAACCCCAAAACAACATATAGAAATCGCGTTGAGTCAAGACAAGTCAACAAACAATTCAAACTTCAGCTGACCCTTTCAATTAAAAAAGTGCCAGAAACAGGGCCGAAACCCCAAAGCTTCTAGCAAGCTTCAGGTTCCTGTTTGTCTATCAATCCGACGAGCAAATAGCCCTAAAATAAAGCGCTTGGCTCACCGACTTAACAAATTACTGCCGCACTCGGCAATTGAAACCTAAACCTAAACCTTAACCTAAACCTTTCCTTTCGTTTCGTTTTATTTTATTTTATTTTATTTGACTTCATTTTTTGTGCCTTTCTCATTACGAATGCAGAGCGCGAAAAGCGAGAAAAACCGCAGGGAAAAAACCGGATGGGAAAAATGCGATATTCGCTTTTATTTATTTCGCCTTTGTTGCTCTTGTTTTTATATATTTTATTTTACGGGTGCTCTTGACGCCTTCACAAACTTTGATTGGCCTTCGAGTTCACACTTGAGCGGAATACACGAAAGCGAACGTTTAAAAATAGAAAATGAGGGGAAAATCGCAAGCGAATTTGAAGAGGCTAAATGCTAAGCAAACGTTGCCGCAACAACTTTTAATTGAATGTATACAATCGCATTCAGACACGAAGAAACTGCTCTGCCGAGGGAGGAGATATGTGAAAATATTCATAAATTTTGTATAGATTCTCCTTGGCTGGTGTTGCCAAAAACTTTTCTCGCCAAGCGGGGGGAGTGAGCAGGGAGAGTATGGGGATATACCAAAAAAGTAAACCGCAACTTTTCTAATTTATTTTCCATACATTGTGCATGTGTGCGCATATTTTGTGTTAATACATATTATATAATACTTACTTTGTATTTTTCTTTACTCTGCACAAGAACGAGAAGAAGAACGAGCAAATTTGAGCCCTTTGTTCTAAGCAACAAACTGGGCTCAATGTAAGCAAAAACTCTGGCCAGGCCAACTCAAAGAAAAGTTTGCCTCCAGCTTAGCAGCGTGATTGAGAGAGAGGGAAGAGAGAGCGAAAGGGACAGAGATTGAGAGTTTCGGCAGTTCCCCAGTTGCAAGTTTCTAAGTTTGCCCAGTTGGTTCGAGTTCGAGTGCGGAATTCCCCGCTCCCTTGGCTCCCCGCCTCGCCAGTTATTTTGTTAGTCGCTGGTGTTTGTGTTGCATAGTTTTAGGCGTCAGAAGATTGCATTTCATTGGGGCCTAAACGCACTGCAAATAAACTAAGCTGCTGCCGACAAGCATTCCAATTAAATTTATCACATTCCCCCCTCCCCTCACGACTCTGTCGCTCGACTCGTGCATAATCAAGCAATGCAATGCCAAGGACATCTTACGACTGTTTCACTCACATTTCTGCTCAGCACTCACCTGGTTTGCCCAGCCAGTTAAGCAGTTCTCCTCGCCGCCCATTAAGTTAGAATGTTCCTGCCATGAACATTTTTGTTAGCTTGACAAGGCAGCGCATAACCTCAGCACTCGAAGGTGCTTCGTGTCGCCGGATAATTGAGTTTAGAGCTCGCAGCACGCGACCCACAAAACGACGCAGTTAAGAACGACAACAAGGGGCACGAGGGGCACGAGGGGCACGAGGGGAACGGGCTTAATGGGTCACACACAAAAACCGCTGGGACGCGTGGCAAGGTACAAAAAAAGAAAGGGCGAGTTGGAAAATGGAAAATTAAAACAATTTATTTAGACGACTCCACGGCAAGCGCGTGCTCCACGAATAAGAAAAGACAGTTTTGGGGTTTGCCGATAGAAATGCGCACATGAGCTATGATTTATGTTTACATTTACCCTTTTTCTTGTTATGGGGGAGAATGTCTTTTGCCAGGGATTCACTTATTTATAGACAAAGCGAACCCGTCTCAACCTGAGCCAAAATCCAACCACAAGCACGTTTAATGCCACGAGGAAAAAGAATTCCGTTTTCATTTGCGGAATTTGAAATGAAAATGCCAAAATCGCAAGTTGCGCCATTTCATAAATTTTAATCCTTTTTTATTACCAAAGCAATGAATACAACAAGCTCAGAGAGAGAGAGAGAGAGAGAGAGACAGAGAGCGGGACAGCGAAAGCAGCGGATAGAAGGTACAAGAATGCGACAAGCAGCGAAAGGTGCGCGGCGAATGGCAAATGGAAAGTGAAATACACGAAACTCATTTCCGTCGCACGCCTCGCCGTCTTTGCACAGTGCAGAAGTGGCATAAAGACGAAGGTAACAATATCAAGTTACAGGAAACACTGCAGCACAACGACTTGCAAATGCCCTACGCGCACAATAGGCCAATGGAATGTGTAGATCTCGAAAATATGTAGAACTGTTTTACGAAACTCTAAAGCAGTTGAAATGCTCATATTGACACAATAAAGAGTTTGTTTTATAAATGTGCAATGATTTGAAATTCAAATTTCAAATATATACAAGTGTAAATTCTTTGACGAAACTAATGCTCAAATTGACAAAATATAGAGTTTGTTATATAAATGTGCACCTATATAAGATGCTATATACAAGTGCAAATTCTTTGACGAAACTAATGCAATTCAAATGCTCATATTGACAAATTATAGGTTTTGAATTAAATGAACCATTTATGAAAAAAACAAAGAAATTTATGGGTAATATTGACAAAATATAGAGTTTGTCATATAAATATTCAGCGATATAAAATACAATATACAAGTGTAAATTCTGTGTCAAAACTAATCCATTTTAAATGCTCATATTGTCAAGTTAAATAGTGTAAAAATAAATGAACCACATAAAATAACTGAGAAATTTGTGGATGATGTTTACAGTGGAATTAAAAATATTTTAGTAGAATGAAAGCAATTACAAAGTGAAGTTTTAAATGTTTTGCGAAACGAAACAACTATTAAGATATAAAACTTTAACTGCTTAACTGAAAACACTTCGATATGCTATTTGCAATGAAATAAATAGAAAAAATAAAGCAATATAATCAATTGAAAAGGCAGTGAGAGTTGAGAAAGATGTAAAATAATTCATTTCAAAAATACAGTACATTTCACACTGCAGTTTGCAGCTAATAGTGTTGCCAATATGCCGCTTCACTGTTGCGCTGTAGAGTGCACAACAAGTTGTGCTTAACCCCTGGCAAGTAATGTGAAACTAACCAACGGACACGAGGACTACAAGAGGACATAACGAAGAGGAAGAGCGGCAACAATGGTGTGAGCAGCATAGAACATGAAAGGTAAAAGTGCTCAGTGCAGCACTAATTACTTTGGCACCTCGCATTACGACTGTGCATATGTGTGGCACAGAGAGAGAGAGAGGGGGGGAAGGACATGGCGGAGGGACGTAGTTAATGTCAAGCATACGGCGGGCGCGTTGAATGCCTGCGGTTAGCTGAGCTCACATAATTTAAATGGCAAGTTGCAAGCGCTTTTTCGGGCTTGCCATTTAAATATAGGAAAAAAACAAATGAAACTGCGCTGCCAGGACACGGGATGAAATGGAATGCACTAGCACAGGATGTGAGCAGACGACCGGCGGTTGCGTCAACTCGCATCGTGTCCTGTCGCGCGTAATTTATGCATGTCTAAGCAGCCGAGTTTCCAATGCGAATGTGTGCTGTGTGCTGTGCCTTTTGAAATGACATGGACATGGAATCAAAATGCTGCTAAAGTTGGAATGAAGCGCAGAGCTGCATGCGGAATGGCGATTGAGTGCGCGAGTGCGAACAGCATGAATAACACTCGTGAGTGTCATGAACTGGTGCAGAAATAACAGCGTTGCAGCCATTCTGCTTGCTCGCCAAACCGAACCACGCTGGATTAATGCAACGCTGATCAACAGCACTATTTAATTGCACTGACACGCAAGATATACGCATTCAACGGATTACAGTGTTGCACGAGCAGCCGAACGTGTTGCAAGGATAGCGAATAAGCGAAAATCAAATGCTGACAATTTCACGAAATTCGCTACACACTTCACATTGTACAATTGATTGATAATTTCAGATAGAATTAATACTACGGAATTTTAAGAATTTTCAGTTGTTCGACGTATAAAGTATATTGATTTATTTTGACTATATATAGGTTGATTAATAATGTAGTTGGAAATTTCAATTGTGGTTTAATGTCGGAAAATAAAAGATGCTCTCTCAGCGAACTTCATAAAGTAAAGCGAGTAAATGACGTATTCCTATGCAATTTTAAGAAATTTCAATTGTGGTTCAATATGAGGAAATTGAAGCTGCTCTCTTACCAAACTTCATAAAGTATATAGATTTATATTGACTATATATGCATTGATTGACAATTTCGAATAGTTGAATAAATGATGTATTAATACTACCACATTTTAACAAATTTCAATTGTGGTTCAATGTGGAAAAATATAAATATTATACCAAATTCCATAATGTAATTTTTAATTTATATTGACTAATTGATAATTTCATAGGTACTTGAATAAATGGCGCTTTAATTCTACCAATTTTAAGCAATGCAAATAGTTGTGCAACTTTAAAATATATATAAAGCGCACTTGCCGAACTTCATAAAGAATATGGATTTAAATGATTTGATTGATAATTTGAATAATTTGATAATTTGAATAAATAGTGAAGCATAACTCAAAATTTTGGGCAATTTGAATTATGGGTCAATGTCGAAAACTATAAGAAGTTCACGAATTTAGTAAAATATAGAATTGATAGATCACTTCTGATAATTGAATAAATGATTAATACGTAATGCGAATTTTTAAGTAATTTCAAATGTGGTTAATCTTGGAAAAATATAAATATATAATACTCGTATAATATACCGAATTTCGTCAAGCATAAAGATTTATTGAACTTTATTGATAATTTTTTAGTAGTTCAATAAATGGCGAATTAATTCGACCAATTTTTAGAAATTCATATAGTAAATTTATATGGATTGAGTAATAATTTCTGGTAGATGAATAAATAGCGCTACAATTCTAACTACTTTAAGAAATTTCCAATGTTGTGCAACTTTAAAATATATAACATATAAAGCTCACTTACCGAATTTCATCAAGTATATAGATTAATAAATTAATAGCACTCCATTATCGAAAAGCAACAAAGTCTGAAAAAGAGACAAGCAAAGTCAATATATGTATTGTTGAGCAAACTCGCAAATTATAAAAGTATTTAAAGTTTTGCGTGTGCTTGAAGAGTCGCAAAATCTATAAAACGCTTAAGTTCAAGTATCATCGCCATCATCATCGTCATCGTCATCATCGTTGTCAGTCCCAGTTGCGATGATCGCAGTGGAAAGTAGAATCGTTGAGGCCCATTAATAATTTCAGAGCTTTAATTGTGCCACTTCGCGCGGCATTGTCAATTCTAAAAAGCACTTTACCCAATCAAAAGTTCAACAAACTGTTGCACAAGTGGCAAGCACACAAGAGCAACAACAACAACAACAACAACAACAACAAGAACAACGGCAGCGAAATGTTGGAAAAAAAGCGAAAAATTGCGACACGCGACATTAAAAACGTGGCAGGCAATAAAAATTGAGGTCAACAGCAACAGTGGCTGTGGCAGTGGCAAACAGAAGAGGCAGCTAATGAATAACAAAAGCAAAAACTATAAACGAGCCACGAGGCACGAGGAGAGTGAGGCGCGCTTTATCAAGATGCGCAATTAAATATGGAAATGTGCAGAAATGGAGATGGAGGCAGCAATGCGGCATGTTGCACGCTGAAAAAGCAGCACAAAATCTGCACACGCGACAAGTGTCATTAGCGTTGGCTGCCCCCCTTCCCCCCTTCCTCTTCGACCCCGCTGACACTTGGGAAAAAAAGGGAGAAAAAACTTTAAAACAATTAAATGTCATTTTGTGGCGCATTTTAGTTAGTAAAAGAGGGCTGTGCTTGCGGCCTGCGGGCGTGGCAGCTGGAATGTGTTGTAAGCAGAGAGGAGGGGAGGGGAGGGAGGGGCCACAATGCCGCCATCGATGTTGTAGTTGTTGTGTGTTTAAGTTAAGTGTTGTTGTCAACGCATTTGCTGCAAATATTTGGAAATTAAACACAAGCCCACGAGACGTCAATGATGCGCGACGTGGCGGGGAAGCGAGGGGCGGGAGGAGGTAGAGGGCGAGGCACAGACATGCCTAAAATTTGTTGAGAATTTATATTACGTGTCGACAGTTACAACGACAACAGCAACAACAACAACAGGAACAAGGGCAATAAGAGAGAGCAGCAGCTGTTGGTTGCCGTTGCCGTTGCCGTTGCTGCTGGCAAGGTTAGAACTGGGGGCAGGCACAGACAATGCAAACAATTTCAATTTGCATGTAGAAACAAGGACACAAATACACACACGCACACACACACATACACGCACACGCACACGCACACACACACAGAGCCGTAAAATTGGTTGCCAAAGTTCAAAATGCAACTATGCGGGGTCCTGTCCCTGTCAACTCGCAGCCAACGGCAACCGAGGGAGGAAGGGGGTGGCAGAGCAAGAGAGCAGCGGCGACGTGGCGCATTAAGTGGCGGTTAGCAACATTTGCGGTTGAACTTGCTGAAACATGTGGCACCGCTGCAAGAACGTGTCGATAAAGACGCGCACCCCAAAAAGAACATGTTGCCACAATTACAGCAAGCCAAGCGAGTTGCTATTTGGCCAAAAGAACGTGAACATCAACACGATGTTATAGAGTACCTATAGGAGCAGTCGCATAGATGCGTGTCAGGAAAGAACATAGCTAAAATACCCTTTGCAAATGCAACACCAACAATTGTTTGATTCGAATATAATTGCAGTGCTTTGGCAATAAAATTAAGATCATTAGTGATCCAAAAATATGTATTAAATATATTTTATATGACGTCTAAGTTAAAGCAAATAAATCAAGCAGTAATATTAAGCGTATAGTTAGTGCTTTATATATAGTATCAAGTATTAAAAGCAATCAATAAGCAGACTTTGAAATTCATTGAGCTAAATTTGTGATTAGAAAATACAAAATTGAAGTAAATCAACCACAATTTAACGCTTCTGTGTACGTCTTCTGGCTTCAAGCTACGTTTCCAGCAATTTTCAGAGAAATCAGTGCAGAAGTTGAGCTATAAATAGTGTAACTAACAGTACTGTCTTATATATACAGTGGCGAGCAAGTCTGAGTACATATTAGCAACTATAGATTTTAGGCCCGCTTAAAAACATTATTAGTAAAGTAAATGAACCCAAATTTGTTGCGCTTATTCTTTGAATATTTATTAACAAGTTCTTATACAAAACAAAACAAAATAAACTCACTAAGAAATATAAAACTAAATCAACTTGCATGCACTCAGTTATGCTCAATATATATGTAGATTTATATAGATTTGAGAGGCAATTTAGTTTGCTCTCAAACATTTGCGACTGCAGTTTGCAGTCTGCAGTTTGGTATCAAAATATATACTATTAATATTATTATTAGTAGTAGTTTAGCTACAGCGCATATATGTGGCATCATTAAACGATTGCAATTCAAATATGTAGCCTAGAGATTGGTATATAATGGCAATAAGTTGGATGATGAAAGCAACTGGCTTGCGATAATTTAAATGTTTACAACTGCTCAGCGATTCAATGTGCTTTGGCAGCACAAAGGGAATTGAAGCGAGCAGCTGTCAAGTCAGCTGAGCTGAGGAACTATGGAATTCGGGTACCCTGCTCAGGCAGCAGCTGTTCGCATAGCGAGATTCCTCAGCCAGATGGAAAGGCCAAGGGGAAAACTCGACTGGCAGGAGAGCAGCTCGGCTCTAATCTGTTTGACAATTTCCAGCATCGCTGCGAATGCGAAAAGGCAATCCCCAGACATGACATTTCACCTGCTGCTCAAGCTGCTCGCGTCGCGCATATCCTGCTGCTCCACATATCCATATCTATATATATATATATATATACACATATATGGGAGTATGTTAGCTATGCTGAGGCTGCCGCTGCCGCACCTGATGAAACTGTCAACTGTCATTTAAATTTAATCGCATGTTGTTTCTCTCGCTTTGCAGTTGTCGCCGCGATTATTGTCGCCAGTTGTCGCCCTTGCCCCACCATCCCCCCCCCCCCCTGGCAGCAGATTTTAATTACTGCACCACAAGACAACAAAAGTCAACCCCACTCCAGTCGCTTGGGAGCCAGCCCTGCTGCTCTGCTGTCACTCGCTTATCGCTTGGCTTTATAAAAATAATAATGTAGAGAGACACTCATTGGGTTGCTCCTCCTTCCCTCCTGCTGCTCCTAATTCGTCGCCATTGCTGTCTCCATCTGTATCTGTGCGCTTCTCGCCTTCTCTTTGCTGTGTTGTGCTGCTCCATTTAGATAAGTGACACATAAATTAAGCAATTTTCCTTTTATTTCACTTGTTGTTGCCCCCATTCGCCGTTCTCTTTCTCTCTATCTCTATCTCGCTCGCTCGCCAGCATAATAGAATAATTATAAAACAATTGTCAAGTTGCTGCTGCCATGGCCTGCAGCTCGCTCTCGCGCAGTCCACACACTCTCTCGCTTGCCCATTTTGTCAGCTGGCAGTAGTTATGATCGTTGCTTTATTGGCCCCCTTCATATATATTTGCTTTCATTACGACCACTCGCACTCGCACTCGCAGTCGCTCTTGCAGTCACATTCACTCCGGCTCCCCATCACTCTCCATTAAGTTTATTTGCCGCATTGTGTTTTATCATTTGTGGAACGCTTTTCGAGTGTTAGATAAACATTTTGACAGCGCTGTCATAAAGCTGCCTTCCGATACGATTATCGCATTGTCGGGGCGTCGTTGCTGCTTCTTTTAGGGTTAAAGATGCCTTCAACAACTGCAGGCAACGCTCAAATGTTGCTTAATTCGAGTTGGTAAATAACACACAGTCACTTCAAGCACAATGAACTTGATTGAGTTCGCGGGCTGATTAAAGCTCTGCTCTTAAAGCGCGATTACTTTGAAGTAAATGTATCTAACTTACAATTGAAAAGGCTTAAAATTAGTCGATCATTTGTAGAATTTCATTATGAGCAAAGCTCCTGCAGAATGAGCTTTGAAAGCACCTCTCAAATGTTGCTTAATTCAAGTTAGTAAATAACACAAAGTCACTTAAAGCGCAGTGAATTTGATTGAGGGGAGCGAAGACAATTTCTAAAACTGATTAAAGCTGCACTGTGCACTTAAAACGGGCTTACTTAAAAGTCTATTTATCTAACTTACATTTCAAAAGGATTAAAGTTAGTTGATCAATTGTAGTGTCATCTTTTTGCTCTGGCTATAATCTCATTTAGTGCAAAGCTCCTACATAAGAATGAGCTTTGAAAGCACCTCTCAAATGTTGCTTAATTCCAGTTAGGAAATAATACAAAGTCACTTAAAGTGCAGTGAACTTGAATGCGTTCGCTAGCTGCTTGAAAGAAGACAATTCCTAAAGCTGATTTCAGTTGCACTGTGCACTTAAAGCGGGCTTACTTCAAAGTCTATTTATCTAACTTACATTTCAAAATGATTAAAGTTAGTCGATCAATTGTAATGTCATCTTTTTGTCTTCGCTATAATTTCATTTAGTGCAAAGCTATTACATAAGAATGAGCTTTGAAAGCACCGTTGAAATGTTGCTTACGTAATTCGATTTGTTACATAAAGTTACTTGAAGCACAATGAACTTGAGCTGATTTAAGCTGCTCTGTGCACTTAAAGCGCGCTTACTTCAAAGTCTATTTATCTAACTTACATTTTAAAAGGATTAAAGTTAGTCGATCAATTGTGGTGTCATCCTCTTGTTCTCGCTATAATTTCATTTAGTGCAAAGCTCCAGCATTATAATAAGCTTTGAAATCACCGCTCAAATGTTGCTTTATTCGAGTTGTTAAATGAAGTCACTTGAAGCACAATGAACTTGAGCTGATTAAAGCTGCTCTGTGCACTTAAAGCGAAGCATATTTATCTAACTTACAATTCAAAAGCAGTAAAGTTAGTCGTGTCATTCTTTTGCTCTTGCTTGTGCACTTAAAGCGCAATCAGATTGAAGCATATTTATCTAACTTACAATTCAAAAGTATTAAAGTCGATCAATTGTCGTGTCATCTTTTTGCTCCAGCTATAATTTAGTTTTGTGCTAAGCTCATGCATAAGAATGAGCTTTGAAAGCACCGTTGTGCAATTATGCAGTGTAAAAGTCAATCAAAGTTATTTTTTCCATTCAATGCATAATTTCGAAATAAAGCAGACTTTAAGAGTCAGAAGAAAGCAAAGTCTCAACTAGGAAGCAGCCACTTAAAATCACAGCCCGTGGCTATTATTGCCAGCCGCTTTGTGTTGCAAACTATTGCATAAATTGTACTTAATTGTTTCATGAATAAGAAACAGCTTGGCAAGCATCACTTTTAACTGTAAGCTGCACAAAGTGTCAACTAGAATATACTATATATGCTGCCAACTGGCAAAACGTTGGCTTTCATTTCAGACACTTTGCAGTTGTGGTGCGCAAGCGATTTTGGATGTGCCACCTGTTAATTGTGGCCAAGAGACAAAGCAGCCTTTTGATTGACAATCCAGCCAGTGACACCTCATTTCAAGCTGTTGTTTGGAGTTTGCTCACTGTCTGTGTGCTGAAGGCGCTGCCTTTGTTCGCTTTTGTCGCCCTGTAATTTCACTCACAAAAGCACTTCTCACCTGGCCAAAAGATGAGTTGTTGCCTGCACTGCGTACTGCAGGTATTTGGCCAACAGATTAACACCTTTGCCACAAAACTTGTTCCTCTGCTGCCAGCAGCTGCTGTCTCTCTTGCTGCTGCTGCTGCAAAAAAGACTTTTTCTTTCGTTTTGTTGTTCTCGTTTAGTTTGGTTTCGTTTGGTTTATAATCAAATGCAATGGCATGACTAAAAATGGAATTTTGCTGTCTGCACTTCATCAACATGCGGGGCCCCAAATGACTCAAAGACAGCCAAACAGACAGACGGACGGACAGACAGACAGACAGACAGAGGGACTGGGAGACAGACGAGAAGTCAACGCAACATCCCGATGGCTGCAACTCGAACCCAACTCGTTCCCAACACGCATTCCTCATGCCATACAAAACAATTGACATGCATTGTTGTTGTTGCTGCTGCTGCTGTTGCTGTTGCTGCAGTGACAGCACTGAATTGTCACAGCGGCAAGAACCGCGTATCCCAGCTCGCCAGCTCTGCAGCTTGCCAGCTGCTGCCTCCCCTCCCGCCCCTCGACTGACTGCAAAATGCAATTTTCCAAAATGGTCAACAAAGGCTGGCACTCAAAACGGGTTTGGCTTTGAAAGGACCTCGCCAGCAGTGCAGCTGGAACTGGTTTCTTCCTGCCATCGTCAACAGCAAATTGTCTGCTCTTCATTTATCAATAGCCTGCCCGCTCCCGCTCCCTCTCCCGCCTCCCCTCATCCCCTCACTCGTCAGCCGGTTTGCTATCAATGCCATTTCATTCTCTGCATCTTTCTGTTTCTCCATCTTTCTGCTATCACTGCCTGCCTGCTGCTCTTCTGCCGCAGCATTAAGATCAATATCAAGTCTCTGATCGGGCGGTAGCCGCTCCGTCCTCAGGTGGCAGATCGCCGCCTCTCTCTTTCACTTGCGGCACTCTGATTTATTTGCAGTTTCCAGTGGCGGAAATCGCTTAATACGTGGGACGTGGAGCCCATTCGCTTTTTAGCTTTCTAGCATTTCAGCTTTTCAGCCTTTCAATTCAATTGGCGAGCTTTGATGTCCAATTTTCCCCTCCTCCAGCCCCCTGCTCGGCTTGTGCGCTGGCCATTTAAGCAGCATTCCTCGCGTTGCCCGCCCGCTGTGGCTGCCCGGTAATTTATTGTATTCGTTTATCTGCATTTTCCAGGCGCTTATAAATTTCGCTGCGCTTAATTTGCTAAAGAACTGCGGCTCAGCTGACTTTTATGGCCCGGAATTAAATTTCCAGCTGCAAGCGAGCGCAGTGGCGCCATCTATGTGTGAGCGGCTTTAATTGGATATTTTGAATAATGCGCTTGATAATCAGTTTTCGTCTGTTACATTAGCTAATTATCGGGGTCTTGTGCAAATTAATTGAAAGTATTCGCGACTCAAGTGGGTGTTAATAATTCGAGCGCTGCAAGTGAAAACTGAAAGCCGAATTAGCATGTCACAAAGTCAGGGTGGCAGAAGAGGCGAGGCGGGCGAGGCGTGCTCGATCCACAACCGCTAATCGATAATTTATGAGCGGATATAATGTTGAACCCAGTTGAGCGATGGTGGGAGGGGAACGGCGACGACGACAAACCTGTAACATGTTTATAAATAGCGCTAATGAGCAAAGCAAACGAGCAACTTCAACTCCAACTCCAACTTCAACTCTGCGACGCTTGTGGCACGTCAGTCACTCACTTCGATTTGTGTCGGTGTCAACAACATTGACTGCGGGGGTACGCCGAGAAGGGGGGTGGCCAGTCGCTGTAGTCGATTGTAAATTGTTTAAACAAGCAACTCGCAGTCGGCACATTCGACTTTGAACTACGACGAGTTGTCTGCTGCCTCCTCGGTGTTGTTGCTGTTTAAGCAATCACTGTGTAAATATTTACCCAAAAGGTAAAAGTAAATTTAAGCATTGTTTATCTCTCCTCCATCGCTCCTCCGTCCGTCCGTCTGTCAGTGCGCATTAACCAAGTATTTGCCTCAAATATTTGTGCTGCATTTGCGCTTGATGCAGACATCAAATGTCGAATATTAATACACGTCCGCATGTTGCAAATACAACCGGCAACATGCCACTTGAACAACTCGACTCGACTTGCATTCGTCTGCTGCAGCCATTTTGGCTATCCGTTTTGCATTCGGCATTGCGGCGTCTGCCACATATTGCTGCACGTCTCGCTTGCCTCGTTCCGCCTGCCAGCCAAAAGTGGCTGCAAGTTTGCTCAAGTTCGGGCCATGTGTGAGATACTATTTGCGGTTGCAAGTCATCAAGTCTAGCCGCTGGCTCAGTTTCCACAACTTGCCACAAATTAACACTGAGCGCATTTATGAAATTCCAATTGGCTGCCACTCAAATCATATAATATCTTTCACATTTACTTCAAGTATACCTGTTATATTAGCTAAAATTATTTACAGACAGATTTCAATCAAATTTCTCTTGTTAATTATATCATTTCTATGACTATCTACAATTCTCTATTTTCTTAGCATTCATTATAAACCAACTACTTCTGTCTAATGAATTATTTGGGGTATTTGAATTATTACGAAATTTGCGTGTTTGTCGAAGAATTTCTTTGGAATTATACTGCAGCCATCTATTTTCTATTTCTTCCATTTTATTAGCACATATTCTAAACCAAATAATAAATATCAAATATTGTTAATTAGTAAACATTTTTCGCTCCGAAATTTGCGTGTTTGTTAAACAATTACTTTGGAATTATACTGTCTCCTTCTATCATAGTACTTGTCAAATAAGCATACTGCTAAAACAAAGAATTGAAATACAAATAGTTTTACTAATTAGCGACTATGTTGGCAACTGTATTCCTCCTCCTTCTGTTATAATACTTTACTAATATAGGAATGGTCTGGCAACGCCGTACCAGCACAGATCAGCTGTTCACAAAAGCAGCAAGGAGTAGAGTGTAAATCAAGACGCTGACGAAGAACGACGAGCACACGACGCAAACGACGCACTTACAACATAGTAAAACACAGCGATCAAATCTAAACTTTAAATACGTCTCAAAATTAAACTATAAACCCATTTACATATTATTATTCCCTAATCTACAATAAAATAAACGCCAACAACTATGGCAAACACCACAATCACTAGCAAGCTAGTCGAGCTTGCCCGACTGTGATATACCATGCGGGGGAGGAAAAAAACATAAACTTCATCTGCGTAGTTGCTTATTAAACCTAAATCCAAAATTTGGTTACTCTAGCTCTTACCATCTCTGAGATCTAGATGTTCTTATGGACAGACGGACATACGGACGGTCATGGGCAAATCGATTTTATTTTCAATTCTTGTCATTTTGGTTGTAACAACATATGGTCTGTCTCCTTCCTTCTCCTCCAAACCCTGGTCGCACAAAACTTTCCTTCATTACGAAACGAAGTTTTAAAATTACATTATGCTTTCTCTGCTCTCCAATCTGTTGCTTTACTAATTACTCTCGCTTTCTTCTGATTGCAGGCGACATTCTGTCGGGCGTGTGCTTCGTGGGGCAGCTGGACACGCACTCGCTGGGCGGCTTCCTGATCCTGCCGCTGTGCATTTACCTGTCGATCGGCGCGCTCTTCCTGCTGGCCGGCTTCATATCGCTGTTCCGCATCCGCACCGTGATGAAGACGGACGGCAAGCGGACGGACAAGCTGGAGCGTCTGATGCTGCGCATTGGCTTCTTCTCGGGCCTCTTCATACTGCCGGCGTTGGGTCTGCTGGGCTGCCTGTTCTACGAGTACTACAACTTCGACGAGTGGATGATCCAGTGGCATCGCGACATCTGCAAGCCCTTCTCGATACCCTGTCCGGCCGCCCGGCCGCCGGGCACTCCCGAGGCGCGGCCCATCTTCCAGATCTACATGGTGAAGTATCTGTGCTCCATGCTGGTGGGCGTGACGTCCAGCGTGTGGCTCTACTCCAGCAAGACCATGGTCAGCTGGCGCAACTTTGTCGAGCGGCTGCAGGGCAAGGAACCGCGCACCCGGCCCCAGGCGTACGTCTAGTATGAGACGGCGGCGGTGGCGGCGGCCGAGGCGGCGGCGGCTAACGAGAGCTACTTGGCGTTCAGCACGTAGACAGCGCGACAGACATACAGAGAGAGAGAGAGAGCCAGTGCTCTGCTGCACCTCCCCACCCACGTACGGCTAGCTAACCCACCCCGCAACAGCTTTGTATAAAGTTCATCTTCGCCACGACGCCCCGTCTCGTTCTTTGGTGCGCCATCCTCGTCTACCGCAAGCAGCATGAAAAGCTATTGTTTAATATTTAGTTGTACGAAGGCTGCAGCTCAATGGCTGGCTTTCTTGTTGAACCAAAACTATTCGCATAAGTTGAGAGGAGATTATAACGAGAGTGTACGAGTATGTAGCGTGTAAGATTGTAAGCATAGTTTATTCTAGTACTCTGTTATCGACACACACACACACACCACTCCACCCCGCCCCCGCCCGTCCCTTTCGCGAAAATGGTATACGATTTGGAAAGAGAACTCTGCTTTCGCCCCGTTGGACGCATTCGACTTGCATTTAAGTAGAAGTTCATTTGATTTTGTGAAAGCTTTAAATGTGCCCTACGATTAATGAGACGTACTTATAAACACATACAAGTATATATATGCGCATAACCCACATATAGATTATATAGCGAGTGTACAAGCAGCTTCAGCGATTGAATTATTTAATCCGCATCCAGTCAACTTGCAAAAACTAAATGTAAAATACACCATACACCACTGAAAGCAAACAGCATCATACATATTATAGGTATATAGATGAGATGATATACATACGACTACTACTATATGAGAACGGTCAATGATAAATGTATTATGTAGCAATAAATGTCCTCCATGTGCTAAACTTAAAGCGTTTAACAGTAATTAGATGTGTAACTAGAGCTATAGCTATGATATAACTATTGTATATTTATTATTATATTATGTACCATGTATCTATTTGTTAAACTAATTCAGTTTTAAAGCCAAACGCGTTTTTATTACATTTTTAATGACGTTGTAGTCATAACACTTAAGAACTCACACCACCACCCCCCGCCCCGCACCCCATCCACATTGTGAAAAACTGCATAACTAATTAATTAAGTCAGATCTACAATTAGGCTACAACAACTACAAATGAACAAACTGCCATTTTAAAGATGTGTTGACGAGTTTAATTGTGTTGCAACTCTCTATTCTACAACAATAACAATAACAATATTGCTCTGTTTTCAGTTGTTGTGTGTCCAAAAATTTGAACGTAGCATTTAAGTGAACAATTATAATTGAGGCGTAAGGAATGAAGTGCTAATGGAATTCATTTCACTTCCATTCCCATTCCCATTCCCATTTGCAATTACAATTACAATACAATTCGATTAGAATCGCTGTAAAATAGAAAACTCAATACGTATGGACATTTAGCGAACAAAAACCAATTACAATACTACTATTTAAGTGTGTGTATACATCATTATCAACAAGCAACTGCAACAAATGGCATAAAACCACAAACAAACAACAACAAATATGAACAAATAAAACTTTATTTTATTGTTAAAGACTGAACATCATTCGCATTTCTTACTGGGCAGCGAGATTCTCTCTCATTTTGGGATTGCAACGAGTTTTGTTTGCGTTGCACACAAATATTGAGCTCTATATTTCAGATCCTTGACTGTGATGGGATAATTTGGCAATTAAAAGGGAATTTTGAAATGAATATTGCTTAAAATTACTATTTTGTTTCAAAAAGTGAAAGCTAAATGTCAAATTAGTAAAGTATTCAAATATAATAGGATGAAAAACTTGAATGTATTAAGTTATGCAACTCTTCAATATTCGTTCACGCTTCCAAAAATCTAATTGACAGCATCAGTAAACGAATAAGAACTTTATCGAGTTGATCGTGCAGATAGTTAATTCCAAAAAAACAGAAATCCTAGTGCATTATTATCCAAAATGAAATGATCTAAATCAAATGTTGAAATAAAAGAAGAAAGACACATTGTTCAACTGTAAGCTACAATATTTCGCACTCAATTTCAATCAACTTTTGGCAATAAGAAGGGAAATTAATGCTTATAAAAAGACTCGTTTGTTTCAAAGAGTGAAAGCTAAATACCAAATAAGTAAAGTATTCAATTATAATTATATGAAGCACTTGAATATGAATATTAAGGATACAAATATTTGATTATTCGTTCACGCTTCGCTCAACTTCAAAAAATATGTAGTAATTGACTTACGTCGTGTGTTTGCTGCTCAATAGAAAGCCGAGTGCATTATAATCCAAAATGATGTAGTCCAGATTATAGGCAGATACTTTGTGGGAACTGTTTAAGTGTAAGCTGCAATATGTGTGGCTCATCTTCAACTAATTGCAATGCCGACAACTACTTGTCTCATGTTTTTTTGGCCACAAACTTTTCCCATTACAAGCAGCTGAAGCGTTGGCTTATCCCACCCACACACACACACAAACACACACACACACATATACACACATGCAGTCAACACTAACAGCGATGGCCACAAAGCAGCTTGAAATTCAATCATAACTTGCCAACAGCCGCAGCTACAGCGCAAACCTTCCCAACTGCCCCCCGCCCCCCGTCCGCTGCTGCTTGAGCCACATGGCTCTAAGCGCTGAAATTTACGAGTAGTGGGCAGAAGGCGGGTTGCGGGGGCGACCACCTACACATGGACTTCCACACGCCCATATAATTTTGATTACACTTGTTTTCTAAATACTCCGGCCATAAAAGAACCGCACTGAAACTGAACAACATGTGTGCAACGGCTGCCCCCAAATAAAATCCAGGACTACTGCCACAGCACGCAGAGGGGCGGAGTGTGGGGGTGGGGAGGGGGGAGCGAAGGGTGGAGGTGTGCGCTGGATAAGCGACTTGGCAACAAATTGCAGTTAAAAGCGACGGCCAGAAATCTGAGCTGCTTTTGTTGTTGCGCTCTGGCTGCCTGGCTAGCTGGCTGGCTGGCTGGCGACGTCTCCCACTACTTCCCCCACCACGCCCCCACGCCGCGGGGCCACCGCACGCACACAGCGGGACACGTCGTAAGGATGTGAGGGATATGGCGCTGTTTACAAAACACGTGTGCGATTTAACAACTACAACAAATAATATAACACCAACAACAACAACAACTAAAGCTGCAGCCAAAAGCAAACGAAAAGTTTTTTCTAAAAAAAAAATACCCGAGAGAGAGGGAAAGCAACAACAACATTCAATATGGCAGCGCGTTTTGCTGCGTTTTTATGCGACCGCCATAAAAAAGTTATTAATGTGTAGGTGTGAGTCTCCCTCTCTCTCTCTCTCTCTCTCTCTCTCTGTGTGTGTGAGTGCAGACCACACGGCTCACAAAATGGCGCGGGCGTGTGCAAGCGTTAATGTGGCAAAAATGTTTCTGCAATGAACTTTTCTATTTGGCTCGACAAGTTTCCGAATGCCCTAACAGCCAACAGAGTCCTACAAGCCAGTCAAAGCTTATGAAGCACCTTCAATTTATTCGAACATGGCTCAAAATGTGATCTAAGGAAACTGGCCTTACTTTAAAGGCCACGATCTCGAATGTCCTAACAGTCAACAGAGTGCTACAAACCAGTCAAAGCTTATGAAACGCCTTCAATTTATACAAACATAGCTCAGAATGTGATACAGGGAAACAGGCATTGCTTTTAAGGACAATAAATTTCATGCAGTTGTTTTAGTATTCAACTTTGTTTACATTACTACAATATAATTCAAATATAATGAATGTGATGTAATCTGAACCCCTTAAATTTATTCGAACAGTGCTCAAAAGCAGCTCTTAGAAAAGGACAATAAATTGCATGTAGTTGTTTTAGTTTTCCACTTTGTTAATATTACTAGAATATAATTCAAATGTGATGCATGCAAAACTAGTCACAACATCTTGAACCCCTTAAAGTGCTCAACAGCAGCTCTTAGAAAACTGGCATTGCTTAAAAAGAAAGTAAATTACATGTAGTTGTTATGCTCTTCAATTTGGTTTACTTTAATGCTATATAATTTCAATTGAATGCATGCTAAGCCAGACACCCCTCAAATTTATGCGAACGGTGCTCAAAAGTAGGTCTAAAGAAAGTGAAATTGTTTCAACAAAACTAAAAAATTTTAGTATGTAGTTTAACTATTCAACTTGGCTTCTATTAATGCGATACAATTTAAATTTCAGGCATGCAAAAGTCACATACTGTATAAATGCGCACGAAAGCTATTGTTATAATATTATGCTATTGTTGCATTAGTTCATGCGAGTAAATAAAAACATGAAAAACCTATCGAATACAAATACCAATAACAAATGCAGTAATTTCTTTGAGATTGATGTTATTGACAGAACAAAAACTATGAAAGAAATCAAAAGTAAAGTTTAAAGAAAAACTAAAATAGGTTAAGCACAGCAAATCAATTTTTAACTCGATTTTTATTCTAAGGTAAAGTTTTTTATATTTAGTAGTTGAATAAGTAGCAGCCATATCAACATATTTCAGGAGTATCTCATACCGAGTAAATCTCAAACAAATATGTCATTAGGACTTATTCTAAAGGAAAATTAACATTCAACACACTTAAATGTAAAGCATTTATTTCTTTCTTATTATTATTAAAATATTAGTATCAAAGATGCATAGATGCACTCATTGCAAGCAACTAATTACTCTCTACTGGTGTCACATATTTTAGTACATATTAAAGTATTATCACCCTAAACGACACGACTTCTAAGCCACGGTTAAATTTGTAAAATATTTGCAGGGCATTTGTGGCTCGACTTGCCGCAGAGTTCACACATTCAGGTTTATTTAATTCCGCTTTTATTATTTGTACTGCACTTTTTTTGCCGCTTTTTGGCGGCGTGAAAATCATAAAGAAAACATGTGAGTGGATAGTCATTTGTGTGGAAGTTACTAAAAATAAAAGTGTGAACATTGCGCGGGCACTAAAAGGGGCCCCCATCCCCTCTGCAGCACTCCCCGCCACGCTCTAAAGTTGTGCGGCGTTGCACGTGCCACGAGGCCAGTTGTAGCATACTTTGGCGGGCATAGTTTATGGCCTGGAATTGTGAAAGGCCGAGCTCAGGCAGCCTTGGAACTCATTTCGAGAATGGAGTTGGCAGGGAAATGAAATCAGAATATTTCGAGAGCTTTGCTAGATTAGATCGACACAGAATATACACACGAAACAGAAACACATTGTCGGCACGCAGTAGAATGTCTTCGAAATTTTGGGTTTGTCTTGCACTGATTTCGGTGGGCATCGCCCACACCTACGTCTACACGGATTTCCTCAAGCAGGTGGAGGCCAAGGAGACCGGCGGAGTTGCCGGCTACCTGTCGTCCATGTGGCCGCACGTCGAGAAGATTGGCAGTCGGATGAAGGACGACCTCAGGTCGATGCTGCAGACAGGACAGGTGATGGTCCAGGTGGCGCAGAAAGCCATTTCCGACTACCGCAGCAAGCAGAAAGAGAAATCCACCAAGCAGAAAGCACCCAAGTCGTCCATATTTGGCTAACACGAGAGAGACACAGAGAGAGCGACAAGAGCAACTAACTGCAACTTGTCATTTGCCAAAATTTCCAAAGCTTTGTTTATGTTGTTTGATGTGCGTTGATAACTATCACTTTGTAGCATTAAAAATGCCGTCAAGGGATAGCAGACAAACACGTAACAGCAAGCGATTTTAATTTAATTAATTGCAAATACTTTGGCGCACAGTCCGCGAAATCGACACCAGTGGCAAACGCTGTGAAAAACAGCGAGACACTGCACCCAACTCCAATGTGTTTAATTGCAATTTTCAATTACGCGACAGCCAAAATGACCGATAAAGTAGACAGAAGAAAAAAACACGAGGAAAACACATTTTAGCCGGGATGCACTTGACTTTGGCTCTTTGACAAAGTGAAAGCTGAAATACGAGTAATTAAATGGGAGGCAAAAGGAACGCGCAAAGTTAATTAGTTGTATGATAACAAGCTGCTTCTGAGTAGACACTTGTTCTTCTCGAGCGTTTCATTAGAACTCAGTCGCATTGAAAAGGCAATTTTACTGGCAAATTAGGGAACTGATTTAAATTACATTTTTATAAAAACGAAGCATTTAATTGAAAAAAGTATTTAGTATAAGGGCTTTATATTCACATTGAATACATATTCGTTCCATAAACAAAATCATTTCAACACTGATCAAGCATAACATACCATATTCATTCTTTGAAGGATGTGTTTTAATTGAACGTTTTTTTGTCAAGCGTTTCTTTAGTAGTCGCATTGAAAGGACAATTTCGTTGACAAATTAGGGAACTGATTTCAATTACATTTTCATAATCACAGGACTAAAGTATTTCAGATGAAGTCTTCACTCCATAAACACTTTTATTAAACAGACAAGATAGACAAAATTGTTTTAGAAAATATAATTTCAGCACTCTGTGATCGAGCATAACATTTTATTCATAAACAGCATTTAAATATAAGTTTGAAGGATATGTTTTAATTTAATGTGATTTTGTAGAGGGTTTCTTTAGTAGTCGGAATTAAAAGGGGATATATTTTAATAAACACAAAACAGTTAATAGAATAAAGTATCTAATATGAAGGCTTCATGTTCATATTGAATTCATATTCATTCATATTACTTCCATAAACACTTTTATTAAACAGACAACATAAACAAAATTGCTTTAGAAAAAATCTATTCAGCAGTCTGTGATCAAACCGAACATAAATATCTTTATTGCAATTATTAAACAGCATTCAACTATTTGTTTTAAGGGCGTGTTTAAAGCGTATTAAAACTTTGTACCACCAGGATATATTTGCAGCAAGTAGAAGATAGCATCCCCAAACCCATAAATTATAAAGAGATATTCTTAAACAACAGAAACAATATAGACATGTTATCTATCCGACAGATTAAACATCGAGATCTCAGAGAATATAAGAGCTGGAGAAAACAAAATTGGTTTGTTATATATTTTCGTGTATGTTATATATTTTCGTACAATCTATTTTAACTTTGTAGCGGATATCACACTGCTTTCTGAATTGTTTCATACAATCTTTGCGACATTGAAAAGAATACGATTTCTATGCTTTTTGAATTAGTAGTTGAATTGAAAGACGCAAAAGCTTGTTGACAAGTTAAGTAACTGATTAAAATTATCTTATAATAAACTCAAACAATGAAGCATTTAATAGAGGGTCTTCGAGTCGTCGACGTCTTAGAGTCTTCTTTCAATAAGCGGATAAGATCAACAAAATGTCTACTACAAATATAATTTCCGTAGTTCGTGATCCAGCAGAACATAAATAACTTTATTGGTCTGCTTTTACAACTATTCCACAATTTGTTTGCGTGACATGTTTTAATTAAATGTTTCTCCAATTTAATAGAAAACAATTTCGACGCTTTTATTTGTTGAAAGTCAAAAGCATTGAGGAGTCAAATTGCACTAGAGAACAGGGAGCATTGTGACCAAGTGGCGATGCTGCTCTAAAGATATTAGCTCAATTGTCAGGCCATAAAAATCTCAACAGCTGCGCTCGACTGCAGACCAACAACAACAAAAACTACAACAACAACAACAACAACAATTGCAAGAACTACTCCAAATAGTTGGAGTCGGACTGATGTCGAGTTCGGCAGCAGGATAAACAATGGAAAAGTTAATTGGCCGAGCGAATAACAACCCCATCGAGAGCCACCCTCAACCGCCCAACCCCCCACCTCTTCCCCTCGCACACTTGCTCCCCCTTCGCTTGTATTGTGCTTATGAGGTGCTTGCAAATCACAGCAAATTGCGCAGCAGCCGCCGCAGTTGACGACGAGTTCGGCTCGGGGAGGCACTCACAAAAAAATCACAGCACTCGAGAGGTAGCGGAATGGTAGGGGGGGGGGGTTGGGGACCGGGGGGGCAAGTCAGACAACTTCCGAACTGGCTAATGGCAGTGCCAATATTTGTCAGCCCGCCGACAATTGCAGCCACTTTTGTGGGCTGCCAATTTCTGACGAGGCAGTCAATTAAATTTTCGGCAAGCTCTGCGCCTCTCTTCCCTCTCGGCTCCCTCTCGCTGTCTTTCGGCCTGACATCTGCAAGTTTTCGGGATTAAAACGGCGCCCAAATGAATAAATGATGGGGCATGAATGTCAATCAGAGTTAAGCGTCGGAAATGAAGACAAACAATCGCAATCGCAATCGCACTCGCACTCGCGTCGAACGGAATGAATGGACACAAATGGATATAAATCCCAGAGGTCGGGGACAGCGCGCCCCGGAGTTTTGGCCACGCCGAGGGGCGTCACACAACTTCACTACTGATGAGTCATGTCACGGACAATGCCATTAGCAGCTCCAGTTGTCGCCCCCCTCCCCACATGTCCCCCTGCTGGCATAAATTATTAGCACAAGCCACGCCCACAAATTGATAAAGTTTTACTTTGTGCCGCGCACTAACAATGCTAATGACAGTTGGCCCAAAAGTTCGACTGCGACTGCGGCTGTTGGCCAAAATCGATTTTAATGGCATCGCAAATAATGTAATGAAAATATCGTCTGTAAATTTGCCAAGCTGAGAAAACAGTTGACTTGTTTATGCAGCGCCTACTCCTCCTGATAACTTCCTGATAATGCCAATGAGCGAAGGGCGCTGCATAAACAAAGTTTCCAGCTCGCAAATGAATTGAGTTCGATGCCGAGAATGCTGTAAAATTTTATAGTTATCGCTGCCAATTTGATGGAATGAGCTATGCCAATAGGCTCACAACTGCCAAAGTTTCAAAGCAACCCGATCAGCTCTAGTCGACTAGAAAATACCTGCACCACAATTATTAGTTGTTGATGAACTTCATACGTCAAACAGTGATTGAATCTATTGAGACTTTTGAATATGACATGACAGAGTTCTAGCAGCGTATAAAAATCTATTCGTCTGGTAAATACCTGCACCACAAATAGAAGTTGCTTATGTTGTTTATTATTACACTTTATCTGTTTGTTTTTAACTCGAAACTTGCAGGTTTTACTAGGCTGCATCTTTGAGTTAGAAAAGCATTTATATGTATAGATATGGCAAAGCTCTAGCAACGGATTGAAGCCGACTGGCAAATACCTACACAAAAATATGTTTGGTTTATGCAGTGTCGTTGTTCAAATTTATGCGTTTGTTTTAATCTATCAACTTTATGGTATTACTAGGCTGCATCATTAACTTAAAACAGTATTTGAATCTATTGATTTTTTTTAAATTAACATTACAAAGTTCTAGCAACGTGTAAAAGTCTATTCGACTGCCAAATACCTCTTCCACAATTATGTGTTGTTTATGCAGTGCACTTGTTAAACCTCATCTATTTGTTTTCTACTCAAAATTTGAAAATTTTGCTGGGCTGCATCTTAAAGCTAAAACAGTGTTTGAACCTATTGATGCTTTTAAATATGATGACAAAGTTCTAGCACGGAATCAAACTCCATTCTAGGGGCAAGTACCTGCACCATAATTATCAGTGTATTTGCTGAACTTTATATGTTTGTTTTAAACTATGAACTTTAAGCCTTTAGTAAGCTGCATCATTAAGTTGAAATAGTGTTTGACTCATGATTAAATCTATTAATTTTGTTTTGAAAAATGTTCTTACATCTAACTAACAATTTCTGCAACTTCATCTGTTTATTTTCAACTATAAATTCTAAGCTATTAGCAGGCGGTATCCTTATATAAACTTTAAGCTATTAGTAAGCTGCATCCTTAAGTTAAACAATTATGTTTTTCAACATGTTCAGACTTCAATGACTTATGTTTGCATATCTCATTAGAGTCCCATAAAATCAGTAATTAATAACCAACTATAAACTTAAAGCGACTCTTCGTAAACTTCAAACTTCACTCTATTCAACTAACTCTACATTTTAACATTCAGCACACACTTTCCTTATTAACAATCTAAATGAATCAATTCATCTCACACAATCTCTTGGATATGCCCGCTTAGGCAGTGCGTGGTCGGGTAGCGACAAGTGCGTGTTATACGTCAGAGCAGCTGATTGGGCATCCTTTGGAGTTGACGGGTTTATGGATAAAGTTGGCGCTTTTAGTGCTGTCGCATAAATTTGCGTTGTGCCATAGATGTATTCAAAGGGCAACGGATTCGTGTGATACGAGTACGAGTATAAGCTGGCAGTTTTTAATGCAGACACAGCCCATAAAAGGCGAGCACTGATGAGGCCGCCTGCTGGGCTCCCCAAAACTGAACTTTCAGCTAAGTCGGGCGAAATGAATAGAATTGCTTTCGGGATAGAAAGCGGTTTGCGATCCGGCCAAAAGATATGCGTACTGTGTGCTCGTAAAGCATGCAGCAGGTGGCCGAAAAGTTGCTCTAGCCACGCTCCACGTAATTAAAGCCCCGGCCACAAAGGCTGTCAGCGTGTGGTCACCAGGCCAAGAGGAGGCAACGCGTCGTCGTCGTCGTCGTCGACTGGGCTTAAACGGATTTATGCTGCGGTTTGCGACGCTTGCTGTGGCGCGTGCTCCGCTTAATTGTCATAATTTCTTTTTAGCACTCGCCAGCTAGAGTGCAGCCCGAGGCGCAAACGATTAAAGTGCAATTCAATCAGATAGCTGCATATATTTTATAAGCATACTTGTATTTCGTTTTGTTTGCACATTACGTATGCGGTAATCTCATTGCCAAATATTTCAGCTCAAGGCGCGACATCAATTCGGAATTCAGCCCTTGGCCAAGTGGCATAAATTATGTGGCATTTGTTACACATTCGATGTGACCTTCTCTATTTTGCTTGCTTGCTGTGGTTGTCGTCTTGAATAGAACCATGAAATTTATAAGTGTCGCCCGCCGCTCTCAGCTAGTTACAACAAATTGTGGCAGCGACTTCAACACTCCGCACTCAGCACTCAACAAGGTGAGCCGCCAGGACAAGACCGTGGCTAATGAAAAGAAATATTAAATTCTCACGTTCCACGAGGGGGACAGAGGCGGGGGGCGGGTGGCAAAGAGAAACACAAGCACAAAGCCAAAGAGCCAAAGAAAAGGAACTGAAAACGCTGGCAGCCATACAACAAAACAAAAACGAACAAAATAAACCTGAGCAGAACTCTCATATCGTACACAAAAGGTAAATAAAAATTGCAGCCAGAGACTCATTGGGAACGTGGAGCAACTGGGAGTCGGGCTGACCTTTGCTGAAGTCGAAGTCGCAGTCGCAGTCGAAGTCGTAGTCGTAGTCAGTCAGCCATTGAGCGTGTCCTCCTCGAGAGCCAGCAGCCTCCATCGCCGCATTGACTGCATCGCATCGTTAAAGTCCAAAGGCAAAATAAAACGTGATTCATGTTACTTATCACCCGCACAACATCGCCAGACCCTCACTCCACAACAACCAGGCCAGTCCCCAGTCCCCAGTCTCAGTCTCAGTCTCAGTCTCGGTCTCAATCGCAGTCGCAAGTCGCAGTCGCCAAGCACTCAATAGGAAGGCAGTCGGCCCGTTGAGCACAATGGTTTCCTGGTCTGCCCTCAGCACTCTTTGCGCACTCCTCAATCTGTGCAGTTTTGTAGCCATAAGTTTGCAGCCGAAACTTGCCCTGTGGCATATGAGGTCGCCGTTGCCAACTCCTTTGCTGTTGCCGTTGCTGTTGCTGCTTGGCGAGGAGATGCTGATGTTGATGTACTTCATCAATGCTGTTTGTTGCCTCGCTGGCTCCGTGATGCTACGTTCTGCTGGCTGCTTGTTCTACAGTCTGCACTCGGCTGGCTTTAATAACGTCAAAACAATTTCGAAATTTATGCTCACGACCTTTGCCAAGTGCCCTTTCTGATGAAGTTCCATTCAGCGCTGATTTTTCCATTATTATGCCATTAATATGCCGCATGAAACTACACAGTTCATTAATGATCACTGAGGAATCGCTGAAGTCAGTCGGTTTACTTCGGCAGTGCAGTGACAATTCTTTTCAGCATATTTAAAGTTTCTCGCACAACTTTGATTAACTTCTTGCGAGAGTCAGGCAGCTAGCTACCCACGGGCTTTTTCGTTAGCATGCACCTCACTGCTGCCTGGGACAATGCCACATTGATACAAAGTTTGTGTGCCACAGTTTTCAGACTAAACGCCCTATCGCCTGCCAGTCTCTCTCTGTCTGTCAGTGGTGGAAACTTTGTGGCAGAGAAACGCAGAAGTTAAGCCAACTGTTTGCCAGTCACGTTCGTCTTGATAACTTGTCGCCAGCTGGAAATCTTCAAATCATGCGACAATGTCGCCAAATCCGCAACCAAGTGTTGCAACATGGCGCTGCATTGTTGCAAGGGATGCGGCAGCAACTGCAGATTGCCTCTGGGGGCAACGTCGCAGCTCCACGCTCGCCGCAAAATGTCAACCATCAAACGGAGCTTAGGCGCACCGAGGCATGCAACCAACCACCACCGCCAGTCGACATCCCTGCGATCTCGCGACGCGGCTGCATCCTCCAGCTAGCCACCAGTCTGCCAGTCTGCCAGTCAGCCAGTCAGCGTGTGTCATCTGCGGCTTTCTGGCCACATTTTGGCCGCGCCAACTCGCGGCTTGACTTTAGAATTATGCAAAATGGCTTCAACAGCTCTTTCCGTGTTGGCGTTGAAGCCGACAGCTTCTATACCCTTTACAGGCCCCATCACATGTGGAGTTCAACGTAGCAACACCTCAGCTCGCTTATAAGCTGCGCGTAGTTTGAGGCAGAATATGCAAATTCAATTTCGTAGGCAGATCTCGCTGCCTCAGCCTTGCTCTGTGCATTTATCTTCAGCCCACAGATTACTTATCTGCAACCAATCGCATTAGCTGCGCTGCATGCTCCGCATTCAATCACTCTACCGGCGAAACTTTGCCAGTTCTCTGCACTCTTCCCCCACTGAGCTCCCTCTGCCCCACTCAACGCTCAGCTCAGCCCACCATCTATGGACTTCACACTATAACGAGCTCAACTCTTGCAGCCCGCGCTCGCTGCAGTTGATGCCACTAATGCAGTGCCCATGCATGCCACTTCACTAAGTGCCACATTGTTGTCATGAAAGGGCCAGCAAAAGAGTAGTAGCAATATTACCAAAAGTTGCAAAATGGAAATAAAATCAAAAACCAATTACTAGTAAAATTACAATAAATAAATATATAAAAAAGAATAGTAAGCACAATAAAATAGATTAGCAATATTATTAAAAATTTGCATTCGAAATGCAGTAAATAATCAAATGAAAATGCACAGAGTAGAAATATAATTTAAAACCCATAACTAACAAAAGCATAATAAATATACGAGTATATACAAAAGAATAGCAAGCACAATGATTATCAATTATTAGTGTTGACAACTTTAAAAAAACACTAGATGGGTAATATGTTAATTAAGTGCAAGCTCAGCTTAACAAAATGTAAAGAGATTGTAGTAAAACATTAATAAAAGTAAAATTGAATAGTAGTTGAAATAAGAAAAACAGCATTACAAATATCAGGATACTGGAAATAAGCATATAAAATATGAAACAAAAAATAGTACGAAGAATATCGGAAATAATGGAATAAAAAGCAAACACTTTTCAAGCAACAGCAGTAATGAAATAAGGTAATGAAATATCTATAAATATTACAACAACTATGAGTAAAAATCGACATTGAAATAATAAAGAAAAAGAGCTACGAATAGACAAGTATAAAGTAATAAGAGTAAAATTGAAAGGTAGTTGAATTATCAACTATCAATTATATCATTGTGAATATCAAATTAAGATACTGGAGTTAATAAAATAAAACATCAATAAAAAGTAGCGTAATTTTCAAAAAGGTAGTAATAGTAAAGCAGAAAACCAAGAATTTATTAAGTAATAGCAGTAAGAACAATAATATTATGAAATATCTATAAATAGTAAAATAACAATGAGTAAAAAGTAACGCTGAAATAATGAAGAATGCAGAGTAGCAATGAATAGATATTAAGTGACAAAAATAAGTGAGTGTAAAGAATTTATAAAAGTAGAATTAAAGTGTAGTTGAAATATGTAAAACATCTTATAATATAATAATTAAACAGAAGACACAAGCGAAAATGCTTCCATGAAAATCAATAATTTGCTATGTAATAGCAGTAGAGAATAAAATTAAATATTTACAATTATTAAAATACAATAAAACGTTAATATAATGCAGAAAAATGCCAGTGAATATTCAAGAAATTATAAAATGTTTGTAATTAGTAAAATGGTAAAATTAGTTTAAAAAGATCTATATATATTTGATTGTCAATTTACATTATTATGAAGATTCAAGAGATGTTAAAATCTTTTTAATTACTAAAATGGTAAAATTTGTGTACACAGAGTGTTAGAAATTGTCAACTATATGCATTCAATGGTCAAGTATATAGAATTTATTCGAATTGTTGTTAGTCATGTCAAAAACAGATGATTTGCCTTTGCTTCATGTATATATATTCATATATATTATTTATGCGAATTAATAACAGATGCTTATCAAAAACAGATGCTTTGCCTTTACTTAATATTGACATGAAGCATTAGAAATTGTCAACTATATGTATGCGATTGTCAACTAAATATTATTTATGCGAATTAATAACAGATGCTTATCAAAAACAGATGCTTTGCCTTTGCTGCATACCGACAGCAGCTTTTCAGCTTAGTCTCAAGTCTCCAGCTAAGCGCTGCCTACTTAGCAGTGGAAATAGTAGTAGCAAGAATAGGAATTGCGGCAAGCAGTTGAAGTAGAAGTGGCAGCAGCAGCAGCAGCTGTAGTCTGCGTCTCAGTGGCAGTCAGAAGTTGCAACCCGCGTTCGCCAAACTTGGCGGCCATGCATGCGATTAAGCACAGCACTGCATGCTTGGTTGGGAGTAGCAATAGTAGTAGCAACAGCAGTGCACTCCCCGCTCTTTGATCCCTGCCCCGCCAGGCAGCGGCTGCCGCGCGACTTACATGATAATCGTGCCCCGCAGACATTTAGCGTGGCAGCGCTCGGCGTCGCATCCATCCAGAGCAGTCAACGTCGCGTCTCCGTCGTCGTCGTCGTTGCTTTTGGCGTAACTAATTTTTCTCTTGTGCTTTCCATTTGTGCTGCTGCTTCTTTCAGCTCTTTTGTTTTTCGCAGTGCTCTTCTTGTTCGTCCATTTTTCGAGCTGCAACGCGGCGGCAACTTTGGCGCTGCTGCTGCTGCTGCATTATGCATTTGCCTCAGCTCCGTTGCCAGCGCTAAGCAATGTTTACGCTCACAACATTTATTTTGCATGGCAGATGCGCCCCCCGCTTCCCTCCCCCCTCCCCCACGACCACGAGCTGCTCACTTTGCCACGCTGATGCCAATTTGGTGCACTTCTCCCTTCCTCCGCTCTCTCTCTCTCTCTCTCTCTCTCTCTCTTTCTATTTCCTTACATCACTCGCCGTTGTTGTTGTTGTTGTTCTAAGTGCCTCGCAGGCGTTGGCTTCTTTGGTTGCCATCCCCTCGTCGCCGCGCCACCAACTTGTGGTTGGCCAAGTTGAGTGAACTTCATAGTTTTTGTGCCTCGAAGCAAATTGAGTGATTATCAGTTAGCGTTACCTGCGCCAAGCTGTGCCAGTTGCAAATTCCCTCAACTCCTCCCCCCGCCGCCCGCCTTCTATTTGGCGGGGATTTGAACCTTAAAGTGCGTGCCCCGCATATGCCGCATGCTACGCTTTAAATGGCCAAAGTGGCCGCAAAAGTCGTTGACTCGCTTAGGTTCAGTGCGCTGCTGCCGGAGCATTTAATTGAAAAGTAACCATGGTGAACATGTTTGAGCCATTAATTATATGAACTCTCGCCCGATATCGAGCTGCCAATTTGAGCAACTTCAATTTGCGCAGAGATTAATGAAGGCATCGAATAACCTAAACTATCAGCACACAAAGCGTGAAATCGATTACCAATGTTATCGGCGCGCAACGCGTTTCGATATTCAAACTTTACTACTCCAAGCACAAAACACTCAACTCATTAAGTCTATAGTATAACATATAAATGTAGTTACTAATTAGAGTTTATTGGGTATTAATTTTATTAAGTACAATCCTGCAAAGGATGTGTATTTAAATTTGACAGCGATCTGGCAACTCCATCGATAGTTATCGCATTTTGTGTGAACAAGATTTTATTATCGACAACAAAATGGAAGAAATCGAAGTTTGAGTTTTCATAAAGCATAGCTTATTGATGCAAAATTATACAGTGGAGACTTTGGCTTCATTTATCCATCATGACAAATGGTTGAAAAGTGGATTGCCGAATTTAACCCCATATGGTTATGCTTATTTTAATTATGATTAGGCTATGCTTCATTGAAACGACAACAACAATTTTTAAAACGATTTTGAACTGCATTTATTAATCAAAATAAGTTTAAAAAGTTGATTATGTTATTTTTTAATATTTCGTTTTAACAAAAAGTAATATAATTCCATGTTTAATGTTAATTATAAACTTAAAATCCAAGTTTATCATTGCAAGACTTTTTCTTAAATTAGGCAATTAAAATTATGCATCGTCGAAAAGACGAAGTGTAGCTATCTAGGGTTAACCCTAGTTATGGTCTTACAAGCAAATGCTGCAGATATATTATTTATATAGTCAATTAACCTAATTTCATGCAGTTCCTTTTTATCTTGTACAAATATGTAAAATTTTATTAACTTGTCTTTCGCCAAAGAGAAAAACTTGCATACAAGAATTAATCTGACTTTTGTAGCTTAGCGTTTCTTTGGAATGTTATAGATACTTTCTAATGCTCAGCTGCAGTTCTTTTACAAATCTGCTAAGAGATGAATTTGCATCTCATGTGCTTTACTAACTGAAAATCATTAAAATGTAATGCATCTGACTTAGTTTTAAGCCTATAAAATATCAAGTATATTTTTATTCATTACTACCCAAATTTATTTTTGAATTCCTTCACATTTTAGGCTCTTGCTTTGTCTTCTCAACTTGAGCCCTTGATTATCGTCAAGCTTCAAGTCGCAGCACAGTTATTTTTCCGTGGTTTACTTCTGGGAACAACACGTTTCAGACTGCAGTAGATCTACGATCTACGAACTGTCAACTGGCAGCAATTTCGCGCGAGTCACGTTTGGGGCCGAGTGGAATAGTTAAGAGGCCGTGCAACACAATTAGCACGACATCAACGCAGGCGCAGTCCATAAATCAAGGCTGAGGCCAGGGAAAAACTATTTAGCATATAATAATTTTGAGATGCGGCAGACAGAGAATAACAACAGCAGGGACCAACCTTTATTTTTTGTACTCGTATGGGCCGTGTACGTTTTAGGGGCAACTCGCATTGCACGGCACGTGCCACAAAGCTGCAAGTACGAGACTAACTATGCCACAAACTTGCCTCATTAGCATGCGACACCAAGGCGCATTAAATCACATTTTGCATGTTGCTGCCCTGGCTTTTTCTCGTCAACAAAAAAGCAACAAGGCGTACTCAAGCAGACACACAAATACGCTCTCCAACCAAATACATTTATAAATTTAATTAGCTGTACATTTTCTGCTTGAAAATTGAATTGTAGTAATTAAAAATTTGTTGCACTTGCATTTAAGTTTGCTGTTTGCACGCCTAACTCAGCTGATGTGCCCGCGGCCGTTGAGAGTTGGCGAGCAAGTCATGAATGCTGATAACTTTTCATGTGTTCTTGCAACTTCGACTGCAGCAAAGAAGCTGTGAGCTGCTGCGACTGCAGCATACAGAAGTCGAAGTCAATGTGGACTCTGACTCCGAATCGGATGCAGATTCAAGCTCAAAGTCAGCCTCATTGCCTGGCATGCAACTTATTTGTTTGCTGGCCTACGCCACTATCTCTCTCTCTCGCTCGCTATCGCTCTAATTCCTTGCTATCTGTCTCTATCGGGCAGGACTTGTGCACGTTTTGTGCGCAGGATATTCGCCCTGCAGGCGCAATTCGCATTGGAGTCGTTGTCGTCGTTGTTGGCTGTGCCGGCGACGTGCATGGGAAATTGACAAAAAGCTGGTGGGCGTGGCAGGCGCCCACACGGTATGAAAACATAAATATGACTTGAGTCGACGCTCAGCTCGCCTGTGGCGCCTCGAGCCAACTTGTTAAGTTGTTTATCCAGGCATTGAAAAGCAGGATCACAACGACGACCAGCAGCCGCCTCCCAGGACGAAAAGGAACCGCACAACCACAACCAATTTCCATACCCATAACAGCTAACCTCACCTCTGAAGAAGTTTAATTTCTTTAATGCAGCAGACAGCATGCAAGTTGCAACTTGCAACGGAACGTGCAACATGCATTTTATTGTTTTTGTACGCATTTCAAGCTGAATTTATTTCGATGGTTTTTCATTTAGTTTATTTGTGAGTCGGAAAATGGTTTTGCCGTTTGCTTGCTTGTTTGTGATTGCAAAATATTTTATGCTTTTAATTCGTTCTTATGCATTCCTTGTGCATTTCTCAAATGTTTGCCTATCTGCTATTCAAAACGCTTTTTCATTACGACCCAGCCACAATGCGGGAGGCGGGGGGCGGGGGAGTTGTGCAAGTGCTAAGCGAGTTCATTCTATTTGCATAAAAATGCATTGAATATCTTCACAGAGAACAAACTTTCTGGCTGCCTGACTGACTTTCTGGCTCTCCAGAATGCAAAAATAATCATGTCAATGCAAAGAACTCAGTTGCTCTGCTCTGCGCTGTGCTGTGGTTGCTGCGGTGAAGCATGCAACGAGAGCATACATTTCAAATTCAATTAAATATTGAGATTCATTGCAGCTGTGTGAGATCTGAATGAAGTAGCCAGTCAAATAGTTTTTATTAACCGCTCCGCATTTCAAATACTTTTCGATTGATATTTTATTTGCAAGCATTTTGCCAACTACTTCTCGACTACACATAATTCAATAATTTCGTTGCACATCTCTGCAGCTGTCATGTCTAATTGCAACACTGAAAGCTTTGCTACAACTGGAACCCATTTATGTTCATACTTCTATCGTGTTTCTCTCGTGCTGTCTCAATTAGCTGAATGCCTCTGTCACTTTGTGCAGTTGCTGTATTTCGCAATCGATATTCCCATCAATTGTTCAGCTGCACAGTGCATTGTTCATCTCATCTAAGATGTCTCTCTGCATTTACATTGCCCACTCCTCAGTAGTTTGCCATGCAGCCTTCATTTGCAGCCTTCCGCTGCACCTGCGTGTAAAAGTTTGCTGTCTTTAATTGCTCGCCCAGATAGAGGAGCGGAAAAGCGGCGCTTATCGCATCCATTGGCATTGCAAGTGCTAAAGTTTTGGGCCACTTGGCAACTTTAAAGCGCAGACCGCAAACAAAGCGTCTTCTGCAACTTGTGCTTAACTCGCTTTGCCAATTAAACGCAGCAAAGTGCAGCTCATTATGGCAGAGCTGAAAAGAAAAACCCCACTCACTTCTCTCCCTCCCACTCTCTCTCTTTTCTTCGCCTTCCTGCTGTCGGTCTTCATTTGGGGACTGCTTGTCAAGCTGCCAGCCTGCCTGTCTGTTGACAAACATTGTCAACACCCATGGCCAACGTCATCATCAATGTCACTGACAGTCTCCCCCTCCCCCTCTCTTGATCTGACTCCAGCTTACTCCCACGCCGCTCCCTCGCTCGGTTCGTGTCAAACATCACTCGGCTTCAACTTCAACTTGAAGTTCTCTTCACGCTTTTCATGTTGACAAACTTTTCACGCGATTATTTCGCCACTCTGCTCAGCTCCGCACATTGTCAACCACTTGGCAATCAATTTCCATAATTTCCCATAAAAACGGCATGTTGCACATTACTCGCCGCGTTGCCACGCAGACACACTGAGAGCAGCGCCCATTAGGACGAGCAGGCGGGCCCTAATATCATTTGATTTACATTTTATGCCCGTTCGTCATTAAAATTTATGTTTGTCAAATATTTCGACAGCTGGCACCAACAACTAACATCGAGATACACGCACTTGCCACAACTAGCGAGTGCACTGCGGCATTGCTCGCGATTTAGGCAAAGCACGTTGAAAGAGCAGCAACAAAACTGAGTCAGTACAAATTAAAGTTTTAAGTTGCTAAATCTAATAAAACCCAAATAATCTGAGTTAAACACATACGCATATTGCTAAGTACTAAAAATGAAAACATTCGCAACACTACAAATTATTCTACTACAAAAACTTTTAAAGCAAAGTTCCAAGCATTGAAATTTACAGTTTAAGTAGAATGATTACAGTTTTTTGCAAATTTAGCAACTCACAATTGTAAGTAAATATTAATCAATTAATTAACAATATTTACTTATAAACCAAGCTATATTTATCTGCTGCTGCCTTTGCGCTTTAACAGCTATATCAAGTAACAGATTAAATGTAAGAAATTGGAAACCTGCGAACTACGGCTGTAAAATTACAACTTGACATTTACTTTAATTAACTAGCAAGCTATTTATAAATGCTTCTTAAAGGTAATTGATTAAATTTTGTGTGCTTGTGTTTGGAGCGCGCACGCGGCGTATACTTAATTTGCCCACACTTTATTACGAGCGCAATTTGCGTATTTATCTACCCATCGGAAATTAAGCCACTTTTAATTGGGCGTCGAATGGCAAAAATGTTGCATTTAATATTTGCTGTCGATATTAAAATATGCAAATTAGCATTGCCTACATTTAGGCGCCTGCCAGCATCGCATCGCGTCGCGTCGAGTCGCACGTAATCGAAATGAACGTGAACGCGAAAAGGCTTTTCGTCCATTTCATTTGCGTTTTAATTATGTTAATTACTCGTGTCGGGCGGCGTGGGCAGCTGTAAGACGACTTTGCCTAATTACTTATTACAATTGCACAATATTTTTGTAATTGCCTTCTGATTAGAGACACTGTATCTGTGTGTTTGTGTTGGTCAAGTCAACAGCAGCTGCCTGGCGGCATGAGGGAGCCCATCAATCAACGCACAGCTGACAGACTCATTTAATAAGGAGTGTGCCGCCAGGTTAGACAGGAATAGGGGAATATAGTCGATAGACGGAGATGGATACACGCTGATAAGTAGCAAGCACCTTGATAAAGCCACAGACAACAAAAGCAGCGCACAGAGTCGCTCCCTGTTTAGCCGTTGCTTCGTTCGAGAGCTTTGCCATTCGAGAGCATCGCAATGCATCGACACTTCTTTTCAACTTGGCAATTTTCAAGTGACAATTTCCACACATACCAAACAAACTCGGCCCCTTCTCTCTCTCTGGCTCTCAGCTTCAATCCTATTCAAGCCGTTCTCCAGGGAGAAGGGAAATGCTGCGCAAATTTGGAACGCCTTTGATATGCGACACACTGTGGCAAATCCCGCACAGCACAGAGTGGAGCTTGCAGCAGCAACAACAGCAGTCAGCAGTCGCACACATTTTTGCTTCGATATATTCCAAATATCTTTAGACTAGTCGCCCCGCACTCAAATGAATGTCAGCGTAAGTAGTCCTGGTCCTTAGAGATGCGCCAACAGTCACGATTAATCGCAGGATATGCGAAAAGGAATTCACAAGTTGAAGAAGCAGAAGTAGGAGAAGTAGATGTGAAGTGAAAGTAGAAGTAGAAGTAGAAGCAGAAGTAGAAGTAGAAGTAGAAGTAGAAGTAGAAGTAGAAGTAGAAGTAGAAGTAGAAGTAGAAGTAGAAGTAGAAGTAGAAGTAGAAGTAGAAGTAGAAGTAGAAGTAGAAGTAGAAGTAGAAGTAGAAGTAGAAGTAGAAGTAGAAGTAGAAGTAGAAGTAGAAGTAGAAGTAGAAGTAGAAGTAGAAGTAGAAGTAGAAGTAGAAGTAGAAGTAGAAGTAGAAGTAGAAGTAGAAGTAGAAGTAGAAGTAGAAGTAGAAGTAGAAGTAGAAGTAGAAGTAGAAGTAGAAGTAGAAGTAGAAGTAGAAGTAGAAGTAGAAGTAGAAGTAGAAGTAGAAGTAGAAGTAGAAGTAGAAGTAGAAGTAGAAGTAGAAGTAGAAGTAGAAGTAGAAGTAGAAGTAGAAGTAGAAGTAGAAGTAGAAGTAGAAGTAGAAGTAGAAGTAGAAGTAGAAGTAGAAGTAGAAGTAGAAGTAGAAGTAGAAGTAGAAGTAGAAGTAGAAGTAGAAGTAGAAGTAGAAGTAGAAGTAGAAGTAGAAGTAGAAGTAGAAGTAGAAGTAGAAGTAGAAGTAGAAGTAGAAGTAGAAGTAGAAGTAGAAGTAGAAGTAGAAGTAGAAGTAGAAGTAGAAGTAGAAGTAGAAGTAGAAGTAGAAGTAGAAGTAGAAGTAGAAGTAGAAGTAGAAGTAGAAGTAGAAGTAGAAGTAGAAAAGATAGATTATATTCCAATCACATAAATGGAATTCAAATTAATAATCTTATAAATATTCATTGAGTTCGAATATGAAATTCTCCCCTACTTATAAGATTTCCCTCTTGAAGAGCTGAATTTAGTTCTCACACTGTCCTACATAAATCAAAGCTATGTTTCCATTTCATTTCGCTATAGATATGCGCTTATAGCTGCCATTCGCCGAAGGTGACAACCCAATCACGAGTTGGCTCATCACCAGCTGACAGCTCCTATTTAAATCGAATGTGGATAATGATGCTGCGCTGCTCTGCCTGATGATGACGATGATGATGATGATGATGATGATGACGACGAGCTATAGATGGGAATGACGATGATGAATCGGTGGCGTGACAAACGCTGCACTTCCCTTTCACAGCAATTTCAATTTCGCAGCATACTCGTATATTTCTTTTTTGAATTTCAAAGATATACTCGCATTTTGTATCTCCACAGCAGCTGTTTCTCGCCCAGCGCGGAGCAAGGCGTCTGCCAGGGTAAACATGTCTCTGTAATGTGTATTACTTTTGATTGAACCGAGTGCTTGCTGGCTGCCACACATCTTTGCGCCTTGCCTCCTCAGTCTGCTCCTGCATTTGCTGCGAGTGCGTTAAGCTGGAAGAGGTTCTTTCTTTGATTGCTAGCTTGGATGGGTTGCCTGCGCTTGGTCCACTTTTTGCATGCGGTTTGTGGGTTAGTTTTTTGATTGATTTTTGTTTGGATTCGGGCATTGGCGGGGTGTGCGTGGGCTGCTTGCTGTTTGGTATTTGCCTGCTGGTTGAGCAGCCATTGATTGGCTTTTGTATGCTTAAACTGTCAAAGCACTTCAGACACAATCTACGCAGTCAAAGCACATTCCAAGCGCTCCAAATTGATCCACTTGCCACACACTACATACTGCACACAGCTCACAGAGTTCTTAAAGTACGCGCCGCATATATTTTGCGCTCACTATTAATTTGCTTTGCCGCCAACGGTATCCGAGTTCATATATTTACTTTGCTCTGCTATGCCGAATAATATTTGGCATGCAGCTCGTTCATCCTGCGCGCCCAAGTCTCGCCGTTGACACTGCTTATTTGTCTTGCTCTTGTTTGTTATTGCTTTGTTGCATTTGTTTGCTTTGCACTTGCCACATAAATTCGCAGCACACACACTCTGTCTCCATCTCTGTCTCTCGCCTGCTATTATCCGCTTGTTATCGCCCAGCTGATTTATGGAGTATAATTAACACAATCTGCTGGCATCCAGCATTAATTTAGCAAATCCATGGCAAATACAAAACGTTGGAAAAGACACAAAAAAATAGATAGATAGATAGAAATTGTAAGCGAATCGCTGCACGCACTGCTGCAGCCATTGATGAAAATTTAATGAACTGTCAACGCTTGGCGCGGTGCAACGTTGCGTATGTGTGATTTATGTGGCAGCAACTAACGAAAAATATCTATTAAAACTGCACAGCCAAACGAAAGAGCATGAAATAGAAATAGATGGCATACAGCTAACTGTATGCTCTATAAAAAGAGCGCAAGTGATTGAAGTTTTTTCTACTTAAAACGCAAATTTCTGCTAGTGATTAAAGAGCTCAAAAATGCACGCAATTATGCACAACTTCCGGCGAACTTGTCTGGCATTAGGGCATTAAAAGCGAGCATAGCTGAGACCCGCCCTTCGCGCGTTGATAATGATGATATATGGCTGTGACGGCAATCCGATGCACAGCTATTGTGAATCAAAAACAAATGCCTGAAATTTATCTGTTGCAGTGTGGCGGGGCACTAAACACGTGTGTGTGTGTAGCAAGGAGGCGTGGCCTAAATGCATTTCCGCGGGTAATACTTTAATAAAGACACGACACGGCAACAAGCTGGAGGTGGCAGCGCGACACAGGAGACAGGAGACAGGAGACGGGAGCTGAGCATGCCGCGGAATTCCTTGCTTGACTGCCGCCATGCACTTTATCAACTTCCGGCGCGTGGGACGCGACAGGACGAGCGCAAATCAAGCGTGGCAGGCGCTTTGAAAACTTTGCGGCGAAGCCGGAGAATTCGCGCATGCCTGCCGTATCACAATGAGGCGTGCAACGTGCCACATGCAACGCGCCGCGAAAGTCCCTGCATATTTTAGGAAGTGATTGCGCAAATGCATAATTTAATGACAGGCGATTGAGTGCACTCGGGGGAGGTGGAGAGGGGGAGCAGCCCTGCACTCACTATGTGTGCAATTTTGATGACATGTCATGATAAACGCCCTCATATCGTTCATAAATAATGCGAACGGCAGACAATAGATTTGCATGCGAGATAAACTCAATTGCTCTTTAAACAGCAGCACATTAAAGAGTCGCAAATAATTGAATTGCCGAGCCGCCTTTGCTGGCCAAACTTGTGCAACTTTATCGGCGACAACTGGCCAAAATCAATGGCACTGCCTCGGCTCGGGGCCGATCGCTTTGTGCCGCCCACAAAACTTATTCAATTTGGCAGCAACATGTGTTGCATGCAGCGCCATCTTCGACGCCCCCATCCACCCTCAATCCCCCAAAGAGTTTTGCAGTTTAATTGAAAACAAACCGAAAAAGTTATGTTAGCAAATGGCAAGCAGCAAATGCCAAATGGCCGCCCTCCTTCTATATACATATATACATTTGATTGTCGTAATTAAATAAGTTAACAAGCTGGCCAACTAGCTGCATTGAAGGGGGGGGGGGGGGGGGTGGCAATAAATGTAACTGTAAGCGAGTGTGGTTCACTTGAAGTATGCGTAAGGTCATAATAATTAAATATCACTCATACGCACTGGTTAACAATATTACGAGCATCTCTCACTCTGCTCCTCGGGCTCGCATAATAAACAAGGCACTCGCTTGTCGCTCGCTTACGCAACAACACGCACAGACAAATGACAAGCAACAGCAACAGCAGCGAGAGATATTACAACAACAACAAGAACTGCAGCGGCAACAACAACAATTTGCCATTGTGTTTTTGGTCTGTTGTGGCATTTAATTTATAGACTACGTTGTCGCTCTGCAGCCCTACTATCTGCAGCTCTCTCTCGCTCTCTCTCTCTCTCTCTATATATATATATATATATCTCCCTGTCTCCCTCTGCACTGCTAGACTGTGCAGCAAAGTTTCTGTCACTACTATTCAATGTTAAATGTGCTTGATTCGGACAACTTCTAGTTTAACGAGCAACAAACTTGATGTGAAACTTATACTAAATACTCTTACAGCAATTCGTTGTCTCATTTAATCAATAATTTTTATTAAACTCATTCAACAATATTGCAAATTTGCAAAGCTTGCAAATCTGTCCCAACAAACCATAAAAATGTGACACACAATTGCTTTATTTAGAGGCGATTATCTAATGGTTGCTTTATAATTTCAGCTTTCTTAAGTTACAGTAGCTCAATCAGACTGAATTCCACAGAGACTTGATTTAAGTTTGCTTACAACTTTGCTCAATAGCTAATTCCAAGCCATTTATAGAGAAAATAAGTTGCCTCAGTACGAAGTAAAAGCAGTTTCGCAACTTTGTCGCACAGTGTAGCACTGTGTCTCGGGCAACTGCAGATTGTGTGCATAATTGAGTTCTGTGCGTGCGATTCTATGCACTCGCAGAGTATCTAGAACAAAGGCTCTGGGTCCTTCGCACGCATATTTCATAATTCAATTGAAATAGTTGCAGAATTATTAGTACAATATTTGTGCAGCACTGCAGCAGAGAACAGCGCCGCAGTAAACTGTATTTACTTGGCACACTTCGCAGCAGGACTTCGTCTTCGTCGTCCCCTCCTGCTGCCTGTCAATGAGTGTTTTGTTTAGGGATTTAAACGCTGCACGGACAGCTGTGCTGCTGCTGCTGGAACGGCAGGCTGCAATTGCTTTTGTCCTTGTCGGACTGTGAAAGGAGCTTAACAGTGCTTAAAAACATTGCTGGGAGAAATGTGAAATCAATTAGCTGGCATTTCGTGCCTGCACATTGCTCATACGCCGCGTTGCACATCGAGTAGGCGTCAAAGACGCCTGCATTGTTCATCGACAGCAACACGAGCACGAGCACGAGCCATAAGCCGCTCTAAGCCCACGCTTAGAACGAACAATGCCGAGTTAAGCGCCACAGCACAAAGTCTAGATGCTCTGCTCGAGTACAACAAAAAAAAAGTATAGTCGAGTGGGCCAAGAAACTGCAGAGCAATAAAACGCCTAATTTCGAAGCACAAGTTTTGCTTGTAAGTCGCCGTCTTAGAGAACTTTAAATATTATTTAATTGCAGCTTAAATGCTCAAGCGCTTTGCATAGTTTATTAATCATACGCTCCGTTGGTCAAAAGTTTCGCAGCACGCACAAAACTTGCACGCAATCAATGGAAATGAATTGCAACTGCATTGGATATCGAGTTTGCTGCTTATCGCATTCATAATTCCAGGGGCTGAGATTGAAATTGAAATTGCCTGGGCCACGCAGCACATAAGGCCAACGATTATGGCTAACGTCTAATTACCAATGCTTGGCCTGAACAATCAATTGACTGCGCACACAACACAGACCTCCTGGGACTCGCTGCGCTGTTGTTGTTGTTGTTTATCAGCTGGGTGCCAAATTATTGCAACATCTCCAAGGCAGCGCACACGCTTTGTCGCCCACCCTCCAACTCCTCCTACTTCCCTGGTGGCTGCCCTAATCAATGCTCGAATGCTAATTATCAAGCCAAATTGGCTCACATATTCCGAAAATCGGGGGCTGAAATTGGCTGCGAGGCCGCTGGATTTGCATTTCGTGTAATTCGGCTGAGATTGGAGGTTGCGTTTGGAGGTTGCGCCACTCACCAGTCTGGCTAAACAAATTTAGCAGTCAGCAGCAAACTCATCAGCACTTCCCCTGCTTTCTTAAGGGGTCAGTTTGGCAGCGGGGCGTTTAAATTCGGGTCCATCAAACTCGCTGCTTGTCGTCGCACGCCTAACGAGCTCATTTCATTCAATCGAAATTATCCTTTATGAATTTCAGCAGCACTTTTCCATTTCCCAGCTCGAGTAGTCGCCCCCTACCGCCCTCCCTGCCTCGCTCAGTGGCATTATCAAGTCGTGGCGCTGTCAACGACGCCGAACCAATTCAACGCTATTCAAATTGCGTATCCATCTTCATTTATTTCATTTTCCTGTAATTTCCTGACATTTTTGCTGATATTCCGCAGCCCACGTACAGCCCGGAACTAGCCTCGCTACTCCCTACTCTGCCCCCGCCAGTTGACTGGCTGCCAATCGCTGTGGCGTCCAGCCCCGTGTTGCCGCAAACTAGCAGCACGTCTTGGCTGCGTCCCTGCTCGGAAATGGAAAAGTGCGCCAACTTTTCGCTTGAATTGGCAATGGTTACACCTCGCTGCCACCGCCCTGCGGCTGCAGTTGCCAGTACCCTCATCTCCCCCCCCCCCTGCAGCCGCTCCTCGAACATTTGTTGTCTGTGGTTTTGCGGCGCTTGCAACGGGACAACCTGTAATCGTTCTTCTGCGCCACATTTAAAATGTCTCCGGGTGTTTTGCCTGTCTCCCAGTCGTTCAGCTCTCGAGCCCCCCTCCCTCCCCCCGCTCCAGTCACCGCCCCCGCCCGCTGCGCTGTCCATTCGTTCATGTCTTGTTAGCGTAAATCAAGCGTAACAAAGCGCTGCACGGCATCGCAGAGAATGGCACAAAGAAACTGCCAAGATGAGGCATTGGTCTCCTGGCTGATGCTCCTTTCCCTACTCCCTTCCCTACTCCAATCCCTAGTCCTTGGCAGCGCCTCCTTTAATTCAAGTTGTCGCACAACTGGCTGGCAAAAAGTCGCTGGCAAATTTATTATGGCGCTCAAACGGAAACGCGCTCCAACTAAACTGCACCTCTGGGATCTGAATTCGGGATGCCAGCGATAGCGATGGAGGAATAGGGACACTTTGGGGTTGCGGCGCTCAACTTGCTCTCGGCTCCAACTTTTAACCAGTCCAACCAGTCTGTCCTTTTTGGCAAGCTAGCGGACCACGTTGATTAAATGCTGAGAGATTTGCCAATGCGAAAGGCTTTAGAATGCGACAAAAGTTTAAATTGAATTCTTTTTTTGTGGCTTGAACGCAGAGTCTGCAAAATGCGGCTACTTCGATGAGACTTTCAAGTTTTAAAGCTCGCGAAAACTCCAAAAAACTAACCAAATAAATTTCTTAAAATTGCTGCAGTTTCAATAACCAAAATCTAGACAATGAATTTGGGACTTTAAGCAATAAATAAACTGCATTATTAGTGAAATCATTTAAAGTTGCATTGCAACTTAAAGCAGTTTTGAACGTAAATTGAAGGCGAAATGCATTTAATTAGTGCATAGAATTTATTTTCACACCTTGCGATTAAATGCATATTATTTAATTGAGCAAATTATTTAATGATGCATTCCAAGTGACAAAACGTGTCGCCAAATTAAATGCAATTTTACAATTGCACTAATTAAATTAAACGCCGTCACAGTTCACACGACTGACTGAGTTAAATATTGTGTGCTATCGAGAGACTGCACAACTAATCAGCGCTTGATTGAATTTCACAAACCCAACCCGAATGTTGGCTAATATCTAAAAACTGTGTGCAGAAGAGCGTCATCCATTTGCCAGCTCGCCTTTCCATTCTCACACTCTCCGCGTGGGAATAATGCAATTATAAAGTATTAAAATTATATGGCAAACTGTCGAGCAGAGTTCTGCAGGATATTGTGGCTGCGAAATGGAGAAGCCCGCTCCGTGGTGTCCTCGTGTTGCGAGGCAGCTTTGCGCAAAAATGTTTACTAATTATTTATAAAATATTGGTCGCCATCTGTTTACAGAATTAGTCGTGTTACACTTGGCTACCAGAGAGTGTGTGTTGTGAGGGGAAGTTGGGTTGTTAGTTTATTAAAATTGCACCAGCTTTATTGCAATTTCAGCAAGTTTTGGTTTGTTGCGGTCCGCGTCAAATTGTTCATTTTGATTCGACTTTTGAGCGCGACTTTGGCCGTGCAATTGCCTCGAAATTCTGGAGTATATTAAAAGCACATTCACAACCATAAACCATAATCAGCTTAATTACTGCTTAAAGCCATCACGAGCCCATCAAATTTTAAAGTGTCGACTCATCAATTTCAGAAACTCACGCACAACGAAATTATAAATGCATTTCAAACACATTATGCCTGTGAACAATAATAAGTTATGGCATAGGCAATGCATTAAAAAGCAATGGTAAATGGAAATTTATGCGACAAAGGAAAACGGCAACATGGGGCAAGACGGCTCAACGCCGTAAATATTCTCGAAAGCAATTTCGTGGGCAATTCACCAAAGCAAATGACTCCGATAAGCACACTGATATTTTATACTAGGGCAATCAAGAGTTCACATACCTTTCCAAATATTTCGATTTAATTCTGAAAAAGCAAAAAAAATTATAATTAATTTAATAAAGTATATTTTGGCAGCATAATTAAATGTTTTCAAACGAAAAAAGTAATTTAAAAAGACTTAAAAAACAAAAATATTCAATTTCTTCAATTCCATTTATATTTAAAAGATATTGTTTTTAAGCTTATTGGTTATTTACTTATTTAGATTTATTTGATTTTAGATTTGCAAACCTGCTTTCTTTTAACACAATTTTTTATAAACATTTATTTACATTAATTTTTCTTTTATATACATTTATTTACATTAAGTAGTTGAAGCAGTACCAATAATAGAAGCAGTACCATAACAACACATTTTGGGAATATCTGATATCAACCAAACCTCAACATTTATCGCATAAGGACTTATCAATTTTAGTTCACGCTTGAGTAAACATTTTTGCATTTCCATTAAGTAGATTTAAATGATTAGAATTGCCTTATAAGAAGTGTGTAAAAATCAAAGCATACTTTGAGGCAGCGTATTTCAGAACTGCTTGAAATAAAATGTAATAAATTCTCTTGAAAGATAATAAAGTAATTAAAGCCAATGATGTAATGAATTTGATGTATCCATGAACTCCACACACTTTAAAATGCAATACAGCAAAATAAAAGAGAAATCTTTTCACGATTTCATTATTTCTTGAAGTTTTTACCAATGCAGTTTTGTGCGTAATGTGGAATTTCATTTGAGAACATGTTCGAATACGAAATGAACTGAACTGAAATGAGAGTACAACAACTACAACAACAACAACAACAACAACGACGACAACAAAAAAAGGACAAACAAAAAGCGAAATGCGAAATGCGGAAAAACAAAGTGCGAGTCAGCTTCACATTAATTTGATTTAAGCGTCGTTGCTTTTTTGACATTTTTATTGTTATTGTTGTTGCGCTATCAGAGCTTGCCGCTTGTTCCGCTCTCTTGCATTGTTTTAAACATTTTCCAACACACTTCTTGTTGTTGTGTTTTATTGTTGCCGCTGCCTCGCCGCCCTCCCTCGCCCCCGTCGCCTCCCTCGCCGCTCTTGTTTAATTTTTCGCTTTGCTTGCCCTTTTTGTTGTAATTTATTTGTGTGTGTTTTTTTCGGGCCACTCGCCATTGTTAAATGGCATTTTCATGCTCAACTGGCGTCAAATATGGCGGCCAATGAGGCGCTCCAGCAACCACGGCTCCCCTCGCTCCCCTCCCTGCGAGATGGGTTGTAACCAGGGGGCAGATGCTGTGCAAATAAAGTTTTTGACACGTGCCAATGCCAGAGCAGACGCAGGAGGGCGGTAGCCGGCGAGGCAGGTGACAGCTCAGCGGCAGGCAGGTTAATGCATAATATAAAGAAGCCTACCGCCCCTCCACGAGGGGGGGGCGGGAGGTAAGTGGGGCGCGCAACGCGGCCATGTAAATAAATGAAATATTGTTTTGGCTACAAAAATAATTTTCAAAAGTGCCGACAAATGCACGAAAACAAATTGTGTTCACCTCTTTTGCATTTCTGTTTTCCCGCATTTTTTATTCTCGTAAAATGACATATTAAATATTCAATGTTTGTGTTGTTGTTGTTATTGTTGTTGTTGTTATTGTTTTTATTGTTGTTTTACTGCAGCAACCGCAAGTTTGCAAATAGCGTGTACAATTGCTATGCAATTTGTGGAGAGTGCAAAACAATCCGAAAACGATTCGAGAAGAGCGCAGTTCAGAGATGGGAGCTCTCTCTAGCATAGTGTTGGTAAACGCCTGATGACTTATTAATATGTGGTTTTAATGCTCGATTGCAATTCTACATACTAAATATTCAAGAGATAAGTAATTCAAGTAGTTTTTGTCATAGTAGAAAGAATACTATTCTTGTTCTCAGTTGTCTGAAAAAGATCCTAAACAGAGATTTTTATTATACCAAGTTCGCTCGAATGTATGTAACAGACTGTCCGTCTGTCCGTCCGTCCGTCTGTCTGTATGAACACCTAGATCTCAGAGAAGGTAAGAGCTAGAGTAACCAAACTTTGGATTTAGGTGTAATATGCAACTACGCAGATCAAGTTTATGTTTTTTTCCCCCCGCCCTTTCCCTTGCCCACAAAACGCAAGAAACTCTGGCATCATTAGAGCTAGAAAGCTAATTTGAATTGCAATATGTAGATATTTATCATAATAACCAAAATCCAAAGGATGATTTAAATCGGAATACTAGCTTTGTTATAAACAAAAGAAGAACAAGTTTCTTCTAGTATATTCGCACGCATGCATACACACATGCATACACACATGCACAAAGCTGGACAGCTGCTTTACCATTGAAATGTTATGAATGTCGTTTGATGTTCTCTGATCTCTTTTACATTGGCTATATTTTAGTATTCGCTGGGTTTAATGTATTATTATTTTAATAAGAAGTAAATTAAGGCGATTACAATTTTACATATGTTTGTTTTAAATTGTATTTTGGTATATCACAGTCGTGGTAACTCAATTGTAGCCGTTCTCACTTGTTTTTAACTAAACTTGTTCTAGCGAAATGATCGCAACCAAGAAGTCGATGCTCTCTGAACCCGTTGACAACTATATTTTAATTTCTTTGATTTGCGTAAATTACTGAAGTGGAATAAGTGGAACTTAATGCCCTGATCTTTCGCTCTGTGGATCTGTTCACGCTGCAAGTTGTCATTTTATTGCGCGTTTAATGTAAATTTGAATGACTCGCAGCGCAATCCAGTGTTAACAACAAATCCGCTAGCAAGGGGGAAAAACCGTTAAAAGCGCTGCAAAAAAGTTCATTCGCTGGCAGTTGCGAGAAGAAGAAGTCGAGAACACAACAGAACTGAACAGAACTAAAACGCATAAATCTTCGTAAAGTGTCAGTTTGCATATTTTTTGTTGCTATCGTTGTTGTTGTTGTTGATGTTGTTGTTGTTGTCAACAGCAGCAGCTTTGTTTTTGTTGTTTGGGTAATTTGTACGCATTTTCCCATTGTTTTTATTTTGATGACACATTTTTTCAGCATTTGTTGCGAAGCGATTTGAAGGCTGCTGCTGCTGTCATCTGGCCATTGTACTGACTGCTTTTTGTTGTGCGCTCTTCTGTTTGTTTATTATTGTTATATCATTTGTTTATTTGAACGCGTCGAGAGTATGTGCAAATAACGAGTTGCAAAACGGAAATTAGTCACAGGACTCTTCGAACATTGTTGAGCGGCCGAAAGTTGCTCAACATTCATCATTAAACCACACACGCAAAAAAAAAAAAGGAGTGTGGAAAGTGCATGGAAAAAGTGTTGCCGAGTCGCAGTTGTTAGTCGAGCGAGAGAGAGAGAGAGAGAGAGAGAGAGAGTTGAGCAAACAAAAACAATTAGCAACAGGCATAGCAATTAGCAAAAACACACGGGAGCGACAGAGACAGAGAGAGAGAGGGAGCGGGCGAGTGGCAGAGCAGACAGCAGATAAATGCAAATGAGTTTCGAGTTGTGGCTAGAGTTTCAGAGCAGTCAGCTTTTGGTGCAGCCAAAGCGATTAGCAGGATTTATGCGAGCCAAAAGTTTCGGCTGGACAAGCCCAAAGTTTTCCATTACGTGGTCAACAGAGAGAGAGCGAGAGAGCGAGAGCGAGCAGTTGAAAGAGATAAATGGAGAATGTCTGCGTAGGATTGGCAACTTTTGTACTGCGTCGTGCCGTGCTGTGTGTAAATGATAAATAAACAAGTGTGCACACATTTATTACGTCTTCTTCTTGTTGATATTAAAATACACTAGTCGGCAAATAAATTCAAACAAGTCAGCTTGCAAGCGCACCAATGACACAGCCCTGCAGGCGAGTGAAACAGAGAGAGGGAGAGTGGCAGAAAGGGGAGAGGGGGGCCTGGCAACTCGAATTCAAATAATTTGCACAGCTTGCAGGACAACAAGAGCACAAAAATGGAGATCAACAGCAGAAAGTTGAACTAACGTGTTAATGAATGTGGCCAAAAGCTTCGGGCGCCACACACTTAGCTTCCCGCCTCGTCGTCGACGTCGAGGCAAACTTTGGCCGACTGACAAATTACAACACTAATTATGTGGATTTATTAAATTTACAACGCGAACCGAGGGCACTGTAAAGACCCCCAGCAGCAGCTTGAAATGTTGCGGAAAATTGTGATAAATCGAGCGGAAGGCGTTGCCAAGAAAATGACACTGCATTCGGCTAAAAAATGAGCATCTTAATTTGCCCCAGCTGCCAGACTAGACTAGCTTACGTACCACTCCACAATGGGTCCTATGTGCATTAAAAGCTCACACATTTATTCTTGTAGGTCTCAAGTGGCGCATTTTCGGGACTCTTTTAATCAACTTAGCGTGGCAAAAGTTGTGTAAAGAAATTCCGCGAGATAAATAATGCCATTCATTACCCCAAGAGTTCGCGGTGCTTAGAGAATTTAGACTTTCTGCGGGGTAATCACGAGAAATAGATAGCAACTAACCTCGAGAACAAAACTTCTTGCCACTTGAAGAATGTCGAAAGCACTAAAGAATGAAATTTATTTGCCCAACTTAATGCAACTTCCACTATCGAAGGAAAGCTGCTGATCATGCAGGAACTTCACGTACTTATTTCAAGTTTATGTGCATGCCAAGAAGAGCTTTTCGTTAATTGGTTTCCCGCTGTCGCTCGCGCAATTTACAGCCGTATAAATTAATGTAGTTTAAGGGGAGTTTTTCGCTCATCAATTGCAGCATTTTCAATACAGGCGATAAACTAAATGTAAAATACAATAAATCGCCCTCATTGACCTGCGCGACGGAGTTGCAACTGGCAACAAATGGGTTTAATTATGCGCCACACAATCCCAGCCACAGCCAAGGGCCAGGACAGGTGGCAGGACGACAGGACGACAGGACAACTGTATAGTGACAATAAATTCCGGCTGGCGTCGACGTCGCCGTCGCATGTACGATATGTGGGGGAAGCGGAGGCGGAACAACAACTGCGCAAAGTTGTGAGCTGAAAAGCGCATTTGCAGTGGAATTTTCATTTTGCCAAAGGAATTTTCCATAGCTCCTCGGAGCAAAATTAAAAACAAGGAGTGAACGTGGGCGTCGAGTGTGAGCAAGTGGCATAAATAAGTTTGCTAAACAGCAGACGGATGCGGATGCGGATGTGCCCCACCGGATGTGCCATAAAGAGCACGACTTACATGCAATGAACACGAACGAAGGTGAACTACCCTCGACTTTATGAAGGGGGGCATTGCCTGGACGTGGCTTAATTGACTGCACCACGACAACTTATCGACAATTGGGAGCAACGCTGCACGAATGGGCAGTACGTCCCCCATCCCCCAACTCCCCCTGTCCACACAATGCTGGCCAACATTGTTTGAAGGCGTTCAAAAGGATTGAATTGCCACAACAGCAGCAGCAACAGCAGCAGCAAGAAGAGAATTTGCTGGCTGGCTGGCAGGCATCTTCCGTTTGCTAGTTTCGAGTTGCCAATTGCATAAATTTCCAAAAGGCACACAAAGCAGGCCAGAGCAGGCCAGGCGGATGCGGGGTGGGGACCTAAGCACACTTTGGCTGCAGCTATCTCTGTCTGGCGCCCACATCGGCATGCAAGAGCTTTCGTTTGCATTGTTTGCCTTGCTTCGTTTTGCGCTCTCTTCACCAGCATTCCCACTAGTGGGCAAAGCTTGTATGTGTGTGTGCTCTGCTTTGTGGATCGCATCGTCCCACTCACCGATCACGCTTTAGCGGCTAATTATTAGTGTAAACAAATTAAGAGCGCAGCGAAATAACACAGCTTGCTGGCGACCATTACAATTACACAATGAGTGCGAAATTTGTGCAGCTTTCCCATGGCTTCAACATCAAATATTTATTGCCAGTCAAATAAAATCCAAAGCAGCAGCGAGCAGACGAGTGAGGGAGAGCGCACATCACGTTTAGAGCTGCCGTCGCAGTCGTTAAAGCGTTAAAGCGTCGAAAATGCCAAAGCTGCAATGCTGTCGTTTGAACTTTGGCTTCGCTACTCCGCTCCCCTCTCCCCATGCAATCACTGCTCACTGCTGTTAGCTAATTAAATTTATTTTAGCCAACAAAATGAAGAAAAATAATAAATAAAATCGGCAAAAAATTGCTGAAGTGCGCCCACACGAAGATGAATCCTCATCGGCATTTTTTTTTTGGCCGTGTCGTGTTGGGTCACGAAAATTGTTAATGCCATAAAATAAAATGAAAAACAGAAAAAAATAACTGGCGAGAAAAAAGATTGCGAAAAATTAACGTTGCTATGGGAAAATAATTTATTTTTTATGGGGAAATCGTAGTCGTTTCTCCACTTTGACAGTCGTTTATTTTTATTATTATGCGCAATTTGCGTGTGATTTCAATTTTTGCTGCAGTTGTTGTTGTTGTTGTTGTGTTTGTTTATTTATTTATGTGCTTTGGCTGTCGTTGTTGGTGTTTTTTGTTGTTGCCTTCATTAATTTATTGTTGAGTGACATTTAAGTTTGCGGTGTGGAATTGATTTATTTGCTTAATATCGCATTTTATGCAAAATTCACGAGACATGAACATATTTCTCAATGGGATTATTTAAATGAATACCGGATTTAAGTCGAGGGCGGAGCGAGACTAATTTGATAAATGGCATCAGCATTATTCAAGTTTATTAATAAGTGGCTGTTTGTGGTGCCATCTTGACATGAAGCTTATACAAAAAAAACAGCGCAGACATAATGGATGACTAAATGACAGTCTGAGTCCGCCTCAAACGAAACTATTTTATTTGACGCTTTGCTCGGGCAATTTCCCACACAGATTTCGTCATTAAAGTTAACAGCTTCACGTTATTTTTAATCAAAACTGCAAGACTGGAAGCAATAACAGCTGTAATCACGCTTACAACATGCCGCCATATTGTTTCCATTTACAGTTAGCCATAAAAAGCCACTTACATAAGCAGACAAGAATGCCGCCGCACAGGTCAGACAGAGACAGACAAACCGACACACACACACAAAAAACGTGAATAAGTATGATTGTGTGAAGGCGAAAGTGAAAATGTAAATTGCAACTGTGTGTGCGACATCTTCTTCTTCGTCGTCTTTTTACGCTGTGACCATTTGCTTGATTTCGTTTCACACTCGCCTCGTTTCGTTTCCCAATCATAAATCAAACACCCTGAAATCGTTCCTTACACACTTGCTGCTTATCCACTCCTATCTATCTCTCACTCGCAATTTGTTTGTCATTTTTTGTTTTGTGCTGCCGCAATGACATTGCACTTCGTTCTCCTTGCGGATTGTGTTCGTCGTTGTCGCTGTCGTTGTGGTTGTTCTTGTTGTTGTTGTGTTTGGCATTTAAACTAATCGCTTGGCCACTTTGCACTGACATGCGTCACTTTGGCATGTCTCTACTTAACCGCACACTTCTTTTTCAACTCACTTTTCTTGTTCTCCTTCGCTCTCCCCCCTTTTCGAAAAAAATGTTGTCAAAACTTTGCTTGATATTTTATTTTCCTCTCAAAATTCGCGCGTCACCTGCAGCGCTGGTTGCTGTTGTTGTTGTTGCTTACGTATTTACTTACCAGTTGGAAGCTTTTGTTTTTGTTGTCTTGTCGTGGCGCCATCTGTTGTTAGTAGCCCGCACTACAAGCAGCCCAAGTTGCTTGGCTGCCATCTTCCTCTTCTACCGCTGCTTGTCTGTTGACATCGCGTGCCCGCTGCGCATTCTTAGTGCTTGTTGTGTTTTGTGCCTTGTGTTGCACTCACTGATTATCTTATCGAGAGGCAAAACGCAAACAAGGAAGTCATTAGCACAAGCGTAAGACTCGCGAAATCAACTACTGTTGTTGTAATGCGATACTTGTTGAGCTTGGCACGTTTTGCATACGAGTTAAATAAGATCCACCTTGTGTGCGCGCTCACGTGCCTATGTTAGGTTCCACACTTTGCACAAACAATTCGGGTATTTTCAATATCGGCGCTTCTCACTTCTACTTTGTGTTCGCCTTTGGCCTTGTTTTGCTTCCACTCTGCAAATCTTTCGTTGTGGCTTGCCAGCTGTCGCAGCAATAGTTTGTGTCTCCCTCCCTCTCCAGTGTTCTTCCGTTACGCCCTCTGAACAATTGCTCTCGCTGCGTTGGCATATTGCAAAACTTTTAACTTCTTCCATTTTTGCATTTTCATTTATTTCGCTGCCGGCATCAACGCAGCCGCCTTTCATTCACTTTTGCGATTGCTTCCATGGCAAGAGAGCTGGGGTAAAGAGAGTCACACACACTCTTTTGTTTGCTATCAGTGCTGGCAACTTAGCGCGGGAGATTTCGATTATCACTCAATTCTGCTTGCTCTCGCGCAACCAGCGAAAAAAAAGCTAAAGCCCGACGGTCGCTTTTAGCGGTAGAGAAAGCCAAGTTGCCAGCACTGGCGTCACTTCACTTTTAGTTGATTCTTCTCGGCGGCTGTTGGGAAGAAATTTCATTTCATTTCTAAAGAAACTTTGCTTTTCCTTCCGCGTTCTTTTCGCATTTGCCCTTTGAACTTTGCGCCCAACTTTTGTTAGCCGGACACGAATAGTATAAAGAAATAAGCATAACGTCAATAACTAAATGCACACGACGCCCGCACTCCCGACCGACAACGCACCACGCACCGCACTCCCGCCACACGCACAATGCTAGGCCAAACTTTGCACTGAGCGCAGCAAACGCAGTTGGCAATTATGTGCGTGTATTTTATTTAGATTTGTTTTCGGTGTGGGTTGCATTTAAGTGGACGCTGTATTGAGAGCAGAGCTTTGAGATCTGCTAAGTGGACGCAAGGAAGCGCGTAAGAAGAAATTTTTTGAGTGAGCTTTAGTTCCTTTGAGTAGCAACGCCAAACTTTGCACTCAGCATGCAAAAGTAGTTGCCAATTATGTGTACTTATTTCATTTTGATTTATTTCTTTCGGTGTGTTCTGCATTTACGTGGAAACTATTTTGAGAGCAGAGCTTTAAGATCCGCTAAGTGCCGCAAAGGAAATGCATTGCGGGAAGTTTCATTGAGTGGATTGCAATTCTTTTGAGTGGCTGCCATTTGAGTAAAAAAGTTGTTGATGTTAGCTGGTGAAATATGAAAAATACTTTGGTTATGAAAATTTGCTTTTATTTTTCATAAGATTTATGCATGATTTTATGTTTATATGGAAATACTTATTAAATGTAAATTTTTATATATTTGATGACGATTTTTATATAAGCAAACGTTTAAAAGAATGAGTAAATAATAATTAAAATTAAAGTATATTATGTTTTTATCTATTTCAAGAGAAAAACTATTTATTAATAAATAATAATTGAAAATAATTTATTTTTGCAGTCCCTGGTTTGAACATACGATTGTTAGAGGTTCGAGAACTTAAAGCAAGTCACTCTATAAACAAATACTGCTCCTAATTTATGGATCTGACGCTTATCAGTTGATGTAGCACCGTCTGTAGTTTAGAGAATTTATGACAGCTCTCGGATTTCATTCATATTTCAGTGAGATTAGACTGGAAATAGGGGGAAGCACCTTTTTGTGGGCGATCGCTTATCAAATGTCAGCTAGAGCTTTGGTTGTTGCCACAATTAGTGGCAGCCAAACACACACACGCGCTGTTTAATCAACCGGCCTTTGTTGCAACCGCGTCTGCCACGCCCACCGCCCGCCCGCCCGCCGACGAAGCAAAGTTAACAGCATTGTTACACATTTAAACGGTATTTTTACGTTTAAATATGCAGCAAGCGCTACTTGCCGCAGACACCAGGGTCTCCTGCGTTGCCTCCTCGAAACTGTAACCTGGTCCAATTCTGGTTTTGGTTTTGATTCTGGTTCTAGCCGCGTCCACTGCTGCTGCGGTTCATTAGCGCACCAAATGCGATTCGCTCGAGCGTGGGCGGGAGACGCAGGGGGGTGGAATGGTGCGGAGGGGGGGGGGGGAGAGGCTTGCTCCCGAACTAGATAGAAACACATGAGCACGTAATTTAGTAGCCGCTTTAGCGCTTTTGTGTGAAAATCACAACGACAACAAAGACATGACTCTCCCCCTCTCTCTCTCTCTCGCTGTGTTGCAACGTTTTCCATTAACCTATGTGGCTTGTTGTTTATGGTCATGTGCCTCATTGGGATCAGGGGCGCTTTGTGTGGGTCCGGTTTTTGCCGTTAATTCCTTTTTATTAATAGCCAGCGACACAATGCCCAACCGAATGGAGCAAAAAATCGCCACAGCAACAGCAACAGCAACAACAAGCACAGCGAATTAGGGCGGCGGGAAAGAGACAACAACAACAACGGAAAAAAAGGCAAACTAATTTTGTTTGCTAAACGGGAACCTAAGCGAACCTCTCCCCAGCCACGGACGCAAAACTAATCAGTTTTTTTCGGTCTCGACCCGAAGCGAGAGTAATGTTATTGCCAGACTGTCAGCCAGTCTCGGCTGGAGTACAGTTATTGTTGTTGCGGATATCGCTGTAATTGGAGACGACTCTATATCAGTCGAGTAATGCGAAATGTCTGCGGCACGCAAAACTACTTCAGCTGATCAAAGCGAGCTCGTAAATTTAGACAATCTGGTTACTGAATGAGCAAACTCTATATTACGCTTTCGACTCTATATTGACCAAGAAATTCCACTCCCAAAACCTTCAATTCCTAATTAAACGCAACATTTGAAATTAATTCTCTGAATGCCTTAGATAAGAAAAGCTGCTTTAGTTTATAAATAAATTGAAATTTCATGAGTTTGAAACTTGAGTGGGAACATTTCTTATAAAAATATGCAAATTGAAGGCAAATTATTGACGGTGATTGGATACTTACTTACTTATATACGTTTATTAACATTAACTAAATAATACTTGACTGACTTCCATTTGTGTTTTTCAACATATTGTCAAGTGATTGCTTATTAAAGATGAAATAATAAAGTTATTTTGCATTTATTCGTACAGTTTTTAACCATGTTTGACTGCTCTAATCTATGGCAGGTAAATTATTGAAGGCTTAAATGGTCCTTTTAAATGGTATACAATTGAGGGTAAATTTCTATAGTAAGCGTTTTTTATCGTCTTTTATTATATTGCATACTTAGTTTCACTCTTTTGTTATATATATACATTTATTTACATTAAGTAAATAAATAAATAATAATTTACTGACTTCCACTTTTGTTTTGCAACATATTGTCAAATTGGGGCTCATAAAAATTGAAACAACAAAGTTATTTTTGCTTTGATTTATTGCTCATAACATTGATTTATTTATCATTTAAAAAATAATTATTTTCTTTTATTTTTGTAGTTCTTAGCTATTCCGACTGTTCTAATCTATTGAAGACAAATCATTGAAGTCTTGGCAAATTGTGTATGAAAACGATTATTATATCTTATTGCATACTTACTTTGCTTACTTCCACTGTGCCTTTCCACATATTGTGAAGGGTAGGCTTATAAAATTTGAAATAATAAAATTACTTTGCATTGAAATATTTCTCGTAACATTGATTTATTTGCATATTATTTGCCTTTATTCTTCCAGTTATTTACCATATTTGACTGTTCTACTTTATTGAAGTCAAATTTTTGAAGGCTTTGACCATTATCTTTTTGAAAGGTGTAAATTGTAGCTTAATTTCTATAGTAAGCCTGTTATATGATATTATATTATATTGCATACTTACTTTACTTACTTCTATAGTAGTTTTTTTTACATATTGCCAAATGCATGTAGACTTATAAAAGTTAAAATAATAAAGTTATTTATGCGTTGATTTATTTGTCGTAACATTTATTTATATGCATATCATTTAATAAACAATGATTTGCGTTTATACATACAGTGCTTAACCATGTTTGACAGTTCTAATCTGTTTGTTAACTATTATACCCTGTAACATGAAGTGGCAAAAGGAGTATATTAAGTTTGTGCAAATGCATGTGACAGGAGAAGGAAATGTCGTAGATCATATGTTATTCCAATCAATAAGAATCGAATTCTAAAGCGATTTAAACCTGTCCGTCCGTCTGTCCATCCGTCTGTATGAACGCCTAGTTCTAGGAGACTATAAGAACTAGAATAACCAACGTGGGTATACAGTTTCTGCTAGGTCTGTTTCTATACTAACTTTATATATTTCCCTCCACTGAGGCCAACTATAGATTTTTGCGATTTTTGATTCAAACTTGGTAGAATGGTTTTGAGTCTAAATATCTGCGTTTCTGCCAAATTTCATGAGGATAGTATTTGTTTTAAAGTTATTGAGGAAAACCATTCAATTTTGGTCCTATTCCCACCCACAAAGGTTTGAATTAGACACAATAGTGGTACAAAGTATTTTATAGTCGTTAAATCTCGACGTTACTTGTTTCATAAATAATCAGTCAGCTAGTTAAGTTCTCAATCAGATAACAAAAGATCAAACAGCTCCTTAAATTGTTTACAAATTCAAGCTGTTTAGATTCTTTGCCCTTTTTTTCAATTAGTTCGCACACGTGTCGTGACCAGATAATTATTTGAAGTGGACAATAAATTACGATTGATAAAGCGCGAATAAATCAAATGATAATGAAACACGCACTTCTTTCGTATAGCCTTTATAATTTATTAATGCTGCTGCTAAAGTTAGATCTTAAAAATACAATACACATAAACATAGTTAAAAGTAAGAGAGCGTTTCTTTTTTTTTTTTTTTGGTTTTTGGGGTTTAATCACATGGTTTACTCGGCATCGCTGGCGACGGACATGTCGGGCACCTGCTCGGCCTTGGCCTCAGCTGCAGATTGGGAAACAGGGAGTCAGCAAGGACACGAGCAGAAGGAGAGCAACTTACCCTGGTCGAGAGCATCCTCGGCAACGGACATATCGGGCACCAGATCGGCGTCGGCATTCAACTGAGCCTGGGCGGCTAAAGGGAGCAAGTGGAAGAATTAAGCTGTGTCTACCCCCGAGCTACTGCTTCACTGTGTCTTACGCTGGCGCTCCTCGGCCTCGGCATCGGCGGCAACGGACATGTCGGGCACGGCGGCCTCCGGCTGCTGCTCCTCCTTGCTGGGCAGCTGGCGGAAGGGGTTGCTGGGCACGTTGGAGTCGGCGTCGCTGGCGACGGACATGTCGGGTATCAGAATGATCACCTTGCCGTCCTCGGCCGTCGACATGTCGGGCACCAGGTCGACGTTGTCCTGCTGCGTCCTGGGCACCGCGGCGCCGTAGACGAGGGGCAGCAGAAGCGCAATAATTGCCAGGTATTTCATTGTCTTGGACTGTCTGGGAGTACACTAAACGACTCCACTGCCCGTCGCCGCGTTCTTATAGCACCACTCCGAATCAGCGCTTATCACTTAATTTACAGACCCACGACGCCTGCTCTTCAGATAAGACGCCCGATTCGCGGCGAGGAATTCGCGTAAGTATAAATTTTGTCGTGTGCTTCACCCGATCTCAGCTGTTTTGTTTAGCCCAATAAATAACGAACACTCTTGATAAACATGCTCTAAAGGGTGTTTGATCGCATCAATGTTGTTTACCTTTTTTTGTATTTCTACTTCACAATCAGCTTACAGATGTCGTCTTCCGTTTTGTACCCAATACTTTTGAGGCTGTTGAAGAAGGGTGTGTTCATTTTGTGGAAAAGCTTGCAACAACTTTCCATGATATTCATTTGTGTTGCGATTTAAGTCGATTGTTGTCGAGAGTTCAATTTTATTGCGAGAATTTCATGAATTTTGCATTTTGTGCTCTAAAAACTTGTTCGTTTCAAATTCAATTTAACACGAAGATTAACCATCTCTATATCAATTTTTAGTACTCCAAGTATATTGTACTTATAGTAATTATTTAAGACTTTCATACAAGCACATAATTTAACTTAGAACAGATCAAATTGGCTGCACAATTGTAAAGCTTAGCATTTCAAGTTTTTATACTCCTTTGTGACATAATAAATTTCGTGTTCGCTCAGTCGAGCGCAGGGTATTAGGCAGTCGACTACAGCGCACTTTGAGAGCGGCTTTGAGTATTACAACTTAACAATGAAGAAATTCGATTTGCGGTCTTCATTGACTCATGATTAAAATATCATTAATTGAAAAGAACAAAAACAAAACATTTTCATTTCAAAATTAATTTAAATTTTACATAAACGTGTACTACTAATAGTCTATTGTTATTATAGTAGTTATTTGGCAACCATTTTATTTATTATAGTCAATTTTAATTTGCCTGCAATAATTCAATGCTGAACACTTCAAGCTTTTCCGTACTCAAAATTTACCATCATCAGTCATGTACAGGGTATTGCTTAGTCGCTTAACTATTTAGGCATTCGATTTGTGATCTTCAGTGACTCAATGATTCAATAATCATTAATATAGGGGAACAACAAATAATAAAATAATATAATAAGTAAATTCATTGAATCTTCAGAATTTTTATTTTTACATTAAACTTTTAATGTCTGTGGAAATACTTTAAATATTCTGCAACCTTATTATTTATTTTAGAAGATGGCAAATTGTCTTTTAAAGCATATCAAGTTTTTCATACTTACAAATTACTTACTTTGCATTGCATGTATTTTATTCAAAACCATCTCAGTCTTTTGCTGGGTATGGCGCAGTCGACTACCACGCACTTTGAGATCGACTTTGAATAGAAGAGAATAATATGGGAGGCTTTACGAACTATGCATTCGGCAGAAATATTTAAACACAAAAAAACTTATTTTTCGAAAATCAATTTAAAATATTAAATTTATTGAGCCAACTAAACTAAATACTTCAAATTTTCCATACTCACAAATTACGTTGCATTGCATATTTTACTATCATCCCAGACTTGTGCAGGGTATGGCGCAGTCGACTACCGCGTACTTTAAGAGCGGCTTTGCATAGAATAACAATTTTGGAATTCGATGATCGGTCTTCATTGACACAAATGATTCATTAACATAAAATAACAAATGTCCTAAATATATAATTAGTTTAAATTGTGCAATATATTGAACCCTTAGACTGTCAAATTTAAATAAACTTTTCGTGCTCTAAGTCTTTTGCTATTACTTAAATATTTTGCAGCCATATTATTTATTCTGGAAGAATATAGATTGTCTTCAAAAAGCTAAACATTTCGAGTTTTCCATACTTACAAACTACTTACTTTGCATTGCATATTTTACCATCATCTCAGTCTCGTGCAGGGTATGGCGCAGTCGACTACTGAAACCCGAAACCCAAGCGAAACAGAAACAGTGACGACTTTAAGAGCTACAAATTTTATTTGAATAGAATAATGTGGAGAGAGGCTTAAACAAACTAGGAATTCGACTTTCGGTCTTCAGTGACACAAATGGTTCAATAATCAGCAATATATATAACATAGTAATACATATGTTCAAATGTCTCTGTTTGATACAAAAAAAAGTGTTGAATTGGTGATGGAGTGTAATGGCAAATACTTGGTGGTGATGCGGGACGCGAGGGAGGCGCCTACATGCCCAAGATGTCGTCGTCCATGATGTCCTGCGGCTCACGCTTGAGGCGGCTCATGTCGAAGTAGTCGGCGGCAATGATGCCCGCCGTCTGCGGCTGCCCCTGCTCCCCCCCTGCAGCCGCCTGCGTGGGAGTGGGCGTGTGCGGCCGCGAGTCGCTCAGCAGGTTGGCGACGTTGGGCGACGTGGTCGCGGCCTTGGGCGGCGCAGCGCGCACCGCGGCCACCGACGACTTGGCCGCCGTCGCAGCCAGCGCCGCCGTCGCCTGCCCCTTCACGTTGGCAATGACCATGCCGCGCTTGGGCGGCGACGCGGCGGCTGCTGCGCCGTTGCCGCGCACGCTCGATGGCGCCGCGAACGCCGTGAACGGCGTCGTCTTCTGCGGCGGCGACACCTGCTTCTGTGCGCTGGCGACGGCGGCGCGTCGCACCAGCAGACTGTTGCCTGCCGCCACGCTGCCGCCGCCCCCGCCACCGCCACCGCCACCGCCACTGCTGCTGGCGCCGGGACTGTGCGAGTAGCGCGGCCGCTGCTGCGGCGGGCCCAGCGACTGCGTGGAGCTGGCCAGGCGCCGCTTGAGCAGCAGCGCCTCCAGCGAGGCGCCGTTCAGGGGCGCACCAACGACGGCGCCGCCCACCGCCGGCGCGCTGGGCCCCACGCCGCCGCAGATCGAGTAGCGACGTCCCATCTGGCGCACGAGCACGGGATCCTTGGCGGCCGCCACAGGCGAAGTCTTGGCGGGCGGCGCCGGCTTGGCCAGCAGGTTGATCAGCGGATCCTGCAGCCGCGGCGCCGTCTTCGGGCTGCTGCCCGGCACCACGAACTTGCCGCGTGTCGCAGTCGCCACCGCCGTTGCAGTTGCAGTTGCACTCGTGGCACGCACGTTGCTGCTGCTGCTGTGGTTGCTGTCGATGCTGTCCTGGCGCAGCACGGTCATCGTGCTGCCCGCCGGCTGCGCGGCGGCCTTGCCACTGTTCGCCAGCGGCATGATGCGGTACCCGCCGGCCGTCGCGGGCGTCGCCTTGCCCGGCGTCGGCTTGGCGGCCACACGCGGCAGATTGAGCGTGGTGGCCAGCGGCGAGACGGCGGTCTGGGCGGTGTGCTTGGCGGCGCTCACGATGCTGACGAGTTCGCGCATGAGGCGCAGCTCCACGTCCGAGACGTGCTCGAAGCCCGAGGGCGTGTTGATGTTGAAGTGCTGCACGTCGCCGCTGTCGGGGAAGTCGGTGGCATCGTCGAACGTCTCCATCAGCGCCTGGAAGATCTTCTGCTTGAAGTGCAGCTTCTGGCGCGCATTCATCTCGCGCATCTGCGGCCGCACCATGTCCAGAAAGTACTCGTCCGAGTACACGTCCGCGCGCTCCGTCTGCGTGCCCCGCTCGCTCCGCTTCGCCAGCGTCAGCAGCGCAGCCGTCGTCGTGCTGGCAATGGGCGTCCCACTGCTGCTGGACGCCAGGCTGGCGCTGGGTCCGCTGCTGGCGGTGCTCACGGTGCTGCTGTGGCTGCTGTGCAGCGGCCCGCTCGTCGTGCTGATCACCAGCGTGTTGCTGGACGACACCAGCCGCTGCTGCGGCGTCGGCAGCGTGGCAGCCACTGTGGCGCCCGCGCTCGCCGCCGGCAGCTTGCCCAGCCCCGCCTCGCTGTGCGGCGGCCGCGGCGCCGTCGCCGTCGGCACCGCGAACGTGCTGCGCTTGGCCGCCGCTGGCGCCGGCGACGCGGGCGCTGCACGCGCAGGCGCCACAGGGCGTGGCTTGATGAAGTGCCGCATTGGCGGCATGGGCGTGGCGGGCAGCGGTGCTCCAGTTGGCTGGCCGCCCGGTCGTCGCGCCAGCACCACGGTGGGCGAGGCGGCGGCGGCGGCGGCGGGGGCGGCGCGTGGGCGCGGAAAGATGTCGTCGCGCGGCGCCACGGCAGCGGCGATTGTGCTGGACTTCGTTGGCTTGGGAGGCGCCACGGCAGCGGGGGCTGGGGCGGGGGGCTGGGGGGCGGCGCGCGGCAGCGGCGTCATCTTGACGGGCGAGGTGGAACTGCGCAGACTGATGGCCGCGCCCACGGACAACGACTTGCGGCGCGAGAGGCGCGTGATGCGCTGCTCCGAGGCCGCCTTCTGTATGGGCAGCTGCTTGCGCGTGGCGCCGCGACGCAGCCGCCGCCCGCCGCCCACGCTCGCCGTCTCGTCGGCGCTGTCGTCGCCCATCCCCGCCTCGAAGTGGTCGGCGGCCAGCGGCTGTGGGGGCGCCGTGGTGATACTGTTGCTATTGTCCGTCGGCTTCTTGCCGATGATCAGGCAGTTGGGCGTCGTCTTGCTGCTCTGCTTGATGAAGAACTGCTGCGGCTTGGGGCTGGCGATGCGCTGCAGCTCGGTCAACTTCTGCTGCTGCGGCTCCTCGTCGTAGTCGTCGTCGACCTCGTCGTCGTCGTCGGCGTCGGAGAGATCGCTTGGTTTGCGCTTGTGCTTCACGTCCTTCTTCTTGTCCTTTGGCTTCTGCTTCTCGCTCTCCGACTCGACTGGCGGCTTCTCCTCGACTGGCTGCGGCTCGTCCCGCTGCTCGTCTTTATAGCCCGACTCAACCGACGGCTCCTTGCTCTTGCTCTTGCTGTCTCGCTCGCGCTCCCGCTCACGGTCGCCGTCCTGCTCGACTGCGTCCTTGTCGGCGAGCGAACGCGGCTCGGGCAGGTGGGCGTTGAGGAACGCAAGCTCCTCGGCCATGTAGAAGCTGCCGCGCTTGAGGCCGCTGCGAGCGGCGATGTAGTCGCTGCGTATCTGCCGCCAGCGACGCTTGCACTTCTCCACTGCGGGCGCGTGTGCGGGAAAGAGACAAACAGAGGCACATCATCAGCTTGTGAGCGAGACCCAAGCAACACACTGCTGCTCGCAGGTAGACCGCCAACAGTTATAACAGTTATAAACCCAGCAGATGTCGCGGACTAACCGTAAATCGGCTGCTCGTAATATCCCAGCTCTAAGCCGGACTCGATAAGCGTCATAAATGTTCAACTTCGACTTCCACTTGCCTAAGCTGCCATTTATGACCCCGTCACCAACATTCGAGCTCTGAGAAACTGGGTTGGTTAAAGTGAGATATTGAACAAAAAATTGTGCAAACAATTTACAAATTTTCAAAAACTCAAAACAATTTTTTTTTAATTTTTTTTGATTGGACTCGTTTAATAATCGTTTGCCCACCTTTTAGTTTTTTGAACAAATCATTACTTTAAAAAGATTTAAAAATATCGAAAATTTTTCATCACAAATTGATCGACCACAATCAATTTTAAATCTCAAACCGATTCTTAATCGCGTCTGACATTGCGCAGAAGTCTCCTCGTTTGCCCACCCATAGTTTCAAAGATATAGAAAATCTACAATTTTTGAACTTATATTTTTTGATCGAATTTGCCAATTTCTTTCAGATTAGCGTTTGCCCACTTCACAAAAACTCAACATTTTTCAAAACTCAAATTTTCGAAATTTTTTCAACTCAACGTTTGCCCACCCCAAATTTTTTTCAAAAATCTCAGAATCTCAAAGGTGGGCAAACAAAACTGTTATTGGGTAATAATGGGCTAACGATGGGCAAACGATTGCACAAGCTTTACTTTCAATATCTCACTTTACCCAACCCAGCTTCTCAGAGCTCAACATTCGCTGCTAAACTAACAGATGGCGCGCAATACTTTGCAAATTGAAATGGAATCGGTTTGCCCAAGTTTTGAGAACATTCCTATAGCAACTACAAAAGAAATCCTAACTAAATTGAAGCATCATAACTTAATAGTAATGAATTTATTTCAAGCTTCATCTATGCTTTTAATTGTTTCTGTCAAAACATTGCAGCAACTTGAAACTGCATTGATTTCTGAGACTACACTGACATTCTTTAGTTATTTCTGTCAAAACTTAGGAAACTGTAGGAATATAAATCAGATCACAAAGCACAACATAACATCAGAGATTAGAACTATTATTGACGAAAAATATTGATGATGATCTGTATTCTATTGATGGCTTTGCTGTACTCTAAACTTTGATGATGCTGTAAGTTCTAAAGGCTGCTGATACCACAAAATCATTACTCATTAATTTTGTAAAGGCAGTTAAATTAAGTTTCTTCCATTGATTAGCTAATGTAGTTAAAATAATGAAGCACATATGGATCCACTTCAGCTTTAGACTTGCAAAAATCTGTTTATAACTAAACACATTGCAATTTAAACATAACACGAATACCCTAATGTAATAAATTGGCAATCGCAAACTTACAGACCTCAAAATACTGCTCCAAGGAGCTCCAAAGGAATTTGTGAAAAATATGATTATTTTAAGAGCATAACAAACTGTTTATATTAAGAGTAAATAGAGATTGGATTGATAAAAGAAACATCAAAGAATATACGTCTTCATAATCAATAGTTATTTAATCAAACTACTCTTGTTTACAATGTTTTCAGACGATAGGCTATATGGTTAATGTATTGAATAACCGAAGAGTATTCATACAACTTTGTTTGCAAATTGTAATGAAGAGAACTGAAAAGAACAATTCAACAAACAAAAATGTCACAGATATTAACTCGTTTGTTTCAGTGGCTCATAATTTTATCAATGAATTTTAAAGTTTTAATAGAAGTAAATCACTTTGCCGTGATTTGCTATCGTTGCTATCAAGCTGACAGCGGTCGCGTGAAATGGAAAACAAGTTACATACATATCGATATCTGTTTTCAATCATTTATGCAACTTGCATGAAAATTATTTGTTATTATTAAACGTAAGACATATAGATTTTTTATTGTGCTGAACTATTTGAGTCTGATTGTTAAAAAAGTAATCACAAAAACAATATATTTCGCATAGTTGTACATCAAATTTTAAGACAATCTATCGTGTATAATTCTTTGACATTTGTGTGGAAAAAAATCTAATCTGAATTTGGAACATTGCAAACATTGAAAAAATGTCTATTCCTGGATATCTAATAATCATATCTATATAATCACACAAAAAAAATGGACGAAACATACTAATAAACATATTACACTATTTGAGCATTTTCTCGTAATTCCCATCGTCATTGTTAGCAAAATCAATATGTTATTATGAAGGACTTGTATGGAATTAAGCTTTATATACATAACTAGCATTTAGCAAAAACTGTTGACTTTTTAACTATAATATTTTGTTGACAGTCGTAAATAAGAAATTATGATAAATTAACTAAATAATTAAAGTTTTAACGGCCTTCACACCGTGGAATATAAACAAAAATTAAGGTGCTGGAAATGTTCATATGTGTATGTATGTCTGTATGTATGAATGTATGTATGTAGTATATCTGTATGTATGCCACATTTTAATTTTCGCAAATTTATAAAATTTCAATTTATAGTATTTCTAGTATTCACGATTATCTAAAACTGCCGTTCCTCAAAATTAACATAGGTTCGACCTAAATTCGCGTCCCGCTAATATTGGATTTATTTAGATGTTTTTCGAAAAAAAATAAAAACAAATCTATGGTGAAAATATATTATTTAGCATTACAAATTATAAGTGAAATTCGTCGTAAGCAGGAGCTACATGTAGGTCAACCTGATTAAACTTGTATAGTGCTCAAGGACATGTACTTACAACCATGTAATTTTGTATTTAAATAATGATCGACTAATTTGTATTTATAAAAATTGAAGAATATTAAATGTTAAAAAAGTATATGGCAACTACTTCATTTATCAACAACATTATTTTATACATTATAATTTAAAATGTTGAAATTCTAATATTTTTGCTTTTAATTTTCATTTCGCATTTGCATAAATTTAATTTGGCATAAATATTGCAGTCAGAGAAATCAAATAAAAAATCCCATCAATGTTCGCAATAATCGTGAGTACAATTCGCAAATAATTCGTTAAAAGCAATTCAAATGCTGGCAAACGCAATTGGCAATTACCAGCACTGAACGCGCTGCCAACTCGCTTGCAGCGGCGAACGCTTCACGATGACTGGCGATATGCGATAACGATAGACGCGAATGCGCACGCCTCGCTTCGCAACACTAGCACTTACCCGACGCTCCCGTCTCCGCTGCCACCGCATCCCAGCTATTCTCTGATGGCTGTCTTTTCCTATAATATTCATGATTTGGATCATATAAGGCCGGCTCCTTCTCGATAGCCCGACACAGTTTCACATTCGCTTTGTGCGCTGCATTATTCGGCGAACCGGACACTGACATAATGTAACAGCTTGGCACAGACACCAGCGAGCAGTTTGCTTAAACTTTTGCGTTTTAATTTCACTTCACAACACGAAAAACTGGCGAGAAACTTGCCCGACACCACATGCGTTGCAGAAACAGAATAAACTCGGGCATTTGCGAGAACCAACACACTCACACACACGCACACGTATTCACGTACGTGCCGACGGAGAGCTCGCTCAGAGAGCCGATTCCGATAGTGTTGGTGCTGTTGCTGACGAACAACCGAATTGCCAGCGACTTCAACGCGGGTAGGGTTGCATTATTCTGTGTTGACCGTCGATAAATGCACGTCGTCAAAGCTCCAAGTTTAACTCAATGCTTTCATTCATTCAGTTTACCATTGTATGCATATGCCAATATTTATTCACTCATCAAACACACTTGCTGTCTGAAGCTGCTGCAGCGAATTAATTAATCTAGTTTGAGTGCAACTAATTCGATATTATTCGCAAATATTTCGGCTTCAATATTCCAGGGTCTCGATACGATTGTATCTACCTACTGCGGCAATAATTGCAACCGATCTGATATTGTTGCCAGTTGTTATTCGTGAAAAAACTCGCTGCTGCTTGCTGTTGCTGTAAATTTACAGCTGGCAAGGCTGGCTGGCTCTCGCGTTCTCTCTCTCTCTCAGCACAGATGTTGCTGTGTGCGTGAGCAGTGGCGTGGCAATGCTTTGCCAACGAGATAAGGGTAGTTCACTTGAAAATACGCTATCCTCTTTGCATATACGGCGCTTCTTGCGACGCCCATGGTAAAAATGAGTTTGGTTTCTTTACTTCTGCCGGCACAAAGTTGTTTACGACAATAACAAAGCATATGCATAACCGAAGAGCGCTCATATTCATGTTTTTTACTTGTTGTGAAGTTTGTTGCTTATGCTGTTGTATATTTTATACGAACTACTTGCGCTTTACTTTGTTAAACATTATTGGCGTTTCAATTGCTGTCGCTTTTTTAATTCGCCTTATCATTTTGCATTTTCAACAACAGTCGCAAGCAAGCAACGCCGGCTGTGAGAGCTGCCGAGAGAGGCAAGCATATGTACATTGAGAGCGACGGTGAGAGCAAGTGAGAGCATTAGCCCAAATAAATTACATTGGTGTGTGTGTACGAGCAGTGTCGAGTAAAAAAAACTCAGCAACAGCAATTTCACCGCTACAGCAGCATCAACAACAGCAGCAGCTCAACAACGACAGCAGCAACACTTCCAGCAGCAGCAGCAGTAGCAACAAAAGACAATCAAAAGCGACGGCGAATATTTAGAAAATCAGTGCAAAAAGCAATAAACGCGTATAACAAATTGCAGGTAAGTGCATAAAGTGCGAGCAGCGAGAAGAACATGCAAATTGTGAAAACAAGCGTAATTGTTGTTGGCCATTGCATTGAAGTAGTGAAAACGCGCGCCAAACAGCTGTTGCGCACCACAGGCGAACGCGTTGTCCGAAACGTTTTGTCGTCTGGACATGCAGCCAACGAGTTTTCGTTTCTCTTGTCACCTGTGCGCGCAACGGTTTGTTTTGGCTCTGCATCAGGGTGTGTGTTCGTGTGCGTGTGTTTATGCACGTGTGCGCTGCCTTTGTGTGAGTGGAGAGAGCGTCAGTTGCTGTGGAAACGAACGAAGCTACATAAATTGCAGGCTGGCTTGCACTGTTGCTGCGCAGTTAACGACTTCGAGTAAATTGTTGATTCTCTTTCGTCAATCGCAGCAGCAACAATGAACACTCGACGCAGCACAGGCAGCATCAACAACAGCCACACCACCACCAACAACAACAACAGCAACAATATCAACAACAACAATAATGAGAAGAGCAGCAACAGAAACAAGTCGATGAACAGATTCTATGTTTCTGCGGCGTTCACCACAAAAACGATAACACCGGAACTGCATGCGATCAATGCAAAGATCTGTCGTCTGGTGGAGCAGCATCCATGCATGTACGATCGCTCGCATCCCTCGTATATGCGCAAATCGCACGTCGAGCGCGCCTGGGAGGACATTGCGAACCAAATGAATGATGGCGGTAAGCAGAAGTTATCGATACTCGATACACTGTCTATAATCGATTTTTGCTTGCTTTTGTTTTTTTAGATTTTATTTGATTAGTGTTATGTTTTGTTTTGACGTATTACTCAACATAATATTAACTTTTGCTTAATTGTTAATAAACAAAATGATTAATAGCAATAGATAATATAATATTACTAATATTATTTTGAATATTATTTGTATATTATAATTTCTATTATTACTAATTGATATTATGAGGAAATGTTGCTTTAATCTTTAGTTTTCTATTCAAATTAATGTTTTTCTCTTTCTCGTAGTTGACAGTTGCAAGGAACGGTTCCGCAATATTCGCACCAGTTTCGCGCGATCCATCAACGTGCAACGCGGCTCGAACCGCATCAAGCCTTACTACCTGAGCGAGGAGTTGGAGTTCCTCAAGAAGCACATCACACCAGGCGTTCCAGTGCCCATCAAGGGCCGGCGCTCACGTGACAGCATTCGCCGGGGCGACGAGTGCGACGACAACGACAACGAGGAGGAGGAGCAGGAGCCGGGCGCCTTGGTGCACATCAAACACTCGCTGAGCAGCGGCGACGAGAACAGCAGCGACAGCTCCGAGTGGGTAACGCAGGAGCCGGAGCATGCGCAGAGCGTCGCCAGCGAGCCGAAGGAGCAGCCCGACTCCGAGTTGGCATCGCAGAGCGACGAGGACGAGCAGAAGCCAGCGACTGCCGCGACGCCTGCTTGCCCCATTCCGCCCAAGAAGCGACGACGCACGATAGTCGAAGTGGCGCCAATTGTCGAGGTAAGCAACTGTCACGTGCCACGCGCTGCATGCCACACGTAGTACTCACAGCCGCCTTGTTCGTTTGCAGCTCACTGCCCACAATTTGGGTGCAGAGGCTGTCGCTATGTCGCCCGTCGACATAAAGCCGCCGTCTCTGGACTTTGATGACGCTTTTCTGCAAGGACTCCGCCCGGAAATGAATCACATGAACTTCCATCAGAAGTTGTACTTCAAGCGACGCGTCTACGAGCTGCTGGGCGCCATCTTCGAGGAGACCGAACCGCACCACACGCCCCAAGTCCATGCGAACGGACATTTGACGGCTTCGCCCACGCCCACGCTCACGCCCATGCCCAATGCGCTGCAGCATCTCGGCTTGTTGCCACGCACGGGCACGCTGCAGCTGCCTAAGCTGGCCCCCAAGCCGACCAAAGATCTCTAGAAGTAGAATTACTGCCAATGGAATTCAACCAAGCTTGCCCAAAGATGGCCACAGCTCAACGCAGCTGTGTCAATCGCCTCGAATTTACGATGTACAGTAATTTCTGCATATGTATAAGATGTTACGATGTTGACACTAGATTCTATATATATATATATTATATGTCTACACTTAAGCAAATACTTTTCCTCAACTCCGCAGAAGAAGCGCGTACCGAAAGTTGGCTTGGTATGCGATTCTCTTCTGTTCGCATGCAACTACTGCATGGCTTTGACTTGCGCAGAATTTATATTGTAAAAAAATCACTTAGCAATTAGTAAATAGTAAATACAAATATATAGTTTTACAAATAGCATTTGCATTACTCATATTCATTACCTGCGGGCGGTGTCTCAAATAACCCGGTGTTCGCTCTAATTGTGGTTGGTTCAGTGTCTCATTTGTAGCTCCCCAACTTTTTTATTAATCGACGAAGTAAGAGGTGTACCAAATGTATGTATAACTACGCATGGTACCCCTACAATAAAGTGGGCGAAACTTTAAAAAAGGGGCGTGTTTAAAGAGAGATTCACAAAGATTACTCAACTTGCTTAAATATATATATTTTTATTATTTATTTATTTAAGTATGTGCCTGCTTAAATGAGAGCGTTCAGAGTATACTCCGACAAAACTGTGATCCAAAATTTTTTTTCTGTTTGGTCTGTTTTGGTCTGCAAGAGCGGTACTATAGTACTTAATAAATGTATATAAAACTAAAAAAAAAAAAATAGTTTTATATAGTTTTATTAAATAATTGAACCAATTGTGTCATAACAACACATTTCGGAAGCATCTCATAAGGACTTATGTATCCTAAACTGAGATCCGAAGAATTAAATACCTAAATATAATATTTGTCGACTTCATTAAGCATGTGACGCTCTTTACTTTCTTGCTGTTGATTTATTTTCGTACTTCATCAGGTCATTTGGCACATTATAGCAATTGGCGCAGCTTTCAAATTGTAATCTAGCAACGACAATATTAATAATTACAACAACAACTAAATAATTATAATAACAATTCTAGAAATCGTTGCAGATGTCTAGTTATATATTATATGGAACAACTGAAATACCAGGCAAATAAATCAGCAGCGAGCTGAACTTACACATTAAAATACATTGTAGAAACAGCTGCTCAAATTTGAATTTGATTTTCGCGCCTTAAAATATGTTGCATACTTTTATGGGCGCCTAAATAAAAATCAATTCAGAAAATTAATGATAACTCGTTCAATTGCTAGCAAAATTTCAAAGGATATGGCTTCCAAAGACAACAATAATTAACTTGATCAATTGGCATTCAAGGATATCAGTGCTATCTAGAAATAAAACACTTATATTTTTTCAATACAAAAATTGAAAGAAAACATGGCTTTGGGGCCAAATCCTGAATAACTTGAGAACTACACATGCGATTTTGATGTCCTTTGGCATGATGATAGCCCACACAAATATGTTTCGTTTGACATAAAGAATACAAGGATACGACAGGATATGCTAGAGATACGAGCTCTAATCTGTATACAGAAAATTACTTGTAACTTAACTGTTTGTAGGACGCTCATCCTTTTGAGGATGTTAGTTTGATTGCATTAATTAGACCTATCATTGTGCCAAAGGACATTGCGATAGTCCTTCAAATGGCTGAGATACGCCAGCATTATGTCACTTTTTGCCATTTTTCTATACCCTACCCTTGTTAAAAATTTGGTGTGTATTTTTTGAGGAAATCTTGCCGATTCTTGAATTCCAATCGATAGCAGTGTTCTAAACGATTCCAATAATGTATGTCCTTCCAAGATCTGCAAGGAATTGGCCAAGTTATAGCCAAATAAGTAGCAAGGAGAAGCCTAAGAGTTAAATGAAAACGTGCATGTATTGCATACTTTTAGGGTGACATGTTAATAATAATGCAAATATTTCAGTGCATACTTTTAGGATGATGTATTATTCGTATACAGTTTGGAATGCATTGGAATACCAGTACGGCAGCTTGCTGCTGATTTCTGTTCGCCTGGTATTTCACCGAATGATTGGACACTTTTCAGCTAGTAGCCAGCCAACGAACAACTACGACAATGACGACGACTAGAACTGCAAGAAAAGCAACAACAACAACAATAGCAACAACAACAACAACAACAACAACAACAACAACAACAGCAAATACAACAACAACAAAACAGTAGCAGCAGCAGCAAAGACAGCAACGATGCAAGTAATAACAACAACAACAACAAGTATCAACAGGAACAACAAGAAGAACAATAACAATAGCATCATTAATAGCAACAACAACAACTACAAGAACAGCAACAGCAACAACAACCACATTAACTGGATGTGTATGTTGAATATCCCTTGAAATCAGCTATCAGTGAATTAACTTAAATACGAGGAGAACGCGACTGAGTAGCATGAGGTTGGTTTCTGTTCGCCTGGTATTTCACCTGGTAGCTCGTCATCTTGAAGCTGTTCTTGGCGCTTTCGATTAGCCAACGACAATTACAACAACATTAACATCGCTTTGTATCAAAGTGTGTATAGCTGGTTGCAAAAACCCATGATAATGTGAAAGTTTGATATAGTCCTGCACGCGACTTTCGCCTTTGCGCCTGTGGTTCCAAAATCCTAATTATTTCCAAACTACATACATATATCCTTCTTTAACCTGCAAATAATGAAAGAAAACCCAAAATTTCAGACCCGCTGCAAAGTTCAAAAGCGATGTTAAATATTGTATAATTTGTTTATTATGTAAGTATCATACATACAAGTATAGTGTATATATATAATATTTTTAGCAAATACTTTTGTAAACGTAAACATTGATTGTGTGTGTGTGTGTTTAAATAATATAAGTAATAATTATTAAGAATAATATATATATATTGATCCCGCATAATTTATGGCATAAAATGCATCAAATATTATTGTTGTATTTTCATCAATTTTTTTGTTAAGTTTTCTTTTTTTTTGTTTTTTTTTTTGTAATTGTCCCATTTAGTGTGTGAATATATTTAAGTATGGGGAAGTGGTATACCAATATTATGTATAAGGAAAACCGAATTTCATCGCATCGCAACATGTTGCTCGTTAAATAATGTAAGTTAGTTGAGATACGCATAGTTATGTACAATCATCGTATGTGTGTATGGTATATAGTAGTATGTATAGGGCGGTGGTTAAGGCGACCGCATCAAATGATCGAAGTTGAAGCAAATTGCACTTTAAATTATTTAAATAGTATGTAATGAATACGATTACGATTACGATTACGATTACGCTGTACGATAAACGATTACGATACGAACATTGTATATAGATCGCTTTCTAAATGCAGAAACAAAACACTCCTCGATGAACTCTCCGCTTAGAACTAACAAATTGTGGCGCATTCTCACTATATGTATATCAGCTTCGATCCGCTCAGGCAAACGATATCTTGACCGGCCCCAGCGGCAGCTGCTTCATGTAGTTCCAGGCGTCGACGCGCGTCATGCGCGCCGTGGACGCACCATTAATGCTGAGGATCTCGTCGCCATTCCGCACCTGATTGGTCTTCTGGGCAGCGCCGCCTGCAATGCGGGTAAGAAAGCAAGTTAATGCCTGGATTGCTGGAAGCTGGTTGGTTGTACTTACCCATGAACACCTTCTTGACAATCAGCGGGCGATTGCCCAATGGCGAGTCGAAGCCTCCCTCGATGGAGAAGCCCAGTCCACAGCTGTCCTTCACAATCTCCACGCAGCGTGCGCCGCCGCCAGACGCCGCATCCTCCGCTGCAAGTGCACAAGGAACAGTATTTAGTATCAGATTGTGGTGCTGTCGCTGCCTACTTACCCTGAGCACGTATCTCGGCGGCGATGGCGTGGCGCGCCTCGGCTGCACGCTCCAGCAGCTCGCTGGTGCTCAGCTTGGCGGCGTCGCCGCGCGAGAGCTGGCGCCTGGCCCGGATGCCGGCGATGGTGGCCTCCGCGTCGTTGCTGTTGGCCTCGTCGAGCAGGCTGGCCGGCTGCTGGGGACTGCTGGTGCCTGTGCTGGGCGTGCTGGGCGTGGCGGCGCCGCCCTCGTTCGACACGATGTCCAGGTCGAGGTCGAGGGAGCGCGAGGCCTTGTGGTAGTTGCGCTTCCGCTCGTAGTCCAGCTCCGTGGGCTTCTCATTCAGCGAGCTGAGCGAGCCGAGCGAGGAGCGCTTCTTGTTCAGTGGCTTCACGATCAGCGACTCGGAGCGTGTCACGACCACAACCACCTCGGGCCGGGGTGTCTACACAGCGGGAGAGAGTATCGCGTTAGAGCAGGAGAGCAAGAGATTGACGTTTACTCACCTTGAGCACGCTGATGGACTCGCGATGGGTCAAGCCGCGCATGCTCATGCCGTTGACGGCCAAGATGCGATCGCCCTTCTTCAGGCGACCATCCTTGGCCGCCGGCGTGTTGCTCAGTATCTTGTGGATCTGAATGGTGCAAAAGAGAGAGAGGGAGAGAGAAAAAGGGAGTTTTATAGTCATATATTATTTCATACATTTCTCCTTGTCTTATTTATTACTTTAAGTCTAAGCTCATATTCACAACTTGAACAACTTCTTTGCTACATTTGAAGATTGTCTCTTTTGTCAACTTTCTACAAAATAAAATAAATAAATCAATAAATGGAAACTAAGTATATTAGCAAGCAACAGGCACATCTCGCTTAGCGGCCACAACTTTAAATAAATAAATTGAAAATAAGTACAGGCATAACTCGCTTAACGGCCTCAACTACAATTAAATATATTGACAGTTCAATGAACAGAATTTCTGTGCAGCAGTTGAGCCATCTAATAATTTATATAATTGATTTCCACTTTCTTAAATTAGATCGTTAATAAATTTGCTGAATTTCAACACTAAATATAGTGTGGCTCTTAAGTGCAAATCGCTCAAAGCGAAGCGGTCATTAAGCAAGGATTAGGAACTAACTAAAGAGTAACTGAAAATGATTATATGTGTGCAAAACTTATTGTGAATACATTTCATAGAACATTTTAAGTTCATTTACACTTTTTGAATAACTTCTTTGCTGTTTTTCAGATTAATTTGAAAATATTGGTTCAACTATCTACATCATAGAATAGATAAATAAATAAATTGAAAATCGGTATATTAGACGGCCTCAACTTTAAGTAAATAAATTGAAAATATGTATATTAGAAATAAGCAGCTAGCCACAGACATATCTCGTTTAAGGGCCACTATTGTCAACAAAGAGATGAGCAGTTAAATGCACAGAAGTTCTGCGCAGCAGTTGAGCATTCTAATATTTTATATAATTTTAGATGATTGCAAATTTCTTGAGTGATTGAGTGAATTGAGTGGCTGAATTTTAATGGTAAGCCTAGTGTGGCTGTTAAGTGCAAATCACCTTAAGCAATGCGGTAATCTAACTAAAAAGTAGCTGCCTATGGATATATTTCAAATGTATGCTAAACTTATTGTGAATACATTTCAAGGAACTAATGAGACGATCTGGAAATGAGCAATGATGAAGAGTGAGTGAATTGCGCTTACGGTAATCTCCTTAGCCTCGTAGTCGGAGCCGCCGGCGAGCGTGATGCCAATGCTGCTCTCGGGCGTGTCGCGCTGCAGCACGATGATGAACGCCTCGGGCGTCTTGAGGGGCGGATCGGCCTCCTCGACAATCTGCTGGACGTCCTGGGCGGTGATCAGGCTCTGGTTGCTGCCCAGCGACGAGAAGCTGCCGAACTCCGTGGCCGTCTCCTGCGTGGTGCTCACGTTCTGCGTGGTCGAGCTGACGCCCGACGAGCTGGAGGCCAGCGAGTCGAGCGAGCTGAAGCGCTCATGATGCGGCTTGCTGCTGGCCACCACCACGCTGGCGATCGCCTTGTGCACCGGCGGCGTTTGTGCCGCAGCTGCAGCGGCCGCGACGGCGGCAGCGCTGCGCTCGAACTTCTCGCGCAGCTCGGCAGTTGTCTGCGACTTGTTGGCGCCAAGCTTGGGCGCCTGGCTGCGCTGCGCCAGCGGACTGATGACGGGCTTGGCCTGCACGCAGCGCAGCACTTGGGCGCGCTGCGTGGGATCCGCCTTGAAGCTGGCCTTGCGCTCCTCGTCGATGAACATGGCACTGATCTTGGCCGGCGTGTCCGAGCGCCGGCTGCTGTCGTCCGTGTCCGAGGTGAGCTCCACGTAGGCGGCCACATTGATCAGCTTGTCCACCACCAGCTGCTGCTTGACGACCACCAGCTGCTGCTGCTGCTGTTGCTGCTGTTGTTGCAGCTGTTGTTGCTGCTTGTAGCTGGACTTGAGGCGGCGGCCGTTGAGCACGCACGCCTCGCCGTCGGTGCTGTCGTTGTCATTGTCCTGGCTGTTGTCCTGGCCGCGACTCTTGGCGCTGCGGCACTTGGCCGACGCCAGAATGCTCTTGCGATTGCCCAGCGTCAACGCTGCTGCGTCGCCGCCAGCGCCGCCGCCGCTGCTGCCGTTGAGCGAGCACTTGAGCACGCGTCGCGTGAGGTCGACGGTGGGCGTGCTGCCCAGCGAGCTGCAGCTGGCCTGGGAGCCCGCCGAGCTGCCCGAGGTGAGCGTGGAGGTGTTCGAGCTGGCGATCGAGGTGTTCGTCTCCGAGCTGAGCGTGCGCGTCAGCGCAAACTTCTCGGGCGGCGTCGGCACGCGCGCCGTGCTCGAGAACACCGAGTCCGTGTCGCTCTCCTGGTCGCCCGCCTGCGCAGCGCACGCGCTCGGCCGCACACTCACACTCGCCGGCAGCGGCGTCAGCGTGGGCGTGGCCAGCGAGGTGCGCGGCGGCTTGGCGGGCGGCTGCGACTCGAGCGGACGTCGCTGCGACGTCGTGGCCGACGCGAAGATGCTGCGATAGCTTGTGGTGCCCGCGGAGCTCGCGTTGAGGCCGTTGGTCGTCGTGTGGCGCGGGGGCCGCGTCTCGCCGAGCCCGCTGTCCGTGGAGTCCTCGCCGCTGGCCGCCTTCACCTGGCTCTTGATCTCCGGCAGGTCGAGTATCGGCTCGAGCAGCTGCGGCCGCTCCGGGATGACTAGGCCGCGCAACTTGGAGAGGCTGCGTCGCCGCTGCTCCAGTATGTTCGTGATGGCCGCCTTCCTGTGCGCCGCGTCGCCCTCGCCCGAGAAGCTGATGCGTCGCTCCACAGCAGCGGCCGAGCTGCCGATGCCAGCGAGTCCGTGGCTGCGACGCGGCAGCGACGCGTAGCTGTAACTGTTGCCCGCGTGTTGCGGCGTGTGCAGCGAGTACATCGAGTCGGCCACGTGCAGCTGGGGCAGCTGCTTGGCTAGCTGATACTGTCGCTGGGCGTCGTTCAGGTTCTCCACGCTCATGGCGCGCGTCTTGAGCGCCGGCGGCGGCGTCGCGTGTGCGCTCTCCAGCAGATTCTCGCTGCTCATGTTGAGCGGCTTGCGCACAAAGGCGACGGCGGAGGCGGAGGCGGTGGCGCAGGGGGAGGGGCTGGGCACGATGGTGTCGAGCTCGTTGCTGGACGAGAACATGGCAATCTTGTCGCGCACCGACTTCTCGGACTTCTCGTCCTTGCGCCAGTCGCTCGGCTTGCGCGGCGTCGGCGCATTCACGCTCGACGAGCGCTGGTAATCACGACCGCCAGATGGCGCTGCTGTGGCTGTTGCTGCTGTTGTCGTGGCTGTGGCTGTGGCTGCTGCTCCACGCGCGTCCTCCACGTTGATGACCAGGTCCTGGCGGTACAGCTTGCGCGGCACTGTCGGCGGCGGTCCCGTCTTCGGCAGCGGCGGCGCCGCCTCCAGGTTTGTGCTGTTGTTGTTGTTGTTGTTGTTGGTAGTACTGTTGTTGTTGTTGTTGTTGTGCTCGAAGCTGGGCTTCAGCAGCAGCGTCGTGTGCTGCGACTGTGTGTGCGGATGCATGATCAGCGGCTCACTGAAGTTGGGCGGAAACTCGTGGCCATCGGGCGGCAGACGCGAATAGGTCGGCGGGGAGGCGTAGTTCAGGTAATCCTGCACCAGCAGTTGCTTCGTCGTCGTCGTCGTCGTCGTCGTCGTTGTGGCTGCTGCTGCTGCTGTCGATACTGTTGCTGTTGCTATTGCTGGGCTGCTCAGCAGCTCCATCTTGTTGTTGTTGTGCTTCTGCTGCAAACTCGTCGTTGGATTCGTGCTCGAACTCAAAGTCTTTGTCGTCGTCGCTGTGTTGCTGCTCAAGAAGCTCTTCTTGCTGTTGACTCCAGTTGCCGTGGCTGTTGTTGTTGTTGTGATGATTGTGCTGTGATTGTTGCTGTTGCCGTTCTGGTTGCTTAGGGTACCAAGATCTGCAAGAGGCGCCGAGAGAGAGGGAGAGAGAGAGCGGGAGAGGCACTGGTTAGCAAGACACAAGAGGAGCAACAAGTGGTTTAACAAATAAAACATATTTGGGGTGTGATTGCGGGTTCTTATTTAGTTGTTTAACTGCTGTTGCAGTTAGTCAAATCGGGGTACCAAATATAGTCTTTCAAGTCAACCGTAAAAAGAGTTTTAAGTCTAGCATCAACGTGAAAATGTTGACTGATGAATATATGGATGCAATAGTAGTTATTAGAATCAAGTTTAACTGTTTAGCTGTTGCACTAAATGATTAACGAATGAATTCGAATTCTTTTTAAAGGATGAGTTAATACAATTGAAAGTAGAGTCTGATTAAGTCTATCAAGTATAACATCAACTTGAAAATATTGACTGTTGTAATATTGCAGAAAAGCTGCTAAATATAAGGATGCAATTGTAGATATTAGAGTCAAGTTTAACTGTTGCACTAATTGATTAAAGAATGAATTAGATTTCTTTTTAAAGCATGAACAATAGTTAATACAATTGAAAGTGGAGTCTGCTCGAGTCTATCAAGTATAGCATTAACTTGAAAATATTGACTGTTGTAATAATGCAGAAAAGTTTATAAATATATTAATTCAATAGTAGATATTAGAATCAAGTATAACTGTTTAGAAGTTGCACTAAATGATAAACGAATGAATGAGATTTCTACCGATTGAAAGTGGAGTCTATTAAGATGCATCGAGACTTTATGAAGACAGCTTTCTTTAGTGGACAAACTGTTAGAACAAATTTGTTAAAGTAGAAAACATTTGACAAGCTTTACTTTTACTTTTCAAATATTACAATTCAAAGGATTTGTGATCATCGATCCATAAATTGCTTAAAAAATCATTGAAATATTTATGATCTTTAAAATAGAAATCAAAATCTAGAATGAAATTATACTGATATTGGAAAAATGCGCCAATTTTGCTTAGATTGTCATAAATAGGTAAGTTGCTGGAGGTGGTGGGGTTAGTCAAGAACTCAACTGAAGGTGGTGGGGTGTCAGCGGTGTCATGTGGTTGTTTTCAGAGGTAATATGAGTTGGAGTCGTAAGCTGAGAGAATAAAGAAAGACAGATTTTAGCAAACAGTTTGGAAACGTTTGTCTATTAGGCCGCAGCAAGCGACAGTGCCTGGCATTAGACTAAACACTATAATTATTCGTGAGTCGAAAACGAAACCCGAAACTTTCGCCCAAAAAAGAGTCGACAAAAAAAAAGAAACAAAAACGAAGCGAAACAGTTGCCATTATGCTTATGCGTTAACCCCAAGAGCTGAGAGCTGAGGAGCTTACGTATTGCCGGAATCTCTTTCCGAGAGCAATTAAAAAGAGCAACAACTGATTGTCTGCCCGTCTCCAGCCAAGTTGACAAAATGTCGCTAATAATAATAACAATAATACGCGCAATAATAAGTAGTCAGAAGAGATGCCAAGATTAATGCAAACAAAGGGCTTTGTTCGTTTGTCTGTCTCTCTATTTTTTGTTGTTTTTTATTTTGATATTATTGTTTTGAGCGAAGAGCGAAAGTTTGGCCAATAAAGCGCAGAATCGTAGAAACGAGTTGACAGATTTTTGCATTCGGGTCAATCGCTATTGGGGGAGTTGTTGAACCCGCTTTGAACTCCGGCAGCTAATTTATGCTCGCAGCGGCTTTGTTATGGCCCACAAATCAAGTTTACAATGTGCGCTCTCAGTTGATGCGGCGATTTCTTTGTTTGGCTTTAATTGAAATTAGATTTCGTCAAATCGAAACACATCTACGGCCGTAGAGAAATTGTTATGGAAATGGAAAACGCCCACAACACAAATATTTGCATACTTAATTCCCCACAATCCAAAAAAACTGCTGCGTGGTTCTGCAGCTATAAAAACACTCCACGTTGATGTTAATGAACTCTGCGCATGAAATGTTTAATCACAACTAGGGCCAAAAGATCATGTACGTAATACGCGTCCAAGACGCATTTGCGAGAATTGCAAAAAAAGCAGAAATATCAAGAAGGGCAGACCTAGAAGTGTTTGCCCGTGTTTAGAGCGAGACCTTGAGGAGAGAGCACAATCGTGTTGTCAGCACTTCGCTGAATTATTTATTACTCACTGGTTGCAATCGAAATCGAAATCAATAGCGGAAGCCCAAATAGAAGTGCGCTCATCGATCGCAGATAAGCATGGCGAGAAATAAGTGAATCAGTCGCAGTGGACACAAAGTCTGCGGCACGAACTTGAAGTGAGTTGCAATCAATATTTGCTCGTATGACACACGGCTCGAGACGAGCGTGAAGCGCACGGCAATTAAAGGTGAATTCGAACAATTAATAATTATGAAATGGCTGTAGGCGCCATCAATTTGATTTTTAATTTCCCGACTCACTATGCTTAATTAATCAAATTAAGGGGCAACGGGGTAACGGGTAACGATTGCTGCCAGCTCTGAACCCCAGCTGAACTCTCAACTCTGCTGATCTGCAGATTGGCGGCGATTAATCTTGCCGCGTCGCAAGTGTAACATGAGGCGCCCCTTGCCATTTAGCAAGTCGTTTTGGCCACACAAATATGCATAAATTTATAGTCGTGTGATTCTTATCTAATGTAGGCTGCGTCGGCTGAAAACAATTCAAAGTCCAGTGTTGTTGCTGAGGCTAAGTTTGCGCTTCGATCTCGCCAGCTAATAACTAAATCTATTGGCCATTTGCGCAATCTTTCTATTTGTGGCCGCCGCGGCAACCCGCTGTGGCAAGTGGCTAGAATTAATTGTAATCTTCAGGGGATCGATCGATGTGAAAGGTTAGCAAAGATCAATCGAGAAGAGTTGCTCAAAACATATATATAGATATGTCTGCGTGTCGAAGAGATTGTTACGTCAGTTGGTGTTGCGTTGTGCTGTCGACGGGCACTTCAATCGAGTTGAGCAGTTCTCGGTACTTTGGCAAGACGATCGAGCGTTGGATTCCACAAAATGCTTCAGTTTAAGCCCGGGCCGTGGCATTTCCGTGCTCTCGAGTACATGCCAAAGTGTCGTCTTTAATTAGAAGCGAGTGAAACCAAAGCGAGCGGCAAACTCACCTGCCCAGTCACAACTCTCAACTCACAGACAGCGACTGGCAAGTGGGAACTGGGAACTTGGAGCTTCAATGCCAACCAAGTTCTTTGGAACTCGCTCGCATAGCTGAGTCGAGTCGCCAGCGGGCTCTAATAACTTCCGCTGTTATCAACATGCAACTGCAGCGCGCTGATTGCATAAGTCTGCGTCTGTGGCTGTGTCTGTGGCTTCCACGGCAGACAGCACGGCAGCGCCACCTATTGCTGATAATTATAAATTACACACTGCCGACTTTCCCATCGCGCCAGCTACTTGTCCCTTCTGCCTGCTCCGCCGACGAAATCCTGTAACAAATTGCTCGCATTTAGCGCACAAAATGCCACTTACAACACTGGCACCCCTCTCTCTGCGATTCTCAACAACGTGGGAAAATTCACTCTTCACTGTTCGCTGTCTATCGACGCTGGCGTGCTTCTTCTTGCCGCTGTTACAGTACGTAAATAATCGAAATTAATATTTTCAGCGATTTCTTGCAAACATTTCAACGTTCGCATTTTACTTGTCGGCCTTCCTTTGACGCTGCCCCGCACAACAACAACAACTACAACGAAAATGAGAAAACAAAATACAAAATGCGTAGATTGGTAGCCCGCACATTTTTCTACATGGATAGCATTCTGTGGCCGCGACCGGGGGCTCTTCGTGGTCTCTGTGTTTTTTTTGTTTTACCCTCTTTTGCAATTTACTCAAGTGCGAAGCTGGAGCGAAACACTTTTAATACGCGTATTGTTCGGTTCCAACCAGAGAATAGCGCATTTCTCATTTTAATTATTTTATTAAAGTCTCAGCCTCAGCCGCCCATCAGCAATTATTTAAAGTGTTCATTTCGAAATTGCTGGACCACTTGCCCTGCAGGCGGAGTCTCATCATCTCATCAAATCCCTATCATAATCTTAATACACTGTAATGAGCTTGAACTACATACGCTCGTGGTACATTTGTATGCATTTTGTGTCATTGATTAATGATATGCCACTGAGCTGATGATTGCCACGCATTACGTGTGTGTCAAAAGGCATTTCTCGTTTTGTTTCACCTTGGCAGTCCACGTTGATCCCACAGTTTGCCATTTGTTTAATTATATTGTCGTAAGACGAGAAACAACAACCTGGCGATAACTCAGCGCAGCTCGCTCGTAAGCCAAACTGTCTGCTTGGCCAAAACGGAGCGAACAGCTGCTGCTACAGTCACACAAACAGCCGGTTTATTATGCAAAAACCGAAACAAGAACTCCGACTTCGACTCCGACTCTGACTCTGACTGTGAGAGTCGCATCAGTTGTGCTCTACATGAAGAAGAACAGCAATTGAGGGCAGTTAACGACTTCAATCTAGAACCAATTGGCTAATAAACTGGCAAATAGATCAGCAAATAAATTTTAAATATATAAGCTTTAATCTCGAGACAATCGTATACAGATAAACTGAAACTAACTAAAATAAAGCGAGAATAAAATATTAAACTCAATGAAGTACACATAATCTTGAGAATTCCCATTCATGAATAGATAAACTGAAACTAACTAAAATCAAGCGAGTATTTAATATTAAACTCAATGAGGATTCAATCAAGCAATCTTGAGGATTCCTCTTAATGAAGAGATAAACTAAAACTAACTAAAATAAAGCGAGAATATAATATTAAGCTCAATGAAGTACACACAGTCTTGAGGATTCCCATTCAATAGTAAATAGATTTCCCATTACTTGAATGCTTTGTTGACATAATTCTAAGACAGTCTTCTATGCTCTGCTGCATTTAATTGTGGCAGAGTATTTTTTATACAACAAAATTCCAGAGCATTTCTTTTATTAAATAAAAGCAAGACGGGAGAATAAAAAAGCGGCAACGACAACAACAATGGCTAGAGCGTCAGAAACCGCTGCTCAAACCGACTTCTTGGCGGGGGCAACAAAATTCTTTAGCTTCTCTGCGTCTTTGTCCCTCCGCGCTCACGCTGTCTCTCTCGCTCGCTCGCTCGCTCGCTCTCTGTCTAGCAGTTTGTGTTGCACGCTGCCCGTTTTGCATTTAATGTGTCATGCAACGCTGCATAGCGGACGCTGCTGTTGTTGCATATGTTGCAGTTGCAACTTCTGTTGCCGCTGCCGCCGCTGCTGCTGCTGCTGCTGTTATGTGGCAAGTGCCAAGTTTTGCAAACAATGCGATGAGCAGCGGCAAAGGGCGAGTGGCGAGGGGCAAGGGGCGCCGCCAAAGGGTAGCTGGAAAAACTGCTTATGCATATGGCGAGGAAAATGTGTTGCCAAGAAAAATGTGCGCTTAAATTGCAGTCGAGAGAGAGCGAGGAAGAGGGGGACGACCTGAAGTGTGTGCCGTTGCATAAATATCGAGCTAAAGTGCCCGTCCAACTGGCACTGGGAGCCTGGACTGGAGGAGCGGGACAGCGGCTGACAGAGGTCTCGCAGCAGCTGCCACACACGTTGCACACACGCACCCGGCGGCTTTCGGCGACTTGACTTAAACGCATTTTTGCCATTGGCAGTGGCCAACTGCGTGCCGCGGGGGGGAGGGCAGGGGGTAAGCGCGTTAAGCGCGCTGTGAATTATTCGTAAGATAGTCAGGCAGGCAGTCAGGAAGGCAGGTGAGGCAGCCAGGAAGGCAGCCAGGTAGGCAGACAGGCTGGCAGGCAGGTGAGAGAGCGCGAGAGAACATTTGAGCGCTATTTACGAGGCAATTTGGCCAAAGGAATATTACAGCATGTCTACTAACAAATTTATGTTGGGCTTTGCGCGTCTTTATTGTTGCTGCTCGCGCTTTCCACGTGCGCACTCGTCATAAGCAGGAAACGCTCCGCTCCGCTCCGTCCAAAACTAAAGCGAAATCAAAGCGAAACTCAGTTTTTCCCGCTCGACTAGTTGGAAAAGTATTGGGAGAAATACTATAGTATTTCAGTGGAATTACGATGCCATCTAAAAATGCATTGTTCATAAATTATGGTGGCAGCTTCATAGTTCCATCGTTTGTTTATCATTATCAACATTTTGTTGGCTTCGTACAAAATACAAAAACCAAATAAATCTTTCGGGCGGCACATAAAACTTGTCACGGACTGAACGCAATTTAAATAAAAACACAACAAAAAAAATACAACAAAAACTGCATGGAAGAAGCAGAAACTAATTAAAATAATACCAAGAAATTACGGAAGCAACTAATTGGACAACTCTCAGTCGGAGAGCGAAGAAGCTGCTGCAGAGTGCTTAAAGTGTGACATTTGTGGAGCCAACTTATATAACAGACGGATTGCTTTTTATGTTGCGCCACAGTTGATCATCATCATCGTCGTCGTCGTCGTCATTATCGTGGTCGTCCACATCGCGATGTTGATGGCTTTTAATAACCCACGAGAAGTTAAATGAATTGAAATGGAATGCTTTGAATACGTCGAGAACCGTAGCAAGTCTTAAGTCGAGTCGCGAGTCGCGAGTCTTTGATCTGGCCATTGAGCAGTTGTTGCCGCAGGTTGCCAACTATTTGCCAAGTTCGTGTTGTTTTTGGTATTCCAAATATTGGACATTTAATAGCGCGGCAATCGAACAATTAAATGTGCTTGCCAATGGCCAGAATAACATGGCTTAATTACTCCCTCTCTCTCTCTCTCTCTCTCTCTCTCTGCACACTGCAGGAAAATGATTTCCATTCCTGCCGCCCAGTGTTGAAAAAGGGCGTAACTGGCAGATGAGTCAAGAGCAGGAGGAGGAGGAGGCACTGGGGGGCACGCTTCGTTGCATCGTTTAAGTGCCTCGAAGAGGAAGGTTCAGAACTATTAAGTGCTGCTCTGCATACCCTGTAAGTTTAGACGGCTGGAGGGTGTAACTAAATGCAAATAATGGTAATAAATGAGAGCACTTTCCGGACACATTCTTTGCAGGGTATATCGACTGTCAATCTGGCTCGCCCGAGGCATAGAGAAGTGCACTCAATTGTGGCATGATTCTCAGTTTTTGTTTTTTTTTTTTTGTCTGTCTTTGTAGATCGGAGCGGGAACCGCCACCTGTGACTGGGGTGTGATCTTTATCGAGGCACAGCTGGCACTTCAAGTTCACTTTAGTTCAGTTTTGTTCTGTGTTTCTGTAACCTTCCACCTCTCTGCTTTTGGTCTTCTTATTTGGTTCTGTCATTGTTTTCCATGGGGATTTCCATTTGACTGACTCTCGCAGCGTTTCATTTACCTACAGTAGCCGGACCGTAATCTTTATTTTCTCTCTCGCCGAAGCTACATTGTGTTTTCTTATCAATTAAAGCGTGACCTTTGTTGTGGTTTATCTGAGGGAATTAGTTCGGCCAGGCAGGTCGGCTGCTTTATGGTCTAATTAGTTGGAGAAACCTCTGAAGGTTCATTATGATTTCACACACACAAGAAATAAAAGCAAGGAAAGAAATCATGGAAAAGATAGAAAACTCGTTCGGCGATGACATCAAGTTAATGTTTCCATCACTTGCGCTCTATCGTGAAGACTTAAGAGTATCTGATAAATCACACCCTATCAGAGCCATAAATATCAATTTTAGCACCGTGACACGGGCAATTAGGTAATCGTTGACTGCCAAACACGTAAATAGCCGTGCACCACTCGACCTCTAACAATCGTATAATATTTTATAATACAATATATACTTGTATACGTATGAGGCATTTTCGACTCAAAGCCCCAATACGTAAGTAAGTCTACTCCAATGGGACAATAAATATATGCTTTATTACACGTATTCGCCTGTTATTATTATTGCTGGCATTATTTTGGAATTGTTGTAATGCTCGAAAATACGTGCACAAGTTCGAGTCTCGCACATGCACCTGTCAGCGAGTGTCTCACAACGAAATGGAAAAAAAGCTTCGCTTCGATTTGAACAAGTGTCGGTTTGGGCCATGGCTTTGTAATGAGAGCCAACTTGTCATTAACAATGGGGCGAATGGGGAAGTAACATAAGTACTGTCGTAGCTTCAAGACAATATCGAAATTGTATTACAAAACAATAAGAAACAGATCATAAGTTCGCGCGAAGGTTAATTGGAAAATGCTATTACAATAGTTCGAACATTTCAGGTAATTCCCGCAACTTAGAACAGAACCAGACTTGTTTCGGAATTCGCATTGCAAGACTCTCGATTGTCAGTGAGGACAACTTGTCGCATTGCGGCTCATTAAGTAAATTATACGTTTTCACTTTGAAGTCACACCGCACGGCCCGCGCTCGAGATCCGTTACGATACGATCCTGAAACTCTTTAAAAATGCCAAACACAAAATGCTCCAAAATAAAACCAACTGCAAGGGGCGTTGGGGGCGGGGGACGTGGCTCTTATGAAAACAATTTCAATTGGTTTGTGTTTCGGGTCTTTGGTATTTCCCAATCTCCTCCACCCTGACGCCTCTCTCCTCGCTTCTCACTCCTCGCTCACATGCGAGCTCTGCTCCTCTTCGGCCCTTTTTAGCCGAATTCTTTTTTAATGCGAAGCGCGCAATTTTCGTTGACATTTGCAAATTCTTGTCACAAACGCGAAAGAAACAGCAAAAGTATAAAACAAAACGAATCATAAAAAATGTGTTTTTTGTTGTTGTTTTTGATTTCGAGCGAATTTCAACTATTTTGTTGTTGCGGCCTCTTTTTTTGCCGACCGCTGGAGTTGCATTTAAAGAGACCCCCGCCCCCTTGCGCTGCCCCCCTTGTGTCGTGACAATTTGTGCAAAATTTAATGCAAATATTTGAATGAAAGCAAACTTAAGACTGACAACTACTGACAGACGGGTGAAGGGAGACGGGGATTGAGGGGACTAAGTAGGTAAATGTTTATGGTGCGTTTTATTTTGTTACGACTGCATTTGACAGCAAAATCAAAAACTTGGTGACTGTCCAAATTGTGGCAGGCAAGCCGAGGAGGCACACTTAATAACACTTGCGAGGCGGCGAGTGTGCGAGATGTATGTTAATTCCCTGCCACCGCCACCGCCACCAAACGAAAGTAGTTCAATTTTAGACACAGACAAATGTTTGCCAATGGCATACAAATTTCAGCTCTTTGTCAAGCTCGCTTTGTCTGCCTTTTCTTTTCAGTCGTCTCAGAAAAGAACTTGCGAATCGCTAAGAGAGCGAGTGTCTATGGAAATGTGTCACAAATGTGTGAGGAGCTGTCCCCACCTAATGATCTACAGAGTGACAAGGCGTCTTTTGCGGCGGCGACAACACGGAAAGTGTGAAAGGTTGCTTGTCATTACAAGCAAGCCGAGGAGCTGCAGAGGTGAGGTAAAGTAGGCTAAAGATTAAGGAAATGCCACAGAGGAAGTCACTGGAGCAACAATGAAAATGAGCGTCTGCTCGCCGACTCGTCACTGTTTATTATGATTGCAGGGATACTAACAATGCCGTGAACTGAAACTATTTTCCTACTAATGACTGCAAGAAAGCTCTCGTTTAAAGCCAAAGTGTTTTCAAGCTGACTTTCATCAAATTATTTCAACAACGAAGTCGTATTCGTATAATTGAATTTTGAATGCTTTACTTTACTTTCGTGCAATGCTGGAATTTGACATTTAAATCAACTTTGTTCTTTAGGAATAAACATTAACGATTTAATTGGAAACCAGTTTGGAATTCTATAAACAAATTCAGCTAGGAATTTGGAAATAAATAAAATACTTTGCAGCTACGTAAATGATATCAACAATTTATTTTTGCTCACAAATAACTTTCACGTTGTATGAGTTTTAAAAATAATTTTTAATCACACTGGTTTCGTTTGAAGCTGCATCTCAGCAAGTTGAAAGCTTTTAGTTTTGCATCGACTTACGTACCTTTTTAAAAGCTCTTGCTTTGCGCTTGGGGCTTTCCTTTATGCGCAAATTTCACAGCCATTATTTATATATTATTAAACATATGTTTAATTTTTGCGTGAAAATATTTAAACAGTTTGGTTTTCGTTTGCACTTAAGGGTTTTGTTTTCGCTTCTTTCTGGTTTTGTGTGTTTGGCTGCCGAATAAACTGTTTTTCTGTTGACGGTGGCGAAACGGTTATCAAAATTAGCATAATTATTGGTTACTCTAATGATTGCATTAAGTATTTTTCAAAAATTTCACTTTCTTTGCGCGAGCGAGGCATTAGCAATAATCAAAGATAGATAGAGATAATTTTCAAGAGTTGCCAACCATTTGCAAATGCAACAGCAATTATGAATTGTTGCGCTCGAATGCGCCGCAAAAGCTTAACGGAAATGGATGTGAACAAATGAAAAGCCAAAAAACAACAGAGGAAAACAAAAAAAAAAAACAATAATCACACTAATAATAATGTTTGCTAATTGTTAATTGCAACTAGTTTAGCACCGATTTCAATATTTGCTTTATTACATTACTCGTACACTAATTAAGCAGTTAGCATGATGATGATGATGAAATTTGCAAACGTGAATGAACTTGGCTAACACATGAACGGGGCGAGCGTTAACGTGAATGAATGTGCTAAGCAAATGGCAAATGGCAAGCAAATAACAAAAGCACTGTTACAGTTACAGTGACTCCGCTCAGTTTATAGACGGCATGCAAAAAAGAACACTAACTTCACGGTCAGACTGCAGTTGAACGACGCGTACACAGACAGCGGCACTTTAGTGTGTGCGTGTGTGTGTGTGTGTGGGAGAGCGAACAAGCCAACGCACGAACGAACGAACGATCGAATGAACGATTGTGAGAGAGTCAAAGTCAAGTTTACAGTTAAGACTTGCGCGCCGCTTACACGTTGTGGCCGCGACGAGCGCTGGAAGATAACTGAATGCGCCGGTAAGCGCGATACGTCTGCGCAGGCGAATTCGACTCCCAACTTGCTTGACGAGCAGCTGAGCAGTCGCTCACAGCGCTGACTGTGACTGCGACCGCGGCATCGGCATCGGCAGCGACACCGACTGCGACCGCGACGCGGCGCTTGCAATTCTTTCGTATGGCTTTTAATTGTCTTGGCGTCGCGTTGCGTTGCGTCGCCCCGATGTTTTCGATCATTATCTCTCAGCTGCTCAACTTCATTATGAGCAGCATGTGGCTGTCGCTCGCTGACTCCAACTCCATGTGTGTGTGTGCGCTTGTGATCGCATTACAACAAGCTGATGACAAATTCACGATAAGCGCTGGAAAAATCTCTCACTGAGCATTAAATTATTTAATTTACCTAATGAAAATGCCGATTGATATCGACGATGAACTTTGTACTCGTCGCCGCAGTAAAACGCCTCAATTGCTTCGCGGCATTTCAAAGTGTTATTTATTGTCTGGAGGAATTTCTCGGCAACAGTTTTTCCAAATGTGTCACACTCACAATATTTGCATATACTATATTTCATTGTGTGTTTGTTGCCTTTGTTTATTAGTTAAATGAATTTACGACTTTAATATATACTATATGCTTCGAACTTATTACTAATGTAACCACCCATTGCTCAATTGCTTTGTTTGCTTTCATTGGAATTTTACAGCAATTATCGTAAATAACACTATAAATACGAGTATGACATGTTTCCTTTAGTTCCCAGTTCCCATTTCTGATCAGCGCCTCGCATAACCTTGGAGCAGTTCGTCTCGGGTTCGATTCACACCACAGAGCCCTATAAACTTTAGCCCAAAACAATTGGCAACTCTTGCGGTTTTCTTGTTTTTTGGTTGTTGTTCGTGAAATTCTAGATATTGTTTAAATTGGCTCTTGGTGATCGACGCGAATAAAACGCAGAAAGCAAAATGCGCGATGTACTCGCACTTCAACTGGGCTGGGAGTGTTCAAGCGAGGGGGGGGGGGAGAGGTGGCATCTCAATGGTGTTGCGGCCACGCTCCACGCTTTGGGCTTAGTAATTTTTAATTTGATGATTAATCGATAAGCGACAGCCCCATCGGCTGACTCCGTCGGGCCATTGTACCGATTCACGAACTCAGAGCGGAGCGGGGGAGATCGAGACGAAACGGATCGGTTCGGATCGGATCGGAGATTGCATGTGATTAGAATTTGTAATAAGCCCCAGCGCTTGGCGAGCACCCAAAACCCAAAAGCTCAAAGCTTCAGTTTGAGTCCAATGCGAGTCGTTCAATCGCTTAATTCTCAGCACGCTCTCTCAGGGGGTACGACTGATAAAGATCTGCCCGTGATTGGCCCCGATCAACTGGGATGAGCTGCCCGTGATGCTTGCTAACAAATTCCCGAAAACAACAAATACAGTAATACAAAAAACACCCGCAACATGAAAATGATGGAAAAACCGAAAGTGCATTTGGATGAGTACACAAGATTGGTGTTGGTAGCTTTCACTTCCATTTCCATTGTCTAGAATCCGAAGCCCAAGTGATTTGTATAAACATTGCATAATCTGGCTGAGATTCACGACCTTTGTGGCAATTATCATACAACTTTCTTTGCTTCTGCGTTTTGCTGTTGCTGCCCGAGACGCAACTTTCACACAGAACAAAAAACACTTTCCCAAAACAAGAAAAAACAACACAGAATTTGGGAATGGGCGACTGGCATAATGTAGGCAAATGGAAGTTCCACTTCAGTTTGTCATTTATCAAAGCAGAGAGGTTCTCTCCATACAACATCAACTCCCCCCGCCCCCTCTCTCTGCTGCTAGTGATGAGTTATGTTTTTCATTTGATTTTCTGATTGACAGATGCGCCCCCTAAGCGCTTGTAATGGATACCAAATGTGTGCGCGATGCCCCCATCAGGTTTGGCTTAGTTTCGCTTCGGCTCGGTTTCGGTTTCGGTTTTGAATTTGTATGGTCGCGATAGATATGTAAATCGGTTTTGGCAAATGCAAAACAGCTGGCCATTAAAATGTGTCAGCCAAGTGCGAATAGTTGGCATCAAGAGTCGCAGTCGCAGTCGCAGTCGCAGTCGCAGACCTTGTGCCACTTGAGCCGCACAGACCCCGTACCCATTACGAGCCATAAACTATCCCATCCCAGACGATCGCACTTCGATCCCAATCCATGTCGTTCCGTGCCATTTCAGACAATCAACAGCAAATCTCGCGTCGCTAGTTCGTCGTCGTGTCGTGCGTCACTTGGCAAAACAAATCAATCAAAGGCAGCTGCAGGAGGGCTGCGAAATTGCACAGCGTACAAAACACGCCCCACACGACGATGATACCGATGCCGATGATATCCCCCCCGCCCCTTCGTGGCAGCGGACAAATTGCGACAGAAGCTGCGGCGCCAGCTTCGACGCCGAAATGCAAATTGCGGCGAAACTTTAAAGGCAAATCGTTTGACATGTGACATTATGCGAGAATTCCTCCCTTGGGGTCCGTGAAACTAGCAATACCACCAATAGATGCATTTGCATTTTACATTAGCGACAGGCTGTTTACATTATCGCACAGTGTTTGCCTCAATCTATAAAATTCCCCATCTTCCTCTTCCTCTTCCTCTTCCCCTTCGTCTTCGTCTCTGCTCAGCTCTTTCAAGCGATCTCAGTTGTCTTCGTTTTATGAAATGTGCAGATTACACATAATATTCCCCACTCTTTTACATTCTTGGTCTCTGCTTTGAGTGATCTCAGTTGATTTCTTTATATGAAATGTGTGGATAAGATGTTATAATAAATAATGATTATAACATCTGATTATATGATCTGAATGATAACAAATAATATTCCTCAATCTTTAAAATTTCCTAACTGCTTTTTGTGAAATGTGAAGATTGTAGTTGAAAATGAATATTCTTTACTCATTTCGAATCTTTGTCTCAGCTTAACACTTTTGAGTGTTATAATATAGAAATATTCCAACATTTTTAAAATTCCCCAGCTTCTTCTTAGTTACTGTCTCCCTTCAGCTCTTTTAATTGATTTCTTTTTATTAAATTTGTAGATTACAAATAATATTCCTCACTCTTTTACATTCTTGGTCTCTGCTTAACACTTTTGAGTGATCTCAGATGAGTTCTTTTTATGAAATATGTGTATTAACATCTTATCCATAATATTCCTCAATTTCACACTGTTCTTGAGCTGTTTCTACTGATCTGAGTTATTTACTCATTATTAAATTTGTAAATTACAAAAAATATTCCTAAATTTTTAAAATTCCCTAGCTTCGTCTTGGTCTCTTATAAGTTTTTATAAATGATCTCAGTTGTTTTCTTTTTATGTAATGTGTGGCTTACAATTATAACATAAATCAATCTAAATAAATATTAGCACTGTTCTGTTTGATTTTCGACATTAACTTGACATGCAAAATAGATAGATATTGATATCCTATCCTATCCTCTTTGAATTTAAATAATTTATGCCACACAAATAAAATATGTTTTTCTACTTAGCCATTAACTGCATTTGTTAACTTGGTCTGCCTATACTTTGAGTAGAGCTCCCTAGTCTTTTGGTTTATAAGCAGATGCACTTTGTGGCGCATTTGTTGGCCCAAATAGTGCATTAGCAATTCGGTTTGAGGCTGCTGGCCTCGGCTCTGCACCTCGCCAATTGGCGGCAGGCAATCAAAGGCTGTCAATTGATAAGCGCAATTGTTATTGAGCTTGTGCCTTGATTTCGCAGGACAGTCAAATGACAAAGTTCAATGTGTCGATGTATCTCTCTCTCTCTGTGTGTGTGTGGCGGAGTGTGTGGCATGCCACAGCGGGAGCAAACTTATGATAGCTCCAAAATGGAGCTCACAATGTGCACATTAAGCCCACAATGGAGCATGTTGCACTTGACAGTTGCATTCGTTGCGGTCGGCGCGGGAATTTATGGTTTTGATATTTGAATAAAACAGCCAAAAGCAGCCATAAAAGGCTGCCAGCTTCGGCCTAAACTAGCCAAACTAAATGGCCAATCACTTGACCGCGCACTGGCGGCTCATTAAAAGACTTTTGTACTTCTTTGTTGCTGTTGTTGCTGTTGTGTTTTTGGCCAAATTATGAGGCGACCGCACAACTCTATTTTTGCCTTTATTTTATGATTCTTTTTTTCTGTTGTTCGTTTGATTTGGTTTGTTAGCGTAATTTGTTTCTCTCTTCTGGCGGTTCTTTTGGCGCTTTTAGCGTGTTTATTAATTACAATTTGATTCAACACGTTTTGGCTTTTTAATCCGCCAAATCAGCTAACCAAAGGGGCGTTACAATTTCGATTTTTCTTGAGGTCTTGAGGTGGCCAAGGAAAAGACAATCGAATGGACTTCTTTCATAACTACACACCGCAATTACACACATCGAGAGGGGAGAGCGGGAACGGGCAGCAGCGAAAGCTCGATCGCAAGCATAAATAAAATGTGTAAAGCCCATTAAAACTGTCAATTTGTGTGTCGAAGCATGAATTTAATAGACTCAAATACCTAATGCGAATTGAACGCCACGAATAAAACACACATAAAAATCGATGTCTAAATAATAATAAATACAAATAGCAGTCGCCACAATTGCAGAGTTAGACAAGCCAACGATCATAAATTTCAATCAGCTGGCCAACTAAAAAACCATTAAGTATATTTTATAAAATGCATAAAAATTCAATATCTGGCCCAGCGAGCACACATTTCTGGCCTAAAGCAACGCGGCCCAAAACAACAATTGTCTAGTACAAATAATGCACAATAAACATAAATTAGCAATGCCATTTTCTTGTGTTTTTATGCCCCGCAATCAATACGCGACCAAGTGGGGTAGCCACAAACTCTGGGACTGCAAGAAACTGATGCTTTCCGCAAGAATAAAATTACTGAAAGTATCCATTTAATGTGTAATGATAACTTTGCTCATCTTTAGGTTTATAACAAGTTCAAATTTATGGCGTACTTAATACTTTTCTTGAAAGACCAATTTTTAATAATTAAGTTTGAGTCAAAGTTTCCCTCTATTAATATTTATTGAAAACCTTCAACTAGTTTGCCTATTACTTTGTGGATCTTAGTTTTGCTGCCAATTCTGACCAAATTTACTGAAAGATACTGTTAGCATCTATTTAATAACTATCCATCTTATGTCATACTATTGTCTTTTTAAATTGCAATTTTAAATAATTAAGCTTCAGTCAAATTTTCCCTCTATTCTTCTTGAAATCATTTAACTAGTTTGCATACATTTTTGTAGATCCTCGATTTGCTGGTAACCCTTAAAATAGTTGCTGTCAGATTGTAAAAGTATCTAGTTAATGTGTAATAATAACTTGGTTCTTCCTTAAGTTAATTAGAATATCAATTTTATGGCTTGCTTATTCATTTCTAAATGTGCAACTTTGAGTAATTAGATTCAAGTCCAATTATTCCTTGCTTTCTACTTATTAAAATCATGTATCCAAGATTTACGCGCAACTTTCAAATTAGCTATAGCTATCGTGAATGTACAGGGTATCTCTGCACTCCCCTTTTTTGCAGTCATGTGGCATACGTATGCTTAAATGAATTAAATTGGGCTCGTTATGGCCGAGTGACCTTTGCTGGCTGGTAAATAATAGTTAAGTATATGTACCCGAAGACTTTACATTATAAATTGGCAATTGGCAATTGGACATTCGTTTGACAGTCGCCGATTTGGCCAAGTTCACATGGCCAACACATTGTATCGGATTTCGATGTCGATGCCGATGTCGATGTCGACTCCTAGTTCATGCATTAGAAAGTACAGCTTGGAAAATATAATACAAAAAAACAACCGAAACCGCCAGATTTGAATTGGGGCGTGCCTGGGGACGACGACGACGAAGGCGAAGACACACCTTACAAGCAGAGCAGAGTGAGGGGCTCATAATGAGATTTGTTGCCATATCTAAAACAATTGTCAGTGTGCTGAAAGGGGCGTGAAAATTGCAGGGCCTTTAGATACCACACAACAAAAACAAAAACCAAAACAAAAACAAAAAGCACAAAATCCGAGACTGCAACATTTGGGCTGGGTTCTCTCTGGGCCTCTTACTCGAGCTTCGCCCGCTTCTCCACCCTTTGATTCTTAGCGCAGTTCTTCGTGCAATCGTCAAGTGCCATTTGCTGCAGTTGCCAGAGTTATTTTTTTTTAATTAGTTGACGGTTGTTTCATTACCTCTGTCCCTCCTCCTCCCGCCTTGGGTGGCCCGATCTTTGCTGTACTTCGATGTTATTGTCGTAGCTGCTGTTTGGGCGTGCGAACTTTTTTCTTTAATTAGCTAGCATGTTGCTGGAGCTGCTTGTGTTCTGCTGATGGAATGAATTTGACATTTGCAGACCGATTGCGGATTTCAGCGCTGCTGACGCAACCCATTGACGTTGCAACCAAGTGTAATCTATAACATTAGCCAGCTTTCTGACAAGCTCTAATTAATGACAGTATGAATTCTATGCCCTGACTCATTGCCAGAGATGACATTCGAGTTTTATTTATATCCAGGTAGAAGACTATTTTGTTGCGGTTTTTACATTTCATTTCACATTTAATGGCGCCATTATTTGCTGTTCTTCTGATATTTTATGCACGTCCAATTGAAATTGATTGTTTGGTCTTGTAATTAATAAATGGACGCAATTTATTTAAATCAAATATTGATGATTAACAATGTGATAAGCTGTTCGTGAAAATGACTGTTCAACGAGGCGCAAAATAACGTCAAACTGATGCACCCGTTTATTAATAATGCAACCAGAAGAATGCCACAATAATAACAACAATAATAATGCGACAACAACACCAAAATGTCGCAGCATATTTTGTTTAATTTGTGACAACGAACAACAAAAGAGCCCCGAAAAAACGAAAATAATAATACTATTGTTTGCCATTGTTATTAACTGTAGACAACAGCTGCGATATCTGATTAAACAATTAAAAGCGAATGTTTTATTAATAATTGAGTTGCGTTGGTTCTTTTTGTTTTTTTTTTTTGTTTTTCGTGAGTTCCCCTGCCACTCTTTGATTGTTTATTATAAACTGTTACATTCTGCGCGCTTTCAATTATCTAAATTAAAAAATTCCTAACGCTTGTTGTTCTATTTGTTTCTGCTGGCAAAGGGAAGCGCGGGGGTCGGTTCGAGTGTGCTGTGCGCTCAATTTATTTATTTAATGTATTGCATTTTCGCACATTTCACGCTCGTTACCTTGGAAAGGTCGTCGCCGATATGCGAGCGTATCGTACCGGACGCCGACACAGTTGCAGATACATTTCACAATCTGAAGCAGATGCAAAGATAGCAGCAGCAGCGTATAGCAGTATGGGCGACAAATTAACTTGTAAACATCGACTGAAGCCGCAACTCATTTTCACATACTCGAGTACTCGTCGTTCTCGAGTGCTTCGATAACATTGGCATTTTATCAGGCGCATGTTATCGAACTCTTTTGCTGCGTGTGCCTGTGTGGGAGTTGACCTTGGGGGCAGTTGTCATCGGCCTTGACGCAGGTTAACGCCGATGTTAATTGGCAAGCGGCGAACGGGTTTATACGAGTATATGGCAGATCAGCGACAGCTGATAATCCACATGGAATGGAATGACTGCATGTTATTCGCTAATTGAAACGCTATCGCTATTGATTCAATATATTCAATCTACTCCGCTTATTCGCACTCACTCATCGTGATTCATCGGCATCACTTGCACAACTCCGATCGTGAGTCGCGTTGACATTTTGCCGCGACTCTGCCGAAATTTGCATTTAAATCAAAGCCGACAGCTCAGACACCCTCTCGCAAGTCCCCTTGACGGCGTCTCACCTTTTGTTGCTGGCGCCTGAAAACGGAGCTCATAAATTATATTTCTGCCTAATTTCGTCGCTTTGGCGAGCCGCTGGCGGGGAGGGGGGAGGAGGTGAGCTGACAACCGCCCTTGCCGAAAGAAAAGTGAGTGCTACACACACACACATAAATCATTGACGCGTCGTCAGGTATGGAAAAGTCGCCTGCCAGGCACTTAGTCAAAAGGAGATTTTTTGTTGGCGGCACCGCACAGAAAGTTAACATGGAAACTACATAATTCACTTAAATGTCAAGTTTGCCAGCAGCCGGGAAGGGGAAAGGGGCGGGGGAGGGGGCGGGCGCTGGCTAGTAAAAGGTAGTACTACTAACTTGGCTATAAGCATAAGTAGCAGAGGAAATGCTGGTAGCCAACGGCAGCTGCGCCACAAACTGTTCACGTCACTCAACCGGCTCTTGAAAATGTGGTAATAAAGATCCAGCCAGCTGAAGAGATGAAAAACAGACACACACACACACACATATAAACTTGGGCAGCAGGCGAGGGAAGTGAAATTTCACTAAAGCGCTTCGGTCACGATTTATCATCATTGCCGAGGAGCCATTTGACAAAAAGGGAAACATCTGCCCAGCTGAAAGGGGGGGGGGGAGCAAGGGGATGCTGTTGCATTTAGCTCTGGGTTCAAGTTCCAGTCAAGCGGCAAACATTTTTGGTTACATGGTTTAGTTTTTTGCCGCTTTAGTTGCCGGCTCGGCGGCCCCCTCAAACGATTGACTCTCTTCTGGGGATCTGGGCAGCTGGGGATCTCTTGTAGTGCCTGACACTTAACGTGTCATTCGAACATTTTATTAGACTTGACAATGAACTCTTGAACCGCAAACTGTGCGCCGCAAAAACAAAACACAACATTGACAACATGTTTTATAAAAGCTGAAAATCTAACAAAAAATTTAAGTACAATCCCTTGCTGCAACTTTCACATTAAGCCAGCTCACAAACGTCAACGGGAATGGCTTGCAAAAGTTCAAAGGAACAAGTTACGATATGTAAATTCAGTACTTCAATTCAAGTAATCATTCCTTATCTTAACATGTCTTCATATCTTACAATTTCTCATGACTTTCTTGCCAAAAACTAACAAACATTTCCAGTATGGCATTCAATTTGAAAGAACTCTGCTTTTAGCTAAATGAAATGAAGACATATAACACCAATTTGAAGCCACTGAATCCAAATATAAAACAAAGCTTTACTTTGTGAAATCCAATTTAAAAGTATTCGGTTTTCTACCTAACCAAAATTTGTATTCAATAAATTTCAATCAAAGTCTTTTAATAAATTTGAAATACTTCCACTATTTGCTGTAAACATATAACACCAATTTTAATATATTGAATCCATACATCAAACAAAGATTTATATTATGAAATTGAGTTTTAAAGCGTTCTGTTTTCGGCTTAACCAAAATGTATATTCAATAAATTTCAATCAATGCTAATTCACAAATTTAAAATACTTTTACTATTTGGTGTAAATAACATCTGATATAAATTTAAGCTTTTGATTCCATATATAAAACAAAGATTTATATTATGAAATGCAATTTTAAAGCGTTCTGTTTTCTGCTTAACCAAAATGTATATTCAATAAATTTCAATTAAAGTCAATTCAGAAATTTGAACTACTTCTACTATTTGGTGTTTTTGAACCCAAATATGCAGCAAAGATTTACATTATGGAACTCCGTTTAAAGCGTTCTTCTGCATAGCCAAAATTATGAATTTAATAATTTTCGTTCAGTGCCAATTTAGAAATTCTTTGGCACAAATAAGCAAATATTACTTTAGATTTAATTTCACACCAATTTTGTGTTTTGTTTATTTGCTGACTCGTTAGCCATAATCAGCTGGAGGCGCCATTAAATTTGTATGTGATTATAAGCCTTTCATCGCTTAATAGTTTTTCTTGATTTGGCAGCAGTTCTGTTATATTTAATGTAAACACAAGCACAAGCAGATATGTGAACGGACTCTGGCAGACTTTCACATTTCAATTTCCTATACGGACTACCAATCAGTAGTCAGCTTCTGGGCTAATCGAAAAAAGGCACCCACGATAAAATGATGTGGGGTTCGTTCTCAGGTCGAGTGAAAAACGATCTGCTATTTCCCATTTATCAATGCCGCAAAATCGTAGTTTACATTTCTATTCGAATTGTCTTTTAAATGTTATTTTGATTTTATTTCGTTTCTTCTCCGAATCGGGGCCAAAACCTAAACATTTCTCAATGCGCGCGCTGATCGCTTGGCCTTTAACCAGCACCACAGCAACAACAGCAACAGCAACAACTTGGCTCAAATAAATCTTATCAAATTAAGCCGAGACTCCACAACAACCACAACAACAACAACAACAAGCTAAACGTGGGCGTGAGTTTAGAGGCGACTACAAGTGAGAAGTTCGAAGTGGGCGTTCCGCTTGTTTTTTTCTCTTCCCCTCTTTTTTTTTTTTTGTAGGGCTTGTCGAGGTTTGTTGGTTTTTCAGTTTTTATTTCGGGTTTTTGGGGATTGGGATTTGGCTTGTGGACTGTTGAGTAATTGTTAACGACGCGACGTCGAGTTGACCAAGTTAAATGTGTACCATGCCAAAATTGGGCAAATTAATTAAGCCATTTGAAACAATTTTACTTTGGCTTTTGCTTTTTTTACGCTTCAGTTTGCGTTTGCCTTTAAATTGCACTCAAATTAAATTGTTTAATTTAATTTGCTTGAAAATAGTTGCAATTGTTGTCGTTGTCGTTGCCGTGTTGCTTGTTGTTGTTGTTGTTGTTGTTGTTGTCGTTGTTGCTTTGCTTGTTGTTGTAATTGGCAGGCGCATTGCGTTTAAGTGAAAAGCGCTCAGCACGTTTTACTTTTTTTCCATCCAATTCGCTGGCGTTAATTTCCAACTGTCCAGTTTTTGCTTTTCTTCTTCTCAGCGCAATTTACCTCAGTCGGGTATATTGAATTTGCAGCAAGCTTTGCTCAACTTATAACATTTTTGGCAGAGTAATTTCAAGTGCCTCTGAAATGAACATTTTTCTATTGCCTAAATTTTAAAATACTACAAAATGATGACCAGAGAATGCGCGTTAATTTGAATGCTCAAGTAACGATATGCGAACTTATTTTGATGACAAATTTGATGCTTAATTGATTGATGCAAATTCTTGTCAGATTCAATTAATTTCTTTGCAAATTATTAGATTTATCACAGTTGATTGCCTAGATTAATGATTGTAGCTTTAAGAATGACAATGCAACGAATCTTTAAAGCCGACAATTCTCTTCAGTTTCAATTTAATTCTTTGAGAATTATTTTTATTAAATACTAATGGAATGTGTCTTTAAAGATGACAATTCTTTTAAGATACTTTTAATTTCGTTGAACATTATTTAATTAAATAATAATGGAATGTAGCTTTAAAGACTACAATTCACTTTAGATTCTATTAATTTTGTTGAAGATTATTTGGTTTGAAAAAGAAGAATAATGAACAACAACAACATTTTGCTGCTGACTGAAATTTTCGTTGTTTAGAGAAAATTTCGTTGAGTTTCAAAGAATTCCTAACTCATATTTATTGATTGATCTAGCGATTCGCTGGCCGTGTAAATATATACCTTGCAGTGAGCAGATAGAGTAGTTGAGCTTCGTTGGCTCTGGGATTGAGGAAGAAGCTTTGGCACTCGATAGGCCTCGTTTGTGGGCTTTTTATCTGGCATTGCGATGCACGTTTATTTCTTGTTGTGCTTTGTGTTTTTGCTGCTCTGCTCATATTTGTGGCAGGAAGCAGCGCAGGGCCCAATTTATGGAGCTGCCTATGGAGCTGTTGCGCCCCACTCGAGGGCCATCTCCAATTACTGATTGCCCGCGTACCGTGTACCGCGTACCACATGCCACATGCCACACAGCACCACGGCAGCGTGGCTCGAGGCGAGAGAAAGAAATGAAAACCGACTGTTGAGCAGTTGAATTTGTTGCTCGATGTGCCCCGAGGGCTGGCGAAATATTTGACGCTTATTCCATCAACGTCAGCGGTGCGAGGCACAACAATAACTCAACTGATCGATCAAATGTCGTCGAGGAATGATCGCACCGGCGGCTAACTTAATGGGTTACCAGTTCCCAGTTCCCAGTTGCCAGTTGCCAGTTATTTTGGTCAGTTTTTGACACACTTTTCCACACACACACACACACGTCACGGTGGGTTGACACCGATTTGATAAATTACCGAAAGACTTTCAATATTGTGGTAACACCGAAAGTTACGAAAGTCGCGCAGAACCCAAATGGAACATTTCCCGAAACACTTTTCGCGCTCGCAGACGTAGCAATGACTTTCCCCATTGCAGCCAATTAATTTGTCATAAACAAAAGTCCGAGATGGCGGGCAAATGATGTTGTTATTAATGCCTGATCCATGCCGATAAACAGGGGCACCCACAACAATTATAAATAACAACAACGAATTACAATGCAAAAGCCTTCGAATTCGAATTCGAATTCGAAAGAAATGCAAGCGATCCTCAATAGCAATGAGCCACAGCAAATTGCATAATTATTGCTACAAATGAAGCTGGAGCTGGAGCTGGAGAAGAAAGTGGTACCGTTTGAATCGTGATAAAGCGATAATTTTCCCCTGCCGAATGCATTTCACTTTCAGCTCAACAAACAACAGCAACGGCATCGGCCACAGAAATTACCAAACAAACGAGCAACTTTAAATGCAACTGTCGACTGTGCAGCGAGTATATTATTATGAAATCCGATTTGGGAATCGTCCACAAGGCGCCCACGCCAACTGTTCACTGTTCACTGTTGACCAAGAGCGATAGAGACGGCAGATGGCCAGAGCGAGAGCGGCGATCGCTTGAGCTCTCTATTCGGCAGTTCCGTTTTCAAGTCCGAGTTCGAGTTCAAAGTTTGCGCAAATCTGCAGCTTCAACTTCAACTTTGCGTCTGTCTTCAGGTTCAGCCCCTTGAGCCAGACTCATCCTCTTTAAATCATTTGCTCGTTTCGCTCGCCACAACTAAAACAATAACCATAGAGGCAAGTGATATAAACATCAGCTTTTCCTGCTCTGCCCGCTGCACGTCACGAGGCAGCATCTTTTTGACTAAACCGCCATTTCATTCATTCAAATGCGCCACATCATGATCATCAGCATGCCGGTTAACTGACGGAAGCTTATGGCCAAGAGTTGCACTCTGAAAGCCAACAATTTGTATAAAACATGCCAAGCTCTGGGCACACAATTCAATCACAATGCTAGCCAGTTGAACGACGTATGGAGATCGTTTCATTAGCAGCATTTAAAATGCGACAGTTTCTTTTTTTTTGGCACAACAATAACAAAGATCTTTGCGGCTACCGTACGCCGCGGGCTGCGGGCCAGGCCGACAAGAGGCGGCAACTCTGGCCGTCAACAAGCGCGACGAGTGGCAACAAAAAGCGTGCTAATCCCGCCCTACGGTTATTGAGGCAACCCACATACCGAGCGCAGAGTCGTCGCATACCTCATTGAATCGGGGCGCGAGACTTTTCTATTTTGCGATTCGCGCTTCGATTCGGCTTTTTGTTATTACGCGCTTCGGGCTGGGGATTAAGTTTAATTATTTTCAGCTTAATTAATTTACAAGCGGGCGAAACGAAGAAAAACGAAAAAACTGAGGGCCACAGCTATTTTCGCGCGCGTTGACAGCTGCGCCTTTATCTGGGAAATTGGCCAGATGCATCGTCAGACTAATAGAAAAATGCTAGGAAAATATTTGTGCACGCCAGGGCAGGACGCTGGCAGCGGCAGCTAGAGCGGGAACTTGCCACTTGAGGCGCTGCCTTTTTTGGAATTTTCACAGCCGCCAGAGCGGCGACTTTGGCTGGCTTTTGATAACGCCAATGACTTGGGCATCGCCAGCGTGTCTATAAATAGACGCTGGCAGACTCCAGCTCCAAGCCAGGAGAGGCAGGCATGCAGGTTCCTTGGAAAAATGCAGCCGAGCAGCCGAGACTGCGGCTGAGAATGAGGCGTAGGACAAGTTGCACTGAGGGCGCAGGGCTGTGTGGGAGGGCGACGCAAGACGAGACGAGACGAGACGACTCGACGCGCTGCACACAGTTTGCCAGCCCATTCAAAGCGAGCCTCTCTCGAAGCCAGCCCAGCATAGACAGATGCTGTTAAATTGATAGCGTGCGTTGCGTTGTTGCGCTGTTGCTGCTTGCGTGTCTGCAACTCAGAGACAGCAAGAAGTTGCCTGCCATTTGGCCCAGAGTAAAGTGTCGGTAATGTGCTTACGACTCTCTGGGCTGCACCACGATCGCGAGGTGTGTCGTCGCTGCGCCACACATTGTTCTGGCGAAAGGGAAACTAATCGCGGCGAGCATTCGAAATTGAGAATTCGACAAGTCCAAGTTGGCGGCCTCACTTACCCCTAGTGTAGCGCTTAATTGTTAGCATTCTGTCTGCGTTCAAATTACCTGCAAAGAGAGAGAGTAAGATGAACATTAATTGCTGATCGCACAGAATTTGAGCATTGCTCGTACAGCGACCTTTCTCTATGCACAAGGCAAGCTCTGGCCCTGGCAGTGATAAGGTCTAGGTCGCCGCGTCTGCGGGCGCCCACTGCTGCCAAACCCAATCCCCAATCCCCAAGCCCAGTCGGCCAGTCAGCCAGACTGAGTTGGCGATAAGAAATGCCTTTTATTGGTTTTTCCTTTTGACTGGGCTCTGTTTGCTGATTAGCCAGCCGATTGCCGGGGCACAGCTGCAATTTGGGGCGCGGCCGAGCCCCAGCGAGTGCGGCGAGTAGCATGTGTTTATTTTTAGCTGCGCTCCGAGTGCGGAAAACCTCAACTTGCTTGTGTAATAATCATAGATGGAGTTTTAATAAATTCCAATTTGAATACACAGCTCACATTCTCTTCGTGCTCGTCGCGTCTTCGTGACAGCTCTACATAAATTTCGATTAAGCATTTGCTTCTTTTTCACTGCTCACACATTTCCACGACGATTTTCACACCAAAGCAGCGGCAACGCGGTAACGTGTCGTATACGTAATTATTTCAAAAATTTTATGAATTTCGCGCATGCAACAATAATAACAGCATCCGCAAAAAAGCAACGCGGCTCAAACGATTTGAGGAATTTTGTTGAAAAATTGCCATAAATTTGGTGAAGCGCCGCCGCTAAAGTTCAGCAATTAATTATAAACAAAAGCTCGCTAGCGGCAACGGAAAACAAAACGAAATGAATTTCTTTCTTTTACACTGCGGAAAAATTGCGCCCATTTTGATGGCAAATAATAAATAAATTAGATACAAAATATTGTGTTGAGACACACAAAAAGAAAGTCTCTTCAATTTCGATTTCGATTTCAGCTGTTTGTTGTTGTTATTCGATGAGATTTTTGAAAACAACCCAAAAATTGTGCAACAATTTGGCGTTGATAATTTTTTGCTCGCCTTTCAAGGGTTTTTTTTGTTTTTGTTTTTTTTTTTGTTGCTACTTCGATTGATAAATTGTCAATAATTAAATGTTGGCCCATACAAATTGGCGAAGATGCCTTCAACGAGCTGGAACTGAAGCCGAGCTAAATAATTCGCGCCCATTGCCAAATCCAGCCTTAGAGGTATTCAATTGATTGACTGCTCAACATTATGTGTGCTTTTTTGTGTCTGATCTTTGAGTAATTAATCTTTCAACTCTTCGGCGTCACACACTTATGCAATCTATCCGCTTCGCGAGCCAAACAAAAGATGTATAACAGTTTCAGCGCCAATCAATGGGCCAGTTGCAAAACAGTTAACTGCCTGCTAAAAAGCTGAAAGCTTAATGGCAAGCTGGCAGCCTTATGATAGCAATACAGAGTTCCAGTTAGAAAAGTAATTTGCATTTGGAAATCTAGCTCGGGAATATAGTCAAGTTGAAAATACATATTTCTCAAAAAACAATTTCTTTGAATTCTCTTATCCGTGTGCTAATTAAAATGTTCGTTGAATGATGCTATTCTAAATAAATAAGTCTAATTTATCATCAATATATAAGTGTATAACTTGAGCTAAGTAGAGAAATACATTGACAACAACATTGAGAATATCATCAAGTTGCAAATACTTATTTTACCAAAATAATTTCTATGAATTCCCATATCAATGTGCTATTTATATTTTTTGATCAATAGTTATAAATTGTAATTAATATATAAGTGCATTACTTGAGCTTAATAGGGAAATACATCAAATGGAAATAATTTTATGTTAGGAACTCAAAATTGCCAATGTAGTCAAGTTGCAATTAGTTCTATTTTTCATTAATTTGCATTGGAACTATTACTTGTATTCCATTTACTTTTAAGCAATTAAATAAACATTTTTCACCGGTAATTATAATTTATATTGAAGTGAAGTACTCGAAATTGAGAAGTTGCAAATACTTATTTTTTGAATGGTTTCTATAAGAATTGTTGTCAGGTTTCTTTACAACATTTCGCTTTGATCAAATAGAGAAATATTTTAAGCAAATAATTATAATTTTTAAACTTTAGTTGAGAAATATAATCTGAGTTAGAGAGTATAATTTGAGATATAGAAATATATAACATTGAAATTATTTTAAATAAAGAGCTTTAAATTCAGAATATACTCAAGTTGCAAATACTTATTTTTTTAATAATTTTCACAAGATCTGGTATCAGTATTATATTTAAATTTCTGTTTGTACAAATAGACTATGTAATTGAATAATAGTGTATTCAAGTTTTCGAATAAATAGCATCACATTTGAAGCAAATAATTATAATTTATAATCACTCGTTTACATAAACTTTTAACTAAATAGAGAAATGCAAAGAATGAAAATTGTTTGAGCATCACTTGATATATTCTTTGCCCTAGCCAAAACCCTTTCCCTTCCCGATCTGATAATACTGGCATGTCTTAGTTGTTTAATCTCTGACTTCCATCTGCTATTTCTTTTCTGCTATCTGCGATAACATTAAAGCTTAATGCTCAGTTTATCTGCTCTCCGTCATACCTGCTTCTCTTTCTCTCTCTCTTTCTCGCTTCTGCGGATCCTGCTTGGCTCAGCTTACAATATTTGATCGTAATATTTTACGGCTCTCTGTCCCGCTGCCCGCCGCAGTCGCTGCTGAGTCTGTGGTCGGTCATATCGATGTTGCATGTGGAAATTATATGCATTATTAGATATTATTCCTGGCAACGTGGCGGGCAGCGAGCAGCGGGAAGAGTGGGGAGTGAATGTATGTGGCTGGCAACGATTGCCAGTTGCATTCGATTCGCTGCAAATCTCTGCATAGATTCTAACGGTAACCGGCCAACAAAAGACAACAGCAGCAGCGGCAGCGGCAGCAACAATAACAACACGACAAGAGGCAGCCACAAGCAAGACAAACAAACATGTGTAAGCCGCTGCTTAGCAGCCTGACGATCCACCTTCTTCTTCTAGCTGCTGCGAGCCGTGATGCGGCTGCTGTGGCAACAGCAACATCATCGGCATCGACGGCGGCGGCTACCGCTCTTGGTTCGCAGTCGCAGCCTCTTCAGCCAGCTTTTGCCTGGCCAAGTTGTTTAGCAACATTTTGAACCTGTCGTCATGACTTGGCCAAAGTCAAGTTAGGCACAACAACAGCAATGCGGCACACGTGATTTAGTTCCTGTCGCTGCAGCAAACTTGTTGTCTGCCCCCCTCTAGCAAACCCGCCCCCTTTCAGTTGGGGCAAGGCGTAGTGTCGCCTGTGTGTTTTATGCATATTTTGTGGCCATTGGAGCTGCTCGCCTGCTCGCCTGACTGCCTGACTGCCTGACTGCCGCTTATCTTTGGCTTAAATAAATTTTACGCTCGTGTATTTCTTTTCAACGCCAGCATCCGAGACCCAATCGTTGACAACGACACACTGCCCAAATGTCCTCAGTTACCACATTGCAACTTATTTGTGTTGCCAGCGTCGTCGTCGTCGTCGTCGTCGTCGTCGTAGCTGTTGTTGCTGTTGCTGGTGTTGTTGCAACATGCATCCTCCAATCGCTTGGCAAGCATCTTTGTCTGGCTATTTTTCCCAGCTACCCCAAAGTCGGGCTGCTCCCTCGCTCTGCATCATGTTGCACATTGTTTGAATTTATTGCCACATTAATAAAATTTACAGCTAATAAAAAATGCATCGAGGTCTCGCCACGACTCCCACCAAACGCCCCCCCTCCCCGACTTGCCACCAGCAACTCGCCCCTGAACTTGCTTTAAGCTTGACTATATTAAGCACTATACTCGTAAACTGCAAGTTTTTGGTTCGTGCAACTGTTCAGTGAACTTCTGCCACGAACAACGCCCCAAAGTCCTAAAGAAAGCAGCGCTTTCTACAGTTCTGCGCAGCTTGTCTTCGGCTGTCTATCAAGCAGACGAAGACGTTCACTCAACTTGAAGTCGGAGTTGAAGACGCGGCAGCCAACTTGGCCATTTCTGCGGCTGTTTGAATACGAAAATTGCGCAATATTATTTAACAACAACTACAACAATGCAATTGATTTTTGAAAGAAGACTTTGTAAGCAGCAATTACAACGGTACTTGCTTCCAATGAAAGCAAACCAAACGACTGGAGGAGCAGCGACGAGGGCAAGGCAAGGGAGGGAGGGAGCCGAGAGCCGAGCTGGAGATTCCTCAAGCGCAGCTCAAACGAAGCGAGCAAACAAAATGCTTAACAAAGGTCACAACATTGACATTGAACAAGACTTCAAAAGCCTATGTAGCGGGGAGTGGGGGACGGGGGAAGGGGACGTTACTGTTAGACCTTTCCAGTTAAAAATGTAAACATTACTTTGGTAAATGTTGTTTAATATGCAATTACAGGCGACAGCGATGAGTTGGGAGTCTGAGGTCTGGACTCTGGAGTCGGCGGCGCAACGACAATAGACTTGCATTACAATTGCCACATCAGCAGACGCAGGGGGCAGGGGCAGGGGCAGGGGCAGGGCAGCTGGCGAGGTTGCGTCTTTGATTTTGGAGTATACCGTTTTTGGCCAGTCAATCAAAACGTTTAAAATTAAATTATACGATGACAAACGAAAAGAATTTCTCGTTGCCTCCGCTTGCTTGCAGCTTTGCGCTGCTCGTGGGGCATGTGTCAAAAGTTCAACACCGTGCAGCTTTTCAGTGCCCCTTTTTCTTCATCTACATTTTGTACTCTTCGTTCTGGGCTGCGTTCTTTCCACAAATCAATCATTGCTGTCATAGTTTCTTCTCCCCATTGTGCGTCACACATAATTATGCTGTAATTGATATTTTCTTCTGCCCTCCCCGTGTGCCATGCCCCATGCCCCTTGCCCCCTCGCGCTTTGCATACATGTTGTATGTGGCATTATGGTGTACAGTGCCCCTGTCACTCTGACGCTTTTGCCTGGTCCGGGGCGTCGCTACTTTTCAAAAGAAATCAAAATTTGTAACGCCTTTTGATGGCTCGTTCTGCTTTTTCCTCGCCCCTCCCTCTCTCTCTCTCGGTGCGGGTCGCGGCTTTGGGTTAACGTCTTGTCGAAGCTGCGCTTGGTTTGCATAGAGTTCTTTACCACTTCAGAGTTCTTAACGGTACCACGTTGCAACGTTGTTCGAGTCTTTGGTAATTTTGCCACCATAATGCTGTTCTTTTAAATGCATTTTATCAGTCTCCAACACTTTCCCCACAAGTGAAAGTGGCGGAGAATCGCGCAATCAGACATTTGGCGGGCGCATCCCAAAGCCACAGACATTCCAACAATGATAGATCATTAAAGCATTTCGTAGGTGTCCGCGGAACAACATCGAAGCAGTCACGACCCTCTGCGCCGGCTGACCACAGTCCCAAATTCCCCAGCCTGCAGTCTTCAAATTCCCCAACACACAACTCAAACACACACACACACACACACGAACAGTTGAAAGGTCGTGTGAAAGGCTCTTAAATGTTACTTTGACTACGAGAAGTGCAATTTGAATTGCCTAAATGTTGGTCGGGAAAAAGATTCGGAATCCGAATCCGAAGCGAAGCAGTTGACATTGGAAAGGTCTCCGGCAAGTCCCGCAGACAAGAGGGCTTTGTAAGACGGAAATGATTTATGTTTTCGGTGGGAAACGACAATGCAGCTTTGCGTCTTTCGGCTCTGTCAATGAGCTGGTTAAATTGGAGCTCGGGGAAATGATGTAAGCGTCTTGTAAGAATTGAATAGAATTGTGGAAAGAGTAAGCCCAGCTTTACACTATCGATTATGCAATTAAAAAATAGGAAAATTGTATTTATATGCATTCAACATTTTACTAATATTATCAAAATCAAACACTACTCTACTGAATAAATGAGTTATGATATTGATTATGTAATTAAAAAAGGTACAAATTGTATTTAAATGATCTGAAGTTAAACATATTTTGGAAAATATCTCTTGAATATAAATGAATATGTTAGTTACTCTGTAGATTATGTCATTAAAAGAAGTAACAAATTGTATTTAAATGAATTTGAAATATTACCAATTGTGGAATTGTGGAAATAGTAAACCAACAGTTGTACTATTTATTATATAATTAAAAACAAAGAAAATTGTGTTCATATGAAACGAAAATTTTACTTATACTATCAAAATGATTCACCGATCTGATACTAAACAAATTTGGGAAAATATATCTTGAAACTGAATGAGTCAGTTATGCTATTAATTATGCCATTAAAAAATCTAAAAAATTGTATTTAAATGAATTCGAAATAACATCAAAATCATTTACTTTAGTTGCTCATATAGCGTGATGTAAAAATTAGAAAGAATCGTGGTAAGAGTTAGCCAAGAGTTCACCTGTAGATTGTGCAATTAAAAAGCAAGGAAAATTGTGTTTTAGTGAAAATGAAATTCCACTAATATTATCAAAATCATTGAGTGATCTAAAGTTACACATATTTGGAAATTAATGCAACTAAAAGAATGAGTTAATTTAAGTTATAGTTTATGCAAGTAAAAAATGTATAAATTGTATATGAAACTTCACTTGAGTTGTACAAATATTATCAATATATTTATCCGTTTTGAAGTTACAAATATTTAGAAAAGTATCTCATGCAACTCTTTCGCTTTGAGTGAAACACTTCGCGCAGCAATTTGTTGACACTTTGTTCAAGCTGTTGAGCATTCGATGTCAATGACCATTCAATAACTGCCACAAAATAGTTTCGAGTCGACCTCAAGTGCAGGCATGCAACGTGTTCGCATGCTGCTTTCCTTTTCTCAGCCACAATACGACTGTGGCGAGTGTCAGAGTTATCCATCATTAGACTCAATTTGTTGGCTACGCCTTGAGCATGAGTCGGCAAGAACGCGAGGCTCTGACTCGATTCTAACTGCATGACAAACAAAACGTATGCGGGAATAAATAGAGAAGGAAAAGGTCTGACTGCATAATGCATTCATTATAGAGAATTACAAAAAACAAAAACTGTCAACAAGTGAGAACCACAGACAGTAGCCGGGCAAAAACAAACAAGAAGCGAACTCGATTGCAGTTCAATCAACTCGGGAAAAAACTCGGAGCGATGGACCGCGCAGGGTCCATGCTGACCATAAATGTCGCTCCAAAACTGTCAAAATGACCCTCCCCAGACTCCTGCCGTCCTGCCGTCCGTCTGTTCGTCCGTCTGTCCGTCCGTCCGTCTGTGTGTCCGGCGCTGTCTGGCAAATGTCAAACGTTAGTTTTGTAATTAGCTGCTAAACTTGTGACAGACAGACAGACAGACAGTCTGGGAGTCGGGCAGCTGAAGTAGCAGCTACGACTCGCCATGCTGACAATTTGCAACTGTCATTGTGACATTTGGCGGCAAGTCGCAAAAGTTGCAAAGCTGCAGAGTCGCTGGGGTTAATGACAACGTCGCCTAACATCTCGCAACACATATGACAGCTTCAACACACACACACTTAGACTCCTCGACTCATTTTTCTTATTGATAGTTTGCTGTATCCCTCCGTCGCGACTAGCCTTGAAGTTGCGCAAAATGTTGCGGCACAATTCACATTTGTGGCCGTAAAAATGTCAATGAAATTCGCCGGATTGCTTTTAAGCGAGCTGACCAAAAATATTCATCGACTTGCCAACTATTTATAGCTCTCGGCCGAGCCTCAGCGCTGTCGACAACAAGTCGCTAGTTGGCAATGCGATAGCTCAAAAGCAGTGAGAGGTGCTTTAATATTATTGGACATGAGTTGTGCTGCTACTTGTGGAGCACTCAACGGCACCAGGTTGAGCACATAAATATCCACAATTTACCAAGCTGTCTGTCTGTCTGTCTGTCTGTCTGTCAGAGAAAAACACACTCAGCAGTCGTAAATAGACAATGCTATGGTCGCCCTGAATGCCAATCTCGCCATTGGTTTTTAATGTTTCGTGCAAGTAGCTGGCAAAGAATTTGAATTCACTTTTCAACGCATTGAGTGACAGCTGTGGTCACTCTAAAATGATTTGACTAAAGTAATGTATGGTCACTCTTCAGACAACGCAGTTTCTCGTGTTGTGCTTGCCGTTTAGTGTAGCATGGTCACCCTAAAGCGCTGATTGAAATCGCCATCGCTTCGCCTCGTCTCCATCATCGCTTCAAGTTGCGTTAGGTCGTCTGATTAACCTTATTCGACGCGCTTTCCACCGTTGCTTGGGGTAGTCACTCTTTCACCTCACTCCCTTTCTCTCTCTCTCCCTCTCTCTCTTTCCCTCTCTCTCTTTCCCTCTCTCGCTCTCTGGGAAGGCAGGAAATGCGCTTGCCTGAGCAATTAAATAGCTGAAATCGGGTTCTTTTTAACTCACTTCAATCAGCTCTTCAGCACTTCGCACTTCCCATTTCGATTAACACATTCACCCCAGTTTGGACGGTCGGACGCAATCGCAGCACTCTGGCCACACTAATCAACAGCAATTAAAATCAATTAAAGTGCACTGCAGAGCAGACAAACAATTTGTCTGTCCGCGCAGTGCTGCACTGCTCTGGATTCCCATTCCCCCTTTTTGCAACTTCAACTGCAACTCCCGCAACTCTTTCAATGGCAGAGTGCAACGCAGATTTCCCCATGCCACCGCACCGCCACCTCGCCGCGTGCTTCACAGTTTTCAGCTGTCAAATCAGCGCCTGGCCCCGTTGACATTTCTATTATGTCAGTCAGTGAGTCAATTGCAAACTTGCAACGCCAACACGGAGTGAGAGCGAGAGAGCGACTGACTGACTCTGCGAGGCGGAATTAAGAATTCTAAACACAAGCTTCAAGTGGCAGCGCGCGGTGGCTCCACATGCCACACACTGTCCGTCAAATGTTAATGACCAGCGTCGGCTCGCTGCGCACGTCTAAAAATAAAGCAAGCGCCAGCAGCCAGCAGCCAGTCTCCAGCTGCAGCTCCTGCTGCTCGCTGGCGAGGCGTCTGCATGGCGAATTAGGCGCAGATTAAACGCAGCCCAGGCTGGGAAAACGCCACTCTCCGCTCGCCACTCTCCGCTTGCCGCTTTTCGGGGAGTGAGCGTATCAAACGGCTGGCATCTGCAACTGAATTTGACTTTAATGCGCGTTAATTACGAGACGCAAACTTGACCAGGCACAAGGGAAAAGCGCTTCTGGTCTTTCGCATTAGCTGCGCTTCCAGCCGCATCGCGAAGGTCAGTCAGTGCACGACGAGTGAACCGCACTCAACTGCAACTGCACTGATCTGATGTGATCTCTGGCAGCCAGATCCGATCTGGTCTGATCGCCTCTGATGGAAGGCTATAGCGCTTTGTGTGGTTTCCCAATACTGATTCGACTGCTCCACTTCCTCCTCCTCCTCCTCCTCCTCCTGCTCCCTGGCCAGCCATATATAATGCAGTGCGTCAGTGCTCTGACAGCTTCGTGGAACGAGTTGGCAGCACGTTCCAACCCCGACTTGCTGCTCTGGTGTGACTTTTGGGTGTCTGCGCCAGCGACGCGCTTTTCTGACAGCTCCCAGCGCGGCTGACTGGCGGGGGGAGTGCGGGGAGAGCAGGGAGACTGTGCTCTTTTTGCATAAATGCATAAAAATTGTTTGCCATTGTTTGCAGTTGAATCGACATGCGGTATTTTTCATTTCTCGCAACTCTTTTTTTTTTGTTTTTTTTTTGTTGTTTGTATTTTGGCTGCTGCCAGCAGTCGAGCTGTCAAAATATTGAGCTGCCTGTGGATTCCGGTCGAATGTTTTGCACTGACAGCTCAGTTATATTTATGCGAGTACACATATTTTCAATTGCAGACAAGTTTATAATTGAAAACTCTGACAACCAAAACGACTCGCACACACAACAAAAAAGCAGCCAACTTTGTAGTTGCGGCAATTTAGGAAGTACAACTGAAATGGATTAAATTCTACACGCGTTTTCCCAACTGTTTTTTCCGAGTGAAAATAGTTGAAAGTTGAGTGCGAAGTTTGCCAAAACTCAGACGAGAAAATACTATATTTTTTATCTTAAATTAAGATGGAGAATCTTTAGTTAATCTTTATTACTAGAGAATGCTTTAAAAGTCATTAGACTTTAATAAAATGCAGTTGAAAATCATGAATTATTGCAATCAATAAGAAAGCTTTCTTCTGTTTATATATAATAGAATATAACACAATAAAATATCTTAAAGCATTATTTATGAAGCACAAATACTAGCTATAAATATCTCAGAAACTGCTGGAAAACATTCTGAAATTTAGCCAAAACATGAAGAATCTTCAATTGAAATATAGGAAACTAAAGTGTGGAGTTATCTTTAAAATCTGTTTATCTTTAAGCAGTCAAAGAGACCCAATCGTAGCTATGACAATAGCTGCTATAAGTGGTTGTGAAGCCATGCTTAATCATCTGACAATCAGTTCTACGCATTGTTTGCACTGCATGCCACGAATGTTGAATGTTGCTGCTTGCCACAAGCATTCTCATTTGCAGTTGCAACGTGGATGGGGGGGGACTCGGGGTTAGCTGCACAAATTATTTGCTTTTCTCACAACATTTCGAATCACTGCAAACAGAAGATGCAATAGCCGAAAAGGTTTCAAAGTGCGCAGAGCGCCTCATAAGCCAAACAAATGCAACTGCAACAACAGCACTTGATTCTAACTGTGCTGGGCACATTGCGCAAACATTTGAGGCGACTCGAAACGAAGTCAGAGTCCAAACTGTATGCAAATATTTGCCTAAAGTCCGGAGTTCGAACTGCGCTCAAGCGACCAATCGGAAAATTTTATCAGCTTCTTTGTTTGTTCCCAGTCGGAGCGAGAGAAAAAGAGAGAGTGGGAGAGAGAAAGGGAGCTAGTTATTGTCGAATTTTGATAGCAGTTTCGTTTCCAAATCTGCGCCGCGTGCTCTGCACACTTCAAAGCCAGCGTCGTGCAGTCTGTCGTCCCGCTCTCTCCCGCTCTCTTTTGTTATCGCGCGCACTTTGTTCCATTCCGCTTTATGAGCCGTATTTGACGCATTACAATTACCGCTAACACTTCCCACCCGCACAACACACGCACCTCTTCCCGTGTTTATGACTTGCATCCGTAAAAAAAAGAGCCGAAGCCGAACATACGCTTTGTGTTCTCTTTATTCCTATCTCGCATCTACTGCTATCTGTGCCTTCATATCCGTTTTTATAGCCCATTTCCCACTCTGGCTAGTTACACGCGCAGCTTTTTTCTTTTGCCTCTCTTTCGATGCTTTCCTTGCCAGCAATGACATTTTAATTGCTTTATTGCATTTGCCTTTTTTTCCTCCCTTTGGAGTTTAGTTTTTTTCTTCTACGCTTTTTTCGGCTGTTTACTTTGTGCTTATTGTCGTGTGCCGCCTTACGTCGCGTGTTACGTCATTTGCGTAATTGCAGCTACGCCGCAACGCGAGAGAAAGACAAGAGCAACAAAGACAACAAAAAAAAATCTCTAACTTGAAGGCAAAATGAGGTCAACATTGTTTTGGGCCATGTTTGTTGTCGGTTGCCGGTTGGCGGTTGTCGGCTGTCGTTGCTGTTGTTGTTGCAGTCAATTTGAAATTATCGGTCAACGTTTTTGTCTGCCGCTTGTCAAAAATTAATCAGATAAATATGTCACACGACAATATCTCGAGCGACTCCTACGCAGAAAAGGTCAAGCTGGTTTATGTGAAGCAAGGCATGAGAAGTGGGCAAAACAACACTAACACTAACACAATAACATAATTAATTGCTTAATGGAAAATTTTTGTACAACTTACAACAGCGTTTTACGATCGAATTTGCATTAGAATTCTTGTCTGCAGTTATGCTGCGTTCCGTTTGTTCGTGCTCTCAATATGCGAATTCCAGAAATATTTGCAGCTAAAGTGAAAATATGAAGAACACGCGGCGCGAAGAAGAGACTGCAGAGCAGAGACGTTGGCGTCGACGTCCGAATGCGCGGAAATGAAAAAGTGCACTGTGCACGAGACGAATGAAAGGCAGCGAGCGCAGCAGCAGCGGCAGCAGCAGAGATCGCAGCAAGAGATCTGCGCACGAAGTTGTTATTGCACTTGCACGCAGAGCCGCACACGAAGAGAGAGAGCGAGTGAGCGCGAGAGAGCGCTGGCTGTAAGCCGGTGTGCCGGCTTAGGTGAAAGAGCGCACGAGCCAAAATGTTGCTGAGAACGCTACCAACATGTTGCTAAGCCTCGATGTTGCTAAGCCAAAGCAAGCGTGATTAAACATTGAGTTTTCAACAAATATTTATTGTACAACGCTAAATTAAAGTGTGTTTCAGTTGTGCGTTGTGCTGAACTGGAGCTGGCTGCAAATTCCAAGCATTTCCCACAGCCAAGAACCAGGCTAATAATCGCAAAAATGAATGTTGACGACGAAGGTGATGATGACGTTGATGATGCCACCTTCCCCGCAGCTAATGAGAACAGCTCATCAGCAGGTGAAGACTGCCGACTGCCGTCTGCCGACTGCAGACTGGCTTGGTCCGGAAGCCTGAGAAACTTTTGAATTGTTTCATAAAATGCACAAAGTTGCACTTAATTGTGTCAGACAGAAATGACAGGCGTGTTGCAGCAGCAACAACAACTGCGACGATGGCCCAAAATGAAGCCGTTTTTGTAGACAGTCTGCTGCTCTTGCATTTCCATCTCCATCTGCTCTGCATCTGCATCTGCAACTGCATTTCCATTTCGATTTCGTCTCTGTGGCAGCGGCAGCTGGCATCAGGTTATATGCTAATGCCAACAAGGATCTTGCCTCGCATCGCATCGCATCGCATATATAATTTATGCGCTGGCTTATTGGCAGCTGTGGCAGCCACAGAGTTGCCCGGCTGCCCGGTTGCCCGGCTGCCTGTTGCATGTGGATTTGCATAAATTTCATATGCAACATGTGGCCGCGAGTGGGCGACGTCTTTGACATTGTGGCATAAAGCAGCGCAAATGCAACTTGAACTTCAAGAAGCCAACGCGACGCCAAAATAGACATCAACAAAAATACAGCGACTCCCAGCAAACAACAAACTCAGCAACAGAAACAGAAACAGAAACAGAAACACGGTGAAATTTTGCAGCACGACCTCGTTTCGCGGCACAAGCGCAGCGGGCGGCAGGGGACGAGCGGGGGTGGCAAGGTGGTCGAAAATATGAAAAATATGTTTGTCGATCACTGAGCTCCAATCGAGCGATCGAGCGAGCGATCGATTATGATCAACAGTTCGCTTTTAATGAGTTCGCGCGCCACGGCGACAGTGGGTAGAGGGAGGGGGAGGGGGAGTCCGTCAGTCAGTGGCAGCGTCCACAAGCAGGTCACTTTTTGTGGCATGAGAAAGGCAGCCACTGAAAGTAAAAGACAAACGCCACAAACGACTTGCCCTCTCTCTGCCGCGCTCTTCACCCCCTCCCCCCCCTGCGCTGTGGCTGTGGCAGACAGGATGAGGAGTCGGCCAGTCAGCGCGCGACCCAATTTCGCTTTTTAATGGGGTGCCAAAGGCCGCCGCGCATCGCCATGTGCCAAAAAAAAGAAGCGCGATCGATCTTCGACCAGCTTCAACTGCAATTCATCTTTATTATGCGCGCTGGATTCTCTCGAGAGACTAAGAGAGAGAGAGAGAGCGGGGGGCACTTTGATTTTCGCGCTCAATTAATGTTTACGACAAGTGATTGTGTCGCGGCGATAACTCAGCGCTCAACGCTTTGCGTGCGCGCCTCAGAATGTTGCATAGAAAGTTTTGTGTTGCGTTGCGATTTGAATTTATGTGGCACGCTGGCATGTGAAAATCAAATCTTGATTGATGTTATGACTGCGGCGACGGAATCGCATTCGAAATCAAATCGCGCCACAGCGCAAGAGAGCGAGCGAGCGAGAGAGAGAGAGAGAGAGAGAGAGAAGGCAGATCAGTGAAATGAAACCGCTTTAAAGCTGCCACTCGCCGCAGACTGTGTGGGCAAGCGAGTCGCCTAATCCAGATTCAGATTCGGATTGGGATTCTTGGCCAGCTTGCCACATTCGCGCGCGCCTCGATATCCTGTTGTGGGGCATGCAACGCCAGCCGGCGCGTGCCAAATCCCTTCGAGCCGCAATTACAAAGCTGTCTTCGGCAGCCAATTTGGCAACAAGTCCCTAAATGGCCAGCAGCTGGCGCACTTTTGCACCCAATCGCCCCCGTCATCGTTGTTGCATGTGGCAGGCTTGACCACAGCAGCGCCGCCATTTGAATTGAGAGATTAAAACGCGCTGCAACACTCCCCCCACCTTTCTTTCCCACCCACGCCAGTTGCTGCCACCTGCGCTTGCAACAGTTGCGCACACTTTTTGCAGGCAGTGTCATGACACGAGCACAGCGCCAAGTGAAAGCAGGTTAAATGCAAATAAAATTCTACGCCGCTACGACGCTATCCACACTTTATGCGATTCATCATTCATTTATTTAAAAACCGAAACCTTCGATGCCTTCGACGACGTCGTCGTGGCACGCCCCATTTTGTGGGGCGTGGGGAGGGGGGTGCGCTCTCCACTTTGATTGCCGTTGATTATCATTATTAGCCAGTCGGCTATGCGCTCATATTTGGCTAACATGCGGGTCATTTGTTCCCCAAATTGTTTCGTCATTTCGCCGCGAGTTCAGCGAGATAGAAAGTGCCAGCTGAATCAATTGCGGCCCAAAGTTACCGGCCTAAATGTTTTCACCATCAAGGCCAATTTATAGCAACTTACATTCCAAAATTCCCCAAATCAATTTCAATTTCGATTTAAAGCATAGCTCGACTATCAAGCATAATTTCTTAAATTGCAATTTAATTCAATTAGTCATTTCTTATTCTAGCAACCTGATTTTAACATTTCTTGTGAAAATGATTCAGTTTACCTTCAAGTTCATAATGCTCCACAATCATATTGTTGTAAACCTTTTGATAATAATTATTATTTGCATTTCTAACTCGTTTGAAAATATATTTTACATACATTTTTATGGTTCACTTTGCCGATTATTCCAATTTTGCTTTCATTTTCAATAATATTTTGTTTATGAATAAAGTTTTGCAAATTTGTGTATTTTAGTATTTACTTTTCAGAAATATGTGTAATCATATTAAGTTTGTAAATTTTATTTTTGATGAATTGTAAAGAATTTGAGAAATACTTTAATTTTTTTCTTCCTACATTTTTGCCTATCTTCCAATTTGTAAATGTTATTGGAATTGAATTTTAAAGAACTTTATAGAAACCAGTTCAAAATATGATTTTCATAAATGTCTTCAAATCCTTTGAACTTTTAAAGTTTACTTTGTTGTTAAAAACCTTTTGCAAAAATACTTTTTTTTTGCATTTCACAAATACTTGTAATTCTTTTCAATTTAATTTAAAATTAATTTTAAATAAATTTAGAATTTACTTTGCCTTTTATTAATTTTGCATAACATAATAATTTCTTTATAGTGAAAATGACTAGAATGAATTTAGTTTTTTCCCCGACTTTATTTAACTCTTGTAAGCTTTAAATCGTAAATTTTTTTTGGAATTTAATTTTAAAGAACTTTGTAGAAAACATTTTCGAAATATTCTTTTTGCAAATTGTTTAAACTTGGAAGTTTTATTGGAAATTTTAAAGAATGTTGTATAAAATATGATGAAAACTTACTTTTTTGTCGTGTGCTTGCAATTCCTTTGAAATTTTCAATTTTATTGAAAATAAATTAAAAATATTGTTGAAACAATTTTTAAAATTATGCTTTTCGCTTATGTATAGAATCCTTTTGAACTTGAAAGTTTATTGGGCATTAATTTTAAATCAAGTTAGCTGCTTTACTTCGTCATTCATCAAATTTTCATTCATAATATCCTTATAGTTCAAATGGGTTGAATATTAGACTTTCCCTGATTTCAGCTCATTTTTGAGCTGTTTTCAAGCTACTCAAAGCAGATGCAAAATGTGACCTCCAAGAACGCGCAGCACTAAAAAGCAGCTAAATTACTGCAGTTTTTTGTGAGTCCGCAAAGTATTCTGAACTTATCTTGCTGTGCTGCCGGGTTTGCAGAGTTTGTTATCCTTTATGGCAGGCGCTGTGAATGACAACAGGGCAAGTGTAACAAATCGCATAACGTATTTAGGCTGTGAATGAGCAGGTGAGGCGGCTACCTGGGGAACTGCGAGAAACCGCGCCCGAGAAGCACTTAAGCGACGTCGCGACGTGCTAATGATTTTCGGTGGTAGTTGTTGTTGTTTGTTGTTGTTTGTGTGCTGGCAAAAGGTAAATGCACTAGGCGATGCGAAACTGGGAATGGGAATATTGAGTGCGGGACATGAATGAATGTGAAAGTGTTGCGAGATTTATGGGATGAGGCAACACCCAGGCGCAGTCGCAATTAGCTCACGGGAAAGTGAAATGTTCTCAACGAAGTGCGGACAAGTAGGTAGGGCCAAACACAAGAGCGAGAGCGAGAGCGAGAGAGAGAGAGGGGAAACACTTTAACGCCCGAGTCTCATAAATCACAAGCGACGAGCGGAGTCCTGGTGTCGTCGTGTGTAGTACATGTCAGCTGGCCAGTTGGCAGAGCTGTCACAACAGCAGCGGCCGAAATGTGAGTAACGGCTAAATAATAATGCTGGCCCGAAACACAGTCCGGCTTAAGGTAAACGCCACGAACTGAGCGCTCATTTATCATAAGAGCGGGCAGGGCCGAGTCTCTGCAGCTGGCCGAAATGGGGTCAGGCACACAGGAAGCCCGTCAAGTGTCGCCAGCGTCGTCGTCGTCCTCGGCGTCGTCGTCTGTGCAGCTCTCTCGCCAAATGGCTCAATGAACTGTAATTTGAGCGGTCGGCAATTTTGCGAATTCGATTGCGAATGCGAATGCTTATGGCCCGAGGTGTTGGCCACAAACAACACGGGCTTAATTCATTGACCAAATTGGCCAGCGCAGAGGCGGCCAACCACAAGGAAGAAGCGACAGCGACAGGAAGGTTGCCTCCTCTCCCTCGCCCTCTCTTACTACCTCTCTCTCGCTCTCTCTGTCTTTGCTGTGTGGGTGCGTATGTAATTTAAGACTTTCTCGCTGTTTATGTCGTTTTGGGGGGCGAGACTCGCAGCTTGCAGAGCCCACCAGCTGGCCTCATACAGGCTCCCTCAGGCTGCCAGCTGCTTGCCCCAACTCCTGCTTCGTGTTGCAGCAAGCAGGTTGAGTAAGCCGCCGACTCAAGCAGTGATAGGTCAGCGAGTTATCGCATAAAGCACACATTCTGTGAGGACAGCCAGAAAAGATTTTGCGAGTGGGCGTAGTTTGAGCTATGAATTTCCCCACTATCGATAATATATCGATGTGTGCACAGTGCAACAGCAATGTAGCTAAAGTTGTCAAGTAAAGAAAGGTGTAAGTAAGTTTTTAAAGCATAAGCAAAGCAAAGACATAAAGTATGTAGTATCGCTTGCTATCTAGTGAATAAATCTTGCTAACTCACACACCAACTATCGATAGTTCAGCTCCATTTTGCCACTATCGCAGAAATCTCTCTCTCTTTCTCGAGTGAGAAATAACCAAGAATTAAAGTATGTACTATTGCTTTCTATGTAGTAAATAAATCTAATCAGTGCCTGAGCTCACACACAAACTATCGATAGTAGAGCAATATGTCGCCACTATCGCAGAAATCTCTTCCACTTTGTGGAGGTAGAAAGTGAGAATCGAGAAATAGTGTATGTAGTATCGCTCTCTTTTTCTATTAAATAAATCTAAACTGTGTCAGAGTTAAGCTAACTCACAAACCAACTGTCGATAGTACAGCTACATTTCGCCACTATCGCAGAAATCTCTTCCTATCTGTCTAGAGAGAAATTGAGAATCGAGAAATATAGTGTATGCAGTACTGCTTTCTATGTAGTAAATAAATCGAAACTGTGCCAGAGTTAAGCCAACTCACACACCAACTATCGATAGTAGTGCAACATGTCGCCACTATCGCAAAAATCGCTCCCTCTCTCTCTCTCTCTTAGGCGTTCCAGTTTCGCTATCAGTTGCTTTGAGCTATCGGCGTTGTCGCTTAACTGTTCTCGCAAGCGGTAAGTCACCGTAAAAACAAAGTTGCGACTAAGTTGAAAGCAGTTGGCAGCTCCGCTAAAGAGTCAATTTATGGCACTGCCAAATGACAAAAGTCCATTAAAATTTGGCAGCCGGAACCGCATGAAAAAGCAAAAACCTACAGAAAGAGAAGAGAAGAAAACCGAACTCACACATAAACTGTCAAAATGAGCGAGTGCGGAAAACTGGAAAACACTGTTGCACTGTGTGGGAAAACCGTTGGAAAAACACGTCGCTGTTCGCCTGTCACAGCGCGTCGTCGAAATGGAAAACACAATTAGATGACCTAATAAATATATTCGGATGCGCACACAGCGACATCGACAGCGACAGCGACGGCGACTTGGACGTGGACGTGGACGTGGACATGGACGACGCAGCGAAAGCCCAACAATGGCAACACGAAGTGGCAAGCACAATTTTTTGGTAATGCTCAAATTTGTATGGGAATTACCTTGACTCGCCGGATCGTGAACGTGTCGGAGGGCAGCAGACAGCAGTCAGCAGTCAGCAGGCAGCAATTTTGTAGCGTCTAAGCCTTGCTCTGCTGGCCCTGGCCAAGAGCGTCCTCATTGTGCGCCTTTATTGGTGCAGCGTTGCAGCAGCGTGACTTGCTGACGCTGACGCTTCCACGTTGCGGCCTTCTAATGTTTTTGGTCATGGGAAAGTGTCGCTGGCAGGCATGAGGCGACCGACGTTGCCTTAGAATTGTCAAGCAATTGCACAAAATATATGCACGAATCGCAGTGAAAGTTCAGCTACGGAAGTCCAGCCATGATCGCAAACTCAACTTGTCTCCGAGCAGCTTCTAAAGTGTCTCTGCGAAGGGCTTTCAATGGGCAGGCGAGCAGAAAAAAGCCAAATAAAAAAACAGGAGTTGCCTTAGACTGCTGTCGGCGGGCATCTTTGCGAAACGAGATCGATGCGCATTCAATTAACCTGCTTTCATTTGTCACAATTACTCAGTCCCAAAACTTTCAAAACGAAAAAAGGGGAGCAGAACCGATCAGCAGACTCGAAGATTCTCTAGAGCAGCAGAGCAGTCATAATGATTATGAATTAGCATTGGACACAATAATAAAGTTGTGCTTCATACTTCATACAGCAACGACTGAACTGTCTACAGAAGTCATGAAACCTAAGTTTTATTCAAGCAGTCACAACACAAGTTTCCACGAGGAACCTAAGTTTTGAATACTAGAATGATTGTGTAGTAACTAAAGAAGATTGTCTTATAAGGCTGATAATTGGTTATCTTAAAAGATCAAATACTCCTTATATGTACTTATTTCTTTCGTATTAAGAGAAAAGTAAAATAAGTACAGCATTTTAATAATAATGAATGCTGTTATTAGAGAAACTTTTTAATGAGCATTCCAGTTTGATAAGCGCGTGAAATTTTCTTAAATTACAAGTTTGTTTCTGTCTCGTGTGCTCATTACGAATACAGTTTAAACTGTTCTAAAAATGGCAAAGTATCCAATATTAAGAAACAAGTTTAAAATTAAATATATTTCGATTGAAAGTTAAGTCGGCATTGAAAAGAAGTGACTGCCTGGACCAAGTCAACTGTTTAAGAAAAGTAGTAAAAGCTGCTTGCTGAGAAAGATTTTTGCTGAACTAGGAAGTGAAACCCAGCGCACAAATGTGTATCTCCCCCTCTCCCTCTCTCTTCTGACTCGTTTAATTGAAAGTTGCGCTACCATTTTGCCCTTAATTTAGTGACACTGTTAGCACGGCCTGCAGTCGGTTGGCATCTTATCAGCATTCAATGATTATCAGCTGCCATTAAGTTAACATTTAACTCACGTTCGCAGAGTAGTCGCAAGAGCAAAAGAGAGAGGGGGGGCAGGCTCCTTGCGGTGCCTCTTTATCGTCGCATTCATCTGCCTCATTTATCATCATCGAGAAATGTGAAGCGTGTTGAGTTCGCTTTTGCTACGGATCGCTCTGCTCCACTCGATTGGGGGCTCATTGTTTGGACAGGCGTTCGCTCGCTCTCTCGCTCACTCGCTCGCTCGCACGTTCGCTGCGCTCCAACAGAGTTTTGCCGACCGCCGCTTGTCTGACCCACATTGCGAGCGGCGCGAGATAGAATGCGATGGAGCAAGAGGCAGAGAGTAGAGAGCAGAGAGATGACTTCCTCGAGACCATGCGGTCTGTCTGTGTTACTGTGTTTTTTTTTTCGGCTGTCGCTTTTCAGTGATAAATATATGTTACACTTTTTTACTGTTATTGCGCCCCGCATGTGTTCGCGTTTCTCCTCGTTCGCTCGTTCGTTGGTTCGTTGGCTCGTCTCTTTTGGCGGGGATCTGGGAGCGAGAGTGTGGCGAGAGCGAGCGCAACTCTTCCTTTCAAATGCATTGGCCATTAATCGTTGCGTCTGGTTTTCTAATTAAATTGCGGCCAAGCTGCATGTGGGTGTCCCTCCCCTCCCCCCTCCACGATAATTGTTCTACAGCGCGAGAATTGTTTGGGATAATTGAATGCGGACTTTTACTTTGCATACCCCGTTGCCTATTTTCGGTGAGGTCTCATCACTCCACGCCAAAGTGGGGCACTTAGATAGAAGCGTAGTGGATTCTTTTGCCGTGTGGGTGGTCCATCATTAGACGGTTTATCTGGCCAGTATCTAGACCCTAGCAGTGCGCTTAAGTAGCAACATGCCCAGCAATTACCGCCAACATATAAATTCGCGAGCGAGCAGCGCTCAAAGGAAGCGCCAGAATTTGGACCAGATTCTTTATCATATCTGCGCACATATATTTATATATATGTAAAGTTTTTCGGTGTAAGAAATTCCCCGACAGCAGAACCGCAGACCACGAGCCCAGTTAGCAGCGTTTCAACTGTTTGGCTGATTGTGTCAGCGCGATAGCAGTCGAGTGAGAGAATGGAACGGAACTTTGCGGCTGTCGCCGTCAAACAGCGCGATTCCCAGTGCACTTCCTCTGCCCCCCCCCCCCCCCCCCTATTGTATAGTGGCTTGTGGCGTGGCGTGAAAGCGCAAATTCTGATTATAAACCCCAAAAGCAGCTGACTAGCGACTGTAATTTATAGACTAGCCTGCCAGACAGTCAACGCTCAAGCATCTTTTCCCCCCATCTGGCAATCTTTGGCAACTTCCCCAACGCTTTTCCTTTTCACTTCCTATCGCCAGCACACAGGGAGAGAGCGGGGGCCAGTTGCCTCCCTCGAAACTAAGCGCGAAAAACATTTTATGTGTTGTTTTGTGTTTTTATCGGAGGGGTTTTCGTTTCGTTTTTTTCTCATAATAAATTTGCGTGGTTTATCCTGCGGCTGCTGGCAAATTATGGTTCTTAAATTCTTCTGTTGTGCCAGTTGTTGCACTGTTGATAATGTTTGCCAAACACGAAATGAAATGCCCATAAAACTCGCCGCAACTCCAACGTTCAAGTCCACGCTCTCAAACTCGCCTTTTAGGCACTTTTTTTCCTCCATTTTTTTTTTTTTAGCCGAATTTAACGGAAATAAATTGCCGAACCAATTGCACGCTCTTTAAAATATACACAATTTCTGTTACTACTTTTTGGTTTACTAACTGAAAACTATAATGTTAAGAGCCCGCTTGACTGCTGCGGGGCCAAATGGAAAATTGATATTGTAACACAATGCGATGGCGAAAGATATAAATGCGAGCTGCGCAATTTTCGCATATTTATGCGATTTCCAGCAACTCAGCTAGCCAATTGTTGAGCCTCCAGATGAGTTTAAGAATCAGTCCCCACTTTACTGCTTTATAGTCGGAATGCATATGAAAATTTTTAACATTTACAACTTCATAAAAAGCGATCATTTAAAGCAATTGAAAGCTGCTTTGAGTTTGCGCAAATCTTTGTTATCAGAAGCATGTAAATTGCTGCTTGCAACTGCATTGAAAACAATCGAATTTTATATTTAGAACAAAAGCACTTTGTCTCACTGCGATCGTAAATGATTTGTAATTGAATAATTCGATAGAGCAGCGTTCTTAATGCGCCAAGTGCGCATAATTGAGTTGCATAAAAGCAATCAATCAATTTAAACCAATAATTGAATGTTTAAAATCTATTTTTCAGCATCAGCTCGCACTAACTGTCTTCATTTAGATCAAGTTAAGACCACGCATCTGGGTCAATTGTGTATTGAGACGAGGAAAGCATTTGTTGCCTTCGTTTGCTGTCAATTGCAGTCAATGGCTGAGTTTGGGATTTATATCAGTTGCACATTAAAGCCTAACTGCATTGCAGAATAATTAAACAGACAGAGAGATCTGTGGTAAATCCTGGTGAAGTTTAATTACCCAGTTTGGCCAAATGTTGTGTTATTGTTGCAGTTTTGGCCAAACGATTGAGCTGCTCGCTTGTTGTGGCCAATTGCAGTTGTCATTAGCAGTTGATATGCCATTTGGCTAACAACCACTGTCAAAATATGCTTATTTATTGTAATAATAATTCATTTGATTAACTCCACTTGGACCCCAGAGCCAGCCAGCCAACTAAACGCCCCATTAGCCTTTCTAAACGCAGCCAAAGCGACTCGATTCGGGGGCTCGGGTTGGCTCCAAAATGCGCTCACGTTTAAGTTGTCCGAAATCCGACATGGCCTGGGATGTGGATGAGGATGGAGATGTGGCTGTGGCTGTGGCTGTGGCTGTGACTGTGGTTGGTGACTACTGTGTGCTGCTGCAGCCCCTGCAGGAAAGGAAAGGAAAGTTTTGTGGCTTGCTGTGGATCGTGGATGTTGCATTGGTTTTTTATTGAGCCATTATTAAGTTATAAACACGTTGCTATTGATACAAATACAAATAAATACTGCCAATACACAGCAAACAGCAAGAGCAAAAAGAGCTGGCAATTGTTTAGAAAGAAGCGAGAAGTGAAAGGTTGCATGGAAAAGCACATGGACAAGGACCTGCCTCAGATTCGGCGGACTAGACACTTTGTTTATGCGCGATCTCGCTGCACATTTCGCTGGAAAGTTGCTCGAGCAGACGACGCTGCTCGGGTTGTCGAGGCCAACGAATGTTATAGTTATAAATAAATATTGCCATGTTGATATTCTTCTATGTGTGTGTGTGTGTGTGTGAACAGACAACAACAACAACAACTTGGGCCACTTGCAACGTGGGCGAGTCGCTTGCGGTTTTCGGATTTGCGATGTGTTCGCTGTGCATTTGTTTTAATGGCCCATTTCAAATTGAGTTGTAGCCGAGATTGGGCAACTGCCACACTGTCTGTCTGTCAGTCTGACTGTCTCGCTGCCTGCCAAGTGGGCGTCCATCCGGAACATTTGGGGTGCAACCACGAGCCCAACGTGATTGCATACAGTTCAATTTGTGCAGCATCATTTAGCCAACTTCGCTCTCTGCTGCAGCGTTGTGGGGCCAGGGAAACAATTAAGCGCGTCCAGGGAATGGCGAGCAACAAGACGGCAAACAACTCGAATATCACAATCGCAGTCACAGTCACCGCATCAGTCACAGTTGCAGTCACAACAGCCAGTTCGCCAGTGAAGGGATCGTTCTACTTTGGAGTCGCCTCAAAGCTTTCACATTCTGCAGGCCCAAGCGAAAATTGGCAAAGCTCGACAAACGATCGCCAGCAGTCAAAGAATGCATATTCAAGAGAGGAAATGTGGTTTCACTGACATTTCTAGATCGTAACGAAAGTGATTTTTTTGTTAAGCAAAAGAATATTATATTTCGTCCATATTACTGTACCAAACCAGCGTTATTTCACAGCTTATTATTGACAATTTAAGATCACAACGAAATGATATTTGTATCCTAATGATAATATGTATCAAACAGTTTATATAAACCAAAAATGAGTCGATGAATGAATTTAGCCTTAATATTATACCTGTAGCATTGCACAAAGCCCCCAACCCTTTAGAGCTTTTGCGACTGTAATTCTAAAACAGTCTCTTTAGCATAACGACGGATAGTCACCTTAAAATTGAAATTAAAATAAAATTGAAATTAAAATCAATGTTCTGACGAACGCAAACAAATCCTACAAAGCTTTCCTGTTGCTAATTCTCAAACGTTGACTTAAGAACAGCGACGCATGGTCTCCTTTAACTCGAAATTAAAAAGGATAGTACTGTGAATAAGAAGGAAAACCTTAATGCTCTGCTGGAAGCATTGGAAAAGCAACAAATCCTCAGAGCTTTCAAAATTGCACTACAGTCGATACCATAATTTCTTAGTGTTCTTGCAATCGCTAGAAATACTTCATAGCTTCAATGACTGTAACTCAAGACTTATAACTTTAACATAAAAACGTCTGATCACCTTAAAAATTATACAACATTCAATGAAACAAAGTAATCCTATTGTTCTTAGTAATCTGGCGAACGCAACAAATCCTTCAGTGCTTTCATGACTTTAACTCTAAACCGATCACTTTAGCATGTCGTTATGCTGGTCACCTTAAAAATTATACAACATTCAATGAAACAAAGTAATCCTATTGTTCTTAGTAATCTGGCGAAGGCAACAAATCCTTCAGAGTTTTCATGTCTTTATCTCCAATGCGGCCACTCTAGCTTAACGACGCATGGTAACCTTAAACTTTAAAGTTTGAGCGTTTAAAGTTTGAAACTTGTATTCTACTACGCACATGCCTGCATTTAATGCGCGCTGCTCGCTAATGTGGCCGAGTCGACCTCTATTTGTTAATGATGGACCATTTAAGATACTGAGCCTATCAAAATCGAAAGTTATGTCATCATTAATCTTAATGCCCAGTCGCGAACATAGGTGGCGCCTCTGCAAAAAGATTAGCATCAGCCTAACTGCCTAACTGCAGTCGACTGTGACCTTTTGAGAGCGGTTAAGCGACTGCGCGGCTGATACTGAGACAGAAAGATAAACATGAGCATAAAAGATGCTGAGCTAATATGGGGGCTGGCACATTAGATCTACGCTGACGTTTTCAGCAATTAGCGGGATTAATTGCTTTCGTGTCGAGCTGCCGACGCACAAAGAGCCCGCAATGAAGTTGAGGCTCGAGATGGAGACCTCACCTAGTAACCTCCCAAAAACGAAAATAGAGGAGAACACGAAAAACAATTAGAAACGGACAGAAAGAACAGAGCTTGACATTTGAATTAGATGAGAGGGAACATGAGTCAAACCCACAAACTGGATGCGGAATTGAAATTGGGAGCTGTGGACTCCATTTTTGGTCGGATGCAACGCACCGACCCACTGAACAGCTGCCCCCTGCACAGCCCCTCGCCGGCCCTCAACTGTTACAGCGGCTGTCAAACTGCAGTGGCTGTTGCCGTTGCTGTTGCGGCTGCTGTGGTGGGCGTGACACTTGGAGCCAGCCCACACATCGAACACCAGCAGCAGCCGCAGCCGGTAGAGCCAATAAATGGCATTAACCAAATGTGGTAAAAACAATTTTGAAACTTGTTAATAAGTGATCGTTGGCATACACACACACACACACAATCACACACACAGCGCAGGCGCACTTCCCTCGCAGCGGCTTCGAAAATGTTTTCATTTTTCAACAAATTTCCCACAATTGTTTGTCTTGTGTTGCTGTTGGTATTTGTTGTAGGTGTGTTTGATTTCTTTCCACAATATGCTTCACTGACCAGGCCAAAGCCAAAGCAAACCAAACCCAAGCCCAATCCCAGTTACAGTCGCCGTCGCCATCGTCGTCTGCGTCAGCGTCTCATATGCAAATTCGCCTCGGAGCTGTTTGCGTTTCTTGGTGGCCTCAGAGATTAGTGTGACAGCTGAGCGACGATTTGTTGAAAAATTATGGACAGTAGTCGCTGCCAGAAACAATAACAATAAATTTCAATACGCGGCGAAGACAGCGAAGACAGCGCACAGCCAAGTAGGAGTTGCCCCGATAGAAATTGGTAGCAGGAAGCACAACGCTGGCTGCTAGCCCGCTTTTGTATTTGCTGGGTGGGGTCCTCGCCTCCGTGTAATGATGTGTAGTAATATTTGCCAAAGCGCTGCCACAATTGCGGCGGCATTAGAAAGTTGCCGAGATTAAGCTTAATGCACTTGAAATGAAAGCTGGCTTTCAAAACTCAATGTGCTTATCGATAAGCTCAGGGAGCGACCCCCAAGCCATAAGCTTTAATTGCCAACGAAAGCAAAGAAAAAGCATCTGCCAAGAGCTTTTACTTACCCCCAGACAGCAACTAAGGCAACCAAGGGAATCACTCTAATTAGAGGCGCTTTAACGTACCTGCAAAGACAAATGAGAAGGCGTAAAAAGCTGTTAAAAAAAGTGTGCAAAATGTGTCATTAAATATAGATTTTTGTTGGCAAAACCGAAAGTGCTGGCGCATAATTGTTGAGCAAACAAATAGGAGGCAGCTCATGAACGAAATCAAAAGTGAATTGCTACGTTGAGCCAATGCAACAACAACAACAGAAGTGGACTTTTGACACCCGCTTGAAGTCGAGTGCTGTGAGCAATTGCTCAGCGAAAGACAAACAGAAACTGTTCGCGGCTTGACGAAGATGGACTTGGAATGCTGCCGATCAGCGTGCGAGCGAAGGGAGGGAGGGGAGGGGGGCGTGTCAGCGTATTTACATTTCAATTGTAAAAGGTCGGGAGCGTTGAAGGCGACAGTCGGCGCCTCAGGGTTAAGCGCAGAATTGCGCATCCATCGCCGAAATATGCGGGTCACTAAATGAAATGTTATGCAACGCAGCAGTACGCCGAGCTGGCGAGCGGCCTGCGCAGCCAGTCAGTCAGCCATTCAGTCAGTCAGTCAGTCAGTCAGTTAGTCAGTCGCTCAATCGTTCGGTTGGAGCTGCTCATTAATTTCATAAACGCAGAAGAAATGCAACAATGAAACCGAAACCCATACTTAAAAATAGCTAGCTCGCCTCCCGACTCCTACCTGCCTGCCTGCAACAACCGACTGCCCCTGCCCCTGCCACAGCATCTCTCTGCATCCATCTGGCATCCCATCATAGACAATGCGCGCGCGCATTTGGCACACCTCTGTTCTCTCCCTCTCTGCAGCTGCAGCCTTGGCTAAGGCGTGTGTGATGATGATTATGGCCTAATGGTGGGGCCTGTTGGCATGCCAGTGCAGATAACAACAACAGCAACTACCACATTGCTGCCACACAACACACAGCACACAACACACAACCGTGTGGCACAGTCGATGGCCGCCGCTGCAGCAGCAGTTGCGCCGCGTTTGAAGCAGCGCGTAAAAAATGGCAAATAATTTTGCGCTCTGGCTGATTAGTTGATGCCTGGCTGCCTAAGCGGTCCGCCAGCAGGGGGAACGGGAGCGGGGGGTGGTGGTGTGCTTTTGCGGTGGGGTAGAAACTATCATGAACAGGTCAATGCTTTCGTTGCACTCGAAACAGCAGAAGAATGCAAAGTGCTGGCGATTTTCTGCTGCAAATGCATATCGCCAGATATTCTAAACAATTTGCGCGCAAAGAATTTATAACCAGATTGAAATGCGCATCGAGAATCTCGCACAAATCCAACAAATTAAAGTTCTGCAATGAGAGCATTGTATACCAGCCAAATATAGCTGATTCACCACAATAGCGAGAAGGAAGTAAAATCCAACACACTAAATCATGAAGATCTTTGAAGAAACAAAAATATGGAAATTGCACCTTTTCTTTTTTGAGCTTTCGTAAAACCTTAATTAAATATAAATTTAACTTATTTTATTTTTGCTACTTCGTATACTTAATATTTGTTAAACAAATTTTAATTTCTGTTTGTCTTCAATGCTTTAGCGTCAATCATCGCAGCAAATTAAAGTAATAGCTACTCTACACAAAAGTTGTTTAATATATTAGCAATTCGACACATATGAAGTGCAACGAACTTTTATAAATATTGTTCACTTTTTGCATTAACACAATCGGTCTTTTTCTGCATAAATAAGTTGAATTTTAAAGTAAATAAAACAAATTTCAAAATATTTTTCAAATATTTCTCATTTATGAAAAAAATCGTAAAAATACACAACTTTTTTATCTTATTAATGCTTAGTAAATTTTAATAATGAAATTTGTTGCCTTATTTCAGCACTTAAGCGAATAAATTCTAAAATATTCATTACTTTTACTATTTTTCTAAATTGTTTGCTAAAAATATAGAAATATAAAATTTGCTGCTATATTTGAGCGATACAATTATAAAATATTCTTTGCTTGCGATGAGTTAATTTCGCTTTTTCTAAATTACTTAAAACTTTCAATGTTTTTAATTTTAAGTAATTTTAAATCTCCATTATTATTCTCAAACAAGTAAATAATACATAATAAACACTAAAATATTTTCTCCTTTTGCAAAAAAATACCCTTTTTTAAATTACCTATTGAATATATAAAAAACAATTTCCTCATATAATTTATATAACTCTTTGTAATTTCGCATAATAACATTTGCTATTATATTTCAGCGAATCAATTGTAAAATATTCTTTACTTTATATAATTAAGTAATTTTTCTCTTTTTCTGAATTGTTTAGTTTATTGAAATGCTCCAACATTTTTATCACATAATAAATAAATCATTGTAATTTCGCATAAAAAAAATTTGTAATTTTTCATTCAAGCTCACTTATTGAAATTATGAAACATTTTGAACATAATTCTTTGTAATTTCTCATGATAAATTTTGTTGCCATATTTCAGCACTCAAGCGCATGAATTGTACAAAATTTGCAGACATTTGTCAGATATTTAATTCGATTAAATTGAACAAATTGAGCCAGCAAAGTGTCCAATCTGCGTTTCAAGCAGCAGCAACTTGTCGGTGATGTGATGGATAACATCGCATATAGAGCTAGAGCTCTTGACAAATGGGAATAAAGACGACTAAGTTGGACAACATTACGCTGGATTAGTGGGCAGCTATCAATTGAATCATCAGCGGGCTGCCTACAAGAGCGGTGATCTATGGCTATCTGGAGATTAGCTTGTTCAGATGTCTGGCCAGCACACAGCGCGATCAGATTAGAAGAAAGAGAACAAAGCAAAAGTGTTTTATTATTTTTCGTTCTGCTGTTGCTGTTGCTGTGGCTGTTGCTATTGCTGTTGTCCATATTTGTTTTGATCGAGAGGCAATGGCTCGGTGGGCGTTGCCCGTTGTCTGTTGGCCAGAATGCAGCCCAGTCGCGGTTGCTAGTTGTGCTGCGTTTGTTATGACGCTGACAAATTGTTTACCATATCGGCTTTTTGTCCATGTGTAACAAATGACGCCCGCTGACCGCTGGAGACCCGGGCAACGTCCAGCCAAGCCAAGCACGCCCAAGCACACATACGAGTGAACATTTGTGCTGGTGTCAGTGTGTGTGTGTGTGCTGCACTCAAGGTCGTTTCATTACTCAGCAGCGTCCTTGGATAATTACACACACGCCAAGCGAGCGAGAGCAACGTCGTCGTCGTCGTTGAAGCCGGGCTCGGAGTCGCGCCAAAAGAAAAAGCACATAATAATAGCAAGTCAGCCAGCGAGTGAGAGCGAAAGAGAGAGCGCGACGGGATCGGGACGGGGAGGCGGAAGGGGGATTGCAGAGCTAAGCTTTGGTTTTATTTTTTCAATTTGAACCATCATAAAAAATGAGCAGGCCAGCAAACGAGAAGTAAACAGAGTCGAGTCGCAAGTCCGGTCCGTCCACGCAGCCGCAATCCGATCTTTCCTTCTCTTCCTCTCGCCCTCTCGCTCTGTCGCCCTCTCTCGCTCTCTCTCGCTCTCGCGTTGCCTCTCTCTTTGCATTTTCTGCAACATTACTTCCTTTTAGGCTTCTAATCGCTGGCTGACTCAACCGTTCCCAAGTCGCCACGCTCCCTGCACTCCGTTCTCAGTTCTCCACTCTCCACTCTTCACTCCAGTCTTCTCTGCTGCTTCTCCTTTGGGCCAACTCTCTCAGCGCGCTGCGCATTCGTGCAAACGTCCGTCGTTCTGCTCTGCTGTCCCTCCGTCTGTCCGTCTGTCCGTCCGTCCGTCTGTCCGTCTGTCCATTGTCCGCTTTTTTGCAATGTGTTCGCATTGTATATTTGTTGTAGCTGTGGCCATGTTTAGAACAGATACGAGTTCTCAGTCGCCTCTTCTCGCTCGTTCGACGTTCGGCTGCTCCTCAGCGTTTTCTAGTTTCGTGGCCCGGTCTGGAATGGACCGCGGACTGTGGACGGCGGACCGCGGACTGCGGACTGCGGACTGCGGACCGCGGACTGTGGTGGAGTTCAATGCACCGCCAATGTTTGCAGCTCTACATGCATTTTTCCCGGCCGCTGGCATTTTATGCAATTTTTTATTTGCTTTTATCTCAGTCCACTGAGTGAGTACACTGCCCTACCTACCCATACTATATATGTATATATATATATATATATATGCTATATCTTGTTTAGCGCTGCTCTCAAATATCGTTCGCGATACTGCGTCTATCAGCTGCTTGCATCTTTTTCGGCGATATTTTGTTGCGATCGCTGGCTCAAGGTAGCGAGCAAACAAACAAAAAGAGCGACCTCAACTTGCAGAAACCAGAACCAGCAAATTGCTCTTGCGCATCGGCGTATATATTTGTGTATTACTCGTATATATATCGAGTGGAGAGGCAGCTGTGCTACGCTTTTGTGGTGGTGCTGCGGCTGCCATTGTTGCGATAACAATAAAATGTGGGTGGGTGGCATGAACTTGGACCTCTGCTTTGTCCATGCTGCCCCACAATTATAGCACAAGGCGAGCGAATCGAGCTCACCACAGCCCCAGACGAATTACTTTCAAACACACAACTTGAACTCGCCGCAGCATCTGCCGCGATATCGTTCCCGTTTTCGCTGCCAGACACAAAACAGCGAACTTGACGACTGACCCAAGCAAAACAAAAAGCAGAGAGAGAGAGGGAGAGAGAGGGAGAAAAGCCAGTCCAGTTGGGAACAACAAACAAATAAAGGAAACGTAATAACAACAAGAACTAAGCGACTGCAAGACGAAGGCGCATTATTCAACCGTGTGGCAAACGCCAATAGGCAGCTGCTTTTTGGCCAACTGCAACTGCAACTGCAACACTAAGAGCAACAACAGTGAACGGCATTTTATGTCGCCGGAAGCAGAGCTAAAGCATTCGTTAGAGTCGCGCATCCAGGGTACGGAATCGGGATTGGGTTCGGGATTGGGATTGGGATTGGGATTGGGAGATCTTGAGTGTGGGTTTACGATTCTTTCTTTTATAATACAAAGAAGAGAAGAAGAAATGCATTTATTTATAGCAGCGACTTCCTTTGTGGCATTTGTGTGTTGTGCAAACTGCGAAATATTTTTCTATTTATTTATTTATTTATTTGTGCACACAAGAGGAAGGAAGTTTTGCATTGTGGCCATAAAGTGGCGGCAGGGACCGGACCACTTGAATTCTTAATGAGTTTCGCTTTGGGTTGCTTGCTCAAGCTGCAGGTGACGACGTCGCCGATAATAATGACGACGATGCTGATGATGATGCAGGTCAAGGATCGGAAGCAGCGCACATTACTGATTTATGGATATTACGAAATGGGTCAATAAACGGATGCAATCGCCACAACGAAATCAGTGAACAAAACACATTTAATTGCACTTAACGACGCCGCTCGATATCAATAACAGACGTGCCACGCAACTGGATTACCGACCGATGCCATCAAATAAATTGCGTTTCCACCGAAAATTGAGTTAGTGTTCAAATATTTGCAAAATACTCATTCACTTTTATCACAAGGTTTTTGCAGTTCCATAAAATTGAAGCAAACATTACAAATATTTGCAATAAAATCCATTTGGGTTGCCATAAAAAGTATTTATTTAAATTCACTAAATTACTTTTATGACAAGGTTTCAGCAAACTTGCAACAAAATGAATATATTATATTTTGTATTTGAGCTGAGGTCAGTGCACAAATTAATCCAATTTATTTAAGCTGCTGAAGTGACATTAAATAAATTCAATTTTCACTTCAAGTTATGCAAGTTATATTTTTAGAATTATATTTTGCATATTTATGCACTCATAAAATGTCATATTTTATTGACGAGTTTTTACAATTAATTTGTGCGGTCAACTTTTGCGTGAATTCGTTTGGCATTGCAACTTGTTGATTTAATAATTGATTTGTAATTTGTTCGTTTGTTTTCAATATTAGCATCAATATTGTATTCAGAAAGTACAACAATTAAATTTATTATTTGCAGCATTTGTTGATTTTCTTGCCACTTCAAATAAACAGTCGAAAGTGTATTACCTAACTTTGTTCTTCTGTAAATTTGCTGCTCATTCAATACTAATTATATTCACTGCTTGCTATATATATTCTATACTTAATTTGAGAACTTTTCCAGTATTAAACCCTTCATAATTTGGTGTATTAATATCTTAATTAATGTATTTTTACTTTGATTAAAATGATCCATTAATGGTTTTCATTTAGTTTACTTCAATTTTGAGACACAAAAATATAATCACACTTAATAAGTAAATTAATAATTGCTTTGCTAAATCCTGCACCTTTGTTTATTTATTGCTTATGCTATATGACAATATTAACAAATCTATATTTCTCCTACTAAATTTAAAGATTTTTTAAATTTTCCACGACTGCATTTTTTAGTTGCCTAAAACATGAAGTAATATATGTTTACTTTACTCTATTAAAGCAATTATTAATTTTGTTGTCATTTAGTTTAGTTCAATTAAAGTGCCAAAAATGTCAGCACATTTAATAATTTTATTAATAATTACCAAATTTTGCACTTTTGAAAATTATTTGCTCAATGAAAACATTAGTATTTTATTAATTAATATATATTAACTTTGTTAATATTTTAAGTACTTAAAGAAGGCATTTTAAAGTGTGTTCAAATATTAATAAAAGTATATTTACTTTAGTCAATTTGTGAATTTTTAACTAATGCATTATTTACTGCACTAATTTGTGAATCAATATACAATTAGTTGACGCAATTTGTGGATCTTGGAAGTTCTTACAGCATGCATTATTTAGTGTACTAATGTATCAATTAATATATAATTGCTGTACTCAATTAGTGTACTAATGTGTTAGCTGCATTTAAATCAGTAGATTCATTATTTACATATTAATAATTGACGTCGTTTAAGCGTGAATAGCTCACGTCGCAAGTATTGTGATTGTGTTTGGATTTCGACAGCATTCGGTGCTCACAATGACTCTAAGCAAATGTTAACATTTCATACAAATTACAAAGTGATTTTTATAAATTGTGCGAATGTTTGCAATTTGTTTGCGGAACCTCCCCCCCCATACCCCTCAACCCGTGCACTTTGGCTGGCCCTCAGAGCAGCGTCTGCGTGGCAGTGTTTGCTTATTGCTGTGGCTGGCGCTGTGGTTGTTGCTTACTTTGTGGCTGCTGTTGTTGTCGTTAGTGCTTTCTGATTACAACAAATTTGTCATGGTTACTGGACGCTCGCTCGCTCGCTCGCTCGGTCCCCCACAGACATTTGATACCGGCCAAATGTTGACAAATGGCAGCAAGGTTTCCACCATTCGTTGCAAGTTGCTGCTGCTGTTGTTGTTGTTGTTGTTGTTGGGGTTCAGGCAGCAAGAGCTGTGCAGGAATAGGAATCGGAATGCTTGACGCATTTGGCAAATAAAACTCTTTTTCGATTTTTTATTCAGCTTTTGCAAATTGAAAATGGGAGTCCGTTGTGTCCAGCGACTGTTGCCGGTTGCTGGTTGCAGTTGTGACTGGAGTCGGACTGTGGTCAACTTTTGTTTGGCTTTGAGGGCGCGACGCTGTTGTCAACATGTTGCCAAGAAGCTGCGATGCTGGCCATAAAAATGATGAAAAGTGCTGAGTGCTGCAGCTGCTTTTCACTGGTCTAACAAGTTGTTTTTGTTGTTGTTGTTGTTGCTGCTGCTACCGCCGTTGTTGCTTGCTGCTTGTTGCAATAGCGGTTTCCATTGCAGTTATGTAAACTTTAGTGAACTTTTGCTCAATTAATTTGCCACGCACAAACCGACCACCAATTGCAGTGCCAAAGCACCTTTCGTTCTGCTCCATTGAGCCACCAGAAACGAGCTCGAGAAGCTGAACGAGAAACGAGCTCAACGCAGCGTTATCTGGAGCGAACATGATCTACAATTTGGGCAGCTGGCGCTGCGGATAGATAGACGAAGATATAGATCCTGTGCAGCTCACAAAAAGTTGCAAACACTTTTGAACTCGACTCAAAGAGTTCTTATACAAAACTGTTTGGAAATATGTGATTTAAGTTTAAGACCTTTGAAATGACTGTTCATATATGGAAACAAAAAGCCAGACAAAGATAAAGCTGTTTGAAGATTAATAACAATAAAACAATAGTTCATATATAGGAACTAAAACCAAATATAAATAAAGCCGATTGAAAATATGTGATTGAAGATTAACAATAATTCAATGACAGTTTTATATAAGAACGAAAAGTCAGATACAAAAGAAGCTGTTTTAAGATTAACAACAATTAAATGACAGACACAAATAAAACTCTTTAGAATTATGCGATTGAGGATTAACGACAATTAAAGAATAAGAAATTTAAACAACATTTAAATAACAGTTCATATCTAGGAAAGAAAATACAAAAGAAGCTGACAATTAAATGTTTTTTTTATATATAAGAACGAAAAAACAGTCACAAATAAAGCTGTTTAGAATTATGTGATTGAAGATTAACAACAATTAAATACTAGAGAATTTGATAACATTTTTGAGCTTAACTTAAAGCTTATTGAATGTATGTAATTTAGTAAGAATAATACTCTAACTATATATAATAACAATGTGTAGTTATGATCACCAAAATGTACACTAATCAAACAAGCTTTGTCCACAAAATGGATTGTAATTAATTTGAAATTTATGTTTTCGGCAACAGCAAATGATAATAAAGATTTGCGCATCTTCTAGCGAAATGTGAGATATTGTCTCTGTGTATGAATTATTCAAGATTCTGTGTAGTTGGTAATGAAGTAAACTCTGAGTTGAACTTGGTTTACGAGTGTGCAATAAACTGGCTGGGAAGACGAGTCAATCTTTGCATAAAGCTCGCGAGCCCTCGATGCATGCAATCAAATTTCGTGTAGAAGTTTTATGTTATAATAACTCTGCGGCTGACTGGCGGACTCGCCATAGACCTCAAGCAACGACCCCTTCAGCGCCACGATCATTATGGGCAATGCAATCAGAGTTCTTCATCATCATCGGCTAAGCGAGGCAGGCCAGCATATAGTGCTATAGGACGTGCCTGTTGCCCGTTGCCTGTTTCGAATTTTTTTCCCCCCCTCTTTCTTTAATGAGTCTCCTTTGGGCGCAACGCGGGGCGCCAAAGCGAGAGAGCGGGGGGGGGGGAGGGGGTACAACAGATGTAGAAGATAGTCGAAGAGCTGTGTTCGCACAGTAGCCGCAATCTCGGCGCAATCTGTTACATCTTCAACTTGTAATTATTAACTTACGGCATATTAATTTATTATTTGCTATTTAATGTGGCCAGCCAGCCTCCAAGACAAGTTCCCTACCAACTCCCTTCCCGCCTCCCGCCTCCTCTTCGACGTCGTCTAGGCTGGCAAGAGAGCTGCTCGCCGTGTGCTGTTGAGTCTTTTGGTCTACTATCAAGCTGTGCTCTTGCGTCCGCAAGTCAAGTTCATTTTTTGACATCTGATGTATTTATGTGGCTGGGCTGCTGTTGCCGTTGCCGTTGCTGTTGCTGTTGCTGTTGCCGTTGCTGTGAGCGATTGGTGGGAAACTATCCTGTCATGTGTAGCAAGAAATACAGTCGCTCTCTAGCGTTTTTGATTGAGTGATTTATTTGGAAATTGTCGAGTGCAAAAAGGTATAATTAAATGGGCATAATGATGCCAAAGGGAAAGGCTGCGCCGCAAAACTGGGCTATTGGGCCCAGGGAAAGGAGCAGAACACCGGCCCAATCCAGGCCCAGGTGAATGCGTTGCGAGCTGAGATCAAACGGGGTGGGAAGATTGCAATAAATTGATAGCAAAAGTTTGCATAAAACGGAGCGCAAATAAAAGTTATTTCTAATTACGCTGGCTGCTCAACTGACTGCGGTCACGGTCGAGGCACAATAAAAAGCCTTTCATTTCCTTGTATTAGCCACGGAATGTGTGTGCAGCAAGTATATATGGAACAATAAAAGTCAATTAAGTCGGTGATGTCTCTATAAAAAGTGTGATATAGCCATCATCAAATCACGCACTCAGAATCAGAAACACTGAATCAGAAAGCCAATGACTTAATCGCACCCAGCAACGACATGTTGCACACACACACAAACACACACAGACACGCGCGAGAGAGGAAGCCAACTGTGAAGGAGAAGGCAGCGTCAGCAGAGACACGAACCGCTAGCGCGAAGCTGAACCTCAACCCGAACCTGAACCCACATAAAAATCTTAATCTAGATCAGGAAGGAAATCAAGAGTCGTTATAATTGATTAACTGCACAAGCTGCAGACGCAGTTCTCAGACTCTGCCGCAAGAGACGGCAACAGCGAGAACGAGAAAGACAGAGAGAGAGAGAGAGAGAGAGAGAGGGAGCCATAGAGTGAGATAAACGGGCAAAATGCAGATGAACAAGAAACAGGAAGACTTTTCGATTGCCAAGCACTAAGAACGGAGCTTGGCGACTGCGGATCGGGTCTGGAACTGGGATTGCTATGGCGCATGGAGAGACCGAAGCGTGGGGCAGTCACGCGTGCTCGTTGAGTTGCAGTTGTCGACTCTAACTCGCAGTCGCAGTTGCAGTTGCAGTCGCTGGCTATTTTGGGATGCACACACGACGAACGCGACTTTGAGGCTGACCAGAAAGGGAAAACAACCGTTGCGCTCGTCGTTAGAGAGTCAAACATTACGGTAAAATGCCAGCCTTCCTCCTCTCTTGGTCTGGGAGTGTGATTAGATTAGAATTGCTCGATACTTAGTTAGTTAGTTGCGTTAGATAAGTTTGGAGCGTCTCTGGTGTTGGCAGAGGTCATAAAAATAGCAGCACAGCAACTTGTGGAGGGTGCCCGAGGAAGCCTGACTCAGACTGCGCTGCTCTGTCTGACTGATGCGTGCGTCTTGGCCATAAAAGAGCGACAAGCACAACGACGACTGCAGCAGCAGCAACAGCAGCAGCAGCCGCAACAATAATTTAGCCGACGTCGCCAGTGTCCAGTCAAATGGTCGCCAGTCGTCTTAAGGAAATGCATTAAATAAGACTCGCAACTTGCGCGTTTAACAGTTAGACGTTGTCTCTCCCTCCCCCTCCCCTCGCCCGCCTCTCACCCGTGGCTACTGACGCTGCCACACAGGCTATAAAAAGGCGCAACCAAATGTCTGGCCAGAGGCCACGCGAGAGGTATTTGAATAACGTCGAACAACTAATGAAGTCCTACGAAGTTTTTCAATTTCCACACGCACTTGCAACGTATGGCAAAGCCTTGAAAATAGAGTACAGTTGCATTTCCCACAATGCGTGCCACATATTTAGCAGCTTATATTACAAATTTAATGTTAAAGTAAACAGCTTTCTAGATATTGAATTTCAAACCATTCATGCCACATGTTTGGCAGCATATGTCAAAGATGTTCCAGTTTAATTTAGCTTTCAATAATGCAGACTGTAAATCAATTGACATAAAGTCAAAGAGCTTTAAAAGCGTTTGAAAGCAATGCGCTTTAATTGCTCAAGTGAATTGCAAGCAGAAGTCGCCAACAATTTACATAAACTTAATGAGTAAATTAAACAATACGTTGTTGACTTGACTTCACAATTCCATTGTTCCTATACAAATTCATTAGCTCTATAAGTGAAATAATTGCAAATCATTGATGTTACTCCTCCAATTTGCTGCTTATTTATTTTAAAGATTAAGCAAGTAAAGAAGAACTAGTGATAAGAAGAAATTTAGCAGAAATTTGTTACAGAATGCGAACTAAAATAATAAAGAGATTTGAGTAAAACTATGTATAAATTAATGTGCTTTCAATGAACTTGATGAGTTCAGCTGTAAGCTTGCAGTGCAGTCGATGTGAATGGCGCATAAATTCCGAGTGAATTATTATTGGTCGGGTGATCAACATATTGGTATTCGCTATGAAATATTGAAATGCCTGCAATTTCCACACAAACTTAAAGTTGGCTATTTAGAAAGTACACACACACACCGACACACACACACACACTCACACGCTGCTAGCTGGCTGTCATCTAATCCATAAAATATCTGGAAGAATGTGTGCCAATGCGGCGAGTCTAGGCAAATGGCATCGCAGAGCTTGGCCACGGCCATGGCCATATTTTAATGCATTTCAATAATAAATCTCTTTGGCAATTGGCCAAGTGCAGACGGTGCAGCAGTGTCGGCAGCGGGAGGGAGGGGGGCTGGTGGTTGGTTGATAGAGAGAAAAACCTTAAATCCGTCCATGACCTTCTTTGGCCACAGAGCGAGTTCTTTCTGCTAATAACGAAAGATTTTACTTTGGCACGACTTTGAACTTGCCTCGGATTTAGTTTTGGTTTCGGTTTGGGTTTGGGTTTTGGGTTTTGCGAGTGCCACAGCTGGCCAGGAGGACACCGAGCGGCTGGGCCCAACATTTGGTGGCATGCAAAAAGCAACAATTGACTGACTGACTCTGTGACTGACTGTGACTGCCTAAATGAAATTATAGTATGACAAGCCGTGACATGCAGTCAGCAGCAATTGCCAAGTCTGCCAGCTGAAGGTAGCTTGCCTCGGCTCTCCTCCAAGTACTTGCACCCTGCCAAATGAAATAGAAAGATGCCCCGGGCTGGCGACTTGCCGAAGATGCTGCTGCTCTCGGTTTTCTGGGTCGTCGTTTGGCCGGCGCGGCGATTAAAGCTTGTAAATAAGTTAAGTTTAGCTTGTCTCTGTTTGTTTGCCGTTTGCCGTTTGTTGTTGGTGGCTTCTTTTGTTTATAATCAAAAGTAAGTAGAAATGATTGCCGCAGCGTGTTTGGGGTCATTTGGCGACCCAGTTGCATGATTCTCAGTTTTCCCTTCGCTCTTGATTGCCTTTTTCCTTCCAATTCGTGCGAAGAAAGTAAACGAAGAGAAAGGAACTGCAGTCATAATTGATATTTGTGCATTTCATGAGGTGTGAAATAGTTTCTTAATTTCTTAATTGGCCAACACAGCTGTCGTTGTTGCTATCGTTGTTGTTGTTGTAAGTGCGACTTGCCAATTACCTCATGCGAGCACAAAAGATCCGCAATCTGAGCCCGAACACACCTCGCTGGCCAACCGCAATTTACATACGTATATTATAGAAGAAACCGCAGAGCAAATGGCTAATGTGCTGCACAATATTTGCGTGTGACCAATGCGGCGTATGAGTAATGACAGCTCAATGACTCAATGCGAGCTGCGACATTATTCGACTTACAAATGCGAGCTCTAACTACCTAACTACTTATCTGTTTCACTCTGCGTTTTTTGCAATTTCGGACAGTTTTTTTTTTTTTGTTTACCTTGCTTGGCGATGAGAGCAGCGCGTCTCTGCAGGCGATACATGTTGTGGCGGCTCACTTGATCGATGGAGTAAAGTTGCTCGGCTTAATTTTGTCGACTGGATTGCACTTGTTCAACGCACACTCTACAAACAGTTCATTGCAATATAAATGCGTATATCTTGTGAGTTTTGGTCAAATTCGTCAAGACACTCGCGCCATTGGAGTAAAAAAATGGAAAAGAACTTGAAAAGTAAAAACTGAAACTCGAACTCGTCTCGTCTCGTCTTGCTGCGGCCAGATCGTGAAATGTGTGGAGGCAACAACGCTTTAGGACCGCTTGAGATGACGTGCAAAATTCAACTGAACTGAAATTGAACTTCCTGCTGTTGCCGTTTGGCATTGCAGAAAAGAAAAGAAGCAAAAAAAAGGCAAGCCGAAGAAGAAAAAAAACATAAAACTACTGCCCCGTGTAGGAGTCGTGTCCAGAACCAACGACTGCAACTTGTTTGGCCAGGCCGATTCTCTCTCGCTCTCGCTCTCGCAGTCGCTCTCCGCGCTCTCGCTCTCTGGGCGCGCAAAGAGAGCTGATCTTTAACGAGGCATAAGGTAAACAACAGTCGCCTAAAACAACAGCAACAAAAACGCTGGCAGCCGCAACAGCGCCAACAACAACAACAAGATGTACATGAACACAATAAGAACTTGTTTCCATTGTCCATAGTTGGACTTGGACGGCATTACAATACGCCGCCTGTGCGTGTGACAGTACTAGTCTGTGTGTGTGTGTGTGTGTGTGGCTCTCTTAAGAGCGCGCGCAAAGAGCGCGCTGCGTCTGCGGTTCGATCGAGCACGCAACATGTTCGATCGCAGTGCCAACTTGAGCGCTGCAACGCTTTGACACTGAACTTGGCCGGCAGCTTTTTCGTTGTTGCGTTGTTTTCTTTGCAAATTAACTGCTGTTAAGCGCGCAGGGGGAAGGGGAAGTGCTTGATGTGTTTTGCTCGAACGACAAAGACAAATAAATTGTTGTTTTAAGAAGCATATTGTCATAAATAAAGTTCAGGTTCATGTTGTCCAAAAGCATTCAAAAGTAGTCACTTAGTAATGCTCTAGAAAATCTAAGATTTTTCGCTTTATATAATTTAGCTTGAATACAACTTTATATAGCTTTATGAAGTAAATAAAAAAGAAAGATAAATTTGTGATTGGCGACAAAAGTTCTAATACTAAATACAGTTTTTAAAAGCCTTGGCTTAGTCATACTCTAGAAAATCTGCTTACGATTTAGCTTAAAGACAGCTTTCTGTAGTTTTATAGTAAAGTTATTAATTCTGGATTCCCACACATTCAAAGACTATTGACTAACTAACACTTCCGAAAATCTGCAACGATTCTTTACTTTATAAAATTTAACTTAAATTCGACTTTCTGTAGCTTTATAATAAAGTTTTGCATACAAATTTGTGAGTGACGACAAAAGTTTTAACACATTAGAGTAATTCTTAACATTCAAGAATTGCAGTGGAATTTGCTTTAATAAAATAAAGAAAAAACTAAAAAGAAAAATAATATTAATTAATTAATTTTTACTTTTAAAGAACCTTCATTTCCGAATGTGCATTGCAAAATACTGCTAAAGGTAATGAAACTTGGCAAAAAAAAACTGTTGGCATTATAAATGCTTTTGATTTTCATGCAGGCATCCAAAGATTGTAGACAAGTTGTGACTAACTAATTATCTCATCGAACAGCTGAGATCACTTGTGCACACGAGATTGACAAATGATCTGAATATGAATAATTAATTGCGGATTGCCAGACAGATAATTGATACGAGAATCGGTGGAGAAACGAAACTACAAATGCAAACCGTAAACAGATTATTTTAATGACATAATGAGCGTCGAATGTAGGCCAGCGAGCGATTTTGGCTCGCACTAATCTTAGGCGTCGCATCTAGCAATTGAATGGCTTTGATCGCGATGGGGCCTACAAAAAATAAACACGGCAAGTGCGCCGCCAGTCGAGCAGCTGGCTAATCAAGTTCAATAAACCCAGTTGGCTTTGGCCCTACGCCGATTGAATTGAAGTTGCTGCCCTGACACTGACGCTGCAGATATCGCACAATACAAGTATAGCGCACATAGTCGGTCGGTGTGGAATGTGGGTCAAAGTTTGCGGGCCAAGCTAATTTATCTGAGCAGACAAGAAACAAAAGCTGGCAGCAAGAATCAACAATTTGCAGATCACACCGACAACAACATTTTTTCGGGGATAGCCGCACAGAAATTTACATGGCAGCGATTCGTGAGGAAGATTCACTCACTCACTCACTCACTCGCCACATTCATTTCGTTGCGATAGCGATCGACCTCCATCTATAAATATATGTTCGTTCTCACGCTTTACGAGTTCGCTCGCCTAGCGCGGCTTGGTTGAGTTGTCAAGCCAAGTACGCGACGTCCCTTGCCAACTTTGTTGCCCGTTTTGTGGCTCATTATAAGGGCAGTTAAAAGCCGAGTTGTGGCTATCGCGTTTTACGGCCAGCTAGCGGCTATCAAATGCCCCAACTGCATACGCTTTATGGCTTATGGCACATTCCCCGATCGACGATCGACGATCGGCGATCGACGATCGGACGATCAGTTGAGCATCGTTTTACGATGTGGCCCAGCGGAAAGGGCTAATTTGAATGGCTCGTTTACACGTTGTGGGCTTTATCGAGTGCTGCGCTGCACTGCGCTGATTATTGATTTTGTCTGTAACTATGTTTTAAGTGTCGACTTTTACAGTCGACAACCGCTTCATAATTGGCTAAAATGGTCGACGTCGTAAACAACTAGGTGGCCTCTGCTCTTGAACAGAAGTCGCGTTGCTCCCCGCCCTCCTCTAGCAATTTGTTTATGGCGACCATATCTATTTGTAGACCGTCTTGGGTGTGAATCGTTTTTGGGGTTGCAAGTCGCAGGAAAGTTACGCTTTAGCATCGATATAGTTCAGAGTTGGGATTGTATAATGAGCGGCCATTCCTGATTGCATAAGCTCTCCAAGCGCTCAAACTTAACTCAAGTGTGTAGCCCACAACAACAGCAACAACAGCAACGGCAACAATGAGGGTCAACAAAAAGCGGAGACCATTCGAAATTTACCACACGATTTGAGCAAATAACAAAAGAAAGCTCGCCACGGGTCCAGAGCAAACGTTTTTGCACACGATCCGAAAAGCAGACAAAACACTATTCATCTACTTCATCTACTCGATACTCACTCCTCGCACACTCCACAAGCACTCGACTTGACCGAAAACATACAAGTATATATACACATATAGCATATATGTGAAGACTACAAATCTACTTATTTTCGCATACAAAAAATCATTAAATGCGATCATTGAACCGCGCTCTCCCGTAATGGATACCCGCAAGAGGGGGTATGGAGGCGAGTCACTGGCGGCTGCTAGATCAGCGTTTATAAATAAAGAATTATGCTACAGAGATTAGCAATAAAATGCCGCGGCGAACAGCAAATCAATTGGAGTTGAAAATTAATCAAGAAAACAACATCACGACTGCATAAATTTGTCACACACAATTTGAGCATCCGAGTCATTAATATCAATTTATGGTCAAATGAAAAGCGAAGTTGAGGCCCCCCCAAAAAAAAAAAATATATATATAAGCGAGTAAATTTCAATTGGCATTTCATTGTGCTGAATTCATTGGCGACGTTCGCCAATCGATACAATTTCGATTTCTTGTGTGTTTTGTATTCACGCTTCGATTCTTTTGTGCTCACTTCGAGTACCATATTTTTTTGGCGACTTGCCGTCGACAGTCTTCAATGTTGTTGATTAAGGCTTAAGCATTCCGACCTTCACCATTCATTGAGTGTCGTTTTTCTTCATCTGTTTTTTTTTTTGGGGGGGGGGTTCCATTATTAATTTATTTATTATGATTATTATTGAATTCGATTTCAATTCGTTGAGCTCGCACAAAAAACTCGTCGTCGTCGTCGTCGTTGCCACTTCACTTCAATGGTTGTGATTTCGTTGGCAGTTGTTTTGGTGGCGCGACGCCGAGTTCAACAGTTTAATTATGGCTGAGTTATGCGCGGCAGGGATTTATGTGCTCAATTAGAACTGTTGCTAGACTGCGATTTGAGTGCGAGTGCATCGCATTACATTGTGTAATCTTGCCAAGAATCGCTCTCAGTTCTCAGCTAGCTGGGAGTCTTATCAGCTTATGCTTTGCGGGCCGGCAACTTGGCATTTTGGCTCGTCATTAGTCAGATCGTTTGCTTACCATTATGGCGCATGATCGTGTCTGAATGAAATCTATTTTGTAGCGCGCGGGCAGCGAGGCAATAAAGCCCACTAATGCGATTACATTACAGCAAAGAGCCGCTTAATACAAGACTACCAATGGCCGGCCAGCTGACGACTAACAACTAATAATAAAAGTGAAAAAATATGACAGAGGCAAAGAGGCACAAACAACAAGCACAAAGCCCTGCCAAATAGTTGGTCCAACAAACTTCCAAAGTCAATGAACGTTACGCAATTTAAATTGGGTTTTTGGGGCTGGCAGGGGAGGGGGGCAAGGGAAGTTGGGAAGCTGCCAGAAACTCGTCTCGGAAATGATGAGAATGAAATTGCATTTAATATTGCTGGAATGAGCGCAATTAGACGCGCCAGAGTTCAAGAGACTTACCCACATGACGTATGCGTAATATGCTCACCTGCAAGCAAAAAAACAGAACAATTAATTGGGTTTGTGTTGGATTCCAGTGCAGCTAGTTAATAGAGCACTATATGCAGGCTAATCGACCGCCTTTATGGACGTTGTTACCCCTTTTTTTTTTGGCTATTCGCTGTGCAACGTGCCCCAAAAATAGCAGCCGGGGCTTAGCTGCTGCATCCATATAAATCTGTTATTCATCCGGCGCGCAACTAAAAATTGCATTGAACAATTTGCACGGCGCTGAGTCAACAATTTGCTCATATCTGCAGCCCCCTCCCCTGTCTCCCTCTCGCTCTCCCTCTCGCTCTCGCTGGCGGCGTTCAACGCTCCGCGCTGATAACAAAAGGCAGCGCTACAAATAAATGTAAATGTCTGACTGTCTGTGTGTCTGCCCGTCTGTGTGTGTGTGTGTGTACCTTCGTACACCTAGTTTTATGCTTGTACACAATAAAGCTACAACAACGCAGTTGTGAACCCCCCTGACCCCCCCCCCCCCCCGGTTGCCCTGCAACAGTTGCCGGCGTTTTTAGGTTTCTGCTTTTTGCGCGCTGCAAAAATATTTGCGATTGCCTTTTGTTCCATGTTGTTGGCCCCCTGTTACGCCCCCAACCAAAGCTGTGTGCACAACACAATATATATATATATATTCATCTTTAGCTATGTGTTTATATGACAGACAAAGCATTGTGTCCATACGCCGGCTTCAACAGCCAGCAGCCACCTCCAACTTGAAACCTCTGAGGCAGGCATATCAGTTGAGACGTTCAACTAAATAAATAGAATATATTTATTCCACAACATTAATGTCCATAATTAAATAAACTTTAGCTCAAATGTTTGTGACTAAAATGAGTTGCGTAATTAAATAAGCTAGAATTAGTTTCAACAATTTGCCGCATTAAATCACAATTATTTAATAATAATCAGCTTTGTTGCTGCAATTATTGCACTTTGAATAAATGCATTTGAAATTCAATTAACAACAAAATGGTTTTGCACAATAGTATTAATGCCCAATAATTTCACAAATTTGGCTGTAGAACATTAAAATAATTAAGTGAAGAGTAAAATTATTGAATTGCATTTAAATATCATAGAAAATCCTATTCATTTATTTTATTTCTATGTTAAGTTATGTTATGTTATTTCTATTGAGTAATCTTTATTCACATTCGCACCTCATGCAAAAAAGCATTTAATTCAAAATTGTACTTAGATGTTAATAGACAAAATATTTATAGTGTAAAAAATCCTAATTTAGGCATTTATTTGTTCCTCTGCAAATTTCTTAAAGTTTACATTAACACCTAAAGTTAAAAACTGAATTGCTGAATTTATTGAAAATATTATTTCTAAAGTACTTTACTAACACGTAAATAAAAATATACACTAATTATAATAAATTAAAGAGGAAATCCTATTAAATAATTTATGTATTTATTTATCCTTCTATAAATTTAGAAATTAATTTATAAATTTATTTATCCCTCTGCAAATTGCTTAAAGTTTATATTAACATTTAAAGTTAAAAACTAAATTATCTTCATTGCAAATGTTATTTAAAAGAGGTTTACTAAAATGCAAATAATTACAATAATTTGTATGAATTGAAAATGTCATTAAATCCTATTGTAAATTGAAAAATGTTTACATTGACATCTATTATGAGAAATTATGGCGTTTAATTTAAAATTTTATTTTGAAAGATTTCATTTGCATTTTCTTATATATTTTTGTATGTCTGTAGATTTTTAATAAAATATGAAGTAATATGATATTTATAGAAATAGAAATCCAATTAATTTATTCATATATTTATGCCTTCCTCTGATAATTAAAGAATGTTTACATTTACACCTAATGCAAACAGATAAGGTCATTAGTTGAAGATTTTATTTGTAAAGCGGTTTGCTAAAATGTAAATAAATATAAGATTTAAGCACTAGAAAATTATATGCATTTATTTATGCATTTCTCTCAAATTTCCCTCTGTAAATTGTGAAATGTTTACATAAATAAATATAACATTTAAAGCATACTTTACTTTACTTTTTTATATATTTCTTTATTTGTTTGTACTCAAATGTAAATAAGCTAGCTATAATTTCTATTAAAGCTGCAGGGTATCTAGTGGTCGTGCAGTGGAAGCTTGCGGCTAGATGCGACTGTAGAATTTAGCTTTAGCCCCGGGAACATGGCTACCAGGCAGTGGTAGAAATCGGCGCCGTGCTTTGCCCGCTTATTATGAATTATGGCCACGTTGACAGTTTGTAGCTGGCGAGGGCGTGGAAAACTTGACAGATGCGCGCAGATCTCGCGAGCTGGAGTCTGGCATGGTTCCTGGTATTTATTGTTGTCGTTCTTATATTCAGGCAAACAGACAGAAGGACGGAGGGAGTGGAGGCAAACAGCCGCAGCTCTATTTCTTATTAATAATGTGATAAAACTGTCGAGAGTGCCAAGTCTGTCTGACTGTCGACTGCCGACTGTCGACTGTCGACTGTGCGCTCAACTGGCGGGAAAAGCAAAAGTGGCTTTTTGAGCCACTCGCGCCATCCATTCCACTAAATTAAGCAATTAATTTCGCATTTAAATAAGCCGACAACTACAATGACTACGACAGCGAGAGCGACTGCTCTCATCTATGTGGCAACAATGAATTATCGTAGTTTGTCGCCCCCTCGCCCCGCTCTCAGAGATTATGACAAATCCAGCGAGTTGTGCGCAACTCTGTCGCATCGAATCAGCCGAATCGCGAGAAGATAGCAAAATCTTTGCGGCCAAATGCACTAATCGATGTTGGCGTCTGGCATACTTAGGAGTCGCGGCCAGCCGGAAATTCCTTTATCAAGTTTTTGGTCTCATTAGAACGCTTGTGGATCGAGTAGTTGCCACACATTTGTTTTGGCCATTTAGCGTTCAATGCTCTGCGAGAGCTGCGAAGCGATGTGAGGCGATTGGGCCAATAATAAATTCAAATGCTGCTATCAATAGTCCCGTCTAACCACAGCAACGGCAACAGCAACAGCAAGAGCAAATGCAATTACAAATAATATGCAACTTGGTCGTTTATCTTTATCTTATTTATGAAAACGACAACAAACCGACAAATGCAATTTATGTGTTTGTGCTGGTCAATGCAAAGGGCAGCAGCAGTTGCAGCAACAGCAGCCAGCAGATGGATAGGGACAGCGAAAGTGTGGGGCGGAGGAGAGTAGTGGGGCTGCATCTCTCCCGGCATTGGGATGCCGTACGAGTATCAGCAGCTGGACCCCAACGGACAGCAAGCAGAAGCGGAGCGCTGCTGCAAATAATGCTGCATAATGGACGAGGCTGGGGGAGCACATTCAAGTTGCAAGTTGCTAGTTGCAAGTTGGGAGCTCGGCTGCTGCTAGAAGAGTAAAAACTAAAAGCTGAAAACTGAAAACTGAAGAGCCTCAGCACGAGGATGACGATGACGCTCCCCGAAATGAAAACAAAGCAAAGCCAAAAGCAACAGCAACAGCAACAGCAACAACAACAGCAACAGCAGAAACAAAACAAAGCTGGAGCCAACTAGGAAGAAGAAGTGCCAACAATTGTCGGGCATTAGAGATAGAAGATGAAATACGAAAAAAACAAATGCTACAAAAAAACCAGGCAAAACACTAAACTGTACAAAAAAGAAGCCAAGCGATTTGTTGAAAGTGTACTAAAGCCGCACAGTGGGACGCAGTCGCTTAAATTGTGCACAAAAACACAAAGCAACTTGGCAAAATTTTCAAAAAAGTGTGGAAGCGTCAGAAATTAATCAGTAATAGATCGGAAATAAATATTTAATTGGTGCAGAAAAATATAAAACATCTTAAGCAATTTTTAAAATTCTGTGAAAATCAGAAATACATTAGTTACATTTCAGAAACAAGTATTACAGAAACAAACAATTTATGTACTAAATTAGACTCTATAAGGTCCATTTTGCTGACTAACTGACTGCCTAATTAATAATGGATTAACTTACAGAATTACAGATCTACTGATACATGAGCTAAATAGTCGACTAGCATATTTGAAATGCAGTCGACTTTCTAACTTATTAGCTTTGGCATGATTGACAGACAGACAGAATTTCTCTAATCTTTCGCTAATTAATTACGAAGAGAATTATTCAATTAGAAACAAGTTAAAATAATAATTAGATAATGACCTATAATGTTTGCCTAACTGGTTGAAAGTTTGATCGACGAGAAGTTTGCTTGACTAACTGATTAGCTGTGTGACTGACTGAGTGATAGAGTTTCCACTTCACTAACTGAGTGTCTGATTAATTGGCAAGAGATTAACAAAGCGAGATGAAATTCAAACAATAATAGGATCAAGATTAATGCGTTAAATGATTGGTAAAGATATTGAAAGTTCGTACGACGAGCTTCACTAAGATTGACTGACTGATAGCATTGCTGCTTCACTGACTGATTGTCTAATTAATTAAAAAAAGATTAGGAAAATTAGATCATATAAATTAGTAAAAGATTTCATCTATAAATTGTTGCCTAAGGGATGGAAAGTTTGATCGATTAGTTAACAAAAGACTAAGTTATATCCAAAAATCAATATATAAAGATTTCTGCATAAATTGAAGTCTCAGAGATTTAAAGTTTGATCAACGAAAAGTTTACTTTACCGACTGTGTGATATGCTTCATTGTCTGATTAATTTACAGCAGTTTAACTAAGTCACAACAAATTCAAATAATTCAAGACTTGTGAGTTAAATGATTGCCTGAGATATTAAAACTTTTATCGAAGAGCTTCAATTTCAGCTTTAATTTCGGATAAAATGACTGATTGTCTGATGAGTTAACTAAGATTGAAGGTTAAACAAGTGAAGTTAAATCAAATTGTAAAAATAAATTAAAGCTTTAAATGTCAACAGAACGAATGCTGTTGACCACTGTGCAGTGCTTGGCCAGTCGAGGCAGTGGCAGCGGCAGCGGCAGTGGCAGGGTCAGAGTCAGCGCGTTGCATCATCGAGTGGCACTGAGCTCGAGCGCAATTGCGATGAATGCAGCAAGGTAACGGAGCAGAGGGAGCTCAGCCAAAGGGATTGGGCACTGAGTGTGACTAGAGCGTCGATGGACGGCGCAGGGCGCGGCACGCCACAGTGGCATGGAGGCTGCATGCTGGCAACCTGGAAGTAGGAAGTGGCTAGGCAACTAAGCCCTTTCGGGGGCCGGCAGCGATTGCAGCACGCAAGAAAATCAACAAAAATAAATCGCACTTTATGGGCAATAGGCCGCAGTCAGGGTCTTGCAACTTGCCACAAATATTGCGTTTAATAAGCGCACAGAGCCTGGCCCGGTAACTAACTGGGCGCAGTTTGAAACAAAAGCCAGGCAGGCAGGCAAGGCAAGGCGAGGCAGACCGGGCCGTGCTGCCAACCTGTTGCCAAGCGCAGGGCCGCAGTCGCATTCTATCGATAGTCAATGACATCTCGACGTGGCTTGTGGTAGGGCTAACAACGACACCCCAGCCCGAGTCATAGCGAGGCAGCAGCTGCCGCGTGCGGCATAAAAAATGGGCAAATCTTCTTCTTTGTTGCCTCGAAGCTGGTCATAGGCTGCTGCTGTGGCTGCGGCTGCCGTGACTGCCATTGAAATCCTATAAAAATGTTATCTTAATGGCTTTTATGTTAGCGAAAGCCATTAAAACAACAAAGCGAACAGGCAGCATGCAACAGGAGGCAAACGGCAAAAACCGTCGCCTGCTGCAAGTACTGCAAATAAAGTTGGACTTTACTCAATTGTACGATTGATCAGCCAGCAGCCAACAGGCAACGGGCAACGGGCAACGGGCAGCAGCCAAGGGGCAGCAGGCAATGGGCATTGCTCATGATGGGCGGCGGCTGCACCCAGCGAGGCACTCGACTCGCACCGCGATTGTGCCGGCGATGGAGATTAGCGCGTGAACTGACTGGACTTGGACTGACTGTTTGGGCAGCGCACTGAAATAATTAACAATCATAAAATGCTCAAATATAAAGAGAACAAAGTTGCTGCCTGCTCTCTTATCCAACTGTTAATCTAGCTCTGCTATTTTACCTAACTAATTCGCAAGCTCACCACCCGCTCTACCCGCTCTTGCCCACTTAAGCACGCCGAAAAACGAAAATGAAGAGAGAGACAACGAAATAACCTACCGCAGTGTCGGACATGCGAACTTGAGCACAGTTTGAGAGCCACCATCAGTTTAACATGCCCTTCAGCTGCCGGCTATCAGTTTACATTTGGGATTTCGGCTCTCGGCTGCTTGTCAGCCTCGCATATTCGTAATTTAATGAAAACAAACTGTAAATATTTGCCAAAAGGCTATACGGAAGCTTTTTATGCATGTCTCACCTCGCCAGCTTTTCGCTTTTTTTTCTTTGTTGTGTGTAAGAATTTTTGTGAGCCATTAAAAACATTCAGATTGCAAAGTGAAGTGAAGTGCGACAGCTGCCGGTTTCAAGTGGCCCCAGCACAGCCATAACAACAGCAATAACAACATCAACAACGACAACAACGACAGCGACAACAACAATAACAATAACAGTGCAGAGTCCCCTCTTGAGCAGCCCATCAACAGTCAGCGAACCAAACGATCTGTCAGGTCTCCCTCACTCACTCGCTCACACGCTCGCCCGCTGCTCATTGCCCCCTCTCCCCCTCCCCCCATCGCTGCACTGCACATTATAGCAAAATATTTGCTGAACTGCCATCGGGATTAACAAAAGACGAACAAGTGAATTACGTGCCTGCCGCTCGCAAATTTTACTCAATCGGGTTGAAAACTATTTGAGCATTTCATTATTTATTGATCATCGCAATCCAATATTATTAGTTGTGACCTGAGTCACAATTCATTCGATCAATTCTAAAAATATCAAACATTATTCTAAGAACAAATTTTGTTTTTTTGCAGATAATCGACGAAGGTCAATTTAGTTATGCAAAATATAATTGTTTTAAAGGAAAGAAAAGTGCGTAAGAAACAAAATAGGATAAAGATAATAAAAATAAAGGAACGTCGAAGATAGTCAATCATATTTGCAAATGTAAATCTTAAAGAGGTTCAGTAAAGTATTATTGTGCAGAATTAAAAATATATTTTGGAATAAATCAAATAAAAACAAAGGAATGTCGAAGAGAAATAAGTACGAGTGTACACATTAGAATATGTACATGTTGGAATAAATATAATAAACGCAAAGGTATGGCAAAGAATGTTAATCGTATTTATTGATGTAAATCTTATAGAGGTAATTTTTCACCTTAGTAAGGTATTGTGAAGAACGAAATGTAATAGATTTCAAATTCAAAAAGTATTTAAAAAATTATTTTAAAATAAATCAAATAAAAACAAAGGAATGTGGAAGGGAATAAAGTATATAAAACAAACAACAACAACAAGCAACATATTGTAATAAATATAATAAACCTAAAGGAATATCGAAGAAGGTCAATCATATTTGCTGCTGTCATATAGAGGTCCTTCGACATCTCAGCAAAGTATTGTGAAGAACAAAATATAAGAGAAAAGGGTGATAATAATAATATAATATAAAAACAAAAATATATTTGCATAACTATAATAAAACAAGATTGTTTTAATTTATTTTAAAAAAAAACCTTAATGTTTTTATATTTACTTATTTAAGTTATTTATTATATTATACTATTATATTTGGCTCTTAATATTAACTTCATTTAATATTAAGCTAATTCAATTTATTGTGCTTTTAAATAGAAAATCTGAAATTTAAAAGAGCCCAACAAACAATTTAAATCCAGTTGGACTTGAGAAGTATAAATATAAAATCAAATCTATTACAATTCTCGTTTTTAGTAGTCTACTTATCTTTCACCCCTCGTCCTCCTCCCTTTGTGTACGAGTATATCAATTTGCATTGCTAGCTGTAGTCGTATTTATGCAGTTCCGCTAGTTGAGATTGTTTAGTTATTGATGGCATGCCATTAATGAGTTCTTGTCTTTGTACTCTACGCATATCTCTCAATCGCCTTTTCGCTCCCCCTCTGCGCGACACTCTTCCCCTATGTAAACTTGACTTTGACGCTGTTTAATTGCAGTTGCCCTCGCATAAACTCGCGGCGAAACTGCAGGCAAAGTGCAATGGCAAACAACTGATAAACATAATGAGCAATCAGCAAACAACAACAGCAGCAACAGCAGCAACGAGAGCAATAAAACTAGCAACAACATGCAATACGATACGAAAGAGCGGAATGAAAAACAGCTTCATTCGCAGTAGCATAAAAAGCCATTTAAAGTCTTTGACACTTCATTTAAAATGAAAATGAGAAGAGCGCGAACGACAGAGCGAAGCGTGAAGACCGATCACTGCAGCGACGTGGAGAGTGGTGAGTGGAGAACGGGGAGTGGCGGGTGCAGGGGGTGTCGATTTGTAGAATCGCCACCCCCGCAAGGCGCGCGCTGGACAGTGTCCCTTGGCCTGCGTTTCGTGCTAAGCACAACAAAAGACGCAAAGCCAAAGCAAAAGCAAAACTGGAGGCAATAAAGAGGCGAACGAAATAAAGAACGCAGCGAACGCAAACAACAACAACAACAACGGCAACAACGTATTGCAGGCTATAAAAAGCTAAACTAAACCTGAAACCTGAGCACAATATGCTGGTCCAGTCTCCGCCACCCTCTGGCGCGCTCTCGCTCTGAGCCGAAACTTCGAATGTGTTGATCAGCCAACAGGGGCAGAAGTTTGGAGGTAGCTGGAGCCTGACGGCGACAAAGTGTCGCACGACGTCGCCCGTCTAGACTAGAAGGGTTTATCTCGCTCTCCCGCTCGCGCTCTTTGTGAGAGATTCTCGGAACTGGGCACACTGCATTCGCAACAGCGAGTGGCAACAATGCACACACAGCAACTTGACTGATTCGAGCGACTCAGCTCATAAAGCAAACACAACGAGCCTCATAGGCCACAGCCATAATACGGCCATAAATAATGGCCAGAAATCGCGTAACGCTCGCGACATTCAAAAGTGCAACAGCGCGCTTTGCACTTGGCATTAGTCATGCTCATTCTCAGTCCCGTTCCTCTGCGCTTTTTGCGCTGCCCAAAAAGGTGTGAATCGCACGCACAACAGCATCAGGGCCGAATTCTGGGCCAAAAGCTGCAAATGGGCGCCCTCTGATATTTATGAGTGACTGCCGGAATGGCAAACTCTACGCAGTCAGCCAAAAACACGCGGCCAACTGACTGACAGACAGACAGACGGAGAGACGGACAGCTGAGCTTCGTGTGAGGTCTGTTTTGGCAGACTGAAAGCACTCAATGAACTACAGTAGAAGCGGACTTGAAGAACCTGACTCTAAATACCAAGCAACGGCTAGATAGTCGAAAAGGTCGAGCAAACATGTTTAAAAGTCGACTGAAGCGCGACTTGAATATTGAAGGCGAACTATGTGTGGAATCCTTAACACAGCAAAGTTATTCAGCTAAGACAGAAATAATTATCTTTATTATAAAATCGATGGAAATCGATGTTTTAAATTTCACTCAAGAGCCAATTAAAGCCTATATAGTATGGCTACTCTATGAACTATACAATTAATTTAAAACCAATTTAGACTTTAAAAATAGCAACAGAAAAGTATGGAACAATATTATTAAGAAGCTAAACAAACTATGCAATCTATATGTATCTGTATGTAAATATAAAGAGTAGATAAACTATATAAAATTTATAAACATTATAATACATAATTTATATTGTTAATAAATAAAAATATATCAACTATATAAAGCAAAGAAAGTTTATAAACTATTTAATCTATATAAACTATATAACCTATTTAAACTTATACTTTATAAACTTTATAAACTTGATCAATTTTATAAACTATATTAAATATATAAACTATATAAACCAACTATAGAAACTTTATAAACAACTATATGAAAATACTTAAAAAAAAATACTTAATTAACTTGAGAAATTGACAAAATAGCATTCTTTCAATTTAAGAAGAAAAGTATTGAAAATATAGTTTTAAGAAGTTGAATAATAAGTCCATTTATGAAATTCTATGACAAGCTTAAATAATTTTGGTATCAATAATGAATTATATGGTGGTACTAGAACCACAATCCTTATGCCTATATAAGTTATACAAACTGATTAGGAAATTTTATTATTAGCTTAAGAAACTTAGTACTGAAACAAAAAGCATTACACTTACTTATAAGTTAAGCAAACTTACTGGGGATATTCTACGAGTATAACAAGCTTAACTAGATTAGCTAATAATTATTAATTATATGATGTAAACAAACTTACTGGGGAGATACTACGATAAGCTTAAGCAACTTTTAATTTTCTTTTGTACGGGAGCAATAATCATTATATAAGGCTAATTTAACTTACGATCATTCAACTAAATTTATTTGTTTATAATAAAGTTCAGATATATCGTTTAAGAGTGAGTTCGAAAAGCGCTTTCTGGCTTAGGCAGTGCTCACTGTGGCTGCCTAAGAGATTAGCCATTCCAGGATCTTTTTACGCGTGACTCACTCGCAAACAGCAAACAGCAAACAACAAACAGCAGGCAGCACAAAGAAATAACAAAAAAGCGAAAAAAAAGTGAGGGAAAAATAAAATAATAATACGAAGAAGTCGAAGGGCGCCGCTTGGCAGCGGTTTTTCGGTTCAGTTCGGGCCAAAAACTTTATCGTCTACTCGTCTGCTCCTTTTCTCACACGAGTCGAGCAGAGCGAGCTGAAAAAGAAGGAGAGACGGACGGACCACCGGCATTTCGAGTGTGTTGGCAATTTTTGCTGAATGAAAATTGAATTTGAAGCACATAAATTATAGGTTTGTGCCAGGTATTAGTTGGCTTTTTATGCGGAAAACGAAGCCAATGGCTCTGGCTGCCATCATCATTAGATGACGACGACGACGATGATCAGATGGCAGCTGATAGCCAGACTTTTGACTTGCAGCAGACGAAACTTGAGATGTCCGACTGCTGATAGCGCAAACACACACACACACACAGACATACATTCAGATAGTCGACACTGACCTCTGGGATTGCGTGTGACGGGCGCTCGCTGGAAGTGTGGCAGGGCATACTATATAGACATATCGCTGCAACCGATGTCTAGTCATGAGCAGTCGCATGCCTCATCATGCAGTCGAGAGTGCTGCGCTCATCCCTGGCCATAAATATTAATAAGCTGACTGGCTGACTGGTTGCTGCTCGCTGCTCGCTGCTCGCATAGCGCCAACTTCCTCTGAAACATTTAGAATTCTAATTAAAGCGACTCGATCTCTGATTGGATGCCAGTTTCGCCTCTCCACTTTTTGCTGCTGCTGCTGCTGCTGGAAGTCGCTGCGATGGCATTAGAATCTGAAGCACGTGCCCAGGGACTGACGTCTCTAACTAGAGCTACGACAACTTTTAACAGCTCTACTAGCTGATTGACTCGGCTGCACTGTAATGTCACTTTCAAGGTTTACAAACAGTTTTCAACATTTTATTAACAACCAAAATAACTAAATATTTAGTTGTGCTACGCATTCAATGTTTAAACTTTTTGAAAATTTCATTTGCTGACTAATGAACATATTTGAAGTCAACTGATCAAGCCGCTCAGCCCACACGCTGTTAATGTTAATGAGTCAGCAGCTGTTAAATAAACATTAACAGCTCAACTTGCTGACTGAGTTGCATTAGTCACAGCATTCACTGTAAAGTGATTTTCTTTAGTTACCAATAGTTTAATAATTTGTTAAATAAGATCTAAATAACTAAATATTCTGTTGTATAGTGTGTTATATGTTTAAATTATTTTAAAATTCAATTAGTTGGCAATTAATCATGTTTGAAGTCAGTTGAATAAGCAGCTTGCGCAGTTAATGTTTATGCGTCAGCCGCTGTTAAAATAGCATTTAACAGCTCTACTTGCTGTCTGAGTTGCATTAGTTAAAGCAATCACTGTATAGTGATTTTCCAAGATTCAATATATTTCAATAAAATTGAAAATACCTATAAATAACTAAATATTTATTTGTGTAGAATGTTTCATGTTCGAACCACTTGAAAATGCAATTAGCTGTCAGTTTAGCATGTTTGAAGTCAACTGATCAAGCTGCTCAGCCCACACGCTGTTAATGCTAATGCGCCTGAGTCGCTGTTAGCGCTGCTGTTAATACAGCATTTAACAGCTTGGGTAGCTGATTGAGCTGCACTAGTTAGTGCAGGCACTGTAAAGTAATTTTCTTAAGTTAAAAAATTTTTAATAACATTGAAAATATATCTATTTAACTAAACGTTTATTTGTGTAGCACCTTCCATGTTTGAGTTATATAAAAATGCAATTAGCTGATAATAAGGCATATTGGAAGTCATCTGATCAGCAAGCACAGCCCACATGCTGTTAATGTTAATGCGCCAGCGTCGCTGTTAGCGCTGCTGTTATGGTTGAAGCAGCAGCAGCAGCAGGTGCATGTGATTGTGGTTGGCACAAAAAACTAAATAAGGCACAAAACAAATAGTTTTTGCTATTTGAAAAGTGGCAAACAAAACAAAGTCAAACAAACAGCTCATTGAGCAAAGGCTGCCAAGTGGCCAGCGAGGAGGAGCAGAAGGAGAATGAGAAGGAGAAACAGTAGCCAGTGTACAGAAGGAAGAACTCGACTGCTGCTGCTGCTGTTGTGTCTTTTATTTAAACAATTTACAAGAAAGCAACATTCCAGCTGCCTTAAAATGGACAAAAGTTGGCACAAGAACTACGACTAGAACTAAAGCGGGCAGAGAGGCGGCTGAAGACGACGCCAACAACAACAGCAACAACAACAACGACGACGACAACGAAGTCGACGACGACGACGACGACGACGACAATGGCAAACGTTGGCGCGACAGCAACATTTTTCTTGGCACCAACACAGACAATGTACACAAGTCGCTGGCGTGGAAGGAAGTGGGGAGGCTGCGACCCTGCGCGGGCTGCGTTGCGGGGTAAGACAATAAACGCGTTTATTGACTCGGCTGCCAAGGAGCAGCTGCTGTCGCCGTCGCCGTCGCTGCCGTCGTCGCTGTGTGGGCAGCAGCAAACGAGCCTAGGCGACGCTTAACAGTAAACAGTTTGCCAACAGAAAATGTTAATTGAGTGTAATGTTAATTACGTCGTGGCATTTAAGCGCTTGATTATGTGTGTCTATTGCGGTGCGGCAGTCGCTCTGCAACTGCGCAGCTTATTAAACTCGCACGACTGTAAAGTCGCTGTTAAAGTGTACAGCCAGTGGCAGCCAAACTGCGCACATAAATAATAAATGGCGCAGCACGCTTAGCGCCCTCGGCTGTTGCGAGAGCGAGACGGCAACTGCAAATAAATATTATTATCGCGATTTGCTCGTCAAGTCTTCAAAAACGTCTGTATGTATGGAAGGAGCCTTCTAAGCCGCGGCCAGACACGCAATGAAGACAACATCTTGAAAAGGGTCAAAACATCAAGCGAAAGGTTTAAGGGATTGCGATGCCGATTGCCGCTGCCTGGGAACTGCGATTGCGATTCAAATGCGAAAGGTTTCAGCGTCGTCGTCGTCGTCGTCGTTGTTTCGGTTTCACTTCATGTTGCTGTTGACTTGCTCTGGAGCTGTCGGAACAGCTTTGTGGCCAACAGCCAACAGCAAGAGCGAAACGAAATCAAATCAAATCACTGCGATTCGGCGGCACGCGAGATTTATGAGCTGCGATGCGAAATGCAAAATAAACAGCGAGAAGTTTGCGACAGTGCTGTGCACAGTTTGAGCAGCACTGCGTGCCGAATGCCGCGCAATTAACACCAAAAAAGCAAGTGGCGTGGCGAAGGCGAAGGCGTCGGGAGGCGTGTCACGCAATATGTTTAACGTAATTAGCTGCAGTCGGCAAAATACTTGCGTCGCACCAAGGCAGCCAACAAGCACCGGGACTTGCAACATGCGAGTCGTCCGCGTCGTCGTCGCTGCCTTTTGCAACAACACTGCAACAACAACAACAACAGTAAGCGATGCAGTTAGAGATGCTGTGATTGGCGTCACCAGACGACGACGACGACGACGATGGCGATGGCGACACCCATTGGGGCTCCACAATATGGCGCCACTAATTAGAAATTCTTAGCGCACAAAAAGAGGATGCCACGGAATAAGCGCTGCGCGGACGCTGGCGACGCTTTCAGCACTTTTAAGGAAGTGCCAAAGTGACATTAAATAGTTGGTTGTGCCTGCATTTCTATGATTCGTCTGCACACCCTGCAAACCAGCAACGAATGCCAAAGGGATATGCTCAACTAAGCAGGATGTGGGAAAAGGCGAAGTTGAAATAAGGCAAGTCCTAATTTTAACTTTATTTCAATGATCAACTAAGCACTAACTAAAGCTTTTGGTAATAACTTTATTTATATTAAAATATTTCTAAACGTCCTCAAACTGATCAAAATGTGGGAAAAATGAAATTTCTGAAATAATTATTTCTATAAATATCAAAGTACAGAGTTTCTATTGGTAATCTTCAGTAAAGTTTTCAATAATTACTCAATTTGTATAATTAATCTGCATACCCCGTAATCAGAAGCGAATACAAAACATGTACTATAAAATAAGCAAATAGTGGAAAGGCCAAGATGAAATTGCCAATCTGAAGTAAATATTTCGATAGTAATTTAAAATCAATAATCATTATTTCTATAGGTACATCTATCTACCCAAAAGGGGTGCAATACATTAAGCAAATGTTGTCGATCTAAAGATTTCGGTAATAAATATTCCTGCAAATCTGGTAACCAAAAGTTAATGCCAGAAATGACCAAGATTGAATTTATCATAATTTAATATTCATGTTTCTGTAATCAAAATATTAAATAAACACAGCAAAAAGAAAAGTTTGTTTTGTCTGTCGTCACAAGAATATTTACCAATTATTTAATTAATGTATTCCTCTACCTACTACAGCTTTACATTTTGAGTAATCGATAAGGGCAGAATAAGAATCGATGTGAAAAAAAAGTTTTTTAGTTACTGGTAGTCGTCATCGAAATTTTGGAATCGATAGAAGAAATAGTTGTGTGGTAAATATTTGTTTTCGAGTTGCATCCCAAATTAATTGCGCAAATGAAGTAAATATTATAACCATGATGACTTCAAACAATTCACTCAATCAAAATAAATAATTTTTAATGTGAACATTTTGAATACTATAACAACCATTAAAACAGTGCCAACTAAATAAAAAAAATTGTTTTGTTGCTTTTAATTAATGATCAGTTGACATGATTATCAAGTTGGCTAAAAACTTGCAAAATTTGCCAATAATTTATAATGCAGGATATGTGCAAGTCGCGCAGCAATTCTGAGAGTTGCTGACCTTCTTGGGCTACTTTGTTGCATGACACTTGCCTTGTTGCGCTACTTTGTTGCCAAGTGTAAATTGCGCGCGATTCCCCCGAGAGAGGCGAGTGCGTTTACTTTTTAAGTGGTATCCGCTCGTCGCTCCCTTGACTCTTAGCGACAGCCTTATTTAGCGACAATTGCGGCCGCTACTCAGTTACAGTTTGAGCAGTCACCCGACTGTTAGTGCAGTGCATGCCAAACTGTTGGACTGCTGCTAGGCTGGAGCGTGGGTTGTTATCAGAGCGCTGCTGCTGGGCCAACAGTAGCTGACTTGGCAGCTAACCCTGAACATTTCGAGGTTGTGCGCGACATGCCGTATGCCGCATGCCGCATGCCGCGGTGGCACTTAAAATTCAAGTTCAATAGCTAAAGCGACACGGGAGCGCGACAGGCAGCAACAACAATGATGTTGCCGATGACGATGATGGCAACGGCGGAACGTGGCGCAGCATGTGGCGCGTTCTAAGAACTTGCAACAGTTGCCGACGCCGCTGCTGCCACTTGGCACGAATGTCAACTGCACGAAAATGTTGCAGTTGCAGTGGCAGTGGCTGCATGCAACTGCCGCAGCCTCTGGCTCAGCTGCTGCTGTTCTATTGATCGTTAGGCGGCCGCTGTTGTTTTTCCCTGTTTGTTCTTGGTCCCTGGTGATAGCGTTTGCTCCTTGGCTTGTCAAAGACGAGCAGCAGCAACTTGCAACTCGCAACAGCAGCAGCAGCTCCTTGTCGTTGTTGCTACTGTGGAAAAGGTTAACAACATTCGCCTCGGACAACGTTTCGGTTCGTGCGGCATCTTGATGTTGTTCTGCTGCTTCCTGATGCTGTTGCTGCTGCTGCTGCTGCTTCTGCTTCTCTTGTTGTTTGCTGCCGTTGCAGTTGCAGTTGCTGTTGCTGTTTGCCTTTTTAATTAGCAACTTTTGGGTACTCTTGGGGCAGCCCAAAAGGCAGCTGCTTTTCATTAAGTATGCAGTTTGGCTCTGTTGTCTTGCTGCTGCTACTGCTGCTGCTGCTGCCGTTGTTGCATCAACAATGTCTCCTTGTTCTTGCATTTAATTAAATGCTCATAAGCATGTGAGGCGACGAGGCCAAATACAAACTCATTGTTGTCGTCGTCGACGTCTCTTGGGCCACTGTTGCCGTTCTCTCCTCCGCCTTCTTCTGCTTCTTGCCACTGTTCTAATGCCCAAAAGGTTTTTCTTGCCATTTTGGGCTCGCTTTTAGGGCCACTCTTGTCTTTCGGACTGCCTGATATTTATCATTTGCCCAGCCCCACAGGTAAATGAACCGCAACCAGGCATAAGCGGCGTATACTTAATTTGGTACTTAAAACACAAATTGAGTCAGTGCTTATAAGCATATGAAACTAGGAGTTTTTAAAGACTCTACTTGGCTGACAATTTCGCAATAAGTCACAATAGCTGACAACTTACTTCATGCAACAAATCAATCTCAATGTTTCATAACTTTCAAAGTAAACGAAATTTTACAAGTAGCGCAGTTCCGTTTAGTTAAAGAAACAAAAGCGGATACTTCTTTGTTTTTTCTCTTGTTAAAATAAGTCACACAGTTGTCGATAACTTATTTCGTGAGAAAGTAAAAATACGCTTGTGGAAATTTTGAAGCAAGTTAAGTTAAGTTCAGCAGCTATGTTCCATTATTTGTTTTTCTAAATTATACTTACAACTACTTCTAACTCAAACTATTTGCATTTTCAGACCCGCGAATGCGTTTAAATTCTATCTCTATCTTTAGGCATCCTATTTTAAATATATATATCTTTATCTATAGGCATAACTAGTAATTTCATATAAAGTCGTTCATAATTCATTTCGCGCAGAAGTAAAATTAAGCTTGAATGAATTTTACAAAACTTTGAGCGCAGTTTTGTTATCTAACTTACTGAAAGAGATAGATATTTTTTCGCTAAATAATTTGCATATTCAAACTCTCAAACTCTCTATTTCGCGTAAATCTAAATCTTCGGTTAGAACTAACACTTTTATGTGCATTAGTAGAAATTGCAACAAATCATTTTGAATAACTGAAATGTTGCTTGTGCAAGAACTTAGTCAACATTCGAATTGAATTATAACAACTATTCATAGGAATATGCGCGCTAACTTGACTTTTGGCCGTGTTTAAGGCGACTGCAAACGCAGTGTTATGCAAGTCAAATGCGAGTCGTTTAAGCTGGTTGAAACTCAAGAGTTGCTCTCTAGTTCTTCCTACTGCCTCCCCCTGCTGCCTCCTCCCTGCTCCCTCCCCTGACTCTACAAGGCAATGCGAGCTTCCAATACGCCATTCCCGTTGCCGGCAATGTCCTTTCTGCATTTTAGTTAAGGCAATTTTGCCCTTTTTCAATTTGTACCAGTTTTTTTCCTTTCTTTTTTGTTGTTGTTGTTTGTTGCTGCAACTACCTTTAGCTGCACTTCCTGCTGCTGTTGATGTTGTTGCTGCTGCTGGCGCCTTTGGGCCAAAATGCGCATTTTGCATTCAAATTGCCGCCGCCTGTCAGTCAGCATATGGAATGGCAGCCAGTCCCCGTCCTGCAGCCGTCCTGCAGCTCTCCCCGGAGAGCGATGCGATTACTCTCGTGGCACCGCAATTCCCGGGCACATATTACTATAGTTCGTTCCGGATACTCCTGCAGTTGCTTCCCATTTTTGTTCGGCGTGTTGTATAAACTTTTATAATCAAATTAAATTTTATGGCTTATTGCAAAATGTGCGCGTGCAAATCCAATTTTCCCCCACACACACACTCACACACAAAACACACATTACTCGTTTGCGGAATTTTCTTTTTGAATGCTCGCTAGGTTTTCCCTTTTTTTTTTTTTGGAGTATTTTGCTGGCCTTGTTGTTGCTGTTTTTTACGGGCCGCTTTAGGGTTACGAGCTGCTGTTTAGTTCCAAATACAAATTGAAAATAGTTATTTGCAAAGGTTTGATTTCCGCTCGACTTCGATGTGAGTTCGTTGCATCATTTCAACTTTCAGCACTCAGTAAGCCAAAGACTCTGCAGATGTTTCCCTAACAACTAGCCAAGTTTATGCAATTGAAGAATTTGTTAACGCCAAGTTTATGTAATTGAGGAATTAGTTTACGGGCAGTTTATGCAGCTTAAGAATTTGTTATGTAATTGAAGAATTTGTGAACGTTAAGTTTATGCAACTTAAGAATTTGTTTAATACTATATGTAGTTGACAAATTGTCAGCTATTTTATTATTTATATTTTTATATTAAATGCCACTGACTTTTCTTTACTCGCTTTCAAACTTGTCTAGCTTTACAGTCTAATAAATTTACAATAAAGATGCAAGATGGCTTTCTGAGTTTCATTGTAAATTCAAACTGTTTTTATTCAGCTCAGACAAGGTCTTATATAAAAGAAGTTATAATTTAAACGCACCCCATGCAAAGATTTATTTTCGATTACTAGAAACAATCGTAAATTATTTTATTTTTTAATCCTCATCTGTCAAATTTACTTGTCTTATTTGTATATACAAATTTCGCGATTGTTTGTTGTTTCTTACTTCATTTCACTTTTTTCTGTGAGCTTTTTAGTGACTGTGTTTTTAGTAATTGTGCGAGTATATAGACGTCGAATTTCCCGCTCACGTGTGTGCTCAAACATATATACGAGTACTAATTAGTTAGATTATAAATTTTTGTGCAAATGATTTCATTAAAAACTGTTGTTTGTGGCTATTCGAAAATGCTCTCAAATTCTTAGCATATCAAACTAATTTTTTTGCAGCTCACTCGCAATTCATTTTAATTAAAACAGTGCAGCTTTTTCACATGTTTTGCATACTTTCAATATTAAATCAAATAATTTGTAAACTATTTAGTTTTTGCTGCATCCGATTGCACGTCAGCTAATCAATCGCTTGGCAACGCGAACTAATTCGCAGTTGCAGCCATAAAAGAAACACTTAGCATAGTTCTACATTTAAAATTACACAACTTTGCTGGTTTTTGCCGCCGACTGATCCACTTTTTTTGCTCTGGCCATTTGACCAGAAAGCGCGCCACGTCTGGGCCAGGCCGAGTCAGCCTCCCACCCAACCAGTTACAACAGCACAACTATATTTTTTTGCCCCCTATTTTTTTTTTGCTCTTCAGTTTGCCAGCTACTAGCTGCTAGCTTCTACTATTTTATTATTTCTTTTTTTCTCGTAGTTTAGTTGGCTGTGTTCGCTTTTTGCTCTGCTGTATTTAAAGCAAATTAAACAAAATTGCGAGCAATAAAACTTAATGGCTAATTAAATGGGTTGGGCGAGTCTCCGGCTCTGGCGCATCCTTTCCAGCCAGCGGAAGACAGAAGGAGATGAAAATATATATATGCACATATATATAGAGGAGAAAAAAAAGCGCAGCAGCAGCAGCAGCAGCTGGCAGCAATTTTGCGAAGCCTTTTGCATAATTTACAAGTAGCAAAAGGAAGCAAATAAAAAGAACCTACTAAAGACGAGTTGTGGAGCGAGGGGAGAGTGCGGAGGGGGGGGGGGGAGTGGCAGCGCAGTCGAGTGGGCGGCAAATTGAGTTTAATGTTTTACTATATGGCAATATTTGCTATTCGCTTTAATGAAATTATTCAGTTATTGCTCCATATACACACACAAGGAGCCTTTGACTGCAGTTCGCTTGTGTCCTGCGTCCTGCTCTCTGATAGCGGTTAACACTGCCCCCCTCGCCCCTCTGTTGCTGCCCCTTGCGAGTTGCGAGTTGCAGCTATAAATATGCAAATTGCTTATGCATAATAGATGCCAGCAGCCAAAGCATCAACACAAAATGCAACTAAAGCGAAAAGCGAATTTTCAGTTTGAAATAAGTTTCAATGCACTTATCTGCGGAGCAAAAGTATCTGCCAGATACTCGCCACACACACACACACACACAGACAGACTGCAACCCTTGCACCGTGGACTCGTGGCCACGGAGGCGCACTTGCAACACTTTGCGCTATTCACTGAGGGCGAGTGCCCCAAATATTTGCATAAATTCTTCGTTTACTTACGGCTCAAAACTAATGGCCATAGTTGGTGTTCTGCCGGGCTTACCTACAATTAGAAAGAACGAAATAATAATTTAATTTCCAGCGAATTCAATAGAGAACTTAGAACTTAAGATTACGTAGTTTGATGGAGGAAATGCAGGGAAGTATCTAGGTAAATTTCACTTTAATTGCAAGCCAATAAAAACACATAAAATATAAATTAAGATAGCTTAGTGAAGGAAAGTAGCACTTTAATAAAATAATAATAATGGGGATCTATCAAAAGAAGTATACAAGAAATTGATACTAGAATTTCAAGCAAATAAAGACATTGTAATAAGATTGCTCCGTTTGATGAAGGATATGTAGAGAAATATATGTGGAAATATTACTTTAATTTCAAGCGAATTGAGACACATAAAACACATTTCAAATCAGCTAAGTTTAATAGACGTAAATAGGTATATATATGGTACATAATATTTAATTGTAAGCGATTTGAAACATATAAATACAAATTAAAAATACTTAATTTAGTAGTAATAAAAAGGAAAATATCTAGGAAAACATATGGGAAAATACATCCTTAATTACAAACGATTTAAAATATATTGAGATAAATTAAAATTGTTAGTTCAAGCAAATATGGCGAAATATTTAGGCCTACATTTTAGTGAAATAATACTTTAATTTCAAGCGAATAAAAGCATATGCAACACAATTTTAAAATTTCAGAGTTCAATGCAGGTGTATAGAGAAATATGTAGAGAAATGAAACCAATAATTTCAACCAAGCTAAAGCATATACAATAAAATTATAAATGGCTTAATTTGATTGAGGTAAATTGGAAAATATGCAGAGAAATATATTGGGAAATAATAGCATATGCACTATAATTTAAATTAACTCAGTTTGATGGAGGTTAATTTGGAAATTTCTGGGAAAATAGTACTTTAAATTTAAGTGAATTTATAGAATTTTAAAATTGTTGAGTTCCATGGAATAGGGAAATATCTTGAATATTAATATACTCTTTTGTTAATCGAAGTAAAATTTCAACATTTCATATTAAAATAGTTTGGTTTTTAACTTGAATATATCCTATTGTTAATCGAAGTTGGCTTTCAACATTTGCATACGAGTATATCGCAATTAAAATCAAGTATTTCATTAATATTTCGTAGATTTAAGTTTCTCTGGAGAAGAATCGAAACTTTGTCAAGCACTTAGCGCGAACAATCTTTACAATTCTAAATGGTCAAATGTTCCCCTCTTGCTTGCAGTGACTATATTATTTTACTGCTCAATTCGGAGGCGCCTCAAAACTGCTGTAATCCGCGCTCAGCTGCAGTGCTCAGGCACTCAATTCCTCAATCTGAAGTCTCAGTCGCTCGGCTAACTGGTCGTTCATTATGTCTGCTGCACTTTGTCGACTTAACATTTGCTGCAACAATTCTGCAACTTTTGCTTGCAAAACTTCGCATAGTTTGTGCTCGTTTTTTTCTCAGTTTCTTTGTTTTTGTAGTTTTAATTAGCCAGCTGTGTGTGTGTGTGTGTGTGTAACTCCGCGCTGCACTATCAAGCTGCTACTTGCTGCACGCTTATCTCGCTGCGGAGACGCGGTATCCAACAGTTGGCTGCCTGCCTTACGCTCAATTTCTTTGCGTCGCCTGCCGTTCCCTTCTCTCCCATCCCCTCCCTTCCGTTTCGTTCTGCGACTGTCCAGTCGTGTCCTGTCTTGGCAGCCGCCTGGCCGCCAGATAAGCGCGCAAATTTCCAAATGGACAGCAAAGTCTCGAGACCGGGGACAGGGCTGGGGCCGAGGGGACAGTAATCTGCATAAAAAGATTTCATTCTGGGGCCTCGGCATGGGTAATTAGTGCATTTTAAACGTCTTTTAGTATTTGGCCAGTTGGCCCTGCGCGATTTTCTAGGCTATTTTAAGAGTTATGGGCATAGATAAATGGATTAGTCTGCACTCGAGGACTCGCGTCTTTGACGTGCAACAAACTTGCCTGCTGCTTCTTTTTGTATTTCTCAGAACATTTGGAAAACTTATTGCCCGCGTCTCAGAAAAAGAAAGACTGAGAGAGAGAGAGAGAGAGGTGGTATATCGCCTGGCCGCGACACAGTCTATCTATAGTATCGCGGCCGAACTAAGCGCAAAACGTAGTTAAAGTCAGGATCTGACTGGTAAACGCAGTCAAACGTGCGATAAATTCAAAAGCATAGACCAAAAAAGCCCCAACTGACATGGAAATAAAAGGCACAAATGTTAATTGGTTTGTGTCAATCTTCCAGCACATTGCCCCGTGGGGGCACGTGAACGTGGAGAAAGAGGCAAGCAGTGCTCTGCTCTGCCGCTGCTCTGCTCTGCTCTGCTCTGCCCAGAAGCACACTCAACCTTTCGCTATATGTTATGGTGTGGTGGAAACACATTTAATGCAGCGGACAGATGAAGTTGTTTAGTTGGTAAATTGTCTTACACTCCCCGACACTCGACTCCGTCGCCGTCGCCGTCGCCGTCTCGGATTCTCGGACTTAGACGTAGAGCCGCAGTTGGGTTCTGGACGGCTGCCTTTTCGATTTCGCAATTTTCATTTCAATTTCTGCAAAGCGCTCGCTGAAAGCGAAATGATGTTTAGCCTCGGTTTCATACCATGCTCTATTAGAGACCATTTCGCCACGTCTTCAGTGCTGTGCTGTGCTGTGTTCACCTGCCTGTCTGCCACTCTAATTCAAAGTTGTGGCTTCTATGATTCAGTTGCTCTTACCAATTCAGCTTGAGATTGAGATTCTCCAGTCGCATTCTGACGGAAATGCGCGTGGCAATTGTGAGTGGCAATTTCCTGGCCAAACGGATTCCTCACACCGACTGCATTCAATCGGAAGACTCAATTGTTTTCATCAAGCACTCGCTAAGCCCATCAAAGGCTCCATTCTACACACTGTATTTACTTCACAGTTCGCTCTACAAGTCTTTGGTTTTAAGCACTTCAAGAGAGCACAGAGCTGACTTTAATTACTGATCGATTGTCGGAATCTTTAGTGGTTTAAAGACGGAATCTTGACAACTGCATGACGAAGCTTTGAATACTTTGCTACAGAAATTAAAGTTTTCAAGAAGCTAGAATTTAAGTATAGCTTATAAAGAAGTGCAGTTAAATAGTTTAATATTCAGATACATTTTCTATATTGCAGATAATCTAATGGCGTAGCTATTAATATTTCGCTTCATTAACTAAATTTTTAAAGAACCTTGAATTCAAGTTTACTTGTAAAAGCATTGCAGTTAAATAGTTGATATTTTAGATACATTTTATAGGTTGCAAATAATCTGATGACGAATCTAGCAATATTTCGCTACATAAATTAAAGTTTGCAAGAAACTAGCATTTAAGTTTACTTTAAAATGCGTTGCAGTTAAAAAGTAATAGTAATAATTTAAAATGAATGTTTTGTAATTTGAGAAGAGTTGCAGTTAAATAGTTTAAGTTTTATATACATATTCTAGATTACAAATTGAAATTTAGTGTTTTTTACTTTGGAAGGAATTTCAGTTAAATAGTTAAAGTTCCAGATACAATTTCAAGCTTTCAAATAATCAAATTCAACATTTTTTGCTATGAAAAGAGTTGCATTTAAAAATTATAATTTGTAGCATTCTGTAGTTTTAAACTAATCTAATTTAAATTTAAATCTTTTCACTTGAGCTAGAGTTGCAGTTAAATACCATAATTGGTTGACACATTCTAACATTTTACTCGACTTTGCTTCCATTAAATCCAAAAGCAATTGCTTATTAAAAGCTAATACTTTAAGAGTACTAAAAGCTGCAGCAATACTTCATCTTAAAGTACTTCTTCGTTTAGTTTATTGAGTGTAAGAAGGAACCCATTCATCTCAGTTTGATTGCGATAGTCGGTGAAAATTGACGCTAAGTTCTGCGGCGCTCAGATGGTTGTTGGCCAACTGCTGATCAGTGAGACAACTCTTCGCGCTTTAAGCCATGTTAGAACTGTTGCTTTATCTATAGCATCTGCACTATTAGTTTTGCGGTTTTACACCATAAATTATGCCAGTCAGAAAGCGAGCGAGCGATAGAGAGAGAGAGAGGGAGCGAAGGAACCTCGACGACAATTTGTCATTGTGCGAATGGCTGCATCAGCTGAACCCCCCTCGACTGCCTTCCTGCTTCCCTCACAGCGCTGTCTGCTTGTTTCCTTGCGCCTTGCGCCTTGCGCCACTCGCTGCAATCTTTCTACCTGCCATGGCCGTGGCCCAAACATTTGAAAAATGATCAAAAAGCTAAAATGCCGAAAAGCAGTGAAACCCAAACCGAATCCGTTGTAGCTTCTTCTGCCTTTTGTTGCTGCCCCAGCTTGCTGGATGGCCAGTTGGCCAGTTGGCCCAGCCATTGCCATTTTGGGGCGCAAATCCCTTCAAGTTTTGTTTGATGTCCCTTAACTGCAGCGGAGCCGCTGCCGCTGCCGCTCTTGCTGTTGCTGTTGCACGCCCCGTCCATCAAGTCACGGACTGTGGCGAGCTGGGCTTTTGCAAACGATGCCGCCTCAACTTGCAACTTGTACAAATGTCCCAAACTGTCCAAAATGTCTGTTCAAATGTCCAGGGCGCAACTTTTATGGGCAGCAGCAACAGCAGCATCAGCAGCAGTCGAGTTGATTGCACTTTGCACAACAAGCGAGAGCGGCGACGTCGCGTTGACAAAACTTGCTGTCGTTGTGCAGCTCGCTTCCCTTACAGTTTGATGCACAGCCCCGGACACGGGTAATTAACACCCACGTGGAAAGACCAACAGACAGCGAGGGAGAGAGACAGAGGGGGTAAACAGTGGGGAGAGTAAGCAGTCTGGCAGTAGCCTCGAGTAGCCAGAGTTTTGAGTGGGAGCGAGTGTGAAAAGGGCAGCTGACGAGACATCCATTTACATGTAACAAAGTTGCCCAAGTTTTGAATATTTACTCAGCCTTCGAGATGGCAGCTGCACAAGGCATTCTAATTAATTATCGATAGTTCTCAACACAATTTGCTAGGGATATTTTACTGTTTAGCAATTCCAACAATATTTTACTTGCTGCCAACCATCAAATAATCAATAATATGTTAGGAAAGAATTTTAAATAGATTATGTATGCCTTTAAAGTTGTCATCCTTAAAATAATTGGTAGGCTGATTTTTAATTGTGCGCACTTCCTACAGTTATTCCTTTTACAATCTATCGATAGTAATTTCGAAACTTAAATAAAGCACTGTATAATCGATTATATTTTTAAAAGCATTTATTACTAATACTTTTTTTAATCCTCTGGCAAGATTAATCGTTCATTTTTAACTTTTCAACTTTGCCCCTCTATCGATAGTAGTATTTAAACTCAAAGTGTAAATATCAATTTAATTAATAATTGTAAATATACGCACAGTTTTCTAGGAGCTTTAAATGATGATAATTGGTGAATTTAGCACATATCGATTTTTTTTGTTTCTTGACTTAAATTACTTACTTTTACTTTAAATTACAGTCTAAATTAATAAAATAAGTCACTCATGTTGTGAGTGCGCTATCTTTAATCGATAGTAGTTAAGAAATTGTAATCCTGTTTGTTAATCATATTACTCTCGCTTATCGTTCGCTATCTTTCATTGATAGTAGTTAAGAAGCTCAAGTCACTTTTACTAAGGATAAGCGATAGTAGTTAAGTCAGTCAGTTATACTACGCCGCTGTCATTTTACTCTCGATTACCGTTCGCTATCTTTAATCGATAGTAGTTGAAGTCGCCTGCACAAATATCTCAGCTTTGTTCTGTAGTCTGTGGCGCATTCTTTTGCGGCATTTCGTTGCAGCGTCTCATCTCCAATTTAATCGTCAAGTGGCTGGCAACCAAGAGCCGAGACAAGCCAAGCCAAGCCAAGCCAAGCCGAGCCAAGCCGAGCCAACTCCTCCAGTGGCATTGCCCCCCTCTGTCTGTTGTTGCCACAGTCACGTCAAGTGTGTGGTCTTCGGATGCACTGGAGAGCGACAGTCGCTGATACGCACACTTCACATTGAATTTCCATTTGTTGACCAGGCAACAGCAGGCAGCAGGCAACAGGGCTCAAAGTGGCCAAGCTACTTGCAGCTGGAGTTGGAGAGGCTGCCGCTGCCGCTGCTGCTGCTGCTGATGCAGTTGCAAGTTGCAGTCGAAGTTGTAGCTAGAGACTCGCTGTTTGGCTGTTCCCTTGATTTCCATCGATTTTCTAGACACTTTGATTGTTTTATTGTTGCATTAAGTGCCCGCTGCCAAAGCCAGGCAGGCAGCCAGCCAGCCAGCCAGGCTACAACAGAAGGCCAAGCGCAGTTTGCGTTGTGCCTCTTTGCGACCAACCACAAAAATGCAATTGACACTTTGGTGTGAAGTGCTTAGCAATGGTCACAGACTCGACTGCATCTGGCATTTGGCATCGGCTTTAGGCTTAAGGCCCCAAGGCTTACGGCCCGCTGCGGGCTTTAAGAGCACTCGCGCTCTGAAGGGGCTCTGCCTGATTTCTGTTTAATAGATACATTTGCATCTACTGCCTGCCACGGCCGAAGATGCGTCGCGCTCCACGGCTCCAGGCGGCGGCATTTTTCTAGCTGGTTGCCTGCGTCGCCTGAGTGGAAAATTGTTTTCGGCCAATTTTGTGCGTGACAGAGAGCGACTCAGAGCACCGGCTCATCTAATGCCCCTACGCGAGTGAAAGACAGAGAAATTTACGGCGGGGGGAGGGACAGTGGAGGAAGCATGAGGCTCGCAATGCTGCATCGATTAGCGTGTTGGCGTGAGGTGTGAAACATTAGGCCTTTAAAACGTTTTCAGTTAGTACGTATTATGCTTTTAAGTATGCTACGCTCAACATAGTTCGCATTCCCCGGCAATAGATGGCGCTTTTAGCCAACGACATGACAATTTTCAGCGCAGCTCATTAAGGCTGCAAATTATTTCAGCGCCAGCTAAATTTCACTCGGTGACAAGGAAACCGCTTTACCAGCAGCTTCTAAACTTTTCGCCGAATTTTACTTCTACATATTCAACAAATACTTCAATGGTGGCTCATTTAACGTAACGAACTTGCTATTTGGTCAATCAGGAATTGAATAATCATACTTCTATACTTCGACATTAAGATCTTTCACTAAAAGTTACAATTTTAGAAAGTACAAAGTGAAAGATTGCATTGAAGATTTAGAAAACAAAACTTAATTGAGTGAAAAGCGGAGAGTTTAAAGTCAAAATTGGCAATGATTTATGACATTTTTAACATTAACTAAGTTAATCAGGATACTAAATTGCCAAAACGATAATATATGAACTGCAGATTTATACAACAAATGCTTGAACCAAAAGTTTTTGAACATATTTATTCAATATAAACTGTAAGCTGCAAAATTAACCCAACACATGCATCAACAAATCTTCGACTCTGATTCTGAATTATAATAATCTAACTTCAAATAAGTCCAATAAATGTTCAAGCAACAAATTTTATTTATTAAATATAATATTTGAACTTTAAATTAGTCCAACAAATGCTTAAATAAATCCTTGAATTTATTTCATTAATATATCGTAGTAATCTAACTTCAAATAAGTCCAACAAATATTCGAGAAAAAATCTTTGAATTTATTTAATATAATATTTGAACTGCAAATTTAACCAACAAAATCTCTAACAAATATTTGAATTTATTCATTCAATAGACTATTTAAACTGCATATTTAGGCATTATTTGAGTAAATACTCGAATTTATTTCATTAATAAAAAAATTCCACTTTAAATTAGTCAAACAAATAAATGCTCGAATAAAGCTTCAAGCTTATTTACTTACTATCGTATTTGAACTGCAAATTGAATCAACAGCTTGAACAAATTATGGAAATGATTCAATTATTCTAAAAATTGAACTTTAAAGTAGTGCAACAATTGCTCCCTAACAAACATTGGAAGCTAATTAGTTAGTATGATCAATTTAAATACACCCAGCTCTATTTTCTTGATGCCTTTCTAAACAATTTGCTGATGAACTTTTAATGTAAAATACAAATGTTTTCAGTATTAATCCCTTACTTTTCACAAAATGTCCTCCCTAATCTTTCCTCTTAACACTTTGCATAATTTGAGTTAAACTGCACTTCGCTCTAGTGGCTGCTTTAAGTCCCCAAAGAACTTGAGGCATTTATGACGAGAGCAGCAGGATCAGATGGCAGCCGCAACTAAGGATAACAAGCGCAGCCACACAGGCAAAACTTGTGCTGCTACGAGTATGTGACCTATTCAATCATAACAAGCTCGCACTCTATTTATCTAAGTGTATCTGCATCTGCATCTGTATCTGTCGTCGAAGCTGTATCCGTGGCAGTCTGCGTGCTGTTGAGCAAATACACTTCTGGCCATAACTGTCAATGTCAACAGTGTGGGGAAATGAGTATGCGAATGTCAATCCAGCTGCAAGTGCGTGTGTGCGTGTGTGTGTGTGTGGGTGTGTGTAGGGGGGGGGGGGAGGGGTCGCCGCATGTGCCGAATGCTGATGATTGGCCATGCACAGCGTCTGTCCAGGATGTGACTGGAGGCTACACAAACAAGCAAACAAACGGCACGCCGGCGACGCGGAGGCCTTGGGCCAACATCGCCGGCATCGCCTCGTGCTGCTGCAGCATCGCTCAATGCGGCGTTATGATGCGAGGCCAGCGATGCGAGCGCTGTCCTTTTGACGCTGCGGTTTAAACCGATTTTCTGTTTGCAATTGCCGCCGCCACAACACCAACAACAGCAACAACAGCAACAGCAAAGCCACGTCAACAGATACGGCTGGCAACCTGAAGGCAGACGCGACGTGCTGCGATAATTGCCACAAGATTTGCCTTGTGCAACATGAATAATTTCGCACGCAAATTATTTTTAATATTAACGCCAGTCCCAACCGCCAAAGCCCAACGGCTGCGGTCAGCGAGGAGCGGGAAGCGTGGAGCGTGGAGCGAGGGGCAAGCGTTGCAAAAGCGCAGCACGAATTTCATTTCTTCCCTGCCGCGTTTACAGTTTGGCAGCCTGGGCTGACAGTCGTTGCAGTCGTTGCCGTTGTTGTGGGAGGTGGCAGGGTAACACAGCAGCTGCCAAATTGTAATGCGATATGTGAACTGGGCCAGGATTTGCGGCGTGTCTGTTTTATTTTGATTTTTATTTTTATTTTTCGCCAGTTTTGCTTTGTGCTTTGTTGATTATTTTGCGGTTACGATGAGCCTACGGTGTAGGTGACAAAAGGTCAAGATGATTGCGCAAATCAGTGCAAACGACTTGGCCATAAACATGCGCATAAAAGCCACAGTTGCTGCTCTTGGCAGATTGAGCTGCAGTTGCAGTTGCAGATGCAGTTGTGGTTGATTTTAGTCCAAAACGTGTAAGTGCTAAAAGAGATCATCAATGATGATGGCAACAACCAGACAAAATTAAAGTGGGCAGAACGACAGAGAAAACTAGAGAGAACTCTACATGCCGAAGCTGAAATACTCTTCTCAAATAATGTTTGTTTGTAGCCAAGAGAATGTTTCAAGTAAATACGAAAATTATTACACAAAAGTTAAATGCAAGTAATAAGAGTATTATTCACAAAAATTGTATCTTCTTAAATTGCGCATACAATATTCCATAAATTAAAAAAGACAAGGGAATCATCGCAAAATCATAAGAGCTATATTCTTAAATACATTACACATAAGCTGCTATAGAAAATTGTTATTTTTTCACTTCTCTGATGCGAAAAGATGTATAGAAATTATTGCAAAATCTAGCAAATTATATTTTTAAATATATTTTGTAAAATTTGCTCAAGAAACTCTTCCTTCAAGAGTTCTGCCTTGCTTTTAAACGTATAGAAATAATGCAGAATCATACAAATTATATTTTAAAATATATTTAGCATAAGTTGCAAAATCATTCAAATTCAAGCTACAAATTATATGTTTAAATATGCTAAGTGACAATTAATAACTAGTATCTATTAGAGTTCTGTCGTAATAAAAATCATATACAAATTCTCGCAAAATCAAACTACAAAATATATTTTAAAATTTACTTAATTTGCTGTTCGTTGTTTTAGAGTTTAGTCACTCTAAAAAACGTTTTGAAATTATTGCAAAATCAAGCAAAATATTGTTTCTAAATATATTTATCATAAGGTGCTTGAGAAAACTATTCTTTTATAAAGTGTGTCAATGTTACTTAATTTCGCTCAAATACCTGAAATAGCAATAAACAAAAATCGCAATGAATTCTCCTTAAAATATAGCGAGCTCTTTATCAGGCTGACAAATCAGCTTATCTTGCCGATCAGTCAGTTAGCGACTTTATCGATGGGAATTGGACGCATTGCAAACAAGTTTATGCGGAGCTCGTATTAGCCACGTAAAGTGCATGAAGTGACAACACAATTCCGCCCTGAACACAACTAAATCGACGACGAGCTGAGTCCAAAACTTACAACCGGGAAAAGTTGTCAATGCTAATGGAGAATCGTCATCAGAAGGGTTTCTGCGTTGCATTGCGTTGCGTTGCGATGCGTTGAGCTGCGTGGCGAACCAGGAAAAAGAGTTTTGCAGCTGCGGGCCAGGTTAAATAACTCACTCGGCGGACGTGTAGCTAATTCAATTTAGCTGCGAACGTCTATTGGCCAGTTTAAGTGGCACGTTAAAGGCCCACACACTACCGACATGTGCAGAGAGGGGGAGGAAAGGGCTAATAAAACTCCTACCTTGAGGTGCAGCGCGATGCTCGCATAATCATAAAACACAAAACTCAATTACAACATTTGATGCTCAAGGCCACAAATAAGCTAAGTTACGATGCGTCAACAACACAGAGAGAGAGAGCGCAAAAGAGAGAGGGCGAGAGAGAGGGAGACGCAACGTGGAGTGATGCATTGCTTTATTACCACAAAACTGAGCTGGGTTCGCACACTTCGAGGCAGTCTTGCGCCTTGCGCCTTGCGCCTTGCACCGCCTGCTTGCAACGAAACACAGCCCCCCTGCCATATGCATAATTATGCGCTGCAACGCCCTCTGTCAGCGGCTGCCCAGTCAGCAGGTCTGCCGCCGGTCGCCGGTCGCCGGACGCCAGACGTTGCAGACTGAGCCGGTGTCGGGGTATCCTTCGTTTTTAGCGCTAGGCTGTCTTGTCAGCAGGATTAAGCAATTTTCAGCTTGGTTTGCGCTTTTCGCTCTCCGCTTTGCGCTCTTCGCTCTCCGCTTTGCCTGTCCGCGCCACGTCGTCATGGCAACTCCCATCCTGTTCTGCCCTGCCCCCGCCCTCCGTCGCTCGCCGTCCACTTCCTATCCGTCTCGCCGTCTGTCTTCAATCTCGGTTGCGCAGTCGACCCACTGCCCACGTTGACAAAGAACACAGAGCAAAAAAAAAGCGCGCTGCTAAAATTTTGCGATGCGTTAAATTTGGTTAATTTAAGCCGCTCGCCGCGGCCGATCTCTGCAGAGGTGTTAATGTGCGGCTGCAGCACATTGCAACGTGTTGCAACTTTATTAATTTCGTGTTTATACCCGGCACACAAGCAACAGAGCAGTGTGAGAACAATGCAACAAAGTTTCAACAGTCTGCAGCAAAACATTTCATATGAATAAAATCGATTTAAAATAATAGTTTAAGCTATTCAATTAAAATTAAAGAAACGATTGATGCATAAAGATAGCACATATTAAATGACGATTTCAAAAAAATGAGCTAAGAGAATTGCTATAGAACTACTATGGGGAGATAAATATGATAGGGAAGTAAAATAAATAAAATGTTGAGTAGAAATGAAATGTAGTTTTCTCAGCCATCGTAAATCCATATTAAAGAGTACTTTACTTTACATAACTTCACTTTTACTTCGAAAAAATATTTCATATTTTAAACATTGACAATAGATTTCATAATTTTTACATTGAAAAAAAGTTTGACGTTGAGTATAAATTTCATAATTTGTTCTTTGAAAAAAAGCTTTAATATTTTTAGCATTGAGAATAGATTTCATATTTTTTACTTTGAGAGAAGATTTTATATTTTCGACTTTAAAAAGAAATTTTATATTTTTGATGTTGAGAATAGATTTCATATTTTTTACTTTGATAAAAGATTTCATATTTTTGACGTTGAGAATAGATTTCATAATTTATTCTTTGATAAAAGATTTCATATTTTTGATTTTGATAACAGATTACATAGAAATGTTCCTGAATTTTATAGTTTTATTTGTTAAAGAGCGTTGTGACTTAAGTCAATATACCACATTATATTGCTCCTATATTCAATCGATATTGCATCAACTCTAAATTTTATTGTTTCAAATGTTAAAATGTATTGTGATTGGAGGCAACTCAGCACATTATATGGTGCCTATATTCAATAAAGCAGTATTGATACAAATGTGAATTTTCGTTGATTGAAATTACCAGGTATTCCGCAGTCTCCAAGTGTCCCTCAGTTGCTGTCTTTGGCGTGCGTGGCACGTTCTGCATGGCAAGTTTTGCTTTTCACACCAGTCTTAAATTGCGGCGGCGGCGGCGGCGGTGTTCTTTATGAGTCAACAGGACTTGAGGCGCGACATTCGCGTCAATTGAATAGCTATCGACGTTAAGTGTTGTGCTTCTTTCTACTCGTACTCGTACAGCTACAAGCTGCCACAGACAGTTGCTGCCCCCGCTGGCAGCCATTATCATTAAGCTCAACTCATTCGCAGCGTGGCAGGCAGATGTCAGTTGCAACAATTGCTGCGGCTGGGTTAACCCCATTCGCAGGCTCTGTGGGTTGGCCGAAAACAAACCCAAACTAATCAGTTGTCATGTCTGCAAACTTCTTAACTGTTTAACTGTTTCTCGCGGTCGCGACGTCGGAGGGAGACGGCGATATCAAGTGCTGATGCCTCTCTGCACTTTCAAATCCAATTAAGAGTGTGAACTTGCAACGCGTTGCAAATTAACAGACAGATAAACAGCAGCAGCAGCAACAACGGTGACATTGCCACATTAAATGCGAAACAAAGCTAGAAATGTGCAACAGTAGCCGGAGAGCGAAAGAGACAGGGAGACAGCGAGCTAGAGAGGCGAGTGCTTTGCCAAGCCCAGCTGCACTTTAGTGTCAAACGCAGCCAAGCCGAACTGCAAGCCCCGGCTGCCGACTGCCGACTGCCGACTGCCGCGATCCTCGCAGGCCATGCCTCATTACAAAGATCGGCTGCTGGGTACGCGACTTGGCGACACAGGCAGCTGCAATTATCACATTGCCAAATGGTCACGGACCACGAAATCTCAACTGCCAGATAGCAGAGCCCAAAACACAGTCATAAGTAGAACCCCAAGCGAGCGAAAACAAAACACACACTCTATGCACTCTATGACTTCATCACCGTCGCCGTCGCCGTCGCAGTCGACGTCGCCATGAGTTGAGCAGCAGTTGCTGTCCTTTCCCTGCCTTTTGTGTCCCCCATTCTATTTGCTTTTCCCTCCCTCTCGTTTGTTTTTTTTTCGTTTTGCCTTTTTGCTTTTGCGCTGTCCACGCCGTGTGTCATAATTCTCGCCAGGTTGACATTTATGATGTGTGCTGCCCATGTGTGAGTCGCAACGTTTTGCGATTCCGCTGCGATAAAACAATGAGAATGAAGTCATGTCTTGACTTCCCAATGGGTTTCTCTAGCTCTCGCTCTGACTCTGCTCGGCTTGACTTGCGCTCCAAATTGGACATGCAGCAAGTGTTAAATAATTAGTTAAAGATTTTTTATTTTCCTTCACGCCTCGCACCTTGGGCGCGGCTGTTAATTAAGGCTTTCATTCTGCCGCTAACTAACCAGAGAATGCAACTAAAGCTCTGCACACCTTTTTTTTTATTTTTTGTCAACTCTGTAAATTGGTTAACTTAGAACAAGGATGCCAGGCAACTGATCAAATATGCCAGCTTTATTGCTTGCCAGCAAGTTACAAGTTAAGAGAAGTATTTTTTGGTACCGAAAGTCTTAAATACGTTTTAAAATACTTTAAGAGGACTCCTAGATCGCTTAACAACAGCAATATCAATGTATTGTGTTAAAAAGCAATCAACAATATCAATATTAATTTGATTTTTAAAAAATCGAATACTTTTTAGAGCATTTCACAGTATTTGGTGCTCAAAGAAGGCAAATAAATGTTAGCGGGGTTGTCTCCAAATATTGAACTTTGTATCTAAATAACATAAATTTAATTGTAATTTAGAAATACGCCGCATTAAAGCTACATTAAATGCTGGTGCTGTAAAACTACTTCTCCTCTTGTAACTTCATTATTTTTGCGCTTATTAATGTATTGAATTTATAATGTATTTATTTAAATTTATTGTTTATGTAAAGAATATTTATTTTTTATATTATAATATATTGTTTACATATTGAATATTGCTTTTATTATTTTATATTAATAAATGATTTAGCTCGAGCTTTTTCAATTACTTTATGCGCCTTTATACAACTTGTTTGCCAAACTATAAGCTCAATTCAAAATAGTCTGGCATTGCTTGACTAGTAAATTTAAGTTCCTTAAAAACTCTGACAATATTGAGCCAATGCTCAGCAACCACCGTCAAATGATTAAGGTCCAACCTTATGCTTATTCAGACACCTCAGAAGTCAATATAAAACTGAACTTATATGAAGAATAGGGCTGGCATAAAAGCCAATGCAAAGGAAGTGAAAGAGAGCGAGAGCTGAATTCATATTTCTCAAGTGAATCGCCTGAGTGGACAGTAAATGACTTTCGGTTGATATCCAGTTGAAATGGAAGAACGGCATTGAGTGCAATTCCATTGCAGTTGCCCTTTGCCATATCAGCTGGCAGTTCAATCGGTATTCCTCTACGTTTTTTCTCTTGCTTGGCTCTTCAACTGTTGCCAGTTTTGCAATTACTTCTGCCAGTCTCGAGATTATTTTGCATATTTATGAAGTGGACGAGAAATGCTGATGCTGCTTTATGGCAGCTGCAACAAATCAAATTGAATCGATACTGAATCGAATCGAATCGCATCGAGTTGAATGAAATCAGTCAATCAGTTTGGCCTTTGACCTACGCTCGAACGCGTCTCAAAGTGTGTCGCTGGGCTGGCGAGGGTGTTGCATTTTCTGGCTCATCGATTGTCAAATTAAATGCCATTTAAAATCAATCAAATCAACTGGAAATTTGACAGCGTTTTGTGGTGGCAATCGGTTTTGTGGCTACCAATTCGAATTGGCCATTAAACCGTCGTTGCACTGCGGTTTAGCTAACGGTTGCATTTTGATTACCATTAATTTGATCGATTGATGGCACTTCGATTGAGACGCACTCGAGCCGCTAATAAAGTTCTGCTTGTCAGCTGAAATTTCCAACAACATTCCTGTGTATAACTAAACTGCAAGCAGAAACCCAAAAACCAACAGTCGACACTTTTTATGTACCGAACAAGCGCAAACCGCAAACAACAAAATTAGCTACAACATCTAATCAAAAGACCCCGAGGCGCCAACAACAACAATAACAACAACAGTCAACGAATTCGACATGTAATTACATCGAAAGCAACTGCAATGGCTACAACAATAACACGCACACACACATCTGGGAGGGAGGGGGAGCATCGAAAAATCGAATTGAAAATTAATTTCAAATTAATTTGGAATTCACAAAAGCGATAAATTTTGCGCAATGTTCGTGACGCACACAAGCAATCAGTCAGAGCGGTTAAGACAGAGGAGAGTGAAGCGGCGAGCTGCAAATGTCTACAACACTTGTAATCAAATAAACAAGGCTGTCAATAGCAAATAGTAGGGCAAAAATAAGACACAAGAAACAGCGTGAAGAATAGACGAACGATTTATGCACTTTCGAGTATGAAGAGCAAAATAACAACTGTATAGCAACAATTAATTTAGTTTGTCTTAGCACACTAAGAATTTCAACAGCACTTCAAAAATTGCACACAAGTGCAACCTGCGCAAATTTGTGTTGCATACTTTTAAGCGCTATGAAATATGCCAGACGTTCCTGCTTCAAGTATTTATTTATAGCGCTCGAAAGTATGCAACAGAAAATTACAATTAAACTGCATAGAGAAATTTCAATGACAACACTTGCTAAGCTTTTAGTTTAGCAGCGCAAGAGTCATTCGCAATGCAAGCTACTCTGAGGCAGGTCAAGGAATACCCTAACATCCGGCGCCAACTTTGCCGGCATGCATTTTCATTAGCCCAGTGGAGAATAAAGTGGTCCCAGGCAGTCGCCTAAGCGGCTGCCATGTGCCCAAAAGCAATTATGCCGAGCGTCGACGGCGGTGGGGCGAGTGACCACAGCTTGCCAGCTTGCCAGTCAGTTGGTCATTATGGCTCAAAATCCAATTTCCAAGTGTTGACTGCACTGACTGAGCACCCACACAAGTTGGACAACGGGCACTGAAGCTGAACGCAAACAGGGTTAACTGCAAGTTGGTGCGGCTGAGTGGCGACTGTTAGCGGATTAGCGAGATCAACAACGAGCAGGATGGGAACGAGCTCAACGCGCTCAGCTTGTTGGCCGAAATGATAAGGATGTTATCGTGGCAGCAATCGCCATATGGACGGCGTAGTGAAATCATAAAACACAGACAAATTTGTTGACAGCTGATAAGCGAACACACGACCAATATCAATGCACTTTGGTTATAAAAATAATTATCATCGCAGAGCGAAAAGGTAATTGACAGAGAGAGCGAGAGAGAGCGAGAGGTAGACAATGCTTTGTAATTATGAAATATTCCGTGTACTGCGATAATAGTTCTTTTTATGGCCACGAAATGCCAGAAAAACGTTGCTTTAATTACATTTGAGTGTGGCTCGCAAAGAAAATTGAAAAAAAAAGTGAAAGATGAAAAGCCCCACAAAATGTTTGCATAAATTCCAATTTGCTGGGCGCCAGCGACAAAATCGAAAATTGTTAACACGCCGAGCAATGGGAAATAAAACCATAAATACCGAAATTGTATAGTGTTATCAGCACATTGGCAGCGATCGATTGATGACGCCATATAGCAATTGCTTTTACAACTATTTACAAAGTAACACAAGTTTTGCAAAGACATTTCTTGACTACTGCCATAAATTTGGGCACACTTTGGAGCGTGTGCGGCCCACTGTGCCGTTATGCAAATTGCAATTCAGTGTCCAGCAAAATCGCATTAATATTTCGCCGTGGAGATGCCACACCAGCCACCAGCCACGAGGCAGCCAGCCAACATGCAATCTGGGCCAATGAAACGCATTTTGGTATGCAAATTCCTTTTGCTGCATGCCACAGTCACGCTGCTGTGCGGCCTTGCTCGCAGTCAGGTGCCAATATTTGTCAGTTTTTTGTTTAATTAAAACATTTTGCCAATATTTTATGTATAGACGATGATCCCTCCGCTTCCCTCCCCACCCCCACTCCAATAACAACAACACACCCGCTGTGGTTGCCCCTATTGATTTCGATTGGGTTTTGTTTTTGTTGCCGCTTCGCTTTTGTTGTGCAACCCAAAATGTAAATGACTCGTTTGCACAGGTAACGCAAATCCAATGCACATGAAATATTTAAGCCAAACAATTATACTAGAGCGAGATAGACACACAATCATGTGCATACGCTTCGTATACGCAATGCAATTCTATTATTTTTCCCTTGCAGAGCCCTAAAATTTGCATTTTGGTGGTAACGTGTTTCATTTTCGATTGCTTCTTTTTGTTTATATATTGACCACGCACATGAACATACACACAGGTTGAATTAAAATAATTTGCTCGGTATGCTAAAATAAAATTCTGGCATATTTAAGAATATAATTCAGCAGCATTGTCGACGCCAATTGGACCATATTTCATCCATTACGCTTTACATGCCAAATTAAATGTAAAATGCATATTTTTATAGCTGAACTGCAATCGAAATGCCCACAAAATGCTTCGATTTAGGGGCAGTCGAGGATATTAAATGTTGTCCAAACAAAGTAATGTAAAGTACTAAAGAAAAGTCAGCTGCTAAAGTAAAATTATTTGGCAAAGAGTTGACAGAATTGATAGTAAATAAATGGCGCCCAATTTTTGAAGGGAAAACATTCTTTAAAGTGCTCTGAGATTATTTTGCACATTTTCAAATTTGTGCGTTTACAATTTTTGTACTAGAATCGTTGACATCTTTAAAACAGTTCTCTGCAAAAACGAAAGAGTTTCTGCTAAAATTGCATTTACACTTCTGCCCGAGGCTGACCACTAATAACTAGCAGCAACTGACCAAACAAAACTGTTGTCCTAAATCGGAACAACGCTTCAGAGACAGTTTGCGGGGGGGCATCAAGTTCATAAAGTCCATTAGTGGCATTTTGCATATGGCCAAAATGGCAACAAAATAGGCACGCTGGGCGGAAAAATTGGGGAAAGTTCAACGCTTGCAGCTCTCAAAATTGCGGTCACTGGAGATAGAGGGAGAGAGTGAGAGGGAGGATGACCAGGGGGGAGCACTCATATGGTAGGCCATAATGGGGTTCGACCGACTGCACAGTCTGACAGTTTAGAGACGAAACTTGTCAAAAATCAACTTCGTTAGCGGCCCGCAAGGGGCACCACAACACCACCCCTCCCCTCCCCAATTGCTGTTCAGGGCAACGCATCGAACCCAGCAAAAACCTCTTTCAGCTCTGCCCGACCGTGCTGTCAGTTTCAGTGCTGCGCATTTGCGGTAAATTTGCAATTGAATGCCAAACCGTAGGGAGATATCTGCAGACCATTAACAGCAAACAGACTCCCCCAACTCCGCAGCTCCCCAAAAATTGCAAAATAATATTAATGGAGAGATTGGCAGAGGCCTCCAGAGTTGAACTCTGGCAGTTGCTGTGTGCTCATGTGCTGGCCTCGATTTCGGCATTTCAATTACAATTCTCAGGTATTTGCCAAGAAGAGCTACTGTCAATTACAATGACCATCGATTGTTCATTTCGTTTGCTAAATTCCAAAATTGCTGATTGAAGTTCTGTGGTACATTTGCCAAATGTGTTTTTTCTACTTCAATGATAAGTATCTTAGTTTCAATTAAAAAAGTTGAGAGTTTCAATTTTACAATTACAATGAGTAATTGCAATAGAAGTGATAATAAAGATTGTAGACTTATAAATTAGAACAAATTTCTAAAGAAAAGTATTTGGGAGCTTTCAAATCTATGGGAGCCATAAGGTATTTCATTAGCAAGGGCACTGTGACCACATTAATTGTAAAGTGACCTGCAGATTATTTAAAATTAAGCGTTAAAGTGAATATACTCTGTAGTAGGTAATTTAACGTGGAATTTCAAGGGCATAAGTTAAACATATATTGCAATAAAAGTGAGCATAATGAATAAAGTATAAATGGAAGTGGAGCTAAGATCGATTACAATTCGATTTGTATATAAGAAATGCAATGCAGGTAAAATATTCGATAAAAATTGGAATATAATATAAATCGAAGTGGAGCTAAGATCGATTACAATCCGTTTTGTATATAAGAAATGCAATTCAGGTTATAGATTCGATCGGAAATTGGAATTATGTTTGATTCCTGTTCCCTTAACATTCTGCAATATAAAAGGCAAGACAACTACAATAGAGTATGGTCGACTGTGAGATACCCCAGTTGAAACATACTGAAACATACTAACAAATTACATAATATTGCATTTGCTTATTTTCAGTATATTTGCTAAATTAAGTTGCCATATTGTCCCATTTTCTCATACAACATTAATTTTTGAATAACTTTCCATTTTTGCAACTGATAGCAATAAAAGTTTCGGGAATTGACTTAAGTTATTATTGTGTGCTGCGAAATAAGGCACTTAAACTTTAAATTTTCATTCATAAATCATTTTTTTCGAGCTCAGGGGGCGGAAGGAGGCGTGTCAATGATTTGAAATCAACTTGAACTGCGTATGACATGCAAGAGTATTGTCACCAAGCGTGGTTACTACAGCTCCTATAGTCACTGAGATCTAGGCATTCATATGGACGGACAGACAGACAGACGGACAATTCCAAATCGTTATTGTTGCTGGTGTTGATTAAGAAGATGCATTTCCTAGCGGCACAACGTCATAGCTTCCACGGGTTTAACAAACGACTTTTTGCAGCTCTGCACACGTGCAAAGCAGAGGCACAGAGGAGCATGAGTTGACTGCTAAAGCCGAGAGCGGCTGGGAGCGTCTATTGGCCATTAGCCGAGTGTGCTGTGGGGCTTAAACTGAATGGCGATGCTATCATGCCGTGACATGCACTCACCTGTTTCGTGTTCTCTATCGAACGCCACTGTTGACACATCCTGCACAACGTCCGCCTCCTCGTTAGCTGTTGGCTCCGCACCAGCGACGCCTCCATTGAGGCAGCTCTTGTTGTCGTTGTTGTTGTTGTTGATGTTCTCGTTGTTGTCGCCGTGTTGCTCGACGCTGTCAGCGGCACTGCCATTGATGACCTCGATGACACTTTTGACCGAATCTAGTGATGACGTTGCTGATACCAAAATTGGCGTTGTTATGGGCGTTGCTGCCAACGACGACGACGATGACGAAGCCGTTGATGTCATCGATGAGCTGGCGCTCAATGCGCCGCCATTCACTTGCCCCTGACCCCCCTGACCTGACTTTGCCTGCTGTTGTGTGCTGTCAACTTCGCCCTCGATACTGCGCTGTTGTTTCACTGCCGTTTTGACGGCATTCGGCAGCTGGTGGCTCTCGAAGTGCAGCTCATCCTGCTGCAGCAGCTCCACAGCCTGCGCAAGCAGATTGCTATCGTCGGCTTCCGATTTGACGACGGCGCTCACATTGGGCAGATCCACGCTGGCCAGATTGATGATGGCGCTCGCCTCGCTCTGCTCCACGCCCACGATGATGCGCTCCAAGGGCTTGGGCGGCGCACTCAGCTCCAGGCTGCTGCGTCGCTGCGTCGGCGTCGGCTTGCCGCTCACACTCAGCTCACTGCGCTTGCTCGGCACCGGCGGCGGCGCCGTCTTCGGCTTGACAACGGCGGCGGCGACCTTCGGCTTGTTGCTTGGCACGGGCGGCTTTGCTTTGGGCGCCGGCTCGATGATGTTCTTGTGCAGCACATAGCCCAAGTCGTCCTCGACGGCGGGCAGCGCAATCGGAGGCGACTCCGCGACTGTCTCGCTTGCTACTTTCTGCTGCTGCTCCACCTCGAGCTGCTCGAAGGCGCTAAGATCGAAGCCCTGGTCGGCGTCGTCGGCCAGCTCCAGTTTGTAGAGCTTCTCGGCCTCCTTCTTGACCTTCTGGTAGCTCTCGATGAGCTTCTGCGCCTCCTGCTCCAGCCGCCGCTCCTCGTCCGTCTTCTTCAGCAGCTTGGCGCCCTTCTTGCCGTTGCTGGTGGTTTCCTTGCTCTGCTCGAGGCGCTTCGTCACCTGCCGCTCGCCATCCTTGCTCACGGTCAACGTCTCGCTCAGCTCGCGCTCCAGCGTTGGCAGCGCGTCCACCTCGGCGTCGTCAGCGGGCAGCGCCGCATTGAGGGTCTGCTGGCCCTCCAGGTAGGTCTGCTGCTCGGTCTGCTCGCACTCGGTGTAGCTGAGGCCGCCGTGCTCGTGCAGCTGCAGCTGCTTGCCACGTTCGGATAAGGTGAGAATACCCTGCTCGATACTCTGTTTATCCTGTGGATTGTCCAGGCGCTCCGTGAGACGCGTCTCCGCCGAGACGGTGGCAGTCAACGGCTGCAGCTGCTCGACGTCGGCTAGGTCGAGCAGATTGTCGTTGCTGCTGATCTTCTTGAAGCGCGCACTGCTTGACTTCGACTCGGCGCTGGTCAGCAGCTGCTCCTCCCCGGTCAGCGCGTCCCTGGTGCGTCGCTCGCTCACCACCTGCTGCTCGCTGACCACGCGTCGCTCCTCCCTCACGGTCGTCGTCGTCGTCGGCGTCGTCGGCGCGTCCTCGTACGCCTGCAGCTTGAAGGCAATGTCCGCGCTCGGACTCTTGATGGTGGCAGTGGAGCTGCTGCTGCTCGAAGTGCTGCTGCTTGTTTTGGTCGTAATCACCTTCGTCGTAATCGTGCGTTGCGTTTTCGTCGAGCACTCGCTGGTCTCCGCCTGCTCGCTGCTCGTCGTTGTGCTGCTGCTGCTGCTGCTGTTCTCGACAGTCTGCTGGTCAGCTGTTTGCTCGCCTGCGTCATGGACGGCAATCTTATCGTCGCCGTCACACTTCAATTGTGCCGCCTCCATTTGCACTGCGCTCGACTGTGGCACCTTTGGCGGTTGCACGTACTGCGGCAACTTCTTCAACTCCTCCGCTAACGCAGCTGGCGCACTATCAAGACAAAGAGATAGCGAGAGAGAGACGTTAGTAATTACAGTGATTGAGTCTTATCAATCGACGCGTCGATATGTTAATTTGTCACCTGTCGCTCCGAACACTAAACGGAAATTCGCTGGGCAAAACGCAAAAAGATTCTCGACGAAGCAGCAGCTAGCGAAACTGCCTTTTGCCGTGCACCTCCAAAATAGCACTAATTGGGCCGCAACGTAACTCAGTCTCAGTCTCTATTGCCATTAACTGTTATCGCTGCACACACGAAAATTTCGAGTCACTATCAGTCGGTCGGTTAGTAAACACACCGGCATTTGCCTTATCGCACCTATAAACAGGGGGAACCCGCCCCACACCTTGCCCCCATCGACGGTGTGAATGCTTTTGATACTATATATCTAACACTTTGCGAAAAAAACGAAGGAAATCAAGTGGGTGGTGGGCAGTGGCGCAGGCTAAAGCTAACCCGAAAATATAGTCGCTGTCCGGCCATTGACGAATTGCATAAGCAACTATTTATACCGAGCTAGTTGAGTGTTATGCGAATTATGAATACGATCTCTTTGTGCTTTGTTGATGGCTCGAAAGCTGTTGGCCAATTGACTTTAATGTAATTGCATCTATCAGTCGTGAATCACTATTCGCCTTGAGTTTTTGCATTCTGCTCTCTGCGCTTATCGACCTGATGTCCATGGCCTTACACTCTATTTTAAATGTAGCATGTAAGCGCCAACTATTGATTTACACTAACGAGGAGCGCAACTATCTAAATCCCAACCAAAAGCTAATCTAATCTGCGTAGTTTTCCCAGCAATTATTATTATCAATCGATAGCCGGTTTACTATAAGTCAATAATCTCTAAGTTACAGAGTAAACTCTGCAATTTTCCCGCCCACACCAAACCACAATCGCTGTCAATTACTAGCATTCTATATTTGATTAATCTACACTAAAGATATGGAGCAAACTTAGTAATCTTCTCGCAAAAAGCAACCTACAATAAGCTTCGATTGCTAACATTCTACATCGTTTTAATCTCAACTAAAGATGCTTATTATCCTCGGTAAGCCTTTTCTTTTGTTAGTTAGCGAATAACAAATGTTTAATTAGAGTAAAAAACAACTTAAAACTTCTTATGCAACTTAAATAATTCAAAAGAAATTCTATAATACAACAATAAGAATTCTACTTTCTATCTTCTAAGCAATATTAAAGCTGAGCAATCAATAGACAGTGTAATAAATATTTCAAAGTTTCAAAATATAGATATATGAAGTTTTAAGAAATTTAATAAATATAATGGACTGATTAGTATTCCAATTTCTCCTTACTAAGTAATATGAATGCTGAGCAAAAGGCAGATATTATAATATTGGGATAATGCGAATTTTATTTTTCCCCTTTTAAACAACATCAAATTCTATTATAATAACAATTTGACTCTCTTCTTTTTGAGTAGTAGAAAATTCTTTTATGAAATAATGAGCGCAGTCAAAGTTCCTTCCTTCTTTCTCCCCTTAACCCTCTTACTGCCTCCTAACTATTAGCTCCATGTTAATAATAATCACTAAGCTAATATAATATATTGAAACAATCACTACAAAGAAAGTTTCTTCCATCAAAGCCAACTCAATTTCACTCTCACTCTAAGTTCCATCTTATCGCTAGCGAACTCACCCATTGGTCAACGACTGCGGCTCCAGCGAGGAGAACTCCTCCTCGACTTCGCCAATGGTGGGCAGCATGTTCGAGTGCCAGTACATGTTGAAGTAGGCCTCCGAGGGGCCCGGCCCGTTGATCAGCTCCGGCGGGCCGAGCTTCTCGCCATCCTCACAGATGTACTCGCGCTCCGCGGCATCGTCGGCATCCTCGTCGGCATCGGCGTCGTCCTCGTCGCTGCTGGAGCTCGAGTAGCAGGTGGTGGTCTGATTGTCGTCGGCGATCTTCATGCACTTGCCCACGACCAGCGGCGGCGGCGACTCGCGCGACAGATCCGCCGCCTCGGCGGCCACAGCGGCGAGCAGTGCGTGAACATCCCGCTGGGCCTTGGGCGTGCTCTCCGGCTGCTCGACTGCGTCATGTTGGTGCACCAGATCGAACAGACTCGGCAGCTTGGGCTCCTGCTGCGACTTGCTCTCGTACGTCTGGATCTTGAAGCGTATTTCGCGACTGCTCGTGGGCGACGTGGGCGTGTTGGCGGGCGTTGGCTTCGGCGTCGTCGGCGACGCTGGGCTGGCGAGCTGCTTGAACGTCTGCATGCTGGGCTTGGGCTGCTGCTGCGGCGGCGTGGTGGGCAGCAGCTGCAGCTTGGGTATCTGCGTCTTCGGCAGCGACTGCACGCGCTCCGGCGGCTTCGGCTTGGGTCCCTTGGGCGAGCGTCCCACTTGCCCGCTGCTCGAGCCAAGCGATTCGCTGGAAGCCGAGCTGCTGCGCGTGTTGCCGTTGAGCGGCACGGGGATGAAGGTGCGCTCCGGACTGCGGCCAGGCGCCTCGGCGGAGTTGGCGCGCTGCAGCGGGGCACGCTGCTGGCCGAGACTGGGACTAGACTCCTTGGACTTGCTGCGGTAGAGGCCCAGCTTGAGGTCCGTCTCCGACTTCTGCTTCTGCAGCAGACGCGGAATGTTCGAGCCACTGGCCGCCGGCGGCGTCGAGGCCAACACCAGCGACTTGGCCATGGGGGGCGGCGACTTCTGGGCGGCTGGCGGCGTGCTGACGACGGGTATGCGCGACTTGAGCAGCAGCGGCGACTGCTGCTGCTTCAGCTTGATCTCGCCCTCGGTCTTGGCGCGCGAGAAGCCCGGACTCGCACTCAGCTTGGCCTTGGGTATCCTGGTGGTCAGCTCCTTCACTTGCCTGGACGCCGGCAACTCTGGCTTCGACTCGTCGTTCGTGGGCGTCTTGGCAGCGTCGTCGGCTGGCGTTGGGACGCGCGGCGGCGCCACCTCGATGGGCAGCTTGCTGGGCGTGGCTATCTTGCGCGGCATGGGGATGATGGAGCGCTTCTTGGGCTCCACGGTGGCCAGCAGCACGCGCGGCTTGGGCGTGGGCGTGCCCAGCGGACTCTTCAGCTCGACGTTCTCGTACACGTTGACCTTCTCCGTTTTGAACTCGACGTTCTCGTAGTTGTTGCCCGGTATGAGCAGCTTGGGCTGGCCGAGCGGCTGCTCCAGCTGAAACTCCTGCTCGAGCAGCGTGAACGGCTGCACGAGTTTGGCCAGCTCCTGGCCGTTCAGACTGCTCGCCAGCTCCGTGTCCGAGGAGTAGTTCGAGCCCATCGACAGCTTGTCGATCACCGTCGAGATGGTGCTCGCTGTGTCGTCCGACTCGGAGCCCGCCTTCAGCGACTCGGCGAACAGATTGATGTAGTACTCGGCGTCGGGCGGCGGCGTCAGCGGCTTCTCGATCACCAGCTGCACTGTGCTGGCTGCGCCCTCCTTTGAGTTCTGCCGCTTCACCAGCTTGCGCGGCGGCACCGGCGGCGGTGGCGGCGGCTGGGCGTTCAGGGAGAGGCACACCTCCAGCTGTTGGTCCTCCTCGCTGGGCGGCTTCTGGCCGCGACCGTTGCGCACGATCAGCTTGATGGCCACGTTGTCCTTGAGGCAGCGCACGCACTCGATGCGCGTCATTTGCGCCACCGGGCGGCCGTCGATGCTGAGGATCTCGTCGCCCTCGCGCAGATGGCCCCAGCTGGTGGCCACCTTGGAGGCGGGACTGTCGCTGGCGCAGGATTGTATGTACAGCTTGTGCACCAGCTCTGTGTTGTGTGTGCCGCCCTGGAAGCGCAGCCCGAAGCCCAGACGCTCGCCCGGCAGCCGATAGACTGTCACATGCTCCGGCTGCTCCGCTTGCTCCAGTTGCTCTTGTTCCTGTTGCTGTTGCTGCAGCAGCTGCTGCTGCTCGTTGATGGTCAGCACGGTGATGAATGAGGAGTCTTCGGCCACGGAGCTCTGGCGTTTGACTAGCTTCTTCAGATGGTTTGTGTCTTTGGTGGACGATGTGGGATCGTCGACTTCCACAACGGTTATGTATTCCTCGTCCATGGCTGAGCCGTTTGCAGAACCGTTTGCCGAACCGTTTGTTGTTGTTGAGTTCATGTTGACTATTGTGACATGTGACGCTGTTGATCGTTCGCTTGGGTTCCACCACAAGCTGTGTGGCGTTTCGGTTTGAGCACACGCTAAATACCGTTTCGGTTTCAGCACGCGCTACTGAACCGTTTCGCTGCTGGTTGCTGCCCTCGCTTTGTGAACTTCAGTTGTGCGGTTGCTGTCTACGCTAAATTTGTGCTGCAAGAGAAAAGTTAATAAATTATAAATTAATATATTTCGTGTAAATTTAATAAAAAACAAAAACAAACCATACAACGCAAGAGTGAGCATAATACACGGTTTTTAATCGTTATTCACACCGCATAATCTCTTGAATTTCAATCAGCCAACACAGCACGCTTTTGGCGCTTGGCTTATCCGCTATCATCTTTGCCATTCATCAAGTCATAAAGCAGCGCAGACAAAGGCGATTAACTTGTTTTGCGAAACTTTCAAATGCATTTCATTTCATCACCAAAATCCCACACAAAACTTGCCAAAAACTATCCGCAATCCCCCTGCGCCTGCCTCCCTAACTCCCGCTTTCAACACAAGTTGTTTCCTTCCTGCGCACGACATAAGACATAAGACATCGGCGGCAGCAACAAAAACTAAAAGCGACGACAATAACTGGCAACTTTTTTTAGCTACCGCAACTTCAAATGGGCAAAAGTAGCAAAAAGTACACTAAACAAAAACTTCGGGCTAACAATTTATGTCAACTTTCTTTTTTATCAAACAAAAAGAAAGAATTAAGGAGGCAACACACAAAATTGTGGGCAAAAAAACATTCCGCAGATTTTTCAAAGTAACCGCAAAAATCTAGCCAGCGACTCCCACACGAAAAGTTGCCTAGTCAGGTGGGTTGGGTGCCGCACCAGGAGAGATGCGAGAGATTCAACAGATGATTTACCAACGGGTTTTTCACAGTCGCAATGGTTCGTTCGGCAGCGCGACTGCAACATGCTGCAAGAAACTTTCAAAGTTGCCAAATCATGTTGCGGTTCTTCTTCGACTCCGGCCCCGACACCGGCACAAATACATTTTTGAAATGCTTATCGAACAAGACAAAAACAAAAACGACAACCCACAAAAATGAAAAAAAAAACACAACACACACAGCGAGCCGGCCAAACAGGTGACCAACGGCAATCGGTGCAACACTAGTCGGTTGAGTTCTTAAACTCGTTTTAATTTGAGTTCAATTCCAAGATACCCTACGTGGACAGACAGGTCCACAAAATAACGTTACTTGGAGGAAAGTTGCGTGTATTTCGGAAAGATTCAGCAAACGCAATCTCGTTTCAAAGTAATAGCTTTTCTGCAAACTTTAAACTTACAAAAACGAAATAGAGTTAAGATACAGATAGTAGTTATTTGATAACAATGAAATACACATTCAACTTATTATAAGTATATTCAGAATAATTAAATTATTTCAAATTACAGTCTATTACAGTCCAGTCATAAACAAGTCTTAAGCTTTAAGGGACTGTGCCCCTATATTATATCTGCTATATATTAAGGTTACGACGTGATTCCGTGACGTCTCGTGCAACACATTTGAAGCTGATTATAAGGCAGTAATCCAGATTATCAGACAGTGAGGCAGCCTTAAGTAAATAAGCTGCTGACCATAAAGACAATCTAGACAAGCTTCAATTATGGCTACTTAGAGTACAAAGCCTTCGCTTCAAAAGTGTGTCGTCGTCTCTTTTATTTTCGGACGTTTTGGGACGCCTCTTTTATAACTGTTGTTTCCCTGGCCGACAGCGGGAGATAAAGCCGCGGCAGGCACAGAGCAGAGGCCGATGCTTTGGCCGGGGTAATTACCAAGTTCGGTTCGCGCTCGCGGCCTGCACATCACAAAATTTGAAATCAGTTTCATTATATAAATTGTTACCTTTAGACAATGTGGCAGACACTCGCTTGCCACAAACTAAAGCAAGAGAGTAGGTAATGTGAGGCGACTCATTGAACGGGTTCCTGTTGCATGTGGCATCTGGAGTTGTGGAGCTGAAGCTGTGAAATATTTGGTGTTTCGCAGCTGAACTAAATTGGCTTTAAATTGCCACAATTTGTGGCGCATAATGTCAAAGTTAGTTTCTGTGGCTGCCAGATAAAATAGCTGCTGGCAATGCACTCGACTTCAATTAGACTGGCAACCCAAAAGGCTTCCGATGCACTAGACGAGTCGCTGCGGAGTCAACTGTGGCCATGTGACAAGTGGCGTCGCTTTGGACGGGGCACAAAGTGTGTCAGCCAGGAAGCCAGTCGAGGCGACGCTGCGACTTTGAGTGGCGTTCCCCAATTTACAGTTTGTTTGCTTTCCATCGTTGCCATCGTATTCCAACGGCCTCCACGCTGCTGCTTGCTGCAACTTGACTGTCCATATCCCAGTCCATCTATCTCTGTCTCGGTCGCTACCTCTTTCTCTCTATCTCTCGCTTGCTGTGTGTCCAGCTCGCTGGCTGGCTTGGGCAGTGTTGAGTGACGGCTGCCGTCGAGAATTTTGGCGCTACAAAAGCGCATAAATAAAAATTGTTCAGCTCTGTTGACAGTGCAACACAGCAAGACAGACAGCCGACTGTGGCAGAAGAATATTGTTGCACCATTTGAGCTCAGCAATGGGACGCCATTAGTTAGATGAGCAACAACCCCAGCAAGAGAAAACCCCAGCAAATTTGTTTGTCTACCAATTTGTTTTGCTTTTTCCCCGATTTCTTTGCATTAAATTATTAGTGTGCCCCGGAGAGCTTCCACTCTACAAATACGAGTACTAAGTAATTTCATGAGAAATATTATTGCTGCAGTTTTCAAATATTTCAAATTTGCTGACTATCTTAAAGGCAACTCTTCAAGTTTGTTGTTATAGCAATGAATAATAGAGCTAAGTAATGCCATGAGAAATGTTATTGCTGCCGATTTAGAATATTTCAAATTTGCTACAGTTCTTCCCTTTAGTTCTATTTTTAGTGCAAAACTAGCTTAGCTTCTTTGCAAGCATAAATTATATTTAATTACAGTCGTATTATTAATGGCTCTCTTTCATAATATATTTTCCTTTTTGCGTCTTCTCGCCTGCTTTCAAATTCTCTGTATTCGCTTGTCCCCAATCTTAAGTTCTCTTTCTCTGTCTTCATGAAAATTATACCGTAATAATAATTTTGCTTTGTAATATTATACATTCTTAAGTTTGACTCTCTCTTTTTGCAGAACAATAGGCATTTTACTCAATCTTCTGCTCAAAATTATAAACTCTTCCTAATGCGCGTAAATTATAATTTATTTCAGTAATTATATAAACGCTATTTTTAACTTTAAAGGTTAATTTATTTAAAATGTTTATTTTTGCTTATAATTGCGGGTTGCTTGCCAATAGAGAACTTAATTTTTAGCTCAATTAAAACGATCATTCAATTTATTTCCCGTCTCTTTGGGGCTTTTCCTTTCCATTTAATACTCATGCTTTCAGTACCTTCTACACATGCGAGTTTAGTTGCAATTATGTGTATTTGCGGACGTGTTCACAGTTAATATTTGAGTTGCCTTTCAATTTTTATGGGCATTTTCAATGCGCGCACAAAGTAAGCAAAAGGCACTTAACAAAATATGCTTTAAACGCTTTAATTAAAAGCATTTATGCTAATTTCCAACTACAGCCATATTAATTATGGCAACAAAAACCAAGTGCGGCTGCAAACAATGCAGCACGCAGCGCCCCTCAGTCCCCCTTGCCTAACGGTTAGGCGCTTGCTTTGTCGACGCTTTTGCGAAAATTTCACACCATTTGCAATGCGATTGACCGCAATGCGCCCCGCACCTGACTTCCTCCATCGCCCTGCCTCTCTCTCAGTCTGTCTCTGTCTGTCTCTGTCTGTGCAAGTGCTCTTGAGCTCATTATGTGTGCAGAGCTACGCAAATTATGGGAAACTATCTCGCTACTTTTTTGCTGCCTCTCTCGCTCTCTTTCTCTCGCTGCATCTCTCACTAATGTGACGCTGTCTTCCCTGTCTCTCCGCCTCTCTTTTTCACTCTTTCACTTGCTGCTTATGCTAATTTCTTTTGCGGCAACTTCCTTCCCCCTGCTTGGGCCATTTTGCAACTCGAATGCATTTTAATTGCACTTTTTCCTGCCGCTGCCGGCCGACAACTAATAACTGGCAATTTATTTAAAATGTTTTTGCGGCTGCAAAGCCAACAAAGCGGCAGAGGCAACACTGACTATGTTTTCAGCACTAAGTATTGTGTTCGGCGCAAGTTTTGTACACAATTTTGATTAAAGAGCAGCGTCAGCCGCAGACGCAGTCGCAGTCGCCAACGTCTTGGCCGTCTTGGGCATTGGCCAGCGAGGCGTGAAAATTTCTCTACCCAAGTCGCTGGCGATTTATGTGAGAAATATGCTAAATTACCAAACGAAGCGTTAACTAAACACCCCCCTCCCACACACCTTCTCCTGTGCCAGCAAGAGGCATTTCAAAAACAAAACTGTGCAAGCAACAAATCTGCCACAGATGAGGGCCATTTGAAATGGTAACAAAAGAACCAGTTTAACACACAAGTTTTTGAGTTTTTTTGGGTCGTGATTCGATACACAACAAGCATGTAGTTTGCCATCCATTGATATTATGAGCCAAACTAGCTGATGCCATGCTAGGATGAAGCTGTGCCCAGTTTCCGCGGAATAGTTTTGCATTTCATTAAGTTTGGCGGCATCTTAATTTACACGTCGCGCCAAATACAGCAAAGTCGTGAGCTAAAATTGTATATTTTCAATTTCAAGCGATTTTTCTGGCCAAAAACAAAATGTCGCTGAACAAAATGCGAATCAATGTAACTTTTGATGCGTCGAGTTTTTACTCAAAATTTCTACGAAAAATTTCACATGTTTTACTCTTGAGAAGTGCTAAATTTTGATCGAATACTAAATCAGTTTTTATAGATTGAAGAAGCCTAGCGGGATGGTCTGAGCGCAGCATCGATAACATATCGAGAAGAGAACGCAAACTGACGATAACATTGGCAGCTTGAAGAACTGAAGCAATTGAGAATTGAGAAAACACAAGAATGGTTGATGAGACAAACCGTACTGATGATGAAACGACAACGACATGCGATGCAGAGACGAACTCTCTGATCGATGTCCTGCACTTGCAAATGCTCCAGCTGATGGAGGAGCACATCGCACAGCAGCTGGCCCTGGAGGCACACACCAGCACAGCCCGCCTAATCCTGGCCAGAACACGCCTGCAGCAGGGTTCCCTACGCACTGCCACCGCCTGCCATCTGCCAGCCTACACGCCCTACAAAGCGCTGTGCCGCCTGGTCAAGCAGGGCGTCGACTGGAGCCATTCACTGCGACTGCAGCGCCTCGATGTGAATGCCGCCAAGGGCTTCCTGGAGCCGGTCACCCAAATCTTTGGCAGCCTGGTGCCCTACAGCCTGCGCCTCGCGAGCCGCAAATGGCAACGCTGTGTGGATCAGGTCGCGGAATGCCTGCGTGTCCAGCAGGAGTTGCAGTCGGTGGTCAGGGCGATTGAGCAGCTGAAGTGGGCACGCCACCGGAGACGCAATGTCTGAGGGCGGGAGGGACTCGGCGGGGGTGGGGGAAATAGGTTCAAAGTTCGTACAAATAAACACACTTGTTGCGAATGCCTTCGACACGTGTTACTCTTAATCAATGCTATATATAGCCTCAAGTGCCGAGTGTTTACCACTCGCCTTTCTATATATTCCACAACTGTTTTCGATATCATACGAGTATAAATAAGCTGCACAAGTTGCACGCAACGTTGCAATTGTCGATTGAGAATTTCAAGCTTCTAAAGTACTTGATTCATTTCTAGGAGATAATCAGCGTTGTTGCTATTGGTGACGTTTCTTATAATAAACATTTATACTTATTAAGTAGCTTCAATTTTCCAATCGCAGCAAGTTTAAACCATCTTAAGTTGCCTTACAAACGCACTTTTATTACTTAATTAAAACTACTCGCCTACTTTGCAATTATGAATATTAAAATCATACGAACCTACTATATTATTATTAGCTTATAAACTAGAACACAAATTAGCAAACATTTATAAAGTTCGTTGTAATAGTTACTATGTGTTGTTGTGACATTATTAGAAAGTAGTGTCAATTTTCAAAGTGATCTCAGCAAGTTTAAACAACCAAAAATGGTTTTGCAAACATAATTTTATTTTTACTTAATTAAAACTAGTCGTCTAGTCTGAGATGATGAACATTAAATACTAAATACTGTTTATTAATAGAAAACAGAAAATAAAAATTGCAAAGAAATACAATAGAAATATATTTCAATATATATATAATATGTATTTTATACAAATCAATATATATCTATATATCTATGTTAGTTACAATAAAGTTTAAGAACGGCAGCAACGAGTTGTCTAAGAATTGGTTGCTAGGTAGCTTAGAGCCAGGAGACGTACATGGGATACTGTTTATTCTGTTGTTTGACATAAAACGTCAGTCTCTACAAAATGTTCAATGTACGTAAATTTTGTATATGTATTTATGTTTAATTTTGTATAAGCAATTTAACAGAGTTCTCCGAGTCAGCTAGTATTACTTTAAGACAATGTCTATGAATACATGCAAACGGTATACGAGGGTTGCTATATACATATATTTCTGGCCTATGCCATACTAAGTGTTGCCTGGCGCCATCTGACGTTTTCATTGGGAAGTTTGACATGTTTTAGAAGAAACGTGCTCAGAACGTTTTGACGTACGTCCATAATTTGTGTTGTTTACAGTGACTTGAAAAAATCAATTTGGCAATTGCGGCTTTCGACGTGAATTAAGACGACAAGAGTGCATCGATGAACTTAAATCTTTGTATTATAATAGTATTTGTATTATAATAGTTATTGATACTTTATTGTTAGCCGTTATCGACATTGCAACAGCTAAGCGAAGTCTAGAGTGAAACACAGAAAAAGTAAATATAGCTGAGATAACGAACCGATTGCAGTGATTGCCGAATATGGTCAAGTAAGTCGACAACTTTCATAATTATGTTTATTTATATGTTTTCGCAGGCAGCGAGTAGCAATGTTAATTGCCGGTGCCAAGACCCTTGCAATGCCGGGCAACAACAACAGAAGCGAGCAGCGAGCAGCTCGAGCATTTTGCAGTCTAGTTTAAAAATAAAATCAAATGCCAAAGCAGCGGCAGCATTGACAACATCGTCGATTTGGCCAACATTCCCCCGTTGGATTCCGGCGGGCAGCCGTGTGTTGTGTGTGTTGTGTTGTGTTGTGTTGTGTGTGTTGTGTGTCGCGCAACTGAACGCAACGCAACGCGACAGCGGCAATTATGCGGCATTTTCTTTGGGGGGCCGAGCGGCAAGAAACGAGTTTGCCGAGAGATATCTTTGTTTGGCTGCCTCGCAGTTGCAACTTGTACTCGTATATCTCTGTGTGTGTGTGTGAGTCGCGGCAAGTACAACAAAATACCAGAAATAACTTGAAAATCCATTAAATCGTTGCATGGTCGCTCTGCTTTTGCAGCCACAGGGATAAAGATAAACTTTTGTCAACTCGCCACTGGCAGCCCAGCGACTAGCCACTCAGCGGGAAGGGAAGGGTGGGGTGGGTAGGCGAGTGAAACCTGCGTTGACAAGTGATAACAATGTGTCAGCGATTCCTCGACGACGGCGGCAACGTCCTTGGCTTCGATGACGTCGCCAAAAATGGAGCGTGTGACGGCTTCGCTGATTTCGGATTTCTGATTTCAGATTTCAGATTTCTGCCAGCCTCCAAATGTAAATCTCTTCTCTTTTGGCCACCATGTTTTCTTCCTTTTTTTCATATTGATTTTTCTGCATGTGCAGAAAAAAGTGAAAGGCCAGCAATGTTTATTGCCACTATTTTTTTTGTGTGTATTTCATTTTTCCTCTTTGACTTGTCGAACCCAGCCAATAACCTGTTCCCACAAATATTTGCACACAAAAAATGACTTTATGAAAGTATTTTCAGCCCGCGCTTGCGGGTGTCGAGTGCAGTTAAAAGTGACACAAAAAAAAAAACGACTATTAATAAATATTTGCATTGGAAAATGTGCTAAGTGTTAGTTTGCATGCCCGCAAGCTGTAATCGAAATTCGCAATAAGTATGTGAACGTATTTTATTCAGCAATCATATTAATCGATCTGGGGAAAGCATGAACATAAGTTTATCTACACAAAAACTATTAATATTTTTGAGCACACTAAGTTCAAAAGTTGCAAAAAATGCAACAAATAAGCGCAAGTTTATTTGATTATCGAATACATATATCAATATATGACAAATTATACTTTGCCACTGAAAGTCTAGTAAAAATATACCCCAATTTCTCTATATTTTCGTTTATTTATTTTGCATTATAAACAACGTTAGTAAAGTAGAAAGATGCCATAAAAAAGAGACAACAGTTTCTTTGTCATATTTCCAAGAGAAGTTATAATAAAGAGGGTAAAACGTGAAGAATTTTGTATATTTTTAGTGCATCTAAAATGAAGCAATATAAGAAAGCACTCAAAAATAAATAAAATAAATATGAGTGTGCTAAAGAAACTCAGTGACAATCTCTCTCTCGCAGACAAAACCTAATAAACAAAACTATTTGATTTATGTAAGACCGGCAATGAAGTTAGCGAACCTTTTTAGAATTTTAAATATCGAAGCAGCAGACTATGCAAAAATATATAATTTCTGACTGTTGAAACTGCAACTGTGGAAGAGCAGTTGCTACAGTGAAATTGAATACTCAAATTATCGGTATTTTCTAACTGTTTACAAAAGTGCGTTCCCTGAGCAACAACCATTCACATATTTGAAAAGAAAAATTGTTAGAAAAGTTAATTGAATAAAGAAAGATTTTTGCATGCTTTTGTAGAAAATGAAATCAAAACATGTAGTATCAGAAAATAACTATCGAAAATAATAGACGCAGAGTATACCAAAAATAAATTCAGTATTTTATTGGTGACTGTTAAATCTACAACTCTCGTAGGAAAATTGCTACAGTCGAATTGACTACACAATTCATGGACAATTCAATTGTTTAGTTAGGTGACTCTACATTCCCTCAGCAACAGTGAGAACCACAACTTTATTTAAATAGAGAAATTGTTAAATAAGTTGACTAAATGAGGCAAATTTCCAAGTTCTTGGAGACGATTCAATTGAAACATTAAGTATCAGAAAATAAATAAAATGTTGAGGAAAGCAACAACAATAATTTATATAGTTCAATTGCAAAATTCGTAAAGAAGTAGAAAATGAGAGACGATCCAATTAAACCTTATCAAACAAGAAATATCGAATATCGATAGACACAACGACAACCGTGAATGAAGAATTAAATTATATAAATTAAATAAATTAAATGTGTGCAACAGTCAAGTAGAATGCAACAAATTCAGCTGTTACTTAAACTTAAAGTTCTCTAAACAACAACAAATTATATGTTTTGAATAGCAAAATTGTTAAAGTAGAAAAAGTAAACAAATTTTCATGTTTTTAGAGGCGATTCAATTAAAAACATGTAGTATCAGAAAAGAAATATTGGAAATTATAGACGCAATGACATCTGCATATGGAGAAATTAATTAAATAAATTAAATGTGACTGTTCATTCTACAACTGTGAATTAGCAGTTGCAACAGTCAAGTAGAATGAAACATTTTCAGCTGTTTGGGAAAGAAACTCTAAGTTCTCTGATCAACAGCAATTGATATTTATCTATAGCAAAAAATGTTTAAAGTGTTTGGTGACAAATCAATTTCGTATTAGAAAAGAAATATTGGAATTTATAGACGCAACGAGTATGCAGAAATAAGTTAAATAAATTAATGGTGGCTGTTAAGTCGGCAAGTTTCCAAAAATAACTTAAATAAATGACGCTCGAAGAGCAGTTTGATCAGTCTGAAAGTTGACTGCACAAATTATTGGCAACTGATTCCCTGAGCAAGAGGGCCAACTTGTATGGCCGCTTACTGAACGCAGTAGCAGGCATCCCGCGTGTTGGCCGCGATCCAGTCCAAGTAGCGGCTCACCCTGGTGTAGACACCGGGCGCATTGGGCTTGGCACAGCCGTAGCCAAAGGAGACGACGCCAGCCAGGCGGAAGATGCGATCCGGCACAATCAGCGGGCCACCGCTATCGCCCTGCAGAGCAGAGAAGAAGGCGAGGATAAAGCGCGAGGAGTCAGGCAATGATGACTGCACCCACCTGACAGGCATCCTTGCCGCCCGTTTGCACGTAGCCAGCACAGAGCATGGTGTCGACGATCATGGACTTGTAGGCGGTGGCGCGACACTGGGCGTTCGTGATGATGGGCACCACGGTCTCCTGCAGCACGCTGGAAGTGCTGCCGCCCTCTTGGCTCAGGCCCCAGCCGGCGGCGATGGCCTTCTGGTGGTCGAACGACTGCAGCGGTCCGCTGGGCAGGCAGACGGGGCGCATGGACTGCACCAGCGGCACCGGCGTGTCCAGGCGCAGCAGCGCAATGTCGTGCACCAGCCGCACCGGATCGTAGCCGGCGTGGGCGTGCGCAAAGGCCACGGCACGCGTGATGCCCTGGTGCTGGGAGCTGCGGTCGAGCTGCAGCAGGCGCACGGTCACCTTGGACATGTCCATGTCGTGGACACAGTGTGCGGCCGTCAGCACGTAGCGATCGTTGATCAGCGTGCCGCCGCAGAAGAGGAAGGTGCCGCGCAGCATTTGGGCGATCCACGGGTACTTGTTGGTGCGCACCTGAGTGCCGCCCACAATGCGATTGGCGTTGGGCACGCCGCAGGCTGCAAGGACGCAAGAGATGTGGAGGTGACGCGTGATGCGTGGAGCGCTATCAATACTCACTGCAGCTGGCGCAGCGGTTGACGCGAAACGCCTTCGCGTCGCTGCTCTCGAAGGGCGACAGCGCGGGCTCCGAGGCGGGCGAGGCGGCGCCGAGCACATTGGACAGAATCTGCTGCTTGTGGCCCTCGATCAGATCGTCAATGTAATCCGCTTGCACGCCCGGCAACGGCGACGGCGACGGAGAGGTGTTCTCATCGAGCAGCGCTGGCAGACGCGCCGGCTTGGGATAGTAGTAGCCGGCAAAGGGCGCCGGGCTGTGAGCGGCGGCCAGCGAGGCGAGCAGACTGCAGCAGCAGAAGACGAAGCTCGAGCTGAGCTGTGCGCTGGGATTGGATTTCATCGCGAGCATGTGGAGAACCGCACGAACCGCGAGGCGAAACTCAACTGTTTGCGAGCGGTCGCCTCTTAACGGTTCTTATAGGCCAGGCGGGATTGTGGGTTCATTGTTTCAGTCCAAATGGACGCGAAAACGGTTTAGATTCATTAAGAACCTAATGATGCTGTTAAACTGACAAGCACATCTCTTTATCAGTCAGCATTTTAGCATAATTCGCCAGCGAAATACATTCGATTTTCAGTTCTGCCAACTGTAAAGGCCCTAAGACATCACTTGACCCAAATGGCGAATGCATAAAACAAAAAATGCCCGAACTCATTTGTCAATTAATCGTTTTACAATATGCTAACGAGCAGATGCCAAGACGCCACGACACCAAAGCTCAAAACTCAAAAAAAAAGCCGACGCGACGCAGTTAGCAGATCCCTCAGCTGCGCTGACAGCTCCAAGTGGTTTCAGCTCAGTTCATATCAAAATTTATGTTAATTGTTCAAGCTGCTTTCTATTCTATGGACAACATTTTGGCCATCAATTTGCCGCAGCACTCATAAAAAATATGCAAGATTTATAACTTTATTGCCAATTTGACTAAAAGGCGTTTGACCCACTAAGTTAACTTCATTTCGATAAACTTGGCTAGTTGGCCGACCTCAAAAGCCGTAAAAGTATTACGAAAGTCCCGACAGAGATCGTTAAGAGCAGCACACTTTAATTGGAGTTAACCACAATGGATTACTGGCTAATGGTAAGCGGAGAGCAAGAGAAATAGAAATAGTTGAACTGGTTGCAGGAATCCCCGACTCGACTCGCTGCGAACTCTTGTGATGAAATTCTAAGAAGCATAAGCATTATAATTGGCATTTGCGCATGCGTCTTTCAATTAAAAATACAGCACGATAACCTTTAGCAATCACGTCGATTATCGCATATTCAATAATTAACTACAAGCATTCATTATTAAGAAAAGTTATTTCTTTGTCTTCTCAGTAAATTACTGCTGCTTCCACTTAAGCATGAGCATATAGAAAAAAATTGCAGCAGCATAATAAATTATAATACAACAATAACATAATGCAATACTAAATAACTGTAGACTACAACTTCTTTCTTATTTTATAAATGTCAGAAGTATTTTTATAATATTTAATGCCAGAATTGTATTCAAATATTTATTTGATATATATGATTATTAATTAAAGATTTTCTGTAGTAATAAAGTTTGAAAATATTCTAATAATAATTAATTGAATAACTTATGCATTTACTTGAATTCATCAAATGAATTTATGGCATGAGTTTATTAAAAATGATTTAACTCTACATTGAATATTGTTTTCAATATACTGCACAAAGCGTAAGAGATTGTTTGATAAATCAATATCTCATTAGAGTGCGTATAATTTGTGCCTTTCTCTCGCGTATGTGTAATAATGCCACAGTTGAAACTCTTTCATTAAAACTCAACTAGAGCTCCCCACGCGAAACGGAAGCGACTTGGGCAACGCCCCAAACACATCGAGGAAAAGACCAAAATAAAATCTAACTTCAGATCGGAAACAATAAAAAACGAAACGAAGTTTTCTCAGCTGTCAGGCAAATGAAAGTAAATTGACCTAAGACGCCCAAAATAGACAAAAAAAAAAACAGCGACGACGATCGAAATGCTAACAAGCCAGACTTGAGCTGGCTATCAAAATTCTGAAGATCGTTGGAAGAGAAAATAGAAAGTAAAAAGAACGCAGCAGCAGTGCAGGCCATGAAATTGGGTCAAACTAATGAAGACACAGATAAAGGCGCATAATCGAACAACAGAGAGAATAAAGACCTCCCCAGCAGACAGCAATCAGTTGGGAAATACACGGCGTAAGTTGGGCTTAGAAGCTGACTGCTGACGATAATCGCTTGGCGTGTTGTGGCAACAAGCAAGCAGCCCAACCGAAACCAAACCCACAACACGACACGAATGACACAAGGTGCACATAGTGCGCATCTCAACGTTTTTGGTTTTTGGTGTGGCCAGGTGAAAGAGATTTGTGTATTTGGGTTAGGAACGGAGCGCGAGAGCTGCGGCGGCCGCTAAATAAATAACGAATTCAATAGATGATGACACAAAACCGCAGAACGGGCCGATGAATGGCAAGATACCATAGTCGGGTCAACCTGGGATACGTTGTTGTGGTTGTGCAGAAAGAACGAAATGCCAGAAAGAAAGTCTTAATTTATTATTTATATGCGTTCCGCTAGAATCAATGAAAGAAAGTTCTGCAGCATCCCAGCGAAGCAAACGCAAAATCAAAAGCAAACACAAAAGCAAAGCAAAAGCAAAAACGAAAATGACGAAGTTGAAGTTGAAGAAGTACAACATAAACGTGTTTTCGAGAGAGTCGTGCTCTTCGGGAGTCTGCAGTCTGCGGCCTGGAGTCGTTTCTCTTTCAGAACGAAAGACTTAGGCAACAAACTTGAGCGCTGCATCGCCCCATTGAGAAAGACTTAAGCAAGAAACCTGTAACTTGAGTCGCCATTGAGTGAAGATTTCGCCGCTTCGACAAGGGGCCAACAGTCTGGTGTCTAGAAATCCGCGCCTGCCTGGCTATTTATGGCCATCCACCTTGCTGGCTGTGTGTGTTCCACTTGCATCAAAACTGGGTCAGCTGCCGCAATGAAGATGCAGCTTAAGAACAAGTGGAAGATGCGATTGTCTCTGCACTTTGCTCGATCGAGTCCGACACATATTAAGGTCGGAGTCGCCACAGCGTTCATGCTGCATGCTTGCTCGCTTGTCGCACAAATTTGTTAGCAATTATCGCATTTTTGTTGCTACTTTTGTTTTGGTTTGGTGTCTTCTGATTGTCACTTGCCCACTGAGCCCAGTGCTCGGTGCTCATCAAGCGGCAAAAACAACGAACAACAGACCACAAGCTGCATGCGGCAAGCGGCAAGCACTTGCAACTTTCTCAGGCTTCATTAAGTTTCACTTCAGCTGGCATTTTCAGCAGTTATTTTGAGTATGGCACGATTTTGCTTATGACACGAAAATTGTTTATGGAGTTGTTTGCCATTGCTTAATGAGTTTTCTGAGCAACGTGCATTGAATTTCATTAAATTTGTTAAATGCTCTTCACTTAAACGCTCTTGTAATGCGTGTCTCCACAATTTCAATTCGCATCGAACGTTGTATTCGCTCTTTCATATCGCTGTAAAAGCCGAGATTGTAGATCTTGAATTCTTTTTGCTTTTGCAACACGCTAGTCAACTGGTTTGCTTCGACGGCAACACAGTTCTCACACCTCCAAGCGGCTGTAGATGCCATCAAAGTCCAGTCTCTAACTACACATAAAATACCAGAGTCAAGTTCGTTGCTCAAGTCATTCGTTTGAAAAGCAAAAACAAATGGAAAAAAGCCAAAACGATAACATGACTCAATATAAATCATATAAAAATATCTTTGTCTATATATGTATCTATGCAGACCGGGCCACCTTCAACTCCATTTGACATTTGAAAGTAAGCAGCCACAAGCTGAGTAACAACTGCGAATGACACTTGAAGATAAATATGCAAAGCGAAAACGTAGAAAACGCAAATTGAAAAAAATACAAAAATAGTAAAACAGGCAACAAAAAGAAACGCAATAAAACTGAAACTAGTTTGCCAAATGAGAGAAATAAGTCATAACACAAAACAAAAGTAACTGAAAATCACTCTCATTTTTTTTCCAGCGCTTCATTTGTTTATCGCCGCCAAACTGCACGGCAAGCAACTGTAAAACTGGTAGGAGTATGCCCTACATACTGATTGACTAGCAGATACCCACTTGCCAACTAAATACTAGTCCAAAGAGTGCTGGAAAATTGCTTTATTGAATGGTGGCGAAAATGCTCCTAAGTTGAGAAAGTTTTCTATGTTATTTATTTATTATATTTAGTGTGTTCTATTGTCTGTTGTCTTATCTATTTATTATATTTATTTGTTTTCTATTATATATTATTTATTTAAGTTAATCGCTGACATTCTATCCTAAAAACTAACTGTTTTTTTGCTTGAATTTTTGTTGCTTATAAGAAAATATTTGTAGTAAATCTTCTCTTCTCTATATCTTAATAAGCACTTGTCTTATCTATTTATTTTATTTATTTTGATTCTAAAATCAATTTTGTTCTTTGACATTCTAAGAACCAAGAGTTTTGTTGCTTTGATTTGTGTTGCTTAAAAGATAATATTTGTAGTAAATCTTCTCTTCTCTTCTCTTTATATTAATAAACACTTGTCTTATCTATTTATTATATTTGTTTTTATTCTAAAGTAAATAAGCATTTGTCTTATCTATTTATTATATTTATTTGTAGTCTATTATATATTATTTATTTAAATTAATCGCAGACATTCTATATTAAGAACTAAGTGTTTTTTTGCTTTAAATTTTGTTGCCTATATGAAAATATTTGCAGTAAATCTTCTCTTCTCTGTGTCTTAATAAGCACTTGTCTTATCTATTTATTATATTTGTTTTCATTCTAAAATCAATTTTGTTCTTTGACATTCTATACTAAAAACTAAGTGTTTTGTTGCTTGAATTTTTGGTCCTTATAAGACAATATTTGTAGTACATCTTCTCTTCTCCGTATCTTAATAAGCACTTGTCTTATCTATCTATTATATTTGTTTTTATTCTAAAGTCAATAAGCACTTGTCTTATCTATTTATTATATTTATTTTCATTCTAAAATCAATTTTGTTCTTTGACATTCTATACTAAAAACTAAGTGTTTTGTTGCTTTAAATTTTGTTGCCTATATGAAAATATTTGCAGTAAATCTTCTCTTCTGTGTATCTTAATAAGCACTGGGTATATGGTCAACAACTGCAGTTGTTGAACGCTTTTGGCTTTGGACTGGACTACGCAGCGCATTGACATCAGCGGCGACGCTCCATTTAGGGGGCAACAACGGCAGCTCGTGTTACCCGACGCCACGCAACGTTCAACGCCTTTTGTGGGTTCTATTTGGCCCGGTTTGCTTGCGCCCCGTCCCGTCCCGCTGTCTGTCCGCTCGTCTCTTGTCTGCTGCTGGTGGTGGGCGCTTTATATGCGCCACACGCAATTGTGCGGTGAGGTAATTAATAAGCCACCAAAGCAATTGAAATTGAGCGTCGCCTCTCGCACCGGGCATACCAAGTAGCAAGTAGCAAGTCGCAAGTGGCAAGTAGCCCTCAGTATACGATTACGACGAGTACAATAACAAATTTGAATACGAATGCGAGCACTCGCTACTGGTTACTGACCATACCCAAGACAAGTTTCGGTCGGGCCACTTCTAAGGCTTCTGCACGGATTTTGCGCAAGTGCAGCCACCAAGGTGGCCACTGCAACCTCATGAAATCTGGTCGCCAAAAAACCAAGCAAAGGACTTCGCAATATTTGGGCAATAATATTGAAAGAGATTCAATGACTCACATTTGTTTTGCAGGTCGGTATTATTACGAAATGCAGAAGCGTGCGAATAACACTTTTGACATGTTCGTTTAGCTAAATGTTCATGTTCACCACAAACTGCTACCAAAATAAGTTGACAGCAATTCTGCACAAATTAAAGTAATGAAGAAGAACCTAGGCACAAACTGCGACTTATTTGAGTGCATCAACAAGTGCTTCAAATAAATGACATAGACAGAAACAGACGTAGAACAACAAGGCATGTTTGATATATTGGCATGATGGTAAAGTAATCATGTGAAGCGATCTCTAAGCAAGCCGCATGAATTAAGTTATATACACAATTCTGACACACGTCTAAAAAGTATTCGAAAGTAAAAGACACAAATTCAGCATTCAATTGAATCAATTCGGCGGTTAACTATTTTTATTTAATTACATTTCAAAGCAGCATACTGAAATGTTATTTTTATTTAAGAAAATAGCTTTATTTTCAATTAGTCACAATTTAATATACAATCACACTCAAACCCAATCATTTAATACTTAAATTCATTTCGTGCCTCACGTCAATTTCTAGTAATCGATTTCAAATGCTTAATACTTTAGTGTTCTATTCAAATGCCTGCAATAAAATCAATTCGAAGTAATTTGTAGACAAGCGTGGAGAACACTGGAATTGCATTCAGTTATAGATTGATTTACTACAGATTGTTATAGATTGTTGCTCTGCGCAGTCTGATTTGTTAACTCAGCATGCAGGACATTCACAATGAGCATTCTGCGCGTCATTGTCCTCAATGGCACTGAAGCAGAATTTATGGCCAGCAATTGGACAAGCCAAATTAGTTGCAAGCGCGCACAATGGAGAGTCGACAAACAGTTGGAGCCAACAGATGATTGCCATAACTGCCTCTCATTGTTGCTCCCATTCGCATTTCCCATTATTGCTGCTGTGACCCACTACTCAAAGTGTTCATTCATGCCACATACTATAGACTATATAACTGAGTTGAGTTGTGGCGACTAATCGGGCGGCGCTCTCATTAGCGAGCACAGCGTTTCCGCAGCTATTTGAGGCAACCGTAACCGTAATCGTCCAGGGGGATTAAAAGGGCACTATCCGCCTGACGATCGATTTACAAATGTCTCTATTACGTTTCTCTGCGCTTTTTGTTTTCGGCTGTGTTGCGCACTTTGCAATTGGCCTTTTCATTAGCTGCAATTTCAATTTGCACACATTTTGCTGTCTTTTTTTCCACTGCTCATTGCTGTGTGTGTTTGTTGCTTTGCTTTTGCTGTTTTTTTGTGCTTGACTGAAACTTGTTTATGGTTTGTGCTCCTACAAGAATGTGGCCATAGCACAAAACTGGGTTAAAATAGTTAGACAACCGACCAACGGGCGGTCGCCTTTAAAGCCAATGTGTGCTGTTGTTGTTGCCGTCTGAAGTTGCAGTTGGCGTCTAAACTGATTGCACAGCTTGCCGCTGTTGCTGTTGCTGTGGGTCTCTTAGCCATGAAGTACGACGAGTACGAGTATGTTAAAAACGCAACTGTTTTGCGTTATTAACACCGATTTTTTCTCATTTTCTTGTTGTTGCTGCTTGCTGATTGCAACGAGTTTGCCACAGGCAGCCAAATCAATGGGAGCTCGCAAATTTTTGCATACAGCAACGCTTTAAGCCACGCTACGACTGCTGATTACCAATATTGGTTTCAAAAGTGTGAATCTGTTTGCAAATACCCCAGACCCTTGCAATAGCGCCTTTTATAAACTGTGAATCTAGTGCAAACTGCAGCCAACACTTTATAAGATAAAACCATATATAATTAATTATAGACTCGTAGCATAATTACTTCTCTGTGCAACAAACTTAACATTTATTAGACTAAAACAATCAACAAAAATATCATCAATTACTTGTAATTTGCGCAAATATTTCGTACACAACTTTTTATTACAAGTTTGCGAAATGTGATTAACCATCAACTCACTCAGAGTTAAGTGTAAAATCTTTGAGATTACTGCTTATAAAGCAAATTAGATTGCATTAAAGATCTGGCTGCTGTGTTAATTACATATTCCAGCCATTATTTCAGGTGTGAACAATTCGTGCAAACAAAGCTTAATTAGTTATACAATCCGCTAAGGCAATTACTCTCGCCGACTTATAGAATGCTGCGATGCTTAGACGAAAGACATATGACACATTTAGTGCTAACCAAACATCATCAATCTGCCGCACCAGCGGCGGGTTCAGTGACCTCCGCAACTCACATGCGGCAGCTACTGTCCAGCTTTTCTATTGTGTACCTTTCGGTTCCGCTGATGATGTTGATGATGATGGTTGGTCGGCTGCGTAGTACACTTGTTGTCTGTGCTAGTAGCCACACGACGACGGTGTCATCCGCAATTTCTCGAAGTCATGATCGCAGTAACCCGCCTGCAGTTGGCTTGGGGCCGGTGTGCGCTTATAATTACGTATTATATTAATTTTATGACTCTGTTGCGTTCTCGCTGCTGCTCTTTACACTTGCTGCTTAACTGTACGTAATGTCTTCACTCTAACCTGGGCCCCTTCAGCGCCCCTCACGCAACGCACATGTGCGAGTAGTTGTGGCAAGTACGAGTGGTAGCTAGCTGTTCTTTCGTTGCTCGCTTGTGTGCTTTCTGCTTCATTTTCACACATAAAAAAGGCATAAAAAACTGCTTCATTGTCATTAAAGAGTCAAATTTATGTTAGTTATGCCAGCACGACGAGTTTGGCTCGCTTTTGGGTGAAATCTTGTAACGGCTTCGCTCCAAAGCAGCGAGAACCTTTCGAACCTCTCCCAAAACGGTATCGAGTCGTCTATTCAGCCTCTAGGCCAAAAGCGAGCGTTGATTTTGGTGCTCTAATGGGCTAATAATTAATAAATAGCATCGTTAATAATACGTTGGGGCTGCGTTGATCGATGCGTTTTTCACTTAGCGTTGACACAATTATCGACAACTAATTACAGCCGTCAGCTACCAAGTTTGAAATGAAATTAGCGCTATAAATAGTTGAAACTTAAGTCGACACTTTCAACCCTTTTCTGTGGAATTTCTCAATTAACGTGATCTGCTTAAATGCGAAATTAAAGCGCGAGCTGCGATTAATTGCCAGGCAAAAATGAAGCAATTACAAAATGCCAAAGTGACGACCGGCGAGAAGCGTTGAGCCGCAATTAGGCAAGTTTAGGCCGCGGCCAGACAGGTAGACAGGTAGAGGCAAAGCCGGGTTTAAGTGTATAAACAAATATCAAAAATACTCGTACAACAGCAACCTTGACATTGAACGCTGACAAGTTGCGTCAAAGATGTGCAGCCGCGTGGAAAGTAAATCGAAACAAGAGCCCAACTGATCGACTGCCAGTTATGCTGTAGCCGACGAACACCAAATAAAAGTCAGCTACAGCAAGTTGTGCAAATTAGTAGTAGAGTCTTTTTCAATACACCCCACTGCCGGCAATTGCAGGGTATGCACAACCCACATACCAACCGGATCGACGGCGAGTGAGGCGCGTCAAAATTATAACAATACAGATTGTAGCAACTATTTGATTAGAGTCAGCAAAACGTGTCTGCGACAACAGCGAAAATGGCCGAAAGTGCAACTGCAAAATTATGCGAAAAACATGCAAAGCGATAAATAAAAGCGTTAATAACGTTCGAAGCGCTGGCAACGGTTAATGGCAACAATACGAGTACCAGTCAAAAACGTTCGATATGCGACCGTGACTCATTTGTAGTGTTCGTCGGGCAGCGGAACAAGTTTATTTCTGGTTCTGATTCCGATTCTGCGTCTGGGATGAGCTCACGTCATTCGTGGCTACCGCTGATGCCGTTAATAGACTTAACAAGGCACACGCAGATCTCACCTCTGATCTCAACTTTGCTTATAAATTATTTCGTACGTATTTACTATTTACATACTTCAATTTGTTGTGCTTACCTTAAGTTTGTTCTATCTGTTGTTGTTGCTGTTGCTTTTGGTCTCAGCTGTGTTTCGCCTCGATCTTCTGATCGTGATTTTTCACTACTTTCACATTCACAATGAAAACAAAATGATCACCGTAAAATTGATGCTTTTGATTATTGAAACCTTTTTTCTTTCCTTTTTTGTGTGTGTTTTTGTTGTGTTGCTTATAGATTCAATTTTGTTGTTTCTTTCGCTTGTTTCACGCTTTAATAGAACAATAATTAATTTGGGAACAAATTAGCAGTTGCTTTTCATTCTGTCAATTGCAACTGCATTTGTTGATTTCACTTGAATTCAATTTCCACATTTTTCACACTGCTCAAGTCATAAGTCAAGACTTTCAATTAAGCGGCTTAAACGCGATGGCAAGTAATAGTGAAAAGATGCTTACGAAAGTATTCACTTATGCATGTATCCATCTATCTATCTATCTATCTTTGTTGTTTTTTTTATTCATATCCATGTGCAGTAAAAGTGTAAAAATTACACTAGACAAGAAACGACTTGCGCTTTCACAAAAAAACAACCGATTGCGCACAGCACACTTAGCTAGCTTAGCTGATCATGAGTTGCCATATGATTTTGTTGCGCATCCGCGAGATACATTTGTATCTTTTGCACAGCAGCCGTTTTAGCGCGCCGCAGAGTTCCGGGTTGAATGACAATGTCGCATTATTGCGGCTCGCGCGCTTTTCCCGAATCGCCAGCGTTTCTAAACCGATCGATTTAAAATAAATTAAAATACACGCACAGCTGCCCAAATACAATTGGAAAACTGTTCGCTCTCTCTGCCCGTGTGTGTGAGCGAGTGTGTGTGTGTGCGAGTGTGCGTGTGTGTGAAAGTACGCTGCGCACAAAACAAATCAAAGTGGAAAAACGCAGCCAGCCCATTTCGAAAAAATGGAAAATTGTCAACGCACATTGAACTTGACGACAAAAGAAATGTGCAGCGAACACCGAAAGAGAGACAGAAGGAAGGAGCGACAGAGAGGGGGGGGGGGGGGGCAACTACAGTTAAGCGAGGCAAAGATGCAAAACACACAGCGACTTTCGGCCAGCGGAATGCGAAATGCACTTGCTGCGCCAACTTTTTTTTTCTTCTTTTTTTTTCTGTTGTGCCTGCAGACAAAAAGTGAAGGGGCCCCAGCATCAACGGCAGCCGGGATCCAAGATCGCTGTCTTGTTTGTGTGTCTGTGGCTAATGTTGGCGAAAAACAGACAAAACAAAACTACTTGTCTAGGCACTGCGACGGCTAGCCGGCGCATAGCGGTACTCTGAGTGGGCATGACGAGGAGCTAATGACTCGGCGCCCCAATCGACGGACAGACAGAGAGACAGACAGACAGCGGGATGGAGGCAGGAAGCTGGCAATTTTGGTTAGACAGTTGGAAATACTACACAGTTGATTGGGCTGAAGAATTCACTTTATGTCCAATTCAATTCCATGCACAACTAATTGAATTCGAATTAATTGATCGATAATCAATCACTGCACACATTTCTGATTAAAGTTGATTGAGTTGCTCTGCAAGTCCAGTTCAGTTCAGTTTACGCCTAACTGAATCAAAATTATTCAATTTCAAACTATTTGAACAGCGCCAAGTTGATCGATAATTAGCATGTTATTGTAATCGAAACACTTTTCTTGCCAAAGTGCTTGTTTTTGTCTAATTTAGTTGAAATAATTCAATTTCATGCTGAACTTCGATCAATGAATTAATCAATAATTAATCAATCAGCAAGATTTGTCATCAAAACACTTTTCCGACTTTTCAGTTCATGTCTAATTGATGTACTGCAACAGCCAAATTATTTGACTCAATGGCAAACTTTCTTATCGATAATCAATCACTGCACATAGCTATCGGCGTGCCTCCACTTTGTTACCGTTACTTGTCAACCAAACACTTTTTTCTTACATTTGTTGTGCGCTGCTTTAAGTTATACGCACTGCTCACTGACGTTGATTTTGTTAATTAACCGCTAAGTACGCGCGAAATAATCTCTGCAAATGCATGTGTTTTTATGTACACTAGTATGTATGCGTTGTAAGTACATGAAGACAGCGGCAAACGGGTAAAGAAAGAACGCGCGCGCGTGGCGAACGCGCTACGTACCAAACTGAGACTGTGAACGGTCACACGGCTAGGCAGGCGGCCAAGCAGCCAGTGAAGCAAAAGCACAACGCAAAGACACAAAAGCACAGCACAAAAACAAAGCAAAACCAGACTCAATGCGAAAGCAGCACAGCACAAGCTGCCAGCTGCTTAAGCGGCTTACGAAAAGCCCACAGCGCAGAGAGAGCGAGAACAAGCGAGAGCGAGAGAGCGGCTGAGCTCAGCTGTTGTTGTGAACTTAAATAGCAAATACAGGGTGACGGGTGCATTGATAAAATACGTGTATGGAGTAGATTATTACACTTATTATTGTTATTTATCATTTATAAAATGAGAGCTTAAACTAATTGCCTTTTAAAGGTGTTTATGCCAGTTTCAATTGGAATTTGATTCTCAGCTGAGACAGTTGCTCTTCTCCCTGAAAAGAGATAAATAGATTAGTTTAGTTTATCTTCCAGTCAGCACAGAGCGAGCAATTGCGCTTACCCATTTTGGCTGCCGAGCTGTTCTTTGAAACTCCAGCAAGTTACGTATTTTGGTCAACTTGGCTAACTGTTCCCACTCTGCACACTGTTCCCACCAAACCACCAACTGCACCCTATGTGATGTGTGTGCTCATATGGCGCTTCAAATTATAGTTGACGGCAAATACTTGTGGACAGTGGGGACACTTGAAACATCCCTCGTCGGTGTGAATGCGCATATGACGCTTCAGACTGCCCGGCTGGGCATAGGAAGATTGACACTGATTGCACTTGTACGGATAGTCGCCGGTATGTGTACAAATGTGAATCCTTTGACTGTTGGCATTATTGAAAGTCTTGGGACAGTACAAGCACTTGTAACTGCACTCGCTGAGATGCGTGCGCAGATGGCGACGCAGACTCCAGCTGTCCTTGAACGCCTTTTCGCAGTGGGAACACTTATAGGGTCGTTCGCCAGTGTGTGTGCGTAGATGGCGCTGCAGCCACCAATTGCCATTGAAAGTCTTATCACAGTGGGAACACTGAAACACTGTGCCCGCTGTTCCCGAAGTGTTGCTGCTCTGTTTGCGCTCGTGGAAGCTCTGATGCAGCATCAGCTGACGCCTGGTCTCAAATGCCTTGCCGCAGGTGGGGCAAATGTGCGAATCTCTTGCAGCTTCGGCCTTGATATGCGACACAAGCTCATCGTTGGCGGCCGTGTAGTTCTCCGCAATGTTCAGTTGCAGCTGCGACATTTTATCCTGCCAACTGTCCTCGAGCTTCACCGCCTGACCGTTGCCGCTGAGCTGGTGCCAAAAGTGTTGGTGGCTCTGCTCGCACTTGCGCTTGAAGCGAAATGCATTTTGTGCAGCCAAAACGCAGGCGAGACACATTTGCTGTGGCAAGGGATCGTTGCGCTTCACCTCGCAGGCGGCCAACTCGCTGAGCATCTCGGCGAGACTGGGTTCATCCTTTTGCTGCTGGTAGCGTTCGTCGAAAATGTACACCAAGGCAATGGCACTCTCGCGGCAAGCGCGGCAAACTTGTTCCACCATAATTCCTATTTCTTATTTTTGTGCGCTGTCGTATTTATTTATTTTCTGTTTACAATAGAGCTGACAAACTGACACTATCGCTGCTGCATTTGTCATGCATTTTCCATAGTTTCACATCACCCTCACTTGAATGCAAGGCATGTTTTCTTCGCTAAGCGTGTGACGGAATTTTTTGGAGTCACAATTTGAGTTGCGTTTAAAAATATAAATTTTTAAACAATGCAATAACAAATACTAATAATCGAACACTATATCGATATGCAGTGAGCAGCTTACATCGCAAGTGACGATATTCACGATGCTTATTAATATCGGAGTTGGCAACTCGCATTCGATAATACATTCTATCGATAATGTTGTGCGCCAGCTGATTTCATTACAAAAATATTTGCACTGCTACCAAAATAATCTTGCGTTTAAAAGTAGATTTTCAAACAAACACAAATAATTAAAGTATAGGAGGATAAATAGTAAGGAGGCCTCGATTTAAATTATAAACAAAAATATGCACGACTAATTGTCATATGTATCGGCTTTGTGGACGCGCCATCGATAGTGCTAACTAAATGTTAAAGTCCATCAGCTGTTTGACCTTTTTTTATTTCCATTCAAAATTTATTGTTTACAACAATGTCGCAAGAAAATTGCATTTTCTGTAATATTTCTAGTGGCAAAAGCGATACAACACTGGAATTTGAAACGGACGAATTTGTCATATTCAAAGACATTAAGCCGGCATCAACTTACCATTATTTGATTGTGACAAAAGAGCACTACGAGAGTTTAAAGGTTCTCGACAAATCGCATACTAAACTGGGTACGCAACGCACAAAGATAAAGATTATCAATTAAGCTGTCACCTATTCCCATTTTTGGGGATATTTCAAGGTTTTCTGTTGATACAAACATTACGTACATTTTAAAACATATGCGAAAAGTACTAATCTATCGATATATATATATTTCCTGCAGTTGGTCGAATGGAGGACACGCTCAAGGAATTCTTGAAATCGAAGGATATAGACACAACGGACGCACTCTTTGGCTTCCATATGCCGCCGTTCATCTCGGTGAAGCATCTTCACTTGCATGGCATCGCGCCGCGCTCGGAGATGGGATTCTTCTCGCGTTTGGTGTTCAAGTCGTCAGCACCGTGGTTCAAATCTGTATGTTATCCATAAGGCCTAATCCTAATTTTCTACACAATTCAGTTGATATCAATAATTTTCATTTTATTTAGCCCAAGGAAGCGCAGGATTTTTTGAATGCCAAATAGATTTTACTCTGAAGTGATAATGAAGATAGCCAAAAGGAAACTCCTCACAAAATACGAAGTTATTTTCTAATGAACACGCTCTTACTTAATTCACGGTGCTATTCTTTTAGACCAATATTTACTTTAGCAAATAACGCCACCCTTCCCAATTTAATAAAATAAATTTTGTTGTATATAATTAAAACTTCTTAGAGACCCTATGTTACCAAGATGAAGTATTCGTTCATCTGATATGAATCGTATCGAACATACCGGACAGATTTCTTCGTCATTATTAAACGATATTCCTACATATGACATTTATATCCTATGTCATTGAAGAATTCGATATCAAGACCATCCCTATCGTCAGTGGTATTACAGGACTTTAACTAAGGTTCTTCATTGGAGGGAATGTTAATCCTATATTCGAATTGTTAACGCTACTATGACTAGCTGGTCACACTTTCAATCATGTGCAGTATATAATCAGTGCTGCCAATTCAGAAATTTTTGCCCGCGCGTTTGAATTGAACAGGGAATGCCTGTGAAACATTTAGTATTATTCAAAGTAACAATGTTTTGTAATTCGACGAGAAAATAATATAAATTTATAGACTTCGTCTATAGCTTTTAGGTACAAACTGCCTTGCGAATAGCGGATCGAACTTCAAATTTCAGAGTAATCGCTCGTATCGTTTAGAGTATATTGTTTACAATAAACATAATTATTACATGAAAAACTGATTGTGTAAAAATGACGAATTTAACTAAATGCCATTAAAATGTCTATTACTGGGTTACATTTCTTTGTTTTTCATTATCTTTGTTTACTTTTAGGCCAGCTGGTTGCTGTTGCTACTATCGATAAATCAAAGTACAAACTTTAAAATATACTAAAAAATACTTGTCTAAGTTTTGCATGTAATAAAAAGATTCTTTTTTTAAAGAAGTTTTTCGTTTAAAAAAATATAGAAGTGTGTGCAAAAAAAAATTTAAAAACATTTTGGTTTGAATTTCATATATCGACTGCACTTGCGGTTGATTCTGCTAAGACACGTATATCGATAGCGTGTAATTGGTGCATGCATATCGATATAATATCAACAATCCCGGAGTTGATTTCAGCTGTGTGTGCGCGGCTGCTCTTCTGCTTTGCTGCCTCTCGCTCTGCTCACACAGAATTCGGTTGTATGTTTGTGTCCGCTTGCACGCCAGTGTGTGAGTATGTGTGTCTCTGATGCGTGTGTGCGCTGGCCATAACTGTGTGTGTGTGCGTGTGCAAAATCAGAGTCTTTGAGAAAAAAACAGAAACAGAAAACTCATCGAGCGGCCCGCAATAACAACAACAAAAGTTCCTATTTTACACAATACGTGCTCGTGTTCATTAGAAAAGTGGCCAAAATTCGGCGAAAACAGCGCAAGTGTGATAAAACCAACGTGCCACAGCCGTCTGCAAAACGAACGAAAACAAAAGAGAACAGTGTTGATAGTACAACAAGCATTTTAAGCAGTGGCAGTGCAGCCAGCAGCAGCAGTAGCGGCGCCGGCAGCAGCAGCACTAGTAACAACAACAACAATAACAGCAGTAGCGGCGGCTGCATTCGCAGCGGCGGCTTCGGCGGCGACGACGTCGGCTTCGGCAGCGCTGGTAACAACAACAACAAGCGTGCATACACGTCGTTGGGCCGGGGAGCGGCCGACGTTGTACCCCGCGTACCATCAACAACAACCACACGAGCCGCCGCAGCGGCAGCAGCCGCAGCAGCAGCGTCAGCGACAGCGACAGCGTCAACAACAGCAACAACAAGAAGAGCAGCAGCAGCTGCCGGCCGGTGTGCGGTCAACGTTAACGTCAACGTCGACGCCGACGCCGACGACAAAGTCAACGAAACTGTTGCTAGCTGCGGTGGGAGGGGCGGCGGTGGGTTGGTTAACGAGAGCGGCGCACAGCTAACAAAGGGCCCGCTGAATGCAACGCATTTATCAGTCTCGCACTGTTTGCGCACTGTGCAAAAGCTTGCGCTTGAGCTTGACGCTGACGGCGACGCGAGCAGCGCTGCCGGTGGCTGCGTTGTGATGTCGGAAACAGGGTGCCGGCATTATCAGAGCTACGTCAAGGAGCACAGCTACGACACGTTTCGCGTCATCGATGCCTACTTCGCGGCCTGCGTCAACAAGGATGCGCGTGAGAAAAAGGTGCGCTCTCTTTCGCACACACACACTGTTAGTATTTAACCCCCCTTGCCACTCGGCTCTGTTTTTAGGCCATTCACTGCAACTGCTTCGAGTGCGGCAGCTATGGCATACAAATGTACGCCTGCCTGCACTGCATTTATTTCGGCTGTCGCGGCGCACACATCACCAGCCATCTGCGCGCCAAGAAGCACAATGTGGCGCTGGAGCTGTCGCACGGCACCCTGTATTGCTACGCCTGTCGCGACTACATCTACGATGCGCGCAGTCGCGATTATGCGCTAATCAATCGCAAGCTGGAGGCGAAGGACCTGCAAAAGAGCCTCGGCTGGCAGCCCTGGATTCCGTCGGCCAAGGAGACGAATCTGCTGCTGGCCAATGCGCGTCGTCGTCTCGTGCGGCCGAACCAAACGATTGGCCTGCGTGGTCTGCTCAATTTGGGTTCCACCTGCTTCATGAACTGCATCGTGCAGGTAAGCGTGCCAGCGTGCTTTTAGTGATGTGCGCTAATCGATAACCGTGTGTTTGACAGGCGCTCGTGCACACGCCGCTGCTGAGCGATTATTTTATGTCGGACCGTCACGACTGCGGCAGCAAATCATCGCACAAGTGTCTGGTCTGCGAAGTGTCGCGTCTCTTCCAGGTAAATTCCAATTTGCAATTTGCCAAAACTATACATATTTATGAAGTATATTTTTGCAGGAGTTTTATGCTGGTTCGCGCTCACCGCTGTCGCTGCATCGTCTGCTGCATTTAATCTGGAACCATGCCAAACACTTGGCCGGCTACGAGCAGCAGGATGCCCACGAGTTCTTCATTGCCACGCTGGACCTGCTGCACCGGCACTGTGTCAAGGCCAAGTCGGAGCACGAGAGCAAATGCAACAGCGGCACAGGCGGATCCAGTTCGACTGCTGGCGGCGGCAACTCAACTAGTTCCAGTTCCGGCTCCGGTGGCGGAGGGACGGCAACGCATTGCTACGGGCAGTGCAACTGCATCATCGATCAAATCTTTACGGGCATGCTGCAGAGCGATGTGGTGTGCCAGGCCTGCAACGGCGTTTCGACCACATTCGATCCCTTCTGGGACATCTCACTGGATCTCGGCGAGACGACGTCGCATGGCGGTGTCACACCCAAAACCCTCATCGATTGCCTTGAACGCTACACGCGCGCCGAGCACCTGGGCTCCGCCGAGAAGATCAAATGCTCCGCCTGCAAATCGTACCAGGAGTCGACCAAACAGTTCAGTCTTCGCACCCTGCCCAGCGTCGTCTCCTTCCACCTGAAGCGTTTCGAGCACTCGGCGCTGATTGATCGCAAGATTTCGTCGTTCATTCAGTTCCCCGTCGAGCTGGATATGACGCCCTTCATGTCCGAGAAGAAGAATGCCTACGGCGATTTCCGCTTCTCGCTGTACGCGGTCGTCAATCACCTGGGCACGATTGACACGGGTCACTACACGGCGTATGTGCGGCACCAGAAGGATACGTGGGTGAAGTGCGACGATCACATAATCACAATGGCATCGCTCAAACAGGTGCTGGACAGCGAGGGGTGAGTTTTAGTCGGAGAGTGAGAGCGCTAAGAGAGAGGAGAGAGTGCACACGAGTAGAATGTGTTTGTCATGTTGTTTTGTTTTGCTTGTTCTCGTTACAGTTATTTATTATTCTATCATAAGAACGTGCTGGAATATGAGTGAACAGGCAGCTATGAAGGCATCCACAGAGACTGTAATTCCCCCTTCTCTCTTTCTCACACACACAACACACTTACATATACACTCGCGCACGCACTTTGCAAATGCATGTAGCATACACAAACACACACATATAGAAACATAGAACTACAATAACAAATACAAATACAAATATAATTACAAATACAAATACAAATACAAATACAAATACAAATACAAATACAAATACAAATACAAATACAAATACAATTACAAATACAAATACATTTACAAATACAAATTACAAATACAAAAGCAGACGAGGACGCGGTAGCGCTTACAAGAAATCTTTAAGCTTAATTAATGAAAGCAACTAATACATACATACATAACTAGTATATTGTTCTTAAGTATTTTCCAGCACATATTGCTACCTACTAAATGAATGCTAAACTTCCACAAAACAAAAAATTGCTTATGTATGTACAAACAAAAACTCTGAAATCACACAACAAAACAAACAAATTTATGCATAGCAAACAAAAAAACAAAAACAATTTGTGCTCTTTTCCCCGGTTAGAAAAAAAAACGCATAAAATCAAATGGTAAACTTTCTGATAAAAACGTTGACCGACGTCAAGAGCAGCTATTTGTTTTTTTGTTTATAATATGGTGGCAATTAATTCATTTCACAACTTGCACTTAATCTGAATCAGCAATTTTTAAATAGTGGTTAAAAAATAGAAAAATAAAAAATTTGGTTAGAACAGCTTGGGCTCGTCCGGGAATTGAACCCGGGACCTCTCGCACCCGAAGCGAGAATCATACCCCTAGACCAACGAGCCGGTTGAAGGTGGTTCGCCCTATTGTATATTTCACTTTGCTGTGCCGGTGTTCTGTGAGTTGAATTGACCATGTGTGCCTCAAGCGCGCGCAACACGTGTCAGAGAGAGACGGCAACAGTACACTTCAGCATTATTGTCTCGGCTAAATTGATATGGTGCAATACAGCCAGAACACGAACCAGGTTGCGAAATTAATGCAAATTTTAAATGTGTAAATGGTGATTTATCATATTGTTTACTTTGTGCTTTGCATTTTAAAATATATAACAAAATGTATTTCGCAACTTGTTTATATATTGCATAATATTACCATCAATAATTTAAGGCTTTCACTGAACGTTTAACGATCGATCAAATACATTGCATAGTATTAAAATACTACAAAATATAAAATACTTTGTACGACTTCATATTCGGTATATTATACGTATTATAGCTTTCTGGGTATTTTAAATATTGTTGCTATAATATTGAAAGTGATGATTATTAATTTACCAATATATTTGACCAAAAACTTTTTCAAAATCCATTCCCAGTGATCGACACCAAATAAATCGATTCTGAATAGTATCGTCTCGAGCAATTCGTGCCGTTGATATCGATATGAGTAATCGCGATATCGATACTATTGCCAAGATCGCCAGTAGCCGCTTCAAACGAAGCTTCAAATCCACCGTCAGTTCAATAAAAATGGAAATGCAAAGCGAGAAGTTGAAATCGAAATATAGCTGGGCTACAAAGACCATTGCTGCAATTCGGCCAATTAAAAATGAGCAAGAGAATTGTGCTGCTGTTGGTGACTGCATCTGTTCTCGCAAGCGCGGATTAATAAGTTGCGTCTGCTGCCACAAATCGTTTATAGGTCGCATCGCAACTCGTTGTCCAATGCACCCCGAAGTAATTATCGCTTGAAAAGTGTAAAGCATATTATAATCTATTTGATTCAAGCAGGTTGCATATCTAATGGATGCTCGCAATTGTGCTTTCTGCGGAGCTGCTGCATATTATTTGCAATTTGATCAGATATAGCGAGGGATCTTTACACTTTGCCATGTTGTAGACGACAAACACGAGACGCTTTCAAAGAATATGCTCTCCAATTATGTTTACATCACAATATTATGCACACACACAAAGTGCTTAGATAAATAAATAAATGTTTACATAGCATTCACATACATTAATACATACACAAAATCATCGTAGCTTGTGTACTCGAAAACAGTTGTGTTGTTCTCTTTCATATGTTTTTTTTTCTTTTGTCTTTCTTTTCCCCATCCCTATTGGGGCACCGTTACTTGACCATTCATTTACTGGCGCCGGCAGCTGCATCATTAAAAGTTCGCATCCATCAGTATGCAGAGTTTTGAATTTTTGCTAATCCGCGAATAACTAACTGTTCATAATATTGTTGACAATACATTATCTGGAAAATAACAGTTTGTTTATGTGCAGCTGCATTTCGCAGAAATCATTTCATTTGCTTAGTTTCTTGTGTGCTTCATTTTTTCTGCTCCAAAAATGTTGGCAACTGTGGCGCACATCATTTAATATGCTGCGTAGTTTATTGCTTGATTTAACTACAACAATTTGCCATTTGCTGCATAAACAGACGTTTTAACAATAAGGTAAGCGATATATGTACACATGAATATATGTTATTATTATTGTAGGTGTTTAGTTTCAGATTTCAATGTTCATTGTATTGTATATATATATACATACATACATACATACATGGATACTACATACATATATGCATACATACATACATGCATACTATATACATATATGTATGCATACATACACACATCCATATATTCATACACACATGCATACATATGTACATACAAAGAAACAAACATACACAAGTGCATGCACATTTACAGTGCTTTACAGCTTACTTCGCACAGTGGAGCCTTCAATTATCTACAAATGATTAATTGTGTTAATATGAACAGTAGTAAATAGGGAAAAATATATATGATATTTTTTTAAATTTGTAGATAGATCAATTTCTCATTTACCGCGAATTTAATTTTTTTATTTTAAGTGTTGCAGATCATAGGCTGCGTCCCACTGTGATTTTGTTTGTTTAAATTGAAGTGTAGGCCTTGTAACTAATTTCATTTATATGTATGTTATACATTGATAATTCAAAACAGTAGCTGTTTTTGTTTCAGCTAACATCAGTCATAGAACGCAAGCAAAAAAATGGGTAATTTTAAGACATACAGACATTCCGATAAGATTTACATAATCATATGGTTTTTATTTGCATCTGTGTATATTTCCCTGTGTGTGTATTTGCAGCCTCGTTGAATCCAGTTACCAAAATGGAGGTCGATGAGAATAATAACGATGACAACGTTGGTCTCTTTAATAAGCTTAAGTACGAGATGCCCTCGGACTACAAGTACGATGTGCACAAATGCATCTGTGATCGCCCCCAAAAGGTGTTCGAATGTGGACATTGCCATCACTATTTTCGCGGCAGGATTCGACTGCAATGCAAGGTGCATCCCAATGTAAGCGACTTAAGAATCACAATAATAAGGTTATACTAACAATCCCGATATTACATGAGAATGTAGAGGTTTAAATTGAAATTGTAGTAAAAGAGAAGTTGAGAAAATTCTTCCTCCCAAGTTTATACTTGTTCTATTGATACGTCGTGTTCGCCAAATTTTAGATTAAATTGTTTATATGTGTGATCCTAATATTCATCTGTTTTGCAGGATGTCTTCCTCATGGATTTTCAGTCGTGTCCTTACTGCTTTGGAGCCACCAAGTTGGCAAAGGAATCGCAATTAACTTGGTCGCAAATCCGTCGAATGGAGGATGCCAAGTTGCCAAATGACAGCGATGATTTCTAAATCGAATACTCGTCACAATAATCTATTATTAATTTAACTGATACACTTACCAGTGTATATTCGTTGTAGCAACATATCGAGTTAAATATTCTAATTTTACACATTTTCATTTTCTACTTAAGACCTCATATTTGAAACTACGATACGATTTAAAGTTGATATAATCGTTGGGTTTTGTTTTCGAAAAACACTTAATTTTTTGTTGTAAATCGATCGAATTTATGCTTCTATTAAATAGATCGATGCTCGAAAGTACAAAAGGTTTTCAGTTTTATTTGAACACAATAATCGAGGAATTTCAATTCCCAGAATGAAATGTTTTGACACAGGATTTAGATTTTATTATTTAAATTTCCCAAAGCTGTCAACAATTCGCATACGTTGAAAATAAACGGAAATTTCAAACGTAAGTAGAAGACAGTATTATAAATAATAGAAAAAGTAAATAATAAAAAGAATTTATTAAAGCAGGAAGCGAAACTGGTGAAAATAGGATATTGCAAGATGACTTCTAGATTGAAAATTGGAGCAATGCAAAGTTTTGTACTCATGTGAAATGACTTGACGATGGAATGTTAGTTAATTCGCCAAAAGATGTTAGTTATTACTTTTTTAGGTGAGACATCTTCAATGTTTACGAGCTACAGTTAACAATGAAAATGTCGGCTTCAGCTCAAATTGTTTGCGTGCCTCGGATGATGCAGACTGCCAGCTGGGGCTTAAAGCAAATGCCTTCAGTCAGTCAGTGTCGGGAATCCGTGCACCGTTCAAACGTGACATTTATGAAGTGCTCAATGTTGTCGCTTCTTGGCAAGCTGAAGTTGCACATAAGCAGCAGCTTGACACTGCCTGCCATATGCCCCACATGAGGCAGCCAAGCTGCCTGCTAGCAACAGGCAGCAGCAGCAGCAGCCATGACTCGTCGCTAAGTAAGTGATGTGAAGTAAAGTGTTGTTGCAGCACACATTTAACTCGCTCTCTCTCCCCCCCTCTCTCTTGCAGTGTGTAAAAGGTGCACCATCAACTTGTGGCACTCAATCATGGGCACTGGGAATATCGCGCGAGTGTCGCTGCCACAAAATGTCTGTTGTGCTGTTCCCAACCACCATCATCACCATCATCATCATGCAAATCGTTGAACAAATGTCCGTGTCTCTGATAACAATTCAATCACTTAAAAGTTCAAATCGCCCCACAAATTCCTCCCACGAGTCCGAGTGCGAGTCCAGCTGGTTATCCGCAACTGCTTTGCTTTGCTCTCTGGTTGCCATCTGCTTGGATTTACTTTCCGTCTTCCTTTTCAGTTTTGTGCTGAAGTTTTCACTTGACTCAACAGCTTGCATTCAATCGATTTGTGTGCTTTTTTCTGCTGCTGCTGCTGCTGCAAGGATTTATTCAACGAGCAATGCCCATTGACATTAGGGCCAAGTACTTGCACCTACAATAATATGAGTATATAAATGTGCCTGTCACACATACACTTGTACACTGTCCATCATTATTCATTTGATTTTATTATGCAGCATAACCCGCATCGATTGCTCGACCACAACTAAACGCTGCCACAGATACCTCGAACAACTCCGCAACAGCTGCAACATTTTGCAGAGCTAAATCCGCCAGGAGTTGACAGCACTGCAGTGGCACGGCTCGGCTCGACTCGACTCCATTGTGCAGCCACTTCAAGCGCAGTTGTTGGCCCTGCGTTTGTTACCCTTGACAGCGACAACTGCATCTCCATCGCCATCTCGTGTCTGCGACTCCCAACTATTTGCTGTGGCGTCTGTTGTGCAGCCTCGAGGCGACTGCTGAGTGAATTGCACAATTGCTTTCCTGCTGATTCCATTTCCCGCCCCCCCCGACAACTTGGTCACGTCTGCCAAGTTTTACTGTCGTTGGCGGCCCAAAAGCAACTTAGCCAAAGTGTTGGAAATTTTCCAATTAGTGTTGCTATTTGGCCGCCCCCCACCTCTGCCACTCCCCCCGCATTTGGCTGGGCGTAATCGCGGCAATTATTTTGCGACCAGTTCGCTGTTTGTCTAAATTATGCAGTTGCTTAAAATATTCATAGAAAAGTTGCGCTCCGGCTGGCGGCTGGTGAACGCGAGGACAGCACAAACAGTCGCTATCAACTCATCTGACGACATCCTGCTGCTGAAAAATGAGCGTGCGTCCTTTGTGTGTCGGGGCGTGTCCTTGTGTCCCTCCGCACTCTGGTGCCACTTGGCGTCACCCGGTTCCATTATTGAAGTGTGCACTTCCGCTAAATGGTATTTGGGGCAAGCACATAAGCTTACGAAATGGACCAGATAGCATCGCCCACCCACCCACTCTCTGCTTCCATCCCCCTCCCCCACTCGGGCGGACTCTAAATTTAGTGATGCTTGCAATTTTTATGGCAAACAATACGCGCCATCGGGCTGGGGGCGCAACGACATTGTTCCACATTTTGTAGGCGCTGCGCGCCGTTTATTAGCTTTGCTCTCTCACTCTCACACATCCACACGCATATTCTAATCGGGATCAGGCCAGACAGGGCTGCTCCAGCAGTTCGCCGCCGTCATCTATGCAATTGGACATGACTGCAGCGGACAAGTTAATTAATTTCCATTACTTTAACCAAATTGCCAAACGACACTCACCCCAACGGGAGCCCACGACGACGGGACAGACGGCGTGCTCGGTTAGTTGCTCGGGCCTGAAGTCGTTGTCGCGGTTCATCCAGACCAACGCATTGCCTTTCTTGGGCTGCACGAGCAGCTGCAGCTTCGTGAATATGGTGGCGCCACCTAGCGGCACGTCGCTGACCTACAAATAGAGTCGAGTGTGCTAGACTGGGACATACTTATTGGGATATGATCTTAAATGATTTCCTTAAATTGTCCGGAAAATTGGCAATTGTAGCTAAATGTTCAGTCATTTTTAATTTAGAGAAATATCAAATTGAGCTTATTACTAAATTTACTTTTCGACACTATTTTACTTTCAAAAAGAAATCAAATTACGGTTGTTTCTTTTAAAGGGCCAAGTAGCTTAAGTTGCATTTACTTTAACAATTTGCAATAATAATTAAAAGTCAAAAAGTTAACTCCAAATTTGCAGTCACTATTTTTTATGTTTACATTTCATTTTACATTTTAAAAATTGCAAAATTATGCTTTGCCGATACAACGACTTGACGATTTCAAAAACAAATTAAGTAGCGAACAAAATTAATTGCTGCTGTGTTTTAAAAGGCCACGTAGCTAAAGTTCCAATAACTATTATGTTTGCAATTGTTATTTTTACTTGAAAGTATTAACTCGAAATTTGCAGCCAATATATTTTTAATGTGCATATTTTTTCATCAATTTATAAAATTGCAAAATTAATATAACGATTCAACGATTTTAGAGATTGGGTTTTAGAAAGTAGAAGAGGCGAAAAACTTATTTGCCGCTGTTTTTTAAAGTAGCGCAAATTCTGATAGTGTATGAATATTTGCATTTGTAATTGTTAAGAGACGTCAGTTACAGTTTTGAAAGTCTAGAAATAAAAACATTCGCAGCTATTGGAATGACTATTACTCTCTACTTTTTAGTTGTTGCCCTCAGTCATATATGATTTTAGTTAAACTGTTTGGTTAAGTCATACAACTGAAAGTTCTAAAAAGGGATGTCAATTGCGTTCCTAGTCGAAGAGTATTGTGCTTAAAAGCAAACGCTCTAGCTGCCGTAGTTACTGAGTTAGTGCTGTTCATTGCAGCAGACGGACGGACAGACAGCCGATTATTGTTAGCGTTGTACTCACGTAAATTAGCATTGTAGCCAAGTGTTTGCTGTGGCAACGCTCCTGCGCTTTGACGGTCTTCGACTTTGTGTTCGTTGGGGCGCCACGACAAGTGAACTTGGAATTGCGCTGCAGATAGCCACCGAGTCCATAGTTGAACACATGCAGACTCAGATCCGTTGATGCCGTGCCCAACAGCAGCGCGACTTTACGTTGCAGCGCCGCATGCGTCTGCGACAGTGGAAACAGCTTCGCACCCTGCTTGGCGAAGTCTCGGGCGGTGCTGTAGAGCGACACGTTGCGCAGGACTGCGATGTCGCTGTCGGAGAGCACTTGATGGAAGAGCAAGATGCGCGGCTGGACGCTCAGCCACTCCAGCTTGAGCGGCGCCAGGCGCTGGAAGGTGTCGTCGTGCAGATAGCTGCAGTTCAGCCGCTGTGGCCTCGGCTTGGACCACAGGCCGCGACAGCCACGCTGCATGGCCGTGGGCTTGGGCTTGTGCTTGGCGCGCTCCTTGATGAAGAGCTCCTCGTCGCCGGCTAGATACTCGTTGGTCAGCTTCTTGATCTTGGCGTTGCTGGCCTTCAGCACCATGTCGTTGAGCATGCTGTCCGCCAGCTGCTGCCACTCCTGCGTCTGCTTGTCACGCGGCTGCTGCTCGCTGTCGCCGTCGGCTGTGCAAATGTCAGTTATTATACAGGGTATGTGCTGGTCGGTCAATCGCTTACGTTCTCTGGCAATGGCCAGCGCATATGCGCGCGACAGTTGCTGGCGCTTCAGTCCCAGCACTTGGCCATATAATTTCCCATAGGGCTGCTTGTAGTGGCGCAGTCCAGTGCGGAACCAATGCGTCGACTTGGCGTACTCGCTGCGATTCAGCAGATGACTGCCCAGCGTCATGCAATCAGCTGGATTCAAATGAGCGCTGAAAGCAAAGTGTGTCAGCCAGAGCGAGAGAGAGAGTGATTGGAGTGCACTCACTTGTATTGCTGTTGCAGCAACAGTCCCTTGGCCATGTGCGATGCCTCCAGGTCGTAGAAGCTCTCGATGCGCAGCAAGCCCTCGGTTGCCAACTGCAAATCCAGCGCGCTGGGCGCCTTGGCCAGCTGCAGCTGCATTAGCCGTAGCAGCTCGCGCGTGGCATCATCCTGCAAGTAGCTGAGCCACTTGGGCCAGTCCTGTTGCAGGCGCCGCAGCAGCGCAAATGCATTCAGCGGATTTGCCACATATTCTTCCTGCCGCTCCACGTGGTGCATGGGGCGGCGTTGCAGCATTTGCTGGTAGCTGTGAAGCAGCTGCATTAGCTATGCATGGATTCACCGAGTCGCGCTACTCACAGGCTGATCATGTCCAGCTTCAGTTGCATGGCCTTCGCATAGCTTTTGAGCTGCGCCAGCAGCTTGTTCTCCATGTCCAGCAACTGGGTCATGCTGGCCACCGAAGTGCTGTACAGATAGTTTGGGTTTTCCGCCTCCCCGTCGATCCCCTTGCAGTGGTAGGTTAGGAGCAAGGTGCTGAGTAGAAATAAAAGACACGTCATTGTGTACGGCGCGCTGTGGAGTCACTGCAACTTTGCCAGGGCATGGCTTTAAAATTCCCACTTTAATTCGCAGCATCGATTTGCACGGTCCATACACTATGCAGTTACAGGGTATATTGGCTTATTGCTTTATCTCTTTCATGCTCTTCAAAAGTGCTTAGCTTTTTGGCAATTTAAATTCTGTTTATAAAACGAGTATCAGACAATTAAAATTGCACTTTTTTGTAGTAAATTGAAATGACTTTATAATTGAGCTGCAAAACTGTGTTGTTAAAGTATTGAGCCACACGTATTTTGTGCTGAAGTATTAAGCCGTCGAGTAGACTTTCATTTTGTGTCTTTGTGCCTCAATTTGACTTGGCGTGACTTTGAAATAAGTATTTTAGACACGCCTGCTTCAAGGCTGTATTTATTAAGCAAAATTACAAATTTCATCTGCTGACACTGCACGGCTTGATGAACATTTGGCCGTCACTGTGGAACCACTTGGTGAGCGCTGAAAGCCACGAAACCGCATTAGTTACACCCACATGCATCGCAATCTCAGACTGGGCACTTACTCCACCTGGAGCCCACAATAACAGGACACACCGAGTGCAGCGTGCGCGAGTCCTGTCTGCCATCATCGAACAGATTGTACCAGAACAAGCTGCTGCCCTTCTGAGGCGTCACTGCAACTTGAATTTCGGGGAATGTGGTCATGCCACCTTGAGGCACGTCGCTCGACTGTGAACAAAAACTGAGGCCATAGAGCGAGACATGTGCGCATGTCACATCAACTTACGTAGAAGATAATGCTGGCCAGCCGATCGCCCAGTCCGGCTATACTCTCTGCCATCACGCGTTCGCCGTCCATGTAGTCGTAGTGCGGCTCGAAGTAGCCGCCCAGACCAAAGTTGGCCACTTGCAGCGCCTTGAACTCACTGACATCCAGGCCCGTCATGTGCGAGATGCGTCGATTGAGCCGCTGCAGGAAGGGCGACTTGTGCACCAACCAAGCTATGTGGGCCACAACGTCCAGACTTTCGGCTTGTTTGGCGGTCACATTGCCCGAGTAGCCGTCAGACATGTCCACCGCCAGGCTGCGCATTTCGGCGAGTTCGCTGTCGTAGAACACGTTGTGGAACATCACGATGTAGGGGTCGTGATTGATCTCCTCCATGCGGAAGGGCGCCAGGCGCAGAAAAGGATGCGTCGAGTGATTGTAGCGACAGTGCAGATTGGCGCGCCTCACAAACTGGCCGCGACAGCCCCGCTCGAAGTCGGAGACTGGCGGCTGCAGCTTGTGCGCCTCCGCAACGAACTCGTCCACGTCCCGTGCTAGCTGCTGTTGCACGTGCTTCTCCAACTGAATGGAGCTCATCTTCTGCAGTGCAGCATCGACCTTGGCTTGCAGTGCTTTGTGCGTGTCGTTGGCATGGCGAATTCGAGCAGCTGAAATGACGCACTATATACTGATATCCTTTCTATACTTTATGCTTTACCGTGCATTAGCGTTGCCATCGCAAAGTTGCGCCGCAGCGTGGAAGCTGGTTTGCCAATGGCTTCGTCGTAGGCACGGGAGTTGGGCTCGGCCTTGTGCTGTATTGCCTGGCGATACCAGATCGCCGACCTGGTGTAGTCGCCACTTCCGTACTTGTGCTTGGCAATGGCCAGACAGTCGCGCAGCGAGAACTCCTTGCTGCAAGAGGCACAAACAGTTGCTCAACAGAGCCAGCGATATGTGGTTGGGTTGCTCACTTGAAATGCTGGCCCAGCAGTCGTCCTTGGGCTACATCCACGGACTTCAGGTCATAGATCTGCTCAATGCGCGCGATTCGCTGCATCATGGACTTCAAATTCCGCAATTTGATTTTACCATCAACCAGTTTCTTCATTGCCGCCAACGCCTCTGCAAAGCGGCAGCAAATGTGTGTTGTTGTGTCGAGCAAAGTCGAGTGTTGTTTTCAAGTCTTACCTTGGCCCGGCTTGCGCTTTGTGTAGACCTGCAAATGGGTCCAATCCTCGGTCACGCGTCGCACCAAGCTGAATGCCTTCAGCGGATTGGAAACATACTTCTCCCTTGCCGCCACTGTTGCAAATTGCACGTGATCGAGGTTTTTCAAGTGCCTGTAATCATAAATCAAATATATTGCAAGGTTGATTATTGATTGAAGCTGGCAACTTACAATTTAAGTGTGTCCAATTTGTCCTGCAAAGCGTTGGCGTAATCCCTAACATGCCGCATGAACTGCTTCTCCGTATTCCATATCTTCAGCAGTCCCCACGTGGAGCCGACCAGCGAATCTACCCCATTCGAAACATTCTTGCAGCTGCTGCCAGCTGCCAAAACTGAGAGAATTGTGAATAACAGATGCGACCGCATTGGCTTCTGAATGCAAACTGAGAAATTCTATTTCAAATTCGTAACTCGAATTGGGCCTTAAATTTAATTGCCTACGGCACATTAGATCTGCTTCATGGTTGAATGCAACATTTAAATTTGGCTTTACCATACCATACCACATTAGATGCCAGTAGACTTGAGGCTTTATTTGCAATCCCGCATGCAGTCAATTGGTGAGTGCTAAAAGTTATTGTGATATGTGTCCGTTCGTCTGTCCGTCCGTCCGTCCGTCCGTCTGTCTGTCCGTCCGTCCGTCCATCTGTAGGTCCGTCTGTAGGTCCGTCTGTCTGTCCCTCCTTCCATCCGTCCGTCTGTCTGTCCGTCTGTTTAGTTCTTGGAGACTATAAGAGTTAGAATAACCAAAGTTGGTATCCAGGTTCTTCTAGGTCATTATCCATTTAAGCAAAACAGTGTCTATAAACGAAATAAGTTTATACTTGTTTTTATAATATAAAGTATTCGCATAACTCATCATCTTTAATATTTACATACAGTTTTATAGTCTTTTTGTAAACAATTATAAGGTAAAGTTCTTTCATCTTTAATATTTTTAAGCAGTTCCAAGCTAAAGTTACTCAGCTTCCTCACAAAATGTCATTAAAACTACACAGCACACCTAGTAGTGAACTACAAAATAACATATTGTTTCAATATATAAAATCATTTGCATATTCTTCTTTACTTGTATTATTTGTCCTTACTGAGATTCTCGGTCAGATTATTTCCATTCGGAAGGTTCACTTCTTTGCTAATCAGTTGCCTTTATCTTATCGACATGCCTTTATATTACACCAATCTCCGAGTGCAGAGCTTGTTTATAGTCCTATAGTGTAGCTATAAATTCATTTTCCCGATCGATCAAATCTCTTTCTTAATATATATTTTGTGGTTGCTATTTTGAATCGAGGCACATGTGATAATGTGTATGAGAATTGAAACCGTTGCGCTGAAAACTATGCAAATTAATATTTAAGCAAGTGAACCCCAATTTGTAAGAGTAGTAAATAAATAAGAATACTAGACATAGCTGGCATGTCGGTTAATTTGTCATAGAGCGATGGAAGCCCGACAGAGTTGCGAACAAATATTTGTGCTGCTATTTTGTTTGCTAGAGCTGGCATTTAATGGAATCCCCTCTTAAATCAGCACTGAGCCACCTAGCACAGTGTCGCCAAAGCATTGATTTGGCAATCAGCCTGCTATTCAGTCAGTCATTCAGTTAGGCAGCCAGTCTGTCAGGCAGGCAGTCTGGAGTCTGATTTATAATGGCGAGACATTTAAACCTATTCGAATTGCAAATTTACAGCTTCGGGCAGTGTCTCTGTGCAATGGATATTTATGCGCCCTCGGTCTGTGTCACAGCTGCTGGTCCTCGTTGGCCATCATGACGATGGCCCCTCCCGCTGTCGGCACTCCTACCCCGCCGGCAATCTCTCAATTTCATTCGAATCAATTCCTCTTCAATAAACAAATAACATGACGTAGGTGTTTGGCCTGCTCTGGCGTGGTCTGGTCTGGTCTGGTCTGGCCAGATAATCTCGTGTGATAGCTGAGTACAATGTCCTTTGTGTGCGTCACCAAGCCAGTTGATTAGTCGAACGTAAATTGAAGATTATTCCTTTATTTTCCCAACCTCTACATTATTAATTTAGCTGTCTTTCTTTTTCTTTTTTTTTTTTGCTTGACAGATGCCCGAAATTCGTCAGAACAAGAGCCGCGAGATGAATGCCGTGTGCGAGCAATTTCTTTGAGCTATTTTTGTGTAAGACAAATTTTGCTTTTAAATACCCAGCAGCTTTTAAATTCCCCGCAAGTTATGCCTGATTTTAAGATGGGGATAAACAAATTGTATTGACTGGTAACTGTGTTCAAAAAGGAATAAGTTTCAAACTGCAATTTCAAATGAAAATAGGCCTAGGACTTATGGCTCTAGAGATCGAGACATTCAATGCAATTGTATTGACTTGGAACTTTGTTTAAGAGAGTTTAATTTTATTAGCATTTTAATAAGTCAAGATCTGATTGCTTTGGGGATCGACCCATAAAGAAGGACGAACAGACATTGAGGCATAATATTTAGACCTACTTGTATACGTAGCACTTTCCTTAGTTCCATTTTGTATTATAGTTACAAAGTATCTTCTCGTCGAGCAGCTGCGGTTGTCGCGCCTTTTACTTGTTTTTTATGAGCGCGTATTTCGCTTTTTATTATTTCTTTGTCATATGCCAATTAAATTCTGTTTATCATTGCTTTTCCTTCTCTCGGATTCTCTCGCTTTCTCTGTAGCTGACGCAATTTGTTGTCGTGGCAATAAGTTAACGCAGCGCTGTCAAGGGCGGGAGGGGAGTGAAAACTCGAAGCAAGTGCAGCCATTTGAGTGAATGAGTTTATTATTTTGCAGATTTGCATCGGCTTCAGACTCGAGCAGCAGGTGAAGCACATTTTCAGCTGCAATTGCAAGTGGCGAGTGCTGACTACATTTGGATGTGAGTTGGTGGGTGGCTGCCACATGTGGCAGCTCGCTCGTATGTTTGGCCAACGCTGTATGTTATTTCATTGCTGTCTGAGCTGAGCTCCACTCTGCTGACTTAAATGATTATCTTTCTATTAAAGCAGCAGCAGCAACAGTGTAGTTTTGTGTGATTCCTGATGTTGAGCAGTCGCTTTCATTGAAGGAAAAACAGTTTTCCTTCCACTCTCTCTCGCAGCATGTGTGGGTGTAACAATTGATTTTGATTTCGACTTGGCTTGTCTTGGCTTTAAATAGCATTGAGTTACGACAATAGAAAATGGCAAATGAAAATGGAAATGGAATAGAAATGGAAATACCCCATCTCTCGATCATTCTTTCTCTATGTTTGTTTCTCCCTCTGTGTGTGTGTGTGTGTGTGTGTTTTTTTTTGGGCATTATGTGCGGCGCTTCATTTACTTTATGTCTTTTGTCTGCTCTTTATGTGTACATGGCTACAATTTGAATGAGCTTCGGTCTTTGACTGGGCGTTGCATTTTTATGGCTCCCCATACTATCCCTCTGTCTCTCCTCATCACTTCACTTCCACTTCCAGTTCCAGCTCCACTGCCTCCCCCCAACCCGCGACCGGCATCGACTGTTCTTTTATTTATTGTATGGCTACTTGATGAGCATTTGCTGAAAACGTTTTATGGCCAAGTTCTACGCTTGTCATTCTGCTCGCAAGACTATCAATCATCGATGTGGCAGTCGCAGCATTTCAAGTGAAATGCGCCTTTAATACATCGCTTGTTTGCGCCACGCAAAATTCTGCGAAAATTGGGTGGTCAGAATTTCTGATCAAATGGACGAGATGAAAGCCGAAGACTATTTTTCAAACCAATCAAATGAATTTTGTTTCCTGTTCATAGCATAGCATATAAAGGTACAAAATGTATGTATTTAATTATTTCTGGAAAGTATTTTGTGGAAATATTGAGAACTTTTCGCTCGTTCATTGATGCATTATTCAATATCGTTACAGGGTATGTTGTATTTAAGCATTTGCCTCGCTTGTCATTATTTTTTTTTGGCTCACGCATTTATGAACTGCTTACAAATTGTTGGCGCGTCCAGAGCACGAAATCTACTTAAACTGTTGGTTGGTTGGTTGGTTGCTCGAATGCCCCCGGGAGTCCGGCCAACCTGTTGGACCTCCATTTATCACAGATGCCGGCGAGTGCTCAAAACGGCGGAACTAATGTGTCCAGCGTCACATTTGAATTATGTATTATAACGCTGAATTATGTGGCGGGCAGCGAAGCAGCAGTCGAATGTGTGAAGAAGGAGGAGCTGCTGCCGTGCATATACATATGGATGTCAGTGTAGAAGTGTAAAAGTGGCGGCGCGTAAATTCCGCACGATTTACTGAAACAGCTTCCAGGACGTCGCGTTTGACGTGGGACGACATGTGATGCTCTTTTGCAATTTATAATCTATAAATTGCCAAAAAAAAAACGAACACACAGAAAACCATCAACAACGAAAATTGCGATGACGGGTTCTCATATTACGTATACGTATTTTTGTGGTCCCTTTAATGAACACTTTTTGCCTGAATTTTTTAAATTTAACACTGACAGTCGCCTGACAGAAGTTTCAAAAAGAATCTATTTGATTGAAAATCATTTCAAAATGAATTGTAATCTTTAATGATCATTTTAAACTTTAATATTGTGTCGACGCTGTTGTGTACTTAATTAAATTGCTTTTGTAAAGAAATTCTTAAATATGCTAAAAAAGTATTACAATTGACTAATGTGATTCGCTTTTCATGTTACAGATCAAATGAAAAATATTGCATTATGTCTAGCGTATACGTAATTTAAATGCGGTTAAATGTTTCTTAAATAAATACCAACAGTTGTAATATAATATTCTTTTAATTTTGTAATTTGAGCTACAGTTTCTTTCTATTTCCATTTGCTGGGTGTCAAAAGCAAATATAAATCGATTGACTTTGTATTTTCCTAGTCCTTAAATTAACATGTTTTATTTGAATTTTTTAAATGTAAGATTTAAAAGCGCTAGAGAGAAATCTTTAAAAAATTGCACTTAAATGAAAGTAATTTATTAATAAATTGTAATCTATAATTGTAATTTTAATGTGGAAGTATTGCAATTCAATATTATGTCCACGCTGTCGTATACTTAATTACCGTTCCCTTTGTAGAGAAATTGTTAAATATTATAAAAATGTCAAAATGATTACAATTTCGATTACTGTTATTGGTTTTTCGATTTTCAAGCTGCGAACCTGCTGAACAATATTGCCATATTACTGACGTATAATATACGTAACTTAAATGCAGTACAGAGATTCTTAATCATTAAATTATTCATTTCATTTTGAAATTTGAGCTACAGTTTTCAGTTCTTTTGCCTGGTGTGGAAAGCGAATACAAATCGATTGGCTTTGTATTTTTCTCGTTTTCCATTTGAAGCCCGAATTGATGGGCTCTCATATTTAGCAGTTGTTGTCCTCGTCGTCCTTGTCGCATTGGCTATTAAAACAATGGCCATAGACTGCTGGTGCTTCGCCTAGGTTATCGTCGAGCCATCGTTATCGGCTCGCATTACATTTAATGCTTTTCGAGGCGCAATACCCTGTAGCCGGGCGAGTCATAAAATAGAGTGTTTAAGTTGTTTGCCAAGCGCATATATTGCATTGTAAAGTACAACTCAATTCAGGCGCTGCTCGGTCATTTTTCCTTGGACATTTTATGGAGTGGGCTACTCGTGTGATTGCGCACTTGATTGCATCGATTTAATCATTCGATTTTTCGCTTTGATTGACACTCGAGTGGAGTGCTGGTCGCACGTCTCACGACTCAGTGCTTTCAATTCTGGTCGAGAATTATGACCTTTAAGTTAACGCTTCAGTGAAATGGCTGAAAAGATCTTCTTGGCGAACATAAAAGCCATTTTGCAATTAGTCGCATGTCCGTTTAAGACATTTCAATCGCATGCAATGCGCTCGTTTTCACAATTTTCACAATTTTCAATAACATATTTCGCATTTAACAGACGTGTAATTAGCAGCTGGTCGCAAGACACAAATAAAAATGCGAGAAGCGCAAAGAAACGAAAGCGGGAAAATGGAAAAAGTCCGCGTTGACATCTTGCGACTTTCGTTTGTGGCGAGCAGAAAGCGAAACCACAATAAAGCGCCAACACCAAGCAATGGCTGCGAGTGGCGTTGTTTTGCTTCTGCTGTGCTGCCGAATCCAGCAAGACGTGCCATCCGTTGAATACCCTGTAAAATAAGTATTAAATGTTCATAAAACAACGGGATTTTAATGGGATTAAATCGATTAGTTTTTGGCAATCTACTCGCTGTTTGAAATGAGATTTTGTTGTACTTTCCTATAAACTGCAGCTCACATATTTTACTATTTGTATACTGGCTTGTAACTTAATTAATGGAATCAAATGAAACAATTTTTTGACTATCTACTTTGTTGTGCATTCGTAACAATTGCATCTAATTTATTTTTAATTATTTGTTAACTGCTTTATAAGTAATTTTATTTAAATTTGTAATCTTACAATTGACATATATTAATTTAATTTATTAATTTTGAATGAATCGATTTGAAATGCAATTTTGTTGTATATTAGTTATAATTTCATCTTATTTACTTTTAATTATTTGTTAACTGTTTTTTAAGTTAATTTACTCAAATTTGCAATATACAATATCCAATTAAATTTAAAATTCTTGAAATGTTGTATATATTTTATTTGCTTGCATTTATTTAAAGCATATCTAGTAGTTGCGAAACATTCTCCTCTTCTGCTTCCTTTGTGGCGTTTGCTCATTTCCCAAGGTTTTAATTTTTTCCAGATTGCTGCAAGTAAGCACAGCGCTTTGCTCTTTCAAAAAGCAGCGCGTAGTGAAAACAAAAATCAAGAATACCAATTATATCGTTTTATATTCCGACTGCAGCTAAAGTGAGAAATAATTGAATATTCAAATAATAATTAAGCTGGTTTTTTTCGCTGTAGCTGGAAGCATAAATCTCTTGCATTTTTTTTTATAATATGGAGCTAAATGTTTAATGTTTAGTTATATGTATAGAAAATGAACGTGCTTCGAATGTGCTTCTTGTGTTCATACAGAATTGAATTTATATCATTTATTATGATAGTTTCAAATTTGGAGGTAGTAAGGCTGAAGTTAAAATAAGATATTTCTATCCACTCGTTTTGAATTTAGAAGCAAACATAGATTATGCGTAGTTTTAATTGAAAAATCAAATGTATTTCTAAATGTTTTAAAATTTAAATATATTGTTGCAATACAAATATACTTTTCTATGTGTCCTTCATAATATGGAAGAAACGACTGATATTGTTTCGATTTCATGATTCGATTAATACAAATTTACAATTGAATGTTAACAGTTTGAATGAAAATCTAACTTAGATTCACATGTATGTTTCGTTAGTTAATAATAAGAATTCTAAATAAATTTGGCTTCCTAATTTAAGCTGGAAAGTGAAATAAAGTTAGAATCTATTAAAGTTATGTTTTTACTGCTGAAAGTTGTCTGAAAGTCTTCTCCCAACCCCTTAAAAATTTAGAACCAAGAATTATTTTAGCTTATTGTTTTTATTGAGTGAAAAGTTACAAGTTTTGAATGTTGCTTTCTTAACTAGAGTAGTGGAATATTCAACTTAGTTTGCAGGGACTGCTGAGCTGCGCATTGCTGATGATCACGCAGGGTCCATTCTGCACCTTGACGGAGCTCTTGCCGCGCCAATCGCACTCCACACGGGGCACAAACTGGCGCTTTTGCATGACAGTCTTGGGCTTGGTGATGCCGTAGCAATTGAACTGGAAGACGCTGTGCGAAATGGGCAGACACTGCTCGTAGATCTCCATGATGTCGGGATGAATGCTGTCCACACTAAAGTCCTGGCCACAGCGCAACTGCTGATGGATGTGCAACCGACTGCGGCACTTGAACTGAGCGCGACAGCGACGACACTGCAGCGCACGTGCTCGACTGTTGGCGTTGCCGCTCTTCTGGCTCTTCTCGATGGGCGTCTGCAGCTCATGGAGGCGCTGGAACTCGCCCTGAATGTTGTTCAGTATGAGGAAGTTCTTGTTGGGGCGCTGCTGCAGCGTTTCGCTGATGTGGTACGGCACCACGTACAGCTCCTTGGTGGTCTGGCACTGCTGCAGCCCGTAGAGATTGACGCGCATGTTGGAGGGAAAGTAGCCGTTGCACTCGCGCTGATGCTTCACGTAGGCGGCATGCAAGCTGGCCAGCTCCGCCTCGCTGGTCGTGCTGCAGCTGGTCGTGGCTGCCTCGTGGCGCAGCTGCAGCGGCAGCGGCAACTCCAAGTCGCCAACTCGACAGCCAGACTCGTGCTCATCCCGTGTACGCTTCACCTGTATGCGCAGTCTTGTAATGCTGCACTCGTCGAGGCCGACGCCCTGGCTGCTGGTCAGATAGTTTTCGATGCGCTGTGTGATCATATCGTAGATGACGCTCACGCACTCCTCGATGTCGTAGTGATGCTGCACGGCGAGCGTGCCGCTTTGAAAGATGTACACCTGGCTCAGCACATTCACGTAGCAGGTGAGGTTGAACTCCAGCCGCTGCGCGCCGTTGTGGAACAGCCAGCGGAGTAGCTCGGGCACCGCTCGACTGCAGCTGTCGCTCATGAAGCTCTCCAGATCGTCCTTGGCGCTCTCGTCGCAGATGAAGAAGGTGTCGATCTGTCGAGCTTCGATAATGTCGAGCAACGCCTGCTGCTGTTTGCTCAGCTGTGACTGCTGCTCGCGGCCGTGTTGCAGCCAGTGCTGGCTGGGCGGCTCGTCGGCGTCGATGCTGCTGAAGCAGCTGATGCACTCCTGCAGCTTGCCGTCCAACTGCCAACGATGGTGGAAGGTCTGCTGGTTGCCGCGGCTGCCGAACACAAAGCTCGAGATGGCCTCCTCGTCGTACAAGTTCATTTGCGTTGCCATGTTGAATGAAGTTTTTTGGTTTTGGTTTTGGAATTTGCTGCTGTTGTTGCTGCGGATGAGATGTGTCTACTGCAAGATTGCCTTGTTGACTGATGTGGTTTGAGCTCGACACGCGCCATTATATACCCTGCAACTTACAGGTAGGCGCCAACAGGTAGCGCTCAAGTCGAGTCCTCCTGCGCAGCTGTTGCAGTTTTGGGTTTACCTGTTTATGACCCTTAATCCTAGAACTGCTGTCAGGTCATAAAGGAGACAGCAGGCGGATTGAAGCTGCAGCTAGCTTTAAGAATCCTCAGAGCGCTCAGCCTTTCTATTTGGCACCCTCATTTGTTGTGCCAGGCAAACAAAGTGGACAATGGCCAAGTGATGTGACAATGCTAGTGCCAGGACATTTATTCTTTGCGCTTGGCAAGTGGACAGCGAGACAGAGTCGGAGATGTGGAGAACAGAGTGCAGCCACTTAATTTCCTTTTCCGCTTTTTACGCTCCATTGTCCGCCTGTGGCTTTGGCGGCTATCTTTCTTGTCCAACTTCTCTCTCTCTCTCTCTGGCTCGCTCTCTTTCTTCTCTGTCTGCTGTTAAAGGCTGCGCGCAGCTAGCAAAATATGCTTGAAAATTAACAAAGGCAATTAGAGAGCACTTAAAGCAGCAACTGCAATGCTTATTTGTGCTTGTTTGCTTCCCACTTTTCACTGCTGATTATTCTGCATTGTCGGCCATTCGATTGCATACTCTACACGCGAGAGTTATATGGCTTTCATTATATAGATAACCGTTATCATTGCGTCTTTAACTATATGGCCAAATTGAGCTAGTTTGGTTTGCAGCGCATTCAAATTTCGTGGCAGCTCTTGCACTTTTATTTATTCAAGCATTTTTGGCAACTGACTGCTCGAGTAAACAATGACACTGAGTGGGTAGCAGCGCAAAGAGTGAAGGGGGGAGAGAGGGGGACCACGTTGGCCAGCAAGTTAATTAAGGCTTTGTTTTGCGGACCAGGGCGTCTGTGGCGGGGCGCGACCCTTAGGTGCCAGCTGCCAAATGCAGCGAGGCGCACAGCAGCCGCCAACTGACTGCTGTTCTAACAGTTGACTAACTGACCAAAAGAACTGACTGCACCGAAAGTAATCTTTTAAATAAATATAAAAAAGCTGCAGCTGCGGCGAACAGAAAATACTCTCTTGATTAGACAAAGTTGCTAATAATATAGTGCTATAGAATGTAATTTTATGATTAATACGATATTGCCTAAATTAACCCTAAAAGTTGCAAACCAAATCATGAATAATGTAACATTATAAAAAATTTGTGTTATTAATTCAATTTACTCCATAAATTGTTTCAATATGCAAGAAAATTTTATAAACAATTCCAAATAATGCGCAGAAAGTAATCTTTTATATGAATTTAAAAATGCTGCAACTGTGGTGAAAAGCCTGATGAACAGAAAATACAACAAATTAATAAATTAATGAAAAATGAAACTCTAAAAAGTATTTGTATGATTAATGAAATAGTGTCTAAATGTTGCCTAAAAGTTGTAACAAAATAATGAATAATGCAACTCTATAAAACATTTGTATGATTACCAAAATGTAGTGTCTAATTTGTTTCAATTTGAAGATAAATTGTATCAACAATTCTTTGTTTATTTATAAATATTTGTATTATTAATTAAATTTAATCACTAACTGAAAATAACTGAAAGTAAATTTAATAAATAATGCCAAATAATAATGCACTGAAAGTAATCATTAAAATTAATTAAAAAAAGCAGCTGTGGCGAAAAGCCTGATGAATGGAAAATTTAGCAAAATTGTTAATAAAATAACTCTAAAACGTATTTGTATTATTAATAAAATAGTCCCCAAATGGTACCCAAAAGTTACTAAGAAAATAATGAATAATGCAACTCTACAAAACATTTGAATGATTAAGAAAATATTGTGCCTAATTTGCTTCAATTTGAAGGTAAATTATATAAACCATTCCTTGATTATTCATTATTAAAGCTATCGCTTGCTTGTAAAATAGAAATATATTTTAAGAGACTTATAGATACATTGATTGATTGGTAGATAGTTATAGCTTAACATAATTTAATATATTTTTGACAAGCAAAAGAAATTGCGATGATGAAGGTCAAAAATAGATATATAAGTGAGCTTCTCAAATTCAATTCACATATTTTAAAAAATTTTGTGGTAAATAAAAAGAGCTACAATCTTTATAATATAAGGTTTGTTACAAATCGCTTGGCAAAGCTGTAATGCCCAGGGCAGGTGGCGAGAGATAGTCAGCTTTCAAAGGACCTGCAGCCTTTTGGCTGCCACAAAAGTGCCAGCAATTGTTTGCCTCTCGAGCGTGCAACTGTGCTGTGCTGGTCGTGCAACCGCATCGTGCCGCCCTGTGGCAGGCTACTCGCTCAAAATCAAATCAGTGCGCTAAGTGTGAAAGCGTTATTTGCTATTTACCAGCACTCGCTGTGCAATCGAACGCCAACTGCCAGCAGTTGAGCACTGAAATTGAATATGAATCAGAGCAGCAGAAACAAGCAAACCGGACACGCTGCTCGCTTCATCATAAAATGTTTAATCCAGCTCTCGGTCGCACCTTTCAATACTCCATTTTGCAGTTGACAATCGGAGCAATCTCTATTTGCCAAGCTGCTTAGTTCAGGCCAAGAGGGAGCAGCGGAAGCTCAGCTGGAGGCAGGCAGCCAAGGTAGACAGACATCAAATGCTATCTTTACATAGGTTTTTTCTTGTCACTCTTTTTTCCTGCATTTTTTTAGTGTCGCCTCAAAGTGTTGACACTTTGTGCTTTTACTGGGATTTTTGCTGCTCTTCTTGGTGTCCATTTCATGCTGCTGGGAGACAGTTGGCATCACAGCTGGGTCACTGTGTTGACTTCTGACCGGTTGCGGTTTTGTCAACGCAGACATATTGTGCAGCTGCGAATTCCACAGAAGAGCAACTCAATTAATAGATTCTCAAATGCAGTAACACGGTTTCCGCAGCCAGTTAAATTAAATGCACAAAGTTTTCCACTTTACTTAGTTGCGAGTTGTGAGCGAGCCTACGTGGAAAATGAAAGGAAAACTTATTACCGACTTGCTGCAGTTTTTGTTAAATTTGATATTCAGGCAGCAGCAGCAACAGCGACAACGAGAACTACAACTACACTTTAAATTAAAGTTAACAAGATGAGGAAAAGTGGCACCAACGAGTAGGGGGAGGGGGGAGGGGGGACACTCCCGAGGCGTCTGGCTGAGAAATTGCCATAAAAAGAAAACTTTGGCTGTCTCAATGGCAAAAGTCGTCAACGGCATCGTCGTCATCGTCCTGCTCGACGTTGCTGTTGCCGTTCTCGTTGTTGTCGTCCTGGTCGTTTGCATGCGTAATTCAAGCAATCTTTAGACGTGCCACAGACGGAGGTAAGTGCTGTGCATCGCATGCAACGCTTCGGGGGCTGGGGGGAGGTGTTGACATTCGCCAGGGCCGCAATTTGTCAGCAAGCTTTTGGCACAAGCTAACAACTAAACTCTATACTTTGCAGCCCTCTCCTGCTCTCGCTTCTCTGCTTTCTCTTTCTCGCTTTGTGTTGCATGCAAATTATGCAAATTTGGCTTTCACTTTCTAGCTGAATAACTGCAAGGTCAACACATTTCCCCTCGCCATGCAGCTGCATCAAAGGCCGCAACAGTAACTCGAGCAAATTGAGCGTATTCCCTTTTTTTGTTTTTGTGTGCCCCAATACCCTGCACTCGTCAAGTGCTGCTGATGCGGCAAGTGTAGCGTATTCGCCAGTCTAACTCGACTCAGCGCTGCAATTAGGCACTGATGTCGCAGTCAAAGATTGACTCAGCTCGTTTGACAGCTGCTGCTTTGATATCATTAGGTTGACAGAGCTCGTAAATATGCGTTCTCAGAGAGCGAGCGATGATAACTGTATTCACGAAATCTGCACAGTCTGCTAAATGCAATTTCAAAGCGTCATTTCAGCTTTCAAGAAATAAAAATAACGTGCCAAATAGATGTTATTATGGCGCATTAAGTCGCCTTTTTAACAGCGCGCCAGAAACAGCATTTTATGCATCCAAGAGTTTTGCTTGTGCCTCATGAATTTGCCACTTTGTTGTCTGCCAGCTAATTTTCAGCATAATTTGCCAGAGTGCCACATATATATACATACTTGTATGCTATATAGCTAACCTTCCCTCTGCCAGCTGCAGTTGGAGGTCGTTGGTGAGTGTGGTCAGCATTTAATTGATACGCATTGCAATCATGTTCGATTGGCGGCAAGTCTGCAGCCTGTTTCCTATTGACCGTATTAAGTTTTCTGCACCTTGGTCTAAGCAACATAAATATGCCTGCTGCAAGTGCGTTGAATTGCTGCCTCTCTGATACCCAGCAAAAACTGCGAGCAGTCGTTTGCAACAGCTTTTTAGTTTAGTTTAAATATTTTACGAGCCTGTCTCGTCATGAGAAATTGATAAGCAGTCTCGCTCTTTGCATATTCTGCTGTTTACTGAGTATCTGCTCGTTGAACATCCGCTCTACGCACTTGCTACATTGTTGCCCATAATTTATGACATTGTTGTTTTCGCTTGTTCTACTCGTATCTGCTGTAATTTCTGTTTAAAGCAGTCTGTATTGCTTTATTGCAATTTCAAATTTATTTGCCTTCCTTTTCTGCCTCTCAAATTTTGCAGATTGCTCAGCTTTCTGCCAGCTCTTTGCCATGCCGTTTAGCGTTCGCTTAGCTGCCGCTTAAGATGTAAAAAATTCGTTGATTACTTTATCTTAAGCTGCTTTTCATTTGCTTAACATTCTCAGCGCACCTTTGCGCTGCCCCTTCGGCTCTCCGCTCTTCTCCTTTCTCCTCTGCCTGCCCCTAATCTGACGTCGCACTAAGTTGAGCAGCAAAATGCATTTCTCTTGCCAGCAAAAAATAATCCTTTTGCCTTGTTAGTCTCTAGTCGTGGCAGCTTATTTTTTTTTCTTTTTGCCTGCTCTTAATTCTCATTAACGTGCAGTCCTCTATTTTGTTGGATTTTGTTCTCATTAAATTTGAAATTCGATCAGTTGTAAAATTCATTTACGTTTTCGCTGCTGCCCGCAATTTTGCAGCCAGATGTAAAAGAAATCGATTCAGATTCAAATTCAGATTCACATTTTATTTGCATGCCATTTAAATGGAAACTGTTGTTCTCCATCCCACCTACCTCGCGCTTATCTATGTGCTTCAATTGTCGCCATGCAAATGCCCTTAACGTCTCCATCCATTCATTTATTTATTCTTTACAGATTTGCAAAAGCTTTTCATTTTCAATTAATTGTCGCTACGCACTCTGCTCAAAGTTATTGCTCGCAATCTGTAATTGAATAGCAAAGGAGTTAAATATGTCGTTTGCTAAATAATATGTTTTTCCTCAAGCCCCGTTAGCGATATTGAAGTGAAGAAGTGCTCTCTCATTAGCATTCTCCAGCTGAGCTGAGCACTTATTCAAGCACATAAAATCTCATTGCGGATGTGGTGCATTCTGAGTTTTGGCCGTTGCTCGCATTTTGGCTCAACGATATGATGTTGAAAACAATTTCCCGTCACACATTTCGGCAACAAATTGCGGCATTGGCATTGGCAATGACGGAAGCGCCAACATCATTTTAACTCGGCTTTCGTTGAGTTACTTATTTATATGCTTGCCTCTGGCACGTGACCAGATTTAATTGAATGCAGCACTCGGCTGCTCGGCGCTCGGCGCTCGACGCTTTTTGGCCAATTGGCTGGGTGTGGCCGAGCAAGCGATTAAATGCAAACTAAACAATTCATTTGCCTCTCCATTTTAATTAGAATTCCAATTACTATTTACTACTTCTATTTGGCCGTGCATTAATTCCTATTAATTGGGTATGGCCGATACATTTAAAGTGCTCACGACTTGGCCGTAATTAATTTCATTTATGGGATTAAAGTTGAGAGTTGAGAGACAGGCAGGGGAAACTGTCCAACACTCTTTGTTTTCCGAGCACTTTGCGCAATTCCAAATTACTAAAGAACCAACAAAAGCCGATTAAAACAGCTGATTTTTATGGGGCTCCTGGTTCCCATATGAATACGAGTTTGCCGCAAGGAGGGAGAAACTCTGGCCCCTCGAAATGCCCGCCAACGGAGCAGAAAAAATGACTGACGTTTACTTGTTTTTTGTTTTCAGCGCGTTTTTCATAATTTATGCATAATAAAACAAGCAAAAACGCATCAAGTGCGAATGTTTCACTAGCAAATACCCAGCAAATACAGTATAGCTTTTTTATTGAAATTCATTTAAATAGTAAGCACCTATAAGCTCTGCAGACTGCACTTCGTCGAGCACTTTTTTAGAATGTCTCGATAATAGTAGTTAAAATTACAAGTGGCTTATATAGATTCTAATTAGTAGATTGCGACATTCTATTTACAACTAATTTATTAATTGATTGTTTGCTCATCAGAACTATTTCTGTGTTACAAAAACCAAAATAATATGCACAAAATTTGCACTATTTTTTCGAATTTTCTACTTCACATTTGTTAGCACAAAACTTAGCTCAATAAACTTGATTTGAATGAATATTACATACAACTGTTGCTGTTTTCATAGGTATACTTTACATTTATTAACACAAAAATTAGCTCAATAAATTTGACTTACATAAATGTTAAATTGATGTTCAAGCAAACGTAACTAAGAGAAATATATTAGAATCTTATTAAAATTATTAAAATTCAGGTATTATACTTAAAGTCAAGTCAAGTCAAGTGAGTCACATGCATAACTAATGGCTACAGGGTATCGAAATGAAAGTTGTGGATGTGTAACCTCTCGGCGTCAGTCTCTGCCGGAAGCCCGTCTCAGGGTTGGCTCCCAGCCAACCGACAGTTCTTTTTGCTCACTCTTGCACCGGGGACTGGGGAGACGGGGTGATGGGGTGCATAGGGGGGTAGGAGTTGTGGCGGAACCTTCGTCTAGGCGTGACCCAGTCAGCTGTCGACTGCTATTTACGCGATTTCTGATATATTTTTGCTTTATGTCTTTTTTTCGTAGCCCCAAAGCTTTTGAGCAATTTAACATTTCAGCGTCCAATTAACATCCGAAGTCAAAAAGCTGTTGGAGAACAGAGGGGGATAAATTAAAGAAATAATGTGGATTATAAACATTTTTATGATTCTACGTGCGCTGAGTGGTTGCAAATGCAACGTGGTTAAGATGGAGAGTAATGCACTTAAGTGCTTCAACTAGAAAGCGCTTGACTGCGAGATATCCTGGAGGGAGCAGACAAAATTTTGCGAAACTGCTTCAAAATGATCCTTAGCTGATTTTTCTGGCATTTCCTCATGCTTGAGATTTTAACCCAAATTATTATGGGCAATAAAAAGGTATTTACTAAATTATTATTTGTGGTTTAAAAAAATATAAAATAAAGTATTTTTATATATAAAGCAACACAAATATAAGTGGCGAATTATGTATACTATTTAACAAGTTTTATATTTTGCAGAATTCGCTGGCAATTCTTCAGGCTTGAGATTTCGTCTTAAATGAATATAGGAATAATATGATTTTACAGTAGTGACTGAATTATTTTATGTGGTTTGAAAAATTGCATATTTCTTTAAATTCATCATAAAATAAAATATTCTTGCAAATAAATTATACTTTTTAACTAGTTTTATAATTCGCAGCATTAACTGGCAATTCCTCATGCTTAATACAATATTTCGTCGCAAATTATTATGGTCAATTGGAGAAGTAGCTATATTATTTTATGTGATTGCAAAATTACATATTTCGTTGCATTTATTAGAAAACAATGTATTTTTACAAACTAGGGATAATTGTTAGCTAGTTTTATAATTTAGTACATATGAATTTATAACACATTTTCCTAGCAAATACTCATGATTGAAATTTCGTAGCAAATTAATAATGTGTTATTGCACTACTAACAAAATTATTTTATATGGTTAAAAAATAACTATTTTCTTTAAATTTCGCATAAAACAATGTATGTTTTGTGAGGTAAAATAAATGGGAAATTGTTTGCTTGATATAATTGTATGTGTTTTAAATATATTTTATACAATTTTATTTGAAATGATTAAAAAAACGTATTTCTATAAATGAAGCAAAAAAATGTATCATTGTTAGATGTAAAATATATGAACAGTATTAGCTTGTTCTAATTGCATATGATTTCAATATCATTTAAAGTTGGAAATATGAAGCTGATGATTAAGTTTTTATTTCGATTTTAAGGAAAACTTATCATAATGAGTTGTAACTCCACCTCGAGCAACTCTCACATTTCGCAGGGCATATCGGCATAAAAACCGCTAAGCAGTCGCTGACAGTTGTAAGCCAATGAACTCGGCCTACTCAAAAGCCATTTCAATTGGCAGAGGGGGCCCAGCGAGTGCGCTCCGCGGCTTGGCCCCAATTCCGGCTGCGAGCCCTGCGAAAGCGCGGCTCACCACACCCCTAATGCAGGCAGTAATAAAAGTGTGTGGAGTGCAGTTGATGCTCCCCTTTTTGGAGCAATGACAGTGCATTTCGGTTGGGTCATTGTTGGTGCATGTATCTCTCGATGTTTAGTAAGCAATTTCAGCTGCATGCATAAGGGGGGGGGGGGGTTTGGCACAGGGGAGCTGTTGCTGCTTCGCTCATTAAAATTGCAATGATGTTTGGTTTTTATGTGCCGGCGAGACCTTTGTACTTTGCGCTTTGGTGGCAGCCATAACGGCGGAAAGTTGCACTTGCTGCGTGTTAATTTGTGCGTGAACTTTCCTAACGAACCGGAAGCCCAGCTGCCAACGCCCCCGCCCCCGCCCCCGCCCCCGCCCCCACTCCGCTGTCGGGGAATTGGGAATCGCACGGAGCGTAAAGCGCGTAATTGAAATTGCATTTAAATGTTTTGCGAATGTCAAAGCGAATAATGCAGCGCGAATGCGAACAAAGAGTTTAGTGCGTTGTGCTGCAGCTATTTCAACGCAATCTGGGGCAATTAAGATGATTAAATAGACATTCAAAATATTAGCTATATATGTATATAGTTAATCTTGTTATTGCACTGCGTGGCAACGCAACCAATTAGAATGCACTCAAAATTGTGTCACGCTTCAATCTCTCGCCTGGTTTTTGGCACCCAATGGCTGCACAGCAGCCGTGTCGTCCAACCACAGACTTTGTGGCGCTGTCCAACTTTGCGTTGCTGTTGATGATGATGCTGGCAGCTCCATTAGAAAGTTGCAACTGCAACTTGCAGCAACCACATATATCAATTACACAAGTTTCGCTTCGACCTCCTCGTCAGTCTGCTGCTCGTGTTGCTGTAATTGCATAGAAAATTGCAACCGCAGGAGCAAATCACACAGACCCCCGGCCCTGGTCCGGTTTATGGCCAGCAGCCGCAGCCACAGCCACAGCCACAGTCTCAGACGCAGACTGGGCCTTTCAGTCGCAGTCGCAGTCGGAGGCGGAGGCGGAGGCGGAGTCTCAGCCAAGCTGGCAACTTAAATTGGCATTTAGTTGCTGAGCTGGTTGCATGGACACGGTCTCATAACTTGGACAAAACATTTCCGGCAATTGATGGCCAAAAAAGTTTGCAACAGCAGCGGCAGCTCAACTTCTAATTCCATTACAATGTAAACTCCTTTTACTTCAGCAAATTTGCGCTTATTGTTATTCCATGCACTTTTCCTTTGACTTTTCTTGGCTACGCAAATATTTTTACGCTTTTGGCATGGAAATTCGGGCAAACGTAAAGCCAACAGAACGCACGATTTCCATAAAAATGCGACTCTCTCTCTCAGTGTGCTGGGGCGGAAAACAGAGGAAAATGCTAAGGGCAGGTGGAAAGCGAGCGCTGGCGAAAAAGTTTTTGGCCTGTATCTCACTCTTCGGCATAAAGCCGTTTTTCACTTTAACTTTTTGTTGTTCTTTCGGTCGCACCACTCAATTCGCGACTCCCCTTCTACACGTGTGTGTGTGTGTGTGTGTGTGTGTGCATGTGTGTGTTGCGCAGATTGCGCTGCACAAGCGAACACTGTGCAACATTACAAAGAGATATCATGTATTGCCGGATTGATGGAAGTGCGGCTGGGCGTCTCCTGGCAATTGAAATGCTTCGCTTCGAGCTGCAGCTATAATTGGTCGAGAGTTGCAAGTTCTGAAATTTTAATTGCTGGAAGTGCTGTTCTTGCATTAAACGTATGCTGGCAATCGGGTCGAATATTGACGTTCGAAACAAGAGACATTTTGCCAAACTTTACTCAATTTTATGCAGAACTCAACACAAAGTATTTGTAGTTGAGATCTTGTTGTTGATTAAATCTGAATTGTGGAAAAATATGCTCAAGTTTGTTGGAATATTGCTAAATAAATAAAAGTAAAGTAAGCATACATTTAACAGTGCTTTTCTGTTAAAAATAATCATCAAAAATCAACTAAATTTGCTGAAGCTTTTAACAATTTAAAACAAAGTTTATGCACTTCAAATTCAATAGTATTTATTGTATATAATTTATTCAAATTGCTGATCGTAATTAGCCGAAACGATTAAACTATGAAAAGTTGTTTAAATTTGTGACCACACAGAAAAGTTAAACCAAATAACAAATTATGGACGACATTTTTAGTTTAATCACAAATTGAGAACAAATTTCTTTTGTTTACTGATGAAAATTAAATTTTAACGAAATTTTCAGTTTGAGCAACGCAAACCTGTATTGCGAAAACTGAATTTGGCATAATTTCTTTAAACTCTGTTCATTGAGTAGCTGCAAAGTTGTGCATTATTATTTAAATTCTGCGTCTACTTCTGCCAAGATCCAGCTTCACTTTCTCGCTGTCAGTCGGGACAACGAGTTAATGTCTGTTTGGCAGCGCAGAAGGTGAGAAATATAAACATTACCATTGATTTATATTGATAGCTTACAAGTCAGTCAAGTGCTCTTAAGACGACGCTTTTCAAGTCAACCTGCCAATACATTAGCCATACCCAAGCACACTGCTGGTGATATATATACTCCACACACACACACATAAATATATGTATGCTGTATATGTGCCCCCATAAGTGCGCTAGCATTTTTTAGCTTAAACTCTGCGGCACTGGCATTAAATCAACTTTAGGAACTTGGCGCTCAGCCTTTTGCCAATGCTGCCATTGATTTATGCGTTCCAGCATAAAGAGACACCCCTTCCCCCCTCCCCTTGTGTGTTGTGTTGTACAACTACCTGACAGTAGGAGCCAAAATGAATGTTGCTTTAAACGTGGGGCGAACATCTCTTTTTGGTTAAAGTGCGAGTCGCTAAATCGACAAAGCCCCGTGTTGAGCTGCTGTGTATTGCGGGCATGTTTATCCCTAGTTCGGAGGGGGCAGTGGAGTGAGAGGAGGCAACTCTGCAACTTTTGGAGTGCAAATTTGTAAGGATTCATTGCTGTTGCTTGGTTTGTTTTCAGTTTCCGCCAGCTAGTTACCTTTTCCAGTCGCTGCTCTCTCGCTCTCTTTTTTTTCTTTGTGCACTTCAGGTTTATTATTACTTTTTGACTCTTGAATGCGCTGGCACTTTGGCTTTTAACCCCCCTTTTGCCTCCCCTCCTCCTTCCGAGCGCCGCCGTAACGGGCTTAGTGGGATTTATACAAAAAACAAAAAAAAAGTAGAAAGTAAAAAGATTTATGCACTGCAATACTTCTGCTTTGATTTATGCCGAACTGCGGGCTTGACAACTCTTTCGGCGTGCTGAGGGGTTGCAAATAAATTAACTATAATTTGTTTGCCCGCACTCGAAACGTTGCTCCTTCATGTCTCTGCATTGCGGCTGTGCCACATTTTAATTAGTTGATTGCCCTGCGTTGATACCAGCACCTGAGAGGCATATTTCGCACTGCGTCGCCAACTAATTAACTTATGCAGCTTCTCAGTTACTATATTTGAATACTTTATTACACTTTGAGGGCAGTAAATAGGGAAGACCAAATGACTATTCAAATTTAGTATATTGACAAGTTTACGCATTACTTTTAATTAAGCAATATTTTGGAAAAAAAAACGCAATAAATGTTGTGGAATTTTGTATTTTTATTCATTGAATTTCTTGTAGAAAATGTTATACATATAATAGCATACATTTTAGCATATATTTCAATTCACAATCTATTTAGCTAAAATCAAAATTTTTGTCTTCCTTCAGCAATAAATAAACTGATGAAAGGATGAGTATTTTATGCAATGAGTATTTTATTAAATTGCTTTATTGAATTTATTGAATTACTACAATGCTTGGCCCAAAAATGTTTCGTAAGAAAACTGCGAAATACAAAACGAAGCATAGATATTCAAAAACTTATTGCAACTTCAAAATAAAATTAAATTTCTTGTAATCACAGCTGCTAGTATTGACTTTATTAATATTTTATTAGATTGCCTTACTTTTAAATTACTTTGGCTGACATAAAACTGTTTTATGTATGAAGTTTTTATATTTTGAAATATAAAGCGCAACCACAAATGTTATGAATTTTATAGCAAATTTAATGAAACTTAGTTAAGTTACGTTAAGTTGGTTTTCGATGTATAATTCAAGTCACAATTCATTTAGCTAGAATCAAAGTGCTTAGTTTTGATAGATAAATAAATGAGATGTATGAATATAATGTTGAATATCTGATTCTCTACTAAGAACAAGTATAATTGAACTCATCTTTGTAATTTAGAACTCATCTTTGAGTAGTAAATAGAATGCTGAAAATCTTAAAGTATATTCGCATTCATTTTGTTATCCTTTATCCTTGCTTAATCTGGAGTACGGGTATGCGGCAGTCGTTCAGTTGCATTAGCTGCGTGCATACGTTTGTGGCGAAATTGGGTGAAATTAAATTACATCTGTGATTGACATTGCGGACTGGAGATTGTGCCATTGCTCGGCCTGTTGACCGACCACAAGGTGTGCCCACTTTGTGGTTCCGGCCAGTTGATAAATTGATTTTGTGAATGGCTCTGCAGTTGAAGATGACGCCCCTACCCCTGCACTCCCTTCGCCCGCAAAAGAGTGCAGCAAATAGGAACAGCGCTAAATGGACAACGCGGAGGCCTGTGAGCTGCTTGGCGTTGTTTGCGACATGACGCAGCGGGGCCAGTCAATGAGCTGTTCCACAATTAAAGCAAACAGCATCGTCGAGTATTGAATCGCAATCTGAAACGTGTGTTGCTCCAAAATCTCGCACCGCCCACCCCCCTCACATTGGATATGGGGCCAAAGCTCTGGTGCAATGCGAACCTGCAACAAATCTGTTGTAAATGCTGTGAAATATAAAACGTGACCGGTGCATTGGCTCGTTGCCGGCTCTCTTTTGTTAGCGGCAGCTGTGGGCGTGACGCAGAGGGGCAGGATGAGCTGGGGCTGCCACAATTGCCGCACAATGCATGTGGCAGCAGTGTCGCAGTGTCTGTTGCATTTCGGCTGCGTGTTTGGCGCCTCAACTGTCCCGCTGCGAATTGCGAATGTGTCTGGCGCGCTCTCAGCATTTCATTATTGCGCCTGATTGGATTACGTTGTTAATGCATTTCGCCGTTGTTGTCCCCGGCAACGGAACAAGCCTTTCTTTTCTTTTGCCTCCCCACGCTGCTGCTTGCCGCGTTCGCACTTCAGACAGCTGGCTCTATTAGCCATTTGCGTAAACGTGTACTTATTGGAGGCGACTAGAAAAATTGGAAAATTCCTGTCCTTATTGGTATACTTTTGCTTTAAGAGACTTTTTGAGCCAACGATTTAAAGTTTGTTGCAGTTTAATTCAACAAACATTGAATTTTCCTAACATATAGAAAGGCAATTAAATAGTAGCAACTTCAGCGACTAGAAAAATGGGAAAATTTCAAATTTGTTGTAAAACTAATAGATTTGCAATTTAATTTAACATGCTTTGAATTTTCCTCGTATATATAGAATTGAAGCTAAATAATCGTAAATTTGGTGACTAGAAAAATTGGGAAATTCCAATCTTATATACTTCGCCTTTAACAGAATTTGTGAGCCAACGTTTTAAAGCTTGTTGTGATATAAACTCATAAATATGCTATTTAATTCAATATATTTTGATAAGCTAGAAAAACTTGAAAAAGAATTTGTGACTTGTTGATTTGAAATTTGTTTGTTTGTTGCAATTTAATTCAGTTAAATTTCAATTTATCTAATGTTCTATTAAATAACTTTTGTTGGTAAATTCTTCATTTAAAAAAATTGGAAAACTCCAATTGTTATAGGTAGGGAAAGTTCCCTTTAAGCGAGATTTCGTGCTGATTATGTATAGCTTGCTGTTATTCTAATTTGTCTCTCATGTATAGAATTCCAATCAATATGACTGTACTTTGCCTCTGAAAGAATTTCTGATCTGCTTTGAAGCTTATCGCAATTTAACTCAATTCAGAACTACAATTAAATAGTAGCAAATTCGGCGACTAGAAAACTCAGTAAATTCCAATCTCATTTACTTCGCCTTTAAGAGATTTTGTGTGCCACCAATTTAAAGTTTGTAGCTCCTAAATATGCTATTTGATTTAACAAACTTTGAATTTATTTAATGTATTTTTATTGATATACTTGCTATTTAAGAGAATTTTAACAAAAATTCCAATTTTATATACTTTGCCTTTAGGATTTTTGAGATGCTGATTTGAAGCTTGGTGTAAATACGAGTATACTTAGAACTGCAATACTTGTATATTCGGCAACTAGAAGAACTAACGATTTAAAGATTGTTTTGATAAAACCTCATGAATCATGAATCATGAAATCTTCATAAATTGCAACTCTTTGACACATTGATCTAATATAGTGGTGAATTCATTTAGTAATTTATTTAAATGTATATTTATTGATCCATTGAGAAGCACATTTACATAAATAAATAAAGTCTTAGGACTAATTACATAAAAACGCAGCTGCTTTCGCCTGCACTTTTAACAATTAGAAGTGTAAGAGTTGTATTGCGTAAAATCTTAGAGAGTAATAATCTAGCAAAAAATGTGGGGAGTTGCCAAGAATATCATCTACCTCCAAAGCGCCTGCGTTGGGGCGCCTCAAAATGGCAAGAAACACAATGCGGCTGTTTGTAAGTTAAACTTTATAATACTGACTAGTTACTAGCACACACACACGTAATACACAAAACACACGAAACACACAACTAGATACACACACACAAATCGATAGAAAATTACCCCGTGTTTAAATGCCCCCAGATCGTCTCTAGAGATCCGTTTGCTGCATCAGCGTCGAGCTGCGTCGCGACGTTGTGCAGTAAGTGTCGCGTTGCTCGTCCAGGCAGATGATGAGATTCTCGGCGCCCGGCGGCGGCGCGGCACCCGGCTTGCCGTTGGAGCTGCACGACTTGGGCGCGTTCGTGGAGCCCGTCTTCTCGGCGGTGGTCGTCGACGAGGTTGTCGTGGACGAGTTGTTGTTGCCCACGTGCAGCGCCAGCAGCGGTGGCTGCTGCTGCTGCTGCGAGTGTGGCGCGTTGGCGGCCAGCAGCCGCTTGGAGCCGCCGCGTCGGCGACTGCCCTGCTTGGTGAAGACGCTCGGCTCGTGCTGCAGCTGGGCGTTAATCTCCTGCTTGTTCATGCACGTGAACGCCTTGAAGAAGCTCTTGCGAAAGTTCTCGCTGAGAAAGGCGTAGAGTATGGGATTGACCGCCGAGTTGGAGTAGACCAGGGCGCCGAGCAGCAGAAAGATGAGTATCTCGAGCCGCGACAGATCGCGCTGCGCCGGATTCGAGTTGATCAGCGCCAGCTGCGACATCCAGTGCGGCAGCCAGCAGCAGATGTACACGGTGATGACGGTCAGCACCAGGCGCGTGACTTTGCGATGCGCGCGACGCTTCTCCTTCGACTTGGTCGTGTGCTTGGGCCCCACGGAGCGCAGCTTGCGGATGACCAGGTAGTAGAAGCTGAGTATGAAGCACAGCGGCGTCGCGAAGCCCAGAAAGAACGTGTACAGTATGAATGTGGTGCCCGAGTGCTTCTTGTATGCGTCCGGCCACATGATGTTGCACGAGTAGTTGACGCCGTCCTCCTGCTCCACGGTGCTGGCGTACAGCATCACGGGCAGCATCAGCACCGCCGACGTGGTCCACGCCAGCGCCGACACCAGCTTGGCGATGTGCAGAGTGCGGTAGCGCGGCGACGAGATCGGATGGCAGACAGCGATGTAGCGATCCGCGGACATGATCAGCAGAAAGATGGACGAGGTGAACGAAGTGATCGAGGTGCTCACCATGTACGCCTTGCACATCAGCTCGCCGAAGCGCCAGCTGCAGATGCGCATCGTGTAGAGCAGAAAGGGAATGCCGATGAGAAAGCACTCGTCCGCTATGGCCAGGTTCAGTATGTAGATGTTCGTCACCGTCTGCATCTTGGAGAAGCGCAGCACCACATAGATGACCAGCGTGTTGCCGAACAGCCCCACAATGCAGACGAGGCCGTAGAGCACCAGGGTCAGCAGGTCGGCGAACGAGTTGCGTGTGGCAATGCAGTGCTGATAGGTCGGCAGGTCTGTGCTGTGCATCGAGCTGCCCGTGCCGCTCAAGTAGTCGCCCGACTGCGTGCTGTACAGCGTCTCGTTCGGGTAGTACACCACTGTGGTGTTGTTGTTCAGCCCAAAGTCGAACTCGCTCGGACTGCTGCTGGCCAACTGCAGGCCTAGGCTGAGCAGCCACATGTTGTTGCAGTGTGCGTATTAGTTGTGTTGCTCTTGTGGCACACAAACTTTATGTTTTTGTGGCTTTGCAAATCCTTGTTTTGTTTTGCTTTGCTTTGCTTTGTTTTGTTTTGTTTGCTCTGCTTGTTTTCACTTTGTCCAGCTCGTGGTCAGCATTTGGTCGCTTGTTTGGCCTGCAAAATAATTGTAAATTGTGTATTGTGAATTGTAAATTTTCGGTTGAGTTAGGCAAAGTTCATGTGCGTGTTGTGATTGGATTGCAACCCGAAAACATTTGTCGATTGCTCTTTAATTAGCTGTGCAAGTTGATTTGCATAATTTGCCACGCCACATTGACCTTGCAATCTATTGTATCTAAACAATTGACCGAGTGCTCTTTAATAATCAACTGCATTCATCATCAAGTTGCTAAATGCTTTTGATCGTGCATTGGCCTAACAGATGGCTAGGAATTTAATACACTTTAATTCACTGGTCTTGCCGTACCCCGAACTTTAAAAGACTTTCAAAGAATAGGTGCTTTCTAAAGCTTTTTATTCACAAGTGCTTTTAAACGCAAATAATAGATGACTTATATTGAATCTTGCCCTACTTTGAGCTTATTATTCATATTTATAAATGGATTCAACTTTGATTCAACTATTGCATGTATTTTATCCTTTTTAAATTTGAGTAGCAATTCACTGCTCTTGCATACTCAGATGCCACATTTTGCTACTATGTTTCTAAGTTCATGATTCAGAAGTATATTTACATGTGAACATTAATTCACTGCTCTTGCCGTATTCTGCACTTTTAAACACTTTCAAAGAATAGGTGCTGTATTTCCAAAAGCTTTTTATTCACAAGTGCCTTTAAATGTAACTAATATATCACTTGTATTGCATCTTGGCATACTTTGTGTTTATTATTCATAATCATAACTACATTTAAATTTATTTCAAGTAATACATGTATTGTATCTTTCTAAATTACAATATCAATTTAATCCTCTAGCATAATCTGAGTTCTTAAACACTTTCAAAGAACGCAGAGATGCCACATTTTGCTACCATTTTTGTAAGTTCATGATTTACAAAAGCATTTAAATTTCATTAAAATATTACATTAATTCACTGCTCCTATTAAACACTTTTAAAGATATATATTTTGAAACATTTTGTTAAAATTTACTATGCATAAATGCATTAAATTTTAATTAAAATATTACACCACTTTTCTTCTTTTTAAAAGTGAATATTAATTGATTGCTCTACATTTTTAAACATTGTTATACAATTGAAATAATTGGCGACTATTTTGCTTATCACCCATATATTTTTGTGTATATATTTTAAAACATTTATTCATTTGTTCTGCCAGATAGTTCACAATTTAATGAAAATATTACATATGCTTGCTTCTCTTTAAATGTGAAAATTTAAAGCCCATTTTAAACACTTTCCACAAATATATGCAATATTTAACGATAATTCTTAAAGGTTTACTGTGCAACATTTGCGATAATCTTGGCAGCATATTTCTAATATAGTAATGAGCTTTGCCATTTTCCACTAATGGGGATACAACTTTGTCAAAGTTGGAAGTTCGACGTTTGATTTTTTGGCTCTGCAACTTTTTAGGAATTCCCAGAAATAGCTGTGCATAAATCAAACTCGAGAGTGGATTGCACAAATAATACGCACAATTAACTTTGCGCAAAGCATACAAAGTCAGAATCAAAGCGGCGAGGAGCGGTGCAGAAAATTGTGATTTGTGTCGAATTGGGGAATTAACATTTAAATTGAAATTAAATTACGCATAAATTTGTTTGAAAAAAGGACGCAACACTGTAAGCAAGTTATATAAAACTGCCGGAGAGTGTCGTCTGTGAGGGAAGCAAGAAGCAGCAAGAACAACGCAACGCAACACAAATTATGCAAATAACAGGTGAAAATGCGAATTTTCTCAGCATGCCCCACGAGGCGGCAATACAAACAGTATTTTGTGCATGCGGCACGTGTCAAGCTCAATATTTGTGCAATGCCAACAAACGAATATGTACAGCATGGCAAATCATCTGCACTCTTGCTTATGTAAGTTGCAGATAGATAAGCCGCTTAGTGCTTGCGGCCACACTGGCCACACAACTGCATGCCACACGATACTGTGGTCCGGCTGCCCTTGAATTTTGCGACTTTTCTTGCTCGATTTCCCCCTTGGCCAGAGCATATTGAGTGCGTTGCTTGCCTGGCAAATTAATTTGCAGTATCTTTGGCAATGCGTAAATATTGCCAAAGCATAAAAGGAAAATGGCCAACGGAGGCGGCTGGACAGGTTAATGCATAACACACAAATTTCACGGCAAATTCCCAAAGTGTTGGGCAAACACAACGACCCAACAGCTGCTAATCTGCATTGAGGTGTTCGTTCCAAATTTCGATTATGTCCGGCAGCTGAGCTATGCTGACATTGAGCAGTTACTTTCTGGTTAGTTAACGCAAATTAAAATGGCACTTGAAATGCAAATAAATTACAAATATTACGCAAATATTGCCCCAGACTCAAGGCGCTTACTTCAACACTATTAACATCAAATTCGTACACGAAACTCTTTGTGCCAACTGAATCCTACTGCCTGACTGCCTGACTGCCTGACACTGATTGATTGACAAGCACATTAAGCGCTAGTGAGCTTGACAGTTATTTTGTGTGTTGAAGACAGTATTTCCAGTGAATCCAGTGTGGCAGGGATGGCGGTTAAAATGCTGTGATATGCAACTTCATTGTCTCGCTGTCAACCAAAACTGCGCCAAGCTAATCGATATTTGATTTTCTGAGCTCAGAAAGCTCACCAACATTTAGTAAATTTAAAATAAGCTTAAAAGAGAATAAATTTGACATGACAAGAATCTATAGATGCAATTGATCTACTAAATAAGTTGACACATTTGCCAGTCAATTACATTTATTAGAAATTATTTTATAGCGTTGTTATTCAACCATAATTTTATGAAATTTGACTTTCAATTGTTCAGTTAGTTTTGAATATCCTAAAATATATATCAAAAGCAATTTAGTTGGCAAATTTGCCAGTCGTGTGGACTTAAGAGAAATTTTTTTAGTAAAGTTGCAGCGATGTCATTCAATGCTCTATTCAAATGAAAAATATATTCTAATTAGTTGGAAATAATAAGCAAGAGCGAAGAGAATTATTTGACCAGTTGGTTGTGAATTTTCTAATATATATATATAATAAAAAGAATAATAACATTTTAAGATGTTAATTGAAATAAGAGTGTTCGATTTTCTTTAACAAAAACTACCAAAAATTTTAAAAAATTTATGAAAAGTAAGTTTGAGTTTATTAGTATATTTAAAATGGCAATATGCTATTGCTGCTATAACAATGTGAAGATTTTTAGTTTAGTGGACACAGGGTTCTAAACTTTCAACTTCTTGACTTGTTCCCAAACATATTTATTCTTTTTTCCCCCAGTAGAATAACCTTGCTGTAAATTGTTTGTCCATTTGTCGACTCGACGATGCCTTTGACCCAGGTGGTCTCTCGATATCGCACTCGTAAGCTGCTCGTATAGAAATCTGAGCAGTAAATCGCCTGCCAACCACGATAGCGGACACGAATTCAATGCAATTGACAAGAGCCGCAATAAGGTGGAGGGGAGGGGCTTTTGGGGCGTGCGTAGGGGAATGAATTCAGATTGTGCAATCAATTAACGCCATGCTGGCGGCATGTGCATGAAATTAATATGAGGAGGCGACCATAACAGGACCCGAAATAAATGTAGGGATTTCTGGGAAATATGCAATTTTAAACGAGATTAACGTGCATATTTATGGTCAAGTAATTGTAAATTTAAAGCGAAATATAAAAACTGGAGAGTATTGCTGACTTTCCTTACTTATTTACAATTTAAAATAGATCTTAATCGAGCGTTTTTGAGTAAAATATTGAAAGTGAAAAGTACTAGTTACTTTCTTTACTTCTGTAAGATCGACTATTCATTATAATTGCAACATATATTAAAATATATCCCAACTTCAAGTGTGTGATCTTGAGTAAGATATTATAAGTGGAAAGTACTAGTTACTTTACTTACTTCTGCGAGAAAGAACATTCAATTTTGTTGTAATGCATATTCATTTAGATTTTTAAAAAAACTATTTGAATTTATTGACGACAAAATGTATTTTATTTAGAGGTCTATATATCAATACAATGATTACCTGGAGTTAACAATTTTTATTTATAATTTTTATTCTTTTTTTTGGTATTTAAAAGTTGAAGATAAGTCGTCAGTTGTGCTGAGTTAATTATTTAATATATTCCGCTAAACCACATGCTCAGCTTAGCCTCACAAAGATCTTAAATTGACTACAATTATATTTCTGCATTTGCTAAATTCAAATTGCGAATGAGACAAAAGAGAAGAGAGAATTCGCAAATAGTGTATACGCAGCGTTGCCTACACTCAGCAGCTTTTGGCGATATGCGACTGTTGTTGCTTGATTGTTATTGGTTCGACAGGTTTGTGGCAGGGCTTTAACGGCTTTAGTTTTACACCTGTCTTGCCCCTTGTTGATGTCGCTGTTGCTGCAATTGTTGCTGCTATCGTTGGCGTATCTTTTTGCCTTTTATTGTGCTATCAAATGGCAACGTTGACTGTGGCTGTTGCTGCTGTTTATGTTGTTGTTATCGGCCACCACAATGCAAGCGTAAACTGCAACAGCACACAACAGGCAGCAGTTGGAGGGGCCACATTGTCTGTCGCTGGAGAGGCAAGTGGCACATGTGTTGCAGCATTGCTGCAGTTTTTGAGCGGCAACTTCAAGTGGCAATTTTCGGCTGCTGACACAGACACAGACACGGACAGAGACACAGCGGCCATTGGAAGGTGCAGCGCCCTGGCTAACCGCAATCCCCCCAACAGCTAGCCCTAATGCTGTCAGCGCTGTTGTCGTCAAGTTGAGTCCCTTGGCTGCATTTTGTGTGCGTCGCTTATTAAAAATTTATGCAGTTTATGCGGCCCCATCGTGTCCCCTCCCTCAGCTCTCGCTTGCACGACGTGCGTGCAGTTTGTGGCCGGACATGACTCCGTCTGTTACTGCTGCTGTTGATGATGATGATGTGGCAAGAGGCTATAAAGCAGCTGTTTGCAGCTTATGTGGCTGTGCAACAAAGCTGAAGAATTTCGAACTCTGCACAACGCTACTCGTATTGATGGCAGCAGCACAAATCCAGCAGCATTGACAAATGCAACTTGAGTTGCTGGAGTTGATTTATTGCCAAACCACACCAACAAAAAAAAAGGAGCAAAATCCCTCGCTCAATAATTGAAGAATCTCTGATGCGATTCCGTAATTGATGCACACTGAAAGTTGCTTTAAATGCGCAGCACTTGATTGATTTGATTTATGGGAGTTCGACGTAATTAATTAAAAGTTTTGTGCAAAACTTTGCCACCACCGCCAGCTGCTTAGCCGGGGCTAGTAGCATCATTGGCACACACTTCAAACTTGCGAGCTGTGCGTGCGGATAATGCCGCAAATTTACAGCGCAGTCCGCAGAGCAAGTTAAACAGCGTGGCAAAATGTATTGCATACAACGGGGCGCAGGGCAAACAAACACACACAAACACACACAGCGAGCGAAGTGCCAAAGGAGCCGAGGCCAACAGCTTGGCAAATGTTTAGCTGCCTTCTGCTGGCTGCCACAGCGGATGGTGCGGCAAGCGAGGCGCATAATTTTTGGATAAACAACAAGTACAACAACAACACACACACACAGAGTCAGTGAGCGCCTGCAAATATGGCTGGCAAATTTGCATGGCCCCCGCTCCACGGCGCCGCACAGTCAACAACATGCTGCGCCTCCTGTCAAGTGCACTTGGAGTGGGCCGTGTTTAGTAAGTGTGTGCGGCCCAGTGTAAAGTGCAACATAAACAATAGCCAATTCGCCCCATTTTACCACTCTCTCTCTCTGGCACGCCAAATGTTGACCGCCCTTAATCTTTGGGACACTTTTGCCCACAGGTAGCCACTCAGCTGGGGCCTTTGATAAAAAACACAACACACGTTTTGTGGCATCAACAACAAGTTGCAAAGGACCCTCTACACTGGCTGAAAATGAAAGCCTTTTGATCGCAAAACAATTGTTTTGCCAGATAACAAGCAGCGTGCGGCGGCCAACAGTGCCTGCCCGAAGTATGCACCCACTAGTTTTTTGGATAATCGTAAATATGCCTAATCTATTTAAATTGTATATTTATGCCAATTTGTGGCTCTATTTGAATGAAAACAGCTTAGTCTTATATAGAGCACAATGCCTTGAAAAATAGTCAATATTATATCAAATTAACTTCCCGGTATTCTTTAAATTAATTTCTGTTTAGGATATGTAGCCAATTCTGTGTAGTGACTTAAAGTTATTAATATTGGCTTTTAGAACACAGCTGCAGGAATTATAGGTATTAAATACTTGGGAATAAAATAGAAAATTTTCTATTTAGATTTAAAGCTATTAAAATATACTTTAAAGTTGATGAATCTATATTACATACTTCAAAATAAAATTGAAATTATTCGCTAAAGACTTTAAGTTACTAATATTGCCTTAAAGTATAGATGCAATTATATTAAATAGTCGAGAAAAAATATGAAAATGGTCTCCAAAGACTTTAAGTTATTAATAAAGACTTTAAAGTAAAATTGATTCAAATATATAAAATCGTTGGTAATAAAATAGAAAATATTGTCTAGATTATATAAAATTAGTAAATATCATATTTTTCAGCAGCATTTCCATGCATATTTCAAATACTAAACAAGTTTTTTTATGGTTTTAGGCATTTAGTTTTTCAGTGTAAAATTAAACTTGTTCTTTGAATTGTTCTAGTTTTTTTTTAGTTTGAAATAAAACTTTTTCCATTAATTTAAAAAAAAACCTACACCAACATTCCTAGAAATGTAGGCCAGATTTTTAATGCAGTTACCGCGTTTGCTTAAAACAGTGTGCTGTCTCTTGTTGACATTCCAATAAGCCAGCAGTTGACTTTATGCGCCGCCTGCCAGCTCTACAGGACATTGGTTAGCTCGCATCCTGTCAGCTCAATTATGCGCCACGTATGTGAATGCAACATTGTCTGTGTATAAGTGTGAGCGTGTGTGTGTGTGTGTGGGTGACGACTTTCTCGCATTGTTAACCAAGTGCAGTCTGCAGACTGCCATGGGCAAGTTGCGGCACTGCTGCGGTGCTCTGGCCATTTAGCCAGCTCGGCCGCTCATTTTATTTATGTTGCCTCTCAACACCAGTGCCAGACTCTGGCTCATTTGCCTTCTCCATTTTCCTGCCGCTTCCTGGCCCCGTCCAATGCCTGCCCGCATTCATCATAGGCTGTGTGGCATGCGGCTTTTAACAGACACATTTGCGCACACATTTGCACCTTTTGTTGGCCAAGCGAAATGAAACCCAAATTTAGCCCCAGCAGAGCCACCCTTTGATGTGGTTTCATTGTTGCTGTTGTTGTGGGGTTTGTGGTTTCAACAGCAGCAGCAGAAGTCTAAAGCTCTACGTTATCCTCCTGCTTCTATCTGCTTCATTCTTTGCCTCTCTATTCATTGTTCCATGTGCTCATCTACAGCTCATTTTTCGCATCCCCCCCAAGCCTCGTAACCTGCCAAAGGCTAGATGCTGCTCTGTTACCATGTGGCAGCTGCTGGCGCTCAGTTGTCGGTGTGAGGCTCTCACGTGGCTTTAAAGTCATCCGACCTGTTAGCCTATTAGCCACATATTTAGCATCAATTTGGGGATTTACACATTTGCAAAATCCTGAGAGTTTCTTTTCTTTTGCTTTATGAACTGCTAGATAGATTATTTGCACTTTGGGTTTTGAATTGATTAATGCACCATTAAGGACATATTTTTGCAACAGTTGCACAGAACTATGTATCTGAGAATTTGGTCTAACTAAGTTATAGAGTTGATTATTTAAACGCAATTCGAAACATTATTTTCAAATACAAAATCCAGTTAAAATTGATTGCTATTAACAATTAAGAAATGAGACAAATGGAGATGATTATTTAACCGAAATCGACAACATTGCTTTAAAATACAAAAGTGATAGTTCGCTTTATTTAAATTCAAGCAAAATTGTTCACATTCTTTTAACTATTTCACGGAATCATTATTCTGCCAATGAAATTAAGTTGAGTTGCTGAACTGGCGAAATACTTGACTATCATTAAACAATTCATTGGATTAAGTTAATAAACTTGTACATAGTTTATTTTGCTTGCATTCTAGCCAAATTCTGCACTATATATTTTTGTTTCTTTTAGTTAGAATTATTTAATTGCAAAATTTTTCTATATTTAGTTCTAGCCTTGAATATTTAAATGAAATTCGAGCTTATCTTTCTAAATATAAACCTAAGTTGCTTTGCTAGCAATTGATAACTAAAAATTAAAAAACTGAAAGTTAATTTTATTGAAATGCCAGTAAAAATTGTATACAATTTAATCTTTTATAATAATTATTTGCTTAGAATTATTTCTTAAAACATGATCAACATTTAGTTCTTTGCTTTGAATATTTATCCACACGAATACTTGTTGTGTATTAACGAATTAATTGCTTTCGACGAGAAAACAGATAGTTAATATTATTGAAATCCAATTAAAATTATGCATTTCAGCATACAATGACTTCTCTAAAAACATGATCTACATTTAGTTCTAGTTGTGAATTTTTACCCAACATTTTTAAATATACTTTCTAAATAAGAATTTGAGTTGCTTTGGAGGAGGAATACTTGTTTCTGTTAAGCAATTGATTTCATTAAATTAACGAAGTTGTAGTTAAATTAAGTGATGTGTTAAATTTAAGAAAATTACTCGAACATTGCACATATATTTCGGCAAATCTGTTCGATATTCCACAGCTGCTAAGATGAGCTTCAATTTAGGTTGAGCTCACTGACATTATGTTGTCAGTTGCTCGAATGAGGCAGCAGTTTTGCAGGCATTTAATCGCCTTGGAACATAAATTTATTATGTCTGTTTCATTATACATATCACATAATCGTATTAGCATTATCATTGCGGTCGCTTGTAAACCTCTCAATAGCACGCCGTCTTGCTGCTGCTCATCGACAGCTGAGGTGGAACGTGTAAAGCCACCCGGCAAGCAGTCTTGCCACACACGCTGCAAGCGGGGCTAATTATCGCAAGCCGCCTCAACAATAATAACGCGGTTAAAGCCTCAATTTCGTGGCATTATTGCAGGCGGCGCTTAGACGAGCACTTGCCACCCTTTGGCTGTTCAACTCTGGCTTTCCCGCTGTGCAATTTATGGACTACTCGCCTCGTATGTGTGTGTGTGTGTGTGTGTGTGTGTGTGCGTCTGCCACATGACGCAATTTGCATAAATTAGCACCAATATATCGGCACGCCCACTGCGGCGCCCTCCGCTGTCTGCTGGTTGTGTTTATTGTGCGCGGCGTCCGAGCGACGCTCATTAAGACAGGGGAGGAGGAAAGGCGTCGCGGCAGGAATTGCACGCCTCGATGCTTCGGCTCAAAAATGTGCAACATAATTTCGGGCAACTATTTGGAATAATTGAACTATTCACATTTGCGGCGTGGGCGTGGCAAATGTGCCCAATTGTTGCCTCGCTGGCAATGCTTTTGTCGCTTGCATATTTCGCGATTTCATTGTGGCATTTAACTGGATGCATCGCTTTCGACCACTGTTGAATTTTTGGCTTCTATTATTAGCGTTGTCCGATTGTGCCAATTTAATTTGTACCAAATATTTTATTTACAAATTTTGATTACATTTCTGGGCGGTTCAAATTAAAGTGAAGCGTTTATTGCTCACAATCGTTTCCTCCATGCAAATATTACTTACAAAAGCGAATAGTATGTGGCCATATTAAGCATACGCATGGTGGTGCATTCTATTCTTTTCAGTGTCCCCATTCGTCAATGCAATATTAAAAAAGTCTGTGCTTTAAGTATGTATTTGCTATAAACTTTCTTTAGCTTATATTATTGACAATTTGTTCATATATTTTACTTATAAAATTTGATTACATTTGTGATCGGTTTTCACTGCAACAAGAACACTGGTAACCATTGATATTACAGTGAAGTATTTACTACCCATTTTCGTTTTCTTCAAGACATTATTACCTTAAAAAGCAAATACTTTGTTTCTATATTAAGCATACGCATCGTGGTTCAGTTCATTCTCTTTTAGTTTCCCACATTCGTTATTGCTTTACTAAAACAGTCTGTGTCTTAAGTATTTGCTATCACCTTTCTTTGGCTTATTTTATTAACATTTATCCGATTGTGCCAACTCATTATTTTTTTAATTTTATTCAATTATAAAGTTTGATTGCATGTTTGAAACTTTTTCAGTGAATATTGCGAACCGAACTAAAGTGCCGCATGTATTGTCCGCAATCGTTTTTTTTCATGACATTATTGCCTTCATAAGCAAATACTTTGTTTCTATGTTACGCATACGTATGGTGGTATAGTTCATTCTCTTTTAGTTTCCCACATTCGTCATTGCTTGAGTAAAACAGTCGGTGCCTTAAGTATGTCTTTGCTATCATATTTCTTTAGTACTATTGGTACACTATTGCAAGCTGAGCCCTATTCGTAATTAGTTTTTCACATTCGTTTTGTTTATTCCGTATTATTGAAACTTTCTTTGGCTTATATTATTATTATATATATAAATATATATAATTTCTTTTTTTTATATTTATTTCATTTTTATTTTGAAACATTGGTTTTGGTTTTTGATAACATTTTTTGGGCGGCTTTCAAAGCGTACTGCGAATTGTTGAAATTAAAGAGAAGTATTTATTGTCCGCAATCGTTTTCTCCATGAAATTATTGCTTTGATAAGCAAATAGTTAGTTGCTATATTAAGCATACGCATGGTGGAACACTCTATTTCCCTCTCTTTTAGTGTCCTCCCTTCGTCATTGTCTATCCCGCATTATTGAAACAGTTTGTGCTTTAAGTATGTCCTTAGTCTAACAACATTAATCATACGCACTGATGACCGCTTTAACTCATCCCAGTCATGCAACCTTGTCTTTTTCTAGAATTTATTTGCTCGTAGCTTGCACATTTACTAGTTTCTTGATGGCAGTATTAATCATACGCACTGAGGTCCAGCTATGTTTTAATTAGCATTGATAGCATTGAATTAAATTACTGCGATAAAATTAAATTACATTGCAATTTTCGTAATAATAAACTAATTGAATTTACGGTTTCGTTTATTAATTTGCAAGTTCATAATTTAATATAATTTACTACCGTGTGCATTAATTAAAATTTCATTGAAATAATTACATTTTTTGCATATTATATTTTTATGTTGGGCTTTATAAAATTATGATAAAGATAATTTAATTCACTTTTCTGCCTTCTCTATTGAAGGTCGCAGTTAAATAGTTGTTTTTCTACTTGGCAGTCTTTCAATATTTGACATCAATCATACGCCCTGTAAAACGCTTTGTTTTTGGAGATATCTTCGTTTGAGCTTCATGCTTTTGTGCTCAATGCTTCTAGCTCTGTTTCCCCCTACTTTTCGACTCCTGCTCGACAGCAATCATACGCCCCGTGAGACACATCAACTCCGCTGATCTCTCTTTATGCTTGACTCGTACTTTTGCTTTTGAGCGCACTACTCAAAGGCAAAGTGCTTTGAGTTGGCTTTCAATGGAACTTTGTGTGCTTTTTTGCCAGCTTAGCTGTCATTTGCCTGTGTGTAAATAACGTGCCCGGTGTAATTATCAGCAAGGGGACTTCGCCAAGATAGCAAAATTGTCAGCACGTGGCGCCAGGTTGCCAGGCAAGTTGGTGAGTTAGTCACTCGGTCGTTGAGTCTGTCAGTCGGTTAGTTGGTGTGCCAATCAATCACTTCAATCAGTTGCTCTTTGTGGATATTTACAGCTGATTCAACAAGCATAAAAATAAATAAACAGAACTGAGAGAAGCAAATCATGCGGCAAGCAAAAGCAAATTGCCCAGTTCGAAAGTCGAAAGTCGTTGGCTGCTGTTGGCCGCTGTTATTGCTGCTGTTATTGATGCTGCTGCCGGTTCGCTTCAAATGCAATTAGCAACATGAATGGCCAATTAATAATTATTCAAAAGTTCTTGTTGTTTTTGCATTGTTCTCGCTGTTGTTCGTCAATGTTTTGCCAGCGAGCATCTGTGTTATTTATTCATTCGGTTATGATAGTTGGTCGAGTTGAAATGCGCCGCAATAATGAATTTGGCCAAAAGGGTTGGCTTATGGCTTACCAACTGCACACAACTTAAAGTTTAGACAGTTGTTAACACTTCAAGCAGCTCGAAGTACTTTAATTTATAAATACTCCATTGCCTCTTGAATGTTCGCAACTTGTTTCTGCACTTCCGAACTTTATAATTAAATTTTTACGCAACCTCTGTTCGTCTGTATTCTGTTTTGTTATTCGTCTTGCTAGTCAATATTAGTAACTTGTAGTGCTTCCAATTGTTGTGTGTGTGTGTGTTTTCAATCAACTTTGCTGTTTGAATATTTTAATTAATTGTGCAATCGGCTGTTGTTGTTGACGCTGCAGCTATTTGCTATTATTATTATGCTGTTTATCGCACTGCTCTTTGAAGTGCTTTCAATATTTGCAGCCCTGACCCGTCGTCCGTTTGCTCCGCATATTTGCTCTGCCATTAATTGCACAAGTTCATTTAAGCAGAAGCAATGAAAATATGATGTACTCGCATTCTACACTGCCAATTTAAATTGATTGCTCCTCAGCGACCCCCAAGAAGGGTGGACTATTGGACTCTTGGATATGCACTAAACCCGGACCCAGACTATCCCCAGGGGAGCGCTGACGCCTCTGTGTAAGTACTTATCAATGATGTATTGACGCTCAATTAACACTAAATCATGCCGTTAATTAATTGATATTTTTTTCTGTGCTGCTTCCCTCTCTGCTCAACTTTATCATATCAGCAGCGCATAAATGTGGGGGCACTTTTTCGCTACCCTGTAGCTGCCAGAGCAAAGGGGGCATACACTGCTCAGGTAATTGCATATGTAATTAGGCTTGGGTATTGGCGCATTCATCATTGTGATCAACGCTGCTGCTGCTCGAGTGTCGCACACAGTCAGGCACAAGTCCAATCAATAATCCTCTAAGTTGGGGTGGTTGCCGTACTTTGTTAGGGGTGCTCTTGTCACATCCGTTTTGTTTCATCGGCCAATCATTCATTTCGTCATTGGGTCGCTAATTGAATTGCGAAATCGAATCGGAAGCAGAACGAAATTGATCTCATGACTCATCGAGTGTGTGCTCCAGAATAACTGGCATGGAAATTAAGCCAATTCTTGGGCCGTTTACATCAAGTTTAATACTATCCATTGTTTGGGAGTTGCTAGAACTAGTCGCTGATTTGATTGATTAGCTCGGTTTGATAGTGGTTGCTTAGCAGATTATCTCTTGCTAATCGAGTGATTGGCAATCTATTTAAAGGCCTTAAATATCATAATTAAAGTTGCTGCAATTTGTAGAAATTCCTCGAATTATTGGTCAAAACACAATTCATTGGAATTCTAATTAAATTAGAACTTATGAGTTTTGATTGGGTGTTCGAAAGTTTTATAGACTAATGATTAAATAATACGTACAAATATTTTGTATACTCAAATGCTATATAACAGCTCCATTATTCCACTCCACCCACTGCTGCATACGTTGCGAGGTCAACTATATTATGGTGTGGATTTTATAATGCCGCCCACAACCCAACTAGTTTAGTCGACACACCGAAAACACAGTTTCGCTTTTGGATATTTTGAATGGATAGATTACGATAACATTATGCCCCTAGACTATTTGCAATATATTACGCTGCTGCTGCTCTTGTATTGTTGTTGTTATTGTTGCAGTGCTTTTGTTGTTTATGTTAATATTTTTTGCCATTTTGTTGTTTTGCGACTAACACTATAGTTTGGCTTCTTTTTGTTGCTGATGCCATTGTTGTCGCTGCTTCTCTGTTGTCGTCGTCATTAACGTCAGCCTGGCGTTGTTTAATTTGAACATTAATCATGGTGACGCCGGGGAGGAAAACTAGCAGGAGACTCCGGGCGTAACTAGATACAGATGCAATGTGCAACAATGGCTGTGTGGCAACAACTTGATGAAAAACTTGTGGCCACTTTTTTTTTTGTGTGCAAAAGTATAGTGTGGGGATCTGAGGATATGCAGCTGAAGTTTTAGCAGCAACCTGACGTTAGCCTTATTTTAATTGTGATGTTAGAGGATAGCACAATATTAGACCACTTTTGTGTGGAGATTAGGTGTAGTAAAGAGTTCGTGGCTTGCTCAAAAGAATTAACAAATATTACTAGAAATAATGTTCTTTGAAAACAAAACGAAAGATTAAGAAATTAAATCAATTAATAGAAAAATTACATATACTGTTAGATATTTTATTGAATATGATGATTTGGGAATTTAATCAATCAAGAGAATAATTAACAAATATTATTATAAATAATATTTATTGAAAACAAAATAATTAGAAATATTATCAAAAAATAGAAAAATTGAAAATATTATTAGAAATATTCCTTAAAATCAAAATGAAAGATTCAGAAATTTAATCAATCAATAGAACAATTAACAATATTATTAGAAATAATATTCTTTAAAAATAAAATTAAAGATTTCGAAATTTAATTAATTAATAAGACAATTTATTAATATTGTTAGAAATATGCTTTAAAAGTAAAATAAAAGATTTGGAAATTTAATAAGTTAATAAAACAATTACAAATATTATTAGAAATAAGAGTAAAATGGAAGATTTGCAAATTTAATCAATTAATAAAACAATTGTAAGTATCATTAGAAATAATATTCTTTAAGTACCAAATGACAGAGTTAAAATGTGGACATTTTTCAATTAATTTTCTCCTTTTCACTTAAATATTCAATTGTTTTAAATTGATCGAAAATGCTTAAGTTTTTGAAATCATATCTATCACACTGTTTAATTATGTTTTATTTAGTTACATTTTTTTCGAGCATTCTCTTTTGCTTTCATTTTAAAAGTTTGCGCTGCATGTTTACTTTACACCCTCTTTTGTTGCTCCGTTATGTTCTCTTATCATATTTTCTTTTAGCACTTTTAAGGCAACTTTTCTTGCGCTTTTTTTCTATTTTAGCTTCCAGCCACATCTGTGGACTTTTATGAACAGTTCGCTGGCACTTTAGCACCCAACACCTGCTGTCGTTTCTCCCCCGTGCCGCCCCCCGACAGTTTGTTATTAATTGACAGTCGTGCAATCAGTTGGGCCGTTGGATGCTGCTGAGTTCTCATTACTTTCCATTACGTCCGATTGCTTGTGCATCGTCTATCATCGTGTTGTTGGCCTTCGTTAGTGCTGTCGATAAGTAGGCCAGCTAAAGTTAGCCACGGCTGAATTTCATTATGCAAAGTCAACTTCAGTCGCAATCGCAATCGCAGTCTCTTTAGCTTCGGGATGCTTTCAGGATGCACTCTCGCATTGCCTGCATTTCAATTCCCATTTACGGCTCACAACTAATTGGCGCCGCTCTCGACATGCTTATCTCGAATGTCAGTCGAATATCTATACCATCTGATACTTGCCTCGTGCCCCATTCGCCCCATTTGCTCCATTTGCATGAACTGCGTATAGTTCGGTTTAAAGGTCTCGTCGTAATTAATTGCAAAAGTTTTTTGCTGTGGGGTAAATTGTTGAAAGTTTACAGCCAGCTTGGATATCTCATTAAGTGCTTAAAGGGAGCAGCCGTAAAACAAGTGTTGACGACTACCCCAAGTCCTGATTTGCCAATTATAATAAGCACTTGCATAGTTCCCCATCATTGCGTGATAATTTCGGTCATTCATTGACTTTCGCTGCGAGCAAGCAGCATTTTTGTTCTCAATAAAAAAGTAGTTTACAGACTTGCTTCTTGTTTTCTATTTGCTTTCTACATTTTGCTTTACTTATGTTTAATGCTGTTTAGAAATTCGTAATTTCAAATCGTGTGATATTAATTTGTTTTCGTTTAATAAGACAGCAATGTCTATATATAGTGTGACATTATTTCGTTTGATGAAAAGTAAGAAATTTCTATGCATGTATATGTTTATTAGATTTCAATATTATTTGCTTTTTTATTGTTTTAAAAATAAAACTATAAACGAATTGATATTGATTTGATTTAAATTTATTTCAAGCCTTCAACTTTTTTTTTGTAGCAATTCAATTAAATTTTCAGGCTACAGAAATTTGTATGTAGTGTGATATTATTTGATAGAAAACTATAAAAGGGTTGATATTGAAAAGACAGTTTGATTCCATTAGATTTGAAATCTTGAAATCTTTCTTTAATAGTTTTTTGTATCAATTCAAATAGATTTTCAAGAAAAAAAAAATTTGTATTTAAAGTGCTATCTTATTTCATTTTTTGTATATAAGCAAACCTATAAACGGGTTGATATGAATTTGAATAATCAGTTATGTTCAAATAAAACGTTTGCTTAAATTTGTTTAATATTTTCAAAATTTCTATGGCATTTATTTCAATTGGATATTCTAGCCAAAGTATTTTGTATGTGTGTAATATTATTATAATTTGTTTGTTTTTATAAAAATGAAAAGAAAACTATACAATATTGATTTGAATTTTGTGCAAATGAAGCGTTTGATTGAAATACATTTAATGTATTTACAATTTCTGTTAAATTAGTTTGTTGCAGTTTTTTTGTATGCAAAGTATCAAATTATTATTTTTTTACAGAGAGCAAACTATAAACGGATTGATATTGATTTGAGTAGTCAATAGTGTGCGAATGAAACGTTTGATTTAAATTTTTTTGATGTCTTCAAAAGTTCGATGGTGTTTTTCTGTGGCAATTCAATTGGATTTTCAAGCGGAATCTTTCTACTTATTGCTTTTTCGAAAAAAACACGTTGCAAGATTGTTGTCGGAGTGGGAGAGACTTGGTGAGGCATTTCCATGCGAACCCATCAGATGCTTTCGCCAAACTATTCCTTTGACGTGAAAGGAAATGGTGTCACTTTGTTTTTTGTCGCCAACTGTTTGACTACTGTCGACATGTGGGTGGCGATGTGGCGCTATGCGGGTTAAGTCATGCATTTACTTGCTACTCTTTGTGTGGCAGCAACTTTGCAATTGCCCCTCGGAGGTAAGGCGAGGCATAACAAATTTGCCACGATGTTTAGCAACTTAATCAGGCTATGAAAGCGTTTAGCTTAATAAAGGTGCAGTCTGCGAAATTCGATACTTATTATTGATGTTAAGGAGGGTATTAAGATGTCGGCATTGGCATAAACTTTTTGTTGCTGTCGTTGGTATGGCTTGCTGTTTTTCGAGCTGGCGCCATTGTCTTTTACTTTTTATCACTTCATTTGCACCGAAATGTCAATGTCTTGTGCTCTGTCCTAAGTCGTCCTGTGCATGTCCTGGCTCAAAAAGCGTAGCCCAATGGCACCCAGTCAGCCGTACAGGAAGGAAACAGTTTGGCGGCAGCACAAAAACGGCAAAACAAAAATACAACAGCGAGTGCGGGGGGGAGAAAGAAAGTTCCTGGCTGGCGCTGAAAGAAATCTGTCTGACAAATTACATGCGTAGCAGCTGCTGATTGCGTCGTTTCACTCGCAGCTTTTTGCTCGGCTCAAGCAGGCAAAAACGATCTGCTGGCTGAGCCGAGACAGCGAAGAGAGAGAGAAGGAGAAAGATACAGTCCATCGACTTCGATTCAATACATTCATTCTGCTCTAATTGTCGCTTCCTCAGCGCGTCTGAGCAGAGCCTTGTGCTTTCGCATGCAACAGTTATAAATTGCTGTGCCATCCAATAATGGATTCCAGGCTGCACAGAACCCTTTCAAGGCGTCATTTGTTTTGTATGGGCAATGCTTTAGCGTGGGGCATATAAATGTCTCTACTGCTTACCGTTCTCAGGCGACGACAGTTGCCGCTTGGGCCGCCAGCTTATCTGCGTCTTGGGCGGCGACCGGCATCTCAGCAATTCACAAATGGCACGCACTTTTTTTCTGTTGTCTTTTTTGAGGTTCTCTAAATATTTGGCAAACGATTTCGAATTCGTTTTCTTTTTTGCGAGTACGATTCTGCGATTTGGTGAATTTCCCGAAAAATTTCTCTGTTATTTTTCACTGTCTAATTTATTTGTGCGGCTGCCTGCGAAATTATTTGTTTATTTGCGCTGCGTTTGGCTAATTTGCATTGTGCGCTGCCAGCGTCGCAGTCGGCGAACAGTGTGAACGCCGAAAAACATGCGGCTAACGGCACTGTTGCTCTTTTTCTATTGTGCGTGACGAGTGCGTTTGGGTCGCGTTGCTGCGATGCTGCCAGCGCCAACTGCACGTTTCAGCTTTGTTTTGCATACTGCGCGTCGCAGTTGCCGGCGAATGTTGTTGTGCTGCATGTGACGCCCCCGAATGCAGAGCTGCGACTCGCCCGAACCAGCTTCGTGTCGATTCGGCAAAATTGGCCGCATGTGTGTGTGACAGTGTGTGACAGTATGCGTGTGTTGTCGTTGCTGCTTGCATGGCACACATTGCAATTTCACTGCACGAAAAAGTTTAGCAGATGCTCGCGTGCCGTATTATTGCGCTGCCTGCAGTGACTCACACACAACGATATCGCGTTTTGCTAAGATAAGATATTAGTTCCTATTTTCTATTCAGTCTGTTATTTTTGTGCAGTGTAGCCATATGCTTGCGTTCTCTCGCCAGTCCGCTTTTCTCTTATACGCATTCACTACTTATACATATAAGTTCAATTGCCGGCAAACTTTCACTTTCGCTAGCGTTGCGTTGGCGTTGGCGATGGCGATGGCGCTGGCGACAGTCAATGCTAATGTTAAGCTTAACAGAGGACTGTTAACCGGCGCAGCTCTGTTAGAGCTGTGGGCCATTTGTTGATTGCAAACTGATTAGCTGCAGAGCAGATAAGATTTAAATACATATTTGCATGAGTTGATTGCCAGCTGCCTTGAGAATTATTGGCCTGATTGGAGTACACATTAAATATTCGCAATTTCGCATATTCGCAAATTCGCATGTCTGAGCATATTACTCTAATAAATATTGGATTAGTTACCGAATTCGTCGTGGCGCTTGCTTGAATAATTCGCAAGCAAATTCACAGTTTGCATCTCAATTATTTTCGTAGTTTCTGGCTTAATTAAGTTGCGTCATTTGAGTGCAAAAATACTCAGAATTTCACTTCAAAGTCATTAAAAAATGTGCAATTTTTTTTTTTTTTTTTGTTTTATTTTGCTTTTTCGTAGTGTGCAAATTACGATAATTTCTATGTGCTAAAGGGGTTTTCTACTTTTCAGCTGAAAGTTGCACTTGGACAGCAGGAAAGCAAAGCAGAGAGAAAAAACCAAGCTGAGATTCACACAGAGCGAGAGAGAGAGAGAGAGAAAGGAGAAGCGAGAAAGAGCGACAAAATATGGCAACTGTCCTTTGAGCTACGCCTTAGTTCGCCTTTTGAGGAAAACTTTTAATCCTTCTGCTTGAACTTCCGTTACTTTTTGTCTGCTCACAGCTTGCCATATTTGTTATTCTCTTTTCCACCGTCTCTTCCACACTCTGTTCTTGTTTCTTTTCCTTTTTTCTGTGGGTCTTACAATTGCGAAAGCCTTTAACACTGACACTGAAAAGTGCTTAAACTGAACTGGCGAACTCGGCGCTCAGCTCTCAGCGCCTAACGGACTCTGAGCTGTTTATTGTGTTTACTCAAAAGGATCGACAAAATGCCGGGGGCGCCTCAACACGACTCGACTCGACTCGGCTGTGTTGCTGTGCTGCTTTTTGGCCACGTTCCAGTGAAATTAGAAACTTTAATTGAATAACAGCCGCAACTGGTTTGCCAACTTCCAATTCGAGGCAAATTCAATTGCGAATGTTTTCATTTTCATTCGGCAAACTTGCCAAATACTCTCTATTGAGTTGCAGCTGCCAGCTCTCGATGTTCTTAGGCTGATTTGCCAATTTGCCTGCCAATTAACGCATTTGCAAAATGTTATCTAACTCCTGCCTCTGCTCAGTTTGAAGTTGGAAATGCTTATCGCTTGTTTAACATTAAATTACACTCGAACTTTGCTTAAATTATTCAAGATGTCATCACAAATCACACAAACACACATACAGAGCGGTAGACTGAGTAAATGTTGAATATTGGTTGGCTCAGCAAAGTTCTTGATAATTTGCAAAAAGTTTCGCGTGGTTTTTTCGTGGCGTCTGGGAATGCAGACAACCGCTCTTCAGAGACCTATCCCTCTCTTCCCCTTTCGGGGCCTTTGGGGCACATACGCGCCTGAGATAGAGATACAGTTTTTGCTTCGGTTTCGGCTAAATGTGTCGTGGCATTTCAAGCAAAAGTTTTCAACAACTTTTCTGATAAATTCACTTTACAAACTGTTTGCCTTTCACTCTTCACCTCCCCCCCCACCCTGCTGCCCGCAATTCTCGTGTTTGGCCATTTAAATGAATTTCACATAAATTCGACTGCAAAATAATTAACTGCTAAAGCTCAAATGGCAAACCTAATGACGCGCTTTCCATGTGCAAATCTATAATACTTTATCGCCCACTGCTCCCCAATTATAATTGCATTTGGCTGTGCGGCTAATTTACAGTCAGACGCTCCACTGGCTGTTGGCATGACAAAAACATGGAAATTGAATAATGCTAAATAGCGCGCTCCTAATAGATTGCCGGCGATTATGCTAAAAAGATTATTAATGTGCCCACTCTAAGCTGTAGTGTCTGTATTTATGTTATGCTAGATTTCAATTATTTTTGCACTCTTCGCTGTCGCCGCCCACGTGAAAAATGCGTGTTCCGCCCCCTTCGACCATAAAAACAACAGGAAACTGCTCAATTTGGCTTGGCGACGTCGAAATACACTCACTGACCATCATATAAATCCACCTGGAACTTCTACTGCAAACTAAAGCCAACTATATAATGTTTGCTGTATTTTAATTTAACTAAAATGATTATTTAAGTTGCTATAAATTAAAAGCCTACGAAAATATACAACTTCAAAGTGAGCATAACTCATTTCTAAATTTATTTTTCTTGAATATTTTTGAGTAATAATTAAAGTAGTTATTGGTCAACTTTGTATAATTGAACATCAAATAACTAAATTAGTAGACTAAAATTATGATATAGTAAATTTGATTATTTGAAGAAATGTTTTACTTATTCCATATTAAACCTTTATAATTGAACAACATTTAGTTGAATTAGTTAATTCGCAATAACTTGTAATCATTTTGTATTTGACCAATATTTAAGCTCTCAAACAAAATTTGATTTAATATATTTTGTATGTAAATATATAATTGTTTTTTTTTTTAAATATATAACTCCAACTTAATTAAAAACAGCGATCATCGTAATTCAATAACTTTGTCATCACAATCGTTACATATTTATATATTATATTATTATATTATTATTGGACGACTTGTCCAATCAAATTTAGCGATAATCTTAACTTGTCAACTTTATCTTCAATATCTTTACTTCTATACATATAATTGAACCTTATTGCATCATAGACAGCAAACATCATAAGCTGCCAATTTTATACTCATTATATTTACATATTTAAGTATAGTATAATTACAACAATCTCTTTCAAGCTTAGCAAAAATCTTAAGCCGTTAACTTTATCATCAATGTCTTTACTCATAATTGGAATAGTTAAATCTCAGATAGCTACTTTGTCATTAAGATCTTTAGATATTTATGTACAATTACAAGTTACACAATCAAAGAGAGTAACCATTTAACCTGTCAACTTTCTCATCAATATCTGTATATATATGTGACTTATAATTACAATTTATTGAATGACAGATATCAACAATTTTAATAAATTTATCATCAATATCTTTAGATATTTAAGTATTACGCAATAAAAGTTAGCGACAAAATTATCATCGATTCCTTACATACATATATAATATAATATTACAGATATCAATGAGCTAAACTTATCAACTCTATCATTTAGATCTTTATACAATTGCAACCTGCTCTATCCAAGTCTGATCACTCCACAAACTTCGACTCAAATATCTTTATAAACATTTTGAAGTGTGCTCAAACTTGCAACACATGCCACTTCATAGCTGTGTTGCCCCACTGCGAGTGCGTTGAAAAGCCGAGTAAAATATTAATCTAGTTGTATGCCCGCCAAATATAAACGCACATAAATGTTAACTGCAATTTACGATGCAAAATACTTAATTATAGAGCGTAATCTGGCCCGTTCTGCTAGACGTTAATTAATGGCCGCGACGCCATGAAAAATGCATGTCGCATCGCATCGTATGTGTTTAGTAGGTGTTTAGTGTGCGGCTCGACATTTATGTCGACAGTTAATAATTGAGTCGCGCGTTCTTTTCATAAATAAGCGAAATTGCGCCAAATTAGAAACTGCATACTAATTAATTGGGCAAACCAGCGTAATTGAATGCCAGCTATTTTAGTCGCCGTTAGCCAGCAATATAAATATATAGAGAAATAAGTTGTAGACTGGTTTTTAAGGGGGCAGGTTGAGTTGGCTTGTCAATCAGGAATGCGTGATGTTGTCGCCTTGTCGCTAGCTGCAGCTGCAACAGCATCTACATCTGCAGCTGCAGCTACGTTACATCTGCTGCATCTGCATCTGAGATGGATGTGTGTTTGCGGCCTGTGCCGTTGGCTGTCAGCAGTGATTGACATGCACAAGTGAATGCTTCTCTTGTGCTCTGCTAGCTGCCAAATGAATGTTGACCGAAATGCGGCTGCACATCATGCGCTGGCGCATAAACATAACCATAGCCAAGCCCGCCCACCCGGCAGAGGGCGGGGGGGTGATTTGCATTTGGCCCGTTCACATGCAGCTCGCTGTCGTCGTCTTTTGGGGGGCGGTTCATTGGACTGCCGCGCGTCTCGACGGTGCGGTGTGGTGGTCAGGTCTAGTGACTGACCCGACTGTCCCAGCACTTTGTGTTTTTTACTTAAGTGCCTGTGGATATGAGCAAATATTCAATTCTTGTTTGCACTGCGGTCTGCTGCGGCTGCGGCTGCTGCTACGGTGTGATGAGTCATGCCACATAAATCACCCAAAAAGAAGCACTCACTTGTCAATATTTATTTCCATTCACATTTCTTGCGGCAAACAGAGCGTGAATGCGCCTGACAGTGTCATTGGCCCGGCTATTATACCACGAATTTCTGGGGAATGCTACCAACAATTTTTGTTTTTTTTTTTTATCATAGAATTCGATTGCCATTGAATTGTGATATAACTGTTGGAGCTTCTGCGCAATTTCCTCGCCTGGGAGTGGGAACTGATTGCATCAATCAAGCCAGTTGAGCATGCTAAGCGGCTTATACTCCAAATGTCGCACTGTGTGATTCACTTCAATTACCCCGAAGTGCCTCTCGAGTGCGACTCTAGCGAAATGTTATTAGGCAAATGTAACCCAACAACTTGCGTGATGTTCTCCACTACACACGTGTTTCGCCGCTCATTATCCTGATCCGCAGTCACAACTTAAAGCTGCAGCAACTTAGCAGCCTGCTTTGCTCTCAGCTCTACCTCAAAACTTCACTTGTCTGTCATAAAGTGTGCGTCGGCGCTCTTGAAAAATGTTGAGCGCTGCAGCCGCAGCTATTGCGACAGGGCTGCCATCCCATCCCAACCCAACCCAACACAGCCCGACCGAAATTCCCAACCCAACTGGCGTGCACTTAAAAATTCATTTGCTTTGTGTGTGCTTGTGGTGTATGTGTGTAATGTATGTGGGTGTGTGTGTGTGTGTGCTCGAAAGTTCGTTGAGAGGGGCAGATATGAGTGTGCAGCGAAAGTTTTTCATAATTTCGTGTCAAGTTAAAGTTTGAAGCGCTCTCTTATCGTAGCACACCCATTTTTCGCTGCTGCCTTAGAGTTGCCAAGCGATTGTCAAGCTTATTTTGTTCCCAAATTTATACCAACTTGCAAAATTATTTCTTTAAAATCTGTGTTTTCTTTGCCGTCAAAAGAATATATTGTTGCGCAGCTCAAAGTTTTCAATTTCTTTTTGTAAAAACAACTCGAAAGTGTTCAAGGTTTTTATAAAAATCGTTCAGCAATTCTTTCCATTTCACAAATATTTATATTTTTTATAGATAGTCATAATTTCTAGTAGACATTTAATGTTTAACTCCAGAATGCTGCATGTGCTTTAAATAAAAATTAATGTTTCTTAATTTAACAAAATTTTTGAGCACTATTTTGTTTGATTACTATTAATAGTTTCCTATTGTTCTTATAATGCGCAATTTCGTAGAGTATTCCACTTTCGTTACTGCGCTACTCGCACTCATCGCTCTGGGTTTTTTGTTTATTGCATGCCGAAAGCTTTGGCACATTTTGCATTGCATACTTTTGGGCTGTGAAATGAAATCACGCATACGCTGTGTACGCCATTGAACCTTGAACTTTTGTGGGCAGTCTCTCAATGAATTTCGCATGGATTTTATGAGCTGCCAGCAGATTGTTAATTGCTGCTAATGCGAATGCTTAGCCAAGCGTAACTCAAGCACCTCAGTCCGAGCCGAGCTCCAGCCGCAGTCACAGTTCGTGCTCAAGGCTCGAGCATTCTTGTGCTTGTTGTTGTTCTGACCCGCCCAAAAACAAGCCCGTCCGACCCCGACGCCGACGCCCAACGACCAACGACAGACACATGTCAAATATTTCGGATAACGACTTTTTGCGGGCCTTGTTCGCTCCAAGGCATTATAATTGAGCGCTTTATGGTGTCCTCCTCATTCTCGTCCACGTGGCTGGGTTCATTTGGCTGTTTTGGCGACGCACGCGTCGGGTTCTGTGGCTGTGGTTTTTCCGTGCAATTAGAATGCCATTTTTATTCTTCGTTTTTTTCGGCGTGTCCACATTTTTTACTTCATTCTGTTTGCCGTTTCGACAAGTTTTTTAATGAGCATTAGCATTTTTGCGCTGTGTAGCAGCACTGAGTTTGGTGACTGAGTTTGGCTCGGCATTTTGCGGCTGTGGTGCTGTGTGCTTTGGATGACAAGGTGACACAATGACAGACAGAGAAACGGATAAAAAGATGGGTGGTCAGTGGGATAAACCAGCTAAAAGCTGACGTTGCCTGCAACAAACACATTTAATAGATTGTTTCGTTGGCCGCTCAAATTTATAAAGCATCTGAAAGTTTGTAGTGGGAATGCAAATTAGAAGCCTTTAAAGAAAGATGAACACTTAAATTTGACGCCTATATTTTACTTTCTTTTCTTTTGCTTTCGAAAGCAACTGAAAATTGACTGCAATGGAAAGACAAAGAAAGTCTAATAATAGTAAAACTAATTTAAACTTATGCAAGAATGTTAAGTTAATTATTAATTCTTAGAATGAATGCAAAAACACATTTCATTTGGCTCGCAGTGCTAAGCTAAAAGCAGGATTCCAAGAACTAGTGCCACTATTTAAAAGCAGATGAAACTAAAACTATGGAGCCAACCGCAAATGGAGTCGACCACAGCTACGTAATGTGCCTGGAATACATTTGATTTGGAATGCACAAAACTCAAATATTTATGAATGAATGGAAGCTGCAGTTGCAGCTGCAATTAAATTAATTCCCGGCACTTTGTGGAGCAAAAGGGAATTATCAATGAATGCACTTTAAGTGGCTTGCCAGTGCAAAGGTCGACTAATTAGGGCAGAGGAAGCTATGACTTTCATTTCTGACAACTACATCAACTGGGTGTGTTTGTGTTTCCATTTCGGTTATTGCGGCAGCGCGTGAGAGGGAGGAAGAGGGGCGTGGGGAACAGGTGTGCGCAGAGGGTGCAAATTTTATGCAATGGCATGAAAAGCGGCTACAGGCGCGTAATAAGAACAGCAGCAATAACAACGAAACTTCTGCTGACGCTGAGGAATTACGCGCAGCAAACATGCCACTGCAACAGCAGCGCCAACAAGAGGTGCAACAGTGCGAGACCAATGCCCAATGAGGTTGCGTGCGTGTGTTTGTGTGTGTGTGTGGCCAGAGTGTGGACCGACATTGACAAATGATGCCCGCCATGTGGAGCAGCACATGAAAGCGTTGTCGTTGTCGTTGTCGTCGTTGTCGCTGTCGTTGTTGCTGTCGCGGCAGGACAATGCCGCTTTCACGGCACTCGCTGCTGCTGCTGCTCTGATGGCGATTTGGTCAGCATGCGCCGCATATTTGTGGGTTCACTAGGTCACTCAACACACATACACACACGCACACACACACATGGCACTCTAAGTGCAACGACCAAGCGAGCAACGGCAAGAATAACAATAGTTGCAAGTTCTTTGTCGCAACACAACAACGACGACGACGACGGCGATGGCGAAAAAGTTGCAGCTGCATTTTATGGCCGCAAAAAATACTCATATTTGCAGTAGCAAAGCCAAGCAAGACAGGGTGCCCCAAACCACAAAATATTTAAATAAATTATTGAAGAAATGAGCGAAATTTCAAAGTAAAATAGTTGCATTAAAGTTGGTTTGAAATTGACGCTTATTTAATGTTGTTTGATTATATTTAATGTATTTTAGAAAACTCAATAGAATATAAATTTATTTATTACTTATTGCTGTTCTTCGGCCCTCAATTATGTTATTTATTATTAATGTACTTTAAATTTAAATAAAATCTAACAATGAGCGTAATTTCAAAACAACAATGTTGCATTAAAGTTGGTTTGAAATTGACGCTTATTTAATGTTGTTTGATTATATTTAATGTATTTTATAAGACATAATAGAATATACATTTGTTTATTATTATTTATTGATCTGCTTAGGCTATCAATTGTATAATCTCCTTGAATTAAATTCCAACAGAAATAAGCGAAAGTTGAAATCAACAGTGTTGCATTAAAGTTGTTTAAATACTGATGATTGTTTGATATAGTTTGGTTATATTTAAATTTAGTATTTTATAGGAACTACAAGAAAGTTAATTTAAATGTATCAATTGTATAATGTCCTTTAAATAAATTCCAATAGAAATAAGCAACATTTACAATCAACATACACACATTAAAGTTGGTTGAATATTGACGATTGTTTTATGTAGAATTAAAGTTGGTTGAAGACTGACGATTATTTGACATAGCTTGATAATAATATCTATTGTGCTTTATAGATCTTAATAGAATCTAAAATTATTTATTATTTATTGCTGTTTTAAGACTATCATCCTTTGAACTTAAATAAATGACAAGAAATTTGGGGAAATTTCAAAGCTACATAAGTGTATTAAATTGGGTTGAAATCTGATGATTGTTATTTAGTTAAAAAAAATAAATTAAATTAGAGTAAATTCCAACAGAAATGAGGGAAATTTGAAAGCAACGCAGTTGCATTAAAGTTGTCTGAAGACGATGATTGTTTTATATAGTTTAATGAAATTTAATGTGTGCTATAAGACATCATCAAATGTAAATGTAGTTACAATTTATTGCGTTACTGTTTTATTATTTGTTTTCAGTATATAGCTTTAAGTATCGCATCCAAACACCCTATATGCATGTAGACTCCATCCGAGTTGTGATGCAGCACAAACTAAGCGCAACCCAATGAAGTTCACAAATATACATATGCAGCAGTATTTTAATCACAAGTGTGGTCAGCAACTAAGGCAAACTTTGTGTTTGAATGAGTTCTACAATAAATTAGTTCCAGTTCGCATGCAGCTTATTTGACTAGCGAGCAGCAATTTGTAGCAAACTAGGTCACCCTGTGTGCAGTTTGGAAACTGCAAAAATTATTGAGAAAGTGGTGAGGCACGTGACGCAGCAAATTCAATTTGCAATAAAATGCGCCAAAGGCGGAAGTGAATCGCAGACGCAGGCAACTAAAAGCAGCCACAATAGTTGCATCAAAGCAATTCTCGCACATTACGCATACGTCAAGTGGTACTCAGGCAAGCTGTTGATCGGCAATCGATGGTCTGTCCACCTTGCCGCATTTATCAAGTGTTTCATTGAGTGCTTCCTGGTCCACACCACTGCCGTGCATTGCGTACTTTGTAAGTGTTTTAAGTGCTGTCGATTGCTCACACGATGCACGCACACACAAGCGCAGAGAAATCCCCAAAGAGACGTCGCAGAATTGAGGAATCTCAGTAACTGCGTTATGCAAATGACAAATTGCTACACATTTGCATTCGCAAGCAGCAGGTAAGTGTGCCCGCGACTCGCTCCATTCATAATAAGTCATCCAAAATGCCATTCGAAATATGAATATCAAGCAAAGCGTTTCAGTTCATATTCCTCAGCTGCTGCTGCCTCTGCTGCTGCTGATGATGGCTATGTCAGCGAAAAAAGGTAAAGTAGTGGCTGCTCGACCAGCAGATGCTCTGTAAATGTAGTACTCAGTAGTATTTAGTAGTATTTTTAACGATAGCAAAGTTTGAATGCAAATCAATAAAAACTTGTTAAATGAATAAAGTATTTGTGTCGATGGCAAACATTTAATATTAACAAATCAATAGTTGTTAAATGATTGAAAATACTATTATCTGTGATTACATTATTTACTTATTAAGCAAGTATATAGAATTGTAATGCTGGTCTTAATAACAATATCCAATTTAGACTCTCTTTTCTTTAATTTATATTCAATCAACAATGTGCCTTCCATTTGGCAGCTGTTTGATTGTTTATAGGGTATGGGAGCAGGCGCTGTTCAATTTGCATTCGCATAAAAAACTCTGGGAAATTCGTAGTCACATTCGTACTCGTATTCATATTCGCACTCACACTCGCATTCACATCCGCATTCGCATTCACATAGACGTATAGTATGTTTATGCTCGTGCTCATTTGCCATGCGGCAAATTCGAAATGCGCGTTTTGCATATGTTTCGACCCAACTGAGAGATACGAACACAAATACAAATACAATATTCCATGTATATACAATCTGTGTGGGTCTCGATGCCTTGTGTGTGTGTGTGTGTGTGGGTGTGCGCGTGTGCACACTCCAAGTTATGTCTGGATTACTTTCATGCTGCTGCTCTCCTACTTTGCTGCTGACTGTTGCATACTTTGCGCCGCAAATGTGCAAAAAATTGAAAAGTCCTGGCCCCGGGCACAAACTATAAGCGTGTGTATGTGTGTGTGTGTGTGTGTGTCGTGTGTGTGTGTGTGGGTGGCCCACGTGTGTTTGTGTTATTTGTTATTGTTGATACTGTTGTTTATGTTTGGTTTTAATAAGCGCCGCCGGCAACTTGTGTGCGGTGACGAATGGCCCGATTGGATCGCTCTCCTCTCCCCGCCTCGCCTCGCCTCGCCTGCTTGCCACAAAAGTGTGCACACGGCAAGGCAAGCGCGATAAATCCGTTATGTGTGTTCTGAACTCAAATCTGTTGGCGGGATTTCGTGGTATGCAAATAATTACATTTTTCATCAAATATGGAGAGTCAATTAAAAAGCTAACATTCGTTCGGGGCATGTTAAATATTGCAAATATTTTGGCCTCTTATTTGTTATTACACTCCAGACTCCATAGCGTAATAAACCCAGTAATATGGCGCTGCTACTTTGAATTTAATTTAAACAGTTTTCTATTTTATTCATTTGTTTGCTATCACTCCAAGCATTACAAGCTAAAGCTGTTAAATGATGGTACTAACATTTACTATGGCTTTCGATATTCTAAACCTTGCCGTTTAACTTATAGTAGGCATAATATGTTTAGTTGATTTGATAAAAGTTTTACGAGGTTTCTTTTTTTGGTTTATTGTGTATTATGTCCTATGTGTAATCCATTCTATGCTTTGCTCTTTGCCACATGATTTTGGCATTGAATATAAACTATTCCAATCCAACAATTGTAATGTAATTGTTGTTTTTCTTTAAGCCTTCATTCATCTACCTATAACTAGTTAATTTGTTAAACGTGTATTTTAGATGCTATTTTTTTATTTGCACATTTTTGTCATAGATTTAATAAATTTTATTTTAAAATTTTATATATATGCCTTTATTATTTTTTTATGCGCTTTTATATTTTATATTTAATTAACTCTTCAATCTATCTTTCACTTAAACATATAGTGTGAACATTTTCTATCTGAATATAATAGTTTTTTTTATTTTTATTGATAAAGGCATTCTTATAGCTTAGCATTTTTATTTTATAATTAGATTATTCTTTATATCTTTTACTATCAGTACTATTAATTATAAATATTTGTAATGGAACTTAAGGGCTGCTTTCTCTCTGTGATTGTTGTTAGTACTCATTTGTTTTAGCTGCTTTCAAGCCTTTATATTTGATTTTTAGTTTCATTTATCTTTTACAATTTTTTTTAAACGTTTATTATGAACATTTTCCAATCGAAAAGAATAGTTTTTAGTACTGCTTTTGTTTTAGTGTAATTGAGGTTGTTCTTCTCTTATTATAGTGGCTTTCATAGTTTACATTTTTATCTAACTATATGTTTATTCTATACTTTGCTTTTTCTTAATTTTCTACTATTATGCTGTGCTTTAGCTAAATTTCATTTCCCCGCTTGTGGTTCTTTTTTGCAGTTTTCCTCGTCCATAATTTGAGTTCTCTGTAAATGTTTCGTTACCTGTCTCACTTCTGAGCAGATTGGGCTCATATTTCTTCATTTTACATTGCCTGCGTGTGCCGTTTTTTGCCTGCTTGCTGCACATCAACTCGCAGCGAGACAACACAAATCACTTCCGTTATGCGCACCGGAAATGAGCACTCATATTGCCGGGCTGCGAACGGACAAGCTGCCGAGCTGCCGTCCTTGGTTGCCCATAACATATTTCTGCATGTTCCGCCCGCTCTCCTCCGCCAACACACACGTGTAACTCTTTGCCGCTGCTCTGTTGTGTATTGTGTTAGCTCTGCCTCGAAGTCGGATGTTGGCAATTTCGCAGCGACTTCCGCAGCGCAAGATGAAGGCGAGTTAAGAGTTACTTTTAATTCTCAACATAAGCGCCACGCGTCCGCGGGCCACAATAAAGGCCAACCACGTATGGGGCAGGGCCAGGGACAGGGGCAGGGGCAGGGGAACACGTACAACTCGCTCGCACTTATCAGACGCAGTTTTTGCGCTCATTTCCGTTGAATAATAAATGGCGGGGCCGTCGCGGCAACTCCGGCAATGGCGACGCTGAGACAGCCAAAGGATATAAATGAAATTGATGCTACGCTGCGCGCGCTCCTCCATCCATTTGCACATGCAAATACACGCAGACAGAGACGCGCAAATATATTTGGTACACATGTAGTCGCGCATGTAGAAATATGTTTAAGGATTGCGCCATCGACGATGCCTGTTGTCTGCGTGGCGTGCACTTGTATGCGAGCTTGTCGAATTGATTGGCTGCCGGAACGTGCCGAGCTCAGCTCGCCTCCCCACCACCCACGCTCGACCGTGCCAGCCACCCAGCTAGGCAAATAAATGGCGTCCGCTGCACACGCCGCCGTGTGGGACGCGGAAATGAAAACGAAATTAAACAGAAATTTCACCGAACGTGCTGATGCCGCTGACAGCAGGGACAACAGCGGCTGTGCTGGCAGCCAGTGTTGCCGTCTTGTTGCACGTTGCAGGCGCAATTAAACCAGAAGGAAGCGCACATTGCTTCGGGCCAACCTCGAAGTGAGTGTAATTGCATCTGTATCTGCATCTTTATCTCCGTCTGTATCTGATGCTGCTCTTTGTCCGCATTGGCAGCTCTGTGTGCTCTTCATATTTACCGTTAAGCAGTGCAATGAAGAGTCGCAAACTCGGCGAAGTGAAAACGAAAGAACGAAATCTCATTGTCGAATTATTTTGCGGTTTGCTTGACCCTCAACCTCGCCTCTGTCCACAGCCAGACGGCAGCAGTTTGTTAATCGACCACACCATGTCCTGTCGCAGCCACACAGACCACGATTCTGCTTTCAATTAAACTGCAAGTTGCTCACGATATATTCAATAACTTTACTATTTAAAACGTTACAAATGTAGTAGGTTACTGGTAAAATTAAATACAAGAATAATAAATTAGCTGAAATTGTAACAGTAAAAAATAGTTAAACGAAGAACCATTTAAAGATGTAATTTTTATATATAATATAAAATATGTTGTATACGTAACACTGACATCATAAGAATAATGACATAGTACATTAAAATGAATGTCTATAATTTTCTATTTGTTTTTGCTTTAAATCTCTCAAAAGCATGGTTTATCTTATTTTTAACATAGGTTTATTTAAACTTTCTCACACTTAAAAGAATTTAAAAGCTAAAAGCTTAGTCTTAATTTAGATTTGAGAAGCATATACTTGCATTTAAATTAAAAAATTAAAATTTACATTCTTACAGCAAACAATTAATGTTCTAATCTGAAGATCTCATTCAGCATGTTGTGAATTATCTTCTTTTTTACATCGCTTTGTTTCAACCTTGCTCATAATTTAAAGACTTCAAATATTATATAAAAAGTAAACCAAACATACTGAGAAGCATGCATTACGAAATTCCATCATAGCAATAATAACATAACTTCTATAATTGCTTAAAATTTGTATCCCCGAAGCAAACAAATAATGTTCTCAGCTTAAGTACCTATCACGCATGTTATGAGTTACCCTTTTAAACAGTTTATACTGTAATCATTTTAAAGACTATATAAAACATAAATAAAACTGGCGTCTGAAAACCTCACTTTAATCTATTCCATCACAATCACATAATAAAATAATTCTCCATATTTTCAATTATGCTAATACAACTATGTTGTTTGCGGAACGTTTCGCTGGCTGTCGAACTAATTAAAAACTATTTATGCTTGAAGCAATAGGAAGCTCATCAAAAAAAAAGAAATGCAAATAAATTAAATAGTAATTTGAGCAAACAAAGCGCAGTAGTAAATAAAAGCGCATGATTGATATATTTTTATGAGACATTTGCAGTGCATAAAAATGCAAATTGAATTATTGCAGTCGGCAATTGAGGAGAAATATGATTTGCCTGACGATTTGATTTGAAATTTGATGCGCTGGGCAGTATATAGTAATTAATGTACTGCGGCAAAATGAATACTGTGTGGCGGCAGCTCAAGTTTGTCGCAGCACATAAATAAATGCGATAGCATCTGGCCTTGGCAAACTGTAGTTGTGCACTTAATCGCGACGTGATCATGCATGCAATGAGCTTGTTTTTTGATGCCTCGATTTGCGGCATGCCACGGCACATAGAAAAAAGTTAAGCTCACTAAATTGCCATGAATTGTATTGCACACATTCTCCATTTTATTTTTTTGTGTTAGGGCAGCAATTTTATGTTTGAATTAATTTAATTGGTTTCATTCTTGCTGCGCACAAATCGATATAGTATTATGGCCGGGCATTTTTCATGTTGACGCAACCGCAAAAATGCGGGGCGGCAAACAGAAGAGGTGCAAAAAATTATATAAAGCCAATTAAGCAAAATTTCGCAGTTGCTGTTGACAAATTGTAAAATGCAATTTACAATTCCCGCACAAAAGCGCTATTTATAAATGCGCTCGAATGAAATCGCAATGCAGCTTCTATTTGCCAGTTTATTTCTGGCCATTTGTTATGCAAAATACTCGTAGCTGTGCCGCTGCCGGAAACGCTGTCGTGTAGAGTTAGGTTTTTGTTGCCGCTCCTCGCAGCCATTCACATGCGCCACGCGGCGTATACTTAATTTCAGGCTGCACAGCGGGCGGCGCAGCAAAGCAGGCGGATATCTGCTGGCATCGACTGCTTTCGTTCTCCGTCATTCCTTTAGGTTTGTCGGCAAATCAAAGAGTTGAATTGCTTTGATAAACACCTCACTGACTGCCTCCTGCTGCTCCTGCTGCTCCTGCTGCTGCTGTTGCCTGGGCAAGGACAATGCCCAAAAATGCAAGGTAGGAGAGCAAACGGATGGCACTCGAAGCTATCTAGTAAAACCATTTCTACGCTCTCGCCTGTATGTATAAGCTGCTTTTCCTTTGTCATGCGAAAAGCGTCTGCACATCCTCTGGATACCTCAACGAGTGTGTGCGAGTGTGTATTGAAGGGGGCATGGCTGATGATAAGTCTCCCCCTGCAGTGGCTGCCATGACAGCGTCACCACAAAGAGCTGACGATGCGCAGCCAGAAGTTTCTTTCAAAGGAGTCCTGCCGAGATATTTTTAAAATCAAATATCTTACTTCCAGCGCAGATCTGAGAGGCTGCGAGCTGAAATTAAATACAGCATGCCGCAAAATGTTGTTTATTAATTTTTGTGTGTGCCCCGTTTTCAAGTGTGCTTCCTGCCACTCTTCCACGCACTTTGCCTCATGTTGCTCCTGTATTTATGACTCGTCTCTGTTTTTCCTGCACTTCGTTTTACGACCTGTCGATCATTTCGTTTGTTAATATCTTTTTTCGCTGTCGTAAAACCAAAAGCAACAAAAAAAAAATCCAATCAACTGGCATTTTTATTTTCTGGCTATCAGAAATTGCCTCTCGCTTTGAGTGACATCCAATTGCGGCATGTGCTCTCCTCTCTAATTATGTGCCATTCCGGTTTTCCGCTTCCTCTCCAGCGCAGCTTACCATGATGGACACATTAGGCCAAGCAAAACAGCTCACAGCTCACAGCTAACAGCGTGTGAAAACATCTCTTTTCCCAGTTAGATCGATAAACAATGTAATTTGCTTTGCTTCTCCACAAGACAGAAGAAGGAAATCGACAAAAAACAAAAACTGAAAGCTTCAGTTTAGATTATTATTCGAGATAAATAGTTGGATTGATCTCAGTGTGCAGGCAATAACTACATAATTATTTGAATTTGAATTCGATTCAAAATTTCGAAACATATAACTCAAAGTTATATTATTATAAACGAAATGCAAGTTTCTTTTGTACTTTGCAAGACAAAGGAAGTTAATTGATATTGAGAAGTAAAAACTTTAGTTGAGATTTGAGGTAAGATAAATTTTAGGTAAATGTCAGTGTGTAGGATAAAATCAAATATTTTCAATTTGGCATTTAATCTTTCATACATTATTGAAAATGTAATATGTATAAGTTTAAAACATATTTCAGTTAGCGGTTTAGCTTCTTTAGTTAGTAATAATTATAAATTAAAATTGGGTAGGTAGAGGGCAGTACGAGGTTTATAACATTTTTCAGATAAACACTTAACGTGATTTTGCATCGCGTCGTTCTCCATTACCAAATTTACTGAATCTGGCGTTTGAAAATATGATTTAGTTCATCTTTTCATCTGTTATTTTCATTGTCGCTGTCGGCAATGCTTGAATCCTTGAGGCCAAAACTTCAAAGCAAAGCCAGCACTTTGTCTGCGTTAAAGTCTTGACGCAGTTAAATTCAAAATGATTTTAATTAGATGTCATTTCATCTTCAATTCAATTCAATTCAATTCAATGCGCCGTCGTTGGGCCGCAGACCGCAGCAGAGAGCGTTCTGCGAACCACTCAAAAGCTACACACATTCGCTCGCACCTCTGCTCTTTGGTGTCTCACATGTCCTCGCTGCAGACACCGCCGAGAAAAGGAAGGGGTCGATGGTGGGCTAGCTAATAATGGGCATTCGGTTTAAGTGTCTCGGATGAGACACCGCAGGCACATTGAACTGGGGGCCAGGCACAATATCTGCGAGGATTTAGGCGGCTAATGGATCAGACGAGGTCGTGTGCTTGTCCTGCTTTGGCCTGTACAGTGAGCACACACATAAGGCGAAAACGCGCCACTGATTTTGTTTTGATTAATTAGCAAACTATGCGCTCGACTGGGCAGCCGACGATGGCAACGGGCCAAAGGGCCAGCAGACAAAGCACGAGTTAATTGTCTTGGCCGAGCAGAGATCGATTAACAACAACATGGCGTGTACTATCCTCCCCCTCCCTTCCCCCTACGCGCTTCTAGTTCAGCAACTAATTATTGGTCGATGTTTAACGCATTAAATTTAATGGACTAAACGAATCGTAGGAATTTGCCGTTAGAAATCACTTTAAGCACGGAACTCACTTAAAGACTTGCCCCAATTTGAGTTAAAGCCCTAATTGGCTAAGCACTGGCAGATACTTTGAGAGGACCATAAAAGGAAAAAGGACACCCACTGAGCCGGACAACTACTTCTTGCTTTGCATACCAATTGCAAATCAAGAAACGGCCATCGGCCCGAAAAACATGTCCTTTATCGAAATTGAAATTTATGCTCGACGGGAGCTGCTCGGCACATGCAGTGCAACAGTTGATAGTCTTGATGGACTTTAAGCTGCCTGGCAACGCGACCTTGTTATCATAATCGAGTTATTGTGCCTATCACGCAGCCAGTCAAGTGTAAACATTTTAATATGCGCAATAATGGCGAAAACTGCTGCTGCCTTTTGCTTCTCGCTTTTATTTTCTTTAGGCGGCAGGCGCTGTGCTGTGTGCTTCATCTTCTGTTTGAATTGCTTTCAATTTCAATTTCATTTCCGCTCAAATAATTTTTGAGAATTTTTGTTTTTTTCCATTTCATCCATACTTGCAACGCGTTGGAGAGTCGCTCCTGTGCCGCGTGCCTGCTACAATTAACCCAAATGCGAGCGAGCGAGCATATTTCCAAATGATAATTTCCCCCACTGCGGCACACAAGTGGAGCGGGGAATGGGGAATTGACGTGGCAACAAGCAGCTCAATTGGCATAAATGTGGAATAGTTGAGCTGTAAAAATGTGAATACTTTAAGCTCTCGATTGCCGCTAGACATAAGGCTTAATGCAGTGGAAAATTTCGATTGCACTGCCCCGAATATTAAATGAAATAAAAGTAGTTGAGGAGCTAAGCCGACGTTGTCAGAGTTTGCGAAAAAACGAAACAAAAACTTTTTACTTTTTGCTGGGTATTATCCCATCGACATTCAACTATATTGACTGCATGATTAGCAAGTGCAATTTAAAGCTTAACTTTCCGTCAAATGGAATTTTAAAACTGCACTAAATCATTAATTTAAATGATTGACATTAAATTAATTAGCTTCTGTCAGATTGCGGCTTTAGTAAAATCTTTGAATACGCTACTACTCTGCCTCGACTTTGCTGGGAATTTTATTAGCGCGAGCTGAGGCTAAGCTGCGCATTTAAAAGTAACTGTCGAATTAGATTACAAGTTTTCCATTAGACTGGCGCGCACTTTCAAGGACACTGACAATGCCATTCATCATAGCACGCTGCCGACTTGTGGCATGTCTTGCAGCGAATGTCGTCTAAGTTTCCGCTGGTTAATTAGACGACACGCGGCAGTCAGACGACGACGACGCAGACGATGATGTCACGCCACACCTGCACGCCCATTTAATCCGCAACTGCGACGACGACGACTTGGATTTTGGACTGGCTGGCAAGTTTTCGCTTTTACTTTCTTTTTTTTTTGTTTTTGGCAGCACGGCAGGTGGCAAGTAGCTGTTGCTTTTTTCGGGGGGCTTTTCCGTCATTTTATTGCCAGTTCAGCGAACCCTTGAAACGGTGCGAAAAAGCGAATCAAAGTTGAATCGAGTGATAAGGTAAGTGAACTAACTCGACTAACTAACGGGGGGCTTTTCCCGTTTAATGATCTTGGAGTGCGTCGTCCGCACGTGTCTGACCGCTGGCCATCAATCAGGGCGACAGGTAAACGACTGTGAAGGTCGTGCTGTAAAGCGGGGCAATAATCAATCAAAGGCGTAGCACACGCCACAACTCTCTCGCTCTAGCTGGGGGGATCCATTGGTGCTTCACACATGCCACAGAATTCAATCAATTGATGTGCCCTATACAAGCAATTTTGAAATTCATATCAAACCCCTGCTGCCAAATTGAATTTCAAGCGTATTTTTGGGCGGTGGGATGAATGGGAAACGAACTGATAAATTGAAAGCCATAGAAAATGATACGCAATATAAACAGTAAATAGCTAAAATTTTCTATGGATTTGCATATGAAAGCCACAAAAGGAAAAGCCAGCCAGCCAGTGAGACTGTCAGCCAGTGAGGCAGTCAGCCAAATGAATTGTAACCAAATTTCAATAATAGACAACAACAAGTTTCCGCTTCAAGTTGCACACGAGCTGATTGAAACTTGCCAGCCAAAGACAAACAAATCACAAAGCAAATGCCGAGCACTAAGTAAAGAATGTGAACGTATCGATATTGAAATTGTCGGTGTAATATGTCAAAGTTGCCGGAGAATCGCATTAATATTACTGACGGAAACACAATTAAGTGCAATAAAAAGCCAATTAACATTAGATTAAAGCGCTGCTCTTTTTATACCATGTACCTATAGGTACAAAAGTATATTAAGTTCGATTGAATGTATGTAACAGGTTGAAGGAGATATCGCAGACCATATGTTGTCTGTCCGTCCGTCCGTCTGTCCGTCTGTCCGTATGAACACCTAGATCTCACAGATGGTAAGAACTAGAGTAACCAAACTTTGGAATTAGATGTAATATGCAACTACGCAGATCAAGTTTATGTTTTTTTTCCTCCCCCGCCCTTCCCGTTGCCCACAAACTACTCTGGAATCCTTTGAGCTAGAAAGTTAATTTAAAGTGCAAAATGTAGATATCATATAAACCGAAATCCAAATCGTATAAAATCTAGCTTTGGCATAAGCGAAAGAAGTTTGACATACGCAAAGCAAGGGCAAGCGGTGAGCGCAACAACATCAACAACAAGCATTCGTGTTCTAGCATATTCGTACGCATGCATACACACATACAGGTTTGCTTGTATGTGTGCGTGTGCATGCGTATTCCAACAACAGAACTGAACTGCTGCTTTCCTATAAAATGATGTGAATGTCGTTTGATGTGATTTCTTTTAAATTGGCTGTACTTAAGTATTCGCTGTTTCATGTATTATTATTTTAAGTGGACGTAAATTAGGACGACCACAAGTTTACATATGTTTGATGTAAACTTTATTTTGTCAAATGGTACGTGGTATATTACAGTCGGGCTAGCTCGACTGTAGCCGTTCTCACTTGTTTTCAGTTGAGATTCACAGTTTGCATGGGCTGAACAACTAACAAATTTTGTATGGTATTTTGTAGTAAAGCGATAAGCGATAAGTTCAATTTTATTTAATTCGAGAATGCATGGACGGTTTAACGTTTACTCACAGAGCCAACAGTTCCACTTTGGACACAGTTTGATAGCATTAATCAAGTTTAAGTAGCTGCAGAATGCTTCACAAGTGTAAAATGAATGAAGAAAATGAAAGAAAGTAAAGTAAACTGGTGGCCAAAGAAGTCGCTCAATCGCTCACTCGCGGACGTATCATCATCTTCACAGAGCTCAACGCCTTGTAGCCCTTCCAGTTGTACCACCAGATGGACCTCTCGCTATCTATTTGCGTGCTAAAGTATATGCCAAACAGATTGCTGCGCAGAATACCAGAAGAGTGCAGGTCATATTCCGCTTCCTTTGCAGTCGATTAGCAATTGCTAGCTTACCTATTAGCATACCAGGCGTACCATCCGGCACCTCCATAGTAGTCGGCACAATTTCCATCAGGCCAATCATCATTATCCCGATCGATGGTTGTGAATTTTTCGCCAAGATTGTATTGCAGAGCATTGCCTGCGGTGCCCGTGTAGGAGCCCAGCGACTTCAGGTTATAATCGTCCTTCTTGCTGCCAATGATAAAATTGTTGTAGTTGGCATCACGAACGTTGTCGTAAAAGTCCATGAGTTCGATGCGCAACTCGTAGCGCTCTGACGTCGTCATCTGGTGCAATGCTTCCAATCCTATAAAGAACTCCTCCTCCAGATCACCAAAGCCCTCGGTGTAGTTACTCCAGCCTATGTTGAAATCTTCCGTACCATCGAACCGTTGCAGTACCACTGTCCAGTCTTCTTCGCACAGCACGTTGAGATCGCCAACATTGGGCACGTTTATCTTTAAAAGCCCCTTCGGTTCGTCATATCCAAGACAACTGGTAGGTAACTCGTCAAGCGGCTGTGTCGCGTTCGAATCGTTTCGTTTTGCTGCCAACCTCTTATGGAACGGAAGCACAATGGTTGGTTCTGCTTCACAAGATTTTTGCGTAAGCTCCTCGACCAACAACTCTCTTTCATCGCTCTTGCTAACGTACTGCTTCGACGCTATTAATTTCTGCATTGACAAAATGTAGTCATCCTTAAATTTGATCCGATTGACATAGTTATTTTTGATTTCCGTCGCCTTCTCTATGTTTCTCAGAATGGGCTTCATCAGTTTGAAACAATCCAGGTGGCATGCTTCACTCGAATCCATGATTTCCTACAATAGCCAACAAAAGTATTCGATGAAATGCTTGAATCCACTGCGTTTTCACAATGCTCACGTCACTGTCAGAATTTACTGTCACAGCCCCGAGGAGCAGCAACAGCATGGAGCAAGTCACGCAGATAATTCGCATCCTAATTCACAGTTGCACCTCGTTCTCGTCGCGGGTTTGAAAGTAAACTAAACCAAAGCCTCCACAGGCCGCTGCATATAATGAATTTTATTTCAGACTTCCACTCTTATCGCCAATTATTTACATAACACACGTTTCCTTTGTTCACGCTCGATCGCTTAATATACAACGAACGTGATTGGATCCGCATTGGAGAACTGGGGAAAGAACCGAAGTCGAAATTCTCATCAATCGCTGAGCACTCGTTTGTTTGCATTGAAATTGTCGATTTTGCAAATTGTTCATTGGTTGATCATTTGCTTGTATATGACGCACACTTATGCGATATTCAGTTAAATCAATCTGACAGATCTCCATAGAACACAGCGTCGCAATATGAACATCCGTATAAACACCTAGATCTCAGAGATGGTACGAGCTAGAGTAACCGAACTTTGGATTTAATATAATATGCAAATACGCAGATCAAGTTTATGTTTTTTTTCCTCCACCGCCCTTCCCCTTGCCCACAAATCGCAAGCTACTCTGGAATCCATTGAGCTAGATATTTATCATATTAACCGAAATCCAAAATATGGTTCAAATCGGATAAAATCTAGCTTTGGTATAAGCAAAAGAAGTTTGACAGACAGACTGTTGCTTTTACAATGAAATTATATGAATGTCATTTGGTGTGATCTCTTGTGATGTTTGATGTTAATTTTATTTTGTCAATTGGTACATGGTATATTACAGTCGGGCTAGCTCGACTGTAGCTGTTCTCACTTGTTTTATTTGGGGAAACGTCATAAATCAGAGCTCGTCATAATTCAATTGTGCGACAGTAAAAGCATTTAGCATAGCGTAAAGACATTTCGAATGCATATAAAAGAATATAGTGAGCAGTAGGAGCTGTTCACAGTTCGTCGCATTAACCTTACAGTCATGTCATTCATACTATTCATATCGCACAAATCGAATATCACGGCCGTAAAACAAGGCCTTAAAGACCGTGGCATAAAATGAAACGATGGAGCGACAACAGAAATCTCGAGGCCCTCAGCCAATTTGGTGACCACCAAAGGACCATCAACTTGAATTTGGAGCGCAAAAAGAGAACGAAAAAAATGGAAAAAAAAATGGAAAAAATGAAAAAGATAAACCCACTTTATGAATGAATTTTTTATGCGACGCGTCGTCGCCGTCTCCGTCGTTCATTTGCTCGTTGTCTCCCACGACGTGGTCCTGGAGGTCCTTTGGTGGCAGTCGCCCCGCCAGTTAGCCCGCCAGCATTTGAATTAGGCGTTAAAGGCGCTCTAATTCAAGTCAGACACCCAAAGGAGTAGTTAGCATTAGATAAACGGCGCTTAGAAGACGCGACCGAGCGACCAAATCTATTGTGTCTGCCACAAACGCTGCCACGCCTCCGCTCTGCAAACTCACCGCGGAGTTTGGCGTCGCCAATGACCGGCAACCTTGAAACGCCGCCGCGCCAATGAGTGTAAATCAAAGGGAGCAGCGCAGTGATTGCAAACCTCGTCGGCATTAGAATTAACTGCGTGCAACTGATACAAAGCAGCCAAAAGCAGTGCTTAAAGAACTCAAAGTGTGCCAAAGGATGTGGCCTCTAATCCTTTGACAAATGCTTTAATCTCTGCTGCGTATACAAGCCCTAAGCCGTTTAAGTTCAATCGCTGTGCTTGCTATGCTTTTCAATTTATTTGAATCAACACGACCACTTTTCGGGGCCATATTGGGCTGACAGGCTGTTGATGTTGAGTGACCTGCCGCTTAACCTGGCCGTAAATGAAGCAATAAAATAAATAGACAACTTTTGCGTGACATTCATACAAATGCTCGCAATCAAAACGGGACTTGCGGGACTCATTCAAATTTCCTTCGGAACGTTGTAAATGCGCTTAGCCACGCTTAAAGAGACATATGGGGCTGAGGAGAAAGTATTTTTCCTTTGACTGGAGCCACTTTAACAACGCTAGTTAACAAATGTTCATGCTATACCATAAACACTTCTTCTGATATCTCTTTTAATTTCAGTTTGTCATAGACTAATACTATTTTTCGGATTTTCACGATACTTTCTAGAGTAATTGCAGGGCCATAACTACGTTCAGCGTCTTCAGTGTCCAAACAACCATTTTTAAGCCCATTATACCAGACTTTGATGGTTGATTTTGTTGGACAAGATTCCGGGTAATGCTTCTCAATACAAGTTCTCATTTCAATCATATTTTGTCCACCTAAATAACAGTGCTTAAGCAGGTGGTCATGAAACTCTTTACTTACCATATTCAAAACAAAGCCCAAAGGTGTGTTACTTTGGCATTTATAATTAAAAAAACAAGTGGTTATGATAATCGACACTATTTATAAAAATATTGATTATTTTTCCATGACTTATTGACCGGCTTGTTGTGTACCAATCGCATAGCTTTTGTTTGTTTCAATTGTGAGCTTTAGAGCGTCAAAGATGGAGGTAGTGAAGGATGAAATTCGCCACATTTACATTTATTAACATTATTGCTTGAAAGGCAAAATCGCATCGTAGGCAATCAACAAAATTTCTGATGTTTAAGGGGCCGATTCCCTTGCGATTCGCGTAGTAGAAGTTGCACCCTACTTTGGTAGGGTAGTGGAAATTATCCAGGTCTATCGACGTATGAGTACTTATTCTATAGCCCAGCAACTAAGATAAACTTTTTTGCATACTTAAATTCATTGCTATGCCCACGTGCTCTCGTTCTACTTACTCTCTGTCTGCAGTGAGCGTTTGTTAAATGAATAATATTGATACTAAATGAAAAGTTGTGGCCGCAAAAGTTTTGGCTCGTTGCGAAAGTCAACTTTTGCAGAAATCCAATGCAAATATAAACAAAAACCTTGCAAATTTTCGGTCTGAATTCGGCGAATGCGAAAAAGGCCGGAAAGATGGCTCAATGGTGCTGCCAAGGCAGCTGTTGCCAGGGTCAAGCGAGCGGGCATTGATGTTGAGGTTCGTTTGAGGGTTGTAGTACGGTTTCATGGCAAATGTAGTTCACTCTCCCGACGCAATAAAAGTGACGCCTTGCTCGTTCTGCTGTTTGTCAACTACTGACTTTATTTTTATGTTTCTTCATGTTTCTTATTCTAGGTGTTTGTATGTACATGAGTGTGTGTGTTTCTTTAACTTATGTGTGTATGTATCTAACAGAGTGAGCGCTTATTACATGTTAATTATGTGTAGCTTATGTCTATGTTAAATATGTACATATGTATATCCTATATTCTATGTTATCTACTACAATTCGGCCTATCCTGACTGGAGGGCTCCGAACTCCTTCAGCCTTGCGATATATCCTCATCTAAACATTCTTCTTTTCTTTTGGTAGTTCCCAGCCACGGTTTCATGTTTGCAACTGCCCATACTCCTTTATAAGGTACTCGCGATTGTTGAAAACCGTCCACATCCTCCACGACATACCTATCGTTCCTCAATACTTTACTGATCTTGTATGGCCCTTTAAACTTCGGTATTAATTTCTTAGAAGTTCCTATATGAGAGTCGAAGTTTTTGATCATTATCAAGTCTCCATCCTCATACTTGTGGGCCTGCTTCCGTTTCATATCAACCGATTTCTTATTGTATTCTTGTGCTCTTTCTTGATTGTTTTTTGCGTTTACCCTAATAACATCTATATTTCTATCCTCCTGTACATTTGTGAGTTCTTTGAGTTCCTCACTTAACTCATCTATGGCTTTCCCTCTTTGTGACATTCCGAATAATAACCTACTAGGGTGTTGATTAACAGTCCTTTGCTTGGTATTATTTAACGTATACTCAACACTCTCTAATACAGTATCCCAATGTTTTCCTTTTTCTGTATCCACTAGTTTAGCGATCATTGGCCCTAACACTCTGTTTACCCGTTCGACCTGACCATTCGCTTGAGGAGAGCCTGTTGCTATTTTAACGTGTCTAACTTCATTCTCTTTCAAAAATTCCTCAAAATCATTTGCTGTAAAAGAGGTACCCCTATCGGACACGACGACCTTCGGCCTACTGTACGCACGAAAATAATCTTTAAGTGCTTTAATTACCTCTGCAGTTTTTGTTGTCTTCGTCGCATACAACCTGACAAATTTTGTGAATGCATCGATTATCACTAGTATATGTTTGTTAGGTGTGCCTTTATCTACTGGCCCAAAATGATCAATGTGTACTACTTCGAACGGTGCAGCCTCCTTCGGAATATTGTGTAAGAATCCCTCTTCTTTCCCATTTTTTGCTGAGTACGCAATGCATTTTAAACAATTTTCTATATGGTTCCTTGCTCTTTCCTTTATCTTGGGGAACCAATAACTTTTCTGAATAACTTCTGTCATTTTGTCTACTCCCACATGACCCAATTCGTCATGATATTTGTAAAGGACATGGTTTTCCATTTCTTCGGGCACCACAAATAAAAGGTTTCCGTTTCCTCTTTTCCTAAACACCACTCCATTTCTCATTTCATAGCTTTTACTTTCTGTCTTCTCCAACCCTTTTTTCAAGTTTATTATTTTCATATCTTTGTTTTGGCAAATAATTAGATTGTCTTCGAACGTATTTGTATCTAGCATCAAGATTTGTCCCACTCTGCTCAAAGCATCTACATGTTGCATCCTGGTTCCTGGCCTATGTTCCACCGTAAAGCTATAGCTTTGTAACTCTAAAATCCACCTATCTATTGCTGGACTTAATGATTTTTTATTAAATGCTAACGTCAACGAGTTACAGTCGGTTACAAGCTTGAAGTGAATGCCCTGCAAATAAATTCTAAATCGCTGCAGTGCATATACTATGGCTAACATTTCCAGCTTAAAACTCTCATACCTAGACTCTACTTCGGTGGTTCTTTTCGAGAAAAAGAAAATAGGGTGCATCTTCCCATCAGACTTCCTTTGCATTAATATTGCCCCAAACCCCAACGCACTAGCATCGCAATGAAGTTCTGTCTCATCACTAGGGTTATAGAGTGCCAAGACTGGTTTCTCCAATAAAATATCCTTTAATAGCTCAAAACATTCTAACTCTTGTGTCCCAAACTTAAATTCTCTGTCCTTTTTCACCAAATCATACAGAGGCTTAGCTTTCGTTGAAAAATCTTTAACGAATCTTCTAAAATATGAGCAGAGTCCTAAGAAACTTTGGACATCTTTGACTTTTTTCGGGATGGGGAAATCTTTCACCGCTTGAATTCCTCTATCATCTGGTTTAATATCATCTCCTGACACTATGTACCCTAAATACTTAATATTTTTTTGCAGGAACTCACATTTATCTAGCCTTAATTCGAGTCTGTTTGCTACTAGCCGTTTGAATACTTCTTTCAACACCTCTATATGACTTTCACTATCATTTGTTGCTACTAGAATATCATCCATGTAGACTAGTACTTTATCTTCCCTAATCATGTCCGAAAATATTTTATTCACGAACCTTTGAAAAACTGCAGGTGCATTCTTCAGACCGAACGGCATTCTAGTCCATTCAAACTGTCCCAATGGTGTTGTGAAAGAGGTATATTTCACTGACTCTTCACTCACAAACACATGAAAATAGCCATTCTTTAAATCTAGCTTACTGAAAAATTGTTTTCCTGATAATTTGTCAATAAGATCATCTATTAACGGTGTTGGGTAGTTGTCTTTTAGCATGCTTTTATTAAGTGTACGGTAATCCACACACATTCTTAACTCTCCCGTCTTTTTTTTAACTAAAACTATCGCCGATGCATATTCTGACTCGCTCTCCCTTATGTAACCCTTTTCTAAATACTCATCCAACAATTTTTGTACTTGTTCCTTTTCTGCGTACGATAATCTTCTAGGTGGATAGTGAAACGGTTTGACATCTTCAAAATTAAGTTTCATCTCACATCTTACAGTAGGTCTGTCTGGCATCTCTGCTAAATAATAGTTGTTTTCAAAAATTTTGTTCAACTGTGTTTTCAAATTTTCATTACAACCTTCACCCACCTTCAAAGTATACGATTCATTTTCTTTTGGATATTCTATTGGTAGTACACTAAAATTCCGTCTAATCTTCTCATTAATTTGTTCGACCGTTTCATCACTAATTTCTTCGGGATTTATCTCCCTCACTTGATGGTTAGTTTCTTCACTCATTTGTGCACTCTTTCTTTCACCCATTTGTTCTCCTATTTGTTCACTCATTTGCACACTCATTTGTTCAGTTATCTGGCCTCCTATTCGCTTACTCATTTTTTCACTCATTTGTTCTTCTGTTTGTTCACTAATTATCTCACTCATCTGACTTCCTTTTTCTTCACTCATTTTGTTTGCATCTCTTATTCCTCCACGATACACGTTTTTCTGCTTAAATTCTTCGACTTCCTTTTCCCTTTGCGCATTCATTTCGCCGTGACTGGTACCTTTATCTGGAAACAACTCTGACACAAGCTTAAATTTACATAGATTCATAAAATTTCTTCCAAGTACTGCCTCAAACCTCATCGACTCGTCCGGCACCAAAAACATTTTAAAATTGTATCTTTCTCCATTAATTAACACATAACAATTTAATTTTTTGAAAGTAAACAGTTTAATATTATATAAACCAAAATAACATATTTCATTTTTAACTGCTTCACAATTACATTGTCTTGGATTGTTTAAATTAAAATCGCATTCCGCATTGCATTTGAACTTCATATAGATTTCTTCTTCTAAGTTGTTCTTCAGATTATTTTTAAGGCAAGTTATTGTTAAAAAACTTATTGGGCTTCCCGAGTCGATGAGGCATTCTGTAACAAACTTAGTCTTATTATCTTCTAAAAAATTTAAATGAAAAGGTCTTACATATTTATTGACATCGCTGTTTTTCTTCTGGGTGCATGTCAATACTTGATGCTCCATGCTTCCGCAACCGTAACAAGCTCCTCGCTCTCTTTTAGGTTTTCGGCATTCGGCTGCAAAATGACCCAGCGAATTGCAGTTGAAGCACCTCACTGCTAGCTTCTTTTCACTCCTGTTTGCTGGTACCTGGGTGGATGTTTTTATTTTTAGCTCCATTTTTTCAAACGCTTCCAGCACATGCGACGTCTCCTTGTACCGATGCATGTACGCCTGGTACCGCAAATTCTCATCCGGAATACCTTCGATTAAATGATCGATGAGTTCATCTTTATCCAATTGTAATTTGGACGCCAACAGTAACTTCTGATTGTAGTAGGTTGCGAAGTTTTCTCCTGGTACCCACTTACGTTGCTCGAGGTCACGACGCAAACCCAATTTGCTCTTGTGGCCATCAAACGATTTGGTTAACTCCATCAGCACTGTGTCTATCGGTTCATTAATGTTGTTCTTATTCGCAAAGAGCCACTGCTGAGCACCGTCTTTAAGTTTTGACATCAACAGCATACGGACTAAGCTGTCGCTCAGCTTGTACATGCTTGTCACCATTTGGAATTGAGCCACCCAAGAGTTTGCTGGTGACTTACCATCATACGTTGGTAGCATTTCCTTGACCATGTTCATCACCATGCTGTTAGGTTCATTGCAGCTGCTCGTAGCATTTGTTTGGCCAACGGATGGGACTCCCCTTTGTTTGAGCGCTTCATTTTCTATCCGTAGAGCCTGCACTTGTCTCTGCAACATGGTTATGCTTTCGTAATCGATGCTTGCACTAGCGTTGTCCACTTTATCTTTAACGGCCTCGATTACTGCATTGCTCAACACTTGGCCGTTCTTGGTATCGACATTGTTCGCGCTGTTCTCTGTTTCGCTGGCAATTTGAACGCCGTTATTTTCGCCGTCTGTTTTCTCGCTGTTTCTGGAATGTGCTGCGGCGTCTGGGCTGTTGGCGCCATTTCTTATGAACGCGACGTTTGCATATGTGTCGTCTCTCTTTGCAGTACTTTCCCCGGCGTCCCTCCACACATCAGCGTTGACTGCACTAACGTTAGGTGCCTTTCCACGTACAGCCACTGGGATTTCACTTAAACGGGCCACCAGAACGGCTTTGCTTCCGACTGTATTAAATCCCAGTTGCCTTAGCCATTCTTTTAATTCCGCTACGGAATATTTATTGGCGTCGACCACTTCCATTTTTATATATGTATTTAATTTGATGGCGAATGGTGAGAAAAAAAAAAATCGGTAACTATTTATTCTCGCGAATTGATCCCACTTCTGAGTTTGTAGTTCACTCTCCCGACGCAATAAAAGTGACGCCTTGCTCGTTCTGCTGTTTGTCAACTACTGACTTTATTTTTATGTTTCTTCATGTTTCTTATTCTAGGTGTTTGTATGTACATGAGTGTGTGTGTTTCTTTAACTTATGTGTGTATGTATCTAACAGAGTGAGCGCTTATTACATGTTAATTATGTGTAGCTTATGTCTATGTTAAATATGTACATATGTATATCCTATATTCTATGTTATCTACTACACAAATAACAAATAAAATTAATTAAGAGTCCAAATTAAATTAGAAACGGATGCTTTTAACGACTGTCAATAAAACGCTTTTCACTGCACACAAATACACTCGCATTGTGGCTTTTCGCAAACAATTTTTGGTGAATGAACTTTAACTTTGAGGGTTCGCCTTTTTTTGGCGCGTGTTTGCGGCTTTGCCGCACAATTCAACCCACCCACCGACTCCATTAGACGAGGGGCTCTCAATTCTAATTGCAGCAGCGAATCCAACTCATTTAATTGCCATTAAAAAGATGGGCATACTTTTAGGCGCGCAAATTGCTAATACATCGCACACAATTCGCAATTATTGGATATTGCGGCCATAGACAAAAGGTTGCCTCGGCAGCCGCCAATATGGCCGAGGGCCAACCCCAGCCAGCCCGGCTAGTAACGTGGCCCAATTGCGCTCGGCTGGCAATTAAAGCGCGCCGCACAAATGGAAAAACAATGTACTACCGGAGCTGCCGGCCATACATATGAGCCAGGCAAACACCATTGTGGCAGGCCGCAAGCGTTTCATTTGCATTATGAATGTGGCGATGGCACAGGAAAAGCAATACAATAAAATTTAATAACGAAAGTTTGCTGCTCTTTAGCTGTGCTGTCTAAGCGCGCAGTCGACGTGGGTGAGTGGAGTGCATTGAACTAGTTCCGATTCACGGTCCAGTTCCTCTTTGGCGACTGCAGCCATAAATCAACTTGCAGTTAGTGAACGTCTTGGAATATGTCTGTTCGCAAGTTGTTCCACCCATTGTTAGATTTATGCGTCGGCAAGCGAAACAAAAAGAAGCACAGAAGAAAAGTCGAAAAATATGAAAATACCAGAGAGCGAACATATTGAAATTCTCAGACAGACCAATTGTCAAATTACAAGCAAACTTCGGCACAGACAAAACGGTCAACAAACTACACAAGTAGAACTACAACAGCGGGGGCGAAATAAATTGGCAGCGTTATTGGTTTGTGGTATTGCGATTACACACGCAAAATATTTTAATTGCGCATACGCCAGGGGGGACGGCCGTTAAGCAAATGTGTCAAAGGCTGAAGCGAAGCGAGCGAACGATAAAAACGTTTTGGCGGCAATTTATTTATGTCGACTTCGATTTGTTTTATTTGCCTTTTATTGGCCCGCTCCCCAAAGCCGAAAAGCAAGAGGGAAAACGAATGCTGAAGCGTTGAGCAACGCCTTGGCTTAAACACGTTCCACGTCAGAGCTCGATATGCGATTTGAACACGCACCATTTGCCAGCTAAAGTCAACACTGAGTTGGGGTACGACAAATTTATAGGCAGCGCAGGCCTTTAGGCCATGTCGGCTTATCCTTATCGCCCCCGCTATATACATATATACGATGTGTGTATGAATTTAAAAACATTGGGCTGCCTTACGTGTTTCCACATAAATGAAATTCAATTAGAATGGGGCGAGCAAATGTCAAGGTGAAGCTGATTATGTGTGCATGTTATTGTTGGTCATGTCACAAGCACAGCCAGCAATTGCAAGAAGTTACAGGCGTCAAGTCGCTAGACTGCCAACAGCTGATGCTTTTGGCGGCTTTTCCAGTCGCACAGCAGCTGGAACGTTAACAGCGAGCCTTCGGACTGCGAGAGCAACAGCGCAAGAGAGGCACACCGAGAGAGAGAGAGAGCGAGCGCTGTTAACGACAGCGCACTGTTGAGTTAACAGCAGCTGTTAGTTGGTCAATGGACCGCAGCTTGCGGCTCGGAAGCAGCGTGGCTAGCTAAACATGATTGACATGTAATTTATCAGCAACTCCGCGCTTTCATTAAGTTTTTATCACGCTTCTCTCTTCTGCAGCACCAACTGACGGACACGGCGAGTCGCATTGACAGCTCGACACCCTGGACGACAGCCTAAGAACAACACAACACGCCCACTCAGGTGTGTTGGAAGCGTAGGACGGCTTGGGAATTGAAATTCCAACGCTTCGCTTCACTTCGCTTGGCTTAGCCCGGCTTAGATCTTGGCCACGCCCAGCACAGCCAGCGGCATGTGGCAGCAGGCAGCAGGCAGCATACAGATAAGTAGTCTAGCAAAAATCTTATCAGATTTCATTTAGATTGCTTTCATGCCCCACCGCCGCACCAAGCTAAGCAATTTGTGGGTATTTTTTGCATATGCTTAGCTGAGATGTCGTCTTGTTTTGCGAGGGCAGGGAGCGGGGAAACTTGTTAAAGCCCAACTGAGCGACACGAGTTGACATGTTTGACAGGCTGCCGCTGCTGTGCATTATTGAAAAGGGTTGAAAGCGCCTTAACTGATTAGTCCCTCGCCAATTGAGGTCTCAGCTCAGCGACAATCAAATTGACAGCTTGAACACATGTATAAAGCACAGGACAAGGGACTCGATTACGCGATTAGACGGACTTGACTCTCGATTCTTGATTTCTGATTGTTAATATCGCTGCATTAAGCATTACTCACTCAACAGTTGCAGGTGCCTAATTGATATTTATAATCAAGGCTTACTGGGGTATTATGCACATAATATGAGATGCAAGCAAAGCGTTGAATGTCAGCAGAAGAATGAGTAAAGTCTTACGGAGACTTACCTGAGCATAGCACAGAGACTTACAAGAGCAATGCAAATAAGAAATAAATAATTAATCTACGTTGAGTTGAGTGCTGTCAGCAGTAGGTGAAGCGTTGAGCTGAGCCCTGTAAGGAGATTCCCTTTAATTAATAGCACACGTAACAAGAAAAACCATTCAATTTGCAATCCTGATGAGTATCAAATAAAAATCCGAAAATAAACACAGATTTAAATTAATAAAAGGAAATCTGCTCCCTTCGAACTGCTTAGACCCCATCTTAATGCATAACAACCGTTTTCTGTGGAAAAATGTGGATTTTATTGATTGAAAAGTTAAAAGGAGTGCAAGCTGCTGTCATTGACATTCTTCGTTTGATGATTCGAGAATAGAGTGCTTTAACACGTTAGCTTTTCGTTATTTGGCGGATTAAAAGCACGAAATTAAAAAGAAGAAGGAGATCAGGGAAAAGACTGGCACATTAACATCTTCTTTACTTTTCACGGCATACTCTTTAACTTTTCGTAATTTTACACATTTAAAAATCTTGGTTTATCGTTGACACTATTCATTTGATGCTTCATGTGTCGACTTCTCTTTTGTACTTCAGGAAAAAGACTTTGTCAAGTTTCTGTTGTAGAAATTGTTATTTTTATGAATTGTATGTCGCGTTGTTTTCCCTACTTTTCAGTGCTAAAACCATGTCACATTAAATTTTCGTTATTTAGTCAATTAAAAATCATAATTTTCGAATCGCTCATTCGATGATCCGAGTGAAGAGTTTCTTCGCTACTGTTCTTGACAAAGATTTCGTCAAGCTCTTATTGTAGAGATTATTCTTTTGTTGATTGGATTTTAGAGTTCCCTTCTATACTTTTAAGAAAAATACTTTCTTACATTAATTTTTGTTTATTTGTCCGAATGAATATGTTCATTTGTCGAAATCTTCTTCTGTCGCTGACATTATTTCTTTGATGATGAGAGTGTAGAATTCTGTTCCATACTTTTCAAGGAATAAACCATTTAAGCTTCCATGGAACATATTATTCTTTTGATGATTCGAGTGAAGAGTTCGCTTCCATACTTCCGTACTTGCCAGGAAAAAGATTATGTCACATGAACTTTTCGTTAATTTGCCGATTAAGAATCTTCATTTCCAAGCACTCCTTTGATGAATCGCGTATAGGGTTGTCTTCTTAACTTTTCAGTAAAAAGTCTTTGGCACTTGAACTTTTCTTCTCGCTGTCTGCCTCTGTCGTTAAGATTATTCTTTTGATGATTCGAGTGTAGAGTTGTCTTCTTAACTTTTCGCTATTTAGACGATTAAAAACCTTCGCTTGGCGTTCCGTCAATATGAAATAATCATCAGGTCTTCATTTATTCATTCGCTAATTAATGAATTCCCTTTTGGCAACAGCAGCGGGCAACGAGAGCTCATGGCACACATAGAGCATGCTGGTGTAATAGACTAATAATACCAGAGCACTCAGCAGCCGTTATTGTGTCACAATTAGACACACTCTGGTATTAAAGCGAGGCACTTATGCTGCTTGTCCGCACTTTTGCATTAACTGCTGTGCTCCCAAATCCCCACCAGACGCCCGGCCCAGCTTGCCACCACGGCACCCACACAGCAGGACACGTGTGCAGCAGCTGCAGGAGCCAGGAACAGGAACAGCAACAGAAACAGAAGCAGGTACAGCTTGTGGGGGGGGGGGGGAGGCAAAGGAGGCGGTGGTTGTGCTTGTGCGTCTGTGCTATAATTACGCATAGCTCATTCCGTTAAAAGTTTATATAAGTCCAACGACACGACACGACTGACTGTCTGTGTGGGAGTCTGGGAGTGTGCGAGGCCAGCAGGTCTAGCTGAGATTCTGTTCTGCTTTCGCTTCATAATCAAAATGTCGCCTGTGACGTTATTTGCATTGCTTTACATAAGCCGAGAAGACAACGACTACAATCACGCTGGACGAGCCGAGGGGAGGACAAGAGTGGAGCTGCCTCGACGACGACGAGAATAAGGACATTGGAGCAAAAATAACAGACAATGAGATTTCGCAATGGCAGCCAGTCAGATAACTGCATAATTAATTTCATTGAAACATGGCTATAGATGCCGCTGGAGGCACTACAAGAAATACTCAAGCTCCAATTCCAACTCCGACTCCAACTCCGACTCCGACTGCGACTACAACGAGAACAATTCATAGTCGTAACACTAGAGTGCGGCCCATTTGGCGTGACACACAAGCATGACAAATTGTTGCGACAGCCAGCGTTGCAAGTGTCACTATCAGCAATTGTTGAAAGCGAACGGCGAAAAATTAAAATACATGCAAATAAAACACAACGTATTGCGGCTCACTTGATAAATAAATCAATGCGAAACCAACTGGATTGAGAAGAAAAAATGCTTTTTTAATTGCAGTCCCTGAGAGCGGCATACTCTAAATACGGCTACTTATAATTCATGATATAAGTAATTGTTTTGGCGGAATTATCACAAGAAAAAATTTGATTTATATTTAATAATATTTACATTTATTTCGAAGTTATCTTGACAGGAATTTACATTGCATGTCTGAGGATAATTTGCATTTGAATACCGAGTTAAATTTGCACACTAATTTGCATAAAATCCTGAAAGTTGCGTTAGTGTATTTGAGGTGCGGCCTCGGCGCTCACTTGAGCTTGCTTGTTATTTCGGTTAACGCGAGGTCAGAGGAGCAGTCAAAGGTACAAAGTGTGGGGAAAAGTTAAAAACGTGAATGAAAAATTGTCATCTTTATGGCAGGCCAGCAACAATCGTGAACGGAACATCATTTATTTGATTACCGCGGCAAGCCGAATCGACTTTGAGCTTTACATATTTTATTTTATTATTATACCACACCGCTCGCCATTATTTTTCTTTTGATTTCCCCTCGATATTGCTCGTTTGTTTTTTTCGAGTTTTTTGTGCATGCGCTGAAATGGAATACATAATTTGAAATGCTTGCGTATCACATGAAAAACGAAATGCCATTTAAAAATCGCAACGCACAGAATGTGACTCTCGATCGATTTGGTGGGGACGGGCTGCAGAAATATATTTAACAATCCCAAAATAAATACATGCGTATTTTTGTAATGCTGACGGCTGTTTGTCGAGCAGCAAAATACATTTAAGGCAGTTTGTTTTTGCCTTTGTTTTGGTTCAGCCCAACAGCACGACAATTGAATACCGAATGCAAATTCGAAATATGCACGCGCATGTGTATGAATTCCCTGAACGGCCTTAAATTGGTTGGTGAGTGGCTCGTTTTGAGGCACCACCATCTTTATTCATTTAATAGCTGAATTATGCTAAATCTATGCAGTCGGCATTAGTTTGCCAGCAAGCACTCTTAAATAATACATTAACTTGCAGTGTCCTTGTCGCTTTGACTGCACTTGGCCGCCTCTCGGCAAATGGAATAACAACAAGTCCAAAGTGGCAAACACTTACCCTGCTTTCGCCGTCCTCGCCTCGAGGCTCTGCGGGTTTCCAGCTGGCAAAAAGCAGTGGGCGAAAAAGGCATTACAGCCATTCTATCAGACCGCTCTGGGAGTCCAACATAAGGCATTATAGACCTCAGTGCTGCTGCTGCTGCTGTTGCCCCCCGGGTTGCTTGCCCTGTGCATACAGAACGCACGTAGTAATGGCATTCTGTGCCAGCTCTCTTAGTTAAGCCTATCCAGGTAAACTAATCGCGTTCCTGTGGCTCACTGGCAACTAAATTAATTTATAATCAGCAGGTCAGGCTGGGGCAGGGCAGCGGCTGATTAAACTGCATTAGCTCGGCCGAATGCAGCTGAGCACGGCGAACAACAGAAGTCGAGTCAAGGTTCACGTGATTATTCACTTGAAAAAGGGACGGCAAGACGGCAAATGGGTTATGGCCAACGTCGGTTGCATTCAATTTGAAACCACTTGAAGTCCAAGGTAATAGCATCGACCCCCGGGCCACTTGACCCGCATCCCCAATTGGGGTGCGGCCCGCGCCATTGTCACTCAATTCCACTCGCCTGCCATTTGAACTGTGAACTCTTGACGCAGACGAGGCAGCAGTTTCCATTGCCCCTGCCTCAGCTCGCTCGTCCCTGGGGCGTTGATGTGGCGCATAATTTGTAAATGTCCCAACACGAAATCAAGACAAAAACTGTGCAACACACAAGACCCAAAAACTGAAAATGAAACTGAAACTGAAACAGCTGACTGAGTGGCAGACAAGCCAGAGCTAGAAGCAGCCAGTCGAGCAGCGAGCGAACTGAAGCGAAACTGTGCCGGGCTGACTTAACATTTCCCATGCCACGTCAGGAGCGGGCTCCGAGACACAATTGGGCCAAGACTGTGGAAGCTGTTGACAATTTGAATGGCTGAGAGCGAAGCAGGATGAGTTTTTTTTTCTTTCAAATCAAAAGCTGCCTCCTGGCGTCAAGTTTCGCGTGGAGCGGGCAGCTGCCAAATATTTAACACAAAATCTTTATTGTGCGCTCGTTCTCATTATGTTTCTAAGTACAAGTTTGGTTTTTTCTATATGTGTTTAATAACAGAAGTGGCCTGGGGGCAGCACAAAGAAGTCGGGTTGAGCGCCAGCTGAAAAATAATGAGCGTCATGTGGCGTTGGCGTCGGCGTCGGCAACAGCATTGGCGTCAGCGTCTGCGGCAAGGCTTTGATAAATTTACTAACAAATTTATAGGGGCAACAGTTGCTGCTGCCATAACAGCTGCGGGGCGATAAATTTGCCGACGCATGTGGAGATGTGCTGCACACGACAATATACATAAAAGCCAAAAGGAAGGTGTGTGTGTCTGTGTGTGGGTGTGTGTGTGTGTGTGTGTGTGTGCAGATTGATGGCCAGGAGACGGCAGTTTCCGTTTGCCATTGCTTTTTGTTCTTTTCGCCGTGCGGTGCATTCAACTCGACCCATATTAAACTTAAAGTTGGCAGGCAGCATGATCTTGGGCCATAAACTCTGCCCGAAATGAGCTAATTGCATGCAGGCGTGCTTTTCAGCTGGAAGCAACAACGAAATATGTTATATTTTGCCAGCAAGCTACTTGACCTGCCCCAATTGGCGCTTATGTTAAGCCGCCCTCGTTAATTTCCACTCTGAATGCCTTGCTCACTTTGTGTTGCATACTTATTAGGGCTGCCAGTTGCACAGTGGGCGCAATTGCCATTTTCGAGAGTAAGTTCGATATGTCGAGCAGCCACAGAATGCATCGATGCTTGTTGCATGACTCAGCTCTGCATAAAACAGAGTTGCTTTTCTTTGTTTATATTGAAATCACAACGATTTTGTTGGCGTGGTTGAATGTATTTTAAGAGAGCAAAGAGAAGAGAAATGTTAGCATTAGGGCGAGCAATAAAGCTTACATGTTTCGCTTTAAGCGTATTCGTTTCGTTTCCTTATCTACCTTAAGTGAGGCTTAAGAGAAATGAAAAGAGTACTTATAAATCGACTTCTTAATCGTTTCGTATTTTTTTATTTCACCGTTGCATTAACTCTAGCGATTGTTTACCATACACTTTGAAACTTATGTATTTCTTAAAGTAATTTTCAAAGATGAATAAATCAACTGTTTACTTTTTATTTTATTTAATTTATGTATTGTGTTTTATATTGTTATTACTAATATTTATAATAAATTACATATTAATATGTATTTAAAAGTTTAGTTTGTTGTATATTGCTATCCATACTTGCTTTCCTTTTAGTTCTGTTTGCTTCTTGCAGTTGCCCCACTGTGCTCGGTAAGTGGAAACAAATGAACAATCGCAATGGCAGTGGCAATGGAGCAATGAAGCGATCATCAACAAGCACATTAACAACACAGTAAATTGGGTTAATTGCCATTGTGTATGACTCTTGGCCATTTGCTAGCTTAGCGTCAAAAATATGCATATGCGAGAGCGGGCCATAGATGATGCTAGCTACTACTATATCGACATTATATATGGCAGCTCATCAGACGCAGCGATTTGCATAAAGCTCCGCATCGTCTACTGCTGCTACTGCTACTGCTGCTGTAAAAACAAATGTCATTGCGAAATTGGAAATTTATATGAACCTCGCTGGCTGCTGCTGCTGCTTGAGCTGGGGCTTAACCTTGGAAGAGTTGACTAGCCGTTGATGTAGTGGATGTCGAGTTATGGCATTTTTATGAAGTCAACGCCACACTCTGGGCAATTACTCGAACTTTGAGTTTTATTGCGGCTTTAAGTTTTGTCTAGTCTCGTCTACCCTACGTTAATACTCCGCCCAACTCGCGTCTCACATCGCAGCCACACTAAACTGTTCGTCGGCGTTAAATCCATTTGGCTCTGCGTGTCGCAGACTTTTTTTGCCTTCAAGTATTCGCACTTTTAGCCGGAAGTTGCAACAGCTTGCAATAGTTTACTCTACTACTTCTTAAACAAGAGTTGAGTCAAATATTTAAGAAATGAATGAATTTGTTGTTGACTTTATTCTCTCTGTATAAATGCTTGACTTGTAGAAAGCGTATTTGGTGTTCGTCTGTTTGTAGCTGGTTAAACTCCTCTCGTTTCCATGCTGCTTTTTTTGCTATACGTGGATTTGATTCATGGCCATAGTTAGCATGTCTGTTGGTTCTGCTTCTCTTCAACTCTTCACTCGCTTCGCCTTTGCTCAGCTAGGCCGCTGGAAGCATTTGTCTAAGTCTGCGTCTGGCCGAGGTCGCATCGCCAATATGTTTGCCTCAACAAAAACTGACAAGTTGATGACTTAAGCGCACTGAAGCGTTGCCACAGACAACCAGCAAAAATGGTGATCCTTCGGCCAATGGGCCAGATTGAGGACTAATCAAAAATGCTATGAAATGGAAACACACATTGTAGTGCTGCTGTTGTTGCCTGACGCAGTCACTCAGTATAAGGTGAGCTTATGAGTTGCCAGACACATGTGCCACACGACATCAAGTTTATTGGACATTAACAGCTGTGCAATGATTACAAGACTACAAGAGTTGGAGGCGCATTTCTGATGGTATCTCGAAAGCTTGTGCGAAAACAAACTATGCAGAAGATGCAGCCTCGTTCGGTTCGGATCAAATGCTAGTTTAAAAAGCATCCTCTGCCTGATTTGTTTTCACATTTCGTGTGGCGCAAAAAAGCATGACAAAATCCTGTTATGCATGTCACTGCCAGACAGCGGACGACGAGCCAGGACTTGGCAAGTGGACGGCACATTGTTGGCTGATGGCATAACACAATACAATATAATATCATAGACTTATAGTCGCTGTCATTTGCATGGAACGTCATTCTAAGCTCCAGCATCTCCTTGTTGTTGGCTGCGTTCGTCTCGTTGTTGCTGTTGTTATGCCTGCAGCTGAGTTTTAAGCTGAAAGTTGTTCCTATCGCTGCTCTGCTTCATTGTTTGGTTTATTGAGTCGCGTTGTCCGGGCAAAAAAATGCGGAAAAAATCAACAACAAATACACAACAGAGTTATGGAATGTTTTCTCTTTTTTCTGTCAACTGAAAAGCTGATTTACTCTTTAGTTTCGTGCCTTTATTAAAGGGACGCAACTCAACTATTGGAACTTTAATACGCCCACAGCCTTAAAGCTGGCTATTTTTGTGCAATTCTATTAAATCATTTCCGAGAAGCACACAGTTGACCTCGAGGCGGGGGGGCCTGCTCTCAGAGACAATAAATATGGGGCATCAAAAGTGGCTTCCCTTATGCATTAGTAAATGTTATGGCCGGTTGCTAAGCAAATACATTCATTCTCAGTGCTCCCATCCGCTCATTATAAATGCTTGTCTCACTCCCCCGCCCCCACTGCCAAAAAGAAGTCAAGAAAAAATAAAGGGACTTCGCCTCCTGCGTTTCAAGGGACTGTTGTTGTTCTTAACTTTCCGCTCGGCTGGTACTGCTTTAATACCTTTTTTTTTTTTGGGTGTTCCGAAAATGTTAAAGCAAACACAAGCATAAAGCGAATATGTTTACTGAGGCTAACTCCTGCAGTTACTGCTGCTCCGCCTCCTCGAGTGTCCGATTCTTTTGTGTAGTTAGGCTGGAGATGGCAAACGGAATTGGTAAGAAGGTTCGACTTGGCACACAAATTGACTTAAACTAAGTTGATTTTTATTGATTGCAGTCAGTGAGCTCATCACGCCGCATAGATCCCAGCGTAGTGGCAGCCTCAAGAGGCGTGTAAACTCACTCCAATGCCATCAAGGTACTCGAACAAGCTTGCTGCAACAGTGTCGAGTATCAATATTCAAATTAAAGTTGCCCGAAGTGCTGCTTATAGCCAACGTGCTGGAAATGACGCGTCTCATTTGAATACTTTGCCATTACCAGGAACCTCTCTCGGCCCTCCACATCCACATCGACATCCACATGTCGCCAACAGATTCTCATAATCTCTGGCAACGGCGTTGGGTTTGTTGACTTTGCAGCACGGCTTGTTGTTACAAGCAGCGCAAATACACTTGCAGAAAAAGAAGCAAGCATCCGAAGACCTTCAGAATGAAATTTCATTAACTGAAATGCTGCTTAGATTTGTTGAATTCCTTGAGTCGCTTGGCACAAACCGCATTTTCCAATCAATTGCTTTGTGAACCTTTTTCGCAGTTCTTTTAATTAAAACTGCCCGCGAGGAAATCCAATTAACAATTAAGAGCGTGTACAGTTTTCGGATCGCGATCTTATTTTCGTGTTGTTGCGTTGGCGGCAAACGGAAAAACGAAATCAACAAAATCATAATAAAAGGGCCATAACGGCGCTGCGAAATGGAAAGCATCCTGTATGTGGCACGACGATAGCGACAGTCGAGAAATAGCGTCAAACTGAACATTGTCACAATGTTTCAATGGCCCAAGCGAAGACTTTGCCAAAAATACAAAAAAAAATAAAAATTGAAATGCAAAAGCAAAAAAGCAAACAAAACAACGTTTAGATAACCGCAACTGGAGCGAGGGGCGGTGGGAGGGGCATGACAATAATGGCTGGGAAACCGGAAATAGACGAGCAGACCCTCGGCCATGCCAGCACAGTTTGTTGCGCATAATGGCGGCTTAAATGTGGCATGCGACATGCGGGACGCGGCGTGTGGCGTGTGGCATGTGTGGCCGTTGTAGTTGCTGTCCTGCCACAAGTTCATTGCAAATAAAAATAAATATATTCAATATGTGAATTTATGCAAAGGCCAATGACCAAAAAGAAAAAAAAGGAGGAAAATATGCATTGTAATGCTGATTATAGCCAAGTCTTAAGCTTAAGTTGCTTGCGAGCAGAAGTTAAGCATTTGCCCTGCCTTGCTGCAAATTGTTATGGGCTATGAAATGCAAAATATGCGCTTGAATTCACAGTCGACAGGTGAGCTCACACAATTACTTTGCGCATTGTTATGGTTATGCAGTCACATATTTATTGATTTAAACTCAATTACGTCGTAAAATCGCATCGATTTGCGATTACAATTTGGCTGTAACGTGCAAACAAGTCAATCACTCACTCAAGCAATGGCTAAATAAACTTAAAAGTGCGCGCCGCATACCACAAGCGACGGCGAGTATTCGAAGAGCGAGCACTCACAACACCCATCTAGACACGCATTCATTGCGAGGGGGGGGGGGGGGGGGGCAATAAAATATCATAAAAATCCACAAACAATAAACCTGATCGACAACAACAGTGTGGCAGCAGATGAGAGCAATTGCAAATGCTCGGCTATTTATTTGCTGGTCAACAACCAGGCGTCCAACGACTACGAGATACGCTCTAACATGTATTTGTGTTAAGCAGAAGATACTCAAGTGAAGAGCTCCTCAGTTGATAAGAGGAAACTGTAAGAGTTTAACTGTTTTCTTTTATTTAAAATACAGCATTAAATTACGGATAATTCAATTGAAACTGTTCGCAACTTAATGTACATAAATTGTTTAAAATTGTTATTAAATTAGTTGTTGTTCTCATATTGATAAGTCAACTATTTATAGCTGTCACTTTAAATGCAAAAGTACTTCGAATGTCTATATATTTATTATCAGCAATAATTCTCATTAAATACTCGTCTAATCAAATGTGATTATTCAGAGTTCTGAACAGAAAATCAGTATTAGATTATAGATGTTCACACCTAATTAAATATCAACTGTTCGCAAGCTAATATACATAAATTGTGGACAATTTGTGATAAGGCGACAATTTATAGCTCAATTTAAATGTAGAAGTACTTTAAATAGCTATGTATTTATTATCAGCAATTATTCTTATTGAACGCTCGACAAATAAATATATAATATATATATAATTACTTAGAGTTCCGTTCAGTGAATCCGTTGTAGATTATCAAATAGATTAATCGCTAATGTACGCAACTTAATGTACACAAAATGTATACAATTTTTATCAGGTTAGCTGTTATTGTCATATTGATAAGTCGACTATTTATAGCTTAATTCAAATATAAAACTACTTCAAATATTTATGTATTTATTATCAGCAATTATTCTAATGAAGTGTTTTACTAATTAAATGTGAACCCGAAGTTCAGAACATTAGATTATTTTATACGTCAAGTGCAAATGTTCTCAACTTAATTTACAAAAGTAGTATACATTTATGAATTTAATTTTGAGACAATTAGTTGTTCCTGTCACATTGATCAGCCACTTAATTAAAGCTCGCTATTTGAATGCAAATTTACTTCAAATAGTTATAAATTTATATCAACAATTGTGCTCATTTTCCCTATGTATTCTGCTTGCTTGAATTTGCTTACTTTTGAAATTTGTAGGGTATACGGGTATTGTAAACGTGTGCACACACTTGGTTTATGGCGCTGACGAGACGTTTTCGATTTGCGGCCAAAAGGGCGGGAGAAAAGGCTTGAAGTGCACTAATACTGGCTGTACGGTCGAGCAGGGAAGAGTAGCTGGTAAATTAAGCATTTTATTAGCGCCACTTGGTCAAATTGAAATGTACGTCGATGCAAACACACACACACACACCCAGTCTGGCCATGTGTGTGTGTGTGTGAAAGAGAGCAGCCTAATGTGGGCAGCATGTGTGAAATATCAGCGACCAATTTATGGCGCTTGTGCGGGCCTGACTTTTTGTTTATAAATAGCTGGCTACACACACTCACACACACCTCCCGCCGGCAACGTCACCAAATTAAATTTAATGAGCAGCCGCTTGGCCAAAAAGAAAAGGTTCACTCAGCAATGCGTCTAAATCAAATTAACGTGCCGCAGCAAATAGTCTGGGGCCGCAGCATGTATCAAGGGGTAAGAGCACAGAGTGCTCGACTGCCCATAATTCTCTGTCTCGTGTCTCGCAAATAATACGCACAAATTGCTGTAATTGTGACAAGCTGTGACGACGCTGCGTTCCCCGCCACCCGCACCGCAGCAACTGCCACCCACATTGAGATATAAAAATGTATATATATGGAGGTGCGCCGGAATATATTGCGTTCTGGCAAGATTTTGCTGGTCGACTGTAAAGAGCCTTTGAAAATTATATTTTTATTAAAAATGCCATCGGCAATTCGGTTTATTGGCCACGCCACGGAAGGCGGCCGTGATTTTAATGAAAAATATAAAAAAATGTGTGAAATTTGATTGGGAAATTCTCATAATTTTCGTGCAAAATGAACTTAATTAAGTCTCAATATAGATTGTGTCACTTGCCTCCCGCTATTTATGGCGTAACGTTGGCTCAAAGGCAGCCAAGCAGTGGGCAAGGCGCTCGACAAATACCTCATCGAATTGCGGGCCGCAGCTATTAACCCAGCACATTTGTTACCACAGCAAATGGCGAAACAAAACTATAAATAATGCGTAGTAAATATGGCCAGTCCTGAGTAAGTATGCATGCAAAAGGCGCGCCACGCCCGGCGGACAGACAAACAAACGGACGGACAGCCACTCCATCAGCTGTTGTGCAAAACTGGGAGTCATAAATCAAAGTTAATGGCAACGATTAATTTCTGGCTCGTTTTTGACAAAATACAGAAACAACTGCCACGCCCACCCCGCCCACAGAGCAAGAAACTTTTGTGGTAGGCGGTGGGCGGAGTGCTCACAAATTAGTCAAATTAAAATGCTGCTAAAAGGTTGATTGCCTGCGGCAGGATGACTCAACAGCAACAGCGACAGCAACGCGGCACCTCAGTCCTGAAATAACACTCAAATAGACAGTTGAAAACACACTCGTATATCACACACGCCTGGCTGCAGCCGCAGCAACGCGACAGAGAGAGAGGGAGAGGTTGTCATAAAAATTGTCAGTGGCGCTGCCTAAAAGTAGGCAACACTTTTTATGATGAATGAGATGAATTCGCTGACACGAGCTCAAGCAAATACACGTGTAGCCAAAGCGAAGTCCACGCTAAAGATTAATTCATAACGAATACTGCAGAGACAGAGACAGAGAGAGAGAGAGGGGGAGCACATGTGCTGCCACTTGACTTGTGGCACGCTCAAAGGTAGCATCAAATTATAGCAGACGGCAGAGAAATCGAGTATGCGTTGAACGTGCATTAGGCTGATTGCCCGCCTGCGACTGTGAGTAATCGCTGTGGCATTCATTCATAATATTCATTCAATTTCAATCATTTTGAAGCCTCAGTGTCAGCAGTGCTCCACAAGCTTGCGGGTCGCCTGCACCTCTACAGCGGGTTAAGGCAAAGTGCTCGGACTCAATGCATTGCAAACAAACAGCAATTTGTGGAATTGTATTTAGAACACATTAATGCTCGACTCTGGCATTGGTTTTTCATCTGTCCGACTGCTAAAAGCTCTAGATTTAATAGACAAAGCGGCTGCTTGATCTCCATGTCATCACAACATACAATTATCGATATTGCGTAACTGCAGCATATATGCCAAACTCTTGCAGAGACCTGTCAAAGTGCCACTGGAAAACTGGGAAAATTGGATATGCGAAATATTATTTATGGCTTCGTTTTTGTCTGCTTGCAAGCATTGTTCGATTGCTTAGACGATTTATATTTCATGCTCTCGCTGGGAGCTTGTGCAAATTCATCTTTCAAGAGTTCAATACGTCTAGCAGCAATATATTTTCAAATTAATCAATGCAGAATTAAAACAAATTTTATATTTATTATTGTGCCATTTGAATTACACGCCACTGACACTGTCAGTCACATTCATCTTTTTTAAGTTACCTTTCTGCATTTATTATTGCGCAATTTCAATTACAGTCGACTAGCTCTGTCAGTCACATTAATCTCTTTTGTTAGTAGTACACACAAGTGCTGAAATGATTGATTTTGTGTAATAGCAATAATGTTGTGCATCAGCAGTTCATTAGTAAAATGGTCGAGCAAAGTGGGGGCCGTGAGGAATGTTAGTGTCAGTGGCGCACACAGTTCGCAAGATGTCGGCAACACTCATGTTACTGTATTTTTTGAGCAAGGTGTTCGGTATAAATGAGTTTCGCTTTGACTTGCACAAACAGAAATTTGTGAAATCCTCTTACTTTCGTGTCTATATATTCATTGCACATTATGTGACTATATTTTATGTCGGTGCCATTCTGATTGGTGCTCAGATTTATAATGAAAGAAGTGGTGCTTACTCGGGCATTTCTTTCCAGTTACGTTTATACATGAACTCTATTCAGTTTGTTGGCTATTCAGTAAGTAGTTTTATGCTACTGCATCAGCGTAACAAAATCGAGGCATTGCTGAATCAATTAATTCGAGCTGGCAAAATACACAATCAGCTCTTTGAAAAACCAGTTTCAATGTCCAGTGGATATCTTATGATTCATTTCATACGCGAGTGCCACGCCTGCAATTTAATTCTGGAACTTAATTTAGTCGTCTTCTTAGTGCGATCAGTGATGATATTCCTGTTGAATGATTTTGCCATCTTCCTTTTGAGCAATCACTTGCACTCGTTGAAGTGCAAATTGGACGAGAAACGCAAGTTCAAGAAAACGCAGCGTTCTCTGCACTTGAAATACTTTGAAGATCTTCTAGAACTACGTTCACAAATGCAGAAACTGCTGTGGCCATCTATCGTAAGCAGACTGATCGCGGATACTATGTTTGTTGCCAATTATTGGCTACGTTATTACTGGGACGCTCTAAGTCCACTATTACTCACGATCTTTCTTGTTTTGCAATCAAACCCGTTTCACATTGCAAAAATCACACTATCTATCGATACGCTAGAGCATCAAATCTTAAACAAATTATACGACTACGAATTCCTCTACACTTTGCGCAGACCATACAGCCCAACGAATATTCGACTGTTAAGAGTAACTAATTGAAGATGATTAAAATGTTCCTACAGCAAATACATTTTTCTTTATGGTTGCAGTTGGAGGAGTTGGTTCTCAAGCGGAGCAGTCGCAGTGAACGTGCAATAAGCATCTACAACTGCGTGTATGTGAGGCGTAGCTTGGCTCTGGAGATAATGGATTTAGTTTTCCAAAATAGTTTTCTGGCTATCAGCTACAGCTTGAAAGAGAGCTTCACCAATGACCTGTTTTAAGACCATAAACAAATTTCCATTTTAAGTGCAAATTTATGCTGAATGTTCGAGTAAAACTTTAGTATTTATTTTCAAGTATTTGCTATTCGCAGTTACGAATCTGTATCTATTAATTGTTGTATTTTTATGCGAATAAAATATCTATGTCAGCGAGAATACAGAGTTTTCGAATTCCATTAGTTTATGCAAATTAATTGAATAAAGCAAACGAAATAAATGTCTCATATTGTGCAAAATCGAACAATAAATGCTGTAAAATAATATTTTATCAATTATTCAACGATGCAAATGGAGTGGCAAGCGAAAGCGCACAGAAATTAAAAGTCAAGCAAGAAGGCAGCGAACAGCGATTGCAATCGATAATAAAACCATTAAAGGGAGACAATATACATTTTAATGGAGTATCTTCCTATGCATTCATGTATTCTATCCGCCGTCCAGGTGGCCCAATAAATGCAATATAAAATACTGCCAGCAGTGGCAATCGCACTCGCAGCAAGTTCGTTTTGTGTTATTTGCACTTGGCTGCGACGGTGACCGTAAAAATGCGGTGCAGGTGGCAAGTGGCGAGCGGCAAGTGTGAGCGTGTGTTGCACAGACAGGCAAAAAGACGCTCTCGATTGGACCACGGGTAATTGCAATTTTACGTTCTCTTACGTTCTCCCCTCAGCCATGACTCTATTTACTCTTGAACTTAAAAATGTGGCACGCGCAACCACTTTGGCATTCGCTTGCTGCAAGTTTCCACGTGTGTTTTGTGTTTTGTCTTAAATTAAATTTCAATTGAAAAATTTAGCATATACTATTATACATTTGGTAAGAAATATTGGTAATACTTGTATATATGTTCCATATAACAATAATATTTTAAGTTGCCAAAATGCTCCTATGTAAATTGCGTATACGTAATCTCAGCCGAACTCTTTTAGAAGTTTACTACGTATAGGTAATATTGGAGCATCTCTTGCAGCCGCTAATATTCTTACTTTTAAGTATACTGTCTTATAATATTTCATGTAAATAATAATCTATGAAATTAAAAATATACTCCTTGTGTTTATTACGTATACGTAATCTCAGCGGAACTCTTCCAGAAGTTAATTACGCATATGTAATATTGAATATATGAATGAATGAGTGAATGAATGAATGAATATTATCTTATAATATTTAATAATAATAATATTCTATGATACTACGAAAATGCTTAAATGCTAAATTGCGTATTCGTAATTTAGTGGTAAGTTCTGCATTTGGTGTAGCTGCTTTATATTGATGTAAATTAATAAAAAAAGTTATTTAAATACTTTCAGAATTCTTAATCAGCCGCTATTATTATTATTTTAATAGTAAATATGTTAATAATTTTATTTTACATGTTTAAAACCTTAATTTGTATAATTTAAATACAAGTTTGGCTTATTTTTAAAGCTTTCAATGTTGCCTCAGCATTATTGATTCAAGCAGCTCAGTTGATGAAGTGGTAATCTATGAAATTACGAAAATGCTCTTTATGTAAATTGCGTATACGTAATATTGGCTGAACTCTTCCAGTCAGTAAAACATATTAAATAATGAAATATTTTAAAATTATACCCAACACTCTAATAACACAATACCCAACACATTAATAATTGTATTTTACACGTTTAAAACCCTAATTTTAATAAAACTAAGCACTTTTCCAAATCTGTCAATTTGGCCTCAGTATTATCTACTTAAGCAACTCAGTTGATGATTGCTAGCTACTAGAAGTAGCTGTGCTCGCACGCCACCTCGATTTATTTTTATTTATTTTCCGCCTAGTTTTGCTACAGCAGTTTCCACCACACAGTTTTCCACCTTGCCGCATAAACAATGCTGTTGCCCCTCGATGTGTAGCTGCTGCAGCTTTTGTTGCTCATTGCGTGCTGGGTCAAACAGTTTGTAATCTTCCAAATTGCACCACACACTCGCCACTCACAGTTGGAAATTGAAGTTGAGTACTGGCAAATGTTGGCACTGCGATTGTGGTTGCGGGTCGCGAGTTGTGAAGGATTAAAGCGGGAGCAGCTGAGCTGCTGAGCGGCTAATTTGTTGTATTTGGATAAATTTGCTTTTGGGGGCAAGCAGTTGGGGCCAATGCCTAATCACACTTTTAGCCTTTTTGGTCGTCAGCAATATATATCAACGAGATGGATGTTATTTGACGAAAGAGGGAGGACGCATCCTTTGAGCTCTTCGCATCAATTACGTTGAATGTTTTTGTGGCTCCGCGGCCAACAGCCAACAGCCAACAGCTAAAAAAAAAAGCAAGCAAAAGGGGAACGAACCAGCTGGCGTCTGTTCCCGACCCTGTTCACAATTGAGCAAATGCGAGCTCAAGCATTGAAGTCGCGCGAATCGGGGCGAGTGCGGAATGTGTAAGGTTGGTCAAAATGGGCAACGGCGGCCAACAAATTCGCGCCATGTGAGCTTGGGTTTTTTTCATGCTCGCTGATTTCATTTCCAGCAAATCGTTTTCTCGTTCCTTTTTTGTGGACTCACTCGTTTTTTCATACTCCCAGTGCTTGTTGGTCAAAAGAAGTTGGCCGAGCATATAAATTAAATGATGGCCGCGCTTCGAGTGTTGAGCGATCGAAATTAGGCTATCTGCAACAGAGTTCGAGTGCAATGCGCTTATGCCGTGGCATACCTTGCGGCTCCTTTGTAGCTTGTCCTGCGCTCCCCTGGGCGAATTCACGAAATGTTTTGTGCCAGCGGCGACCACATGCCATGCAGAGCAGAGCAGAGCGCTGTGCATTCCCTTGACTTGGCTTGTGCCACATTTTCAGCTACATAAATAACGTTTAAAGCAGCCAAAGTACGTGGCGCGCGGTCCCATTTATCAGGGGTCGGCGCAACCAATGCAGTTGGCCCATTGGAATGCTGTAATGCATCGCAGTCCCTGCTGAAATTATGGCAGGCATTTGGCCAAGTTGCTCAATGAGCTGCCACAAAAGGAGTGCTCCACATGAGCTGAGCAGACGGGCTTCTCTTTAACGCATTTAAATTTGGCAAACGCTTTAATGAGCGACCTCAAGGGGCACATTAAAACTACATAAGCAGCCCAAAATAGCATTTAGTGCTGCGGCACATGTGTGACAGTTTAACGTGCTATCAACAGTTGGCGCAGACCTTGAACAAACTGGGGAATGCGTGGTAGGCTGGCGTGCCTAAAGCCCAAGCGTGGTGACCCCGGCACGTGTAGAGTCGCAAAAAGAGGATGCAAAAAAGTGTTGCCAAGTCTTTGGTTGGCTGGCACGCTGCGATACGCTGCGATACGCTGACCTGCCCGTGGACGTGGCAGGTGCGCTGTGTCAATCTTTGACTGCCAGGCCAGAGTCGTCTGTCAGCCATCAGCCATCAGCCAACAGACGACGACGAGGACGAGAACGAGGACGAATGTCAACAGGAGCGTACATCAGCGAGTTGTCGCCATTGTCATTAGAGTTGCTGTCAGAGCCGCATGCACATATTGAGAATTGGGTGGCAGCGAGCCGACATTCCTCCAGCTGCCCGGCATGTGTGCAGTTATGCAAATGATGCGCAAGTCGTGGGCGAGCTTCAAAGGGTTTGTCAGTCAAGAAATCGCTAACGTACAAAGCGGAGCGTGGCCAAGTCGAAGTGACAGTGGAGTGGGAACAATAAGCGGGACCTGCTTGGTTGGCTGGCAGCAATGCAAGCAAGCCAGCGGAAATTGTTTGACAAAAGCAGGAAAGCACACACCGCGCCCCCGTCTAACGTATTACGTATACGCAGCGTAGCGCACTTCGCCCGCGTTTACTTGCGGCATGTGTTGACAACACTTTGCAATTGGGTTAATTGTGCTTGCGCTCGCTTTGACTCGTCGTTAGTTCCCTGCATGTGTGCATGTGTGTGTGCTCAGTTGGAGCAGCTTGAATGTGGGTCATTGGATTCGAAATGAACATTTAAATGCGTCAATTTGCCAGCTCGATTCACCGGTGCGACGACTAGACAGCCCACAAGCAGTTCGTCAATATTGCAACTACTCGCCTCGTCACGCTCTGCAGCTCAGTGGAGAGTAGCGACTATCCCAGTCCTCGCACGTGTCGGTATCATTTGCCTCGCTTGATAGCTTCGCCGCCTTCTCCCTGCTGGCTGCTGCCATAAATATGCAAATATATTACGTGATTTCTTTCCGAGATTCTGCCATAAAGCAAACAACTAGTCGAATGCTTGCAGCGTTTGAATTTCGCCAACAAAAACTATGCAAATGGCTTAAGCAGAAATTGCCGAAGAGCGAGCGAGAGTCTGACTACATCTCCAGCTCGCGGCCTCCTCCTGGATTTATGATATTGCAAGTTAATGCCAGTGAAATACGCCATTGGGTCAACTGAGTGCTAAAGGGACGCTGGGTCGCCTCGGCTGGGCTAAAGTAAACAATTATGTGGCGGCGTTAAGCATTTACTTAACCTGTTTTAATGTTTATGCCTTGCAATTAAATGTTAATTAGCACGTTGTTGCATTTTATGCTCGAATCATAATTAAAATTCATTTAATGAGGCCGCAAATTTGCATAGTTAATGGCAACGTCAATGCCACGCCCCCTGGCCACGACGGCGTGCCTCCCCCGCCATCGGGGATAAATGCTGAATCAAAGCCCAGCAGAAATACAAAAAAAAAATTGAAAAAATCAACGACGGAAGTCATTTAAAACACATTTCATCGCCTGATTTTGCACAAAGTTGTTGTGCGTTTCAAGGGAGCGGGGGGGTGCAGCGGGGTAAGGGTCAGCGGCATATGCGGCATGCAATTTGCATTAAGCGTACATGAAACAAAATGGCGTGTAATTTAAAATGAATTAATGAAGCAAGCAATTTATAAAGCGAACACACAAAAAAAAAGCACCTAAAGACGCCGTGTGCCGATGGCCGATAAACGAACAGCAGCGGGGCGGCGGGGGTGGCGGCAATTGTAAATTTGACACGAAATGAAAACGAAAATGACCAGCAAATGACAGGAAGGAAGGAAATTGCACTTAAGTCGCGATTTCGTCGATTGGGGACAGCTGCTAATGAGCTCAAAAGTTAGAGGACGCCGCCAAAGGAGTTGGCTCCACATATAGCATACATAACATACATATATACACTCGACTGACCTCGCTGTGGCGTACTTCTTTTATTGGAAGCTAGCTCGCTTTTTACTGCACTTGGACGGCATTTATGACAGCACTTCGCAGTCGCCACGGTGCGTATGAGCAATCTGGAGCTTTGCCTTTAAAATTTGATGGCTGGCCATAAAATGGGTGGCAAACACTGCGAACGAATCCCAGCAGCCACCACGGCTGCTTCTGCTGCTCTAATAAACTATTAATTCACGCACGACAGAGAGAGAGAGGGGGGGGGGGAGTTAGTGGGAGGGGGAGCTTGTTTGTTGTGCGGCTGCGGCTGCTGCAACTTTTTAACGCATCAACTTAATGTGCTTCAGCTAATTTGCTTTTTATTAAGAGTCTCCGCCTCGTCACTCAACACACACACTTGCCTCCTCCAGTGCGCTGTCTGAGCACTGACAGCAGCCACTGTGCATACGCCGCGCACAGTTTATTATGCTGTAAATATTGTAAGTAAAGCAAAAGGCTGGTAGCAAGGCCGTGTTTCGAATTTAATTAAAAATATGTTTGATTCAATTAAGCATGGCAGTTCCTGCTGAGATTACAGCTGCATTTCCTTCTTAACCCGCAGATTAAACAGAGCATTAACAATTCGCATTGCACTCCCCAGGATATGCAGCATCCTTGCTGCCAGTCTGCTGTTTTTTAATGCAGTTTCCTTTCCCCAGCCGTTCGCAATACGCTTAAAAATGTTAACAGCGCTTAAATACAAAAATAAAACGAAAATAAGCGAAAGACCGCATATTGATGACAAGGCGAAGTCAATGTGGCTTTAAAACCAAATACTTTTGAAGGTGTCGAAGGGAAAGCCTTTATTTATGCAATATTTGCCAGGCGGTTTATTTATAGAAGACAATGGGAAAGGAGAGCGCACACAAATTGAATTATTTAATGAAGACTAATTAGATTTCTGAACTGCGCCATCGAATTACGAGATCCACTCATCATTGCATTTGCCAATAATAATATTAAGCATACGCCACCAAATTGGCTTATGGCTAATTATTTATTTACATAGGCAGCGCACAGCAAGCACACGGATATAGACACACCCACACACCCACACAGCCACACACACACACCTGTGGGCGCTATTTGACGTCACAAATGTATTTAAGAATCCATTGACACATTCATAAATCGACGGCTGATTTATTATCAATAATTGCTTTTGATTGCTTTTCTTGTGGCTGCGTATTTCCATTCGCAGAAGATGCAAACGCCGCGCCCATAAACAACGCACCACAAAGCAGGGAACGCGAGAGCGGGGTAGCGCATAATATGTTTATAAACAATCGCGCAGCCGACATAAAAGCAAAAAGCGAAATGCGAACTGCGAACGGCGGCCGAGATCAGACACAGTTCGGCACAAAGCAATTGCTAATTGGTAATGGGTAATTGGGCATTAAAAAACAATTACAATAATATTAAATAATAAATAGTGCGCGCGTCCAACTCTATTTTAAACGCTAACATTAACAGACGCCGGCCACCCACAGACCGAACAACTGTTAACAGAGCATTAACAGCGCTGGAAGTCGACTCCGAAAGGACGGCGTGCTTCGGTTTCGTAACAGCGAGCCGAAACACGCAGCCGTCTCGCTCTGGCGCTCTGACGAACAGCTGTTTGGCGTGGGCCTGGCCAGAGCATCATCATTAACATTATTATCATTAACATTGGACAACAACAGCGGCAGCGACGCACAGCCGAGCAGAGCAGAGCAGAGCGCGTGCACACGCAGAAAATGTTAATATGCCAGCGGCTTCTTTAGCGGCTTCAGTCGTTGCCTGTCAACAAAGCGAGGCGCACGTGTGCGAAGGCCGAAGTTTGGCAGAACAAAAAACACTGTTACTTCAAAGCACACAGTGCTAAATAGACGCGTAAAGTTTCCATAATCTCGCAGCCAACGCAAACGAATAACAATCAGTGGAAAAAATATGTTTGATGTGTGCGCGCATTCATGACAAGTAAACAACATAAATATTAGAAGATCAATTGATGTGGAAATTTCCTTTTCGATTTCTTGCGGCCAGTGAAGTTACCCACAACTGTCGAGTGACAACACGATAAATGCTAATGCAAGCGAACAGCACACACATCATCATTGTCGTCGGTGGTGGCGGCGGCTTTATTTGATTTAACAAACAATTTTGAAATTCGGAGCAACAACTGTGTTTTGCTCGGGGCACTCGACAAACGGAGAAACATAAAAATATCTAAAATATTTATAAACGGCAACAAAACGAATATCTTGTCGGAGTCGAGAAACGACAAACAAAGAACAGACGGCAGTCGAGTGTGGCAGTGAAAGAAAGTTCGAGGTAAATATTTATTATATCCACAACACAATAAATCAGCTTTAACATGAACTCAACTGCAGAGAGTACGTAAAACACACACACACACACACACACACTCTCTAAACGCAGCACAAAAATGAAAAAGTGTCAAATTTATGCGAAGCGGTAAAACGAAACTGCCGGAAATTTATATGGCTTATAAGGCGGAGCGGGACGGGGCGGGGCGGGGCGGTTGACGAAACTTTGCTGGGCAAAAACCTTAAGTACACTCTGTTCGTCTTCAAGGATCTTTGTTTGTCTTTGTAATCCAATGCCAATTGTGCGAGCGTCTGCAAATGAACTCGATTTATTCATACTTTGTGAATGCGTTTTTAATTGCAGAGTAAACAGGATCTAGAATCCTTTTAAGCTAATTTCGTTGCTATGACACCACAACTCGAAGCAGGGGGCGGTATCTGAAGCCTCTTATTATTCTTTAGTACTCACTCGTTTGCCCTAATAATCTATGCAAAAAATGTGAAAGTGAGGAAAATGAATCTTTATCAAAAATTAAAATGGTTTGTCCCGGAGGACAACATGAATAATAAATTACCACAACTATCAAATGTGTGTACAGATTTGAGTAAAACAACTTTCAGATGTCTTCATTCATCTTCCTTTTAGACAATTCAATTTAATGACAAGAATAAAGTGAAAGTAAATATAAGTGTTTGTAGTTTGCTTTAAATGCTTTAACAAAAACTAATTTGGGTAAATTAGGGAATTTGCTATAAATGCTTTTAATTAAAACAAAATGAGGTTAATAAAATAAAGTTAAAAGCATTGATTTTCTTTATGTACAATTTATTAATTTATTCATTTGCAAAGTAAATAGTTTCCAAATTTGTTAGATTGCTTATTATTTTGACTGATTTTAAAATTAACAAATTCCTCATCTTTATTGAATACTAAAAGCTTTTAGCTTAATAAATCCCAAATAATCTCCTTCATGAAATTCATAGAAATATAATTTCAAATTGAAGTACATATAAGTACAGCATTAATTTGTGATCATCGAATTTCATAGGTGTGGAGCAAAGTGAGGCACAGAAAGACTTACAAAATAAGCCAAAGAACATGACAACCAAGTCAACGTCGTAGTTGTAAGTGAAGAAACACAAATACAAAGTAAATCACTTGCAACATTGCTGAGTGTGTTATTAATAGGACTGCATTTATTACGAATGTAAGAAATAAAACTGCTAGCTTAATAGTTTCAATATTTTTGCTCATAGATTTTTGGTAATAAAATATGTTATAATTTCGAATTGAAGTGCAGCATTAAATTATGAAAATCGAATTTCGTAAGTGGCGCAAAAAATGCTTGCGAAATAAGCCAAGGAACAAGGCAGCCATCTCAAGGCCGCAGTTCCATTGTGAGGAAGCTGAAAGGCGGCGTCGCTGGCGGTGCCAAGACGTTGTTGATTCAATGCGTTTTGGGTGTGTGCTGTGGCAGGAAACTCATATCCCCTATGACGCGATGAATTTGACAGTTTACATATGTGGAAATTTGTCAAAAGTGTTGATGAGAGAAAACATTGTGAGCTGGCAAAAAAAGAAAGAAAAAAATGCCCCTTCCGTTTCCGTTGCCAGCTGTCAAATAAAAATGCTGCATACTTTGCGGAGCTGACGGGCGGCCAAGTGCTGGGGCTACGTCACAATGGGGCATTGTAACATGAAACACCAGTTAAATTAATAAACAGCTCTCGGAGAACAAAATAGAGAAACGGAGAAATTGCCTGGAGCTCGGCCGCAAACTCAATGCAGATAATTAAATGTAATTACATAATGTGTTTGTATTCCTATTTCTGTTTGTATTTGCGGCTGGCACATTGTCTGGCCCCTGCCTTGGTTGTGTGCTTGTGTGTGTGACGTGCTTATCACCCACAACAGCGAATTCATATTTCGCAACTGTGAGCATGCTCGACAACAATAATTACAATTGTTGAGCGACTCGTTGAGCAGTGCGCTAACGATTAACTGAAAAATGTTGACTAACCTTAACGCAACCTCAATTTCCATTGACAGTTTTAGGCATAATTATTATCACATCGGCGACTACTCTTGCCACTGTTTGGCCAAGTAATTAAATTACAACACTGCACAATCACGCATTCTCTGTCGCTCTCCCACTATTCGTGGGTGTGCGTGTGGATGAGGGCATAATGTGGCCTAATGTCTGATAAAAGCTTATAATGATGACGTGCCGTTGATGGCCCCCAAAAACCCGCGATAGGCGGCATTTGCTTGGTAGCGGCAAAGTCAATAAAATGTAATTAAATCGACATTGTTATCAGCCACACACACACCACACATGCTTAGTTTTGGCCTAAACTGTTATTGCATTATTTTCAATATAAACTCTGTGGCATTTGCGGGCACAAAGACAGTCAGTCTGTCAATGGCTGCACAATGTGCCTGTTATTGATCTATGCAGACGAGCACAATGCTTTAATAGAATTCACAATCCTCGTGCATCTGCATGCAAAGTTGGCGCTGCAAAAAGGCAAATAATGAGCTTGAAGCTGCGTATAACAAGAAACTTTTTAATAAAACTTGGCGAGGCAACAAAAAGCAGCTCTCCGCCAATATAAAGGTAATTCATGGCAAGAGCCTCCTCCATCAGCGGAGCATCGACGAAACTAAAAACTAATTTATGCGCACAATGCGCTCGCTCTTTATCTCTTTCCTTCTCTCCCTCTCTCTCTCTCTGTCTGAACTGTTACAATCTTCGATGAGGCTGGCCAACTTGGCGTGAAGCCTGGCCTGCCAACTAGTTTCGAGCATGGCGGCAAAGTTTGCGATTCAAACGAGCGCAGCTCATTTCCATTTACCTTTTTTGTTTTGCTCTCCTCATTCGAATCTTTAGCCACACTTGAGCAACTGCTGCTCTTTTTTGTTGTGTATTTGATTAACAATTCTCCACTGCGGCCCTCGAAACTTGGCTATTGACATTATCAAGCTGGCTGGCTGGCAAAACTTGCGCAAATGGAAACCCTTCAATCTTCGGTCGAATCCCGCGGATTTTAATTGAAATTTTCGGCACCAGACGAAAGGCGGCTAAAAAGAAATGGCTAAGTGGCTTGGCTAACGAAAAAAGGGTCAAGCCATCAAATTAAAATACTTTTTCGTTAAGGTAATTCTATAATTCAGGTCGAATATCAATGCCACACAAAATGGCCATCTCTCTCTCTCACCCTCTCTTATCTCAAGTTCACTTCAATTGCCTTTATGAAGCGAACGCTCAGCGAGCAGCTGCAATTCTGCAAATTGCACAATTCAGTGGGCAAATAAAGCTCGCTCTCAGTGCATGAAGAGTCAGTCCACACGTATCTTTCACTGCACTCAGCTTTGGCAAAGTTTCATCACAAAATTGCCATCTGCATGTCCACATGGCAAAAGCAAAAAAAAAACAAATTTATGGCTTTAACTTGGTTAGTCGCCGATTCATTGCCTGAATATTGTAGCACAGTTTTTGGCGACCTGTTTGGGCAGAATATTTAGTGGCTAGCGTCGATGTTTCCATTATGTTTTTGTTTCACGCTGGTTTCGTTTTTAGGACATCGCTCAATGCGTCTGTTGTGGCAAGAGCTGCCATGTCATGGTCGTGACTGTTCTGCGGTTCCTAGTAAAATGAGCCATAAATACGGAACAACAACAAGTACTTTAAAGTGTAAGATTAGACGCGGATTGAAACGTTAAAATTTAATTACTTGTTAGCTAATCGGTTAGCGTGAAAATATAAATGTTATTTCTAATATTACAGAGTTCTCTTATTTAGTCTAAGTACCTATAGAGCTCTGCTAGAAGTAAGTCACATCTGGATAGAATTTATTTATTATTATTATTCAAAGCGAAAGGTTAGATGCGAATGGAAATGTTCAATTTCAATTAATTGTCAATTAATCACAATTTAAGTTGTTTCTATGATTACAGAGTTGTCGTATTTAGTAAGAAATCCTTTGAAGCTTTGACATAATTGCAGACCAACAACAACTGCCAAGAATTTTTTACTTTAAAGTAGAAGATTAGGCTTTGGTTTGAAACGTTACAATCCAATTGAATCTTAATGAAATAGTTACTGTAAAAATATGAAAGATTTCATATTTTATCTCTTATTTAGTCAGAGAACCTAGGAAGCTCTGACATAATTGAAAACCAACAAGAACTGCTAAGAATTTAGTACTCTAAAGTGGATAATTAGAGTCGATTTGAAACGTAAAATGCATTTAAATTTTAACTAATCATTTAGAGTAACAACTACTATGTAGAATTTAGTACTTCAAACTGTAAAATTATACGCGTATTGAAATGTTTAAATTTAATTGATTGCTTGCTCATCTGTTGAGAGAAATATTAAAAAGTTTTCTTATTAAAACAGACATTATGTATTTAGTCTGAGAAGTTGTGAAACTCTGCTTTAATTAATTTCAATTTCGCTGCTCACACTTGGAGGTGAGGAAAAGTCTTTGAACTTGTAAAAATATGAGTCGATGTGAATGGCTTGTGATTCACCTCTGCTTTAAGTACGAACCAATTAATTGAACCATAAACAAAAGAAATGCTGCAAACAATTCGCTATCGCAATCCGCCGATCCTTGGCTTGGCGAAGCAGTCGAGGTCTGGACTTGTGAAACTGTTCATCGATGTGAATGGCGAGTGATTTACATTGACACTTTGCTTTGGGACAAAGTTGCGTCCAGTCAACAGCCTCCGCCCTGCCGCCGAACGGCAGAGCAAGGGCCAACAGGCCGCAAGCGGGGGCATGCAACAAGTGTTTGGCTCGTAGAAAATTTATCGATGGCAAAACTTGCCTTCAAAGTGAATTACGACAAGTTTGTCGTTGAGCTCGCCTCCTGCCACACGACGCGACGCTGCAGCAAGGTTTTACTTTTTATTGCCGCAGCGTGGCAAGAACAAATAACCGTATGGCGAGTCATCGGCCCAGGCCGGACAGGCCAACACGCCAAGGCAGGCGCGGCGCGAGCAGCGAGCGGAGATATTCGAGCAAGATAAATGTCTGGGGAAGTTGGCAGCGTGATGGTGGCCGGAGGGAGGGGGGATGGGCGACGCTCTGCGAGACGTGAACCTGAAAAACAAAAATGCTAAATGAAAGCACAAAAAGCGTGGTAGTCTGAGCAAATTTAATTGCTCAGTCGTCTGACTAATTGAAAAGTTGCAAGTTTCAGAGCGACGCAAGGCGACGCGTAAATAGAATAAACTTGGTTGCCAAAAGAAATCCAAGAGGCAAGTTATTTGTCAACCGCTCGAGGGGCAGGAGTAGAGCATAAATAAGGCGATAAGACTAAGGAAATTATAGTGAGGAATTTATAGTAGTAATAAGTAGCAGCGGCGACCGGAAACACATAAAATACTAGCATATTGATTTGCTAGCCCGACTTGGGCTCAGTCCATGTTTATGCGTCAAGCCCATCAATTTTATTGGCATGCGTAGTTCATGTTTCACTTATGCTTCATGTGGCACGAGCTCATAGCTGGGAGCTCGTAAATTGGCCAAGTTAGTTGGTCGCAGTTAGGCACGTTCGCATGTTCCAAAAGTTACAATATTTCCATGTCACAATTCCAATGATCTGCATATCTGACACAGCCTGACAGACTGACTACATTTTCCATTTTCCACCCCCCATCCCCAATCCTTTGGGCAGCATTTTGCGTGGCTTTTACGACACTCTCTCGGCCTTCAGCCCGTTGTGTATTTTGTGTAGTGATGCGATTTATGTGGACAGCGTCCATTTATCGCGCCATCATGTGCTGCTACATTTATTATTATTTTTTGCTGTCATTGTTGCTGTTGTTGTTGTTGCGCTAGATGAAGTTACCGCCCAGTCGGCACTTGGCAAAGATGTCCTTCCAGCCATAACAATAAATATACGTCCGATGTATATTTCACCGCTCAGCGACGTGGCGTCGTATTTTGAGCAGTAAGTCGATGCCAAGGCCATCAACTTTATCGCTCTTCATTCAGCATTTGCATTCCCACAGCATTTGCATTCCCACACACATTTCATTTCATTTCATTTAAGTCCCATTTGGCCACGCCGAAAAAAGGCTGCAATAACTTTTGCGACAGCGAGAGGTGTTTGTGATTTAGCGCCGCAAATGCGTCCATCAAGCTGGAGAGTTGCTTTATTACTTGCACACAACACCAATCTCTTGGAGAGCTGCTTTATTATTTGCACACAGCGACAATCTCATAAACTATACATTCCGACATTAAATGCTGGCATGAAACTCTCTTAACATGATGTATTCCACAATGCATTCTAAATGTTATTGCTATTTTAATTCATACTCTCGCACGGTGTATTTTGCCGTCATCTACTTATACTTGACACCTCAGTTTTTCACTCAAAATCTTCTTCATCGCCACTTTATCAGTTTTTAAGTTTACAATCTCCTCAACTATATGTTACTTTCAACTATGTGTTGCGAACTACTTTTAACCATAGAACTCCCTATGTATAATTAAAATTACAATGTAATTTATATGCCGGCTGCTTTTATTCGTGGAACACTCTATACATAATGTATTCTAAAATACATTCTAACATAAATGTTGGCGATTTTTATTCATACGCCACACTTTTTTCATTCTCTACACTCAGTGTATTTTGCAGTCGTCTGCTTATCCTTGACACCTACTCTTTTTTACCCAACTCTTCTCTGACGCTCCTCTAACGATTTTACGATTTGTTAGTTTTGCCAATTCTTTATTATTTATACAAAAATAATCTCATAAACTACATATTCAACTATGCATTTCTGAATACTTTTATTCATAAAACTCTCTCTTACATAAGTCAACAGTATTTTCCAAATGCTGGCTACTGGTATTCATGAAGCTCTCTCTCTATACATGATGTATATACAAACTACAATGCATCTTAAATGTTGGCGATTTTTGTTCACATGCTACACTCTTTTCATACTTTACACTCAGTGTAGTTTACAGTCTGCTTATCCTTGCCACCTTCAATTTTCTGCGCAACTCTTCTCGCTTTGTGATTTGCCAATTAATTGCAGTCGCAAGCTGAACTTCTTGAGGCTTTCCAGCAATAATATTTTCGATTCTGGCAGCGTTTACGTAAGCATTATCAGCATGCTGTACGAGTAAGTAATTTATGTATTTTGGTCCATCATCCATAATTGATCGACGGCAAAACAGGCGACCAAGCGAACAATTGGAAGACGAGCGGAGCGATATCGACTGTCTCTGTGGTCAGGTCATGATTTATAAATAATTAAATATTTATTTTCGCACGTTGTAATGACGTTGGCAGCCTGGATGTCAGCGCTTGGCATTTGCCCAGCTCATATGCTCATTAATATTAATAAGACGCCAGCACATGGAACTGGCGCTGAATCTCAACAGGTGTTTGTGTTTATGTTGTGCCCTGCCACATGCCACATGCCGCATGCCACACGTGTCGACCGTGTGTCCTTGTGTGGTAATCAAGTCAAGTGCCACAGAGTGCTTGAGCTCGCCAAGTTTCTCGTTTTACTTTATGTCTGGAGTTCTTAGCACTCACTGCAAGAGCGATTGTTTCTCGTCCTCTCGCTGTCGCTGTTGCTGTCGCTCTCGTTTAGCCTGGCATCCAATTTCCATTATCCAATTTTGATGCTGTCAGGCGCGCATAAATTCGACGGCCCGATCCCCGATGCTTTGTTATGCAAATCTCGGCGCACAGCAGAAAATGTATCAATCTCCTACTTAGCCCAGCCAAAGTCCATTTACTCCACTCCAGTTGTCCCTGCTGCAAGGGGACATCTTTTATAGGCCCACGAGCAGCAGCAACAGAGCTCGTGCCGTCGTTTTATGGCCTAAAACATTATAACTCATATTTTTCTTGGAATTTTTAGCTGCTCTTTGAGCGACTCCCCAAAGCGAAATCGCAGCTAAATACAGCACAAAAAGAATGTCGCCGGCACAAAGAGAATTTGTCTCAACGCCCTTTAAACTGTTTTAAATGCTCCCACCCCAGCAGCGGCGGCCGCTGGAATTACGTTGCGCAAATTTGAAACAGCCAAAAATGGCATAATTGCCCGGGCCAAGGACTCACGCACGAGTCCTCGCACTGAGCTGTGTTATTCTTATGTAAAATGTATCCAAACAATCACTAAGATGCCCGCCCTCCAGGCTCCTGCATTTTTCGCCCCATACATGTAGATATCCATATCCATATACAGATCCAGATCGGCGCTTACATGCTCGAAAAAGCGCTTTGTTTACCTTAAATATTCCGTATACAAACTTACACTGACTACCATAAATACACGCACTCGCATGTACTCCAGCTTCGCTGCCTTTGGCGCTTCCAGCGAATGCCTCCCCCTACCCGAGTTTCTGTTATCACAGGTGTGCGACGGCGACGGAGACGGCGACATTTCCACCAAAAATGGAAACCGAAGAAGAAGAAGAACGCTACGGCAAATTCAACACAAAATACGAAATAACAAAACAAAAATAAAACGAATTCACTTGTGTATAATTTGGTGCTGCAAAAAATGAACGAAATTTTAAAGTTCGACTGCAGCAAATACACTACTTGGAAGCCCCTACAAAGTTGCCCAATTCTCTTCATATGTTGCATGCAACAGCAGTTGCAGTACTATCTAAAACTATCTACTGTTATAAATTTATTAAAATTTTATAATATATTACCTTATGTAAAACTATCAGGCACTCCAAATTATAAAGCATAAATTGCGAGACTTTCAGTTTTTTTATTTCAATGAGTATTTCAAATTTATTTAAATGTATATTGTACACAAATGCAGGTCAAGAACAATCATAATAAAATACAACTAAAGCTCTCCAAATCACTAATCGCAGATTGTAAGGAATACAATATTTGAAAAATTTATTAAGAACTGTTTATTTTAAATTTATTATAATAACATACATGCTGCATACAAAAACAGTTGAAGAACAATCTCAAGCATTCCCAATTACGACAAATTTATGTTTACCATTATTTATGTTTACCAAATTACGAGGTCTACAATATTTTAATTTAATTATTTTTGAACACAAAAGTGTAAGTCTAAGTTCTTTACTTATAACTGTCTATGTTAGATTTATTAGGATATATGTTACTTAGAACAGCAGTTGAAAAACAATCTACAGCACTTGAAATTGCGTAGCGTAAATTGCGAGGTCAATAATATTTTTAGTTAAATTTTCTTCAGCGTAAAAGGGCAACCTAAATTACTTAATAAATAACTGTGTATTTTCAATTTATTTCAAATTATGCTTGCTGGCTGAGGAACTTAATTTCCAATTCATTTGCAAGAGATAGTCATAAAATCGCTTAAGACCTCGGTTTAAATCGACTGTTTATTGCCATATGAAGTATATGGTGACATATCGCCCTGAAAATTGAGCAGACAATTTGGCAGAGAGTTAAGAAAAGCATTTCGCATGATAACGAAAAAATTTGTTGCACACCGTTTAAGAGCTGGCTGGTTTTTTTTTCAGTTTCATTTTTTGCCGTTTTTTTGCTTTTTGGCGCGTGTCTCTCAATGGTTTCAGAGGTGAGCGCACTTTTTTATCTATATAATTTGATTTATGACACCGGCAGCCGCAGCCACAGACAACAGCCACAGTGCCAACCAAGTGAGGGCAACAGCAGCAGCAACAGCCACACGAACAACAGTATCGAATCTCTATATATTGCAAAGGCGGGCGCGGGGGCGTGGCAAGGACGTGGGCGACTGCTCAGCGCAGAGCAGAGCAGAGCAGAGTTCACTTTAAGTTATCTCTCTATGAATATCCATTAAAGATGATGAGCCACGCGCGCTTTCAACAGCGCTTAATGTTAGCGTCAACGACGTGTCACGCCCAGAACACACACACACACACACACACACTCGTAGAGTTGCAGTCACGCCCCCGCGCCGCATTTAAACAATAAATTAATTTGGGCCACAGAGCCGCCACTGGAATCAGTGTCTAGACAAAGGCCTTGGCGAGGCCAGCTAGAGAGCTAAAGAGCTGCGGCGGCGGCCACAGGAGTGCGCGTGTTGAATTTAAAGGGCCGAGCGGCAGTGAGAAGAATTCACGAGTGCTTCAACAACTCGTCGCACGGCGCCTTGGCCGCGTCCTTTGGAGGAATCAGCCGCAAGGCGCAGCACTCGAGGCATATTTACTTTTGGGTTTGTGTTTTTTGTGTGTTCATTTCATTTTTTGTTTCTCGTTGGTTGGTTGCTGGGGATTTTAATATTCATTTTCATTTGCATGTTGTTCTTTTGGTCTCTCTCGTTTTATGTTGCATAAACAAAGGCAAATTATTCAAATGCCGCAATATGCTTGCGAGCGAGTGTGAACACGCTTCAAAACGACCATGTCATAATTATGCTGAGATTAACTCACTGCATAATGCCGAATTCTTCGCCCAATTTACCGAGCAGCGTTAAACATGCAACAGCAGCTTAGCAACTAAATCAATGCAAAATTATTGTTCAAATCAGGCCCAGAGCTCAGGGCAACAATGCCCAAAATGCAAATTTGTATTTATGTGCCGATAACTAGCAAAAATCCCTGTGGCATTACGTCTGTCCAAACACCCATCGGGGTCGCTCGCCCCGCTGAGCTGTGGAGTGACTTTTGCCAGTTTACCAATTAAATTAGTTGACATAAGCCGCTTAGGGCATTGCTCGGTCGGTGCAAGAACACACAAACGCAACTAAAACTAAAACTAAAACTAAATTCTAATTAAACAGAGTGTGTGCAAAAACTTATTATAAAAGCAAATCACAACGAATCACAGCATTCAGTGGAGGAATGCATGCTTGAGTTGTTGCGCAAGAGACATTGGATCGATGAGCTTTAAACACAAATTCTGTGAGGTTTGAGGTTTAAATTGTTTTTACGTTTAATCTTTGCCAACAATTCGGATTCCATTTATTTTACGTGTTTCATTTATTTGTCAAATGGCTGAGCTTTAATCTTTGCCAGCAATTCAGTTAATCTCTTATTTGTTAAGTTTCAGTCTCTGCCATCAAGTTGTTGATTTTATTTAAATTATAATTACCCAGCGCTGGCTTATACCTCTGTAATCATTCCAATTCTTTGTACATAATCTAATACACCTCCAATACAATGAACTCAGGGCTGCATGTCAAATTTATTAGCTTTATTATAAGGCTAAACTCAATCGCCAGAGTAGCTGCATATTAATTTGGCAGAACGTAGCAAGATTGAAAGGCAAGTTGTGAGCATGACTTCGGTTGCACGTCGAACAGCTATTGGACTGGTTGAGGTGTGTGCAACACACACATGTGTGCACGTTACAATTAGAGAGCTCTGACAACAGACTTGCCTTGGCTAATATGTAGTCATTACGTCCTGTCAGCCTCTCTAATAACCATGCGCTGCTCTCACCTCCCTCCCTCCCTCTCGCTCGCCTTGGCCAGCTCTGAGTGCGTCTTTCATTTGACTTGGCTTGGACGTCAGTGAAGCGTTTTACGGCCTTTGTGGCCAGGTCCCGTCAATGGCAACATGTGTAGCAATTGATTGCTAACCCTGTTTACCGGACAGGCCTCTCACGTCTGTGCGTCCGAGCCACTATCAGCCCGGCCTTGGTTATCATCTGTCCGGCTAATTCAGGTAGCTGGGCGAAAAGCGTGACAATGCTTTGTGGGCCAGCGCGTATGATGCGGTCTCAGCCAGGCAGTAATTGCAGGAGTAGTGATTAGAACGCGCCTAATTGGGGGCAGCTTCTCGTGGCATTATTTCACTTTCCATTTCTCCCGTGGAAATGCCGAAATGCCATTAATCGCAGCTGTCGACCCAGTTATGCCAAAAAGGCCGCACACAATAAATATATTTTCTGGCAACTCATGTTGTTTATCTAACCGGGGATTACAACAATTAATTCATTAGAGCACAACTCAACTCAGCTCGCTCTGCGTGGGGCAGTCACAATTACCCCCCTCTCTGGCCACACTCTGCTGCCTTGACCTACAAATCTTGTGACCCTGGCGCGTGGCAGCAAAGTCAGTGTCCTTAAACTATTAATTGGGCAATTGTCTGCAGAGTTTTTCTGCAAATTTTAAAAGTCTACAAGTTCGATAGGGATTTAGTTTTAATCAATTTATTTGCTCATTTTCAATAACTATTTACAAACAATCTTAATTTTACATTTGAGATTCATGCGATTTCACTGACAAGTTCTCTGCGATTTTAGTATCGATTACATAATTGTGCTTCAGCGCGTGACGCATAAGATCATAGTTTCTTTGAAATTTCTTTGGGCAATAGGAACACTTAAGCTCCAGCTCGCCTGAATGCACCTGCAGATGTTTTTGGAAGTTCTTATCATATATGAAACATTTCAAGCAATACGGGCACTTGAGATTGGACTCCTGCAGATTGTGGCTGCTTAAGTGTTTAGTTAGTTCTCGTTTGCTGCTGAATGTGTTCTGACAAATCTCACAGCTATGCGTATTTGCTTCCTGCTCAGTGTAACTTCTATTGATGTCTATAGTGAGATCCCTGTTGAGTCGCTCGAGTGCCGACACTGTGGGTTTCTTCTTTTTAGCAGCTGGCGCATCTTCCGGGCTCTCGATCGCTCTCTTCGTGCCTCGGTTTTCGTTGCTCTCTTTCGCGCTCTGCTCTTCATCCGACGCCTCTTTGCGCTCTTGCTTCACAATGAGGGTGATTAAATCCCAATCTTCGGATGGCAGACTGTCCACAATGTCGTCGAGATCTTTCCCTTTCTCATCAACATTGCGCTCGAAGTTGCGCTTGAATCGATAGGCCGCTCGTACGTCGGAGATGCAGGATTTGCACATGTTTTGCAGGCAGTTTTTGTTGTCGACTTTGAAGTTGAAGCACTCTTTGATCATCTTCTGCAGACTGGGTTGCTCTTTGAACACATTCACCAAGGTGACCGCGTAACTTTTGCAGATACCACAAGCCAGTTCCATTTCTTTCGTTGTGCACATCACGTTCAAGACTGTGGCAAGAGAGTGCTGCAACCCCGTATTTATACAAATTATTGATCCCTTATTGATCCTCTCTTACACTCTCGCTCTCTTTTAGAGAGCGCACTGTCCTGCCGTACCAGGTAGTTGCACTTCTTGAACTCTCTTCCCTCTCTTTCTCCCTCTTTTGGACTGTGCACTCTTCTGCTTTACCTGGCAGGACGACGTAATGTAATTATGTAATTTCCACTTCTTGATCCTCGTTTGACACTCTCTTAGAGTGCGCTCTATTCGTCTCTACCTGGCAGGATCAGGACTTGTTAAAGTTGCACTCCTTAATTCTCTCTTCGCCCTCTCTTTTCTGTTTACCAGGTAGCCCAATAAGCATACCTGAAGTAACAGCTGCGTTTAAGAGCAACTCAGGTACTCTCTTAACTTGCACATTTTTCCGGTGATTTACAAGTACATTTCCTAATGAGGAGTATATTGGTTTCCCCTTGCATTCTGCCTGGTTCTGCTATGGATGCCTTTTCTTCGTTTATGGAAAATATATCAAGTTTACAAGCCATGCTTTCCCATATTTTAACCGCATATTTAACCGCATATAACATCGTTATTTGTTAAAAAATTAATAAATCACAATAGTAACATTTCTTTAAGCATTTTTAAAGCTATTCATACTTATATTCTATATATTTCTACACCTATTTTTATTATTGTTTAATTGTTTGCATTATATATAGAAAATTAAAACCACAAAGATAAAGTGCCATTAAATTTTGCGTTTGCCACAAGATTCTAATAAAATGCTTAAAGAGTTCCAAGCTAGATTGACAACATTCATAGCATGAACAATTTGTTCATTGTAGTTTCTTCCTAATTTCAGTTATTTGCCTCCAAGCTTCAATTGCCGTGGCAGACTTGAAGTTATGCCAATCCCAGGAGGGATTTATATAAATTTCATAAGTTTATCTAAATTAAGCAAATCGCAAAATCTTTACTTACCGGGTGAGCAAATAACAATTCTCAATTCGAAGCCAAAGAATTTTGTTAATCTGGAATCACTTTTGACTCCTGTTTATAATTTGGCCCTTTCACCTTGTTGAAGGATACTGGGATTTCAATTGAAATTCCTCAATTATTTTATGTTTACATTGTTTACGCTCGCCGGATAATGTGTAAACATGATTGCCAACTTTTGTTTTGGCTGCAACAAAGCTAAGTTGCTTTTCAATTTGCAGTTTCAACAATGCGAATCCTATTTATTTACTGCCGGAAATCAAGCAACAATTCATTCGCTCCGACTAAATAACGTATATAATATATATATATTATATTTATTCTCCAAGTTGATTGCATTGTCTACTGGCAAGGCTGCTTATTGGGTATCCTTTTGCTCCTGCCTTGATGCCAGCTGGAGAGCATCAAGAGTCGCAGCAAATAATGCTCTTTTGTGCTCCAGCTACAGCGACTTAGTTGCAACTGCAGTGGAGTATGGTCGGCTAAAACATTTATGTGTATTGTAATAAAAAATGCATTTTTATATTTTGGTGTCATTGGCAAAGAAATACACTACAAATGTAGTCGGATTCATTGGCAAAATGAAGCACATTAAATTTACAAATAAATTCGCCATCATGTGACAGAGAAATAGTTCTGTTTAAAGTAATGCGACCAACAAAGATAGAAAGACTGTAGATGTTTAACTAGGCTTTAGTTGCGTTCGAATTAAATGGAATAATATTCACGAAATTGTTTATTTACATAGACGAGTTGCAAATTGAATGATTTTCGAGAACTTTTCTAGCCTGAGGCAGCCACACATAAACGCAGCCAGAGGCTTGGTTACATCGAGGTTAATGGCGATGGGAATCTCAGTTGCAAATCAACTCGATATTGAATAACCATTTTGGCGAGCTAAACTAACGCAGTTGTGTAATATAATAAGTACGAAGCATTATGCGGTTACAGCGTAATAACTATAATAATAATGCGCTCGCTCTGTTCGCTCTCTGCTTTTATATAATTGCAGAGGCTGGAATTATGTGATGGCGACCGGCAGCTGTGTCATCAGGCCCACGCATCAGCATCAGCATCAATTATGGAAAACATATCAAAATATTTGAATTTCAGCGGCAGGCAGCAACTGATGGGCGTTGTCCGGGATTGAAAATTAGTCAGGCGACAACAACACGACAACACGAAAGCGTCGAGCAGCGACGCAACAGCGCGAAGAACAACAGCAGCAGCAATAGCGAGAGGAACAGAGAGAGAGAGAAAGAGGGGGCAGCAGCTAGAGCAAGCCGCACAACAAACATGAAAGGCTACTCGAAACCAAATGGTGCCGCTAACCGCAGCTGCCACACGGACCATGTCCATGGCGGCTGTGGCATCCTGTTATTTGTGCTGACAGCCCTGACACTAACGAGCTTAATAACGCCCACAGAGCAGCTGACAGCGACGCCAGCGTCGACGTCAACAAATGCGACAGCAATTGCAGTGCAGGCGGGCGGCAGCAAAGCGAGCAATGGCAGCGGCGACAGCCTCGGCTTCAGCTCGTTGCTGGAGCACTCGGACTACTACAAGCACTTGAATAGCACCGGCGGCTTCGTGTTCCCCGCCGAGTTCAACGGCACGCTGCCGACGGGCTTCGGCGGCGAGCTGCCGAACGGCAGCGGACCCTACAACGGGCCGCGCGGGGATTGCGCGGATGACTGGAACTTTGGGGTGCTGCTGGTCACCATGATACTCTATGCGCTCGTCTGCATTGTGGGGCTGTTCGGCAACACGCTGGTCATCTATGTGGTGCTGCGCTTCTCCAAGATGCAGACGGTGACGAACATCTACATACTGAACCTGGCCATAGCGGACGAGTGCTTTCTGATCGGCATACCGTTCGTGATCTACACGATGCACGCGGGCAACTGGGCGTTCGGCACGTACATGTGCAAGGCGTACCTGGTGAGCACCTCGGTGACGCAGTTCACGTCGTCGATATTCCTGCTGATCATGTCCGCCGATCGCTACATTGCCGTCTGCCATCCGATCTCGTCGCCGCGCTACCGCACGCCGTTCGTCTCGAAGCTGGTGTCGGCGGTGGCGTGGATGACGTCGGTGCTGCTGATGCTGCCGGTGATACTGTTCGCCAACTCGATGGAGACCAAGCCCGGCCACATGTCCTGCAACATTGAGCTGCCCGAGCTCTTCAACATGCAGTCGGACTCGGCGTTCATACTCTACTCACTGGTGCTGGGCTTCGCCACGCCCCTGATCTTCATACTGACCTTCTACTGCCTGGTCATACGCAAGCTGCACACGGTGGGGCCGAAGCACAAGAGCAAGGAGAAGAAACGCTCGCACCGCAAGGTCACCAAGCTGGTGCTCACCGTCATCACCGTGTACATTCTGTGCTGGCTGCCGCACTGGGTGCTGCAGGTGGCGCTGATCAACTCGTCGCACAGCTGCGCCTCCAAGCTGCAGGTGGTGGTGTTCCTCGCCTGCGGCTGCCTGGCGTACTCCAACTCGGCCATGAACCCCATACTCTACGCCTTCCTCAGCGACAACTTCAAGAAGAGCTTCATGAAGGCGTGCACGTGCGCGGCACGCCACGACGTCAACGCCCAGCTGCAGCTGGAGAACAGCTTCTTCCCCAAGTTCGGCAAAGGCCGGCAGTCGGAGCGTCTCATCGGCGCCAACAGCGCCGCCAACGGCAAGAACAACAAGAAGACGCTCGCCGGCGGCCGAAACAACAATGCCCCGATGACGGCGACCGCGACCACAACGACAACGACCACGGCGGGCACGGACGTCATCACCTCCATACAGCCCACGCTGGCCGCCACCCAGGCGACGCCCAATGCCGGGGCAATGGTCGTCGTCAACGCCGACTGTAAGCCGCCCGTGCTGCACACGGACTTATAAGAGCGGGCCGCTGGAGTGCCGCTCGAGACGGTTGTGTTGATAGCGCGCAGATGAGTGCGCGTGCAGGTGCAGGTGCAGGTGCAGGAGTCCGCCAGTCCTGGCCAGCGGCAGCTGAGCGCGGAGCTGATGCGGCCAACGGAGTGCTTGCTCTAAGTTGGCCTTGACAAGCGGTATTGGTTGAAGCGAGTGTTTCCTCCCTTCTCGACGGACAGGTGAACGAAGCCAAAGATATAATCTTAGAGTATTAGAGTAACCGAAGCACAGGCTTTGGGGGCACACACGATTGCCGTGTGGAAAAGAAACAAGTCAATGAGAATTCAAGAATTCCAGCAGAAATATATATAACATAAATATTGTTCCACTGGAAATAAAGCAACAGAACAGAGAACGAAATTGAAATCGTCACATGAGCGAATTAAATTCCGATGTGAACAGAGAGAACATTGATCAGCAAATAAGAAACTCAACCAATTCAATTTGTTTGTAATGTGTAAGCATTTAAATAACCATAATATTCGAATATACTTAAATCGTACTTTAAATATAAAACGTTACGCTAACGAAGAACCACAAGAGAAAATAATAAACATTTAAATACTTTATTGGATATGGAAAGAAAAATGAAATCAGTGTTTGAAGTCAGTTTAAATGTCCCTCTGCGAGTTAAGATTAAACAGCTGTACTACAATAAAACCAAAGAAATACGAGCTAAGATGAACTTAAACAACTATAAACAATTTAATGTTGCCATTTGAATATTTATTATGTGCGTGTGCTATTTGTATTTTTGAACGTAAACTAGCTTATTAATATTCTCGTAGACGTACTCTTTGCAAAACATCTTAATAATAGTCCGAATACAAGTTACAGGAAAGCGAAAAAATATTATAAATATTTAAGTGTCATTTGCAGTGGCAGCCGAAGTTGTCTGCCCAAAAACTTGAAACTCGAATGTAAGTGGAATTTAAGTTCGTATGCAAATAAATAAAATACAAAACGTAAATTTCGTTTGATTGCAAGTAACTAAATGAATCTATGCAGCCGTGTGGTGGGGGGGAGTGAGGTGCAAGTGCCTCAAATACAAATAACTGTAATATATTTATTATTACTTTACAGCAAATGCTCCATTATGGCCTTAATCTCGCTTACTCTGGTTGACTTGCAAATGTATCTGGCTACGTGCGTGACAGATACAGATACAGATACGGATAGAGATATGAAGAGAGCTTGCAGTGAAAAGTGTGAAAATAAGCACAAAAATAAAAGCAAAGTGTGACAGAGAGAAAAACAAAACAATAAACAACAAAGATTAATGGCAAATGGCAACAACGAGAAGAACAACAACTAGCAACGATTGTCAACATGAGCAGACATTTTCATGCTTGATGTAATGTCCATTTGGAAATTCACAAGATGCTAACAACCTACTACCCAAAGACAATTCCGAACACTTTGCGCAGCACAAACGAAGAAAAGGGGCAAAAGCTGGCAAACAAGTAACGAAAAAAAAATAGAGAGAGAAAACATAATGAAAACTAAACAAAAACTCAACTCTGCTGCCAAATGACCGCTGGACAGTGGACAGTGGACAGTGGACAATGGACGGTGGAGCGCGCAATTTGAAATCTTGTCGGACTCTTTTGCAGTTGAACTGCAGAGAAATGTGGACGAGGAACTTTGAATGCACTAACATTAGACATTGCCTGACCATGGACTGCAATAGACTTGAACGAGATTTGATTGCATATTTTAAATAAAGGCACGCAATCAATTGCCATTCATTGCCAAATATTCGTTTTGTGAGAGGCTTTTTCGTTTGTAGCTCGTAAATTCCTGGGCATTAAGATTGTAATGAACTTTTAATCCACACGTCCACACAAAGAGTATTGCCGGCATCAAAAGGAATCCGAATAGACTTCAATTTGTTTCTAATGGAGTGGGCATGGACTGTGGCTGTGGGTTAGCACATCGTAAATCCTAGTGCTTGCCAAGTGTTGCCAAGTGTGGCACAGCACAAAAGCAGCAACAAACGGCAAATCAACAATTGCCCTGGCAGTTTGTTGTTCTCGCGCGAGCTTCTCTTTTTGCCGCTGTTGTTGCTTCGCTCTTCGCCTTGCCCCCATGTGCGATGTGTGTAAATTGCGAGGGCCAAATGTTTTTCATATTGCCATCAACAACAAGCAGAAGCTGCAGCGTGCAACGCAGCGTGGGGAGAGCAACTTGCCCGTTGTGTTGTTCTGGCTATTTGTTAGCAAATGCTCTGGCGCTGGCTATGGGTCTGTCTGAAGGTCAGGCATACTCGCATATTGATTATTTGGAATTTCATTAGCAGGCAGCAAAGGAATTATGATGCGCCCGCCTGCATTCTGATGATGCACTTGTCCATATGCTTAGCACGCTACCCACAGCAGACAATGCTGGGAGACGGCAGCGCCAGCTGCTCGCAAGGATGTCAAAAGTCCAACAGCAGCTTTGCTGCACTCTCTGGATTTTAATGGGCTTGTCTGGCTGCTCAGCTCGCACAAGGTTCATTGCAAATGCAACCATATACTGGTATAAATATATATACTTGTATATACAAGAGTATAGCTACAGCTAGTTGGCTGCGGATGCAAATCCCCCTGCCGAGCTGAACCTGAAGCTGCAGCTGAAGTTTAAGGTCAAGCACAAGCACAGAAACCACTTAAAAGTCGCTACGTGCGCCAAGCAACGAGACAGCGACAGGACTCAGGATATGGCCAATTTATTGCCATATTGATGCAGAAAACTCAGCTGTCAGTTGAATTATGAAAGCTGCTCGAGGCGCTTCCCAAGTATGCACACAATGTGCCTCTAACACAAGCACTACACATTTTCAGCTAATTAAATTCCTTTAAAGCGCCTTCCTTCGCCCCGCCCCTTGTTTGTTCGTCGTCGACGTCCTTGTGCATTTTCTTGTGGCTATTTTTCACCATCCAGCATTTCCATGGGGGGCATTTTCACAGTTGAATTCTGAGGCAAAATGTCTGCGCCGGTCACTCGAACTGCTGCGACTTCAAAGCGTAGTAACTTGTTCATATTTTGACCCAATTTATAGCTGGGCCGACTACGTATACGCCCCATGTACACACGTATATAGATTATATATATACTCGCTCGCTCGCATGTTGTATGCGCCTGAGAAATCAAATTAATGCTTCACACTTCATAAATCGGGCATTGAAATTGAACAGATTAAAGGCAGCGTCCCCGCTTCAGGCCCCCCCGACCTCTCCTCGGCGAATCTGAAATCATTTTCAGTTTTCCATTTGCTATTTTCAAACTAAAAATACAACAAAGTCGCTTTATAAATACATTAGCACCTCAATATGCTGCCAAATGGCTTACGATATATAAATATATATATGTCTGTAGTTTAAACAATGAAATCTATATACTCGATAAGAAGTAAATGTGTGAATTCTGCTGCACACAATATTAATTCAAATATATAAGAGTGCAAATTGGGCAAACCCGCACGATCAGGTGGAAAACTCACGAGCAGTTTGGGTAAACATTGAAACTCAATTCAATGCTAAATGTCTAGCAAATGTGCCAATTGGTCTCCAAGGGCCACGGAATGGTTCAATTAAATTTCATTCGAGTCAACTGATGGCGTCTTTTTGGGTCTTGGCTAAAAGGCGAATTGTCGACCGTTTGCCTTTGAAAATTTGCACAAAGTTCTCGTACTTTATTAAGTGAGCTGTTTATTTTATCGACTATGCTAGAAGTGAGCTGTTTGCTCAGACAATTGAATACAAAATGAAGTCGAACTTGTGACCTGCGTAACACAAAGAATCTAAATAAATTATTTGCCATTACAATTACAATTTTTTATATGTTCAGCATTATCTGTGGGGGACATTATATTTATTGTCAAATTTTAGTAAAACTTAATCGTCGCATCGCGCTCAGAAGTCGAGTTGATTGTATTGCCTATCAATAGCAGCAAAACTATGGTCACCCTGATGTTAGGTTAGGTGTGGATTCTATCGATAACAGCAAATTATGACTCTCAGAGAGTAAACTATCGATAGCTCAAAAACTATCGTCGCTCAGGAAACCATCTACAACATGCATATGTGTATTTATGATACACTTTCACAAAAGATTCTTTTTCTTGCCATTTAATTTCTAAGAAAAATTTGCAAAATTGTCCAGAAACCTAAGAAAATGCTGCTGATAACAGTTTGTTAGCATCCCATACTTTTATGACCACAGTTTTATCAACCACAGTATTCGAAGTGACTCACAGCACTCACGGCATACAAATTAAGGCTGCTTAATAATAATGCTTATCTTTATGGGCTGCGATTGACCCTGAACTTGACCAATATACCGATCTTCATGCTGCCAGAGAATATACATATGTATATGCTCTGGCGTATCGACAACAGAATACCATATAATTCATGGAGTGTTATGTAATTTGTTTTTTTGTTTAGTCAGCAGCAGATGAATGAATATCTGATAAGACGGCGTTGATAAGTGGTCGGTGGAGCTGTAAAAATGTTTACAGCTGCAGCTTCTGTTCAGTTCCATTTAGATACTCAAACGCGATAAATGTAATTCACGAGCCAACGACTACACAACAATGAAATACTTTGTATATATTCTGATTGTGACATATGCCACCCTAAGTGTAGGAACGACGACAAATGAGGATCAGACGGTGAGTGTAATAGTGATATTTGAAACTGGTTTGAATTGAGTGCAAGTTGCTTTCAGTTGGACAACTTCATTGAATCGAAACTCATTCGCATACTCGATCTGCAGGGTATTCTGGGCGCACTCGAAGTGAATGCCACCTACAAGGACATCAAAACACTAAATATTGGCCACAAGTCAAGTGACACCACAAGGCAACCGCCTGACTCTCAGCTGAATAATCAGGTGGCACAGCCACGGGAAGCAGATAATCAGTTGCAGAAAGCTCCGTCGACTGCAGATACAGAGACTGCAATTAAACAATTAAAAGCACAGTTGGAGAATTTGCAAGATGCAGTGCGCAACCTGCAGAGTCTCGTCAGTTCGAATGAGAATAGAGCAACGAGTTGTGCAGCGGACAACAGTTGGGAGAGCGTGCAACTGATAAAGGTGCCCGGAGTGGCTGCATTTCGTGTGCTCTGCGCTGACTCGGGTTGGATGGTGATTCAGCGGCGCTTCGACGGCAGCGTTGATTTCTACAGGGACTGGAATGCATATCGCTTTGGCTTCGGCTACTACGACAGCGAGTTCTTCATGGGACTCGAGTACTTGCATCGTGTGACGATCTCGCGGCCCCACGAACTCTACGTTGAGCTGGTCGACTTTGAGAACAGGTTGTTCCATGCGCGCTACGATGACTTTCTCGTTGGCAGCGTGGAGGAGAAATACGCGCTGAAATCCTTGGGCGCCTACAGCGGCAATGCTGGCGATGCTCTGCGCTTTAATCTCTACGATGCATTCTCCACTTACGACAGCGACAACGACGGCTGGTTTCGTGGCAATTGCGCCAACTACTTTCAAAGTGGCTGGTGGTTCGGCTCGGACGCCAACAGGTGAGCCAAAGAATGCTTTAGAAATGATCTATAACAACGTGCTTTGTCTTGTTCACATTCAGCAATCTCAATGGGCGCTATTTCAAGAGTGGAGAGCGTAATGTCAGAGGCATCTGGTGGTACACTCTGAGAGGCTACGGCTCGTTGAAGTCGGTGAAAATGTTAATCAGACCCAAGTATACTTTGATTTAAATAAACAATACATTTATATGCATTTGCTTGTGACTTTCACAGCTGAAATTAATGCCTTCTGCTGGTGTCCACGAGTGTTTTGTAGTGCAAACATTGAAAGTGCATAATCAACAATACATTTGGCTGCGAACGCATCTCATTTCGAATAGATTATGGGCCACAGAGAATACACTTCGAAGCTGTCGAAACATCATCAGAGCGCTTCGGCAACTTTGCATAATCCATAATTTCCCCATTGTCACTAGCAGTTCTTTTTTTTATTTGGCAGCTCTCAACACAGCCACACAGCGAATCTTCTCGCGCTGTGTTTGCACAGCATCGAAATTCGCCATTGAGGAAATTGCGCAAATTTTGGCCAGCAAAATGTGAAGTTTTGCAGTATTTCTACTATTTTTCTATCTGGTTTCCGTTCTTGCGACCATGGCCAACTCCATTCCAGCAGTTATTGTGGTTTATGCTTTATTATATATGGTATTATTTTGCTGCCTGATTGCCACCCCACTTTCGATGCTGCTGCGTTGTTCGAGCAAATTGAAAGTTTTATTTTTTGGTTAGTCAAGTGATTTTTAAACTACTATTTCGAGTTTAGTTTGTGCCAGTTTGCACGGGCCAGCAGCAATAATGGCTTAAAAGCGCAAAGTTGTTCAAACCGGCCATAAATTCAATGGCTGCAATATGCAGAATAAATAGAAAAGCACGCTCTCGAAATGGATAGCGAAATGTGGATGGCAGTCGCTGAGCTGCTTAATGAACGGATCCCACAAATAGTAAAGCGATTAACTAGCAAACAAACAAACATGAGCTGCCTCATCAGCATCAAGTGATTGATGACTATTGTTGTGCATGAAAATGAGTCCGCTTAGATGAGGCACGATAGTTGGCTTGGAGAGTTAGCTAATGCACAAATCAGTCCATGTTGATTTAATATTGCATAACTTGCTGACAGAGGTAGCAAATATCAACAGACTCGCAGGGTCAAGCTGGAATCGATCAAAAACTGACAGCCAAAAACTGGCGCCAGTTGAATGAACCTTTTCGGCCATCACACCGAAGTCAGCCACTTCCGTAAACAAGCCCAACCAACTGCCCCACGTTCGCTCTGCTTTTGTTGCCTGCCTGCTTCACTCCCTGCCCGTGTCTTTTGGGCCCATTGTCACTGTTGTTTTCGTTGCGCTGCGCATCGCATAAACTTGCTCAAAATATGTTGCCCATATAAATGGTGCACGTCAGGCTTTCGGGCAGCACCTAAAACGAAGCCTTGGTGTCCATTGCAAGTAAATTACTTACGCCCTCGTTGTACTTGTTCTTGTGGCCCAGTGGTCATCAATTACTTGGCAGTGCGTGAAGCGTTCCACAAATTGCCGGGCGTAAATTAGCCACACCCGAGTGGCGGTCATAGCTCAGCGCCGGCGCCCGTCGATTGAGTTGATTGAAAAAAATTGGCCACCCGAATGCGAGTTTGCGACTGCTTAAAGCTGAAGCTGAAATCCGTCAATCTTAAAGATGCTGTTGCGGCGCAAAGCGCTGCTTAGTTTGCCGACTTGGCCTCCAATTTCCACACGCCGAGATAGCATCTTAATTACCCACACACGCACGCACAACACTCACACACACACACACACAAGCGCACGCACATCTGCACTTGTGTGTGTGTGTGTGGACATTTGTGTCCGTGGTCTGCGCCACATCAGCAAGTCAACGACCCATTGGCACTGGCTACAAATTCGGTCATCTCTTTAATATTCCACAAGCTCATGTTGACACTCACTTCAGACTCGCACTCTCGCCGAGACTGAAGATACCCTGCGAAGACCGAGGCAGTGCGGGCGTGACAGACCAGCTGAATTATGACACTTTTTGGGCCCAGTGAATAAGCAAACAATAGTTCACTAGACTCTTGTAATGCTGCATTAAAATAAATTTAAATGCTTCACTAACTTTTACTTGAACTTTGCCAACAAGTGTTCAATATTCAATAGTTAATCAAAAGATTAAAATTAGACTCCTCTAAAGCTATGTTAAATGTAAATTTAAATACTTCGCTAACTTTTAATTGAACATTGCCAACAAGTGTTCAACATTCTAAGACATTTTATATGTCAACTTACAATTCATTTGAAATGAATGTAAATAATAAAATTGATGCATTATATGAATACTGGGTATCTCGTCGTTCCGTCAGTGGTAAGTGGCACACAATTCTGTGGTTTTTTAAAGGCGACAAAGCAATAACAATTTCCTGTTTGCGCAAACTTTACGCTTACACACTTTGGCAGCAGTCCGAGTCGAGGCTGAAGCTGAAGGATGAGGATGAGGACGAAGGCCTCGCCTTGCCAGGAGCAGGCAACAGGAAAACATTAATTACATAGAGCACACGCACAGGCGCACGCACACGTATATCGACGCGTAGAGAGTGCGTAGTAGTTTGCAGCCGCACACCTAGGCGTATACGTAACAATGATACAAAAAATTGCAGGCCGCATTGAGGAGTCGCCCTTGGCCGCAACAACAACAACAACAACATGCCTGTGCCAGTGTGTAATTTGAGTTGGTTTTGCTTTCTGTGCGGGGCCATTGTTTGTGTGGCATAGTTATTTATACTGGCGTCCAGATGTAGCCGAGCAACTCCTGTTCTCCTTGGCCCGAGAGCCTTTTATGCCAGCTGATGAGCATTTTATTTGCTGACCATAATTGCGCCCCGACGAAGATTTGTCATTTCGTTGGGGCTGCGGCTGCAAAACGGGAAATGCGGCACGTGTTTTCAATGAGTGAGTGGAGCCTTTATTTATTTTATATTTTTTTGGCTCTTTCGTTAACAAATACACACAAACACACTCAGACGGCGAGTCGTATACATGTATTCTGTCAGTTGTAATGAGCTTGGGTTTCCCGACATTTCGGTGGTTTGCTTCTTTATGGGTCAGCTTCTTTGTGCTCGGGCAGCTCTATTGAAACCGAGACTTGTTTGTTTGCTGTAAATTACACAGAGTATCCAGCCGGAGTTCGGGGCATTTGCAACTATTTGAGCTTGACGGAGTTGCAGCAAAAGTTACCAGCAAAGCGATTTAAATGGTTAAAAGGATTTTTAAAATGCCTGTGCAAAGGATCTTTCGCCGACAGTTTGTCGCATTTTGCTTGTAAACGAATTAAGCAAGCTTAAATTAATTAAAACTTCTTCAATTTCCTACCCCCTCGCTCAGAATGCGTGTGTGTGTGTGCGTGTTAAATAAGCCAAAACTTTTTCTTAATGTTACCATTTGCCTACCTCATTTAAAATCCCCCGAAAGCACAAAGTTTCCCCAGAATTTGAAATTAAAAGCGAAAACCAACTGGGACTCATCCATAAAAAAGCCGACTGCGAAGAAGGAAATAAAAAAGAGTAGGCCCCAATCATTTCGACATCATGAGTAGCAGAAAAAAAAAACACAAAAAAAAGCTAAAGCTGAAGATATGCAAAAATAAATGTGAATGGCAAATGGCGATACGCAACCGGCTACGAGCGTCGAGATGGCCCAAACAATAAACGGATGGGTCCTGGACAACATCGCACACACTCTCGTCTTTCCGGCCTGGCCATTAGTCATTATTGACACATTCTTGCCGCCTTTTTCCAGGCACTTCGACAGCAGCCATTCTGTCTGCCAGCCAGGGACACGTTTGTGTTCCAGTTTCGGGTTGTCGGCTGCCCAAAGTGATATTTCCGCTCGAACTACCAAATATTGTTAACATATTTCTCTTCAGTTTTCCGCACATTTTCATTTGCCAACGCATCACATTTGATTTGCTTTATCGAAGTTGAGCCCGGCTCCCTTTAAATTACTTAAATACTACGTCGCATTGATTCCCAGAGCATCTCGCAGTCTTGCTCGATAAGCTGTCGGAAGCAGCAGCAGCAGCGAAATAGGAACTAGAAACATTGCCGGAAAGTAAATGCTTTGCTGTACTTCCCGCCCTCCTTTGTCGTGGCAGCTTACAGTCCAATGATGTATGCTGTTAATTTGCCAAACAACAAATCAGATGCGATGTGATGCGATGCGCTGCCTGGCATACGGTCGGGCAATTTAAGTTTTGCTTTGATCTTGTAACTTGAGCAGCAAGTTGATGATAGACAAGTCGAGGGTGAGGGTGGGCGCTGCTGATAAGCAAAAACAATGCTCGAAAAGCGATTAACTTGGCCTTTGAAAGTGGCCTACTGCAATTGAGTTAATGCGGATAAGCGTTCACTTAATCAAGCAATGAAATCAATGGCGCGATTTCGTTTACTTAAAGAGCCGAAGGCATCAACATCTGTCTGTTGCTCTTGAGCAGAGCAGTGACTATTAAGTGTTATGTAGAAATAAATAATAGAACAAGACTACTTGACGAAATTGTGTTTTTATGTTATAAAGTGTCTTTCATTAGCTGTTTTACTTTACTTAACCAATCACCTAACCTTCAAAAGTATTCTGCGACATTTCCATCGTGGAGAAGTACAATAATTAATAATTGAAATGCATTACCAAAACTCCAGTTGATGGTCGCTAGTTTAAGAGCGTTAATGAAGTTGTTAGTTCGGTGAACGACGTGAATGTTAAACTTAGAAATGGACCCGTCAATTTTCATTTGATATCTTGTGATGCCTCTCGACTATTTTATCGTTAATCTTTAAATCATTTATATACGCAAATATGTCGCGGATATTCGAGGGCCTCTCATCGACTAACCGAAAATTCAATTCTAAGTCTTACCGAAATGAATCTGAATCTGGTGTCCCTTATGTGAAAGAAGAAGTTTCTATGAACCAAGGCTGATTCTCTAAGCATTAAGGATAACGATGATAGCCGATGTAGCGATGGATCAAGAGAGGCATTGTAAAAAATTAAAGGCATTGCGGCAAAGGCTTCTCAGGGACTGAAACCTCATGTGGAAAGTATGCCAAATGAATGCAAAAGCGTTGTGCAAAATGAAGGCTTAAATATTAAATTGTTTCTCTAAGTTATCTTTCCCCTGCTCGGCGTTGCGTTTATAATTTATAATTGATTTATACTGAATTAAATAAAGAATGAGTAAAATTGTTTTCATTTGCTTTGATTGTTTGATTTGCGTCGAAATGCAAATGTCAACATGCAAATATGTACTTAATTTCGCTCTACCCACTTTACGACCGAAGTCGAGTTCCATACACAAAAATGTTTTTCTCTAGTAGAAGTTGTGGAGTCCCTGATGAGAGAGACTCTCTATTATCAAGACGATGATGAAACTAAACCATATTTCGTGGTGTACTTTGAGATTTGACGCAAAGCAGAATTGATTGTAGACTCAAGTAGAAACTTCTGCTGTGTGGCAAAGCAGGCGCTCCAAACATTGTCATTGCCGCCAGAGAGAAAGCAGAGCCTCACAACTTCAGTTGCTAATTCAACCGTCAAGCGAGAAGATATTAAAAAAATAAACTGCAAGCAGCGTTTGAAATCGGTTTTGTGATTCTGAGTGAATTGAGAGAAATGAAGCTGTGCCTTTTGCTGGTGGTCGCGACCTTCGTGGGCCTCTCGCTCGGCGCAGAGTCGCAGAAGCAGCAACTGGGCACCGTCATCGGCATCGACCTGGGCACCACCTACTCCTGCGTGGGCGTCTTCAAGAACGGACGCGTCGAGATCATTACCAACGAGCAGGGCAACCGCATCACGCCCTCGTACGTGGCGTTCACCGCCGACGGCGAGCGGCTGATCGGCGACGCCGCCAAGAACCAGCTGACCGGCAATCCGGAGAACACGGTGTACGATGCGAAGCGCTTGATCGGCCGTGAGTGGTCCGATGCAGCCGTGCAGCACGACATCAAGCACTTTCCGTTCCGGGTGGTCGAGCTGCACTCCCGGCCGCACATCAGCGTGAACACGTCGCAGGGCGCCAAGATGTTCACGCCCGAGGAGATCTCCGCCATGGTGCTGGGCAAGCTGAAGCTGTGCGCCGAGGCGTACCTCGGCAAGCATGTGAGCCACGCCGTGGTCACGGTGCCCGCCTACTTCAACGATGCGCAGCGGCAGGCGACCAAGGATGCCGGCGCCATCGCCGGCCTCCAGGTGATGCGCATCATCAACGAGCCGACGGCGGCGGCGATCGCCTACGGCCTGGACAGGCACGAGGGCGAGCGCAAGGTGCTCGTGTTCGACCTGGGCGGCGGCACCTTCGACGTCTCGCTGCTGGCCATCGACAACGGCGTCTTCGAGGTGGTCGCCACCAACGGCGACACGCACCTGGGCGGCGAGGACTTCGACCAGCGCATCGTGGACTACCTGGTGCAGTTGTACGCGAAGAAGCGCAGCGGCAGCGACGTGCGACGGGACAAGCACGCCATGCAGAAGCTGCGCCGCGAGGCCGAGAAGGCGAAGCGTGCGCTCTCCGTTGCGCACCAGGTGCGCGTCGAGATCGAATCCTTCCACGCGGGCTGCGACTTCTCCGAGACGCTGACGCGCGCCAAGTTCGAGGAGCTCAACCAGGACCTGTTCCGCTCGACGCTGGCGCCGGTGGGGCGGGTGCTCGCCGACGCCGGCCTGCTGCCGCAGGACGTGCACGAGACGGTGCTGGTCGGCGGCTCGACGCGCATTCCCAAGGTGCAGCAGCTGGTCAGCAGCTACTTTGGCGGCAAGGAGCCGTCGCGCGGCATCAATCCCGACGAGGCGGTCGCCTACGGCGCCGCCGTGCAGGCGGGCGTGCTCTCCGGCGCCCAGGACACCGACGCCATTGTGCTGCTCGACGTCAATCCGCTGTCGCTGGGCATCGAGACCGTCGGCGGCGTGATGTCCAAGCTGATTGCGCGCAACACGGTCATACCCACCACGAAGTCGCAGATATTCTCGACGGCCGCCGACAACCAGCTGACCGTCAGCGTGCTGGTCTACGAGGGCGAGCGGCCCATGACCAAGGACAATCGGCTGCTGGGCCGCTTCGACTTGAGCGGTATTCGGCCGGCGCCGCGCGAAGTGCCCCAGATTGAGGTCACCTTCGAGATCAATGCCAACGGCATTCTGCACGTCAGCGCCGAGGAGAGGGGCACCGGCAACAGGCAGAAGATTGTGATCAGCAACGATCGGAATCGTTTGACGGGCGACGAGATCGACCGCATGATCTACGATGCCGCCCTCTTCGCCGACGAGGACGCGAGGCTGCAGCTGCGCTCCGACTCGCGCAACAAACTCGAGCTGTATGCGTACCGCTTGAACAGCAAGGTTGTCGACAACCACAACCTGAGCGCCGACGAGCGCAGGGAACTGCAGACGGCCGTCGAGCAGGTGATCACATGGCTCGAACAGCATCCCGACGGCGATGCCGAGCAGTACATCGAACAGAAGCTGATGCTCGAGGACCTGGTGCGGCCCGTGCGCGCTAAGCTGAATCCAGGACACGGCTATGCACCGCCGCCGTCCTCTGCTGGCGATGATCCCAGCGATGAGCTGTAAGTCGCCGCTGACGTACGCAGTAAGGATAGCAAAAGAGAGAGGCAGAAGAGTTTCTTGTTCTATGTACTTAGATTTCTTGCTTCAAATTTCATTTTGTTTTGATTTCACTACAGTTGTGAAAAACGTGCATACGCTCGACTAAGATCACTTTAAATAGGTTTTAGATTTCGATTGTGATCCAAGCAAATGACAAATAAAAATACGTAGCGTATAATGGGGCAATGACTTCATATATTGTATAACACAATGTCATGGTGCAATAACAAAAGTTTGTTTGCAATTCGTGTTTTGCTCTTTAAAATAATCGAAATAGAAATTTAAACCAAGGCGTAATCACTTCACATGTCATTGGAATGTCATTGCCCTAAAAATGCTTGCGCTTCTTGTTTACAATCTTTCAAATTCAGTGTCACTCGGTGTATCAGACAGACAGATAGGAAGTCCATCCTATAATCAGTCTCCGTCTCTCCCCACTTCGGCCATCAGAGTTGAGCTCTTCGCGAATCAAAATATTCTTATTTCAGTTGCATATTTGTGTTGTTTGAGCTCAGCTGGGCGAGTAAAAATGCGTGAAATAAGAATAGGCGCTGTTGTGCTTCTGATAGTACACGAAATATTCTTCGCTGGCACAGCTAGTGCACAGGTAACAACGATGACATAGTGCAGAATACAGTCAGTGCTAAAAGTGAACACATCTTCTATTCAACAGACATGTGCATTCAACAAAGAAATGGAGGAACAGTGTGGCCCCCACACTTATAAAGTTGTTAAACCTTTGCTTGATTATTTTCGGCAGATTCGAAATGAGTTAGACCAAAGTGAAGCTAAAGAAAAACACTTAACTGAATTAAACTCCAATCTTATGAAGAAGTATCACGAAATTGTTCAAATTCACGAAAAACTTATGAAGCAGGCATTTCACTTAGATGAGTATAATGAGAAAATGGTTAAAAAGACAAACGAACTACAATTGTGTCAAATTGAAGCTGGTAAATTGCAATCTCAGATCGATATCCAAAAATCAACTATTGACAGATTAACATCATCATTTCAACATTATGATAAATACAGGGATGAATTAGCAGGTAAAACTGAAAATTTAGAAGCTTGTGAAGCTCAATTGAGTAACCGAACTTCTATTCTTAAACAAAAAGATGAAATTATTTCGAAAAATGTTGAGAAGGTCCAAAATATAACAGAAAATTTCGAGAAGAGTCAAACTAAGTTACTGGATAAAGAGAAAGATAATCAATTATGTGAAGTAGAAGTTAAAAAATTGAATAGCACATTACAGTATTTTAAGCCATCTAGTTGTATTCCATTTGGGGAAAATCCAGGTGTTCATCAGATCAAAGTTGGTGTCGTTGATGTTCTATGTAATAGTCAGTTAGCTGGGCCTGGTTGGTTGGTAATTCAACAGCGAATTGGTGGAAAAGAAGATTTTAACAGAGACTGGGCCGCATACCGCAAAGGATTTGGTTCACTTGATGGGGATTTCTTCCTTGGATTAGAGACGATCCATCTTCTGACCAGCTCACAGCCTCACGAGCTCTATGTGCATTTGGTGGGATCAAATGGAACTATTGTATACGCTCGGTATGACGACTTCAAAATATCTGATGAAGACAATGGTTATAAATTGAGTTTGGGTGAAAAGAGTGGGACTGCTGAGAATGATGCTCTGAGATATGGAGTGAACTTGGAATTCTCAACGTTCGATCGTGACAACGATAAGGATGTTGGCAATTGTGCGAAATATTTCTCAAGTGGCTGGTGGTACACGGATTGCCATTATTGGTGAGGATTGAAAAAGCTATTGTCTAGTTAATAATATCAATTAATATGTTGTTTTTTCTATTCAGTAATTTAAATGCACCGTATAAGAATATGAAGTGGTACCGATCATTTCCACTTAAAGCAGCTGCGATGCTCATTCGCCCTAAAGAAAACCAACAGATATAGAGAAGATATAAATAAATTGTACTTGATGATTTGTGACAAATATAAATTGAACTCTTTGAATATGTTTTTATTACTTAAAGAAGGAAATAATGCTTGTCATACATTTGAAGGGTGTTCTAGAAGGAATCCCATTCGCGATCCGTTTCGAGTTAACTGGGCCAGCTGCTGGTGTAGAGAGCTGGTTAAGAACAAAAGACTTTATTAATATATAAATAGATGATAGCTCGATTTGGCGAACAAGCGAAACTGCAAACTGCTTCAGAAGCCGCCCCTCTGAGAGGGACCCCTTCAGGCCACAATATTATTGGCATTAGCGGAGAAGGTAAATAGGCAAAGTTGGCTGTTAGTAAACCATTTCAATATCAAGTTACCCGCAAACACATTGAGGACTGCGTTACATAAATGGAGCGGTTGTTTAAACAGCAAATTTCGAATAGTCACACAATGGTTCGATGTGTGTGTGTGTGTGTGTGTGTCCATTTAAATCGAGTGTAAATGTTTATTTAATCGTGCAGAGCGAAAAGCGAAAACCAGCTACAAAGTTTATTGTGAACTCAATTAAAGCAACGCCTCGCTGGTTAGTTGGTTTGGATTGAACGGTGTGGCAGGCGGAAGGGAGGTGGGGAATGCTCTGTTGTTTTAGCTGGCACCCAGTTGGTTAGACGGGGCGTGGTGCGAGGGGGCTTGGTCAAAACAAACACACGAATGCCGAATATCAGAGCAAAAGGCAATGGCTGCAAAAATGTTGCCGATTTCTGTTACAAAATCAACTAAAACAAGCAGCACAAAAGAAGCCGCTAAGTAAACACCGACACCAGGCAATAACAACAACAACAACAACAACAACAACAACAACAACAATAGCAGCAACAATAACAATGGCAAGAATAACAACAATAACAAGCAAAGTAAATAGAAAAGAATTTGCCGGCAGTTGTTAGCCTGTTCTCTACAGTTAGTTGACTTGTTTCGGATTGTTGTTGTTGCTGCGCTGCCTTGTAACTAAGTTGGCCGAGACACAAAACTGCAAAACTATGGTGGGACGCCTTACGGCCACGTAACACTTTCAGGGCCAACGGGGGTGGGGCGGGGCGAGGCATGGCTCGTGTCCTGGCAACTAAACAGGGGCCAACAAGCAAACACACACACAGACAGGCAAGGAAAAGGCAGCTAAGCTGAAATCACAGCGGCATAGGTACACAAAAGGATCCTTTTAAGATATCCACCCCCCCTCCCCCTTCCCGTTCCTCGTGTCTGCTCCGCTCAAATGAGCAAAGGGAAATATTTTGCATAATTAAATGTAACTTGAAATGCCAAAATAATAATTAAGGTGACAGCATAATGAGTTTCCTTCCCCTTCCCCTCGTCCGGCCGCCAGGCAGGCTTCACTTGTGTCTCCGCCCGACACGCCGTCAGCTGACGGCAAATGGAAATTGATTGGAGAGCGAGAGTGCGAGTTCTAATTGAATACATAAGAAGCCAGGCGCTGCGAGGCGTTGAAGCACAAGCTGCCCGAATAAAAGGTAAATGAGTTTCAAGATGCAGATGATGTAAGCAAGTTGACAACAGATGTCCAGGTCGACACTTAAAATATATGGCTCAGACTTGACAGACTTCCGCCAGCCACCGACTTGACCCATCAGCAGCAGCCACTGGCTAACTAGGCCAACAAGCTTGTCGATTTCTTTGCAGCACTTCAGCGAGGGGGCTCAGCCTGAGGCAGACACATTTGAAGTGCAGGCTCGAGGAGCGAGAGTGGTCGGGGACGGGCGCAAGATTTGTTGGACAATGGCCAGAGAAATCAAAGTCAAACACGATAGATAGATATATACTTGTGAAATGCGAAAATTGATGAAATGTCTGCTGCCCCACATTGTGCTGTTGCAACAATAAATATTTCAGGTCCTTCAGGTCCTTCGACTGCACAAGGGCATCGCATCGCATCGCATCGCAATTTATTTGTTCTTTGTGCACTACAAACATCATTAGAATTTCAAATAATTTGCTGTGTGTGGGTTCTTCTGAGAGTGGGCGTGTGTGTTCAGTCTTTTGCCGTTGCTAAACGCTCACCATAGATAAAGGGTAAATATTTTTTGCATGTGGAATAAACAAAATGGAAATGCCAACGGAGAGAACTCGGCAAATCTGAAAAGCTTCTGACAATTTCTATGGCAACGCTGCGGGCGCTACTTTGTTGTTAAATGCGAAAACTCATTAACTTTATTAAACAGTCGAAAAAAAAAAACTAAAACCAAAACACACACAACTTGATGGGGTCGCACTATAGAGCGACTCGCAGATACCTTAGGTTGTGAGTCTATGGATCAATAATTTCCAGCTTCACGGCCAGCTCGGCATACCCAATGTGTGCGCCACTTGATGGATATAGAAACTATGAAATGCACTTACCTAAGCGATTTTAGCACTGAGCCTGCGGCGCCACTCCCGCCACCCCCGTCACGTTGAACGCTCAACTTTGTGCAGCTGAATGCTGCAAAATATAAATTGAAAATAAATAGTCGAGTGGCAAACACTGGCGAATGCTTAATGGGCAAGCCGGGCCAATTGAATTACGCAAAGCGGAGTCAAACACATTTCCAATTTTTGCTGCTGGCTCAAACAGTGAGCGAAAAGTTGCATGGCCACAATGAATGAGATCGAAACTCATGCCGCATTGCGAGCAATTGTATTCACAGTTGCTCAATGGCCGGCTGATATTGCAGACGAGAATGTGATTTCGAACACACCCATTTTGTGGGGCCTCCCGCTCCCGTCAGGCAAATAGAAAGGCCAAACCGTTGGCAGACAAGCCAATTTGTGGTCTTGGCTTTGAAAACTCTGACAACGTCAGTCGACGGTCGTCGGTCGACCCCTTGAAATGCGGCAACAACTTCAACTCATTAAAATTGAAGAGGCTTACGGAAAAGTTGCGTCGTGTCGACCCGCCAGCCCCGTGTCCTGCCAGGTGAGCCGTTGACGGGGTCCGCTCGGCGATCCATTCACCAAAATGCTCGAATGGAAAATGCAATTAAATGGCGCCGGAAAGTATGCCACAACCTTTTTCGCAGCTAATGCTAATGCATAAATTAGCTGCTAGCACAACAATTACAAAAGTTCCATACTAAAATTAAGCATTACATTTTATTGCTTGCTCTCCCGCTCTTCACCTTCTCGGCCGGCATAACTTTTTAATTGCTTGTGATATTGCGAAATGGCAACTCGGCCAAACACACCTCACATTCGCATCGTCATAATTTTGAAATGAAGGCAGAGAGCGTGACAATAGCGCCATAAACGGTTTTATTAAACGCCTTGCCTAGCTGGGCGTGGCTGCTCCAAATAGATGTAAAATATGCGTAAAAGCATTTAAGTGTTTCCCATAAGAGTTTAATTCCGATCCGGTCGCATTAACCAAACTAGCAGAAATGGGAATATTTTTGCTGCTTCAATTGCTTGCAAACACTTTGCATTGAACTGAAAACTCTTTGACTTTTTACAATACTTCCCTGCTGGCTCCTTGACACAGTTTTGCGGGCGGCATTCATTATGCAGTGGACGTGTACGAGGAGTAAATGGGACATAAGACGGATTATTTGAGCAGGTCATTAAATTTATTTTTTCGCATTTTTCTCTGCGTTGCTTTTGACGGCTCCCGGGGAGCTTATGTGGGGCCCATAATTACCCCAGACGAGCAGTTAATGACCGATTGTCAAGAGCTTGTGCATTCGGAAGCAGCGCTGATAAGTAGCTGGCATTAAGTGTAAGTTGATATTACGTATACGCCGTGTCAGCGAGCACGCGCGCTCTCTCTCTCTCTCTCTCTCTCTCGGTGTGTGTGTGTGTGTGTTGCCAGGTGGTTGTGCAACAACGCGCGTATTTATAGCTTCGACTTTTCAAACAGTTTTTGGGAAATTAAGTTTGCGCGCGCGGCTTGGGCAACGTTCAGGCGCTGCCATTTTCAAATTCAATTAATTACGTCACCTAGGCGGAACCTGACGCTTTATTTCGGCACGTGATAAATTCATTTAAGCCCGTTCCGTTTCCATTCGATTCGTAACGTTTCGTTTCGTCTCGCTTCGTTCCGCGTAATGTTTGCATATTGCGGCACGGTGCCGCGGCTCTGTTCACTGCTTTTTTTTATTGTGCTGGGGCGGTTCCAGCGGTGTGGGCGTGGTCATCAGTGGAGTGCCAACAAAGTTGACTGCTATACCGTGTGCGGCAGCACGGCGACTAATTGAGTTGCGTTGCGTTGCGTTTAAACGTCGGGCAACAGAAAATAATAATACATTTTATTCGGCAGCTCACGGCACACGCAATTCGTCGATGTCGTCCTAAGTAATTGCCAGACGGTTCGAATGCTATGCAAATAGCGATGTAAGGCGTCCTGTTTGTGCACGGACAATCAACTAATCGCCAGAATTCTGTCTGAACCCGGCTCAAGGGCTCATTCGCACACTCGACAGCTCAATTTACTTTGGTCCGCTAATTAAAACGCAGCACTGACTGCGCCTTAATCAGCGTATTAATCTCAGTTTGGGACCACGTCCCGCACCCCGCACCCCGCATCCCGTTGAGCGCTGACTCGCTTTTGAGTTCACTTTTGTTTGGGCTTCTTTCCGTGCACTCGTTTCACTTCGCTTTTTTGCTTCTTCGCCAACATAAACCAAATGCCAGCGCATTTGTTTATTGTCATGGAGTTTTTGGCGCTTTTGTCTAATATTCGGCTTGACACGAAATATTATTAATTGGTCTAGACGCCACCGACGGCAGGCAGACAGGCAGACAGGCAAATTCAAAGCCAGCCCATTATTTGCGAACGCAAGAGAAATACCTAAAACTAAATCATGTTAATAGACTGAAGATGAGTTAACTATTGTAATGAGAGCTTTACTGCATTAGGGCATTTGTCTTGCTTGCAGAACGCCAGAAAATAGCAAATGCTTTTGCGGTTCTTTTTTTCTCCCAACGGCATTTGTTTACTGTTCACGATTCAAGTCGACATTTCACAGCTTTGGAATTCATTCAGAGCTATTGAATTGCTCAAAAAATTATATATACGCAAATTGTTAATTAGTGGCCTGACAAGAATGTACTTGAATATCAAATCATTGACGAAAACTAATAACAAAGGAGCTGTCGTGAAAGTGAGAGTGTTTTGTTCAGTGACAGCGATTTACATAAGGGACACAATAATGAAATCTATATCGCTCTGATTCGCCCTTTTTACGCTGATGCCCTGTAGAGAACTACTAAATGTAATATGTGCTTACTCACATATTGCGACGCTGTGTTCTATGGAGATCTGTCAGATTGATTTAACTGAATATCGCATAAGTGTGAGTCATACAATATACAAGCAAATGATCAACCAATGAGCAATTTGCAAAATAGACAATTTCAATGCAAACAAACCAGTGCTCAGCGATTGATGAGAATTTCGACTTCGGTTCTTTCCCCAGTTCTCCAATGCGGATCCAATCACGTTCGTTGTATATTAAGCGATCGAGCGTGAACAAAGGAAACGTGTGTTATGTAAATAATTGGCGATAAGAGTGGAAGTCTGAAATAAAATTCATTATATGCAGCGGCCTGTGGAGGCTTTGGTTTAGTTTACCTTCAAACCCGCGACGAGAACGAGGTGCAACTGTGAATTAGGATGCGAATTATCTGCGTGACTTGCTCCATGCTGTTGCTGCTCCTCGGGGCTGTGACAGTAAATTCTGACAGTGACGTGAGCATTGTGAAAACGCAGTGGATTCAAGCATTTCATCGAATACTTTTGTTGGCTATTGTAGGATATCATGAATTCGACTGAAGCATGCGATCTGTATTGTTTCAAACTGATGAAGCCCATTCTGAGTAACGCAGAGGAGACGAAGAGAAACGAAAAGTACTATGACAGGCTGATCAAATCTAAGGATGAGTTAATTTCGGAATTGCAGAATACAATAGAGACGCTGGCGCACAATAACAGGAGCGAAGAAAGAGAGTTGTTGGTCGAGGCGATAACGCAAATAACTTGTGAAGCAGAAACAATTCCGTTGCAAACGAGGTTGGGTGAAAAAAAAAGCGATTCGAACGAGTTACCTACCAGTTGTCTTGGATATGACGAACCAAAGGGGCTCTTAAAGATAAACGTGTCCAATGTTGGCGAAATCAAAGTGCTGTGCGAAGGAAACTGGACAGTGGTACTGCGACGGATCAATGGTACGGAAAACTTCTACAGGGGCTGGAGTAACTACACCGAGGGCTTTGGTGATCTGGACGCCGAGTTCTTTATAGGATTGGAAGCATTGCACCAGATAACGACGTCAGAGCGCTACGAGTTGCGCATCGAACTCATGGATTTTCACGAAAACTTTCGTTATGCCAACTACAACAATTTTATCATTGGCAGCAAGAAGGACGATTATAACCTGAAGTCGCTGGGCTCCTACACGGGCACCGCAACCAATGCTCTGCAATACAATCTTGGCGAAAAATTCACAACCTTCGATCGGGATAATGATGATTGGTCTGCTGGAAATTGTGCCGTCTATTATGGAGGTGCCGGATGGTACGCCTGGTATGCTAATAGGTAAGCTAGCAATTGCTAATCGACTGCAAAGGAAGCGGAATATGACCTGCACTCTTCTGGTATTCTGCACAGCAATCTGTTTGGCAAATACTTTAGCACGGAAGTGCCTAGCAAGCAGTCCATCTGGTGGTACAACTGGAAGGGCTACAAGGCGTTGAGCTCTGTGAAGATGATGATACGTCCGCGAGTGAGCGATTGAGCGATTGAGCGACTTCAGCTACTTTCCTTTTTCTTTGGCCACCAGAGTTTACTTTGCTTTCTTTCATTTTCTTCATTCATTTTACACTTGTAAATCATTCTGCAGCTACTTAAACTTGATTAATGCTATCAAACTGTGTCCAAAGTGGAACTGTTGGCTCTGTGAGTAAACGTTAAACCGTCCATGCATTCTCGAATTAAATAAAATTGAACTTATCGCTTATCGCTTTACTACAAAATACCATACAAAATTTGTTGGTTGTTCAGCCAATGTCAACTGCGAATCTCAACTGAAAATAAAAACGCTAATTCAATGTTGTTGGTGTTTTTGGTCACTCGGCGATTGATAGGCACAGTCATGAATACTACAGTGCTCTCAATTGTTATTGGGTTATACAACAGAATTACTAATCAGAGACTGAATGCTTGTTTTTTGTTTGTTGTCTCACAAATTGACACCAAAGTCACGTGAGATAAGAGCAGTCTATGGAATGTTTTAAATGAATCAGACACGCGCGTCAAAGCTTTAGTTTGCTTTTAAATTCGCAATGAGAACTTTGGAAAATGCGCAACACTTTCGTGATTAGTTTAAAATTACTGCTGTTTGTCGGGGCAATCGATTCGATCAACTCGTATAGTTTTGAAATTGTGAGTCCAGTGAGAAGAGAGTGAATTAAAGGCGCAAATTTCAAGAAATATTTGGGCATTTTCAGAAAAATGAATGCGATGCTTATTGCTTGGATCCGTCTAACCCTATAAACAAAGCCAAAGATGACCTGATATCGGACTTAAGGGAGCAATTGCAAGACATGGAGGAAGCCATCCGCATTCTTAGTTTAACATCTTGCCCCGTCGACAATAGCATGCAACAAGTGGAGCCGGAAATTGAGCCGGAATTTGAGCTGAAAACTGAAAGTGTGATCGAATGCAACTTTAATGTTCCGAGGAGTTGTCCGGCCTTCCGGGATATAATGGTCGTTGTTAAGATTTGTATGCCCTCAAATGATATCCTTCATGTACTCTGCGAAGGCGACGGCTGGACAGTGGTGCTCAATCGATTCAATGGCGGCGAGAACTTTGCGAGGAACTGGTCGGATTATAGCAACGGTTTCGGTACTCTACAGGGCGAGTTCTTTCTGGGCCTGCAAGCACTGAGAGAAATGACACTTCCCATTCCCTACGAACTGCACATTGTGCTGACCGATTTCCACGATGATGTGCGCGTTGCTCGCTATGATGACTTTCGCATACACGGAGACACCTATATGCTAATGTCGCTGGGCAAGTACTCGGGCAGTGCTGGCGATGCGCTGCGTTATCATGAGGGCGATGCCTTCACAACCTCTGACAGGGATAACGATAAGTGGCTGGCTGGCAACTGTGCCACCGAGTATTCGAGCGCCGGTTGGCTCAACGTGAACACCACAAGGTAGGCAGGCGACTATACTCTCCCATCAGATGCGAATCGAATCTATAATTCTGTGTAATTCAACAGCAATCTCTTCGGCAAGTACCTCAACGAGGAAGTGGACGATGAGCAGGGCATCTGGTGGTACACATGGAAGGGCTTCAGCTCGCTGAAGTCTGTGAAAATGCTGATACGTCCGAAGAATTGGAACCAGTTGTCGAGAATGATGACCCAAAAATGGAATGATGAAAACAAACGTCACACTCGCAATTCCTAATAAAACCGTGTAGAGTGCAAAACACTTGGTCTCACCTCACATCAGTTAAGTTCAGCTTCTGCCACAAAGATGGTGCTGTCAGTTGGGATTGTGATATGTGCAGATTGCAGGCAATCTCCAAGCAAGTTGGCAGACATGCGCGCCAAGCAGCTAAGCAAGTTAATGAAGATTAGTGGGTTGCATCTTTTGGTGGAATGGCCTGATCCCCCTTAAGCAGCTGTTGAACTTTGGGGCAGCCAGTTTTTTAATTAATTACCCGTCGCTTGGCTCCAGCTTTTATGTGGCTTATTAATGTTGCAGCAGGCAACCGCAGTGTTTGCCCGCCAAACAACCGTCAGCTTGTGCTCTGGCTCACATGCAGTTACCATAATGCAGTGCGCTGTTATCTTGCTGTATCGCTTAAGGGTAAGTGGCGAGGGAAATAACTATACGTTCACATTGCATGTAGAACGTGAGGATGTCAGATGCTGGGACAAAGCAACTTCTCACCTGTCAATTGCCTGTTAATTGCTCTCGAATTTACACACTTGCCGAACCCCAATTAAATGCAATTTAAACCGACTTTAGACGCATCGCCAGCCCGTCAGCCAGTCAGGCTTATTCGCATGAATATTCATTTGGCGAGGAGGCCTATAGACACAGACATGGGATACAATAATTTGCCAGCTATAGCATATCACGTGCTTGCGACTCCTCCACGTCCTTGGGCCGTTGTCGTCGTCATTGTGCGGTGTTCGTATCTTGCCAGGGTTTCACGCACACATGAGCACACAAATGATCACAGTCATCGGCAGTCAATGCAAACAATGCGGCCAACGAAGCGTCCACAAAATACATCCCTAAACACGCGTCGTTATGTCAAACACATACTATATAAACTGCGAGTATAGCCTGCAGTGTGAAGCGAAGTCGAACTGAAGTTTAGCTCAAGTTCGCGCAGAAGTTGCTGTCAACAAGGTGCGTAGGTGTTGCTATCGCTGCTCGCGATATTCGCGCACATGCAACTCAAGGAAAGTGTAAATCATCGCACATTTCATGTCCCCCATTCCCGCTGGGCTATTTGCCTTGACACTGGAGTAATATCGCGCCTTTCTAGTTTTTTGGGCCCCCCCAAATATTATCGACTGTCGCTGGCTGCCTTTCGCGCGTCACACACACACACAGACTGTGCACACACAACAAATGATAAATGGATTTTCCGCTTCCGCGCGTTTCACTCTCGCACGCGCAGAAAACTCTTTATCTTTAGCTGATGCATGTCTGAAAACATCTACAAGTTGCCCGTTGTCTGTTTGCATATTACATATTGTGTAGTATTGTAAAGCTGCGAAATGGGATAGAGAATTTCTGAAGCCATGGAAAAATGTTGGTTACGAGTTTATTTCCCAAATATTTCAATGCCAATCGGAAGCGAAGTTCTTCCTCAATTGGCGGAATACATGCATATTGACACAGACGGGCAATTGAATAATTGAGTTAAGCGAATGATTTAATAATAAATATTTTAACATTTTAATCGCGCTCTTTGAGCAATTAAGGCACTTATGCAATACGCGCAAATTTGCATAAATTAAAATGATACAATTTGTATTTGCATTTACTTGCGCATTATTTCGAGCAACATCAAATATTTAACAAAGCGTGAAGCAATCAGTTTGCCTAAGTGAAAACAAAAAACTGTGCAAAATAATGCGCATAAATACAACAAATATTTGCTTTTTTGCACAATTTTTTAATACAATTCGCAATCCATTGATGGCACAAGCAGACCAATTTCGCATTTTTAAATCAGATTTGCGCTAGTGAGCGCACAAGCTTACTGCGAGTGTGTGTATCTATGATTTTGTATCCAGGAGATACATTTTCAACAAGGCCTAACATGATACTGCCATTAAAATGATTGAGCCACAAAACCAAAAATCCACAATCCACGAGCACAGAATTTCCCCAAGTAAACGGATTAAATTTCTGCACTTAGGCACAACTGAGGCCTAAACACAACGCACTCCTGATGCTCTAAACGCACAAGCAGCACATTTGTTTGCGAGTGGCGTTGAAGCGTGCATGTACTTCGTTTTGTTGCAGTGTATAATTATAAACTCTTGAGAGAATATCGTAATCAATTTAAGCATAGCAAACATAAACAAAGTTCTCAGCTGGCTCGGCAAAGTCGGGATGTTTGATTTGTGCTGACAGGGCGCCCACTGGCGCACAGTTCAGGGGCGTGGCGCCTCGCCCCACTCCGTGTGTGCGTGTGTGCGTGGGTGTACAAACTTTGGCAATTCAACTGCCAACTTTGCGTCTGTGGAAAAGTTCGTCAGGTTGACGCGTGTCTGGCTGGCAAATATTTGCGTGCAAAAATTATGTGCAGCGGCAGAAAAGAAAAAAGCGAATGGCGCATAAAGAGTGAGTTATGCTGCGAAACCGAAGCAAGACGAGAACTTGCCCTGACGCCCTCTGACAGCAACAGCAACAGCAACAGCAACGGCAACAGCAATCAGCGCCACTTTAGCCACTCGTCGCACATGGCACATCAAATTATTTGATATTATGCTCGACATGACTGGCCCGCTTTTAACACCTTTTGCATAATCAGAGTGTGCGCTCTCGCTTCACTGCAAATAATTCAATTAAAATGCGGGACGGGGCGAGTTTGGGGCACAAAGGCAAACAGTTGTAATTATTAATTAATTGCAAGATGCAAATTTGCGGGGCCAACGCAGTTGAGTGAATGCATTAGGTCAGCTAGAAAGTGTTGCGCATGCATTTATGCATTTCCCATTTCAATTTCGAGCGCAGCTACAATAATAATAATTCAAGTCTGCAATTATTACGCATACGCCGCGTGGTCGCCCGCTCATTAGTATTAGCCAGCTGCAGGTCGCCGTCATTATGGCTGACTGTCAGTGACAACGCGCCAGTGATAAACTGCAAGACGAGAGAGCACGGCACGAAGTCAATTGTGTAACGACGCTGTCGGTATTTAACGTCGTCGATGGCTTCGCTCGACAAGCTCGTTACAATTTATGTGTTGTTTGTATTGGCGGGTCGCCCGCTGAACTCGCACATGCCACAAACACACACAAGCAAGCGGCAAGCGGCAAGTGGCGCCCGGCCAATTGATGGCCAATACTGCGCGTTGTGCTCAACCCGAATAGCTGTCAAAATAATTGTCGGTCGGTGAGACAGCATTGTCGCCCCATAAAACAGAAGTCTTATAGCATAACTTCAGTGCAGATAGTTGTGCGAGGGTTGCTCGGCAACTAATAATGACAGCGCTGCAATTTATCATCTCTATTTGTGCTTTTAATAACAATCTGTTGGCAGCTCCTTCCAAACTACTTGCTAATAAATTCATTAAAAGCGGCACGTGCACGACAAAGCTCAATGAGTTCGAATAGCAATAAGAGCGTTTTTCAAAAATCAAATAAGCGCAAATATCAAAGCAGAATGAAATATTGAAACAATGCCAACAACAATTTGCACAATCAATTGCGCAGCGATGGGAAAACAGCAACAACGAAACATAAAAGCCTATAAATCATAATTGAAATATAATTGAAAATAAATAAGGCCAATCGATGGCCATAGAAACCGTAGCAAGAACAACAACAACACACAGCACAAATCACAACGCGCTACACACAATTCTAAAAAAAGGTGTCGGACTTGTCATAAATAATTGAGCGTTCGTTTTTTACAGCGCGTCATTTGTTTGCTGCTGTTGTTTTGCCTTGATAATGCGAGTGGGGAAGCTGCTACAAATATTTGTTCAGAGCTTATCAAGTGTGTACAAAGGAATACCCTAGAAGTGAACAAAACTATTAAGATTGAGCGTGAAATTGAAGTGCAAGGTGAACACTTACTTAATACTTAGTATATTTGATAACCCCTTCATTCGCTACGCAATATTCAAATCAATTATTAGTTTTCCTATAATGTTAATTGCAGAGATTGCTGTCTCGAAGCTCGAGCCGACAAATTTGCTGATTATTAGCTCAGTCGTATTTGGGAGATTGACGCGCAACGTCGTCGCTCAGACACAATAAAATGAATTTACTTATCGCGCTCATCGTCGCGACCTTCGCCACCTTGGTCGCAGCCGAGTCCGCGTTGCAACAACTGCCCGAGGTGCATGGCGAGAAGTTCTACTACTTTGGCTTTGGCAGCAACATGCTGGCCAAGCGCATCCACATCCAGAACCCCACCGCCGTCATTGTGGGCCCCGCACTCCTGCAGAACTACCGCCTCGACTTCGCCCTGACCAGCGAGTTCTGGCGGGGAGCAGTGGCCACCATTGTGCCCTCGCCTGGCAGCCACACTTGGGGCACCTTGTGGGAGATCGATCTGAGCAACTTGGCGGACATCGACAAGTGAGTGCTTCCCACGAACCCCACGTTCGTCTCCCGTCTGCATTTTCTCTCTCTCTCTCTGCAGCCAAGAACGCGTTCACCTGGGCTGGTACAAGCCCGTCAGCGTGCACGTGAGGCTGCCGAACAATGCCACTGAGATCCCAGCCCGTCTGTACGTCATTGCCAACGAGCCCCAAGGCAATGTGCACGATATGCCGCCGGGCGAGGTGCCCGCGGATCGACAGCCCTCCAAGACCTACCTGCAAGTGCTCGTCAAGGGCGCCATCGAGAGCGGACTTCCCGAGGCATACGTCTCTTGGCTCCGCGGCTTCAAGCACAACAATCAGACCGTGCAGCAGCTGGAGGAGTTGCTCGACCTGCAAGCGGTGACATTGTAAGACCAAGTGACAAATAACATGTGGAAAGACTCTGATATACCCTCTACCACCTGATAACATAAAATTAAAGCAAACAAATGTATAACAGTCAAAAGTAATAAAAAAATATGTTGATAGCTCATTTATTTATAGCTGCTATGTGTTGTTCTGCGTGGAATAACTTTGTGGGTTTATTTTGGCAATATTTGAGTTAGATTGATTTACAGTGCCTCACAGCTTATTTCGTGCGGCAAAAATGCTGGTTTTCAATATTGAATAAATTTTAAACTACAAGAAAGTATACACTCAAAAATGTTGCACGAAATAAGCTGTGAGCTCAAGGATGCAAATATTTGTAGTTATTCGCACTTTTTAACATTATTTAACAAAAATAAATGAAGTTACTAAATAGGAATAACAAAACTGCGTTTAAATTGTTGTGAAATTCCTTCTAGTTTAAAAGTTATTCAACATTGAATATCAACTTTTTATGCACGAAATATGCTCAATGATGCAATTATTTTTAGTTATTCGCACTTTTTAAAGTCATTTATGAAAAATCAATTAAGTTACTTATAAAGAATAATTATCTATTGAACAAATCTGCGTTTAAATTGTTGTGAAATTCCTTCTACCTTAAAAGTTATTCAACATTGAAAATTAAGTTGTTTGCTGCACGAAATAAAACATGAGCCACTGTACATTTGTCTCCTTAGCTTATTCGCAGTCGCAAGTCAATGTCGGGTTATCGGACACTCATCATGGGATCGCACACTTCTAATCTTGGCAGAGTTATTCAACTTGACACAGCGTAATATGCTAATTACCTTTGCAGTTCTGTTTATTATAAATTTAACAAACTGTTGATTCATTCTTCACTTTACTGCCTTATTCCTCTGTCCTTAACCTAATAGATGAGCAAATACTCAAGCATGAGCATTTGGAGTTCTACGTAATCAAACATGAAAGGAGACTCTGACTAAAGCAGACATTAAGAGACTATAATGAAACAAGCTTTAATATACTCTAGACTATATAAAAGCCATTAATTAGTTGGTCAAGCGTACTATGCGCAGCAGCGAATAGTTTTAAAAGTAATAGTAATAGTTTAATAATACAGTTCTAAATCTGCCGCTTTTTAAGTTTTTAGTTTGTAAATTGATTTCAGATAGAATAATAATTAAATTTTCGACTGTGCTTCGCAACTGCAAATTCTGTTTTATGCGAAATTTGTCCAAGAAGAGAGCTTGCTCTTAGTTGGGCTAATGTTTGCATTAAACAGAGGCTTACCAGCTTTGAACCAGAAAAGCGGCTAGAGTGCTATGATTTAAAAGACTAAGTCAATTAATTATCTAAATAAGCGCTCAATCAAAAGAAAAAAAATCAGAATTTCGATTATCAGTTTATAGCCTGCTTACATTCATGGTTTGAGTATTCTCTATTATATACTTATTTTATTAAGGGCACCATTAAGTGGCAATGGCATGTCTGCTAAGTCGAACACTTATTCTATTAAGTAGACAACCAGTGTGCACAATAAAGTCTCTACTGTACTAGTGATGCGTCGCCTGCTCCACCATGCAGACTTTTTCTCCAAATAAACCGCGAATTCAACTAAAAATGTTAACTAAATGAATTTGCGTATGACAATTTGTTGAAACGCTTTCACGTATGTATTGCGACTTGCGTGTAGCTCGCATTCAGACGGAACTCTTTGGCTTATCGATTGCTCATTGCAACTATCGATACTTCGATAGGTTAAGTTCAAACTATGTTTCTTGGCGCAATTGGTTTTTGTCTGAATGTTTTAAGGTTACTTTTGATAATGTTAAAGTGTTGCTTAAGTCGTTAGCATGGTGAATGCTATTAACTGCAAAATGTTGTTTATTTATGTTAATTTATTATTATATAATAATAGTTAATAGAGTTACAGTTTAGACTGCAGTCTGGTAGCATATCACTAAACAGGAAAAACATTATTATACACTAACGAGCAAAACTGCAACAATCGTGCTTTAATCTAACTTCAATGGCATTTATCTTTGCTAGAGATCGTAGTCTTGTGATGTTAGTGCAATATTTTACAATTCATCGTGTACGTTTCAAGTTGTCATTGACTTAGTGTCAAATTAACCTATCGCAGCAGCCTTAGACGAAATCCAAATAAGCAAGCAAATAGAAGTTTGGGGCACAGTCAACGTTTGCTTGGCCTGTAAGCAACTTGTCGCCCAGCAGGAGAACAAATTGAAGTTTGAAACGGGTTGCGAATTCGCGTGATATGAGTTTGCTCTTGCTGATGGCTTTGTGCGGCATAAATCAGTTGGATGGGCGCAGTCTGCTGCAGCAACTGCCCGAGGTGCATGGATCGAAGTTCTACTACTTTGGCTTTGGCAGCAACATGCTGGAGAAGCGCATTCACATCCAGAATCCATCTGCCAAATTCCTGGGCGCCGCCGTGCTGAACGATTACCGCGTCGACTTCGCCCTGCAGAGCCACTTCTGGGAGGGAGCCGTGGCCACCATTGTGCGCACGCCGGGCGCGCACACCTGGGGCGCGCTTTGGGAGCTCGAGCTGCACACGTTGCCGGACTTGGACAAGTGAGAGAGCGACGCGTGGTAGCAGCGTGTGAAGCAGCTAATAACGTTGTCTTTGCAGCCAGGAGAGCGTCTATTTGGGCTGGTATAAGCCCATCAGTGTGCAAGTGATACTGGAAAGCAATAACGAGCCGCTGCCTGCTCGACTTTATGTGATAACCAAGGCGCCGAAGGGAAACGTTCGCGACTTGCCGCCGCGCGATGTGCCGCTGCGTCGACAGCCCTCCAAGACCTATTTGCGGGTTATGGTCAAGGGGGCCATTGAGAGCGGCATTCCCGAGCCATATGTGGACTGGCTCAAGGGCTTTAGGCACAACAATCGCACAGTGCACGTTTTGGAGGATTTTTTTGAACTACAATCGATTGACCTGTGAATGTCAAACTTTCGAGGGTCGCGTCTTCGCTAAGGCTGTCCACGGTATGCCCACTCAACTGTTCTCAGCGCATTAGCGAAGCTCTGAACCACACGAGGAGCCGCTGAGGATTAAAATGTGTTTTTACGCCGACTGTGTTAGCAATAACATATTATTATACAGATTTTGTTCTAATAAAAATGGAATATTGTTTCCATGTAGTTTTCATTACAACTTTCAATCGTACACCTTTTGAACGTCACGTTCTGTTACCAGCCGAGAGGTATTATTGGTATATTTTCATTTCGTACACGTTTTAAGCGTAACGTTGTGTTACCAACCGAGCGGTATTATTGGTATATTTTTGTGCGAACTGGTATTAATAGAAATTACGGTCACGCCAAGCAGTTGTCAGCTGTTTTCAGTTGCTGCCAGATGTTTGCTGCTGAACTGTAAACAAATCTTTATTAGTTTAATCAGATGACGTGCCAGTGTGTGGCTAAATCTTTAAATCTGCACCGTAAGTTTACGACTGCAATTAATCAGTTAATCTTGTGTTGCCAAGCAAAACTCGTCCAGCAATTTACATCATTACACTTGCAGGTTACCCATTGTTAAGAGAATTATGAATAAGTTCTACTACTTCGCTTTTGGAAGTAATATGCTGACTGCCCGAATCCACATTCGGAATCCCTCAGCCGAACGAGTTGGAGCCGGCAAACTGCAGGTAACAACTGTTCCCTAGTAGCTACTCCTACTAGCAGTTAATTTGTGGAATCCTTGCAGGACTACCGACTGGACTTCAATTGCAAGGGTGAGCCGAACACCTGGAATGGCGCGCCGGCCACCATTGTGCCCATGGCGGGCGCTGAGGTCTATGGCACAATCTGGCAGATCGACAACCGTTACCTACAGAACTTGGATGAGTATGGGAGACTGCTGTTCATTTGTCCAACTTTTCTAACTAGCCAACTTTCTTCAATTAGCCAGGAAGGCGTATCGCACGGTGTCTATCAGCCCATAAATGTTCCTGTGCACTCGTTGCTCGATAAACAGACAATTGAGTGCCGCGTTTACCATCTATGTGATCAGCCAAAGACGGATGTTCATGGCCCTAATAGTGTCGAGGAAGCAACTGCCTTTCGCCTGCCATCCAAAACATACCTCAAGGTGATTGTGAAGGGTGCCGAAGAGACGGGCCTGCCCCCGGAATATATTCAATGGCTCAAAGCGATCCGTCACAATGGCAACAGCGTGCAGGACATGGAATCGAAGTTGGAGCTGTCCGAAGTCAAACTGACCGAATCGGATCCCAACACCTTGCCGCACATTTACAACCACTAACACGTCACGAATTTGAATAACAACTCTGCTTACACTTTTCACTGGTATTATGTTTATCACGAAAGCCTTGTTCTTGATAAGCTTTCTTGCTTAAGTTGCTTGCGGCTGTTTTAATTTGTTGTTAAACTCCCTTTGTTCAACTAAATAATAGTGTGTCTTTAGCTAAACCTTTATGACAACCCGCTTTTCAATCTATTACCATTTGCATGTCTTAATTTCTCCTGTTGCCTCTATGTTATTTAAAGCTCTTTATTAATGAATGGTTCATGGTTGCTAAACTTCTGTTTACTTAACTAATTTAAGCCTTTTGCTTTAAACAACGATCTGTTTTTCTTTTAAAATGTCGCCATTGCCCGCGGAGCTTCTAACTTTGTCACAGAAATGACTTTAATTAATTTTAATCACTTATTTATGATGATTACCAATTTCCTGTCTCGCAGCTGAAAACTTGGCCATGACTGCGGACACAAAAGTTTGGCAGCAGCTTTTTGGCAGCCACTCCTAAAGTGCAATTAAAGTGCAATTTACTGTGAGCCAGCGAAGACGATGCTTTTGTTCCTCCTGCCTCGCTCTCTCTCTCTTCTGGTTGCGTTGCAGACGCTTAACGAGGCTCATCGCGGCGTCCGTTTGTGCATTTGGAGCATGGCTTATTAATTTACATTTTCGAGGCCAGCAACTCCACTTCGGAGTCGAAGGTGTTACACTTGCCAACTTCTAGCTCGCAGCCCAAATTGCGTGCCAAAGTAATAATAAACATAATTTGCTGTGCACTTTTGCTCCACAGCTAATTTGAGAAGGGGCAACAGGCAAAGGCGATGGGAAACTAAAAGGCTGACCTACGATTACAGCGGCTACAAGCTGCAGACGCCATCAACTGTTCCTGGGGCAGGAGTGATGGCGTTGGGAGGGAGGTTATTCAGGTGTCCAAGTGCAGAAGTTCGAGCACAATTCCGAGTTGGACTTTAACAAAGTAAAAAGTTTTGCCCAAAGTGCTGGGGCACTTGTTGTGCAGCACAACACCCTGCACGACTCAACTCGAGTGGGGTATATGAGTGCGTTGGTGATGTATTAAAGGGACTGCTTTAGATGATGTGAATTGTCTGTTGTGTAAATATATTTTAGTTTAATCTATAGTTATCTATAGTTATACCATGTATTTATTAGCTTCTGTCTGTCTGTATTTATTTATATTTTTTGCTGCACAGACTTTCAATGAATGATAAAAGTGACTATCAGCTATCAATAGAATATGATTACTCTATATTTGTACTATATATTTATTAGTTTCTGCAGTTAACAACGCGTTAAGTGATGTCTAAAGTATTTATTTATATTTTTTGCTGCACAGACTTTCAATGAATGCTGAAAGTGACTTGAATTCGTTCCTCTGCAATTAACTTCTTGCTTACTACAGTCACCACAATAACCATTTGTAAGTAGATTGGCAATTTTTGTTCAACTTCTAGATGGTGTTTCAAAGTCTCTCGCTTCGAGTTCTTGGCAACAGTTGTGCTGGTGGTTTTGCTCTTTGTGCTGGCTGTAAATTAAATTTGCAAACGGTCTGGCAACTCCTCGTCGCCGTCGTCGTAGTTTATAATCGTTTGGGAATTGAAATGCAGTCGATCTCAAAGCGCCTGCAAGTTGCTCCCATTCAGAAGTTTTTGCTACTGCTTGCCTGGTCAGTTAACTTTTTGGCTGAGCATTTTTATTGCATTTGCGGCGCCCTTTACAGTTGTCTGCCCCCGCTGCAGATGCTGTGGGAAGGGCAGGACGAGGTGAGGGGAGGACAAGTGCAAGTGCAACGGCGGCGACTGCGCTTCAACTCGATCATTAATTATTTAAAATGCTCGGCGCCATAACCATTTAGACACGGCTTGTAACATGTGCCACAAGCAGCCAGCCACAAAGTGGCATGCCACCCCAGCCGCGCAGCGTTTGTAATCATAAAAGTTTACGAGTTAAAAAACCAAATCAAAACGACAACGACAAGTGATGAGAGCGAACCACAAATGCGACTAGTCTCGACTTCAGCTCGACGGTAACTCGCCGGAGAGCTCAGCTGCGCCCATCGCCCGTTTTCGGGGCACGGGAATTTAATTAAAATCAAGCCGAGTTCCCAACTCAACCTCGTTCCCAGGCCGTCGTTTAGTTTCAATCAAAGTGGCGTCAAAAAATTCACCCGAATTGACAACAGAAGCGACAACGATGTCGTCGCCCGTCGATAAAAAACGCTTAGAGCGACTGCCAGCTTCAACTCAGCTCAGTTCAGTGTAACCCGCAACCCGCAACACCCCCGCGCTGATTTAGCAGTCAGTACAGTGCCAACGTAATTGAAACTCATTAGCGTGCATTTTAGTGGCCATTTTGTGCCTTGGCAAAAGCCTTTCAGACAACCCTTTGGGTGCCGTTTCATTCCCCGCTCCCCGTTTCCAGCTGCCACCGCTTCCTGCTCATAGTTTGTTGCGGGTTGTTCCTCTGTGTGTGTGTGTGTGTGTGTGCGTGTGGTTTATGTGGCAAGTGTGTCATCATTATGAGTGTTGTGGGTTTTTTTTCATTGTATTTTTACGGGGTTTTCCCGAGCTTTATCAAGAGCAGAGCATATTATGACAAATACGGAAATATGTTTATATCCTTATGGTTTGAAGCTTCTCTCATTGTTCTTTTAAATTTCACTATTAGACGTAGAGTTTAACTATTGAACAGCTGAAAGAAAGGTTCAACTTAAAGCGCAAAACTTCAGCTACTATTCAATGATTACAAAATGTGTTACAGAAAATTGGAAATAATAATTTCTTACTTCAATTATATTTGAATATATGAAACAAAGCTACAAATACTTTTATTCAAAGTGTTTTCCTTTCAATAGTAAAAAAAAAGTAACTGCTTTTAAATTTTAATTTAGTATAAGTTCCTAGAATTAGGTATCAACAAATATAAGATGCATTAGAGAGGGAAATACAAATTTAATTAGAGCTTGCAGAAAGCTAAAGTAACAGTTGTCACAGCAAAACTATTAAGCTAAAGCTGATCTGATATTATTAAATGGCTGTTGCTTAAGTAAACCTTTAGAAGCATCGCAATCAAGAGCATCAATCAAGCTGTCAATCACCCAGCCAGCACAAAGAGCTTCGAAAATGGAGACTTGTCAATCGCACAGACCGCAGCAAGGCGAACAACTTGAAAGCCAAGAACTAAAAGTGTCCGACCTTAATTGACTTTTCAAAAACTATAGAAGAAGTTGGTTGCCGACACGCCTGTAATTATGCCACATGTGGCGAGTAGAGCGAGTACAGATGGCATTTGGCTGCCACGTGGAACAAATTCAATTTGATTTGGGGTCTAAGAAGGCGGCGCGAAATGTAAAGAAAACTTGATGGAAATTTGCATATAGTTTCTGGCAGTTCAAAGTGAAAAACTTTCGACGCACACCCAACTATTAATTAGTGAAATAATCGCTCTCGAGCGGCGCCAAAGAAAAGGGAAACCCAACTCTCTGGAGAGTCCCAAATGGAAATGGTTTTTGAAGCCCAAAGAGTAAGAGGAATAACTTATATCTGTTTGGCATTTGCGAGTGCCCAGAAAATAAGGATAACTGCAGTGCCTGCGGCGCTGATGGGCTGCATTTGCAACGCGCCACGCGCTAATCAAATTAAGCGCAATGTTTGCTTTTCATATGTTGCCTCCAAAATGCTGGACAGGATTCGGCGCAAGAGCTGGGCGGAAGTGCGTCATTGACGTTGCAACTTCCGACTGGCCGCGGGCATTAATTACACTTAAATGTTGACCACATGCCAGCATTTGACAGGCCGCTCTGCCTGCCCCCTCCCCACGGCGTGGCACACAAGTCAATAATGTGCTTTTTATGCAGAATGCAGCGGCGCCCCGTGGGCAAGAATTCGCGGGGACAATCTGTGGAGTGCGGGTTATGGAATTCCAGTTGCTTATTTCCCTGGAGCCACTTGCATTTTTTGACAAATTCTCTTGACACGCATGCAGCGTCAACAAGGCGTGCCACTTGCAACTTGCCGCCGGCCCGGCCCGGCCCGACTGCTTGTCTGATTAAATCATTAAATTCATACGCTCCACGGGCTTTGTGTGGTGCAAAGTCCTCCGTTTTGTTTCCAGCTGCCCCGGCTTGACCGTTGCGGCATTGATCCCCGCCAGAGATTGTCACCATCTCCGCTCTGCTCGATTATTTGCTTTCCGTTTTCATTAAAAATGCACACACACACACACACACATCGTCGCACACACATCAATGAATCCATTGCATCGCTTTCAATTGGGTTTGGGCTAAATGCTTTTGGGGCATTTTTAATTAAACGACATGCAGCAGCAGCAGCAGCGGCAGCAGGCGGCGACAGCCAGATTTAATGTCGCCACACTCGGCGGGTGTTGCACTGTGGCCGCCGTCGACACGTGCATTATGACAAATATTTTAGACGACCCTCCCCCCACTCTCTCCAGATGCACTCCAAGTGCCGAAGCAGTCCATGGGGACAGCTAACAACTTGCAATCTGCAGAGGACCGAATGCAGCTGATGCTCAGTTTGAGTTGTATTATTTCTCGGCCAACTGTTCAAATCGTTCCATCTCGCACTGTAATCCTCTTTCCCAATTGCTGATCATTGCCACTTGGCTTTTTGTGTTGCCAACAAATTATAAATTTTTTGAGTTTGCAAATCAAATTTCAGGAAACATTTACACACTCCGATATTTTCATATTAAATAGAAATTTATTTATAGAAGAGCAAAGTGATATTCTTAAATTTATTCTACTTATACGGACTCTGCTTATACTTTCTCAACTTATACTTATATTTATACTTTACTTTTACTTACTCAACGTTTAGACAATTTGATATTTTATATTCGACATTAAATAGAATATTACTTAATATTAAAGAAACTATTATTCTCATAGTTATTCAATTTATACTTACTCTACTAATACTTATACATACTCTACTAATACTTATACTTACTCTACTTACACGCACTCGACTTATACTTGCTCTAATTATACTTAAACTTAGTCTAGTTGTACTTCCTCTACTTATACTTAGACTTACTCTACTTATACGTACTCTTCTAATACTTACTCTACTTATATTTATACTTACTCAACTTATACTTACTCTATTTATATTTATATTGACTCTACTTATACTTATACTTGCTCTTTTTATGCTTATCAGTAATAGAATATTACTTAATTATAAAAAACTATTATTCTTATAGATATTCAACTAGTACTTATTCTACTAATAGTTATACTTACTCTACTTATACTTGCTCTACTTATACTTAAACTTAGTCTAGTTATACTTACTCTACTTATACTTAGACTTACTCTTCTTACACGTACTCTTCTTATACTTACTCTACTTATATTTATACTTACTCTCCTTACACTTGCTCTACTTATACTTATACTTATAATTACTTTACTTACACTTACTCTACTTATACTTACTCTACTTTCACTTACTCTACTTACACTTACTCTACTTATACTTACTCTACTAATACTCTACTTACTCTGCTTCCAATTACTCTACTTATGCTTACTCTACTCTACTTATACTTCTACTTATTCTTTAAAATTCAACATTTAGTTATAGGCACATTGACTAAACAAACAAGTTTAAAGCTCGTCTATGTGGTTACTTCAATCTGACTTCAATTGAAAGTATGAGCTAAAAATGTGCGCAGTTTCTGCAAAATATATTTTTCGTAGTTTTTCATGTTTGGGATTCTCGCTTAAAAGCTTTTCGCAGCGCGTCAGACTTTCTCGCAGCGCCGAGTGCGGAGTGCTGAGTGCTGAGTGCCTCGCCCCTGAAACCTACTAAATAACCTTGTTAGCGCTTTTAATTAAAGGTGTAAATATTGATATTTACTCATGCGCTAGCAACCGGCAACGTGCAACCAGCAACCTGCCGCCTGCCGCCTGCAACCTGCAACATGTAATCTACACTGCCGGCGGGGCTCGTGCAACGGAAATGCATTTTCAAAAGTCAAATAAACTAAATGGAAATATGCGCTGAACATTAACATGGTTACATGGAAAGGTCGCTGGGCAGCTTCGAATATACATGTGTATTTGCATCAGATTAGCAGAGATTGATACGATAGGACAATAGGCAGGGATAATATATAACATATATGACAAATAGAGAGCATTTCAAATCTAGCTTACAGGCGATGCATCTACAAACAGTAATATTGTTTAATGGAATAATAATTTACTTTAAAATTGCTCAAAATAAATCTAGTTTCCATAGAAATAGTTTGTTGAATAGATTCGTTATGACTAATAAAAAGTATATCAATTTTAGTTCATGTGTCAATGTAGTATAAATAAGTAATAGTGTTTAATAGTGCTTATTGAAATTTGAATTTATTTTAAAATTGATCAAAACAAATGTAGAAATTGTTTGTTGAATAGATTCGTTATGAGAAACAGCGAAAATTTCAATTATAGTTTATAGGCGATGCTTATAAAAGTAGTAATAGTGTTCCCATTGAAGAAGCTTGCTGAATAGATTCGTATATGTAAAAAGTAATTTTATTGAGGTATAAGCTAAGACAACTGTTTAATAAATATTTTGGATAGTAACTCGTCATTTCTAATTACTTTTTGCTTGTTTAATTTGCTGATCCTGATTATAAGTGTCTTGTAGATATCAACTCGACAGCTGCAAAGTTGTGGAGCAACTCTCGCTGCTGGAAAGCACTCTAAGCCGCATCAATAACGCCCACTTGACGCTTCAAATTAAATAACCATCATCAGAATCAATCGAAGTGTGTGTGTGTGTGTGGCAAAGGGCAAAGAGGGCTCCACTTTTGGCCCTGTTGAGCCAACAAATTGAGTTAACTCTGGCCTAAAATCAGGCGCACGACACGACCGACAATGTATGGGATTGTCGGTGAACTTGGGGCAGAGCAGGTGGCACCTGCCTGGCTGCTGAGTGTGCTGATCTCTGGCCCAGCAGTTGTTAAGTTTTGTGCAAAAAATGTTAATTTTAATTAAGGCTGCTATCGACACCCGACAGGCGGCAAGCAGCAACATATTCGCCCAGGAAGTGGGGAGAGGAAGGAGAGGGAGAGCACTCGAAAGTGCAACGCAGCGCAACTGATGCACTTTGTGCAGTGAATGGCAGCAGGGCAGGAGCGGATGCCGGGCAGGATATTTGCAAGAGGATATACTCGCATGTTGTCTGCTTTTGGCAAATCAACGAGCCGTGCGAAGCTGTTGCAGTTGCCGCTGCTGCCGCTGTTGCCGCTGCCATTGTGGTCGTGTCATATGCAAGCTCCACTCGAGCTGCCAGCAGTGGGAGAGTACATGTGTAAACATTAACACAACACAACGCAACAGAAGAGAACACAACAGAGAGCAGCACACAACATTGCTGGGCATGCCGCGGCATTAGTTTGGAAAGCGTTTGGGCGTGCAACAATTTGTTGCATACCACACGGGGCAGTTGCGCATTTGTTGGCTACTCAAAAATTTAAATTAGCGCCGTCCGCCGCCAACTGCATTAGCCAGCAGTTTTTAATACACTTCGTGCATATTTTAGTCATGCACGAGCAGAATGTTTCGACATTTTAACACGTTGCAAGGCAACGCGATTATCCTGCGGCTTATCGCCAGGACCGTGCATGCACGCCCGTGTGTTATTGAAAAGCAATTAAAAAAGCCAGGCCGCACTTTATTGAATTATAATGCACACACACTCTCCTGTCCATCGGCGAACTCTTCCGGCTCAGCTGCAGCTCAGCTCATAAATATAAATAGCTGTGTGCATTGCCAAGTGAAGCGCGCGACGAGGCGACAGCTCAATCTCATTGTGGCAGGTGTAAATCTAATTACAATTTCCCAGCCATTTCTGTGCATTCAATATGCTCTGCATTTTGACAGTTATTGCCTTATTAATGAGCCGACTTTTTTAAATAAATTCATCGCCAGCTTCAACTCGTTGTCAGCTTGCAGTTGATGAACTTTTAAACTTCAAAGAAAGTGCATGGCGCACAGTTGAGCAGTTAAGAGTATAAAGAGATAGATTTGTTAGCATTACAGCCAAGTGAGAGCGTGATAAAGCTTTCGTGTAAATTCGCCTCAATTCGCCACCTTTGTTAAGCTAGGTGTAAACGACGCTTGACTGTGAAATGAAAATTCAATTATAAAACAACATCTACTATTCTTGTTCTCACAACCTACATCAATTCGCTTAGTTTCGATATGTAAAAACTGTTATAATTTTTGAAAAGTGAAGAGAACATAAGCAATAGCAAACTCATACAACAAGCTAGCATATGTACAAGCAACAGTAAACACACAAGTTCATAAATGTATACGACACATCTAAAGCAAGCACAAGCACAATGAAGAAGAGAAAGAACAGATTAGTCGAATCACGCACATTTTAACATATTCGCTTCGTGTAGTAGGCCGCTATAACACATTTCTGATCGAGCGTCTTCAAATTTGTACACCCTGTACCTAATAGGCACACAAGTATACCAAGTTCGTTCGAATGTGTGTAACAAGTTGAAGGAGAACCAAAATGCTCAGAAATGAAAATAAAATCTATTTAGCCATGTTCGTCTGTCCATCCGTCTGTCTGTCTATCCGCTGAACACCTGAATTTCAGAGATGGTAAGTGCTAGAGTAACCAAAATTTGGATTTACGCGTAATATGTAATACAATTTTTAGTTTTCATCACTCAATTAGTGCTAAAGATATATTCTAAAATAGCATAGGTGGTTTTAAGTTTGAGTTTAATTATAAATATTATGTTCTAAACAACGATCAAAAACAATAACACTATTTTAGCATCGAACCAGTATCGATATTACGAATTGAATTGAATATTGGCATCTTTAGTTTTGACGAGTATAACAAATGTAAATCTAACCCAAATGTTTCCCAAATAAACCTTCAAACTTATACCACTCAGAATAATATATAGCAGCTATCCCTTCACAAAATATAAAAGAATACAATTTTTTTTACTTTTGATTGCTATACATTTTCTAGCTTTGATTTTATTTTGTCAGGTGGTACAGGGTGTATCACAGTAGGGTTAGCTCGACTCTCGTTATCACTTCTCGTACTTGATCGGCTTTAAAGTCCACTTCAATTATAGCCTCAAGTGGGCAAAATAAAACTAATTGCGAATGCCAGGAAACACGTATTAATTTCGGATATATTAATTTGCCACATATTTTGCATGTAATTCAGCGGCGAGCATTTTAATAATGCAACAAGCTGCCGTATAATCATATGTCTGGTAATCAGCTTATTGCCGCGCCAAGTCGTCCTCTTTGATTGGGTTCGCTCGCTAATTGCGGCTATCGGATTACCAACGCCCGAAAGCCGTTTGCATTGGGAAGTGCAAAAATGCAATTTTATAATTGCCTTTCGATACGAAAGACAAGTGGGAAGGGAAGTGGAAAAATTCAAAAATAATTAGCATAAAATAAAACAAACAGCGGGCAAAATAAAAATATTGAATTTCAAGCAATTAACGCAAAAAAAAGGCGAACGCTGCAAAGTGCACAATGTTTGCTATAATCCTGCGGAAGGGTTGAAGAAAAAACAGAGCAGGAGCAGGAGCAGGACTTGCGATCAAGTTACATTTGTGGGCCATGTTTTTACGAGGCTAGAGCAAACAACATACTCGTATAAATTGCAGATTTCTGCAAGATGCCAAAATCAAAGCCATTCCAGTGGGCTCTGCAAACAGTCGTAAGGCTCATAAAAATTGTCTTTAGCCAAAGTGAAAGCAAACCCACCCCCGAGTCGGCCGTAATAGAAGGCCAACATGGGTTCGTAAACTGTGAACAGAACGATAAAAAGACGGCCCTCGACACCTGTGACCACAATTAAGCCGCGTTAAGCGTTGCCAGCATTTTTAATGCAGCAGCCGGAACAGCGCGAGTTGGCGAAAGTTTTCACAGTTAAATTGAGTTAAACCCGCACGGCCAAAAACTTTTACTCCCTCCAGTGCTTGTTCCATTTTTTCTTTATTTTCCGTTTTTTCGCTTTTTTTTTGTACTTTTGCTGCATTCGTAATTAAATGCCCGCCCAACGGTTGCAAGTTGATAATTTAATTGAAGTTGTTAACAATTTTTTGCAGCGGCATAAATGTGGAGCGAGCGCCCCGAAGGTTGGCCTTATTAAAATTTGCTAAAATATAATTAAAAGCGACGCGGCAACGCAGACAGCAGCCGAGTCCAACAAATTTAATTGCGTTAAATCGGACAGCAGCTAAGAAAAGGGTCGAATTAATCTATGCGATTAGCAGCTGCGCCTCCAAAGGGGTGAAGAAATGTTGCACACAATAAGTTTCGACTGAATTGTATTTCATTTCATTTGAAGTGCTGCGAATATATTTACTTAAAGTTCGTGTGCAGTCAATGTCAAACAAAAATTCAAGTTGTTCCCCTGCAATTCGCCCACAATTCGCTGTAACATTAGACTCAATCAAGAGTCAAATGCTAATAACAGACACGGGCTCAGCGACTACTCACAAAAAAACAACGAAAAAATAGATTACCATAACCAAAGCTGGGGCAGACACACATGGGGGGCAATTGCAATTATTTGAGGAATGCAATGTGATCCGTGCAAACTTTATTGGAAATGGGAATCGCCCGAAAGCGCAAATTGAAAGAAAATGAACAAATCAGGCAGCAAATTTGCATGCGCTACATTTATGGGATACTTCCAAGGCACTGAAGTTGCGTCGGGGTTGCGACTGCTGCAGGACAAGTGCGGTGGGGTGGTTGCTTGTGCCAATTTGTGTTTATTGCGGCAAGAATTCGGTGTTGTCATAAGAACAAATCGAAAACGAAACAATCGAGTGGAGTACAAACCGTGTGCGACACACAGCTGCGCTTTATAGTTCTGTGCAAGGAGAGAGCAGTTGCCTTAGCCGATGTGTCCTGCCCGAGTCTAGAGTATTTTTGTGTTATAATGTCACGGGTGCTATGCAAATTTCCCTATGCAAATTCTTTGAAAAATATTTCACTTGTCCGCTTGCAAAATTTTTTTCTTATTTATGGCAACTAATTCCGCTGCGGGGGGCGTGGCCGCTCGTCCACAAATCAATTCCACTACATTGAAGCAGCAATCAATTGAGGAAACAGCAACACGACAGACTTCAACTACATGTCCGGGCAATTAAGTGGAGAGTCGAACTGGAAAGCAAAGTTTATCTGCGGCTCGGCCTGTGCCGCTAGACACAGCGATTGGATCGTCTCGCCTCGAGTGCTTGGCTCGGCACTCGGTGCTCGGCAACTCAATTAAAATGAGCTCAGGTGTAAATTTTATTGAAAATGCTTAATTGCCGGGTCTGGGTAGCAGCAGCAGTGTCTGGCAGCCACTCTCTCCCGCTCTCCCGCTCTGGCTCATCATCATCATTATGCGCCATTATCCTGCCAGCGATTTTTACTTGTAATTATTTGTTTTTGTGTGTCTGCGCATGAAGCGCACGACGACGCTTCGAGTGCTGCGTTGCGCAATGTCCTTTGTGCTGTCTGCTATCTCCCCCGCTGCTGCTAAATGTTGGGCATGTGTTTAGCACAAGGATTTATATTTGTTTAAGCTGCTCGTGACATTGTCAGGATGATGCTGAATTTATGTAAGCTGCCTCAACACACACAATTTACACATGCCAATTCGTTTGACTTGCCACGAGGGCAGCCACATTAAATACACCCAAGACATCAGATTATTAGCTACGTATTCAAATAATATAATTTTCGAAGACTCATTACCTTCAATTGTTGTTGATTAATTTCGCAAAAGCGCAGCGAGTCGTAACTATCTGTCGAATCACGTTTTTCTTACTAACGTTTCAATCAACCATCCACTGCCTCTTTTTTCATATTTTTATTAAGCGTTTCTTAACACCAACAATGTTCTTAATATCTAATTATGTCAATTTAACAGTCATAAGAATTCAAACTTTACATATTAACTGTCTGTTCAATTATACTTGAAGCGAACTTTTTACTTTTATGGGTTGTAATTTTTCAGTCTCATCTTAAACTCTATGTCTAAAAGGATTTAGCTGTAGGAAGCTCTGACTCTCTATATTTAATAATAGTTATTTATACCAAGCTCTAATTAAATTGTTATGTTTCTGTTAAGTTTTGGTTAAAATTGATCGTTACAATGCTTGCTAAGTTTTAAATTGTTGTGGAATTTTCTTCATTATAATTTTTATTTTTGTAGTTATAATGAAATACAATATCTTGGGCGTTAGTAAGCATTATAAGGATCAACAGCGAATATTACATAACATTGCTGGATCGACTGCACCGTTCTATAACAAAACATGCTATTATATGCTCTTTCATCGAGGTAATATCATAATCTATCGCAGCAATGGTGAAGTAAAATGAATTGAGCTTCCAATTACTGCCGCATTCATCCTATTCTTCAGATTTGGCCTGCAGCTACTACTGCCTTTTTCAGATCTCCAGAAGTGGCTCCAGGAAAAGCGATATCGTTCAATTAAGAATGTGATTGCCTATACTGATGCCTATTTTAAGGGTAAGAATTCAATGTTGAATAAAAAAGGCAAGTTGGAGAACCGCTATAGTGAATGTGTCTTAAGAGTTGGTAAGCATGAAATGCAGACAAGATACATTTCAATAACTTACTTTGCTGTACTCTTAATAAAAACCACTTTCCTTTCACGTACAATAAATATAATGAATATAAAATAATCTGCATAACTCAGCAACTTGTCTGGCAGCCCTTGCTGTGTGTGCTCGACTAGAGAGGAATACGCGTATCTCCTGCGGCGTTTAGTGCATATTGAAACTTAGACAATTAACCAAATTGCTAATAGTAGTTTTTGTTGTGGCAACAGAACGCGCCTTCACACTCTTTGTAGTCGGAGCAACCCCCGAGGGCGAGAACTCATCTCGCTGTTTTAATTTAAGCAATTAATAAACCTTTGCGTCAAACATTATCTAACTGAGTCACGTGACCGCACGCACCCAAAACAGATTCCCGTGATGAATTTATGACTGACATTGATGGCCAGCAAACCCAGAGAGCGAGAGCGAGACACTTCAAAACAGACAGCAGTCGGCAAGTGGGCGAATCCTTTTTGCTTGTTGTGGTTGTTGCGCTTTTTTCACGCCCGCGTCGAGCGATTGTTAACCCTTTCTCGCCCGATCTGCATTTAAAGGGCTTAGCTGGCGGTCGTGTGGCACTCTCATTCAATGTTTTACAATATTTTCATAATTTATGCAAGTCGCTGGAGATTCGTTACGCCCGCATGTGGGAAATTGGTTTAAACTTTAGCAGAGAGTGCCGCATCAAATCGACACGCCATCGAATATCGAGTCACTGGACGATCCCACGGGTTCGGTTTGCTGTCACAACGACTGACCGAAATCAAAACAGAAATCAACTGGACAGCGACTGATAGCGACGCCCACGCGCAACACAACCAAACAAATGGACATAAGTAATAGCGAGGCAGACAATTAATAACAAATTAACGCGATGGTCACACGCCGGCGGCGCAAGGACCCTCTTGAAAGGATCCCCGACAGCGAAACCGACACCCGACTCGACCACGAACATAATAAATGTATTTGTACAAAAATTAAGCGAAAAACGCTGCGCATTGTGTCAAGTTCGGCCCAAATATTTACACAGTCGAGCATTGTAGAGCAACCTCCGGAAGGAACAAACAAACGAGGTACGAGTATACAATGTCGGGTAAGTTTAGACGGCAAGTGAAAACAAAAGCGTGTCCAGCTCCTAACGCAGTCACGTGCTTCACTGCACGTGTCCTTTTTAATGACCAACGAATTGTATTGCCAAGGCGCGGGAGTGAGTCGCAAAAAGGAAGAAAATCAAAAAGTAACGCGGCTTTTGTGCCGCACACACACACACACACACGCATACGAGTGTATAAAGTCGTATATTGAAATCCAATTCAATGAAATTGTTGCCACGCTCGAGTTCCATTAGACAAAACCAATCACAACAACATGAAAGGTGAGCGGGTGGTTCGCCGGCCAGGGGGGTGAGTGCGGCGGGCGGGCTGGCGGTCGCCACTCAATTGTTGGTCAGTTGAAAATATTTCGACAATTTGCATGAGCGCCTCGCCTCCCCGCTGCAGGACGACACAAAGGAATATGTCAGCCATCGATTGAACTCTTTTGCTTCTTTTATTCCAAACCATCTTGCTGGGGCCCCGTTTTAATTGAGGGCTGTGGCGACGTGTGGCCAACAACAACGGCCGCAACAACAAACAACACACGGCTCACAATTGACAGATTTTTACAGCGATGCCAAAAAGGGACAGACAGAGTGAGAGAGAGAGAGAGCGAATGGTCAGATATTGAGTTTCATCGTGATGATGTGCATTGAGCGCAAATGAATTGTACGCTTGTCGTGCTGTCAGTGTCGTCATGGTCAGTCAGTCAGTCAATCAGTCAGTCCGACAAAGGCAGCGTAATTAATATTATATTTATGAATGGAGCATTCAGCAACATTGTTAACAGGATTCCATTGCAACTTTGTTAATGAGAGCAAACACTACTTTGGACGCATTACCCAGGATTAGTTGATTCCCAATGTAAACAGACAGTTTGTTGGCGAAACGAATTTTAATTTAAAATTTAAGAGCACTTTCAGAACATTGTGACAACTTTAGAATTCATACAATTCATAACACACGAATATTTTAAATTTATTATTTATTCATTATTCATCATCATTTAAAGGTCTATATTAACTTTCGTTTGAGTATAATTTGACATTTTCCAGATCCAATCAAAAGAGACTGATTGAAATTAATTGATTTTTAAAGCAATTTCACTGGTATTAATACAATTCAGTCAATTAAAGCAATCACTACTTCAGTCACATTACTCAGGATTAGTTGGAATTCAATGTAAAGAGACGCTTTGTCAAGGGAACGAATTGCAAATTAAAATTTAAGAATATAAATATATAAAATTAATATTTAAACTATTCGCAGCAACCTATGATAAAATGCTTTTTAGGCTTTATAATTTAGAATTCTATTTAAACTTTGGTTGATCAGAATAAGATATTTTTCTGGATTCTTATTAGCGAATTGCAGTTTGAAATTTATTGAGCATTAAAATAATTCTATTGTCATTATGAGCTACATATGATGTGCACTTTCATTTGAGTAAATTTCATATTATGCAGAACTTAAATGTCAAGTTACAGATTGAAATGAATTGAGGCTTAATGAGAACAATCACCAATTAAAATTTAAACTTAACAAATTACAATTTAAAATTTAAGAACAGAATAATAATAATATTGTGCGAATATTGAAGAATATTCACCAGAAATATAACAAATTAAATAATTTGAATAAGATGCTTTTTATGCTTTATAACTTGATACTCGATTTGAAGTTTAAACAATTGCGGTTATTAAACAAATTGCAGATTGCAAAGAATTGTGGCTTAAAAGATTTTACGTTTTATGCTATAGAATTTTTATTTTTGTTTGAGTAGAATTATATATTTTGTTTAATTTGTAATAATAATAAATGAATACAAATTACAAATCAGATTGAAATTCAATGAAAATTTAGTCAAGTAGTGTTGTGTATATAGTGTCCACAGTACATCTTATGAATTGAATTAAAGAGGTTTTGTTAGCAAGCTATTCGCATTTCTGCTCTTCCTTCATTAACCACTTGTTGTGGCTGAAATGAATCTTTGTTATAACTTCGCAACTCAGTCTGCTCATTATTAGACCTCTTAGGCGGCGTCGCAATCGAGTCAACAGACTATTGACACTTTGTCGCAGTCTGCGAGTCCATAAACAATTCATTTATTATCCGAACACACTGTGGCTTAAGCAGCTCCGATCTGATCTAATGCTTCATGCCTGATTTAGTGGCAGCGGCTGCAAATCATCGCCCAGCCGAAAAGGATAAAGAGCGACAATATGCATACCGAGGTATGAATATGAATATGAATATGTGACTACAGATGGGCATAGAGTGAGTACTCACAATCGTGTGAGGCATGTGCAATAAATTATCAGTGTTTTTTCCACTCACATGGTAATCGGGGGAAGGTGTCTGCAACTCGCAGGCAATTGCTCATAATTGGTAGTCAAATATGAACGCAGTCGTGCCGATTTGTCAGTGGTAAGTACAGCTCTCGTGTGTGGAGGGCGGCGGTGGAAGTCGTAGGTTGATTTGATATATTGGATGGATTTGGCGTAGACAATTTTATGAGCACTGAATTTATTTGATGTTTGGCATCAGGTTTATTTTTGCTCTGCTCGTTGTCAATAAATTTCAATCAGTCAGTGCTGCAAATCCAGCACAATTTATGTGGCATATTAAAAATCGCTTTACAAAAACTTGGAAATTGCCGCGTTTTATATTAAAAATTAAACGAGCAGAGAGATAAATGAAAGAAATGCTTTTTACAGTGCTCAATAAAAGGCAAAAAGACGCTGCAATATGAAGAGCCAAACGAAACTAAAATATTTTCCAATCGTAAAAGGAAAAAGCGTTTGCTGATTTTCCTATAGCCAATATTCGCACACGCACCACAATGTTGGCAACCCTCGGCGAGGAGCGCAAAGAAAAAAAATTAAAAAAGCAAAATTGCAAATAAAATGTCGATAAAAAATAATTTTAATGTCGCCTTTTTACTTTGAATGGCCACCAAAATAAAAAGTGCGACGCGCGACGAGGCAAACAACAGCGACAACTGGATGCTCTAACGTTGAGTAGAGCAATTTGAATGCCTAATAAATGCTTTAAAGTACACACAAATTTATAATACTTCGAGAAGTATTTTGAGTAAACTCTTAGTTAAAATGTTGTATTCTAATTGTTAGGGTATCTAGTTAGATTGGCAACGCTTTGCCGGCTAAATGGCGAGAAGTAAATGCGGGCATATAAAAAGTGTTGCTCTTATATAATTTAAATTAAATGCGTTTGCTGACAATAAAAGTGCGCCCAATGACGGGGCAACAAATTCAAAAAGCCGTCTCTGGCCTGGTCATAAAACATTTAATATCAAATTTTTGAGCTTTCGAAGAGAAACGAGCTGAACAAAGCAGGCGGTTAGACAACAGCATCATCGTGTAAACAACCCCCGAAGAATGCATTTAATCATTTAAGTAACAAGTCGCAAGCATTTTAAAGTGTTTTCCCCCACACACAACAACTTTTGTGAGATCCACTCGAGAGTAGAGAAGTCTGTGTGCTGGAGTTGCAAGTGCCACTTTTGTCGCCTTTTATGCTTATTTGACCATTCAAATGCCACACACACTTCTGCCCTTTTCTCGAGTCTGTCCTTTATGCGCCGTTGGGTCATTCATTCAAATTTCGTTGGCTTTTGTTTTGGCCAGCAAAGTTTGCTCCCCCGCCAACTAATCGCACACTTTCTTCCAGCTTGTTGTCCCTTTTTTATGGCCTTGCGTTGAGCTGCCCACATCAATTTCACTGCTCACATGTGATCGGCTAACAGTTTTCCCACAGTTGAAAAGGAAGTTTGGTTTGCTTGATCCTTGTGCTGGGGCTTTTGTATAATTTCCATTTAATAGCTAAACCAACACCTCATGCAAAGTTGTAGTAAGTAAATAGCAGACCCAAGACGCAACTGACGAAGATGAATACGCAGGTTTTCGACACATGGCTGGCTGCGAGCACGATTTGCATAAGGAACACAAGGGAGCAATAGTCCTGGGGCCCAGGCATCTGGAGTGCGACTTGCTGACAGCCTGACGAGAGTGGAGAGAGAGAGAGAGAGCACCAGCTTCGTCCTGTGCTTGACCTAACGAACCATAAATTATACGCTTTTGATGTTTTTGTTGGCTCTCGGACCGACAATGTTTATTTAGTTTGGTCGCTTTGGCTTTTTTGGTGGGCAGGACATGTAAATTACGAGGCGAAGCCAAGGAAACGGACATTGTTAAGTTTATCGCTCAGATTCGATTATAATGAAACCCCAAAGACAACAAAAGACGACTTGATGATCTATGTTGGCTTGTCTGCTGCTGGGATTAAGGATGTATGATTGAACTGGCTGCCAGAGAATTAATTGCGTCCAAGAAAAGGCAGCGCATTTGCATAAATTACAAATGCCAAATGGCCCACAACAACAACATATCGTCCAGGCCATAAATTCAAGTCCAACATCGTGGCTCAACTCATCAACTTGTCGCACTTTTTTGCACCCTGGCAAATGGGAAAAAATCACAAAAGTATCGCACTCAAATCAGCTTCGACTGCTGACCAAATGTGACCAACGAAAAAATACAAGAAAAACAAATAAATGCAACAATTTCCAACCACTTGAACTAAACTTCGTCTGAACTCAACTGACAGGCGGCTTTAGAAATGATTACTCAAACCACAAGGTTGGCACAGCTTTGCAATTCGCATGAATTATGTGGCAAATGCTTCGTTATTAATTAGACTCATTTACCACTCGACTCGCAACTAGCCGTGTTGCCATGAAGACACCTTAATTAAATGTCTGTCTCTCATCTGCCCGGTGGTTGCTCGGCCGCCCAGAATAGACCGCAAAGTCAAGTTTTTTGGCCAACTCCCCGTTCGGGGTTGTTGTTGTTGTTTTTCGTTATTTTGCATATGAGTTTTTTAGCCCCTGATCCCTGGAGATTTGTCATTTTAATTTCCATAAATCAATTTGTTAATTAGTGGGCTCATTTTTGGCTTGTCGACTGCGCACAATGCACAACGATTAGCAGCAGGACTTTAATAATAATAGCATTACCCACTCTTTCTCTCTGTTGTAATGATGAAGTCAACTAACTAACGATAGATATGTAGTTCGTCGTTGTCTGCGAAAATATTCTTTGAGTTTCACACAGTTAAACCATAAACGTAAAAGCCAATACTCGAATACAATAAACGCAGCAGTGCGTTCCGTAATCAAAAGCTTTAATCCTATTTATTTGGTATTGAGCAAAAACGTTACTTCAATTTATTTTGATAACCATTATAAAAAAGCGGAGCGCATAAACGTAAATAAACTAAAATAAACTGAAGCGCGTATGGATATTTTAAAGCGCTGCTGGCCTTAAAGCTGGCAGCCACTTGAGCCACTTTTATGAGTGCAGCCAGCCAAACTGAAGTCGAAGCTGCAGCCAAACCCAACCCGAGGCAGGGCCACCATTTAATGTCACTTGGGCGCGCAAACCATCAAGCATATTACGAGGACGAAGAGCTGCTCCTGCGCTGCTCGAGCGGTTAGCGTTGTTGTCTTGTTTGACTGCTGTTGAGAAATAACAACAATTTACACAACAAATGCAACCGAGCAACAACAGCAGCCACATGTGAAGTGACTTTGAGTCGCAGAGTCGCAGAGTCGAGGAGTTGTGGAGTCGTGGAGTTGGGGAGTTGGGGAGTTGGGGAGCTGGTAAAACCAGCAAAGTGCAGCAACAATTGTTGCCAGCTGTAAATAAACATGGCTTTCGCTGCTGCGCTGCCACGCCCACATGTGTTGCTACCTTCTGATATGGCAACACACACAAGCACAGACCCACACAACAGTGAAATGATAATAAGGTATATAATTTAATATCAATCTGACAGCCAGAAGGCAACAAAGTGCGCCAGGCGACGACGACGACGGCGACGCTGCTTTTTATGCTACGCTTTTTTCTCCACCTCTCTTGATACACTAGCGAACATGAGATTGTTTGCCTTTGCGGTACATCAGCTAGCTGACTGGGTAGGAAACAGCAATCTATAAATACTAGATAAATGGAAAGCTAAATGATTTAATTGATGTGCAAAATAAGTTTGGTTTCAATCTTATTTTATTTAGCATTTAAGAGAGATTGAAACCTTTGAATGGTTTGATATGCGATTTGCAATTGTAGAGCATGCGGCATTGTCTTTTGAAAGTGCCTTACCTCAGCTCACACTTGTCCTTCGCTTGCACCTTTCTCCTGCCCTCATCACATGCCACGGCGCACTTCACTTTTATGCATTGTCTGTTGTGTACGTCTGACGTTCTGTCGAGCTACTCAAATGCTATTCTTTCAGCTCTTTCTTTACGATACTTTTTTTTTGTTGTTAACTAAATAAATGCAGCTTGTTTGCCTGCACTTGTTGTTTGTGTGGAGCCAAGCAGAACATTTCCATTCGAATGTTCTTTTAAGCGAAAACAATTTCTTCTTTGTTTTGCTGTTCAGCATTATTTCTTCTGCATTCCTTTTCGCCAGCTATTTGTATTCTTGCACCCCTCACCCCTGACTCGCCCGCTCTCATAGTGCTGGCTTTAGGGCCACTCAGGTAAGTGATAGCAGATGTCATAGACAATGCAACTGCAACTCAGAATTAGACCATGGGTTTTGATTTTGAGGTTGGCGCTAGCCCATCATAATAGAAGTATGATGTCATTACCGAAGGACATGACCAGCTGACTGCCCTTTGTTGGCCACTCCAACCTCAGCAATGAATTTCTTTTGTTGTACCTTTGCAGTTCTGCTTTCCTCTTGATATTTGCTTGTGCTTCTCTATTCATCTCTCCATTTTTTTGCTGCCATTTCACCGCATTTTATTTTACATTCTTTATGCAGCCACTATAAAAAAGTTTTTACATTTTTTTATGGCACTCTTTTTGTTGTGTGTGCGCTGAGAAAAGAACTTTTTGGCGAGTGCATTATGTGTGGTCTTACGGCGAGAAGTTGATTATGTTGATTTGTGAAATTGATTTGGTTAGGGAGGAGGTCGTGTACAGCACATTTCCTGCTGCATCATAAAAAGAATATTCGTGGCATGTGCTAGTACAACAGCATTGTGGGGCGGTTATAAAAATATGTTAAACCTGAAATTGAATGCAGCGAACTGCTCAAGGTGCAGAAATCAAGTTGGAAATGCTCCCAGCTAAGGAAAGAATCAAATTATCAAGCTGAACATAAGATATGATTAGTTTTTGGAGTAGCTTTGCAATATATTTCTACACGTAGTTCTTCTTGAACTGCATCTTATCATCCACAGGTGGCTTTCGAGCACGTTAAACCAAGAAAATAAAAGAACAGTAGGCAAAAAACATCACAATGCCGGGGAATTTGGTCAAGGACACGTGCAGGCAAAGCAAAAGCCGAGTTCGAATAAACACAGCCACGCCAATCGAAATTTCGAATAACGAAAGCACAAACTACCCCGCCGCAGTAGCGGCAAGACAGGGGAAGTTCAAACACGTATAACGTAAGCGCTTACGTCGCGCCACGTAACGTCAGACGCCACAAGTGTGAAGCAGCGACAGCACGCGCGCTCTCTCGCTCTCTCAGGGAAACGTTTACAGCACGTGATGATGCAGAGTCGAGAGGTTAGCTAGTAGCTGACATTACGGCACAGCGCCAAGTCAGAGAGCGAGAGAGCGCACGCGAGAGCCAGCTCACGGAAGTGAGCGTAGTATTGTCAGTGTGCGCTTGGGGGGTGGACCTGGTGGTGGCCTGGCATTGGGTTAGGGCTGGTGGTGGTGGGTCGTCTGCCCTTTTCGGCTTGTCACGACAGTCGGCGGGCATTTCCCGGGTATAAATACGCCTGCTACGGCGCCGTGCGAGTCAGTAGCACGACAGCTCGCAACGAGAGCGCAACAGCGAACAGCAAGCGACACAGTAGCATACAGCGAAGTCCAGGAAGTTGACGTAATCTCTGTCTTTGGCCATGGCGATTCCCTTCTACGAGGACGAGCCCGTCGCCGCGACGGCAGCGAGCTTGGCGTCCAGCCACATCACCGACGGCGACCAAGTGGACGGGCCAGCGTTGAGCAGCGACGCGGGCTACGACCAGGTGGACTACGAGGCGCCCACGTCGGCAACCACAACGGCAACAAGTAACAGCCAAGCGACCTCCACCGACGACCAGACGGCGCCCAGCACGGAGGAGCAGCTGCTGGCATGGAAAATGCTCGCGCTTGCCATGTGTAAGGTGCTCAAGCAGTTCTATCTGCAGCAGCAGCAACAGCAGCCAGGGAAGGCGGCCAAGCTGACAGCCACAGTGCAGATTCAGCCGCAGGCGCAGTAAACAGAACACAACGCCAACAAACACAACTACAAAGGTCCTCGGAATGTAGGGCTGACGGCTCCTAAGCGCAACTTGTGATTACTTTTCGTTGGTGAGAACTAGCGTGCCCTAAGCGGAGTTTAGGGGGAAGAGAAATTGAGAGACAGTATTTGCGACTGATGTGAACACACTTTCCAAAGGAAAACCGCCCAAGGAAATTCATTTCTTCTACAGAGTTTAGTTCTGTTCTGGTTTTCATAATTTGCCGTCTAAGTGAGGAAGGCTGATTAACATTACAAAGAGAAAAGAGAACAAGTTTGGATAAGCGCAAATGTGATAAATAATTTTGCTAAAAATATTTTAAGTGCATATTTTGGTGAAGTTATTTAAACACTTTTATTAACTACGATGGGAATTCTAAATGAATTTTGAATTAAGTTTAGATTAGTTCTGTCATAATGGTCGGCCCAGTGCAAGCAGCAGCTAGTTTTCATACCGTAACGAGTCTAATCTTAAGTCAACACTTTTATACTAAATAGTACTCATAGTTCTAATTAGCGTAAGTTAACTCGAAACACTCGAAACACATAAACAAACAACTTTTACAAAACTCTCTTGGTGTCTATTTACAAATACGACGAATCGCAATTCGCATCGATTTCCATTTTTAGGTAGTTGGCTTCTTAACTTAGCGAATAGTTATGAAAATTATAAATATATATATACAAAGAAATGACTAATATATATGTACTATATTTTTGTATAATTATTTTGCTGTTAACCGTAAGTTGATGTTCGTGTGTTTGTGTGTCAATTTAATCCTTAGGCCCATTCTCATAGGCAATACTCCTAAGCAATCGATGTGAAGCAAAAGATCATTTTCGTGTCACGAGCATGAACATAGTACAAGACAACAATAGCAAACTTTACAGAGCAAACAAAGCAAGCAGCCAACTTGGTTGCACAACAATTGTAATTGTAACGATAATTGTAACTTAATGTTAAGCATAAAATAATTATTATAAATTCAAAATAAAAACATAACCCAAATAATACAAAGAGTAACGCTTTTTATTTGTGGGAAATTTTATTTACTGCGATTTCAAATTTATCAGCAAGCTCTAGGGATTTTGCGATGACAACTATAATAATGGGAAGTCCGTCGTTGCTAAAGCAAAGTGCATATTTAGATATCGGAGCATCACAAGCCTCTCTATTAAATTATGTTTCTTTACTACATTTTGTTTAGAAAATAATTTGATTGAATTTTCTTAACTACATTTTGTTTAGTTATAATTTGGTTTTATTTTTGACTAGCTTTGGCTTATACATAAATGTAAAATGGAAGGGGCGATTAATCGGCTTAAGTAGTTATCGAAATCGTCGGAACCATCAGTATCAATCGGCAGTTGGAACAATAAGTTAAAAGAGTTGTGATCAGCAGTCCAATAGCCAAAGCTGTGGTTGTGTTCAACAGACTATCGCTATTCATGCGCTCAAGTGTATTAATATTCTTCTATATCATTATACCTATATCTCATAAATATTATAATAAACTTTCTGGCTTTTAACTTCATGCAAATGTGCAGGCATTAATTCTAAATTGTGCGAATTCTGCACTCATGTAAATAACTAAAGATTGTGTATAATGTAGTATATTTTTCGACTAATAGTTACTTTAATTAAGTAAGAAAGGGTAAGCAGAGTTAAACTAATTTCTGTAATATGCGCAAATTCCATTATTGAAATTAAATAAATTGTAGTTATCTCGTTATGCTAATAATTAGTTTTTAGATCCTGGCATATCGCGAATACTTAACAATCACAAAATATGCTTTATGTGGTCTTTGCTCAATCATCAATATTCATAACTTGCTCAGTCATTCAAAAGCACATAACAATCCACTAATGCGCTACTCGGCATGGTTTTCAAATAGCAGCGCGCTCTGAGTAGATGGCATAGATCAAAGCCAGTTGCCAGACAAAGGCTACTTCCAGAACAAACTCACAGTATTCACGTTCACGGTATTCAATCGATGCGGAAAAATGTCGCGTGTCGTCTGATCAAAAAGGAAACTAAATAAAAAGGCCTGCGGGCAGAATGAGTGCCGCTCCAGTGTAATACGCTTTATGCGATGCAAATACAAGGTACAAGATATTTGCGGGGCAGTTAAGCTGCTTTTTTAATTTTATAAAACCCAACAGAGCAGCGAAGCAGGGGGGGGGGGACTTTAAACTCCATCAATCAATGGCAATATCTATCAGTGCTCGTAATAAAATCAATCATAGACGGCAAAAACAAATAGAATTTGTTGAATCAACTGCCTCAAGATGATTTTAAAAAATTTGATATTTTCCAGCAGATAAGCGCAGGGTGAGACGTCGAACAAGAGGAGGAGGAAGCCTACCAAAAGGAGGAAATCAAGAAATGCGCATTAGAGGTGGTTAACTGTCTGAATTCAATCAAATGTTCCCCCGAGAATTTGCACTTTTGTTTGCATTTTGCACACATGATACCCGATGCGAGCTGAGCGCGTTGGGCAACCCTTTTTTTTTTAGCCAGTGAAAGTGGTGAAAGCAGTCCTTAAGTGCATGTGTGTGTGTGTACCCAGCTGGGGGTAGAGTGACCCGTAAATAAACAGTTTACATTTTTTCCTCAACAATCATCGACTTGTTTTCTGGGCCTTCGCGTAGCCGCACTACACACATGTGAGTGCATAAAGTGATTGTACTTTCTGCTCATATTTTATATTTGCAGGCTGAGCAAATATTTGTTGCGAGTTTAGCCGGCGACTGGAGCAGCATCATCAAAGCCCTGTGAAAAGTCTTTGCGTAATTGAAAGCACACAAAACTAGAAGCCGGGCAAATCAATTTTCTCGGCTAAATCGCATACTAAAAGCGATACTTGAAAACGGCAAATAAATAAAAATAATAAAAAACGGAGCCACAACATTATTAAAAGTAAATTAGAGTACCTTGGCGTGCTTGTTTAATGATAATAGGGCAAACAAACGAATTGAAGTGGTTTCATGTTGCCCTGCTACGTGCTCAAGTGCATTCCATTTCGTCCTGCGGTCATCATTAGTGTGCTTTATTAAGTGGAAGCAATTTCTACGCTGCTGCCTCTGCTGCTGCTTGCCACAACCGACAACTCGACTGCCGCTGTTGCTCTAAGCACAACTGAGCAACTCAAATGCCCCCGGGCAACAGCTGCTTCATCTGCAGCTAGGACTCGAGTGGCCGGAATAAACCAGCTCAAGGTCGTACGTCAATTGCAAGCTGGTTGCAACTGTGTTGCATATGTCGCAACATGGCGTTGTCAATGCAGCAGAACCTGAAATAGGCGGCACTCGACTGACGACTAATCCCTTTGTTGATGCTCTCCAGTTCACCAGAGCAGAGTGCTCTCTGGATTTGGGTCAAGGTTAGGATGCAGTCATCTCAGTGCATTTCCAACAGCTCTTCTTGCCCCTTGTTGCAAGTATGTCAATTGTCAGTGACGTCTCCAACGGTCCCTAATGGAATTTGATGAGTATAAGTTGCACAGTTTGTTACCTTGTAATGCGCTACAATTAGTGGTAATCGAAATATAATCCTTAGAAGTCTGCCAATTGAAACCAAAGCTTAAGGCCAACTATATTTTGAAGTTTAGACCAACAAAAGATTTGAAACAAATTTTGCTACAAATGACTTTGAATTAAATGCAATATCTTTTTTTTATTCATAAATCTTTTGGTCTTATATCAGAATCTATAAGAATATTGTCTTTGTTAATGGCAATTATTTTTGATATATTTATTGTTACATTTTTAAATGCAATTAATTTCAATTATCATTATTAGTATATTATTATATATTTGTATATACAATTCCAAAGATTTGTCGGACTTGCTAATACACCTTATAGCGGAATTATAGACTCTTTAGTTCACCAACAAAACATCTTATTTCGAGTAAAAGTAGAAGTTAAAAAGCTTAAGCTCAGATGCAATTACAATGATCTGTCAGACTTGCTAGCATACATTATAGTGAAATCAAAGAATCTTAATTTACGTCAAGAACTAAATTTACAAATTCAATCTTAAGAAAATGTTTGTTATTTATAAACCAAATTATGAAGTGTTTAATACTGTCTTTAATAATAAATGTTATTTATATTTTAAAATGTGCTTCTCAAAAGAAAACAAATTTATTTAAAACTTTAAAGCGTTAATTTAACTAAGCGGCGCATTTATGATTAATCTCTCTCAACTTTGGAGATTTGAGATGATAATGAAATTTAACGAGGCAGCAACAGCTTTACACTCGCAAGTGTCGCCCTGGAGGCAGGCGGGGAAATCGCTATTGTTGCAGCTTGCAACGATTCCATCATTACAATTAATAGAAAATGCAACTGCGGCAGATCAAAGAGCGGCCAACGCGGCAACTGGTGGCGGGAGGGGAAACAAAAGCGCGCAAGACAAAAGACGGCGACAGTGAAAAGGCAACAACAACAACAAGAGCAACAAGAACAACAAGCAGGCAGGGCCATGTCAAAGGTAATGACAGAAGCCAAACAATTGAAAAGTTGTAACAAACGGGAGTCAAGCAAAAACAAAAACAAAAACAAAACAACAAAAACAAAGCGACTTCGTTAGCGTCACAAACAATTGTCAAAGCAACTGAGCGCAACATGAAAAAACACACACAACGAACAAAAAAATGAGCAAAAATAAAATAAAAGTTTGAGTGCAATTTTCTAGCAATATATTTTGCGTGGTTGTGCCAAAGTTTTCACGCGCTTTTTGATGTTGTCCAAAGTGCAAAAATAACAAGCCAGAAATATTTAATGAGACAGCGACGCAGAGTGCAGCAACGTAGAAGCAGCGAGTCGAGAATCTAATTTGATAATCAAATAAAAACGCTGGCCAAGAGAAGCTGCCTGGCCCCAGGGGAGCAAAGGAAAAAAGAAGCGAAATGCAAAGCAGATAAAATGAAATGAAGCTGGGCAATGTTAGTCGCATAACTTGCGCGATTTGACAAATTTACGAGTGAGTTTAGCGCACTAATCATGGCAGATCTCTGCTACAACCCCAGAAGCGCTGCTGGCAATAATAAACATAAAGCGTCTGAGCCGCGTTCAGCGTTTCAGGGCTTCGTTCTTCGTTCTTCGTTCGGGCGAAATCTCTGGCACATAATTCTAATGTTTATCGTCTTTTATTGTCAAACAAATTATTTTTGATATTGCGCTGCAGGCGAGCCAACGTCATCTCCATATTGATGGCCAAGGTGCTGAGAAATGGTTCAGCTGCCGAGGGGTGACTGAGACGCACACACACGAGTCAGTCGTGTAATTTGATTAGCATGCGGCTGAAGGAAAATAACACAATAAACATAAAGAAAAACTCTGATAAATATCAGCGCGAGAGTCAAAACAATTTAATGCATGAATAACAAATAATTTCGGGCCAAGGAGAAAGGTGCGTCTATCTTCATATTCTGTTGTCCTGCTGTGCGGGAAGCTTTATTGGATTTCTGGTTTCTCTGCACACATGCACACACTTGGCTGCCCTGGCAACCGGAGACAGCTCCCCAAAGCATTTCGCGGATTTTGCTCTTTTGCTAAATATTTGATTATTGACTCAGGCACATTAAAGGAAACTCACAATTTGCATATGAATTAAAACGCAATAAATTAGCAACATGCGTTTTTCCTTCATTTCGGCAATCGAATTTGATCTTCCCTCCCTCCCAGGGGAAGCACATTGTTTGCTCTGCTAATGCCTGGCGTATCTGACTATTGAATGCCGCTCATAAGCCACTTAAATATTTAACATGTTTTTGCACTGATTTCGTATCAGTGGCAGCGCTTTAAAGTGGCCCTTAATGGAAGTGGAGCGAGTCGATGGGCTCATAAATTAGTTAGTCGGCCCCAAAATCCGACTTAATACGCTTCACTTAATTGTTTACAGCATTAATGCAAAAACCTCAGCCAATCCAATAAACAGCCCGGCCAGCGACCAAGCACATCAATATTACACACACAATGCCACACAAACAGGACGTGCAACAACAACGCGGCAGACCAAAATCGCGACACGTTGGCTGACCAACGAGCGGCAGCGACGTCGACGACGGCGTCGGTGGCAAACATTAATCAGCGAATTATCAATGCAAATAATTTTCAGCACGCCTCAATGCGATATCAATCAACGGGCATCGCTTCCGCTGCACTGACAACCGCGCTCCTCGCTCCCCGCTTCCCACACCGAGCAGGGCTAGAGGCAGAGTGTAATAGCAGCGCTGCACGTTGCAACATCATGGTTGTTGCAGCATTTCTGGCTGGGCACTTAACACACAATTAAGTGCAAATAATTGCAAACGCTGCATATAAATGATTTGTTTAAGCCAACATGACGGGCGGCCAAACAGCATTCGAGCCACACCAAATAAATCACCCCAAAAACGCGCAGCTCTGAACACGTCTTCATCGCATAGGTAAGAAATTGCACAGTGTGCAGCCTCAGACAGGCAACTGAAGGAAAGTAAACTATACTATATAATTACTTCACTTGTATGAGTGGAAGTTTTAATCACAAAATTTGAGTCACAATTAACTTGTTCAAGTAGTCGAAACAAAAAGAGTTTGGAAAAGAAGAAATGTGTATTCTTATTATTTACATTTGCGCTGACTTCTCGAAGTTAAAGTTTTGAACAATTTGGGTCTTTCATCAAAATGAATAGTTTAAAAAAAAACTAAAAAAAAACCTTTTTAGTGCATGGTAGATTGTCTGCATTAGTCTTGAGATTAGCCATTTGCACTGACTTCTTGACGTAGAAAATTGAATTGAATATTGAATAAACATTAATCAAAAGAAATAAGCAAAATACTACATAATTTTTTGGCAATATACGATTTTTTACATTAAATCTATAGATTTGTCATTTGCACTGACTGCTGGCGTATAAAAGTTGAATGAAATATTGAAGAAACATTAATCTAAAGAAAAAGAAGAAATATGCAAAAAAATATTCCATTTTTTAGTAATATTAGATTTTTAACATTCAATCTATTGATCTGTCATTTGCACTGACTTTTCAAAGTAAAAAAATTGAGCAATTTCATTTGAAATTGAATTTAATTTAAGCGAAAGAAAAAGGTTCAGAAATGAATATAAATACATATATATTGTATACTTCAAATATGCTATATTTTTTTTGCCATTTACACTGATTAACAAAAGAAAATCAAATTGTCTTTTGTTATTTAAGCTTTTGCTTTTTAGCATTGCTATCAATTTGTGAAATTCAGAGTAAATATTCCACTCAATAATTGCTAAAAATAACTAAATAAAAAAAAACACATATAAAGCTTTTGAATTAAAAAAATTAAAACATTATGAATTCTTGTAAACCCTTAAAAATGTTTGAATAAAGCTAATACTAACTGGAAAATCATTTGGTATGCTATATAGACTCCTTAGCAGACATTGTTTGCAATAAGTAGCAGCAAGAATTAGTTGCTCAATTGATTGCCAATCGCTTCTTGCGGCACTTGCCACACTGTTCTGTGGCTCGGTATATTTGGAGGGCGTGATAAGCGGATAATGAATTTGAAATTAGCAGCGGACGCCGCCAGCGCAACTGACCAGCACGCCAACGGCGGGGGGCAGAGTGGGGCACGACCCAGAGATAGTTGCAGGGGTTTCCATGGTCAGCCAGCTCAATGGCCTGGGTATTGGCGCGCTTAATTAGTATAATCCGCGTTGGAATTATTCAAGTGTGCATTGTAGATGAGAGACATTGTAGATGTGGATGGATGTGTGGGTGTGGGTGTGGGTGTGTTTGCGCTCGATGGAGCGGGGTTAGATATGTTACGCATACGCAGCGTGGCATGCACCACGTAGTGATAACATGGATGTAATGACTGCAATTACGTGAAGCGCCCAAGTTTTGCGCAAGGCGTCAGCCGAAGTCTTATCAGCCAAGTCGCAGACCGCTCTCTCCCCGCTCTCGCCGCGCAGTTCTCTCAATATCCTTTGCGCTGCATAATTGAATGCAATTAAAGCAACTTAATGCGCATTTCATGAGCCAGGCATTTGCATATGCAGCCGGCACAGGACGAAGGACACGGCAAATAGCAGGCAGGAGGCAGCATGCAGGACATGTAAAAGTGATTATTTATGCAAATTGCATATAAATATATGTGGCGCAACGAAAAAAACGAAAAGCACGCAGAGCAGAGGCGAAAACGAAAACGAAAACAATTTGGTCAAATTGAATTTATGTGCCAAAGGCGGCACAATAAAAGAATGTGCAAAGTGCACTTAAGCAGCGGCCCAACTTCAACTGCGAAAGGATTGCCGAGCATCCTTCCAACTGCCTGCGGTCGCCGTGAATCACTGTGAAAGCTGGCGCCCGGCAAAAAGACGTTCATCGTCGCCGCTGGCGTCGTCGTCGTCGACGTTGGATCTTTTGCCGGCTCGCAGGAAGCCATAATGGACATTTCATTCAAATTATTTCGGCCATGGCGAAGGCGGACTCTGCTCGTATTTCGCCCGAATTGATGCTCTGCTTCCTGTTGTGCTCGCTCTTGGCCAGCAAAGCCAAAGGATTCGCCAAGCCTGCTCACTGAGTTCCTCTTTTTTGGCTCTGGCCAGCGCACACACATATTGCCCAGGCATAAATCAGCGCAGATATAACTCTCGACTCTCGGCTGCAAGAGATTGTGGGGACTGCAGGCACTGCAAATGCTCTGCATATTTTACAAAGCAATACCAAAGTATTTGCGCTTAAAGGACTAACTGAGCTGTGCATTCAACTGCACGGCTTTGACAGTAAGCAACGCTTGCTTCTAATAGTTTAGTACTATTAATGTGATTGAACTTAAAATTAAAAATACAAAGCCAGTTTTTCGAAATAACGTTTAGTTTACAGGGATCTAAGTAAAAGTTGTGCAGTCTTAGAAAGTGGTTTGTATTACTCAAAACTGCGCGACTGAATACAAATGAAGTGTATTTTGAATACCGTTTATATACACTAAATGAATTGAAAGTTTTATTATGCTTTTGTATTTATAAAACTTGCAAATTTTGGCGTATTTTGTAGATTGTTTAATATTGGTCACTGAATTTAAATAATGTATTTTTTGAATACAATTTAGCTACAGTAAATAATCGTTGAAGTTGTATGCATTTATAAAACTTGCAGATTTTGAAGTAGTTTGCAGATTATTTAAAAATTTGCAAAAGAATACAAATAAAATAATTGTCAATAATGTGTAGCTCCACAGTAAATAAAGTGAAAGTTGTCTAGCCTTGCTTTAGCATTAGATTATTGTAAATTACACAATAATTTGCGACACAATTCAAATAAATAGTTTTTAATACGGTTTAGCAAAACTGAATGAAATTGTATTGTATTGTCTATATGTATTCATAAAAAATGGATAGAGTTATGTGCATGCCTTTAATGTAGATTATGCAAAAGAATCGATTGCAAAATAATTTAAAAGTGCATTTAAAGCTCTGTGAAAAAGTCACTTTATAAATTGCAATAACGAAAATGAATTGGCATTTATATTTATGTTTGATTTATCTATTTTTCAAACAAAAATGATTAATAAATTGTCAATTATTAATAGATAACAAAAAGTCCTAAAATGTAATTGACTTAAGTTTATTTATAGCTAGAACAGAAAATGAATGCTAGTGATAGACACAGACTATGTGTCGAGTCTTTTGGCGAATCTAAGCAACTCGACGACTGCACTTGACTGAAATACTGGAAACCGGAACGTGGTTTAAGTACGAGTATACCCTCAAAAACATATGTATTCGCGAGCAGTCGTTGTAGTCGTTGGGAGCCAAGGGACACAATGCAAATTGTGAACAAATTCTTTTCGCACTTTTTGCATCATTAATTGCGGAATTTATGAGTGGATCGCAGTTTTCTATGTAAATTTGCGCCTTTTATTGAGTTGTGCACAAAGGACGACAATGCATATGTCGACGACTGTGTGTTGTTTGTTGTTTCAATTTCGTATAAGCATGTGAATAATTTCCGGCTGATTGCGCAAATTCGTTGCGGGCTTGATTTTTATGGCATAGCTCGGGGCGCATGCTGAACGAATTTCGAATGCGCTGGCAGTTCGCGTTCTTGTTGTTCGCGCTTTTGTTTTCAATTTGCAATAAGTCTGTCAATTGGCGAATTAATAAACTGGAAAATGCGACAACGGTGAAACGCTTGCCAAAAGGCGCTCAGAGGTCGCAAAAGCTTCCAGCGCTGCACATGAACCTGCCCACATTCCACACAGCAACCCCTCTGCCTCTGCCTCTGCCACTGCCACTGCCTCGCTCTGTCGTTTCTATGCAAAACAGTTGCCATATCACGTCGGTGTGCTGCTGCATGCACCCTTCTCCCCTCGCCGGGCCACTCAATCAACAACTCATCAACCCTGGGCGAAAAAATCAAACTGATTTTATTGTCAGCCTCGCATTTTATTGCATTTCACTTTTGGCCGAATGTGCCGTCACTAATCATTTCATTTAAGTTTAGAATTTGCTATTATATATATTTATGACGCACCCCCTTCCGCGCCTCTGGCCCGCATCGCGACAGATGTTGGCGAATTCTCTCGCTCGCTGCACGTGCCAATTTTTACGAGTCTCTGCAATCTGCACTCGCGCCTCCGACTGTGGCTAATTATGCAAAACGCGCACAAAAAATATAACTCGCAAATTTGCTTATTAGAAAGTCGTAAAAGTCGTGCAATTTTTATTTTTGATTTTGTTGTGAGAGTCGTAAAATTTGTCAGCCCGAAATTAACATAATTCCGCTGCTAGACACGGCTCACAATTATTGCAAACTTTTTTACAACTTGATGCCGGGCACATAAAACCAAATAGGCTGCCTAATTTCGACTGTCAGTTAATTCAGCGAAATTATTCGCCATTGCATTAAAACCAGCTCCAAGGGGGAATTTTATGTGTCTCTATAGCTTGGATTTAAAAAATTTTCATGCTATGCACAAGTGAAAGTCAGGCGAATAATTTTATTTAGTAAAATTAAGTAGTAGTAAGTCCAGTTTGTAAGTTATACAAGTTACTACTCGACTATGTAATACTAAGTTAAAGGATTCGGTCACCTTAAGCAGTAGTGATCTGGTCACCCTGAGAATTCAATAAGAGAATTAGAAGAGCTAAATTAACGTGAGTGACGATTCTTTTATGTGAACAAGTACACAACAAAGATTGTTCAATTCAAATTTCAATTAACAAATAAAACATACTTAAATGTGCAACTAATATTTAGTTAGCTTTGCGCGATCTGTATCATATTTTCCCTGATTGTTTTTACATGTTTCTTTTCTGCATGGATTTAAAAAAATTGCATTAAATTGAAAGTCAGACAAATGTTCTTACTTGTGCAAATTTAAAACTGTGTCAATCGCATATATTCGTCAAAGTCAGACATAAAATCTTATTAAGTAAATCATTTTATATGCAACTAATATTTAACTAATATTGTAGCTTTATAGCAAATTTTGCCATTATTGTTTTTATTTGCTTCTTTTTTGTACTGGTTTAAAAATCTTACACACAAGTAAAAGTAAGAAAACTGATCTTATTTCATAAAATTGGAATACTGCAGAGTGGGACATATTATCCCCTTATTGTTTTTATCTAATTCTTTTTTGCATCGACTGAATAATATGTTCTAGTACAATATCATATGCACAAGTGAAAGTCAAATAAATGACCATATAAAGTAAAATTAGAACACTGTTAAGTAATACTATTCTGCACTTAACTTTGCACAAACTGCAACATATTATTCTCTCATTGTTTTTAAATGATTCTTTTCTTGCATCGCCAGAAAAATCTGTTGAAATACAATATCTAATAAGCAAGTCAAAGTCAGTCAGCAAAACTAGAACACTGTCAAATGCAACTAATATTTAATTAACTTCCCACAAACTGTATCAAATTTTGCCCTCGTTGCTTTTATCAATTTAAAATGAAATGAATATCGAATATTCATTTACCAAACACACAATCCTCCGTTTGGAAAAACATGTTGTTGGGTTGCTCAGTTGATGAGCGAGTAGTGCATTAGTGGGGCTAATCTAATGTCCAACTAGCCATTGCCATGTGGTTGGTAAGTGGTTTAGCCTCGAGGCCAGCTGGATAATTTGACATAATTTATGCATCGCGCGCCGGTTAATCAAATTGCATGCCACAAAAATTCCTTTGGCCCCGGCCACATGCAACATGCAACATGCAGCACGGCCAAATGCAATCAAATCAGCTGCCGTTCGTACGCTCGGCCAATCTAATTCAATTTTCGAAACAAATTCGTGCCGCGACACCAACAACAAAGGAGCGGCTAAAACTCACACACACACACACACACACACACAACCAGCAAATAGAATGTCACGAGCTTCAAAGCCAAAATTAAATTCCAATGAAAATAACTAAACAACGCGTCACGTGAAACGTTCAAATCGACAAAAGAGAAGAACGCAAGTACTATATATACATACGATTTGGGTAAGCTGCTGAACGATTTTCGGGCTTAGATGGAACAGGATACGTTGGCCAGCAGGTGCCAAAGCTGACGCCTGACCAAATTGTCGGACAAACAACGAGCGGATAAGGAAACGCTAAAAAAAGGAACAAACCAAGTTGCACAAAAAGAATGCCCGCGAACGACTTGAAGATACCCTGTTAGCGCTAAGCAGCAGATTGCTCCTGTTAATGGTTTCAATTTTCTACTTTTACCGAAAAACTAAAGCTAAGCTCATTTTGTAAGATATGCATGTCATTTGTATTCTTTTGTAGATTTTGTATAATATTGAAACTTAGTTAGCTTGCTAGTATTATTGATTTCAACTTTCAGATTGAGCATTATAGAATAATATGTGCTAACGAATCTATTTTTCTAAGTTTCTTATGCTTTTTTAGTATCATTACATTACATAATCAGGGAACGAGTATAAAAGATAAACGATATGATAGATATTCATATAAAAAGAATATTTCAAATATAGTGTATTTCAAGTGCTTCCACTTGAACATAATTTGTATTTATCAGTTATATAAGTTAATCTAAATACAATAAATAATTAAGACATAGTTCTATTAGTTTAACTAAATATACTAGCTTAACATGCATCTAACAAAATGATTCAAAATATATGCAATATATATTTCCAATTCTTTAAATTTCAAATAATTGAAGTTGAATAAGTTGACTAAATACATTTACTTAAAATATGAATAAAAATGCATTTATATTTCGTAAGCTTCCAACACCAAATAATTATGAATTAACAAATAGTTGAATAAGTTTATCTAACTATATTTGAGTTATGCGACATGCAACCAACTAAATGATTTATTTAATTTTTAGTTCAAATGCTTTGAATTCAAAATTATCAACTATCGAATAGTTCAACAATTTTATCTAAAACTAATATCTAACAAAATATTTGAAAATAGTTATTCTAAACGCTAATTGGAATCACTGTAAAATAAAAATTGGTTGTATATATTTTTTTAATTATATTTATTCAACACGCAGATATTGCAGAGAATTTAATAGCATAATTTAAAGTGCTATTGGTTATTTTACTCTCATCTAAATGCATATCTGGAACACTTGGAATTTAGTTGAAGCAACAACCTCAGTCGCACTTAATCAAGGGTATTTGGAGTAAGTGCCTGTGGAGTGTTTTCGGTCAGCATTTAAGCATTGAGGAATGCGCACAATGGCCACAGGTTGGCGAGTCCTTTGGTTGCTTTTGTTGGCTGCTGCTTCGCCAGTTGGCTGCTCGCTCCGGTTGCGTTTGGGTGTTAAGCGCGCAGCCTGCAACATGTTGCGGTTGCTTGGTCAGTGGCAGCCCGGCATGGAGATGAAGCTGGGGTTATGGCTGGCTAAAGTGCTGGTCACATTGGGGCATAAATCTCAAACAACAACAAATGCAGTGGCACAACTGACTGCAACAATGAAATACGCAAAATATTGACAGACATTCCCCGGCCAGAGATGGGACTCTGCAACTCTGCGACTCTGCGACTTGGGTGCCCGTTACAATTAAGAGCCAGCCAGGAGTGGGGCACAGAGTCAGCCTGAAACTGCCATGTAATGCACTGACAGTCGGCACTGAAGAGTGCTCGGCACTCGCTACTCGGCAACTGGCAACTGGCAACATGCGACGCGTCATTTAGTCGCCCACACAGAGGGGCGAAGAGTGAGGGAGTGGGAGATGGAGTAGGGGAGGCGGGCAGTCATTGTCCAACTGCTGTGGTCAGGCATGGGAGCGGCAGCTGCGTCAGTCGGAGGCAACTTTGCTTGAATGGTTCGGTTTGCTGGCCATGAATAAAGCAGCCCCTTCATCTACACGGCGAGAAAACGGGAAGAGCAAACGAAATGCAATTTAGTTAAAATTTGTATCTAGAATGATTGTTACAGATATTGTATGATGTCAAAAGTATAATAGAATCTCAATCAAAGGGCATGCAAAAATGTAGGTTAAAAAAGTAAATAAAATATCTGACACTTTATTGGATATCAATAAGCAGATAAAAATCATGAACATGAAAGCAGATATAATGTCATTTAATTTATGTATATTCTTCATTTTGTGAACTTGCAAAAAGTATATTCAAATTAAAATCTTTATATTACTAATAATTCTTACTTAAATCAGCAAAGTTGGCTATCAATCGGAATGATTTGCATTTATATTTAAAATAATCTTCATTTTTCATTTTATAAATTATCGAATAAGTTTATTTAATATTCAAATCTCTATATTCAAGACACCAAAGTTGGCCGTCAATCGTTATTCTTCATTTGGTGATGTTTAAAATTGATTTCAAATCAAAAACTCTATATTCAAAACAGCAAAGTTATTGACTATGAATCGTAAAGATTTTGAATTTATATTAAATTAAATGATACTCCAAAAAGTGTACTTAAAAGACAAATTTCTATTTTCAAGATAGTAAAGATGTTGATTATCAATGGCGATGATACCAATTTCTATTAAAAATAATCTTTATTCTTCAGTTTATGATCTTCCACAATAAGTGTGTTTAAAATAAAAATCCTTATATTCAAAACAGCAAAGTTGTTGCCAATAATTTGAGATGATTTGAATTTATATAGACTTTATTTAAATTTTAAATGTAATGTATATTCTTCCTTTTGTGATCCTCCAAAAAAGTATACTTAATATTCGATTCTCTATATTTGAGACAGCAAAGTTGTTTGCTATGAATCATGATGAATTTGAACTTAATATTTAATCTAATCTTTATTCTTCATTTTGTGAGTCAGCTGTTGACAATGAATCGCGCTCATTTTCTCTCAGTGTACCTCCATCGCTCTGAGCTTTCGCTTTGCGTGTGTTGTTATTAATCCGACATGATTGGCAGCAGCCAAATGGACAGCAGTGGCTGCCCCAAAAACTGGACACAGGTGGAAGCCGGCTCCAGTTGCAAGTCGCCTGTCGCCGGTCGCCTGTCAGCGCCCCGCATGAGTATCGAGGCACGGAGCGAGCGGCGAGTAGACAAATTTGTTAATTTATTATGCCAAAGCGCGACGAGTTTGTGTCCCTGCCACCCACATCACATGCTGTCGCTGTCGCTGTCGTTCTCGTTGTCCTGTGCTCGGGCATCATTTGGCACAACAAGATGCTGCGTCCTGGTCAAGTGCTCCTCGCTCTGTTGCTGCTCGAAATTTCATTTTAAAATGAAGCTTCGACAGCATGCAACTTTGTTGCACTGATTTGCCAGCTCTGCACCGCCTGCTGTGTCCTTTTTAATAAAACGCAACACACACACAGTGTCGCTTCTGCCGCCCCTTCTCCGCTTCTCCCTTCCTCCCGACTGCCCCATTCGATCGCACAAATTAAGCCGACGTGTTGTGCTGTCTGTTTGTTTGCCGGCGCAGCGCTGTGTGACTTAAAAGTGAAATATTGCAATCAGTCAATGGATTTTGCATCGAAGCTCTCCTCGTCCCCATCATCAGAGCCGTTGTTATTGTTGCTGGCCATTTGGCGCCAGAGCGTAGGCTTCGATTTTAATTAAGGAATTAGGCGGCCAACGTCGCCAGCTTTGTTCAAGTGGCACGTGAAATGAGGCGACTGGCGAAAAGCTCATTAGAGGCCCGAGTTGTGAGAGAGTGGCGGCAAATTGTGCTTCGACTTTCGACTCGCACACTGATAAAACTAAAGTTATGTTTACAATTTACGCTTAAGCTGCTTTACAGCCTTCAAGCACTCGCTCTCTTTGTCTCTCTGTCTCTCTGTCTCTCAATCGACTGCAGTCTAATTACCTTTGATTAAACACTGGCCGAGTGCATTACCCACAGCTCGAGGACACCACACAACCGAACCTTTAATAATCGAGCTGTCCTGCCACACAACAACGACAGCAGTGGACACTGCAAAAGCAACAGAAATTACACAAATGCTGGGGACTTGGCAAATTCAAATAGGATCAGGCCAAGGGATGGGACAGGCGGGGCGGGGGAGCAGGCGATGCGGTTGGCACACCCAAAGTGGCATTAGAGATTTATCAAGTGTAGCGTGACGTGGCATGGACTCGATGCTGCCCAGGACACACACACACACACACACACACAGTCATTGCATTACGTGTAGCGTAACAAATGTACAAAAACACGTAAGCTGCTCTGTAAAGGAGCGGGGAGAGAGTTGGAGAGCTGGAGCCTGCAGCTGGACACTTTGGTCGCATGCGGAGCTCAAGCTGCTTTTTTCCTTACGCCAGGACATCCTGCAGCAGGGCTATTCGATGACAATCAATGGTTTTTGGTCTGCTGCACACACCAAAGCAGAGACTATGAAAGAGACAGAGCGAGAGAGAGACGAGGCTACTTTCGGCCAATATATGCATGAGCATGTGTGCGAGTCCCTGTTGTGTGTTTGGGCCACGCTTCATAAAGGATTCAAATTCGTTGGCAGTTGGCGTTGAGTGCACTGCGAGTGCTCCCCTCCCCCCTGGCGTCCTGGCACTAATTCCAAATAAATGAAGTGTATGGCAAACAATGTCAATGCGGCATGCGGTCGGGGTGCTTGCAACTTCCGAGTTGCACTTGCCAGAACTTTTGCGTTTGTGCTGTTTTAATTTGGTCAACTGCAACTGTCTTTTATCTCTGCGCCCCACTCGCTCTGTGTAAATGCATTTCGAGTGCCAGTCCCTGGAAATTAATTAAAGTGTCAGCAGCAAAGTTGCATAAAGGACTTCAATGCACTCGCCTCCGCCTTCCCCACCGCAGGCCTCTGTGGCTTCTGCCTAATTAGCCAGGACGGCCAAAAGGCTCGACTCGAAATTAATAAAGTCATGCAAAGAAAAACCAATCACAACATTGTAAGTGCCAGCGCTTTTTGTTCGCCTGTCAGTTGGGTATATTGAGCTGACAAATCACAAAATCATTGCCAACGCATAATTTAAATTGCCGTTTGACTTATGCCAGTTTTACAGGGTATCACGAGCGTCTAGCCTGCGCTTTCTTCTTGCTGTTACTCTTCACTCAAAGAACTTAATCAAACGCTGCCGTTTTTGTATTATTTTTTTGCTGCCTTTCAATCTCATGCGACTCAAATGCAGCGTGCACAGCTGTCAATCATATTCAGCGCGCGCTTGTTGCAGGTGGGTGGCCTGCCTGCCTGCCTGCCTGCCTGCCTGCCGCATGTGGCATGTCGCTGATTGCAGCGCCTCAGACAAAAGCTGAGCTGAGCCCGAACTCCTTTTGGGCTGCGCCGAGCCACTTGCCGCTGCAGTCGTGCCTCGCCTCTAATGCGCCACATGTGTCTGCTGCAACACGCCCCAGTCGACGAGCAGCAGTGCAATTTCTCTGCAACAACCTAATGGAATTTTCCTCATGACTTAATTCAAACAATAAATGCGCTCAATTGAATGCAATTTTCATTCGCCGTTTTGCTTTTTCCGAAAATGAAAACGAAACGCACACAAAATAGAAAAAAAAGCGAAGCGAAGAGAAAACAATTTCTAAAGGATATTAGTGCGGCAGGGCAGCAAACGTATCCTGCCAAGCGAGCTGCGGTTGCCACTGATAAAGCCACTTGAGTGCAGCACGAGGCGCATTTGTGTGGCAGCATTGGGTGGAGGGGAGAGTTTTGGTTTCGATGACGTTTGCAATTTTTTCTGTGTTGTGTGCTTTGTGTTCTTTCCGTTTGCTTTGCTCTTAATAAGAGTATACAATTTGTTAATTTGTACAGGATCAAACACGAAACTCGCCGTCCCGCCAGCGTTGTCGTCCTGCTAATTAGTTGCTGCGAGCTGAGCCAAAAGCTAATTAGATTTTCGACTTTTTGCGCTGCTAGCGAATTAAATGCGCCGCAGATTTAATTAAATGCACTCACTAAACGAATTTGTGGCATTGAAAAGCAGCGACGGCAAAAAGGCTTAGGTGTAATTTATAGACAAGGACGAGTTCGAGAACGAGCTAAACAAATGCAGACCCAATTAGATTCACTGACTGCGCTTAAAGCAACCTTTGAATCTCGAACTAAAAACATTTAACTACTCTAAAGTAATAATATTCTATCAATCGCAGTGTAAATCATTTAAAACACGCTTTAAATTAAATTAGCCAAAGCAGCAACAGAGAAAAAAGTGGAGTGTATCCATTAATTAAATTAAAATCCACTTAGAAGCTCATTAAATGCAAATCTGGCCAACAAAAACAGTTCTAACCACAAAAACGCATTAAATGATTTGCGTGGCAATTTGCACAACCAACAACAACAACAACAAACAATTCGAGAGCGACACAAAAAAGCGGGTTGTGTGAAAAGGAAAACGAAAACAAAGTAAAATGGTCCCGAAAACCGCATGTTAATTAAAAATCAAACTAATTTCCTAATTGCAAATCATTAAACACAAACTGATTGCGAATAAAAACAAATCAGAAAAAAGGGCAAAATAAATGGACACCAAATGGGAAATCGAATCCTTTGATTTATATGCTCGGGGGCAGTCGGGGTTCGGCGTTTGACCAATTGTCACACGATTAAACAGACAAATTCGAAAATAATGTTTCATTAAATGCCACGCAAATCAAATGGAAAACCCCGTCGATGACGCCAGATGCGAGAACATATCGGCAGCACTGCAGCACCGCAAGGACACTGCATTAATCCTGTTACATATGTGCTTTTTACGTTGCTCAATTTCAATGTGCTCGAATACCCTAAATGAGGGTGCAATATACTTTAAATTGCTGTACAAAGCACTCTTGTGAATGGTACTTTAAATTCTATATTCAACTGAAAATTAATTTAAAAATCAAAATGTAAATTTCAATTGCAATTTATTTAAATGAAGCGCAAATAATACTTAAAATTAACTCTATTGTTTAATTACTATTGTGTAATTTTGAGAAAGGTAAATAAGCTCTTTCATTGACCTTCTTTCTACGATATTTATTATTTAACATTTAATCTATATATTTACATAACTTAAATTTCTATTTCACACTATATATGTATATATATCATTAAAAAAATATACTCATTGTCTGAAATTTCACTTTTTTATCTACTTTTGTATATTTAGTATAACTTACCTTCACATTGTTCTCAGCGTATTAAGCGTATATAAATAAAAAATAAAATATGTATATTGATGTAATTTTAAAATGTTATTATATGTTTAAAGTATGCTTATTTATTTCAATGACTTTCCGCATTACGAAAAGAAACATTTTTATTTATATTGTATTAAAAGTATTTAAATAAATAATCAATGTTATAAAAATGCTATGTCATGCTTAAAATTGGTTTTTTTTACAATGATTTTGCGTATTACAAATAAAACATTTATATACATATATAGTTAAAATATATAAATAACAAATTAAATAAGTTCATTGCTGTAATGTTTAAAATATGTTTATTTATTTCAATGAAATATTTGCTTATACAATATATCGACAGTATATAAATAAATGTCAAAATATGTAGATAGATGCTATTTGATTATGTTATATTATGTTTAAAATATGTTTGTTTATTTAAATGATTTTCCCTATTGCTAAAACAAACACTTATTACTACTTTCATGGCTAATATGTGTATTTAATTCAAAGACTTTAAATATTTAATTAACAACATTTTTATGCTTATGTGTAATAATTTAATAACTTCCTTCGTCTCTCATAACTTCTTTAGAGCATCTGTGCTTCGCCTAATCGCAACTGTGTGCGATTCCTTCTTGTTTTGTTGCCTTTGCGCTTAATTAAAATCCGCCGCAATATGTTCGAGCCCCAAAAAGTATGCAATGCAAAATGCAAATTTGCATATCACAAGCTGCTGTGTTGCCCGCATCTATGACATGCAGGCGGGAAAAAACGGGAGCTGTGAATGTGTGGCGCAGATGGGATGTAAAATGATGTATGCCCGAAACAGTTGGACTCAATAAATTTCCATTTATTTGCGTAAATCATTTATTTGGCGTAATTTTCAGCTTAATTTCACGTTGCACTCGGCGATATCTAAAAAAGCGAGCAAAACAAAACAAAACAAGAGCAGTTGGTTGGGCCGCAAAAACCCTCATAAATCAATTAGGACTATATGCAGAGCAGGGCCAGATTTTGGTAGCCAATTTTTGGTTTTGCGGCTTTTACGCTTGGGGTTTTGCACATTATTCTATTCTAATTTTTTTTTTTGTGCGTTTTTGGCTTTGTTTACTTAGCCACAGAACGGCACACATATTAAAAATGTTGGCTGCGGTGTCAGTTGAGGTGCAGGTGTTATTTTCTGGTCAGAACGCAAGTGAGAGGCCATATGATTAATTGGTCATATGCAGCTGATTTATGGCACAGCATTGCTGCTCTACCAGGCAATTAGTATAATGGCCAATGAGTGCCAGTTTTGCCCTGCCCAACTCCAACTCTCGGACGCTCGGCTGTTTGGCTGTCAGGCTGTTTGTGAAGTGTTTGCACAGAGGCCGGGCCGCTGGGTTGCGGCTGTCAGACCACAGCAAGTCGGCCTCTGCCGGCAGCAACAGGGCGCACATCCTGTTTGTGCGCTGTCCTGGGACTTCTTCGCGGCGCAATGAAGCGTATGAGCAATTCGTGAAGCAATTAAAACCAAACTCGGCACACGCCACGGATTTCGAGGCTCGCGCTCAAGCCTTTCTCGGCTTTTTCTTGCAGTCGCCCTCGGCTGTGACAGCCACAACACAAGCATTCAAACATAATTGCCCCGCGGTGCTGGGGCAAAGTTAAACAAATGCAACAATTATTGTTGCTGCTGCTGCCAAACTTCTGTGCAAACAGCGACAGGCGTCGAGTCCTTTGTGGCGCATGTCCTGCCAAACTGATTCGGGGCAATTTGTTGTTTGTTATTGTTGCCACTATTTCGTAGGCTTTTCACTCTGATTGTTTCTACTTTTGCGAGCGCGACGCGTGCAACGTCTGCCTCCCAATCCCAATCCCAGTCCTGATTCCAACGCCGCCTCGGGGTGTCGAAAGTCATGTGAGAGGCGCTCAAACTACGCGGCTGCTGCTCGTCTTCATGGCGCGCTACCCCTGCCAGAGTCTTCTTCTGCTTTTGCAGTTGATTCGATTTTGATTTTTGACGAATTTGTTTTGTTGTTTTGCTGCAGCGTGCGTCCGTGTAAATGTTTCGCAATTGTTTGTTGGACTTTGTGCGTGCGCCGTCCGCTTGCCACACGCAACGCGTTTGTTTTTTTCCATTTTAGTTTGCAGCTTTGATTTGGAATCGAGTTCGACCATGCATGCAGCCAAAGTTGTAGAGCTGTTATCCTGGCCACGTTTTCCATTTACATTTCTCGGGCGCTATTTCAATTGGAAATTAGAAAATGAAGTCATTTGAAATGGATTTCGAGGGCTTGATAAAGTGTCTCATGAAGGGGTTATTTTCGAATCTGGAGTGCCGCCAAGCTGAAGTGGTTTATTTGATAATGGATTGCGTTTCCACGGTATTGTTGCGCAGTCTATTGTGCACCAAACGCAAAGGTAAGTGGTCAAATTATAATGGGAAAACTTGGAAGCAAAACAGTTTGGGTACAGATCAATTTTAAATATCAATCATATTGTTTAAATATAAAAATAACTGAGAATTTTATCAAGAAATACCTATACCATTTATAGCTATAATAAACAAAACAAATTCATCATTTTTTATTCCAATTTGGTTGATAACTATTGTGTTTTGAGCACCAAAATCGACGGTCAATTGTCACTTTTCATTACGAAAAGTTTGTTGATTTTTTTTGATCGATTTTAATATTTATAAAACATATATAAAACGTATATAGATTAATCGGTTGAAAGCCAAGAATAGCTAATGCAATTACTTAATGTTTTGAAATACATTTTGTTTTACCCAAATCGAAGGTAAGTGTTCAAATTTGAAAAAATATCTTATAAGTCTAATAAGTCTAATTTGAATATTAATAAAATAAATAAAATATCTAAAAATTAATGAGTTAAAAAGCCAACAAAAACCATAGCAAGCTAATGCAAGTAGTCAATGTTTTTGAAGCCAACTTATGGCTTATTTTTATGAGGTAACTACAAAGCAATGTTAATCAAGCTACTGCTGCAACTTCCTGGTTTTTTATTAGTCGTCTGCCTTGGCAAAATATTATTACAACGCCTTTTCCTCACTCTGCCAGGGCCACAACACTTAGCCAAGCGTTGATGAGTGAAAACATGCGTTAATGTGCTTAGCGAGTAAGAAAAGCAGAGCCCGAAAATCAAATCAAACTTTTAGGCTTAGCGCCGACACACGGCGCATAAAAAACACACACGCTCAGCTGCTGAAGAAGTCAGCGGCGAAGATGCGTGTGGAAGACGAGTCTCGCCCTCTCAACCCACTCGCCAGCCACAGCCACCACCCCCCGACCGATGGCGGGCACTTCAGAAATTGTTGAGGACAAGAGCAGGACACGTGTCCTGCTCGCAGCTTACATGGCTGCCACGTGACCACCATCATGTTTGCTTACATTTACGACTCACTGACTGACGACCGTCGACTGACGTATGGGTAAATGACGGCGACGCTGACGCTGAGAAAGCGAATCAGTGTGAGACGGATGGCGATCAATCAGGAGTGGAGAGGAAGCTGTACAGTTGCCACCAGCCAGCCAATGTCTCTCTCATAATCCACTTTCGGTGTGGCCACCATAAATTCCGGATCTGTCCATTTCGCAATTTGGCAAATGCAAAATGCAAAATGCACAACTGCCAACTGCCAACTGCGGACTGTGCGGAGTGTAATTAAAATTGCATTCGCATCTAATTAATTGGTATGCAAAAACGGCCGCTAGTCGCAGAAATGTCGCACAAATGTAAATTGCAAATCATCGTGCTGCATTGCCATATTTGCATCTGACTTCGAGGGTGCAATTAAATCGAAAGGCATTCACGTAAACCGTAAAACGCCTTTGGCTTTGCCCAAATCCCCGCTGCAACTGCAACTGCAAGTGGCGCGGACATGTGTTGAGGCAGCGACACCTTTTTGCAACCCTTTTGTCGTCAAGCTCCCCTCCACCCACCCGCTCAGCTCAGCGAAAGTGAGATGAGCATGTCCTATGCATTGTGCCTTTTGGGCGGCTCCGACATGATTGGCTTTTAACGCTCAAATAAGCTTAATTGAATTTCTTTTCATTTGCTAACAAAGTTTCTGTTCTCTGCTGTTCTGGTTGCAATGAGATTGACTGGCTGGGATTTGTTAATTAAAAGTGAATTAGGCACAGCAGAGAGCTATTGTTCGCAGCGAAATGTCCCCAAACGAACGGTTAGTTAACGATTCTCCCCAGGCAGTGATTTTGGTATTTATACAAGGCGTTGAAAGTACAGAAATCTGAAATATTTCTAAGAGTCGCCTAGAGATTTTAAAAGATTGAAATAAGTAAATGAAACAAATATCTTTGAGACTTCCATAGATAAATTGATTGCTCAATATAAGTAGTTTGTTTAGTAAGCTATAGATGCCTTAACAATGCAAATATATTATAAAATAATAAAAATTAGTAAATTAAATAAATATCTTTGAGATAGATGAATTGATTATTTAATAAAAGTAATTTGTTTAGTAAGCTATAGATGCCTTAACAATGCAAATATATTCTAAAATAATAAAAATTAGTAAATTAAATAAACATATTTAAGATAGATTAATTCATTGTTCAAATGAGTAATTTGTTTAATTTATATTATAATATTATATATAATAAATATATTCCACAAAAACCAAATATACTTTTAAATAAACACAATAAGTAATCAATAAAATATGTAATCAATTAAAATATGTATCTCCTCCCTGAAACTCTAGTATTTTTCAGGCAGCCCTCGAGCAACTACACTTAAAAATGAGCAGCGGCATTTCCCGTTTAAATCTCAGCTTTATTATTACTTTTTTGCATGCTCAATCGCCGCAATCGAGCTGCTAATTTGCATCGTTTAATTATCCAAATATTTGCGTTTAATTAGAAACGAGGTCAACCAACTATAAATATTAAATTGCGTGAAATCTGCAAATTAATGAAATGCAACTAATAAAATTATGTTTCATAAAAAACGCCATCCCGCAGTTGCCATGACGATTGGACGCTGCAACTCCTTCCTCCCACCACAGCACGTCTATCAAAGGATATCTCTCATATGCCATGGCGCAACTATCAAAATTAATGGGCCCTGCTGCGCTGCCGGCGGCCTAACCATGCTGGCCGCATAAAAAAAAATACAATATGTGGAATAAAATTTAAATACCGGCAAAAAAAGAAACAAAGAATTGGCTTGCCACATTCTGCGCCCGCCTCGTGCGACGACTGCAGTGACATTTTAGCTATCAAAAATGTATTTGCATATAAATTAACGAGGCAGTTTTTTTTAAATAATGCAATTTAAACATATTTTATTTGCATTTATTAACGCCACAGCAACGGCAACAGCAACAAAAGTAAAAAGGTAACCGAACGCCGAAATAAAATCGGACAAAAAAGCAGCACACGGGCAAAAAAACATCAAAGTAAAATGCTTTTCAATACACAAATTTGGCATGGGCCTCTGGACAACGTGTCGCCCGGTTTTATTATTTTGGTTTTTACACTCTCTCGTTCTCTCTCTCTCGCTGCGGACTGTTACAAAATATGTTTTTATAAAAACATTTTGCAGCATTACCATAAAATTGCTGAAAATAAAATGAGGAAAAAAAGGTTATCATCGTGACCACGTCAAAACATGTGACGTGTATTAAACACAAGCTCACCGCAGTCGTTGGCTTTAAGCGGCTTCCAGCGAGTTGACGAGTTGAGTTGCAGTTTTATGGCAAACCCCTTTAGCCGATATCGGTATCGGGCGAACATTTTGCGCAAATCATCTACGAAAATTGATGGAAAATGCGATTGCGTGTGTTGTTGGTGTTGATTGGTCTGCCACAAGCAGTCGCAAAAAACGCACGAAAATGCGTGTGTGGGTGCTTTTCAAAGGATTTTCATAGCCAGCGGCTACTTAACATAAAAAAAAACAGGAGAAACGAACATAATGCAGGCGCTGCTCGCTGTCTGTCAAGTCATGTGTGTGTCCCAGACATAATTGAGTTGTTGCCAGCTAACCCTTCCCCCGCACACCCAGCGAAGGCAAACGAAGTCGCTGGCTCACAGGACATCGCTGGGTCTCTTTCGACATTCGTGTAGCCAGCCGATTTGTTGACAACTTTCGTGTTGATTTCGTGCTTTCGCACTGCGTGCTTGCCTTATTATTATTGTTATTGAAAATTGGCCAAATTGTGTAAGCGCACATATGCGTGAAATTCAATTCAACTCGTAGTAGAGTGTGAGTGGGCAAGAAGTTTGTGGTTTGTGGATGGGTTGGTTGGTCCAGCTGGAAAAAGGGTTGGTTGGCTCGGCAAAAGTAATTCAATTTACAAGTGATTTGTCCTGCACACACACACACACACTAAACCGATTTAGTTGCCAAACTTGACCGTTGCACAAAAGTGTCGCATGCTAAATTTATGCAAATCCCATTTAAATTGTTTGCACTGCAATTTCAATTTAGAAGCAAAATAAAACGCAATGATGATGATGGTGCTGTGGAGTGCCACCTTCTGCCTATCCGCAAATGAGCGCAATTTATTTAAATTTTTCGCAACAAAACAAGCGCAGTAATTTCGCCAGCTCCATTAACCGAAATCCATCAACGAAATTGCCAGCCCGAGAGCGAAATCAACGGGTCGCTTGTCATTTCAACGCCTGCGATGTCGACGCCGTTTTCAATTTGCTCGCTTATCAACAGCCAACGTTGCTTCGCCAATTCACCTAGCTACTGTCTATGGGGCTCACCTTGGCCATTTCGGCGCTCAATGTCCGGGCTATCGCTATCACTTGGTCATAAAAACACCTTTCCGGTCGTTACTCATTCATGGCTATCAAAATGGTGCCAAAACAGAAAAAGTTCCGAGCCACAGTGGAGAACAACAAGACCGAAGCACAAAGCACAAAACACACAAAAACACACAAAAAATGAGAAGCTGCAGCGAATTTGAAAAATTTGCATATCAATGCGCTCAAACAGCAGTACACTGAGAGAAATTCAGGGAGGTTGAAAAAGAGCGAATTGTTCGATTGTGAAAAATTGCAATTAGAATATAATATCAAAGTATTTCTTAATATATTTCCACATTATTTAGTTTTTACAAATGGAAAAAGAAAATTTAAATTTAATAAAAACTGGTATCTATAATATTGCTGAATATATTTGCAATTTATTCGATTTTCCAAATAAAAAATAGAATATAGAAATAACATAGAGAAGTAGAATAATATTAGTTAATTATGATTTTTAGATTCGCTTAATTATGATTTTTATACGAGTAAAATAGAATATAGGAATAGAATAATATAAAATGTTATAGAAAATCATGCCCAAACAATTGCTGAAAACAATTGCCAAATAATAATTTGAATACCAATTTAAATAGAATAAGTGTTGTGTATTGCTTTGACTAAATATGCAAATATTTTAAATGAATTACCCTCAAGAAAAATATTTCCATTGAAAGCCACTTCTTTAAACAAACATAAAGTTTGTCATGCTTAAGTCAATTGAAAATGCTAATGTTACTACCACTTTTGATTTAATTGCAATTTCTCTCAGTGTTCTACTCAGTCATCGAACTAGGCTAGGCCCTTCTGTTTATCAAAGCAACGGGGGCTTTGTCGAGTCGACTGAGCAGCAGCACAGCAAATTATCAGATAGCTACCACGATTCGCAATGAGCGAGGAGAACACGACCAGCAACCAGAATCCGAAACCCAAAAAAAGCGATTCCAGTAAAATATTCAAATGAAATGTGAAACGCAGCAATTTGGCAGCGAGCGAAGGAGGCACGGCATTCGGAAGGGGGCAGGCGTAGACCGAATAGTCGGTAATCCGTCAACGGAAGTCAAACGTATTAGCATCCTGGCGATTTTTCATACAAATGGCGCCGCATCCCGGTCGAGAAGACACTGGGTTGGCTTGTTGGTGGCTTGGTTGGCTGCTGGTTTGGTTCGCCATGATTGGACTATCATGGCTGGCAGATCTGCTCAGACTCTGGGTAACCTGATGACATATTGCAACCATTTAACACTGTCGCCTGTAACGCTGCCGCCGAACAATGCCAGCGCAGACAGGAAGCCTAGTCGATGGCCATGGAGGGGTGGGGTGGGGTTGGAGTTGGAGTTGGCTTTGGCAAGTCGACGGCGTCTCTGTGGCAAACAAACAAAAAACAATTTCGAGGAAATTGACTGAAATTCTGCAGTGTTGCTTCATCATCATCAGCATTCGAGACTGCTGCTCCTTTTGGGCAGGAAGTTTGCCTCGCTACTTGGGGCTAACCACATGCTGTGCTTTGATAATGAGTCCTGGCTCTCTGCTCCGCTCTGCTACGCTTCATTTGAAATATTACGCTGCGGCAGAGAGCAGAACAACAGTGCGACCACTGAGCTGCAGATCCTTCGAGCCGGGCTGGGCTAGCAACTGGCGCTCTGGCCAGTCGCTTCGGCATATCAGTCATGCAAATCTGATAATTGAGGACTTGTCGCTTGGCTGAAACTTAAAGTGCGGCTGCACTCGTTGAGTCAGACCAGGCCAGTTGATACATCGACCCAAGATAAGACCAGACGACCCTGACACCCCGCTTATGATTTGGTTCAACTGCTGCCAGAATTGATGGCTCAGGCAAATGTGCGGAGTTTCGCATATTTCGTGGCATATTCTGAGTAATTGCGGTTGCGCTCTAAGCGCTGATAAACTTAATGAGATGCAAAAGGTACTGGAAAGTAAATGGATTGAAGGAGCTTTGCTATAAATGAGAGGATGAAAGCATTTTGAAGGTGTTTAGAACTGTATTTTGATCGATTATTTGAATAAGTTGAATGCAGTTCAATACGATAGTTGACTCTTTGAAACATTAACAAAATGAAGACATAAGTCATGTCGATTTTAAAGCATTCTTCACATAAATAATCTCCACTCAAACATGTTGCACGAAGTAAGCTGTCAAACTAAATATGCTAATATTTTTAGTTAAATCAATTTTGAGTGTAATTTAGTTAGCTGAATTAAAAACCAATGAACTTACTGTATGTCAAATATATAGCTAATGAACATGACTGCGTTTTAATTTCTTCTAGCTCAAAAGATATTGAAAATACGAAATAAGCTGCGAATAATTGCATGTACAATTTATTATCGTAATACTCAAATACTTCAAGAAAATAAGTGGATAGTATAAGCTCCTGAACTATCGTCAAAGTATCGATAAATTATGCATAAGCGCTCATCTCTAAAAGCGCGAAAGAATCATAATTTGTCAAGCTGCATTAGAAAAATTAAAAATAAAAGAAGCGCACGTTGTCACAGCTTCCTGTTCGCGACAGTGAAAAGATCAAAGGATAACGAACAAATGATTGTGGGCGCAGTGGCTACACAAACAACAGCAACAACAGCGACGACGACGACGACGACTAGAACAACAATAACAACGAGAAGAACAGCGACAACAACGCGCCGAGGCAAAAAAGGCAGCAGAAATGACGTGAAAATAGAAGGAAACTTCAGTTTCAATTACAAAATTACAAAACAGGCGTCAATCAGCATTAATAATAGCCGCCGAGCGGGGCGTGGCCCAACCCCAAAAATACACAAATACGACACACAAAAAAAAGCGAGTATTAAGGCCTCATCCTCTGTGCTACTTAACCCTTTTGGCTGCCTGCCCTGAAGGGGTTGCATGCAGCACAGCGGCAAGGTAAGTGCTTGCCACAGTTTTAAAATATTTTCAGCACAATGCAGCAGATATTTATTATGCTTGCTGATTGTTGAATGCTGCTGCTGCTGTTGCTGCTGCTGTTGCACGGGCCACACAGGAAGTTGATACTTCAGGATGAAAATGTTTATGCGGGCGCTGGACTCGCTGTCGTCGCCGGTCGGCCACGTGTCCTGCCGCCTCATCAGGACGACGGCGACGACGACGACGTCGAGGGGAAATAATCAAGCATATTAATGACCATAAAAACTGAAAGAGTTAAATGCGCTCATATGCATACAAGTATATACCTTCCATATGCTGGCTAACTGGCTCGCTGGCGATTTGTTTTCGTAGGCACCTCGATGGTCCTGGGAGCGGACTTTCTTGCTGGACTTAATTACGTGTACGCGATTACAACAATGCCAACATTGTGTGCGAGTGTGTTGACTTCTCGCAGGGGAGCTGCTTGTTTCCCATAATTAAATCTCAACCCTTAACGTTTTGGCCGGCGTCTGAGTAGCTTCAATTGATTTGCATACGACAGGGCTTAAGTGCAGTTTTGGTACAGTTCCCCCATGGAAGACAATGCTCCTCGCGGGGTGGGGAGGGGAGGGGAGGGAGTGGCAGCCCGTGCAGCGTGACTTTAATGCAGCTATTGTAATTCGATTTTGAGCCGCAGCTCCTGCAGCAGCCAAAGCATGATGAGCTTAAGACTTGCACTGACTTGAAGAGGGAGAAATTAAAGACGAAATGTTTGGCTAAGTTGCAGCATTGTTGAAGAACTCTTGCTCAATTTTTAAATATTCTGTTGTTTTGGGGCAACGTAAAACAAACAAGTTTAACGCCTTTAATGAAATACAAAGAGCATTTACTATTTTTGAGTATTCGTTACAAATTAAAAGCGTAACCAAATACATTTCAAACTTTAACTAAAAAACCAAGTGAAACACATAAAAATTTTAAACGAAATTAGCAATGAAAAGCTTTTTTCAAATTGCATTTGGAAGAGTCGAAAGTTGTTCGGCATTAGCGAGAAATCCAAAACCGTAGCCGTGTGTGTTTTCACAAAAGCATTGCCTTCAATCAACTATAATGATCAGACACATATGAAAAGTTTCACTGATGCTATTATCAACTGTAAAATATCAAATAACGCACAGGATAACTGACAAAACCATGGCAAAGCATAATGGAAAAGTCGCAGCATATTTTTTGCTTTTCTTTTTCTTTTTTTTTTTTGCTATAATGATTTGGCAGTTTTCAGAATGAAAGCCTGGCCAGGGGCAATTGCAGGCACATGTGAAACGGACACAGGCATCAGATTACATTGTTGTGGCCAGGAGAAGTCCTCAATCCTCGAGCTCCTCCTCACAACACTCACACACGTGTTGCCCCGGACGATATCAATAAAAAGCCGTCGCACGGCAATTGCGATAAAGCGTAAAAGTAGGAAAAGATCACCGCAAAAATATATGCGATTTTGACAAATTGACATACGCTTTGGCTTAGCAGACCGAGCAGCAGCAGGCCGAAGGTCCTTCTCATCATATGTCCTGTCATCACAAATAATTGTGGAGCTGGCAGCTTAGGAATTGGGCTGCTTTTGGTCAGCCCTGGCGCGTGATTTTCCATTGATTGCTGCTTGGCAATATGACGGGGGAACCCTTTGATATATCCCAGATTTCTGTCACTTTGCTGGCTGCTGCTGCGTGTCCTTTGTTGTTTGTGCAGCATTATGTGCGAAGCGTTGAGTGATTTCGCGTTGACCTGAAAGGAAACAACTTCCAAATTTACTTGTACAACTACTTTAAGTTGAACATTCTCATCAGCCACTTGGGCAATAAAACTCGCTGCATTCTGATGCTAGTTTTATTGGCGAGCGTAATTAAAACATGACAAATACAGCTGCCACTGGGCTGGAGAGAGAAAGAGCGGGCGAGAGGACTTCCTGCGAATGTTTTAATCCTTTTTGCATAATTTTACACGAATTTTTATGGCAACGTCTCCAAAGGGAATATGCCGCATAAATGAATAAACGTTTTACGACAGCCGCCAACGGAGAAGAGCGCAAAACAAAAACAAAAACAAGAGCGAAAAGTAAATCGTAAAAAAATGAAATAAAAATATAGGAAAAAGCGCGCAAAAGAAAACAAACAATGAAAATTTGTTTTTATGACAGTCGACGGCGCTTTTTCTCTTTTTTTTTTTGCTTTGTTTTCTTAGGATGTTCGAGCACTGTCTGGCACAATTGTTTATCTAAAAGGATAATTGTCGCAGGGTTGTGGCGCAAAATGAATTACAACTTCATAAGCAATAAAATCATTAAATTTTTATTATCAACGCACTGCAGTTGGCCAAGAGGCTTTGCTCATAGACGAGTTTTCTGCAGTTTATAATATTATATATTCATACCCTGTACCATGAAATGGTCAAAAAGGGGTATATTAAGTTTGTGCAAGTGACCGTCGGAGACCAAAGTTACAACCAATATGCTTAAGTCCTTCCGTCTGTCTGTCCGTCTGTATGAATGCCTAGTTCTTGAAGACTATAAGAGCTAGAATAACCAAACTTGGTATTCACATTCTTCTTCTAGGTCTGTTTCTATACCAGTTTATTTGTTTTTCATTATTTTTTCCCCTGCTCAAAACTAAAGAAATTTGTGAATAACTCCCGTATTTCTTAAACGATATAGCTTTGTAGAATCATTTCATGTCTAATATCTACGTTTCTGTCAAATTTCATCAGAATCGGTCAATTTGTTTTCAAGTTTTAGACCCTTCACCCACGAAAGTTCCAATAAGAACTGTTTTTCTTTAATCTTCACCATAATATGATATTTTATATAGTTGTTCGGCGAAAAATTTTAGCCAAACCGTTTCTACATAAGAAATAAGTTAACTTTTCCCATACAACAGTGGTAGAGGGTATTTTATAGTCGATAAATCTCGATGGTATCGCTCGTATTTGTTTTTTGTTAAACTAGTTCTCTACTGGGCACAAATTAAAAAGGTCTTTTAGCTTTATTTTTATGTGTATTTATTTGTAAACGTTGCCAACAAAACGCTGTCCATTAGCGCGGCCCTGCAAAGCTCGAGATATGCTTACTGAGGGTTGTCCTGCGACTCCCTAATTTTATTTGTCACAATTACGTGGCAAATAGAGCCAAAGAAGCTGCCATTTTTTCCGAGTCGTCTTGTGGATAACAAATGGTGCCGCATCAGCGACTAAAGCGATTCGCATGTATCCTTAACCTGGACAGTTTCGCCTGGCTGAGCCTGTCCCGGGGTCGCCCAGTTCATCTGTCAAATGTCAGCCAGCGGGCAGCTGGAGCATTGGGATTGTGCTCAGCGTTTGCATTAACTAAATTAAGTGCTCGTTGTCCTCTCGTTGTCCCGCTTGGCTGCAGCATAATTTGTTAATTTAACGATGGCTCGTTGTGCGCTTTGGTTTCTCCAGCTGGCTGTCATGGTGAGTAAATTAGTTAAGCGGATTGAACGCTTTTCCGATGAAGATGCTTCTTTGCGCTCCCTCGAAACATTTGCTTAGCATTTCAAAACAAAATGCTAATTGCGAATTAATTGTGCACTGCAGCTAGAAACAACAAATGCCCAAACAAAAAACAGGCAAGAACAACAAACAACAACTCGACACTCAAAAGCCGAGCCCTGAAAGCTGAGCAAAGAGCCAAATAAGCGTTAAATGTTGCAAAAATAACAGAGACCCAGAGCCTCAAACACTGCTCAGCCGCACACACATGTGGCCCACTCCAAAGAGGGGAAGAGGGGGAGTGAAAAAACAACAACCCAGAAGGATGCGAATGTGGCCGAGTCTGTGGCAATGCAAACAAATTAGTCATCATTAGCGTTTGGCTGCAGCACATCCATTCTGGGTCTGGCTCTGGCTCTGGAGCTGGATCTGGGCTGGGGCGGATTTGCGTTAAATAAGCGCACTTAATGCGATTACAATAAAAACAAAAGCAGCAGCAGCAGTGAACAGCAAGTGAAATATCAAAAGCGTCGCTCGCAAATTGAAGTCAAAAGCGTAAAAGCGCATTTGCAACAATTATTAAAAACAAAATAGCAGTTGCACAACAAGCAACAAGCAGCAGCCTCAAATGGAAGTGGAAATGGAAACAGAATGCTAAAAGTGTCCAACGAGCGTGGACAACTGACAAATGCAGCCTGAAAATTCACTTTGAACCGTTTGTGCATGAATGAACCTGCACCCCAGACACCCATACACCCATACACTCACTCACACACCCATACAACCATACACGCACTCACAACACTCACACGTTGCTGGCAGGCTTGGCCGCAGCTGCGTTGACCAAATCCGAGACCACAGCCGAGCAACTGGTTTGAGGCGGCGCCTTTTTCTACTTTTTCTACTGCCGAGCGGCCATAAAAAGCGACCGCAAAAGAGACAACAGAAACGGGGTCTTCCTGCTCTGTCTAAACGCACTGATCCAAGAGACCATTGGGCATAGCATGAAGATAAGAGCATGCTCAAGTACGATCCAGGTCGCATGAGGCATCATAGCTTTTAAATGGAGCACCCAAGTACCAATTAAATGCTTCATAATTTCGTATGAATTAACTAAATTTGAGCTATTCAGGACATTACAGGACATTGTATAATATGTAATGTTTTAACCAATTTAAACAATTGCTTTGCTAGACATCTATAAAACTCTTTTTAACTAACCCAAAATGGCTTGTCATAAAAATACAAAACGGTCTATTTTCAGCATATTAAATTATTAAGCAAAATACTATAAAATTATTTATTGACTTTATAAGTAAAAAAAAACGTGCTAATCATACTTTAAAACTGCCTGAACTTTATAATATTTTCACACTTTTTTCAAATGTTAACAAGAATTTATTTCAAATGAATACACTAAATAAATACATTGACTTTGTATTTGAAAAAATATTGTTTCTGCAAAATTGTCTGACTACAGAGAGAGATTTACAACTAATAAGAAATTAATTTCAAAAGATGAAAATAAATAAGGTAACTGATCCGTTAAGAATAAAAATATATTTCTGCATTTAATCAATCATCGGATTCTCAAGGTAAATGTTACAATAACTTGCAAATTTTTATTTCTTTTTAACCATTAAAAAGAATTAATTTCAAATGAATAAAACAATTAAATTCATTGAGTTCATAGAGGAAATTGTTTCCGCACGAAATCAATCAGACGATTTACTAAATTATATAATAATTTAAGATTTTGCTTAGTGGCATAACGAAAAAACTACAATAAACTATATAAATTATTAGTTTAAAAAACTGGAAGATAATCCGTCTATGGAATTAAATCTTAATTATATAAAATAGAATGATTACTAGAAATTACGTTAAAAGCATCAATAAGGAGTCAAAATAGATTTCTACATTCAATCAATACAATTCCTATATTTTACGTTGAATCAATTGTATGTTCACATGCAACATTGAAATTGAAATCCATATTTTCTGCGTCTTTACAGCATATAGAGTAGTCGTCTCTTGCTGTTTTATTTCTCGAGCAGCTCGAGCAAAAAACTCGCTTTCGAAAATATAAAAAGCACATTGCCACTCACATTCGCATCCAGCAGTTGAATGCAACTTTTGCTGTTGCATACCAAACGGCGCTTTGACCAGAACAACGCCTCAGCAACTCCGGCATTTGTGGCACAGTGTGGGCTGCATAAAAAACACTTTTCCCAAAGGCACTTTCAGCAAAGTGTCCTTTAGCCAGTGCCGACTGTGGCTGAAAAAAAGTTTGAGAACGCAGCACAGCTTTTTTGGAGTGTGGGGCAACGTCGACATATGTTCACGCCTCGTTGGACGCCATAATTATGACAAAAATGTAGCCAAGTGGCGAGCCAAGGGGCGTGGCAGAGCAGAGTCGGAAGTGGTTTTGTTTTCGTTTGGTCGTGTGCGTCTGAAGTTGCGACTTCACTAAATGGCAATTAATTGAAAAGCAGCTGGGATTGGATTGGATTTGCAAGGCGAGCAGCCGCAGAATACGGGGCTTATTACACTTTGCGTTTAACTAATTGTATGCCAAAACAGTGCCATCAAAATCAATTCGAGCCCACGACCAGCGCGCTCTAATCACCATGACGAACCTGGGCGGCATCAGCTGCATGCCGCATGTCAAATGTCGCACACAAAGCGCATTCATAACGCGAAAAAATTGGACGCAAACGGGCAAGGAGGAGACATTGGCAGCAGCCCTTTTTGGTCGTCAAGCAGCTGTCATAATGATGGACAAAGTGCAGACGGAGGCGGAGGTGGAGTCACCGGCTGTGGCAGGGGCAAGGACTGCGAACTGCGGCGCACATGGAGACAAAATGCTGACAACTTTTGTGGCGGTCGCGACACGGGCATAAATTACAAAAAGCAATTACAACGCCAAAAACACACACGCAGTGCTAATCAGTCGAAGGTTGTCTGTGTGTATGAATGTGTTGCATGCGCGGGTGTGGCAAGCACAGCTGTGCGCCATCTAGCGTTCAAAAATTGCGCACTAATTGCGCACAATTTGCGCGAAGCGCGGCCACAACGCGATATCCAGCCAGCAGTGAACAGTCAACAGCGAACAGCCAACAGCCAACAGCCAGAGCCGTGGTCATTAGCCCAGCTCTGTTCTGATGTGCTGGGCAGTTAAACTGCCTTTATGAGTTATTGTCAAAGTGTCTCAAGGGACACACACACAAGGGCAGAGCACAGGCACCGAGCACGTCGAGGGATCCACGCCTTTTATCACCTCGAGTCGAGTCGGCTTAATTACCACGACAATTTATTGGCCAGAATAGGCGTTGAGCATGTTAAATGCCGTCGAAAGAATCAGGCAGAAAAATTCAAATTAATTACATGCGCAAGGCCATCCAAAATTATTACGATTTTGTCAATATTTTCAAATGAGTTGAGGATGGAAATTGGTAGAAATAAAAGTAGATTAATCTTAATAAACATTTTAGAAAATGTTTTGCATTTTTACTTCTTCAACTTACAACATTCATTTATTCAATATTCAAATTTATTATTATATTGTTATTATAACCTTTAAATTTAATTACACGCGCTGAGCAATACAAATTTATGACGTTTTATACCCTGTAACTACAAACTGGGCTGGTTATTTCCCCATGAAATGATATGAACTCGTTCGATCTGATCTCTTTTAAATTGGCTGTATTTTGGTATTCGCTGGGCTTTAATTTGTTTTAATTTCAGTCTGTCAGATGGTGCAAGGAATATCACTGTCAGGCTAGCGCGACTGTAGCCGTTTTAACTTATTTATTATAGCGTCATGAAACTGTGTTATAGTTTAAAAATAAACGATTATTCAATGATTTCAATTTAAAATGAATTTTGATTGCGTCGTCTCGACTCATTAGAATCAGGAAATCCAAGCAATTTATATTTTTTTAATAGCGAAAAATCCTCCTTCAGAGCGCTGAGGTTCCGTCGCCGATAGCGAAGCGGGAGATAATACGCGATGCCAAAAATCATCAGGTCACTTTACCGTTTATCATTGGCTCAAGGTTACGAAAGAACGATTGCTGCCTGCACTTGAGAGCTTACTTCTGAGAGGTTGCTCAAGTTAGCATTAAAAAACAAAAGCAAAAAGAACCCGACTCGCTGAAGGAGGCAAACAGCATCAATAGATTGGCGCAGATTCAGGTCTCCATTTAGGTAAACCCAAAAATGTTTGTCCTATCCAATTTCTCAACGTTACGAATACTTTTTCTTACTTTCCACATATCTTTATATGATTCAGAAATCAATGCATAAACAATAATAAATTGTTTGAAAAATATAATGGGAAACTTATGAGTAATTGCTAATTGTATCCATCTATATATATATGTAAATGTAAGGCCCGAAACTTAGGTAATGGTCGCTTCATAAAAATCCAAAAAATTCGACATTAATATATATAATATTGACCCACAGTTCCCGTTGTACAAAGTAGTAGTAGTTTGTGAGTAGAATTTATTTAATTTCTATTAGTTTGATTATAATAAATGAATATCCAATGTGAAGCTATACTAACTGCACCTACGTCTCATGAGGATGCTTTCATTATTCTAGTAGTCGCCTCACTCATTGGTGCACTTATCATTATGCTAGTGTGAAGCGTAGGAACATATTCAGAAAACCATACACCATCCGGCGAACTGAATACAATATTTTGGAATTTAGTACTATATATCCTATGCACCAGGATTACCAATCTTCGCATAATACACACACTACAATGTAGAGTTGAATTAACTCTATATTGATATGGTTTATTAACTGTGCCAATTTGTCTTCTTTGCTAATGCCAATAACAGGTCCCTTTCAGAGTGTCCAGCTCCGGGTCGGCTTTAGAAGCAGTTCGCAGTTTCGCTTTTTCGCCAAATCGAGCTATCATCTATTTATATATTTATAAAGTCTTTTGTTCTCAAGCAGCTCTCTACACTAGCAGCTGGCCCAACTCGAAACGGATCTCAAATGGGATTCCTTCTAGAACATTATTCAAATGTATTAGAAGCATAATTTCCTTCTTTTAAATGATAAAAACGTATTCAAAGAGTTCAATTTATATTTCTCCAAATCATCAAGTACAATTTATTTATATCTTCTCTATTTATGTTGGTTTTCTTTAGGGCGAATGAGCATCGCAGCTGCTTTAAGTGGAAATGATCGGTACCAATTCATATCCCCATACGGTGCATTCAAATTACTGCAAAGAAAAAACAACATAATAATTGATAATATTAACTAGACAATAGCTATTTCGATCCTCACCAATAATAGCAATCCGTATACCACCAGCCACTTGAGTATATTTTCGCACAATTGACAATTTCCTTATCGTTGTCACGATCGAACGTTGAGAATTCCAAGTTCACTCCGTCTCTCAGAGCATCATTCTCAGCAGTCCCACTCTTTTCACCCAAACTTAATTTATAACCATTCTCTTCATCAGATATTTTGAAGTCGTCATACCGAGCGTATACAATAGTTCCATTTGATAATACCAAATGCACATAGAGCTCGTGAGGCTGTGAGCTGGTCAGAAGATGGATCGTCTCTAATCCAAGGAAGAAATCCCCATCAAGTGAACCAAATCCTTTGCGGTATGCGGCCCAGTCTCTGTTAAAATCTTCTTTTCCACCAATTCGCTGTTGAATTACCAACCAACCAGGCCCAGCTAACTGACTATTACATAGAACATCAACGACATTAACGACACCAACTTTGATCTGCTGAACACCTGAATTTTCCCCAAAAGGAATGCAACTAGATGGCCTAAAATTCTGTAATGTGCTATTCAATTTTTTAACTTCTACTTCACATAATTGATTATCTTTCTCTTTCTCCAGTAACTTAGTTTGACTCTTCTCGAAATTTTCTGTTATATTTTGGATCTTCTCAACATTTTTCGAAATAATTTCATCTTTTTGTTTAAGAATAGAAGTTCGGTTACTCAATTGAGCTTCACAAGCTTCTAAATTTTTAGTTTTACCCGCTAATACATCCCTGCATTTATTATAATGTTGAAATGATGATGTTAATCTGTCAATAGTTGATTTTTGGATATCGATCTGAGACTGCAGTTTACTAGTTTCTATTTGACACAACTGCAATTCGTTTGTTTTTTTAACCATTTTCTCATTATACTCATCTAAGTGAAATGCCTGCTTCATAAGTTTTTCGTGAATTTGAACAATTTCGTGATACTTCTTCATAAGATTGGAGTTTAATTCAGTTAACTGTTTTTCTTTAGCTTCACTTTGGTCTAACTCATTTCGAATCTGCCGAAAATAATCAAGCATAGGTTTAACAACTTTATAAGTGTGGGGGCCACACTGTTCCTCCATTTCTTTGTTGAATGCACATGTCTGTTGAAAATAAGTTGTGTTCACTTTTAGCACTGACTGTATTCTGCACTATATCATCGTTTTTACCTGTGCACTAGCTGTGCCAGCGAAGAGTACTTCGTGTACTATCAGAAGCAGAACAGCGCCTATTCTTATTTCACGCATTTTTACTCGCCCAGCTGAGCTCGAACAACACAAATTTGCAACTGAAATAATTGAATTTTGGTGCGCGTAGAGCTCAGCTCTGCTAAGTTAATCTGTGCTAATCGCATTGACTCAAAATGCCCTGAATGGGGAGAGACAAAGACTGATTAAAAGATAGACTCCTTATCTGTCTGTTTGATGCGCCAATGTGACAATTGACTTTTTATACCCTGTAAGTTCATTCGAATGTATGTAACAGGTTGAAGGAGACGTCGTAGACCACATGTTGTTACTGCCAAAATGATGAGAATTGAAAATAAAATTGATTTAGACATGTTCGTCCGTCTATCTGTCTATCTGTCCGTCTGTATGAACACTTAGATTTCAGAGATGGTAAGCGCTAGAGTAACCCAACTTTGGATTGAAATGTAAAATGCAGTTACGCAGATCAAGTTTATGTATTTTTTCCTCCCCCGCCCTTTTCCTTGCCCACAAACCGCAATGAAGCTGTGGAATTCTTAGAGCTAGAAAGTTAGAAATTGACGGGAGCAACAACAACAAGAGCAAGCAATAGTCGTCTAGTGTATTCGTACGCATTCCATACACATAACATAAGCTTGTTTATGCTTTCTTATATGTAGCACTATTAATTTAATTGGAAGTATATTCGAACAATTTTACATATGTTTGTTTTAAATTTCAGTTTGTCAGATGGTACAAGGTATATCACAGTCGTTCTAGCTCGACTGTAGCCATTCTCACATGTTTTCAATTGGCTGATGATGCAAATAAAATGAGATTGATGTTATCAAAAATTAAAACGCATTTCAGATTGCAATATTTATTCTTATGAAAACCAAAGGCATTATATAGCAGTCTACAATTCAAATGCTCTCACAATATATATTTTGAATTTGTTAATATTTGTAATTGAGGATGAAAAGGTGTGAATAAAATTAGGTTAATCTTATATATTAATCTTACATAAGTAGCGAAAAAAAACTAAAATTATGCACATATATTGATCAATATTTACAAGTTACAATTAGGAAAGAGTTGGAAATAAAATTGAATTAACCCTAATATGCATTTTATATAGAATTAGAAATGATTAAAGTATTTAAATTTTAAAGTTTATTCACAACAAAAGAAATTATAAACAAACAAAACCACTCAAATGAATTACACGCGCAGGACAATTGAAAGTTATTACGAAGTTGTCAATATTTATAAAAGAGTAAAGCAGGGAAATTGTTGAAAATAAATAGACATTGATGTTGATATAAATTTGGGAAAGAAATGCGTGTTTCTGTACTTCAATTTTCGAAATTTATTAACGATAAAAAAAACGATGTGCACGCCTAACTTGGAGTCAATCGTTGATTGTGGGCGCAATTGGAATTAATTTGATTTGATTTAAATAAAAGTGCGCGGAGAAATTACGATAATGGCTTCCGCGGCTGGGGTTAAATGTGAAATCACAGAAATTACATAAATTATATAATTTAATTTATATTTACGAGCCAACATTGAATGCATGCGAGGCTATAAAAAGTACGCGTCGCTCGTTGGATAGTAACGTGGCCATTTCCTCTATAGATTACGCGCCCAGACAACGCGGCTCCAGCTCCTGCCCCGCAGCTCCTGCTATTCAAATTTTTGGGCTCTATCTATTTTATGGGCCAGTGTGTGAGCAGAAGTCTGGTAGCCGGTTTTTATATACTTTGATTTGGATGCTGCTGCTTTAGTTTTACGGTCGCGCTTCTTTTACGAGCAGCTGGCGATAAGAGCGAACTGATAAGAGACGACGAGTCTGCCATACGTGGAAGCAGCGCAAATTTTTTAATGCGCCATTTGCATTGGCTCATAAAACGCGTCCCATTCTAAATAGAATATGCAAAGACGCCAACGGGGGCGAGGTGGCGACAACAGCTCAAAGACGTGTTGTGGGGAGGGGGCTGGGGGGTGTGTATGACGCCACCATGTGTTGCATATTTCATGGCGTTTTAACTCGCAATGCATAAAAATGTGCAAAAACTAGTCACGAGCTCTCGAGTGTCTATAAAACCGCAAAACATTGCGAATTTCGACTGCTAGCAAATCAATTGTAATTTCCAGCCACTTCTGGGCAGCTCATGCAGATTTCTAACGATAAATTAACGCCGGCTACACTTGCAGCTCAACTCTAATTGCCACACATTCCCAGGCAGCCGGGCGCAGCATGACTCATGCTGCATGCTGCCGCTGCCACACAACGCTGGCGACTCACACCACTTGACGACGCTTCGGTTGCCCCACGGGGAAAATATTAGTGCAACTAAGACGCTGGACAAATAATGACATAAGCAAACACAGGCCAGCCAGCAGACACGCTGCTGCACGTTCGAGGGCCTACCACGCACCTACTGAGCCGAGGCGAAAAATCAAAGATCTCAACGAGCTGCAGATAGGCTTTATCTGGCCATAACATCTATGGAAAACAGGGGGCGAAAATTACTCCGAGCTCCGACATGTTTGTACAAGACACCAACACACACTCACACACACACACACAGAGCAACGCTGGGCACACAAAAGGAAGACAATCAAACAAATTAAACAAAGGCCAAGCGTCCGAGAACGAAGGTCCACATCTGGTGTTTTTTTCGGGTTCGGTTTAGAACAATCTTATCGGCACATCGCCGTGTATCTTTTTTTGCGTTGAGTGTGCGAGGTGCCCTGTTGAAGTCGGCGAGCAAGTCGCCAGTCTCCATGGTCTCCCCTGCCCTCGCCTCACAATTCCAATCCGAGTTATGCACATGTTGTACGAGACGAAACCCCACACACACACACACACAGCAAACAGTCGTTAAACAACATTAAATGGGTCTCGTTTTTGGTATACCCCGCTCCTCGCTCCTCGCTCACCGCTGCCGACGAGTGCCACTGCCAAGTGCATTGGCTGGATGAGTCATCGCCTGGGAAACGGGCAAAGCTTCCGCGATCGCTCGTTTCGTTGCGTTGCTTTGCGTTTCGTTTCGTTTCGTAGACGGACCGACGATCGTCTGCCTAAGCAGCGGACTCAATGACAGGCGTTACAAAATGCGGCAAGTTAATGACCCATGTGCAGCGGATCACCCGGCAATTGTCTTTGTTTCGCTGCTTTCTAAATGGAAAACAAATACAACAACAAAATATATCAGTCGCCAGACGTTGCTGCTCGAGGAGCTCATAAAAAATTAATACAAATTATACGAGTTGGGCAAATGGGGTGGGGAGATTGTTGGGCACTGCAGCGAGATAAGCGGAGCCGAGACTGAGACTGAGACTGAGACTGAGCATGGTAGGGGGAAAGGGAAGAGAAGGAGGTGGCAAAGCGTAGATTAATGCCACAGCAGCTTAATGAAGTTGGGAGACAGAGCAGCAGAAAGATATAGGTAGGCAGATTGTACTTAATAAGCGAGTAGCTTTGCAATGAGTTAGACAGACAAGAATAGCGCCTGCTTTAAAGGAAAGTTTTTTTTTGGAAAGTGCTATTTTTCCAACATTATGAAATTGGGCGAAAGATGTAGAAGGATCCAGAAAGTGTGAATCTGAGGTCAACTGTCTAGTTATATAAATTAAAACAAATGATTAAGCAGTAAAGCACTTTGCAGGCTTTTGAATTGTTGGAAAATTGAATAAATATGAGGAAGATCCTGAGAGTGACAGGTAATATATAATATAGTATTGCGAAACTACTACAACACAAGAGCAGGACGAGAATGTTCGAGAACAAATTGTGGAGAAAGAAATTTGGTTAGACAAAGACAAGTCAGTCGCAAAGTGAAAGCGCAAGTCTGAGTGTTTTCTGGCAACAATTAAATTAAATTGTCAGCCTGAAATCAGTTAGAACGAGCGAGCAAATGAAGCAAATGGAATCAAATTTATATATTAACAACAAATAAAAGCAGCGATCGAGCGAGCAAAAGTTATTCAGAGAGTTATTCAAAGAGAGAAATTTGCCAAGATCACGCTCGCAATGAAAGGGAGAGCAGCAGTTAGAAAGAGCCAGAAAGAGAGAGGGAGAGTGAGAGTGAGAGCGAAAGAGAGGAGCAGCGAGCAGGCGATTTAAGCTGAGGTAATATTACGCAAGTCCACAGCTTGTTGGCATTACTCATTAGCATACGAGTTTTGCTGCTCGCTTATCGCTTAAGCGTATACTAAACGCCGTATATAGTATATTTTGAGGCAGTCCCGAGACGACGCGACAGCGCGACGAGACGTCACGAGCTGAGAGACAAAGAGGAAGACACGTCAGAAGAGCAGAAGAAAGAGCTGCAGATTGGCAGACGAAACACTCAATTCTTTTTGCGGGTAATTTTCAATGTCTCACGAAAGCAAAGTTAACTCGTTGTGGAATTGAAACTCATGGTTGGTTGACACACTTCCTCCAAAGGGGAACACGCGTCAAAGCTGCGGTAACTCATGTGGGTCATTTGACATGCAGATTGAAAACTCAATTAAACGCTAATTTGACACATTCACTTTCAATGGGCCTCCCCCAAAAAAACTGTAGAGCTGCAAACTACGGCATGGAATTGAAACTTTATGATTTCAAAAATCAGTAAACAAATTGCATTTCCATGCAATTAGCTATGCAAATTGATAGCGACAACAATGCCACATGGACGTCGAAGGCATCAACCCCAGATCTAGTGTTGACACACGTCGCTTCACATTGACTACGCAACTTAAGTGGAAATTGGAATAATTACCCGCATGACCCGAACGAACTATCGTGTAATCCTTTAAGAAAACACGAAATCCACTCAGATTTGGATCGCTTGAGAACCTCGCTTACGCCTCATTAAACAGTTCGAAATAGAAGCGCTTATCTCGAGGAAAATCAATAGAGAGAAAACATCTATAATTGTTCCAATTATTGCTAATGCGCAAATTACCGACGGCAAACGCGGCGCTTGAAGAGGTTTGAAGAGCTCGCCAATGATTTTGAACATAATCCATAACCGAGGGCAGAGCGAGACTCCACCCAGAAACGCTGATTCATAAAATCGCCGCCACGTCGCGTTTAGGTAGAGCCCATTAACTAAGGTCTGCGAACAAACTCCGCCCCACAAACACACACACAAAAAAAAAGAAGAAAATTGAGTAGCCCAAAAAAGAAAAAATAGAAGAAGAAACACAAACACACACTCAACGCCAAGCTGGTTCATTGGGCCAGGGCGCAAGAGAGCCAATGTTGTGGCGGCTTCTGACTGCCACAAAATGTTGCCCGGCGTTTTTGGTAAATAAGCCACGCCTTTTGTATTTATGCTGCCGTCGCGAACCCGGAAAACCAAGAACGAACAAAAAAATAACTATGCAGCGACTTTGTCGTCTGTGCGAACGGGAAAGAAAATGCGGAGAGTGTATAAGGCGAGTGTGTGTGTGTGTGTGTGTGTTAGCGAGTAGTTCTTGCAACAATAGACCTAGAGCAACCCCTAAGTGGAAGTTGTGCAACGCAGACAGAGACACTTGAGACACTACAGCTCGAAGGCTCGAGACTGTGTGCGTGGGTCAGAGCCAAGTGACGAGATTGTGGGTGGAGTCTCGGGCCATGAACTTGGCCAGTCAATTCTCGACTATAGCCGCAGCTGACTGGGCTGTAACACGAACAATTTCATCACAATGAAGAAAGCCTTTATCAAATTTATAACAACATATATTTGTCACTTTCACAAAACACAAATGTGGAAAGGAATCTTAACTTGGGTTTTTTTTAGAATTGAATGAGTAATATTATTTAATACTATATCTTTAGGATTTCTTGTATAACTGCAAAATTGTATATGAATTACCATTGATTGCTGAGTAATGCAGCGAATATACTTATATGTATAATTCTGATACAATTGCAAGAATTATGAATGAAATAATTACACTTTGAGCATGTCAATGCACTGCAATTTACCGTTTCAGCGCAGGTAATTAATCTGAAATTGGGGGCAGTTTGCGGCTGCCAAAATATATCATGTTCGCTATCGTTTCGCGACTCGTTGCGCTCAATGGGCAGAAAGATTCGACGAGCGCAATGAAAATGATCTATAGCCGCACACTAAGTGCACGACGAGCCCATTGTTGATAGGGAAATACGAAAAAAATGACATTATAGAATGCGTTTATGACAGACGTTCATTACTTAAGACGCCTTTCTAGTCGGAAGCAATGGGGGAAACACTTGTAAAACATGCGAGAAATGTGCTGATAAAGGAATCGCTGAGAGGCTCGTCAAATAAAGTAAAAACTGCGAATCTGATACAGATAATGTATGTATATAATTATAGCAGACGCGAATATACATATAGGTTTCTGTGTATCCATAATGAGAACTCAACTTTGCCCACTTGCCGATATTTCAAGCTGTGACTTGCTGCTCTCTTTTTGCCGCCAGACAGGCGTTTGTCATGCGACGACGATTTAATACAATTAATATGCTAACTGTACTTCTCGCCACATACAGTTACGACAAAGGCGACGCCTTACAGCACACACACAAACACACAAAACACCCTCCCACACGAGCACTTGGTAACAAGCGCAAGGTGGCAGAGCCGCCTGGCAACAACAATACAATTGGAATTTTTTTTTTGGTGGCCACTCAAAAAAAAGTAAATAAAATACGAATGAAGCGATGTCAACAAAAATACCAAAACAAAAAATTGAAGCAGCAGCAGCACCAACGACTGAGGCCTACGCTGAGCACAGCAGAGAGCGGGACAGCAGACGCGAAACAGCGCTCGCCGAGAGAGTGCGGCCAGAGCAAGCGCAAGAGAGAGCAAGAGCAACTGGTGCGAGAGCGCTGGAGGTATAAAAGCGCGAACAACTCGCTCACGGCACACAGTTTGAACTGAGCCAACGTAGCGTGTGGACGCAGCAGCAACAGCAACATCAGCAGCGGCAGCAAAGCAGAACAAAGTGAACGAACCCAATCGAAGCATTTTTGACGTGTGCGTAAACAGCAGCAGAAGCAGCAGCAACAACAACAAAGAATTTGTGTAGTTAATTTATTCATTGTGTGCGTTGACGTGCGAATCTGCAAAGAGAAAGTCTTGAGTCATCTGCAGAAGAAAGACATACATTAATAATTACAAACAATTGTGCAATTGGGAACAAAGGAACAAGTTTCCTTTGATAGCATCAACAACAACAACAACCAACAACAACAACAAATTCATCACAATGGCCGTGGCCTTCTACATACCCGACCAGGCGACGCTGCTGCGCAAGGCACAAGAGCAGGAGCAGCAGCTGTTGCGCCTACGCCACTGGCAAATGGCCACAATGGTGCTGAACACCATCCGCCAGATGATGGACTCGACGGCCAGCCAGTGCCTGCAGCGGGCGGGACGCAAGTGCGGCAAGTGGCGCAAGCCCTCGCAGTAGAACGAAACGCAGCCTTGAGTAAACCACAAACATCTATCTCAACTACACAACCACAACAACTACTATACATACTACTACAACTACAACAGTCAACAGTCAGTACAAGTGCAAGGAACAACAAGTTGCCGTCGGAACTCGGCATTGGCCACGACTCTTCGCCGACGGCAGCAGAACTGAAGTCTCTCTGATTTTCTTCGTTAGATCATTTCTCCGAAATTACTCCCAAGCACCCTTCTTAAGTTTACTCATCAAAGCGATTGTGATAATGGTTTTGTTTCTACCCAGCAACAACAACGACGACAGCAGCAACAACAACTACAACAACTAGAACAACATGTTGGTCGAAAGATAGCGAGTTATCGATATAGCAATATTTGATTTTTTAAATATTTAAGTCTCATTATCGAAAACACCAATTGTATATTAGTTTGTAAGATTTTTGTAAAGCGTCATGCTTAGATTATGCAACGAGAACAATTGTAAAACGCTGACAACGAGATTTTCAAGAATGCAGCAACATTACCTTTAAGGTTTGCCAAAAATTGCATCAATTTTTGGACAAACGAAAAAACCCAATAAAAAAAAAATAAAAGAAAAAATTCAGCGAATTTTATTTCATGGCAGAGAATTTATGGGGTTTCTTTTCCAGGAAATTTCAGCGGCCGTAAAATGCATTTATCAATATCGGAAATAAATTAATCACTTGAGATCGGAAGAGAAATAAATTAAACAAATATATACATATATATTTGCGTGTCTTTGAATTTATAGCTAGACATTGTTCAGTCGACACAATACATTTTAATCTCTTGGAACAAAGAAGAATTCCCGATGCATGACAATTTGCCAAGTGCCGACGGCTTTCGATCAACTGGAAATCATTTCAATTCCTCTCTCACGTCTCAACAGCTCAACGATGTTGTTCTTTAAAACATTTAAATGAAATTAAAATAAATCTGAGATTTTTCTATGAAACAACAACAAAGCATAAATCACGTGTGGCTCATTTGAACTTCAAATGTGTAAGACAATCAAATAAACTGCATTTTTATTAATATGACAATGCGCAATATATAAAATATATTCAGAATATCATATTTTTATCTAATTCGAGAAATGCACTAAAGTTTTTATACAATTAACAAAGTTGTTTTCCTAATTTTGTTGTAAGACAATCAAATAAACTGCATTTTTATGCGCAATATATAAAATATATTCAGAAAATCATAATTTTATCTAAATCAAGAAATGCAGTAAAGTTTTTAATTAAAAGAGTAAATTTTCTTAACAAAGTAATTTTTCTGAATTTTTAAATCTTTCAAAGTGTTTAATGTCGATATTGAGGCAGGAACTCGAGTTTCACAGAAGACTTAAAAATTAAGAAAAAGAAGTTTTTCTAAAAAGAACAAAGGGAAGCAAGAGGCACCAAGTTGACCAAAACTATTTTTAGCGCTTCAAAAAGAAAGCAGCCAATTCAATTATGCAGAAAATGCAGAAGCATTTCGCTGTGTTGGGAGCAGCCCCCAGTTGGTAATGTGGAGAAACGAGGTGCTAACAAAACAATTTGCATTCTTAAGTTAATTTTTGCAAAGTGCAGCGAAAAGAACCTTATGGAAAATCAGCGCTGCCATTTCCAAGGGGGCTCATCATAAGCGCCATTTGCTCGCGGGCCACGAAAGTTTCCTTCCACTTGCAACGTGCTTGCATCAGCCGCCGTCGTTTAATTAAACTTTTGCACTTATGCAGCTGCAATCAGACGGCGCACTGCATCCTGCTGCATGTGTCCTGTCCTATGTGTGTGTGGGTGTTCAAATTCGGTTTGATTGGCAAACATTTTTGGAGAACAGCTAACTGTCAAGGAAAAGTTTTGGAGCTCGGGAAAAAATCAAAAATTTCACTTTACTAAACAAAACTAATTAACGTTCAACAGACAAAAGTTGGCTAAATGCGCCACGGGGGCGTGGCACATGAAAAATAATTGAGACAAGTTTATGATTATGTTTTCGCGCTGCTCGACAACTTGTTGTTGGGCCACACGCAGTAAAAAAACTTTGGTTGCGCGTCGAGCGATTTGTAAGTAGAGCTGTAAAAATCACAGACAGAAAACAGTTAATACGCGCAGCACTCGAGCAACTTGTTGGCAAACTTTTTAAGCTGTTAATTAGTTGGCAAAGCGTTTCTAATTCAGCTGCCGAGTTGAGAGAACTCGCATCAAAACAAACTCCGCGCGCGCGCTTTATTGATATAAATTTCCGCGAAATGCTCGACAAAGCTGCCGACAGCAAATTTTCGATTTTTATCGTCGTCGATTCCTCAAACAATTCTCTGACATTTCGACCAGTTCTGTGTGCCTGGCTCAAGCGAATTATTCGAGCCAAGAAAGGGTCTGAATATGCATGCGAAATGAAGCAAAAAATGGCAAAGACCCAGAGCGAAACACCAACAAAAGCGAAATCCCAAAGGATCAGAAGAATACACAAGTCGAGTAAGTGATGCTCTGCAAGGCGAGGAAAACATATTTTGAGCACACTTCAATTTGGCAAAGTCTCGCAAGACATTTCTCGTCAAAACGCTATGATTTTGTAGGGTATTAGCTTGCAAGCATTGCCAACTTTTTTTTTGCTGGCTTGCCCTTTTTGGGGTTTTTTGCCAAGAATTAAATTAAATCAAATCAGTCAACAACTAATGGCAAGATAATGACATTAGCTCAGTTGTGCAGCGGCGCAGAAATGTTTTTACGCGAATTATGAGCTGTGTGCTGAGCGCAGGATCAGCAAGGACACGTCTGTATGTTTGAGTGTTGATTTAGTCGGCCGGAAAAAATGCTCTGGGTATTATGACAGTTGTGCAGAGCCAACTTGATTAGTTCGGTTAGAAGATTGAAAGCAACCGTTTTTTGGGGGCCTTATTTGATTAGTTCTTACAATATAATCCCCCAGCTGCACGCAATAAAAACATTAGCATACTTGACTTATTTTGACATATTAAAATTGATGAAGATTCGCCATTTAAAAGGTTGTTCTCCAAACGCCCAAATTGTAATCGAAAAACCCTCAAATAAAAAGTCGACCAACAAGCATCATTTATAAGCCGCGACAAGCACTTTCCAGGCAAAACATTTAAAACTGCCTTTTGATTGATGATCCAGATGGGCGAGTAGTCAAGAAGTCTGGCCTCGACAAAAAGGAGGAAAGGACACGCACAGTTCGACGGTGACAATGGCAAACCGACAGAGAGAGAGAGAAAGAGAGCGAGGCAGGAAAACGGAAATGGAAAAAATTGGGAAGAAAAATACATTAATTATTGAAATGTCATTAAAAGCAGAACGAAGCAACGGAGCAGATTCGCATGAATATTTAACAGCAATATCAACAACAACAACAGAATTATGACAAGAGCAGTGGAATATGCGATGCGTGACCGCATATACGCCAGGATATTGATAGACCTAAGCCAAGGATGACGCATTACGCAGGCCGGGAGTTGGAGTTCCTCTTGTGAGGTGCGCAAATCACGCAAGTGTGCAGTGAAAGCTCCCCGACGACGATGACGATGATGATGATGATGGAACTCGAACTCGAAGTCGAAGTGGGTTGTTCGCTGATTAAGAGCATATTAGTTGCGGGGTGGAAATGCCCCTGAAGAGCGAAAAATCGGAAGCACTGTGCCATTCATCATCTGTTCGGGCAGCGTTAAATGAGCACACGCAGCCAACTTGAGCATTTAATTACTGTGTGTGCTACGACATCGTATCGCATCACAGATAATAATAATAATAACAGTGCTTAAAGGCATTCTAGGCATTAAAGTCGTTATGTGTCAACTTCTCGACCGGACAAATCGCCGGCGACGCAGTGAATTATGGCGAACTTGCAAATATTTATGCACTCGTTTCACAATAGAGACAAAGCCAGCCACACCCCCGAGGAGCAAATGCAAACAAATAGAGGCAAATAAAAACAAAACCGTTTGCAGGGCACGACTGCAAGATATCCTTTGTAATATGAAAGAGTTTACTAATTATATTTGAAGAGATTATTGAAATTGGTTTATTAGATTTTGCAGTATGTATTCAAAATCGGAAAGTGGAAACAATTGTTTATTAAAATCACAACATTTTTTTCTTTCTTTTTTATACAGTGATGCAGAACTTTTGTGATTTCTAAGAAGTTTATAGAACAAGAAATTGCTGCAAATTTAACTTAATTTATTTATATAAAAACAATAAATTTACTTGTTATCTTTTATCTATCACACTATATTGAATTATTCAGCACTTCACTTGTTACCTCTTTGATAAATTAAAACAGTCAAAAGAAACATTTTTCTTTTCGTGCTGAGTTTGTCTTAAAGGTAACTCACATGAATTGTGCCTTCAATCGCGATTTGGAAGCTTAAATACTATATTTATAAAACTGAAATAACTAACATAATTCTATTGAAATGATTTGAATTGATTACGTTTCTTGTTTATTTTTACAATATTAATCAAGGACCCATACAAAGAAAGTAAAATAGTAACATTACTTTACAGTAAAATATAGATTAGATGATTCACGACTGAATTTGACAAATGAACTAAAAAATTATTGCGCAATATTCAAGAGACAAAAACAGTATTTATTGTAAAGCGAAATGAATTTAAAATGCAAAAATTGTGCACTAAGTTGTGTCTAAATGTGCTCTCTACTATGCAATACTTCCCGCTGTTCAGTCGCACTACAGGGTATACGCAGTCGTCGGTTGTCAATTGCCGCCTGTCGGCCATTACGAGGTGTCGCATAAAAGAGATTCAAATTTGCCAGAAGTGACGTCGAACATGAGCCGCAACTGTCGGTCGGACAACCCGCAGTGCAGTCGCAGGATTTGCAAATTTTCGCACCGCCGGCTAAAACTATAAAGCAAACAAACTTCCGGAGGAGTCGGCGCGAGAGACAGCAGCGCAGCCTTAAATGACATTGGGATTGCTGCTGCCTATTGCTGCTGATGAGCTGTTGATTTTTGATGTGTTTGACATACGCTCGGTCGCATTGATTGCACCATAAATAATGAATTTATGCTGACAGCAAGTCATCATCGGCGCAAGGACACTCGCCCGAAAACGGTGGTGCGAACGTCGCAGGACCTCGTCGCACTGTGTGCATCCTTTTTGCGCCGTTGTGTGCCAACTAATAAAATATGTTTTTATTGCAACCAACACAACACACACACACATGCATACGCTACACACACATGCAACGTGTATAAAAATTAATGAGCCACGGAGGCGCGCGCGTCCCTTGCTGCCTGACAATGCCAATGGCAATGACAATGATCCCTGCCGAATGCGAAATGCGAATAAAGGACGTTTGCAAATTTCTGTCTCGAATACAATCGTAATGCGAAAAGGTGCATTAAACTTAATGTTGATAATATGCATAAATATGTCAGCTAATAAAACGTTGCATTTGAATTGCCATTCAGGTAATGTGCACAGCTTTTGTGGTTTGACTTTGTGGCTCCTCTCCAGGGTTCCTTGGGAGACATTCTTCACAAATGTTGACGCTAAGCAAGCGTTGAGAATTGCGGTTTATGTAGGTGCTAATTGCATGCCATTGTTGCAACAGACTCTTCCAAGATGCTGCCACTCGTAGTCAAAGTCGAAGTCGAAGTCTTTTCACTTTGATTAGAAATTGTTGTCGTCTTGTTTATGATGTGGGCCTAATAAAAGTTTTCAAATTTTCACAGCAGCTACTCATGCATTACGATAGCGTAAGTTTCCACTGAGTCGCAACGTTTAAAGTTATGTTTTCATAAATATGCTTGCAACAAAGTTCAAGTCCAGCTGTTAAAACATTCCTCAACTATTCCCCCTGCGAAATGCGTGCTTTTACGATATGAAAGCAGAGATTTTATCTTATAGATTTATATCCACAATTCGACGTATTTTTTTATTGAAATAGGAAACTTTGTGCATATTGCATGCATCAAATGGCACAACAACAACAACACACACACATACAACAAGCAGCAGCAACTTCTTCACTTGCAACATAACATTTTTTTGCTGTTGGCCATTTTTATGACAAAGAACGAAATGAGATGAAATTATTGACGGGAAAAAACGGAAATCGCTGGCAATAGTCGAAGGAAATAAAAACGAAATTACTTTTGATAAAGCAACAGTAACAACAACAACAACTGCAGACTAGAAGGACTACGACTAAAACTACACATACTCGTAAAACGGAGGAAAGTAAGGGAACACACAGCAGGAAGTTAAGTACAAGAGGGCGTTGATTTGTCACAAGTAGAATTATGAGAGTCCAAGATGTGCCCAGGATGAAACAGCTGCCAAGAGAGACAACAACGCCAGCCGAACTATAGCAGCAAACAAGGGTAACAAGGAGCAAACACTTCAATTACCGGAAAACGTGTCTGATAATACCTCGCAAGAATTTCCCGCACCCTCCGCGAGCGCATCAACAAAAAAAAAAGGCGAATAGAAAAGCGGCAAAAGTAAATAAAAAGTAATTTTATTATTTTGATTTTTACGGCCCGCATTTTTTCTAGTTTTTTAACTGCTTTATTTTTGCTCAATATGCGCATACCCTGCAGGAAGAGAGAAGAGAGGGCATATTATATATTATGTGTGAAACATGAAATTTGAATGGTAACTTAATTTTTGCAATTTGCAATTGCATTTCAATAAGTCCAATGCTTTGACTGATACTATTTTAGGCTCAGATATATTTGTAATGGAAACTTAATTTTTTCATATTGCATTTTCTCCTCATTAAATCAAAGAAGATATGGCGGTTACTTATTAGAACTGCTTGAAATGTATGTATGATACTCCTATTGTATTAAATATTTAATAAATTTTGTACATGAAAGACTTGAAATATTAATAGAATCTTATTTCTCTCAATTTCAAATTGGATTTCACTATATGCATTTACGTGCCCTATTTTTGCGTAGTATTGAAATTTATTTCTGAAACTAATTTTGTTGTACACTATTTTGTACATGAAAGCTTTCAAATTTTAATCTCAACTGATTTTGCTCAATTTCCAATTGTAGTTCTATAAATCTAACAGTATCTGGTAACTACTTGTTTCTATTCTTGAAGCTGCTTTATTTTTGCTTAGTATTTAAAAGATTTTCAGCAATTATATGTATTATAAGTTCTGAAACTTTGAATTTGAATGGTAGCTAATTTTAATCTATTTTAAATTGCATTTTAGTAAATCAAAGAGTGTCTATGAATCACTTTTGTGAGTTTTTAAGCTGCTTTATTGCTGCTTATTATTGAAATAACTTTCTGATGTATATTTTGTAGTAAATACCTGAATAAACTTGAAGCAGGAACATATTTTTCCGAACTACCAATTGGAGTTTGGTAAATCAATGGGTATCTGGAGGTCACTTACAGCCAGTCTTTCCATAATATTTATTCTTATTAACGATCGCATTCGGCATTTTTTTATGGTTTATGGTTCGGGCGCATTAATATTAATAACCAGTTCAAACATTGTTGTTGGCGCCGAGCGGAAATCGCAACGGTAAAGTGTTGACGGCAGGATCTACATAGAGGTCCTGTCGCACACAGCGGGCGCTAGCTCGCTAGCTGTGGCTAGGTGTGTTTACGAATAGTTTTAATGGGTTATTACCAGCGCGGCGAGAGCAGGAGTCGGGACTTTCCCTACGCCTTGCCCTCGTTGGCGCAAGAAAATGTCATAAATGTCGTTGGGTCGTAAAAGGCGAAATGCAATTTCTTCGTCCCTGCCGGACGCGCCCCGCTTGAGGAGTCGCACTTAAATTTATATTTTTTATGCGCGCTCTCTACCGAACCCAGAGCTAAGGCGGACAAAAAAGTGTCCTTGTTGTGACTGCTCGTCGAGGGCTGCGTGTGAAATTATGATAAATGTGCATAAAATCGCATCGCTTGTGTCTCTGTTTCCTGCACTTCTGCTGCTCTTGCAGTTGCAGTTGCATTTCGTCATTGTTTTGCGGTCGTAAAAAATGGAAGGAAAACTGCCAGGCGGCACGCACGGCAAGGACAATGAGACAGCTACCGAATGGCCCTTTTCATTGCATTTTCTTTTAATTAAATTAGCTTTTTTATGCGCTGCTCTGCTTTTTGTTTTGCGCTCATCAAACCGCAAAAAGAATGCAGTATCAACGTGGACAAATGAAAATGGCGAAACAGTGGCGAATTTTTGCGGGAAATTGTGGACATGCTACTTAGGAGTGTCCTGCAATTTATCAGCACCAAAGGCAAGCCGAGAAACGCAATAAATTAGGTAATTTAGATTTATTAGAAGTGTAAAAACGGCAACGGAAATCTGACTTACAGAATGGCAAAAAGTCCTAAAAAAAGTAGTTTAAAACCATAATAATAGATAGAATAGAATAGCAGGCCAATATGATGACTGAGATAACAAATAATAGATTGTATGATTTTAAGTAATAAACAAGGAAACTTGTTTGGCATTTTCATTGAATGGAAAATAGCTGCACTTTTAAGTAAATTCATTTTTCTCACTCTGAAGAATTTATCGAATCTCTTGTAATATTTTACTTGACTTGCACTTCATTCTATAGTGAATTTATGTGTTATTTACTTGCCATCTTAATGTTAAAGTTAACTTAGCTGAATTGCACTTTTAATCGTCGCCCCATAAACTAAGCACAAGTGCCAAAAAAGGAAATTTATCATTTTCATTGAAGAACAAATTGCCGCACATTCAAATTGATTTATTTTTGTAAATTCATCAGGTCTTCACTTTTTGTCTCTTATATTGATAAATTTTACTAATTTTACGAACTATAGTGAAATTAGCTGGTCTCTATTCGTTACTTTTGAATATTATAAACCAATCGAAACATTCTTCTTTTTGTGCTGAGCATATCTTAAAGGGAAATCAGCTGAATTGCGCTTTCAATCGCCGCCACATAAATTAGTTACAATATTCTGCATTTTCTTTTTTGAATAATTATCTGCATATTCAAGTTGATTCATTGATATTAATACACTAAATTCACCCACCCACCACTTGTCACCTTTTGGATGCAAATCAACTTGACTTATCTTGCACACTATATAGTGAATTTGTTTGGTCTCCAATTTTTACCATTTGAATATAATAAGCCTATCGAAATATTCTGCTTTTCGTGATGGGCTTGTCTTAAAGGTAAGTCGTTTGAATTGCGCCTTCAATCGCCGGCACATAAACTAATTACGAGTCCTAGGACTCCAGATAAACACTTGAGCCAGTGGATCGCCTGCTCACAAGTATTTTCCATTTCCGGCCAAAAGGTGAGCTGGCCAAGACGCAGTAGAGAGGCCGGCGAATCAAATTCCTGGCCGAGACTGACTGACTGACCAGGCCTTTTGCGGAAATTGCAAAATTTGTGCACCGTAATAAGATGAAATTAAGTTTGCACACAAAGCAAATAACAGGACCACACCGAACAAACATCAGCGCTGAGTGGGAGAGCAGGACGAAGATATGTGGCATCTGTAAGGCGGCGGCTCAGCCACGCAGCAAATGAACCACTAATTGCGTGCCGAAATGCAATTTAGTGAACTTTGCCCCAAACCCAGAATAAACACACAAATACACAAGCAAACAAGCAACGTGTGTCTGTGTATTTGTGTGGCTGACCAAAGCCCGATGCTGGCAACAATTAAATGGAAAATTGAAGCAAAAGTCTTGAGATGCGCAAACAGACGTGGCTGCCACAATTTACATTGATAATGCCCCACCGAGAACTGTGTGTGTGTCCCGTTTAATTATGCAACGTTGAAGGCTTTAATCCGTTGGCGATTTTTACGCCTAGATCTGCTGCTCGAGTGCTGACATTGATAAATTACTTGGCATTTGTTTTTAGCGTGATTTATCGCGCCTGGACTGTGACACATTGACACGTGTCCTTGCTTTTTGTCTGATTTTTAATTAAATGCAAACAGAAATGACCGTTTGATAAGCCAGTGGCAACAGCAGCCCCGCATCTGTCCCTGGCAAGGGTCAACTCGAGTGGTTGACTACTCACTCGGCTGAGCCATTTTCCAGACTTTTTAACTCATATTTAAAACGCACTCGCCGACGAACGACGCAACCAACTGCCATAGCATTAATTTTTATAGACTTGACTGCATTCATGAAAATTCATTGCCTTTGTGCCCCGCTCTGACCTGCCGCTTTCGGCCCCTCCGTCCCCTCGTGATGCACTCAGCTGCAATCGAATCCCCAACAATCCCCATTGTGGTCCTTCATAGGCCGTTGCACTCTCTCGTGCGGCACAACAATTTCCAACTTAATGATGTTTCCAAATGCATTGGCAAATATGTTTTCACATATTTCGCACACAGCTCCAACCGAAAAATCAAGAATAAAACGCCACACGCCGCACAACGACTACGCTTTGCTCTCTCTTTCTTGCGCTGGGCATAAAATTATCATAATCATGCAAGTGAGGTCTGCATGTAAGATGCGGAATAATAAACTTAAGGAAGTGCCCAAGAAGTTCGTGTAACAGCTGCAACAATTCCCAAACTGCATTCAATACTTCATATCTTTTAAATAGACTGCTTTAAAAAAAGGCGATCCTTTAAGTGATAATTGGAAATTGAAAAATTGGAAGACGCTAGCAAAACTTTTCATGCTATTGTATTTGTTTACAATTCAAAAATATTAAAAGCATTCAAAAAATATTTGTACAACTATAAATGCTTAAATACTTTTCAGAGCAATAAAATCATTTTTAAATTTATTTTATTTATTTGTAGTTTCAAAATGGCAAAGAGATGTAATAGGAATAACGCGGAAGCGGTTTCTGAAAGTACTCATTCATTTTTGCTGCAACTCACATAACATTAATTTGGATATTAATATTGAATTTATTTGTAGTTTCGAAATAGTAAAAATATTTAAAAAATAAAAATGTATATAACCCCTAAACACTTCTGAAAGTTAGAAGTCGTTTTTCATATTTATATTGTATCATGTTTTAATTATTTATAGTTTCTTAAAAGTAAAAACACTTTGGAAATATAAATCAAATAATGCTTATGCATATTTGATCGTGTTTTATATTCCTAATTCCATTCGAAATTTGAAATAATTAATTTAAGTCAACCTTAATAGTAAAAACACTTTGAAAAATATATGTTGAGCAAACAATGCTTAAACACATTTTGAAGTCCTAAGTCATGCTTCATAATCTTAATTCCTTTCGAAATTTGAAATCATTTACTAAGCGAACCAATTACTTGACAAAGTCAATGTGCTAACTTGGGTAGGGTATGGAAATTGACTGGCTGTTGCGGGCACCCTTCAGAGCTGCTTTTCGGTTCAACCATTTGCAATATGTTTATGTGTAATTTTCAAATAAAGGTTTAAATGTTTTTGGCAAACAATTGCAGCGCAACCGTTAGCTCACCCACTCACCCAACCACCCAATCGCACCCACCCGCAACGGGTTGGTTCCGGGCGGGTTCCGCATGCAGTTGCAGTGCATTCACATATTTTGTTTATGGCTTTTTGCCATATTTGCAAATGTGTTACATTGCGGTTATTTGTGCGTTCGATTTCGGTCATTGATATTGGCGGTTCAGTTAGGTTCGTTTCGATTCTGGTTGCGTTTTGTTTCCAACTTTCTCGGGCTGGGGCACGAGGTGCACTAGGTGTGCATGTAATCAACATGGTTGCGGTTGGGGCCATTGCTTTTTGTTTGATTATTTTGATAGGGCGAGTGGAGCCAGTTGCAAAAAGGAATTTGTCAGTTGACCATTAACGATGATTAAATTCCAATTTAATTATTATGCTCGCAATGCCAAAGAATTATTGTTATTACCATATGCCCTACATTTATGCGTTCTCCAGGCAACACATGACAGCTGCCGCTCCCCCCCAGGGAGAGAGTGAGAGAAGTTCAGCTAAATTACGTGCCAATCAAGCACTTGGAAAATGACAATGGGCAGGACGAGGCGTCTGATAAGACAAAAGCCTGGCGACACGTCAGCCGGCAAGCCGAGGGACAAACTTATTTGTTTAGCTGCGACAGACACCGAGACCGATTCAATAGACAGCGACAGGCGTAAGACAATCCTTACACACACACACACACACACACAGTCGAATTGTGTGGCTGGCTGACTGTTTGCTAATTAGCACATATATTCCTGGCAGGCAAGAAAAACAAGGCGGGCGACAGTGTCAACAATTCACGTGCCAGCAAGGACTTCGTCGCCGACTCTGTTCGCTGTCTTGTCTCCGTCTCCGTCTCGGTCTCGGTCTCGGTCTCGGCGGATTAAATTGTTCAATTTTAAATATGCTCTGTCACTTCATTTGTAAGCCAAGAAAAGTTTTGCCCAACTCAAAGCGAGACACAGAGTGCGTGGTGGAGGGAGTAGAGAAAAATCATTAACACGCCGCAAGCCAAGCCAAACGAAAGGATAACAGATTTTTCTGCTAATTTGAGACGTAGTCCTTTGTGCGTGACGACGACTAGACAAGCATCTGCAGTCGGGGAAGGAAGTGCTGCACCGGAGACACTATCGCCGACTCAAGATCAACTTCTTGCCGCCGTCTTGCTTGAGTGACGAAGCACAGAGATAAGCTTTTAGCCAGGATGCCGGCGCGCTGTCGTCTGCCAGCTCTCGACTCAGAAAGTTTCCCAATAAATTGCGTTTCTCGGTTGCACGTTGACAGTTTTGCTTAACGCTTCATAATCAGAAAACAAATAAGTTGCCATCTAATTGTGTGTTCTACTCGTACAATTAAATGTCGCACAGCTGGCAGTTCCGTTCTTCGACTGCCGCATAACTTTTAAATATCGAGCCTCAATGCGCCCGACTCAATTCAGGACGCGGCGTCGCTGGTGTCCTGTGCCTTTAACGCTTCGCCGATTGCTCACAAGACGAAAATTAATTGTTGAGTAATTGAAATTTTATTTATATTAGTGTCCTTTTGCGCGGATTTCCTTTCACGCTCCCTGCCACAAAACACTGCAGGCGCCGCTTCTACTTCCCCCCCCCCTCCACGCCGGCAGCTGCTTTGCGCTGGTGGACTCAAGTGTGTAATTCTCGAGTTTGGTTTTGTAATCCACAGCGTTCGGTTTAAGCTTCAGTGCATCAAATGCCACGGGGCTGATTTTTTATTCAAATTTGTTTTAGGCTTTCACTCGCCCCCTCAAAGCGGACATCGAAGGCAGAAAATCAATTATTCGCCTTGTTGATTAATCCACTTGGGAAAGTTCAACTTAAAACGCAGCGAGTTTTCTTGCTTAAGATGCTTTTAAAAAAGTTGTAAATTTTATATAAATAACAAGTCGTAGTCAATAAAAAAATACATCAGAATATCGGAGTACAAATATCGTGTTTAATTGTAAAATAAAAGAATGAAATTTGTGTTTGATTTGTGTGAAAAAGTTATAGTAAATCAAAGAAAAATGTTAAGCATATAGTTGGCGATTTGAGAACACACGTTTCAATATTTTTTCATGGCGAAATAAACATATATAATAACAGAGCGAACTATTTGTGAATTTACTTTTAAATACTTTACTTCTATGTTTTTCATGGAATAGTCTACAAAATAAACATGTATGATCAACTGTTATCTAATAATATAAATTATTAATTGTGTATTCACATTTGAATATTTTTTCATTTTAATATATTTTCACTTGACTATTTTTTGATGGGAGAGTTGGTGAATAAAATAATTTTAATCAACAGTAAGCTGATATTATTGAGAATTATTTCTGAATTTTACATTTAAATATTTTTGCATGAAAGAGTCGACGAAATGAACAACAAATGGTTTATCATTTGTTACCTAATAAATTAAAGAATTATTTGCAAATTCATTTCCAACTTGCATGCTATACTTTTTCTTTGCATAATCCATGTGTATTTGCAACATTACTCGACTAGATTTGCGCAACCTTATCAGGTTTCGTCTACCGTTCGATGCGTGGAAATGGCCCCATTGCAGTTCTCTGTTAATGCTTTTTAATTTAATTTTGCATGCTCAACCGCACAGTACGCATAAAAAGCCAGTCCAGCAATGTCGAAGCACACTCAAAAGCGATGCGAATGGGGCGAATTGCAATTGGGGTTGGGGTTGAGTTTGGGGCTGCAGGCAAAGTGGCACTAGAGTCAATAAGAATGCAGTGTCTGAATGTCTGGCAGCCACATAACAGCACATGGACACGGTCTCCGAGCAGCCATCAGCAGCACGGAGCGACAACATAATTGCCGGTCATTTGCAGGAAAATGAACAACTGGACGGAAGATGCGATGGCAAGTACACAGCTCATTCGTTTGTCATATGCAAATCAAATGAAATCTGGCTGGAATGGGAGCTGGCAACATTGTTGCCGCAACATGGTTGAGCAGCAGCTCCTGGTTTTACTGCTAAACACAGTTTTTTATGCGCCAGCCAGCAACAATATCAAGTTTAAAGCGAAGAGCAAAAGCGCAGCCAACTGAGCGCAACATTTTGATGGCCGGGATAAACTAACGGCCACTGACCAGCGAGCGGCCACTTGAAGGGACTCGAGAGCAGTTGGCTTTTATTGGCTGACCACGGCCACCACGTCCACCATGGCCACAGACAATTGCGGTCAGAGATGCAGTGGCAGCGGAAAGGTCAAGCTAAGTGCTGTTAGTTATGCGAGCGTGTTACATGTCGTATGCGTAATGTTCCAAGCAATCTCCAGTCTGGCCATTTAATTTGAAAAGTTGTTATCAAAACAAACGCCACAATGGCACGAGAGCACGTTCACCCGCCAGCTCCGTTTAATCTCTGTGTGTGTGTGTGTGGCTATAAAAACTGCCGCCCTGGCAAAATCTCATTAGAATAATGCAGGCGAGACAACAACACGGGAGTGAAACAATTGTTGATTAAATCCATTCGAGAGTCGTTTGCACATGAAATTGTCTCGTTTTATTGTGAAACCGCATCGAAAAGTCATTTTGGGAACGAACGAGCATAATGAAGTTGCCGAAAACAAAGTCTTAAGTCGACACTAAAACAATGCGCCGTTCTTCCCCTGACAATGACAACGACTTGTAGGTGTGTTTGGATTGCCAAACTCCACAGAGGATTCGAAAATGCACTTAGCTGACAGCAGGCAGGACTCGAGTCTATTGTGCTCTCCTTGTGGGTGCTGCCTTGTTGTGATAATTCAATTGAAGTGGCTGGAGTATATGCTGCTCAGTTCAATGCGGATTTGCAAATCCTGCGCCCAGAAGTTTCGTCACTCACTTGCCCAGTGATTGCATTAGGCCAGGCGCTGTTGCACATGTGCGACTCGAGAGTTTCGGGCCAAAAGTTTTCGTTGTCTTACAGCTTGCACTAAATTTTAATTGACTTTCGCCAACAGACCGCAGCGAAAAGTTTCGGTTGTGGGCGAGGAAACGGCTCGTTTGACTTTTATTGAATTAAAATGAGTATCTGCTGCTTTTGCAGACTAATTGCCGCTGTGAGTGGAGTACGTGATTGCGCCGGAAGCGAGAAAAACGCACTCGACACATTATGTTTTTCTGGCTCAGCTTACGACACACATCCTGTCGCAGGACTCGAAGACTCGAAACTTTGCACGTTAGTTTTTCCGCACAGTTTTCTTTACGTTCGCCTTTTTTACATGTGCGCATTTTTGATGAACTTCCAATATGTGGGAGTCCTGGCTGTGTCCTGGCGGCGTCGTGGCGGCGTCGTGGCTGCTTCCTTGTCAGCGCATCCATTTGCATATCGTTTACGCTTTAATGTGATTATGGCGTGTGCATATTCAATGCCTTAACCTTATCCTCTATCGCTTCTTTCGACTTTTTGAGAGCACATTTATTTTCTTTTGGCTGGCTTTTCTTTTGCGCTCGAAAGTAGTTGGCGGTTGGCTTGCGGCCACAGCAACATTAGCAATAATGAATATTTAAATGGCAGTTAATGGCTTTTACTCTGGCATTTACTCACGGCTGCTTTAAGCAGCAATTGACCCGCATTCAAGTCGGGAGTCGGGAGACACACCTCGAGCTCCCTTTTTTATTGCAAACAATTTATAATAAAATGTATTTACGACAAGCGCCGAGTGTCCTGTTTAATGCACCTTTTATTGATCAAAAAACAGCAGTTCAATAGCACTTTCCCCTCCCCATCCCCCGACGAGCTGACCAATGTCCAGGGTGCTCTCCGCTTTTTGCTGCTCGCAGTTTTACTGCCAACTATTGACTGGCGACAGGACTATATGTCAGCAACATAATTCACAATTCGCTAGTTTTACGAGTCGCTTCCGTTCATTTGGACAGCGCGCCGTAAAAAGGCATTCGCATAAAAGCCACCAAGCACATGAGAATTGTATGGAGAATTGAGGCGAACGCTGGCGTCGACGCGCCCGCATCATCAAGTGACCATTGTCCAGTGTCAGTTCTTTTTTACGGCATCAAGGGTCATCCTTTTGTGCTTAATGGCCGGGGCAGTAGTCACTCGCCTGCACGGGGAGGCAGAGCAGGCGAGTTGTAGCAAATCCCTCTCTCGCTGCTGTTACGTCACTCTGTGTTTTTTTTGTTTGTTCGTCGACTATTCCAATTGCTTGTCGGCTCTGCGCGCCGTGCAAACATAAGTTATTTATGATCCATCATTGTGCAATATTTGGTAAATCTTACAGACTCTTTTTTTACGGCTCCAGCCAAAGCTGGGGGCATAACATATGTGTGCCTCAGCGTGACACTTGGAGATTTATTTCGCTTATCGCTGTCGAGCCGCACAAATAAAGTTGCCAGGCCTGCTTGGATCTGCGCTGGCCCCAAAAGTATTTAAGTGAATGTCACTCACTACAATTAAATTGACTACGATGTGCGCCAAATTAAAGCCAACAGTTTCAGCTTCCACCCCTTTGTGTTCGCTATATATATTAGCTGCGATTCCATATATCATTTCACGTGCCACCGGTCATGTAATTTCAGTAATGTGCGCGCATAAAACCTACACAACTGTCTGTCAATTTTGGGCAGCCGAATTAATGTTTGCCAAGAAACAACATAAAAGTGCAACGCAAAAATGGCATAAAAAGTCAACCAAAAAAGAGGCAATAAATCGCTTGCAACCCCGTTCGATTAACAACTTCATTTCGAGTGTGTCATTAATGTGCACATTACGCCAAAATAATGCAGAAATCATATAATTTTGATATGAATCCAAGGCGAGCAAAGGGTTGACCATTGTTGCCCAAAAAAAGCGAAGGGTCAAAGGAATGACCACTAAACGGGCCGGCGTTAAAAGTGGCCACAAGGCGAAGGGTTAGCAGAGGCGGGAGTTTGGCCTATGAATGCGAGCATGTGGTGAGCACTGAACACTTGAGTCTGCAGGATGCGCACGACAGGACAATGGATGTGCGAGAGGGTGTCGTGGCCACACAAAGTTGTCTGAGAAGGCAAGGATTAGACATTGATATTGAATTACAGCGCGATTAATGCAAAATTTATAATATTAGTATAAATTGAATAGCACTAACGGAACTTTGTTAGAAAACATTAAATACATTTACAGCAAGATTAAGAGCATAAATTGCAGTCATTAATGCAATGTTTGCAGTACTAAATTAATTTAAATTGAAGAACTGCGAAACTTGTCTTCGATAACAGACAGAACATTTATTTAGATTAATAGCATAAATTGCAATTGGGAATGCAATTTTTATAGTATATAAATAATATAATTGAATAGCACTGAAGAACCGAGAAAATTGTCTAAGAGAGCAGGTAAGAATTTATATGTATTTACAGCGAGATTAATTACATAATTTGCAGTAAGTTTATAGTATAAAAATTATATGAATTGAATACTCCAATCATTAATTGCATAAATTGCAAAAAGTAATGCAATGTTTATAGTGTATAAATAATATACATTGAATATTACTAACAAATAGCGAAACTTGTTTTAAAGAAAAGTCAATGACTTATATTTAGAGATTATATTAGAGATTGATTGCATAAATTGCAGTAAGTTTATGGTATATATTTGCAGAGTTTAAAGCATATAATTATATAAATTGAATAGTGCTGACAATCCGAGAAGCTTCTCTTAGAGAACAGGCAAAGGATGTAATGCAAAATGCCAATAAACTACGAAACTTGTCTTAGAGAAGAGACAAAAGACTCGTCGGCATTTACATTGAATTACAGAGAGATTAATTGCATAAATAATAGTAAGTAATGCAATGTTTATAGTATATAAATATTGAAAATTAGATAGTGCTAAGAAAACACGAAACTTGTCTTGGAGAACAGGCAAAGGACTCGGCATTTAAATTGAATTACAACGTAATTAATTGCAGTAAGTTAATAGTATATATTTGCAGTGTTTATAGTATATAAATACGAGTAATATAAATTAAATGTTGTGCTAACGAACCGCGAAACTGTCAAAATATTTGCCACACATGAGGCAGGAATTCGCGGCGTGGAACGTGTCCGCGACACACGGCCAGGACATATGCAAAAAATAGAGTAAAGGAAAGGAAAGCAGGCGAGACAAGTTGCATGGCGGAGCGGAAGGATACGCGGATACGAGTAGCATAAAAAAGAGAGCGCAGCGGCGGAAGCGTGCCGCAATCGTATGCAAAGTATGACGACGCACACATGCTCTTAACCCCTTGTTGCCTGCCGCTTGCACTTCCTTGGCTGATATGTGAGTGCGTGGTGACATGATTTTGATTTAGTGGCACTTTTAAGCCAACGCCAAAGGACTCGCACTCGTCCTGCCTATAAATTCAATTTACGTATTTATTGATGCAGAAATGCGTCACACACACACACACGCACCGTTCTCTGCGAGGCATATGGAAACACGAACGAGGACGACGACAACTTAATGCACTACCAATTATAACTCAATTTTCATAAATAAGACGCACGGCAAATGGCAGCGCTGCCATTTATTATGAAAAAACACGCACCAGACGCGCGGTGTGAGGGCAGCTGGAGGGGGAGAAAGGGGTTTCGGGTTCGCTACGCCTTGACAACTTTATGCTTTGATTTTGCCAACAGCACAAAACAAAAAAAAAAGAGGCGAAAAAAAGAAATGGCAACAAAATTTATGAAATATGAAACAACCGCATGTGTGTAAACATTCGGTTGAGTGAAAGCAGCGAAAGGGAAACAAGCGTTGACCCCGCCACCTCGCCACCCCGCCAACCCGTCACCTTATCAACCCCTCAACCCCTGCATTCCAGCCCCTTTCGGCTGGTTGGGCTTGTACCCTTTTTTTGCTGTTAAAACATTGATTTTTATCACCAAAAATCAATTGCATTATTGTGTTTGGCTTCTGGGACGGGCGACCATATATACCATAAATATGCGATATTTAGCAGCCGTGGATAAATCAATTTTGGCAAGCCAAATGAATTACCAACTATAAATAAAGTCAGAGTCCTAAATACAATCCACATAAATTGGAAATACAATGAAATGTAGTTTTGATAGCATTAACGAAATATTCAATGTAATTGGGGAAACTCGAAATATTCAGAATACAGAATAAATGAAATTCTGAAGCTGGAAACATAATGTACAAGTAACACTTAAACTTACAATTGATTTGCAGGTATGAATACATATACAATTACAATACTATATCATTTTCGAAGTACAGATTATTGAAGTGAAAATTTAAAGTATGATATCTTACAATTAAAACATAACATTGCAATACCATTGTACATACTAATATGAGAAATAATGAATTTAATTATATAAAAATGAAATATTTCAGCAAACAGGATAGACGAAGTATAATTTTGTAGCTCGAAACCTGATAATTCAAACTAAAACTTGCTTTAGATTCAAAAATGAGAAATATTAAATATTATAATAAAAATTTTAGGTATTTAAAATACAGAATATTGGAAGGTAAACTATGCAGCTCTAAAGCTCACAATTGTTACGAAATTTTACCATAGTTTTTCACATATTAATTCACAAATAATTGTATTTAATTATATAAACTTGAAATTCTGCAAATATTCAATTTAATAATATGTACTTACAAAATTCGGAAAATATTCCAAAGTAAATGTATACGGTCTGAAATAATTAGTTTAATTATATAGACTTGAAATATTGAGAGTTTAGAATATTAAAACAAACATTGTGCAGTTCTAAAAAATAATAACGAAAGAAAATTCTGAGTTCTATAATTCTAAAAATCAACAAAAATCAAATCGAACCTTAAGTTGAAATTTATAATATTTCCCGAGTATTGAAAGTCAAATTCTATAGTTTGTTATCTGAAAATTAAAATATGAAAAATGAATATTATTAAGTATTGACATATTCAGAATACAAAATATTAATAGTAAGATTGGAAACCATACCACAATTTCGCAGTTATTCTAAAAGCTGCTGCAGACTGGAAATATTTAACATATTCATTTATCTTGTCTGCTCCCGGGGGATGAATTCCGGCTAGAAGTTCAATAATGCCTGATTAGAGCTCATATTGTTGCCGCAAGTTGGGCAGGCAGCAGCAGTAGCAGCAACTTTTAGTTGTCAGCGCTGTAAAATGCAACAATAAATCATAGGACAAGTTGAAAGTGGCGTGACAGCCAAGCGCTGTGGCAGGATGCGCCTGCTGCTCTTCCTCTGCCTCCCTCTGCCACTCACCTCCGACGAGTCCACACATGAATCACTTTATGGCGCAGCGAGTGCAACAAACTGTGATTAATAGCAACGGCCCCCCCGAACTAGAGCCAGATTTCGAGCTAAACCCAAGGACAGATCCCAAAAAGCTCGGCTAGAGCTGACAAATTTTCATGAATTTTTTATTAAACATTGAAATCAATTCCGTTTTGTTGTCGCTTCTTTAGGGCGGCTCTTCTTGTTGTTGTTGTTGATGTTGCATGTGTGGTAAAAATTTAAAATTTCGCTTCATGCGCTTTTTTTGTTGGCTTTTAGAGCTGCTGCAGCACGTTTGACTTAACTTGTTGATTTATGGCTTCGTAGCTGTCAACGAACAAACGAACGCCGAGCGAACCAACTGCCGTGTGCTGGCGAGACGAGGGATTGGGGGGTGGGGAGCAGAGTCCGCCCTTTTGGAGCAGAGGACTCGCCTTGTATCATTGTGTAAAACGCTTGTTAACATTGCCCCACCAGCGAAACTCATTTGTTGTGTTGCTCGGGCGCCGAGCATGTGACAGTTCGCCATGCTGTGATTCTGCAGCAGAGGAATTTAAATTAGTTGAAAATGGTGGAAATGCGTTGCGGGAAATGCCTTTTTGGCATAGTTTTCGCCACAAGCTCATAAATCACTTGACACTTGGCCTGTGTCCGACATGCACTTTAACAACTCCCTTGCAGGGTATGCGCAGTCCACTTTACCGAAACGACAACGTATACCCTTTCTTTACTTCAACACGGCAGCAGCTGCGTCATTGTCAAAGGGTTGGCTTGGATGTCGGGCACCCTTGGCGAGTTTTCAATATTTACAATTACTTGGAATTTGAAGTCGCGGCGTCACATCAAACTGACAATTATTTGTCAAGTCGCATAATCAAATTGAGCAGCACAGTTGTACCTAATCCTGTGGCTTTCGCCCATGTAAAGGATGCGTTGTAAAAAAGGATTGCACTCGTCAAAGTGATGAGACGCAGCCCAACTGCTCACGGGGGATGTGTTGTCCTGCTGCCTTGCTGTCCGCCCGCCCTCCTGACTGCCTGACTGCCTGACTGCCTGCCTGCCTGATGACTGCAGGCGTGCGTCAGCCATAAATGTTTATGATTATGGCCACGCCAGCGGAAGATTTACTTAGCACATGTGCTGCATTTTGCATATGATACCAGCTAGCGATGGGCAACAGATTCAACCAAAAGCTCCAGGGAATAAGAAGGGTAAATCGCAAACGCGCGTTAGTCATGAAACTAAGTGAACTTCTGATGCAGACAAATAAATTGAATTGATCTCTTCACATAGTAGGTAAGGCACATATATATATAAGGCGCATATATCACTGGCTAATACAAATATTTATATATATTTGATATCCTCGCAAATATTTCAAATTTTTAAGTCGTTCGTTTAATTGTTTTGCTCAAATCCTATTTTGGGTTTTTTAAATCAGCAACTTTTTCAAGTCTTTTTAAAATATTCCATCTATTTTAACTTAACTATTTAATTTACTTAATTGTAGTAATTATTATATTTAATTCATTTTTGTTTTTGATATTTGCTGTCTCCTTGATTCATTTAAATTTGTTTAAGGTATTTTTCTTTAACTTCCCTAACTAAATAATAAATAATCCAACCAACAAAGTACATTTTGTCATTGCTGAATATGTGAAGAAGTGAAATCTTTGATAGCGTCTTTAACACTAGCTCGTGTCGTGTCACGCGCCCATCGCTAATGACGCAACCCCCAAACTCCAATTGCTTTCAGAACTGCCAAACGCATAAAAACTTATGTTTATTCGACTTGGCTTTTTCCCGCCAAGCGCAGAGCCTTCGACTGCGCCTGGCGTTAATTGTGAATTTCGCAAGCGCGCGAATCGCGCCTCACACAAACCTAGACACGCACATATATACATACATATATACGCATATATCCACATATGAATGCTGCAAGTGACGCGAGTTACAATTTTGAAAATTTTCTACTTTATTTTAATCTTTTGTATGCGTGTATGATAAAATTTAACGATATTTGCCAGGGTTGTTGCGCCCATATGCCAGCTTTGGAATTATTTTTAATTGATGGGAGCCACAAGTGCCGCAAGGTACAGTCGCGCTCTCAACCAACCCGGCAACAGACTGTCCCCTGAATGTGGAAAAAGCTTTCAAATCAAAGCAATTTACGCTTTGATTTGTGCGTATCGCATTTGAAAGTCGCGAACCGCGAAAAAAAAAATGCCAGCGGCTCAAATTTGGCGCGTGAGATTTATGTAGTTGAAAGATTTATTCGCGAGAATTTATTGTAAGCCTCCCATTTCGAGCGTTTTGCTATATATACATGCCGCACCCCACCCCGCTCAATGGCTGACCTCTCAGGGCTTAGGACTTCATAGACTTGTTTACCGTTAAGTGCTTTAAAAGCGCATAAATCACGCGGTTTTTCCGCGGTCGGCGAATTGGCAAACACGTTGACAAGCTCTCGCCAAAACACTGCCCGAAAACCCCAAAGGATCTGCCGTCTGATTTTTTTCCTTTCTCTCTCGCTGTCTCCCCCTCCCTTTCTGCTGATAGCAGGCTTTTAGGCGCGCCAAATTACGCGTAAATGGCAGCTCCAACTGTGACACCAACAACTTCCCTCCTCCTCCTCCTCCTCTGCGATCTCGTGTCCAGTCGTGTATCGACATTCGAGTCTCGTGTAGCGCCCGCGGCTCTGCAGCTTCCACACACGCAGCGCATGCGACGCGTTGATGGCATTTTAATTAGTTTTAGGAACTTGTAGCTGCCATTTGATTGAATTGTTGTTCGACACGCTTCCGACAGTCCAAGTGGCAAGTGGAGGGAGACAGATTACCAATAGAGCTGCGCTGCCAAAGTCCTTAAAGCGAAGCCCAAAATTGCGCTTTGTTTAACCGTCGAACTTTTCCTTATTGTGCCAAGCCACAAATCAGCAGGGAAATATTCGCAAATAAAATATACCTACAAACAATCTTTTATATTATTATTACTCTTATTTTGTTTGTTGAAATTACATTCCTCTAATATTTCTTACTGCAAATTGTTTCTCAAATATTCACAAAATACCAAAGGAATGATTTTTGAAGGTATAATTTTGCTCCAATATTTCCTTTTCTGAGTAACATTAATTTAAATCTACAAAAATATTCAAGGAATAATTTATTATATATATATTTTTTTGATATTATAATATACATAATTTTAAATTTTTTTGCTGCAAATCCCTTGCAAAACATTTACAAAAGCATATAAAAGGACATTTCTTAAGTTTAATTATATCTATATTCATATTGATATTATTCCATGGTAAAATATGATCAAAGTATTATTTTCCTTCTAAGTTTTCGCTGCCTACATTACACAGTCTTACCATTTGATAGTCGCAAATCCCTCGCGAAGTGTTCACAAAAATGTCTTCAAATACTCTTATTTAATATAATTTTCCTACATTAACTTTTCGTTTTTTGCCCACCCCAAACACCTTATAAAATATTTGTCTTCGATATTTTCTTTGTTGATATTAACTAGTTTTATAAAGTACAAGCTGCAAATCCCACGTAAGCTATTCACTAAACTACCGTGCAATACTCATTTTTTTTGTTTTATCCAATTGCATATCCCTCGTAAAATATTCACAAAAATGCCTCCAAATAATCTTTTAAAATATTATTTTCCTTCCATTTTTTCTCTTCGAAATTACGAAATTTTATGATTGTTTTTCCCTCGTAAAATATTTTAGAAAAGTACCTAAAGAATGATTTTTAAAATATTATTTCGCTGGCTTAAGCTCTTGCATCAGTCAAGCATCAAATTATGTTTTCACATTTTTACGACATTTGTTTCAAATTAAGCAAAGCCCAAGACGTTGCCTCCTATTGTCGTTTTCCCTGAATATTTGAATAGCCGGCGAGAGCTTTTGTTGTAATTATCTGCTTGAGCGGCGTCTTGGCGCAATTTCCAATTAAAATTAATGAAATATCTGAGAGTATGCGCTGTGGGTCAGCAGCCATAAAACCATTTGAAAATCTTGTCAACGCCGTCTCATAATCATAAACGTTGCCAGGGCGAATTATTAGCGCGTCGTCTAATTCCCCGGACAGCCAACTGGGCTGCATCTTGGCAGGCGTCGAGGTGAGCGCGCTTTGAAGTGTTGAGGTTTGGTCCCAGGAGGCGGCCGCGAAGCTGGAGTTAGCCGGTTTTTTGTTGCCGGCTCTCGGTTGACAATTGAAAACTGTGGAGAGCAGCAAAGTATTGTCACAAAAGTGTTGCCACATTTGTGCTTTTTAATTTGCAGCGTCTACGCGCTTGGCGTTATAAATGACCAAAGCACATACGCCAAAATTAATGACAATGCCCGGCGACTGTCAGTCAGTCAGTTAGTCAGCCAGCCAGTCTGGGGGCCAAGAAATGTTGGCGAAAAAAAGACGAAGCATTTTTGCTTAATGTTGATTAAAATGCCAGCGCTTTCATTTGGCGTTCGGCGTGAATGGAAAAAAGTGATGCTTCCTCCCCACCCGACACACACACAGAGCTGCCACAACAACAAATGGCGGCAACATATTGACAGCAGGCAACAGGCAGCTGTCTGGCAAAAATGTTTGGCTGCCTGAATGGACAGAGGACAACGCTCGGATGGACAGCAGTTGAAATGATTCTATTTTTGCGCAGCTTTTTTTTTTGCCCGTCTTTTTTCTACGGATTCCTTTCAGCTTGCCGCCATTTGTTTATTGTTTTTGTAGCCTGCCACTGCGTAGACAAATGAATGAAAATGTCAAACCGAAGCTCGGGCTTAGCTTGGGGCCCAACTCCAGCCACACGACTACAGTGGCGGGTCTCGACTGTACCTGGACTGTAGCTCGAGTGCAGCGATATGCAGTGCAGTCTGCAAGTAGCCATAACTTCCAGCTATAATGACAAAGCAATTAAACATTTCAACAATCAACGTAAGGGCATAAAATTTCAAAGTGCCCCCGCCCCGACCCCCCAGACAAGTTGTTGTATTTGCTCGGTCTTCCTGCTCTGCTGCTGGGGGAGGGTTGCAAGTTGCCCAAAAACAATCAAAAACGGTGTCGAGTCGCGTCGCCAGCCATTGTCAATTGTGTGCGTGGGTGTGCGGGGGAGGGGTAATAGCTTTCAAACAATAAATGTCCGCAAAACCATTGACGTGGCCAGCTCGCAAATATGCAGCAGGCCAAGTTTGAGGTAATGGCAACAGCCAATGGCCAAGTCATTACAAGGGCAGCTTCGGCTTTCGACTGCCAAGCAATTCATCTAATTTGCATGAGGCATTGGACACGTCCTCCGTCTCTCTCTGTGTGTGTGTGTGTGTGCTTGGGGTAGTCGTCGCACAATAAATAAAATTAAAACGATGGCAAACAATGAATGGACCCCGCACACGGTTGACTATTTCCGTAATGCAGCACACATGTAATGACCTCCAGAGCGGCGGCAAAAAACCAAGCGAGCAAAATTGAAAAGGAAATTGTTTGTAACTGCGAAACGAGTTTATTATTTTGGCACCCTCTGCGCGGTGCGCGGTGTGCGGTGCACGTTGCACGGTGGCCAGCAAAGAAAGCGCCAAATTTCAGGGACTCGTACAGACTCCGAGCGTAACCTTTTTTAATTAAAACGTTGACAGGCGCATGCAAAAATGCGCGACAACGCAGCTCCAACAGCATGGCAGCATGGCAGCCATGTGGGCAGGCAGTTGATGTGCTTCATTGGTCAGACAAGTGACCAGGACAACGCAGCAGAAGTTCTTCAACTCTTCTGTACTGAGGCACTTCCTCACTTGGGAAATGCGGGCTCAAATGATGTGTAAGACGGCGGCGCCTCGGGCGGATTCCCAGCTATGTTACAAAGGTCGCGTGCGCCTCCGCCAACCCCGTCTCACCCCCTTAGCATGTTTTTCTGAGGGTTGCGCCAATTATGAGTAACGAAAAGAATTGAAAGCGAAATTATTTTATTTATGGCGACGTTGCTGGCACTTAAGTGGTTTTTGCACTTTTCGCCACGCACGCAAGTTTGGGAAAATGTAAATTTCCACGCCGCGGTGGGGCGTGGCACATGTGAATGCATCGACAGTGATTTAACATCTTTTAATTGAATTTCAAAGTGCCTCACTTTTTGACCCAAAAACCTGTCTAAGCACCGCCTGAGGCATCTTCTTGTTGCTCCTTGAAAATGTGCGCATATGTTGCTGGTAGGAAAAGCGCCGCCCTTGTGGGGAGACGAAGCGTCTGGAAAATGGCTGCGAGGCGTATCAGTTTACAATTACAAATGTCAAATTTGACATGATAAATGGGCATATGTGAGAGTTTTCACTGCTAATCCCCACGACTGCTCGTGGCATTTGCAGTCTTTAAGGCCAAAACAACTGCAGCCATATTTCTTTAAAAACAAATTGAAAAATGTATTAAAAATTGAATATTTTTGAGGTACGCAGTACTTCTTCTATTAAAGCCTACTTTGTGCGCTGTCTGCCTCAATTTCCTACATGAAATTTGAGACCATCGCTAATTAAGTCATTTTTCAGTGTTGCTTGCGCTTTTTGCACGCAGACAACAAATAAAATGAATTTGTGTAGACGGAGCAATAAAGAAATACCACAATTGGGGTGTTTACATTGATGTAATGTGGCGGTAATCAGAGAGCGGTGAAAATATTTACGCTAACCCAACACAAATCATTTGAAAGTTGACACTACTACTCGTATTTGGCCTGGCCCAATAGGGGTGACATGCGACGGCGAAAGTGAGGCTCACCTCACGTGTCACACAATACCTCGATGTGGGCCCGAATGTTGGGCAATTTAGTAGGAGATCATAAGCAATTAGCATGGAGAGCGAGCTCGAGCTTGTTGCGGGTAACTTGAGCAACTCTGACAGCTGGACCCAGAACGACAACGAGGCCCGTAAGCAGATCCATCAATCTCGATGCACACTGTCTATATATATAATATTTAGAGCGGGCAGTGACAATCCAGTTAACTGGCATTTCTAATTGAAACGCACACTCTGAGACACCCTTATGCTTGATCGCACTTGTCAACGACTCTGAAACTGGTTGACACTTAAACTGTCATTTGGCTTGTCTGCCGTTGTCTTTGGGCCTCTCTTCCTCTCTCTCCCCTGCTGGCCATTTGTGGGTCACATATGTTCAACTTTTTGTGCATTTCGCCGTATGCATAAAGTTAAGTGCTTTAGTTTTGATTTTCAATTATGTCACATTAACAAGACCCACCGAAAACCCCGCCCCCTTTGCTCCCGCGGGCTATTAACAAGCTTAGCTACTAGAAGAAAAAAATGTCATCCTGCTCTGCAAACAGTTGAGCAGCATTACAACCCCCAATGCGGAAACAGGAAACTATTCGAATCGACTCAATTTGCGCTCATGTGTGAAATTTTTCATTCAATTTTTAAGCGGATTATGCGTATATATTTTATGCAGTCGCCGCACTTATTAAATTAGCTCAAAAATTGTAACAAGTGTTGAGCTCCGTTCACAAAAAAAAGTATTGACTTTTGGATTGGAAAATTCAAATCTGTTTAACGCCTAATGGATTTGCCTTTGAGAAAGGGGAAGGAAGCAAAACTGACCGATGGTGAAAATATTCAGTAAGAAATTTTACAAAGAATTGAGTGCTAGGGAATAAATGCAAAATATGTAGATAACATTTTGTAATATTAGTAACAAAACATTTGCAAACAAATTGTAAAATTTGTTGCAAGCAAAGCGTTCAATTCGTGATTAAATATTTTGAAGATATTTTTTAAAGAATTGAGTGGAAAAGATAAAATGTGTAAAATTGATAAAAAAAAAAAAACAATATATAATACTTACAGTTAAATAAATTGCAAAACTTTTTCTTCGATATTTAGTAGAAATCATGTATTGAATTTAGTGTAAAAGAAGAAAATGTAAAACTTCAAAATAAAAAGTTTTAATAATTCATTTGCAAACAAATCGCAATATTTGATTATCAATATTCATTTGAAATTTGTAAAGAATGCTGTGATAAAGAACAAATGTTAAATTTCAATACAATATTATTCAATACTTGTAACTTTCGCATGTAAAGATTTCTACAACTTACTCTTCTTTACAAATATGTCTATTTAGTAAGGATTTGACATTCGCTATTCTGACAATACAAATGTGGATATATGCCCCATAAACGAAACTTTAGTTTATAAAATTGAAATCTGTTTAACACCTAAAGTATTTGGTTTTGAGACGGGGTGAGAAATTGAGTAGAACTTTAAAGATTCAGTAGAAATTTAATAAAGAAATAAAGAATTTAGTGGTAAAGAATAATTGTAAATATAATAAATACAATATTATTCAATACTTGTTGTAAAACTATTTCAAATAAAACGCGAAATTCCTGCTTCAAATAGTCAGTAGAATTTAGTGGTAGAGAATAATTGCAAAATATGAATACAATATTATTCAATACTTATAATAAAACATTTGCTAACAAAGCGTTCAGTGTCTGCTTCCTTTTGCATGTTAAGAGCTCTTCAACTCGCGTTTTATTGAGCACAGATATTTATGCAAGCCATCAGCATTTGCTATTCTGGTCATAAAAATATGGAAATATACCCGATAAAATGTGGAAACTCTTGAGGTGCATGTCCTCGAGGACATCGATGCCGTTTGCACTGAAATATTCAAATGGCAATTGCAGAGCGCTGCAGCGACAGCGGCAACATGCGATTGCCTTAAATTGTGGCAAATTGAATGAAAATGCCAGGGCAATTTGAGTGTATCAAATTGTTGCTGCAATTTGGCTACTGGCTCACTCAGCGCTAATTGAAAAGCGCGCTCGCTAATCCCGCAATCATGCCAAATATTTGCAGGCAAATCATAAGTCTTTCGGTCTGAGCATAATTGAAGAAATGCCAGCGAGTCACGCAATTAGTTTAAATTATCTAAGGAGAGATACGACTGCGGAATGGCAGGGAAAAGAGAGAAAAGGAGTGAGAGATTGGCGCTTTAACGACACGATAAACAAGCGCAATTAATAAAGTTGCCAGCATGTCGACGGACTGCAACATATTTTCGGACCAAGACGGGGCAAGCAGCACAAGCATTTACAACACCATGTGTGCGGTGCAGGAGTCGCGTCAGGACATGCCTCGACATGTGCTTGAAAAATTGCAGCCAGAGACGGGCCAACAATGGCCGGGCCAACAATTTATGGCCAGCCATTTGGCCAAGCACATGACTAACGTACACTTATGAGATTAGACCACCCCCCACCCCCCACCCCACACATTTCTTCTAGACACATTCCTTATAGAGTTTGAAGCCACTGATAGGCGAGGTTTGTTTGCGGGCTGCGTGTGTTTCAATTAGCGACGTCTCTGCGGCTATTCACAGTTATTTGCACAAAGTATCCGGCGATAGGCAAATTTTTTAAGCCGTCAAAGTTGCCACCCGGTGGCGCGCACAAAGCGGCAACTCATTGAACCACAAAATAAAGCGTATCATCATAATAATATCGTAATATGCAGTCGCGCCACTAATGCGTATTACCTCCGCCCACCCACCGCACACCTCGCTGTCGCGCTGCCACGCCCCTCGCTGCGCCAGCCGCCTCCCAGCCGCCAGCGCTCAGCGGGTGTCCTTCGTCATTGTTGCCCCGGCTGTCCCCCTTCCCCCCGTTGCACGCATCTTTCGCTTTGAAGCCTCGCCCCGCTGCCACTGTGGCCAGCGTCTGGCGATAGACTTTCAATACCCTTTCCGGAAACTCGAATACTTTAGCTCAATTATCGAGTTTATTCCATATGCAAATGTAAAAAGTTTTTAAACATTTTTGTATTATCAAATTGTTAGTTATTGAATGCACATAAATATGTTACGTTATAAAAAAATAATTTTTTTAAATAGATTTTATAGATGTTTATTGTACAATATTTGATATATTGTTTGTAAACTAGTTTCAAAATATTACTGCAGATAAAACTAAAAATGTTTAATATGCACAAAATAAAAATAAAATATTTTACGGCATGATTTATCACATAATTTTCTATCCTTAGTAAGGAATTTTAGAAATTTATTATGGCACAGAAATATTATTATGTATTTCTTCTAAAATTGAGAAATTTGAATTTTAAACATGTTGACTTCAAATGTAATTACTATTTTAATATTACTGCAATAAGCTTCAATTTTATTCACAAACTAAGTTAAATTCCTTGCTTGACTTTCTTTTTTTGAATTCAGTATTCGTTGTGTTCTGTAATATTAAAATTCGTAATTCGTAATATAAGCTAATTTTTAGAAATTTAATTGCACATACAAATAAATAAGTTTAAAATAAACAACATTTATTTATTTTTAAAAAATTGTAATTTACAGTTTTAAATATAGATTAAAGTTTATATAAATTGTATAGAATACTTAGGAAATGAACTGCAATAAGGTTCAAGTCCTTTAGCTCCCATTAATTGCCTTTTTGTAGTGCATTCCGCATTCGATGTGGCAGAGTTTGATGAGGCAAGTATTTGGATTTTTTTCTTTGCTCTATGGTCTGTTTGTCGCGCTTAAATCCGCCTAAGTATTTTCGCAGCTGCCTGGCAAATTTGGCCACAACGTGAAATTTCCGTTTGAGCTGAGCTAAGCACAAAAATTTTCTACTTTACTTACTTATACACGATGCGATTCTTTATTATTATTATTAAACACGAAAAAAACGTGCAGCGCAAAAAATGCGAAATGCTGCAGAAATTTGCTGGCATTCCACTTTCTTTTTTTTTTCTTCTCCATCTTCGACTAACAAGTGTAGAATTATTTGTTGTTGGCTTTGATCTGACAAAGGGCAGAGGCAGCTTTAGGGAACCGGAGACAGTTCGAGATTGGGTGGAGTAACTGTCGCTGCTGGCCTGTGCCTAATACCGGGCATAAGCCAATTTAATTCGCAGTCATTGTGGCGCCAGCAAATCGTAAATTAATGAAATCACACGACGGCCAGAGCTTAAATCCTTCCACAGTCAAACGGTTGGTGGGGCTTATAAATTCGCTTATCGCCGTATCGCGCGTCCGCTTTGTTGTTGCAGAAATATGGCCAGAACGCATGCGAGAGAAAAGGCCAAAAACCTGAAAGCCAAAGCCAAAGTCAAAACAACGACCCGCCACGACGACAAATGTTACAACAATTTGTAATACGTAATTTGTCCTGCTGCACGTAACTTCCTAGTCCAAGTCCGAGTCCTAGTCACAGTCGTTGCTCTCTCTCCTTGTCCATAGGCAGCCCAATTTATGCAGTTGGCATTGTCTGCCGCGGCGGGGTAATAAACTTTTGCCGCGACAAATTTAACAAATTATAGAAAAGATTACGTGTCCTTTGGTCCTGTGACTGTGACTGTGCCTGGTCACTGCACTCGCCCAGCTTGCCCAATTTGAGGCCAATTAAAGCCAATTAAGAAAAATGCTTGAACTCGAGCACTTTTGAAGCATTTGCCTCTGCAATTTGATTATTACTCGTTGTCGCAATTTAATTGCATTCGAATGCGCAATTATAGCTTGTTGGACTGCAGCATTTCGATATTTTAATGCCAGGTATTTTGCGAGAAACCTATTTTCCAGCTACTACTCATCAAAATTGGATCAAGCCAGCGAGTGGTTGCATTAAAGTCTTGTTGCGCTGCTGCCACAACACATGCCATGCACGAAAGCGCACATTAAATATTTACACTTCTTTTTATAGCCAACAGAAATAATACAGCGACTTGGAAGGACTCGGACTTGGAGGCGAGTGCAATCACTTCGTCGCATATAGCTTTAATGGCAATGACAACTGTTGGGTTTTCCTATTTCTTCTTTCTGCTTTTCATGCTAAATGCAGGACACAAGGAGGGACAACTGCAAGTGAACCGCAGGATATGGCGCAGGTCAACGGAAGCCATAAAATCCTCGTTTGTCACGCGAATTTCGCCTCAGCAAAATGCCAACACATGCAAAAGACAAACTTTTGTGCAGCGAAACAAAAGCTAAAAAATAATATTAATGGTGGAAAAAACTGTTGAGAAAGACAACGGAGCCGGAGGATCCCGTTTACTTTGCCCGCCAACTCAAATGGAATTATTTACGTTTAGTTTTTATAGTTTTTTATGGCGCTGGCACTCCGGAGGTCGTCGTCTTTTTTTTTCTCCTCTTCTGCTTTTGCTTTTCGGGGGCGTGGGCAAGTCATAAAATATGGGCGCAGGTTTGTTTATACTGTGTGCAGTGTGGCGACATTTTGCGCGATTCCTTTTGGGGTTTGGGTCTTTGTTTTTACGACTTGACGGATTGCACACGGCATGGCGTCTAGCACGACTGCGACTGATATTGGTTCAAATGCCCGCTAATGTCAATTAAATTTGCGCAGACGACGCGCGCTAAATGAAATTTTAATTACCGCAAATGAGCCAGACGAAAGGGTTCGAAACTGGCATAAAGATGCGCTTTAAAATCTAATGACAGCATTTAAGAATAGCAATCAACAAAATTATTATCGCAAAAGCAGTAAGACTGTACTTCATGAATTCGGGGAAGTTTATAGATTTTTCGCCAACATATCGGCTTCAATACGTTTCCGCATTTCGCATGTGTGTCTGTTTTTTATGCCCGGGAAAGCGTTGAGCGGGTGGGAGGCAGCAAAATGTTTACTCAAGTGTGCTGAAAAACAATTTTGGCAAATGGCCGAACGGCGTCGTCGACATTACAGCAAATGTCATGTGTCAGTGTCAAAAGAATTGAAACAGCAGCGCAGGCGAGGCTCGACAAAAGCGGAAATGTCAACACGAGTTCATCAGTCAAATGAGTTGTCTGTGTCAGCGTGGCAACAACGGGCGGAGCAGGACGACACTGCGTGCGACTTGGGGCACGCTTATCGCTTGTCTGCCGAATGTGTTGACCTACATTCCGCCACGGCACATGTGGCTGATGTTTATAAATGGGCCGACACCAAGTGGTAGCTGCTCGAGTTCATCTAATTAACTCTTATCTGGCAGCTTACAGAACTGTCTTAAAGCCAAACGCTTCGCCTTGATGGAGAAACTCAAAGTTTATTAAATTTCAATTACATTACTTCCGTTGCGAACGGGTTCAACAGATTGTAATCGAAGCAGCGGCGCGAAGTCTAAAAGAAATTTCCATTTTGCTGCTCATTCAACTGGCGACTGGTTTCGTTTTAATTATAAACCAAATTCGTTTCACAGAATGTGCAGCGAGCCTGGCAAACGAGCAGCCAGCAACCAGCAACCAGCAGCCAGCACTTGAGGAGCCACAGCCCCATGAAGTTGCAAAATATTTGATCAAGTGTTTGCATTTTTTCCTGCAAGTGAAAGCTCGCTAAACAGTTCAGAGACTAGCACAGGGGGCGGGTGGACGCCCACAAGTAACTTCTTTTACGCGAATTCATTCAGTCAGGCTTAATGAACAGTCGGTGGCCCTTCGTCTTGCCAGCATCAGCTCCAGGACTGTGTCGGAGGAGGGGAGCGCAGGGCATTGTGCACTTGCTGTTGATACAACTCATTAGACGCAAACGAATGCATACTCAAGTGGGTTTGTCAGGGCTCTCCGAGCAGCCCCGGAAGCAGTGTTTAATCCTCGCACAACGTCGATACACAGTTTTGGCCTCGCTTTAATATTAAATTCAGTAGTTTGCCAATACTGACATCCAATTTGTTCCAGCCTCCAACACTAACAAAGTTTGAAATTTCTTTAAGTTTATTTCATCAATAGATACCTTTTCAACTCAATATGAAATTCATTGCTAAGTCGCTCAGTGTTGAATCCTTGAAATAGTAGTTAAACTTTGCGAATATCGATAGACAGTCTAATATTTTTAAAGTTATGAAATTTAAACTATTTGAAAATTACTTTCATTCAAACAAAAGAAACTTTTTGAACTCTACACCATTTCAATAGACAGTTTTGACCTCGCTTTAATATTAAATTCAGTAGTTTTCGGTATTGATATTAAATCTTTTATACTCATAGCTTCTAATACTTACAACGTTTGACACTTCTTTAAGTTTAATTTATTTCAAACTCACTTACGTTACATCATGAGTAAGTATTTAAATTGAACTCTATCTGAATTTATATTTAATTTTCTACTTTTCAAATGAGCAATATTATTATTTTGAATTTGTTCTAGCTTCTAATATAATTTATGTTTTGAAATATGTTTGTATCATAATTACTTACTTAATTACTTAAAACTCAATTTCATCATCATCACAAACTGTTAAAATTCAATACGAAATTCAATACCAAAGTCACTCAGTGCTTAATCCTCGAAATAGTGTTAAATACTTGCGCAGCTTTAATAGACAGCAATGGCAAGTCTTTAGTACTAAATGCAGTAGTTTTGCAATAATGATATATGATTTATTCTAGCTTCAATTAACTTTGGAATTTTACAGTTCTGAATTTTACAATATCTGAAACTCAATTTCATTTAATCAAAAGAAACTGCTTAATTTCAATTCTATCCTAACTTATTACACAGTTTCAATTAAATGTATTCGATTTGCTTTCAATTTAAATATAGGCGTTGTGTATTGAGCCATATTATTATATTCAATTTGTGTTTGCTTCTAATGTTTAAGAAGTTAAAATATTTAAAATTCAATTTCAGAAAAAAATACTCTTTGATATAAACTCCATCTATCTTAGCTTATTATTCTAACACAAAATCCATTTCTAAGTCGCTCTCAGCTTTCCACGTCGTTAGGCGGAAAGCAAGCGGAAAAATATTTTTTAATTGAAATGCGCTGCATATGGACCTAAGTAAACAGTCGCCCGACACCCACATCGACTGCTGCTCATTACTAATCCGCTGCCAAAGATAAACCCGACAAATTTTTAATCAAAACAAAACAACTGAAAACGCGCCACTTTGGCAGCTTAGCGAAAAAGAAAATAAACAAAGCCAACAAAAAAAAAAATACGAACTGCCAGCGTAATTATTTGGTCAGAATTAAAGAGAGCAAAGGAGAGGGAGAAAACAAAAACAAAAAAAAACAGAATAAAAGCGCGTCAAAGGATCAAAGGTAAAAAAAGACAGTCGCATATTCCTTGGAGTAAAAACCTAAACAAACATGACGAGCGACTCACGGCGAAAAAAAAGAAGTTAAGACAACTTTTTAGCCAAAGTGGCAAAGGAAATTTAAGCGGAAAATTCTAATAAGCTCGACGTGGGCGCTTAAGGGTTGACTAGCCACAGCATCAAACCATAACCTGGCATCAATGACTGTCCGAAAAGCGTTGTGGCGCTGTGGTCTGAGGTCGAGTGGATGCAACCCTTTGGCGGCTGGCGAAATGTAATTCGCGCGTAAAAAGCATTTTTCAATCATTCTGATGAGCCGCAAAATATTTGAGCAATTTAAGCGGCTTTCGGCTGGAGAGTTTCGCGTAAAACTCTTAATTAATAATCTGTAGCGAAGCTGTCGCAACTTCCCCCCCCCCATCCATTTTAGGGGGAGGTAATGTGTAGTCAATTGAAAATTTTGTTTGGCAATGAGCCGTTGAAATCGCTGTTAAAGCCGTTGTAATTAAGCGACTCGCAGAGCGCATCGCCTCGACAGCCGCCGCCGCCACACTGGGGGCTTTATGACATGATTATGAATTGCCCCGTCACTTTTTGGGGTTAACAAAAGCCGCAGCAGTCAACGCCACTCGCCACTCGCCAGTCGCCGCTCAAAAGTCAATAGTTGCCACCCCCTCGTGAAAGTTTGCGGCGCAAAATTAAATTTCGAAATTTTGCTTGAATTTAATATTAATTAGTTGGTCGTTTGTGTTTCGGTTATGCAAATGATGTTGGCCAGCAGCCAGCCGTCAGGAATTGCATATTAATTAGCTCGCTTTAACTTGCTAGTCGAGCTCTAGTTTGGCAATATCTGCGGCGCAGCTGGCAGCGGCAAAAAAGTGCTGACATTGAAATAAATTGTTAAACATTAGCCCGGCAGGGCTGACAAAACTAACAAGCGGGGCGTCGACACACATGGAAAATGGCAAAGAAATTGCCGCAAATCAAATTTGATAAACAGCGCACAGAAAAACCGACGAACAACGCAAAAAACGCGCTGGGAAATGGGGGGGAAAAGTGACAGCAAAAAAATGGCAAAGTGTGCCGGGCAGGAAAATGTTTTATTGCTGCCATAATTTTGAGTGATAAGTGACGAAAATCAATCGATGAGCGGCCAGCTGACTTCCTCCCTATAGAGAGGGTAGATATCGAGATTATTTATGCAACGCTGATTATATATATCATCATCATTTTTTGTCCCAATGTTTCGTTGTTTGTTTGCTGCGCACGAGTCTGTTAATAGCTGCTCGCTGTTGTGCGAGCAACGAGTCAATGGGCTGTTCTTTAATAAAGATTGATCGGTGTGGGTCGCTGGGTAAGTGATAGTTTAGCCAAATGTTATACAAAGACAGGAAGATTGAATAAATAGAACATATTCAAAATTGTGTATGCGAAACATAACTACACATGAGATGATTGTAATAATAATGAGATAAAAAGATGAAAATGTTTGGTTTTTATGTCATCAATACACAAAAAAAAAAACAAGAGTAGGTAAAGATTATTTGAAATAAATAGAACTGATTCACAATCGTCACAGAAACACAGAAGACGCACTCAGTTGCATGTAATCCACAAAAATGGCTGAGAATTTAACTGTCTTGTTTATGTCCTCGACAAACCATAGTTAATTCCAACACAGACGCTGGGTATGTGATTGTTTAATCAAATATCCAATAAAGAAAATCATATTGAAAATAGTATGTGCTAAACATTCATTCTAATACACAAAAAACATATGAAAATGTTGCTGGTTTATTTATGCTCTCAAGTAATCATAACTTATCCCAACACAGCCTTCATAACTAGACACAATGGGCTGTGGATCAAAGAGTAAGTGATAACTTAACCTAATATTATACACAGATAGCAAGAGTAGGTGAAGAATGTTTTAAAGAAATCGAAATTAGTCACAATTTTCATAATCACAAAATATAGGTAAAAATGTATCTGGTTTGTTGATGTCCTCGAGAAGCTAATCCCAATGCAGTCGATGGGTAAGTGACAGTTGAAGTGAAGATTACTTTAAATACATATAACTTATTCGAAATCGTCGCAGAATCACAGAAGATGCTCTTAGTTGTTAATCAGCAACATATTTTAGCCAAATATTATACAAAGAAATAAATAGATTCATGATATAATTATAAAATATAGCTAAAAATGTAGTTGAAATGTTGATGTCCTCGAGAAGCCATAGCTAGTCCCAACACATTAATAGATAAGTGATGGAGTAGTCAAATATTTTATGCGAGAGTGGTTAAAGATTGCTTTGCGGAATAACAACTTATTTATAATAGTCACAGAGTCACAGAACGCATTCAGTTGCAAGATAAGTGTTAGTTTAACCAAATATTAAAGACACGGCGCCAGAGTTTCTTTCAATAGATAGACATTATTCAACATTGTGGTTGCTAAACATTAAAAATCTTAGAAAACGCATTCAGTTGCTTGTAATTCGAAAAATAGCTGAAAACATAGCTGGCTTGTTTATATCCCAAAGAAACCATAACTAATCCCTACACAGCCTTCATAACCACACGCAATAATTGAACGGCAGCATATGTGGAAGTGGAAGTTGTAGAGTCCCAAAAGAAATCCCAAATTGACTTTGTTGCGAATTTTATAGGCCCAGATTCAGTTGCAGACAAAAGCGAAGTGCAGACACATTGTCAAAATACGCAATAGGCGAACAATGGAGGGTTGCTGCCACACCTTGAGGCTGCCACTGCAACTGTCTGATTAGTGTAAATAATTGTCACCCAAAGGCATACAAAAAAAAAGAGAGAGAGAGGAGTCAACAGGCAGGCGAGCCGAGGCAGTCTTTTGTTGCGCTAAACTGCCAATAAAAACTAAAACAAAATTATTTTAATAATGCCAAATATGGAGAAGCAGCACTCAAATTGTCGCACAGCGCGGCAAATCGACAACAAAGTTGCCTTCACATCCTGCACGCAGGCGCAACTGCGCAGCTGTCAGAGCTGTGTGTGTGTGTGTTGGTGACATTAGCGCATGACAAATGTAACAAGTTGCTGCCTTCTTTTTTTGGCAAACAAAACAGCAGACAATGGCAAGAGGGCTTAGGGAAAGCTAATAAAGAGACGTCGCTTGGATATTTTTATTACCACACAAAGGGGTAGAGAGAAGGTGAGAGAGGGAGCCTTGAAAGGAGTTCGTCAATTGTCACTTTGGGCGCATAAATTAGGGTTAAAGGATACATGGAAGCGAACAGCGCCTGCCATGAGAAAATATTTTATTGATCGCCTCTGACGCAACAATTCTTTCGCAAGAAGTCGCTCCATCGTGATGATTGCTTTTATTGCAGTTGACTTTTAATTAAAAGCAAATGTTTGGCTTTTGTTTTATGCCCGAAATAAAGCGGAAGCCTAAGCAAATAGTGTGCCATTGAGAGCCATTTATCAGCCACCGTCCCTCGGCTAATCCTTTTCGGCCAGTCTCAGTCGTATTTCATGTTTTATGGCCAGCTAAGCAACTGCCGCTAAGCCCAAACATGCAGCAACTGTGTTGCTTGGCCTTCCTCCCGCACCCCCGCAACGCTCGACTCAAGCAAATAACTCATCGATGGGCTGCGTGTTACGAGTATTTTACACTCCCCCCACAACACGCAGACTGCTAATGCACTGGCTACAGCGACGACGTTGTGTCTACGGACAAATTGCCATAACCATAACAGTTTCGTTTGGATGTTGGGGGGGTGCCAAAGCTGCCCCATAAAAAGATGATTTCATTGCCATTTACGCACTCGGACTACACGCATGAAATGAAATAATAATACAGCACAACAGCAACAATAATAATAATAATAATAATGATAGTGGCAATAATTGTTGTATTGATGGAATGGAAACGCCGGCAACTTTGGGAGCTGTCATCTGGTTTATGTGCATGTTAATGGCCACCGCTGCTTTTGACGACTCTCGGCCAGCAAAGTTGCAACTATGCTCGGTTCCCATGTCGCAGTCGTAGTCACAGCTTCTGCGCACTTCGTTTTTTCGCCTGCTTTTGATTTACAACACACAGGCTCGTCGAGGCAGCAAAGCAAACGTAATAATTATGTTAAAAATTATATGGCACTCTCACCCCAAAGGCTGCCTTTGTCTGTGGCAGCGTCTGCGCTAATCTGCAGATTTATATGCAGAGAAGTTGTTCAATAAAATCGTCTAAACCAGACCATAAACAAGGATATTTTATGAACACTTCCTGCCCATTTTACGCTCGCCCAGGATTTGCGCTGCGGCCTTCGCCAGTCCTCCAAGTGCCTGACGAACTGACCAAAGTCCAGCGACGTTCGACGCTCAAATATTTCGCCTTCGACTCGCACAGCGCACAGCGCAAAGTTTTGCACGTTAATCCTTTGGGCAATTGCGCGGAAAAAAAGAGCGCAACAAAGCAGCACAATGAAGTGAATGGTGAGAATGTTGTTGGCTTGGGAAACTGCCAATCGTCATAGCTGATGCTGCAGACTTGTCTAAATGCTGAGCAGTTATTTAAGCATCATCATCAGCAGGCGGAGACTTCAAGATGTACATCTTGGCCATCTTATAAATATGTCAAAAAGGACACTTAACGCAAGTGCTTTTGAATGATAATTACGAGTACTCGTACATACACACAGCGAATGAAGTGGCAACAACTATTACAACGCACTTGCCGCTTATCGACAACGATGCCAAATCCGAGCAGCAGCTCTGAGTCGGGGACCGCCTCCGTACTTTGCCATGGCAATAACACTAAAAAATTATGGCCAACAACTGTGAGAGCGCAAAAGAAGTTTCGGTGAAAACAAAAGCGCACAACTTCGCATAAAGCCAACTGTAAGCATTCATGGGGATTTAAACGTTTATTTATAACGGGACATGGGGACGTGGGGACTTTCCGGGGTTGCAGCACACTTCATTCGGGTCGACTTCAAGTCGAGGCCATGTCATTGAATCGAATGAGGAGCGCCGATAAAATCAATATGATTACAGGAACGCAAACAAGCACACATGCGAAATGGAAGACAGACTCCTGACTACATAATTCTTATTTAGACTGTCTCTCTCTCTGTGTGCCGCCTTGTGGCATCCACCTACACATATTTGTTTATCTTTGCTTACTATTTGCCCGGCCAGGGCGAGCAGTTTCATTAGCCTAAAACCGATAACCGGCGGAACTGTGCTTGCAACCCTGCTCACACTGGGCCATCTGCTTATCTGGCTCACGTTTCCTTTCTGCCGCCGTTTTTTTTTCCTGTTTTCTGCTGCTCAATTAACCCGAGGCCATTTCTACTTAGCCAAACGAGTTGTGTTGACTTGTTGTCTGACTTTTTGGGTGGAAAAATTGCAATTTCCTGCAAGTTCCAGCAAACAAAGTAAACATTAATCCATTTACAAGGCCAGCGCCACACAACTCCAGCACTCCAGCACTCCAATGCTCCAAAGGTTGCCCCTGGTTTCGCTCGCTTTTCGGGCTCGCTTAAGTGACGTGGTTTTAAAATTTGTCAATTAAATTAAGTGCAACCGCAGGCGGAATACGAATGAGTAACTGAATGACTGACTGACTGCCAGCTCTCTTTCTCTATCGTCGTCTTCAACTATTCATAAACTGTGTTGATAGTTAGCTAAACTCTGAACTTCCCCCCCTTCCCCAAGCAGGGCCATCCTGCAGCCATTTGATGTCTGTCTGGAACACTGCTGTAAAGTCGTGTCGTATGTGCCCGGGCAACTTATTTGCCGCTTAATTTAATTTGTGCTGGAATTTCGTCTTTGGGGGCCAATAACAAGCACACAGCATACTCTCTTCACTTTGAGTGATTTATGAAATACTCTGTAATTAACAATTTATGTGTGGGTGCGTGTGTGTGTTCGTGTGTGTGTGTGTGTGTTTGACAATGTTTGCTTGTGGGCATCTGCAGAGCATTTGTCTAATTGAGCTGCAGCTCGACGGCAAAAGGACCCTTGAACCCTCTGACAAAGTTAAACGCAATATAAACCTAGATGATCTGGCCTTTGAAAGTGTAAAGCTTTGATAGAGTATCATTAACAGGACATATTTTAGTTTACTTTAAAGCGATCTTACTTCCCCGCTTCCAACTCTTCTTTTACAAAATCACTTACTCTTGCTAGGCATATAATTTTCAGTTTTTCTATAGCCACATTTAACAGTAACAACTTAGAAAATCTTCAAACTGTAGTTTTGATTAAAAGTAATATTTTATTCTAAAAATCTTTAAAAGATCAGCTCTCATTCTACTACTTCTCGGCAATCTAACCAACTGATTTTCCCCTGTCTCGGAAAAAATTAACACAAAGTCGTAGATAGACTATCAATAACAATGTAACTGCAATATTAACACTTCACTTACTCTTTGTAGATAAAAAACTTTTAGATTTGGCATTTTATTAAAAAAATAAATATTCAAAAGAACATCAGCTTTTATTAAAATATTCTACATATATATCGTATAATTTTTAGCATCTCTACATTTAAATGTAATATTATGTCCGAAAATTCTTAAAAAGTGATCTTAGTTTTCATCCAAAAGTAATATTTTATATAGAAGATATTTCAGAGAAACTGTAGTATTATTTTATTCCTTTCCCAGCAGCTTCGCCCTTTCAACAACATCATAACTGATGCTCTATTTCATCACAGCAATATTTAAAAGTTATATTTTATTCAGAAAATATTGAAAAGAAACTGTAGCTTACATTTTAAAGTGACATTCAGAAAATCATCAATAGAAACTTTAGCTTCCAATCTAGTCCTTTTTCAGCAACCCACGCAGCAGCTTTCCCCCCATTGTCGGAAAAGAACAATAAAGACTCGTAAATAGACTATCAATATCAACCTCAGGGTGCTTAACTGCTAGACTGAGGCCTGCTTTGTTGTACCATGACCTTAAACTACTTTAAGCGATCATCAGTTGTGATAATCCGCTTGGGCAACTTCATGTACTAGGTCAGAACACTTCGCTGGGCAGTAAAGGACTTTAAAAAGTCGTTACAAGGGTTGACAACCAGACGCCGTAATGCTCTGGCTAGGTCATTATTCTGTATACGTCCGGCTTTAATCCATTTCAAATATCATTTTTCAATTGTTTGACCGGCAAGTACGGAGGGGGAGTGGAAGAGAGAACAACACCTTGCCACTAAGCGCGAAAAACCAATAAAAAATCATAATTAAAACTCCAATATGTTGCAAGGCGTCCTGCTGTGAGCGACGGGGCGAAAGGGACACCACCAACTGACAAAACAATTTCAATTTTGGTTTGGAAAAGAACCAAAACGAAAATTATAAAGGAGACGCGCGCGTTTTCCATTCTTTCCCGTGTTTTTTTTTTTTTAACAATTTTGAAAAATGATACGAAACGTCATTATGTTATCGATGTGCGAGTAGCGTAGGAGGCGGGGGAAGGAGACTGGGCATTGACATTTATTTACTGTGTTCAACAATTGTAGCCGTGCTGGCTTTTGTTGGGCAACAATTTGGCTGAAAGGATATGCCACGTTAATTGTGCCATTTTGTGGACAGTCGCAGCAGGACGAAGACACCGCACCCCGCTCACCCTTGCCCCGCTCAACCAAAAAGAACAAAAAGAAAACACGCAGCCACAGTAGCCCATCGATCATATTTCATGTGGTTGTCCTGTATGACTTGCTTTGATTGCCAGCAGGACCTCTACCCTAACCTTCTGCAGCTCCGTGTTCCTATCTATTTCGGCGCGAACAACAGCAGACCCAAAAAGGGGTAGTAGCACATGTGCGTTGAGGGTGTACTCGTACTTGTTGTGCCTCCACTCTCCACACGATTATTATGATGTATGACTGGCTGTGCTGTCTTCGTTTTCCATTTCTATTTAGTTGCGCTTCATTTTTAATATGCTCACATGATGTTTTCCTGCAAAAAAATTGCCTTTTTTTGGGTCGATCCACATTCGTTGGAGACTTTTAAATGTCATCAATTAAATTGTTCGTTCTGCGATTTGACAACACATCATCAATTTCTATTGTTGCCCAATAAGTTTATGAATATTCATAGTTTGCCATTTTTTGCCGCCTTGCGTTTCCCCCATTGTATTTGTTTATTCAGCAGATTTTATTTATGATTCTTTCTTTGCCCGCTCGCTGGTGTTTAGTGTCGAGTCATGTTTTCGCAGTGCGAAAATCAATTGCAAACTATTGTATGATTGGCAATATTTTTTGGGATGCCCGAGAGGGTTAAGAGTGGCACAGCTGGCAGGCGTACAGTTGCCTCAAAAGTTGCGGCAATCTGACAATGTTGGACACACAGGTTGCGAGTGCAACTCGCAACTTAAGCTCATTAAAATAATGTTGCAGGCAATGTTCCGTTACTAATTAGGAGCCTGGGCCGAGTGCTGGCTCCCACCATAACTGTCAGCGCGCAAAGACCACAAAATATGAGCTGCTGAATGTGGAGCGCGGTACGCATCATAAACTGCGGCAATAACAACAAACAAACAAACAAACAAACGGAACTTGGAACTTGGAACGGATCCCACACAACTAATCCTCCCAGCCGACTGCTGCACTTTGCTAACAAAACACGGATAGACTATATAGAGGGCTCAAAGGACACAGGACACACCCGGAATGCAATGAAAATATTTTGACAGTCCGACAACGGGGTGATAGACAAAGTTCGCGCCCCGCTTCGTGATGTGCCTGCCATGCCACACACATGGAATCGAGAGTTGAGGCCAATTAGCAGCACGCCTTGAGAAAAGTGCAGGTGTTGCACTCGACCAGATCGAGTGGCGAGGCATTTGGAAAGCAAATTAGAAACAATTAAGGCCAGTCCACGCGATTGTGGCCGTGCGATAAGCGAACTATTCGAGTGTCTGATATGCGTGACAGCTGAAAATTATTTTGCATAATTTGAGTGCTCATCATTCGATTGTCGGCGGCGGCAACAACATTCGTTGGGGAAACCACAAACAGTCTGATTACAACTCACGGAAAAACTGAAAAATGAAATGAAAAACTGAATAAATGTTGAAAACATAAAAATTAATGCAAAAATGCTGTAGCAAAAGCAAGCGACAATAAAAATACATAAATTCAATTAAATGTGACAAATGAAAAAACGAAAAACGAAATACAAAAAATAAAAAGAGAAACGCATATTGCGGGCATAAAGGAAAACCAATGTGAAAACCACCGGCCATTAAATTACTAGAATTGTAATAAAATGTTTGCCGTAAATAATTAAGTAGAGCTGGTTCGAGTTTGACGAGAACAACGCTTTTCGGCAGCGCCGACGACAGGCGCTGCATGCGTCAAATTAACAGCAAATTTCAGATGTCAAACGATAATGGATGCCAAATTAAATGCGGCTACTTTAAGACTGCAACTGGCAGGTGAAAATATGGCTGATATGCTAAATATGTATCATACCATTAATATATAATACAACAACTATTTAAGATGAAGTGAATAAAATGGAAATATAATTAATTTTTGTCAAGCCTGGTTACAATAAAAGCGCCATTTCTTAAAAACATTCATCTTACTGCGACTACTTTAAGACTGCAACTGGCGGGTGACAAACAACAATTTAAGATGAACTGAATAAAATGGAAATATAATTACTTTTTGTCAAGCCTGGTTACAATAAAAGCGCCATTTCTTAAAAACATTCATCTTACTTAAGCAATAATAATTATTGTCAAATTATTACTACCACAAATAAAATAAATGAAAATAAAATAAATAAATTTCCGCAATAAACGAAAAAATTTAATGAAATTAGTTAACATTTATAAGTAAATTTCGAATAAACTTGTTTTATTAAAGATTTACAACAAAAACACTTAATTTAATTTCTTGAGGTGTCAACCTGATTGTAAAGAGTCAATAGTTCTAAAATCAACATCTCACTAACTAAATTCAGAAATGTCCGTAAATAGTACTTTAATTTAAATAAATAAAAAGCTTACTAGTTATTAGGGTTAATATATTTAATTTATTTTATTAAAGATAACAAAAAAATATTATATGTTTTAAATGTTTAGTCTGATTGTAATAAAAAAGTGAATATTTATAAACACACATTTTAAAAAATACATCTCAACTAAAGATATTATAAAATTATTATTATTGGTTATCAATATTTTAAATTATATAAAAAGCAAACATATGTAATATTTTAGATATCTAGTCTGATTGTTATAAAAGAGTGTATATTTCAAAACACTCATTTGAAATATTCGTCTTACAAAGAACTTAGAAATCTCTCATAATTAATACTATATATGGGGAAAATTAAAAGTGAAGAGTTAAATTGAGAATACTATTTATTTTTTTTAAGAACAAAGTTGCACTGGCAATTATATATATTGTTCATAGAGCTTTCCCCTTCTTCAGCAATTATTTGTGTCGGTCAGCGCAGCAAACAAATGCCAGCTCTGAGGACTTTTCACACGTTTTTCCCGCGACTCCGTCGACGCCTTCTTCCGCCCACCCGACAGATTTGGCTGCGAATAAAAAGCACATTGCTGTCTGACACTTCCGTCGTGGCGGACAAACAATTCGCCAGCGGAGAGTACTATAAATTACAAATTACAGTAATTTGCAAATTTTTTGGCCAGCGGCTCGCAAATAGCTGGCCGCAGTGTGGTTGCAACCGGCACTTAAACTGTCACACGTGTGCGGCATTGCGGTAATTATAAAGTCATCTTGACATAATCAAAAGTGACAATTACAGCCATTGCACAGGAAGGCAAACCGAAGAAACCGCCCCGCGACGTGGCACACTATGATTACCGCCAGCCAAGAGTCAATAGCGAGTGTTATGTGCATCTATTGGTAGAATGCAGCCATAATTACCAGTTGGCCAGCAGAAGTCACGCGTCATTAGGCAACTGGTGAACAGGAAGCTTCGCGTCAGGGGCAGGTGACAAGGAGCACAACGGTTTTGTGTGGCTGCAACGATCAATCGATCATAGCGCGACTTGTTACCTGCCCGCTGCACAGATGATGAATGAAGACGGCCGCCAAGTCGTGACACTAATCCTGACGCAGAGCGTAAACAGCGACCCCGAAAACAAAAAAAACTCGAAATTAATATGCAAATTTATTCGAGCCTGAACTAAACGGGCCGAGCAGAGCGTTAATTTCGATAAGCTGCGGCGCAAACAGCGGCAATGTAATACCTCAATAATCTCAGCGGCACACACACCTCACACACACGGCAGTTGTAAATCTCATTAAAAGGTTATTGACTGCATAGAGCGGCACAAGGATTACAGCAGCAGAGCAGGGAGAGGGAGAGAAAAGGAGTAGAGTCCCTGGCAGCAGTTTTCTTTCTTTTTACGCTTCAATTAATACAAAAGTGTTTAATGGGCAGCGCGCAGTGCGAGTGGCTTGAACTCTTCTCTCGGACTAGACAACTGACAACCGACAACGAGGCGGAGGCTTGACAGTGACATGCGAGCCAAGGAGTTGCAGACATGAGAAAGAAAAACACAAATCTGTTTATGCAAATTGACGAACAGTCTAAATTAATTTAGAAATGCGCCCGCCACACATCAAAAGAGCGCCTCTGAAGTGGTAAGTAAATGCCCACAAAAGTTAATCCATTGCCACAGAGTTTAGTAGTGGCTGGAGTTCGACTTACAACTGTGGCCGACAAATCTGCAGGTTCAATCAGCGTCGAAAGCCGCAGTAGGCAGCAGCCCTGCTGCACTTTGGCGATTAAAAACAATGGCAGCGAGCGGCTGGCAACTGGAACATCAAAAAGCACACGTGCAACTTGCAGAAATGCAAATAAAGCAGAAAGCATCTGCGTGCCACAACGGCAGCTGAATATGGGGGATCTGCGCGCATCACGCACTCTACGCACATTTCTACGCAGTTTCCTTGGCTTTGTGCCCATAATGCGGTCAATGAACTGAGAGAGGCCGCAAGGAAGCTGCAAGGAGGCTGAGCCTCTGTTGTCGCTGTTGTCAACGGCAAAGGCAGCGCGGAGGGGGGGACATGCGAGCGGTGCAGGGGAGTTCCTCGCTGGCTTTTTTTTTTGTTTGTGTGCAATTGCAAATTGCAAAACCTCAACAGCTGCTAAAATGTGCGTAGCTATTGCCATTTCCTTAACCCATCGCCGCGACCTACCCTCAACGTTGCTGGCAAAGTGTTAAAAACAAAAGGAGTGCCCCTGCATGCACCTCGCCTCCTCCTCTGTGGAAAATTATCATGTTGCACTCGCGTGTGTTTTATTTGCATTTTTCTGCATTTAATACGCTCGTACTTAGTTTGCTCGCTTTTCCCCCCCGCTCACCGGGCAACATCTGCCGCCGCACACTTGAACTAAAAATAATTGCACCACTGTGTGCCGCAAAAACGCTGCACGCCACGAGATTTCCGCAGGCGGTTGGCGGCAGCCCCGCGCCCCTCAAATTGCGTAGTTTATGGCGCGGCGTGCGTCCTGGGGGCGTGCCGCACAGTGCCGCAATGTGGCAACATGTGGGTGCTTATGCAAAATACTCCTCTTTCAACTACTTACGTGTGCTCGACTTTAATTAAAACATTTCTAATACTCGTATCAGTTAATTTCTCCAACCCGATCTCAATTATGTGGCGACTGCTGTCAGCAGCGGCCGTAAAATTGCCGTGCATATTGATGGGCATAAAGTATCAGATTTATGCAGCCAATTGCCTTTGAAAGGTGTGAAAACAATAACTGAAGCATCGGCTCGCTGGTGAGAAAAGCTAAAACCACATTGTCGGCAATTAAATTAGCACTTTACAGTCGAAATAAATACGAGAATTTCACATAAATTAGAGCTATTAAAGTAAAAACAATTTAATTATCACGACAACTGTTTAACATATAAATAATGCGTTTTTTTAGGGAGTTGGTTAATTAATAAAGTAGTTATTTGAATCCAACTCCTGCTCCAGCAATAACTTAGCATATATTTTAAAAATATTGTTCAAACTTTGATATAAGCAGATTGTATGTCTTTGAGGCCATAAATTTCACTTATTTAGTGACACTGTTTTAATTTTGTCACACTATATTTGTTTCTAATTTTGCAATCTATCTGTTGCGTCGATAATCTTGTCGTTTAACACAATCAAAAACCAAGAGCTAAATATATCTAAATATGAGATGTGCTGAAGAATTAAATAAAAAGGTTTATTTATGAAGTTCTGTAATAATAATTAATCAAATCGAAGCTGAAGATTATGTATTTTGATAATAATTTTAGATAATGACAGGAATATGAAAATTAAAACAGATCGCTTCTCACTCGTTTATTTATACTTGTTTCTAATGTTAATAATACAATCAAAAAACAATAAAAGCAAATCGAAGAAAGATCAGTAAAAGTATGTGCTATGAAATTAGCACGGCAACTATTAAATAAAGAAATGCATTTTGTTTTGCATTGTCAAAGTGAAGCTGAAGTTAGCTAATATTTTAGATGCGATGTTATACATTTTTTAATGTGTTTTGAAACTTATTCTTCAGCAAAAACTAACAAACAATTGACACTTATATAAGGATAAGTAATCAGTTAACCTCTCCACAATTATTCTTCAAATATTATTCGTTTATTGATACTTCTTTTTAATTTTGCATTCAATCTGCTTAGAGAATAATCATGTCAATAGGCACAATCAAAAAGCAATAAAAAGTAAGTCAAAGCCGTGCAGTGGCACGTATCAAATTAACGCTAATTAACAAATATTGTGGCAATCGAGGTCCTGGACTGCTCATAATTTGCTTCATTACGACTGCTAATGAAAACAATCAGCCGTAATTCAGCACAGCCCACTGCAATCTACATACAAAAAAAGGAAGAAAGGAAACAACTACCCAAAAAACGGTGAAGCCCGGCAATTAAAGGCGACAACAAACAGAGCTCTGACCCGGGGTCAGGGGGTGGTTGACGTGGACGGCGAGCAGAGGCCAGAAATCAAAAGGCAGTCCCGCTGGGCGGCAAGCAGCGAGCGAGCTGTTGATTAGACACATACTCACTAGTCAGTACAGTTGCGTCCGTGAATTATGGCCAAGTGCGTGGCCGAGGGGTTGCTTTTGGCCACACCTGAAAGCCATAACCTGCCGGGGCACAAAAGATACATTTTAATGGGCTTGGATATGCGGCCGAACCGAACAGTTATACATAACAATAATTTGGTAATTGCCAGACAATCGTAACATTTGTGTCTATCATAACGATGCGTTCCTCGCGTGCTCTTTTCAATTTGAGGGCAATGCGGGCGTGGGTGGCTTTTGTCTGGGGTGCAGCAGTCCGTGCATGTTATCGATATGGATTCTTGACAAGTGGCCAACTGTTTTACTGCTGTCCGACGGCAATTACAGCAAACTCTGTGCGATTATGAGCGATGTTTTGGGGTGCAAAGTTTGTTTTTCTTCAAGGATTCACTTCATTCGCCATGCAGCTTGACCCAATCATTAAGCAAACGGAGTTGCTGCGTCACAACATTTGCTCTGAATTCGCAGTGAACTCGCAGTTTAACTTGCATTAGCGCAGAGTGACTGACACTTCAACAGTAGCAGCAGCGATGCGATTGAGTTGCCGCTGTTTAATTGCGCGTGCGAGGCGGCGAGTGTGACAAATTTGCGAGCAAGCAATGAAGCGGCACAACACGAGAGCAAATCACAGATCGAGATGCGAGTGGCAGAGATACGCGACGCGGCGGCGCATCGAAATGCAGATAGCGCGGGGCGTGAGAACGTCGCGGCGCAACGCACGATTGAAGTGAGTAATTAACGCTGCATGCGGCAGGCAGCTCTAGTAGACGCACTCGTCTAGGGTCCTGCTCGGACGGTGACGGTGACGGTGACTGTGACACATGCGGGTCGTCTCGTGACGCATCCGTGTGGCGGCGTCGCAAAGGGTGCGTCGATTTACATGCTCTACTCGCCCAATTTTTTAATTGTTGCAACACGCACAAGAGTGCCAAGGAACTTTTGTTTGCTGTTGTTTTGGTTTGCCTTTTCGCCGTGTGAATTGAAGAGGATGCCGAGCGCACCCACCACCACCAGCAGTAGTAACAACAGCGGCAGCACCACCACCAAATTAACATCAAATGAACTTATCGCGGGCAACTATTTTACGGCGCTTTCCCGAGTGGTTTCTCGTGTTGCGCTTATCTGCCGCTCGAGTGCAACACGTGACGACTGTACCAAACTCCAGACTCGCCCGACGAGGGCTGTTCGCTGTCAGTTGACATATTGTCAAGCCGCGTCGACTATCAACAGTTACACGTGTCCAGCCCCGGCGAAATTTGCATTTTTTTCCAATTAATCGCACGACATTTTCATCTAATTTTGTACACTGATAAAACGTTGCTGGTGTCATTAATAATCGTCGCGTGCTCACACCCCAACACCTTGTTTAGTCACATCGCATTGCATTCTGAAGAATATTTTCAATTTGCAGCTTCCGGATTAGCATTAGCCCAATCTCAATTGCATTTATTTACGAAATAACTGCCCAACTCTACTCTGCATTCCAGTGGTTTGAATGTGTGCGGATTCAATTGTGAGCCAAGCGATCGATCACTGCACGTCGCTCAACTATTTTCACACCTAACAGCTGCTCTGTGTGCTGACTAGCTGCGCTGCTATGAGCCGCTCAGCTCACACTCTCAGGTGCCAGTTGCCAGGTGTTTTGAGAGTCGAGTTCGCAGCCGAACGAGGTTAAGTCATCAATAAGACTGTGCGTGGCATACAAATGAGTCAGCGAGGCGCAGTTGGTGACGGGTTTCTCACAGTACTTAGAAGGAGACTGACTGCCAACTTGGACAAAGTTTACACAACCTCATTGAAATTTGTGTTCGGGCCGGGGAAAGCATTAGAAAGTTCCCACAGCTCGCGATCAGGGATGGAGCAAGTTCCATTTAAGTGATATCCGAGTTTGGGGCATTCCTGCTGCAGTTTTAATGATTTACAATAACAAAGCCACACAAAAGACGCAACAGATTTTGATGCATTTGCAGCAGGTGAGTCGACGGCGACGGCGAGGGCGAGGGTGCGGATTACGGCCAGAGCGAGGGTAGCGATTTCAATTAAGAGTGACACAAAAATGCGTTGACAAAGGCTCTGAGCGCTGTTGCCAACCAATATTGGGAAACAATTTCCAATTTCAAATTGCATCTGTGTCATGGGAAAGTAGTGGGACCCCTCATCCCATTCCCTCCTCCCGGTGCCGCGCTGCTCTCAAAACTGCGACGCACTTCACAATTTTTGTTAAACACACTTGAGGACCTGAACTCGACTCGGCTCAGCCACCCTAAAAAATATGCGAGATGTGTAAAGCCCTCAAGTGTTTGGTATTCATTCAAAAGTTTGCAGGTGTGCCGTGCCCTGTGTGTGCTCGATACATTTTTTGTTGCTTTATCCTTGAACCAAAACACAGGACACTCCTCGCCGCCACCGCTGCTCCCGATACTGATTCTGGCCCTGGAATGCCAATACACTTATCGTCGACGAAGCGGGTCATGCAAATATGCTCAAGTGCGCTGTAGGGAGTTTAAACACAATAAACAACTAAAGTGAGCGACTGGATTCGAGGGGTTCAACTCCGCACTCTTCACTCTCCCCTCTCCGCTCTGCACTCTGCACAGTGGTCACAGGATTTCTAAACATAGTCTATGCAAAGCAATGCATTTGTGTGCTGCAGTTGAGAGGCATAACTTCAAGTTTAAATATACCTATGTAAATCATATCTATTATATTTATATAATGCTTTTAGTGCTTGATGCAACAGATTGTTTAACTCTTTTTATTGGAAATATTGCTATATTTTTTTATTCTAAATTAATTGTTATAACATTCAAAGTTTAAAGAATTTAAGCTATTACTTTCAGCATGAAACAAGCACCAAATTATTCCACTTTCCAATATTTTATTTTAATTTGAAACAACTCATAAAAATATGAAGCAAAACCTAAACATTTTCTAGGTATTTTTAGTTTTAATATAAACAAAAAACTTAGTATACTTACAATATTTTAATACCTAAAACTCATTTTAATTTCATTTAAAAAATATCAATAACAATTAGAAGCAACAGTTAAGTAAAAGATGAACACTATCTATTTGCAAATACTTCAACTGGTGCTATTTAAAAATATGATTAAATTACAATTACTAATACGATTTTGAGCTATGAACCACCCAAACAAACATTTTGCTAAATATTTTAGTTTCAATCAAATAAATATTTTATGTGTTTAGCTTTAATAACTTTATATCTATATTTTTCATACAATAAATATATTGCTTGTATATCATATTTATTTTATTTCTTAAAAAGAATAAAAGAAAGCAATAAGAAGAGAACTTCAACTTAAAAAAAAAATAAATACAAAAACCTGTAGTATTCGAAAATGTTTCGTTAAATATAGTTGCTGAAATCGACTTCGTGCTGGCTTGTTGGCCTTGTTACCACTGTGCAGCCGAGCCAAGAAGTTATGAGTCATGGCCCAGGGTGTAGCAAGAACAACAGCAAGAACAGTAGCAGCAACAGCAAGTCGAACAAGAAGAAGAAGAAGAAGAAGCACAACAACAACAACTGCTCGGGGCACAAAACTTTGCTTATGCATTACACATTTATTAAACATTAAGCGCTCACTTGATTTAAGGGTTGGGCGAACTGTGGACCCTGGACTTGGTTGGACAGGAACAGGACAGGGACTCGATCGGCACGGCACGTTGATGTGCTTCATGATGACTATTGAACTTTAGAACATGATGAAGTGCGCGTTCTTCGCCGTAAGACGCTGATTGCGATTGCGATTGCGGCACAACGCAGCGGGCCAGGGAGTGTGCAACAACAACAGAAGCCAGAAGCCAGAAGCGAGCAGCATTGCGACGTGGAAGCTAAGCGAGTGCACCCTCGAACTAATCACAAAGTGCATTTTATGCTCGCGGCAGTTGGTAAACAGAAACAAAAGTCCAGCTTGAAGTTCGTGCATACAATTTGAGCATTAGATGAAGTTGAATGTCTCGCTTCCTTAGCCTGCCACAGACCCAACCCTTCGCCACTCGGCTGCTGGCTGCACATTTTTATGCACATTTCAGCGCTCCGTTCGCAGCAGTTTTGTGTTTTCTGTTCTCAGTTTTCTTTTCTTGTGCCGAGCTGAAGCAGCAGCAAATACTACAAATAATCATAATAATAAAATGCCAAGTTGTACATTTCACTCCCTTCTATGCACCATCTTCTATTCCTCGCTCCTCCTCCTGCTTCGCGACCCATTCGTTTGATGAGTCATTTCGCTGTGCTGACGTCTGTGCGCTCGACGTTTTTTTCAGTTAGAGGGGGGCACGAAGGGGTTAATGCACTGCCCACAACACGCTGCTGCCAAGTCCTTGGCAATAAATATAAAAATCTTTTGCTGTTTATTGTTCCCGTTGTTGTCGTGTTTGTGTTTGTGTTTGCCTTGCAGTTCCCTGCAGCTCTCGACTCTCGGCTCTCGACTCTCGGCTTGCATTGCTTAACTGATTTAGAGCCGCTTTGGAATTGTCAGGAGTTTGTTGTGAGTGCACAAGCAGAACAAGCAGAAGGCTTTGCCCAAGCAGCGACACTCGACAAAGATACTGTGAATTTATTTGCGTACTTGATTCATTTTGTTTTCGGTGTAAGGTGCACGTAACTCAGCCAATCGCTTGGCATAATTTATTGCACTTGCTATCACTGCACTATTTATGATTCCTGCCAGCTTAACTCATTTCAAATAATTGCTTTCTCCATAATAATTTATAGTGGTTTATTGAATTTATTATGTCATCGTTTAAGTGCTAATTCTTTTAATTGCATATAAAAAGCTTTAAGTAATTTCTTGCTTATTTTTTGCCGTCATTGGAATATTTAGGATTCCAGCCAGCTCAACTCATTTAAAATGATTGCATTCAATATTATAATTGATATAATATTAGTTGATTGAATTTATTGTATCATCATTTAAGTGATAATACTTTTAATTGCATATTGCCGTCATACAAAATAGTTGAATTTTCTGCAGTTGTCACAGTCTAAGAAGAGCTGTGTATAATTTCTTGTTTTTTGTTTGTTGTAATCATTAGACTATTAATGATTCTTGCAGCTTTGACTTAACTTATTTAAAATTATTACTTTTAATATTATAATTAACAGTAGTTTATTGAATTTATTACGACATTGTTTAAATGCCACCATCTTAAGTGTTAATTTTGTTGTATTGCCAACAGTGGAGTATTTACGATCAGTGACAGCTCAACTCATTTCAAATTATTGCTCTCTGTTTTTAGTGGTTTATTGAAATTATTATGTCAACGTTTAAGTATTAATACAATAAATTGCATTCGAAATAGCAATTTAATGCGAATGTCGCACTCTAAAAGAGCTCTCAATTGTTTTGTGTTGTTTTCTATTTGTTTTTTTTCTATTAATGTTTTAATGATTCGTGACAGCATAACTTGACTCTCTCAAAATGATCACATTTTCATATTATTGGCTTATTGAATTTGTTTTATTTAAGTTGTATAAATACTTTTCATTTGCTGCTGATATCGCACTCCAATCAACAACTCTAAGAAGGAAGTTGTTAATTTTTTTTATGATTTTATATGGGACTATTTTTGGTGTGTCTTTTAAATATATACCTTTTTAAAAACATATTTTTTTGCTTTATTAAATTTATCATGTCGTTTTCTAAGTGCTGACAATTTAATAGATATGTTATAATAAGTCATCTGAGTGTAAACACTTTAAAATACAATAGTTATCTTAAGGGAACCTCAATAAATTCGTCGCTCAAACTAATCAAAATTGTAGACATTCAGATTTCATTTGATTGCTTCTGATTTCCTCCTTTCATCTGCTCTCTTTTCAGGCAAATTGTAAGCTGGTCACACTGCCACGCAGCTACTTGGCCGCTTTTGACCCGCCATCCTATTAAAAAACAAATTTCGCCCCGCGACCAGAGCAATCTAATGCGGCAAGTACTCACAATGGACCACTTAGCAATTGTCCTCGAACGCAGAAAAACTAACAGCAGTGGTCATAATCATAAGGACACGCAACTTTATGGCCTATAAAGGTGTGGGAGGGGTGGCGAGGAATGCGGGAGGACTGCTGCGATTACAGGCGATTTGAATAAATTTGCAATAAAAAGTGAATTCTATTTTTGTCGCAATTGTGGCGCGACAATAAAGCAATTTTGTATGCCACAAATACGCGATGATTGGCGCAGGGCAATTGTCCAGCCCGTCGCTGTGGCTGTAGCTTAAAGATTGCCTCCTCTGCTAGCAACATTGTGGCAGAATGTGGCAGCAACAGCAGCTACAACAGCGCCAGCAGCCATTACAAGTGTCAAAACAGCAATTTATTGTTTGTAATCATGTGTATCTATAATTGCACTTAGTGTGAGCGGGCGTAAGTGTGTTTGTACAAGTGTGTGTGTGTGTGTGTGTGTGTGTGTGTGTGCGTGTGAGCGAGTGCGAAAAGCAGTTAATCAAATAAATATGGCGACGTCGGGCGCTGAGCGCTTATTATTTTGGCTCAGCGGCTGCTGCGATAACATGGCCCAGCTAACTTGCAACTTGCGCCTTTGATTTACTGAAGCATTGTGTAAGCATTGTCTTCACACTCCGCCTGCCCCCGCCCGCTGCGTTGCGTATACTTAATGTGGCCGTATCTCTGTAGATGTGTTTTGTCGCCAGAGCTGCAAACCGCAAAGTCATAAAATTACTTTCGCGCATTATAAATTTATAGTTTGCTTTGGTTTTTAGGTTTTGCCTCACTTCATTTTGCACGCTCAAGCGTAAAAATTTATTATGCTTATGGCTGGGTTGGTGACACAAAGGGTGCGGGGCGGGGAGCCCAAAGCAGCAGCTGTCCGTCGCGGACATAAGTCATTTATATTGTAACAAATTGTGCGCGATTGGCGTTTCTCAGGACCTCGCAGACATCCGACTGTCGACTGCTGCCAGCTGGCAGCTGAGCAAATGTTTTGTCTTGTCTTCTGAACTTTGGGCCGAAGGTTAAATGGCGTCTTCAAGTATTTTGACAGCTGACTTGCGGTCGCGCTTTAATGAAATGGAAGCAACTCTCAACGATATGATTTAGTGTCGAGCTATGAGCTAAAAGGGTTAAACATTGAATGATGTTGCATAATTATGATGAGCTTTACATAACAGTAAACTTACTTTAGATACAAGAAAACTTGAGGAAGCTGCAGCATCGCAATTGAAAAGTAGAAGTCTTGAATTGATAGCACAAAACTTTGTCCGAGTGGATTACATTCTTGAATATGCTTGATACAGATAATATCAGAGATATCGTAATTAAATATATAAGTAAATAAAACACGTTTGATGCGGAAATAAATAAAGCTTATTGCAAATTTATAATAGAATATATATAAACTACATTTAATATACTTAATCAGAGAAAAATGCTAAGTGGAGATAAAAATACTTATTTTTCAACATATTGCGTAGGAAATATATGTGCTTGAAATATACATTAGCAGACTTTGTATTTTAGCAAACTACATTCAATACATTGAATCCAATTGTGTAATGCAGATACTAAAAGACGTTCGATGAGAATATACATATGTTAACAAACTACCTACATTCTGTATGAGAAAAAAATATGCTTAATACTAAAAGAAGTAGTCTTGGTATCAGAAGAAATATATCAAATATTAGCAAACTACATTCGACACATTAAAACGGAAAAAATATGGTTAATACAGAAATTAACAGAATGTGTTACAGATTACAATAAAAATAACTTTGCCATAAAAAATACAAATTTTATTGAATACATTGAATAGTAACAAATATGTGTAATAAAGCTAATAGCAAACTTTGCCACAATATATTTATTATTATTAGTATTAACAACCTACAAACAATACACTAAATAGCAAAAATATGCTAAAAACAGAAATTGGGCAACTTGGTAACAAAGCTTATGATAATACAGACATAATAATGATAATACAACTAGTAAATAATAAACTACATGCAATGCACTGAATGGGAAGATAATGCTTACTGCTTATATTAGCAGACTTTTAAACAAAATATATATTAATAGCAAACCACATTTAACGCATTGAATCATAAAGAAACACGCTTAAAGTTAAAAGCAAAATAAATAATGCATATAATAGCAAACCATATTGAATGTGTGACTCCTTCTCTCTTACATCTTCTTTGCACTTTGCGAAGAGCTCAAACATCTCGCGTTTCAGTTTGAACAGTCGCAATGCGCTAATTAAATGTGCACAAATCCACAAGTAAATCAATATCCTGGACAAGTCCTTGAAGCGCTCGCGCGCTTTGTTCGCTCTCTGTGGCATTTTGTGTGCGCTGCGCTTCGCCTTGACTTTGACACCCCTCGTGGTGGCGAGCGAATCGCAGCATTGTCCTTGGCTCCCCGGCTAAATGCCAAGGACAGGATTACACGTCAATCGCAGCCAAGGACAGTGGCAGTGTGAGCGAGGGAGTCGCATCTTTAGACACTACTTACAGATTTTTTATGCAAAATTTCGAGCGCAATTATTGCCGATGCTGACGGCGACTGTTTGGCTGCATAATTGCAACCATAAATTGTGCGCGGCCTCAACTTGAACTTGGCTGCGGTCGCGTCATTAGAACTGACGCCGCCTATTTGAGATTTCCTATTTGTAGTAAGGGGAAACTCATTCCCTTACATTTAATGTTTTTAATTTTTCCGTATCATTGCATTTTTTTTCTACTTCAGCCCTCGCACTTGACACGGCGCAAAGACGAAGGTGGCTGAGAGCAGGAGGTTGGCCTGGACCGCCCTTCAATTTCCATTAGGTTTGCAGCTGTGTAGCCGGAGCTGTTGCTATCGATGTCCTTTTGTGTGCGCTGTCATCTCTATTCGGGTGCTTTTTTATTTGTAAGATTCGAAATTTATGCAAAGTACTCGTCGTCGACGCAACTCGACGCCGCACTCAGCGCAAATAATGAGCAAGCCCGCATTTCCTGCCACGTTTACAATTTCTCTGTATCTGTATCTGCAACTGTAGCTGTAGCTGTAGCTGTATCTGCGCTGTGGTGTGAGTCGAAGTGAAGTATCGTCTACGACAACTTGATGTATCTCTCAGCATTGCCGCTGCACTTTGCGAAATGGCAAAAGTTGAAGCTGATTTGAAGGGGTCGGTCGGCTGAAGCAGCGTTGCTTTTAATGCTGATAGGTAGTACGAATCTACAAGTATCTCACTCCCGATTTACTGACGATGTTTTCGTATTTAGTTCACATGCACAAAAGAAGAGCAGCAGCTGCAGCTAGTTTATTATTTTAATTTTGGCCAGAGACGCAAAGATACAATTGGATACAAGCGCCTTAGCTGAATAGTTTTCGGCCAGCAGGCGACGGCAGCATTTCGCATTTATTTTGTTAGCATTTTGAAAAGCGTTTCCTTCCTGTTCTCTGGCGCAATAAAAGTTTTGCGGGCCAACTGCAGAACTGCAATAAAAGAAAACTTATCTGCTGCTGTGCGGTTGCGTTGAGTCCAAGGAACAGCAAACTTTATGCCAGCTGATATAAATTGTGCTGCTGCTGTTCTTCGACTTGATAAAAAGGAAAGCAGGCGGCGACGGTGGCGGGTTAAGACATTCAATTCGAATAATTTTCAGCAAGTTTGCTCAAAGAGCCGAGACGCCAAACGGACTCTCAATTTGTTTGTCTTGCTCCTCAGTGGGTGGGTGGTGCTTCGGTGGCGCTTGGTGGTGCGGTGGCCCCGGCGACCACCGCATAAATTGCATATAATTGCTTTGCCTCTGAAATCGTTGCTCGTGGCGTCTTCCTTGCCTCAAGATTTATGCGCACATGCTTCGTTTGGTTTGCTCTGCTGCTGCTCTATTTATTTGCAATGATAAAATTTTTATTAAAACAAAAGCCGCATAAATTTTGCCGTCGCCCGCTGTGCATTTTTATACCGGCTACTGCTGGAAGATAGTTCGCTCTGTATATGGCATAATTAGATTTGATGCCCCGTGGTCCAAGTGCTCAGTGGTCAGTTGGTGTGCTTCACACTTGGTAATCCGCTTTCGCATTGAGCGTTTTATGACTTAATACGTTTTATTCCAGCCACACACAACATAAATCTTCGACCCCGCGCCATCATCACCAATTCAAATTGCCTTCCGCTTGACCAGCTCCGGATCTGTGGTGACATTTGTTGCTCCACTCGGTGTCTTGCACTTGCTTTATTACGAGTATTGACCAGCTTGGCTCGCATTATTATTACGCGCACACAATCCTGACAGTTGGCTATTGATTTATTAGCTGCTCAGCATTTGTGGTCTTCGCTCCGGGTGGGGCAGACAGTGGCTGTTACTTGACCTCGGCTAGCCATTGAGGCGAATATTAACTGGCGTCCGAGACAATAAATAGCGAGTTGGAATTCAAATTAAAGACAGAGAAGAGACCTGCAAAAATGCTCGACATTTCGACATTTGGGCAAATTGCAAAAGTTGCAGCTGCGCAGCTGCGGGGTTTGGGGCACAGACGCCAACGCAGTTAAAAGCAACAATAAAAACCGTTTGCAATGTTTGAGATAAAAATTAAAAGACGACGTCATTTAGCCACCGAAATGTTTCACTGTCTTCCATCCCAATCCCAGTGGATCTGTTTGGTCGCGTGTGTGTCTGTAGTCTGCAAATAGCACACAAAATAGACATTAAAACCCCCTCCGAGATGCTGCTGCTGCTGCTGCCAATGATGATGATGATGACGGTGTTCTTGTCCAGCCGCCGCACTGAGGTGAGCTCCGGCTCCAAGTCCCAGCTAAGCAACTGATTTCGCTTAATTTTATTTGCACGGCTTGCTGGCGAAATGTAACTTTTATTGTTTTCGGTTTCGGTTTCGGTTTTGGACTTTACTATATACTAAGTTGATTGCGCACAATGCCTGCGAGGGTTTTAGCCAGGCTGGCGTTGTCCTTGTCTGTTTTCCGGCGTCGTAAATTCGATTTGTGTAGCATAATTTAAGGCGCTTGGCGTCGATGTTTGTCCTGATTAGATTGAGAGCTGTGCCTGTGTGTGTGTGTGTGCATTTTAATTGTTGGCTCAACATCAACGTCACCTCATCAGCAGCATTTACACGTAATGGACTTTTTGGGGCGCCCGCAGCGTAAATGAAATCCTCGACTGGACGCCATTAGCCCGCCGTTTAATTGTGCGCACTTTTATGACGAGTGCCGCAGCTCATGTGGCACAAGCGCAGCGCCTTATCTTATGGCTTTTAGCTGGCGCCTTTATGAAGCTGTAAAGCGCTCCAAACAGCACACCTTTGCCAGATAACGAAAGCAATTTCCAACGGCTTCAGCACACCGTGGAAACGAGTAGACTCGTAGTGGGAGCTGGCAGAGTTGCGGAACTGTTCAGCTTAGTTCGAAGCGAGTAGAACTTTATTTACAGCGCCATAATGTGCAAAGTATTTCATTAAAGACCGTTTCAATTTCATATTTCAATCATAGTGGAGCCACAACTCGCCACAACTGCAGCTAAATCATAAGCCAGCCGAGCCCATTTCGAGGCCAGAAACCTGCCCATGGCCTGCAACGTGACCAGCAAAGCAATGCACAGATTTTGTATTCGTTTCCATTGCAAGGCTGACAAAAGGAGCCGCGCACTTTTATGACGGCGACATGCAACAAAATTGAGTTTTATGAATGCCTCTCTGGGTATTTATGAATTGTATTCGTATTCAGCGCTACACCAAAAAAAAAAGATAGAGAAAGAGACTGAGACTGAGAGGCGCAAAAAAGCTCGAAGGGTGCGCGAACAAGCGATGTCAAGTCAGATTCCTGCTTCAATGAAATTGAACATGACAACTGTAATGAAACTTGTTTCGAAAGCTGTGGGAAATCAGGCGCTGCACAGTGGAGCAATTTGATTGGGAAACTAACAGTAACTAAGTAAAAAAAATTTAATTTAAGCAGATTGAGACGTTTCCTTTTTATTTTTCTATTTGTTATGTAGAGTCTTAACTCTGTTAACAGTTTTCAAATTGAAGAGCTTATTGTTTGTTTATTTTCTTATTTTTGTGTACCTCACAGATAAAATAGTCATAAGTCTTCTTTTAAATTTTTTAATTTAAACGGTTTAAAAATTTGTATGTTATAATTTATCACTTTATTGTGTAAATTACATATAAAGTAGTAAAGTAAATTATGAATTATGATATGAACAAAAGTAACAGTAGTAAGCTTAAGCACATTGAAAAATAAAAAGACAGGATCAGATTCACCCCAAGCAAGCGAACCACGCGTCTTTTATTTGCGTTTTCACAATTTTCTATAAATTAAAATTTAATTATTTTTTTTATTACTTTATATCCTATGGCGATTACAAATAAACTAGTCTCATAAACTAGTTAGAAATAAACTAGTCTTGAAGAGATATTATTTCTAAACATTTTCATTTATTATCTAGAACACAAATAAAGTACTAATAAGTTTTTTTATGATTTATTAATTTTACCACATTGTAGTGTATTTTTTAAATTTTTTTATGTGCTATATAGTGAAAATAAAATAATCTTGCGTTCTTTTGGAATTACTAAATTTAGTCAGCTTGAAAAATTCATATTTTTATAATGTTTATGATGTAGATAGAGTATTCTCCACTATGTTCTTTAAGTTTTATTTTTTTGCGTAAAGACATAATAATGAAGGGGTAAAGAAATATAACAAAATGTAAAGACTTTTTTATGATTTTAAAATTTCTTTTGTTAAGGTGAAGTAATGAAATATTAGATCTTCAAATTTGAAGAGTAGTAGAAGTAGTAGCAATTTGAAATCCATCAGTGGAATTTGAAGAACTGAAATTGTAGTAGTAGTGACTGTAACAGTGTGTGAATTTCTATGCCATTCCGTCTGACTTGTGACCACTGTGCCGCATTCTCTACGCGGCATTGGCGGCTATTAAAAACGTCAAACGGCGACAACATCTTTTCAATTCCGTTGAAAAGCTCCTCCTTCAGCCAAGTCCCCCCGGCTTGAGCTCCACTAGTAATTTCGTGCATTTAACTGCAAAGCAAACAATCGTAAGAAATGCTTTTATACAGCCGAATGCATAGAATATAATCCATATAAAAATGTTTAAGACCTCTTCGACTCAAATGCTCGAAATTAATTTCGCTAACAATCGCCGCCGCCCTTCGGGAGGGGCATTAAAATTAAAAAGGGGGGTCAAAGCCGTCCCCGGGCGCAGAACACACGCACTCCAAGGCAACGTACTCCAAAGCTCAATGAAGCGCTTAACCATTAAAATCAATCAAAGCAAATTTATTAGGCAACATTGTCGTCCGATTTTTATTGGGCCGAAAGAGTGAGGGAAGTAGCCATAAAAAGTGGCAGAATGAATGCGAAAGGGCAATGAAAAATCAAATCAGCCAAAAACGATCCCAGAATTATGACTGTCGGACTGTCAAAAGATAAACCCCTTGAAACTGTAGACGCAGACAATTCTCCCCCAACCCCCCCTTCTGCTGTTGGTGGTCAGCTCGTGTCGTTTGTGTTTTTATGTAGTTTGTTTCAATTGTTCGGTTTTCGGATTGAACATAATATGCGCTTTTAGTGCTGGTAATTAAAATGCATTTGTCATACTTTGTAGTCGTCCAGACAATAGACGCCCTTTGTCGTGCTCCTTCGAATATTAAAATCAATTTAGCATTCATTTTTGTCAACATCATTTTAATGGCCCATCCACAACATTGTAGTCGCCAAGTTCTTCGCTTAAGCTACTTAGAAATAGTTTAGAATGTCAGTCGTAGATCCCTCTGCAGTCTTTGCTATCTTGACGAACTTCTGTCACTGTCAACAGCAACAACCAAAAAGAGCGGAAATGATTTCGCATATCATTTTGAGTTGATAAATTTCACGGGGCACGCCCCTGGCACACAAGGGGGTTGCCCCGTGTGGCAAGCATGATTTTAATAATTTTAATGGTTTTGGCAATTTACAATTTTTGATAAATTCCTTTTTTTTTCGCCCAAGCAGCTTAAGCGTCCAAAGAGTTAATTTGATTGCAAAATGTTTGCATTTTATTTTCTCTTGCTTTTTTGCATGTCAACTGCGAGGCGAGGCGGCGAGGGGACAGACGGACGCCGGGTGCGCGTAATCAATCATTTTATCAATGCGCTTGTGAAAATGGCAACAATTCCTCATCCTCATCCTCGTTCTCGTCCTCAGTCTCATTCCCCTCCTCGCGGGCCGCGTCGTGCCGTAATCAGCAAATTGTTTGCCCAGATCGTGACTTTGCCAAAACAAATTTGCATATTTTTGTTATTTTTCTGCAAGTTGCGCGCAGTTGGCGCTAATGAATCGCGCAAGCGGGTTGCAAATAGTTGACAACGAAAAAGTATATGCTGCATAGCATACTCGTATATTTGAGGAGGAAGAAAAATTGCCAATAGCGACGGCGACATTTGGCAGCCAAGTCGAGCGGCGAAAGTTGGCGAATCAATTGTTGACTCTCCAAGGAGTTCATTACAGATAAATGCCAAAAAGTAATCCTAGAAATCTCTGCAATCAGTGGATTTTGTATGAACAATTACACAACTGCAATATTGCCAAGATTTCTAGCAGCACTTTTTTGTAGAAGTATAATTCTGTAAAACGTCAGAATTACAGGTAAAGTTGTTTTCGTTTTAGCCAGTTTAGCTGGTAATTAACCAGCTAGCATGTGCCTATTCATTGCCAGGTTTCATTCACCTTTTTTGCTGCCAGGAGCCAGAGAGAGAGAGTCGGGCATTAATGATGGCACACGCCAGTGCCGCGTTGAAGTCTGACGTGGTGGCCAAAACGCAATGATTAATGAGTGAATTATGCGCGAATAAACAGCCAAACAAGTTCAAAAAGGCAACTGGCGCCTCCCCCACGCCCCCCGCCACGCCCGTCTAGCGGAGTTCTCTTTGTCTGGCCGCTTGTAGCGAGTTGCTTGTTTCGTCGGTTGGTAACATGCCGGCAGCGAATTACCCGGCAACAGACGGCGTTCAAATGATTATGCACAGAAATGTGTACAATTTTTTCATGCACTCTTGCGTTGTAGTGGAGGAAGCAGAGCAGTTAGAACTACCTTTTGACGTGGCACACGCGGCGTATGCGCAACGTTGCCCATAAATCTTGAATCCGTTTGCGCGTGAGTTGGGGGGCGGGCCGGGGGGTCAACAATATGCAAACAGCTGCTGTCATTCGCTAAAGGCGAAGTTCTCATCTTTTATTTATTTTAGATTTTTAATAATCATTTCCTTTTGCTTTGCGCTCTTTTTTTCAGCTCGCTGTTTTGCATTTTGTTTCATGTTTCAGTTGTCTGTTTGTTATATTTGTTCGTGCTTTTTTTCCGGGGCGCATTTTAATGAATTTGTTGTTAATATGTGTGCGATATATTTGCAGGCTCCACTGGCCACAGTCTCCAGTTGCCATTCTCCACGCGACTCTTTTGTTGCTGACATTTGCTGTTGCGAAATTTGCGCTTCGCTGCTAATTAAAAATTGTGTCTATTTGCATATTTGTTGTGCCACACTGCCACGCCCCGCTTAAGCGCCTGCATTTGAGTTCGGACAGCGCCCGCTTCTGTTTGTTGTCTGTTGCAAGGTCCTCAAAACCGTGCCCCTGCCCCGGCGCCGTCGAAAATTTGCTGCGCTTGTCCTTTGCCTTCTGTATTGTGTTCGAGATCTACCCTCGAACCCAAATACCCAACACGACTTTCGAGGCGTATTGTAACTGTTTCCCAATGCGTCGCTCCCACTCTCGCTGCCTCGATTTAATTAGCTGCAACTTTAATGAGCGCATTGAAAAACGCAACTCATTGGTGCGGCATGTCGAGCAACTAACTAACTAACTGAACAACTAACAAGTCAAAAGGCTGAAGCCTGAACTCTCGCCTCTAATGACCTCTTTGATTAGCCCGGCGTCCTGGGCGGCCACTGGAGACACTTGTGACGTGGTGTCAACGCCTGGCCTAATAGTGCCGTTAGTTCTCGGTCGCCTGTCAATAATAATGAACACAGCTGCTGTGTCCTGCCCACCTGAGCGGCGAGCCAACTTTTCGTCCTGGCAACTGTCAACTGCCAACTGTCGGCGGGACAATTCACGTTTAATTTACAGCTGCGGTCAGCTCGGTTTTGCTTGGCCAAAGTCAAGTGGCCGGGGTCAGTTTTAGATTAGTTTTTCATATCGAAAACTCCACAACAACTCTGCACAGCATGTGCCAGTTTGTGTGTGTGTGTGTAATTAGCGTGTTTTATGGCTGTGTTTTCGACTCCTTGGGGTGCAATTAGGCGACAGTTCAAGTGTTCTTCTCAATGGCTCTCGGGGAGTTTGCGGCGCAAACCGCAAACACAACAAGCAGACATTTAAAACGCTGCACGCGCTTTCAGCTGCTCTGATTGCACTCGACACAAATAGTTGAAATAGTTGAAAACAATACATAAAATAATTGTGAGAATAATAAGCCACAGTCACAATGTTGAAAAGACAATGGGAGGCAAAGTAGAGAACAAAATATAGATGACATTTTGCCTACTTCGTAATCTTAATAAATATATATAAATGAACAATGCAATTTTCATTTAATCACATTCATTCATTATGATCTGATTGCACTCAACACACATATTTGAAATAGTTAAAAACGATACAAATATTAATTGTGAGAAATCTGCAAAATTCATAATGATTAAGGCACAATGTAGAGCACAAAATATGATGTGAATGATACTTTGTACGATACAGAATACTCAAGACTCTCCCAACTTCATTATGAAAATTAAGAAATTAACATCAAATCATCTAATCACAAGCCAATCTGGCACATAGTTGTATGTATAATATATATAAATATGAACTATTTGAATGTGTAAATGATTGAGTAACAATAAACGCTACAAATAATTGAAATAGCTGAAAACTACACAGACAATAATTGTTGAAAATAAACAAATGTCACAATAGGAGTCACAAAGTGGACCACAAAATAGAAATTATTCTTTGCTTCGTACCCTTTGTGTGTTGTTTCGCAGAATACTAAATACTATATCAAGTAAATTAACATACGGGTTTTGATTACTTAACTGCGTGATATGAACTGTTAACTATTGGAATAAGCAATGAATGCAATACCAATAATCCCTGTAAATAAAGTAAGAATTGCAGTTTTAAGTACCCAAATCAGTGAATCAATTATGGCACCAACAAGCGCATCGAATTCTAAGTGAATTCAAAATATTAAAGCGCTCTCAGTCTTCTGCAGACGCTGTTAATCATTTTATTAACATGTGCGACTAATCGGCTTAAAAGTGAGCCACGCACAAAAAAAAGAAACCCGCCAAGATATACGGAGCACAGACACATAAAAGACCAATGACGTAGCAATATTTAAACTCAAACATAACATATTCAAATCCGAGTTTATGGGCAGCGCAAATAAACCAAAATGCAGAGTCAAGTGGCGCCGTGGAGGAGTGTTGGGAGTTTGAGGACCATTGAGGACACCCGTCGCCCTGGGACGCATAATAATAATTAAGCCGATAACACTCGCAGATTTTGCACTTGTTGTTGGCTGCCGTGCTGCGACTTTTGCGGTGCTAATGATAGTGTGCGGGGTGGCGCATAAAAAATGTCTGCAGCTCGGGCGCATGTTTAATTGTTGCACATATGCAAACAATACGCCAAAGCGGCCAACAACCCTCAACAGCAGAGGAAAAAAATTGTAGAAAACCTAATACGCTTATTGCGGGCCAACAGACAAGATCATAACGAAAATTGCACGTGCCCGAAAACTTCTGACTCGGCATTTTTAGTTAATTTCGTCAGACGGCGGCGTCGAGTGCGGGGGGTAGTTTTACTCTGCTCTTAGTCTCTAAACTCCCCCCCCACAACACTTTTGGGTGGGTTGTTGTGGGCAAGGTATATTTAAATGTAACAGATGTTAACATGAGGGATGCTAATCATCGTCATGAGCTACACAAAATAACGTTGTATCATGGCAATAAATAGTGTGATTATGTAACTCTTATTTTGGGAGTAAGCAGCTCAGCGAGAGGAGAGAGAGTTCATTCTGCTCGCAATTGATCAATAATAACTAAAGTGAAGCTAAAGCTGCGCCATTATCAGTTATCAGTGCGCTGCCGATCGAAATTAGGCGCCATTAACACATCCTGCCAATTAATAATCGAGCAAACATATTCTCCCTCCTGGCTGCACTTTGCGCTCATACTTCCTGCCGATAAGGATCTGTGGCAAAAGCAAGGATTGCGCCTTTACTGCCGGCGGAAGCGCACATTAGCCGACGAACAACAGCAATAGAAAAAATACATCATTGTGACAGTAGTAGGGAAATGAATCCTTTCGAGGCCGCTCTAATATTTCACTTTGGACATTTACGCGTCGCTGCACCTGTCCCGCCTTTGTGGTCAGACGCCCACGCCAATTTGCCGGCGTTATCTGGTCACTTGTTTGCCGCGGCTTTCTGGCTGGCATGGGCCTGAAAACAAACGCTGACATGACATTCCATTAGCACACAATTTATCAAGGCAACTCTGGTTCCTTGCTGCGGCCGCACTTGTTACCTACCTCACCTGGGGCGATCTTATCGCGCCCTCCTTGGGCTCTCTCCGCTCTCGCGTAATGCGGGCAATTAGTCAAACTCGCTGACATTAATGTGCGCACTTTTGTGCATTTTGTTGCCCCAAAAAACCGCTCGCGCTGCTCACGTCACTCACATCATTTTGCAGCTCAACGCCTTCGGGTTGCGGTCTTAAATTTATGCAACCGATCGCGGCAGGTTGATAACATAACTCCGACGGCTCTTCGCACCCTCAGCAGTTGTTGTCGGGCTGCAGTTAGTATGCTAATTTCAACGCCTCTACTTTTCTTTATGCTCGTCGGGCCAAGTCATGTGTCGAGCTGCGCCCTAATTAAGTGTTTAGGCTGCATCATTGCCGGACCTGTTTAGACGGCTCAAACAGGCGTCAAGTTCCGGCTGCAAACAGCTCAATTTGCATTTTTTGTGAACAAAGTTCTTCGTCTGTAAAAAAACGAACGTTTTACGGTTTTCTAAGGATTACGAGTGCGTCAGGCGACTGTTGATTTAATTAGCCACTGCTGGGCGAAAGGTCATAAAGCGACCTGTAGGTGTTGTAATTTATGACACGATTCATGCAATCATTGTCCAATTGGCAGTAAAACTTTTACGAGCGGAAGCAATATGTGAATTGTTGCAGCCCAACTCCTATTAATTTTCTTAATTTCCACTATTTAACTGCACAAAGCATGCTGTTAAAGCAGCTGCAACTCGAACATTACTTTTTACACTTGTTTCTGAAAAATAGGTACTCATAAATAGTCCTTGGAAGTTACTAATAAAACGCCTATGAACGTTTTATCAAACCCTGTACCTATAGATATATTAAGCTCGTTTGAATGTAAGTAACAGGTTAAAGGAAACTTCGCATATCGCATGTTTTCACAACCAAAATGTTGAGAATTGAAAATCGAATCGATTTAGCCATGTCCGTCTGTCTGTCTGTCTGAATGAACACCTAAATGTCAGAGATGATAAGAGCAAGAATAACTAAACTGCGGATTGAGATTTAGTAGGCACTTATGCAGATCAAGTTTATGTTTTTTCCTCGCCGCTCTTCTGTTTGCCCACAAACCGCAAAAAAAACTGTGGTATTCACAGAAAGTTAATTTAAAGTGCAATATTTAAAGTTCAGATATTTTTAATATGCATCGAAATCTAAATATGGTTGAATTCGGATAAAAACGAACCTTGTTATTAACAAAAGAAGTTTGACACACGCATGTGGCAGGCGCAACAGCAACAAGAACGAGCATTTGCCTGCTATATATGTTTGTTTTCAATTTTATTTTGTGAGATGGTACAGTGTATATCATAGACGGCTACTTTTAAGTTGTATTTTGTCATTAGGTACAGGGTGTATCACAGTCCGGCTAGCTCCACAGTCGTCGTTCTCATTTATTTATTATAACGTCAGGAAATTGGGTTATAGTTTAAAAATAAACTTTTATTCAATGATTTCAATTTAAATTTAGTTTGATTGCGTCATCCAGACCAATTATGAATAGGAAATCCAAGCAATTTATATTTTTGTAATAGCGAAAAATCCTCCTTCAGAGCGCTGAGGTACCGTCGCCGATAGCGAAGCGGGAAATAATACGTGATGCCAAAAATCATCAGGTCACTTCACCGTTTATCATTGGCTCAAGGTTACGAAAGAACGATTGCTGCCTGCACTTGAGAGCTTACTTCTGAGAGGTTTCTCAAGTTAGCATTAAAAAACAAAAGCAAAAAGAACCCGACTCACTGAAGGAGGCAAACAGCATCAATAGATTGGCGCAGTTTCAGGTCTCCATTTAGGTAAACCCAAAAATGTTTGTCCTATCCAATTTCTCAACGTTACGAATACTTTTTCTTACTTTCCACATGTCTTTATATGATTCAGAAATCAATGCATAAACATTAATAAATTGTTTGAAAAATATAATGGGAAACTTATGAGTAATTGCTAATTGTATCCATCTATATATATATATGTAAATGTAAGGCCCGAAACTTAGGTAATGGTCGTATCATAAAAATTCTAAAAATACTTCATTAATATGTATAATATTGACCCACAGTTCCCGTTGTACAAAGTAGTAGTAGTTTGTGAGTAGAAGTCATTTAATTTCTAATCGTTTGATTAAAATAAATGAATATCCAATGTGAAGCTATACTAACTGCACCTACGTCTCATGAGGCTGCATTCATTATTCTAGTAGTCGCCTCACTCATTGGTGCACTTATCATTATGCTAGTGTGAAGCGTAGGAACATATACAGAAAACCATACACCATCCGGTGAAATAAGCCTAATATTTTGGAATTTAATATTTTATATCCTATGCACCAGGTTTTCCAATCTTCGCATAATACACACAGTACAATGTAGAGCGGAATTAAATCGATATTGATATGGTTTATTAACTGCCAACTTTGCCAATTTGTCTTCTTTGCTATTGCCAATAACTGGTCCCTTTCAGAGTGCCCAGCTCCGGGTCGGCTTTAGAAGCAGTTCGCAGTTTCGCTTTTTCGACAAATCGAGCTATCATCTATTTATATATTTATAAAGTCTTTTGTTCTCAAGCAGCTCTCTACACCAGAAGCTGGCCGGGTTAGCTCGAGACGAAACGCGAATGGGAATCCATTAAGAACATCCTTCAAATGTATTACAAGCATTATTTCCCTCTTTAAATAATAAAAACATATTCAAAGAGTTCAACTTATATTTGTCCAAATCATCAAGTACAATTATTTATATATTCTCTATATCTGTTGGTTTTCTTTAGGGCGAATGAGCATCGCAGCTGCTTTAAGTGGAAATGATAGGTACCACACCATATCCACATACAGTGCATTCAAATTACTGCAAAGAAAAAACTACATATTAATTGATAATATTAACTACACAATAGCTTTTTCGATCCTCACGTATGATGACATTTCGAGTACCACCAGCCACTTGAGAATTCTACCGCACAATTGGTAACAGCCTCATCGTTGTCACGATCGAACGTTGAGAATTCCAAGTTCACTCCGTCTCTCAGAGCATCATTCTCAGCAGTCCCACTCTTTTCACCCAAACTCAATTTATAACCATTCTCTTCATCAGATATTTTGAAGTCGTCATACCGAGCGTATACAATAGTTCCATTTGATAATACCAAATGCACATAGAGCTCGTGAGGCTGTGAGCTGGTCAGAAGATGGATCGTCTCTAATCCAAGGAAGAAATCCCCATCAAGTGAACCAAATCCTTTGCGGTATGCGGCCCAGTCTCTGTTAAAATCTTCTTTTCCACCAATTCGCTGTTGAATTACCAACCAACCAGGCCCAGCTAACTGACTATTACATAGAACATCAACGACATTAACGACACCAACTTTGATCTGCTGAACACCTGAATTTTCCCCAAAAGGAATGCAACTAGATGGCCTAAAATTCTGTAATGTGCTATTCAATTTTTTAACTTCTACTTCACATAATTGATTATCTTTCTCTTTCTCCAGTAACTTAGTTTGACTCTTCTCTAAATTTTCTGTTATATTTTGGATCTTCTTAACATTTTTCGAAATAATTTCATCTTTTTGATTAAGAATAGAAGTTCGGTTACTCAATTGAGCTTCACAAGTTTCTAAATTTCGAGTTACACCCGCTAATACATCCCTGCATTTATCATATGTTTGAAATGATGATGTTAATCTGTCAATAGTTGATTTTTGGATATCGATCTGAGACTGCAGTTTACCAGCTTCAATTTGACAGAATTGTAGTTCGTTTGTTTTTTTAACCATTTTCTCATTAAACTCATCTAATTGAAATGCCTGTTTCATAAGTTTTTCGTGAATTTGAACAATTTCATTATACTTCTTCATAAGATTGGAGTTTAATTCAGTTAACTGTTTTTCTTTAGCTTCACTTTGGTCTAACTCATTTCGAATCTGCCGAAAATAATCAAGCATAGGTTTAACAACTTTATAAGTGTGGGGGCCACACTGTTCCTCCATTTCTTTGTTGAATGCACATGTCTGTTGAATAGAAGATGTGTTCACTTTTAGCACTGACTGTATTCTGCACTATATCATCGGTTTTACCTGTGCACTTGCTGTACCAGCGAAGAGTACTTCGTGTACTATCAGAAGCAGAACAGCGCCTATTCTTATTTCACGCATTTTTATTCGCCCAGCTGAGCTCGAACAACACAAATTTGCAACTGAAATAATTGAATTTTGGTGCGCGTAGAGCTCAGCTCTGCTTAGTTAATCTGTGTTAATCGCTTTGACCCAAAATGCCCTGAATGGGGAGAGACAAAAACTGATTATGGATGGACTTCCTATCTGCTCCAATGCGACAATTGACTTTTTATACCCTGTACCTATGGTACAAAGGTATATTAAGTTCTTTCGAATGTATAAAACAGGTTGTAAACAAATGTTGTTACTATCAATATGTTGAGAATTCAAAATAAAATCCATTTAGCCATGTCCGTCTGTCTGCCCGTCCGTCTGTCTGTATGAACACCTAGTTTTCAGAGATGGTAAGAACTAAAGTAACCAAACTTTGAATTGAGATGTAATGTGCACTTACTTAGATCAAGTTTGTGTAATATAAATAAACAATAAAGTTATATGAAAGTCCTTTGAAGTGATCTGTTTTAAATGTACTGTTGTTATGTTACTACAGTGCTTGTACTAGTTAAACTACTTAAAAAATGTATATAAATTAAAAAAAATATTTGTCAGATGGTACAGGGTATATTACAGTCGGGCTAGCTCGACTGCTTGCCGTTCTCACTTGTTTTAATTTAAGTGAGCTGAATATTTTTATGATATTGAACCGGGCTTTATGAGAGAATTGTTGCTGTTCTGTATTGATTACCAAGAGAAATCGTATTAAAAAAACGATATTAAAGAGTTGGAAAATTGTTGTAATCGCTGTATCGCCCACGAAGACAACTATGTTGAATAATTACTTTACTTTTTGTACTTAAATACTTTGAGAGAATGGTTTTCCCTTTCCTACTCTCATCATTGGAAACTTGTTGCTGCCTTCTGCCTATGAAGATTAAATGTATATATAAAATATTTCTATTTTTGTCCGCTATTATTAACCTTTCGATACACTCTCTCTATGAAAATTAAATTTGTATTTAAAATTATTGTGTATTTTGATAACTTTAAAGCAAACGCTTGGGGGTATTGTTTTACATTTAATACTCGCATAATTTTTATTTAATAGAGTTGTATATTTTCATAACATTAAAGAAGCTGCTCTAAGATAATTGTTTTACTATTGTCATTATTGGCAGCCTTCTAATGCGTAGTGTCTCTGAAAATATATTTAGATTAGTTGAATATTTTCATAACACTAAAGCAGTCGCATTGAACTCATTACTTTATTGGCAACCTTGTGATGTGTTCTGCTTGCTGCTTGCTGCTTGCCACCAAAATTAAGCCCGCTCACGCCCCGGCAATTCAGCGGCACACCTCTCCAAGTGTCTCCCCCGCCGGGACATCAACAATTGATCAGAGCTGACAATGACGACTACAAATCGGAAAACACGCCGCCGAGCGCGCGGACACGTGACCAGCGGACAAAGAGCATCAACAACATTCACAGTCTTGAGCAGGAGAAATGTCACTTCCGGCGGCTCAACACATTCAAACATGGCCACTGTGGACCACTTTGGGCCACTTTCTAATTTATGTGCTGTCAATTCTTTTGTCATCTACGATGCGACGAAGGGGGCGGGGCGGGTGTCGCCCGCAACAGCGGCGCCTGCTGGACGGCCGGACTTAATGAGAGTGGAGAAAAATGATTCGCAATTAATAATTATGCTCACATTGTTTTCGGACTAACACAGCTAAGCCGCACACAGTTAATCACAGTAGACGGACGATTGGGGGCAGGAAGCGGGCAATGGGCGACTACTTGTTATTGCAGTTTATTTGATGTTTGTCGCTCAATCATTTTGAAGTAGACTTATTTGCTGGCGCTGCGTTGGCGGGGTCAACTTCAAGCCAAACAAGTGCAACGACGGGCGGCGCTTTAAGAATGCCTGCCACATTGTTGACCCGTGCCCAGTGCCTCGTGATAATGTTAAATCAACATTATTTGGGCAGCCATGCATGCGTAATGCGTCTCGAACAAGTTTTGTGGGTGTTGAGGTTGGGTGGCAAAGACAATTTGCGCCTCGGCCCCGAACTTTGCATTTAGATGAAACGTTGCAGCTGCTGCGTGTGTGCTAAAAGTTGAGCACGAGCAACAACTAGCCGAAATGACCTGAGCCCCGACATTGTCTCTCTCGTTTTATGCATTTTCCATAAAGACACGACAACAACAGCACTTGACTTGGCCTGTCATTCAAGCTGACAGCCCGACTCCCGACTCCCACCCAACTCTGCCCCTAATGTGGCCGCAAAATGTGCAACACTGAGGTCCGAGGCTCAATCGACACTGCCGCACTCTATTTTCACAATTTCCCTGTTTATTCAGGCACGTTAACGTTACGGTTACGCACGCAGCCCCCGCTCCCCGGGACCCCCTCGCCGACTGCTGGAAGGCACATAATTGTGTATTGTATCTGGTGTATCTTGTAGTTTGCTTAGCGTCAAGTGCAAGGTAAATACGAGATATTTTAAGCAAATTTGCCAAGTGTTTGCCCAAGGGTGTTGTTGCCCAGGGGCTGACACTTGGCCACTTGCCACTTGCCACTGCCACTGCCACATCGAGTTGTCGGGGAGGAGGCAGTGTTGCACAGTTGTCGTCGCAGTGCAATGGTATTTATTGTAATTTGCATTTTAACGCTCAAATGCGTTTTTTGTGCAGCCAACGTAAATTAATCACGAGCTTGCCATTTGCAGTGTGACCAAGGCATCACAAATAAATTAAAGCTAATTCCTTAAGTCTCTCAAGTCCACTTTTCGGTTGAAAGATCTTAAATATCTTAAAAACTTATTTAAAAATTCGTATGCGATTTAAACATACTTAAAATAATTAAAGTCTCTGTAGTCAAGTTTATATTAAAAGTAAATTGAATAAATCTTAAAAGCTCCTTTCCCAAATTTTTTTGATAATTTAAATATATAATGAATTTAGTAATGATATTTTAAAAGGAATTGAAATAAATTTGTATATGTTTCGAATATCTTGAAATTGATGTACTTTAAATTTATGGAACTTAAATATCATCAAAAAATTCTTTTACAAAGTTCTTGATTATTTAAATATATCAAAAATAGTATCCAATTGTTTCTTAATAAATTTGCCAAATCAATTTTAAGTACTTGTTTATTATTTATTTGCAATTCTTTTAAAAATTGTACATTTTGCTTGCAGAAACATAAATTGCGCCAAAAGTCATTAAGAAATCAACTTCAAAATATTATATTAGAACTATTATTCAACATTGCTTCAAAATTATTTAGTTATTGCTAATGGAGCCTTAAGCGCCAATAAAGTTTTCCTTCTCCTCAATTTTTTAATATATAATGTAATATAATTCATATATAATATATATACATGCATTTGTAGATTGTTGAGTTAACATTTCCGCTAAAATTTGCACTTTTATTTGTTTATTTCCTGGTCACACTCAAAATAGCAAAACTGTTCAAATAATGCTATTTGCATGCGTCTCGTTTGGATGTGTGTTGCAAATTTATTTGTTGTATTAGTTGGGCGACGTGTGAGGACTGTGAATCCATTGTTTGCCCAACAAAAGAAACCGCTTCGTCGAGGGGGCAGTTGAATTTAAAGCCCAGCGCAATTGCAGTGTTTTGGGGGGGAAAAAAGATTGTTAATTAAATTGATTGAGTCGGGGCTTTGGCTCAATTTGCACGCAAATTAACCAAAGCATTTTTAAAATATAAAAGCAAATTAATATATCAATGCACAAAGTGTACGCTGAGTGCAATTTCAATCAAATTGAACAGCGATCTCCCGCTGAGCCCGGCCAGACGCCACAAACGACAACAAATTGACATGTTCGGAGGCGCCGCCATTTCATATACATATATGTACATACAATATATACGGCGACAGAGCGCTATTCTATATAACATTGAGTGTAAAAAGAAAATGCTCAAACGAAAATCAGTTAAAACGTGAACCGCATGCGGGGATGTTGGAGACGAGGAGCTGCCTTTTCAATGAACTCACGGCGTGCGCAATTGTTGTTGTCGCTTGCAACAAATTGTTTCAATTAACTAAATTAAATTTACACTCCTGCAGCTTCACGCACAACAACAATAACAGCGTATCGGACATATTGAATGCATTTTGCCGAACGTGACATGACACTGACAGCTAGAAAAAGAAGAGAAGAACTGCTCGAACACTCTCCGCCTCCCTTCTCGCTGCCTGCTGAACTGAAATCCGAGATACTCTGGAGGCAAATGAAAATGGCAAACATGTTGCATGCGGAAAGCGCCGCACAGCATACAGAACACAACACAGCCCCTGACATCGAAATTTATAAAAATTAACTGGCAAAGTAGGCGATCGAGTGGGAGGCAGAGGCAATCAATGGCTTGCAGGGGAAGTAAGGCAAATAAGCACGTACACTTGGGAAAATAGTTGGCAATGAAATGGATGCAACTAATAAAGTACTGTGATGAATTGGGATTCGAGCGAAATTCATTCTTCTCTAGTCTACTATTCAAATTTAAAAGTTGTGTTGCGTATTGCAGTAAACTAATCGTTGGATTGTCATGAAATTTTACAAATATCTTTTTAAGGTTAGTACTTCCTAAAATCATATGGATTATTATATAGCAACGCCATCCATGTGTCATCCTACGGACTTATTGAGTGATGTGTTCTTATTTGATTGTTACTACATACACATCATTTCATGCACATTTTAATATACTTTTCATCAATATTTTAACAATTTTGTTTATAACGAATTTTGTTAATATTTGTTAACAACTAATTTAGATTTCTAAGTTAACTAAATGTGACAAAATATACTTTGCTGAATAATTGTACTCTTTTAAATTTTTATAAACATACTCATTGTGAAATAGAAAATGAAATATTAAAATGATAATTATTTTTTTGTACTAAATACTTGAACTCATTTTATATATATATATATATAGGAAATAGCAATATAAATATTAACATAATTCATTATTTTCATTTTGAATATTTTTACTCATTTTTGTTTTAAATGCTAGAAGTCGTTTATTCCTCAATACAAGAGATTCCTAATTTACATAAAATTTTAAATTTGATGTAGAAACACAAGCTTCAACATAATAATTCTCTAACTTCAAGCCATTTACAAAACCACATTGTGAATCTAACCATCTTAATGTTGTCTTTCGTTTTAATTAATTCACACCACTTTGATTGCGAGTTTTGTCGCAGTGCATTCGGACATTGTATCGACACGGCAACATTGTTCGTCAATATCAATTATGCGTTCAAATGAATATTGAAGTGTAGCCGCATGCCAGCCCATTGCAACACACACACACACACAGACACAAGCACGCACGCAGGACAACAGCAATGAGACGGGCCTTTCAGCCGACAACAACACCACAAAGCCGCCGCGACCAGCCAACGAAGCAACCAACCAACAACCAACCAACCACCCACAACAGCAGTCAGACAGAGGCTGGCAGGCTGGCAGGCAGCTCATCAGCTGCAGCAACACTGGCGAAAAATTGGCAATTGTACAAAAGTGTTAACACGGCGCCGCATCCTGCAGACTGACCGCAGGAACAGGGCACAGCCAGTCGGCTGTTCTTGGACACATCCATCAATGCCAACAGATTTAATCGCCATTTAAATTGTACGACGTCCAGTTGCGGGGGCTGAAGTGTGTGTGGGAGAGAGCACCGTGTATGTGTGTGAATGTGTGTGTTGCATTTACTTAAGCGTGTTATCAGCGTAAAATAAATCTCTGTGGCACGGTCGGACTGACCGGCGGGGCAGCCTATCTGTTTAGTGTTTTCCAATCACAGCCCCAGGGCCAGCAGATTGGTCACGTGTCGCCCGCTGGCCACTGGTCAGTGGTCGACGTAGAGGAGAGAGGAGTGGAGTGGAAGTAGCGTGAGTTCGTGTGACGTGCGTCACATAATTGCAATAAATTAGAAATTGTCAGTGAGTGCAACAATGTTGCCCCCGTTTGCAAATTTGTCCTTAATTTCATTGTATATACACGGTGAGAAAAGTTGGTTGCTAAAAACTAGAATGCAGTTGAACACTATTCTTAGATCCGGCAACACAAAGAAAAACTACGTCATAAATAAGGACTTGAATTAATTGAAATACTATTTCGAAGAAAGTTTTTTTTCATTTATGAAAACCTTTCTTCAAGCTTTAGAATGCATTCTTAATTTTATTGTTCGGCTAGAGAAAAAGTGCGAGGTAAAAACTAGATTGCATTTGAAGACTATTTTTAAAAAATCTTGTTTTAAACTTGCAAAGTTGTGCGTAACTTCATTGTGGTTTTGAATGAATTTGAATATTATTTTGAAAAACTTTTGCTTGTAAAGTTAAACCTAATTTCAATGTTAATTTTAACGCTATTTTGAAATTCTCTTTTTCTTGATAAACAAAAATCTTGTTTTGCGATTTATACGTACGTAATTTCATTGTAAATAAACAGAATAAAGACTAGAATGAATTCAAACATTATTCTAAAATAATTTTGTTTAAGATTGATAAAAATATTGTTTTGAGCTTGAAACGTACTTCAGAATTATATTCAAAATTAATATAATCAAATTTAATCAATTTCTAATTTTAAAAAGTATAGACAAAAAATAAATAAATTTTTAAGTTTTTTTACATTTTAAATACAATATAAATTAACGAATAAACATTCGTTTGCTGTAAAAAAAATAAAGTGTAATAAAGTTAAAATAGTAAAATATTTTCTCCTCTTTTTTACAACAACCTTTAAAGAATGTTTTGTTTCAAAAAATCAAGTTTACCCGATTGTAATAAATCTTAAATTGATTACAATACAAACCAAGATAAATTAATATTTTGTTTGTTCTTTTTATAAGCAATGTAAATTAAAAACCTTTGGTTATCTGCTGAACTCGAGTTTTTAGCAATAGACCAAGGATTTTTTAGATTTTAGTGTGTTTTTTTCGCTCAGTAATACATATTTATATGTAGTTGTATTGGGGTTAGTTCAATCTGTGCACCTCGCAGCAAAACAAACTCGTGTTTGTGCTCTATAAATTTGCACGTTTGCGCCTGGCCAGACTCTGCTGCAATTTGCCAGGTAAACAATGCTTCGGCGCAGCTCCAAATATTTGTCTTTCGGGGGCCTGGTGGAGGATCGAGCGCAAGTTTAATGTTGCATGGCCGCCAGGAAGCGGCCACAATTAAGACGCAACAAGCGCAGAGCGAAGAGCGCAAGACGAAAAAATTAATACAATACAGAATGCGAAAAGGACAAGCCAAGGAAGTTATAAAAATCAAATTTTACGATTTTCCTGCAAAAGCACGCGGCTGGAAATGATTCGCATTGCCAAGACAATGCGCCGCATTTGCAAGTTCTGCTGCCACGCCCTCCGCCCCCCAGTGCGGAAGTGCAAAGAAATGGGGCGCGGCCATAACAGTAAAAACCAATTGCCAATCATTAGTTTTTATTTAGCACAAGACACTTTTCGTTAGCTTCTGCGTTGCAACTCTCGCAATCCGAATCAGAATTCACTTGTCCCAGGGCCATCAGCAACAACATCAACGGCAACCGTCTCGGCCAAGTCAATCAGTCAGCCGACAGTCCGGTCAAAACGGAAACGCGTCGGAAAGTCGCAGAAGCGTTGGTGGGTGGACACGGCACAAAATTAGAAATCGAAAAGTTATGTTGCCCTAGGAACAAACAACGACAATTGGGGTTCCGCCTAATTGTCGCTCTATTGCGCAGTTCTTCGACGGGTTGATGGCCCAATTTTGAGCTTTAGTGTCGCAATCTGTTGTCGAGGCATAAAAGAGAAATTGTTGCGCAACTTTAAGTGAATCTCCCATAAGACGAAAGCAACTTCGTTTAAAATATGTAGACGACAGTTGCTTCCTTGAATCAGATTCAATTTTGAAAGAATGCAAATAAAAAGAGAAAGTGTTCTGAAAATGCATGTTAACAATAAGATCATAATACCCGAACTATTTTTTATAAAAGTAAAAGCAAGTAATAAACAGTTCCAGATTACAAAAGTTTTTGAATTAAAACTTTAAGGAAAAAGTACAAGGAATGAATTAAGGAAACTTCAATTAATAAATCTTTCGAAAAATAACTTTTTGAAAAACAAACAACAGTTTCTTCCTTGCAAATGTCTTGAATTCAATCTAAAGAAAAATAAAACTTAGGAAAAAAGTAAAAGGAATCTTTATAAAGAAAATGTCTGTTAATATCTCATGCGACTTTTTATAAAACAAGCAACAGTTTCTTCCTTGCAATGGTATTTAAATTTGAATCTAAAGAAAATAAAGAAAATATTGCCAAATTTAAGTTAACATCCCATAACACAAAACAGATCCTTTTTAATGTAAGCAACAGTTTTAAAAATTGCACTGGTTCTCAAATTTTAATATTACAAAATAATAATTCAAAGAGAAATTACATGTAAAATGTCAGTTAATATTAGAAAATAACTTCTTTATTAATCAATCAGTCTTTCGAAATAAGGTAAAATACCATTTCATTTGAACAATTCTTGAACATGAAACTTAAGAAAAAAGCGAGAAAATATTGTGCAATTCTCATTGAACGAAATTACTTTATTTAAATAAAACAACAGCTTTTGAATCCCAATCTTATGGAAATAATAAAATATTATGGAAATTCAAGCTAATAAGTTTACGAAAATTATATTCATAAGTCTGAGGCATTTTAAAATAAGCAACAGTTACTTTTATGCGAACATTCAGTAATTTTTGTAGTTCAATTTTAATTAAATTTCGTCAGTACATAATTCTGAACTTAAACTAAATTAAATTAAATCAAAATGAACTTTTTATTTGTCCAGTTAGCTGGACAACCCAATTAGAGCGTTGAAGTCGTTGTCTTTTGCAGTTTGCCACGATTCATCAACTCTCGATTTGGAACTCTCGTTCGTGGAACCTTTAAGCTAAATACTTGATTATCGTTACGCTTATCAAAACATTAACGCAAATCACTCACGTTCGAGAGATTTGCGGAACCGTCGCTTGCTGCGATGCGAGAGGAAGGGGAGCGCGTTTTTCGTCATGCTATTTGTGGCATGCACCCTTTGGCTGCGGCTGACATGGACGCTGGTGGCTGGTGGCTGGTGTCACATGTCAATTTGTGGAAAACCAGAAAAGAGAAAGAAAAGAAAAGATTGGGGTGTAGATTACCGAGTTTGAATGACTGCGAGACAGCTTTCTTGAGGAACGCCCAATGTGTTAAATCTATCCATTAATATTAATAGTCTTTCCGACGGTGCGTGTTGTACGTGACTTTTTGATAACCCTTTCCAGCGGTTCGGTTTGGCAAGGTTCTTGGCCGGTAACGTGAAGGTTATCGTTTGATTTGTAGACATTTTATTGCTTTATTGATGCGTTTTCATCGAAAGCGCACCGTTTTCTTTGATCGATGGTTCAACTCTTTTCGGTTACCTGAGGCTGCGGCAGCGACTGCGACTGCGACTGCCCCCGAGGGGCAACAACGGCGCGGCGTCAGCAATTTTATGCTGGTAGTGGAAACCACACGCAATTTGCCTTGGGAAAGTTTTCCTTTTGTCAAAATGCCCCGTTTGATTGGCACTTACGTGGAGGGGTTGGCCAAACAGTAAACGATGCGTTTTGCTGTGGGAAAGTTGAGCAGTGGCAGGAGGTTTCACTCCTTCTGGGTCTCGGAGTGCGTCTCGTTAATCTACGAGGCAAACTTTGGAGCACTACTAAAATTTAACGACTGTCTTGCTTTTTTACAAAGATTCACAAATTATGCATAGCCCAAAAGCCGCTAATAAATTACTGCTCACTCTCACTCTGTGCGAAATATTAAATTTTACGAGCTTAATTTGGGTGCTTGGCAGGCTTAAGAGAGAGTGCTGGACAACGGCAGCGAACAATGTCAATTACAGCGATTGAAAAGTGGCCAGAAAACTTGTAGTATACCAATTTTATTGGAGCCGTTGACGCCATCGAACTAATCTCCTTAACAAGTGGAGCATTAGAGCGGGGGGTGGGGGAGGGGCTGTATTCATATTTCAAAAGCCAACTTTGCGCGACTCCAAAATGGCGTCATTAAAGTTTACGAGGCCGGCGAGCTTGTGCGCCGTAAAGTATGCAAAGCTATGCCATGTAATAAAGGGTATTTGGGCAACACAACATTTCGACACGAAATTGTTGTTGTTGTTGTTGGTGTTGTGGCCATTGTTTTGGGCCCAAGTCGCAAGTGCATGTTGCAGATGCCTTGCCGTAGATCTCGTCGGTCGAGGCGCGCCTGGCTGTGGTTTGTGTCGGCGTAAAATCAACAAAAGTCATCAAAAGATACGCGCCCGGCTTTTTGCTCGTGTTTCGCACTTGAGAACTTTGCATATTAAATGTCATTCGGTAAAGTGGAATTAAGGAAGCTGCAAGCGCTGCTGCCATGGGGCGCTGTCACAGCAAATTATGCTGAAATGCGTCTGTCGAGCAGCGGATGCGGATGCGGATGCGGCAAAGGATACGTGTAGGTTGCACATCGTCTGCGACGTGCAGAGTTAGTTGGGAGTGGGGCGGCTGCATTGAGCCATAAATGAAAGCTAAACAAGATTTTGGCAGCAGAGCGAGCTTGCTGCAAATTTTATGAGCTAATTTTAATGAAGTTGTTTTGGCAGCGCAGCCAGAAACTTGATGAATGTCGACACGCAACAGACAACTTTATAAATTATGCCAAAGCTGAGACTGGGGGCATTAAAAGCAAATGCCAGTCAGACAGATAGATGTAATATGATTGACAGTGCTTCAAGATTTTGGTAATTTCCACGTTTTGAGAATTGACCTTTGTCACGGCTATTAGCAAGGATGCCATTGACCACACACGCACCCAGAGCCACATCGATTAGATGCATCATTAGCGGTGAAGAAAACGTTCTGAATTTCATGCTCCATTAAGCGATCGCTTCAAGTACAATTTCAATAACAATACGGATCAGAAATCTAATTAAATTAAAATCAAAACGCGCCATTGATCTACCCAAGTAGCGAACTGAGCTGCCTATGCCGCAACCACCGCAACAAGAATCCCCCCCCCCCCCCATCCAACTCGGCATCGGATTCGAAAGCAAAACAATTTTCTGGGGAGCTGCAACAGATGCTGTGGCGCGGTTGGAGTCGCGGGCCGGGGGTCAAAGTGGGAATTGGAATCGGCTGCTTAGAAGCGTGACGATTCCCATTTGATGTTGAGCCGTGCAGAGTGTCAAATCAACATCATTATTCATTATCAAATAAATTATCGGGCGAACCGACGCCGAATCACAGTTGGCCCTGGTAGACTATACTTTTAATTGCACTCTCCGCAAGTGGCTGCTGGCTGGATGAGCTGAAGGGGGTTAATATGTTTTAACAAAGCAATCAATATCGAAGGCATTATTAAATAAAACTAATGATGCCAATGACAGCCTGCAAGCGGCTAATGATCACCCTGTATTATTCCACTAATACAAACACACAGGGACACGCAATGCACTTACCTTTGCGAAAGAAGAGCACTACTAGTTGCGTCGTAGTCACAGAGCAGACTCTCTCGCTCTCGCATGTTGTGTCATCTGCACCTCTCACACTCGCACGCAGCGCGCACTGTTGCAGGCGGATTTTTATGTAGCGTAACTAAACGTTAATTTATGGCCAAATGCTCGACTTTCGCTCTCACTTCTAGGCCTTTGGCAGGAATTAAAAAGAAATTAACACGCTTCCCAAAAACTGTTTCTGCTTTCTTGGTGGGTGCGCTCCACTCGCCGCCCTTGTTGGGCGTGGCGTGTGTGTAGCCAAGTGAATTTAATGCCCAGTCCAACAACCTTTTTATCTAATTGAGTTTATATGCCGCAGCGCTGCTGTTTGGCTCGGCTGGTTTGTCTTAATTTTAATGGGCTCGTAAAACAAGCGCAAAAATTGAAAGCAATAAAACGGCAATGGGCCAACATTGAAAATTAAAATAAACACATAAAGCGGCGCGATGCCTCGCCAGCGATAAGAAGTCTGCGCGCTTGCAAATTACACATATGCATCCCACTCCCACTCCCAGCTCAGCTCCGCTTCAGCTCCAACTCTAGTATCTATGCGCCGTCTGTCCCTTTCCCACTCCAGCACGTACGACGCGACAATAAATCAAACGAAGCGAAAAGCGCGTTTTATATTTTCGCCGTCGTTCGGCCCATAATTTTACATTATGTTTGTAATATGCACAACACTTGTATATTACAAAAAGTAAAATAAAAATAAGGCGGTGTCCTACTCCGTGATGCCCTCTAATTTATGCAAATTATGCATGTCCACAGTGGAAGAAAGTGTTGCTGTGCACAAAACGGTATGTATAGAAAATAAGCTACATAGTAATAACTTGTAATTCACACGAAAATTCATTTTGGCAGTCAAATTTCCTGCAGTCCAGCTGCACTTAGATAACACAAATAAATGCTTGCGCACAATCGATACATTTATCGCACTCTTGTGCATGCGATAACTGCAAGTTCGATAGATTGCATGTGCCAAACGATAATTGATAACAGCAGCAACAAGCACTGACCGCGATTACCTATTGAGTATACGACATTTAAAAGCTCACTGCAAGATATTAAAGGCGTAAAGTTAATGAGTGCGTATAAAGTCAGTTGTGGGCGACATTAAGAAAACAAACAAAAACTACTCGAGCGTCACGGGTGAGAGCAAATACGTGTCATTAGTAAAATTATGAAATATGAACAGAAAACACTTAGCGGCAAATGGGAAAATTACACAGCCAGAAGGACACGAGTCGCGCTCAAGTCGGACGCAAAAAATGGGAAAACAAACATGTGAGCAGGCCATAAATTAGCCCGCATAAAGGCATCAGGTGGGTACGCAATGATTGCCGCACAGATGGGCAACACCCCCAACACACACACACACACACTATATAGTTGACTGTAGTGGAGGGTGGAGGGAGGCAGTGCGTATGGACAGGAGCTGCGCACGGAGTTCAGGAGTTGTGCAGTCAAGTCATAAAACAAAGTGCTGTGTCTACAAATGATTTGACTTATTCGTGCAGAACAAATCGTACGTCATTTGTTGGACTACTAAAAAGTTCCAATGCACCCACACTATCTGCCCGAACAATTGCGCAATTAATGTGCCGAGGGAGGGGAGGGGAGGGGTTGGAGATGCGTGACAGGCAGCAGAAGACATGCGACGCATTGTCGCCAGCCACGACGACGGTGACGACGACTACGACGACGCGTCGTCACTCCGATAGAGCCATAAATGCTTGCCTTCAATTTCCAATTTTCCCGCCGACTTTTCATGCCATTTTACGGCTTTACACATGTGCTCTAGGCCCGTCTCTCTCCCGCCAGGTTTTATGGTGGCAACAGACACGCGTTCATCTAGTTGCCACAAGCGGCATGTTGCGGGAGTCGTTGTCGTCGCAGTGCATCGCAAATGGAATCATAAATTTATAATTAATTTGCATCTCGTGCCGCATACATTTGAGCATGCCAAATTGGCATCATGGCTCAACTGGAAATTGAAATTAATTTACGACCGCTAAGTAATGGCCATAATAAGGATCCAACGCTATAGATAGTATAGCATGTCATTAACATTTTTGCTTTCGCTGGCATTTTAACGACATTAGTAGTGGCGGCCTCAAAGGGTTCGACTGCAATTCTAATGCGTATTCATCGAGGCAAAGTTTCGCAACTTGTTTGAATTGAGAATTTCATTTGCAGAAATTGAAAAGCTTTCAGCGGGAAGACAGCTTGCAGCAGCTCTCAAGTGCGTTTGTTATTCATTAATTTTAATGCTGGCACAACCTGGCAGCAGCATTCAATTTGCATTGTGAAGTGGCAGCAGCTAAACAGCCAAACAGCCAAACAGCTACTAAAATGTGCTTCGTCTGGGCCGCACGATAAAGCCAAAGGCAGTGGGGCGGGCGAGGGGAGAACGAGAGCGAGAGCCAGTGAAGCCAATGAAGCTAAGTGCGGTTATGAACCCTTTTCACATTTGGCTGTAACAACAAAGGGCCAAACGATTGCCCACCCAAGGAAGCAGCCAAGCTTTAAGGATTTAAGCGACAGCAGCGGTTCAATAAACTCACGGCACAGGACTCTCCTCAATTGATGCGGCGCAGGCATGCGAAGTGCTGCGAGAATTATGTTTATTATTAGAACTAATGTGGAATGCGCCGACAATTGTCGCTGGCAATGCAATGCAGCCCGCATGCCACACGCCACATGTTCGGTACAGTTGCCACCTGAGTGCAGGCCGCGGCTTGTCAGCGAGTCAGCGAGTACCTGTATCAATGTCACGCAGCAGCCCAGCATATGTTGCCGGCGTCATGTAATTTGTTATCCAACAGTTTATAATTGCATCAAAATAACGCACGCACATGCCACAAGGCTAGCAAACATGCCTCGCTGCTCCCGCCCTCGCTGCTCGGCCTCCCCTCGGCGGCAAACCGAAACTGTCCGATACAATTTAATGCTATGTTTAACATTTTCTACAAATTTTCCTTGCTTTCGAGGGGGGGGGCGGCTTTCGTTCTTGGTCTCGCTGTTGTGGTTACTGCTGCTGGTCCTAATTTAATTTTGGATCTGACTTCACTTTCCATTTGATTTATGAATTTTGAAATCAATTTGACAAGTAACTGCAAAGAATGGCAGCAGTTTTCATATTGATAACTAAGTTAAGCCCATTGCGAGTGACCTGAGACATAAGTCATAAGGCAAGCAGCCTTAATGATGCTCTTAAAAGCTAGCAGCAGTTCCTCTTAAACCAATTGTTGATATACCATGATAATGATTGCTTAGTTGTCTCAAAATCCAAATAAGGCAATCCAATTTGAGCTTGAGAAAATTGCTTATAGAAATGATGTTATTTAACAAAAAAGAGTCTCTAATTATTGAAGTAGTTCAATTATGATAGATCAACGTAGAATAAATGCTTTGAAAACAAATCTATCAAGCTACCTTGTACTTTAAACTGGTTAGCTTGATATACTCTACAGATATTTTTAGAACTGTACTGCACTTAATAAAAGAAACGTTCGTTTTAATAACTCCACTTCGAAAATCCTAAAATATTTCTGTAATTTTGTGGGCATTAAATTGGCAACTGTTTCGTTTCGTTTCGCTCTTGTTTGACACTTACACGTTTTGACAAGCATTTCGAATCTCTTTAAAACGCCACCCCGCAACTAGTGTTTAGTTTTTTAATTCGTGTTTTAAAAAGATCCCTAGCAAAACAAACACAAGCAGAGAGAGCACAATCCACTTAAGTGTGTCGCCCCGGAACTTAGGCGCTGCTTCAGCATCGATGTGTTCTCAAATCAAATGAGTTCGAGGCGTGACGAAACATGATGAAATGTACAACTCGCTGCTGGTGCATGTGGCAAGCTGATCGACAGCAACTTGTGCGGAAACAGGAGCGTGTCTCGCGCTCTCCGGCCGCCGAACACGTTTTTCTACTCGCAGCCGCGACGCCGGGCGGCGACTTGACAACTCAACTGACGTATTACCCACTGCGAGTGTGGGAGTGTGGGGTGTGTTGTGCCTTTGGCCATGCCTGCCACAACTAGTCCACCCCACCACCACAACAGCAGGCATGCCACACGGCGACGTCATCAATCTAACAAAAAAAAATGTACTGCGATACACAATCGAATGGAATGTTGAAAAATCTGAGCGACTCGCGCTTTAAAATCCATGTTAAATGTCCGTGCCTTTCGCTTTTCAACTCGATTGCGATGTTGATGGAACGTTGCGTGCGTCCGTCGCCCGGGGACCAGCAGACAGTTCATGGGAAAGTGTTATAATTCAGATGGTTCGGCTCGTCATTGATAATTGATTTTTAATACCAGATAATGTCGTGGCATTCAACGATTTCGTCTAGCAATTTAAGATTTTTTATTTTAAAAAGGATAAAAGAGAGTTTAGTTATAGAAACATATGTTATGTTAGTTTATCTAAACAAAGAGTTTTGTGTATTTATAAATATGAATAAGAATGTAAATAGTTTTTAGCTTTAGTTTGTCTACTAAGCAATTATCTTCAATACTATTTATAAATATTTTTGACATAATATTAATTTTGCTCTTTAAAATTGGCAGTTCAATTTGAAGCACTTCTTGGCAGCACCCAAACTTTCAATTTTATGTAATATTCTTTATGTTGTTTACGTATATTTAACTGAATATTGGCAGTTTATTTCGTTGGACTCTTCGACTTTTTGGCAACATTTGAACTTTGAAAAATATGGCAATTGCAATGAAAATGAAATACATATTTCTGGCATGGGAACCGATAATAACTTTTGTGAAGTTTTCATCTAATTGGCAGGTCAGCGCTGGATCGCGTCAGCTGGGCTCGTCTCGGCTAGCAAAACTAATTACAAAGCTGGACCACAAAAGCAACGAGTCCGCCTCACCAAAATCATTTTGCCACAACCAGAAACCCAACCGAGAGAGAGAGCTGGAAAATACTAGGAACAACGCTGTTTTTGTCAAGCGTGCAAAAAACGGCAACCGGCAACGGGCAGCGGGCAACGTCAACGGCAATGGCAACTGCCAAACCAACAAAACCACTCGACATGTCAACTGAAATGGAAATGCAGTCGAGGTGGGAAGCAGTCGGGTTCAACTTTTTGGCTGTGCGCCGCCGCTCTGGAGTCTGCGGAGTCTGCGAAGTCTGCGAAGTGGAGTGACATGAAAAGGACATGTCACACCGTATGCGCACATTAAGTGTAGCCACAATTTATCAAGCCGCATAAATCTAAATAGAGTCTGGGTCTGAGACTGAGTCGGAGTCGGAGTCGTAGTCGGAGTTGGTTTGGGCGCATATCACAAAAGTCAAAAAGCTAATTTGCATTTAAAAGGCGAGCCAAGGCGAACGGTGAAGGACGGACCAACAATGATGCTGCCATGCATGCAAAATATATTTTAAGCAATATTTTCAATTTAATAAGCCAAGCTAAAGCTAAACGAACGAGAGACTTGGCATATGTGTCCCATGTGTCCTGCTGCCTTTGTATCCTGCTTATTTGCATAGTTTGCCGGAGCTGGACTATTTCTGTCAATATGCCATGCACTTCATCAAACGATTCCTCCTATCGGATCTCAGCTCTCGCCGCTGTGCTGTGCTCAGCTCGATAAGACGCCTTTTGTGCCAGCAACTCTTTGGTTTGGCTTACAGCAAAAATTGAACAAAGTTAAATTACTTTGCTTATTTAGCCATATTTCATCTGCCATGCTTCAAATTGAATTTGTTCAGCTGAACAGATAAGCTACTCAAGCAACACTAAACAACAAACTCACTTTACCACCAAACTTTTTTCATCGAAGTCAAAGTTTTTAGTTTGATTATTTATTTTAAAACAAGGTGTTCGAGTTCAGTAATGTTTTGTACTTAAGTTAAACTCATTTTTCACTTTATTATATAATAATGCAGGCAAGACTTCACTGATTTAAGTGCGATGACTATTTTTTTGAAGACTGCTTGCAGCGAATTATTATTATTATTATTTGCGACTCTTGTTCACAAGTATCCCACAAATTTGCTTACTTAAATTCAATTCATCTGGCACTTTATTTGCTAATTTTCCAATTAAGATTTCACTGCCTTAAATATTTATTAAATATATGTAAAATTAGCTGTGAATAATAAATAATATATATAATAATGTATAATAATAAATAGAATTATTTGCGACTCTTTCAATTTCTTTTATTTAAGTCATCTGATTTCTAACTTCTCTTGGTAATTTTTCAGAATGATTTTACTGCATTATGCATTCATTAGAAACTGCCTCCAGAAAATTTGCAAAATTAGCGTTGCCTTTGTTTATTATTTGCGAGTCTTGTTTACAAGAATGTTTTTAGTTTATTGTACTTCAATTCACCTTTGGAAAATCTACAAACTAGACTTCAATTCGATTAACTACGAGTATTTAATATTTATTTGAAACCACTCCTAGCAAATTTTGTAAAATTAGCCTTAACTTGAATTACGATTTGCGACTCTTGTCACAACAACATAATTTGTTGCTCAGTGTTGGCGGCGTCTTCGAGTGCTTCGCAAAATGAGAGCGTAATCAAATAAGTTAACGAGATGTAACCAACTGACAATTGACGCATATAATTGCCATTGCCAGCAAAATTCAACAATGGCCAAATTCTGGGCACAAACCTAATTACATCACGAGACATGCGATTTGCGACGACAGTTTATTTGTTTGCCGTTTTGCCGGCGCAGTGCTAAATCGCAATCTCAAGGAGCACGAGCGGCAAGGGAGTTCTCTTGCGGTCGCAAGAGCGCCATGCAATCGAGCGTGCCACAAATGGCAGCCAATAGAGCTGAAAGCACAACTCAAGTGGCCACAGGACACTGAGGCCACTGAGGCCACACAACAACTGCAGCCCATAAGAAATTCGGCGAAGCATGAAGTAATTTCGTAGGCGTCGCCAATGACAAGCGGACGGACAAACGGTCATTTCGATGACGATAACGATGGTGAGGACTGGGGCTGGGGCTGAGTGTGCTGCAGGACATTGTGAAAGCGTCAGGAAGCGAAGGCAATTTGAGTTTTCAATCGCTGCTAATTAGCATTGGGGGTGCTGCAACTACTATTGACAACTTGTCAACCATGTCCATGATTTTCGTCAATTTGCAACTGCATAATAACTGTGATAATCACACCGATGACAGCGATGATTCGTCCACTCAGGCGAGAGAGTCTCTACAACTCCTCTACTACGATTGCCCCGTGAATTATTCATGAATCCAAATTACAGTATCATTTGCCAATGGGACCACAACACGACGTTCAAAGGTTTAAAGCCAACTTTTCGAATATGTTTGAGCATTTTTAGCAACTACTTCAGGCACGTTTTCATTTGGAATATAAAATCAAACTATATATACTTAAATCTTATTTGTGTTATTTTGATTTAAGTAAAGTGTTAAAGTTTGTTATTATTATCAATGTTGCTCAACATGTTGATTGTTATAATGTATATAACATATAATTTGCTAATAATTTTAACAAAATATTTAAAAAAAAATATTTAATTTTGATAATATTAAAATTGCAAGAATTAATTCAAGCACAATTCTCATAGTACTGTTAAATGTTTTCAATTTCTGCACAGTAAATTGCAATTAAAATCGTTATTTTTGATATTTCCTTTGACTGAGAAGTCGGCGCTGCGTGGCAAACTCGCTAGTGCAATAAACGGAAAGCTTACACTAGTGGTATACTTGATAAAAATAAATATACCAAACCATTGAATTCAAAGTTTTCACCAGTGGTATACTTGATAGCTTAAATATACTAAAATGCAGAAGCCATAGTATATACTAGTGTTGCACTAGATGAAATAAGTATACGACACGTGTGAACAGCGGTTAAAAGCGTTAGAGTTGATTCATTAAACAATTTTAGAAAAATATGTAAATCAAGTGTTTGGAATTTATATATTATTTTATATTTTATAATATTAGTTGGCCATAAGGGCGAAGTGAGAGGGCAATAAAATTTCGTGTTTCTCTATGTGCGAATTCGAGTCACTTCGCCGCCTCTGTTAAGCTAGGTTTAAGCGACGCTTGGCTGAAAACTTAAAAATAAATTATAAACCCAGTTTCATTGTTTTCGTTCTCACATTTGCGTTAGCGACAAATCCTCTAGAACAATATACACTTAGAGCTTCGAAATTTGAAAACTTACAAATTTGTGGACATCATCCTTTACTTAATGCTAATCTTTATTTCAGTTTATTTAGATTTTAACTTTAGTTACTTCATATATATTCATATATATTGATATATTCCTCTTTTCATAAATAAAGCGTTCAGACTGAGATCACGAGAGTTGGATCTGTATTATATTCCTGGCAAATGCAGTCTTCGTCTCAACGTATTCACTGTATTTTTCCCGCTTTCGCTGTGGCATTCGTGGCTGCCAATGACAGCTGTCAGCTTGGCAGGGAAATTGTCGAGGTAAACTGACAGCCTGTTGCTTGACTTTGGCTTATGTCCCGAAGCACTTTTGCCAGCCAGCAAATATCTCAATCCAATCAGATATTTAAGAGCTGCGCTCAATGGGAAACTTCTGCCGATTTGGCTGACACGAAGAGCTGCACACAATGCCAAATGGCAAGTAGTAAGTGGCAAGTGGCAAATGCAACAAATGTCATTAAAAACGTGACATAAAAATATATATTTTATGCTCACAGCGAATGCAGAAGTTGTGCGAGTGTGGACGCTATTTAGAGCTGCTCGCTGCTTCTGCTCATTTTATGCGGCAAACGCGGCATCGCGGCAACTTGGCGAATATAAAAGCGCAAACGGCGAATGGCGAATGGCAAATGGCATTCGAAGGCGAAGGTTTGAGCTGTGGGTTGAACGACCTAGGACAATAGATTTATGCTTGGGGTAGTTCTTGCCCGCTGTGCTGATTAAGGGGCGTTTGTTTGCCTTTCTTTAAGAAGAAGGGTTATTGCCAGTGTTTTTTCCGTAGTTCGCCCTTCCACTTCGATATGTTGTTTGTGCCATTTCGATTGCCTGGCGAAGCACCAAGCGGGAACTGTACCGCTGCCAATTTCGCAGCAATTTGCAGGCAATTGGGCGCCCTAATGAGACCAGGTATTACAGCCAAGTTAGATGAAGGCATCATAACTAAATTCCCACGTAACAATGCCCCAAAGTCAAATTCCAGCGCACATCGTACCTACCTGGCATGCTGCAATGTGGCATGTGGCATGTGCCACACAGACATGGCCATCAGCTCGTCGTCTTCATCGCTTCTCTGGGTATTCCCAAAAGCAGCAGGGCCACATTAAGTCGACTGCAATTTGACTTGGCTGCTACTTCGACGTCGACTGCTGCGTCTTGTTGTTGCCTTGCCTCACTTTCAGCAGCTTGCTGCTTGCAGCTTGCTGGCTTTTCCAGCTGCATATTAAATACAACACAAAATGCATATTAAATGCCATAAGCCACATGAACTGCCAATGCCTCGCCCCGCTCCCGATACTCTCTCATTCGTTTCAGCCAGGTGGATTGCCAATCCCCAGCAGCTTAGCTCTAAAACCTTTAAGACTTGACGGAAACGCTGCGTGTTGTAAAATTTTATAAGTTCACTATTTCGGGCTTGCTTTTATTTTGCGGCGGACTTAAGAGACTTCAGAGTTGGCAAAGGTTTAGGTTTTTATTTTATTTGGAGAGTTAGGCAACGCAATTTGGAATGCTCCTCAAACTCGACGCCAACGTTTGTTAAAACCACCAGCTAAAATTACTTTTAGTAACGAAGGCTTTGCAACTGATATTAAGTTCAGTTTTGTCAGAAAAACTATTTGAAATATATTATGATATTTAAATATTATTAAATAATATTTATGTTGGTACTGGTTCAACTACTGATGTAAATAAATGTATATAAAAAAGTATTTAAATGTGTTCTATAATTTTATTACTAAAGCCTAAAAGTTAAATTAATATTTTGTCATTAAATTTGATTTTTATTTTATTTTTAACTTGTTATAATAAATAATACAATATCACATTATTTTAACTTCGTTTTAATTTGATTTAGACAGTTTTACGCTGACTTATGTAGTATAAAAATCGAGACTAATTTTATTCGCAGACACTTCTCATAATAGATTAATTTGGCCATCAAAACATCCATCCCAGTCTAAGCAGCTTCCCTCTACTCCTTCTTTAACTCCTTCCTTCCAAGCAGCTTAACAAATTTTGGCAACCAGCTCGACAATTAAACATAAACAACTTTCGGCAGTGTGGAGTGAGATGGCTGCTGCCTCAACTGCACGACTGCTCGACTGCTCGACACCGTGTGCCGGTGTTTCATGCGGGCGCTCAAGTCCTTTGCAATAAAATCCACACCGTCTAATTAAACAAACTCGCGAAAGTCGACGTGTAACCACCATAAATGAACATTAACTTGAGAATCATAAAAAGGAGTAAATGAAAAACTCTATCGCGCTTCCGACGCGTCGCCTTCGCCTTGATACACAAACAAAAACTCAGACTCAAATTTCATAGCATAATAAATGGCGCTCGCAGTTCCGATGCCAGCAGTGCTGCCATCCCCACCTGCTCCCCTTTCCCACCCCCTTCCCCTTGGTCTCAACCCATCATCATCTCTCTCGTGCTCAAGTGATGAAGTAATGAAAGTGTGCGCGACGGCGAAAGAAAAATTACAATTCACGAGCGCAGCGCAGTTATGAACTTTTTGACGTGCTAAATAATGCACAGCATAGTGACTGCCGACTGGCCAACGGGGTGGCCAAGGGGAGGGAGGGAGCCTGGGGGAGACAGGGTTGAGTTACAGTTTCAGTTTCGGCTGCTGCACTTCTTCATTAGCTCCGGCGGACGCCTGATGATGATGAATTTTATATAAAATACTTAAATACCTGCAATTTAACTTTTGTTCGTGCACCTTGCCCCCCTCTCCATGCCCACTGTGCCGCGTCGCTTGCCCACTGTGCAGCTCCCCAGACACTGCGATATGCAACAGAGCGTGCTTCTTTTAATTTAAATTGACTTCTCTCGGACTCCCAGCGGGGTTTAAAGCGCCAAAAACTAATCAAAAAGCTATAAAAAAAAGTTTGCTCCCTCAACAGCGAGTTGGTTTAGTGGCTGTCAGAGAACAGGACTCCAGTAATAAGCTATGGTTATTGGTCCGAATTTAACTCCTTTTCTTGCTCAACTCTTTCTGTTGTCCTGGATAAGACGAGCAGTGAATCGGCAGATAGGCAAAGCTGATTTCTATTCAGAACGAAGAGGAGACACTATGAAAATAATTTCTACAAGAAGACAATTGCGAATTGACTAAATTGATCTTTATTCACTCCTTTTAATTCCTTGGAAGTCAAACTTATTTTGAGAACAAACAGAAAATGCTGTGAGGGGTGGAGAATAACTCTTACAAATACAGAACTATGGGACTCACTAAAATGATCTTTATTGACTCTTTTGAACCTCTTTTGTTACTCAACTCTTTCTGTTGGCCTGCAAAAAATGAGCAGATAAGCAAAGAGACTGATTACTTTTAAGAGCAAAAAGGAAATACTATTAGAATTCTTTTCTGAGACAGGAATTCTAAATTGACAACAATGATCTATTAGCTTTATGCACTCCTTTTGCAAATGATTTGAAACTGACAGACAGCAACAGTGGGTTAAATAGACAAAGGAAAGAAATTGGACAAGTTGGAGTAATAAATGAAGGACTCTTTAATGACACTTCGATTTAATGAAGGGTTTCGATTGAGCGGAAATAGTTGCCAGACTTCCTTTAGCATTAAGAAAGTGTCTCATAATTGAACTGGGTAATTGTGAATTTCGTCCATTTTCTTATCTTTTAATCAGCATTTCCGCTCAGGTATTTTGACAAGAGAAGAACTAAAACAAGAAATTTCAGATTTAAGCACGCAAATAATTAATGGTTAAATACATAAAAAAAGCAATTATGTAAGTCAGAGTATAACTAATTGAAGTTCCTCTTAATAATAATTTTATCATGGGTTACAAATCAGCTGAAATAGTTGATGGACTGCCTTCAATATAAAGCATTAAGAAAGTGTGTAATAGTGCAACATTGCAATTGGAAATTGATTCTTGGGTTTCTTATCTTTTAATCTGCATTTCCGTTCAAGTGTATTGACAGTCAATCAGTAGAAAAACAAAGAAAAGGTTGGAGTTATTTTTTACTTGCGAAAACAGAAACTTAACCATGTAAAGTAAATGTTTCAGCCCAATCAATAATTACTGTTTCGTTAAGACTGAAAGCTGTCAAGAGGCGCTCAGTTAATTACGCAGTTTGATTTCACGAAAATAGGGAATGTGAAGATTCCCTCTGACGATATTCCGTATTACAGCTGCAAAATATGACAATCTTTTTGCGCTGTCCGCAGTTCGGAGTTCGCAATATCAGTTTACCCTTTGTTAATTACTCTCGTCGAACCGCAACTGCGAGTGAGGAGTCTGTGGTGTGGCTGTGGTGTGGCTGTCCCCGCTTGCACTTAACCAGACTGTCAGTCCGACTGCATACACATAATTAATTAACGGCTGACAGCGCTACCAGCCAGATCCACAAACACACACACACACACACACACACACACACACACACACACACACACAGCCATAACCCTGCTCGCCGCTTTCACTCAAACAACAACGCGTCCTTTAGCTAACAGAAATGTCAAAAATGCAAGTGACAAGTGTGAAAAAAGGACGAGCAGCCAGAAGAAAAACGACACACACGCGGCCCACGACCGAAGACAAAAGCCAAGTTAACTGGATGCCTCGAGTGAGGGTGGCGGGCGATGGTGTTCGTCCTTGTGGCGGGTGTTGTCTGCTCGAAGACGTCGCGCAGTCGTGCAGAGCAAAATAAATTGAAATTTTAAAATGTATGAAATTAATTTTTGGCTCGCACCAACGCCTCGGCGCTGTGGCAACACAACTCACATGATTATTTATCTTTTACGCACACTTAGCCAGCAGTCGACACATATGCAAAGCAGAGGACGTCCTGTGTCCTGCTGCTGACACTTTTGCCAACACTTTGTCAAGTTTTTAGTATGCTGTCAGCTCAGCCAGCTCTGCTACTCGACTCTTTTTCTTGGCCATTTGTCAAACACTTCGCATCGTGACGTCATCGATCTGCCGCTTAGCTTCGCTTTACACTTGTTATCTGCCCCCCCCCCCCCTGCCGACTACTCCCCCTCAAAAAGTAGCTGGTGTCTGTTGTGCGAAATTTACATATAGATTAGCAAAAGGATTGCAGAGCACTGCTACTGTGGGCACTCTCGGGTAAATGGCCAACCATCAATGCTCGGGGACTGGACAATGTGGTCCAGGGAATGAGCCATGGTCAAGAGCCTGGGCTCGTGGTCGTGTTGTCTGCATTGCATAAGTGGAAATCATTAAGTGCCGTGCGCATCTTGTAAACTCATGCGTAATCCTCGAGCCCACGCCCCGGCCCCCCTCTCCCCTCCAACCCGCTCAGCTGCAGCGGCTGGTCAATTGTTTTCCATGCAGTGCAACGCATTGTTGCCATTTCCGTTTCGACCAGGTCCTCAGTCGGCCGGCCTCGTCTTCATTGTAAGCGCGCAAATCCCCTGACAACACTTTTGCCTTTCCACTTTACACAAAGAACGCTTTTTTCTCTGCAAACAGCAGTCGAACAATCCTTGAACAATGCATGAAATAATTGCACAGCATACTCTCTGTGTGTGAGTGTGTGTGTGAAAAGTTGTGGTCCTTGTGCGAGCACAATGATGACTGGGGAGCTCTGATGGGCATTAAAATGCGGCTGATGAGGCTTAAGTAGTTACACACAGAGAGCGCACAACTGCAATTGGGACTCTTCGGGCCTCGAAGTGATGCTAGCATATGGAGTCGGGGACTGACTCTGCTCGATATGGCGTGGCGCACTTAGGGTAAATATCTTGATATCTGCGAAATCATAAAGCTGAATGCGAAGCAAATAATAAATGATTGCGATACACATCTGTTCCATTGCAATATGAACGTGTCATTGCCTGGCAACCAGCGAGCAAGATGAATTACTTAAGCTCTAATTGATTGCGAGCTCGCAGTGAACAATTGTACTACCGATAGCCGAGCTAATGCTGAATCAAAGTTGCGAGAATATTTCGCATTATTAAAGTGCTTAAATTCACAGAGACCCAAGCAAACTATTAGCATGTATTAGTAATCATGTGCTTATATTTCGACTGCTGATGACTTCCACGAATCGTACGCTTCTTGCTTTTTCGACTTACGCTTCTGAGTTTTTCAAAAGCAGAAGCAAAAGCAATTGCAAACTTTTCGATATCGCTCGCAGTCGAAGTAGCAAATAGCAACAATATTGCGACTTCTGCTAATTCGACTGCAGTTTTTTTTAAGCACTGTTTCAAATACAAGTTGCTTGCGTCGAGTGCATATATTGTTATAATCAGATTGGATAATTAGTTTATCTGACAGCTGTTTAATGTGAACTTTATCTCGAACCCATAAAGTTTAAATTTAGGATTCGATTACCAACTTAAAGCAGTCTTTATCGCTGCTGCATGCCTTTCATATATATATTATTATAATTAGATTGCAGCATAATATTGAATGGCAATATGAACTTTATCTCGACTTAAAGCGGACTTTTTCGCTGCTTATAGCTTATCATATGTACTATTATAATTGAATAGGAGCATAGTTTTAAACTGCTGCGATTTCACATAAACTCTATATCAAACAAACGAAACTTTTTTATAGTATTTGACTATCAACTTAAAGCTGACTTTATAGCTGTCGGATAAAGCGCTGTAATAAATAACATTATTATTTTCCCCACTCTATAATTAGCAGCTTGAATTTGACAGACGTCGACTATGCTCTAACTTGGCGATATCAGCTTACTTCTCTCTGGAGCTCAATTGGAATTCAATTGGAAGTGAGCAGTGCTCACCTTATCGCAGCCACACTTCCCCAACCATTCCCTAGATTTAAAGAGCAGGCGCATTAAGTGCGACAAATGCAATGCAAAACAGAAAACAGACAGCAATAACAGGGGCAACAACAAACGGCACACAAAACTGTAGCATTATCGTAAAATTTAATGATTATGGCGATGATGAAAAGTCTACACAAATGCGACAACAGCGGCTGACGAAAATAAATAATTACCATAAACAGCAGCCAGGACATCCTCAAAGGAGGTGCTCTGCTGCTGCGAGTAGAGGGGGATGGCAAGTAGCTGAGGCAGCTGGCGGCGGCTGGAGTCCATGTCAGTGCCACATCAGGCGCTCATCTGCCAGGCAGGCGAAAGGATTGAGTGCCATTGGCATTTATCAAATGCAGCATGTCCTGTGGCGTGGGTGGCGCGTGTTGTTTCAACATTGGCATACTTGTAATTATGCGTTTATACTCACTCGTTTGCCGGTTAATTCAAATTTACGTTAATGGAAAATCATTACGCACAAATGTGCAGAGTGCACTTTCCACAGCGCTTTTTAATGCACCGACTACTTGACTGCTGGCTGATGCAAATTTTTAATGAGCTTCAAGTGCAGTTTGACAGCTGTTGCCCGTTTGGCAGCCGCTTGCTGCTTGCTGCTTGCTGCTTGCTGCCTGCTGCTGATAAGCGTTGCAACTGCCATGCCACAACTCGAGACTCAGCTGCAGTCGAGATAAAACTGCGACTGCGTTGGGCGACAACACATGCAAATTGAGTTGCGCGTTTCACGTATCAACTGCAATAAACCCGGCGAATTATTGGCGTTCCAATACTTTCAGTTGGCTTTTTGAAGCATCTGCATTTTTGCCATGTTCTTAAGCATTCCAATTGAGGCACTTCGTGGCAGAGTATCTTTTAAAAGTTCTGAGTTGTTTAATAATGTAGCCAAAAGGCTATTTTATTCTAAATCATATTTTGAAAAATATTTTCAAATTTATTTCAATTAGAATACCTCCATTCTTCAGTTTAAATAAATCTGCACAGCTGATGTTTATAGAATTATTGTTTCCATCTTAAGCGCACCTCTTGAATCACTTCTAGATTTAAGAACCTAGTATCTATCTGCAGTCCTAAGCTGTTTGATCAAAGCTTGTTTATGATTTTGTGTAGTTTATATTATTAAAGACATCTAGATCAATTTGTAATACATATTTAATAAAAGAAGATATGTTCCTGACCCGTTGTGCGCTTGTGTTTGTTCTCTACATTTTTGCAATTTTAATCTTCGACTTTATTTAAATTTTAAAACCACTATTTTTGAATTAAATTAAAACTGCATTTGCGATGCTCTGAGTTGCTGTATTATCTGCATTTTTGCCATTTTAGGCATACATATTGACGGATCTTAGTTTTAATTATCGAACTTAGCTAAGACTCCTCCTCGCGAAGTGTCAATTGTCTCTTAAGTTTTTTAATTATGAACCAAAAAGGCTGTTCTTTCGATTTATGTTTTATTGACAATATTGATAGCCTATTTGTAGCACATTTAATTAAATAAAACACAATCCATTTGCATTTTCATGTTTGTGCTTTTATTTGTTGTAGCAATAATCTTCATATTTTTAGACATTTTAATATCTCCACTCTCCAATTAAATTAAAAAGTGAATTTTCGGTGCTTTGAGTCTAGTTGCTGCCTGTTTCTTAGTCATTTAATTATTATTATTATTATTATTTATTAATAGTCTGTTCATTGCTTATTCAATGAAATTAACTCTTTTTTGCTTATATTTTTATAGTAATTGCTTTTAATTATTCCTCAAATTTATGTGAATTTAATATACTGACACACCAATTGCATTTTGGTTTGACAAAGTCAAAGTCTTATCTGCCCCAATTAAAGCAACTCGAATAAAGTTTGGTTAAACAGCTAAATTTCGACTTAAATTCAAGGCAATAAAAACGTTTCCCCCCGCGTTGTGGCATAACCTTTATGTCAGCTGACCACGCACAACTCGCAGCGCATTCAATCGATACGCAAGGGCCTTGGAAAAGCTTCAGTAAGCGAGCGTAAAAAGCACGTGCTGTCAACTGTGTCAAAGGGCCGCCCACACTTGGAGGCAGCGCGTAGGGAGCGCTCCCTAAACGGTTTTCATTGTCAAGGACACACGCACAGAAAGCGAGCAAGAAGCTGTGGGAAATGTAGCGTTGCCGGCCGGCCGGCGTGACCTTGAGGCCAATTCGAGCAAAAAGCTGTGGGGCAGGCGAATTTGCCATTTACCACACAAATGTCAGCCACTTGGCCTTGGCAGTGACATTGAAACATTGGAGGAGCAGCCCCTGGCAACAAAGTGGAATCTTTCTCAAAACTCGCTACATTGCTGTGGGTGTGCTTGCGGAGTGTGAACTAGCAGGAAGTGGTTTATCATAATGGATGAGCTAACTTGGCATTATGCTCCGCTGTGCAGCGGGGGCAGCTCAAGGCCACCGGCAACGTCAGCTTGGCAAATGTTTGCGGGAACTGTTTGGTTTGAAGGCCGATTCTGGATTCCCCTTGGGTTGGGTTGAAGGCTTGGAAGCGAACGCATTGCAAAAGCGTTACAAGGAGCGTCGAGTTGAAGGTGGCCCAGGCGTGCTCCCTAGACCTTGGCAGAGTCGCGACGTGTTTGGGTTGAAGGTGGCTTTGGAATGCTTGGAAACTGGAGGAAAAACCTTGACAAGTTGACTGAGCAACTTAGCGAGTTGAAGGAGGTTTCGGGTGTTCCCCAAGCCTTGGAAGCTAGTGAAGAACTAAACGGTTCCATTAAGGCAAGTTGAAGGTTTAAGTTCGACTTTGAGTTGAAGGAGTTTTCGGGTGTTCCCCTAGCCTTGGAAGCTAGTGAAGGTCTGAAAAGTTCCATTAAGGCAGGTTGAAGGTTTTAGACCGACAAAGGGTCGACTTTGAGTTGAAGGGAATTGAAAGGGGAATGTTTTATAGCTTGAGAAGAGAAAATTAAAAGTCGTTTAGTGGGTTGGTTAGATAAAAAATAGGAGTATTTACAAACAATAAAAAGTAGTCCAGTTTTAAAGTGAATTATTTCAGCAAATTAGGAAATTAAATAATAATACAATGACCTTAAAGTTAAAACAGAAAAATATTGTGGAAAGTTTGAAAATTTCATTTTAGGAGTCGCTTAATTAAGCGTTGAAAGGAAATTCGAAAAAACATATGAAAGAAATTTAAATTCTATTGTATTTCACTTAAATCCATGCATAGGCATAGTTTGGCATTCAAAATCTAACGCTACCCCTATCGTTATCAGGGGAAACCTTTCTGCCATACGAAACATTTGTTGCTTCCTTAGTTCGCATTCGAACTGCATTCGAACTTCGAACGAATTCCCCTCATTTGAGCCTTAGCTCTGCCGAAAGCCATAGAGCATTGAGTCTTGGCGCGCCCTTCTTCGAAACCACCCCAAAGCACGTCACGTTACGTTACGTTATAACGTAAGCACGCATAACGTAAGCAGAGTTTTGCGCTCTCTCTTTGCAGTAGCGCTCAGTGTCGCTTTTCGCTCTCCCGCCAAGTAAATGGGAGAGGGCTAGCAACGTGCTTGGGTGGTGTGAGTCAGGCTGTGGTTGGTGGTTCAATTGGTTGGCTGTTGGCACAAACAAAGCACACACACCCCAACCACCACCACCACCATTCTCCCGTTCAGTGGGGTGGCCCGACGAGCGAGCGAGCGAGCGCCGTGTTGCTTCCCAGGAAGCACGAGCGTCGAGCGCTAGCAGCGCAGCGAATTCTATAAAAGTGACTGCGGCAAGAATATTTACAGTCAGTACATGCAGAACCCTAGAAAAGGCCACACAGCACACACGGCAACCCAATTGCAGCTCGCTCGGTAAATTTTCCTCGATTTTCGACGAGTGTGCCCAAGTCAAGTTTTGGCGCCAAACCAACGCAATACTCACGGAAGCATTCATGCAATTCATTTTCCTGCAACTAGTGAAAAACTACAAAAAGTGCAATAAGTGAAATTATTTTTGCAAAAAAAAAACAGAAACATTTTAAAGTTTGAATAAAATCAAAGACAATGGCAATTGCTTACTTTATACCCGATCAGGCGCAACTGTTGGCCAGAAGTCGCCAACAAGCAGCGGCAAACACCACAAGTTCTCCGGCCAACAATTCTCCGCAACAACAGCAGCAGCAGCAACAGCAACAACAGCAGCAACAACGTGGCAGCAACTCGCAGTTTCGCGCCAACATTTCGGTGCCTCTGGGCAGAGAGCAAGGCGCCATGAGCATGGCGGAGTTCGGCTGCTGGGAGCTGCTGGCGCAAATCTTCTGCTACGCGCTGCGGCTCTACAGCTACAATCCTGCACAGCGCCGGCCGACGGTCATACAGATATCCTTCGAGATCAGCAGCGCTGCCAGCAATCCGGAAGCGGAAGTCGAAGTCGGAGCTGCTGATGGAGACGTGACTGATGCGAGCGCAAAGCAGCAATAGATCTGGCAAAGGAGATGCAAGACTATATACACACGACACACACTACAGACGACAGACAATTGGCGGATTGTACAGATTATTTTTGGTGGCAGCTCAATCAAAGCGCATTGTGATTTTTTCGGGGGACGACGAAGCGGAAGCGAAGTTTGGAGGTGATCGATGGAAAGTGCTAACGAAATGTATTTTATAATTGATTTTTGAGAAAATTCAAAATTTGTCGACGATTTGCTGAAAGTGATATATGATGATTGTTGGTACTATTTTGGTGTCAAATTTTTCTAGTAATTTTTTAGAGAGAGAGAGAGAGAGAAACAGAGCAGAGTTAAGTACATTTTGTCAGTCCTAAGTGGCGAAGTGTGGAAAAGGTTTCGGGTTGTAAAGTTGGTTCAAAACAGGCGTCGCTGCAAGACTTATTTCATTACTATATCGTACACCTAATCTAGCATCAGTGTCTACATTTAAACGCAAAACAAGCAAACAGTCTAGATCACACTATTATCATACATTTATAACTGCCACATACGAATACTAACTATATACAATATATACGTCAAATTTTAGCATTTCAATTAGCGTAAATAACAAAAAATGCAATTCAAACTTACTCAAATAGAAACTTGGTTAAAACTGGAAAGAAGCAACTAATGTAACAAATGATGAATACAACAAAGACAACAACTGCATTGTACAAAATAGTATTAAGCAGACGATTTTTATATATACACAAAACTCAAATAAATGTCAATAAAACCGCAAACAAAATACAAACAAAAAATAAATAAAAATAAAAAGAACCGCCGAACCAAAATGAAAGACAACCCAGATACAAAATAAACAACAAACATAAATGTCCAAAAAGCAAAAAACAAAAACAATTTTTAAGCAATTTTTGATAAAAAGAAATACGAAAAAAATATCTATGCATATTTTACGATTATTATTGATTTTAGCAAAATTAATATACTATATTATTTATGTTTCACATTTTGACATTATTCGTAAACAGCTAAAAAGAAATGAGCAAATAAGTGTCAAAAACCTTAAACACATTTGTAAGCAATTTAAACATTTTTATAAGACAAACAAAAATAAATACAATTTTATACAAAAATTTCAAACAAATTTTTTCTTTTGAAAATTGGGTTCATAATATGAAAACTTTGCCAAGTTGCATACAATAAAATTTAAATATATGTTTTACTATTATTTAAATTAAATAAAATTTTTGTATTAATTGGATAATTTAAACTTGGGAAAGTTACGTACAATTAACTTATTAATATATGATTTATTCTCATTAAATATTGCTTTAAGTATTAAAATATTAAATATCAAATATTTTTTGTAAATTTCATTTTTCTATCCACATTTTTGAGACACAATTAAAGCTATTACTTTAATTTTTAAATGATTATAATTTGTTTTGCCTAAAATGTTATTTTGCTTTTACTTTAATATACCGAAACTGAAATACGCTCAGAAAATAGTACAAATATCAATTTGTAGCTACTGGAGTATTACTTATCTTATGCCCGTACTATGTACTAAGTGTATTTGGTTCCAAAATAAACATTCAGAGTTAATTAATTTCAAAGCTTTTTTAATTTGTTGAGTTTCTGGCCACTCGATTTGGAGAATACAATATTAGCTAATTATGAGGTGCACATTTGCGCGTAGCTGACACTCGACATGGGATAAGTCTGGGTTTGCATGTGGCTGCCAGTGGTAGCCACATAGTTGCCATTGACTTGATCGTCGGCCACGTCGCAGGTGGCATCCCCGTACTTGTAGCTGCTGCCCTGGGGCACCGATTGCTCCTGAGGCGAGTGCACCAGTTCCATAAATAGCCGCTTGTCCATGTAGCTGTTGTTGGGGAAGTGATTGAAATTATTGCCCTCGCCGTAGTTGGACCTAAAGTCGGACTTGTACACTGATTGACTGTGCATGTTGTCGTCATGCCCAGCGTCAGCTGATTTCGGCGGGGTATACCAGCACTCGGGACTCGCTTGAGCCTGCGACATTTCCATTGGCATCGAGTAGTAGTTCGCTGGTGCAGCCTGCTGCACATAGCTCTCCATGTTGTGCTGCATACTCGCTGCCGGGTGATAGTTCATGGCCGTGGCGTAATTCGCACTCGCCGGATACCTCGCAGCCGCAGCCGCGGCGTATCTGGCAGCCGCAGATGTCGATGGTGCGGCGTAGCTCTCTGTGCCACCCGCCACACGATTCACATTGTAGTACTGCGCCAGGTTGGGCTGATTGGCGTACTCGTATTGGTACTCAACGTGGCTGGGACTCGCCTGCGCTGCGTATGCATAGCTCTGGCCAGCCGGGACACTGTTGCTGTCGTTGGAATCGTAGCCACAGCAGTAAGAGCAATTTGGGTCGGCCGTAAAGCCGCCGTACCCAAAGTTGCCCGCTCCGCTGTAGGCCGGATTCTGGACGTATCCACTCTCTTGGCTTGGGTCTGTGCTGCGAGCTGAAAGTACTTTTAACTGCGTGCATTAAACCACAGCGCTACTCACATGCGTTGGCTTCGGTCTGCCTGCAAAAAGAGTGTGCGTGAAGAAAGTTGAGCAGATCGTTGAATTAGTTGCAAAAGAAGTGAGACCTACGCCTGTCCATCGGTTAGTTGTAAGCCGGGTGTCGGCAGTGTTATGTATTCCATCTCAGCATTGTTGGCTTCCATGCTCTGCACATTGTCAGCCTTCATCTCAGCCAAGTAGAGCTGGTAATCGGTTCAGATACAAGCCGCAATTTGTTCACGCTTTATGCCATGCCAAAAAAAAAAATTGAAACCATTCGAAAATATTCTAAATTGTTTGAAATGGTTTCAGCGCGGCCTGCTGAGAGTTCCCCCCGAGTTCAGAGGGCTGTTAACCCCTTTGACTGACACGGCGCCCACATGCAAACATTTAGCGATCCTTATCGCTGGCACCAATATGTCACCTTTGGCTGCAAATGCATTTTGTGTGGTGTCATGCCACAAGTTGCGGCAAGGGTTAAATTAAAAGGTTACGCTGCTTAAAAGCAAAAAGCACAGACAACGACAGTACTGGCAAATGCTCAAGTCATCAGGGTCGCGCACCCCCTAGAGCACACACTCGATCCCGAGTCGAGTAACATCTGTGACAAATGATCCACGTTTCCCGATAACCGCGCGCACAGTCAAAAAACTTTTCCTGCACCATATTTTTGTTGTTATTCAGTTTTTTTTGGAGTAATTATGCAAACATTTCGGGCCGCTAATTTGCCGCGTTATCTTAATTTAAATCGCGCAAAAGCGCAGTGAACAAATTTAATTGTCGTGACAGGACAATAAGCGAGCCAGCGAATTAGGGTCCTCGCTCGACCCGGCCGCAGCCCCTGCCCCCGCCCCTTTCGCTGCCCCTGCACCCATGGCCAGTTAGGGTTAAGTGCTCTTTTTTTTGTGTTTTTTCGCGTGTGGCTTGATTTTTGGCAATGATAAGCGACTCGGAAATTGTAGGGTATGCAAATGCTGTTGTATGCTCAGCCGCCTTTTGTCGCGTGTCCTGTTCTCGCTTCTGTTGTAGTCTCTCTCAGTGCTGGATTGAATTTTTAGCGCCTGCAATTATGCTTGGCATGTGCGAGGCAAACAGTTTATGATTAAATAGTTGGAGTCAATTTAGTAGAACACGTGTTTAAAGCTCATTAGGAGCCCTCGCTAATGACCAATTATTCAATTAAATTATGTGTGGAACTAGTAATTTAAATAAGTTAACTAAGTACTGCGTTTCCTTTTCTTGTTATTAACTATGCATTTGCATTACGAAATGAATAACTTCAAGTGACATAATGCATGGATCGCAAAAGGTTTATTATTTTTAAGCTCCTTACTATTTTGTTAAAGAATTATTTGATATTTTTGGCATTTGGAATGACAATTTAATTCATCACATTAATCAATAAATTTGTTTTATAAAAATACTCTTAATTTTATTAATTTATCTATCTACAAATTACATTTTTTCTTGATTTCAACTTTAAAAATATATATTTTTTAAATTTTATTGAGTTAAAATGAAATAAAAATATCTAACATTTATAGACATTAATATATCACTTTATTATCTTAATTGAACTTTCAAAAATACTCTTCAAATTATTAATTTATTTTTATTGGGCTGAAAATTAATTTCTAACATTTTCTCAGATTTCGTTTTTAAAAATTCTTTTATTTTTATTAATTCTATTTAGTAAAACTGAAATTAAAATATCTAATATTTTGTACAATTTGAACAACGATTAAATTTAACACTTTTATTATCTATAATTTTTGGCATTTGGCATGAAAAATTAGTATATCACATTTCTATTGAAATTGCAGTTTTAACTTTACTTCTCTCTTTTAAAATGGTTATAAGCTAAGTTGTTATTTATTTTACAATTTGTCTCCCTTCCAATCAAGATAAACGAAATGCCGCTAAAAATACATATATTTTAGTAGGGTATCTCTACGTCCAGCACTACCCATTAGTCATCTTTGGGCACTTTGCAGTCACTGAACCACAACAATGGTGTTTAATAGTGGGATTCCTGTTAGCCGAAATGACTCAGAGCAGCAGTGAAGTTCGCCTGCACTTCAGGTCTGCAGCAAATGACGAGTTGGCCTATTGATTTTTCCGCTCAATTTTCATGAGTAGACAGTAGGTACAGTAACCCGCGCCACAGCAGTGACCCAGTTACGGGACGGACTTTAGCAAACAACGCCCCCAACAAAAGCAACTTGCCCTCGCCCGGGTCGGGCAGCAATGCAAATCGAGGCGAAAAACTGAAAGTGGAGCAAAAGTGAAACGCAATATGACCACAAACAGAGTCGTTGAGAGGGCGATATGGATACTCGCATGTCGGAAAAAGCAAATCAAATATCAAAGGCGGAAAAACTAAAGACAGAGAAAGCCAAGAATTAGCTGTAGTCGACTGGGTGGGGGGAGGGAGTCGAGTTAATTGTTTGAAGTGGCCAAGTGGCCAACGTCGAAGGCTTCTTCAGACTGCGCGATTGACATTTAGTGCTGAGAACCTTTGGCTCGATTCATTAATCTTGTGATTCATTGCAGAGGCTCGCTTGGACTCTGTTTCCACTGCGCTTAAACATGTGTCAACACCCACAAAACCACAGGCGGTCGCCAAGAAATACAAAAATTCGAACTACATCCATTTATGCCTTATGCATTAACTGCACACCAAAAAAATAGTCTCCAAAAGTCCGCTGTTGAACCTGGAGAATTAATGATTTATTTACCTCTTGCAATGGGGCAACACCTTAAATTAGTTGAAAATAACCCAGGGGTTTGACTCGGAGTCGGAGTCAGAGTCGAAGTTTTGAGTATTATCGCTCATGGTTTATGAGTGCCCATAAAAGAAGTCGTTCTCGAGACGCAGTCGACAGGAATATGATTAATTACAGGCAACAGTTTGCCTGTTGCAGTTGCACTTTGTTGTTGTGAGTCCCCCCACCCCCGTTCAACCGTAAGAAACAACAAAAATTTGTTGCCACGTTCAACAATTGCGCTTCATTATCGGCGTTTGACCAGCGACGGAGCAAACGACCACAGCCATCAACTGCAACGGCAGTCAATTACTGCCCAGTTGCCCGGTTGCCCAGAGACTGACTACTCGCCGTCGTTTTTCCCATTTTCCAATTTTTCCATGCGGCTCGTTTCTCGGGTGTTGTTGTCAATGTCCTGCTGCGCTATTATTTGTCTTCTGTCAGCTGAGCCCAGCTCCGCCCCAGTCGCTGACCACGGACCATGCACCATGGACCACGGACCATGCATGTATAAATTGCTTTACGGCACTTTTGGGTCATTAACGAAATTGAAAATGCCTGACAAAGAGTTGAGTTGCACTGCGTTGGCCGCCGCATTATATCAATGCCACCTATTTTGGTATTTTGGTATTTTGGTAGTTGGCCAATCATTAGACACCAGCGGTGCGACGGGTAGCGCTCAGCAAGACAGATGGCCAATCAAATATTCAAATATGATATAGTCTACTTTGCAGCCAATTTCAGTTATCCCATATACGAGTACTCGTAGATGTTTGGCTCAATCTCAGTGATGACTTCCCAGGCTGTTGGGCCAGCTGCCGACAGTGACTAAGTGCCACTCATTGACCTCTGTCCAAGCACATCCATTGACAGACCGACTGCCCTTTGATTTGCATAGCTGGAGATCGAAGTTGACGCGTGTCAGCAGCATGCAAATTGGCCACACCCTTCAGTTGTCGATGCGCTGTAATAGTTATCGATAGCGCGCTAACGACAAATCGATTTGCACGCGCGACTGCCAAAAATTAATAAATTTGCCGAGAGTGACATAATTAAGTAGACGACAACCAGCAGCCGGACTGACCATTGTCCTCCGCGCTGCTCCCTGCTCTCCTCGGCGCTTCATCATCGTAATGAAGTGTAAATACTCGTACTCGTACTCGTACACATAATCGGCTTTCAATACGCAACAAACTCGGTCAAACAAAAGGTTGCTGCCGAGGCGACTCTCGACCATGTTTCGCATTGGAAAAAAGTCACGTGCCTGCTAATCCGTGCAGTGAAAGTTGTCTCTCTGCCCCGCTCCCCTGCCTGCGCTGCCCCTGCCCCTGTCCATGTGCTGTGTGCCCGCAATTTGTTACGCTTTGATTTCTGTTTGTTGCCTTCGCCGAGTGAAAGGCGAACGCGTAAATCTCACACATGAGCTGACTGCCTGCTGATCTGATCCTTTGCTCCCTTTCTTGTGCCCTGGACAGACAGCGGACTACCTAACGTACTTGAAGTAGCGCTGATTAAATTATCGCCAGGGTTAAAAGTGAGCCATGCTCGTGACGTAATTGATAACTGAACAAAGCGAGTACTTGGCTCTCGGGTGGCAGGGCGTGTGCTGAATTGATGAAGTTATCTCATTGGGAATAGGGCAGATTATATAAATATGTTAAAGCATTAGGATCACTCATAAAGAAATATGCGAACCTAAATTAATAGCTTGTAGTTTCGAAGTGAAAATATTTGCAGTTTTTGGCAGGACACAAGTTTAATTAGTTCTTCATATTATCATTTTTCAATTTTAAGTAAATAAGTAATTCTACTATATAATCCATAAAAATCAAATCAACTATAAATGTAAATAAAAATGAATATTTAGTATTTTGAAAATAGTTGCAGTTATTGGCGGGATACTTGATTCATTAGTTCTTAAATTTAGTTTTTTCAAATTGCAAATATTTGCAGTATTTGGCAAGTGAAATAGTAAAGTTAGTTCCTGAAGTATTACATATTTGTAATTTGAATAAAAAAATAAATAATTTAATTGATAACAAAAGTAACAACTATTTTAGTTTAACAGAATGTTATTTAAAATGCAAATGGAAGTGAATAGCTAAAACTTTTAAATTGCAAAATTGTTGCAGTTTTTGGCAGGATTAATGGTATAATCAAATAATATGTTTATGTAATTTTTATTAATCAAACATTAATGCTAACTATCTAGCAAAAAATAAGACATATCAACCATAAATCAGTACTATAAATTTAAGTATTTATTACAAAATGTATTCGAAAATGTTAAGTAAAATATATTTTCAAATGAAAGGCTAAATACAGTTTTCAACATGACCGGTAAATTATTTATTACAAAATTACAAATTATACAATAAATACATAAACAATTTGTCAATAAAAGTGACATCAAGCATTTCGCAAGAATATTATAGTTTATTTTATTTTGCTAGTTTACTCATTTTTCGAATATGCAGTTTTATCCATTCAATGCAAGAAAAGCGAACCTCTGTTTGTTTCCTTAGCTGCACCCCAAGACCAACTCATCACAGGCTTTCTCACGCTACTCAACTTGTAATCCTTTTAACAGATTTCCACTACATAAACTGCAGCGAAACCCCTTTAAAGTGGCAAATTACACAGACCAACTGCTTGGCAGGCCGTTCCGGAGGGAGTCGACGAATATTTACAGAAATTTGCAAACAATATTGATTTCAAAACGATCAAAATAAGAATTAATCAATGCACTTAAAAGTGCGCACAACTCAAGTGCCAATTGTTACGCACAAAGCGAGAGGCAACAATTTAAAAACTCGCATGCAATAAAAAAACGAACCCAAGTAAATCAATGATGTGGAAATGTCAATGGTGGCAAGGCGCCGAGTGCGAAAGGGAGAAAGAGGTAAGCGAGGTAGCAGAGGGAGAGAGCGACAGTGAGGGGCTTCTCTTGGCACTCTACCCCTTTGTGCCGAGTTTAAAGCACTTGAAAAGTCGACTAATTTATAACTTATGACCGCGCTGCGCTGCGCTGCACGTATGTATATAAAAAACAATTTTCCATGCCACTACAAAGCGGAGCAAAAGCCAAAATTTGACAGGAGTAGCGGCCGTTTAGCCGTCACCCTTTAAGCCCAAAATACCCATAACCCTTTCCCATTTGCAGCCACACACACTCACACTCGCACTCGCATGTGTGTGCTTTCTACACATGTCAGCAAGCGAATTAATCGAAGAGAAATGATTTATTTTGCGCTTGGACGCGACGCATCAGTGGCCAGTCGCGGTCCGCTTGGAAGGGTGAAGGGTTGGCCCAGGCGCGGCAACCCCTGGCGATAGGAAACCCAGAAACTGCGCACCCAAATCAAATTTAAACTGTTTTCAAAACTGCATTCAAAAGACGGTTCATTGATGGGCATTTATTGGCTTTTACCCACTTCGCAAACAATCGCCAAGAACTCAAACCCCGGCACAACTTCAACATTGCATTTTGGGTGGTTTTCAGCATTTTTTACTGTGTGAAATTCGCGCTGCATTTCGACTCGTTTCGCTTCGTTTTTTATTTTATTTTTTGTTATTTTTTTTTTGTAGGAATTTCACACTGCATTTTTATGGTTTCGCAATCTTTCAAAATATTTATGACTGCGCGCTTTTTATATGTTTTCTTATGGAACGTTTTTGTTTTGATTTATTTTGGGATTCGTGTTTGACGTGTGCGAATGCGCTTTGATTGATCTGAAAGGGATCGCGTTAAATTTGCAGTAAATTTGCAGCAATTAATAAAACGCAAGAGCCATAAAATACAAATTGTTGTGAGAATTCCTTGAGCCAGCTGCCAGGATTGTTGTGAACTCACCAAAGTGTTTTCTTGGGGGAATACTGGGCCTAGTTGTGGGAAAGGATAGCCATGAAAATTCTGATTTTTACTAAGAAAAATGCCTTTAGTTTAAATATATGAAATTCTTATATAAGTATTACACGTTTTAAAAGCAAAATACTTGTATCATTACTCAGAAAATATATTGAGCTAAGGTAATTTATATCATTAAATTTATTAGCATTTGTTGACCGCAATTCGAGTCAGTGAAATAAAGAGTGTATGTACAAGTATAAGGCATAATAACAAAGTATATATTTTCTTAAGGGAATACTGGGCTGTGGAAAAGGATGACAAGGGAAAATGTTTATAATTAAAATGCATTAAGTTCTAATATATATTTAAAAGCCTAATTATATAATTCAAAAAATATATTTAACTAAGAGAGTCGATATCGTCAAATCAAGTGTTTTTGAAATTAAAGTAAACCCAAAATATGGGAATATTTGGGCATAAGTAATGTGATTAAGACAAAATCCTTGTTTAAATATTACATATTATAAAAGTCATATATGATTAATCGAAAAACATACTTCACTTATAAAATATTTATAGTCAAATTTATTATGTGTTGATCGTAAATGAAGCATTTTCTACTACTTAATGAAATAGCAACATGATGGAAATCATGACAACAAAATTGTGATCCTAGGTAAACCCTTTAAGGTTGGCGTTGCCTGCAATGCGTGGCATGCAGCGACTGTTGAAGCGTAACCAAACTGGCGTTGCAACAAATGTTGAAAGTGGCATTGTGAAGAATGCAATTGTGTGGCACTAATTGATGGCGATATTTTGAGTCGGGATCACCTTTTATCGGCGGCTGCGTCGGCGTTCTAAAATTGATTTTGACATATTTATTTAGGCGCACTGGAAAATCTGACCCTTGGCTCAAAGGCGCAACGAATTGCGGTTGAATTGTCAGTCGGCGTTGATAAATTAGCCACTGCCGCGAAGAGTGAGAGCGGGGATAGAGTAGTGTTTATGATTTCCGCTCGAGGAGAGGAGAGTGAAAGGACGCGCATTCGTTGGGATGGCGATGCTTTGCACGGTTTGCCCGAGGCACAAAAACTACTTTAAATAGGCCTAATGACATCCGTTCTAGCCGAGAGTAGCTATCGCCTTTCCAAATGTGGGTAGCCTTTTATTGTTTTCCACTTCCTAATCATTGTATCAAACAGGATGTCTGCGAGTGTGTGCCATTGTAGTGCGGTTAAGGGTTGTCCGATTGCTGGCTGCTGACCAGGGGCCCAAACACGGGCCCCCCAAATGAGCTCGAGCTCATATGTTATCGGTTTTTATAGCGGCAGCGATCAAAATTTACGATAAATGCTTTAAATTCTGTACACCTCGGCACAATGACAAAAAGCATTGAGCATTGTTTTGTTAAGTGAGCGTGGCTAACTTGATTTGTTAGAGCCCATAAATATCGCAGTAGACAGATAAATAGAGTAGCGATGTGACATGTGTGTGTCTCACATGTGAAAGCCTCTGCCTGCTACCCCTATCGCCGGGAAAATCTGCACCTGCCCGAAGAGACTCGCTCGGTGATGTCAGCTAATGAGCAAAAGCTTTTGGCCAAGACTCACTCTCGACTATTTGTTGGCAATTATTTGTTAGTGCTGTGGCCAATTTCAAATCAAAGCGCAGCATCATCAATCTCTGTCTGCTACTGTTAAAAGCGCATGCATTTAAATTAGACATTTAAGCCAGTGTCGAGAGGGAGCTCTGCCCCAACAAAGACCGCTGCCAGCTTTTCAAAGTGTCAAAAGCATGTAGCCATAGTCCCTGCTGTCTCTTTCTGCCCGTGTGATTTTTACGCCGCACAAAAAAATGCTTCGCAGTTGGAGTGAAATTTCGATACCTTCAACAACAGACGCGCAACGCAGCCGGGACCGGGACTGGGACCGGGACCGGGAAACGCTTAATAGGATTTTCAACAATTTTTACTATTTTGGCAGCTACTGGTTACTGGGTTGCCGGTTACTGGTTTGCCACTCCGTCAAATTCCCTTCTTTTTTGCATTTCCATTTCCATTTATTCCTCTCGCTTTTTTTAATTTTCCAAATATTTTGGCCCTCGCAAAGGGTTAGAAAAATGCCAGCGCACCCTTTTTGTTGTTGTCTGGAAATTCTTGTGGACGTTTTGCTTTGTTTCGTCTGCGCCAGGATATGCTTGTTTCGTGTTCGTTTTCCTTTTGGCTGCTTGGGTTTCATGCACCGCATAACATTAAAATGCGGCTGTTGATTGATCGTCCTTCAGACGAATTGTGTGAAACGGGACAATGGCGAATATTGCTGGCAGCTTCTTCACCAACAACTTGTGAAACTGTTTATACAGATCGGCAACGGACTAATCGCTAATACATGCAACTTTTAATTCCTTAAGCTAGAAGATTTATATGCTAAACATCGCGTCACGCTTTGCTAGACTTTCCCAGCCAAATTGACAAATCGAAGTGCGAACTGTGAAGGCATTTACTCTACCCCATTCCTTGACTTTCTCAGTGCCAAAAAAAAGTGCAGGAAATTTACATGCCCAACGGTGGCCACTTAAATATTCATGAATTTTTAACGCCACGACGCGAAGTTCTGGGGAACTGCACAAATTCGATTAACAACAATGCATATTGATGGAATAATTGAGCAATTCTAATGAGCCACAACAGCAGCAACGACAACAGCAACGGCAACAAATTGCAGTTGGCTCGGCGAAAACCGCAGCAATACTCGTATTTGCATTTGATTGACAACAAAGTTAATTGAGTGTGGAACTGGTGGCTGAGCATTTGCATATGTAACCGAAAACAAGACTAAGCAAACATTTATTATATTTAACTGTTTTCAAGGGGAGGCAGCCGCGCCAAACTTTTGCTTTTCTTACGCCGCTAAATGTCATTTCAATGAATTTATAATTGGATGTGATGCGATTTTTTGTGCGTCGACATTTGTCGAATTTGCATATTTTTCTTCGTTTAATTAATGATTTTATGCAAAGTTTGTTTTTCTATTTTTTCTTTATACGAGTATTTGGCAGACATATGAACTTTCTTGGCAGCCAGCAGAGCAGATCATTAATCAGGGCTCTAAGTAGCCGCCGTGTTGTTGCTGCTGCACTCATTAACCCTTTTGTTCGCAACTGACACCTTTGGCTCGAGAAAAATAGCAACCAAAGTGTCTTATATAAATATTTGCATGGCACACACACACACACACACAGCAGCAAGTATTTGGAACACGTGAGAATTTGTGTGAACGACGCAATAGGCTCGACCCGTGAAATCCTTATTAATGATCCTGCCGATGTCAGGCACAACAAACCTTCTGCCGTAGACTTTTAATTAGTTGTTGCCATTTGACTTTCTTCGCACAGCTGCTTAACCCGAAGAGCATCAGGACGCTGCTCCTGCGCCCTCCCGCTGTGCGCGAATCTCAGCTTTTCGATTGCCACAATATATCAAGTAAGCTCGCATTCTTATCGCGATGCACATTAAGTCAATAAGTGGGCAATAATACAAGTTGCGAGCGACATAAAAAGCAAGGCGGGCATCTCGATGCCTGAATTATGCCATATTTTCCAAATTGCTAAAAAGTTGCCAACAAAAATTGCAGCGATAAACAACGAACTGAGGTACATTATGACGGCGCTAAGAATTATGGCTGATATGTGTGCGATAAGCGCTGACTTATGGGGGCAAAGTCAGCGGGCAGCATACGAGTAAGTAAAACCCAACAGGGGGAGGAAAACTTCAAGAATAGTGAAAGAAAGTGGAAACAAATGTATACATAAAAAAGAAATCAACTATCACATTTCTTGTCATACAAATATAGTTTCATTCAATTTCCAGTTGCAGTTTATGAACTGTAAGAACACGCAACTCACCTTTCGTAATTGCTTCTGATTAGGAGGGGCAATGGAACTGTTACAGTTAAAAACCGTATGCGGGCTGAAGCTTAACCCCATCAAGCCGCAACCGCAACCCCAAGAGCGAGAAGTCAGTCGATAGGAATATCATAATTAATTGCTTCGTAATTCGCATGTATGTCCAAACATCATTAATATCTATAAGATTTGACAATGTGCCAGAGTTTAACCCGCCACCGACTTAGGACCCGCATCACAGCCAATTTCAATTAAACGCGCGGATTAAAACACAGCCCAAAGTTGAGGCGAGTTTCGCACTTCGACTGCCAGACAAATTGCTTTCTTCTTAGCATTATGTTTTACTTTTTTTGTTGGCTACAAGGGAGGCGAATTGACGCGATATATGCATATGAAATATAGCATGGCGCATCATTAATAAAAATCATAATAAAGGCGTGGCGAATGACGTCACGTTTTTGTGATTAGCACACAGGCGAAAGGATTGCCAAGTTGCCCTCTGTGTGTGTGTGTGTGTGGGTTGCTGGAAATTTTGTAATTAGTTTTTCGTCTTTTTTCCTAATCTATTGCGACGGCTCGACAGTGAGTGCATCTTATGCTTGAGCGACTCCGTTGAAGCCTCGTCAATTTGGGAAGTGTGACAAATTCAAGTTAATTAATCACATATCACGCGAAACGAATGCCCCAAAATAAACGAGGAGCTTGCTAGAAAATCCAGCAAGTTACAGAACTAAAGAACTAAATACAAAAAGTGCAAAATTGTGTGGCCATTCAATAGAAAAAGTCACAATTATACTCAAATTCAAGCTGATATCTAGTTATTACAATATCCCATTTTCATTCAATAAAAGCAACTTAGAGCTATTGCATAATTTAATTTTTATATTTTTTGTTTTATGTACTCTTTCTTTTCAGTCTTTCTTAGAGTTCGTAGAGTTTCAATAGATGATAAAGAGATATTGATAAACATACATTGAAAACAGTTTGTTAGTAGAGTTCTCTGTCTCTGCCAGTTTCAATAAAAGCGAAGGAGTTATCGATAAACATTTAGTGAAAAGAGTTAGGCAGTGTGACCAAGTGCTTGTATGTTAATTTCGACCACTAGTTGATTCGCAGCTCAATCATAACTAACCACAATTATTCGAGTTTAAAGCCGTCGCGGCATCTGCTCAAATAAATTCCGAGCGACTTTGCAGTGCGACATTTTTCCAACTCATTAAATCGCACTCGAGAATTGGACTTGAGGGGCGCCTCGAGTGCGGCAAATGCAACTTAATTAAGTCAAAAATGCCCGTGCACGAAATTATATTTAATGAACCAAAAATAATATAGAAAAAACCGCAAAAAATTCGAAAGGTAATAAATTTGGCAGTGAGCGTCCTTAACCCTAACAAGCCCGTGAAATGCAAATGCAAATAAATCTTGAGCAAACTTGCCAAGAAGTTGCCGGAAAAAAAGAGTGCACATTAAATTAAATTGCTCAACAGTTTGTAATGCGGCACATTAGTGTCAAGCGCTGACGAGGACCGGCCCAGAGGACGACAGCAGCGACGACGAACGGACGACAGGACAACGCTGGCGAAAGGGTTAGACGGGGACGACATTAACACGTTGTTAGGACAAGCCGCCGACAAGGGGTCGGGAGACGGGGAACGGGGAACGGGAAACGGGAACGAAGCAAGTCGCGATCCGGGCTGCCGAAAATAATTTCAAATTTATAGACAGGACACGGAGCGGTCCAGCGGCAGGATAACACCCCATGGTCCGGAGATTTATGTCAACACTTCTGAATGAGCATAATTAGTGGCGAGTTTGGTCCGGGAAAAACAATTTACATGCAATTTGTTGCGTATAAATGCCTTTTATATGCAAATCGCGGTCAGCTGGCCCCGGCGGAAGTCCAAAGTGTCCTGCCGCCAAAGATGCCTCACTAAGATGCGTCGTGGAACGTTTTTTTTCCGATGTGTGTGCAACCAAATTCCTATTTATGATTTTTAATGAGCTTGTTCTCTGCGCGTTTATGATGGATGCAGCAGCTCCTTTGGATGCTGTGAAATTTGAATATTTATGACCAACGGTCATATATGGTGCGGAAATTTTTACGATCCCGTCGCATAAAATTATCGGTGTGTGGACGCGCAAGGCGCTAAACTTGTTCCTCAAGGCGGAAAATGCGTTGAATTGTGTGCATTAAAAGATATAATTACGAGCTGGATTTCTTTTAAATTGAGTTGTTATGCAAATGCGCCTGGGAAAGAACAACAGTCGAGGCCTGGCCAAAAAGAAAACTGCCTCCAAAGCTGCGACTTTGCTTTGTTTTCATCGTGTTTTTATAGACTATAAAAGAATTGGCATCTATTTTAAAATTAAACGTAATTTTATTAGAGAAAAAATGAAGATTCGTGTTGTAAACGAATTCTAATAATTCAAAAATATAACATAAAAATATTATAAATATAGGGAAGTGCGCAACATTTATGCTCTTTCATTTAATATATAAATTAAACGTATTTTCATTTGAGAAAAAGTCAACTAAAACAATTCTAATAACCTAAACCAATTTCTAATAATAAAGTTAATTATGTTCATTTGCTTATGCTCTTTCATTTATTTAATAAACTAAAAAGTTTGTATTGAAAATGCATTCAAAAATTAAAATTATTATATAAGAAATAAGAGCAATTTATGCAGATATTTCAGCTTAATTTCTGTGCTCTTTTATGTAATAATATTTATATCAACACTAAGGAGTGTCCTTATTATAGTAATTGTTTTTATTAAAGAGTGTCATCGATTTTGTGTTATTCAAGCGGAAATTTCAACATTCCGTTTGTGAGTATGACTAAATTAACGATTTCTGCTGCTGGCTTAAGCAGAGTTCAATAGACCTAAACAACATCGACTAATCGCTGGCACAGTCGACGCGTCGACGGTTCCGCTGTCAATCAGCTTTATGAGTTCTAATGACAATTCACATTTTTTTGGTTTTTATCGCGCGTCTGTCATCAATAAATTAACTCGATACAATGGCAGGCGAAAGAAACACGCGATTGAGCAGCTCGAGTTCTACACGAAGCACAAAGCACAAATCACAAAACGCTCAAACGAGCTGCGATTTTTTATGGCATTGCACTGGCAATTGGCGTCATCGTCATCCTCATCCTCATCCTCATCGTCGTCGTCGTCGTCGTCATCATCATTGTCGCCATCGTCATTTCACCTTTGTGCTTTGGCCCCCAGTCCGGGCGACGGGGGAAGACGGTGCTCGCAAATCGAGTCGACTCGAATCGAATCGCATCGCATCGCATCGAATGGGGAATGCAGACAAATGTCGCTGCACACGAAAAGTCACCAACTTAATTTCATTTTATTTATTTATTTAGCCAGCCAAGCAGCCGCTGACTGGCAGCGCGATTGTCCCCGCAAGCGCTGCGATGCTTCGCCGTTTTACAACATTATTTAATATTGGCTGATCGCCGCATTCATGTCCGAAACTATCCAACTGCATCCACAGTGTCAGTTGCCATCTCCGTGACTTTTATGCGCAATTGCTCGCTAATGGCCCCAGCAACAGCAGCAGCATCGTCGTCGTCGTCGTCGTCGTCGTCGTCTTCGTTTCCATTGACGTTAACGTGGACGCTGACGCAGACGCTGACTTCGCTGCCACCGTTAAACGTAACGTCATTCACATCATCATCTCGACGTCGTCGTCGTCGTCGTCGTCGTTGCCATCGTCATCGTCATGTCAATGGGAAGCCGGCGGGCGAGTTGCATTTTTCACTTGACTGTCAACGGCAGCACATAAAAGAAACTGCATGCCACAGCACGGACCAAACAACAGCGAGGGCCGCCAGAGCAGTTCCAAATAAGCAGCTAAAAGTGTACTAGGTACTAAATAAGGGGACAGTTGAAGGAAGCTAATACCAACATCAAGTAAATCACAAATAAGATAGTATAAGTGCAATTAACGCAAGATTGTTTGACTTTTTTTGAAGTCCTTGTTGTCAGCGATTTAATATAATTGTTACTATATTTATTGTGTTCACTATGTAGCCTGAAACTAGTTTGAATTACATTAACATATTACTGACACTTGTTTGGAATGTATATCTTATATCTATAATAAAGTTGCTTAAAAATGCTGCTTAGGCAAATATATATTAGTCATTTCGAACAAATTTTTGTAAAGTATACGAAACTCAAAAAAGCTATATAAAAAAATTCATAAGTAATACATAGAATGTAAATTGTATATAGAACAAATAATAAGTGATAAGACGAATGTAAATTGTAGACAACATCTTGAAAGAGTCTCATTACTCCCAATCAACAAGATCATCTAATAATTCCGATTGCTTAAACATTCCAAAGTACTTTCAAAGTCCCAATTTGGAGACATTTAAAGACAATTACTTAAACGTGCCATAAATTCCGATAATTTAGTATTTTAGTAGACATATTATAGAACGAATTCCGATTGCATTCAATCAACAAACACTTCAAACAAATAGCTGCACTATTCCAAAGAATTTCTTAAATATCAAACTTAAAAATAGATAATTTGAAGAGATAATTCTGAAGACGATCATTTAAACTTTCTTTTTTTCTGATAATTTAGTTTTTTAGTAAGCGAAATCTAGAATAAGTTCCGTATTTGCCAATCAACAAAGTTGTCAAATAAATCTGACTGCTTACAATAGTGTGAGAATAACTTAGTTCGTATTCGACAGCGTATTAAGCGCACCTCGCTTTGGCCCATGTCATTGGCAGTGAATGCTGTTGGCCAAGTTCCAAGGCGACTTCGTCATTCATCACTGAGTGGGTGGGATGTGGACTAATGACCATTCGACTACCTGTGTGCTGATTGAATGGCATTAGGGGGCGTGCGAATGATTCTTGTGGTTGTTCCCCAGCACGCAGACATGATACAGATATTACTCTATATATATACCATAGCATAGTAAAGTTGATTATCCGGCAGCTAATCTAATTTAGTGTCGCTCGTGGCAGCGACAGCGACAGCGACAGGAGCCCAACTGCATTGCAGTTTTACGAGCAGCCCAAACTCTGGCCATAAAATCTTAATATATGAAATTAAGCTGTCATAAATTTGCTTTAATGCGCTTTAATTTAATTGTCAGTGCGCAAATGCAATGAAAATAAAATGGCTTTAAGCAGCCAGCCGACAGAGCGACTAAGAGTGGCGAAATGTGCAGCAGGTGTTTGCTCAAGTCGCTGCAAAAGTGTCGCAAGGAAAGCAGTAAAAGTGCTCTGAGAGCGGTTAAGAGCAAGGACGGGAGTACATTATTCCGGCAGCCAGGTACGAGTAGATTATTAAAATATATAGCCATGCAATGAGTATCAGAGCGTTGCACGTGCATAGCTTGGCGCTTGCATTGCTCTCATTTTGGGTTGCCGTGAAAAATGGAAATTTGAATGGCTGCGTATTCTAATTAGAGCTGCACTCGGTACGTCATTAATAACCGACTGCAAGTGGCATTAAATCAATTAATTTTGAATACTTGTCTCAACATTTCCAGCAATTTTTCAGTGACATCGCTAGCGAGCTGTGTGCTGTGTGCTGTGTGCTGTGGAACCCTTGACTCTCTGGGCGTCTTCTCCACGCTCTTCCCCCGGAGATTTATGGGTCTGTCGGACGAGTGTGGGGTAGGGGAGAGGGGCTGGTGGCACGCTTCGTCGCTGGCATGCCATAATTAAGTGTCAGCCATGGTTCTTGACTTTACAAATTCCGAATCAGTCGAACCGCCAAAGTTGAGGCCGCACATTCCTCGTCCAAATCCATGCTCGACATAGTTTATCAATCGCATGATTTATGGCACGACGCGTCACAAAACTGAGGCTGCAGCCCAAGAACGGCTCTATTAATAGAATATCTAATTGGTTCGACTATAGAACGAGGATCTTGCGAAGCAGCCACTGATTTGCCCAGCTGTACAATTCTTACGATTTTCTAATGTTCAACAATGAGCAAAATAGTTTTATTACAAAAGTATTCTTATTATAAATATTTTGCACAATTAGCATTTAATTGTGGTAAACAAAGAATTAAAATTAGCATCACATTTCTTTTCTATTTAGTTTCCATTTTAAAATGTAACTAATTAGAAGTTTCTTCTCCACACAAGCATTATATGTTCATTGTGCTTTCAGCACTACAATTTGAGGCAAAAATTTAAATTAGTTTCACTTTTATTTTCTACTTAGCATAGATTCTCAAATTTAACTAATTTAAAATTCTCTTGTCTACTTACTATTACATTCTTTGTGTTTTCAGCACTTCATTTTGTCACCATATTTTTAAATAGCATCACTTTTGTTATCGCTTTAGTAATGATTTGAAATTTCAACTAATTGAAAATTCTCTTTTCTACACAACTATTACATTCTTTGAACAATTAAAAATCGTTTTTATCCGGCTTATCAATTTCTTTATTCATTTCTTTTCACATCACAACTTGCGGTTACACTTTTTCATTCATCTCAAGTCGAGTGGTCAAGCAATTGCTCAGCTTCCTGCACATGTTTTTTCTTATGATCTTCTTAATCATTTTCTCACGTTGCCACGCTCATGCAATGCAATGAATAATTTGTTAATTAATCATGTAAAAAACTTGACATTGACTACGAAAGTTGACCGGGCAACTTTTGTAGATTTTGTTGAAAATTTTATTAAAATATTTCCAGAGCGCATTTGCTGCGCTTTTTCTCGACCCATGCGAGAGGGAAAACTAAATAGAATTCAGCAAGATTAATGAACTTTGATAAATCAACAACAAAGGCGGCCAGCACCGACATCAAAAGTCCAGCCAGCACACATCAGTCAAACAGCATCCTCAACAGAAACTTACCTGGTCATCTTTCACTGCTGCCCAACGACGCGTCGTGCCACAATGGACAATGGGTGGCTGCAACATTCACTGCGACTGCGACTGCGGCTGCTGTGGCGGCGTTGCGTTAATAATTCATGTTTCAATTAATTGCCATTTTGTTGTCATCGTCGGGCATACCCCTCCAGCTGATGCGCTCAGTCAACACCTTGACCAGCAGGGGCAGTGTATGTATATTTTTTGGGCGCCGCATTGTCTGCCACGGCGTGTCTCGAGAACAAAATGATTTGGCTTTTGAAGTGCCAAGACGAATTTCAAGTTTTTCTCCTCGCTACGAGTATTAGATGATTAATCCAGCGCGGCTGTCAGAACGTCTTCTCTCCAGAAAATTCGGTGGCTTTTTCTGCGCAATTTGCTGTGATTAATTTTTGTGTGATTTTTATGTGCTGCTTTGCTCTGTTCCCATTGTCTGAGCTTTACAAATGGTCGCACACAACGACCATGAAGGGGTTAAGAGCTATCGTTGTCATGTGATACGCACATTTGCAGTTTTCGGCAGCTTTTGACATTGACATTCCACTATTCTTTCCAGACGTCTTCCATTAGAGATTACACCATAAATTGCTGAGCATTAAATGCTCTTAAAGCGAAGACACTCGACTTGCCCAATCGCCAAGAAGCGCGACGCTCTTGAACTTGAGACATCGCTGACAATCAGCTCAGATGTCGGGGCCAAATCGCGTGTAACGGCAATCTGCATATTGACAGCCTGTCAGAGCATGTTGTGAGCAAATTTCTCAAGCACTTTCTTTGTTTTGTCACACACACGGAATGCGTTTGACGAAATGCAATTTTCGGTTAAGCAGCCACGAGAAGACGCTCCGATTGCATCTGTCAATTGTCAGCGTTAGCATATTTCTGCTGTCGAAACGTTTGGCGTTGTGGCATCTACCACCTGGGTGTGGCAAGATAATGCCAGCCCACTTGTCGTCGTCTTTCAGCACCTGATTGTGTGGCATTTCTCAGAGCCAAATGTAATTTCTGGTCTGTGCCCCCAACATGCCAAAAAGTCAGACGAATGCAGTTCAACACTTGCCGCCCCACTCCCCTGCCACCCCAAGCGCCCGGCTCAATGTGGCATGTAACTGAAACATGTAATCCAACGCAACGGAACGCCGCACAAACCGACAAGCAGCTCGCGACTCACCACATCCACATCCACATCCATATCCCTATCCACAACAACATGCCAGCAGAGCACACATCAAAGTAAAACTTTTTCTATATAAAAACACGCCAGGGGGTCTCTCGATGCTGCAACGCACTCTTCTGCTACGCGGTGAAAGTTGAGTCCAATCGAATTTCTAATGCGTTAGCAATCATTAGGTTAACTACTGATCGCTTTCATTTAGCTGTGTTCAATATCCTACTATGATTTGTTTAATTTGATCTAATTTATTTCTTTCCATATTTTTAATAAAGCGTTAGTAATCATTAAATGATCACTCGTTTAATTGATCCAGCTCAATTTCCTCTTATGAGGTTAATAATTTGCTGCTTGATCTAATTTATAAGATTTTATCTATTTGTAATTCAAACGTTAATGAAGTGACGCTTGGTTCTATCTGATAATCTTCAACTAATGCATTCTCGAAACTGCAAGTAATATTTTCTTAAGATGCAAACGAAAACTAACAAATCTCAAGTGTTTTTAAATAATTATATTTCGTTAACTGGCAAAAAGAAAGCTATTAACTTGGCTTAAGTGCATTATTGCGTCAATTTTTTCAACCCGCCTCTCAAGCAACTGATTATCGCTCCAGAAAGAGCATTCAAGCGTCGTCGAACAGCTCTGCGCCTTCTGCTGAAGTACTTAGTGTGTGCCCTTTCCTGTTTGCTACTCATGTCATTTCGTGTGTCGCTTTCTTTCAATTGAATTTGCTATTCTGGGACCCCACTCTAAACTCTGCTCTGTTCTGTTCTTCTCCATTCTGTTCAGTTCTGTTCTCTGGTGTTGTTTTCTTGGCTGCTCTACTCTTGTTTTGGGCTGCTTCAAACGATCGCCGCCTTTGCTGCGCCTTCACTCACTGCCGCCGCCTTTAATTAGCAGCTCGATTTATTTATTTATTTGTTTGCGCTTATCTATTGCCTCTGACCGACCTTAGACACGAAAATTGTCTTACTCATCGGCCTGCTGTTCGTCGGCGGCGGCTTTTGTATGGAATTACAAATCATTTTCGAGGTATTTGTGGAGCGCAAATTATGCAGCCGAAGCATCCACATTATTTGTACAATAAACAATTCGAAAAGCAATTCAATGTCAGCATCTATCTCTCCACACGTTCCCATGGTCAGTGCTCGTGCACTACTTAGTTGCGGTCACACACAGGTCCTGGCAGGGCAGGGCAGGGGCAAGTTCCGGCACACACAAGCCGCACATATGGTAGGTTGCCCCGTTGTTGTGGCCCTGCCTCGGCAATTTGATTAAAATGTTGCCCGTTTTTTGGGCAATAAATGTCCAATAAAAATATAATTATTACTCGCCCGGCTTGCACACCTACGACTGAAGACCTGGTTAGAGTTGGGCTCGCTCGCTTGTTGGTTTTGTTGCCTCTCGTCCCGGACACTTTATCTTTTTTATGTTCGTGTATGGACTTATCTCGCCTCATGTGTGTGTCCTGGGCCACTCCTGCACATAAATTTTATTAAGTGTCCCTCCTGCCGCCCGTCGCAACGGGTTCTCGCACAGTCTATTGTGTTGCGCTTCCTGTCGGTTGCCGTTGTTGTTGTGGTTGTTGTTGTTGCTGCCACTTCACTAAATTGTAATTTTATGTGAAAATTTGTTTATTAAGTAGCTCTGATAGTTTCGCTCGACTCCGACTCATTTAATTTATTGTCTTAAGTGCATTTCAAGTGCCGCTCTCTCTCTCTCTCTCTCTCTCTCTCTGGTAATTAAATGGGTGTGGTTGCTTGCGCCCATAAAACGACGACCACCTATAAATTTAGTGCGGCATTAGTCTTGATTTGTTTTCACTTATAAATTTGCCTTGTCGTTTTTTCCGAATTTCCCTCGCCAACAAATGTGTGCGACTGAAAAGTGTCAACAGCTAAGCTCGCAGTGGAAAATTATGTGTAAATTTGTGATCGTCAGCAGCACACAAAAAGACGCCCCCAAGTGTAGAGAAAAAATCTAATTAATTATTAACATATTTCATTGTTTTTCTAAGCGTGCACACACAATCCAGATAAAAATTCTAATAAGTCATTCGAAGACAGCACAAAATGCGGGTCGCCTTCGAACTCTGGGCGGAGACGGGCAATATGCAAAGGGAACGGGGAACGGGAAACTGGGAACTGAGCACTGAGCACTGGGAGCAGTCCTCAACAGCAGGCAACTCAATTTATTTTTGAATTTTGTAGGCAGTTTTTCTGTTCGCGCTGCTTGCGTTTTTGTCTCTTTCCCAATTTCTGTTTGTGGTGTGTGTTTTCTTTGCTCTACTAAAAATAAAAACAACAACGAAAATGTGGCAGTAAAAGGCGTCACCTTGGCAAATGATTTTCTGGCATCGGGGAAAAAAAAAGGGGCAAATTTGTGTTGCGTGTTTGTTAAACGCGCCACTTGAACACATTTCGAGCAATCGACTGAGGGTGGCAGCAGGAGACGGGCGGGGGGAGCGCACACACATGAATGAGGTGTTTTTAAACTCGTGGATTGTTTACGCGTCTTTTGGGGACCGAAATGCTCCCCAGCAGCGTTTTTATTGCGCGCTGCCAAAGGGGAGACTTTCCAAGAGTAATTAAAGCACTAGAAAGGCCATTAACCAAACAATAGGCAACATCGACAGTGCTAAGGTACTAATCAAACGATCAGAAAGTCTACATTTCAGTCTGCTACACAGTATATAGTTCAATTATCGTATTGAAATAAGTGCATTCTCAATAAGTTATGTTAAATAAACAGATTTTAAACCGATTTCGTATTCAAATAAACACGTTATCATCAACTTATATTATATTTAAGTAAATATATAAACAAACATTGAACTAAATTCGCAGTTATATATTTTATATTAATTATGAATCTAAAAATAGAACAGAAATCTATGAAATTTAATAAACTACTTAACTTCATTATCGTATCTTTCAGCAAACACGTAAAAGTATTTATCAATTAAATATACAGAAACTCATAAATTCAGTTTGTTACACAGCATATATATAAGTACGTTTCAAATAAGTTAAATTTATGTAATTTATGAAAATACATAAACCGATTTTGAACTAATTTCGTAAGTTCTAGTTGTTATATAACTCAGAATTTAGGCAGAAAACTAAATATTATAGTTAGAAAAAGCTAGATTTCATGTTAAAAAGGGTTTTTTTGAACATAGTCTTCATATAAACTAGATATATTTCGGTGTTCCAAATAATGTTGCATTCAATAAACTTGATCATGTTACAATGAACTTCAACTTCTTCACAACTTTAAAACAAATTTTGCAGTGGTTTATTTAAGTAAATGCAATTCAAATGATGACAAAAAACTAGCAAATTAAATCAACTAGATTTAATAGTCTTATGTTTCAGCGAACATGTTAAAAATTGTTGTCAAGATTTGAGAAGAGCGCGCGGCAAATTAGGATTTTTACAATAGCCAAGAAATCAATAAATTTAGCGACCACTTGAATAATTTTAACAAATCCCCATTGGTCAATGTGTTATGCATACTTATTCCGCATTAGACACTCTAAATGCTTACCAACATGCTTCAATTTACATTTAGTTGTCGCATAAATCAAACTAACCGATGATATATGAACAAGCCATTTATTAGCCGCAAGAAGAGAGTGAAAAAATAAGCCACAGAAGCAGGGAAAGATATGGCATATAGGGTCAAAGACAGCCAACCTGCCAAACCACTTGGTACAAATGCCAAAAACAAAAACACGAAACTAAGAAACAGAGGCGATTCGAATCGCAATCCGAATCCCAGTCCCAGTCCCAGTCTCAATCCCGATCTGATCTGGTCAACCGAGAAAGGGTTACGCTGCGGCCGTCGTCCTGGACGCATCCTCAAGTGTCAGTGTGCGGTCGTATTTCATTTCTTTTGCCAACTTGTTTTCGACTTTCATTCCATCTGGTTTCTATGTGTGTGTGTGTGTTTGCGGTTCGGGCACAAACTCGTCTTGAAGTGGCGTCCGATGGCATTTACATTTTTATTACAAACAAATTCGTTGCGGTTACAAATGCGCCAATGCAAATACATTTTTAAGCACTACCGAAAAAAAACACAATAAAGGATTGCCACTGACCACTTGGTCCTCGGGGGTTGCCCGCTCTCTTCCCTCTTCCATCGTCCTTTTGCCGCTCCCAATCAGTTGTGTGTAGTTACAAATTACTTACGGTTAATAAATCATGTCGCATGTCAAAATAACTGCATAAATTTACCGACTGTTTATCAATCGAATTGGCAAGCAGGCCAGCAGGCCGATTGGATTTGTTAAAGGCTTAAAAACTTGGTCAATTCACTCGGCGATTGGGGTCAAGTCAAGAAGGAGAGTATTATTTGCAGCATCCAGTCGAGGGTGACTGGTCAGTGCTAAAGCGTTTATAATTTTTCGATTTATAGTCACATTTATCTAACGATAACTGCGGCACAAGAATACTCGTAAGTCAAGCAAATGATTGATTGCCAGGTTAAGAAGTGAAAGCATGTCACCCAAAGGAATTGCAACTGTGTAAAAGGATACAAATTTGTAACAATCAAGCGTGCAGTTAAGCGTCTTTTGGGAAATTCGCAATGGACAGCTGACGGAGCAAGCGACAGAGCTGGGAAACTCGTTTGGGGTTAGAAAAGGGGTCAGCTCAATGATTGATACCAAGCAGCCAAAAATTACTCAATTAGTTGAGCATTAGCCGAGACAAATGCGCAGAAGTAGCCGCCATTAGGATGCCATCAACGACTTGAGTCGACTTGGACTTGGGTTACCTTGGGTTACCTACCAAAGTAGGCCCCTCGCAGCTAATTGAAGATGACGGCAGCGTAAATCCAGTGGCCAGTTGCCGGCTTGCAACAATTAAGTGCAGTCGGTGGAGGGCAGACCACAGAACCTCATTATAAACAATGTTCCTTATCGCCGCAGAAATAGAAATGCATTAGGCCGTGGTGTGGTCTTGCCCCAGTCACAGTTGCAGTTGCAGTTGCAGTTGGACCTCGTCTCGACCTCTCGGCCATAACATTAGAACCTCGCTAGACACTTTACCAAATTGCCGCAAATCACGAACAGCACACAACAGGCAAATCAAAGTGAATTAGTCGACAGCAGAGAGAAAAAGTTGAAGCCACAAATTGTTTGGGAAATTAAGTACCAGAAAAATAAGCAGCGGCTCCAAACGGGGCACAAAGACTAGACGACGGCGACGACGGCGACCTGAAATGCCATTAACATATGAGACCGCAACTGATCCCAGATGTTGCCGTCTTCGAAGAGCCGTCTTCGCGGTCGTCTTGGTCGTTTGGTCGTTCGGTCGTCTTGGCTGTCGGGTGTCGCGACATGCGTCTAGCGAAATGACTTCGGATTCGACTCGCTCTTTGTCCCGGGCAATTAGCTGGCGCTACTTTATTGGGTGTGCGTGTCTTCTGCCCCGACTTTAACGGCCGTTTCGAATGCAGCCAGGTCTACGACCAAGTGCCAAGTGCTAGCAAAGAGCACTAGTGCAATATTCGCCTGCACTCAAATCAATTTGCAGAGGGGGCTTAGACCCTGATTTCAACACGTTTGGCACCCAATTATGCTTAAAGCCAACATCAATCAATGGCATCGTCGTTTACATCTCATTATCTCTGCCTTTCACCTACTAACCAAGCCCGAACACCGATCGTTGGCAATCAACACGCAAGACCCAAAACCCCCAACCCAAGCCCAAAACCCAAACCCAATCCCAATTCCAGCCAACTGAAAATCCACAAAAATTACCATTTTGACCGCAGACAAATTAGTGTTATTAACACTTTTTTTTTCGCCAACTCCTCTCGCTCTTCGACACTTTTGTTGCACTTATATTTATGGCATTTTGGCAATGCCAATGCAACATTTTTCACGCTTCAGCCACGCGCAGCACACAATCTGCAATCCGCAGTCGACAATCCGCAATCCTCAGTCGTCGTCGTCGTCGTCACCTGGTCGAGAGTCGCCTCCGAGTGCCTTTTTAATGGCTGCGTGTAAAAATCTGCAACTGCAACACGCCCTGACCGCAGGTTTTAATATAAAAATGTGTTGAGCTGCTGCTCTCTCAGTCCCCACTACGTCGCCCCCCTCGCCACTTGCCCCGTTCGCTGCGTTGTTTGTTTGCCTGGTGTCAGAGCATTCGCTGAAAACAAACAACAATAATACCGCATAATGCCAGGATTGCCTTCGTGCCCCTCGCTCGCCCCCGCAGCTCATCGAAAAAATCCATTAAAAATGCGTTGCGTTGCGTTGCGTTTTTTATTCACAAATATTGCCTCGTTGCTTTTGGCATTTCACTCCACACCGAAGAGAGAGCAGCTCAACAAGTATGGAATTTAAGTTTATTTCCGAAAAATGTGAAAACTTCATATGTAAGTTTTAAGTTCAACAGTTCTGTTTGCTTCATTGCACTACATTTAACACATTCGGCATTTTAATTGAAATGTTTCGCTCGAAATGAGTCATGAAAACTAAAAATTAATTAATAAAGAAAATACAAACAGTTTTCATTAAAATAAATATATATATTTTTTTAATAGTTTAAACTCAGTTATGACAAATATTGACATATGACTTTATTATTTGTATATGCAGAAGCACTTAACCATAATATTCTAAATATAATCGTTCAATCGTTTAGAATAGTTTATTATTCAATAACACGGGATATAAACTTTGTTTTATACTTTAAACATATTCAGTTTATTATATAAAAGAATTGTTTGAGGACGAATATTGAAATGATTAAGTTGTCCAGCTCGTTTTGATTTTTTTTTCTACTAAAATACATATTATTTGCAAAAGCAATTTTCTTATAAGTTCATTTATGTAGCTTTAGAGTGTGTTATTTCCCATTGAACTCTTGTAATTTAGTAATTATAAGCATCCAAAAATATATTCTTTTCATATGACCAACAATTTTACTTTCTCTTGTACTGGAAATATTCGCACTTTGAATCAAATTTCTTGAGTTTCTTTGATGAACAACTATACCAACTATTGTAATATTTAAATTGATGTTTCTTAAAAATCTGTGATAAGAACTGTACGATATCTTGTAATACTGGAATTATTCACATTTAAAATCAAATTTGTTGAATTTCTTTGACCAAAACTTTACTTTACTTTAAATCTCACATTTACTCACACTCTAAAAATCATATTGCTTGAATATGTTTGGCCAGCTACTTTGCTGTCACCCCTCGCAGTTAGCTCGACGTGTCTTTTTGCATAATGCAAACTGCGTTAACATTAACCGGTAGCTGTTGAAAATTTTTGCAATTTTCATAATGATGGCAGGCTGGCGAAGTGCAGATGCCGAAGCTGGACATGGCCCAAATCGCAGCTAATTAACTTAATTAGTTTATTTTAAAGCGCCAAAAGCCGAGCCAAAGCCGAGCAGGGCGGCAGCAGCACGAGCACATAAATCGGTGGCGCCTCAATTGGTGGCGAGCCCTTGGCGCAGCAGCAATTGACGACCTTACAACCAATTTGAACGGCATTTCGGGCCACTTTGTTTGCACAGCTAATTGCAAGTTTTGTCTGTTTCTGTCTCAAGTGCTTTCGACTTGATGTCCCTGATTTTGCATAGCGCTTCTCGGCCTGCCACTGACAAGCGAGTGCCGCGAAGTTCGCTGCTAATTTGATGCGCTCTAAACTCAATCTGGGGCGTCTGACACTTGAGCGCACAGCACAAAAGCGGCAAAGGTCGTGTGGCATTGACAGTGGCAACATTTGAAGTGCCTTGTTGTTGTTCTTATGCCTCGCACACTAATTGCCCCGGGGATGGGCTGGCGATAAAGTACGAGTACTGTATATTGTTTGCTTATTGAAAAGTGCGATGGCAACTCTGGCAATGAGTCACGTCGCAAGGGGTTTGGCGGGAGCTCACATGGAGCGCATTGACAATTATTGTAAACTACGCAAAAACCGTTAAAATTAATGTATGCACCAGCAACGAGCGGCAGAGTTGGAGGAGGAGGCGGACATTACTAGGAAACATGGCTGGGAATGTCAAGGATAATTGCGGCAGTAGGGTGACTAAGCGCCAGGTGGAAGCCCTGCAAAAGTTGCAGCCAGTCAGCCAAGCAACCAAGCAGCTAACCATCTAAGCTGCAACCCATATACTAAACTAAACTAAACTATTTGACTTAATTTCCACGTCGAAATGCGCTCAGTTCGAAATGTAAGAAATTTCGATGCGGGCGCGGGCCAAAAGGGGTGCAGAATGTAGGAGAGACTCTGCTGGCCAAGTTTGCCACTCGAAGTTGCGCCAATTTATTTAATTACTTTCGAGTGACACTGCCACTGCCACTGCCACACACACATAGCAGCGTAGCGCACGAAGTGCAGCGTGTTAAATTGAGCATAAATTTTGCCACTCTTGTTAAACTATTAGGCTAAATGGCCAGAAGGGGGTTCCGGGCCCAGCCCCGTACAAAACGCGTCTAATTGGTCCAAAGTCGCTCTCAAGTTGCCAAAGGTGCGCGCACTAAATATGATTTTTAATTAAATTCATTTATTTTTATTATCATCACCACACAACATTGAAGATATGCCAAAAACGAGTAGAACTTACCTTAAAGCTCCTCCTGAGCTCTAGAGTTGCAGTTGTAATCAAAAATTCATTTAACTTGAATACTTTTCGCGTATTGATTAAGTTTGTTTTGAGAAAAACTATCAGAGAATCACTTTAGTTTAATTTTTAGCCAAAGACGTTGCCAGATTAGTTATAATAGCAAAAGCTTTTAAATTGCCAAACTATCATTCATAAAAAAGCAGAACATATATTGCATTTATGTACTATTAAAGACAATCCAAATAATTAAAATGCGTTTTTCAATTAACATAATTGAGTGCATGAGAGCTGTTTTTCATTCTAGATTTTCTAATCCTCGAGTTTAATTGTGTTCTTTTCATAAATTTGTTAAGAAATATTGTTAAAATGAACAAAAACAAATCAAAATTTGCTTTACAAAGAAAGAAACCTTTTTATACAGCTCAATACTTAACAGTTGCAAACATTTACTCATTTTTAAATACTATAATATATTTTTAGTTTAGTAAATTAAACTTACTTCGAACGAAATATTCGAATGTTCCTAGTCTGTTCAATCATATTCAGATTGAAAGACTAATTGAAAGTATTTAAAGAGTGTATGGATTGCAGCTTTAAAGTTCTTGAAAGCTCTCATCCGCTGCATATGCAACTGAAGTCTTCCTGCAGCCATCATCAACATCATCATCATCGTCGTCATCGTCATCGTCGTGGTCATCAGCGTGGTAAGCATTGTCCATAAATGCGAATGCACTCAAGCATATAGCGCAATAAACACAGCCCGACCAGCCCAGCAAGTGATGACCACACAGCGCCTGCCCTCTGCGCTGCCCGCCTGCCGTCTCTTTCTCTCTCCTGCTCTCTCTCTCTCTCTCTCTCTATCGCGAGGCACCCCAAACAATGTGTCCAGCCTGTTGGGCAGAGTGGAAAAAAATGAAGGCGAAACAGCGCATTGTGAAGGCAGAAGGAACGCTCCACGCACACTTCTTTGCTCAATCAAATGGAAATAATTGTGGTGGCATGGCAGGGGCTGGGCAGACTGAAGACGAAGTGCCTCATTGTGTGGCGCGCACTTGATTGAGGCACAGTTCCGACCCAATACGATGCGTTGCGCTGCGTTGCGTTGCGTTGCGATGCGATGCGAACTGACCGCTAGTCTCGCACTCATTGAAGTGTTGATGCATCCAGCGGGCCATTGATGTGGCTTCGCCCAACTCCACTCCCGATTTCTTTATTGAGCACACATCGGCGCATTGTGCGCCTAAGTAGCCCGGACTCTGCTGCCTCTCGAGAGGATTTAGTCTAGTTTGGGAGTATTTAAGGACTCGCCGATCTCTGCTGCAATCTTTACACACAATTAAACCGGACTGGCAACGAAACCCTCGCCCAAAATGCCGACGCACTCGAGGGGACAAACCTAAAGGAATTCCTCGAGTGCTCACGGGTTATGCAAATTTCTGCTGGAAATCTGAAATTGTGTACAACAAACAACAATCAGGGTGTAGTTGGTGCTGCACTTGCTCGAGCGCAGTACAGTTGTCGCTGGGGCTGGGAAAAGCGCTGAAAAATATGCCGTGCTTTTATTTGTTGTGCGGCATTTTTAGCCAGATGACAGATGGTCAGTTGGTAAGTCAGATCAACCACCGCACCGCCACTCAACAGAACTCCAGTACGTGTTGTCACTCAGTCAGTCAGTCAGTCAGTCAGTCGCTCAGTCAAAGCAAATATGACAGTTCACTGTCGTCGTGACCGTCAGCGGCAGCGTCTCAAACTTTAACCCTCCGTGCAACAAGCACAAGCATTTTGGGGGTTGCTCGTCGCTTCGACTCGAGCAGAGTCGAGTCGAGTCGAGTCGCGTTGAGGGGACTGAGTTCTGGGTACAGTTTGTGCATTGATACTGTTGTGGTCGTCGCTAGTCGCCGCCACTTGGCCGACAACAAGGTAGTGAGATAGCGCTAACGTTAACGTTAACTTGATGTGTGCCCACACAGGAGAGGAGGGTAGCGGGGTCGAGGCGTAGAGGCGTAGAGCCGTAGAGGGGGTTGCCAAGGCCTACCCCTGATGAGGGTTGTGCTCTCGCTGCTCTCGTTGTTGTCTTCGGCATTCTGTGCGGGATTTAAGCGTTAAGTGGTTATATTGAAAATATTGTATTTACATCAGTAGGTGATTATGTCTCTGTGTGCGCCTGCGAGTGGATGATGACTCACATGGGTCTGTGCGGTGCGAGGATATTGATAATTTCATTAAACTATTGAGCCGCATACATGCTTATTAAGCGTCACATCAGCCCGAGTGGTGTTTTCCATCCAGCCGTAATTTGGGATAAGTGAAAGGTGTACTCGCCAAGCTGGACAGGGCTGGGCAAGTGGAGTGGTAAGTGGATGGTTTGCGAAGAGTGCTCACCCAGTTTTAGTGGGCGGTTCGACGACCTTATCACGCAAACTTGACTTTGATGGATGCCAGACAAAGTCTTTAGACTTTTGGCCAAACACAAAACAAACTCTTCCTTTTTAGTCAGGGGAGAAACAGTAGTTGTTTGACTGCAAGATACATTATAACTACAATAAACACTTTGTCATTGTTAAAGTGTAGAAGGAAGATGATGTGGAAGAAATAGTAGTGGTTAAACTGTAAGATATATTAGAACATCAATGAATATTTTGTGATTGTTGCAGTGTAGAAGAAATATTGTTTAGTGGCAGAAATAGTAGTTGTACAACTGTAAGATACATTAGAATAACAATAAACACTTTGTAATTGTTAAAGTGTAGAAGTGTGTAATGGTAGAGATAGTAGATGTTTGACAGTAAGGATACATTATAACTTCAATGAATACTTTGCGGTTGTTAAACTGTAGAAGAAATATTAAAAAGGAGGAAAAACAGTAGTTGGTTTACTGTAAGATACATTGGCACTTCAAGGAATACTATGTAATTGTTGAAGTGTAGAAGAAATATTATATAGTGGAAGATTTAGTAGTTGCTTAACTGTGAGATACATTAGAACTATAATAAACACTTCTTAATTGTTAAAGTGTAGAACCGATGTTGTATACTACGAGAGATAGTAGTTTTTTGGCTGTAAGATACATTAGAAGTATAATATGTACAACACTTTGTATAATTATATAATGGGAGATTTTGTAGTTGTTTAACAGTGAGATACATTAGAGCTATAACAAACACTTCCTAATTGTTATCGTGTAGAACAAATAATACGTAGATCTGGAATAATAAATATTGATAATCACATACACGGATTGAGTGCTAAACTTTGAACAATTTTAGATCTAACTCGCAAAGTTTAAGTATTCACAGACAAGCTGAGATAGATCTAAGTCTTTATGAGTCTTAGATTAGTCTTTAAATGCAAATCAACTATACAATTACTTGTTCTTCAAGGCAGTTCATAAAGTTTAAGTACTATAACTGGTAACTTAAAGTAATAAACAGACAGACTGAGATAGATCTGGCGATTAGTCTTTAACCTATAGAAGTGCATGTACTTCAAGGCAGTTCATTTCTTATGCTGCGGAATTATGCCGCGGTTTTCTTTTAATGTCGAGTCGGGGTTCATTAAGTGACCCGTGGCCCGCACAACAATGGGCCAAACATGCGGAAGCCTCATAAAAAAGAGGGAGGGGGGGTCGCAGTGCAACAACCACAAAACAGCAGGGAAAGGGGCCAAAGGATATTAATGATTTTGCGCTTGAATTGCAATTGCAATGACAACAACAACAACAAAAACAACAATAACAACAGGCAGAGCGACGGCAATGTAATAACAATAACAATATATCCACACTCACACACGCACACACACAGAACACACAACGCACAGTGCGGTCAAGCTGTCAATTTTTCAAAAAGTGAACTACATAAAAAACGCAAGTGAAGCCCTCGACGCAGGGGGTTCCCCCGAGCAGGGTGCGGCCGGGTAGCCGGATTTATGGGCTTCCACTCGGTCCACTTCACCTCCCCCCCGCCCCTGGATGGCGTTGCCAGCGCAATGACATGCAGTTTTTTGCATATCACTGCACTTGGCGAGGGGCGCTGTGCGAGAGAGAGGGGAGGGAGGCGAACCCTTGATATTTGATTGTTGAGCCAGTAGGTCCACAATGCTGGTCAACGTTTGGGTCGCTCTCTGTCTTTCGACGCTTTAGCATCCCTCAATTTGTTGCATTGTTGTAATTTTATGCACATTTGTGTTTGTTTGCCGAATGATTTGCACAAAAAACCAAAATTTGTTTTTCGGATGTGCATACAAGTTCCTATGTAACATGCACTTCCTTTTGCAATACCCTGTAAAACACCAAAAAACTTATAGAAAGCAATTTACTAAGACGTTTCGTAGTTGGAATTTGTATTTGTATTTGTAATTTCTAGAAATATCAATATTTTATATAAATAATTTCAATCATTTGTACTTCGTTTAGTCTAGCAGAAATAAAAGACGATCCAAGTAAATTTACTTCTTATTCAATTGGAATTAAATGTGATTAATTTTGGATTATTTGGTTTGCAGGGTATGCTCTAGTCGGCTACAAGTATGCATGTGTGTCTAGTGGGCGCTCGCCTCGTTTTTTACGCCGAAATTAATTGAGTTTTTTCTAGTTGACTGCGTTTTTAATGAAATCGTTAGTGTGTTGCATTCGGACTCGATTCTTTTTTGCTTTGCTTTGTCCACTTTTTGCTGTCTATCAATTCAGTTTATTCTTTTCGTTGCATTGCCGTGGAGATAATACCTAGGGGATTTAAATGGGTGGTTTTTTTTCCTGAAATATGGGATATATGTAGTGATATTTGTACAGTTGTTTGAAGGTACTTGATACCTTTCTCTAGTGTTTGTCCTCGTATTCCACTTGACAGTGAGTCAACCTGCAGCTTTCACCGACTAAAGTCCACAATGGCTTTGCCGTTAAAGCGTTATCATGCGAGCTGTCAAAGCTGACAATAGCCGAGACTGAGTCCGAGAAAACCAAGTTAATTGAAGCTTGAAATAGTAACTATAAAAAGACAAAATAACTAGCCGTAGGAGAATGCAATTAGTGCAGGAGAAATACGTGGAAATAAAACGAGACACATAATTACGACATTAACGGTTGACGCTGAAAATGATCGTAAAAAGGTGCATTATTTGAGCTGCTTACTTGACTGCTATATGGTTTAGTTTATGGGGCTAAGCGAGCCATTTATGAGGAATTCCTCGGACAATTAAGTGGGGCTGTCTCATATTTACAATGTCCAGAGAAATGTCCAGAAAGATATCATTTTAATAAAATTGTTTTTATGGCTTATCTTAACAGCCGCAGCTCGACTCGATCATTGTTTGAAATTAGTGAAACATAATGAAACTATTCCCGGAACGTCGAGTCCGAGTCCGAGTCCGACTCCTCAGCCCACCGGCATTCAATCAAAATGTGAGTTCCAACACGTCCGCGTTTTTATGTAGTTTTAAAAACTTATAATTAATGTGAAAGGCGGTTTGGTTTTCGACTTTTGGTTGCGTTGGGAGCCTTTTATCGCCACAACTTGATCTACATTTTTCAATTGCCCTGCCCTGACGATAGTCAGCCCTAGTTTGATGTATGGCTGGGGTCTACCTCCAACAACAAAGAGGTGCCATAAAACGGCATTGGTTAGCTTTAAAGACATGCAGCTATCCCCCACACATCTAGGTGTTTGCTGGGAGTCTGTGTAATTTATTAGCTTTTGACCATTCGAACCTCCCTGGTAGTTAATCTTGCTCACTTTACTGATCATCAAATCAACTCCGCTCAGCTCAACTGAAAGCAAATCAAAAGTTTATCACTGTGCGTGTTGGCATGTTTCAGTTAGGAGAGTGCCAGCTTGCCTAATGATCGCCCTTGCCCCATGTGTGGCATGTAGTTCATCATTAAACAGTTCTTGACTGGAAATGGAAATAGTTTCGGAATTCGTTATGGTCACTCGAAGCATGTCTTTTGTGTGGAAATTGATGATCAGCCGCTTTAATTGTTGGCCTCAACAAATTCATTGTAACTTGCCAGCAAGTGCTGCTTATTAAATTTCTTATTATCTGCTTGTTGGCATCACTCGACCGCGGCCTACAGCTTTTCTTTCGCTCTCTCTCTCGAGGACTAGCTGATAGTGCGCTGTCAGCTTTTGACAAATCTGTTCGCTGATCCTACGCATCCGGCCCACAGACCCACGCAAAGCACGTGACTTCAGCGCATGCCACACTTCAATTGACAGCCAGAGGAAGATGAAAAGATCTCTTATCGCGCGCCCATTACAAAAAGTGACCCACAAAATGCGCTTTTTAAACTCTCGCATTTGTTTCGTGCGCTGCTCTTTTGGGAAGGGGGGGAAGTGCCACCCAGTGGCTGGCTAGCAAGAACCTGCAACTCGACGCGCAATTAAAACTTTTCATGCACATCAACTTTCACTCAAGCGCATCGTTGGCCCTGCGGCACTCACTGACTGACAGCGTCAGCGGCGAGCCCTTGGTGTTGCGGCACCAGCACGCCCCAACTGCAACTACTGCTCGTCAGCGTACGCATAAAAACATAAAGAAAATAATATTTTTCTAACAACGACAGGCAATCAGCGGCGCGTCCCCAGATGCAGGCCAAAGACGAAATTTTCTGTGGAAATGAGATCTTGAAAAGAGATGATCTTCGGGCGGACTGCCGCTGCAACTGGCTGCAGTGGCGGCTGCTGCTGAGCTGCGGCAGCCGCATGTCAAGTCGTCGCGTCGGCTCATGCCACAAGTCGGTGGCAAGTGTCAAGTGCTTGGGGGCTCTATGCGCGCATGTTTCTCTTTTTTTTGGGTGTCATGCCACTTGCCACTTGCCGCTGGGGCCCAAAATCGCTGTACTGTCTTTGGTTACTCATGTGTGTGACAACACTTGGGGCGCACTTGGGCCTGTCACACACGCCACAGTTTCCACATTGATGTGGCATGCAAATGGGCAGCAAGTTTGTGCTCTTCAAAACTCTCTAAACAGCAGCAGTCTGCGAGTTGAGCAACTGTTGATAAGCTTTACAGATAAAGGCCTTCAACTTTAATTACTAAGCCAGCAAATGAATAGTGTAATAATACTTTTCAATTGTTTATAGCATTTTCTCGACCTTTAATCCCCAATCGAGTTGGTCAGCTGGCAATAAATTACTTAATTTTTGAACAGCTTGTTGTGCGAGAATTATGTTTAATAAATTACACATTAAAATAAGTGTGACAAAATGTATTAGAGTAGCTTGACAAATATTGCTTAATTGTTCCACAGAAATATATGCAGTAAGAAGCAATTTAATTAATAGTAAACAACTGCGATTAAGCTCCTATTTGAGTCCAAGTCTGTGCTCAATTCTAAAGCCTTGGCTCAGTAGTTTTCACCTTTTCTCAAACCCTTTTTGAAACGTAACTAAATCAGTTGCAAATGAGCTTTGATTCGTTCAAACGACGACTGAAACGACTGTCCAAACATTTGGCTCTAATGAAGGAATTAAACAACAAACAGGAACATATCTAATCGACTTAACAGAACTCAATTGCATAACGGTCAAAAAGCTGTCACAAAGCGTCTTTGGTCGCAGCCCAGCTGCAGCTCGTTTAAGAGTTCTAAATCGGAATCGTTTTTGTTATAATTTTCGAACTAATGTGCACAATTTATGAGCAGTTCCAAGGCGTGTTTACCCAACTTTGATTATACAAATGATGATCGTTTGGTGAGCACATCTGTATTTCCGCTGCACTATTGACACTTCTTGCTGTTGGCGCTGATACAGCGACTAATCTAGACAATCATTTGATAGCGATTTGTGCTCTTTTATTGCTGCCAGATGCCAAACAAAAAGCTGCTTGCCACGACCCCATGTGGTCGCTCGCTCGGTCGCAGCATCGGCCAGCCGCTTATGGCTTATGGCTTATGGCTCATGGCTTATGGCGCTGCCAACACCATTTAGCCAAGGCAGGGGCCACATAATTTCTATGATTATGTCGAGTGCAAAGAGCAGGCAGCCAGCCGGCATCGTTGTTTGTCTCGCTGTCCGTCTGTCTGTTCTCGCCTAATACAACAGCAGCGCTAATGCTGATGACGAGGAACACGTGCAACGACAACAAGCAACAACAGCAACAACAACATTGTTGAACAACGATCGTTTCGCATAAAGTGCAACTTTGATGACTCTGAACGTTTTATGACAAGATCATTGTAAGTGCCACCGCCTGCTGCCTGCCGCCTGCCGCTTCCCGCTTGCCACCATTTGTGGCATGAGTTGGACACACTATGACCGCTGCCTTTTGACATTTCTCGCTCGTGTTGTTTGTGCTGTTGGCTTGTGGCGTGCTCCGGCCCCATAACCATTTCTTGAGCTAATAACATCAGCAGCCAACAACAATCATAATAATAAACTTTTCATCTTTTTACGTTAAATATGATGCGGCCCCAAATCAACTTGTGCCGCAACTTGCCACATCTGGAGACACTTTGTTAATGGCCTCGCCTGCTGCTCCCCAGATCTCAGATCTCAGATCCCAGATCTCTCAGATCGCAGCCCCAACTGCACGTGGAGCAGCGGGCCCATGTTTGTTGTTAATGCTACTAAAAACAGTTTTTAAATGCAAATTAATGTGGGCTCCTCGTCCGCCTTTTTATTTGAAGTGTTGACTGACGGCCAACTGCAGGTTTCTTCTCTATCTTTTTCCATTTTGTTCCCCAACTTCTTCTCTATCCACACACACATGCACAGAAGTGTGTGCGTCTTCAATCTCTATGCGATATGTTTATTTCTTGTTCTTGTCGATTGTTATCTTTATGAAATTTTCACTCGAGTTAATTGCATGCATAGTTTTTAATGGCTCTTGAAATTGAATACACACACACACACACACGCGCGCATATACACGTTCAGATATAGCTTCCAGATCTATCGAGTTCCGTTCAGCCTGTGTGGGGAGCAGCAAAATGTTATCTTAAAATAGCAAAATGAGATTTTGTATGCATTTTAGTGCTTATTAAATGCTCCTTGCTGACTCTCTCTCTCCCTTTGGCCCTTTGCAATTGCCTCAGCTGCTATTCATTGCAGTGCCATATCAAAAAGAAAAATATAGAACCCATTCAATTCGGTGGCTGAGGAAAAACTCCTGGAGCACTGCTTTGCGGCGTCTGTCTGTAAATTATTGCATATGCAAATAAAATATCAATATAAATTGAAAACCCAAAAGCGAAACATTGGCAAAAACCCAGCTAACCAAGAAGCAAAAGTCTGCCGCCGAACACCGAATTCGGAATACCTTTTAGTTGCGTTAGAAGTTTGCGATTAAGGCAACAGAATAAATACGCTTACTATGCCAATAACAGCAAAAATCTGCTTCAAATATTAAAAGATTATTATCTATTTGTACTAATTGCAATTCCATCTCTTTTTGACAAAACTTCAAACATTGTTTTGACAGTCTACAAAATTTAATATGTTTACAGACAACTCAAACATTTACTTAAATTTTTGATTATTGTAATTAACTTCAATTTATACTAATTGCAATTCCATCTTTTTCCGTCAAAACGTATACAATTATATTGAAAGTTTAAGTAATATAATATGAATATTACAAAGACTATTTAATTTATTATTATTGACATTATCTAATTAGCTTCAATTCATACTAATTGCAAATCCATCTTTTTCTGTCAAAACTTCTAACATTCTTTTGGCTGTTTAAATAATATAAAATACATATGTTATACAGATAATTCAAACATTTACTTTAATTTTTTATTTTTGATATTATCTAATTAACTTCAATTTATACTAATTGCAATTGTGCAACTTTTTCTGTCGAAACTTATAAAATTCTTTTGAAAGTTTATGTAAAAGATTAATTGTATTATACTGAGAATTCATATATTTAAAATTTTATTAACTAATGGTTATTCCATTCTTTTACTTTTGTCAAAACTTCTAAGATATTGATTGTTTCAGTTAAAATAAATATGTATTTTATTAAGACAATTCATAAATTTAATATTTTTTTTTGTCAAATAATGGTAATTTTATTGTTTTGGCAAAAGTTCTACTAATCTTTCAGTAATTTATTTGATTTGATAAACACTAAAATATTGCAGTTCAGTATTCAAATGTATTTACGAGTAAGTAATCCTCTTTACATATTAAATCAGTTGATCAATCTTGACTGGCTGATACAACGAATTAAAAGCATCGACTTTTACTCAACTGCATTGCAAAGCGAATGGATCTGGAATACTCTTGCACGAGGAAGTAAAGACATGCAAATCAGTTCGCCAGTGTTTCACTTCATTTTCCTTTTCGGTTTTCCCCTTTTTATTTGGTTATTCGGCAAGACCCATAAAAATCATTGAAGCGGCGCCAGGCTATAAAAGAATCACAATTTCCATTTGCCACCAGAAGCTGCAGCCAAAACAGATCTTTGCCTCGTTGCTCGTTGCTCGTTGCTGCCAAAGTGTGTTTAAGGCGATTCCAATGTGTATGTCTTCACAATCTGTGTGTGTGTGTGTGTGTGTAAGTGATTAGCATACGTCGTTTGGCATAACACCCTTTTGGCAACAAGGGGTTGCCATCATATTGGGCTTATCAAGTGACTTTTTATTTGTTACACAACTCAACTCGATGTTGTTGTTATTGTCGTCCCGATAAGGGATACGAATTTCCCCCTTTTTCGTGTAATTTATATGTGAATTTGCCGTAATGTGTAATGCACGACGGGTAGACGATTTTCGAATTGTTGACATTATGTCAGATAAGTGAAATTACATGTTTTTTTTTCGATTTGTTTACAAGCTATTGCTGCAGCTTGTTACAAATAATTGCATACAAATTTGTAATTCGTGGTGAATTACAACTCTTGTTTAAAGTAGTTTAAAGTCTAGAAACAGTGGCAGTGAAATGAGATTGAAGTGAGATGCCTGCGTTGCAGGTTCCATTGAAAGCCGCTCGTAAAATCTGGCAAATGCCATTTTTTAATTGAATTTTCATTACATTTCCGTTTGGCCGGTCGCAACATTGCAACATGCCGCAGGCAGCGTCGCAACGTCAACAGTTTCCCCCGTCGAAAAGCTAGCGAAACAATTTAATATCGGAATCTGAATCCGATTCCATAGACAGACTCTGGCTGTTCATAATTTTTTGTTTGGCCGAAAAAAGCATTGGCAAAAACGAATATTTATTTGTGATTTTTGTTGCGAGTGGCGACACGAAAAGCCGCTTACGCGGCAGACCTTAACCGGAAAATGTTTTGGTGTAGGTTGGCGGCAGGATTGGGGATTTTACGATGATTAAAAGTTATCTTAATGTCGGCCAGGTTTATGACAATGTCGTTGCTGCCAACTTGCTGTGCCAAAAAGTTTTTAAGTGCAACACGTTGGAATGGCTTCAACGTCATTTGCCCGGTAATGAAATGTTTACTCTGAATGCTTTTAATTGCGTCTAGCAATGTCATCTTTAATGTCTGACGACACCCACTGAATTTTACGATACGCCCAGCCCAAATGTGTGAACTACTCGAGTGTTTCCCCCGCTTTGCATCGAATGGCAATGCGAAGTTGCCTCGTTGCCATTTGCATAAGTTGCAGTCGCTGTAAGTTGTATTCGAAAATGCACTTAGAAGCTGGCTGCTCTCATTGCCAATGTGTAATATGCACAAGCATGTCCTGCAACCTCAATCCTGCTGTAATCTGTCATAGCGGTGGAGGTGCTTGGGTGGAGTGCGAAGCCAATGAACGATAAACTTAATTATCCTGCTTAATTGTCGTGCATATGCAGCAGACCGGCCTCGGCCAGGATGCGAGGCTAACCCTAATGCAGCATTATTAATTGCTTGCAAGTGTAAATTCAAAACCTGCAATGTAAATTGCAAAATTACACGAGTCTCCTCATCTCAGTTGCCATCAAGTTGTGCGATTTTGCCATTAACTCAATTAGAGATTGTCGTGTCAATGTAAATTTGGCGAGTTTCATGCATTATTTAAACACAACGCTGTCCAATGCAATTCATCTTTGAGATAATGCAAAATATGTAGAAGATTGTCTACTGTTCTCTTCTTGTTCCCATCCAATGAATTCCATTTTCAATTTCAGTCTGTTTGCATAACAAATTTTCCGCACGGTATATTTTTATTGACAATTAAATGTTTGCCAAAAGCTAAAGATAAAAACCAAAACTCGAACCCCGAACCCCGAAATTGAAATGCAAATATGCAAATTTCTGTGCACAAAACGGCAACAGTTGCTGCGCAAGGATATACTTGTATCTGCGTCCTTAATCTTTTTTTCTCTTCATCAGAAAACAAACTCGCTCGAGCTGTTGACATATGCGACGTGCATAAATTGCGAGTCGCGACAACGTCGCCTCAAAACATTACCGGAAACCATATAATAAATGTTGGGAAACCATCAAAATTATCAAACACACAAACACACAAAAAAAAGCTAAAAGTTGGCAGCCAAAAACATAAGCTGCATAACATTTGCTGACTTAAAAAACCGAATGTATATGTACAGCACTTATATAATAAGTTTGGCCGCAGGGCAATAAAAGCAAATCTGGATTTGAAATTTCTGCGGTCTGACTGAATGCTAGCCCGGGGTTAAGTGTGACTGACATGTGTATGGATTTCGCATAGACTTCGTCTGACCTGCGACTTGCCCAACCGTTGCGTCTTTTCAGCGAAGTCAGTTGAGCGTGAAATATGTTAAAACAATGTTGATACAATGTGCACCCAGCTTCAGCTACTCACTCAAGGAAGCAAAATCACATCTTACTTATCTGCAAGGAAGCTGAGCGAACCCGACTCTGCTCTTGTTATTATAGCCACTTGCAAAAATATGCTGAAATAGTTTAACAAATTTAACATAACATACATTGAACAACGAGCTTTCAAAGGAATTAGTTGCCTTCACTAAAAACTAGTGTTACTTTTTTATTATTATTATATATATAATATTTAAAACGACACATTTTAGGAAATTGAAATTGAAACTTTATGCTTATTTACTTGTTATTAATTTACTATTGAAATGCAAATAAACTTAGTAGTCGTTTTAGCTTGTGTATTTTGTTTTTGTAATTTTTTCGAAGATACACTTGCAAATATATGTTCAAATATTTATCAATATAATTGAAAGAGCATTAGTATTCAAATTTAACATAAATATTCTACTTAAACAACTAGTTTCATAAGAAACTATAGTTATATATGTATATAGAACTTTGTGTTATTTTATCATTTTCATAATTACTTCACTGCGGAATAAGATATTTAACAATTGCAATTGAAATTATATGTTTACAAAGTTATTACTAATATACTAATGAAAGACCAAAAATTTTAGTCTATCTTGTCATGTATGATACATAGAGATACACTTGGAAAAAAGATGCTGAAATATTTATCCATTTCGTAGAAAGCATCAGTAATACAATTTAACAAGAACAACGAGCTTCACTCATTCACTAAATACACATTATATATAATTGCTATTAAAACTATTTGTAATTTATGTATTATTTTCAAAAGGTCAACAAATAATAATAATCTTTTGTTTAATAAAATTGCAATTATTTCAAATTATGTAAATATTTTGTTATTAATGTACTGCTGAAAGTCTAACAATGTGATTTCGTATTTGAACTACTAAAATCAGTTGTCATAGTTTACTATACGTGAACAACAGTCTGATGTGCGAACTGCAGAACATTTCGCATGAGCACAAAGAGTTGTGAGTATAAAGCGACATAACTCACACTCGACTTAGGTTCACTCCGGGCTGGCGCCTTATAAGTGCCTTTTTGCCCACCTTCCTGGGCGCATTAGAGACAGTAAATTATATTAGAGACAAAAACGTATTGATTGCCTGGAAGTGCATCTGGTAGCTGGTAGCTGGCAAATGTCCTTTGCCCACTCATTTGTTGGGTGCTGGGTGCAGTTTGACACCTTTTGAAGTTGCATTTGCGGCCGGGTTGCAAGCTGCAAGTTGCAAGTGGCCGCACTTTGTATCTTGCACCGGGCCACACATAATGTGAAATAAATTGGATTATCCTTTGATTCATTCACAGTTTGTCGCCCAGCCGGCTGGGCACATAATTTATATGCTTTACATATTTCAAAAGCGCCACCCAACCTCCTCACTAAACTCGGGCCTGCTCGATGCGTTTCGGGTCTCCAGATCCAGTGGTTGGGTGGTCATTAATTTTCTTGGTGTCGCTCAAAGGAGGCGATAACAAGTTTTGCCTGATTTGATTGCCGCCTGAGTGTCTATGAGCAATGAGCTTGTTACTTAGCTCTACACTCGCACCAAGGTGTGTGTGTTGTTTGTGTTATGAATCGGTGCTTAAATTGCTTTTCATTGCGATTTCCCACCGTGATGGAGTGGTTGCTGTAATAGGATCGAAGTGTCTGTCTGTAATGAGTGCAGGTGGTAATTTAGTTGCTGCAACCCACTACACATTCATTGCGACAATATATTGATGTTTGTCTTAATTTGACCACCTTCCCAATCTAGCTCGCAATGAATTTGATGTTCTCTTCCCTTACTAGACTATCTTTTATAATAAGTGTGACGCGCTCATTTTAATAAATGTTTATTCGCAAATTACTATGAATATTTGTAGTATATTTTTTTTTTGTGTTAATATTATATTTATTTTTAGAAAAAGTTTAGCATTCTTAAAATTTTCAATGTTTTTCTAATAGTTCACTAAATTATTTAAGTAGTAATCTATGTTATTTAATCTTCACAGGTTCTTACTTCATTTGAAACAATTTCAAAAAATCTATTTAACGATTATGTTATTACATACTTACTACAAATATTTATTATATCTTTTTATGTATTAACTTTACAATCCATCGCTATTTATTGTTACTTATTTTATATGTTTCTGTTTGTTTCACTTTTCTTTACAATTTTATTGTTTATAAGTCGAAAATATATTAGAAATAGTTTCATTAAGTCAATTTAACTATTATTTCATTTAAAATAATAATATTTATTTTACTTGTTATGTATAAACTTTATTATTTATCGTCATCTTAATACTTACATAATATTTTTCTCTTTGTTCAAGTTTTCTTGACTATTTGATTGAATATATCATTACTTTCTTTTAGACATGAACTTCACTAGTTCTTACTTCTTTTTGAAACTGATTCATTAAGTCAATTCTTACCTCAATTCGTTGTCCTTCTCAACTGGGCTTAAACCACTTTTCAGCTCTTTAATGTGCCCCTACTCTAGGCAAGCATACAAATAGTTTGGCTTAACTTCTCATGCACAGACACAACAAATGGGCAACGAGATATGAAAAGAGTGAGAGGGAGAGAGACAGGGTATGGCGTGGTCGGTTGCTGCTGCAACAAGTCCGTTAATAGGGCTTAAAGCGCTTATCTCGCTGTTGCTTTGCTCTCTGGCCAAAGCACAAAACACAGCACACATAGAGTGGGCAGCATTCTGCTACTGCTCTTACTTTTGCATTTTGCTGTAGTTTTTATATTAAAATCGCTGCAGACTGGACGAGGGCCATTAAAAGCGTTGGCCACCGCACGGCGGACACCAGGCGGACAGACAAAAAAGGATACCTTTGGTGTAAATCCCAGTAGGAAATTAAAAACCAAAATGAAGTTGAAATGAAAAGAGCGAAGAGCAGAAGCGGCAGAAGCAGCAGAGAAGTCAAGTCGCGACAACGTGGCCAGCGGAATTTATCGTCATATTTATAAAAGCGCAACGCTGTGCAGTTGGCAAACAGATGCCAAAAACACACTGCATATAAAGCGTCCAGTTCAGCTCGTCAAAAGACACCTTATTACCAATAAAAAGGGCGAAAAAGGACAACGACTGACGACTGTCGACTGAGTGACGCAGCCGCGGGTGTCATGCTCTCAGTTCTCAGTTCAGCTGTGTGGTTTTTGTTCCCCACTCGTTGTCCAGCACTTTTCTCCCACTCCCAACAAGCCCACAATTAAAACAGCTCTGGCGGCAAAAGTCGCGACTCGCAGGACATGCTACAAATATCCTGTCGCCGTCGCCGTCGCCGTCGCCGTAGCCGTAGCCTTTGCCTTCGCTTTTGTGTGTGCGTCCGGCTCACGATTAATGGGTCTTTAGCGTTTTTGGCCCGCGAATTATGATGATTACTTTCGACTGTCACGTTCCCCCACCACTCGGCCCAGACACCTGTCTATATTTGCTATAAGTTTATATTATGCCAGACAAAGTCTGCGCAAATAACAAATAATCCGTGTGCACATTTGCACCAATGTCGCTACTCAATTTCCTGCTGCCGCACTTGCCACCAAGCGTGCAACGTGACTTTTGTCGTTTGCTTTGTAATCCATGCATATCGCAAACAAAAAACAAATCGCATGCGAGATATGCAAAATGTTTTGAGAAAACTTGACAGTCATTTGCAAAAAGATTCAAAAACTCAATGTTTATTTATTTGCAATAAATCGATGCGATATGTGAAGCTTTCTACTACAATTTGATAGTTATTTGCACTGTGATTAAAAACTGAATGTGTTTTTATAAAACAAATAAATTCGTCTGATGAAAAATGTCTAAAACAATGCGATTATAGAACTAGTATTTAATAATAGAATAAATAACAAAACGTGAAGTTTGCTGCAAAATAATTTAACTTTTCTTTAATAAGGCGCTCTTCTTATGCCTCTCTGATTTGCAACTTTCCACTATACTTTAGCAAATAAATTCGAATGAAGAACAATATCTGACCAAACATGATACTCTAAGAAATACATATAACTTATTCAACAAAACTTAGGGAAAAGTCAATGCAGATTTAACTAACTTTTCTTTAATAAAGTGTTACATTTTATATCTCCTCGATGTGCAACATTATAGTATATTTAAATGATTTCAAACTGGAGTTTTTGTTTTTATATTTCGATTGGAGTTTTTGCTTCTACAATGCAAATAATTTTGTCGAAAGAAAAATGTCTATAAAAAATTACTTTAGGATTATTATTATGTATAATACTCTTATGAGCATAGCTTTTTTTTCATTGCAGATTCAATGAACTTTTCTGTAATAAAGCTCTTTTTTACTATGCTTCGACTAAAAGCCAAATTTCAGTTTTATCTCAAACTTATATTGAAAATATTCGAAACTATTTCACTGACTTTTTACTTGTGTGACAAAGAACAAAACAAAACTCATTTTAGGAACTCAAAGATTCTTACACTTATAATATTATTATGCTTCCACTACAAGCAAAATAATATATTTACCACTTTTTACTATTGTACCAAAGTTAATTGCGACATTAAACAAAACAAAACTTATTCTAGGAACTCAAAGAATCTTGCACTTATTGTTTTTTGTTTACCAACTAGTAAAGTGACATTTTACTAGTGTAGCAAAGTAATTTGCAACAAAGAACAAAACAAAATTCAAAAAGATTTCTTGCTTTGCACTCACACATTTATTGGCTAAATTATAAGACTCGTTGCTGCAATTACTCGTATGTGTCATGCAGAGAGTATCTATGGATTCGCATGCCAAAATCCTGCTAATCCCTGTCGCATTTGCGAATATTTCGCTTTTGTGTTGGCTTCATAAATGTCACAGAAAGGCGACTCCTTGTTCTGGCCATGTCGTGTTGGGTCGGCTAATCATAAAAAATATTAAGCGCTGATTTTGACGCGACATTTTTAACGTTCGAGCGTGCTAATGAGTTTTTTTTTTTCTTTTGCTGCCACTTTGTCTGGTTGCTGGGCAGAGGGAAAGGGGAACTGAAGTCGGGTCTGTTGCTTTGTCTGCTGTCAATCCACCCGCTTGTTAATTAGTTCTTCCGCTTAAAATGTATTTAATGCTTACGTGCAAATATTTGCCGAGTGCCACGCCCCGCCCCCAGAGTCCCATCTCTGCGCCCAACGCTTGACATGCGATTAATAAATAAATTTCGAGTTGGTTGCGTGTCCTGGGGACTACTTTGTCGTCCTTAAATGCCGTTCGTTTCTAATTTGTTTATGGGTTCATTTCCCAGCGGTCAATTGTTGGGTCGTCTCTGATTTTTTTCGCCAGCGACTTTTGCATATGACTGCTTCCTGTCGCGCCTTTTGTCTCGAACACCTTTTCAATTGGCCAGCCGCACTTGAAATGCATTCGAGGCGTTAACTCTTCGCTTGGCCTGGCCAAGAACAAAAACCGTTAACGCACCACTCGCCTGGCAAGTGACACTTTGCCCAGCATCAACTCGTAATATATATAAAAAAGGTTTGACTAGCGGAGCCCATTGAATTCCTGGTTTTAATTGAGCGCGCAGACGTGCCGCATTAAGAGCGCGTTGCAAGCCAATGAAAATACAAATAATGTTAATTTCCAGCCAAGTGCTACAAATTGATTTCAAGCATAAAAACGGCCACTAACAATGGCGACTGAGTAAGTTATAAAAAATGGAAATAGCCAAAACGAAAATGGATCGTAATGCCACCAAGGTAGTCGCATAAAGATATGGAAAATTTCACAGCTCAATTAAAGCTGGCAGACACATTTTGTCCATAAAATAAAGAGAAACTGTCAACGTATCTGGCTGGTCCTAGGAACGAAAGAACGGTAAACGAACGTGGCAACAACGAACGCGCTTCAGCTGCCCGAGTCTGAGTCAGCGATCAGTGGGTGAACAATGCAAACAAATCATTTTGAGGCCGGGACTGGGAATTGTAACATTGCCACGAAATTGATTAACAAAAATGACAATCATATCTGTTATGTGTATCTCTTTGTAAGTATCTTGTTGTGTATGTATCTGTATCTTTTCGATTGCATCTGCTGCACGTCGCATTGTCATTAACCGGCCGCATTCTCTGCCTTTCTCTCGCTCAACTTTTGCGCCTCTGTCATCTAATTGACATTTGTTAATAGTTTTTCTCTCCCTCTCCCTCTCTCTCTCTTTCACTCTGGTCTGGTCGACACAAAATGAAAACTGTCCAGCATCGTTGTGTGTTATTGTTGCTGGTGGGGTCATAAAAGGCGTTTGTTCATGAAATTGTCAGTAATTTTTATTGCCGACCAGGCTTGTTGACTAATCATTTTCAGTTCATCGTTTTGTTGCCCACACTCTGACCCCTTCTTGTTCTGATTCTTATCTGCAGCATTCTATCTATTCTATTCCACTGAGAAAGATGGAACAGTATCTAAACACGTCAACCAATCGATCAGTGGCAGTTGAAAAAAAAACACATACTCGTACATACATACCTCCAATAATTGCTTACAATTTTTTTTACTTTTTCGTTGGATTGTAAATGCAAATGGCATAATTGACATTGACGGCCAGACGGAGGCATCATCATTAATCAACGTGACGATGGGCATTGCCGTCCAGTTGCACTGCAAATGCATCTCAAATGCTCGATTCAGCTTCAGTTTCAGTTTTGAGTTTTCGATTTTGAAAATTGCTGTCGTGTCAAGAAAAACCATTTAGTGCTTGTCCAGATAGGACCCAGGATAATTGTGTGACAAACAGTAGCTGCAACTGTCACAGTAAATTAACTCCAGTTATGTGTGGCTCACACACGGCTCGAATTAGAGCAAGTTGTTGTGGTCGTTCTATTGTTGCAACAATTACCAGCCATTAACTGCTGCAGTGACTGGCAATTTTAAACCGTTTCTATTTTTTTGTGCACTTCGCGCAGTTTGAAAAAAAAGATTAATGCAAGTTATAGACAGGCAATGTAAAATGCTGATATGTATGCAATTATTTATCGATTTGTTGTTATCCCAACTTTGAATATTTACAACTGATTGCAAATGATACAAAACTATTAATAATGTGTTTTTTTAATAAAGTAATTTATCCATCGGAAACTGTGGAAAATTACTAGACTTTATGTGACTCCCGACACTTCAAGATAGAAACGAAATTCTGATATACCTAATAATTGATCACATTTTAGATCTTCCTTTTTTTCAATTTTATTGTTTTACAAAACTGTTAAGAAAAGACGGCTCTTAAAGGATTCTTCAACACTTTTATGACAACGAAATTTTGCACTGTGTAGTAATAACATTGATGTACTATGTGATTCAAATCAATAAATAATTACCACAATAATATGAATACGATATTTGGATATGCTCAGATTTAATTATTTATCTAGTTATCCCATTTTTAAGTACTATTAATTATATTTTACAGCACTGATGAATAAAGAAGTTATTAAAGGTTTCGTCAACACTGTTGACATACAAATAATAATTCTTAAATATAAATCTTGTTATTTAAATCAATCAATACCACTTAACAGCACTTCAAGATAAATAAAATATTCCAAATATTTATATTTAATTGTAATTATATTTATATAATCAAATTAAACTGATCAAATAGACAGCTATTCAATGATTCTTCAACACTGTTGTAATAAATTTCACTATGTGATATTATTATTTTCGTAGCAAGTGACTTCAATGAATAAATGGAAATCAATTGAATATAACTATGGAATTCCAAGAATTTATATTTCCCAACTAATATACTAGATATTCTTATAATACCAATTATTATTTATGTGATTGAAAGCAAACAAATATTCGCACTCAATGATAAAAATAAAATTCACAATTAAAGCAAGGCAATCTAATAACTTCAAAACTCTGTTTAATCGGATCGCTTTAAAGGCACTTCTTTCGTCTATTACTCATTCATTAGAAATTGTTATAAAAATAATTACTTACTATGTGCATCAAATTGAAGAAACATTCATTAACGATTAAAATAAACTTCACGGTTTTTAATTAAACTGAGTTCTGCAAGCCATTCTAACAACTTCTAAAATCTGCTATGCTGTCATATGTTTAATAGGATCACTTTAAGACACTTCTTTCATTATTCCCTCACTCACGGCCCAGTTAAAGTGGCTGGCAATTAATCAAAAAGCGCTGCTCAAAAGGCGCAAAATGAGATGAAAAGACGTTGAGCGGTAGACCTGAAATAAATTGCATAATGGCAACAGTCAAACTCGTGCATAAATAATTATGAATGTGCCGCACAAAAGGCGAAAAGTGTTGAGGCACAATCGCAGTGCCACACAACAACCAACAGCTTCCAGCAGCTCGCCAACTTTCTGTGCAATCCATCAACGGCGGCGACAAACTTTACGCATTGTTAGACAAGCAACAAATAAAAAGGGTTGCCAGGCGAGCCCCATAAATAAGCAGTTATTAAGTACATAAGCGAGTACACTATATCGTATGTACAAGTATATATAAACATATTCAAAATGCGTAGCTTGTGGGTGGGCCAGTTCAGGGAAGAGGCACAGTTATTGACAATGAGAAGACGCGCGGTTGCAGCTCGCAGAACTGCGAGTGTAATTTCTGCCATTTAGCTGGCCGGGCACGTTTTGCATTTAGCGCGTAAAATAAATTTGCACAATTTGTGACAAGTGTTCGTTCGCTCCGGCAGCGAGCAAGACAAAACTCGCAGCACCACATTGACAACTTGTCGGTGGAGTTGTGGAGGCGGCGGCGGAGGCGGAGGCAGCTTGTCTCTTTGTTTGGAGGCGTCACTCCGGGCAGCCCGCCGGCTAATTGTCATGCCAGCCAGGCAAACGCATTTGGACAACTGTCTGCCTGTCTCCCAGTCAGTCTCGCAGTCCGTTTGCAGCGTATTGCTTTTTTTGCTACTGATTTTTCTTATTTTCTTACTCTCTGTCCATCAATTGACTTTATCTATTTGAACTCACATGTTAAAAATATCAATTTGTTGTCGACTTTGCTGCGGGCTTTTCTTGTCGTAGTTGCTGTCGTTCTCGTTGCTGCCTTCTGAGCAACTGCAACTTCCAGCTACAACAGCTACAGCTACAGCTTGAGCCTAGCTCGCAGTGCAGCTGGCAGTTGGAGTCGGTTCGGCGTTTTGCCTCTTGGTGTGATTTATGGCCACTTTGTGGCATAAATGTAGGTGCGGCCGCACATAAATCATCGTCGCAACTTGCAGCGCGTTGCAGAATTAGCGGCACCAACGCGCTGCCACTCGATACCCGATACTCGATGGAATTGCTAATTTCGTTAGGAGGCTCTCAGCAAACGACACTCGTTACTTTAAATTGATTCTATTGTGCGCCTTCTTTACTGCCCGCAATCACAATTAAAACTGAATTATGCCAAGTGATGCAGCGGCTAAACACCTGTTATCCTGCGCAGTGTTTTAGCCAACTCATCGCACTCCCAACGCAAATCACTTAATCTCGCACTAAGCCCAATTATGAATTGCCTGCGAGTGCGCCACTTGAGCGCCGTAATGGCTGCAAAAAGTTAGTAAATTAAAAGGACCAAACATGCCACACACCCACGCAGTCGCATGAATAATTCATTCACTCGTTGCGGCTGCTAGAAGTCCGCTTCTTATTTAGCATGATGCCGCAAAAATAGAAAAAATCCATTGGGCTGATTGAGAAATCCAAGTGGAGGCGACTTTAATTAGAAGCCGGGCCAAGCCAAATTGTCTTATCATAATTTCCACACAATCATTTTCCATTCCGTTTTGTGATTTTCGCCAACATTTCGCTGCTGGAAAATGTGTCCAGAGAATTGTTTAGTCATTCCGTGGACTCCACACATCAATCATTCGGGCGTCAGGACAGTCGACAGTCGAGTTAATGGGCAGGGATAATGCGCTGGGTGTTTGCGTGTCCTGATCTGTCTCTGCCTGCGACTCAGTGTGCTGTTGTTGGCTTAGGACTTTCAGTCGGACAAGTGCATGATTAATTATTTTATTATCTGTAAATTGGTTTGCGCTGGCAACTGCAGACAAAACAGGTTCACTTCCATTTCCATTTCCATTTCCATTCTCCCGACCATTCATTACTATTTCCTTTCTATATTCTCCCAATTTGTGTTGCATACTTAAAGGTGCAGCTGCAACTTCTACTTCTAGGCAGCGCATATTACTTTGAAAATAGTTTCGAATTCACAAAAAGGCATCGATTATTTTTTTGCTATCAATCTCTCTATTAAGTTGAGAGAGAGAGTTTATTTAAAAACCTTGCTTAGTTAAAACCTAAAACATTTTGAATAGATTTTCCAAAAATACACTTACCTAATTAAAAAACTAATTCAATATTGATAAGTAATAGTAGCTAAGCACAGATTATTTCTGCTATACATTTTTTAAGTTAAAAGAGAGTTGAGTACTTCATTGCTTATTTAAAACCTACTTTATCTTTACCTGAGTGAGACAACTATTACATTTTTAATAGATTTTCAAAAATACACTTACCTAATTAAAAGACTAATTCATTATTGATAACTCATAGTAACTAAGCATAGATTATTTGCTGCTATCAATTTTGCCATTAAGTTGAGAGAGAATTGAGTACTTCACTGCTTTATTAAAACCTATTTCAGCATCGAGACAACTATTAAATTTTTAGAAGATTTTCATAAAGTCGTTTAAAAGAGCATAAGACATTTAATCATTACTTATAAGTTAATGCATAATAATAATAATATTTTAATATACTTAATATCTGGACAGTCTAGATAAATTATATATTACTTATTTTCAATACTTACTTTTATTGGCAGTACAATATTAGCGTAATATTTGTTGATAAAGTTTTTATTTTTAAAATAATGCAAAAAGTTTAACTTGCGTTTTGAAATATTGATATAATGAAGTGTCATTTTCTTTATATGTTTTTATATAAATTCTCAAGTATATTACCATGTATAAAATCATATATAGTATTTACAAACACTTAAATAACTTGATTTAATGGGCAAATTATCTCTGTGTAAAAGGATAACACAGTCAGTAAAATATTTGGCAAGTATTGTTGTTGTTCAGTTATTTCAATTTTAAATAAGTAACTAAGCCATAAGACATAGGGTATCTCGCAGTCCGCCAATCTCTCAGACTGTGCTCAGACGTTTTGTTAACTTTTGCGCTGACATGGACATCACTTAGAGTGCTGAGCATCGAGTTGAGTGCTTCGCCACTCGAGTTTCAAGTGGACGCTATTTTTGCACGAATTGGCAACATGTTTTGGGCACAGCGTCGTTAACCCCACAAATGTGGGTCGTCCATAAATGTGGTGGCGCAACACTTTGGAGGCCGTCAGTTCTCGGCGGCAATAAATCGATGGCACCCCCTAAGATTGTGGGCCCCGATTGGCGATCGCAGTCGATGCTCATGATTTGGGGGCACATTTTAATGGGCGCATGGACTACGGATTCAATTAGCAAAGTTTTATGACTCGCCGGCAATAAATGAAGCAGCATGTTGACATCTCTGGCAGCAGCTGCGAGGAGGATTGCCAAACCCAAACAGCAAGTGAATACCATATATGTTATTGAGCATGAGAACGGGAAGCGTGAGAAAGTCGAGTTGAAGAGTTCAATCAGAGGATCGGATGTCATTACTACCGTGGGGCGTCGTTAGCTAAGCACACGGCAGCTCAATTAGAGCTTGCATTATGGTAGACGCCAATGGAGCTGGCGTGGCCCAATTAGCGGCTAGATCATAAACCAGAAGCCACAACTAACTCAATCATTACGCAATTAAGTCGCAGCCCCCAACCGAAAAAAGGGAGCAATGGATAGATATGATTTCCCGGGCACATTAAATCACGCGACCCATTAATAAAATTGTTCAAGTTGTGCGGCGTCTGCGACGTTTTAATGGACGAACAGCAGAAGTTGGAAATATTTAATCATTGTCGCTCGGCCATAGATATGCCATAATTCTGTTGAAAACAATTTGTATGCTTTGATTTGTGGCTGCCTGCCCCGGGGGCATGCTCGCAGCTGCAGCAGCAGCGTTCGTCGCTTTATGGCCCATTAAACGATCGTGTAAATTCTCCCAAAACAAAATAATCAAAATTTCAACAAATTTTTAGAAGAAGACATAAAAATTAGAGACCCAGTTAGAGTGTGGAATTGGTAGCGAGGTCAATTGCTCGCCAGCCAGCTTTTGTGGCAAACTGTACCCGATGAGCAGTGAGCAGTGCAGCACTTTGCGTGTGTGGCACGTGCAAGGGGGCAGGACCTAGCAGGGCGCAGCATCGTCTAATGTCATGCCTGACGTGGCCCCGCTCCCCAGCCACGTCACTTGACGTTAGTCGCCATGTGACAGCGCATGCATTTCTCATCATCATCATCATGTGTGTGTGTGTGTGTGTGTGTGTGTGTGTGTTGCACGGGGCGCAGGCGCAACGGCCCCCATGCCGCCATGTGTTGCATATTACTCGGAAACTGGCAGCGCATAGTTGCGGCCTGCAGATGTTAACTAATGCCCCGCGGCCGCGCTGCCAAGTGACGTTTTCATTTTTCGGAAAATCCCCCATTTGACTTGTCGCTCTCCACTCTCTACTCTCCACTATTTTTAGCACGTGGCGAGCGCGCGTTTGGCTGGCGACCCCAGCGACATCGAAACCGTGAACGGGGGGAAGCCCCACAGCCCCTCCCCCCAGGCTGCCCCTCGTTCGGCGCTGAATGAAACGTATAAATAGATTTGTCGAAAAGAGCGCGGCGCGTTCTGGGGAAATCCAGCCGTGGAAATGCTGAAAATCTCTCCTGCTGAGTTTGCTTTTCAAATTTGGTTTTTTTTCCATTTTGTTGGGGGGGGGAAACGTCGAGGAAACGAACTAAGTCGGGATTGCGTGTGACGAGCTGTTGAAGGCTCAAATTGATTTATGCTCGTTGCGGGAATATAGAATTTCACTGCAAACTGCAGTTGCCGCGCTCGCTTTCAAACACCTTTACTGCTAACTAACTGATATGGTATATATACAGAATTGATTTGAGAACTTAGTTACTGCTATCCTCGATGCGCACGACCACAATGAGGCCGCCCACGTTCTTGCCCTCCTTCCAGAACGTGATGATGGCCTTGACCAGGCCACGCGGCACCTGGTCGGGCCAGTCCTGGATGTTGAAGACGAGCTTCTTCATAAAGAACTCGCCCTTGGGTATGGGGCAGGAGTCCTCGTCGACCAGCGGGAAGTTGGTGATGTCGCCCTCCTGGACCGAGGGCTGCACGAACTGCACGTAGAACTTCTTGAAGCAGTCGCAGATACTCGTAGGCGGCACGTCGAACACGATGCGCTTGTAGTCGCCGTCCATCTTGGGGCTGGAGTACAGCTCAACGGACACCTTGAAGCGGTCGTTGTCCATGTCGCCCATGAACGAGAAGGAGCCGTTGAGGGCGCGATCCTCGCCAATGGTGCGCAGGTTCTCGAACGTCACCAGCGACTCGGAGTCGCCCTCGAAGGCGTCCAGCTGCTCATTGGTCACCACATACGACTTCTCGCACTGCAATCAGGAAGGTTTATCAATACCCAGATTGGGCTTTTTGGGCGTATAGTTACCGCGTTGAGGTGCAGCAAGTGCAGGAAGAGAAAAACCACTGTCAGCTTCATGGTGCAACGCTGCATTCCACTTTGGCCCATCACTCGATGCGACTGCTCTATTTATTAGCGGCTATAGCACGCTATAGTCGTGTCATAGTCGGGCTAATTGCCCCCGTGAAAGTTGCATGTTGTCGGTCAACAATGTTGTCGATGATTACAATTTACACTGCCTCGTTTTCATTGTCGAAAAACTAATAAAGCTAGCTATCTTCCTTGTTGCATCAGCGCAGCGATTTTGCCTGGCTCAAGGCTGCACTTTCAATTGGCTGCAGTTTGGCGCGTATGCAAAACCAAACTCCAATTAACGCGTGCCAAGTTGGGCAATTGAAAACACTATTGGACACCCACAATGCACAAGCATGCCACAGAGACCTCCAAAATCAATCAACCTCGATTGTGCCGCTTTAGCTTTTTGTGGTCGCAACCAAAGCAAAAACAAAAACAAACCTGCAACTCGAAAAATCATAATAATAAATTGCTGTGATTTAATCAATTGTAGCAGGTGTTTTACAACTGCACGCAGTGCTCCAGCGGCAGCGGCAGCAACTGCAATAACAAGTAAACTGGTTGCGCCGATTCTTGCAACTCCGTCGACTTCGGCGTCGGCGTCGGCGTCTGCGTCCTCGTCTTCGGCTGCCACACTCCATGGGTGCAAGCAAGCCCCATTTGTGGGCTGTTTTATTTGCGCAAATTAGCGCGTGCAGAGACGACGTCGAAGAAGTCGGCCAAATTGCCACCTTGGCGATGACAAATTCGTAATACTCTGCCAACATGCTGCCCCGGCCAAAGCCAATTAAACGAAACTATTGGATGATTAACGCTCTTGCCACCGCAATTAATTGGCCAGCAGAATGGTTGAAGCCCAGTTCTACGATGTAGTTAAAAAGGTTCGAACGGAAGATGAGTAGAACACGAAAGAGTTACGATAAGTTTTTTGCTTAGTCGATTTAATCCATATTTCGATTACTAAATTTGAATAGTAACCTGTTATCTTCTACTAATTCATTTGCTACATTTAAATATGTATTTCTTTCAGTTTCATATTTTGATTCGGATATTTGGATTGCTTAAATTTAAATCGTTTCTTGTTCTATTCACATATTTGATTTGATAAATTTAAGTAGAGATTTCTGCTATTTTCAAATTCAAATAGTTATTTGTTCTATTGTCACATTTCGATTACTTAGTCTAAATGATTATTTATTCTAGTCTCATGATTAAATAGTGCCTTGTTCTATTATCAAAATTTGGTTTACAACATTCAAATAGCTTTTTTATGATCTCATATATCAATTACTATATTCAAATAGTGTTTTCTTCTAATCGTATATTACACTTAATACATTTAGATGATGATTTCTACTATTTCTATATTTAAATTGTGATTTATTAAATTGTCATATTAGTATTTAATTGTCATATTATATTACTATTCTCCTATTTTCATATTGCAATAATTGCCTTTAGATAAAGATTTGCTCTATTCTTATATTTAAATAGTGATTTCTTCTACTCTCTACTAAATTTCAATAGTGATTTGTTCTACGTATAATCATATTCCAATTACTGAGGTCTAAATAAATTTTTAAGCTGTTCTCATATTTCAATTACTAAATCTTCAATAGTGATTTGTTCTATACTAATGTTTCAATTACTAAATATAAATATTTATTTCTTCTACTCTCATGTTTTAATTATTAAATTTTAAGAGCAATTTATTCTATTCCTATATTTGAATTACAACATCAATAGAGTGATTTTTGATCTACATATTTTTATATTTCAATTACAACATTTAAATAGTGATTTCATTTATTCTCATATTCATTTACTAAAGTCAAAATAGAAATTTATGCTATTCTTATAATTAAGTTATTACATTTAAATAGTAATTTCTTTTATTCTTATCTTTCGATTACTAAAGTATACTTAGTGATTTATTCTTCTTCAATTATTAAATTGCAATATTTTGTGATCATATTCAAATGCCGCAGATTTGTGTTGCACATTTTGTAGTCGAGCCTTAATAGCCTGCAAAAAAGTGTATCAAACGCTGCAAACCTGCTGCTGCAACGTCAGCCCCCACAACTTGCAGCTTGTGGCACAGAACGCGAAACTATTGACGTCAAGCTGCACTGACTTGGCCATAAGTTGGCACCCACGCAAGCCACAGAGCTGCAAGGTGTTCAGACAGCCGTCTTTATACTTTATGAAATTGGATTTAGCAAATGAAATAAATAGTTGAATTAAATCGAATTTATTTCTGGCTTTGGGCGATTGCAAATTACGAGAGATGAAATATTTTACACAGAAATTTGGTTTCTAATGCGTACAAATTGATTGTTAAGCGAGGCATAATTAATTTGAATAGCTGACGTGCCACTTGTACAGTCTGCGCTGCGTATGATGGATGCGCGCCAGTCAATTGCGTTGATTTTATTTTTGGCATTTGCCCTTTGATTGATATTAATGGCATGGCATCAATCAGCTGCGGTTGCAAGTGGCAGCGCAGCTTCTCAAATAACCGACTGCCACAATATCTCTCACATCTCGAATGTGCAACGCCTCGGACACATGTGTGTGTGTGAGCGTGTGTGTTAGAGTCGGTAGCCCGAGACCACAGTGGGGCAGTCAATTATGCCATTTGGCCCAAAAAACCAATGAGAAAAAAAGAAACATTCATATGTGCAACGGCTGTTGCTGCAGCTCGCAGCTCGCAGCTTGTTGCTTGCTGGATTAGGTCGCCTGATACGTTGCGCATGCGCACCGCATGACGTCCAATAAAATTAAGCGCGTGTTGTAGTTGTAGCTGCAGTTGTTGTCGTTGTCGTCGTCGTTGTTGTCGTTGTTGTTGCCATTGTCGCTGCAGTTGCCGATGTTGCCCACTTGACCAACAAACGAAACAACACGTACAAAGTTTGACGCGTGACGTGCTTCGTTGGCTCATTAGTTACACTGTGCAACAAAACAATGTTCGACATGGCAAAACAAAAACTAGTTGAAGCATTTGACAATTTCCAATCGATTTTCAACTATTTGCTATTTTTAACCAAACACAATTGTGCGCCCTGGAAAAAGAGTTTTCTTTAAGATCAGAAAACGAAGGAAGTTTAGTAATAAATTAGTCAAAATATTTTAGCTGATTCTCATCTAACCAAATGCTCTCTAAAGTTCCAATTCATTTCGTCAAGTAAGCAATTATATTAGTTTTATTAGTTAATTTTTGTATAATTAAATACCGTGTACTTGACAATTTTGAATCGAATTTCAACTATTTATATTATTAGCTCTACAAAATTGTGCCCTGCGACAGACGAGTTCTCCTTAACAATAACTAAATATAATATAAAGACTTATCTTTAACAACAACTCAATGCACTCTATGACGACAGTTTACTAACTAATTACTTATTCGCTAATTCAATACTGAATTAAGCGTCAATTCATTTTTGAGAAAGATGCAAATATTTGACAGGCTAATAGCATTAATTAAATTGTATTTCATTATAATTTATTTATTTATTGACAAATCTCCTGGAAGAAAACAATGTTAAATACTGCAAACAAATTAGTTTAATTTCGCATTTTCCAATCGAGTTCAAACTATTTGTATTATTAACTCAGCTCAATGCTGCACTGCGAAAGAAGAGTTGGGTAATCAATTAGAAATTCTTGCGATATTTGCCTTAATCAAATTCTGAATTAAGTGTCAATTAATTTAGTCTCGCTTTCAGATTCTCTTTAACTACAACCCATTGCAGACTGCGACGCCAGTTTAATAATAAATTAGGTTCAACTATTCGAGCTTTTTATCTTTATATCAAATACAGTTTTAAATGTCAATTCATTTCGTCAAAGAAGCAGGAGAAAAACATAATTTCTTCAACTGCAAAGTATTTATTATCATTCCAGATATTTCCATTTAATTTCTTTATAATTTATGTATTTGTTATTATCACCCGTTTAGAGTACAGGCATAAAATATAAAATAAAACAAATTCACACAACTTGCTAAAAATTCAGTTAAAAGTTTTGCATTTTTTAAAGTATCTATATCGTCATACGACTAAAAATATCTTCATTGAATTCAAAATTTTAGTGTTGTTGATGCCATATCTAGTTGTGTTGTGTAGCTGCTTGCCACTGCCACTTGCGGCACGAACACATAGCGCACACCAATACAAGGGCAACAACTTTCGCATTAGGCCAATGCGACAACAACAAGCAACAATAACAATTTGGCGCAGTCGCCGTCGCAGTCGCAGTCGAAGTCGAAGTCGGAGCTGAAGTTGGAGCTGGAGCTGAAGCTGAAGCTGAAGCCACGGAAGCCGCACACGCCTGTGTAGGAAGCTTTGGAGGCGAGCCTTTTAGCATTTGTGGCAAGCGAATCGGTTGCGCCTCCGCCGGCTCCCACCTGCTGCCCTCAGTCGCTGCGCACTGCAGTTAATTTTCGCAACGACGCAATAGAGCCGCGCTGCAGCTCCCACGCTACCCTCCCCGGCAGCAGCTGCAGCTGGTTTAACAACCTGCCGACCAGCGACGACGCCTTATCACCTGCCTTTGGCTCAGTCGCAGTCTCAGCTACAGCTGTTTTTATACCCGCTACTGAAAGCGTAGCAGTGTATTACAGATTGCTGGCAACTGAAAGTGCAAGATGACAGAAGCAAGTAGCTACGAAATATATTCTTAATCAGCATTCAACCGGCAATCCGTCTGTCCGTACATATAAACTTCGAGATCTCTAAGACTCTAAGAGCTAGAGACAGCAAACTTGGTGACAAAACTTATAAATGTTATGCGTAGTTCAAGTATATGTCAAATCGCTGCCACGTCCCCTACAATAGAAAAAAAAGATATTTACGAATGTAGTCTGGATTGATTGATAACAGTTAATAGTTTCTTTGGAATAGTTTCATTATGATAACAGCTGATAGTTTTGTTGCGATTGGAACAATAACTTTAAGAAACAATAGTGGATGGGAAAAGTTCAGTTGCCATTGTAAACAATGTAATGGTGTGTGGTATATTTAATACTACATGGCATATTTTGAAAGTAATAAAATATGAATATACCAAAGTCATATAAATGCAAATGAATGAAATCGTTCTTTGCATATATTCCAACTTGGAAGCGGGTATCTCAAAGTCGGCCCCACTCGACTGTAGTCAAGTGATTTGTTATTTATTTTTTCATTAATAATATATTTTTAGTGGCGCTCGTTGTTGTGGCGCAGCTTGTTTTGGTTTTTTGGCGCGCAAAACTTCAGGTTTCGTAATGCTTATCGACCTGTTATTTTCATTTTCGGCTTTTTTACGTTGTTTTTGGTATTTTGTTTTCATCGGAGCTGCAGTTGCAAGTCGGGGGCTAGGCGTGGGCTGCAAATTGCGTTTAATTAATTGAAATACGTTACTTTAATTGCAGCGTAATTAAAAGTTTGATTTATTTAAGCAATACCCGACTGGCCGCATATACAATATATAGAGAGCTACTTGCTGTAGACAGCGACCACATCGTACATCAAGAGCATGTCTGTGACTCTGATTATGCTAATGTTCCTGTCACTTTGACTGCGAATTGTGCATATACTTTCAGCATATGCAAATGCAAGAAACGGCTTTCTTGATTACCATATTGTGCCATTTACATTTTACTGTCTGTCCGTCGAGCTATAATCGCGCAATATTATTAATTTCGATTTACGCGCTGCTAATTAAGCGCGTCGTTAACTTGGCCCAAAAGTATGCTTCTAAAACCCGATTAGTTCAATTCAGATAGCGAATTTAATACTTTTAATACTTTTGTTTTGATATACCTAGAAACGATCTGAGGCGATGCGGTATCTTTGTGCTGGCTGACGATGGCCTCCATGTCTATATTTAGTTATCGCTCAATAAAAAATCAACTAATTGCCATGTGCACGCCGTTTATCCTTGATCTTCAATGGTTCATTAACTCCAGCCAGCTGGACGACAACAACAATGCCGTGGAGCGTATTTAATACAATTAACTCGGTTTACAAGATTAACCTCCGAGTCGAAGATCCAGAGTCGGAGTCGGAGTCGCGGCGAGACCCTGAGAGCGGCTGTCTGTGGCAAGATCACGCTGAGCCTACGCAGCGCAGATTAACAATCAATTACAATTGACAACTGTGCCTGCCACATGGGGCAGCGGCAACGGCAGCGGCAGCGCATTATAATGGCTGCATAAAAGGCGCCATTTAGCCCCCGACGACACGCAATAATTACGCCCAATTAATGGCAATAACTTTGCAAATTAGATAATTTGGGTGCACGTCCAGTTTCCCTAGTTGCCCAGCTGCAGCTGCCAGTGCACTCGATCGCTCGGGCTGCAACTAGTTCTGCAACTTGTGGCAGCTCTTCTGGGGCCTGCGGCCAATTATGGATATTATCACACTCTCGGCAGATGCATGCGATTAGCAAATAACTAAACTAACAAAGCGCCTTGTTTTACTTTTTGTTATGCAACCAACTTTCATTAGGTTTGTATTCTCTTCTAGTTTCGCTGCCTTCTTTTTTATTGCTGTGGCAACTCGCAGTCTGCGCTGTTGGCCACTTGACTGCCAGCTGAACTTAGGCAATTTATCAAGCAGACGACACGCCAGGCTAACCAGTCGTCTGGCAGCCAGCGGAAGATGCTGCATGCAGCGCGGCAGGCAGGCGAGCCTGCCACAAAAACCGCCGGCAGCCAGGCGAAGTCTAGTATTACATAAGCCAAAGTCAACATTGAGCAGGCGGCCGCTGTGGCTTATCTATCGGCCCAACTGCGCCGATCAACTGCAAACAGCAACTGCAACCGCAGCAGCAGCATCGAAATGGCACAAGATCAACTGCAGCAACTGCTGCAACTGCAACAGCGCCTGCCCCAAGGCAGCTGGGCGCAGCAGCAAAACAGCTGGCAAAAGGTGGCGGCACTGTACCAAGAGCACAGCAAGTGGGCTGAGACTGCGACTGTGCAACTGTGCAACTGGGACTTGCAGTTGCCGCTGCAGCTTGGGGCAGGCACGCGCTCCGCACAAGTCCGAGTCTGGACGCGAACTTCAGCTGGACAGGCGAACAGTAGCTGTTTCTATTCGCTCGGAATTTCAAGCGGCAGCATTACAATTGATTTGTTTGTGGCCTTTGGGCAAGTGACAGGCTCATTCCAATCAGCGATTTCGACCAGCGCACGCCTCCAATTAGAGTCTAAACGACAATTGTACTTTTAACCCAATTTACTTATGCACTGCTTTACTACACTACACGCTACTCTTTTGTTTTTGTATTTTGTTCTTGCTTTTTTTATGCCCCGCTAACTGCCTTAACAATAAATCTAAATTGTGTAAAGTTTTGAAAGTCTTCTCTGTTCTCCACGCCGTCCCTCCAGCTGTCCAACTGTCTGGCCACTCGTCTCCTCGCCACTCCAAAACCCAGCTCAGTGCGAGCCTCGAGTGGTTCCGTCGCCCCAAAGAGAAGCCCCGCAGTGCGTGCCGCATACCCTAACTCCACAATTTATGAATACTTACAACCGTTTAATGTTGATTATGATTAACTCAGAACTTCAACTCGTGTTCAAGCTCTCTTCTTATTAAATTACAATATCAACCAATACTTTGATGCGATTTCTAAAGATGTTTTTGTAAATAAAACAAATTCTTTTATGAATACTAACAACCGTTGAATGCTGATTATGACAAGCTCGCGTCTTCGTCTTTTATTGAAGTTCTCTTCTTATTAAATTACAATATCAACCAATAGTTATAAGATATTTCAAAAGGTATTAGTCAAGGTTTTAATATGAATTAAATAAAATCTATTGATTCAAAAGGCATAATTGTTAAATTCACAATTCGACAATACTTTTGTCTGGTAGAATAGTCTATATAGTTGAACTTTAATCAAATCATATTAGTAATCAAAAATAAACACAATATATGCCAACATTATTATTCATTTACTCTTTTTTACTGTTTGAATTGCATTGTATTTAAGCATATATTAATTTGGTATCAGACAATTCTATAAAATTTAATTCTTACATTAAGCACGACTCACACCAAGTAACAATAATGTTTATTATCTTTTAAAAATCCATAGTACCGTTTCCATTTCACATGTGTTCTTAGATTGTATCTCAATACATATTTTCATTTCTAACTCTTCCACATCGTAAGAGCATTCGGCTGTCGACTTGCTGCTGTCGCTAGATTTCTTCTTGTTTATGTATTTGATTATTTGCTTAAATCTTTATCGCTGGCTGCTTGCATCGCCACCATACTCCCGCCCTCCCGTGCGCCGCCTACTTGTCTTCGTCTTCTCCTCGTTCGCCTCGTTCGTATGCAGGCCGCGTTCGGCGCTCAGCGTCGCGTCGTTTGCATCTACATACGAGGCTCGCTGCCAGTCGGCGAAGGCGATGGCGCAGTCGTTGCTGGACGGGGTCGGGGTAGGGGGAGGGGGAGGGGAACATGGAGTGCTCGCAGCCAGTGGCGCGTTGTGTGTTGAGATCCATTAAGGCAATGACCTGTTTTCATATCATTTTTTTTCTCTGTATTTTCGTTTTTTTTTGTCGTAGTTTTTTTCGTATGTGTGCCTGCTTTGTTGTTGTTTTGTCTCGCTCCCGCGCACGCGGCCCCTTGGCGTAGGCGTGTGCGGGAAGGCGGCGCGGAGTGCGGAGTGAGGAGAGCGGAGCAAGGCACACGCAATCGGATCGGATCGGTCGGACTGCCTTACGGTCCGTCCGTCCGTCCGTCCGTCTGTGTGTCTGCTTGTCCTCAACGGCGTCGCATGTGTCCATGTTGCAAGTTGATAGTAAAAATTATGATGATTCTTGCCCCAACCCAACTGGTCAAACGAGTTATTCTTTTTTTTTTTCCCTCCACTTTATTTTTGTGCCTCGTCTTCGCTGTTGTGCCTGTGTGCATATTTATCTTTGCGTTGTCGTTGCCTCCACTTCATTAGGTCTTTAATTTTATATCGACTGGAAGCGCGTATCAAAACAGAGAAAAGGCAGTCTGAGCTCTTCTGCTCTTCCCTTGCTTTTTTCATCTTCTATACATTTTCCTTTTTTCTTTTCTTTTCCTTTTTTTTGCAGTTGTAGTGCGACTGCTTACTACAGAACGTGAAAAAGCCTTTGGCGCGTAAAATCTTCTGGGTTCATTAGAACGTTGAACGTTGCCGTTGTCGTTGTCGTTGTCGTTGTCGTTGCAGTTGTCGTTGTCGTTGTGGTTGTCGTTGTCTTTGCTGGCTGTGGACGTCTTTGGCTTTGGCTTGGTCTTGGGCTTAGGATAACCCAGCTTGAGCTGCAGATCCAGAGAGGACGCAAGGCGCAATCAAGTCGTTTCACTGGCGCTGTCAGTTTGACAGAACATCTGCGGCTTAATCTGGTTTCGAGATGCGCCGGCTGGCTGCGATTGCATGTTATATCGGGTACAGTACGAACGCACGAGTTGCCTTTCTCCTGCATCCCCCCCCCCTCCCGTTCCCATAAACCTGCCAAAGCTATTTTAGTTCAACTCTTTTTTGTCGCTCGATCTACGCTGATCAACGTGACAATTGTCACCGCAACAAATTCTTATCGAGCGCCCAGTAATTACCGACTCCGACTTGTTTATGTGGAAGGACGTCTATCAAAACAAGAGACTCGACCAGTTTTTATCACTGCCATTAGAAGTGAAGCTGTCTCTTTGCAGAAAGACACTAACAGGGTATAGGGTGGGGAGGGGAGTTATTAAAAAGGGTATAAAAGCTAAAAAAAACTTTTATAAAGAAGTCAATTAAACAAAAGTAATATATTCGAACACCAACAACTTATAACATTGAAAATCAATTAAATTAAACAAAAAAAGGAAATATTTCAATTTATAACATAATACTTAATACATTAGATAATCAAACTTACTTAACTTATTAATTATATTTTTTTTTACATATATACATATACATATATTGAAATTTATTTAGCATAATTTCAATTTTTTTTAGATTTATTACAAAATACTTGATAAAATGCATACTTAAATCATTTAACTTTGTATATTTGAGAAAACAAATACTCAATACATGGAATAACATAACAGCCAGCCAAACTTAATTTGTTACAATACTTTTTGGGTTTTGCTTTATGAAAAACTTAAGAATATTTCAAAAGAATATTGAAAGCTGTTTAACTAGAATGCCTAAGCTTACCCACTGAGTTAAATAAGATATATTACAAAGTATTTTCATTAACATTCATTCAAAAAGGATTCCAAAATTACTTACAGGAAACTTAAGTTGCATATAAATGTAAATAATGTTATGTCATATATTTTAGACTATACTTGTAGACTTCTTTGGTAAGTTTATTTTATTACAAAACACTGAATACATAGAATAATATAATAATCTATCAGACATCTAATTTTGTGTACAATAAATTTGTTCGCCTTGTTTAAGTAAAAACATAAAAATATTTCAGAAAAATGTTAGGCTAAACCACTTAAGTGTTCCAACAGATGAAATTATATTAAAAGATAGGTTGTAAATTATTTTCATTGGATTAATCCAATAGCGATTTCTAAATTACTCATATCGATGCACAACAGATTTACATTAATAAGACAGAATTATGAATCGAGTAGCGTGTTAAGCAATGAAACCTGAAACGCTTTGCTCGACGTTTCAACTGATTCGCTTAAAAGAAGTGCAATATTATTATTGAACTGCCTCTACAGGGTATTTGGTGGTCTGTGACTAGCAGAGTTGTGAGTGCAAACTGTGCTTGGGTTGATTTGTGTGCAGTTTGCTCAAGATAAGCCCGCCGAGAGACTCTTTTCCTCGATTTGCTGGTGCAGCGTATTTGCCTAGGCTGCCGTCGTCGGCCGTCGAGGCGGAGGGATGTGCGAGCGTATACCCATTAGTTATCTACATATCTGGCTGGCAGAGCAGTGTGTTTGATTAGCTGTGGCTGCTTCTCGCAGTCTCTTTGCTTTGGCTGCCGTTGTGGATTGTCGTGGATATTGTCGTGGCTTGTCGTCTGTTTGCCAGCTCAAACAGCGCTCGCGAGTCAATATTGAACTCTTAGTTCGAGCTGTGTGCGAGTGTGAACGAGGCAGCGAGGCAGCGAGGCAGCGCGGCAGGGTATCTGCGATGGTCATGCCCAACCTTGACCATATAATTGCCAAGTGCGATTCTCAGCGCAGCTCAGGGTCGCAAACTTCTAATTGTCGAACGACTGCCACTGCAACTGCAACTGGTTGCTGCATCCTTGAACAACAAATGGAAACCGAACTCGTGCATCGCTTGGCTTTTATTTGCGCGAATTGGGCACAGCCCCCGGGGGCGGACAGTGTTGGTGGATTGGACGATTAATTGTCGTTGGCCAACTGGGAGTTAAGTGTTCTGACCAATGCAAATACTGTCGATCACTTTAATCACATTCGAGTGGGCGCAACATTCAATTGGATAATGAGTGGGAGGCGGGGGCAATCATATTTCCATAACCACGAGGAAGAACAAATGAAAAGGGTAAACAAATGTTGCATGCGGGTCGCCGCAGCACGACAAATGAATCACGCGGCGATCGGGGCAACGATCACTGCCGCACTCGAAGTCGAGTTCGAGTTCGAGTTCGAGTCGGAGTTGAAGTTGAAGTCGTTCGTGTGCGCCCAGAAGCTGCGGCAGCGACATTGACAATGAGCCAAATACGATCCCAAATGCGATCCCAAAAGCGATTCAAAAGCGATACAAACGGTAGCCAAAGCAAAGCATACTAAACAGCCACGGCCACAGCAACAGCAACAGCAACACAACACTGAAGAGATGATGGAGGTGCAACAACAACAGCAGCAACATGAAACGTGCGCGTTCGCAAGAGCTTTTGGCTTAAGTTTTGAAGCATGATCGGGCATGATCGTTAAGCAGTGCACAGTAGCTGCTTCAGCGTCATAATAACAGCAACAACAAGCTGTTGCAGCCCCCCTCCCCCCTCTTCACTCTTGCCCGCTTGCCACAGCCGCAGTTGGGCCTTTGTCTGCGTGGCTGTGGCACAGCTGCAGCGCTGCAGGGTGTACGACAGCCAGTTGCCAGTTGCAAGCATAGTGCAACAGCTACGGCAACGGCAACGGCAACTCGCGCGCGCATGCGCAACAAATCAACACAGCCAAGTCGCAGCCCCCCGCCCCCCAACCTGCTCACACACACACGGCTCGGATGGAGCGTAGGAAACTGCTCAACCGGTTTTGTTGGGGTACGACAGCGACAACGATGCACAAAGCTTTTAAGAACCTTCTTTGTTGTAGCTTGCAGTGGCCTACACTGCGCGCAAAACCTAGGCTACTTACTGGAAAGGAAAAACACAAGGCAAAGTATTTAAAATTACAGCAAAATAGTTTGGAAAACACGCAGACAACAACTGCAAACTAACTTTACAACAACAAAATGAATATGAAAATGTATTTTATAATAAAAGTAGATAGCATTTAGAATACGCACAAAAATAAATAAATGCTGTGAGTAGATTTTTACAATGCATTTGAAATACAAGTAATTTTTAAATGTCTTGTTGCAAAGCAATCGAAATAAATGTAATTTTAAAAATATTTATTTCTATTTGTAAAATAAGAGACAGGCTCAAACATTCTCAAACTGCCGAAAGTAAAAAAGTAAAGAAAATTTACAAAATGTTTAAGTTGTTTAATGAAATGAAAAATAACTGCATATTAAATGCTGAACTGACAAGAGTGTTATAAAATTAAAAAATACGTTTAGAATGACAACTAAATGTGGTGTTTTAAGTTTCTTTAAAATTAACGATTAATCATCGCGAATACGCAGTCAAAACTGTGTGAAAATATAATTTCAATGTCCTCTTTATTTGTACACAGCAAAAGCAAACTCCTCATTAAGTGTCAAACTATTCAAAAGTATGAACAACAAATTGGGATGATTTAAATTTACCGTTTGATGTGAGTTTTAAGTGAGTTGTTAATAATTGAAATGTTTTGCACGATTATTGTTCATTTCGAATATTGAGCTAAGGATGTGTGAGTGTCTACTTTCAATGTCCTACATGTCGATGACGTATACGTAATATCTGCGAATTAGTTTCAATTGCTTGTGATTTATTACTCAGCCGCCCCGTGATTAGCGCAGCTGCAGTTGCAGGTATAGATTTGGTATAGATTTCTCTTTTTCAGCTTTTTTGCATTAAAAACTTTGAAAATGAGCGCTGCGTGGAGCACGCGTGAATAGTTGCCCCCCTTTGGTGAGCGCGCAATTTCTAAAACGATTAATTGCATACGAGCTGGCGAAGAGTTAAGTTGGTGCTAGGTCGGAGTGGACGCGAAATTATGGTGTGAGTACCTCCAATTTTGTTGCGTGTAATTGCCACTTCCAGTACAAAGAGCTTTTATTTTTATTTTCGTTTGCCATGCGGTTCTTTCCTTCCTCTATGTTTAAAAGCGACTGCGCTCCCGTCTTAAGCTGCATTACAACTTTTTACTGCGTCTTAACTGAAATCGAGTTTTGCCGTTGCCGTTGCCGTTGCCGTTGTTGTTGTTGTTGTTGCATGTAGTTTTCTATCTGTGCAACTCCGCCCGAAACATCAACGCCCAGCGCTTGGGTCTCTCGCAGCTCGGCGTACTCGTGTAGGTACGCGTATGTTGTGTGTCTCTGACAATCTGCTGCTCTGTCGCTTACAACGTTGCTATCGTCATCGTCGTCATCCCCATCCTCATCATCGTCTCATTGGGCTGAAGTCGTTCAGTAGCTGCGCTTAATTGCATTTTGACTTGCGGCGTGAAGTTGCTTTGTGTGCCCAGCTCAACTCCTTGCCACCTGCCACCCGCCACCTGCCCCCTTATCGCGTCGCCATTTTCATGTACTCGTATATAGCATATATAGTATATGTAGAACTCTCAGCTTCAGCTTGTCTTTGGTCTATTTGCTTAGCGTTACGCGGCGTCGCGCGTTGCCTCTTTTTGGCGTATGCCCAGTAGCTGCCACAGCCACAGTGCCCCTGCCGCTACCCCTCGCTCGCGTTGCCATTGGAAATTGTTTTTTCCTCGCTGCAGTATTTGTATTTGTTGTGTATGTTTGTTGTAGTCTTTATGACTTGCAACTGTGCGCTGTTTGCGCTATGTTGATTGAATGCGCTTTGTTACCAGTTGGTCACTCCGTCCATCAGTCCATCGGTCCATCAGTCCATCGGTCCATCAGTCCATCGGTCCATCAGTCCGTCGGTCCACTTGGTCCATCAGTTCATCAGTCTATCGGTTAGTTAGTTGGGTTAGTCGGTGGGCTCTTTTGTTCGTCCACTTCGCCCGCTTTGGAGCAGCCATAAAACGTACTTTGCCCATTGTTCATTTGACGTGATTAGTTACAGTCGCGTTATTAATAATTTCATAGCATTGCGGCTATTGTGCAAAGTTTCGTTGATTACTCATACGCCATGTTAGTCCACACTACACAAATTTTATTTGCAATTCTGGATTCAAATGCTGTATTTCGATCGTCATTGTTTTGACTATATTATATTTCTATTGGCTTTGGCATTAAATGCTTTTCCATTGATTGCATTTTTATGGCTATCACACAAAGAAACTTTCGTTAATATGTTAGTTGAATAGACAAATTTTTTGCAGTATATTTATCGCGATTTGCTTCCTAAATTTCCAGCATTTTCTTTATTTTTTTTTTTATTTTGTACGTTGGCTTAACATTATATGTTTTAAAAGTATATTTCGTAATTTTGAAATGTTTAGAAATATGCTTAACAATTAATCGTTTCTAGATTTCACATAAATAATAAGTAATTTAGTATGTACACAATTAAGTAAATCAATTCTAAATCAATGCTGTAATATATGACTTTACATCATGTTTAATTTAATTGAATATAAATAATATTTATTTCAGTAGTAAGTTTAAAAAACCAATTCGAAGTAAATGCTGCAATATTTTACTTTCCTTCTTATTAAATTAAATTAATTATAAACAATACATAATTAAGTGCCAAGTTAAGTGAATCAGTTCGAAATTAATGCTGCAATATTTGACAACTTCATATTTGACGACTTCACGTTAAACTAAATGGAATATAAATAATAAATAGTTTTTAGTTCTAAATTAAGCTAATCAATTTGTAATTAATGCTGCAATAGTTGACTTTCTTTCATGTCAAATTAAATTTAATATAAATATTTAATCTAGTACTTAGTTAAGTGAGTTAATTCGTTAAGTAATTAATAAATAATTTAGTAATAACTATATAAATCAATTCGATATGAATGTTGCAATCTATGACTTTACTTCATGGTAAAATAAATTAAATATAAATAAAACCTTTTTCAGTACTAAGTTAAGTAAATCAATTTGAATGCTGCAGTAATTTACTTCACATCACGTTAAGCTAAATTCAATAAAAATAGTAAATAATTTCATATTAAATTTAATTCATTACAAATAATAATTATTTCAGTGCTAAGTTAAGTAAATCAATTCAAAGTAAATGCTGCAATATTTGACTTTCCATCAAGTGAAATTAAATTGAAGACAAATAATAAATATATTTCAGTGCTAAGTAAAGTAAATCAATTTGAAATCACAGCTTGCTTCTTATAAAATTAAATATAAATATATTTATAACAGGCAACTCACTTAAATAACTTAATTATACAATAATTGCGATACTTTAAAATTCTGTTTGCCTTTTTTGTTTTATCATTTTGCATTTTCGTTGCAACCCAAATTTATTTTGTGCCTGAATTTAAATTCAAATATATATTGCTTGTTGGTGCAATTGATTTATGTGGAAGCATAAAAAATGATTCCTTTGCTGCGAGAGTCACTAAACTTGTGATGACGAAATATATAAAATAGATTATTTACGACGCACAGTTAGAGGTGTCAATTTATAGCGGGTCATAACAGCGTACTCCACTCTCTACTATATATTTTTGTCTCTCGGAGCAGTTCATGCAATTATCTCGACGATTTTCATAAGCATAGGCAGTAACAGTGCTTTAATGGTCCAATAAATTGTAGAACATACGAGCGAAGTCGTCTTGGCCCGGCTGCCTCCGCCTTCAACGCCGTTAGCACTTTATGGCCAAAACAGATTTCATTATAAATAGGTTAAGACGCTAAATTTACGGGAGGCATAAAAGACTGCAACAGCAGCGGCAGCCACAAGCAGTGCAACGCTGCAGCACACATAAACCTTTAAACCTAAACACGCACTTAAGTAATAAAAAAAAAGCAAAATAAATAAAAAAAAAATCCAACAGCAACTAAGACGAAAAACATGACATTAAATTGCATGAGGTTAAAAAAATAATATTGTGTTGTGAGGGGAGCGCATAAGAACACAGGTGTTCAGCTGCTGCACCAGCAGCTATACATAAAAAAAAAAAAGCAGCAGCAGCAACAAACTCAAAATCAAGTTTTAAAGATTCAACGTCGCAGTCGCCGTCGCTGTCGCCGTCGCAGTCGCCGTCGACGGCACTTAAACAGGGGGCAGCTGGAGACCTTTAAATGCGCACGACGATGCGGGCAGCGACGTCGGCCGAGCAGCAGCAGCATCCAAACGAGTCGCCTCAAACACTTTTGTGTTGGGGGACTGAGCCAAACCCAAACGACACGAGTCCCAAACCAACGATCGACTCTCAGCTCAGCTCTCTGCACTCGTCTCCCTCTCCCGCTCCCTCTCTCGCTCTGATCGTGCCTGTTGAAACTTGTCGATTGCCGAGCTGCTGCCTCCCCCCCCCCCCCTTGTACCCTGGGCCTGAAGAGCCTGGGCCGCTGTCTGATTATGATCAGAGCGGAGCTATATGAGCTGCTTGCCACTGCCACTGCTGCGGCTGCGGCTGCGGCTGCGGCTGCTGTGGCTGCCACTACTCGTCGTATAATAAACATAATGATAATGCCTCCGCCGCTGCGAGCTGTCTCGCTATCTCGCTGGCCAAGTGGTGCAGCCTCGCTGCCACATGCCGCTGCCACATGCGCTGCTGCCACTGTCAATGTAATTTAAATATAATTTCTTGGCTTTTGAGTGCGGGCCTGACACATCGGTAATAGAGAAGCCAAAGAAATCGCTTCTAACGGCACCCATAGGCAAACAAACACACACACACACGCGCACACACACACTCGCACACACCTTCTGAGAATCGTTAGCGCTGAACCCGAGCTGCGATTTCGCATTAACCTGTTGTTGGAGCCAGCATTTAAATACATTTTGCCCATAAACAGCGTCGACATTTAAAGATGCAGCTCATGATTCCAGCTGATAAACTGAACTTACTTTTAGCCTCTGTTTTATTATTGTTCTGAACTCTGAGGAAATATTACTTTGTTGATAAAAGTCAAGGAAGATATCATACTCCTTTCTTTTTCTGCGACATTCTGTAACTTTGTTCATTATATTATAATTTTCATATTATACTTCGACGCTCTATGATTTACTTCAGAATATTGCAATTAATACCATGAATAAATGTTCCAATAGTTACTAAAGATTATATATTTAAAATAAATTTTGAATTATGAAATTAATTTAATCATCTATTGTTTTAAAAATAATTCATTTTATGTATGGCACCATTACTATTATTTTCTTTTATATTGCTTACACAGACTGTACTTATTTCGAACACATAAAACAATTTAAAAATATAGTAATATATAAAACATATAAAAAAACTAGAAAATATGATTTAATAATTTCATTAATTTATTTGTTTCGATAATTTTCCATTATTCATACTATAAAATTTCTCTAATTTCCATGTATTATTATATATTTTTAATATTTATGTATACTTTTATATTGCTAACAATAATTGTAACTATTTGGAATGTAAAATAATATATACAACAATAATTGCGATAAAAACACGAAATTTAATACAATTGATATGATCATTTATTTTTATTTATCTGCTACGATAATAACAAATTGTTCATTCTAATTGCCCATCCATAATAAAAATGTAATAAGACTTTATTTTCATTTATTTATTTCGACGATAGTCAATTTTTCTTGCTAAGAAATATCGCTAACTGACACAATAATAATAATAATAATTTTAATGAAAAAAAAAAATAAAGTTTTAATGATTTATTCTAAATTATATAAAAGCCAATTTTTCTTGCGAAATTATCACATGTTTGTATCTTATATATCCAATTAGATTGCTAACATTGACTGCATTTATTTGGAATATGCAGTAAAATGTACACAAACAATTGTGATAAATAAACAAAATTCAATACAAAATATCATTTAATCAAAAATGTTTAGTGATCTGCTTCGATAATACTAAATTGTTCGTGCTAAATAAGATCTCTAACTTATATTTAATCTTCTTCGCGCGAATTTTCGGGATTGACAAACAAACTGAGTATTGCAAAATACCCTACAATAGAGTATGTGTTTTGCTAAGTAGAAGGGCAGCTCGTTACGAATTGGTATCGATAGTTCTCTGCGGATCATTTAAACTGGGTCTGTGAAAACGTAATGAATATGGAGTATTGTAACCTTGGTGCCCTTTGGCTGCACACACAGACAAACTGTCACTCAGCCGATGTAACGAGATCAAGCAGCGTGCTGCTAAAAACGAAAAAATAATAAAAAATAAAGAAAAAATAAAATAAAAACTAAAAACAGCAGCTGAGCCCCCTCGGGCCGCAGTTAATCAACAAGTTTATGCAAAACTCAAAAACCAGAACAGGAAAATGAAAAGCGAGCAATAACCCAGGCAGCAAAAGCAGCGTACAGCAGAATACGGCAAAACGCACACCTCAAGCCAACTCAACTCAACTCGACTCAAAAAAAAAAAAAGAAAAAAAAACAGACAGACAAAAAAAACAAGTCAATATGATCGATCGTTTGCTTGATTAAACCTAATTGAAAACGAAAATGCACAGAACACACACACACACACTCATGCACGCAACTATGAAGAGTGACAGAGAGGCAGCACACTCTTTGGGAGCAAACTCGCTCGCTGTCATGATCACTTGTCCAAGCTGCGGGCTGGGGCTGTACGTGGTCCGGTCCGGCAAGTCAGCGAGCGCGAGAGCAAGAGCAAGAGAGAGCGGGCGGCAGAAAGGGAGAGCATACTACGGCAACGACCAGAATGTTGAAATCAAAACAAAAACGTAAAAGATCAACGCACAAAGAGTCAAACTAAATTTTGGCGGGAGACTACTGTACCCCCAACTATCCATGGCTGGCGACGTTGTGGTCGACGGGGCAGGCGGCGGGCGGGGCAGAAGAAGTTGACGCAGCTGAAGACAACGGCCAGCGGAATAGGAGGAACAAAACAAAACTACAACCGGAGTGACAGTGTGCACTCGCATTTGAGAGAAGAACAACAAAATCAAAACAAACTCTGTGCTGCAGTAGCCAAAGAGTTTGCTCGGCTCTCTTCAGAGTCGTGGCTATGCTTAAGAGCGCGATTGGCCGGTGGAGAGCACGTGGGTGCAAGAGAGCCAACGATAGCATGCGAGAGCATTGGACAGTGTTGCCGTGCTGCAGATATGCTGCAAAGATTGCGCTCGAGCATGAAATGCATTGGTGTTTTCTTAGTGCCGGGATTAACTCGAATTTAACGGATTAACGCTGGGACTTTAAACTCAGATCAAGGAGGAGAGTGGCCACGTTGACTTTAACTCTATGTTGATAAAGAAGCAGTCAACTAATACTACAATTTCTTCACTTACTGCAAAACAAAATATTGCGCATAAGCATGAAATGCATAAAGTACGCGAAACAAGATATTCAGCATAATATAGTTATAGTATAGATATGTACATTCCTATTATCATTGTATCAGCAAATCTCTTCAGCATAGATTGCACTTCTAGCAAATGTTAATAATAAAATTCAGTTTCGTTTATTCAAACTAAAATTTCATAAATTACTTTAAGATACAAAACTAAACTGCAGCTTTAAAATATTGCGCCGTTTCACGAAATATAAATTCTTTTTCATTAATTTATATAAACCTTTTATGACTGCGTAAGATAGGGTTGAACTAAAATTTTATATTGAATTAAGTATTAGTGAAACAGGTTTTCAGTTGCGTGAAATTGTGAAATTAAATCTTGAAGCTACAAATTTTGTTTCTTGTAAGAAAAAGAAAAACTCTATTTACAGCTTTTCAGTAACAGATAAGCACTTTCATATTTCTATATAATCTTAGAAAGATAGTGAAATAAAGGAATTCTAAAATAATTTCAAGTTTTTTCAATTTAAAAGGAGTTTAAATTTGGCAGCAAAAGATACGAACTTCTTTAGTTTGTACTGAGGATAAAGATATAGTGGGATAAACTTATTGGTAAAAAGTTCATAAAATGCGCTTTGCACTAAAACAAATTGAATCCAAATTCGAGATTAAGAAGATAGAACAGTTAAGTAAAGTGCACTCATACAAGCTGCTTTAATAATCTTATATTATTGCTATTTAAAAAGTGCCATAAAAGTGTATATCGATAGATAAGAACTTCTACAGTTCCAACTAAGCGTAGGCAGAAAGTTAGATAAACTAATTTGTGACAAAAAGGAAAACACTTAGAATCTAAATTTTAGGTGTACTCGTATGTTTAAACAGATAGAACAGGCAAGCAAACTGTAACAAAAACAGGTCTGTTTCAATAATTTCATATTTTTCTATTTGAAAAGGGTAAAAAATGTATAGACAATCTAAATCCTAAAATTAGACATACACGTGCATTTTGCATTCATACAATTTGAATTACAATTTTAGACATTACCAAAAAGTGTGCTCTAACCATTTCTTATTTTTTCTATTTCAAAATGATCAAATGGTTTATAGTAGTATACATATAGTTATATAAACTAAGTCCTAAAATGTTAGGAAAATGTTTGCATAAATTAAATTTGCATTCATACATTTTGAATCCTAATTTTAGATACACAATTGACAACTAATCAACGAAGTCTTCGCTTATAATTATACCCTGTACCTATTTTTATATTATATCTATTCAAAAAAGATCAAATTGCATATAGCAATATATGTAAAAAAAGATAGATAGTTAGATAAACTAGTTCCTAAGAATTAGTCAATAAACGATATTTTGCATTAATACACTTTGAATACACAACTAAAGTGTATCCCAAGAAGTCTTTGCTAATAATTTCATATTATATCTATTAAAAAATTATCAAATGGTTTTATATTAAAAAAAGCGGAAGAAGTTTCTAAAAATTGCATTTGCATAAATTGCATTTTGCATTGAAACATTTCGAACACAAATTTGAGATACACAAGCAAAGTGCAACCAGCGAAATCTGCGCTAATAATTTCATCTTTTTGCTGCACGCTCAACTAACTGGGCTAAGAGACCAATTTGCGGGTTGAAAAGCGCGCCAAAAATCGGCTCGTTGCCCAGTACGCTATAGTGGATTTATAGTCCTGCGCGAGCGAGGAGAAGACAACAAATGAAAAGAAAGAAAGAAGGGGCTGGCGAGAGTGTAATAACCTCAAATGGACCCAGAGACGCGATCAGACCCTCTAAGCAGGCAAAAAAGAAGAAAAGAATCGGAGAATCGGAGAATCGGAGAATCGGGCAACGAGCCCGAATCAACTGCATAAATTTGAGAGTGGAGCAGCAAGGAAGCGACAAGAAGACGAGGGACACTCTTCAACGGTGCAGGGAAGGTTCACAGCGACGAAGGGTTCCCAGCGATCGCACGAGTGTTCCTCCACTTATTCCCATTTCGTGCACTTATTCTCTCATTCGCATTGCCCGCGACGACGTCAATTTGCAAGAGCAGAGCGCCCGCTCTCGCTCTCCCTCTCCCTCTCGCTCTCGTTGTTGTGTGCTGCGCAGTGTTTTGATTTGAGGGCACAGATGTTTTATTTGCCACACTGTGTGCACACACTGGCGCACACACTGTGTGCGTTGCATGTTGCATGTCTTTTAATGCCTTTAATCCTAGCAAACAAGACAGAGCGAGGCCTAGGACAAGTGTGCAACACGGCTCTCGCGCTCTCGCCCGGCCAGCGGCATAAAACAGAAAGTGTGCAACACACACACACACACACACACAGACAGGCGACGAGCGAAGCCCAGCAAAAGACAACAAGCAGCAAGAAGCATTGGCAACTGGCAGCGACAACTAGTTGCAGTTGCAATGAACTTCTAGCCGCAAGTCAATGAACTCATCCTGCCCGCTTGGCTCTCTTTACTCGTGCCTAGGCCCGGTCTTGGCTGCCATGATATCAACAGCATGATCATCATCATCATCGTCGTTGCCGTCGTCGTCGTCGTGGGGCACAGTGAGCTGGCTTTGTGTCGAGCTGCAGCTAGCTGCAGCGCTCTGATCGCCTCCTGCTTGGACATAATGAACTCGAGCTTTTGGCGCTGCGTACGCAATTTTCGAATCGTGTTTGCCTCGCGATCGTGCCCCTTCGCCGCGCAGACAGTGGGCATAAACAACGTTTTTAGAACTTTTATTTGATTTTGCAACACGCCTGCCTGCCAGCCTGCCTGCCGCACTCTTGTGTGCAACTGCCAGTCGTATGTATGATAATGATGTTGCTGATCGTGCCACTTTAGCAATGCCTAACTGCGACCGCCAGTTGCAACTCGAAGTCGCAAGCCGGGTTGAAGAACCTTTTGATTGGCTGCCCATACACGACTCGTTGCTGGCTTCATGGGCAATCCTGAAGTTGGTGCGGCTGGCGGTGGCCAGTTAACTGTGCCACAAGCTAGCTGCCTGCCTGCCTGCCTGTGTGCCACCACTCTCCTGCTTTCTCCTGCGTTGCATGCATAATGTTGGCAAGATTTATGCAAAAAATTGATGGCAATTAGTCGTCGAATGTGCTGCAGAGAATCTTCTGCTCGCTGCATGCATCCAGATGCTGTATGCATGTATGCTCTCTAGCTGCCTTTGTGCATAATGATTTTCGGTATCAAATTACATTGGTTAAGGATTTTTAGTATGTATTTTATTTGCTGTTTGCCGTTTGCCGTTTGCTGTTCGCCGTTGTCGACGCTGCTGTCGTCTTCCTGCTTAATTTGATGCGCTCGTGCCAGTCGCCCGTCCGTCCACACGAGTCCGCTCCGTCCACCTCGAGCGGATGCAGCAAGACAGATAGCGACTCTCCGACTTGTGTCCCGTGTCCCGTGTCTCGTGTCTTTGGCTCTTGCTCTGCTTTCAGCTTAATAGCTCTGCGCTCGCTTGGCCGAAACGAAATTATTTGCAGCGAGATAATGAGCGATCATTTCTGCGAGACCGAACTCTGATTTGTGTGCTTGCTGTGCCTGAATTAACGATCTTCGGTTTCGCAATTGGCTAAATGACGCGATTAGCTTTACTTGCCAGCAGCTTACGAATCAATCTCTTCCCACTGCGCAGATACATTAGCCTGCAGATACATCATCCATGAGATACTTTTACTGCAATTGCAGTAGCGCGCAAACATTGCTGAAATCTCACTGTTGTGATTTAATATTTCGCTTTATCAACTTCATTTCAGCTCTCATTTACATGCAGAAACCTCAACGTCATCATCAACTCTTCTCGCTCATCATCAGCTTGGTCAACTTCCCTTCCCACATGAGCTTCGAGATTGGAGCTGCGTTGGCGCGCTGTGCTTGTCTGCAGGTTACCCCGTTCTTAATTTGTGGCCTACTGTGAGCCTGGCCAAGACTGTCAGTGAGTTAGTTGAGCTGCAGTTAATGGGCTGAAGCCCAGAATTAACAGCCCGCTGCTAAACTGCATTGATAGAAGCAGATTGGCACATTAACTTGCTTTATTCTCTGCGCTGCATGCGACAACTTCTGGCTTTCAACTTGAAAAATATTAAATTAGAAACAGCTTTTTGCGATCATACCAACTATAGGCAGCTTCACAATAAGAATCAATATTTTAAATATTACTATTGTAATTATAATATTATTATTATTAGAAATAATGTTTTAAATATTTCAAATGCACCAGCAACTTTTATTTTGCTGGCAATTTTGTTTACTTTAAAACGAACTAATTTTTATTTATTTATTTTATTTTGTTCACAGCCAGAAAGCTACAGCTTAGAGTGATCGACTGTTACAGTACACTTAAATATATTAAAGAGTATTTATTAGCTCTTTAAGCGGCCGGAAAGAACGTGGCAACTCTTTGAAATCAACTTTAGCTACGTATGACTAATATGAATATTGTTACCAAGTTTGCTTTCACTAGCTCTTAAAGTCTCTGAGATATCGATGTGCAAACGGACGGACGGACGGACGAATGGACGGACGGAGGCACATGTTAGAAAGTTGCAGTCTTTAGCAACTTCTGATGATGCAATTTTCATTTCAATCGACCGATTTGATATAATATTAATTTTCTGTGCACAACAAATGAGACTTTATACTTATGAGACTTTATACTTATAATATCAATCTGCAAAAAGTATTTTCCTTTATAGAGACGCAATTCAATCTACTTTACATCTGGCATCAATTCGAGCTGAGTCTGAAATCTGTATTTTTATCAGCACCCCGCTTTCGTTGTGCCCTGCAACTTTCTTCAGTGAAATGTCCCCTCGATAGGGACAAGCAACTGTCAGCATTGCCGAGAGTCCTCAACGTCTGCGACTCTCGCGCAGCTGTCGACGCTGCGTCCCTTGGACACGAAGTTCGTCCTCAACTCGACTCGACTCGACTCGACTCGGCTCGGGTCGAATGGGATTGGATCGTCGCGTCTGCGTCTGCGTCTGCGTCGCGTGTATGACATGTGAGTTGCACGTTTTGTCGATTTTCAAATTGAGGCAACGTCTCAGCACTCGACTCGTGCAATCAGCAAGCAGCAGACTGAGCAGTGCCAGTCGAGGCACTCTCGTAGGGTCCGCTGTTGGGTCTTAAGACCTTTGGGTACCTGTCACTCAAAATGCGTTTTACAACAGTTTTATGTTGCCTTTGCATTTGGGCAACCCGAGTCGTTGTCTCTGTCGTTGTTGCTCTTGTTGTTGCTGTGCAACACGATTTCATTTTCCAGTTCTCCCTTCCATGAGCAATCTGTCTTTTGAGTGCAAAAGCAACAGCAGCAACAACAGCAACAACAATGAAGACAATCAATTTCATTTACTGCTTTTTCTTCTGCTGCCTTTTTGACCAGCAACAATAACAACACGAACAACTACTGTGTGGAATCGCTGTCAATATCAAATCAGTTCTAACTGTGATTAATCCCTTAACATAAAAAGAGGAAATCTGCTGACGAGGGACAACTAGATTTTGCAGTAGTTGAAGAGATTTTGTTAGCCAAATAATTGAAACATAAACGAAACATTTTGTTATAGATTCTCTTAAATCCAACGAAAGATTTGGCTATAGATTCTTGCAACTATGACGAATATAAAATAATTCTCTTCTTATAGTCAAAAGAATCTTTAGGGAAACTTTTCCTTATAGTCAAAATAGGCTATATTGAAAGGTTTGGCTTAAAGTTTAATACACAAATATTTTGTTAAGGCCTTAATTCTATCTAAACTTAAGTAAATCAGTAAATTTTTATTAAAAAAAGTTGTTGCCAATGCTTTGCAAACTATTTTGTTGGTTTGTTTATGTTATGCACTTGAGGAAAGCAGGTCGAGATACAAAACTATGAGCTATTAATGATGACTTTCATCACTTTGTGTAACAAGTTCACTTTCGTTATCGCCTTCAATCTTATCTCTGATTATCAGTCACATGAAAACACATTCAATGCATATAAACTCAATAAATCACTTCCGCTGAGTGATTCAAAAGTTGCTTCCAACTTTTATTTATCATTTAATAACGTCATTTAAAATGTGCTCCAGTTATCTTTATAGCTAAGCAGAGATGTCATAAAACGTTGCTAAATTTTAGTGTTAATTGAAAGCAAATCAAAGCGAAGATGTCTTTAAAAGTTACTAAATTTCAGTGCTAATTATCTATTTAATTTGAAGCGCATAGTTTGGTATAAGATTTGATCAAAGTTTTGCCTACCAAAACGAATTCAACAAATTGCCGAAACAAAGAGTGAAAAGTTCAACAAATCGCACAACTAAATGATGGGTTTTTTAAATGTGTCGAGGGGGGATCGTTTACTCACACCAGCTTGGGGGCGATATCAGGCCACATTTGCGTTTGCCACACAATAAAATGTCATAAATTATGCGCTCAGCAAAATAAGAGCAGCACGCTTGGGCCCAGCCATAAACTACAATAATAAAGATCAAATACAGCAACAGCAACAAGAGCAACAACAACAACGAGAACAACAGCGACAATGGAGAGACGACTGATCATTAATTAATGAACATGATCACAGCTCGAGCTGCAGCCGCGACTCACCAGAGTTCTGCTGGCAGCAAGCCATTAGAATGCAACATGTCGTCGTCGTCGTCGTCGTCGTCGTCGTCGTCGTCGTGTAGAACACAGATATTGCCCATGTAGCTGCCATTAAGACAAACACACATTCGTATATATATTTTATTTCTCTTTGTTTACAAAACAAAATGTAAACAAAACTTTTCTTTGGCCACAGCGATTGAAAGCATTTGCTGCACAAGCTTCAAAAAGCAGGCAAGGGGCAGGGAACAGAGCGGAGAGCGAGGAGGCACAGTGGCACACAGAATCTGGGGCAACCAAGCTGGGGGCCTTTTTCAGTTGTGCGACGTTCAACGGGCTGCATAAGCAGGCTGAGGACCGAAGACGCTGATTGAGGCTGCTCAAGGCAGCAGCGCAAAGTGGCAAAGTGGCCACGGGAGGAAGGGAGGGGGGTAAGCATTGGCAGCCGCGTTACGCACCGAAAAGTTTCATGGAAAACAAATAAGTTTGTTGGAAAATCAAAAGCAAAGGCAACAATAGCAATGCAGCGACTCAGAGCTACCCTGCAAAGTAAGAAAAGCATAGAAAAGTTATTTTAAATTAAAAGTTTAAAAAATTTGCAAGATGAATTGAGCGACTGAATTTATTAGCGCACATTTTGAGAGCGTGGAATATACTCGTAAGCAATTAGAATTTGAACACATTTATTGCAGTATTTATTTACTAGTTTCACTGCAAGCAATTATAGTAAAAATATATATTTTAGTCAATTTTTATGTATACAAAAAGAAGCTCCAAAGTTTAGGCTCTCAAAAATGTTCACACTCAAAATTTGAATATATTTCATAGCTAAATAATTTTTAAGAAATACAAATACTATTTCAAATATTATAGTATATAATATATATATAGTATTTCTCTGACTTAACAATTGTTGAATAAGAAACTAGTTAGACTATAGCAACACATTTAGCATTTAATATTCAGAAGCTAGCTTTACTAGAAATGCATTTTTTGTGGCGCATGTTGCTTGACTCGTTTTACAGGGTATTTGCGTGTGTGCCGCACTTTGTGCTGGCTGTTGCACTTTGATTGACAGCTGCTGCAGCGCAGCAGCGAGTGCCTGGGCTCGGTCTATATTTTCTATTATTTATCTGCGACTGCTTCGACAAAGTTGCTTCTAATGACATTCACTTTTTGTTGCTTCGGGCGCGTTTTTTATGCTATGTGTGTTTTGTTTTTTCCCTTTTCCTCAGACTCTTTTCTTGTTCTCTCTTATTTGTTTTTTGGGTCAATCATTATCGTCATGTCAAGTTGGGCAGCACGCAGTTTGCACGTTCTACACTTGGACGTGGACGTGGACGCGGCTGATGATGATGATGATGTCGCTAAGCTCCGCGAGACATGCTCGGACATGTCTCTTTTTTCTGCGGGGCGGGGCGGGGCGGTGCGGTGTAGATTTTTCACTTTCAATGCCTGGGTTGAGGGAGATTGGGGTTTTTGGGTTTGGGTTTCAGGTTTCGCCGAAGACATATTAATTTCAGTGGCGACCCCAAGCCAGCCAAAGGGTCACTCGGAGGGGCAATGGCAAAGGCAATGGCAGCGAGTCTAGTGCATGTAAGACGCTATTAAATTACCATATGAACGAGCGAGTGTTCCTCCCATTATCTAGTCAAACAAATGTTGTGCCCAGGCAAATCTTGGACAGATAGCAGCAGCGACCAAGAGGAGCAATAGAAACGTCAACCCTCGGCCAGGCTCTGGCCTCTGTGATAGATCACCCCGTAGACAAACACGGACAGGTGAAACTTGTCAGTCAAGTCAGTCGAGAGTCGAGAGTCGAGTCAGTGGCGAGCAGAAGAACAGCAGAGCAAAGAGAGAGAAAGGGTCGTTTGCAAGTCCTACGCCAACAGGCAAAACAAACAAGCAGACAGCCAGACAGAGCGACAAGAAAAACGCGGCGGCCCAGGAAAACTGTCGACTGTCGACTGTCGAGCGTCTGCTTATCGCAGTGTAAAAACAAAGACGTTCGAGGCAGCAAAAAGCAAGAAAAGGGATCAGCGCAGTGAACCCGAACCCGAAGCCGAAGCCGAACCCAAACTGGCAGACTTGAACCCCTGCGCGGTTCTCGTGGACACACTTGCAGAGTGTGCTGGGCACAAGTGCGATTGCCCTGTCCCTGAGCTGGAGACGGAGCTGGAGACGGAGACTGAGCTGGCTGGCAATTATAGAGCAGAGCTAGGGTGTTGTTGCCCCTGCGCTGATCATCTTGTCGCACCATTTTATGTTAATTTCTGTATTCATTTACACACACATTCGTTTTACGAGCTGCGCGCTTGATTGTCGCCTCTGCAGCGAGTTGTAGTTGTAGTTTTCGCAGTCGATCTCGCGTTGCTTTGTCAACGTTTTATGGATATGTTTAATATGGCCATAAATCCATTTTAGCTGCATTTTACGAGCTCCTCCATTCCGGCTCTCATGATTCACGCACAGCACCTGCCGAATGCCGAATGCCGAATGCCGCTCTCAACTCTCAACTCAAACGATCAACAAATAACAATTAGTTGGGCTGCAGGACAGTCGCGGCCAAGTTGTGCGACAACACGATTTCAGCATTAAGCAGCGTTCTGCGAGCCATTAACAACGAGGTGTCAATTATATAAGACAACAACGGCAATTTGTCGAACCGGCTGCAACAGGCAGCCGCAGCGAGCGGCGACTTGTCGCATTAACACAAAGCCAACGAAGTTGGCTTAAAAGTAAAAGTGATGCCACCAGCTGGACGATGGCGTATTTACATTAGCGACCACTTGACTTACTAACTGACTGATCGACAACTGCAGCAATGCGTCGTATAATTTGCGCTGCAACGAGTTCCATGCGACTGCTTCCAATTATGGCGAGGATCTGCTTGCAACATGCGCCAAAAACTGCAGCAACTTGGCCTACAATGCCGGCCATAGACTGCGCGGCGACTGCCTCGACTTCCAGTGCGTATACGACCCGTTGCACTCAAATCCAACTGTAATCACGGCTTGCAGGTTTTTTTCTCCACATGCGACTCGCTTAATTACAGTGCATTTATTTAATAAGCCAGCTATGTGCCACATACTCTCTCGATTGCTTTTTGGCAGCTCCTTTTGTTGTTAGCTGTGCTACACTCTAATTAAACTGTTATGCAAATTCCACTTGTCGTTCGCAATAGCAGCCAAGCTGCTGGCCATATAATTTCCAGCTTTATTAGAGCAGCAAGTGCGCTTTATTGGCTAGCTGGGACTCAGACGCGAGCTTTAACTGGACTCGCCCAGAGACAGGCGTTTAGTTTATGCCATCGTCGTCGTCTGTCGCAATTACTCGGCAGCTAATGGGAATTACTTAATACATAATTCATGCTCGCAGTGGAGCAGCTTGATTTCTTTGTCAAGTTCTGTCGAATTTGTGGTGAATTAGGGTCAAGCGTTTTCTCTCTGGTTTCATCTTGCAGCCCGCCTCAATTATCTAATTTTCAAATTAACAGCTGCAACTTGCCGCAGCCTGCGGCCACTCCAGACTGCCACTGCTTGTAAATTATGCGCCCCGACAACGAAATCTCTGCTTTGCCCTTAGAACTTACTGATAACATTTAATTGGATTTTGATTGTAATGCGCGCGAGGCGCGAGCCGCGACTACGAAGTGAAAGCCCATAAAACACACTACGAACTGCGTATCGAATGCAGCCGTCAGACTCGCACTCATAAAACAGTTTTAATGCTTTCCATGTTTAGCTTGAGCTTGAGCTGCATCGACAGCTTCAACAAATATTTCGTACTAATTGCGGCCCTCGGCCACATTTCTGCAGCTCGAAAGCGAGTGAATCATGCAAATGGGCTGCAAAACATGTGGTCGACTGTCTAAAACTCACGCCACCTGAATTAGTCATCACCTGTGAACAAATTGCAATAGTAAAAAGTCGAGAAGCTGTAGAAATTCCTAAAGCATAAGTGTGCACTCCGCAAGGTAGTCCAACAAAAAAGTGGACAAGAAAAATCGAGTGCAAAAAAGCAGTTGATCTTTGTGATGGTCTACATAATACCCTGCAGTGGAGAGATAATACAAGTAGTAGTTAAAAATAAAATGCAGTTGAAGGCAATATTAGTGCTTAAAGTAAAGTAAAGCTAATGCGAAATTTGTTAAATCGAACGACAAGAAAATAATCTACTGCTAAAAGTTGTAATAGCATTTAAAGTGAAATAAATCTTTTGGAAATTAGAAATATTATACAGAATTCAGTTGATAAACGAAAACTAAAGCAAAATGTGAAAATTCAATTAGTCTTTTGTTGAAAATTATTTATTCATAAGGAAATTAAAATGCAACTTAAGGGCTTCATAAATGTTTTCCTGTTCGAGTGTTAATTTACATATTTTATTTAGCTATTAGCATATCAATTGGATGTTTCTTTATGAGAAATGCACATGATGTAAATAATAAATTAAGTATAAATACTCTAAATAACCACAAAAGCCATTAATACATTCAATTTAAATACAAAAACATATTTGCAAAGTATTTCATTACAAGCCTTTTAAATAATACAAATGTGGCTGTGAGTTACATTACATGATATGTAATGAGAACTAAAAATAAGTAATAAATGAAGTGTAAATAAATACTGAAGTATACAATTGACATTTTCATTAATAAATTCAATGAATATAGAAACATATTTGCAGACGTTTTAATTGGAAACTTTTTATATTTTACAAATTATTTGTCAGTGATTTCAGTAACACAATTCATTTAGTTATTATTATCAATGAGATATTGTCAAATGAAAAATACAAATTACATAAATATTAAATTAACACTAAAGTATGAAAGTTACATAATCATTTATTAATGAATTAACATATGCAGAGTTTTTTGCCTTTTATATTTCACAATTAATTCAGCTTTAAATATATCAATGCCCAAAAGAAAATAAAATGGCAAAATTGTAAATGAAATAAATACACTAAATAAACACAGATTTATTCAATTTGCATTATTAATAAAAAAATCAAATAAACAAACTATTAATAAACAATGACATAAATGAATAAAATTACATATTTACTGAGATGTTCATTATGAATTAAACTACTTGATTCATTTAATCAGAAATAACGTGGCAACTAAGAATGCATTAACTATGAAAAAAATTGTGAAAAAATAAAATAGTTTACTATTCATTTTCATTAATAAATTGCATAAGTAAAAAAAGATATAAATTTGTAGAGAATTACATTTAAAACCTTTTATAAATTAGAAATTAAATATGCTATTTAATACAGTCTCCTTTAACTTAGTTGTCGACTGTTGTAGAAAAATAATAATTGAGATTTGCATAGTAGGTATTAACATGAATTATATGCAACTAATTAAATTATGTTATGTGTTCCAGTTGAGAATCGTGTAAGCACGAATAACTCCAAAAACCATAAATTCCAATTGACATTAATAAGTGCTTGACGCTAATAGTTGGTGAGGCGAGGCAAGAGACAAAGCGACTTGGAAGAATTGTCCTTCATGCCGATTATGCGCGGCTAATTGCTGAACTAATATGGCCGGCCAGGGATACCCTACGCGAGTCGTAAACAAGGCATGAAAAGCACAACAAAATGCAAACGAGTGCAACAGGGAAATACACAAATGTGCTGTTGGCCTGCAAAAGGGCAGATTCGTTTAAGGTGCGCTGCAGCTTCCCCAAAAAAAATGAGGAGAACAAAAAATAAATAAATAAATAATAGATAGAGGCTGCAGCACAGCCGCTGGCGTGGCATGCCTCAAGTTGAAGTGCAACCGAATGCGCTGCACTGCGCTGCGCATGCGCACAACACACGACGCTAGGCAGCAACTGTGGCAGTGGCAGCAACGACGACGACGACGACGACGATGGCCACGGCTTATTTATGGCGTTTGGTTTGGGCTTTGGTTTTGCTCTTTAGGTTCATTGGCTCCTCCGGCTGCCTTTGTTGAAATGCATTTATGCTGCTTTTTCTCCACCACTTTTCTCACTCTCTCTCTCTCTCTGTCTTTTTTTGATATGCCAGGCTGCTGTGTGTGTGTGAGTGTGTTTTTATTTATTTTCTTTATTATTGCGTACGAAAAAGAGGCAGGCAACAGCAGACGACGAGAGAATTTCACAAGCGTCGCCAGCTTGTCTGGCGCGGCAACTGGAGTCGGAGTTGGAGTTGGGATCGAGATCGAGACCGAGGCCAGACCCAGACTCAAGACTTGAGACCCAGGCCATTTGTGTGCTGCTGGTTATCTTGAATTTCTTTCGGGTTCTGCCTCTGCCCTGAGTCACTTTGTTGTTGCTGAAGTTGCACACAAAGGCGCTGCATGTTCCTCGCTGCTGCTGCTGCTGCTGCTTTATTTTTTTCGGGTTTATTTACCTTCTTCGTCATAATCAACATCATCATCATCGTGCAGCAGCGGCAGCGGCAGCATCCACAGCATGATCTGCGCGCTGATCTTTTGCCATTGTAAGCAGTTCTCTCGTTTTCTCGCTGCTCTTCTCTGTTGTTTAGGGTCGCCTGATTTTTATTTGTGTTATTCCGTGTTCGTTTTTTGTGTATGCCGTTTTTGCACTGTGCACACTTTAACGCTTATCTTGACTTCAATGCGCCGTCTCCTCTCACATTTTATTATTTTGATCGCCTGCTTCTACACAGATTCGAACCACGTATACATAATTAGGACCCTCGCTCTACCTCTGCTTTTTTTTTGTTTTTGTTCTCGATTCGTGTATCAAATTACACTTTAGTTATTTGCCTGACTTTTTGTTATTGCACACACAATAATGACAAAACATGTGAATGCAGCTGATGGCCGAGGAGGCGAGGAGACAGATAAGTATCTACAAGATACTTACTACTGCAGCTGCTGGCTTGATTGAACAATTTATCCGTAATTGCCGGATGTTTATCTATCCAATACTAAGTTCTCCTCCTTCCCCGTTATTTGAACAATTCGTTAGGCAGTCAGTTTTTCTCACACCGACCCCACGACGACTCGCCGATTTTCCCGCATTTTCTTGCCACACAAACAAAGCACTTGCGCTGGGTGTGGCACAAGAAACGGCGCGGCCACTGCTGCCCACGCTGCACTGTTCGTCGAGTGCGTCTTCAGCACGAACTCCCTAAGCAGAACCCCAATTCTGCTGCCAAGTGCGCAGAATGGCGTGAAAACGCTTGTATTTGGCCAAGACAATTAGCGTATCGCGAGGGGTTTCGACCCGGCATTTAACGTTCACTCGAACAAATTCATTTGGCCCAGCGATCTGCTCGACTGCGTCTCCGTCTGCATCTGCGTCTGCGTCGACTTGGGCAACCACAACTTCTTTTAGGCCCAAAACAGAATTATGAAATGTCTTCCAGGAGCGCGCATGTTAACTCACACTCTCTCTGCGTGTGTTTGTGTGTGGCATTTATTTTGATTTCTTGTCAAGTTCTCACGCAAGTCGCGCCGCGTCGCGCCGTCTTCGTGCCGGCCCATTGGCTGTCGGTCGAGCTTGAGTGAGTTCGACAATATTTAATCATAAAATAAATGCAAAAAGTGGCGCATCAGTTGCGGCGACTTCTCGATTTATAAAGAGCTTCTTTGAGCGTGCGTGGGAATTCCCAGTCGTTACTTGTTTGATTTCGTATTAATTAGATTGCTCGATCAACTGGAAAACTGTACAAATGAAGTACAAATGCAGTAAGTGACCAACTCTCGCTTTTGCTGTGCTGTTGAGTAACAGCCACAAAAGTGCTTGCTATCCTTGCCGGGGGAATAACTCCTCCAGCTGACCCATTTAGGGCCAACTTTCCGTTTTTCGATGTTGCAACCAAAACCGCAAAATACGCTGCGAGTGCGTGTTCAGGAGATTAACACCGCGCCCGTGCAGGCAACGGGCCTAAATGCCAAATCACGCGAACTCCGCCAGCCTGGTGCAAGGATCATTAAGCAATACATAATCCAATTAGCACTGAGTCCTCCACCTGTGCCGCACAGCGCTAAACAGATGCAAACAAAGGCACCAGCAACCGACACAAAAAAGAGGTTTAATATTTTGTTAAGCAAACGAAGCAGAAATACATTTCAACAACGTCGACGTCGACGACGACGATGAACCTGCTAAGCACTTAAGCAAACAACTGATCACGATCTGCGTTCCCCCGCTGCAAGGATCAACAATACCCCCGCTCCCGCTGCCGCATCACCAGCAGGCAGCTATTTTTACTTTTACTCTCAGTTTGGGCCTTTGATTGATGTTAGACAGGCCCTTTTGTGATACCCGATCTTCGACGGCCCGAAAGAAATGCCAATTTTACTAAAAATGACACGCAAATGGCAAAGGAGCAGTACCTTTTCTGCCCCTGCCCCCGACTGCTGGGATTATCCCTTCGACCTGGCTTCGTCAATATGTGTACAATTAAGTTCGGCACGAATTCGTTATTAGGGGTCAGCAATTGATAGCGCAGCGAGCACATGAATTGCGTGAGCCTCAAACCCTGGCGAACAAGGGATCATTACAGCTCTCTCGCCCTCCCTCTCTCGACTGTGTGTTTCGTAACCTATGCAGATCAGACTCAGACTCTTGTAAGCGGACCCTACCCCCTGCCGATCGCACTGCTCCCTCCTCGTCTGTCGTCTCGCCTCTTCTTCGGCTCGGATTGTCGTGAGTGCACTGAGCGATATTGGCAACAGATCTCTGTGGATAACAAACAGTTCCTGTTTGCTCTTTCTATTGCAACTGTACGATCTCAGATATCTTTGAGATCTCTAACAATTACTTTGCAAATCTCGAAAGATCTCAGCTCATCAATCTTGCCGAAAAGACTGCAATGTATTCGTTTTATTCAAAGTAGCACTGCTAATTATTTATGCATTCTATTCAAGTCCGGATCATTGTTGCAAACATCTTTTTTCAATTGCTGCAACGTTGCATATGATATAATATGCCAAAGTAGTAGTCAGTGAATTTGACAACTATTCGGAAAACTATTTGAATTTAGCAATCACAAAATAATTTTCTTTAGCAAACTATATTTAAAGACGATTATTTGAAGATGTTCAATTTCATAGATAATCATTAAGTCATTAAGTTGAAGCTAAGTTGACAGTGCTGCGAAAAGAAGAGCTATCAGGCTAATTAAAGATCAAGTTAAATTAGTCAATGAAAGTACTTTTACTACAAGAACTACAACAATATCCTTTTCTTTAACCTAACAATTGCTAAGCAGCAAAATTGAAATAGAAAATAGACAAACTACTTATGCTTCAGATTTTAAATTAGTTTACCATGCAGTATCTTAAGACAGCAAATAGCAAATAAATAATATTGAAATTCGAACTATAGCAAGTACTAGAAGTGATAAGATCACAAAGAATTCTTCTAAATTATCTATTTGCTTTTGGAAACTTACTAGCAGTTTCTTGCAGTGTTTGGCAATTTTGCATAGACATTGATCGCTATAGAGTGTGGCACTTGAATCAACCGATACAGCACAAAGAGAGTGGGCTCCACGTTGCTGTGCAGCAGCAGGTATCGCGAGGGTCGTCTGGCTATGGGTCTGGGTTAACCCTAAGCTGTCACTGTCGATTCCCGATTCTCAGTTCACGATTGTCACAATGCCTGACAGCTCGGGCTCGTACTCCAGCTCGTAGTCGATGTGTGCAAGTAATTGGCAATTGGTAGGCGCGAAAAGCGAAAACGCGAAAAACCCATGGAAAAATGGAGGCGTGTGAAAATAATTCTGGCTGCGATCGAAGCGATCGAAGCGATCAGTGTTGATTCTCGCCCTGCATACGCGCGTTCGCTGAAAGCAAACTAATTTGATTTAAGGAACGTGAGAACGCAACGCAATCTACAATATATTATGTATATACACATGCTCTATAACAATTGCCAAAGAGGTGCGTAAAGAGTGCGTTGTAAACGATACTTTAAATAGGATAGGGAGACGCACATGAATAGCGAATACTGACACAACGAAGGGGGATAGCAGTAGAGACAGTGATAGGGGTGTTCAGCGCTGCAGAAAATTTGATTAGACGGCTGCGACGGTTGCGACAGGTTGCAGAATAGAGCTGTAAATCGATGACAGCTCAGATTTATTCAGAGTGCAACGAGACCCAGAGACCCTCATACAAAAAATGCCCCATTTGCATTTAGAACACTCTTCGATTTAGCTCAAAATCAATGCATCAAATAACTATTTGTTTTACATTGACGTTAATCTTGTATTCCAGTGAAAGAATTTAGAGATGAATTGGAAGCTCAAGAATAACAATAATTATCAATAATCAATACTGTTACAAATTGTTTTTTTTTTAAATATATAAAGTTCTTTTCAGTGAAATGAAATAAGAGTAAAGAGTAAGAGTATGAGTAATATTAAGAGTGTAAATTAAAGTACAACAATAAGAATCAATAATCAAACTAAAAATTAACTCTGGATGCAACAAATTATAGTCGTTTTGAATTAAAGTAAATGTTTATCTTGCAGTGAAACAATTTAAGAATGCTACTACTTAAAAATAAAAACAATAATCAACAATCAATGGTAAAAATTAATTTAAAAGGTTACAAATTAGAGTAGTTTTTAATCAAAATAAATCTTGTTTTTTACAGAGCAAGAATTTCAGAATATATAGTAAACTTAAGAACAAAAATAATAATCCAGTCTACAATTTAACTTTACAAATTTCAAGTTACAGCTGTTTTAAATTCAAATATATATTGTTTTCCAGTGAAAACTTATGCATGAAAATAATAATCAATAATCTATACTCAGAAATAATTGAAGATGTTGCAAATTAACAAGAGTAAACAAATTTATTGGCAACGAGAAGAAACCACATTCTATTCGTAACATTCTTATTTCATTTTCATTTTATTATATCCTCTTAATTCTATTCTAAATATAAACAAATATTGTTACTCTCTATAAAACTGAAAAAGATACTTTTTGAATGCCTTTCTTGATGGCCTTTGACTTCACCTTTGTCTGAGCATAGATTTCATGGTTTTTTTTAAATATTTTTTCAAATATTTTCGGCATTCGATTTCATAAATGTGTTGAGCACACTTCAACATGTCATATGTATCAGATTTTTATGGATTTTTAACTGCAAACGCCGACAACAACAACAACAACTACTGCGACAACAAACAAGGCGAGCAGGCGAGAAAATTTCGTAGAACGCACGTGTTGCTCAAGTGCTCAAGTGTTTGTTGGCTCATTTTAAAATAAATCAAAAAAAAAAGGGAAAAGAAACAGCAGCCACAGTCAGGACGGGGACGGGGGCGGGGGCGGTGGCAAGCGAGCGCGTCAACCGAGTTGAAACTAATTTTATGCATGACTTTTTACACATTCCAGCAATATTTTCACTCACTGAAATGTGGCCAAATGACAGCCACTTCAGTTCAGTTGAGCGTCGTCTTGTGCTGGGCGCACTTGAGTATTTTTATGGTGACCATAAAAATTCCTGCGCTTTTTTGTTGTTGCTGCTGCTGCTGCTTTCTGTTCTTAGCATTTTATGCACAGTTAAGTTAATCTGCTCTAAGCGTACTTAACAGCTCTCCCAGATCCCGAGTCCGCTGGCATGTGTCATCCACTCGAGGCAAGCGTCTTGCAACGTGCCTCCGCGACACGTGAGACGACAACGCAGCGCCGTGCTGTGGTCCGTGACACAGTTGGGACCCACTTGAGCAGTCGAGTTCGGGGCACATGTGGCTGCCGTGTCCTAGACATCGACGATTCGTCGAGCGGATTACATTAATTTCTAACCAGCATTCGGTTCGACGGCAGCCTGCAACTCTTTAACTCGCCCGCTGACGCATTGGCCAGGTATGCGAAGGCAATTTCCTTTTGGCAGCGAACCCTGACGAATTGGTCGGCAGGCCGGTCACAGGACATAAAACTAGTCAATGGCATGCCAAATGCAGCTCAATAGATGGCCGACTTGAACTAGACAATATTTCAGGGGCTTACAATTTAAAAAGTTAATAACAAAGCGACACGCTTAATCAGTGGGCCAAATTGCATGGCCACGGATGAACTCTGCGCGTTGTCGGCGCAGGAGCTCCACAATGGCCCCAGGAGCTGTTTGGGGCCACAAATATTAATCATGTGAGCACTTAATTTGACACTTGGCAATAATGGAAAGCGTTGTCGGCTACTGTTCACTCAGACAGAGAGAGACCCAGAGAGAGAGAGAGAGAGAGAATGCGAGAGCGGGTGGAATGGGGAGCTCTCAAAGCCGTCACTAATCACCTACGGGAACAGCTTTAAAGTGGTTTCCCTACCCACTCCCTCTGCGCCTCCGTCTTCGTCTCTGTCTCTTTCTAGGTGCTTTATTCTCCGTCAGCCACCTGCCTTACGCAATTAAGCGACCGACCGGCGACCGGCGACAGTCGACCAAGTGATCTGAGGAGGGGTGGGCGGGGCGGCAGGCTGAACCGGACGGGACGCTAAACTGAACCCAAAACGCACGACAAAAGGTTCGCTCGGTAAGCCCAAAAGCCAGCATAAGACTCAACTTCAACTCCAAGTACCCAATGCGCCCCATCCACTCCAACTCCCCCCCTCCCCCCTCCGCGCAACAGCAGCAAGCGAGCCCCGACCGAACTGTGTAATTACTCAACGGCCGAACTGGTTCTCAGATTCTGCGTGTGTAAGTCAAGTAGCTGGCAGATAACAGCAGACGAACGAGCAAGCGGAAGAAACTCAACCTGAGCCAGACTACGATTTGCCCTATAAAATAACTCGAGTCTACAACTGCAGAATGTCGGGATCTATCTTTGCAACTACAGTGAAATTTTGAGCATTGCTGACAGACAACTAAACTATACTATTATAATAGTATGAAAAAATATATGATCTGCAAGAGTTTCAGAGTCAGCATACTCGCAGCAACAGACTTTTGAGCGGCTACAGGGTATGAAAGCTGATCGAAGCTTTGTGCAGCCATGAAACCCTTTTAGTTACATGTATATATGTTAAGGGGCTGCTCCAACAGCATAAGAGGGGCTGGATGGGGATGGGGGGGACCGATAAATATTTATGTGTCATTAGCGTTGAAATGCCTTTTGGCTGTGGGGGCAACAGACTAGATAACATGTTGCAAGCAATTTATTATTATTACAAAAAGAAGAAATATAAAAGGAAAAAACTTGAAACTAAAGTGGATTAAGTTACGCGCTTCTTGAAACCTCTTCAGACTCTACGGCCAAAATCAACAAATTGAATTCAAGGGAAATCACTCGAAGAGCAAGAAATATATATTTAATAGTTCTAAAGAGGTAGCCGATCATTTCTACGGCTGCCTGATCTCTTAATGTCACAGGTTCTAAGAATAAACAAATTTGTTTAGCGTGTCAATGAAGTAAAATTTAGTTTTTTATACAGAATAAATAACTTTTCGTTTAAATTCTTTAAGAGTTGATGTTGATCATCAACTTTTCATACTGCAGCACAAATCACTTACAAAATAGTAAATATCGTTGAGCATGGCTAATAATATTTAGAATTTAATCAACTAATATTAGTAAAGGATTGTAACATTAAATATAATTGTTTATTCTAATAAGACAACAAAATTAGAATAAAAATAAAAAGAACTATTGTCTTCTCATCAATTTATTCGAATGAGTAAAATATAAATATACATTTAAAATATTCAAGGAAACAAAAATATTACCGTGATAAAAATAACTATTGTATTCTCATCCATTTACTTGCATGAGTAGAATACTAATAATATTCAAATAATTATAAAATATTGCTGTGATATAAAGAATTATTGTATTCTCATCTATTTATTTCAAAGATCAGAGAGTACTACAAATATTTAAATAAACAAAAATATTACTCTGAAAGTACTAAAATATTCTACTTCCAAATTTAAAAAAAAAAATGATTATTTCAACTCATTATTATTATGCTTATTCTCAGTCAAGATTCCGAAAACTTCTTACAATATACATTAACTATAAAAAAGCCAGAAAACTTCAATAGAATATTGTATTTTTTTTAATGAGCTGAGATTGTTTTAACTTCTTATTATGTTTAATTAATGTGTCTAGACTAGACCAGATTGTTTCCAAAACAAACATATTGGAATAAAAGAAACTATTCTCATCTATTTATTTAAATGAGCAGAATACTAAAACTATTAAACTAAACTAAAATGTTACTTTGAGAGCTCTTAAAATACACTTTAATTTGACTCTTTGTTAGAGTCTACAATTGTCGTTCACTCTACTTACATTTTTTTCGTTTCTTATTTCCACAAAAAAGGTAATGGCAATTGTCTAATTTGCTTGCACGCGTTTGGCACACGCCCAGTTTTTTTTTTTTTTTCTTTTGCTAGAACTTCTTGTTGTGTTTTTGGTATTAGGCAATTATTTGATACTTTGGTCTAACACTTTGCCGTTAACTGTCAAAGTTTGGTGCATGTTCATAGCTTTTGTTGCCGTTGCGCGAATACAATTCGCAATTTGAAAATTTATTCATTTGTGCAAACTTTAACCGCAAAATGCACTTTTGTCTTGTCGCCCTGATCGTTAACTTTTGGTTTTTTTTGTTTTGTTTGCCCCGTTTTGCTTCTCTACCAGCAAAATGCAATTTTAAGGCGAACTCGATTCTTGTTGGAGTTGCGGTGAAGCAGAACGGCACGGTGTCGACAAGGGAGGGGCATTGGGGGGGGGGGGGGGTGTGGCATTGGTGACCCAAGTGTCGGTTCCATATGACCGACTGCACAATCGCCATCGATCGGCGTGTTGTGCAAATTAAGGATTGCGGGCCCGTTCAGCATTTCAGTTCGTACTCTTGTGCATTTTGACATTTTTATTGTATTTTTGCTGTTTTTTGTTTTATTTCTTGCTGCTTTGGTTCTTTTGTTGCATTTTACGCAAAAGACAACTGTGTCAGCTGGTCAACATTTTGTACGGGACTATCGACAATCTTTTGGATTATACAATTGATTTACGAGCCTGTCGCGCATATTGAAAGTGCAACTTTGGGCGGATAACAACAGCTTAAATCGATATTGAAAAATAAAGGGAAAGAGCAGCAAAGTACATGCGAATAAGAAAACATTTACAAAATATTCTCAATTTTTATACAGATACCAGGGCTCTGATAACGTTTTACTATATAATTCAACAGCATATAGAAAGAGCAAAAAATTAAATGAGAATAAAAAAACTTCTACAAAATATTGTCAATTTTCATTTTAATTCCAAATATTGATATTTAACGTAAACTAAATTTAGTAAAAGTATTTTATCTAGCTGATTCCCCAAAATTGCGTTTTGTGAGTTTCTGATTCTCGATATTGGAAGAGTAAGATAAAAAAGAAAAAAATAAGAGAATACATGTTACTTAGACAACTTCTTTAAAATATTATTATATACGTAAAACAAAAAATATCTGTGAATAAGAAACCTTCTAAAAAATAGTGTTAGATTTTGCTAACTTCTTATTATAAACGCCAACTACATATAAATTAAAAGTGTCTTTGTCTAACTGCAAAACTCCAAAGATAATACTTGATTGTTCCCCAAAGTTTTTCTCTTTAACTTCCGTTTTTCTTTTGGCAACTATACTTTATATATAACATATGTGTTTTGACAATGCATGATCAGCTTAAATCGATATTGAAAGACATTGGAAAGAAACAAAAAATAAATGGGAATAATAAAAATATAATATTTCCAATCTTTATTCTGATTTCAATTACTGACAATTTCTTATTATATACGTCAATTATATGGGTTTCTTTCTAGCTGCCAAACTCCAGAGATCCTACTCGATTATTCCCAAAAGTTTTGCTATGTGGGTTCCCGATTCTCTGGGCAAGTTCCACAATAACACTTTCATTTATGTGACTGTATCCCGGTTTTAATCATCGCGAACATTTTTTGTGCGAAACTTTCGTTTTTTTGGGTCAGTTAATTAATGCGATAATTAATCTTGCTGCCTGCCTCCGACTGCTGTTTTTATGGACATTTATTGTTGTTTGCGTTATTGTTATTGTTGTTGTTATGGCGGTTTATGGCTTGTTGTCATGCATCCGCATTTAAATCAGCTAACTGAGCTGTCAGAATTTTACAGTTAATACAATTTTCATTTTGTTGTCTTTAGCAATTGGAACAGGATTTTGCGCAAAACATTCCCCTTAAATTGGGTCAATGCGAAAAGCGAAATCTGGACCACACCGGAAATGAGCTAATTCAAGATGAGTCAATAAAATACTTCAGCTTTGTTAGCGTTCTCAAGCGTCGCGACGCTGAGGAATTGAATTGCCTAATTAGCTGATGATTGCATTGAAAGCATGTTAACAGAATGCACTTGATCACTCGGGTGCCAGACGCCAGATCGTGTAATAAGCGACTTCCTCGACGTACTCCGTCTAATTTGTGTTTTTGATAGTTATTAGCTGGAATGTTGAGTACAATTTTCACACGGCAACCAGGGCTAATGTCGACCTGGGTCTGGGTCAATTAATTTCAAGTGAGCTCGAGTTGCAGTCGAGCCGAAAGCTGCCAAAGTTGCGTTGCAACGAGTGGAGTGAAGTCGAGTGGCAGGCAGCTCCTCTAATAGAATGAAAACCTTTTCGATCTTTTTCGGTGGGCAAAACTGGTTTTCGGGCCGACAATTTGAAACGTAAATTTATGACCAAGTGCGCTGTCGAGACGAGAGCGTTACGTTTTGTATCTGCAACTGTATCTGTATCTGTATCTGGGTATCTGAGAGATAGCAAGATACAGGCACACGGAGCAGCTACTGCGACTTGATGCACACCTGCACGTTGGCGTTGCTGTTGTTGTTTTCTTTTATTATTGGTGTTAAAATTATGGGTTACGCTGCAACCGGCGAGACGCGCCGAGTCGAGTCGCGGCGCAGCCCAAAGTTGACAAGAGCGCGACACAAACCAGAGACAGAGTGAGTGCGAGCGAGAAGGAGTGCGGATCGTGGGCCTAACGCGTGTAAGACAGTAGCACTTCCCTAGCTGCAACCAGTTCCTGTCCAGGCTGCTTGCGTGTGCTTGCATCGTCAGAGTCCCTGAGTTGGGCCCCTGGCCATGACTCGCTCGCCATGGCTGTCGTCGTGTCTAAAATCAGTTCTAAGGGCCATAAATTCAGCTGCCACTCTGTTGTGGCCAGTTGTGTGCTGCAACAGCAACAGCAACAGCAACAACAACGACTTAACACTGGTAGTCAAAAATCTTGTTTAATATTCGGGCTTAGCGGCGAGCGAAGTGTCTGCGCAGGCTTTCCTCCATTGTTGCCAGCTTCTTTGGCTACTTTTAGTAGTTTTAATTTACTGTTTAGCCTTAAAAAAGTTAATTTATGCACCGACCTAGCACTTATGCTGAAAGCACCCCGACAGCCAATGGCCCGCAATACGAATAGATGCACTCAGCTTAATCCTATTCTGTCGAAATGACTTCAAATTCTCAAGAACAGCCATGAGTAGCTTGCATCCGAAATGCTCTGCAGAGAATAGAAGTACAGGAAGCATATTCTATTCTAGTGATGACTAATTGGCATTTCGAGAAATATGTCCAAATGTATCTTTTTAGTACAATTTGAAAACGCAGTCTGCAATTGCAAAAATGTTTTCTTTTCGAAGAGTAAGAATAAGTTGCATATAAAAAGAACTTTATGAATATTATAGCAGTTTTTTCTAATTATTGTAATTCAACTTCATAAAAGATTGTACTGAAATGAAATTTTAAATGCTTTCATACAAGAATTACTAACTCAAAATATTTACATTCAAATTTAAAGCATTTTGAGAGCAGAAAAACTCTTTAACTCTCACTAATCCCGTTGATGTTAACTGTGAGGCTTTCTAAAGGCAAATAAGGTCACTAAGAGTTTAGGAAATCAATTGACCATTTTCAAGCTAAAATTGTGTATCGTACTGAAGCGAGAATTTAAGTAAATTATTGACTTTGCACATATAATAAAATTGAAGAGTTTATGGCAATCAGAACCTACTTAAACATTTATTTATAATACCTGGTACTTTTTGCCTACAGTACTATAAAAATAATATTTGAAAGAAATGCGAAAATACTTCTTCGTATTATTAGAATACAATCACACAGCTGCAGCTTGAGTTTTCAGTGTGAGCCTAATCTTAAGATTTCCCTTTTCCGACTATAATAAATGAGCCCAATCAATTCTCTGCAACTAATGACGCGCCACTCGGAGCTCGGAGCTCGGAGCTTTTGGCCCATGCAACGAGACTCGGCCGCAGATCGTTAATAAAACCATGCCAAATTCGCCGCAAAGGTTTAATGTTTTGATTAGGGTAAAGCACAACGAGAGTCAATTACCTGGGCCACAGACAACGAGCCAGAGTTCTATGCAGCTCCGTCACACTGCCGACAGTCGAGAGAGCAGGTGTTGTCTGGCTATTAAAACACTGGCGTGCATTTCAAATTTGCCATGCTTTTGGCGAGTTATGAGAAATGCTGTGGTTTCCATTTTATCGGATGCACCACAAACAGAAGCTGCCAGAGCGAGAGAGGGCACAGAAAGTAACGCGAGTAGCTATTGATCGAGAATCTTGCCGTCAGCAGGCAAGAGGCACGCCGACGCGGCTCTGGGCCGAACTGAAGCGAGCAGCTGGCGATGGACTGCAGTTGGCCATTTAACTGTACTTCTCATGCGGCGCATGCGTGGCGCAAATCTGCAGGCTAATGAGGCGAAATTGTTTGGCCAGCCGCTCCACGGGCTGGGCCGTAAATTGTGCGGCTTTGTTTATGCCAACTTGCGGATTATCTGCCGCACTTTGATTTTATGGCTTAAGCTCTCGCTGGTAGCTGGCTGCCACACAATGCCCACAGATTCTTGGGCAGCGACATTTAATTACCGCACGCACCTTGACCTATTAGCCAAAGCTAAGCTAAACGCTTTGTGCTCGAAACTGTGAGGCTTTAACCTCATGGCGCCGCATGTCGTAAATTAATCAAGCCGCTGCCCGAATAGCGATTACAACAGCCAGAAAAACAGCAACTGAAACAGAGTCATCAAACGCTGGCTCGCGTCCCAAGTCTCCACCCCCAGCCCCAGCCCCAGCTCCAGCTAAGTTCCATTTCTGTGCGCTCCACCTGAGACACCTGAGCGCTGCAGACAACAGACAAGTTGATTTACCAGGCAGCAGCCACTACGAGCAAGAAATGGAAAAAAAAGATCACGCCATTGTACGTCATTTTTCAAGAGCTGAAACCTGAAATGGAACTCAACTCGGACCTCAGCTCAGCTCAGCTCTGAGCAGTTCGCTTGGGAGCGGAGCTCGGGGGCGGCGAGGCACGTACCCAACTGGGGCCATAGCTTTCAGGCTGCACGCTCGCTTATTGCCCCAACTGCTTGCGCACGTGCCAAAGCCCAGAGCCAAGAGCTGGAGCCAGAGCACAACTATCGACGCCCAACAGTTGTGGCCTTTGTTGTTGCAACAATCGCAACTAGTTTCGCTCTTTTGTGGTTCGTGCTCTTTGCAAATGGGGTAATTTAGCTAAGCAGCTTCGGCGCACCAAAGAGCTTTTCAATTATGCTCCAGTTAGCTAAGCTCATGCAAATCTTACAGCACGAATAGAACTAAAAGTTAATAACGTTGGCTGGCAAACTATATTATTTACTTAGCTTATCTCTTTATCTATTGCGCACAACAATTAAAGAATTTTGAAAAACTATCGCAGAAATTTACTTTAACTATTTATCTATTCAACAATTAAAGGTTTTGCGACTTTAAAAAACTTTTGCAGAAATACTTTTTTGTCAGTTTGTTTTCTGCTAAACCTATAAAGATTTTTAATTTAAATCTCTAATATCTTATTAATATTAATACTTCAGTATTATATTAGTTATTTTTAGTTTCTCTTGCTTTTATTTCTGTTAAACCTAGTAGATTATTTATTTAATTTTATTAACTTTGCTAATGATAATAACTAATATATCTTCTTAACATTAATACTTCGAATGTTTCATTAGTTCAATTTAATTTCTTAGTTATTATTTATTGAAATTAGTCTATAATAAAAACTAATAAAATATATATTACTAATGTGTTTGCTTCGAATATTATAATAGTTCAATTTGAATAGTTATATTTAGCTGATTCTTTGTTTTTCTGTTATGCGTAGTAGATTATTTATTGAAATTAGTTTATAATAAAAACTAATGAAATATATATTACTAATGTGTATACTTCGAATATTATAATAGTTTAATTTGAATAGTTATATTTAGCTGATTCGACTTCAATTAGTTAGTGCAAAATATGACTTGAAATGAATAGTGGAATAAACTAAAAGCAAATAAACTTAAAATCTTTCTGAGCTGTCATAAAAACATTTTACATAGATTTTAAATAAAAATTCTTTTGGGTTATCAAATTTATTAGAGATATAGACAAATATTGCAACAATAAAATAAGATTTTTGTCTTAAGTGTACATAAATTAGAAGAGATGATACACATCATTTAAGCTAGAGCGCCGAAATCAAGTTACAGAGCACTTCCCTAATTAAAGATCGACATCTATACAGAATGAAGCGAGTGTTTTTTGATATATTGTATTTCAAAAAGATCTATTAGGAAGTTTAGATTATGAAGTAATTAAAGATCGACATCTATACAGAATGAAGCGAGTGTTCTTTGATATCTTGTATTTCGAAAAGATCTACATGAAAGTTTAGATTATGAAGTGTATCTTGCTGTACGGCTTTCAGAATGCTGCTGTTCGCGCTGCAATCGTAGGCTGACTAAGAACCTAATGCCCAGCCAAAAACGAATTCGAATCTGAGGCGGAGTCTGAGTCTGAATCGGTGCCCAAAAAGTTTTGGGCCATGACTTGTGTTTAATTCTGAGTATGTGTTGGTGTGTGTGTGTGTGTGTTGAGAGAAGGAAAAAGCTTGTGCCTTGTGTGGAGTAAAAGTCATTTATTTTGTTTAGATTTGTTGTCTGATTTGTCAGACAGTTGTTGTTAACCCTTTTAATTAAAAGAAGAGAAAACATAAAATGGAATAACAACAGACACACAACAACAACGACGGCAGCATCTTTGGCTACTTTTTTGTGTAAGCTCGACGCTGTTGATGCCTTGGGGCTTATTTGCCCAGTACTGCCTACTTTTGAATTGTGCAGCTGGTGCAGGGCCGCGAAGAGGGCTTCGAGCTGAGATAGGTGCCTAAAGTGGGCGTTGTTTTGGTGCCTCAAACGTTGTAATTGTTGGCCGCTGTTGTTGGCTGGATGATGCAGCTGATTTGGCTTCGTCTGCATTGGGATATTTATGGCTCGTGCCAACTGTCGTCTCTTGTTACCTGCCCATACATAAATCGCTCTTCCAACAACACAGCACAAAAAAGCTGGCTGTCTGTAATTTATCAAAGCATCTCGAACAACTCAACTCCGACTCCGACTCCCAACTCCAGTCGGGTTGAGTCTTTCGAGTCAGCTTCAACTTCAAGTCGAACTCAGCTTGTCTAGACTTGCGACGCGCACCGAAATCAAATAAAAATCAAAGTCGCGCCATTTGGAAAATTTATGAAATTATCTCCAACGCGAAGTGCTACTGGAAATCTGTGACCTGACAGCTGACTGTTCTCATTTGCATGACCATTCACCACATGTGCTCAGCGTTGTCCATGTTCATTTGGCTTCTATTGAATTTCAAATGATTTTCATTTGCTTTTCGGCTCTGCAATGTCAGCTTATTTTTGGCAGAGCACGCGTTGCTCACTCCCAATGCAGGTGTTCCGCTTTGTCTTCGGGCCACGTTCTGAGCTTTTGCTGACAGCCACAGTTCCATTTCCATTTCCATTTCCACTTCGATTTCAATGTGGTGGCGCCCACGCCACAACTTTACAGCGTTTAATGTCTTTGTCCGGGCCAACTGTGTCAGCAATTAGTTATGCTCTTTATTTATGGCCGCTGTTTGCTATTTGTTTGTTAAATTAACTCCATTAACGCGACTCGCCAATACAATGTTGCGCTCAATCGAATTGCCTTTTCAATACACACTTCTTTTACGATCAGTCGCTTTGATGGCCGCAAGCAAAATTCAAATTACTTACTCGCCAGCTAAACTTGATATTAACACCTGTACATAAACAGAGAAGATCATAGTTCTAAGCACCGACGTTTAAAATCCCATGTAATTTATGACTTTTATTATAAAATAATGCAAAGTGAGCAATGAGTAGAAGATAAAGTGCTGAGAGTTTCAAATTACATTCATTTTGTTATTCTGTTGATAGTGTTCTTATTATTAGATTGTCAATATTGAGCTGGGAGTTTCAAATTGCATTTATTTTGTTTTTCTCATGGTAATGTTTTTATTTGTCGACTCCCAATATTGACACTGAAATTTGCTCAGAATTAGAAGTGAAAATATTCAGAAGCATTTTAGATGCTCGCCGATATGTTTACTTCAAAAAAGCGAATTTTTCCATTTTTAATCTTTAAATGTATAATTTTAATAAAATTTAAAGAAATGCGCCATTTTTAAGGGTAAAAAACGAATTTTTCCATTTTGTAATCTATAAAATTATAATTATAATAAAAATTATAGAATCGCGTGTTTTTTAAGCATCTAAAATGGAATTTTGGATCTTTTTAATCATTAAAATTAATTAGCAAAGTAAATCTATTTTATTTCATCTACAGAATTATTTGAGCATCAAATATGAACTTAATTTTGAAGCATTTTTGCCATTTCAATAAATGTATTGAATATATTTCATGAATGCTTCAAACGCTGCTTCTTCTAAGTGTTAAGTAAGATAAGATACTTAGACTGTTCTAATTAAATTAGAATTACAATCTGTTTCCAGTAATGAAATTTTTGGAATTTTTAGTTGTTTAAATTATTCAGCAAAGTAGATGCATTAAATTTCATAAACACATAAATTTGAGCATGAAATATGGAAGTAATTTTGAAGAATATATTTAAACAAATGCTGCTTTTAATTTGTATATTGCATTCAATTTTAAACTATTATTATTAACTATAACTATTCTAAAGAAATTAATTGGCATTTTGCAATATAAGCTCCTTCTCCTATTTGAGGTATTAGCAATGTGTCACTTTTTCGCATGTTGCCTAGAAGACTATTTGCCGTTTCAATCGCTTATTGCATTATTTAATCCAGTGCCAGAGACAAGTGGCTACAATGTGATAACAGCAACTTCAACGGCTTTCAACAGGCTGCTTGTTTATAATTTGGTCATGCTTGACTCGCAATTAATCGACGATAGAGAGTTGATAACTAACTGAACGATGCCCCAGCGCAGTGAAGTGTCGATGACACTCACCTGAGCACACGACAACACAATATAAGTGCTAATAACTAGACGCTTAAGTGCCGCACTTCACACACAGCAACAACAACGAGCTCAACAATCGACGGCTACAACTATAGCAGTGGCAATGGCTTCATAACAAAGAGTTCACTAAACATTAGTCATCTCGCAGACTCTCGAGCGACACCAAAAACGACTACAATGAACTTATCGCGCCTATAAAATCAATCAATATTTCGCCGTTCCGTTGTGGTCGCTGCCGTTGCTGTCGTTGCTGCCGTTGCAGTTGTTGTTGTTGTTGTTAACAAAAGTATGGAAAAAGAATAATAATAAAACGAGGCTGCAAAAGGAGTTCAGTTTCCGCACATGGGGCAAGCGATTTGACCGATCGCCGACCGATCGAATGAGTCACTCGGTCAATTTTGTTTTTGGGGCGGCAAGTGGCCCAAGCGAGAGCGAACCGAACCCAAACGCAGACCCATAAATAAGCGAAAAAAAAAAAACAAAAATCATAATGTGTGTGTGTATAGAGTTTGCCTTGCTGGCCGCACAGTTTATTTGCCCATTTCGCTGTTTATACAATAAATCTACCTGGCTGGTGCCTATTGACTGGGCCTGGGCCCCAACATCTAATAAAGTGAAGCCAAACAAAGATCTGCGACGTCGACGACGACGACACACAGACGCTGCTGCTCCTCCGCCCATGTCTCTAGAGCAGATCTCGCGTTGCGCGGTACCTGCAGCCGTGAGTCATCGTCATCATCTTCGGGTTGGCAGAGTCAATAGCGCAGTCTTAACTTGCCAACAATTTGAAGCTTGATATGATTAGCAAGTTGTTGCGCTGCCCACTCCGATTCCGATTCCAATTCCGAATCCAATCCCAGACGATCTCCAGCTCCACATGCAGGTAGTGCTCTCTGTAGTCAAAACAGAAACAGAAACAGAAAACAACAAAACAAATCGCATTGCAGCGACCCTGAGCCCTTTTCGCCAATGTCTTCACGTTCATGCCGCACAGCAAACAACAAACAACGAACAACGAACAACGACGAATACCGAATCGTGCCCATCCGCGAACCTCACTCGTCTGCCATCCGTCCGTCTGTCCGAGAGTCTCGGGGCCCACAGTCTGGCTGGCGAGTGAGTCATCGCAAAGGGCGCTTGACTTGGACTTGGCTTTTGTCGCTGTCAGCATCGGCTTACACCGGCGCAACCCAATTTCGTTTTTTGCGGCTTCTTCTGCTGGCCGTTTTAATGCGAAACTTATGTTGCTCTTGCATTCTTTTATTTTCAGCGTTCTCTGATCAACATTTTACTGTCGGTCTTTAGTCGGAAATTCGACAAATTATGAGCTCAATTGCCTTGCGGTTGCCCATATTCACTTAATCGCTCTTCAATTTCTTAATTAAATTGTGCTCGCAATAGTTCTGATTGCATATCAACAGCCCAATAATAGGCATGCATAATAACACAACTCGATTAAAGCTATATACGAACTGGTTAAGCGAGTTGAGTTCAGTTGTGATCTAAGATTCAGTGCATGCAACAACGAAGAGTGTTCATTGAATGCTAAAATTCCGTTATGTTAAAGTTTCTATGATTTATAGATTTTATTTTATTCTTTAAGTTCTCTCAAAACTCTGCAGTCTGTAGTGTAAAGTGTCTCCATTATTTATGAGACTTTAATATATTTAAACTTCACTTTTATTTTATTCTTCATTTTCTATTTAAGCTCTGCAGTAGTGTGTCTCTATGAACTTGACTTTTATTTTGTTCTTTATTTCCTATGAAAACTCTATTATTTATTAGACTTTAATATATTTGCACTTAACTTTTAATCTATTCTTCTTTTTGTCATCAAACCATATACAGAGTATATATAGAGTAGCACCTCGCTATTATTTATTAGACTTATAAATACTTTTACTTAACTTTTATTTTATTCCTTATTTTCTGTCTAAACAATACAATGTGTTGAATTTCATTATTTATTCGACGGTTATATATGTGAATCCCATTTTAATTTGATCTTTAATGTTGTAGTATCAAGAGCACCATATCTTTATTATTAATTTAACTTATATATACTTCAACTTAACTTATATTTTATTTTCTTATTTTTTCTCTAATGTAGACTAGCAAACTTTAAACTTGACTTTCACATGTCTTAACTTAAGTTTCATGATGCTCTTTAAGTGCTCTATTAGCTCTCCACCTTCTTAGTCAATCAATTGATATGCATGCCGAGCAATTACTTTGGCACTCGCCGTGTAATTAAATTATATTATACACTCATAGTTTTCTAGCTGTTTCTAATGGAAACTATAAAAATCGCAGATAGCAAACACAAAGCGCACGGCCAGCAAAAAGTAAATGAGTTAGAGGCCTGGCTGCACGTTGGCAATTGGTCAACTTGTTTACACGAAATAGGAAAACCGAAATCGAATCGAAAAGCAATTGACAAACAGTCGGCGACTCAGCTGGAGTCGCGCCGAGTCTCCGAGAAGTTGACATCCTTGGCACCAGTATCGTTTTCAGCTGGTTCAGCTGGCTGGTCCCCCTCGAATCGGCATCGTAGTCGGAGTTGCAGTTGGAGTTGGAGTCGGAATCGGAAAATTAAATGTTGACAAATGCGCCGCGACGGGCAGTCGATCAAGTGGCTCAATTGCAATAGTTTCTTCGCATTGAATTATGTATGATATGTGGTATTGATTGCTTGAAGGTTGCCCGTGTTTTTCTGCTACCACAATTAAAACGTTAAGTATCTAATTGTTTTTGAGACTGCAGTTGGCAGCGTAAGGCTGAAAGTGAACATTCTCTGGGTTTAGCCAGACCCATATATATTTATAGCAGCTGGTGCAAAAAGTGTAAACCGTCAACGGCTGACTGTAATCAAAGGCAAAATATGCACCAGCACATGCCACAGTGGACAAGTTGCCCCATAGCCGACGACGCCGACGTCCATGATCCAAAGTGTTTGGCAATATTTTGCGAAAGAACCGCCCCATTGCCTCGCCCACTTGGCGCTTTTAGCGCTGCTTTGTTTACGTACATACCCTGGCTGCCAATCACAGCAGCAAAGGGTATGCTGCACTACGCTGGAGAGAACTATTCAATACGCAGCGAAAGGGTATCTCGACGTCGTCCATCAATCGCTTAGCGCAGAGAGTCGTGTGTGTTGTTTTCTGGCTTTGGCAGCGGCAACAGCGACGCATTTCACACCTCCGATTCATTGAAAAATCTATTGAAATATATTTCGAGTTTGTGCATAAAATTCGCTGAATCTGGCCATTCATGTGCGAGACACAAACGAACTGGAAAAAATCTCTCTAAAAATAAATGCGTGTGTGTGTGTGTGTGTGTTGACTATCAGCGGCAAAGAGCAAACGTAGCGTGAGCGAATCTAATGCCGCAAATTTAATTTGACAGACGGCAAAGTGCAGAAATTGAAATTGCACTATGAATCTATCAGCAGCTACGCGATGCAATCTAAAAATACCCATCAAATGCAGTGCAGCCCTCAATAGCAGTTTCATGTGAAAGAACACTAGATAAATGAAAGACAGTTTAATGAAAATTATTTATTTGAAACACAACATTTGCTTGAACTACTTGCGAAATTGGCACTGTTTAAATACAGCAGTTTATTTAGTCAACTGTAATTAGAAATATAGATCTTTTTTATTAAAAGTATGGTTTACAAATTAGAGGCAGTTGTATGAAAATAATGTATTTGAAATACAACATTTGCTTGCAACATTCAAATTATTTTCTATTAAAACTATTGTTTACAAATGAAAGGTTGTATGAAACTAAGACACAACATTTGCTTGAGCTACTTGCGAAATTGGCACTGTTTAAACCCAGCAGCTTATTTAGTCAACTGTAATCAGAAATAAAGGTATTTTTTAATTAAAAGTATGCCTTACAATTGAGAGGCAGTTGTATGAAAATTATGTATTTGAAACACAACATTTGCTTACATTGAAATTATTTTCAGTTGGAAGTAATGTTTACAAATGAAAGTTGCATAGAACTAATATATTAAACTGACATCATTTGCATGCAAACGTTGAAACAGTTTAAATAAAGATTACTTAGTCAAATATAATCAGAAAATGGGTTTAATTATGGCTTACAAGTGCAAGGCAGTTTTATGAAAATAATGAATTTAAAATTGAAAGGTAGTTTGTATGAAACTAATGTATTTAACACAACATTTGCTCGAGTTAATTAAAATTGTTTAAATACTACAGCGAATTAAGTCAACTATAATAAAAAAAAAGGTTTTTTATTAGAATTATGGCTTACAAATTCAAGGCAGTTTTGTGAAAATAATGTATTTAAAACATTTGCTTGAGTTGCTTGCAATTTTGACAATTTAAATGCAGCTTATTTAGTCAACTACAATCAGAAAAAATATATTGGTTGTATTTCGTAAACAAATCTTATTGCAAATATAAAGCCTACATAAAAACTTTACTTACTTTAGTGTATTAAAATTCACTAATAGCTGTGTATAAAAATTGAAGAGAACCATAAATGCTTGAATATTTATGCTGGCCGTCGTTAAAGTGGAGTCTTGAATTGACGCCAAACTCGAGTTGGGCAAATTGCCAAATGGCGAATTCGTGCAAAGTTTATTTATAGGCCGTGGAGGGAAATTAAACGGCTATTTAATTTGTTTACCAGTTGATCGGTTGCCTGCTTTTAATTGAGAGAAGCTAATGAAAAATTAATGCGGCACTTTCGAAAGCCTCATGACGCAAAATCACGCTGACAGATAAACACAATTTGACACACTTTTCGCGGGGTGCTCGAGCAAAATGAATGAATGTATGAATGAATGAGCGCCGCCCACAGAATGACCCATTACGAGTGCCAATGAATAAGCAGCTGACGGGGGACTCGCGAGAAATTTGTTCGGTTTTGTTCGAGTTACGACACAATGGAAAGAAACATTTAATCAGTTCCTGCAGCCGCTTACAAAATGTTCCTCGGCGACTTGTCGCCAGTTCTCCGAATTTCGAAACGCGCTCCCAACTGCGCCGATGGCCTTGTCTCGTTAATCAGCTGCCCGCTCTAACCATAAAGTGTTTCACTTTTTGTGTGGGGGCGTTGGAACACTCTTCCCAGGCGGAAGCCTGCTCTGTCCCATGCGTCGTATGAGTGATGTATGTGACACTTGCTCTCTCTCACTCTCTCATTCACTGGGGTGGCATTTCGCAATGTGTCACCCGTAAGTAGGCTGGCCACACTTAGCGTCCAGCGAAAGTGGGTCACGCTCAACTCGCCACTGCGTTGGGGTAGCTCAGGCGACTACTTAAAGCAACTGGCAGCTTAATAGCGCCACTAGCAATGCGATGACTGTAATGCTGAGTTGCTCAAGCAGCAGCGCGTTATCGCCTCTTGAGATGAGAGCTCTCGGAATCGGCATCGGCATCGAAATTGAAATCAGAAATCAACATCACACTCATTCGCAGTTGTTTTACGATTCGCAACTGTATTGCTTGTGGCTGTCAATAAGGATAATTTTAAATTTCTGACTGCGCTGTGCCCAGTTTTTATCGCAGCAATCTTGCGCCCGTCTCGCTGTGCATGCGAGGCAATTTATTAATTATGCATAAATGGTAAATCCGCAGCGGAGCCATTACTCTCTCTGGATGAGTGTGCGAGTATGTGTGTGCATGTCGGAAAGTTCAAAAAGCAATCAACGACAGCGCTTCGAGTGCCGACAGCCAACAGTTCTGCACACAGTTCTGCGCCCTCTGCAGTCTTGGGGAACTTCTGCGGTTCTTGAGTGTACAGTTATGTACACAAACCGGGCGGCAGGCGGCGCTGACCAGATCTGTTTATGGCCCTGTGCAGTGCGCCTCTCGGCCAAGCTTAAGCTGACAACACACAATTTGAGTGGTGCGGCGCGTTAAATTGATTTACCTTAAATGGCAGTCGCGTCTTTTGTCATCTCACTGGCCCGTGAGCTTCTCTGAATTGCGATGTCAGATTTCCTCCATTTTGTGTTTCGCCAGAAACAATTTTAATTTGCACGCCTCGGCGACTCGGGACGCATAATAGGTTTCTCGGCTCCTCGATCGATTTTTATAGATCTCTGCCCCATAAATTATACGAAAAGTGTCTAGTCCGCATCCTCTGTCTGCCAAAAAAACGAAAAAAAAAGAAGAAAACAGAAGACAACAAAAATAATAATAATGAGCGAAGAAACCTTTTGCGCGTCAAAAAGAATAAAGTAAGGCAAACTGCTCTATAATGCCAGCGGGCCATTCTTCAGGCCATCCAGCCCGAGGTTCACCATCATCATCAAGAGCAACACATATAGCAAGAGCAACAGCAACAGCAACAGCTACCTGCCGTCTGCCCGTCCGCATTTATCTAAACTGCCCAAAACGATCCTCAGGCCGAGCGAGGCAGGCGCATGTGTTCTTAAGTGGCTCTATGCTCTATCGTACACCCTAACACCATTTTTCAGTTTTCGTAAAGTTTTAAATTTCTTGGAAATAAAAGCCTGGCCATTAGTTTTCGTCCTTTTTCACCTCCCTCCATCGCCAACTCCATTTACCATCTACCATCGTCGCTCTACGCTCGGTTGCCTTTTTCTCCTTTTCTGTTCTGTTCTTTAGATGCAGGACAGGCAAAATTTTAGATACACATACTCTACTGCGTAGGTGTGACTGTGTTTGTGTGTGTGTGTCTCAGTGTTTGTGTCTCAGTGTTTGTGTCTCAGTGCAAAGTGAGCACTAAGGAAAATCTAAGACCGTCACGCCTGCATCGTTTTTCGACTGCTCTTCCCATGGCTGGATATGCTGACTACTACGATGAGTTGCAAGAGATCTATAAGTATTATTTCTTTAACTCTTTACACTAAAATTAATTATTATGCAATTAAATGTGCACAATGCTTGTGCTCGTTTTCTTTATTCCATATACAATTTATTCACAATTGCTCCGAATTGCGCTTTAAGTATCGTTTTATTCTCCATTCATCATTTTTATTAGCAAGTATATTAAGTATGTTGCTTTACGAATGAAATCTTTGTTCCAAACACGCTACATTGTTCTCGCTTGATTCCATAAACATTTCCATTTCATAAATAATATAGCTAGTAATGTACAAAGAAATATTCGCTGACTTTAAGTAGTCTTGTTTATTGAGTTGTAATGTGCATTTGTGTGCTCTTACTTAATAAGAGTTTAGTTCAGTTTAGAAGAGTATTCAAACGTCGCCTAGTCGCACTCGCTTTGCGCTCTTTATCGTCGCTTCGCTAGTTGTTGTTGCTCACTACGTCTGCTCGGCTCGCTTCAGCTCGGCTCGCCTCGGCTCGTTTCGGCTGTCTGTCTGCCGTTTGGGCTTCACTTGTCCCTCATACGACGCGTTGTTGTTGTAGCGGCTGCAGTTGCTGTTGTTGTTGTTGTAGTTGTTGCTATTGCCTGCGATACGAAACCGTGCAGGTGTCCAATATTTTCTTTTCTACCGCGTCATTGGGTTTAAGAGAAACACACACACACACACTCACGCGCTTTGTCTGTGTGCGTGTATACGCAGTGTGTGCAGGCAAAACAAAACTAGTTCTAGATTTACAGCCGTCGTCGCTCCCCCCCTTCCGCTCCCGCTGTCGTACGATCGACCGGCAAGTGGAACCATCGCTTTATTTCGCCCATATTTTCGATTCGATTGCGTATAACAAGTTTAGCTGCCTCGCTGCCCGCCGTCGATCCCACTCGGCTCTTGAAGTTTATAAAGTGCTTTGCATCCATGCAACGTTCGCTGCGTCGTCGCACGGCCCCTGTCCCCGTTCCCGTCGCGGTCCCCAACCCAAGCAACGTTTTAAATTTTGTTTTGATTCTTCGTGTTTGTGCTTGTTCCATTGTGATTTTGATTAATATTTTATACATGCGGTTGCCTGCGCGCTCCCATGCGGTGCCCCAGCCGTTTATCCGTCCGTCCGTCCGTCTGTCCATCGCGCGTCTGTCCGTCCCGTGTAATTACCCAAATTTGGCGTCACTTGCCGTCGCTACAGGTTGGGGGGATTAGACAAAACAGACTGCAACGGTAGATTGGACTTACAGTTTATTTATGGACTGCCTGCCCCCCCCCCCCCTCCCTGCGATCTTCGTGCACTATGGCCACCTCCTGCCAGCTGGCGTTGTCGCCACTCAGCTCGCTGGGCGCCTCCAGCTGCCGCTCGAAGGGATAGCCAAAGGGCAGCGCGTCCCAGCTGCTGACACCGCTGCTGAAATCACAGCTGACCTCCTGCGCCTGACGCGCCTTGAACTGGTATGGCGTGGCCACCACAAACAGCCGCATGACCAGCGGCCGCTTGGAGCCGCCACGCGGCAGCAGCAGGCGCCGCGGAAAGCCGCAGCTGGGCGTCGTTATGTTCAGCGGAAAGTCGAACTGCTGGCGCTCCGCCAGGCGCACATAGTGATACAGCTCCGTGTAGCTCAGGTGGTCGCCCACAGTGCCCGCAAAGTCCACGGATGCGCGGCTAAGCGTGTTGTGGCCCGGCTGCAGCACGGTGAGAAAGGCGTCCAGCTGGTAGTAGGGCCCAGTGCCGCTGGCCGTGGTCAGAAAGCTGCGCAGCACAATGGACTGTGTGCGGTTGCTCTGCAGCTGGAACGTTAAGTTGAACGGTCGTTGCTGCAGCCGCAGGCGACGCACTTGCAACGTCAGCGGCCACTGGAAACGTTTGTCCGCATAGAACTGGCTGCCGGGCAGCAGACTGCTAATGTCCAGATCCACCGGCTCGTCGTAGGTGACCAAGGCACTCGCTTGCACCGCGACTAGTCGCATTTCCGTGGGCAGCACTGGCTGTGCGTAGTCCGGCTGGAACGCCGCGCGGTAGGCGCGATAGAGACGCAGCACGCGCGCCGCCAGCGCATAGAAGTTGACGTCGCGCAGCATCGTGTGCGGATCCAGCAGCTGCTGCGGCGACGCACTGGCGCTGGCGACGCGCAGCTGACTGAGGTCGTAGGGAAAGAGCTCGGCCAGGCCCAGTTGCCAGTTCTGGCCGCGACTCAGCTCCACGTGGCTGCCGTTGGCCAGGCGGCAGCTGTGCGTCGCCAGCGCCGTCTCCACGCGCTGCTCCCAGCTGCGCAGCTGCTGCTCAACGCCGACGCTCTGCTGCTGCCCGTAGCGCTGCAGCAGCCAAGTGCGCGCTGCGGAGCGTCTGCCTGGCACACGCTGCTCCAGCTGCTCCAGCTGGTAGCGCGCCACGAGCTGACTCAACTGCCAGTAGCACCACTCGCGCAGTCGCGCCGTGTCCTGCGGCTCCTGCAGCAGCGTGGTGGCCATGTTGATGTAGTACCAATAGGCGCGCCAGCCAGGATCCTCCGTCAGCGGCGTGAGTCCCGCGTCTATGCTCAGCAGTTGCACCTCGGACATGGCAGCGCGCCACTGACTCGTGTTGCGCAGCTCGCCGGCCAGGCTGAGTGGCAGCAGCGCCTGCGACGGCTGCAAGTTGGCCGGGTTGAAGCGCAGCGCCGTGTGCAGCAGCTGCTCGTGGTGGTAGGGCGCCGGCAGCAGCTCGTAGATCTTGGGCACGACCAGCGCTCGGTAGTCGTCGCGCTTCATCAGCGTCTGCAGCAGCGCGTGCAAAAAGAGCACGGGATTCGCGTTGACGCGCGCCCAGCAGATGTTCTGCCGCAGCGTGCTCCACTCGCGCGTGTTGTAGAAGAAGTGGAACAGCCCCACATACTGCTGGCAGTGCTCGGGCTGCTGGCCATCGTAGTAGACGTCGCGGGCCAGCAAGCGGCCAGCACTCAGCTGTGCATAGAACTGCTCCATGTGCTCGTTGTAGTGCTGCGTACAAGTCGCAAAATTTAGCTGATTGTTGCTTGCTTTGCCACGCAACTACTCACCACATATTGCGACTGGTCGCTGACGATCTGCTGGCCCAGTCCCAGCCACTGCTCGTGCAGCAGCGGCTCGTGCACGCGATGCAGTATCTCCAGCAGAAAGCGCTGCTTCTCCAGGTAATAGTGATTCGCTGGCCAATTCGTACAGCAATTGGTCAGTGAGCAAAACAACTTACTTCATGCCTACCTATCTTGCCCGGGAACATGGCCGCAAGCTGACGCAGCAGCAGGCTGATAAGCAGCAGTAGTAAGCAGTGGTAGCCCAATCGCATGGCACTCGTTGTTGATCTTCCACTGCGCCAGAGCACACTGAGCTCTCCAAGTGTTTCGCAAATGTTGTGCAGCGCGATTATCTCGCTGAACTCCTGAACTTGATCCGCTCGCTTCGCTTGTGGGCGACGTCCAAGGCCACTTCAGCTTCTTCTCGCATCGCAATCAATATGAAATTCTCTACAATATTCAACAAAGTTATCAATTCTAATAATTTGCATATACTCGTATCGATCACAAAATTCAGCAACCGACAACTGTAAGTCTTTTTTGGATGTTTAGAGCTCAATATAAGTTGTCAGTGTTGCTGAAAGAAGAGACGTGAATTAGAGTCCAATGCATTTGGAGTTGCGCTAAATAGTATAAGTTTAATAAATATCAAGTTTAATTAGTAAATCAAAGTATTCTTTTCTACGACAACGCAGGCAATCGACAATAAGCTAATTGTTATATTCATTTACAGTGGCTCACACCTTATTTCGTGCAGAGCGAATGTTGATTTTCAATGTGGAACTGCTTTTCAGTGCGAAGAACTAAAACGTTTGCATCTAACATATGAGATTGTTAAGTAACATTTTATTATGTAAGTTTAATTAGGAAATCAATCGACAATAAGCTAATTGTTATATTCATTCGTTGCATGTTTAAATCAAAATAGAAATTTCATCGAAGCTCAATGAGAGCTAAAAATTCAATTAGTAACTCCCAAATTTAAGCAAGTTTTTAGTGGCATTTAAGCCAGTTTTCTGAGCTACTTGATAGACTTTTAGGTGACTCATCGGAGTTCGTGATTCAAACACGTTAGAGTAAAAACAGAAACTGGAAAATTGGAATCTATTAAATTTATTAGGTGCTCTCGTCTACAATACAAGTTGCAAATCAGTTAAGATGCATACTCTAAAATAAAGAATGCATTTCTTGAGCTTGTAAAATTGAATTTGCTTAAACTAAAATAGACAAAACGTATAAACAAAACACACATCAAAAGCAATAGTCAATGCAAAACACTAGTTGCAGATTTTAAGTAGATTATATATTAATTCAAAAAAGCTAATAGATGATATATTAAAAACTTGTGCCTATACATTGCTTTTCGTGGACCCATACTTGTAAAATATTTTAGTTTGCTTAACTAAAATGAAAAAAGAAAACAATTCAATCGGAAGCAAATAAAAAGTGATCAGCTCACTTGATAAAGACTCAACACTAGTAGCAAATTTGCTGTAGATCAGTTTAAATTTAATGTCGAATATAGAAATGAAACCAAATATTTGTTGGGGTCATTCATCCGCTTACAAGTGAAATATTCAATTTGATTGACTGAAATGGAAAAGAAAACAATGCAATCGAAAACAAATTAAAAGTGATGCTCAACAGCAGTCAGAGAATTTCTGCAGATTAGTTCAAAATTAATGCTCTAACTTAAAAACAAATAAAAAGTGATAAGTGATGCTCAAGACAAGTAGCAGATTTGCTGTAGATAAGCTCAAATTTATTTTCTAATCTAAAAACCTGTTAGCTAAACAAAACATACTTTAGACTCAAAATCATTTAATAGGTTTAAGTGAGGTGCAAAAAAAGCAATAAAATACAAAAGTGTGATAAGCGCGCGTAAAAAATGCACAAATCGGCGGCATCGGGTTTTATTCGGAATTCAGAAATAATTAGAACGCAGTACGATGCTGAGGAGGAGGAGGAAGAGGAGGAGGCTGTGCTATCGAAGGGCAGCGGCGTGATTAATGGGCTGCACTCGCCGAGGGGGACTGATAATGACTTTTTAAATACACTTCTAATGCGCTAAAAGGGGGCAATCAAACGATGACAAAAGCGCGGCGCGACAAGGTGAGAAAAAGTCGCTGACGATCCGAGCCGAGGGGAAGGTGAGACAAAAACAGCCTATTGAATAGTAATTTGCATTTCATAAGCTGTGAGCCGTGAATGAAGGAAGATAAAAGTGCGCTCAACGATGACATTAGAGGACCTCGCACCCAGCCACGCCTCGGGCGGCTGCAAAACCCAACAACGATTTATGTATTTCTGATGATTGCAAAACTATGGAAATTACGAGTACTCGTATATGTGTGCGATAAGATTGTCGCGCTGCGCTAATGCCATGCAAAGTACTTGTGATCGACGCAAGACAAGGGATCGCAAAACTACAAAAAAAATTGAAGAGACAGAGAGAGATAACGAAGGCAATAAATGCAAAATCATTTTGCTGGCCCTTTGCACGTGCGGCGTCCGTTGAAGGCTCTTGGCTGGGCTTTGTTGCGCCTTGCAATCATTATGCGATCAGCGAGAGAGAGAGAGAGTTCTCGACTGATTTATATTCATGCACTGCCAACGGGGTGAACGAGGCCCTTGGCCATGATTAGACAACATTGAAGCAGGCGTTTGTCACGTTTGCGTTTGCTCTCAGCCAGTCATCAGTCACCGAATTCGAATTCAGTCATGGGAGTTTTCCTTTGTCTGCCCTATTAGGCGATTACTACCGAGTTCCACGACACTAAGTTTTCCCCATAAAAAGCGCTTGTCATACGCGCACAAAGAATCGCCATCATAATATATGCGAGTGCAGTCAGTATATAGTATATATACGCGTATAATCCGTTCCGCTCGGTTGCCGTTGGCACAAAAAGCTGCAAGAGCAACAGGCACATTTCCTTTCTCCCATTTCCTTGTCCCGCCCCTGGCCAAGTGCCTGCAATTAGCATTGTGCTGCATTATAATTTGCCCTTTTTTCCGCCATCCAAGTTCGTCAACTGGCGCTTAATGTGCTCACATTTGCGAGGCAGCCAACAAGACGAGCTACTCCTATATGAGGGGGCAGCAGCGGGGGGACAGTGGTAGTTAACAACAAGTCGACAGCGCAAGCAACAACAACAAATAATAATACCAATAAAATCACAATAAAAATGCGCTACGTTTTGCCCTCACTTTGCATGACTAACAGCAATGTGAAGCCGCCAACTGACGATTTCTACTCTATATCACTCAATTCTGTTAATGGCTTCCAGTTTCCTTTTACACTTGGTTGATCCACTGAACTTTTTCGATTCGCTCAGTTAATTAAAAGTAATTGGTGTGGCGAAAATGTTTTCAGTAATTAAGATCTTTTAACTTAATCTTAAGTTTAATTTTTTTATAATATTGTTATGTATCTTAAATAGCATTAGATTATTTGAATTATACTTCAATATTATGTTATTAGTTTGAAGTTCTCTTCTTAACTTCACGCAACCAAAATAGTTGTTTAATACACTGAACTTAGTTAGTTACATAAAATTAATTGATGAGGAAAAAATGTTTTCAGTAATTAAGATCTTTTAACATTACCTGAAGCTTACTTTTATAAATAAGTTACACATCTGCATGAATACGAATACGACAGAAATATATCTTAATTATGTATCTTAATTAGTATTCGATTATTTGAATTATACTTCAATACTATGTTATTAGTTTGAAGTTCTCTTCTAAACTGAGCTTTTTTGATTCATTCAGCTAAAGTAATTAGTAAGGAAAAAAGTGTCCAGTCAGTTTGAGTTTTTAAGTTAAAGTGCACTTTTGATTATAATTTACAATTCCACATAAGTTTCACAAAAGATCATTTTAATTTTGTTTATTTTCTTTCATATCAGAGAGTTCTTGAAGAACTGTAAATGATTCACTACGTATCTTATTGCGGAAAACAAGGCAGTAAATTCTGCAGCCACATCAATCGAATTCTCAATTGGCTTTCTTTCCTAGTTTATTTCCATATATTTTTCAGAATTATGTCAATCGTTTACAGACCCCATTTTTGTAGTTGATTTTCATAGCAATTTCATTTGTATTTTTTCTTGGAGAGTTCTTGATGAAATTTACACCCTCATTCACTTCCTATCTTGATGCAGAAGAAAACGTAGTGAATTGTGTAAAATTCTCGATATATTTTTCATATTTATGTTAATCTTCTGGTTTGCAAACACAAATTGATTTCAGTGTGCATTAATTTGTATTTACTTGAATGTGAATTTCTCAGAGAGTTCTAGAACTTTTTGCAAATGATCCCGCTGCCTTTACTTGCTATCTTGATGCAGAGAACAAGGCAGGGAATTCTGTAACAATTAGTTGCGGTTGTGTGTGTGTGTGCCACTTGCGGGTGAGTGTGAGTGAGTGTGTAAACACTCGCTTACGGAGATCTGCGTACCCTGGTGCATAACTGAGAGAAATGTCTAAGGTCTGACGCACAGGCCCCAAATGGAGTCGCGGCTCGTCAGCTACCTCGCATACCGCAATATCTGCCAGCTGACAAGAGCGACCCGACAGCCGATGGCGAAATGTAAGCAAATGAATCATCAATGTTCGGTTTTCAGTTTTCAGCTCTTGCTCGAATCGCCACCCAGGTTGCTGCGTCGAGTTGGTGGCGGCTCTACAGGCGTTTAATAAGGCATGCGACAGCAGGAAATTGGGTCAAGTGAGATAAATACATATACAATATATAGTATATGGTTAATAACTGAAAAGCGGCGTGGAGGAGTGAAAAGCGAGAACAAAGCGAGCAGTGAAAATTGGTCGAAACTTAATACGCGCAAAGAAAGGAAAATAAAAGCAAAGAGACGAGTTGCGATCGAACAATGGATGGGCTTTCATGCGAACTGTCAACTTGTCACGACAATTAAGCAGGCCCGATGACTATCTTGGCCATATCTATCCTATGCACCCACGCGCCGTCTGACCCGCTGATTAAACAAATTAATGTGTGCGGAGAATTACTGAAATATGACACTGGCTGCAAGGCAGGCGGAGTCCAAAGGCATTCATTCCCCTTCCTTGCCACAGGTAGCCCGACCCAATTCGCGTTGCACTTGCATGTCAATGTTTTTTGATTTCCCCTCCCACTCCACGGCCAGCGATTTGTTTTTGTGTTGCAAGCACGCTGTCACCTTATAAAGAGTCAAATGGAGGTAACACAAAATAAAAAGCTCCTCTTCCCTCTCTCGCTGTTTACCAATACTTGTTTACCATTTAGATTATTATGCTGTGCGTATGCCACAATTCCCTGGCAGTCGTCTTCTTTGTGTTTGTCTCTGTTTCTGTTTCTGTTTCTGTTTGTTGTTTGATTGCCCTTATTGGGGGGCTTGACTCGCTGTCAAGTACATAATTTCCAATTCGAGTTATGATTATTATACTTACCCGTGCGTTGGGAAAGTCAAATAACGGTCACTAAAACCTATGCACATGGAAATGGAAATTGTCGTGAATAATTTCCAGTTGATGACTTTTCAATAACTTCTCCGGGGCGATGGGTTTATTGATCTTCTGCACATAGGTGTTGGGAAAATTGATATTGCGCCACAAGTGCTTAACACGATATTCAACATAAATTCAGTGCGCATGGGAAACAAATCTCAAGTTCTGAAATATAAACAACTCGATAATTGCCTTAACAGTTCGATTTGTGTCCATTGCATGCGTTCGACAATCACCTAACCGAATTCCCAACTTATTCTATTTGTTGTTGAATGATCTTTGCCGAACACGCAAAGGGAGGGGGATTTTGATGTTACTGGACAAATAAAACCTACTGACAAACGATTCTTTTGTCCCCATTTGCAATTGTCGTTTAAGTTATTGAATTATTATTGTTATAATTAAGCTGTTATTGTTGTGTGTTATTGAAGCAAGTGTGTTACTTATGTTTGCAGATTGTTTCATTTCACAACTCACTTGTTGCGCCAGTAAATCTTTACTCATTTATTAAATAAAATTAATTGATATTTCATCTGGCAAAAAATTTGCTTAAATTACTTAGCAAACTTGCAACAAATAAATATAACAATCAAATGCAGCTAATAATTTAAAATGCTGATACTTAATATTAACAGTGCTTGAGAATTGAGCATCAAACTTTCAGGTTAAAGAATTGAAAACAAAATGCATTAAATAATTAAAACTAATTTGCCTCTTGAAATGTTAATACTTAAGTAAATAATATGAATGCTGAACTGTGAAGAAGATTGAGATTTGAACAAACAACTTTAAGTCTAAAGAATTAGAAGTAAAATGTACTACCATAAACAATTAAAATTCGAACTATTAAAGGATGACAAAAACAATTTGTATTTTTTATACTCAAGAGAATAATATAAATTCTGAACTATGAAGTTGTGATAGAGAAGTGAACAAACAACTTTTAGGCCAAAGAATTAAAAGTAAAATGTACTACTATAAACAATTAAAATGCATATTAAATTTTGCAACTAGGGGATGATGGTAACAATTTTAAATGCTGATACTTAAGTGAATAATACAAATGCAGATCTGTGAAGAAGATTGAGAAATGAACAAACGAATTTTAGGCCAAAGAATTAACAGTAAAATGTACTACTATAAATAATTAAAATGCGAACTAAAGAATGACCAAAACAACTTGAATTTTGTATACTCAAGAGAATAATATTAATTCTGAGCTGTGAAGAAGATTGCGAAGTGATCAAGCGACTTTCAGGCCAACGAATTGAAAGTAAATTGTAGATCGTTAAATAAGGCGAACTAATTTGCCTTCTAGGGGATGGACTTGTTTCTTGAGACATCATGAACAGCAATCAGTCAGTCTTTCGGTCTTGAAGGGATTTCATTATGTTGCCTCTCCACGTCGAGCTGAGCTGCACAAATTGCGCGCTAAAAGCGTCAAATCATCGCGAGGATTAAGTTCCTGTCTTTGGTCCGCCTTATAAGGCAGCCAACTTTTGTGCGGCGATAAGATTCATTAGCTGCGATGTCGGCGACGGGAAAAGTTCTCAGCGCACTGGAAAGCATTTCACATTTCACATTTGCGTCGTTAATGCCTCGACTCTCAGTTTTGTGTTGTGTCATTTCAGTTGTTTTTGTGACTGTTTCTGTTTCTGTTTCTGTTTATTGTTGTTTTTTACAACGTTTGGCTGCTTGACAAATTTCATGGCATTCGTTTTGTCGATTCGAAAGTGCCAGATCATGATTACCACGACTCGTCCGGACTTATGAGGCGTTGATAAATGACACAAGTCGTGGCATTTAACTGTTCTGCTGCCACTGGACTCGCTGCACACACAATAAGTGCAATCGCATGCGATTATTGCGGCTGATTAGAAGTCCATGCACACAGCGGAAGAGCCGCAGAAAAACCAACTTTGATTGCATGTTAATGAAGCGGCCGAGTTCGCGTTGCAGTTGCAGTTGCAGGTGCGGTGCTTGGGGGGTCGCCCCCTCCCCACCACGGGCATTAGACACAACATGCCGTTAGTTGGGCTGACATCAGCAGCAGCAGCAGCAGCGGCCAAGAATGAAGGCGGGGGCAACGCGTGCCACAGCAGAGTGCAAGTCTCCCCGATGTCTGGCAGCGTCGAGCGCAGGGCCAAAAATAAATAAAAAATGCCAATTTTCCAGTTGCAAACTGCGACACTCGAGTGCTCCAGCTATGTTGCAAGTTTCCCCCCATTTGCCAGTTGAGCTGCGCGAATTCCTGGGTGTATAAATAACGCTGCCGCTTCACTGTCAAACTTGACAATTTATTTTTAATCAAACAATGTGGCAGGCAGTCGCGTCTTATACCCGTTACTTAACTGCCAGAAGGGCGAGCTAAGTTTGTGCCGCCAACAACTTTGTGCAACAGGCAGAAGAAAGCAGCTCCAACACAATAGAGTATATATATTCATGCTTAACCCAGGCGGTATAGACATATCCGTCTGTCCGTCTGTCCACTCACTTGAACCTCAAGATCTCAGATACTTTAGAAGCTAGAACAAGCAAACTTGCTGACAATACTTCAGTATGCTATATGCAGCTTAAGATTATTTCAAATCAGTGACAAAACTGGATTCTAGAATTTCTTAAAATAATTACTATTAATCTTGATAATCTCTGTTTGTGATCAGCTGAAAAAGTTGACAGTTATTCAAGAGACAATATTGTATGGGGATATGTGTGCTATATTGAATGATCTATGAGTAATTTTAAACGCAATTGAATATTAATATACAAAATATACTTAAAATACCAAATATACTAAAAATGATAAATATACCAAAACTATACAAAAATTGTTGTCGTATATTTCCAGGAAAGCAGATATCTCAACTTTCATATGAGTTATTTTAAATATAATGGACTACCAAAAATACTAAATATACCAATATTTGGATGCGAGCACATGAAAACCCTGTCAGCTATTCAGGCGACAAAGTTGTTGGTGATTCCATCGTATTATATTTTAAACTTTATGATTTATTTAGAATGGATAAAATATGAAAATACCAAATATAAAAAAAATATCGAATCTACCAAAACTGCCAAATACATTTTACTATATTCCCATCAGGCAAGCAGTTATATCATCCCTCATACAAGTTATTTTGCACGTAATGGAATACCAAAAATACCAAATATACCAAGAATTATAAGTTTACAAAAAACAAGTTCTAGTTATATTACACATTGGGTGTATATCTTATATATGCCTATACATACCATATATACATACATACTCTTACATATACCACACATGTATATACCAAATAGACTTTTTGGTATAATTCAGTGTATGCCCAGCAGAAGAGCGAACTTCTCATCTCTCATATGAGTTATTTTGAACGTAATAGAATACCAAGTATACAATATGTTATAGCTATAATATATGTTGGGGCTATGACTGTACTTATGCCATGCCATATACCATGCGTATATATATACCAAAATCGTAGCGGGTAGCCCGCAGTCGAGCACACTCGACTGTAGCTGTCCGACTTGTTGCTACTTGCGCTTATCGCATCGGTTGCATCTCGCAGATACAATCGGCTATGCACTTGAATCTGTCGCTAAGCGTTGCCGAAATGCAACTGCACAATTCGCAGTTAATAATGAGCGGCGCTGTGTCAATAGTGTTTGGGCAGTATCGTGGCAGGCACTCATCAATTAATGCGAAGTATAACCCGGAAAAGCAATTTGTACACACTAATTATAGTGTGTTGCTCCCGGCAGATAGATGCAGAGATACACAGCGGCAATATGATGGAGCGAAATCTCTATCTCTATCTGTGGCAGTGGCAGTTGCAGTGGCAGCTTCCTTTTGGCCGAAAGCGCCTGCAGTTGTTAGAATTGTAATAGAACGCCTATGCAGCTTCCGTTGCAACTGCAGTCGCCTGTTGCGCTCTGGCTGTGGCAGTTGCAACTCGTTGAGTTGCCCCTCGGGGGCAATTATCTCCCGCAGCCGAGACGCTGCACGCTTCGCCATTTATAATTGCAGCCCCGAAACTGCGGCCAACCTGCTACTGCCTGCCCTATCCCCCAGCGAGCGGGGCAATGTTGCAAGTAGATTTATCATCTCAGCTGGCAAAAGCAGCCACTGCGAGGTAAATATAATAATTTTGCGTGTTGTTGTTTCAGCTCCCAGCTCACGGATACTTTTTATGCTTTCATGCTAATTTGTGTGTGTGTGTGTGTGTGCGATTTGTGGCATGCAACACGCGCCACAAATTAGAAGAAATAAGTGCCTTGCAGAAGTATATGAGCGAGTTGTAGATAAAGCGGCAACGGCTGCCACGTATTAATTGGAATTACTGTAATTGCTGACAAAACTGGCGGCCGAGGTGTGAGGCAAGTCCGCTCGCTGCAGCTCGTGCAACCAGCTTCCAGCTTCCAGCTGCGCCTGTCGTATCTTATCAACGACTGGGCCACCGCCGCCCCTTCAACGTTGCTCGCTCTCTGGCACGAAAGCGAAACTTGAAGCCGCATGCTCCAATAAGCCGCTGACCTCAAAGGTTACCACTGCGGGGCGGCATCAAAGCGCAAGCAACCGCCGGCTGAACTGGACCAGGAAGACGCCACTGCCGCACGCAGCTCGTTCTGCTTGGGTGCAGCTCGCTCTGGGTCATGAAATGACAACTGCAGCTATCAGTCTTGACTTGGAATCGCCTAAATCGCCAGGCAAAAAAAGTGCTTTTGAGTCGGAACTCGAAAATCAATGCGCCTAAATCGAAGGCAGCACTTAAATATGGCAACTTTTTTGTGGCACGCCAGCCATATAATTTGGTTGACGCGCAGCATAAATGATAAATGCAATCAAACGAGACTGAGACTAGAAGCTGGCCAAAAAGCCAAACGAAGTTGGCAATACACAGGCGAACAAGCGAACGCATGATTAAAACCTTTGCCAGTTTCGAGGCGTTGAGGCAGCCAAACCGAAGATCGACTACCAGCCTCGCTCTCGCTCCCTGCCTCAGCCGCGCCCCTGCCACGCCCTCGCCCAGCCTCGGCAGAGCTGGATCGCGATACGGGCCAAGGAGTTGCCTCGCTTGCCTCTTGTTGTTGCGTCTGGGGCTACACACAAATGTTTTATGGCTGGTCGAGCATAATTTGTTAGCCAGCTTCGAGTGGATCCGCTCCCCGCTCCCCACTCCGCACGCCCCGCTCGTGCAACTGAAGGATGTGCTCGCCTGTCCGCCTCCTCGCAGTGTGGTTTTCTCCACTCGCCTTTTCGACTTCGTTACTTTTTTTTTTGGTGTTGTTTTTGGGCCGCTCTGCACAGAAGCTGCGCGCTGGCTGCGATTGCGTATAATTTCTGCAGAGTCTGTGCACCCAACACTCTCTGCCCCAGACTGAGGGCTCTGCTTCGCCCCATCGCTGGCCGCGGGGCATCATTTTTGATGAGCTTTTGTCCGCTTCCTCGGAACAAAAGATACTCTTGCTGCCTGCCTGCGCTGCACGCACAACTCAAGGGTCGATCAGTTCTAAGAGAGAGTGTTAATAACTTTTATAGTTATGCCGGAAACGTAAATATACATTGGCAGTATTTTTTATTGGCACTAATAACTAAAGAGTCGATCAATTCTAAGAGTGTCAAGCAATACTTGAAGTGTGCTGAAGAAGTAAATATATATTTCTAACTACTAATAACTAATAGCTAAAGAATCTATCAATGTGAATAGTGGAAAGAAATTTTGAAAATGTGTAGGAAACGTAAATATATTTGTATTGCACAAATAACTAATAAATTCATCAGTAAATAGATTTTCACATTTTAAATGAGAGCGCAAAGAAGTTTTAGAAAATTGCAGGAATTATAAAACTATAGGGCCGATTAACGCGAAGAGAAGTAATTTTAGAAGTGTGTAACCATTTTAAATATATTTACTAACTATATTGTGGCACACTATACTTTCAAAAGGGAGTGTATCAACAAATTGTTGATGTCTGTAAAAGTTGCAAATGTATTTGTTAGCAAAATATTTGACTATTTTCAATAATCAGAATTTTGTGATAAATGTATTCCAAACCCAAGCAAATTTTTTGCTTGGGAGTGAATATTTCTTGTTGTTAATCTCAAGTTGTTGCAGATTTAAGGTAGCTCAAATAAATGCGTATATTTAAAATAAGTTTTTATTAATACTTTAATAATACTTTATGTTGCAACTAATCGACTGTTTAGCAGTGTATTTCTAAGTAAAGATCTGTTGATTTCAAATAAAATAGATTTAACTTTGCTTAAATAAATTCGTTTATTTAAAATATTCTTTTTTAATATTTTTAAAAAAATAAAATTTATCTTGTATAGTCTTTTAAGTGAAGTGATTTTCAAAGTACAGATTTATTGAGTTCTATCTCAATTCAAATCGATTTTAAGTAGCTTTAATAAATTCGTTTATTTTAAATACGTATTTTTATATTCGTTAAATAATAATACTTTATTTATAAAGTAATAGAGCGAATGTTTAGCAGTGTACTTCTAACAAGCGTTGAGTTACATTTCAATTCAAATCGATTTTAAGTATTTTTATTTTCGTTTATCTAAAATATGTTTTCGAATTCGTTGTAGTAACTTTTTTGAAAATAGTCCATCAAATAAAAAGATTTGTTGAGTTGCATTTTTAAATTTATATAATAGTAATACTTCTTCTATCAAATGATTGGCAGCGTTTCTTTCAGTTTCGTTCGCCGATCGTAGCGCATTGCTGGCGTCGTTGAGGTCTCGACTCGGGAGCGCACCATCGAAATATGTGCTACACATTCTCACTTTATGAAGTTCAGCTCGCTGATTGCTCCTCCAGCGATCCTGCTGCTCGCCCAGCTTGGTCAGCTGGGGCGATTTGTGCGCCGCAGGTCTCGAGTCGAGCGCAGCATGCATATTTTATTGGCGAAAGGCTCGAGCAGGCAATGGGACTCAAGTGGGACTGCGACTGGGACTCGATCGGGCCCTGGAACTGTGGGCAGTCTGTCAGGGTCGCTGCTGACGACGTGTTTCGTGTCTGGCATCTTAAAGATACTTTTTTCTCTCCGTCGCGTTCGCGTTTTCGTTTTCGTTGCTCGCTCGTTCGCGTTTCGCGTTCGCTGCGCTGCGCTGCGCTGTATTTTATGCTCATTTAATCTCGCTGCGCGTTTTTTAACACATTTGCGGCAGGACGGCCGAGGGGCGGCGAGGCAACCACCACAACGGCAACAGCAACTACACACAACCACATCATCGATTATGTTGATCTTTTTCTGTCTCTCGCTTTTTTAACTGCGCACTTCTCGAGCCACGGAGCCGGGGACAGACAATGGCCGAGTCGAGCGGCGACTTGCTACCTGTCTTACACAAAATAAACGCACGTCCCGTTCCCCTGCCCTGCCCCTGCCCCTGCCCCTCACTGTGCCCGGTTCCAATCCCTGCAGTCTGCTTTCTTGCCAGTTGCGTTTGTCAGTTTGTTTTTTCCATTTTAATGTTTTCTTTTCTCTGCTGTCTTTGTAACATAGTTTTTTATTTTATTCTCCATTCGATTGTCCATCTGTCCGTCTGTCCGTCCGTCTGCCTGTCCGTCTATCTGTTTGTCTGATTGTCTATCCGTCTGTCTGCCTGTCCATCGTTCAGTCTATCCGTCGTTCTGTCCGTCTGTGTGCTCTTCATCTATCTGTTCCTCAGTCCATCCATCTGCGCGTTGCGTGTCGTGTCGGGGAGTCGGAGTCCAGTTTGGAAACCCTTTGGGCGCTCATCGCCAGCTCGCCGCTGTTGTCGTTCCACATAGAGAGCAACCTGCGCCGCTAAACAAATTCTCATTGTGAATCATGACATTTTGTTGCTGCTTCCGCCCGTTGTCGTTGCGCTTGCCACTAGCTGGGGCAGCAACTACTTTGGGGCTACCTCAAGCACACGAATTAGTGTCCATTTTGCCACAGGGGGCGACGGGCGACGGGCGACGGGCGGGGGGCTGGAGGGCGAGCTGCCAAAGTGAAAAGACGCTGTGCAGAATGTAAATAAAATTGCCACATTTATTTTCAACACACAAACGGCACCCGCTCTCTCTCTCGCTCGCACGCTTTGACACCTCAAGTGTGCGCCCATACGCCTCCACATGCTGTGCCACAACTCCCTACCAGCCCCCTTCCCCCCTTCTAGGCACCCTCGACGCGCGCGCCTGGCAACACTTTGGGCGCCCCCTTCGTTTATTTTAATTTTTTGTTTCGCCTGCGCTTTCGTTTTTATGTATCAGGCGCGGAGTCGGCGGCTGTGACTGTGGCGCTGCCCCTGGGCAGCATTTGCCACCAGCAGTTGGCAACCCTCTCGCCAGTGTTCGCGCGCTCTCTCTCTCTCTCTCTCGCTCTCGCTCTCTGCTGCTCAATAGGTCTTGCACTTGATAGGTCAGTGACCCAGTTGATGGCGATGCGCCGCGCTGCGCGATGTGTTGTGCTGTGTTGCGCTGTGTTGTGCTGCGTGGTGTTGCAGTGTTGTGTTGCGGCAGGGCAGTGTTGCCGAGGGTTGACTGAAGCTTTTCAGCATTTAATTGAATGCTTCCTCTCGGCAGCATCAGAACCGAAATCAAAGTCAAAGGTGTGGCAACCCCAGCCTCGGCAATTGTCAACGCTCCGGCACCGACAGCTGTGTGCAGCCTGCGGTTGTTCTAGCTGCCCCCTACGCTGCCCGCCTGCCCGCGCATCGAGTTGCATAAACGTGGAGTCGCTGCAACATCATCATCGCCATCCCAATCAACTTCATTATGCGCTCTGCTCGCTTGCTCGCTCTCGCGCCACAGTTTGTTGTTTATTTCTGACTTCTTCTGCGCTTTCCACAAAGTCAACGTTCTTGGCGTTTTCGCAGCTGCCACAGCACCGAGTCAACTCCCCTCCGCCTCCCCCTTGCCCCTTGCCCCTGTCACCCTTTCGCGGCAAAGATTGCGGCACATGGGACGATGTGGTCGCGTGCTGCCTGCTCCACGTTCCACGCCGACTGCCGCCTGACTTGCTGCCTGCCCCTGCCCCTGCCCCCCGCGCCCTTCGCCCCTCCCCCCGCCCGGCTGCCCTGGGGCCTGGCAGTTGGGCCCCTAGTCGCAGTTGCCCTCCAAGTTGGACTGTAGGCAACCGTTTTGCCATTTGCTTCATTTGTTCATGAGTTTAGTTGCTGCAATTGGCTTCGCTGCCCAGGGGCAGATGTTGCCACTGCATGCCCCTCCCCCTCCCCCTCCCCCGTATTTTGCCTCTGTTTGCGCTTATCAAGAGCAGGTCATCAGGATGGGGAGCGAAACTGTAACTTCTTCGCTCCCACTCTGCGAGAACGATTTCGGAATCTATCAAGCAGATTTCCTTGTAATCTTATCGGCAAGTGTTGAGGAAAACAAGAAGATATATAGGTAGTAAAGCTAAGCTAAGCATAGTCAAGGTTGAGTTTTTGCAAGGCAATAAAGGAGACTGTTTGTTGTTCACGCCACTATGATAAGACATGAAATGATTCGATTCGAGACTATGTCATATAGTCACAAGTATATAATATAGAAGTTTCTTTTTAGTGGGATGTCAGCAAAGCAAAGCTAAGCTTGCTTATTTCAAATTATAGTTAAGATAGCTAAGGATAGTCAAGGTTGAGGAAAGTGGGAAAAGAAAACAAAAAATAACATTTTCATTATACGAACATGAATCGAGTGCAAGTGTTGAGATGCGCAAAAACAAGTAGATAACATGGCATGAAGTCACAAGTATATAGAAGTTAAGTTTTACCGGGATGTAAGCACGTGATATGAGTGAAGATAAGGAAAGGCTTGAACCAATTAAAGATTGACGAATTCCAAACGATGTTTCACATAACTTAAGGCAAGCTATAAATATAACTATAGTCGAGCTAGAATTATCGTTTCAAATCAAATTTATTATGTATCAATCAACAATTATAGTCAACAAATCTATTTTATTTCGAAAAGTATAGAGTAACTTTGATTTGAAATACATATCTATAGATGTATACATCATGGAATGAACACCAAAAATTTGGGTTCATTTACTTTGATAACCTTACTGATAACTTTCTTATGCAGGCGCAAAATTCCAGTCATTTGCGCTCGCATTGTAGATAAGCTACAACATCAATCAACAAGCGCGAATGGTGACAGTCGAGCTAGCCCGACTGTGAATATACCATGTAGCATTTGACAAAATAAAATTTTAAACAAATATATGTGAAATTGTCGTCGCTCTAATTTACTTCCAATTAAAATAATAATACATGAAACCCAGCGAATTCTAAAAAAAACATACACTTCATCTGCGTAGTTGCATATTACACCTAAATCTAAAGTTTGATTAGTCTAGCTCTTACCATCTCAGAGATCTAGGTGTTCATACGGACAGACGGACGGACGGACAGACGGACAGACGGACATGGCTAAATCGATTTAATTTGCTATTCTGAACATTTTGGTTGTAACAGCATTTGGTCTGCGAACGAGCTTAATATACCTTTGTACTTATAGGTACAGGGTATAAAAACTGAGTACATGAGAGGTGGTTTTGTTTTGTATTTCTTAGTAAGACCAATAAGTTTATATTTGATTTATTGTTTTTGTGTAAAAACTAACGCAAAAATTTGATAAACTGATAACTGTCTTATGCAGGCGCAAAGTTACTAGTTCCAGTCATTTGGTCTCGCATTGTAGATAAGCTACAACAACAATCAAAAATTGCGAATTGGCAACTCATGATAACTCATAGCTATCGATAGCAGTAGTGCAATGAGTAACGTTATTTGACTGCTCTAATATTCGCCGGCTGCTTTAGTTTGTGAACTGCTCTGAACTATTTTCTAACGCCAATTGAGCAGACCTTTCCCCTTCTTCCTCGCTCCTCCTGCTCCTGCAAGTGCTTAAGTGAAGCGCTTAATTCAATGGTCAGCTTAGCTCGCGCGCTCTCTGTTCGCATCTTTGTCATGCGCGAGCATGTCCAACAACAACCCCCCCCCCACTCGCACTCCCTTCCCCCTTGACTTGCGCCACACTCTGCTCGCGCTGCGACTGCGCGCAAGCGCACAATTTACTGTTGTTCGGCCTGAGCAGCGGCAACGCCTAATTGGTTGTTGTTGTTGTTGCTGCTGCTACTTATAGTAAATATGAATTATTATTTATTTTTATTGAAGCGGGCGGCGGCGTTTTCTTCACATTTCGCGTGGCTGCCGCCGATGCAAAATTGTTATTTGTTTTCATTGTTGTTGCTGCTCGCGTTGTTGCCGCTGCTGCTGCTGCTGCTGCAGTTGCAAAATTGTGTAATAAATAATTTAAGCTCGCTTTTGCAGCGTGCCACATAATCATATTCAATAAAAACAACAACGGACCATTCGCAAACAACAACACTCGAAACTTGGGTTGGGCCTTGGACAGTTGGACACTTGGACAGCTGGACACTTGGCGTACGACTTCGACTCGTATGCATATTCACGCGCACTCCCCCGCCACGCCCCACCCCACCGTTTGCTGGTTAACTCCCTTGATGTCGTTTGCTCCGTTTACTGTTCGTTTAGCTCTTTGGGTCGCTGACCCAGAAATGTCAATGGAGAAGTCTTTTAATTTGTATACATCGCCTTCGATACCCTCTGCATGGTATTGAAAGCGGGTGTGCTCGACTTACGTAACAAAATAAAGCAATTATGAATTTCAAAGAGACTTCAACTTTGCTTCAATATTATATAATCGCATTTATTACTAGTGCCGATAATAAATTTAAATTTGCTTAAATGTTAAGTACACCCAACAGGGTATAACTTAGTCGAGCACATGCGTCAGCGGCGCACTGACTTATTTATTTAGGCATTATATGGCTTATGTATTCGAAGTGAGCCTCCAAAGTGATTTCATGAGTGTTCTTATCATCTTGAATGGCTCCATTTCAGCAGAGGCCCCAATAAAACAACGAATTATGAAAATAATGTAAATGCGCATTGTATAAAATAGTTAATTTTAGTTCGAAATTTCTTATCGCTTTGCGCACTCTGTTTTCCAATAAGAGTGCGAAGAAAAAAGTAAAACAAGTGTGGAACATCGTGGATCTTAGATCCCCCAACGTCAGAATGTGGATTATGTAAAGGGGAAAATAAATAAAGCATACGACAAACGAGAAAACGAATAACAACAAAATATCTCAGCTAATATTGCGAACGTACATTGTTCTCACATTACGCTTAATCAGTTCCATTGCAGCAAAAAAGAAGAACACAACACAAAAGAAATCAACAGGCAGCTGCAACCGCAAACCGGCCCAAACGATGTCCCTCTCTTTTGCTCTCTCACTCTGCCACTCTCGTGCTGCCCACTCCCCCCACACACAGCATGCTGAAAGACTCGCAGTCGAGTAATTGGAATCCCTAATGAAAAAGCTTTGTGATAAAGAACGCAAAAAAAAAACGAAGAAGGCGAAAAAAGAAAATAGCAAATCAAACTAAAGCAAAGCGATGTGGAGCATAAATCAAAATAACCGAGCCTCCTTTTCTGTTATTCGTCATGCGAGCGTGTCTGTGTGTGTGTGTGTTTGCTGCCCTCTCTTCGTCTGGTGCGCTTTGCACCTCTTCGCTTGCTGCTGCATGCGCAGTCATGTTCATGTACTTTTTGCTTGAATTTCATCATCTCGGGCAATCCTTGCACACGCCATGCCTCTTTTATCTTTATCACATGTTGTCGAGCTATCGCCAAATTGAGAGCAAACGTAACCTCAACTGCTAATTCGAATTTGAATCGTTGTTGATCGATGGCTTTGCCGCAATTGCGCTTTTGAGATCAAGGTTCGATGCAAGCAGCCAGCGATAACGCATCGATAAAAAGGCAAACAAAGAGCATTGCGCATTTAAATTTAGCTGTTCAAGTTTGTCTTGAGGTTTGCAAGTGCTTTATCAACTATCAACTTTTCTAGCGCGTGTCAGAAAACTGCAATTTGTGTAATTCTGCAGTTCTCTTTTAGTCGGCTGATTCGCGCGCGCGAATCATTCGCAGGAGGCGCATGCGAGAGAATGATGTAGCATAAATTGAGAGCCTGTTTGCACAGATGGTGCTTGGGAGGGGGGAGCGGCTGGCGGAGGAAACAGGTTTTGCATGCTGCAAACACTTTGAATACATTGTGAAATTGGTAGGAACAAAACGCAATTAGAAAAGTACAAAAAGTGCGTTAAAAGTGCTCAAAAAGTAGCAAAATAGTCTGTTAGAAATAGTACTTCAGTCTACTACTATTTGAGTGGTACAAGTTGAAGCTTGTCCGAATCGAAGCCAGCATCTGAAACACTGTTGCAGAGTATCGCAGAGTTGCGTCAACATCCTTAGTATGTTACTAAGAGCGAGGCCTACGCTCGCTCTCTAGCTCCCGCTCTATCTCTCTCCGCCGCTTTTTTCTTAGCGACTGCAGTTGCATTTTTTGTTTTGCTTTGACGTTCGCAGCTCTGCTACAGCGCTGCTTGCTCTCGTGGCTGTTGTTGTATTTGCTTTTGCTTTTGCTGTTGCTTTTGTTACCTGCTCAACAAGATCTTTGTGTTGCCTCACACTCGCACTCCCAGTCTCTCGCACGCACACACACTCACACACACGCATGCAACGCGCACTCTGTCAGCCGCCTACTCACTCACTCACATGCTGGAAGAGCGCCGCTGCTTCTTCTTTTTAAATGTATATTTTTTCTCTCTTGCTTTGCTTTGCTTTGCTTTACTGTGTGGTTGGCGTGACGTCGACGTCGCTGCCCGCTCACTCACTACTACCTGCAATGTATGTGCCTAGGCTGCATTCTGGCCGCTGCCTGCGCCGCTGTCGACTGCATCTGGCTGGCTGGCTAGCTGGTTGGCTCTCCCTTTGCTCCCATGCTCAATTATGCTCTCTTAATTTGAGTCTCGTTCTTTTTTGTCGCTGTCGCTGCCGCTATCGTTGTTGTTGTTGCTGAAACGCGTATCTTACGGATACTCTGACTGTGTCTCGCATTGCTCCGCACAGCACAGACAGTTTAGCTCCAATCGGTTTAGTTCGGTTCAGCCGCGAAGCGAGTAAGACGTGTTTTCTCCTCAACCCAAAAAACAGACAAACTCTACAACACAGCGAAACATAAACACCAAACACACACACACACTCACGCACACACTGAAAACAAAGTTGGATATCAGAATCCGAAGTTTGAGTAAGCAACACACACACACACGTTTTAAGTGCTTCCAGTCTTCTGCCACAAATCGGACTGCAAACCGTAGTTTTTTTCGAGCATTGTTTGTGTTTTTAAATAAATTGCGCGAGCTTTATGAGAAATGCGAAAAAATCAATAAAAAAAAAGTAACAAACTAAACTAACAGTTAATCAAAACAAAACGAAAACAAAAGTGTACTAAACAAAAAAAAAAAAAAGAAGAATAATAAAAAGCGAATTAATGAAAATACTTTGGCGAGTGTCTGTGCTGACAATTTGCGAATTTGCCTAAAATGCTGCCATTCCTGATGCTCAAAATCTTGCACAAGAAATACAAAATCAATTAGCGAATCGAGAGTCGAGAGTCGAGTATTGAGAATCGACTAGTGCACGCCCTAAAAGGACAGGGACAGAGACAGAGACAGCAACGCAGAGAACTATAGCAAGTGTGCAACAAGGCAGGATAGCAGCGAAGCGATAGCCACAAACCGCAGCAGTTTGGACACAACACCAAGCGAACACAACGACGATAAACCCAACAGCAACAACAACAAGAAGAAGAGCAACAATGGCGTTCCCCTTTTATCTGCCCGATGGCGGCAGCGATGACGTCGCCTACAGTTCGGCGGGCACCTCGGGCGCCTCCTCCGCGTCCAGCTCGTCGTCGGCATCCGGCTCGTCGTCGGGCGCATCCTCTTCATCCTCGTCCTCGTCGTCGTCCTCGTCGTCGTCGTCGTCGGGCGTGTCGTCGGATGGCGCCAGCAGCATCGCCTCGCAGTCGCCCAACATGACCAGCTCGGCCACGCAGACGCCGATGTCCTCGCCGCTGAGCATGTCCAGCGACCAGGTGGTGACCGCCCTCTGGGAATACTATCAGCAGAATCAGCAGCGCTACCAGTTCAATGGCAATGCGACGGGTAAGTTGAAATGGGTCACTTGACTAGCCGCTGCAGTCGCGGCCAATTAGCCAACTCTCTGCCAACTCGTTGCCAACTCTTGTGGGCCACTTGACGGCATTTCCTTCTGCCGCTCGCTGGTTTCACTTTTCAAGGTTGTTGACTCATGCGCTGCCTCTTTTTTCTTTTGCCTTTTCTTCCTGCTTCTTCGCTGCAATTTGTCGAGCTTCATGTTGTTGTCTTGCTCTCGTTCAATATTTGCGCACGCTCAGCACTTTGGGGCTGCTTATCAGCAAGCCAGCGAGCCAGCGAGCCACAACAGCTACAAATGGGGCATCGAATTACAGCAAGATCGCACGACGTTTCGGCCACTTGTGACAAATCGCCGCCAGCTTGTAAACAGCAATTAAATTGCCATATTAAAAGCATATACAAATCAGTATTTTGATATATATCTCAAGCAGTTTACATCAGAACGTTAAAGTATTAGATGTGGGTTTATAAATTGGCATTAAACTGGCTTATGAAATATTTAAGAACATACTAAAAGTATTGAAGTGTATAGAAAGCAGTTAAAAAAGAACTTCTTAATATTAAGTGCTAGTCAATACTTCAAAGCTTGTAAACTAGCAATAATTTGGCATATTTGAAGCACATACAAATCAGTATTTTGATTTATAAGGAAAGCAGTTGCTAAAGAATGTAAAAGTATTAGATATGGGCTTGTAAATTGACATTTAATTGGCATACTAAAGCATCTACAAAAAGTATTTAATTATAAAGAAAGCAGTTGCAAAAGAACTTCAAAATATCAAGTTAATACTTCAAAGCTTGTAAACTGGCATTAATTTGGCATATTTGAGGCCTATACAAATAAATATCTTCTGAAACGAACGTCATAATATCTAGTGCTGACCAATAATCCCAAAAAAAACTATTTAATTGCATAGAAAATAGTTGCAAAATAACTTCATAATATTAAATGTTGGTTAATACTTCGCAGCTTCTAAACAGCAATTAAATTGCTGTATTCAAAGCCTATACAAATAAGCATTTTGTTATATATGGAAAGCAGTTGCAAAAGAAACTGGAAATTATTACTTTTGGAATACTCAAAGTATCTACAAAAAGTATCTAATTGTATATCAAGCAGTTGCAAGAGAATGTGGAAGTGTTGGATGTATGTTATTAAGTTTAAACTTTAAAGCCATAAAACTAAGTATTTTCACAAACGAGCGTCATAATTTGAAGTGCTGGCCAATGCTGCTCGAAGAACTACTCTCGCTGCTCGGCTGGTGATTCAGCTTTGTGCGCCACTAAATGAGACGCTTATTGAGTCGACTTGTCCACGCCCGTGTCATGCGATATTTGTGCTGGTCGCCAGCTAGCAACCAGTCGCAGTCGAAGAGGTGGGCGTGTGTGTGGTGGCCAAAAGTTGGCCAGCTGCTCGTTTAATTGGCACGCGCCACACAAAGCTCAAAGTCTGTGAGTATCTGCTAGATACGTATCTCGTTGCAAGCCACTAACCCAAATTATTAAACGCCATTTGACCTCAAGCGACTGCTGCGGGGCAAGGGCTTGTTTTTTCCACTTAACGGCTGTTTAAGCAGCCTGTTTTGGGCCACTTTGGCCGCGGTCAATACGTCTTGTTGGCTTGTTGGCTTGTTGGTTTTCGCGCTCTCTATTTCTCGTTCTGTGCTTTTTGCGTAATAGACGCTGCCCCCTGTCATCGACTGCCGTCAGCTGCGCTTGCAACGCTGCAACGTGGACGCCAGTCATTTGCTTCACGTTTTTCGTCGACTATTCAATTTTTCATTTACGCTGCTTGGCCACAACTGTCAGCTCGCTCAGCTGCTTTATTGTTTGTGGCTGCGATAAGCAGAGGCAAATGTCCAGCGCGAGTTCCCCAGCCCAGTGAGTCATGTGCAGCGAGAATATCAATGTAATATAGTAAAAGTATAAATATTCTTTTTCTTAGTTTCATGCTTAACAAACAAATGGCATGCAGACGTTGTGGACTTCTAAATTAGTTCAAATTATCAGCTGTTGTATGTAACTATTTATTTTACTACCAGATCAGCTTTAGTTTGACATTGCATGAATAAGTAAATATGACTGAGATTCGATCTGGCTTTTTAGTTTATTACTAGATTTTCATCAGCTTGAGTTTCTCATTGCCTAAGCACCGATTTTGTAGACTTCTAAGACATGTGTAGCAATTTTTTTTAATTCAAGATTTTTTTTTAAATGCATATGAGAGACATTTTGTAGACTTCTAATTATCAGCTAATATATTAAGCTATTTATTTTCGCCTTTCATTTGACATTAAATATATAAAAAACTTCTAGATTTATGCTGATATACAGGGTGCGCCATTTCGAGCTGCGGCATGAAAATATTGAATAACTTTGAAAAAAAACACTACTACTATATGTATGTATGCTACATATTTTAAAAATAAATTAAAAGAATGAATATTTTGTGCCCTTTAGTTTTGCATTAAATAAAGCAGATTTTGTAGACCTCCAATTTAGCTATTTATTTGATGTTATTACTAGATTTTTCTTTAGTTTCACATTGAATAAAAAGATTGATTGAATAGATTGATTTCTTGGACTTCTGAATTATCAGCTGATATGTGTAGCTTTGAACAAATAGATTAATATGATAAGGATTTCTTGGACTTTTAAATTATCAGCTGATATGTTTAGCTATTTAGTTTCACTTTGAATAAATAAATTAATATGACAAGGATTTCTTTGCTTTCTGAATTATCAGCTAATATATAAGTTATTTATTTCGATACTACATTTTTGTCTACTAAGTTTCATTTCATATTTTGACTTTTGAATTTGTCTAAATTGTCAGCTGACAGTTTTAGCTATTTACTTTATTTTATTACACGATTGTCATCGTCATTGAATACGTAAATGAATACGACAAAGATTTTCAAGACTTCTAAATCATAAGCTGATATATTTACAGCGCTATTTGTTTGCTTTCCAAATGCAAATTTGTTATACTGTAAAAGTATCTTGAGCTCTGTTCACAAGCCGCTCGTTCATCTAATCGACTACATGTTAAGAAACTGATCCCAATCTGCGCTGCGAAAGTATCTTTAGCTCTGTTCACAAGCCGACCACTTGTTAAGAATCTGATGCCACTCTGTGCCGCAATCAATAGAGGTTGCAACTCCCCGCGTATTTGGGGAGCTGTTGGATCTGCGTTCGAGGAGTCGCGCCCTCTGTTATCGCAAGCTGTCGCTGGAGTGCATAATTTGTGTAATAGTAACACATCCAAACTACTGAACAATGCTTTAAGCACTCGACGGGCACCAACTTGGACCCGCAGCCTCCAGGGCTCGCAAGCCTCTCTTCCTCCCTCTCTCTGTCGCTCCCCATGCAGAGTAACCCCTAAGCTGGCGCTTTTTTCGCATTTGTTTTTTGCCGCAGCATCTTGAAATGGAAGGCAACAACCCAGGCGGCGACAGCACGCTTAGTCATCATCAGCGCAGCGCTTGTTGCCATCCCCCAAAAGGGCCTAAAAGAAGTCAGCCCCCGCACGGCAACAACAGCTAGCTTTTGTGTTGTGCTGCGAGTGGCGGCAGGGGGGAGGGGGCGGTAGGGGTAGGGCAGGGAGTGGGCGCCTAAGTTGCTTAAGCGGCTCAGCGCGGCAACCCGGCCACCACCCCCCACACAAGGTGCAATGACAGCAACTCTCTCTCTCTCTCTCTCGCTTTGACGCCGTTTTGGCCAGCTCTCTTTTGGCCCGGCCATTCGCATCGTTGGCCGTCGCTGTTGCCAACAGCTGTTGCTGCTAGGCGTTGTTCTGCGCTGCCGCTGCCGCCGTCGACGTCGCTGTCGCGGTCGCAGTCGCTCTTGACATTTTGCCGCAGTTTGTTTTGCTCGGCAACTTCGCGCAGCGGCAGCAGCAGCGCAAAAATGGCGGCAAACATGGCGACCCCAACTGCAGCTTTTCGCCAACTGCCTTCTTCCTGTTCCTGTTGCTGTTGCTGTTGCTGTTGCTGACCTGGCAACAGCTGACGTACATGCGCAGAGAGCGCTAGAGGGAGAGCGAGAGAGAGAGGGAGCTCATTACATCACAGCGCTTCGCTTGTACAGCCTACACAGGCAACGGCAGCGTTGCCAACTTCATCAACATTATTACCAACATCATCATCATCATCGTCGTCGTCGTCGTCGCTGCGTTTGCATTTCCTTTTGCGCTTTGCGGCTGCACAAATGCAAATTTGCCTTTGCCCTGTTGCCAGGCCAGCCTCGCAATAGCGTGTGCGAGCGAGAGGGCGAGACAGGGAGCTTGCTAGAGCGAGAGGGAGAGAGAGAGAGAGTGTGCTGTGCCTCAGCTTTGTGCATTGTCGTTGTCACTGAGTCGCGATTTGGCTTCGCATTGACCGTGAATTGGTTTTATGCAAATCGCGCAATGCGGTAAATCTGCGAGGCGGCAACAACGCCTCATTAAACGGATGTGGCATGCAACACTCACGCCCCGCAGCCTTGCGCCCACTTTAACAACCAAAGTTGCGTTTGCTCTCCGTTTTATGGGACAGCAGCAACTGTCTTAAAGACGCTGGCTGCACTTGCAGCAGCGCGGCGCAATGAACTTGCTTCAAGTTCAAATGGCCGCCAGGCGAGGCACTTTGCCTAATCAGCAAGCAGCTGAAAAGAGTTGCTTGACACTAACACTGCTGCAGCCAAGTGCCTGACAAACTGCCTGAATGTCTGCCCAACTGTCTGCCTGACAAACTGCCTCAATGTCTGCCCAACTGTCGCCGTCCGTCCGTCTGTCTGTCTGTCTGTCTGGCTTTTGATCAAGTCTCACACGTCGCCGGGCCGTGCTAAATTGTTTGCATTGAGGCGCAGCACGGCGCCGAGCAGCGGCAGCTAGTTGAAACGTGCTCAAGTTTTTGTTATGAAATCGAGCCTAGACAGCTCGGCAATGTGCTTCAGACAAAAGGCAATGTGCGCCGCGCCGCAAGTGGCAAGGTGTCCGTTTTGAAAAGGAAGCGAAACTAAGAAACAGGATGCAACTTGTGGTAATTGGCAGCACTCGCGCCTTTGTCTTGAGCGACACTTTTGATTAAGTTGCCGTGGCAAGTTCCTGCTGCTGGTTGGCCATAGTGCAATGTTAAGTATACGACGCATGGTCAGCAGTCGATGTGAGATGAAACGCAATTAAAGTAATTGCAAATTGCAGAACGGCAGTAATTATGAAAAAACCGCAAAATGCACGTTTTATGCGCACACGAACAACAACAACAACAACAACAAGAACAATAAATAAGCTGTGAATAACAATAAACAAAATAACAATCACTGAAGAGCGGCTGCAGTCGCCAGACGCGCTGTCTTCGCTGCGTCATCCGCTGTCGACCCCTCCCCTCCCCTCCCCTCCTCTCTCGATTGTGGCTGCCACTCGCTGCCGTCGTGTCCCATAGGGCGACTCCCCGCTCTGCCCGCTCCCCCGCCAGCAGCGCATTCGATTTCAATGTGCGACGTTAATTGTTGTTAGCATTTATTAATCGCTGCTGATTGTTTACCAAACACGCTGATCGCTCCCCCCTCTCTCGCTCTCTCTCTGTGTCCCCGCTCACGGTTTCAGTTTCACTTGTTTGTTTATGCCTGGCAATTGCCTGGCACTTCAATTGCCATTCTAGTTTGCCAAAAACACATTCACAACACACGCAAAACAAACGACAAAAGACAGAACCCAGCTGCAGCAGCTTCTCTGCCTTGGCCACTCGCTGTTTTGCCTGCTCTGCTTTTAGCGTGTCCAGAAACTTGTATAAGCCATTGAACTAAGTGCTTTCAAGTTACTTAAAGGCAACGCAGCCAATGATGAACTTGAGGCAGTAAATGAGTTGCCTTTAAAGCCACAAAAATGTAACTATACTTCAAGCTCTTCATTGGCTGATCAGTTAAAAGAATACAGCGTATCTTGTGATTGTGCTCTGTGAATTGATTCGATAGTTACTCCAAACTGTTGTCCAATTGATGAATGACTTTAAGAAGCAGACTGCTTGCTCTTATTACTATTTTATTTATTGTCAACTATGCTTATTAAACAGTCAGAATTCAAGCGCAAATTCTCTGAGTAGATCAATATATTAGTAATTAAAATTATGGTATTACTTCTTATAGTACTACTTACTTACAGTACTTGTAGTACTTATACTATAACATAAAATAAACTACTAATTTACTTCTTATTAGCTCAGCTTGTTAAACAAATGGAATTGAAAAGCTGATTTCTCTATTGAATCAAAATAATATCAGCGTATATCAATACTTGCTTAATGTTTATAGCTTATTATAAAATACAATTGCAATGTGTGCAAAAAGCAGAATAGTTTGCAGTCACGCATTTATGATAGATAGTTTGATACTTTAACTGTTTATACTTGCAACAAATCGAAAGAATTGTAAGATGTTCAAACCGTTTAACTCGCAGTCTTTGTTTGGACTTTCAAAGAGCAAAGTCTCCAGTATGATCACAATAATATCAAGCAAAATAAATACTTATTACAATAGTAAGTAGTTTGCTTGATAATTAGATGCTTTAAAAGGCTACAAATTATTTGTGCCACAATGCAATAAATGCAAAAGAATGTAAGATTTTTATACTGTTAAGCTGGGAGTCATTTGCTACTCTCCAAAAAGCAAATTTCTATGCTTAATCGAAATAATAACAGACAAAATAGTCATTTACTTTCTATGGTATAATGTGAAATACACTTGCAATAAACCAAAAAGCAGAAGTATTTTGTAGTCATCACTTTGCAGGCTTTAAGTAAAAATAAAGGCTAGATATGGAAAGAGTTTAGCAGGCAGTTTATATTCGTCACTTTCAAAGAGTAAATTCCTAGGCCTGATCGATGTGATACCAGAGAATATAAAATACAATTTCAAAGTATTTTGTGGTCTTCACCTTTCATAGTTTAATGCCTTGTCAGTCTACATTTTCTAGGCTGCAATGCAACAAATCCAGAGAAATGTGAAATGCTGCTACTTGAAGTCATTGTTTGTCACTCTGAGTTGCTTCTCGTCGCGCGCTTTTCTCAGACAGTTGCTTGACACGACGAATGCGACGCGTCGCTGGGAAAGAGTGTGGCATGCACTTCTGGTTGGTGGCGCTGCCTCATTCCAGTGGGAGGACGAAACGCACGCCACGGCAACGAATTGATGATGCTCGTTTCATTGAGCTGGAAATTGCAATGAGCTGCGCTCGTTTAATGAATTCTCAGTGCGGGGCAATTAAATCGAAACTAAACTAATAATTGCGCGCTGCGGCTGGCTGGGTGGCGTGTGTTCACGTGGTCCACAAACCGTTGCAGCTGGGCTGTGGCACGCGTCGCTCGCCGCTCGCCACGCACTGTGCTCGCGATTGCTGTCTCTAACCTTGCGCACATGGAAACGCGCAAATTGCACAGCTTAAAAAATAGTTAGTTAATGACGATCAGTTCATATATTGCGCGATTCGCACGCCGCGATGTCTCATCAGCTGCGCTGCGCTGAGTTGAGCGACGTCAACATACAAGCATACGTAGTAAACGCGGCGTATACGTAATCTGCGAACTGACCTCGCTAGCAGCGTTCTTAGTGCTTATCGCGCGGTTTTGTTGACGATTTCGCAACTGTATCGCAGCCTGTCTTTGTCAGTCTAATGCGAGCAAAAACTTTCTCCTGCGACCTGCGCATGAGTCAGCAGAGCTCCAGCTGCGATCGCTTCCGCATTTTTAATCAGTTACCAAATTTGAAAGCAACGAAAACACGACGATGACATCGCATTACACACATGGCTAATTAGCGCTACCAAAATTGGCAATTAGCAAGCATCGATCGATCGATCGCAGCACCTGCTGATTGACATTCAACTTTGTGCTTTCGGCTGCTACCAAAATTGGTCTAGAACAGTTGTCAGCCGTGCACTTGTGTAGACCAGAAGCTGTTGACGGTTTCTGCTCAAGCGCGACTTCCTGCAAACGAGGTGACAAGAGCACAAAAAAGCCCGACAATTAGTCAGTCGACCGTGAGTTCAACGCTCATTGAAGTGTGCGAATTTGGGATGCACAGTACCGTTAGCACGGCGTTCATGAAGCGGCAACAGAGAGCAGGGAGTGAACGACTTAAGAGTCATCCTACACCTGCCAGCAAAAGTTGTCAGCTGCAATTAATAGCTGCATATAATTTATAGCACACTTTAGATAAAACCCTCTTTGCAAATGCAATAATAATACGAGTAATAATAATAATAATAAGCAGCTTCGCGCCACACTAATTGCAATTTGCTATAGCTACCATTTACTATATGGCTCATGCAATAGTCTGATGAAATGAATGCCAGCTACTTCCACTTCCAATTCAAATTTGCTGAATAACTTCTTGTACACTTGCCTAGCTCACATACCCTTTAAACAATTCGCTTAAACAACCACAGCCTCGCCTAATTAACGCCACAAACTGCAGCGAGTCGAGGCAACAAATTCGTAAGTTCACTTCCAGCAAATCGCCTTAAAAAAGAGTTGAACTTTACTTCGATTAGGTTGAAGAAATACATTTGTTAGTTTGGCATTCTTAAACAACACTTTTAATTGGGTGGAAGACTAGGGAAAGTCTTTGGCGAGCAGACTTAAGAAGCCGACAACAGAAAAGTCTTTGTCAAGCAGACTTGGGAAGTCGACAACAGAAAAGTCTTTGGCGAGCAGACTTAAGAAGTCGAGATCAGGAAAGTGTTTGTGCTGTCAGCGTACTCGTAAAGTTGTTGCACTTTGAGTTGTGCTGACGCTTAACAAGCAAAAGTTGCGTGAGTCGCGAACGCTCCAGATGTGACAGGTACATCTATATATACACATATAAATATATATATGTATATGGCTGCTTGATCAGCTAAGCCAGTGACCAGGTTGAGAGTGGTGTCAGTGTGTCAGGCGCATTGAAACTCGTTTCGGTTTCGATTTCGACGCAATTGCTGCCTGATATTCATACTTGTGTTCAGCTGTTGTTGTTCATTTGTGTTATTCTTTATTTTTTTGTTGCCAGCAAACACTTCAAGGCCACAGCGAGCAGCAGCCGCGCATATGCTGCGGGTCTGTCCGTCCGTCCGTCCGTCCGTCCGTCTGTCTGACATGTAATCAAACTGGCAAAATGCATTGCAAACTCAACGTTTTGTTCTTTTGTGGCAAGCTAAGCGTAACACACACATACATAGGCGAGCAGTGGCACATTTTTCACGTTTTTCCGCCGCGTCTAAATCGTTCTTGAGCTTTGTTTTGCGGCGTTCTGCTTAGCTTGCCGCAGGCCAAGACGCTGTTGCTGCTCCACTGATTGATGTTTGTCAGCTGCTGCGGCGGCCTTAGCAGTTGTTGCAACATGCCAGCTTGAAAAATGCAAGTAAATTATGCGCACATAATTGCAACAACAGATGCGACAAATGCCACACCTAACTGAGTACCCCCTCCCCCCCTTGGCTACTATTAATCCCTTGATGCAGTCGCAATTCAATTAAACATTGTGCCATTAAAACACAGAGAGAGAGACAAACTGAATAACGCTTGTACTCGTATTAACAAATGCAGAAAACAAAACAATTGGTCACGTTTCGTCAGCGGCTCAAGCAACAATAACGAAGTGCAACGATTGTTGCTGTTGCTGTTGCTGTTGCAGCGCCCGCATCGCGATGCGATCGTAAAGTGACAACAGCCACTAATGCTGAGGTGCCATAAACGTCCTAAACGCTGGCGAGCGAGTCGCAACGCGCCGTGAAGCGATCACCGTGACTGCAGCAAATTATTCACTAAGCAGTCGCAGTCGCAGTCGCAGTCGAGCACTGTTCTGCAGTCTAATGAATCTCTGGCACAGCACAGCCAGCTAGTTGTGCCCACATAAGTACTAAAAGCTGCAGACACACAGACGGGCAGACAGACGGACAGACAGACAGGCGGACAGACAGACGGACGGACAGACGGACGGACGGACAGTCAGCGATACTCATATGCAAATGCAATTTTAGCACTTGGCAAATAATTTTCCACACAATTTGCAATTAGTAGTAACATTTTCAATGCGCCTCATCATAAAGGCACCAGCATGGGCCCAGCTCAAGCGCTGCCTAGTTATATAAATGCATATAGTATATATAACTGCAAGATACTGGAGCGCACACCGCTGCCTGCCTGACTGGCTGCCTGTGTAATGATGCCTGACTTGGCCCGCGAGTTGGACTGGCAGATTTTCAAGGTTAGCGTTTACAATGTTGACGACGATGACGATGACGACAACGATGGCGATGGCGATGATGGAGCAGCGCGCGTTGGGCGCACGTGAGCTGCAGCAGTTGTGGCCACAGCGGGCAGCTGCTGTTGCTGTTGCGCCAAACTAGTTTCAAATGGCACTGCAGCAAGTCGAGGAGTGGCGCTGCCAGCAATTAAGCAACAGCTGCAGAGCGAGCGAGTTCAAGGCTAATGGGTCAACTGCGAATTAGCGTCGCCTGCAGGTTGACGTTGACTGACATTATGTTATGTGCAGCTGTGCTCGGTCAGTCGCCCAGCTTGGCCTATTGACATGCCGAACTGGCCAAGTTGCAGTGCCAAGTTGTGCGAGTGCCGGCCCTCGGGGCAATTAGCTGCTTGAGACGTTATCGCTGTCGAGAGTGATTTGTATAAACTTTGCATTACAATCAATCATTCGTCGTCGCCGCAATTGCAATTTGAAGTTAGCAAACAAACATCGAGCACTCATATGGCAAGCGCGCAATTTATGCGCATATCAAGTGGACGCTCCGCTCCGGCTATCAACGCTTTTGTTCTCGCTCCGCTTGAAATATGACCAACAAGCGGCAGCATAAATGATGTTGCAGCTCCACAACTTCCACATGCACTGACTACTTCCATTTTTTGCATATTTAGCGAGTACTCTGCACACTTTGTCTCATTGCTGAGCAGCAGCAAAGCGAGTTAAGCGAAGATACTTTTGAGTAATTGACACCTTTGGGATACCCACAGATACTTTCAGCTGCAATGACTTTTTTACTTCAACAACTTTTTACTTATTACATTAAGCAAATAGTTTAAGTTGCTTTGTTTCATTGCTGATCAGAGGCAAAGCAAGCAAAACGCAGTCATCAGATACTTTTGAGTAATTGCTTGATTGTGAAATATAGTATATTTAATATACGCCACAAAGACACCTTTGGGATGCGCTGCATTTATTGCTCGATACGCAAAGATACTTTTAGCTGCATTGACATTTTACTTTAACCACTTTTTACTTATTGCATTCAGCGAATAATTTAAACACTTTGTTTTATTAATGATAATACTGAGTGCTCAGATACTCTTAAGTAATTGCTTGATTGAGAAATATACGTCACAAAGGAAACTTTAGGTTGCGCTGCATTTGTTGTTGGATACCCAAAGATACTTCTCTGACTATTTTACTACACTAACTTTAGTTTAGAGTTTAGTAGTTATTAGTTTTAGTAGTTATTATTATTATAGTAAACAGTCTGGCGATCCAATAAAACGCAGCTCTCAGATACTTTTGGGATGCGCTGTATTAATTGTTCGATGCCCAATACACTTCACAGAATATTTTACTTTAACGCTTTACTTATTACATGACTTTGTTTTGTGGATGATCTGGCAATCAGCAGCAAAGTAATCTTGTGCGCCTATAAAACGCAGCTCGCAGATACTTTAAAGTAATTGTTTAATCGTTAAGCTGCGCTGTTATTGTTCGATACCCAAAGATACTCAGAGTATTTTACTAAAGCAAGTCTTTACATATTACATTAAGCGAATACTGGACACACTTTGTTTTGTTTATGGGCAGCAACAAAGTAATCGTCTTGAGCGCATCTCTCAGATACTCTTAAGTAATTGTTTGATCGGGAAACGCACCTTCAAGATGCGCAAAGATACAGCTCAGAGGCGCTGCTCGATTCCGTTGTGCTGCTGTCTTTACGATCGCTTTTACGATCGGTGGCGAGGACTCGCTTTAATTGCGGCCGCTTTTTTAATTGCGGCTGCCGCAGCTGAGTGCAACGCACAGTGCCTCGGGCGACCTTAGACACTTCCTAGCATTGTCACAAAGGGCCAGTGACAGAGTGTGCCACCTTTGTCTCCGCATTGTGCTGTCAATTGTGCTCGACAAATGGCATTCATACTATATACTATATATTATACACACATACTTATACTATATTCGCTTTCTGCTCTCTGTGTCTCTGTTGCAGCGCCGCACATCTTCCAGTACCCGACGCCGCCGAGTCCCTCGTGCTCGCTGGCCCAGTCGCCCAGCTACACGGGCCCCGCGATCTTCTTCTCCGGCGGCAACCTGCTGCCCGACGCTCCCTACCCCCACACGCCGCGCACCAGCGTCAGCTTCGCCGCCGGCGAGGAGCGCAACTACTTCCGCCAGCCCGCGTATCCGGCGTCCTCCTCGTCGACCGCGTCGTCGTCGTCGTCGTCGGCGCCGCAGCCAATGCCGCCGCAGTCGGCGCCGCCGCTGCACTACAGCCACAGCTATCCGCAGCAGTCGACCCACCTGCTGGCCTACCACCCGGCCTCCAGCTACGGCCACGCCCCGCTGCCCGCCGGCGGCGGCTACTACGCCACCTACACGCCGCCGCCCACGCCGAACACGGCGACTGCTTCCACCTCCACCTCCACCCTAGGCTGTGGCTTCAACTCCATCTCCGGCAACGCTGCCTACGCCCGTCACGGCCTCGGCCCAGCCGGCCCCCTGGCCTCGACGCCCCTGGCGCCCGCCGGGCCCAAGATGCGGCTGCATCGCAGCCAGTCCGACGCAGCTCGACGGTAAGCAAACAAATTCGATTAGACTTGTCATCATTAGTATTGTTAAGCAGTCAAATAGGCAACGATATCAGTTCTCGATTTGCCTATTTACTTTGCCTATTTCAAGCCAACTACGGACAGTCTGATTTGAGCCAAAAGTAATCTGATGTGTACTAAATGAGTGTTTAAATAAACAATTTAGATTACCCACAAATATTAAAGTTGCAAACTATTTATTATAAGTGAATACTTTGAGATAGAAAATGAATGCAGATTGCAGAAATGAATGTAGATGCAGAACTCAGAGAGAAGTATTGAATACCATATCCATACTTTTTATTCAGTTGCAAAACATTGCATGATATAAGTTCCCAATTGCATAATATTGGAAATATTATTAGTTAGATCTTAGGCTATTCAAGAAATAAGACAATTTATTATAAGTGAATCTTTTAAGATGCAAACTTAGAGAAAAAGAATGCAAATTGGAGAACTCACAAACAAGTATTTAAAGAACTCTCATAATAAAGCATTCAATAATATAAGTTCTCAATTGGTTAGGTTTCTATTGCGAAACATTGGAAATATTATAAGTTAGATATCAAGAAAGAAGGTCATTTATTATGAGTGAATATGTTGAGATGCAAACTTAGAGAAAAGGAATGCAAATTGCTGAACTCACAAAAAAGTATTCCATTCTATAGTGAAATATTGAATGATATGAGTTTCCAATTGCATGGGTTTCCATTGCAAAACATTGAACTTATTTAAAGTCGGATTTTGGCCCAATCAAGAAAGAACTAATGCAAATATCAGAATTTACAAAAAAAAAAAAAATATCAAATGCTTCACTGTCATTGCGAAATATCAGAAGAAATGAGTCTTTTGACGCCACTTAAATTTAGCGTAATGATTCTATTTTAGTTCAATTAACATTTTCGAAAAGAACCATAAACTGTAGAAACGTCATTTGCGCTCTATTTGTATAGAAAGCTACGCTAGCAAAATTATGACAGATGGAACACCATCAATTTTTTTAAAATCAGAGTTAAGTGTGGCCATCGTTGAGATTAAATTGATGAGTTCTTACTGACTTAACATATCACTACATTAGAGATAACTTTGGTACTTCGAGCTGGTGTTGATAACGTGACTTCTCTTTGCAGCAAGCGCCAGACGTCGACGGGGGAGGAGGAGCGCGAGTACCAGAGCGATCACGAGACGAGCTGGGATGAGTTCGACGAGCGCTACAGCAATTTCACGGCTGGGCGCGAGCGCCTGCAGGAGTTCAGTGGACGCATACCGCCGCGCAAGAAGAAGAGCAGCGGCAACACGCCGGGCGGCGCTCACGCCCACCATGCGACGCCCGAGAGCGAACAGCAGCAGAAGGCAGAGCGCGAGTCAACGGAGCAGAAGAAGGTAAGAGAAGTGCAGATCAGCAGTGCAGCATAGAAATACGAGTTCATTAACACGACAGTTGGCAGATGGCGCGATCGCCGTCGCAGTTGCAGTCGCCTCGTTGTGCTAAGTGCTGTGGCACGTGCTGTGACATTAGTCAAAGCCCAAACTAGCGAAGAGCAGCGACTATAAATAGAGCGGAGCCAATGACAAATTGCCCACACGGAGTCAGTGTCAGAGTCCAATCGGGAGCTGGAGTCGTGCATATTTCAAATGCAGTTGTTGTTCTTGTTGTTGTTGTTGCTGCTGCTGCGGTGGAAGGAAAACTTTGCACATGCTAAAAGTGTGATAAAAATTAATTGCGCAGCGCTGCCTCCGTCTCTGCCGCTGTCTCATTCTCTGTCCCTCCCCTGTGCGCTGCGGCTTTTGCATCGCTGCTTTATGTTAATCTAGACAAGTGTCGTTCCCATTCCCATTCGCATGCGTCCCCCCTTCGCGTCCCCTTCCCCTTCGCCTTCCACTCCTCTGCGCTGTGAAGCTTCTGTAGTAGTTTAGTCAGTCAAACAGTCAGCCTTTGTCAGCTGTCACACATGTGTGTGTTGCGTCGGCTATAGACACTCACTTATAAATACTATAAATACTAAACTGCATTGTGACAAAACTGGGCGCACTTCAGGCATACCCTCGACGCGGGCATATCGACGCGGCCAAGCGACACGCAACACTGCGCAGGAGGCGCGTCAAAGCCGATAAATACATGTGTTTTCGATCGGGTTAGTGAACTGCGTATTTATAGACACACAATATGTGTAGCGCAGAACACTTGCTAGGGCTGCTTTCTCTTTAGTTTCATTCATATTTGTTTCGCGCAGGGTATTTGGTGTGCGACTCGCTAATTACTTGCTTAGTTCTTCTCCTTCTCTTTTGCCTGCGCAATTAAAAGAAATGCAACCTTCAAGAAATTCAATCGCATGACACACACGCACACTCACGCACACACTCGCACACACACACACATGCACGCTCGCAGTTCGTTTTCAGTTTTATTCGTCGTTATCGCCTTTTTGTACTTTTTGTTTTTGCAATTTATGTGTACACTTGTAAAGTGCGAGCACATTGACAGGCTTATCTGCAGTTTGGAGGCACGGGAAAAAAGCGAATCGCATACGCTGGGAAGCTGTGTGCTGCTTTCGAGTCGCTTTATCGGAAGCGCACTGTAATGAGATCGTGAGAAAATGCTGTAATCTGTGGCAGTCAACTAAAGGGATTTTGTCACAACTCAAATTCGAAACTTGTGAATAAATCAAACGCATTAAATTGCACACTTGATTCGCTCATTATTTTCACGTGCCGCACTTCCATTCATATCGTACATCGCATAGCTACGCTATTGACCAGCCATTGACCACACGCATACGTGTTGACAGTATTTACGAGTTCATATACTATATGTGTATGTTTTTAGGTCACTGACCCATCCAATTCCGTCTATGGTCTCGCTCGATTGCGGTCAAGCAATCAGACGAGGGCACGTGCTATTCTATCAACGAGTGTTTCCATATTTATGCGACCCTGGGGAACGTTTTGCAATAGCATGACATATTTGAAAGCCAAGAGAAAAGCTTACCACTAGACCAGCAATTATTTATAGCAAGACATACAATGGGCTGCACACTTGCAGTGCATTGTTTGTGCTCGAATGGAACGTGAATCAGCCGAGCAATTAGTCAGCGCATTGCATTTGTTTACACTTAAGTACCTATTTTCAACATCTATTAAGTAGTAAACACGATTATTTTTCTCTACTTGCAGAAGCAACAAAGCTTCACTTGGCCCACAGTTGTCACCGTCTTTGTGCTCGCCATGGGCTGTGGCTTCTTCGCAGCACGATGAGTGCGGAATGGGCGGAGAACGTTGAGCATCTACTTAAGGATTCATAGTGAAATCGGCTAACATTTAGAACATTGTAATCCCATATAAATACATAACATACTATTCAATAAGTGCGTAGTTTAGCAACGAAAATCGAGCTGTAAAAGGTAAAGTCATAAAATCGTACAGAATCAACTGAGGAAACCCTACAATAGAGCGTATAAAGTTAAGGACGGTTGGCGGGACACAAGAACAATATATATATATACATATACAAACTATATACACAACAGTGTACTATATTCGAAATCAATTCTCTCAAACGCATAGACTATCCATCTAAGAACTACTTAGGAAAACATTCAAACTGCTCAATTGCAAACTGTAGACTGGCTAAAGACTAAAAACGACAGATGATGAAATACAGATATTTTTGCTAACAACCACAACACACATATTTTTTGGTAACGCTTTTTGGCCAACACAACTCGTAACTCGTATTTTTGTACACACTTTAAAAAAAGTATTAGAACGGAAAAGTGAAATAAGTTAAACTGCCATTTTCTGAGATGAGATACTTAATATCCAGATATATATATATATATTTATGTATAACGGGCCGGTCTCTTAGCAATTAAATGTTTGAGCATTTTCTTTCTTGCAATTTTGCATTTAGCTTTTGCATTTCGTACAACATAAAAAACAAACAACAACAACAAAAAAAAAAAACTACAAAAACATAAATGTGAATATACACGAAAATATTATTATTTGCTTCCGCGTTGATTTCAAATATTTTTAATGTATATCTTTGATTGTCAAACAACCAATTTTCAATGTCTTCGATTTGTAATTTGAATTACAAGAAAATAATTATATATACAATACATTTAATTATACATAAGATTTTGTAGCAATCGCCCAACTTAATTGAATTGTTGCTTTAAAGTAGTGAAAATTGTCAACAAACAAAAATATTTAGCTTTAATTGTTATCAATGGAGGGAAATCAGAGACGAAAAATGCCACAAAAACAAAAAATATTGAAGATAAAGAGAGAGAGACAGAGAGAGAGAGAGAGAGAGAGTTGTACATAGTTGATATGCCATTTTTGTGATGATTTTGTCTATATATGATTTATCGTGTTTTTAGTTAAATTTCCTAGTTGTTTAAGCAGGCGTTCATCATGTGGATTATTTTGTTCATTCTTCAAATTGGTCTCACAATTTATAGTTTAGTCTTAAGCACAACGAACGCACAATGCACAATGCACAAGAAATTTGCGCAAAAGGTTTTCTGAAATTTGCCCCGCAAGGACAAGTTCTACCTTTGGTTAACTCTCAAAAGCCAACGTTGAATGATCTCTTAACTGGAAATGAATCGAACAGCAGAGGGCGCCACTCAATTGATCTCCATACGATAGCCAAAGTCAAAAGTCAACATAAAGTTATTCACATTTCTGTGGTGAATTTCACAACACTTTTGCCAAATTTCTTGACGTTTCAATGCTAATCGAACCGTGAAAAGTGACACAAAAAAACACAAAAACGCAAATAGTAAACAGCAAACAGCAAACAGAGAAGCAAACAAACAAGCAAGCAAAACAAAAACAAAAATAAAAAACAAAAACAAGAAGAAGAAACAAACGAAAATAGATAACAAAAACTATTCCCAAAAATCGCATTGATCTCATGGATTTTTTTATCATTTACATCAACAATTTTTACTTGCATTAAACGCGATGAGAAATGTGTAGATTAAGCACAATAATTCTAAGTATGTAAAAGTTTAGCGATAGGAGCGCCAAGCGTTTTAGTTTACATTTTCGGTCAGATACCCAAGTTTTTTAATCAGTTTAACTACGCGTCGATTGACACAGATTCAAGTACGTTAAATGCCTGTACATTTTTCATAGCTTAGGTGGAAGGCGGAGAAAGAAATACGAGTACACTAGTTAATACGAGAGCAGTAAACAGTAAAGGTAGAGCAAATTTGTTATTATAACTATGTTTTTTTTTTGGACATGTCTCTCACATATTTTAATCAACATACACGTAAATACATATTCGATCATATGCATATATAATTTGTAAAGAAGTATTCCACGCACATCCAAAACAAAAACAAAAACAAAACACAAAAAAAAAAAACTGAAAATTCTTTGTAAATTTTTCAAAAGTGTTTCGGACACCGCGATTGAGTATGAGAACGTATTCGATCCGATCGGTGCGCCGATTCATGCTAATTAGTTTTCACAATGATCTCGGTAAAGTTTTGTGGCCGCGCGCCCAAAAGTCAACGCGATTTTTGGTTTGCCATAAACTGAAACAAGGCAGAAAAGCAAGAAACAAAAACAAAAACAAAAAATCACATAGCGAAAATTTGTTTAATTTTTATCCATGCAATTCCCCCCTACAATTCTAAAATTAAGTTATTCGTAATCATTTGTACATAGCGCAAAAATCAAATGCCATTTTTGTATAGATTTGTTGGTGCCAAAATGAAAGTGAAATGCGGCGATGCGACACATGTTCTAGCCTAAGTTCAGCCACGATCACGACGACGACGACGATGACGATGACGACAGCCAGAACATCGATTTCGATATCGACTTCGACTTCGATTTCGATTTTAGTCTTAAGCCATCATTTTCAAGATATTTCATTAATTTTCTTATACTTTATTACTTGTACATTTTATATTATGCTGTAATATTTTAATACATAATATCATTATGATCTCATGAATATGTTCATAAGACAAAATATATGTAAATGAAATCAACACGCATATAATAGACATGTAAGATTTATAAACAAATCAAAAAAAAAAGCAAAAGCAACAAAAAAAAACATTCAAGAAGAATATATGAAAAGCGAATAAAAAGTTTAAAACCAAAAAAAAATTACATTTTACTCATATCAAAGCAAGCCTGGATTTCTCATCTTACAGACGCTGCTGCCCCCAACCCCTCATAACACTCTCAGATATCGACTAGAACGGCAAATATCTGAACTATATCAAAAATAAACAATATTTCGAATTCCTTGAAAGATTTTAAATTTACAAAAAACTTTTCACGTTACTATGGAAAACACGCCGCATGACGTCGAACAACAGGCGATGAATCGTCGCGTTCTCGAGGCCCTGACCATAGTTCAGGGCGGCAAAAAGTGTTCGGTGCCGCTCAGGAAAATTGTGGAGCAAGTGGCTCACTTGATGCGCTACGAAGATATCGTTGATGCAGGCGATCACTTCATGGAGGCACTCAACACTCTCAAGCAAGTTGGTCTCTTGCGCGAAACTGCCGAGTCAGAGTATGCGCTCTATCAATACCCGGTCTCGACAAAGGGATGCCGTCAAGTGCTCAGTCAGCACAGCAGACCGTTGGCCACCAAGCGCTCGTCCGCTGCCGTTCGAAATCGCGAGAAAAACGCGAAGGCGAAGAAGTCGCAAGCATCTCAAGACGAGATACCGAAGATACCGTGCAACAGCTGCCGCGCGGCGCTGTTGGAGTTTGAGAAGTGCTTCAATATTGCCAGAGCTGGGGGCTCGCTCAAGTTAAACTTTCGCGTTTGCGAGACGCAGAGCGACACCAATGCGACTGATGGTGAAAGTCGGGAAGAGGAGGAGGAGGAGGAGATCAATGAATCGGAGAATCGTGCATGGAAGTTTCAGACGCCGGCGCTGATTGTCCCGATGGAAGAGGACGATGTCATGTAGTTGAAGAAAGAAAAGTTTAGTGGCGCCACCTGGTTGTCAAATTTACAATTGTTTTGCAACACGAATAAACATTGCATACTTTCGGGGCGGCTCAAAATGTTCTGTTCAACTTTACTTGTCGATCGGTTGAAAGCGCCGTCGTTCAACCCTCGTTTCGACATTCGAATTTGAGTGGTCATTTAAACGGCGCATTATGCTGCCTAAGCCAATTTGTAGTTTTTGTGGTCGCGGATTAAATGCTCATAATTGCCGCAGCGCAGCACGCGACTCGGTAACAGGATACAGCGCACGGGGCACGCCACAAAAATGATATGCTATTAACAGCTTCAGTTTCGGCGTGGCAAGGAAACTGCGTGTACTTGCTTCAATTATTATATTTCAACCTGCGCTGAATATGACATCCGCTTCCGCCCTCAAATCAGGCGATTGGCAGCGTGCAGCTGTCAATCAAAGCGCTACCCGGCACATTTAATTTGAATTCCATTTCATTCACGCGAATCTGAACGTGTGTTTAGTTGGGCGCCTGCAATCTGCATCTAATTTGACATTTGAGCGCCAGCGCGTGTCGCACATAATACGCATTGTCCTGCTGTTCTTCTGTCCGTCCGACAGGTCGTCGTCACACGGAATACTTACAAGTTTTCAATTAAATTTTAAGCTAAACTAATCAATAGGCGCGCCCCACTCCCATTGCATTTGTGATAATTACTTTTTGATTCAGCACCTGACAACGGCATCTGCTGAAAAGGGGTGCCATCATTTAGGGTCTGCCTTTGTCATACTCGTATATCGGCAATTTCACTATTTACCCCGACCTAACCACAAAAGCCAACCACACGCACTCCCTCAGTGCGCGAATTATAATTATTAAAACTACAGAGACTGGGGGCTGCATTTGTGCGCTGCATTTGCCAACTTTGCGTGAATTTATGCAAATTAACTGCCTGCGGTTTTCGATGGCTGCAAAGGCAGCCAAAAACATAGAAATCGACGCCTCAAAAGCCCAACAGTTGCTTATTGTTTATAATTTGAATTGGAAATTATGTGCAGATTGACAGTGAACTCATATTGTAAATGATAATTATTTAAGGCTGCAAACTTAACTCTTTTTGTGTGTAGATTGAGACTAAAATGTATCCATGGAGAGCGCAGTTGAGATGCAAGAAAAGTGTATTTTATTTTGCGCTGATATATGATATATTGTGATAAATTATCTAATATGTTTGGTATCAATCGAGAACTTTAAATAATGCACATACTTTACTTTCACATTTCTTTACTCCAATCAAATGTTTTGCACTTTAAATGTAATAGTTTATGTTGTCTACAGGGTGTCTCGCAGTCAAGCAGCTTGGACAGAAGTATTCCTATTTGATTTATCTCAACAATTGTGTAAATAAGCCCAGCGATCTGTTGTAGCCCTGGCTACTGAAAATTTGATAGCGTTAAATTAAAGGCAAATATTTATTCCAAATGTTTGTGCAGAATGTGCAGAATTAAACTCGATTATGTAGCATGTTGGCCGCCTCTTAACGGCCTTTTAGCTTGCCCACACGCTTATTGTCTTTGTGCGCTCTTCTCGTACGCCTCTGATCTGTACACACACCCGCACACCCGCACACTCGCACACTCGGGAGTTTACACTGAAGTGCGTGTGTGCGTAGGGCCTCCCATGCCTGATAAAGCCAAAGACAAAGCGTTGTGAGGAAAGCACAACTCCAAGATACCTCACTTTTGAACGCCAACCGATTTGCTTTCACTTCTCAGACATTTCCGATTAAGCAAAAGTCGAAAAAACTTAAAAGAGTTGCTTGCCTTACAGCTAAACGGATTAGTAAACAAGTATTTTGTCAATTGGGGTTTTAAGTTTTTCTCAGCGATTCTCATTGCGCGCACACGGTATCCAGCGATTCAGTGTTTCACAATTGTATCTATGTTAATCCGAAAGTAGTTGCAGCCTCGTGAGATTCTGTGTATCTACATTAATGCATAACTGTATGTGTGTGTGTGTATCTTTATCTGCGACAGTGTCTGTATCTCTGACACGCGTTGCTTAGACTACAAACATGTATTTTTATTATTTTTCTCCCGCTTCAGGCGGCAGTCGGTCGGTTGTCAGTCGAGAAACGCAGTCACATAACGCGCATTACAACGGATCGCGCAAGATCCCCCCAAAGAAAAACGAAAACCGAGAAAACGAGACAACGGCGACAAGGCCAAGAAAACACACACACAGAAAAACATTGAAAACACAGCCGTGCGAGATGCCTACTCCCACATTAATGGGATACATCAAACTAATTGGCATTTGCTTGCTGCTCTCGGCGCCATATACTCGAGAAGTGCTCGCGGATGGTATGTCGCAGTTACACAGTCTACAAAATAAGAAACCCTCTCAAAAGTGACACTAAAAACGATCAAGAAGTTGTGCATAAATATATTAGTAGCTGCTGCCTGAGCTCAGACACTCCTTTCAGGCGTATCGAGTTTTTCACATTTTTGAGAACTTCCCCCGCAAAACTGCTAAACTCATTTAGAGTGCTTGTGCTTGTGCTTGTGTGCGAAAACGTGCGAGGAAAAGCTTCGCCCATTGGAGTTGTCGCACTCTTGGAGTCTGCATTCCTTGTCACTGCCTTGTGTATGTGTGTGTAATTAGATTATTGTCTCCACCTTACGCGATAAGTGCTTATCTGTGGCCAGATAAGACGCTTATGCTGTCAGCACGTAGACATTCAAGTTTTCACATTAACATACAAGAATAAGTATAGCAAACATGTGCTGTCATACTTTGAACAAATACGAGTAACAATACAGACACGAGCTGAAACCGGTGTTTACCATATACTACTCGTACTCGTCGGCTTTCGCCTCGTTGCCTCGTTATTTATTTATTGAATTTCCAACGAACAGCACAAATTGCGGATCACATACGAAAATGCTGCCTGGGCGGACTGAGGCAAGCGCACACCTCAAAGACCTGCGATCCCTCCGAGTCGGCCGTCTCGAATATACCTCCACTCTGGCTGGGATTGTGCTCCTCCACGTATGGCTTGTGCTGCTCCCGGGAGCTGGAGAAGAAGAACTGCGAGCTGGGCCGGCTGGCCGCCTTGGAGGGCTCCACGTGCGTCGACAACACGAACACCACCACCGTCACCTACACCAACTGCTGTCGCGCCTGCCAAGGTGAGTTAGTTGTCTAATGATTGAGATGATTGAGATTTGTGGATTTCTGTGTGGCTTTGCAGTGGGCATGGCAGTGAAGGCGAGCCAGCAGAAATGCAAGGATCCGCTTTTCTCCTTCCTCATGAACGTCGACTCGTACCTGGTGTGCTGCTCGGACAACGGTTTCTCCAGCTCGGCGGAGAACACTTATACGGCTGATACCAACACCAACAGCAACAGCAACAGCAATAAGCTCAACCTGGACGATCTGGTGCAGTCGGGTGAAAACGAGGACGACGATCTGGAAAATCAGAGCGACGAAAACACCGATGGCGCCATTGTGCTCAAGCCCGACGGTAACTCTAATAGTCTAACTTTAACTTGTACTGCCAGCAGAAAGTGTCACGCTCAAACTGTTTTCCAGATGACATTTGCAGCCAGATTCCAAATCTGTGCGCGCACATCTGCGAGAACACGGACGACTCGTACAAGTGCAGCTGCAATCCCGGCTACAAGCTGGACGACAACAACATCACCTGCACCCAGCTGCTGGACAAGAACGTCTGTCCCGAGGGCTACTTCCTGGACCCGGTGCACAACAAGTGCGCCGACATCGACGAGTGCAAGGAGAATCGGCACGCGTGCAAGGCCACGCAGTATTGCCACAACGAGGTCGGCTCGCATCGCTGCCTCAACAAGCTGGCCCAGAGCTGCCCCAAGGGCTACTTCTACAACGAGAAGCTGCAGGAGTGCGAAGGTAAGCCACACTCCACTTCGTGAATCACTAATAAAGCTGACTGCACGCAGACGACGACGAGTGCCTGCAGTCGCCGTGCGACAAGGGCGAGGAGTGCGTGAACTACGCGGGCGGCTACGACTGCAATCCGGCGGAGAGCCAGTCGTGTGGCACTGGCTTCTATCTGAAGGACGGCAGCTGCGTGGACATCGATGAGTGCAGCTACAACGCCACCAACACCTGCAAGACGGACATGCACCAGGACTGCAAGAACACCGTGGGCAGCTACTACTGCAGCTGTCTGCCCGGCTACAGTCTGGACGCCACACAGAACGAGTGCGTGGGTGAGTGTCGTCGAGTGCAGGCTGCAGCATGGTGCTCGCTAACATTTACTTCACGTAGATATCAACGAGTGCTCGATCAACAACCACAACTGCCTGCCCACCCAGCGATGCGACAACACGATCGGTTCATACATCTGCACGGTACGAGTACTCGTATAGTTAGATTGTGTGTAATATGCTTAACAAGTGTCTTCCCAACAGCGCTGGACTTCGTGCGGCACGGGCTACACACTCAACGCGCAGACTGGCAACTGCGATGGTGAGCAACTGTTGTTTCTTTACTTCAATCTCTTGACTAACTCATTGATTTGTGGCTGCAAGATGATGATGAGTGCGCGCTCTCCACGCACAACTGTCCCTCCAACTACGACTGCTACAACACCAAGGGATCGTTCCGCTGCCACAGGAAAACGACCACAACCACAACCACCACAACAACCACCACGCCTTCAACCACTACCACAACCACGACGCCTGCACCCGCGCCCTCCAGAGAGAGCTCCAGGGATTCCTACAACCCGCGCAACTACGGCAGCTATTCGGCCACTCGACTTCCCTGCACCGCCGGCTTCCAGAGGAACTATCTGGGTGCCTGTGTTGGCAAGTGCACTTGGCTATAAGCAAACATTGTAATACTAATTTGGTACTATTTTGCAGACATCAATGAGTGCGCCGAGTACAAGCCGTGCAACAGCAACGCGCGCTGCATCAACACCAACGGCTCCTTCCGCTGCGAGACCTACACTCAGTGTCCTGCGGGCTACAAGCCCACGCCCGACGGCACCACCTGCATGGGTTAGTAGGAAACACAACAAACACATTTCAATATGCTTCGAATTATAATGTAGAACATTGAGATAATAGAGAAAGAGCATTTAGATATCAAATATCTACGATCTCGTATCTGTCATCAATATGCATAAAACTAAAATATAATATATAGAGATAATAGAGAGAAGATGCAGAATACTCAGTTGCTTGACTTAACTCAATTAGTGGCTCATTTAGAAGGTCCCAGTGGCAGACTCTGATGAATAATGCATCTACATATAAATCAATCTATCTCTCATTCTATCTCTCTATCCAACTATCTATCTAACTATCTAACTATCTAACAAGCTAACTATCTATCTATCTATCTATCTATATATCTATCTTTCTATCTATCTATCTATCTATCTATCTAGCTATCTATCTATATATCTATCTAACTATCTAATTTTTAAGGTTCCAATTGCGGTCTTTGATGAATAATGCATCTAAATATAAATCAATCTATCTACCTTTCTATCTATCTATCTATCTAACTATCTTACTATCTATCTATCTAACCATCTAACCATCTAATTATTTAACCATCTAACTATCTAGCTATTTAGCTATCTAGCTATCTATCTATATTTCGATGTATCTATCTATATATCTATTTATCTGTCTATATATGTATCTAACTATCCATCTATCTATCCATCTGTCTAACCATCTTTCACTCACTTAACAGTCACTTCGTCAGTCACACTGCTTCATTATTAAATCACTCTTTGCGGCTTTAAAGTTGTCCTTAAAGTAAAGCACAACAATGGAACAAACAGTAGAAACCATAACAAAATAAATGTCATACTATTTAAGCATATATTGCTTGGACTTGAGTTATGAGAGAAATCAAGCTATATCTATTCATAACAGCTCCATAATCTATCTCCAATTAGATTACATACTTATAAAATTCGCAATAAAAACGTAACTTTTCTGCCTGCAGACATTGACGAGTGCGAGAGCGGAGATCACAATTGTGGCGACAAGCAGATCTGCCGCAATCGCAGCGGTGGCTACATCTGTGCCTGCCCCACCGGACACCAGGTGTCCCGGCAGCCGGACGGCACCAACACCTGCGTGGACATCAACGAGTGCGAGCAGGATCAGGCAGTGTGCTCCTCGAATGCACGGTGCTTCAACACCATTGGCTCCTACTACTGCGAGTGCAAGTCGGGCTTCCAGAAGAAGTCTGCCCGCGAGGTGGGCGACAGCTGGCTGACGCACGCCCAGTGCTATGACGTGGACGAGTGCATGACCATACCCGGACTGTGCCAGCAGAAGTGCGTGAACTTCTGGGGCGGCTATCGCTGCACTTGCAACCAAGGCTACGAGCTGAGCCACGACAATCGCACCTGCAACGACGTCGACGAGTGCGAGGTGCACAGGAACTACAATCTCTGCAAGGGGTAATGCTTCATACAGATTGTCTTGGTGTCACTCATCAACTTTGTGGCCTTGCAGCTTCTGTGTGAATACGGCTGGCTCCTACCAATGCTCCTGTCCGCGTGGCTACACGTTGGAGTCGGACCAATCGTCTTGTCGGGATGTGGACGAATGCAATCAGGACACCGAGAATCATGTCTGCACTGGTCGAGTAAGTTAGCGCTTTCAATTCATTACCAACTGCAAGACTTCTTAAACTTATTTTACTTCTCAGAACGACATCTGCACCAATGTGCGTGGCAGCTACAAGTGCACCACCATCAACTGTCCACCCGGCTATACAATCGATGCGGAGCTCAAAAAGTCAGTCTTGCTTTCCTTTTCCCTACTAGTTATATTCACAAATGCTATTTTGAAATTGCAGTCGCTGCCGTCTGAGCGGGTTTTGCGAGGGCGAGGATTGCTACACGAAGCCCTCGGCCTACACCTACAATTTCATCACGTTCGTGTCGATGCTAATGATTCCCCCCAACGGCCGCCCTATATTCACACTTAGGGGTCCCACCTGGTACGACAACATCGACTTCAATCTGAAGATCGTGAGAATTCAAGCAGCGCACAACGTTGAAAGAGCATCCGAGAGTTACTTTGAGTAAGCAGTAAACTAAGTATTACTTTGACACACCACTAACAACTTGAATCCGCAGCACTAAGCAGCAAAACAATCAAGTGGAACTGATATTGAGGAAGGCGCCCGAAGGACCACAGGACATTGAGCTAGAACTGACCATGACTGTGTTTACAGGTGGCAGGCCACGTGGCAAGAGCGTTGCCAAGATCTTCTTATTTGTTTCGCAATATACATTCTAAACTTTCGGTTTCACAATTGTAGAGTTCTTGGTTTCCGTCGGAGTGCGTTATGAAAGATTAAACATTGACATTCAATAGAAACCATGCTTGGTACAGTACTTACATAATTTAATTGATTCTAGATATATTTATTTTTAAAAGTTCATCATTTTGAGAATTGCAATTGAGTAATAAAATGCGAAACGAGCTTGGTCTACTATTAAAGTCTTTGGGCAAATACAAAGTAAATTTGGCGAGAGTTAAAATATTATAATTCATAAATATGTCTGTTGAAAAGATTTCCACTCTTTTGGCAAATAAAGTGTCTTATCTTACAGTTAGTTATATGCACATGGCTATTAAATCAACTCCACCTTATCTGGACAATCTGGAACTTAATGAAGTATGCTTTGCATCGGCCTTATCTGTTATCACTCCAATGCAAATATTTGCTGCAAAGTATTTGCATTTTAAATTTAATCTAATTAAAATCGCATATGCTGCTGCTTTTAAAAGTGCGTAATGCCAGCTAATTGGCTTGCGAGTTGCAAGTAGCAAAAAACAATTAATTCGATTACACAGAAAGCCAAGGAACTCACATATAAATTGGGGCTCTTAACTTGGCTTATGCTGTAAAGTGCAGTGCGAGCGAAACTGCATTAAAAATTCATTACAAAGTGCAAAAATAGGGGTAAGAAACTCAACTTGCCACATGACTCGCTGCAACGCCAGTTTGCTCCAAAGATAGCAGCAAGGGCGAAGTTTCAGCAAAGGAATGTGCATAAAGGATGTGCGCACATACAGAAAGCAATTCGCTGCTATGTCCATGGCCTAAAATGGTCTCAGCCTGCAGCAGGTCGTAAGCAGAGCTCATAAGGCAAGGACGGCAGCGATAGTAATCGACGTCTTTTGCCACTTTATTGACAAACTAATAAAAACAGAGCGTGGCAAATGGAGAGGCCGAGCAAGCAGTAAGCAGCAAGGACGAGGCGAAAAGGACTCGAACGACGACAACGATTTATTAAAATCCCTGTGCATGGCATACATAAAAAGCAGCGCTACTGACCGTTGATGTGATGAGTAATTTGCTTTTGGCTTTTAATGCGCCAGACGACAACGACAAGGAGAACGACAACGACAACGATGATGAGCATGTGGACGATGGACAAGGATAATAACGACAACGATGTTGGGAATAGTTGCAGGACACGGAAATTAGTGCGGAAACGGTTACTACGCTTAGCAATCTGTCAAAAAGCCAAAATGTAATAAATGAGACACACTCACACACATGTGCTGAGTCCTCGGCCAACTCCTGGCATCGTCGTGCTGGCCATCAACATAATTCATATATCATGCCAGAGCACGACAAAAGCCTTTGCGAGCGCACAAAAGCGGCAACTACTACTGCTGCTGAAAGGATGCGCCTTTCATCCAGGTCCTGCACACACACATGCGCCATATTTCATTACACGTTGATAAGTGGTCATTTGTCCACCCTCGCTGGCGTGGGGCGACTGCTCGGATGCCAACAGGCATTTCATAATAATTTAACAACCTTTTTTACGCAAACATGAAGCGGTCGCCAGACTCAACCGATTCCCAGCCGAGCCGAAAACACAACGCATAAACGTAGCTGATATTAATATTAAATGCAGCAGTCGGACTCTGCATTAACTTCTTTATATTCATATTCAAATTCACATTCATATCCATGTCCCAAGTGCTGGAGTTGCGGCAGCAGTGCGACTCCTTGGAGACCTTCTGCTTGTTATTAATTTCTGCATGATTTTACGGTTTGTTGCATCTAAACTTGAAATTTGGCAATTAAAACGGGCAGTTAGCGAAAAAGTTAAACGGATAAAACGTTAAAGCAAAACTTTGCAGTTTAAACAGAAAGGTAAATCAGTTAACTATATCCGTAATTTAGCATTTATAACAACAGACTTGTAATTGGAAATTAACTGAAGTGATTTTAGTAAAAGGCGGAACATATAATTTTTTAGATCGATTGGCTACCGACTTCAACAGCTACAATTCAGTTACTAAATGACACCTTGAAGATCATCGTAATTCATTGCTATTAGTTGACTTGTATATAGTACAAGTAGCAGAGATAAACGCACCACAAGATTCACGTTAGTTAATAGCTCTGATTTCGGCTGATAAAACTGATGGCGCTTTTAATTATAGCTCGCAGCTGGGATTAGTGTAAAATGAGTGACTAATCAGTTGGAGCCTCAAGCGAACAACTATAAAACTTAACTGAAGCTTTTAATATAGTTAATCATTTGATTGCGAATCTGAGGTGAACTGATTAATATTTGCAAACGTTTGATGCAACCAATTCCCAATAATTATAGGCGCTGATGACGTCGGAGTTTCAAATCTGGGCTAAACAAAACCTGCCTGTAAATGGATGCCAAATTGAAGGTCTGCGTTGTGTTTCAACCAAGTCGACAGCTAATAAATAAATGTATACAAATTGCCACAGCCAACAACTATCGATGGGAGAGGTTAACGCACTTTAATTGGATGCTTTATAGTGCGTCCTTAAAGGGGATGTAAGCCATATACGCATTTGTAGACAATGTTGACATTTCATGATCAAATGCAGCCCAACCCACTGTGAAACGGATACAATATTGATGGGCTATGATTAATCGAACTGAACCCAAAAGCCGCGACTTTGACTTTGCGTAATTCCCCAAATAAAAAACGTAACGCAAACAAGCTATGAATGGTGAGGGTAAACAAATCGACGGATAACCGAAATTGGCAAAACACTCGAGTATTTCGCAGCGGCCAAAACAGTGGAGTGTGGTTCACTGACAGACATTGGCACAAATCCAAGAAGTGGCCAAAAATAAAAATAACACCAAACTGTGGCTGACGTGGAGGTGTTGCGGGCACAGCCCGAAAATGACTGAAATCTCATGAGTTCAGTTTCGCTTTCAATATGACGATGACCGTCAAAACGGGTCAGCAGCCAGTCAGTCTTCTGTAAGCCTGCTGTGGGTTACCTCATTCAGTTGGCTGCGACGCGTCAATAAAACGTGTAAATTATTATTACGTTTCGGGGCTCTGGAAAAGAAAGCAGCGTGGGGGCGCATCTGGGGGCTACTGAAACTGAAACTGAAACTGAAACTGAGACGTAGACTGAGACTGACTAGACCAGAAAATTACTCAATGCGGCCTTAAGTCGGGCGGCATGGGTAGCTAAATGCCAATGGCTTGTTTGTTGGCTCGCTGGAGTCATCAGCATCATCATTGTAGGTGGCCCAGCTAGTTGGCTGTCTGCTCTTTCGGTTTCTACTTTCACTCTCCGTACAAGCTAATTTGCTTAGCGCTCTCCAACGTTGTTGCCGTTGTTGTTGCTGTTGTTGCAGCATTATAATTAAGCTCTTTGACTCGCGGCGGCACCCCACATTTGCAACGCGTATTGTACAATAATTTGTCCGCTTATTTGCGAGCACCTTGTGAGCCAACTAGACAACGAAATCAAATCAAAAGTGTAACAAGTGATTACGCCGACTAATGCAACTGGGCTTTTAATTGAGATGATAGTTGAATGAACAGCTCCAGCTGCAGCAGCAACAGTGGCAGCGTCTCGAATTTTCAATTAAAAGTAGTATAACAAAACGCAATAATAGTAATAATTGTTGTAGCGGTAATGCAATAATACCGCGCGGATTGTCGGATTTGTCGAGCGGGCGTCCAGCTGTTGTTGTTGAGTCAACAACTTGGCCTGTGGTAACACGATCGTCTTGCATTCTTTTCGCCAGCTGCGTTATTACTTAATGCGCTCTTTCTCTTGCTCTCTCTCTGTCTTCACTCTTTCGCTGTTGTTTGCTCTGTCTTTTCAAGTGTAAGCTCAGCTCTCTTGACGGCGAAAGCCGCGTCTTCACTCGACTCGATTCCACTCCACTATGCTCGACTCGAGCTTGAGCTTGACTTGTGTTAACTTGGCTTGTGGCATGCTCGGCGCCGGCGTCGCGTGTCAAACGAGCGCCGCACTCAAAGCCGGAAAGACGTCGCTGGCGCATACGTCGCAGTCGCAGTTAAACGAAAACGACAAGTTAAAGAGTTGAATTTCTTTTTTCAATAAAACCCGGCGGAAGATACAACATACGAGTTACCCGCGTCTTCCTCGTGTGTGTTTGTGTTTGTGTGTGAGTGTAAGTGCTGCCGAAAGTGTGCAAAAATAGCAATCAACGCCGGCTAAACAAAATGTTGTGTATGTCGCAATTTGGGAGCTGCACAAAGCACGGCAATTGTGGCAATTGACAAGACAGCCAAAGAGCCAAGACCATTTTAAAGTTCAACCAGCCAAGAAACGCAAAGAAATCAAATGAAATGAAAATGAGCACTGAACAGAAAAGAAAAGAAAGTTGTCGCCAGTCTGGGTCGTTGAATTGTGCAAAGTGAAGACCAAACATTACAACATAGCCGCTGCAAAATTAGCCAAGAAATGTCTCGCATGTGACTCATTCTATTGCCAAACACCAATCGAAGCCCAGCACGCGTTGAGCATTAAAGCGAAGTGCGGCGGGGTGGAGAGGCCACTGAGTGGATTATATAATTTACAAGCGACGCACCTAGAGCATGCACAACACGTACACTGCTTTTTGGTTTCAGTGTCCTGCGACCTGTGTGTCCTGCGTGCTGTCTTGAACTCCCCGAAAAACTGCAGCGCATCTCAAGCGTAAAGTGTCCTTTCGTGTCGACTTGTTCTGCCCCACTCGACACACAATCGAAACGTCGGTGCGCCAGCATTTTGTGTTTCTTGCACCTGCTGCTGCTGCTGCTGCTGCTGCAACAGAAGGTGGCACTCTGCACTCCAGTGGCAGTGCCACTGTCAACACTGCAGCCAAATGAGCTGACATTTCTTGTTGTAAATGCCATTGCAGTCTGTCGATGCAGTCTTCGTTTTTAGTGCAGCGCCCTCTGTCGCCTGTTGGCGGCAAATGCAATTTTCTAGTACCCAAACACATATCTCCTTGTGCTTGCACCATAAAATTTTGGGCAATTACTGTTACAGCTGCTGCTTGTGTGTGGCAAGTCTCTTTCGCTCTCGCTTCGACTGTCTCTGTATGTGTAATTGCATGAAATTTAAATTTTATATGCGACCAACACATTTGGCATAGTCGCTTTTACAGTATTATGGCAAAACATAAATAATAAATTTTGCTGGTTTTCCAGCTGTTGCTCCAACTTCTTCTCTTCGCCATTAACTGACACCACTGACGCACAAACACTTGCGAGTTTTCGCCAAAAATATCATTTCGAAACTCTCTTGTGCGTCATCTCAGTGACAGAGAGATGCGCTTTAAGTTTGAACACGAGAGCTGCTCACAAAAGTAACCTTGACTCCATTTAAATGCAAATCGAGAGACGCTAACTGAGAAACGCTTAACGAAGCTGGCTAAAATATTTATGGTGAAATTTTTGTGGATAGTGAGTGGTTGAAAGAAACAGATTACAGTTGTAAAATTTGTCAATCAATAACGTGCTTCATTTGCATGATTGCCAACTCTTTAGTTTCCTATCTCAAAGCGAACACAATTCTGCTATTTATGCTGATTTTTGAGGATAATCAGTTTATCGTTGCAGTGTTTGTGCTCTTAAATTTACAATTAGATTTCATCAATGTCATAGGCTGTTAAATGTCTCTTTGACCAACTTTAAATAAAGCTCTAATCTGTATAATACAGCTTTTGTGCATTGAATTTATTTATTCTCTTAAAACTAATGAAATAGTTTAATAAAATTGTTCACTTTCTTATATAACATATGTATAAATGAAATACTATCTACGTAAAGCGTCTCAAAAGTTGTTTAGTTTCCATAATTTATATAAAACTGCATCCCATGAATTTATATTAATGGCACTATTCGTCATTTGAATCATATAATATTTACGTTGTTTGCAATGCTTTAAAATTATGTGCTAAATCTCCAACACAGATTATAATTATTTTTTCTAACTTCAAGGTTAGCAACGAAAATGAAATGCGATATGCATAGAGCTTGTAGGTCAGCAATCTTTCTAATCTTTTTACTGCAATCTTATCATTTCAATGTCACATACTCGTATACCCTGTAAACTCGTGTCTCCAGGCAGCTTCACGATGAGAAACAGTTTATGATCTACCTTTGAGCAAGTAAAACGCCAGACTGAACATTCAAATTTGAAGGCCTGTCAACGTGCTGAGGCAGCCGCAAAAAGGCGACAAATAAAACTTGACATAATAATATGAATAATTTTTAGCGCCAGTCGCCAGACAGCGAAACAGAGACAGAACAGCTAAAGATTATGGATATGATTATGGAGCCAGTGTGTGTGTGTGTGTGTGTCAATGTGTGTTGGGGTAGTCAAGTGTATGAAGATGACGATGCGAATGACGATGAGTCGAGGCGTGTGGCTGCATAAGCACGGCGCAGTCATAACAAATGGAATTAAAGAAATGTCGCCGACGTTTGCCGTTGTTCGCAGATCTCTCAGAACGAGCACGTGAGAATTGCATTAATATGAATGCAAATGTTGCCGCTGTCGTTGCCACAACTAAATCTATAAATTTATGACGATCTCAGGAGAAATTGCAATTTTTAGCAGTTTGTAGTTGAGTTTTGTTGGCTTGACAGCAAGTTTTTATTATGCTCTTCCACTCTGTTTTGCAGGCGACGTGCTTATGAATCGCTGACTTGAGCGGGGGATTTTCCAATTGGCGCAAGTGAACCCACAACGCCCCAACCCCCAAGACAAGCAATCAGAGCAGCCAAGACAGCAACCCAGCGCGGACCACCCAAGACAGCAACCCAGACAACATGCAGTTCCGACAGCAGCCGCAAAGTATGCTATGGAAAATTGCATTTCTAATTATCGCATTAGTCGGCGACGTGTCGTGCATAAGAAATAGCGAGGCGAATGACGAGTGAGTTGACATTTCCCACCTTAATTTATGCAAATTTCAACGCAAATTTCACAACCCCCACCACCAACAGGCAAAAACACATTTCCGCCAAGCTCAAGAACTTTTTCCCCTCGGAGCCGCTGCCCGACAGCAACGCCCCGCTGCCAGTGCAGGCGTCACAGACCTCGGCGCGGGTCACCAACGGCGGCTTTCGACCCTCGCAAATGCTGGAGTTTACGCCATCGGATGTGATGCACGGCAGCACAAATCGCTACCCGCCCAGCTATCTGGAGCCCAACTACAAGCACCAAGTGCCCAGCTCCCTGGCCAATCTCAATCCCCAGCAATCGGCCATGGACAAGCAGTTTGCGTTTCCCGACGACGCAGCGAGCACTTATCACCACAGCTACGGCGGCAGCCAGCAAATACCCACAACGCCGGTGGTCAGCTATCTGGATCCGTTTACGCAGCAAAACTATCGCTACACACCCACTGCCTCTTCGCCACCGTCGCCGCCGACTCCCGCCTACATTCAGTATCAGCGGGAGCAGCCGGGCGAGCAGGGCGATCAGGCCTACACGGTGCAGTCGTCGCTGCTAGTGGGCGGCAATCACTCGCCACAGCAGCAGACACGTCCCGGCCACGTGGAAGATGTCTACTTGAAGCGCCCCGGCTATGTGTTCGACGAGAGTCCATCGTCGGCGTATCGTCGTCCTGCCTCGACGACGGCGGCAACAACGACGACGGCAAAGGGCAGTTCGCCGCATAAAATATCGTATGATTCGCATGATTACCCGCCGCCCAGCTACGCCACCCAGCAGACATCGAATTTCGTGCCACAAGCCCCGCCACGTCCCACCCGGCCCACGCCGCCCGCCTATCGGCCAAGCTACAACCGTCAAGACGTCAATGACAACAGGCCATTAGCAGGTCCATCGATACACGAAGCCGCTTATGCGCCCCAGCCGCAATATTCGCAGCCATCTCCAACTCCATCTCCATCGTCATCGTCGTCTAATTATGCAAACAACTTTGGTAATTATTTGCAGCGACCACCCGGCTTCTCCTCGCCCGCCGCCCACCCCAGCCGCTATCAGTACGAGTCGCTGGTGCGACCACAGCAATACCAGCAGCAACACCAACAGCAACAACAGCAGCAGCAGCGACCGGGACACAATTACTACGAGTATCAAATTGGGGAGATACCGCCACAGCAGCAGTTCAACTATCCCCCAGCCCCCGCCTACCGCCCGCCCACGCAGTCCACGGGCTTTGGCGGAGCAGGAGGAGGAGGAGGTGGTGGTCTGGCTACTTTAGCCTCGCTGCTCAGCACGACACAACAATATGCGCCACAATTTACGAATCTGCTGCTGGGTGGAGGAGGAGGCGGGGGCGGGGGCGTTGCCAGCTCCTCGGCCAGCCCATTAGGCAGTCTCTTAGGCGCATTCACGGGACAGCAGCAGCACAGCCGACCGCCGACCACACAGCTCATTAGGGCACTGGAGAACATCGCACGCAACGACGATTTGCAGTGTGTGCCCAAGGTGCTCTGCCAGATGATTGCCGGGCAGACGTTACGTGGCCAGCTGCCCGCATTCATAACATCGCCGGCCATAACCAAGTGAGTAGCCCGAACGACAAAGTGTGCAGCAGGCCTGGGCTTTAGTTGTAAGTAAATATTATTAAATTTGCATTTCCAGCCGACTCGAGTTAAGTCGAGTTGAGTCGAGGCAAAGGCAAAGGCAGGCGATACCATGCGCCCTTTCTCCGGCGTTAACTGGGATTAGACTTCATTATGCAAGTCGATGAGGGGCCCGGCCATATTGATTGTTATATTAAATGAGCCACGCTCTGATTGAGACGACACAGCATCCTCTTGCTCATTCTCGTAGTCATCGTCTGTAAATTGATATTGTTTGGCTCTTCCTTGCAAATTGGCATTTACTCAATTAAGTTTTATAAGCAAGCTGGGGTCGCATTTGCTGGGCTAATGAGTAGCATAAATATTTAGTGGGATTGAGTTGAAATTGAATGGCCAGGACTACGTGGCAGGTGCTTAGCTATCTGCCATTTCAAAACAGTCGGCAGACGACGAGATACTTTTCGTTAACGCTAAAGATGCTTCAAGTTACAAAACTTTGCCTTGCGAACAATTGTTTTGCCTCTTGACTGATTGCAAATATAATTTTAGCATAGATGACAGAAATAGGAGTTCCATCGCATGACAGCAATTTAGTCATGGAAAAAAGTATAATCTATCTATCACTCTAATAATTTGTGGAGTAAATAATTGACTTCAATCAAAGCTGCTTGTGTCTCAGAAAGAGCTTCAAATGTGGCTGCTTTCATTAGCAACTACTTGAAATAATGCCTAAAATATGAATTGCAATTCCTAATGCTATCGCCTCTTCTCAATCTTCTCAGCTTCCTCGCTGGCTTTCCAGCTGCCTCGCCAGCTCTCATCTACGGCAGAGCTGCTCTGCTCGGCATAAGCGGCGGCGAGCGAAGTTGCGTGCGGACCTATGAGCAGTGCCCCAAGAACGAGGTAAGCCAACGAAAACGTTAAGTGCTTATTGAAAAGTTGAACTAAAGCTGTCAATTCGCTGGCGAAACAGATGGAAATCATTCACTATCTGAACAATCATCGCGGCGGCTTTTTCAAGTTCTTCAGCGAGCCGGAAGAGCAGACGGCGACGGCCCAGCAAAGCGACTCTGGCGGCGGCTCATTGTTCAGCATACTCTCGGCGCTGACGGGCGGCGGTGGGCATGGACAGGGACTAGGGCAGGTGACGCGCACCACGCCGCGACCGGTGGCGCGACCCACGCAGAGACCCAGCACGGACATTGCCGACGGCATTGGCAGCTTCTTTACCCGCGTGCTGTCCGAGTATCTGAATGGCGTGGAGTACGAGCGACGTCGCAGGCGGAGGCGGAGAAGCCTGTTGCCAACGGAAATTAAACACAACATTCAGACGGATAACGAGCGTCTGATGGCCATCGACTTTCACGACGAGGAAGACGACTTGGATACGCAGACGCCCGTCAAGTTTCAAGACGACGACGAGGCGGAGGCAGCTCAAGCGCACACCGAGCTGATAGGAGTGCTGCAATTTCCCGAGGATGCCGGCGAGGGGCGCATACTGCACTTCAAGGACATCGCCAGCGAAGAGCAGCAGCCGCCACAACGTGTCGCTGGCGCTGTGCGATTTCCGGATGCCACGCCGGAAGCGCAAGTTATCCACGACTTCAATCGCGATGCCGCGCAGCGTAAATTGCGATTTCCACAAGATGCCAGCGCAGGTGAGCGACAGGCCAAGCAGCTCGAGCTCACCGAGGGCTGGCGCGCTGTGCTGCCCAACGGGCTGGGCGCGGAGGACTTCGGTGTGAGCAAGCGGCGTGGCAAGCGCATTGTGTTCAAGGACAACAACGAGGAGCTGCAGGATCTGGATGAGCGACTGCGCGACGAGGAGCAGCAGGAGCGCGAGGAGGAACAGCAGCGCCTAAGAGCCGAGGAGGAAGCGCAAGAGGAGAGGCTGCGAAGCCTGCAGCTGCAGGAGGAGCAGCGCAAGCAACAGCAGCACACGCCACTCAATGCGCTCTACGAGGAGGCAGCGCCACCCCAACGCGGAGCTCGCGTTCTCTTTCCCGATCACTACGAGCGCCACATACGCCGCGGAAAGATCCTCAATCGCCCCACCTACGCGCCCAGCTACGACTACCACAACGAAGTGCGTCCCGAGGAGCAGCAGCAGCAGCAGCAGCTGGTGGTCAGCGATGAGCATCGACCCAGTGCCTACTATCGCCTGGAGACTGCGGACTACCAGAACGACGCGCAGAGTCAGAGCTTTATGAACTACGGCGAGTATATGCCGGGGAACACGGTGCGCTTTGTGGAGTCGCTCGATAGGCCCGGCTATAGCGGGCACTACGACTACCCGAATGGCAACTATATCAGCGACAATCGGTATAGCAGCGCGTATCAGGCGGGCTCGACGCGCAGGCCGAAGCACGAGGATGACAAGAACATCTACATAAACAACTCGCAGGGGATTACAGAGTACTACATCAGGCCGGATGGACGCAAGGTGTATTTGGCCAGCGGTTGAGTGGAGAGGCTGTTTAGCTTGCGTGCGCTTTAGCTTTAAGTCTGTAAATAATTGTTCGTGCCCAAATATTTATTAAATGCGTACCTTTTAGTTAATGTAAGCGACGAGCAGACTCTTTAAATTGCCGGCGACAAATCAACAAGTTTGCAACAAGACGAGCAACTGAAATATGCTAAAGAAATTGCACATAAATCTAGCAGCAAACGGCGTCACTTTTGAAAAATTAAATGTGATCAGCGGGGGAATGCAACAACAGTAACAATGAGCAAACGCAAAAACCAGCACACAATTTCAGCTCTTTTCTTTTTTTGACAGCGCGCTTTTTTCCCCAAATGGGACGCGCTAGCAACCGAAGCAAATCACAAAAAAATGCAAAGTGCAAAAAGTGCAGCATACTTTTGTGCGGCTGGCGCAGTGTTGCCAACGTCACCAAAGCTCAAAGCAGCGCTTGCCGTTGCTGCTGTCTGTCGCATCGTTTTATTTACAGCACTCGCGTGGGGACGTCGCCGAGCACAGTGCCTGCAAAACATATGCAGCGAGTTAATAAATAAAGGGAGTTTAAAGCTGTCTTTGTAGTGGTAAGAGTTGTGTACTCGTACTTTACCCCAACAGTGCAGAACTTGTAGCAAAGCAAGCGAAAGCCGAAAAAACAAGCAGTGCATAAAGAACACTGATTGACTGGGGAGTTAAGACGTTAGGCTACCTTGCAAAGTAGAATTAAAACATAAATTAAGAATTGCAAATATTTAGTTAAACAGTTTAGCAAAGCATTAAAGATGTTGACGAGAATAAAGTACCTGCAGGTATTTAAATGAAGCTTAGATATATTTAAAACAGCATTTCAAATAATATATGCTAATATATAATAAATAACTATTACTGAAAGCTAATGGAGTAAGAATGCGGATTAAATTTATTCAACGACTGAAGCCGTTTACATTTTCAAAAGTGTAAGAGTATTTCTTTGTATTTTCAGCAACAGCACAATTAATCTTAAAATATTTCAGACTACTTTGAACATTTATAAAAATTAAGTTTGCACATGTGTGTATAAGTTACACTTACTAGGCAGCACCTGCTTTAATACAGGGTGTGCACGAATGCGTCTGAGCTTAATGCCTTGCGTCAACAATTTGTGCGCGCCGCTGCAAAGCATGCAACCGTTTTGCCGCTTTTTTCGTGTTGCATGCTTTTTGGCGTATCAATTTTTGTTTGCAACCAGAAAAATGTTGCGGCGAGGAGTCGGAGCAGCACAAAACGCGGCAAGGGGCACAAAGTGCATTGTCCGAGCGGTGAAACAAATGAAACTTCGAACTGGACACCGTCCATGCAGGCGCCCAGCGCCCAGCCAAGGAGTAGAGAGTTCTGTGGATGGTTGGATGGGATGTGCTCTTAAAAGCGCAGACATGACGCAGCATCGAAACACACACAATTTTTCAGATGATTTTTGTTTATTTATTTGCTTATGCTTCACATGCAGAGCTGCACACAAACACATACACATACACATACACATACACATACACATACACATGCAGATGCACGCTTACTTACTTATAAGACTAAGCCTACGCTGTCTGTTGTTTAAATTAGAAGCCCCAACTAACAGTACGAATGAATGTGAATGAAGATAGACAGAGTTGTGTGTGTGTGTGTGGAAAGAAACGAAACGATGTTCATGCAATTGACTGACTCACTGACTGACTGACTGACTACCCGCCCCGAACTATACGAGCATTACGCTTATACTACTCCCGAACCGTGCTTAGCGCGGCTGCGGAGGCGGCAGTGGTCCAGTGCCTGGACAGGGCATCCGCTTGGCCAGGTGCTTGCAGAGCGGCACGTCGCGCACAGCGTCGCCGATGAAGAGCGAGAGCAGATACCATTGTTTCATGCCGCCGCTCGATTGCACTTTGTAGTTCCTGAGTGTTCCAAGTGGCGTTTTTTTCGGGGTAGATGTTGCACGTTCCGTTCATCAGCATCATCATCATCAGTAGCAGCAGCAGCAGCGAGGCACAATAGTCGAAAGCGGCAACGAAAGCGGATTACAAAAATAATTACTTATAAGTAGCGGGCAAAACATATATACATATTCAACAAGCTCTCTCCTCTCAACTCCTTCGCCGACCATCACCATCACAGCCGCCAGGACCCAAAGGCTTGTCGTGCTTGAGGGGCATATTAAAAACAAAAGTAATGTGCGCTTAACTACGACTACCGAATGCTTTTCGAGACTGCAACAAGCTGTCTTGCGCTTTGTGCTTCAAGAGCATTAGCAATATGGGTTTTGGCCAGTGCTGTTAATAGCCGCCAATGCTTGTGAATATGCACAGGAAATTGTTAAAACTTAGTAGGTAATAAACAAAGCTGCCATCCTATACTTTCGCTTAAAAACTCTATTTGTGCACTGCGCCAACAAGCAAATAAATTTAAACATTTACAACATAATAAAGTAGGATTTTGCATGCATGCGTTTCGATTTGCCATAGAAAACTTCAAGGAAATTCAGCGAATATATTGTATGAAAGAAATTGCTGTGGTTTTGCGGCAGCTGAGTTCATTTAATTTGCTGCTGATTACTTTGTGGTGCAACACCTTTGGGTCAGCAAATTTGGCACGTCTGCAATGGGATAATTTAATCAGCACAGTAACAAACACATCTGCAGTGCCCTCGAGCTCAGCTCGGCCAACATGAACACTCATTAGAAGTGTGATTGACGCGCAAGTACCCTGTGCAGAGTGCAGTTTATGTCCATGCAAAAAACACCTTTCACATTTCACAAGCATCTGCTGAATTTATCATGCCTTTCACACTAGGTACAAAAAGGTGCAACAGCATCGAAAGTGTAACTGACCAGTGCAGGAGGCAAAGCTGAAAGCCAGAGAGTCGAATTGAAGCGTTCCCCATTGTGTGCTTGCATAAATTTAATCAAAAACTTTAATCATATTTTATTATTACAAAACACGACGTGGGCAAACGAACAAAACTTCTAATGCCAATTACATTTGCAGCGCAACGCAAACTAAACAAAAACAGGCAAAAGCGACACAAAGCGCAAGAGGGGCAGAGCGGGTGAAGCCAAACGGACAGACTTGAGCACATTTCAAAAATAATTTTGAATATTTGCACTTGACACGTTGGGGGCCCGTACTTGGGTTTCTCTCCCTCTCTCTCTATCGCTCGGGCAGAGGCCAAGACCGAGTCGAAGCAGAGGGAAAAGTTGGAGTGTTGAAAATTTTGCATGTTAAGTGTGAAAATGTCAGTTGCATGTGAGGCGGGCATACGATATGACACAATATTAAATGAAATTTACAACAATGACCGGCTCTGACTCCGTAGCTCTTGCTCCGGCTGCGGCTGTGGCTGTGACTGTGGTTATGAATGCCAAATGTTGCGCATACGACACGTATGCCATAGATTTCTATGCAAAAGCTTTCTGTTTGCGTCTTGAACTTATCTTTTGTTTGCGCCAAAAGCAAACAAGAATTTCATTTGCCCAAATAGTTTGGCAAATAAAGAAATATGCACTACGACTGACCACTGAGACAGGATGCACAACTTTGCGCATTGTTTTATTGCATAAGTTGAACAGCATCGACAGCGGGAGGGAGGGAGAATTAATTATGAATCACTGCAGAAAGACGGGTGATTGTGTCTAAAGGAGCAGAAACAGAAACAGAAGCAGAAGCAGCAGCAGCAGCAGCAGAAATATAAAAATCAAAGCGGAAAAGAATAATTTCCTCAAGTTGCGCACACGAGTCGCATGACATTACCATGACAATGGCGAATGCGAATGCGAATGGCGAATGAGAGGGCAACTAACTCATCAGGAACTTGAAAATTTATGTAAACTTACAAATTGAAATCCAAAGCCAAAGTCAGAGCCAAGCGCAGCAATGACATGCACATTTAAGCAGACGAAGGAGAACCGTTCGCAAGGAAGACAGCGAGCGAGCGAAAGACATTAAATTATGCGCAGATGAGTTAGCATTACCCATGACAATGGGCAATAGTGCAAAGAGAGAGTGATAGAGGGAGAGATATAAAAACTGATTGGAAAACATTTGGTAGCTAAAAACAAGTCATTCATTTGGCAAATGACAACAACAGCAGCGCCAAATTGCAACGTAGCAATAACGAATGCAATCGCCGAGACACTCCAATGGCAAGACACCGAAATGGCAGAGAAGGAAAGGCAACAAAAGTTCAAGTTGCGCGATGCGAGTCGAATGCGAAGCCATAAAGTCAGCGTGCCACTTGAACAAGAAATGCCAAACTAAAATAAACAGCGAGACACTGGGCTGCCGTGTACTACGGGGCGTATGGGCTATTTACAAGTGAAATATCTCTGATTGAAAGGGATGCGAGACGTGCGCTGACTATTCAAGAGTTTAGCTGTCTTTTACTGCAGTCTGCATGCGCTTTTTTCAATTGGTGCTAAGTTCCCATGCACCAAAGATATTGAAATGCGGTGCGTATGCGTAATTTGCTATGCTAACTGATTAACAGAGGAACTGCAAGCTCAACTGCATAGAAATTACGAAGTATTAAAGAATCAATCACGTATTAATCTGAGGCGCATTTCTAATCAAAGTCGCATTTAATCTCGAACCAACCTCTCGTATGCGTAATGTGATTGGGAAGCATTGCTTATACGTACCGCAGCACCTCCTCCCAGGGCGCGTGTGGGGCAGCATTGCCATCGCCCAGGGGACGTCGCTGGCTGCCGGGACGCGAGGCGTGCACGCGGCAGGGTTCCGCCAGAATGCAGGCCCTTGGGCCGAACTCACGCAAGATCTCCTTCTGGGCTAGCTCGGCGTCCAAGGCGAGCGGGTGGCTGGCATCGCGTCTGCTACGAGAACGGTAGGTACCTGCAAGCAAAATGTAAATTGTATTTCTGCAATCTTTTTTACGAGTGTTTGGCCAACAGTAATGCGAAATTCGTCGGCGGTTGTGCAATGTCTTTGAGTGGTGAAGTGCAATGCAGCAGTGTTGGTATTTCCCGCTTTGCCATCGCTCGAGTTGTTGCTGTTTGTTTTTTTTTTTTGGTTTTACCCGCACGTAAACTGATTACCAACTACATGCACGCTTGGCCGTCTAACAACTTGACTTGGAGTGACTTCATCTGACAACTCGTCATCTGGCATAGTAAGCAGTTGTAGTTGCTGCCGCCGTCGATAGCCTTGACCCCATTTCGGCTTGGCTAAGTGGACGTGCACGATGCCAACAACGACAGCGACAACGACAGCGATAAATGATAAACGACAATTCGCTGTGGCATTTGAGGCGACACTTTTGTATCTGGTTTTTGAAGAGCGCCGCACTCAGTGTTTTGTCAACACAAAAACTGCTGATTAAATGCTGCGTTCAATTTATAATTTATGCACTCGACACCCAACTTTCACTTATTGGAAAAGAAATGAAATTCATAATCCAACGAGCTGCGTCATGCGCCCTTTTCACTTCCCACTTACTTGGACTCAGCGAATAGGCCAGCTTTTTGGCGAACTGCGACAGCCGCACCGAGAGCACAATCACCGGGAAGCCAACTAGCTGAACGGGCAGCTCGAACAGCGGGTCCTGCGACTGGGCCAGGCCCTCCTCCACGAACTCCAGCAGCAGCACGAGCAGCACGTACAGCGTGGGCAGCAGCGACAAGGTGCAGATGTAGCGCAGATTCATGACTGTGGTTTTGGCTTTGGCTGTGGCCGAGGAGTAGGCAACTTGGTGCGTTTAAAGTCTTTGACTGACTGACGCGACTAGGCAACGCAGCGCGCCGCCAAAGCGCAGCAAACAGAAAACTAAACCACAAAAAGACAGCACAGACAGCAGTAGAGAAGGAGAGCTGCGAGCGAGCTGGCGAGAGAGATGACAAAAGCAAAGTGTAAGCGACAGGGGGCAGCGGGCAGCGGCGTTACGTTGGCGGCCAAGTTTGTTTTGCATTTTGACCAAGTTTCGTCGCGGAAGCAAAAGAAGCCGAAGACAAGTGAAAGTGAGGCAATATGGGCAAAGTGGAGGGCGCCAAACCAAGATCCGAGCCTACTTATGCTACCACAGTGCACACTTGCACGCCAGTTGGCCAAAAGCAACGGCAAAAGTGGCCAAACCACCTTCTCAGCTGTTTGCCCACTTACCAAAGCACAGTCTCTCTCTCGCACACTTCGAGTCTCTGCAACAACAGTAGCTACTCTCAACTCTCTCTCTCTCTCTTTGGTCTCTCTTTGTTTTGTTGTAATTATGAAAAGTTATGAAATTTTCCATATTATGGGGGCCGTTACTTTTGCACTTGCGATTTCCTTTTGGCGTGTCTAGCGTCTGGTATGCGTGACAGTTGTTTTTGCATATCAATTGCTTAATTCGTGCTTGTTTATAGCCACGGCTCTAATCAGACTCCGCGTTTCCGTCGACTGCTGGGCTGTTAAACGATCTGCTAACATGCGAGTCTTAGATTGCTGCAGATAGAGTAGCGCCTTAGTCACCGCCCAGTAAGAAACTGACAACAGCTGTTTCGTGGGATTAACAAATTAAGAGACTTAATTATCTCAAATTACAAATGCCAACACATAGCTAAATACTTGAGTTAAGCATGCAACATAAGCATTGTATGCAGCTCTAATTTCAGCAAAACAAGCAAGTGAAACACATAAGCTCATTACAACAAGTATTTACTCGTTGGGCACATTAACTTTTAGTCTACATATTCAGGTACTTAGTATTATATAGTATAAACTGTAAAAGTAATAAATTGCGCTTTCATTAGGCTATAACAATATATTACTATTAATTAGAATTAAATGAAAATTGTGTTTCTTTCAGCAATTCTCTACAGTCTTATTTATAAATTTATATTGTTTTAAGTTTAAGATAGTTGTAAAGCTAGTACATAAATAAATTTATTAGGCAATAACTATATTTTATTAATGATTAGAATTGCATGAAATTTATGTTTCTTTCAGCAAACAGTCTTTGCATTTTACAGTCTTCTTTATACATTTATATTACTTTAAGTTTAAGAAAGTTTTAAAGCTTCGATTTAGTACATAAATAAATTGCACTTTCATTAGGCTATAACTATATTTTACTATTGATTAGAATTATATGAAATTTGTGCTTCGACCAGCAATTCTCTACAGTCTTCTCTATAAATTTATATTACTTTAAGTTTAAGAAAGTTGAAAATCTTCGATTAATTAGTTAAATTCCATTTGTGACTACGTTTCTTCAGAAATGGTTTTTCAAAATTAATTAACTAAATTAATTCACTTCTTTTCAAGCTAAGTTGTAGTGTTTTATGGCTAGACGCGTATTTATTGCCTCACATAGCTGCTCTCGCTCACTAATTTATTTATTTACTAGTTAAGTTTGGGGAGTTGAGTAAATAAAATACAGATGACTATAGATAATAATGCGCAATCCTTTATTTATTACACTATTCAAATGAAGAAACGTAGTAAGCATAAAGCTATATGACCATATGGCGAGTAAATAAACTGATCAAATCGCACATTTCAACACTATGCGTTAATTTTATTTGCCCAAACAGTTAACACAATTTCCGTATCATTTATAGTTTTGTGGAAGCTCTGAACTCTTTGGCATTGTTTGCACAAACAATTGGCAGTTGCGTGGTCGCTGGAGCACGTGTCGTTGACCACGCTTACAGTTCGAAGCAACCGCGAATTCGCAATCGAAAAGTTAATAATAGTTAATCAACTAGATAGTCCCACTTAGAGCATAAATTACAAGAACAAGCGGCACAGTTCACATAGACTGCACTGCAGACTGTTAAGAGTCAATTGGTTAATGACCAGCATTCAGTGGAGCTGCTCGAGCACAGCACAGTTAGCCGCACAATCGAGACCATTAACAGACCATGGCCAGAACCAAAGATACGAGTACAAAGCGCGCGCCAGCAGTCGGTCAAGCTGCTATAAGCCGAGACCTTACCGATCAGTTGCGCAAGACGGCGCCAACAATCGCGGGGAGTTTGAGGGGGAGACTAACTTGGCTTACATTCAGCGTTTGTTTTCTTTTGTGCAGCGCGTTGCAATATGGGTTGGGAAAGGCGGCATTGTTATTAGATGTTGCTGTTGTTGTTCGTGTTGTTTGCCTGCGCGTAATTTTCGTGTTTTTCCAGTTGTGCGGCACTTGTTGCACGTTCACGTTTTGGTTGCACGCTCGCAGGCCCGGATTCAAGTGGAACTAGCCGGGAATGTCTTCAGACAAGACGCCAGAGAGAGAGCGCAGGGAGAGAGAGTGTACTTACCTTCCTTTTTGGCCAGCGCAATGCGGAAGAAATGTTAGGCAACCCAAGCTGACAAATTGATAGAAGTTTGAGTGCCGGCAACAGGCACAAAGCGTCATGTAACGAGTACCAAGTAATCTATGTCGTACAAGCCAGCCATTGCAGACAGACACACATTGTTGCACAACAAACAGGTCGCCCGTCGCCCGTCGTCCGAAGCGTCAGGCCAAAAAGCAGCTAACACTAAAAGTGCACGGGCTCCATCACCAAATTGGGGCGCCTCGGCTCACAATACAATAAGTGGCTCAAAGGGGCGACGGTGCTGGGTGTCCGCTTTTGGCACGCAACGAGCGTAACAGCTGGCAAACTGACCCAATTCCATTCACATTACAAATTGTTTACTTTTATTGTTTTTGTTAGGCCATCCAATGAAGGTAAAAACAAAAGCACAACAACAAAAACAAGACTTCGTCTATGTTTTGTTTTTATTTTTTGCAAAATCCCCCAGCTATGTGGTGTGCCGGACCTGTTAATTTTTGGGCGTCATGGATTTATAGGGTATTTATCGCAGTCGCTCGAAACCTTCAAAACAAAGCGCAACACATACACGTGTCGTTGACTGATTTATGTTCATGATGTTGAAATCGAAAGAATGTTTACCTAATCGAGTTGTTTACTTTCTAGCATTGTTGTCCTCCTTTATTGTCTAACAAATTTAATTAGCCATTTGATATGTCTGTCATAAACCGGCCATTTCGCTCACAACTCTTCTCATTTCGTGTGTGTGGCATTGCGTACGCGCTCGCCATGCTCAATGAGGCAATCGGCAATTGGCAAAAATAAATATTGAACTTAGATTTAGTATCTTTTTTTCGTTGCTGCCGGAGGTGTGCAATGTCAGCGAACAACCACAATTCCCAGTCGAGCCAATTTGCATACAAAGTGTTTGCTCAAAATTTGTCTGCGACGCAATTTCACGGAGCGCCCGAAAGTATGCAATGAAATTTTGCGACTTCAAGCTGCCAAAAAACAATACTATTTGCATAGCGCTTTTGAGGTATTACTAATTATTATGAATGATAGACGCTTTCAAATCTACAACAAGCAGATTGATGGCAATACATCAATAGTAATAACGTAGTTAATCATTTAAATTTAACTACAATGAAATATATGTATTTCATTACGCTTTTCAGTACGCATATTAGCCATATTTTCATTGTTGGTGTATTAAGACTTTATTAAATTCACAATTTAAACTATTTTCTAGCATGGTTGTGCCCTCGGAATTTTGCAATCTCCTAAGCACAAAAATGTTTCCAATTTGTTTAAAAATAATTCGTTATGAGAAGAAAGTCATTAGTTACTGTCCAAAGATAAACACAGCTCATTATAGGTAACTAATGTAATATCTTCAGCAGTTTGTCTAATTTCAATATATTTACACTTGTAATTACAATGAGAAAGTCATTGTTTCAGTCCCAAACCAGCGAAGTGGAAATAAAACGCAACTCATTTAGAGGAGCATTGCATAATTGAATCCAATTGAAAGTGTAAACTCACTGTTTGGATTTCGTGATTATGATTGGGACACAACAACCGCAGCAACGATTTTTAATCACAGCCCAAAGACTTGTAACTCGCAAATGATTTGAATTGTGACCTTCGACGGAGCGAGGCAATTTCCAGCTGTCAAATCGACATTTTCTAGCACTCACCAAACGCAATTAAAAAGCATTTTCTAAATGGATTTTTCAAGTTAAAGACGGCAACAATACTCGTAGCGAACGCGGTGCGATGGGCACTCGTGACGGGAATAAAGATGACTTCGCACCCATATAGAGTAGTGTAGTACTCTATCATTAGCAAGTGTGCAAACAAAACATTGGAAATAAGATAAATGCACAGCGATTCAGACTATAACAATATGCATTTATTTACAAATTGCACATGCTCGTCGCACTTACATTAGGCACATAATGTTTAGGGTTTTAAAACAAAAAACTAACATACACGTACATATAATTGAGATAGACTAGCCACACTTAAATGACTACTTAGGACACTTACTAGCTAATAGATACAAATCGCAAATTGTCACATCAGTCATGCCTCAGCGTCCAACTGAAGGCACTTTATTCATCAGCAGCCCGAGGTGGGACGACTTAGCCGTATGAGAGTGGAAACAAATTATAGTACAATAGTTGTGTTGTGGGCCCAAAGATGTCTACAGCGAGTGTGTATGTGTGTGTATGTATTTGTTGTGTGTGTGTAATAATTACATATATCCTAAAGGCTTACAACTAATATGATCACATTAAACACAAGGCGGACGAGCTAAACGCGCACCTTGTAGCTCAGCTTCATCAGCTTCTTGGAGCTGATCGGGCAATTGGGCCAGAGATTAGCACAGCCCATGGGACCATGTAGATTATCGGCTGTGTGTCGCATCAGTTCCCCCATGTGAGCGGCGAAGTACCACTTGCTGGGCGGCATATTCATCATCCAGGGCATGGTGGGTGACCTGCGAACAAACGGAAGTCAATTACATATACGAGTTTAGCAGTTGTAACATATATCGTGCATTGAGCTGCACGAGGCTGTGCTCAGAATAACTTGTATGGCAATTAGCCGCTTCAATAGCAAGAGATTGTTAATAAGCACAACAGTGATTAGTCAATGTGCAGCCAGTGAGTCGCCTCAGAACAGCAGTTTACAGTTTTCGAGTCGCCGCGCTCACCTTCGACTCAAGTGCGAGGTTACAAAACCAAACGACTCGATCTCTAGGTATTATGTGTTAGTATGCGAGCACACACACAGCTCGTGTGACAGGGTTAAGCTATTTGAGGTAGGTTAAGACTTATGTGTGTAAACTCGTAACTGATTCCAAACAAAGTGACTGCACATTGAGCAACACTCTTTTGCCACCAAGTTCAACGCACGTCCCGGCATTCCCGCATGCCAATAACTGGACACTTGTGGCCCCGTCGAACGAGTTTAACCACAATTGCCAGTAGCTGATTACGCCGTCTTACTCACCTTATCAGACGCAGCAGCTCACGCTCCTTCTCGCTCAGCTCGTACTCCGGCTTCGCAGCCAGCTCGCAGAGCATTTTGGGCAAGCAGGACTCCTTGATGGTGTCCGTCAGCTGTGACTTCGTCTTCAGATTCGCCCCCGTCACAATGCCTGCGCTGGGCTTCAGCGCTGCCGCCGCGGAGAACTCGTCGAAGTCGTGCTCTGAAATGTTAAAGTAATTAGTGAAATGCATAAACATTTTCCTGAATTCTAACGACTTGGCGTTGCAATCAATTATGGTCTATGCGAAAGCTACTTTTTAATTAAAGCTAGATATTCAAGGTTATGCGAGAATTTTAATTCTCTAATGATAATGACAAGCTAATTAAATAATTGTTATTTATTATTATTTGAAAGTTGTTATCGCTGCTCCGAGATCAAAACGAAATTCCTCCAAATTGTTTTCAGGCTACAAAAAAAAACTTGTCGAAAATAATCAAGCGAATAAATGAGCAATTCTTGAAGTTTAATTATTTGCGTTTTGCGAGTCAATAATTATCACATTTTCGAATTGTGTTGTGCGTCTTTATCAACATCGACTACGCAAACACGAAACTGGAAAATACATTTCAAAGGCAAATACATAAGATATTATAAAGTTCGAGTAAAAGTGACTGCATACAGGGTGTACTATTGTCTCGAAATGCGCAAAGTTCTGAGACTCGGCAAATATTTGCCGCGAGTTTCGAAATATTTGCACATTTGGCGCTATACTCGTACTCGGCATCGGCACTCAGCGAAGTGAGCGGTCAACCCAATGAGTTCTCCCCCCAGCAAGGTCGAAACGTGCGATGAACTCTGAATGGCTTTTTTTTCAGCTTTTTTGGTGTTGTGTAGTGTTTTAAATGGAAATTCTAGCAACGTATTTGCTTAGTCATTTGACGAAGTTTAGTTCAATTAATTATGCTGTTGAATAAACATTAGATTGAAGCTCGGACGTCAGGCGGGCTGGCAGTTATTGGCAATTAACAACAAATCAAAAGAACGATTGCCGTAAATACCTTAACACCTGAACTTTGTACGCGGAAAAAGAGTGGCAGCTCCCCTCCGCTCCCCCTAATCCCCGGCCTGAGGCCAAGAAAACCAAACACAGGGTGGAGACTTGTTTTGCGATTATTTATATACTTCTAGCCTTGTGCATATTTTAATAATATTATCATTGTCTGCGCAAAGAAAGCCAACGAAGCATAACTAAGCAAGCAATTTGAATTGAAGCGCAGCTAAAACACACACTATATATGTATATAGAGATGCAGCGAAAATGAAGGCAGGAAGGCCGGAAAAATTAAAGTAGCTATCAGATGACTGCAAATTATTATGATTATGTCAAATGCTCCACGGAATGACTTTGTCGTGAGAAGCTTTGTCTATTCATTTAGCCACGAAGGTTGGAATTACGCTTGAATAAAAAGCAAATCAATATATTTTAACTGCACCAATGATTTAGTAATAAGCTTAATAAGTTGTGGCTAAGGTGCTATAATTCTTACGCTAATCTGTTCACTGATTTGTGAAGATGATTTCCATTTCAATCGCAATCGCACTTGCATCAACAAATGTATCAGATTTCTTTATCGCTGTACAAATGAAAAAATTCCCCGCTAACAAATGCAGGTGCAGCATTTGGCTTAAACTGCAAGCTCTGCATGTTTATCACGCACCGCTTTTAACCGTAATGTGGTCTTGGCCAAATCGAAAGAAACGTGAAAATCATGCCATAAGCAGCGGCTAAAAAAGAACGTGCGATATCAGTGAATGAAGCTGACGATGAAATGTAAACAGAAGACCCTGATTTAACTATTTACAAGTCGTTAACACAGATATTGTGAAGTGACGAAACAGTTTGGATAGCAGGGCAGTCGTACTCTCGATTTCCGTAGAACCCGTTTCCAGTTAATAAATCTATAAACCGGCGCTTAAGATGATTACGTATTCGAACCGGTTCAGGCACCGGCGACGACGACGACGACGACGACTTCTATCTAAACATGGCTAAAAACAACAACTAACATTTTGGCGTTAACAGACAAAAAGAGAACTGTGCATTTTGGGGCATTTTAGACTCGAAAGCGGTTCCATAAATAAAATAGCACACAAATTAAGTCAATGTGTGCGTCTTATTGTTGATTCGATTGGATTTTCAACTTCCTGAATCGAGTATTTCGACTTCCATCTCTTCGCCGTCTGCACAGTCTAGACGATTTGAAATTTGAATCTCAACTGAATCAGCCACAAAGCGACAGCGAATTATCTCGAAATAGTTCGTTTTGTTTTTTTTTTTTTTCGTTGTTATTTTTATGCATTTTCTTTCCTGCAACGGCGCTGGGAAAGTTGAGCGGCTGTTTCCCACAACAGATTTCCAGGCAAGCTAACAACTTGCTGATTTTATTACGTGAAGTTTATTTGCCTGGCATTTTTCCACTTTCACCCGAGCAAACAACAGCAACAACAAAGACAAATCAAGCCAGACGACCGACGACCGACGACCGAAGTCGAGATCATGTTAATGACCTGCGCAAAATTTCAGCTATTCTGGTCATCGAGAAATGTTCAAGATTGCCCCGAGCTGCACTTTGACTTTCGATTGATTTCATTACCATTTTCGTTTTTGTTTTCTGTGTTTTGTGTGTTGTCATTGAGGTTTTGCGGCGTTAGTTGCATAAGCTTGAATAGACTTGAGTAGGTATTGAAACCTTTGCGTCTCGTCTCTTATGTCACACTTTTCTCCTATGCAAATCAATGGGCAATCGAAAGTGGCTACACATATTTGTTCAAATGTTTTTGTTTATAAAACATAATCGTGCGCCTCAAACATGTGTTCGCCATGCGTTTGTCTTTTTTGGCCGTTGTGCATGTGTTAAGTAATATCGCTCGCGATTGTGTTAATTTTCTGCGAGGTCTCTTGACATTTATTGCGTGACTTTGCAAACGAAATTTCCAACAAATAAAGCGCGGCTGAAAGGTTGGTAAAAACCGAACTCAACCGAAAGTTAATGTGACATATCAAGAGCTGGCAAACGGGTCCTATAAAGAGGACACCTGCGACTTGCCCGCAGCAATTGCGAAGCTCGCGTTGTCTCTATAAAACAGTTTATGGCTTTTCGCATGGAAACTTTTTGGCTGGCCAGTTAAATGGCCAAAACGATACTACCTGACGTAGGTAACAATTCGAGCTATTAAGAGTGGCGGATCAGCAAACTTTCCAGCACACTTAATATCCACTAGCCAAGTGGAAGTAAACACAAACACAAAAGAATGATCTGAATTCAAATTCGCGTGAAATGCATTTATATTTTCAACCCAAATGTCTTTTTAAACGTCACATTAAAAAGGCAATCTTCTAAATATCCCAAAATCTAAATTTTCGTAATTAACTCGAATGCAGGCTGACAAGCAATCTGTTGGTATTAAAAGCGTTTTGTCGAATAACTTGTAAGAGTAAAAACATTAATGGAGAAGGCCTCAAACTGTTGATTCCGGGTAGCAGACACAATTTATTAATTGTTTGCTTACACGTGATGTCAGCTGTTTTTGTTGTTGTTGTTTTTTTTTTTTGGTTTCTACACAGCAATGGAACGAACAAAACGCAGGGCTGTCCATATATAAATCGAAATTGACCTTGATACGACCAAACAAAGCGCGACTTATAAGAGAAGAAAACAACAGCGACAACAGAGGCGAGTTTGAGGAGCCTAGAGAGACAACTTGGGTATTTTGCAATGCGATGCCGTCAAGTGTGTAGAAATTTGCGTTGTAAATGCCAAAATAACCAAGTCAGAAAAAGTCAAGAGTTAAAATTTACGTAAAACACAAGTGGAGTTTGCTCATGCCAGCGGGGGGAGGGGGGAAAATTGTCACTCACCTTCGCCGATATCGATTTCAGCGTTCTTCTGCGGAAACTTGCCAGCGGCTGCAGCCGGTCCTGTGGGCGCGCCGCCGCCCTGCACCTCGTCGGGGTTGTCCGACTTGACGCCGCGCACGCTGAGGCCGCCGAAGCCGACGAGGTCGCCGACGAGCAGCAGGGTGAGGATGCCGAAGATCATGAGGCGGCAACGCCAGGCGGTGTCGAAGAGCGCCATTATTGAACGTTTTGTTTAGTGGTTTTTATTTTGATTTAATTATTTTGGGGATACTCGATGTTGTAACACGTAACTTTCAAGCCGCACTGCAAACACCTTTTCGTGTGGAAGCACAAAGAAAACGATGCGTTTGACACTTTGCTCAATGAAAACTCGTCAAAAAGGCAAAAAATGAAAGTTGGGGGAAAAACGAAAGTCACGACGACGACGACTCGGACGCTGGGATTCGGTCCGGTCGATGGTGTGTTGTTTGAAAAACGTTTTCGAATTAAACGTTAGCCGTCGTTAGCGTCGATAGCCGCGATAGCTGAGCTCAACTTTGCGAGAGTGGCAATTAAATTTGGCATTCAAGCGCAGACAACACGTTGAGACTCGTAAATGTAACTGTGAATCTGCTGTGCGCCAACGACTCGCCGAGCCAACTGCAATCGAACAATACGGGTATATCAACACCTAGCTTGCCGTCGTCCACCGAGCGATGCGTCCAACCTCGAGGCTGCTTCCAACCGAACTGAGCCCAAGCAACCAGTCAACAAGCCAACAAACAACACGCAGCTCACAGCTCAGTTGATCAAGCCGAGACCGCGAAACAGCTGACAGCTGATAGCTGGCAGAGAGCGATCGAGAGAGAGAGAGAGCGAAGGCGAGAGAGCGCGATTGGGAGAGTGCTGTGTTACCTGCTGTGCGCTTACTTTCAGCGGCCACTGTCGGTGTTAATTATATGCGACACAGACTTTGCAGCCAGCACTCGCGCGGTGCGCGTATTTATGGATTGGACACATACTTGATCCCCATTCGAGTTCGATTACCTGCGCAGGCGAACGCCCGAGTGCAGCTGCTCGCATTGCCAAAGCGCGCGTCTGCTCGCTGCTCGAATTATCACGGCTTAGGCCAGCGAATTGGCAGCAAAACAATGCGGCACACCACACTTCAAAGTGCAGCACCAAAGTCGAGCACTCAACGAGCAGTCAAAGCCCCAAATTCATCAACATTACTTCGACTAGCCCCCAGTGGGACGCAGGCACAATTCGACATGGGCTATCGCAAGTAATTAGAAGTTACTCTAACCTAATATATTATCCTAACAGTTACTCGAATAAAGATAGCTTAAACAATGACAAAGCAAATACAACTAAATTGTGTGCATTACTACGAATTTAAAGAAGTGCGTGTAAATTAGAGATCCTTAGCAATTTCTAAATTATATTTATTTGCTGGCATTCTAAATTATTGATTATAAATGTGCCGACTTTCAAATTTACTAATGTCATTATTATATAAATTGCCCTTTTATTTATAGCTCTGACTTTATTTACTAGAATGGTGTCGTCAGTTAAGCACGCAAATTACCAAAATAACACACATTTAAATGTATGTAATGCATCAGTAATAACCATAATTGTTGGCATGAAATTTGAAATAGGCAAATTGCAAACTTCCTCTACGGGTTCTAGTGCCCCAAAGCCGAAACCACTTAAGACCAGTCTTGAATTTATTGTGCAGTAAATTGCGCAGATAATGGCCCCAAAACGAATAGCACAAGTAATCTGCTTAGATAAAAGCAATGGCTGCACAGTGGCAGCGGCTGCGGCTGCGGCTGCATACTTGCCACAGCACTGTACTCGCCTGGGTCAGCGCGGTCAATTGCTGCCATGGCTTCTGAGTAGTTGCTCACGTAGGCCGAGTGTAAATATTTGGTTATAGATTTATTTGGAAGTTCTCGACAGCTGCAATCTAAGTACTTGACAGCAGGTAAAAGGTCGCAGATTGAGTGTTTTATGATTGCATTTGCATTACCTGGGCAACAAAAACAAAAACAAGAAAAAAACCAGTCTGACCCTGTGCGAGTGATTGAGTGACGGTTAAGAAGCGTTGTGATTGCCAAACCTGCCGAGAACAAGAAGCCAGCCGACAAACTTAAATAACCGGACAGTTTGCTCAAGTTGTGTGTGAGCCTCGTAAACGCAGCGAAACGTGACCGGTCGCCGTACAGCCGTGGCCAACAATCACCCGAAATGGCAAATTAAAGGTAATAACAAGAACCCACAGCGACACCAACTACAACTGCAACTGCAGCAGTAACAGCGACTGTGAAATTGACTTAAACTTCAGCTGTCGCTCTCGCAGCTAACGGTAGATAACAGCCCAGTTAAATCCGAAACTGGTGAGCCAAGCGCAAGCAACTCGAGAACAACTGCCACAGATATCCAGCAGCAGATTGCGTTCGCCTTCAAATTGCCAATGCCGCCGACGTCCTTCAATTGCAAACTCGTACTCGAAGTCGCTGTCGCCGTCGCCGTCGCAGTCGCAGTTGGCTGCGCTGTCTGTGTCGCAGTCGCGGGCCAAACACAAGCGAAAATGAGAAGAAGAATAAAGACTGAAAAACACCTTTAAACATTTTGTGCAGCAAGCTTTATTAAGCAAGAAACAACAACTAGACTGCAAAATACCCTGTTAACAACTAGTACACTAATTATTGACATTTTTTAAGCACTAGCAGTTCGTATAGTAGACAGCATTAGCACTCAAATAAATGCTCTTAACTGGCTGCCTTCGTTCTAAGCTGAGACAATAATTTAAAGAACTAGTTTACCGCACTTTGTTACACTCCCCGACTTGCATGAATTGCTGCAGAGTATTACAAAAAAAAAGTACATACGAAACAATTTTCGCGTCGAAGGTTAACGGCAAAGTCGACGCCAAAAAGATTAAAGAAGACAGAGCAAGAGAGAGAGAGACAAAGAGAAAGAGTGAAAAAAGCAACTTCATTGCTGTCTGGGCAACGAAGCGTGTTTCCAAAAAGTATTATTTTAAATTATTATTTTAGCTTTATAATAATGTAATATCTACATGAACTTCCTTCCCCTGCCGGTCTGAAATGAAGTCGTTTAAATGTTGTGGCCCGCAATTTGGACACATGTTACCTGGGGCCAACATTAGCACTCACTTCAGTTTTTTGGCCAAAACGCTGACAGCATAAATGCCGATCGCAATACATCAGCTGCTAACTAGTGGCTAATATGTAGAATTAAGAAACGGGTTCCATAAATTATGGACATCGAACAATGAATAATTTCGATAGCACTCAGTTTTATCTGATGTTTATGCATAAGTCTCCGCTGCATACAACAGTTTTGGCCAATTAATTTGCTCTCATTGGATTTATTTGAGCATTGTCTATAGTGATTAATTAAACAAATTAAGCACAGACGCAGTTGACGTGTCTATTAAACTGCAGTAACGAATATGAATAAAATTATTCAGCGTATCATTAACAGTTGTAGAAGCACTGCTGCCACAGTTGGCAAAGCACTGCTGCAGCTTTGTGCAAACCCGTTTCATTCATGAGTTGCAAAAAGCCAAGTAAGCCTAAGCAGCTCGATTGAATATGCTGGCTGAGAATGCTGGCTATTCACTGCTCCCTACTTTGTTCGATTTGTAAATATAATGTGCACGACTTAACTCAAGCCATGACCAAAGCGATTTCCCAAATTGATGGCGCAGCAAGAAGCATTGCAAACTTGCAATGTTTCAGCCAGAATTAATCCCAATCACAGCCAGCTGTTGGCAACGTACTGCCTGCCAATTTGCTGCCGTAGTTGGCTTTAAAAGTTTGCTGCTAAGCGGTTGCACTAATTTAATTTAAGCGATCAATTAAAGGCGTTTAATTCCTTTTAAGCAAATGCATGGCGTCGGCCCTGTCAATTAAATTATATTCTGCAGTAAAATACGCCAACGGAAAATTGCCACCCACACTCCACGTAGCAGGCGAAAGCGGAAACGGAAACGGAAGCGATGCGCGCTTTGGCTGGCGGCTTTTTTGGCTCCACAACCACAAGTAACACCTCAGAGAGGAAGCAAGCCGCACTCCGGCCGCGTTGCTGCCACAAACCCCTGCAGCGCCTACTTACAACTCGCAGTTAATTTATGCTAAACGCATCGCGTCTTTGCATTTAATTGTGAAATTAAATTTGATGCGATTAATGTTGACACAAGACGCGATTACTGCAAACCCTGCGGTCCTCCCGAATACCTCGCACTTCCCCGCTACACATTAGACGGCGTATCATCTCCGCCAAATTATCAGTGCGCCTCCCGAATCGCAGGGAATTGCAGGCAGCCTGGCAGCGTTGCATAAACAATAATTAAATGTAGCCAAATTAAATTTTACACACACAAGGCCGAAACACAAAGTGACAGCTGGGCGGGGTCCACGACAGCGCTCGAAATGCCCACCATAATTATGTGGTGTGTGCCGGAGTGTATGTCGGTATGTGTGTCGGTGTGCGTGTGTGTGTTTCGCCCTCCTGATAATGTGCAGTTTAATTACAGAGTTCTACATGCCCACCGACAACGACAACGACAAGAAAACAATGACAACTCCAAATGCAACGAAGTAGAAATACTTTACTAAAGAGAACGAAATATATGTTATATAAATTAATTGCTTACAAAATTGCCGAAAATTGTGCGTAAATTAGAGTAGTCTAAAATACATAAAATGTAATAAATAAATAAAATAATAAAATCAATAGCAAACCCAAAATCTTTCTAAATTCGATGTGAACTTTAAATACTTAACGAAAGGGAGCGAAATATATATCAATTTCATAGGAATAAACTTTAAAATACATATAATCAATAAGTACATCAATTGTGCATCCAAAATCTTTCTAATTTTAAATTACAATTACAACGACAACTCCAAATAGAAGTAGAAATACTTTACCAACGACACGATATATTTGTATATTAATGTAAACGGAAATTAAATTGTCTACAAAATTACCAAGAATTGTGCGTAAATAAATGTTCTATAAAATACATAAAATAAATAAATCAGTTGCAAATCAAAAATCATTGTAATTTAAAATTAAATTAAAATAACTGCTCCGAATGCATCGAACAAGAAGTATTTAGTATTTTAATTATAGTATATAGTATATAAATATAGGATATTAATTAATAGCAAAAAATTGCTTACAAAATTGCCAAAAATTGTGCGTAAATTACATAAAATGTAATAAAACAATTATAATAAATGAAAATCAAATTAATTGCGTACACATTTCAAATACATAAAGTAAAATTATAATAATAAATTTTGTTAAACTATTTGCAAAATATCTTCATAATGCGTATCTATAATTTCAAATTGTTTCTATAAGTAAATTACAATAATTAATATGTAGCCGCTATTGTATGATTGTGAAATTAACTGATTTCATGCATTTCAAATACTTTGTAAACACAGAATATACTATATTTTCTTGACGTTATCTACGTAAATTTGTGAAGGTGCTTAAATTGACAATAACGACTATTTTCAGCGCGCGAAACAAAGCAAATTTGTGGTGCTAATATACAAACAACATTGTTTGCTGTTGCCAACAATGTGCAGCAATCGAGTGATATGTGAAATTGATTTATGGACAGACAAGTTGTAGCTAACCCAATAGCAAAGTTATTGTACCCACGTAAATGCGAAATACTGTAATAGGCAGGTCGACATCTTTGCATAAATTCAAATTAGTTTCAGCCGTGTCTCCGCTGCCCACTCACCCCCTCTCTCTCTGTCTTTGCATCACTCGCATCACTTTTAATTTCGTGTTTGAGACAATGTTCCTTGGAACTGTCAGTTACATAACTGTATCTACATCTGATTGCTCCTGTCAGCTGTGTGCGTGTGTCTGTCTGTCTGTGTGTGCGTGTTATTTGTATGCAGTGTTTATTGGCAGCCATTAGATAATGGAATTTATGTCGAGCACTTGCCGACACAAGCCGACTGGATGCCGTTGCGAATACAGCCTAATCAAATTGTTAATGTTTAATGGATGATAAAGATAAACAATATTATTTGCCATGCCATACATACTCGTATATATTATATGAAGTAGAAAGCCAATTTTGAGTGGCATTTGAGAGTTCTCTGCTCGCTTTGCATTTGCATTTCGCATTTTGACCAACTGCCAACTGAGTGCATTGAAAAACTTCAGCATTTGCATATCAATAGAGCCAAAAGCCGTGCAGAAAGGTAGCGCAGTGTATTTACACTAATTAACACAAAAGTTACAGCGCACAAATAAACACGAATAATTGTAATTAATGCGCTTGTATGCGAATCATACTCGTATCCATTTCATGCACTCGCTTGCAGTGCAAGTATATTCAGTCATTCATTGGCATATTCATAAAATTGTATGCTGAAAACATTATTATTATTATTTGTCCGCTCTCGTCTCCGCCTACGCTTCAATTCAATATAAATAAAATGCAGACGGTTCTGTTTGTCTCATCTCGTTCGTTTTTATTGTAAATGAACAAGAGGACTGCAGCGTTTTTTCTGCCCAGCCTTTTTTGTTTTAATGAAAAGTGCAAATAAATGGCATAAATATGAGTTTAATTAAAATTATTATGACATTTTGCGTGCGAAACGAATGCAAAGAATTCACCGATATGACACAAAGCACATCGAACTAAAAACTTTGTGAAATCTTTAATATGATAGTAATTGCAACAAACTGCAACACAGAAGTCAAGACTTAAACATAATGAAAAGGACTTTAAATTAACTGATTATATTGCAAATCAACTGTTAAACTACGAGGTAATTGTTGAATGCTATTTTGGCTTATCAACAATCAACTTCAATTACATTTTCTAAGGACTTTAAGGAGCCAGAAAACTCAGCTGCTTATACTATTTTCAGTATAACTATTTCAGTATAAATAAAATAAATTCATAGAATCACTTGTGGAGCCTACGTCGATGCTAAGCAATTCAGTATAGTTGTGCGCAAAATTGCCAAAAATAAATTTATAGAATCTCTTAACGAGCCTACGTCGAACGCCAACATCTGTGGATTACCATAATTAATTTTTGGGCAAAACAAGTTCAGCTCGCCGGAGTGGAGAACAACTACTGAGGCTACTGGGTAGTTCCCAGCAAACTGAAGAGCTGTTCGGGCCAAGTGCGAATCTGTTTACGGATCCAGCAGACCGTCCATCAATTTCACTCGCTCGGGGTGAATTTGTATGCATTGAGTGCGACAGCTCATCAAATTTATATTTTCGCAATAATCATATTGGTACTGTTTGTTTTGAGTAATTTTTTATGCGTTGAGTGGAACGGGTTCTATAGTCGGCAACGCCTTGAATTGCACTGCAGATACCCTTTCATCGAGTACAATAGCTGGTAATGATTGATTGATCGGTCGATCACACGACACCACAACTGAATATCAACTAAAGTTAATAGTTAACAGTTTTCGTCACCTGCTTTGCAGAGTGCCTAGGAATGGGAACATTTAACTGATTTATCGCAAATTTAGTCAGCTATTAAATGAAACTTGTATTGAACTTCAGTTGGATCTTTCTTCCGTGCTGCACTCAGACTCCCCTGGAATTTATTTGCCTCGCCCATTGTAGAGCATTCCAAGTGCGTTCAAATCATTCTACCTGCATACGAGTACTGTATTCTTTGTTTACATTTCGCTAATTTCGCCTGAGGCGATCGATCACAATAGACCGATCGGCGATCTGTCGTACTTAAGCGCTGCTGCTGGCCGACAATAGGTTCAATTCCGTTGCGCATCTGGACGTTGGCTAATATCGCTCAAAGCGGCTAATAACGTTGCCAAGCTCATTAGTGTTCGCAAAATTACATAACTATTGACACTTTTTTTGCCGTTCTATTGACTCGATCAATCGCGTCTCTGTGTGTGGCAATCAAGTGTTTGCTGCTGCTGCTGCTCTCTCTCTGTCATTTAAATTCGCAATTGCGCCGAGCAATTCGGCCAGTTGAACGCAAGAACCCCAGCCACAATGATCGACTTGCCACTGCTCATCTGGCTGCTGTGTTGTGTGCTCATCGCCTACCTGGCATACGCCTTGCAATACCAACTGCGGATCAATCGCCTGACCAGCAATTGGCCGGGACCGCCATCGCTGCCCATCATCGGACACTTGCACATCTTTGCGCGCATCATTGGACCGCGGCCCTTCAAGCGTGCCACAGATCTGATCAACTGCCACCTGAAGGAGCATCGCGGCAAGCTCTGGCTGGGCACAAAACTCTACTTGTTCGACTGCAACCCGAAGGACATTCAAGCACTCTGCAGCGCACAGCAGCTGCTGCAGAAGACCTCCGACTACAGCGTCTTCGAGAACTGGCTCTGCGAGGGCTTGTTCACCAGCGGCGTGGAGAAGTGGACGCATCGCCGCAAGATGATTGCGCCGGCCTTCAACTACAGCATGATCAAGCAGTTCGTGGTGGTGTTCGAGCGGCAAGCACGCATTCTGGTCGACAGGCTGGCCCAGCTGGCCGACACCGATCAGCCCGTGGACTTCTTTCAGTACATCAGCTGCTACACACTCGACACCATCTGCGAGACGGCGCTGGGCGCCACCGTCAATGCGCAGTCGGGCCAAAAGTCGGACTACTTCGATGCGGTCAGAGAGTGAGTCGCAAATGTACAAAGAATTTTACTGTCTCTAACAAGCTGTCTGCTTTAGCGTTGTGGGCATCATCGACTATCGCCTGAAGAATCTGTTCTATCGCTGCAACAGCATCTACAATTTGACTGCGCTGGCTGCCAAGGAGCAGCAGATCATACAGATCCTGCACAGCTTCACGGAGCGCATCATCCAGCAACGCTTCGAGCAGCTCAACGCCGACTTCGCCAATCGCAACGTTGAGTCAACAGAAGAGTTGAGTGCGAAGCGAACGCTGAGCTGCCTGGAGACTCTGCTGCTGGCCAGGACACCCGATGGCCAGCCACTGCAGGTGAAGGACATACGCGAGGAGGTGGACACCATTATATTCGGCGGCTTCGACTTGACCGCCGCCACGCTCAAGTTCTTCATGTACAACATGACACTGCATATGGACTATCAGCAGCTGTGTCGCGAGGAGGTGCTGCAGGTGTGCGGCAAGGACGCGGGTAAGCCCGTCACAATGGAGCAGCTGCGGCAGCTGGAGTACCTAGAGATGTGCATCAAGGAGTCGATGCGCATGTATCCCTCAGGCCCCATCACGGCCCGACGTGCCACAGCCAATTGCAAGATCAGTGAGTGGGCAACTAAAACTTTAAAAGCAAAAGTTAACAAAATTCTCTTTTCCGCCAGATGACTTCTTCATACCAAAGGGCAGCGATGTCATCATTTCGCCTTTGTATATGGGTCGCTGCAAGGACTTCTTTCCCGAGCCGCTGGTCTACAAGCCACAGCGTTGGGCCCGCGACGCCGAGCCAAAGATCGAGCCATCCACCTTTCTGCCCTTCATGACGGGCGCTCGCAGCTGTCTGGGCCAACGCTATGCCATGGTCATGATGAAGCTGGTGCTGGCCCACCTGCTAAGAAAGTATTACTTCGAGCCAGTGGGCGAGCGACAGGAGAAAGCGCGTCTCATCTTTGTCATGACTTTGCACACCAAAGATCCCTACTACTGCAAAGTGCGCGCCGTTGATTAGAATAGTCTGAGCATATACTTAGAGTAGGATGTAGCTACGGATCTGTGAGTCATGTTGAAGTGCTCTTTAATGGCTGGCTGTGCTTGTGTGGCGGGCCTTTTGTTAAGCCCTTATCAATTCGCTTCGCCTGACTCCATTCACGCTGCGATTTTTCGTATTGCATACTTCGCGGCGCACACAAATTACGCATTACATTTCCGTTTTTAATGACGACGGCGACGGCAGCACACATAAAATACGCAAGCAAAATTCACGATGATCGAACAGCAGCTACCCTGTGTGCAGCATTTATGTACAGCTAGCTTTAAGATTAGCAATATTTTGGGAATTAAATACATAGAATTAATACGTAAACTTATCAAGGCACAACTACCAGCCGCAGGATGGCGCCAGTATGGGCTTTTTCAAACTCTGGCGTGTGATTTCTGACAGTAAAGATGACATTAAATATAGTTACGTAGTTTCTGTAAATTCTTTAATTCATCGCACTAATCTGTCGTTTTTGATACTATAATATCTTAAGTTCATCATACCCATTAATGCCCTCAATCAAGCGGTGCAATTCGAACATTTTTCTGGCCTTTTTGTATATTTTTTATTTGAGGAACGCGCGTTCGTCTAGAAAATAATTTGCTTTTTGCCCCGATTTTTTATTGTGCGCGCGCTGCGGAAAATCAACAAACATTTCCTGCCAATGCTGCTCTGTGTAATAAATACAAATACATAAAGCAAACCCAACCCGACGCCACACGCACACACACACACACACATATCCTCCCGTCATATTCCGGTGCAAATTATGGCCCGTTGCCTGCTTATTATTACGATACGACGGCGACGGCGACGACTGGAGATGGCAATGGCGACAGCATCGCATATCCTTGCCGAGCGCATAAAATGCAATTTATTTAAATAAAAATCAAGTTTAATTTGCAGTGTCGTAAATTTTTGTTCGTCCGCATTGAATTTCACGCTTTTGTTAACAAGCGCATAAAAGTTTTTCCACTGACAACCGATAGCACTGAATGTAAGGGGTAAAAGCAGTTGCGGGGTGGAGGTGGAGAGGCGGCGAAAATAGTACAGATAAAGTGCAGTGAACTCACTGAGAGCAGACTGAAACTTTCTCGATTGGATTCGAATGCTCAAAAGCACGCCAAAGAGACAACTATCATTAGCACTTACTAACGAGGCTTAGAGTAGCTCAAAGTGGCAAGAAGTGTTAACAAAGCAATAAGCACTTCAAGTTAAGTGAGAAGCTCAAATTAATTGCAGTATTTCTTTAAGAGAATGACAGAATAACAATACAAAATTAAAACATATAGTTTAAAAATTTTCTACTTTAAAGTGTTTTACTTTGCTTCAGTAAATCTCTCCACTTGCTACTCACTTCACAAAGCAGTAAAAGCAACTCAGCTGTTACTTCAATTCCAGCACTTTTATGAGGCCTCAACTGAGCATATATGTATGTACTCGTATATATGTGCGGCTTCTTAACCGAATTGTAACACGTGATTCAATTTCATTGATCAACTTTAATTGATTGCTTCAATCGGTTTTGTCAATTTTACTTTACCCCATTTTTATGTATTTTCATGGCCACTTTATTTTCCGCTTGTTGTTCTTCTTATTTTACGTTGTTATTTTATTTTTCCTTTTGGCAATTCAATTCTCGATTTTTATGGGTTTTTAATGTGCAAATGCAGCTACTCCTTTTATTTCGGCGCTCGCTTCAACCACCCTTCTCTCTCTCTCTCGCTCGCTCCCTCGTTCGTGTGTGGCGCATTTGTAATTCGACTCCTAAATGTATGCTATGATTTTTATGTGTTGTTACAGCTAGTTTATGTGCGAGTTGCTGCGATTTGCAAAAGTCTGGCATATGGGCGAGGACTCGCCTTTTAAAACCGGCTATTAAAACTTAAAGTGCCTGCTGCAGAGTTGCGAGCAGCTTTAAGCTGCGAGTGGAGGGCACCACTAATTAGCGTTAAACTGAACGCTATCGGAAGGAGCCAGCGGCCGCAACTTGCAACAGATCCCAAACACAAACACACACCAGCCACTCGAACACACCAACACACCCATTGGCCATTAGCCATGGCACAATATTGACATAATCGACTTTCAGCTGACGCAGAGCACACAATTTGACCACAAATGAGGCTTAGCCTCTGGGCCAGGCAGCATTACTTCAAAGCGACCCAACCATGATAACCCACCTGCCCCAAATGGCAACCGCAAAGCGTCGCAGCTTGCATGCTGCAAGGCGGCAGCCTGCAATCGTGCGTAGGTAGTTGTGTGTGTGTTTGTGTGTGTGTGAATGTAAATGTTGTTGCATCACAAAACAATGACAAATGTCCGTTGACCATGAAGCGAAGCTCCTTAACTTCACCGCAAAGACAGAGCCACAAAAGGCAGGAAGGCGCAGCACTGCTGGCCCCAGCCCCCGTCAATGAAAACTGATTAAAATGATGAAAATATCTGACTGCCACTTCCATTCACATTGGAACCTGCCCCGCAGCCGTACAGCCGTAAATTAACAGCCCAAAACGGCATGAAGTATGGCAGGCAAACAATAAACTTATGATGATGTTCAGCTGCTGGACATAAAACTGCCTTGAAATGAGAAATGCCCCAGTCGAAAAAGGGGCAATAAAATGTTTTGCCAGACGACGAAGACGTAGGCGATTTCATGTTATTTTAATGAGCGAATACCCGTGAAGATCTGCAAATTTAGATAAATAAAAATATGACAGCTGCGAGTGCGAGCCGAGTACTCATCATAATTAAAAGAGAGGCCCAAGTTGAGGCTGCAATAAAAACTGAAGGATTCATATGGATAATTAAGTTATGGCTGGTGCCCAGAATGGGCTAAAGGGTTAAAGCGTGGCGGCGGGGTTAAGGGTGACGACGGCGTCAATAAACTGTCCAGAAAGATCGTAAAATGCGATTCAAGTTGCGGGGTAGGTTGAGGTCATAAAAACGCAACTGGACTAGTAGCATTTATGCATAATTTGTTTATGTTTTTTAAGCCCGAATCTTTATGATTTTTTAATTTTGCGCAGCAAGTAATTATAAAATGTTTGTGCGAGACGCTTAAAGCAACTAAAAGAAACTCGAGTTAAAGCAGACTTACCTTTCGCCGGCAACAATTTCCATTTCCATTTCTAAGCTGACATCTAAATGCAAAACAGCAACGAGGGACGAGGAACGAGGGGCGGAAGCATTGGCTAATGCAATTAAGAAGTCTGCAAGTAAAACGTAAGTATAAAGGAAAAAAATTAGCAAGTATCTAAAAGGGTTACGAGACGATAGAGAGAGAGAGAGAACGTCCAAATTACAAACTGTGTGTTGTGTGTTGGTTGTGCTGCAAAAATGTCAAGTTAAACTTTTTATGCATAGCAATTTTGGCCAACAGACAAACAGCAGCTGTCTTCGCAACGACTGTGAGGGGGGGCTGCGAGGTGGCTAATTACAGTGCAGAGTAAACAACATAATAGAGAGCAGAGAAAAATAATACAAATAAATGCAGCGGTGCAAGGAACCTTTAACAGAGAACAAAACCGAAACCTGGACACGACCCTCGAGAGTTGCGACTAAGACGTTAAACAGAGCACGTCCACGCAGCACAACAGCGAAGAAGACGCAGAGAAGAAAGTAATACAGAATTAATTAAAACAAAAATTGCATAGCGAAATTGTATTTTATTATGAAGCGAGCGCAGCTTAAGGCACGACTTTATCGAAGATGCCAAAAACAATAACTGAAACAACAAATTCAACAACTTCAAATGCAGTTGCAAACGAAAGCAACACACAAAACTGTTGCAACTGCCACAGTTCCCATTGGGTGCGTGTTTCATGTTGCGGCACACAACTTTTTTGCCCAAACACATTTCACCAGCAACCGCCGCCGACTCCACTTGAAGCTAACAAGCAAAAGTTAAACGCAAAGTTTACATTTCGCCAGCGACAGCAGCAACAATGTGGCCAGCAAACTCGTGGAACAACAGCAGCACACAAGCCATATGCAAAGTTGGCCAACAACAAAGTTGCCAATGATCCGAGTTCGGGCCACAATCGAATGCCCGAAAATAGCCAAAAGTTAACTGCGGTTCACAACAAAAGGTGCGCAAAGTTTCTCCAACTGCGAGCAATTATACACCAGAGGGTTTTATGATTTGATTGGAAGACACGTGATGGTTTGAATTGTGAGGGAGAACAACAAGCAGTTCACGGTTCTAATTGGAATTTTGCATTACAGCCCAATGAAATTGTGATCGGTTTGCTGAGCGGACATTGTAGCTTCCTACCATTCAAATTGCTAAAATAAGAGTTTAAGCAGATATGCAGAAATGCGAGGCAGTAACATCGTAAGTTGCTAGTAACATTCCACATTATTTTAACCTATTTTAACCTACTATGCAAGCGGTGTCCTCTCTGTTTAACTCCGTTCAAAGTGCATTTATATTATGAGCTCTAATGATTTAAAAAAAACAACCCACAAAACTATTGAGACTGGGATCGTTTTGCTAAGTGAGAATGCTCAAAGAATTGCTTCAATAGATAAGCAAAACAGTAATATAATAGCAGATTTAGCTGCTATTTATCATAAACTATACCCGCCGTAATTAAGGGTTAAGCGAAAGTCTATTCAAAATTGGGATCATTATGCTGAGTGTCAAAGAATTGTATAATCATATTGTAACGCACAACAAACTGCTATTAATCATAGACTCTAGTACTTCACATTTCTTTACGCAATGATGAATACTATAGCTATAGCTTGAGTACAGTTTAAACTGATATGCAAAACTACAAGACATTAGCAGAGAAATATTTTAAGTATTCTACTACACTTTTTTTTTATGCCAAATACTGTATAAACTTTGCAAGCTAAGATTGCTCTGTTATGTTAAATTCCACAAAAATGCAATACATTAGCAAACTAAGCTGCTATTAATCACAGACTAGTATTCCACAATTATTTGCCAAATATCAAATATTATCCACTACTACTTACTGTTCTCTTCTCTGTTGAATTTCATACTATGCGCATTTATTTTGGGAGTTCTAATGATTTCTTAAAAAGCCGCAATTGGATTAGTCTCGAAATAATTAAGGGTTAAGTTAAGCCGAAAGCATTGACGAGGCAAACACATTAAAAAGCATTGATATCTTGGCGGTGCAATGCTTGAGAAATCAAAGCAGCAAACGGGTTGAACACGGGGCATTAACGCAAAGTGTTTCAGTTTTTAAGCCTATTAAGCACAAAGTACCAAAAGATGACGAGATACTCGCCTCTTTTTAAGCGACTGAAGTGAGTTGCAGTTTTAATTACTAACAAGCCAGCGACTGTTCGCAATTGGATACAAAACCCATTAAAAATTGAAAAAGTTGATGCCCCCAACAAAGAGAGCTCAAGTGGGCAAGTTGCCAGGACGCAGACGAAGACGCAAGCACAACAATGCGACAGCATTTGGGGAGCAAATAAAGATACAACTGCAGAGAGAGAGGGGGTTAAGAATGCCAGTCAGATTTGAGGCGGAACTAATGAGTGACCGAGAAGGAGCCAAGGCGAAACACTCAACTTAAGTCTATTGCCATGGCCGGGCACCTTGTCTCAAGTCAACCGGGTCCAGTGCCAACACTTATTTTAATGAGAAATTCTAATTTCACCAATAACACAAAAGACCGGCGTCCCCATCGTCAGCAGCAGCAAAAAAATGTGGCAGATATTTGTGTTTATGCTTGGATTTTTGCCTGCAACTAGACGGAGGGGGGATTGGATTGCTGACTGTGATTGCTTTTTGCCACTCGTCCGTGACGAAAACAAAGAGCTCTGCTCCTTGGCTGCCACACTCGCAAATAACACAAAAAATTGCCTGTCTTGAGAATGTCTTGAGCATGGAAATGTTCTGGCAATGTTTATCTTTCCTAATGACGGAGAAATGCATAGTTGAGCATTTGCAAATTTATGCAAAACTCAATCAAAATTACAGGAAATTAATATGCAAACATGCTGTAGACAAACACACACACACACACAGTTTAATTTAACTAAATCCCCAGGAACAGAGCAGCAGTGTTTGACAAGTCTGTCAATGGACAACGACAGCGAACATGATGTGCGAAAAATCTGAAGAAAAGCCGGCAAATAAACAAATGAAAGCAAACACATAAAATTACTTAAAATGTTTATAATTTGCTGCCGTCAGAAATCAAAGACACACTCGAAATACTCGAAATAAAATGACCAAAAGGCAAAAGTGTTGTAAGATGTCCACAGATGCTTAAGACTATTGCCCGAATCCCTCAGATAAAGTTGTCATCCAACTGCGATGCGATGCGATGTGCAGTCTCGCCTCCTCGCCCGCTACTCTCCCCAACTCACAACTTATTGTTACACATGGCCAGACAATGTCCGGAATTTCTTGTATTAAAATCGAAATGGCCTAGGAACGGAACAACCCTGCTGCCAATAAGGTTGGTAGTCGTAGGACGTATTTGGCTACGGGGCCCCTTGCAGCTGTCAACATGTTTAATTGAAACTGACACTCAGTGTCATTTTATGGCCATTGCCATGCGTTACCTTAACTCCAACTCGAAGTCGCATTCGTATGCGGATTGTAACTGTAATTCGACTTGGCCTGGCTCGAACTCCCAGGCATTCGGCTTGATTATTGTGGCACATTCCTATCGAGTGGGGGGAGTGGGTGGCTGCTTGGCTAATGCGTAACAGGCATTGTTGCATGAGAGCCTGTTTGTTGTATATTAGTTTAATTTATGGCCAACAATTCCGTGTGTGTTCTGTGTTGTGTGTTGTGGCATGCGGGCTTCGACATTGTCTTATTTGATTTCCGAGTTGGCCCATAAACCAACAGCGCACTGTAGCTTAATCTGTTGTCAGCTTTCCAAATTATGGATGGCAAAATGAATTTTTATAAATCAATAAACACAATTCATTATAATTTACAGACATTAATAATCCCATTGATGAAGCACATGTGGTTCAACCTTAGAAACTAATTGCGAGCAGGTTGAGAACTAAGGAATTTTATTTGAGCATATTGAAAGCCAGTTTGTGAACACCTAGAGATCTTCCTTTTGTTGTTAATCAACAGTAAGAAACACAGCAAAGCCACATTTAAATATATATTTACTCAAAAAAATGATGATTAAGTTTTGGCTAGTTTTGTTTCGAAAGCTCCTCTTAATAAGTCATCAAACATTAGAAAATAATTGCAACAGGTTGAGAACTAAGGCAGCATTTCATTTAAGGATATTGAAAGCCAGTTTGTGAACACCTAGAAAGTGTCATTTTGATGTTAAACAACACTAAGAAACACATATCGTAACATGTCTTAAAGGTTAGTCTAGTTTTGTTTCCAATGCTCTTCTCCATAAGTCAGGAACTATGTCAACATTGCATGCAAGACAAATTATTGATTGCTGCAGCACTTTACAACACTATTTTGGGGCTTTGCAACACTGTGCAGCGCATTGAAATAATTCGCAGAATGCATTCGCACTCATTACTCATTATTTGTGGTTCTCACTCGACCGCTTTTAAGTGCATAATACTCAGGGACCCGGCAAGTGATTTTCCACTTACTCGATGGCTGATTTTTTTCATTTGGAGGGTGGTTCTCAACTCGAATGCCACTTGATGTCATTTTGACGCCACTGATTTGTGTTATTTGCCCAAAATATCAGCGTAATTCCTTTGACAAATCAATTGGCAAATGCCACTCAATAGGACCACGCAGAAGGCTGAGGGCTTTCAGTGACCCATTGACGGTGACACCTCCACGCCACGAGAGAGAGAGAGGGAGAATGTTTGTCAAAGTCGTTGAGAATCAAAAGGTTCCGACAGAGTGTCAAACGTGACACTTGCCTCGTGCAACAGATCAAAAAGCAAGCGAAGCTGTGAAGCCGCAGGAAGCAGCAAACTACCAAAAGCACAAAAAGAAATAATTCAACAAAAAAAAAACGTCCAACTGTTTCTTAATAAACAAAATACGAAATTCAAATTTATGCAAAGTTGACATGAATTCCGCACAACATGCAAAGCATAAGAAGGGGCTAACGACGAGATATGGAACCCTTTTCCCCCAACAATTCCCACTCCCATTTTGCCTATCAATCTGTAAGCAAACTTCAATTTATTGGCAACACTTGGCAGCAGATGCCACCACAGGTTGAACGCATGTTAAAGGCAGATGCACTGATTACCACGCAGACAACTTTAAGATTCTATAACTAATAGAACACAACCATATTTGCAGTATCGCACATTATTTGTTAAAATTGGAAATACTTTTTACAAATATTGAATAAAGAATCATTTTTCTGTGATCAAGCACAATGAATGTGATGAAGTGAACAAAACAACAGTAGATTACTGAGTTGTGACTTACACCGACCGTCTGAAGCAAGTACAACATATGTGTAGGGACGTCAGATGTACACAGAATTTCACACATCGCAAGCCCCGAGAAAAAGCAGTTATTCGCCACAGTAGGCACTTCTCTGAGAGCAGCGCGTCACTTTCCGCTCGTCGACGGAACGAACGAAATATTTGAGAACGTAGTTTTGTATTTTTGAGAATGGAATTTAAAAACGATAGCAAGGAGCTCAATTCGGGCTCGATGGAGGCATGGCCCAAGAGCGAGTTGATGCAGCTGCTGCTGTGGCGCAATTGGCGCAAGACGGCGCTCATCTTCTTTCTCACATTGATGATTATCTTGGACATCGCCTCCAACTCAATCATCAGTGTGGTGAGCGTTGTCGGCGTGCTAATCGTGCTCATCAGCATCAGCTACTGCTGCTACATCTGGGGCATGCGGAAGCTGCGCAAGAGCAGCATCATGGACCATCCCTATCAGCGCTACCTGGAGACCGATGTCAGCATTTCCGAGGAAGCTGCTGCGCGCCTGGCGCGTCTCGTTGTCATCAAGGTGAATCCCATGCTCGGCCATTTGCGCGCCTTTTTCCTGATCGAGGACCTGGTGGACTCGCTCAAATTCCTGGTGGTGCTCTGTGGCCTCAACGTGCTCGGGGACTACGTCAATGGCATGACACTGCTGCTCATAGGTAAGCCAATTAAACAGCTGTAAGAAAAGTGTACAAAGTGGGCGCCTCGAAAGGTTTTGTGCTGCTGTTCACGCTGCCCAAAGTCTACGAGTGGAAGAAGCCGATGATCAACAACCAGCTGAAGCACCTGCAAGGCTTCAAGACTCGCTTGCTCTCCACCAAAAAGAAGACTCACTCCTCGGCCCCCACTGTGACCGTGGACCCCCAAGTCATATCCTCCAACAGGCAGAAGACCAACGGCATTGAATGCGACACCGAACCACTCAATCTGGCCCAGTTCATCTCCAGTGAGTCGGACTACGCCTGGCCGCCACAGGAGCTGGCCGGCGAGGACTATCAGCACTACAAGGAGCCGTAGGCAGCCAATTGCATGTTCGCATCTTTCAATAAACTAGCTAACAATAAACTTCTGCAACTGCATTAGAGTGCAAACGTCCATGACTTTAATGTCTTTGTCCGCCATAAAGTGTCAGAAACCTTTTCACACATCAGCGACGTTGTCGTGGGCGGCGTTGCATTGTGCCATGAATAATATTTGTTACACATTCGACGCTCCCCCTGAGAGGCATGACAAGATACTTTTATGGTGGCGACGATGCGTTTTTATGCCACAAAATTCAGCTCGTAAATGGCGTAAAAGGGTCGCCAGCTTTATCGATGCACTGCAGCACTGCAGCAGCGGCAGCAGCATCAAATTTAAATCGTATGCAAAATGCCATTAAAAATGTGAGCAAACAGCCATTGGAAGTGCCAAAGCCGCACATAAAACTGTTTGCTGCTGCTACTGCAAACTAAGGTAATTAGTTTTCTGGCCCATGCTCCAAGTCTGCTGGCCTCATAAAACGTCAGTGTCTGTCATTACACTTGGTGCCTTGTAAGCACTTCAATTACACAACTCCTGCCAACTCGATAGATAGCTCGCTCGACCAACTGACGACTGGCAGCCCCAGCAAGGCAATTCATCAATCAGCTGAAGCTGAAGCTGAAGTCGATTCTGTGGCTCTCTGTCTGACCCTGGCGCCATTAGCATTTGATCGTAATACTGCGGATTTGTTTAGTTTTTATTGCCGCGCGTAGATGTCATAAAAATTTTCTGTAAAATTGCAGCCAGCCAGCGTACGTACATAAATCCGTATGCGGAATATGCTTTTATGGTTTGGCGCTTTTAAGGTAATTGCATTAGATTTATTTGCGCAGTTCAACAGCCGGCGATGGGGCGACTCTATTCAAATTGCATGCATGTAGATATGTTACACATTCTTCAGGCATTTCCGTTCCAAATTAATTTTCATAACTTGTCGTTCAAGCGTTCCCAGTTAATGCGTCAGTTGTATCCCTTATTTGACGCAAGTCAACAGAGAAAATTCTCTATTCTTTAGAGCTGTATTTATGAATCATAATATCGTCGAAACACTGAAGAAACTTGAAGTAATTTCTGTTATATAAAAATACTATTTCAATATAAAAACCAATTTAACATAGTTGAATCTCTTTTATTTCTAATTTTGCCTTCTCAACTTTTTTGAACTTTTTTAGTCACATCACTTCTTTATCTGCCGCTTAAAATATTACCCCCACTGTCTATTCTGAAGCTGAATGACGCTGCTGCTCATGTGGAAAATTCCAAGTGCAAATCCCATATAATTATCGCCCAAGTTTCTTAAGAACCGTATAAAAGCGAAGCACTTGCGCGCCGAGCTTAAAAGCAAACAGGAAAATGTTTGTTAATTTTTCATCGGCAATACGTATGCGACACTTAGGAGGGGGTTTGCGGTGGGGTAGCAGGGGGCGTCGCTAGCTCATTAATCAGCGCTGGCAGTTAGTCAGTAGCTAGAATTTAAATAATTTCAAAATGATGACAACGCCGCTTTTCCACACACACACACATCGTGTTGCGTTTTAAGTAATTATGCACACATGCAGCACACGGGGAGGGATCGGGAGGAGAAGGGGCGCCAGCAACGCAATGTAAATTAAAAAACATTAACACTTGCTGGCAAAATAATCTGAGATAAATTGTGGCATCATTAGTCATTAGCAGACTGAAAGGGCTAGCCGGCAAAGCGAATCCATCACACAACCCTCTCTGCTCCCCTCCCCCATTTGCCATGTGTGTGTGTGTGTGTTCTCTGTTTGCAATAGCTGCCCAATTTTTCACACACAATTGGCTGTTGGGGGGAAAAAGCTATCTGTGTATTCATATGCAAATTCTGTGGGATTACACTGCGCATTGCTCAACGACAAGTAAGCTGGGCTACTCGACTGCTTGCTCGAAATTATTTATAGGCTGTCATTAAACTACAGACCAGCAATCTGTGAAAGACATTTAGCTACTCACATAGATGTGACGTCATCAGGTACAGTTCAAGCAAAGTAAAGCATTCGTTGTCACCTGCGCAAGTTGTGAAGATACGAGAAATGTTTTGCAGACAACGAGCGTTAGATGGCGCCAGTCAATCGATTTCTTCAAAAACGTATTTTAATTGCTTAACACTTGCAACGTAAGCAAAGCAACGTATGGAAACCTGACTTTTATTTTGAATTTAATCTAACGAATTATCAATATTGCTAATTTACCTATGATTTATTGAGCAAAGTCAAACAAAAATGATGAAAAATTAAGAGTATATTCGAAGTACTGATAGTATTGCGTGTTAATCGGATACATATATTATATTTGATATATTTTTAAAATAAATGTAACATAACGCAGCATTTTGGCAATTAAAGTCGTTTAGTTTCAGACCTAATAAAATGGTTAACGCAATCCCAGTAAATCCCTGTAATGTGCCTAATTGCAACTGCTTTGACCCATTAAATAAATACGTTAGGAGGCGAACAAACCAAACGAAAGCGAGCCAAAATCCGAGCAGAGATTTGCCAAGCGAAAGATTTATGGTGTGCCAAAACAAATTCCTGCTTATACACACACGAGTCGTATTTGAGTTTTATTTGAATTCCGGACTAAGCGAGAGAGGATGTGACCCGCTTGTAGGATGTGCCGAAAGTTCATTAATTATGATTGGAGACAGTTGGACAATTAATAAACGCAGCGAGCCAAGCCGAACGCTGTGCGAACATCGCTTTGGCTGAGCTGCCAACGCTTTTATTGTGGTCATTGGGGTTACTCCGCCCCCGTCTCCGTCCTTACCGATTGGGGGTTGGCTGCTGGCCAGCGAAAGGAAGCGAAGTCTTCACTACATTTATTTGTTCTATTTTAGTTTGCGCTTTGCGATTATGATCGGACTTTGATTTATGGTCTTATGTGCAAATTTATTGCCTTTAATTGGGAGGGCAAAGGCACTCAGCAAAGCTGTGAGCTAATTGAAAAGACGGTGAAGTGATTTTTTTCTGCGATAAGCAAGTGCAAGTGTAAAGACAGACGCACCCCTTGAGCCTGGGCTTAATTAACATTCAAAATAAACAAAATACGTGTGCGGGCAAAGAAAAGCCATAAATTCATTTTGAAATGCATTAGACAAGTCGCACGATGTTTGCTTGCCCGCCAGCAAGAGAGTCAGAGTCGCAAGGGGTTAAGGTGCAGTCACAGCCGAGCCATGGGTCAACTTTGGGAGCTGCCAAAACAAATCGACACGGACTGTCAAAGTTGCACCCAGGCCAAAGTCAGACAAACACTGCACTGCACGGCACTGCACTGCAGTGGAGTCGCTCTGTGGGCGAGTCAACATCGCCTTTCAATTAATGCATAATTCTCGAATGTCATGGCTGGGAAGTCGCTTTGTTGCATCTCCCAGCCGAAACTTGGCGCGCAGTTGGGGTTGCTTTTACTTAACGCCTCGCCTCAGCACTTAACTTCCGTTTCCTGTTACTTTGCCGACGGCAACGAAGGCGTCGATGTCGGCAATGGAGCTGAAGCTGGAGTTGGGGGCAGAGTCGCCATCGTGGTCGGAGTCAACGTCGAGGCATTTGCAACTAATTGAAAGTGCAATGTGATGCTGCAGAATGCAATTAATGCCTCCAAGCAGGCCAAAGACCAATATACCCAACCCCCTCGCAGACAGCCACCTGTCTTTGATTTGTATTTCCACTCCGAGTGCAATGCGAGATGCAGCATCCCCAAAATGCAACAAACCAAAACAAAAAAAGGAGAAGAAATGAAGTCTGGGTGCAACTTCCGATGGAGTTCAAAGCAACACAGACAGACAGTTATGCTTATTGCCTCTGAGAGTTTACGGCCCGCACTTTTGTTTGCCTTCTGGCCAGTTCAGTTCAGTCGAGACATGCTGTTGGGAAATTGCTCGAAAAAAACAGGCAACAGCTGAAGGATGCTGTCGTGAGTCCCAGCTTGAGAATGATACCAATTAGAGATAAGCTGCAACATTTTTTCATCTTGATTGCAACACCTAGAACTATGTGGACTTGTGCTTAGAATCAATTTGAGTGAAGGGCGAGAAAAGTTGGATTAAGTTGACAAGGCAAGCATTGCAAAAGGATTTAATTCAATAAGCGAATCAGACTAAAGTTAATAAATTAGTTTTACAAGCAATTGTTTAATTTTGTGTGGTATTGTTTCTCCAGGTAATCATTTACACATTATTTAAGACTTTAGTGCACTTTCCACAAATTTGTATTTTATTTACTTGACAACAACGAAGTGCAGTATCAGACACTAAAGCGCTGAAACTCAATGTAAACGTAATAAAGCCCCGTGGCACGTTCATAAGACACCAAATCAAAATATGCATAGAGCTAAACACGAGTCTCGTATTGAAGAGAACATGCAGCAGCTTACTAAAAGCCCAGAACAAAGAATGGGTTAAGGTGCTCAGTTTGGGCAGAACAATAAATTGCTTTTTAAACACTTACAACTTACAAGTGGCAAGTTGCAAGTTGCTGGTGGCAAGTTGCAGGGTGTCAAGTGCATTTGCCGCTTGCCGCTTGCCGCTTGCACGCTTGACTCAGCTCGACTTGGAAACTGACAACTTTCTAAGAATAACTGCAAAGCGATTTGCATATTTTACACCTCCAAAGGGGGGAGCAGAGCAGCGTGGGGCGAGGAACAAGAGCAATGCCAACTTTATCGCACACTGTGCAGCCAAAAACAAGGCACATACTCGTCGCACACTCGTTGCATTCACACACGCACTCATCGCATTCAATAGCCAGCAGTCGCATTCTCGCTACTCGTAAATCTTGGCCAGCAACTTTGGCAGACACGAAATTTATTTATAAACACAAGAAGCAAACACTTGAGTAATGCAGGTTGTTTAGCTGTCATAGCTGTATCAGAAGCTGCCTAAGCTCCAGGCGACCACCCACCACCCACTTCTTCTCCCCTCTACAGTCACGATGCGCACATTCGAAAGCTCTGCCAAGCAGTTGGCATTCAAGGAGTTGCAGCTTAAGAACTACACAAGCTACTCCGCATTCAAGTTGATAAACAATCAATTATTTTGCATAAACTTTTTGCATAGCTTAGCAATACTTTGCACTTGAATACCCTGTAGCTAATAAGTGTCAAAGGATCGTATGCATTTAACACGCTCTGCAGTTAATTGCACAAATAAGTATCTAATTTATCTATATTTATTTATTTATATTTATCTGTTCACTTTAACATAGTTTAATTCATTAAGTAGCTAAATTCTTTCAAACTGTTCTATTCATTTAATTTTATTAGAATTTTTATTTAGCAATCAACTATGCTGCGTTTTCTATTGTTTAAACAAAACTCTCGATTTCTATGCACATGTGAGTCAGTTAGTTGAGTACATTGCGAATTTAAATACTTTTCAATTTTTCTATTCATCTAATTTTGTCAGAAGTAAATGTTAAACTTCTTAAGCAAATAATTTAGCTACGTTCTCTGTTATTTCTTTAAAGCTCTCGATTTTTGCGACACAGTTCATTATTTGTTTATAATCGACAAAAAAAAAAGAAACTTAGATATCTGAACATTTCAAATTCTCATGTTATTTTCTATTCATCTAACATTAAACTTCATAAGCAACTAGTTTAGTTACGTTCTATGTCATTTCTTTAAAGCTTTCGATTTCTACAACTGTACACATATCATTATTTGTTTATAATCTTCAAAAAAGAAACTTAGATATCTGAACGTTTCAAATTCTCATGTTATTTTCTACTTATCTAATTTTGTAAGAAGTAAACGTTAAACTTCATAATCACTACTTGTTTATAATCAACAAAAAAGAAACTTAGATATCTGAACGTTTTCTCATGTTTTTGCACGCCCATTATCTGTCTAATAAATTTCATTATTATCAGATAATAACCCCAAAAAGTGGACAAGCAATAGCGCCCCAAGAGTGTAATGTTATCAGCGCTTAGTCAGCGCGCAATGAATGTGTTTGCATGCGGTGTGAATGAGAAATGAGTGTAGCACGCATGGTCTACGGCATATCATAGTCAAACACACTCGGCAGCTTAATTAGTTTAATAGTTAACATTTACAATTCATCACAAAGCTACACTACAAAATATTGAAATTACCTCTCACAACGTCTCCAAAATGCCCTGTTTCTCAAAGTACCCCAAGGTGGCCTTCAGCGTTTCGAGCACGCGCTGGCTGGTAAACAGCTGATCGCGTTTGGCCAGCATTGTAGCGTTGCTGGCAAAAGTCTGGGCAGTAAAGTCAGAAGCAGCCTCTTTGGAGGCACAGCAAATGGGCAGTTCACAGACGACAGAATAATAGGCATAGAAGAGACAACGCTGCATTTCGCCTTCTAGCTGAGCAAAAGTGGGCAACGGTTCTTGATAGTTGCAAGCGTTTAGCGTCTCGCAGAGGCATTCGTAGTAGTACTGCAGCAAGTTCTGATGCTCTTTCAGCATCACACCCAGCTGCAGACTGGTGGCGAAAAAGAAGTGCAGATCTAGAGCCGGACTGCCCACAAAACAGTTTTGGAAATCCACCTAACAAAAAAAACGGAAGTCTTAATTTGAAATCTAGACATAATGCAAATAGTTGCTACTTACAATGACCGCATTTCTCGTAGTCTGATTAATCATAACATTGTTCAGCCAGATATCTCCGTGCGCAATAACATTAAAATCGCTATTCTTGGGATCGACGATAGCACGCATTCGCTTCGAATACTCGACGGGCAGTTGAGCTTTCATTTTTTCGGCAATTCGCGACATGCCTGGAATATTTTTTACCACATTGGCGCAATAATCAGTGCCGCCCACAACTAGCACTTCGGCAAAGGAATCTTCCACTCCCTTGGCATAATGTGAGGGGTCCAATTGGGCGACCAATGCAGGCTGCTCCTTCAACACCACCATGGAGGCAGCATGGAACTGCGCCAGCTTCAATAGGCACACACGAGCATCCTCTGCATTAAGACCATTAACTGCCTGAGTGTTTAAGGAAGAGTAGTTCAAGTGACATAGATCCTCCAATAAATAGATTTCCTTGGCTTTCTCACGCTCCACATAAAAGCATCTAAAACGTTAGCAAAAATTAAAAAAATTTTGTACGTAAATTGCATTAGCTACTCACTTAGCACTCAGCTTTTTGTCATGCTGCAAAGTCGATTTAGCCAAGACTTGATCCATAACGGGCAGCAGCTGCTCGAACATAAATTGCTCATTGGAACCCAACTCAGCCATGAAGGGTATTAAGTCCTTTATTATGTAGCTACCATGTTCCAGGGGCGCGTCCGCAGTCTTGCGATATGCCACATTCACCCGATAGACAATGCTGCAAAAATTCTCACCACTCTGGCTAATGGCCTGACTATCGAAACTCTCCACTCGCAAGCTTTCGTTGCCGAAGGTGTGCGCCAAAGCTTTTTCAATGAAAGCGGCCTCAACGCTCGTCGATGTAGCGAGCATTGCCGCTGGCACAACTTGCTGTTCTACCTGTTGATCCATAGTATCCGGCGTGTTGTTTCTGTACGTCCGACGGCGTCAAGTGTTGTCGAAATACTGACTGCATGCCACAACAAACTATGGCGCGGTTGTGAAATTCCCGGAAGCTTCGGCGCTTTAAATTTGAGAACCCCAACCGCGACAATGCATATCACTTAATACACAACTTGTTGTAATCACGTTTAATGTGTAGATTATTGTTTACTATTGTACAATACATGTCCATTAACTTTAATACAATCGGTCTGCTAGAGCAATCAAAATATGTGCTCTTGCTTGGACGCTCTCTCTATCTCGCGTTTTGTCTGGGAGCACATTTTGCCAAACACAAACACGCTTTGTGTATGATAACAAACTATCAGTTGGTGAGCAATGAACTCAAGAGCGTGATCCACTTGGATTAATTTCACGCGACGAGTACGAATAAATATGCACTGAGCCGCACACAATTTACAATTCACAAATATTTGCACACATACACAAAAAAAAAATACATTAAAGCAAAACAAACACGCTAACGTTAACACAAACTAATAAAGTTTCCACAACCGGCTTTTTGCAAACTCAAGGCGCGAAGTGTTGTTTTCAGGGCTGCACAGCAGATTATTTTACACAGTGATATCGATTTCGAAAAGTATCAGAAGATAAAAACTTCTATCGCAACCAGCTGGTATACACAATCATACCGGCATGGTCATACTGTTTTTATTGATGAAAATCTGTCTTTTTGAATTAGGCAATAAAAAGCGTCCTAGACTATTTGTTATGTTTGGTTTTAAGTAGGGAAATCCCAAAACTATATACGACCAATGTTATCGAATATTGCCGCAAGCCTAAATGCAAGTGTAACCAAGTCATAAGTTTGTATTCCAGTGAAGTGGTATATTTTTTGGCGTTAAAGTAGTATATTTGGCAATCCCATATACGGTCAGTTTGCAAATAACCTCAAAGCAATAGCAGAATTCCTCGAGATATTTAAATTTGGTAAACAAATTAATTGGCAAGCCGAAGATAATATATCTAGCTGCTCTGGTCGCATATGGCCAACGACAGTGGAAAAGGCAGCAGCAAGCGGGAGTCAGCGATGCCAGCGAAACGACTGTCAACAACAGCGCCGCCTGTTGCCGCTGCCAACAACAACAGCGCCAACAATAACAATGCAACGTCGGATGCCACTAAGAAGACCAATGGAATGACGCGACTGACCCCAGCGAGGGACTTGACACTGGGCGGACGCGGCACCAGTCGCAAGGTCTTCGCGCCCAACTTGAATGCAGTGCGCAACAAGAATACGTAAGCAGCCCAAGCCAGCAAATTCCGTTCAAAATGAAACCAATCCTTCTCCACAGGAATGTAAAGACTTCAAAGGATTTCACGCAGCCGCGTGGCCGCGGCCGTGGCGGTCGCGGCGGCGGAGGCGCGTCACGAGGACGGGGCTCTGGTGGCTCTGGCAACTCATCGCTCATACAAACCACAGGCGTCTTCTCGGAGGGTGCCGGGGCAGTACATCTAAGGAAACCGACCAGCGGTGGAGGAGCGTCATATGCACGTGCTGGCGAGGAAATGACTGTTTCGCGCAAGCGTACCATTGGCAAAGATGACAAGACGGGGGAACAGCGTGTCCAGGATCTGCTCAGCGATGACGACGTGTCTGGAAGGAGTGAGGATGAAATGGACGCTGACAAGACTGACTTGAGCTACAAACCAATCATGCTTAAAGAAGGCAAGTGACGATCATTTGTTATATTCATTAAAATATAACAAGCTATGACGAGTATTTAAGCCAGCGTTTGGAGGCCAATCATATTTAATAAAGTTTTTCTTTCTTGACAGGACTTTGGCACACTCAGAAGCAAGCCATCAAACAGGAAACTCCAGACATTCCCAGTGAAAAAACCGAAGCTGAAGGTGAACTTGAAATTAATTTCACCATTTGCCAGTCTTTCAATAACTTCCCTCTTCAGCTTTGCCCAAGGAACTGGAAAATCTCTTTGTAGATGACCCACCCGCGCAATATGGCCGCTATCCACGTAGCATTAATGCCTTTCTGGCGACACCACAGTCACAGCTCTTTGTCATGCAGCTGCCCAACGTGTTGCCCTGCGTAGTCGACGATGTGGACGATGCACCCGCTGCCAAAGAGCCACCTACTGCAAGTACTTCAGCCGAACAACCCAACAGTCCCACGCCCGCAACCACAGCAGCCAATGCACCCAAGCCCAGCGTGCTCCATCAGCTGGAGGAGGGACAGATTGGCAAGATACTGCGGTATCGTTCGGGCCGCGTCAAACTGATGCTGGGTGAGACACTCTTCGACCTCGACCTGGGCCTGGAGTCGGGTTACCTGCAGGCAAGCTTAATATTTTCTGTGGCATTCTAACAGCTTGTTTATGTGAAATTGTTTGTGCTTTAGGAACTCATGTCCGTCAGCTGCAATCGCGAGCAGCGCAGCGGTGACATGATCAATCTGGGCAGCATTCAAGCCAAGCTCAAGGCGACACCCGACTGGGAGTATTTATTCGATCAGCAGGAGCTGGAGGCGCGGAAACCACGGCAACCGACGCCAGCGGCAACATAGCAAATAAATTAGTTTTAGTTTAAGAATGCGAGAGATTAATTGTAAATTATTTAATGTTTTTTTTTTTGAAGAGGAAAATGCTCTGTTCAATTGTAACCAATAACAAATACCTAATGCTCAATTGTCCAACGACTGCGTACCGCGCCCCCTGTACAGATTGCCAGTCAAGTCAATGGCGAAATTGTGATCCACGGGATTGGCCAAAGCCGCCTCAATTGCCTCGTCTAGGTTATCGCGTGTGACAAACGTCTTGGATTGCTCGATCTCGAGGCGTATGCGTTCGTCGGCTCGCTCGCGTCGCTCCTCTTCTCGCAGTTTTCCGGCCTCCAGTCGTTCCTGCACATAGGCCACCTTTTCTTCGCGCTCCTTGGCCAGCCGCGCCTCACGCTCGCTGGCAATCTTGGCATTCCACTCGTCATTGATTTTCAAGCAGCGTTGGAACTCCGCCTCCGCTTGCTCGGGCGTAAGCACAATGTGATCCGCCGTTGAGGTTTCCTGGTGCCGAATAACTTCCTCCCGCAAATATTGTCGCACCGAACGCAATTGGGTTCTAATTGGAGATCATTTAATATAGGCAGGCCCACAATTTGTAAGTGAACTCACTTGTATTGGTTGTGCAGTCGCATGAGTTCCGTGCGCTCCTCCTCCGTCTGCTTCTTGCGTTCGGGCACGCGGAACACTTTGCTCTTGGCCACCGGCACCCAACGAGGCTTTCTGCGCCAGCGCACGAATTCCAAGGCGAAGTCATTGCTGCCCGTCTTGGCTGCCGTTAATGACATGGGATTCAACAACTGGCGCAGCATTTCGTCAGATTTTTATTTAAAAAATTGAATTTCTTGTATTTTATGTTGTTACGGCATCCAATCCACGTTCGATACAATCAACTATCGATGTCCGCAGAGTGTAACATCGAATATCGATAATTGACCGGCAAAATAATATCGCTGTAGCAAATCTATTTATGGCTGACCATTATTAAGTTTAATATATAACCCAAAGCTGAAATGGTAAAGTTTGCATTTGTTCATTATTATCTTTTATTTTAAAAACAAGATAATGTTTGAATTTGCCCCACACTTGGTAAAATGCAACGCAGTGTTCGTGGTATATTTCTCAGTATATTTTTCAAAGAACAACTTGCGGTCACGCTGGTCGCCCGAGCAACGATGTTTACTTCAAAACAACAACTAGTTTTTGAACTCTGCCTCAATATAGTTGTAAACTGAGCATTATAGAAAGCGCAACTCAGAGAAAAAGTTAATCGGCAACATGGACAAGCCGCAGATGATAGAGCATCTTCACGAGGCCGTCAACTATACGGTGTACGATACCAAGTGGATTCCACTTTCCGCCAAATTCCTGGTGCTTGGCTCCAAGCCAAACAGCAATGGCATCTTGGACATCTACGAACTGAATCAAGAGAAGCTGGAGAAGGTGAAGACTGTGGTAAAGAAGGCGGCCTTCAAGTGCGGCACCTTTGGCGCCTCATCGCTGCGCAACCGCCACTTTGCCATTGGCGACTTCGAGGGTCGCCTGCAAGTGCTGTGAGTAGTTTTCGAACCTCTTTCCATTACTCAATTAAACATTGTACTATCCTAAAGAGATCTGGAGCGCCCAGACATGGCTGTGTACAATGTGAAGGCGCACAGCGCCATCATTAACTGCATCGATGGCATTGGCGGCACACAGCTGGACTGTGGAGCACCCGAGATCGTCACCGGCAGTCGCGACGGCGCAGTCAAAGTGTGGGACATACGCCAGGGCCAGGAGCCTGTGGTGGACATCTCGCCGCCGCCTCAGATGGGCGACGGCATCAACAAGTCGAATACGCGTCGCGATTGCTGGGCTGTCGCCTTCGGCAACACCTACAATGACCAGGAACGTTGTGTGGCTGCTGGCTACGACAATGGTGATCTCAAGCTCTTCGATCTGCGTGCGCTGGCCGTGCGCTGGGAGGCTACCATGAAGAACGGCGTCTGCGGCCTGGAGTTTGATCGCCGCGACATAGCCATGAACAAGCTGGTCGTGACTACGTTGGAGGGCGGTCTTCTGGTCTACGATATGCGCACGCAGCATCCCACCAAAGGTTTCAGCTGGGTGGAGGAACGCAATGCGGGGCGCAGCGTGGGCACCAATGGTGTCATCAACGGACCCAAGGCCACCGTCTGGACGGTGCGTCATCTGCCGCAGAATCGAGATGTCTTCTTGACGGGCGGCGGCACTGGCTCGGTACGTCTCTGGAAATACGAGTATCCCGATCGTCGAGTCATCGAGGACAGTGATGGCGCCAAGGAGGGCGTGGCCGGCAAGCTGCAGATGGTCAGCGCCGTCACATTGAGTTCACAGCCCGTGCACAGCTTTGACTGGCATCCGGATAAGCTGGGATTGGCCGTGGCCGGCGCCTTCGATCAGAGCGTGCGCGTTCTAATTACCACCAAGCTAAACACGCTCTAAGCATAGCTTAAACATGGCCTTATTTTGCACACAACTTATAATTAAATGTAGTAGAAAGTAATTTTAACTTGCAACAATTGTAGTTGGAATAATGGGGAAGAGTCCTATTGTACAGCACTCTTATCCTATCAGCTATTCTCTGTGTAAATCTCAGACTGTTAGATCGTAATAATGAAACCATGAATTGTACGTTTACTTAATCATTCGATTAGTAGGCTAAAGGTGTTTAATTCAAATAACTGTATCTGGCCTTATTTTCAATACAACTTTTAAAGTAACCTCGATTTCAAAATATAATTTTCTGCACTTCTCAAAAGTTTTTTTTAAGCCATCTTAGCTTTATTTTAACCCATTACCATCAGCTCCAAGCAGTGCAAATGTCAACTCATAATAACCTAGTCATTTAATAATCAGCTCAAAGTGTTTTATACAAATAGTTATATAGTTTATTATTAAATACACAGCAGCCAGGAATTGTAATTGTATTACGTGCGCTGCATACGCTGCTGCACAATCTTGGTGAGCTCCGCCAGCTGCTGCTCCAGTTCGTCCATTTGCGCCTGCTGCTCCTTGGGCACCTCCACCAGGCTGGCGCGCTTCAAGGCGTTCAGACACGACGTGGCCGCCAAGCGACTCGAGTTGAGCTGCGAGGTGATCATCACCTCGCTCTCGTCCACGCTGTGCTCCTTGATGGCCGCCTGCGACAACTCGGCGACCTCCAGACAAAGTCCCAACGCCTTCTTGGCATGCGCCGACTTCGTTTCCCAGGCCAGCTCTTTGGCCGTGTAGGCGCGATACGATTTGACCAAACGCTCGGCTTTCTTGAGCGGCGTCACAGCCACCAGGGCAGCCAGTTCCCAGACCATGGGCTCGTTGCCATGCTGCACGCACTGCTGACCCAGCAGCTGAGCTATGCGACGCTGCAGCGAATTGGCAGCCGCCTCAGAGCTGGCATCCGACTGCATCTGCCTGGCAATGCCATACACAATGCGGGTGAGCACCTCCTCGTCCAGGTAGTGTTGCTTCAACTCGCCTAGGCGTTGGTAGGCACGCATCGCATCCTCCCAGTGGCTGGTGTCCACCGAGACGAGCATGTAGTTCTCCCAGACCTTCCAGTTGTTGTAGTTGCACTTGAGCGCCTCGCCGAGCAGACGATGAGCGCGCTGCTTGTCGCCCAGCTTAATCAGCGCCTTGGCCAGATTGTTCCACGACTCGAAGCCGTTGGGCTCCAGGTGTGTGTAGGCCAAATAGCACTTGACTGCCAGCTCCCAGCGCTCCAGCTGAATGGCGCAGTAGCCACAGCGCAGCAGTATCGTCTCCTGCAGCGAGTTGATCTCCAGCGAGGTCTCGTAGTGACCAATGGCCTCCGCATAGTTGGCGCTGCGATAGAAGAAGTTGCCCCAATAGGCCTGCGCCTTGCCACTCGTCTGCTTGGAGTGCTGCCAAGCCTGCTCGTAGCACTGTGCATCATCGATGGCATCGCCCAGCAGACAGTACAGCAAAGCAGTTGGCGACTTCTCCAGCTCTTGGCGTATGATCTCGGCAGCCTTGTGGCGCAGCTCGAGGCTCGTGTAGCACTCAATGACCTGCTGCCAGGCGTGTATTTGCAGGCAGATGTCCAGCGCCGACTTGGTCATGCCCAGCGAACGCAGCAGCTCTACGAGTTGCAGCTGCACCTGCCACTTGGGTTGCAGGAAGGCGGCGAAGCCAAACGAGAGGCGCGAACGCAGGGAATGTTGCGATGCATTGTCCAGCAGCTTGACGCACTCCTCGCACTGCTTCCAGCTGCGCTCCACGGTGCGACGCTGGCCCGACTCCTGGTGGCAGTTGAGCAGCAGCGCCGCTTGACGCACCTGCAGTGGACCGTGCTCCTGGTAGAGCAGTGTTTGTGTATACGGCTCCAGCTGCTCATCGGCCAGGCGATCCTTGGGCTGTGAGCGTTTCAGCTGCTTGCTGAGTGACAAATAGAAAGATGTGCAATTAGTTGCTGTTTAGGATGCTGGCAGTGAGTTGGCACCTACACCTTGGAGAGCACCAGAGCCTGCAGCACGCTGGGCAGCGTCATCACCTCGTTGTCCTGTGGCTCCACGAAGAGTATGCGCTCGCGGCGTGTGTCATCTTCCAGCAGCAGCAATTGAGGTAGCTTGGTATTCACATTGCTCAGCTTGGCGGCGGGCAAACGCTGTTCCACGGCCTGCTGCTCCACTTTGAGGCAGAGCTGCGGCAAAGCCTTCTGCTGGAACTTGGTACGTAAGCCCAGCAAACCCTCCACCTTGAGTTCGACCTGCAGATGCGAGCAGAGCTCGTCCAGCACTTGGCAGGCCAAATCAGAGCGATGAAACTGCAAATAACCGTTGGCCAGCTCCAGCAGCAGCAAACCCTGCAGCTCAAGCGTGTCAAAGGTTGTCAAATGAGCACGAAGATCAGCGGCAGCTGCTTTGAACTGCTCGTACAAGGAGCCGGCCAAGTCGTCGAGTATATGCTGATGCAGGCAGATGAGACGCATACGCCACCAGCTGAGCAGCTATAGAGGATGTCAGAGAATCAGTAGCGATCGACTAAATGATTGCTATGAACTCACTTTAGATGTGGGTTGTGCGGTAATCAAGGCATCTAGCAGCTGCTTTGCTATTAGCAGCAGTTGCGCTGTCTTTACATTGGGATTCAGCTCCTCGCCGCTCTCCTTCAGCTGCTCCAGCGCAGCAGATTGCTCCAGCTGCAGGCTGCACAGCAGTTCTGTGCAGGCTGCGAGTTTGTCAAAGGGACCCGTGAAATTGTTCTGCACAAAAGCAAATGTCAGCTGCAGAAAGTCGTTGAGCGTCTGCTCCACAGTCTCCAACTGCTTTCCCTGCTGCTGCCAACGTATCACAATGGTTTCTACCTCCTCCACCGTCCACAGTTCCTCTGCTGTCCATAGCTTGCGCAGACGCTCGTCAGCCGGCAAATCTGTTAAGCACATTATGTTTGTATAAAGAGGCATGAAGTATTTCTTTGACTTACCCTCCAGCTGCACGGCATCATTGAAGTTGCACAGATAATAAGCACTCAAAGTTTCCTCCGGCATATTGTTGACAAACGTTTAACGACTGCGACCCACGTGCCTATTGACCAACTTCGTGTTTGCCTCAACAATGACTTAATAGCGAGACTCTTCCCACTTTTATAGCTACACAGGCTGGGTTGATAAGGAATGCAAAGCTATTTTATTGTATTGCAACACGTTTATTGACTTAAATTAAAATCTTTTGGCAACTGGACTTCAAGTCCGCCAACTAACTGACAAGTGCTGCACAAACATCGATAAAAGTATTGATGAACGATATTTGTGAAATTATTGTAACCATCGATATATTTAAGCAAGAACATTGCTGTTTAATTTTGCATTTAAAATTCAGTTCAGTTTAAAGTATTATTCATAATGGGAAACACTATACTTTTTGAGAATTTTTCCATTTTGTAAGTAGCTGGTGGAGTGCGCTGTTAACAGACGGAGCTCGCTGTTAACTGCAAGCAGTCAGCTGTTAACCATACTACATTCGCCGCCTATCGAAATTGAAATGTGCCTATCAGTTTTGTGCCGCCTAATTTAAAATGTGAAAAAAGCACCACGAAAGTTTCAATTGTTCCGTCATGCATCTACATAAAAATGTATGTGTGTGTTCTTGTGTGCTCACACTACAGCCATTGTTCACTTACACAAAGAAAAGGTAAAAGCTTTTTGTCATTTTTTTTACGTCGTAGCCGGCTGTCGCTTCTAAATTTAAATTTCACGGTCAAGGTCGAGCTTGCACTCGTTGTCGACGTAAACGTTGCGTCGCCGTCGTCGTTGCCATTGTTGTTGTCGCTTAACGCAGTACAGTTAATGGCATATGTAATAGGAAAACAATTATTTGCATTAAAAACATTCATATTTTACCTGCACGTAATGACGAGCTTTGAGTATTTAATGGCAATCGAAATGAAAGGTATACTTGTCTCATTAAATTTCACATCACTTGCTGAGCATATTTATGCCGTCAGTCAGATAAACCAAAGTCATGTTTTCATTTCTCTTACTAGCAACAAAAACATGCGGCCGCTCTACGCGAGCTTTATAACGGTCTTCCCATTGCTCTTACGTGCAACAGCAGTATACTCACCACACCGTGTAAGTCAGAGCTCTTTGACTTGCTCTTAAGACTCTCCGCTCTTATGCTTGAGCTTTTCGCTCGCATGCTCTTCATCTCTCTTGCTCTTAGTGTCGTTTGGCTTCTGCCGGCAGTTTTTATCACAATGTTTTGCACTGCACGCCGGTTCCAAGTGCACTTACACTTTGCCACAGCATGATAACGCAGAGTTCAGCAAACGTCAGCAGCACTGGCGACACCTGGCGTCAGCGTGCTGCACTTGCTCACGAGCATGCACAAGCAAGACTATTATAATTACGGTTGTGAGCTTCTTCTTCTTCTAATGGAATGTGCAAAACCACAAAATATTGTTTGACTTTTAGAGTTGAAATTGGATGCTTCCATTTGGCAACTTGTTAAAATTGAACAATATAATTTATAATAATTACTTTGTGCTAAGCAAACCAGTTGCTAATACATTTTTAACATACATTTCTGACTCATTTCATTTCATTTAATTTCACTTCGCTTAGCTTGCGCTTCATTTTGCTGTGGCTATATGCTGTCTCAAGGTCACGCTGCGCTTATTTTATATTGTTATGGCAATAAATGCAAATAATACATGTAATTAATAACTAATTTAATTGCAGCAACCAAATGCGACGACAGTTGTTAAAATAACCTATAAATTTTTATACACAATTAGCTTGCCGATTTTCTGCGCCGTCGCATCGCTCTCACATTTCCCTTCCCCCCCACGTCTCTTGTACCCGCTGCTTCGCTTCTCGCTGCGCTGTCTATCAATTACTCAAAATTGATGTCAGTGGGTTTTCATGTTAACTGGCAACAGCAGCAACAACAGCAGCAGCAGAAGCAGCAGCAGAGGCAGGCAGCGACGTCGTCGTCTGCAGCGAACAATTTTCATTTTCACTTTCACGGGCCGCAACTTTCACGGCAACTGCGGCCTGGGCAAAAATGCGCCCGCCGCCCCTCTCCACTGCTCCACTATCTGTCCCGCTCTCTCCTCCGCTGGGTATTGTTAACTTGTTGCATTCCACATGGCGGGCAGACAGACTAAAGTCGGTTTCAATTTCAGTTAACATTCAACTTCTGCTGCATAAATGCTCACTGGATCAGTAATTAAGTCATGAATAACTAAACTGATTAACTGATGGTCGATATACAAATTTCAAAGTGAATCACTTATTTCAATTCGACTTTTTGAGAACATCTCTATGTATACGCAATATGCGTATACGCAACGTGAGAATACCTGAAACCTTAAGATGTGCTATAATGACAGCAAATAAAGTTCAATGCTGGTGTTTGTACGAGCGTGGATTGCGGCGGAAGGAACTGACCACTTCACACCATAATGTGTATTATATTTATTTTATTGTTTATTTGCGTTAATTCATTGAATCTCTGTAGGCTCATTCACGCTGTGGCCATCACGCAAATATTCATATTTGCGCGTTGATTCAATATCGCCAAAATACTACTAAATAAGGCGACTCGCATGCTAAAAAGTTCTACTCAAATTAATTTATTTCGCACTTAATTATTCAAATGCTCACACGCGAGCAGAGAGTCACACACAGCGACAGCGATAGAGGCAGAGACGGCGACAGTAACAGAAACTCTGCCGCTGCTGACCTTGGGCCGAGCGGGCTTCGTTAGATTTCGTCGTCATCTTCATCTTTGTTGTATACGCTGTCTCCTTCTGGCTGCCGTCGCTATGCTTGTCTTCTAGCTGGCGATGCGATCGAATAACGGCCACAGGCACAAAAGCAAAGCCTACGAAGCTAGCGCCAAATAGAACAAGGAAGCAGTGGGAGAGAGCAAAGCGATTACACTCGCAGCAGTGTGAGGGAGTAGCCAGCAGTGGGAGTAGTGTACAACATTGTCTACATGTGCATGCATGTGTGTGGCCAGACCATAAGACGAAGTGGGAGCGCAATACTTAGAGCATGTGTATGTGTGTGTGCATGTGTTTATTTGATAGTTTTCAAAAATAGTTTGTACTATGCATAAACACAATGCGCAGTTGCCATTGCGGGAGACGGGCTGCTGAGACGGCTAAATTCCCCCGGCAGTCAAATCAAGTGACATCATTTTCATCAGATTAACTGAAATTGATGTCAGCCTGACCGACTGTCTGCCCGACTGTATAAATTTCCAACTGATTTGCTACACTTGCCTGGTATCGTATTTAAATACATACCAGTATTTGGCATAAATGTTAAACAAAGCGCACTTAATCAATTCTGTTTACCCGCTTGTTATGCTGTTTTTTGCGACTTCCGAAAGATTCACTTTCATCGGACTGCCAACGATAGTGAGTTTGATTTCGATCAAATCGCTTCTTGCCTAGTTAATGTACCCACTAAATTTCACACCTGTCCGACCGACGCTCGTTTAATTTCATAATACGGGTATTCACTGCGCCTTGCCTCCTGCCGAGCCCCCCGTCAGAGTGCTTGCACTTAAATACAAAGTATTCCCAATGCGAATTCTTGCCAATCACCTGTTGTCTGAATACCCTGCAAAGAGTTTGACTAACACGGAGGGGGAGATCCTATTGAGACATATTGAAAATTCAGTTTGAAAGAGCATAAACTATAAATGAAAGATATGAAAATAAATCATTTAAATCATATTAGTAACTCCAAGATTTAAAATTCAAATTTAATTAATATTTTCACATCTCAAATTAATATTTATTCAAGCTTGTTTGTTGTTGTATTGTTGATTAATTTTTAGAGCTCTTAAAATACTTCCAATTTTATTCATAAGTTATTGTGTGTATACAAATAAAGTGTTTCTGAGATCTTAATTCCGTAACTCAAACATCGACTGGAAGAATAAGTTAAGTTTGTTAGTTAGTGCAGGGTGCTTGCGAGTCGAGCAATTGGCGGCGATCGATGACGACTTGTTTGTATTGTTGTTGTTGGTGTTATTTCGCATTTGTTTTGTTCTAAACGAAATTCATATCGTGACCTTGAGCAATTATTGTTTATTAATATTGCTGTTTTGTTACTCTGTTTGCCTTTTTTTGATGTGTTGTTTTCAAAAATTGTTGTTGCTGGCGCGAGTGTGTTTGTTTGTTGTTTTCAAGTGAGCAATATTCCTGTTCTGCTGCTACTCGTTTCGGGTTTGCTCATAGACGGCGCACGCCACGACCCGATCTCTCCATCTCCATCTCGATCTCGATCGGTCGGTGTCGATGCTGATGTTGATGTCGAGTTCGAATTCGCATTCGCCTAGCAACCGAGCATAAAGTGGGAATGGGAATCGCACTTTGAATTAATCAAATGGTGGCGGCGTCGTCCACGTGTCGATTGGAATCGTGGAAATGTTCATTATAGTTTAACGAGCCACAAATCAAACAGTGGACGCATGAAAAACGGCGAAACGTGCGATTTGGAACATAAACTGCCGAATTTTGTTTTGTTTTCCGTTCCTTGGGGGGGGGATTTGTCGGGTTCTCGAATTGAAATGAAATGAAATGCGTAGTTTGATTTATGGTGAAGCGCTGGCATTGAGAGTGCATTTCATCAGGAATTAACTGGAGCGGCAAATTAGCAAGTGGAAGTCAATAAAAGAAAAGGCCCTGACCCCGAACCGCAGAAAGGTGATGTTATTCGATTGTGGATTGTGGAAACGCCCCACTTACGACGAGTGCCGCAATTAATGCATTCGTCGGCTTTCTTCCCAGAGTTTGGACTGAGCGTGCACAGTCCTTGAACCTCTCGCCCGCCATATTTGCAATTTCTTGCACTTTGCCCAAATTGAATGGAATCGTGACAACAACAACTACTACGACACAATTTACATATACGTATGTAATATCAAGTGCGGGCTGCGCGAGCAAGAGCACGCGCAGTGAGTGCAAGACGCTGGCATACCCTGTAAACAATAAACTCATACAAACATTCCTATTTCACATTCTATTTGTAAAAAGTGTCACTAACTGTGAAGCGCAGCATGGAAGTGGTTCAATCGATTTCCGATAAATATGTCAACGATAATTCGACATGAGTCGATATGCATGCAAATTAAATTACAAATTAGCGTTTTTATTTTTGCGATGTCGCCGTCAAGCATTCGCATCTGCATGTGTGCGCATGTGTGTGTGTGTGTAGCGACAGTTACTCATCGTTGCTGCGTAATACGTCATACAGCGAAATGCCTTTCGTCCAGCCCTGGCTCTCGCTCTTTCTTTTGACCCCCTTCGCAGCGCCACGGCCCGATCCCACTGCACTGTGCAGTGTGTGTGTGTGTGTGTATGTGCTGTTGTTGTTGTTGTGAGTTATTTGCGTCGACGTCGTCGCTGCCATCGTCGCCGTTTGAGTTTAGCGGCCCTGTCGCATTTCAAGGACGCGTCGCTTTGTTTTGTTATTGTCTGGACATGTTGTGCTTGCTGTTGCTGTTGCTGTTGCGATTCTTGCCGCTGGTATTATTATTTGATACGCTCTCTCGCTCTCTCTCCTGGCTCGCCTGCAGCAGTGCTTGCTTATAAAAGCACAACAACAACAGCGAAAAGTGCATTGAAATCAGAATAAAGCAATGGAATTTTTAATATGCATACATACTATATACTTATAAATTTATTTATTTATTTTTTCCCATTTTTGCCTGTGTATGTCTGTGTATGTTTTTTTTTGGTGTGTACTCGAACTTTGCATTTGTTTTGCTTTTGTCGCCGCCTGTGCTGTGTTTATTTAGAATTTTAACGCTTTTTCGGGGTATATTTTATGGTCGTCTTGATTTACTTTTGCAAGACGTAAGCAAAGCAGCGCTGCCAGCAGTTCCCCAAAGTACCCCACATGCGCTCAAGGTTAAGCTCACAAAAGCTGGTGGACGGTGGAGAGGGGGGAGGGGGGAGGGCAGGGTGTGCTGCACAGATCCCATAAATAACATTTCTATTTATCTAATTAACAAATTAAACTCTCGACAAAAGCCGCACTGAATAATAAGCGATAATTTGGCAAATAAAAAGCTGCAGCCGTCGAAACAGCTTTCGAAAGAAAACAGAACAAACACACACACACGCACACAAATGGAAGCGACAACAATAACATGATTGCGAGTTTATGGTCAAGGACACGGGGTGAAAAGCGCAATGAGTCGCAAAGAGATTGAGTCGAAAATACCCTGTAAGCAGAGTGGATCAAGGTTGGAATAAAACCATTTTTAAATTCCATATTAAGCAATATTATAATGTGAACAATAGTAATTATAATTACATAACTTTAATAACATATTACAACCATTTAATTTCTATTGCTTGTTCTAAAAAATAATACATTTTATGTTTATGCTGCGAATACTCTTCGAAAAGTGAAGTCCAAAATATGTTAAGTATTTCAACAATTTGAAACTCATCATTTTGAACAGCTACTGATCAGAAGTGATCAGCTAAATAACGATATTAATGCGGGTAAACAACGTTAATTCGAACTTGAGATTCGCCATTAGCGATACGCCCTCAAGACCCCATCGTAGGCTGATTTATCAGAAGCGACAGCGGCGCCTCTGACGCTCATTTGAAAACAAATCAAATAAAACAAACACAAGCATAACAACAAGCATACATATGTGTATCTGTGTGTGTGTGTGTGTGTGAATGTACAATCAACAGTGGGGGCTCGTGCTTTTAATTAATGACCTGAACTTGGACGTATCGAACTCGTGCGACTAGTTTCAGTTTTCAGTTCGTCAGTTTTCAGTTTCCAAAGCCGCGTAGCCAAAGTCGACGGCGACGTCAACGCCGACTCCGACGCAGGCGCAGAGACCGAAGCCAAGCGGAAGTCACAGCCGACAGCAAATTGCTCTTATCTTGATGCTCTGACGTTGTCTTCGCTGCGTCGCGTTGCGCTCTTCACTCTGCGGCTGATTAGCGTACTAGTTTTCGCATCACTTGCGCACGAGTGCGAGCGTTAGAGCGAGATGGCGACTGCGAAGGGAGGCTGAGGCGATAGGTGGCGAGCGCACCTTAATTGAAAACGCAGACGAGCCAAAGTAAACGTTCAATGCTTTTTTTTTTGGTGTTCGTAAAGCAAATTCTAATAAACGCGGCGAGCGCAAAATAAAAAGACATTAAAATATACAACGACAACTACAACAACGACAACAACAAGAAACAAGCGCACACACACGTAGACGCGGGCAAAGCAACAACAAAAACGAAAATCAAATAAAACAACGTTGCTCAAGGTTAGGGTTATCATATTGCCAAGATCAAGGCTGTACGACTAAAGCTGTTGTTATACACAGACAGGCATTTGTCAGTCGCTCGCTCTCTATATGCGTGCGTGTGTGTATGTGTGTGCGTGTGTGTAAGCTATGACCATTCTGCGCCAGACAGATCGTCGAACAGTGGGCCAGCGTGTGTGTGTGTGTGTGTGCGGACGTGCAATGCTTCTGAAAACTGGCTCAGGGGGAATTATGAATGTATTCTGCCATTTCGAGATTTCGGACATATGGAAAAGTTCTCTATACCGCACAGTTGAGACAATATAATAAACAATATTAATTCATTCTCTTAACTCAAACAAAAAAAAAAATGAGAAGCAACGAAAAAAGAGTTAAATTAATTTTCAATTTGTTTTATTTACTTTGAAGTTCAAGGTTTGGCGCTTTAACATTTCGGGGTAGAATTGTCGTATACGAACGTATCCAATAATAGCATTTTAAATAGTTGCTAAGCATCGCTATAAGTGCTTTTTTTATCATTATAATAAGCTTCAGTTGATATAGCTATTGCTGACTCGATTGCGTTATCGCAAGATCAAGGGGAATTCGAGACTTAATTATTGTATTTCGCCGAAAGTTATCGACATCCTAAAACGAGTAGCTTTGGGATGAATACTGAACAATTTCATTATTTATTTCTCTTTCTAAATATTTGCAATTGCAATTTTTATATAGCTCGTACACTGCTTAAATTAAAGGTACTATATTTAAATATTAATTCCCTACATATTCCAACTTCTGTTATTATAGCACCCAACTTTATTTCGTCCAGCGATCAATACTTAAACTGAAATGCACTATATTTAACTACGATCTGTAAACAATAAATCTTATCATTTATAAATTAATATTTGCAGTAGTCCAACTTCTTGGATAATATTTTAAGCAAAATCCTACCTTTTATTTCATCTGCCGCTTTACAAATAGTCTAAAACGCTTTTCGTTTTATTATGATCTGCAATCATACATCATATCATACTTAAATATTAATAATTTAAATGAATTTCAACTTCTGCGATTATAATTTAGGTACTAGCTAGAGCTCTACAATTAGTCAAAAAATACTTTTAACTTTACTAGGATTTGTCATCATATTTAAATATTAACATTTCAATTTAAGAACTACCCTACTTTATATCATCTATCGCTTTACAATTAGTCTAAAACATGAACTTATATAATTATAACTCAACTTTATTTCATCTGCAGTCTAAATTCAATTATGATTTACCATGTTCTGCAATCAATAAAATATTTAAATATTCATATTTGAAATATTGCAGCTTCTGTGATTATGGCTCAACTTAGTTTCGTCTAGCTATGTGCTCTATTTAGCTGTGTGATCTGTAATCAATCAATCTGCTAATTGCACGTCTAGTGATCCACACTCGTCTCGATCGGTAATTGCACGATATTAAGGCCAGTGATCTTGTGCAGACAGCTTTCGTTTTCGATTTGGATTTGGATGTGGATTCGATTCGATTTAGCTGGTGATTAATTGCTTGAGGAAGTCGCTCAGATGAGTTTCGGCCGCACACAGTGAGGTCTGCAGTCGCGATGTCATTGGGCGTTGGGTATGAAAACGGAATCGAAAAGATAAATAATCGGGCGAGAATGTGTGTGTGATATTTGAATATTGAGGTATCGGAAGTGGCTGTAGTTTATTCACGTCTAACGGTGTTTCATTCAATTAATACAGACGCACAAGTACAAATGTGCGTTCGCCGAAGGAAAACTGGTTTCGCTATGTGGACCGTGATTTCAGCTGCTGTATCTGTATCTCGTCGACTCGACTCGCCTCGTATCTGTATCTGTCGCTGTCGTTGTCGTTGTCGCTGTCGTTGTCGTTGTCGCTGTATGCGGGCGACTGTCGAACTTCTAAGTGCTGTCGTTTCGGTTTTCCAATTTGTTTGGCCGTTTGTTTAGCTCGCCGTCCGTCCGTTTGTTTGCTGGCTGTTCAAGTTCAAAGCCCAACCCAAAAGATCAGCGCGGTTCAGCCGCGGCTGGCCGTCGCCTTCAGCAGCGTCGTGTTAGCTAAGGTCAGTCCATTGGCGTTGAAATTGTTTCGACTGTTTGGCGACGCCCAGGTCCAAATATTGACGCTGACTCGCTGACGCTCTAAATCGACGCGCTGAGGTTGAGGAAAAACCTTCACTCCATGCCGCGCAGCTAGCGGACACCTTGACTTCAATTCGTCGACGCGCTTCGATCGCATCGCCGAGCAGAGGAGTACCGACCCAGCACTTGACCCAATTTCAAGTGTGTGGAAAACATGCCGCACGTCCCCTGACCCTGACCCGACTGCGTGTGGCAGCTACCGACTGCTCCAGCTCCTTTTGTCTGTGCGTCTGCGGTTGGTTCATGACTCAGACATTTGGTGTTTTGCCTGAAGCCGCGGCCCAAGGCTTCTCACGTTTCGGCGCGTTTCCTGTTTGGGCTTTTGTGGCGAATCTGCGTCGCCGCGCATTTGGATCAAGATCAACAAACTCTGCTCGGTTTGGACTTTTGTAAACTATAAATTGTTTACAACGCTCGTCGACAGTCGCGACTCGAGACTCGAGAGTCGAGGCGCTTTGTTTGTTATTGCAGGCGGGCAAGTGGCCGATAAGCGATCAAGTACATTATGAAGAATAAATATGTGTGACTGCCGGTTGACAGGCACGGCAAACAAGCAGCTCCCCGGGGACTTATTTCACCACAAATCTATCTATATTTATAGCTGCAACTGGAGTCGAGTTCAATGCTTGCTGCCACACTCCGCCCACACTTCGCCGTAGCATCTCACTTAACCGCAGTTGGATGAGACGACGCGACGTCCCGCAGCCATCGCCAGATAATTGCCCAAATTATATGTCCTGGCAGTGTGCAGGTAACAGACAGCTTGCTGCATAATTTACCAAGGAGTCGCACATAAATCACACCCAGCAACGCACAGCAACCAAAACATGAGACCCCAGAGTAGAAGCCTCTGCAAACTCTGCGCATTTTTTTATGAGCACACTCAGCAGATTTATGTCAAGGCTGCGGCTGAGGAGAAGAAGGGAAGCTCACTTGAAGAACGCAAGTCACTAAAGATTTTGGGTACATCATAAAATAACTCACTTGATTGAGTGTGAGCTAAAAAGGCGAAAAGGCTCCCTGCAAATAAATATTGCAGTTTCATCTCAAAATACTCAATGCTCAAATTTGTCTAGAGAATATTTTAAATTGTGTCCAGATTGGCGTAAACTACTTGAAGTGCCAAGCAGTCAATGTCTTTGATATCTTTATTGAAATTAGTAGATGACATTTAAATATATACAATATTTTCAAAATTAATTTTAAATAAAAAAGTGGAATATAGTATAGACAACGATCATAATACAAAATTTTGAATAATTACAGTTAGACTGTTAAATTAACAACTTTGGAAGATATTCTTAAATTTCTGAAAAAATATTGAAGCGTTTCGTCAATATTACATCTCAGTGACAGTAAAAAAGGAACACTAAATTAAGATGCCATTTTTTTAACAAATTGCAAATGTTGTCTTAAATTTCGAAGAATCATTCGTTATGGCGCTATGAGAAAATATCTAAGAAAATGAAATGCAAACTTGTGCAATGATAACAGCAAAAACATGAGCAAATGATTGCTTGATTTATTGCAAATTTCTAAGAAAATTTAATAAGGAAACAGTGCAAGAGACTCAAAGCAGCTTGGTCTAAAATTAGAATAAGTATTTGATACGCCACGCAAACTAGACTCTTGTGAAGAAAGTCGCGGCAAGCGCTGCCTCCACATAAAGTGGCAATTGATGGATAAAACTCGATTGGTAAACTATTTTAGTATTTATACAACAAATTAATATAAGCGACTTGAGGGTAATTCTGCATAATTTATTATTTTTATTGAGTTTCAATTTGCGCTTGCTTGAAAACATTTCTCAAGAAAATAAAGGAAAAAATTACAAGATGTGGTACATGAGTTAAATTCATAATTACTCGATGTGGGCAAAATGTTTGGGGATAGAGAAGCAAACTGAAAATTAGATCAGTAATTTGATGTTATGCAATATAGACTCTTGTGAGAAGAGTCGTAGGCAGTGTTTCATTCGCACACTAATTGGGCCTTAAACTCGCCTGGAAAACTATTTTAAAATCTATAAAAGTAATGTGAACGAGAAGTTTATTATTATTTTTAAACTTGCAGTTGTTCTTACTTTTATTTACCAATCATTAGTGTGAGGAAAAGTTGCGAGTTGAGGAAAATGACTTGAAATCATAATTACTCGATGTTTTGCAAAAGTTTAAGGACAGATTGCCAAACTGAAAATTAGAATAGGTATTTGGTCGGTTATGCAAACAAGCTACTTGTGAAGAAAGTCGTATTTCTTAGGTTAGCTACTTGTGAAAAGAGTCAAAGACAGCGCTACCTCAGCATAAATTGGCAATTGATACTTTGAACTAAGTTGCGAGATAAGAAAAATTAGTTGAATCAATAATTACTCGATGAAGTGCAAATTGTTTAAGGACAGAGAGCTGAAATGATAATTAGAATATGTTTTCGGTGGGCTACACGAACTAGCTAATTGTGAGGAGAGTCGTAGGCCGCGGCTCTTCCGCACGAAGTCGCAGTTGGTAAGTGATACTTGGGCATCGAGGCATCCGCCGCGCGGAGCCCACACAACTCGCGCTGACCGCATAAAAGGCAGCCAAGGACAGCCTGATTGAGAAAATTGGAGCGAGCAGCTCGTCGTCTGGGTCGCTGCAGCGAATCGCCAACATATTTCCGGCAACGGTTCGGTTTCGCTTTTGGTTTTGGTTTTTGTGTGCGTCTTGTGTCTTTTGTCTTTGAGTGCACTTATTAGCTGCTTCCTTTTGCAGCAGAGCAGAAGTTGCGCACAAAGGCAGCCAAGAAGCCAGCCAGCAGCTGTGGACCCTGAACTTTGTCGCCCTCTCAGCAGAGTCACTCCTGCCCGGCGGCCGAGTTGCGAATTTCCGATTTCGCCGCCAATTCAAATTCTTTGTCATTGCACTGCAGACTTTGCAGACTGCAGAGTGAAGAATGGAGAGTGAAGAATGCAGAGTGGAGAATCGAGAACCAAGAGCACTTGAGCTGCCTTTGTGATTATTGGCGCAGTTCGTTGCCTTGAGTTGAGTGCGTGAACCACTGATTAAACGCATTACTTTCCCCGCAGTCAATCACCCATGACCTCGCTCGCATGCTGCCCTCCCTGCGGCCTGCTCCTAATGCACAAGGATCCGTGGCTGCTGCTCGACTCCCTTGAACCGTCCATTGACCGCTTAATTAGGCCCTGTCCTCGTCCCTCGCCACGTAGGCGACGTCAACTGCATGCCCTTCTTTGATGGAATCACTGCGAGTACAATGGCTCTGATTCCCCGGTCTACGCCCCTCGACGCTTTTAATTGTGCGCTGCATATCATTTGATATTAAATAAGTACATATATTTGCATACGCCCTGCAAGTGTGCTTCTGTATGCAAATGGCGAGCGGCTCAATTGCATTCGCATTGTACCCTGCACTTGATTGCAAACGGCCAGATAGTCGTTGCCCAGCTGCATAAATTGCCAGCCCCATTGATTGCGCCGATCAATGAAATGCTAAGCGTAAGAAACAATAATTTCCAAGTGACGTCTTCTTTAAATCTTCTTTTCAATTGCACAGTCTTATTGCCCTCTGCATATCTGATTCACAAATTCATCAACTTAGATACGAGTAGTACAAAGCCTTGGGCACACTTTTAACTCATCCGCTAATCGCAATTCTCTTTAGTCATACACTTAAATCTTATAATACATTGCGATTCAACAACAAATTCAAAGTGTGGAACCAGCCTATATCTTTTTAGGTTTGTTTTACAAGACCTTAATTTCGATTGAGAATGAAAATAATTTAAATTATGACAGTCCTATTTGCTAATCTCCTCTTAATATCTGATACACAAACCATCAAAGTGATATGCTAAGTAGTATAATTTTATAGGAACACTTGAAATTTGTCGCTATTTAATCGCTATTTATACTTATTAGCATTATACCCTAAATCTTATAATACATTGTGATTCAATAAAAATGCAAGCTGCGATATGAACCAGCTTTTATTTTGCAATTTTGTTATAGAAGACCTTAATTTCTATTGACTTTTGATATACTTTCAGTTATTGTATTTATTTTAAAATTAACTAAAGTTTATTTCGAAATGTTGTTTAAAAATAAAATAACCATAAAATAAATGAAGAATTTTATGGTATATTACGATATACATAATTTAAAATTATGCACAGTATTTATTCGGTAGTTTTGTTGCAGAAGGACTTAAATTCAATTGTGGATTAATATAATTTAAGTTATTCGTCTTATTTATAATTTTTTTGTAGTTTATTCATCATGCTATTCATGCTATTTTACTTATTTCAAAATTACTCACAGTTTATTTTGCAGTTTTGTTTTAGAAGAAATTAACTCCGATTGGGATTTAATATAACTTAGGCTATTTTACTTATTTCAAAATTTCCACAGCTTATTTGCAGTTTTTGTATAGAAGATTTTCATTTCAAAAGAGATTAAAACGAAATTTAAGATATTTTACTAATTTCCAAATTATCAATAGTTTATGCATCTTCGTTATAGAAGATTTCAATTTCAATGCAAATGAAATGAAATTACATCTAATTTAAGATATTTTACGAATTTCAAAATCAAAATTATCAAAGTATATTTTAGATTTATCGTAATTTAACTTATTATTCTTATATCACAATTAAACACTTCGCTTGACATCTTAAGTTGCGCAATCATCGAAACCATATTTCCATCTATCATTGAACTGCATCTTTGTTTGGCACAGGGTCTCTCGCAGTCGACTACGCTCGCTTGGCTGCACACTACGAATAAAAGCGATTTGAGTGGTCTTTTGTGTGCAGCTGATTAATACGGCTGCTCTTTGAAATTACGCGATGATTAAGCGGCAGGGAATGCGCCGGGTATGCAAAGTAGAAAGACGACCGAAAATAACTGGAATTTGGTGGAAAGGTCAAAGTAAAGTGAAACAAGGGCAAGAAGGAGTGTAAGTGTGAGTGGCTGAATGTCAACCGAGAAAGGTTCAATATCGAAAAGAAAACGCTGCGGAGGGTTGCAAGAGCAGACTGTTTTTTTTTTTTAGTTTGCTTGTTGATTTGTTGTTTGCTCAGTAGAAGTGGCCGCCCAACTAATTTGATTCGTTCGTATGCCGACCATGCACTTGACCCTCAACAATTTGCGTCAATGTCAATGCCGAGTAGAGGTGGGGGAGGGGGGCTGGGCTGGGGTTAGGTAAGATAATTACTGTGCATGTTTGTTGCGACGACTGCAGCGTCGACCTTGAACGATGCTGGGCAAAACCCCGAGCCATACACTTGCACCATTCGAATGACCTTTCAGTGCAATGCGCTGCCGCACTCCCTCTCCCTCCCCTGCCTCCTCGCTGACTATCTCTTTCGCTCGGTAGTGCTAAAAATAAGCTCGGGGTGGAAGAAAGCTCATGCTGAAGGTCAGCATACGCTACCCTCGAGCACATGCAACTGCCGCGTGCGCAAGTTCAAGTGCAAGGGTTGCCATTGCACCCGGCCCGGCGAGTTCGTCATTGGGCGCCCCTCCACGCGTGCCCCAACTGGGCGTGTGTTGGTGGCAGGTGACCGGCATTTTTATTTATAGTGCCCGTCACTCGACTGCAACTGCAACTTTAAGTAGCTACGTGCGTTGAGCGGCTGTTTTAATTGAAACTTGAGTTCATTTCGACCCACACACAAGTTGTGGTAAATCCGCAAAGCCCATAAAGCTGTCAGCCATTTGCTGGGCCTACTACGCATCGCGCAAAGCCCGCTGGAGATAAGTTAATAAAGCAAAGTTGAGCGCCGGGACACGTGGCTGAAATGCAACCGATGATAACAGTGCCACCTCGAAGTATGCGTCCTTTTGTTGACCTTTAACGAAAGTCCCGGCGAAGGCGTGTGGGCGGAGAGTGGAGCCCAAGCGGGTCGTCAGGGAAGGCGATGGAAAAGAACAAAAAAAACGTAAAAAGTCGGAGCAAAGCTGCTAAAAGAATCATTTAAAAATCAAATCAAAGTCACGCGCCGCAATGTAATCAACAGTGCCCCCCCCCCAACTAGAGGGGAGGAGGGGAGTAGGGGCAGCCCAAGGTTAGCGACGAATGCTGCAGGTAAGCAGAAGGCAGTCCAGTCGAGTCGAGTCGAGCCGAGACGAACAATAAGCAGCTCCATGCGCCGCTAAGTATGCTAAGAAAACGACCCAGCTCCTGCCTCAGTCACACTCAAAGGCCACGTGTGGGCAGAGCGAGAGCGTCAGAGCGGCAGCGGCAGCAGGTACGGGAGCGAGAGGGATGCCTGCTGGCATTGGCAATGTCAAAGCAAGAAATCCTTCAGCTTTAACCTTGAACTTCACTGGCTGACTGGGTAGGTGTGAGGGGCGAAAAGCTGCAGAGCCTGCTTGCCGTTGTCTCTGTCGCACGCGCCGCGAGCTTTTACGTTAACCTTGCCGGGTTTTGTAGTGGCCAAAGTCCTTGAATGCGCTGCGCCTACGCGCCGATGGAAATTTTTGCCCGCTGCTGCCTCTCTCTCTCTCTCGCTGCGTCTCTCTCTCCTGCTCGGTCGCAAAAGTTGAAGGGCATTTTACGCTGATTGACGCTAAATAATAACGGCATTTGCGTTGAGCATTAGTACCCCTGCAAAAGCTGCGGCGCTCTCGCAAAAGCTTCGCGAGCAGCCGAAAGCTGTGCGCTAGGTTGACTGTACTTCTGTGACATTGCTTGCCGACGAACTTTCGAACTTTCGCCTTGGCATTGCACGCACTTCAACTTGCCAGCGAAGAGTCGTCGCCTCGCTCTTCGGCAAGGCCAAGCGACGACTTGTGGCCAGCCCAACAACAGCAACAACGACAACTGGAAAGCTTTGCTCGCTGTTGCGCATTTGATTTTGTTATAGACCCCACCTCGCGCTAAGGATTCGCCCCCAAAAGTGCGTCATCTGCTATTGTTGTCGCTATCACTCGCTGCCACTTGTGACCCCCCTCCCCCATCCCCACATGCGGCGAGCACAAATTCAATTTGCATTACAAATAGCACGAGCGACTTTTCCAGGAAATCCGTGTGTGCGTAAAAGTAAAAAGGCGCGGGCTTTTCGTTTGCTCGCTGTGAGCACTTAAATGGAGTTTTGCCACACACTTACGTTGCGTTGCACGCGCACGTGTTCTTGACACCACAGCGCCCACTTGCCGCGCCGCTTGTGTGCTGGCAATTTGTTAGCTGCCTCGTAAAAACTTTCCAGTGCCAAGGCGCTTTTTGTGAATGAAGTTCGAGGCGCAAGAAGTCAGGGGTGCCAATCGAGCGAGTGTGGCCAATAAAGTCTGCGCAGCGTAGGTCAGAGTTGGTCCCCAGCTAAACCTTGTTTATGAGCTGTTGCTGTTGCCCTTCTGGTTTATGGTCGCTTCTTTAGGTGCCCGCCCACGCCTCGTCAATCGAAATGTCACGCTCCGCAACCTTGACTAATTATAGAACTAATCAAAGGTGAACAGCAACGCCAAACTCCCTTGCACAGGCCATCAACATCAAGAGCGAGCAGAGGAGAGTTCGTGGGTACGTTGAAATCTGAACTTATTATCGATTCAATGTCAAGTGTTTGCCCCGAACTTGGGGCCCGGCATTGCCGCACTCCTCGCGTGGCGGCAGCGAGCAAAAAGTCACCCTCATTGTGGCAGCATTTTCCTCAGAATTCGCTTGCCAGCTTCCGGTTCCAGCAGCGGCAGCTGCTGAAATGCGAAAGCTTGCGGCGGGATGGCAACAACCCCTGGCAGCTGTGCGGCATCCATCCACCCACCCACTTCCAACACGTGTCTCTGCGATGGTGGGGCATGGAATGACTCCGCTTTTCCGGGTCCGGGTCCGGGTCCGGGTCCGGGGCATTGGCTTGCCTACATCGTCGGTTCAGTTAGATGCGCAGTTGGTTGCCCCAGAGCTTTGTCGTCGTCGCTTTGCACACAGCACAACTTCAAGGTTAACTTCCGGTTTGTCACTTGGCCTCCCTTGCGCAACATGGGCCAACTTGTGCGGGCTCCACAAATTGTTGCGAGCGTTATGTAATTCCGCTGCGATGTCCGCTTCGCACCGCTTCTGGAGAGTTCGTTAAACTCGTGACTGCCATAAATCCTTAGCCAATCCTAGTCCCATCCCAGGACTCTCTCGCTCCCTCTCCGGCCATGCAAAGTGCCAGCGCTACAGCACACATCGACTACACATATTGTGTAGTATATCATGGGTCATTGGACGCCAGTCGCGCTCACTGCGAGCTCTGCTCGAGGTGAACGTCCTCTCACTTCCGCTCCGTTCCACTCCAATCCGGGCTTCTGTCGAACACCTCCACCCACGAGCTACTTGCTGATGATTACGATTACAATTTTCGGCTGCTTTAGATTTGTTTTTTCCAATACTCTTTACCCATTGCTTGAGGGTAGCTTTGGTTGGGCGCAAGAATGAAACTGATCCATCAACTGCAAATGGCAAATATGTTCTTTAAATTCCAACTCATCATCAAAATCTATAGTCGTTGTAAGTTTATACTTCTGGCATGTTAACTAAACTCATTTTAAACATATATAATAGCAAATTTATTATATTCTAAAATATGTTCTTTAAATTCCAGCACATCATCAAAATCTGTAGTCGTTGTAAGTTTATACTTCTGGCGTGTTAACTAAACTCATTATACACATATATATAATAGCAAATTTATTGTGTTCTAAAATTTTCAATATTTTATTTAGTATAAGTGTTCTTAGATTCCAAGATTAAAATGTTATAATGGCATTTATACGAATTACACTTGTTACTTTTCTTATAATATAATAGAGTTTTAAGTCATTAACTTATGAAGCTTGTGCTTTAAATTTAATTATTACATTTTTTATTATTTTTTTTAACTAATTCGTCGAACTCTTCACATTCAGTGATTCAAGTATTTGTATTTTATCTCTTCTAAATTTGTATTATAAAGCAAAAGAAAGGTATCTCGTGGTACAACACTCCCTATGACAGCAAGCTCACTTATTTTTATTATTGTTTCCATTAGGTTGAGTTAACCTCTCTCAAGAATACTTAATTTATACGAATTATGCGTTATGCGTGTGTCTTGAATTACTTATGTATATACAAAATCGATGTGAGTGTTTTGTTTACACTTCACAAGGCAACCTATGATGTGCGAAGTTGTTAAAATATGCAAAGATTGAAATTATTAAATAAATAAAATGTAAGACAGTTAAAATTTGATTAGTAATGTAAGTAGACGCACTTTTACCACAAATAATAATTATGTTAGACATAAAGTGGCTTTTCTTGGAAATTCGTAATGTGTATGAATGAAAGTACAACAGTTGGAAGACCGGAAAACCTTTCGATTTCGATCTGAGGGATATGTCTTAAGCCAGTCTGCGGTTTGCTGCTGTTTCTCCTTCTTTGTCTGGGCGAATTCTAACGAAATGGAAACGCTGAAGTGACCCACTTTGACCACAATCATAGATAGCCACTGCATAGATATGTAAGTTGTAGTGTTGTATGATGTGCTCACAGTTCTCACGCTTCACATGATGATAAACTGCGCCTGCTAGCTGCTTACTCAATTCCCGGAAAATCGCCACACATGCGCTGCATGCTACAACAACAGCAACAGCAGCAGCAACAACAACAATGAAAATGTTTGTCAAATTTTTTCCACTCTTTCGTTGTCCAATCTTTTTTTGTTGCTGTTATTTTTGTGCTGCGCGAGCGAGAATTTTGTGTCGTATCAAGCGCAAACTTCTTTTCATAATTGGCTTTATGTAATTTGTTGTCAGCGTTTGTTCGGCGCGGTTCTTTGTGCCAATTTCAAGGTTTCAGCAATTATTCAATACGCCCGCCCACCTCCAGCCGCCCCCCTCGGACACGCCTCCGTCGCCCTCATCTATTTGTCGCACTGGGATATGAGTGCTAAGCGCACATGAAATGTGCCAACATCAACGGGTTTCGGTGTCGTCGTTCTTTCCTGGAATGCCCTCAGCTCGAATGTAAACAGAGCCACAGTGAAACCTCGCTAAGTCGTTTAGCATAAACTCCATGCAATTTGTGTGAACTTCAACTTTGTTTTTAAAGCCAGGCAAATATTTAAACTATGCGTATGTGTTGAAAAAATAAATTGAAAAACTTTTAATAGTTAGTATTTAGAATTTATAGTATTTGTAATTTTAGTATTTTTGAATTTTTAATATTTAGTGTTTGGTAAACTAATGAATTCAATTAAACATTGCAAATTTAGTTGATATTCTAATTTGAAATACTCATTACATGCAATTCGAATATTGTATTTTAAGAAACATGTAAATTAAATCACAAATTTAGTTGATATTCTAGTTTGAATTACTCAGGATATGCAATTGGAATATATTTTAAGTATAAAAACAACATTGTATATTGATAAATTATGTGCAATAACAAAAATTCAAATTATCAGCAAAAATTCGTTAGACATAAATTACTCATTTCAAACTTATTCTTTATTACTATCCAAAAACTAACATGTTATATTTCATTTGAAGCGAGAGTTTATATTCATTAAATCCTTACGATATATAATAACTTTTGTTCTTTGCAAGAATTGCATTCTTTTAAGGGAATGTGAATTATAGAGAAGTTTGACTGTGTGAAGCGCGCAAAATAGAGCGCGCAATTTTCACGATTTCATTGCATGACAGCATGACAACGTTTCAAGTTCAGCGAAATGCTAGGTACGTAACATCGCGTTCGCGGAGGGAGGTGGGGGGCAGTGGTGCTGTGCTTCAGGGGGAGTAGGGCCAACGGCCAACGGCCAGTGGGCAATGGGCAATGACCAATGTGCGCTGGTCACAAGTTGATGTGGAGACAATTGCGTTGTTGATGACGCACTTGAAACTGCTGAGACTGGCACTAGATGGCTCACGGGCAGCGTGAATGACCCCTTTGTACGTTGGGAGGGAGGGGGCCTAAGCACAATTAAAACACTTGCCGAACACACAGAGGCACAGCGAGAGAGAGAGAGAGAGAGAGAGAGAGAGAGAGAGACAGTGTGGTCAATGATTGTGTGGTTGCCTCTGGGCACTGGCATTGTCAGCATTTCCTGTAAATGTTTAGGCAAGATTACCTCTGACCCTCTGAAGCGGCCATAAACGAAATGGAAATTTGTCACATACTCGTCACATTTACACGCCGCCCTGACCTTTGGCCCCAGCTAGTGCGTGGTCGCTCTGAGGTAATGTCTTTATGTGCGGTTCGCTTCGGTTCGGTTCGTCATTCCAACGCCACAAGGCTGACATTGAAATTTCAAATGGTCTACGCCGCTGTCTCTGCCCTAAGGGCAGCGTTTAAGCTTTGTCAATTGACGGAAGTTCACGGAAATCTATTGCTGCATCAATCAGTTAGGGGTTCTTTCACTTTCGACAGCCTGACTTTAATATAGCAACAGCAATTACCGGCACAGCTGGCACTTACACTTATTCCACTTGGAATTTTTCCATACTTCTTATTTATCGAAGTTCCCTGGAATTCGCGCCTATTTTTAGAGGCATTATGTTTTCAACTTTACCCACGTCATTGCAGTTCCTGCGAATGTAAAGCAATCGAGTAGCGTTGTTACTTGTTAAACGTGGATTAATGTAATAAAATATGAAGCTTCAAATGCAATTAATTGGATCCGTAACGATTATTTAATAACGCAAAACTTCTTCACTGGCCTCAACTGTTTGTGTAATTTATTAGACTGCTTACTTCTTGTATTCGATTAAACTCTGTTTGCTGGCTTAAACTTTAAAACTTTGTTAGATATTAAGAAATTTCACTAGTCTTATTTAGCTGTTTGAGTAACTCATTAGATTGATAATTTGATCTATAAATTTCATTTTTTTGTATTACATATATTACATTAAATTCTATTTGATTGTTTACAATACTTAGAGGAGCTGTTTTACACTTTACACACTTGTTACTTGATTGGATCCGAAACGATTATTAAATAAGATAAAAAATATCTTCACGAGCCTTATCTATTTGAATAATTTATTAGATTACAAACTTATTAGTATTCGATTAAACTCTGTTTGCTGGCCTAAACTTTAAATATAATTTGTTAGATATTAAGAAATTTCACTAGTCTTATTTAGCTGTTTGAGTAATTTATTAGATTGTTGACATCATTAATAAATTTCATTTTTATTTTAAATTTGTTTGTGATTTCCACTTTACCTACGTGATTGCAGTTCCTGCGACTGTAAAGTAATTAAGTAGAGTAATTAGTTGTTATACGTGATTAATATAATAAAATCTGAAGCTTTAAATATAACAGGTTTGATCCAGCTTGCTACCATCATTTGTAAATTTGATTTGTACTTTTTTTTATTACACTCAATTATGTTTGGTGACTTACAATATGTAATTGTTGAGCTTTATCCACGTCATTGGAGTTCCTGCGAATAAAAAATTTTTAAGTAGAGTAATTGCTTGCTAAACGGGGATAAATTCTGAAGCTTTAAATGCCATTGGTTTGATGCAATACGACTATTATATAATATAGTATATAATTTTCTACTTCACCAGCCGTTTTCTGTTAGAATCATTTATTAGCTTACTAGCTTTATTTGTAATTTTATTAGATTAACTTATGTTTGAAGACTTACAATACTTAGAATCATTAATTATGGTTTATTCTTTACCCACGTCATTGGAGTTCCTGTGAATGTAACTAGCCTTATTAGTTTCTACACAGGAATAAATTTTAAAGCTTTAAGTACAATTGGTTAAATCCGATATAAGAATTAGATAAAGCCAAATTTCTTTCTTCACTAGTCTTATCGGTTCGCCTAATTTTTTAGATTGTTAACTTATTTTGTAGATTGATTTAATTTAATTATGATTTATGGTTTACAATATGTCAAACAATTAAGTAAGAAGTTTATTATGTGTTAAGATCTGAAACTTTGAATATAATTTGTTGGATAATATACAATTTCTTACTTCACTAGCCTTATCTGTTTGAATTGAAATTTTATTAAATTCACAACAATATTTGTGCGAAACTTAAATGTTTTCAAGCGCTGACTTTTTCGTAATCTTGCCAAGCCAATTGGTAAAAGCGCTTGACAAATGTTGGCCATAAAATAGTCTTAATTAACAGCATATTAATAAGTCAACTGCCAGCAACAGCAATCTGTTAATCTCGTAGGAATGTAAAAGCTTCGTCAGGAATCATTTGGGGGTTATTAACATAACGGTGAGCTAAAGTGAAACGCTGTGGCTTCTCCTCGATCTGCTCTAATCCTTTAATTCTTGCTCGTTCTCCTTCTATTGGGTCCGAGGGTGCAGCTGTTGCTGTTGCTGTTGCTGTTGCTGTTGTCGCTGCGTTCGCTTGAGTGATCCACTGTCATTTGATATCGCAGCGTATGCTCTACAACTTTCAAGCACTTAATGCGATGGGGAGTCTGCTTTCGTTCAGTGACCCCTTTCAGCGCCCAACGAAAGTTTCAGCCGAAGTTTGTAGTAAGTTTGTGGTTTTGTGCGATGCGTCATGGCCAAAACACAAAACCCCAACAAAGAAAAAAGCGACAGCAGCTGAAACTGTGAAAAGTCGTTGATATAGAAATATTATACACATACTTCATGATCGACGGCGATAACGATCAGTTAAGCCTCCGCTTCAACTCCAACTCCAACTCTAACTTCAACTTCAACTCTGGCTGACCTCAATAGCCAACAAACAACATTCAAATATTTCGCTCTACGTTCAACTCTCACTTTTGCCGATCCGAGCTGAGCTGAGTTGAGTTGAGCTGAGCTGAGGGTTCGCTCGGATTGTTTCGCGGTGAAAATAATTCAAATTCAACTATTGTTGAGGCGGGTTCAACAAACCCGCTTGAACTCAATACGGTGCAATGACACTGGGAGACTGCAGCCTAGGAAAACAGGGTAACGGGAAGACTTTGACAAATTCATCACTATTTCAATTGCGAGTGAGTTTCTTCAAATCGGAAATGTGCAGCAGTCAAATTGCAGACTAATTTACTCTCACTAGCTTATCCATCATTAGTTTACATTATAAAACTTAGACGAAATTCGAATTCACTTTATACATAAATTTAGTTTATACAATTTGTAGCTATAATGGAATAATACATACTAGAATGATCGTATTTACATCTAAAATTGTTGCCCGTATTCTTATTATAATTTAATGTTATAATTGTTTAAATGAAAGACTAGTATTTTATTACTTATCCTAGAACTACATTTTAAATATGTTTCCATTTTTGGTTTGCAGTTAAAATAATATTTTTAAAATGTTTTAGCTCGTTTTCGAATCAAACGATTATGAAAATATCACTAAATTCGTATATACTTTTTTTCATAAAATCTTTGGCTATTTAAATACATTTTTATTTACGGAAAAGCACTAGAAAATTGTATTTGCGTTTAATATTGTTGCTTGTATTCTTATGATTAATTATTATAATACTTATTTCAATAAATTAAGCAATTTCATTACTTATCATTGAGCTTAATTTCAATTATTGTCAAATTTACAAACTGTTTAAGCTCGTTTTTTAATTACAGAATTATAAAACTAAAACAAAATTCGAATATACTTTTTTATATCAATTTTGTAGCTCAATAATATATAACAATTTCTTGCTTATATTACTTAATTTAATAGTTATTTAGAAAATATTTAATTAATATTATCATGTTATCAACTTATCATTCAAGTAAATTTTATGGCAATTTGCAAGCTTTTGGCTGAGCCAAAACTCGAGTAACATGAAATGTAAATAATCAAAAGCTGAGCAAACAAAAAGACGGCTTTAATCTGTAATCTGTGCCAAATGTTTGTGGCCATAGCTGTACATCACTTTCTTTCTTTCGCTCAGCCGAATAACATCTGTATTCTCGGCTGCCACAGACAGCTGTTGTTGCAACATTTTTCACTTTCTTTTCTTTCCAAATAATGTCTCTTTTGCGTCAGCAGTTCGCTCGCTCTGTCGCGGCTCTTTGCTCGCTTCGTGTTATAGTTTCGTGTTGGCTAGTGTAATTGATGCCCACCTACCCAGAAAGCAAGAGTCAAGCTGAACTTCAACTGTTTCGCCGTGGCCGAAAAGAAAGTGTTGAACTTTCCTGCTCCGTCTGTTTGGTTGCCTTTGCCTATGTTTCAATTTTGAAATTTGTATTTATTGTGGCGTACATTAAATTGCTTTTAATGGGAAAAGCGCTAGAGATCAACGGCAGCAGATATTGCTTCACTCGTGTCGTTCGTTTTTTCAGCTTTTTTTTTGGGTGTGTGCCGGCCAAACGAAAGCGCAGAAAATCGTCTAAGCCAGTTGATGAGGCTTGAAATTGATCGCAGCCAGCGATCCTAGACCATAAACCCTAGACACTAAATTAAAGCGAAATTGCTGCATAATGTGCGTGAAAACAGTTAACGGACGGAGTTGAACGGTTGGCCAACTGGCCAGACAAACACACGGCACACGGATCACAGCCGTTGCAAAAATTAATGTCATCTCGCATATTTTTAGTGCTTTTAACTGGAAGCAACGAGGTTAAGTCCACAGCCCTGAGCCCTCAACGAAGGCCACTGAGAAAGCCGGCAGCTGCAACAAGTTGCCTGAACAGAGGCAGCGAAGGGCAGTGAGGGGCACGTCAGGATGTCGACGTCTTCATTTCCGCAACGTCTGCAGTTTTTATGGTGCCCCAGGTGATCCCGTTTGCCCCCATGTGCAACAGCAGTTGCATTTTTTATGCTTTTACGCTCTGCCTGGCCGGCCTGAAGTGTCACTGTTGTAGCTGCTTCAGTCTTTCTGGGTCAACAGCGGCAGCGACGTCGGCAGCGGCAGCGGCAACTGGCAGTGAAAGTCGAGCCACAAGGTGCAATGGGCCTGCTATATTTTAATATACACGCATATTACTTTTTGCTTTTTTGAACAGTCTGTAAAACAATTTCCAAGCCGAGCTCCAATTTGCATACGTTGCTTCAGCGCCAACCATTTGAACTCTTTTGTGGCAAGAACGAGGTCAACTCCAGGCAGGCACAACAAAAAGCCGCAAAACTTCGGCAACGTGAAATTTCACTCTCGCTGCTGGCCTTTTGTAATTGTCCAAAAGGGAGATTAGATGTAAATTGGCCACTGAAACACACACATTTCTGCCTCAAAGAGAGGAGAAGCAGAAAAAAAGTGAAACCGTTGACAAACGAAATTGAATAGCAAAGGAAATTTGAAGAATTGTTGGCAGCACGATAACACAAAGCACAGTAATAATAAAAGTAATAATAATAGCAGACGCATGCTGTAGCGAAACAGCAATAAAACAAAATAGACTAGAAAGAAATACACTTTCGCTTTTGGCTTTCAATTTCATTTCAAATTGTGCTTAACCGTTTTGCCCATTTCGCTTCTGCTTCTCCCTCTCTCTCTCTCTCTCTCAGCGTCTCTTTCTTGCTGCTTCGCCGTTGCGCATGCGCGGCACGAGCTCGTTATTCGGAACGGGATGAGATGCCACATGAAATTGTGATGTCTTTGGGTAATTGACAGTGTCGATTGGACTTCAAATCAACCCGCGATCATCAACCATCATCGGGGCATTGAACTTCTCGAAGCAGCGCGCAAAAAAGCAACAACAAAACACACATATTAAATTAAATACGAAAACGACTTTTGTCATTTTGCAGGAGAAATTGCTGCTACTACTTTTCGGTTAAGTCAACTAGCTTTGACACTCTGAGTCACAGATTAATGTTTATCAATTTCCTAACAATTTTTACTACAATTTAATGAGCAACTTTGTGAGCTCATAATATTCTAATCTAACTATTGATCTAGAATTGCAAATAGCTAGCAAACGATTAAGAATAGATATAGCAAGATTATTTAAACTTAGGTTTACTTAAAATTGTGCAATATATTCTTATTTGATAGTTTTGAAATATCTATTTTGGTGATTGATATACACATCATTTTTTCGCACTTGAAATGCTGTTATTTATTTAACGATTATGTTTATTGATTTGGCAAAAACTTTAACAATTTGCACACTAGAATTTATAAATATCACTCTTACTATCTCAATGATTTCCTGCTTAGTTTCTGCTACAAGTTTTCTTTAGTCTTGAGAAATTTATTGAGTTGATGAGTAGTTGACTTCCTTTGTTCACTAGTCAAATTAGAATTATGATTTTCAAACAATTTTGTAATTAAGTAATTCAATAATTTCACTTTATATTTGTAACTATTCAATTATCCTCACTTGTTTGACTAAATTTGTTGGCTTCCTTTAAAACTAGTAATATATGTGTTGCTAAGTTTGCTTTAAGTTTTTGCATAGATTGAAAATTCGAGCTGTTAATCAAAATCTTAAGGTTTACGCCCCGCGATGGAGCGCTGAAAAAAATATAACTCTGCCATTCATGACTAAAGGTTTGTTAAACTTGTCAAAAAATTGTTGCATGTTCATGAAAAACGTCTCAATGTTTGAGGTTAATTCGCATAATTCATTGCAAAGACCCTCAATGGCAATTATGAGGTTATTTATACGTCGTCGCCGTCGTCGCCGGCGTCGTCGTTGACGTCGGCCTCCTCTGCTGCCGTTTTTTAATAGTGCTGGCTGCTGCTGTAGTTGTAGTTGTAGTTGTTGCTGTGTTTACTGCTGCTGTTGCTACAGTACAGAGTTGTGACTTGCCGTTGTTGTTATTGTTATATTTTGCGCTCGTTGAACAGCTACTACAACATTGAGCTCGGCTCATGGCAGCGCACACACACACACACACACACACAGGGACAGGTGCGGGTGTTTGCAGCAACAACAAAACGACACTTGCTAATTGTCTCTGACCTTTTTTGGCACATTTTTTCAGTGGCGAGGTTGTCTTTGGCTGTCGTGCACGCGGCGCCAACACCAACAACAACTAACCTAACTAAATACCCAAAAACCGAAGTCGAATACTTGAGCACTCGCATATATAGTAGTGTGTTATGGCAGCTAGCTGGCGTAGACCACGCACCACAGCCAAAGCCAAGAGCAAGAGCAAGAGCGAAGTCGCAGTCAAAGTGGCGTTTTTAATTGGGTTATTCAGTGTTTGGCCGTCGCTTTCATTTCGAAGTCGTCTCGTGTGGTTCATTGACATCGCACAACCACTCTCGGCAGCCAACCCCAACCCCAAATCGAGCCCTTTGCTTCAGTCTCCCCTCTCTCTCTGGCTTAGCTGGAGCTGCATGTGGAAAAGAAAGTAAAATTGTAGCCGCTGCCGACGCTGCTGCTGCTGCTGCTGCTGTTGCTGCCTTTGGTTCCGCTCCAGTTACACGAGTCGAGGCCAGTTGCCGCAGCTGCTGCTGTCGTGTCTTTAAAGTACCCCTTCCCCAGCCAGTTCACCCTTCTGCCCCGCGTTGTCCCTCAGTCTGCTGCCGGCGCTCACTTGTCGAGTTCAAACACTTCTTTCAAGTTTCACTTTCGCTGTCGGCCGCTGCGCAGACGCAGCCAAGTGAAATTTTATACGCTCCGCTATAGGTACGCTCAGACTTGGATATAGACGTGCAGGTATAGCGCCACTTGGGTGTGAGTGCGCACACTCAAGTCCCATAGCTGGGTTATTGACTCCGTTTCGGTTTGGCCAACTCACGTAAGGCGGCTAATTAATATGCTAAGCGATTACAAATCAATTATTTCGAATACCTTGCATTAGATCCAATGAGCTTGCACTAACACAAAAAGCAATAACTATATATAGGCAATGATTGCATTTATTTAAACATATCATCAAACACGATTCACTTTCTTTCATATCACATATTTGCATCACTTAAACTTGAAACTTCACTATATTTATAGTTAACTAGGCTAAACTTATCAACTTGAAATGACACAAAAAGCTATAACTATATATTAACAATATCATATAGATAATTATTGAATTTATTGTAAACATATCATCAAACAAGATTCACTTTCTTTCATATCACATATTGTCAATACTTACACTTAAAACTGCTCTACATTTATTATAATATAAATATTTATTATTGTAAACTTAAAATAGTGGTAAATCTTTTCGTGTGTATATACTTTTGAAACCATAATCTCTTATCTCATTTTCTTATATGTAAAAAGTGAATGTTAAATTAAAATATTCTTAAGCAGTAGATTTTGAACATATCATCAAACAAGATTCACTATCTTTCATATAAAATTTAGTTAATATAATCAATATTAATATTTAAAACTTCACTATATTTATACTTAATTGGGCTTTATTTTATATCAACTTGAAATACTGGTAAATCTTTTTGTATATATATCGTTTTGAAAACTTTATTTCTTCTCTCAGTTTTTTGTATGTACAAAAAGGTTAAATTAAAATTTTCTTAAAGATTTTAAATTTACTTTTTTCAGTCAAGTGAATTGAAAAAGAAAAAATAAAATTTGTAACATCGTTTTAATTACACATTTTCAGTAAGTCTGAAATATTTGAATAATCTTTTCGGTTAACATGCATTGGATTATAATAATTTTAAAAATATTTTTCTTACTAAACTGATACCTCTTGCTTTGAATGTAAAATTAATGATTAAACTGAGAAAATTTTGATGGTATTAAAATATATAATATATTACCAGATTATGCAGAACTTAATAAAATTATAAAGTTATTTATTTATGGAGATATATGCGAAGCTGAGAAATGAATACGTCTCTGAAATAGATTGATAGCCAAATAAAGTTGCGATGAAGTTCACGCAAACAAACAAAACTCGAGCAAACAAATTATATTTGTAGGAAGTATGGAAACCAAGATGTGAAATAAAAAAGTTGCAAAAAAGGCATCTCAAGAACGGCTAAAAATAGCAACTGGATCAAGAACTGTTATTTGCGGCGTGGAAGTGCAGGGTCTTGCCCCTATAACGAATCTGAATGGGTGTGCTTGACATTAAAAGTAATATTGAAATCGCATTGTAGTGTTTATTTAAACATTGCCTTGGCTAAAGGTTGCCGCGCTGTTGTCGCCAACCCCACGAAACCAAAGGCGTGCGGTTCGGCTGGCTGTGCTATTATGATTTCGTTTTTATTTCGTTTTTATTTTTCAGTTTTGTTTTTTTTTGTTGTTTTGCGTTTTGTTTTTACATAAACCTAAACTAAAAATGGCAGATTGAATGTTGGAATGGAACCTCCAAATAATTTATTGTTGTGCCTGTTAGTCAGACCCGACGAGCCGGCTAACTCACCGACGTAGTTTTTATTTTTATTTCGTTTTCAATGTTTGCGGTATCGAAATTGGGTCACTTGCAAAAGTCGCGTGCGCGCCGCTTGCGATTTTCAGGGGCGTGCATAAAAACGCGTCAGTGTCGCGTCGGAAACGCGCGCGACTTTGTGCGCCTGCAGCTGTGAACTTTGCGCGTGTTTTCATACATTGTTGTTGCTGTGGTTGTGCTCATTGCGTATTTTCATGCTCATTGTTTTATGCGAGTGCTGTCATTGTTGTTGGCTACTGTGTCGTTGTTGATTTGGCCCGCTGCACAGCCTACTTAGCCCTGACACACCCCCCCCCCCCACATTGGGCAGCTGACAAATTTCTCCGCCATTTCACCGACGCGACGTCGACGCATTGCTGTTGTGTTGCTGTTGTTGCTGCTGCTGCCGTCCCATGGCAGTGCAAAAGTCCGTTGACTTTCGTTTTCATAAGCGAAAGTGTACTCCATTTATTTTAAATTTAAAGTCTTTTTGTTGTTTGTCTTGTGTGTGTGTTTGTGTTTCTTGCTGGCGCTGCTTGTAGTTTTGTTGCATTTCTTTAACCCGTCGGCGGCTGAAACGGGTTTCCAGTTGGCTTTCTGGGTCAACGAAAAGTGTGTGGAAAGTGTTTCTTGTTTTTGTGCGCGCCTCCCCCCTCCCCCGACCGTCCGGCCGTTCGTCGCTGGCTCGCTGCTTCCCCTTTATGGAAATGATTGAGCTGCACTCAGCGTTGCCCAAAAACACGAGTTTGTTTATTTGATTTTGACCATTTAATTATTAGAGATTCCCCTCCCTACGCCCGCCCCCCCCCCACCACCAAGTCGAGCAACAACAAAATAAAAAGAGTTGACTGAACTATAAAAAAGACACAAACAACAAACAACAAGCAACAGCACAAAGGAGAGAAACTCCGAAACTCTGAAATATCAAAGCAAAGAAAGTGAATTTCAAAATTGGGTCGCACTGCGGCCCCCTCGTCACTCTTCCACTCTTCACACTTCACTCCCCCTTTCTAATGGCTGTGTTGTAGCTTGTAACAAATTGGCGGCGCTTAGCGCAGTTGTTCAGCCGCTGGCCGTTGGAGTCTAATGGTGGTAATGAGTATTGCCAACTAAAAGTGAAAATATCTACATAAATACCATATTTACAAGCACCACGCCGCGCCGCGCCGTTGCAAGTGCCCCACTAAACCAACTAATTCGATTGCGAGTGGAGTTGCAACCCCTATTTCGATGGCGAGGGTTGGGTTGCCATGGGCTAAGGTTAATTAGACGTGCTGCTGGTAATTAGAGCAGCACTCTCTAAGTACGCGCACCTGGAAAACCAATTATCGTATATCAAAGCAGCACAAGAAATTTGGATTAATAGACAAATGTGCGAAGACTACAATACAGACATTTACATTTCAATGACTCTTTGCAACAGAAATGAGAACTACTAATAATACTACTACTAATTGTTCTATTCTACTTTATGCAAGCTTGCTTTAATAGTTAGTTTGTAACATAATATTTACTATAAGTTTTATCTGTGTAAGTGTGCTTGACTTCTATTCTACTTTATGCAAGCGTACTTAAAGAATTAGTTTGTCACATATTCTTTACTATAAGTTTTATTTAATTTAATATACTTGACTTCTTCTTGAAGAATTAGTCTATTTTTGTTAACTATACGTTTTATTTACTTAAATATGTTTGACTTGCAATTTAAATAAATTTTCAACAATGTAATCTAGTTGATCTATTCTACTTCATTGAAACTTGCTTTAAAATTCAGTTTATAACATATTATGTACTATAAGTTTTATTTAATTAAATATACTTGACTTCTTCTTAAAGAATTAGTTTAAAACATTTTATTTACTATAAGTTTTGTTTACTTAAAAATGCTTGTGTTGCATTTTAAATACATATTTGACGATACGATCTAAGAAATGAATTGTTTAATTGCGAGGTATTGTAAAGTTTCATTTTGTAAGACAGTTAAGCTTAGAAATTAAGCTTTAAATGAAAAATAAATGTAAAAACGTAATGGTAATTTCATATTCATATTCATAAGCTTAAATTATTGAAATAAATAACCACTGAAATTTTGAGAATATAATATAATAAGAACGAACAAAACTTTAATTTAAAACGAATATTCATATCTCGTGCAATTCAACTCCAAGTGGGCTTCTATATTTAAGATTATGGTTAAATTATTGAAATAAATAGCCACTGAAACCTTAAGAATATAGTATAATAAGCACAAAACAAATCACTTTAAAACTAGTATACATAACTAGTGCGATTAAACGCCAAATGGGTTGAAATTATATTATTAAGTCAATTTCTGTCTCCCGCTAAACTATAAACAAAGTATTTAGTTACCGCCTCTTAACAATACCAATGCGATGTATTAAATTGCACAAACTAAAGAACTGCTGCTTAAGCAAACAAATACGAGTATATACAATTTACAGTTTGTATTTGCAAAAATAGAACAGTTTGCTGAAAGTGTCTGTGGAGTAATCCTCTTAATTTCCATTCGCCAGCCAGAAGTCCCGCAGTTGAGTCGCTTTTGCGATGGGTTGGGCTCGGTCTTGTTTCTTTTTAGGCTGAAAACAAACAGTTGGCAATTGCTTTCCAGGAATTTTGTGTGAAACTTCAGAGCACGAAAAAAAAATACGAAATAAATAAGAATAAAAAGAAGAATAACAGCGGAGTAGACAACACAATTTGTGGCGCCGTAAACATTGCGAGACGCCTACGCTAAATACTAATTACATGCTATCAGTTTGACAATTTACTCTCAGCGCATGGTAGGGAGGCACAGCAACGACGGGAGGGGGAGGCGAGGACGATGGGCGAGTGGGGGCGACAAAATGTTTTCCTTTATTATATTTATTGGACTTCAGTCGACTGCGGCTGTGACGCAGTTAGCGAGTCCATTTAATAATATGCTTTCGTCTTTTTGGTTAATCAGCGACTGTTGAAACAGGATAAACACGACCTTGAATGGTAGGTGCACAGAGAGAGAGAGGAAAAGGGAATGGGGCTCGTACCTATGCTGATTGATGAGGTGGGCTGAGAGGCTTTTTCATTTGCCCGCCATTAGGCCATACTCGTGCTTTACGACCCGCACATAAACATAAAGCCAGGCTAGCTTCTCCCTCCCTCTCTCTCTCTCTCTATCTCTCTCTCGCACGCGCTCTCTCCCTCTGGCTCTCTCTATGGCGGGTAACTGATTGAATTGCGTAGCAGGTTTCGGGGCATTGTTGGTGTACGGCAGTCGTATTATCATAACATAACCTTCGGCTTATTTTGGTTAACTTTAGGAAACTTTTGTACAACCCTGTCGAAAAGAAAAAGAGACTGAAGAAATAGCAACCACCGAGCATACATACATAATTGCTGGCGTATGCGGCGTATACGTGACGATTTGTGCCGCGCATCCTTGGCATCGTTTTTACGCCTGCCGCACGACCCAAGCGTAAAGTTGTCTGCGGCTTCGCTCCATCGAACTCCGTGCGCCATCATAAACTGTCCTGCCACCAGCGAATCGAGCTGTTGTTGTTGTTGTTGTTGCCCTATATTTTGTAAAGCCCTGCTTTATGTGCGCCATAAAATCGAGCTTATGAGCTTTCTATTTACATTTGATTGCAGATTTCATGCATGAGGCGAGTGATAACACACACACACACACAGACACGCGCAGCGGGAAAGGAGTCACATCTCTGGCCATAATCATTTACCATCATTAATGTTAAGCACATACAAACATTTCATTTCGTTCAGCCTTGAGGCTCTGCTCTCAATTTATTCCCTTCGTCCCCCTGCCGAAAAACGGAGCTAAAAATAATAATAAAAAAGCAACATTGTTCATTAGCATTTGCGTATATGTTTTGCATACATCGAGAATATTTTCTCGATTACTCGACAAGTTTGAAGCGCGCCTTTCTCCGCCACTCTCATCTGCTCATCCGCTTTGATCTCGCTTAGCAGTTGCTGCTGCTGCTGACGATGTCGGCGCTGCTCTCAAGGTTCTCCCAAGATATATATTCATAATATTCAGCTATTTTCATGGCTGTCGTTCTTGTTGTTGCTGGGCATACATTAAACTCAGTTCTCGTGGTCTGCTTCCTGTCCTGCCGCATCGCTTGTATCGCATTAAACACATTAAACCCTGGCGACTGCGGCTGGCGATCAAGTGATCGCAACTTATTCATATTATGCATCGTCAAAAAGTTTGCGCATATTCGATCACCAAGAACTTCCTGAATTGAGCGATTGACGAACCACCACACCACACCACACCACACCGACATTGACAATCCAATCAAATGTTTGCCATAGTTTGCAATGCAAAAACCGCGCCAAACATTCAGCCCAAAGAGCAGCGCAAAAAACAGAGCGAAGCTTCGTTGTAGAGAGAGCAAAGGAAGAGAGAGAAAGAGAGTGAGAAATGAGAGCTCAGTCGCTCAAATTTTATGCGCATTTCGTGGAGGCCTGTAATGCGAACGATGTCCTTGAGCGGCGGCGACTGGAGACAGTCGGCGCCGCCATTTGGCTGACCTCCCACAGGCCTGCCCTCTGCCCCATCCCGCTCTCTGGCCTTTGTTGGCACACCCAGTCAGTCGAATGTGGTATTTATCGCTCGCTGGCAACAGTTGGTTGGCATTGCCACTGTCTCCAGACACGCACATGGACACGCCACGAAAAGAGGTCACACCATGTCATTACCGCGCTCAAGGATGCCACATGTCAAGTGCGCCAGGGAGCTAATCAAGCTGAAGCCACTGCAATTTCACAAGGCTTAGAACACAACAGTTTTCACTACATTTCAAGTATGAGTATTGAGATTGTACAGACTAGAGAAATGTCTCTACCCGCTGGAAAAGCAACATTTCCATAACTGCATAATCTTTTAAGAGGCATGAAGATTAGATGTGCATAAAAGTTATAGCAAGACTATATCCAGAAGAAGATACTTCAGTTTCACAAAGATTAGAAAGCAACAGTTTTCACTACAATTCAAGAATAAGTTAAAACAGTCTAGGGAAAAGACTATATACGCAGGGAAAGCAACATTTCCATAGCTTCACAATTTTCTAAGTTTTTTTCATGAAGTTTATATGTTTATATATGTAATAATGATAGCAACGCTGTAATTAAGTTGAAGTTACAAGTTACAATTTTACAAAGATTATAAAACAACATTTATTTCTACAACATTTTAAGTTTGAGTATTTAGATAATACAGGCTAGGGAAATGTCTGTATCCTTAGGGAAAGCAACATTTCCATAGTTTCACAATCTTTTAAGCAGCAAAAAATAATCTAGACATGGAGCAGAATTCATTATAGTTTAGAATAAATAAAATATTTAGTTAATTTAGAATATTTTTAGCAAGTTGCGCTGTAAGAGAAACTGTCGCTTAGCACACTACAAATATTACCAAAAATTATGCAAGAAATTAAAAGAAGTTGTAATACTGCAATTGAAACTGAAAACTTTGAAATATTTTTAAAAATGTGCAATGAAATGGGAATTGAAAATTATGAAATAGTTCTAAACATTTGCACACTTTAAATGTTGTAAATAAAACTAGAAAAGTTTGATGTACTGAAATGGAAATTGAAAACTTTGAAATATTTTTAAACATTTGCACACTTTAGATGTTGTAAATAAAAGTAGAAAAGTTTGATGTACTGAAATGGAAATTTAAAACTTTGAAATATTTCCTAACATTTGCACACTTTAAATGTTGTAAATAAAAGAAAAGTTTGATATACTGAGATTGAAAACTTTGGAATATTTGTGATATATTTTGTTGCACTTGAAAGTCATCCTAGAAACATTTAGCTGAGTTCCAGTCAATCAATTGAAATGCTTCTTACCGCTGCACTGATTGAAAAGAATACGCTGTGCGTTTTAGGTCGAGGTGCGCACATACGAGTACTCCATAATAATGCAGATTATAATAGACGCAATGACAGCCTTGGCAGTATTTCAAATGGCCTTCGCCGTGTTTCTGATTTTTATAGACTCTGTCGGATGGTAAACAGCATATCACTCGCCTTCGGAGTGACATGATCGGGGCATGTGCTCGTAATAAGCACCCTGCTTGAACGTCATAAATAATATCGAGAACAAATATTTAAATATTTATGTAACGCGACTCGGAGCCGTCGACTGTTTCGACTGTTGTTCTTTCTGTGTTTATGCGATCGCCAATGGGAATGCGAATTAAATGCGTAATTTGATTCGTTTGCGTGGAACGAGCGATCGATGATCGATGATCTCAATTTACTCGCACTTTATTTATTTGTATTGCTGCCCAGTTTTTCCATGTGGCGTAATCGTTCGCTGCCCAGAAATCGCCATACAAATTGTTTATTTGCAAAAGTGCGCGTATTCTGTGTCCCACTTGCTGCTGACTTGATTGAAATTCAAGATGCTTTAAGCATCGACGCCCACGCTGTCGTCTCGGTCGCCCTTTCGTCTCTGCTGGCTTTTGTCCACGTCAGCATAGACTGGTCCTTGAAGCAGGCTTAAGGCGCTTTTATGACTCGGTTTATGTGGCCCGATGCCAACGGGACAGACGGCGGGGGCGGGGGCGGGCAGAGCACTTGTCAGCAGTCTCAACAGCAGCAGCACATTTGAGCTCAGATAACATATGTAGATTCATTATTCATATGCATTCGTTCCAGTTCGAGCTGATAGCATCCCTCGTCAATTACAGACGCTGCTTGCTGGCCTGCAAAAATTTCCCTGATTTTAATTAGACAATTAAACAAAATGTCGCCTTTTGATATTTGTGTAGCGAGAACTTTTTTGATTTGGGTCAAGTCGACAGTAACAAAAGGCATCAGCAAATTTTGAATCACAAACTTATTGCATGGCGGCGGCCTACAGCGGGGGGCAGGGGGCATGGGGGAGGGAAGCTGCTCCAGCCCGGGCTCCAACTCCAGCTCCAACCGCAGCTGTTGTTGCTCCCAGCCAACAGCAGGCGATTCGGCGCACTGGCCAAACTTTGTGGCCAGATACCCTGCAAAAAGGTCGTGTCAGCCGCGCTTATCACCGAGCTGGCGAAAAGCAGTAAATTTGTAGCGCAAACAAGTGGGGAAACCTTTGCCAGATTGCGGCGGCAGTGCTGTTATTTTTCGAAATACACTAAAACGTCAAGAACACATTCGACAGCGTCTTGGGATTCTGATGAAATCTGCGGCAAAGATTGCGAAAGTTGTCTGTTTTATTTGAAAATACTTTGAGTACTTTCATTTGTCTTTTGTATGCGTTCGTCGAATTTTATTAAGTTTCATGCCAAACCAATTGCAATTAAACATAATCATTATAATCTCTATATAGTGAGCGAGCTAGAAGTGTTTGTAAGCGAAGACAATTTTTGGAATTAAAGGAGCTCAAATAATTTACTTAATTGCATATAAGTTGCGGAGAAAAGACAACCAAAGCCAAAAAAAGTAATAGTATCAGTTATGAAAGAGAAGACTGCTATAGCTATATGAAGCTTTGAGATATCATATAATTAGTATTAGAAAGATGACGGATAGATAAATATATAGAGCTAGAAAGATGGACAGATATACAGATAGATAGAAAGCTAGAGATATAGATAGAGAAATAGAGATATAGATAGAGAAATAGAGATGGAGATGGAGATGGAGATGGATAGATAGATAGATAGATAGATAGATAGATAGATAGATAGATAGATAGATAGATAGATAGATAGATAGATAGATAGATAGATAGATCGATAGATAGATAGATAGATAGATAGATAGATAGATAGATAGATAGATAGATAGATAGATAGATAGATAGATAGATAGATAGATAGATAGATAGATAGATAGATAGATAGATAGATAGATAGATAGATAGATATATAGATAGATATATAGATATATAATTATATAGATAGATAGATGGATAGATAGATAGATAGACAGACAAGCAGATAGAAAGACCAATAGATATCCAGATAGAGATAGAAATATAAATGGATAGATAGGTAGATGGGTAGAGAGATATATTGATAGAAAGATAGATGGATAGATAGATGGGCAGAGAGATACATAGAGAGATTAATAGATACACAAATATGGTGCCCAATAGATAGATAGTAAACATTTTTATAGTTACTCCAATTCTTATATTTGGAGTTTTTCATCTTTACTTGATTTGGTTTAACTTTTTATAATAGTACATAGTAATCATAGTGATTTAATTGCTTATATTTAGCAATTTCCATCATTACTTGATTCGGTTTCACTTTCCCATTTAATAATAACAATAATTTCACGACTTCCTTTATAAGTTTTCAGCCTAACTTAAATTGCGCAACTAAATTAACTACCCAATTTTAGAGTAACCAAATTTGTTACATTTCAAAGGGCATCTGCTATTCGAAGTTGAGGTTTCAGCGCAGGACTCGTTGCTTTTGTCTTTACGACCAGCGCTCAACTTTGACCTTGAATGCCAACCAAAATAAAGAGAGAAGAAGCAGAAGAGCAACAGCAACAGCAACAGCAACAACGTTTTATTTTTCGGGGATGGCGCCGAGCTTTCGAAGGGAAACACAATATAATTTTGGTAAAAGTTTCTGCCCTGGCCACCCCCGCAATCGCTGTGCCGAGCCACCCCCGCACACTCAGCTAGCCCCCTCCCCCCCCCCTCGGCTGCCCACCTCATTAAATGTTCGCACAAAACATTTTCGACGCAATTTCGTTTCGCTCATGTTTGGCTTTCATTTGATGCGTTGGCTGGCGACCGTAGAGAGGGGGGGGGTGTGGGGGGAGTTGCTGGCGGGCAGGGTAAATATTGTGTTGTTGTAATTGTGTAAATAGCAAAATGGCTGCAGGTTATTGGCTTGTGGGGTTAGCGCGCGTGTTCTGCGTGCGGTTGTTTGCCCTGCCACCCGACGGCCAAATTATCCGCAGGAGGAGGGTGGAGCGAGGGGGCAGGGGGCTGGGGCTGGCTGACTGTTGCGCCCATATTTATTGAATATTTGTAAAATTAGCCGAGTAGTTAAGCAGCCCACAGCCGACTTAATTAGTGAATGCGCGTTAGTGCAACAATGCGCAACTCGAAGCTGCGAGCGACGTGAAGCAAGTTGGCTGCGACCCGGCGACCTGACGGCATGCAATGTTATTGTCAAGGACATTTCAATACAACACACGCGTTGTCGTCGTCGCACACTCCCCGTGCCCCGCTGGCAACGTGCGTCGTCTTTTCGGCAAGTGTGTGGCAGCCTCGGAGTGGCAGCATCCACACGCTTTTGACCTTTCTGAAGGAGATTCGGCGTGTGTTTTTGTTTTGCTGCTTTTTTACGGCCCGTCGCAAGTTTGTTTAGGCCCCACAGCAGCAACTGAGAGCAACTGAGATTGGACAGCGAGGGTCATCAATGTTGATGGTGATGGCGATGGCGATGGCGGTGTTATGTGGCCAAAGAGTTTGCCGTGACATGCAGAGCATATTCTAATTCGGAACTTTTGCCAATACTCGCCTCGCAGGCGCAAACAAAGCAAAGCGTGCGAATTGAAGTCGAAAATTCAGCAGGAAAACAAACAGAGCCAGGCTCGCACTTCAGCTTGGCGAGGGCACGGAGCAAGAGCGAGAGCGAGAGAGACAGCTTGAGCGAGTGAGTGAACGAGAGCGAAGCAGGCGCGTGTCACTAATCAAGTGGGAAGGCGTGGAGCAGGCGGCAGACGGAGGAACAAACGACAAGTGCCAAAAGCAGAGCGCACGCATCCCCCCCCCTCTTTCCCGCTGCCCACCGCCCCGCTTGCCACGTGCCACCCCCTCGCTGCGCCTACTACGACGGCAACACATTTTGTCAATCGCAGGCGCGTGCAACACTTGTCAATGTGACCTTGGTTGCTGCCAATGCCAGCAGACATTACGCCCGCCCTCCGCCCACGCCCCCTCCTTCCACTGCCCCTCCAGCTGCTCCTCGAGCACACCCTGCGCTTGGGCCGTGCACGTAATTTGCACTTTTAGCATATTTTTGAGGCCTCCACACAATGGCAAATACCCTGAACACTCCTCACTATAATATGTAGATCGCAACAAATCTATATCAAGTTTGAGAGAGCTTTTAGCATCGGAAATCAATTATTATCAGTTTCAGCTATTTTCAGTTTTATACAGAATTTATCCTGTTGCTAATTGAGTTATATATACATCTAAAGATCTAATTCTCGCACTACAAAATAAATAACTACTTTGAAATTATACTATCAGCTTATGTGTAATCATTGCATTCTACTTCAACTATATTTATATTAATTAAATCTATTTATTCTATTCTACTTCACCTAACAACATATGTCAAATTTATCTACCATATATTTATAAATTCTATTCTGCTTCAAATATCCTTCTATTCTATTCTACAAAATTTGCATATAGATTGCATGAAAGTCTAAACTCTTTTAAGTCGTTTTGATTTGTACTAAATTATCCGATTAACTGCTTTATATTTATAAGTTATATTTTACTTCAAATGTACTTACTTCTTTTAATTCTATTCCACTTCAATAATTTAATTCAGCTTTAAATATAGTTCTATTCCATTCGAGTACACATAATAAATTTGGTATGTAGATTGCATGGAAGTTAATTATCAGATTATCTATCATTTATTTATAAATTATAGTCTACTTCAAATGTACTTCTTTTCATTATTATCCAACATATATTTAAATATTCTATTCTACTTTTAATGCTATTCAGCTTCTATTCTATGCTACAATATTTGTGTGTAGTTGCATATAACTCTAAACTCTTTTAAGCCATTTCTACCATTTATTTCTAAATTATATTCTATTTAAAATGTACTTCTCTTCCTTCTATTCTGCTTCAAATATACTACTTTGAATTCATTTCTATTCGCATAAGAAAATTCGCTTATAGCTCGCATAAAGTTCTAACACCTTTGAAGCCATTTCAAATTGAACTTTGTAAGAGTTTTTTTTTTGAGAAGTTCACAGATCAGTTTCACGAATATAAATCAATTTAATTGTTCATTAGTTGAAAGTTTATCATGCATTATGCCGTAATTCTGCTGACGACTGCTTTATTAAGTATGCGCATTAAGTATTCGCCTAGTTAGCCGACTGCAGGTAGTAATTGAATCACTTGGCATGTATAAAAGTGCTTTGATTATTACTTGCAATCCGCTAACACTATTTGCTATTGAATAAATTCGATAACGCACAAACCTTGAGCAAGCTCGATTCATAAGCGTATCAAGTATTCGCCTAGTAGCACATGGCTTGCTATCTGCCGCTTGCGGTGGCATGTTTCACGGCTCATCAAATTGATGACATGTTGGCCCTTATTGGCCCATTCCGTAAGTGCCGAACGCAGTGCGGCTGCCGAGTTCAATTTACTGTGAATTTACAGCTAGCGGAAGGACAGCGCGCTTATGGCATTCATACTCGTATTGCCACAATTACAGTATTCCTAATAACCAATTAATTGCCAGTCATTTCCATTTCATGGGCGCTGAAAAAGTCCCTGTCGATGTGTATTTAGATATGTGATTCACATTTGCTGTGGTTAATCACACTTATTCCATTAAATTCGAGTGCATTTTTATAAATAACTGCACGCTCTGCATATGAATAAAAGCAGCAGCAGTTCTTTTGTCAAATGATTGACGCCACACCAACTCAATTTCCACTGTGCAGCTTGTGCCGTTTCTGTTGCTCATCAAAGCAACAACAACAGCAATGAAAAGCAAAAAAAAAAAAAACTGTTGCTATCAGCTCGCTGCTATGACACAGACAACGACGACTGCGCTGCGCTGTCGACGTTGACGTTGACGTTGGCGTCGTCGATTGCACTGCAGTTCAAGTTCAATGTCAAGCGCATTTTGTTTTGTATTTGCAATCACACACACACATGTGTGTAACTGTGTGTGAGTGCGATATTTACCTTATGCCAAAAGCGTAAAACTTTTTTGTTTATAGTACAATTTACTTTTTATTGTTGTACTCACTCGCTCACAATCTACCTGCTGCCTGCTGCCTGCTGCCTGCTGCTTGTTGTCTTGGCTAATTTCGGCCGAAAGTTGTAAATATACCTTTGATTTATTTTTGCTAGGAATTTTCCTGCATTTGTCTAATTTAATTACGACTGCGATTACGCGTAACGTTTTACGCGTTACGGGATCAATCGCTGTGCGCTAAACTCCCCACACTTCACCACAGTGACGACAATTCGCTCTGTGGTGAATTCGCCAGCACTTGGACCATTGCGGCTGTGCGTGTGTGGGGAGTGTGGTGGCCGCACAGCTTGCGTGTGCGTGAGTTCGGCTTCGCTTCGGGTCCGGCGTTGAACTCGCTTCGGCTCTGATTCGGCACGCACACGCACAATCTGAGTACGAAACGAGCGTTGCGTGGGCCTTTTTTTTAGCGCGTGCTCTCATCACCCGCTCCCCATCGAACAGTCCACCTCCCCGCCACACCCCGTTTGGCTCGCTCAATCATCTGCTAGAAATTTGCTAATTTCGTCTAATCAGTTAACCTTGAAATTTTGTGTTTTTTTTTTCGCCCGCTATTTGTTCTTGTTTCTAAATACATATACAATTGTTCTTGTTGCTGTTGTTGTCATCGTCGCTGTATTCGTATTTTATTTGTTGCCGCGGAATTCGCGCGATTTGTGTGTATTAATTTATTTGAGGCTTGTTGGATTTCAAGGTGAAATACGCAAAAATATCAGAAGCAATCTAATAAATAAACGCGGACTATGAACACCAATACTCTCTCTATCTCTCTCTCTCTCTCTCTTTCTCTCTCACTCGCCCATGCCTACACAGTACATCATGTGAACGTACATCGCGCCTACGAAACACTGACAGAAGTTCATAGAAAATATCTGGCTGTCGCTTGTCGGCTTTTATCCGGCTCCCAGATACCTGATACTTTTCGCCAGGATCTGTCACATGTTATTTTTAGCTACGATTTCCCTGACCTTGTCTCTCATCTCTTTAGTTTATAGACAGCTCTATTTTCTTATATGATTTAATAAATGCCGACTAACAAAATTGGCCAAATATACAGCAAAGGTTCTAGGAAATAATGATCTGCTACATGTTTGAAAATTCTTAGAAATCAGAAAGCAAAATAATAAACGTGCAGCGAGCGAATTGAAAACAATTAATTATGCTTTAGATAACAGGCAAATTAAATGATAAATAAACTTCAAATTGCTGCTTGCAAAACAATTATCAATTTACAGGAATGAGTATTTAGATTTAAAATAGAAATAGAAATATATTCACTCCATAATTCCTACTAAAACTAGCTTAAGTCACGCATTAAAATTAGTATGAAAAGCCACTGGTTTCGCTAAAATTACTTGTCAAAACTGCGAGTTAAGCTGGCTACTTATGAGATTAGCTATTGACCGCAATTGATTGGCTTTTAGCAGTCGCAAATTGCAATGCATTGTAGAAATTCTTTGAAAACAATCAACAGTCGAAACTCTCGTAGTTGGAAATATTCTAGGAAAATCATGCAGACAGCTCCAAATTGACAGGTTGTTCTCCAGAAAGCACTCGATAGATTGACAGTTCAGGATAATGTGGGGCCCGTTTGAGTAAATTGATTTGCCGTCCATAGACTTGGCGAGCATTTAGTTCTTATTGCATTTCCCGCATTACTCATACGCCGCAGTGTACAGTTGTTATTAACTTGCCGACTTATCGGGCCATTTCACTCGATCCATCTAACGCTGTCTCGCTCGGCCACAGCTTTGACATTGACTTTGAAGATAACAGATCTAAGAGTGTTCGCCTCTCTGCCGCTCTCTCGCTGTCCCGCTGTCTCTGTGGCTGGTGCTCTTCGTTTAAAATTAGAATATGCTATTGCGAATAATGTGTGCGCATCGCAGGCAGCGGCCTCCCCTCCCCCTGGCCTGTGTGGCGCTATCTGACTGCGCGTTATCTCTGAGCGCGCCCCACCTCGCCCCGCCCCGCTGCCAGGCCAAAGTGTGGCGCGTCTCGCTGCCACTCGAGACAATGCTTATTTGATTATTTCGGTAAATTCATTTCGCGACACTTATCGCTCAAGGTCACGAGCAAAATTCCAAAACACACAGGCGGCGACATTGAAAATTATCGCCGGGCATGCGACAAACGACGGCAAGAAGAAGCAGCAGCAGAAGAAGAAGCAGCAGAAGCCCTAATAATGTGTGTGTTGAGCACACAATAATGACACATACTCGTACTACAGTCCGACCCAAGTCGACTCGACTCGCGAGTTGAGTGCTGTGGAATTGCCGAATTGAAATGAAAACAATTGTGGTTTCGCTTTTTTTGTTGTTCTTGTTTGTTGTTGTTCTTGTTGTAATTTCTGTTGATATATTTTAAATACTTATTTTCATATTTTTTATTCACATATTTCATTCTGGGTTTTGTGTTTTAAAACAAACTGCAATATTATGTTATTTCACAAATACAAATTTCGTTTGCGTCGAGACGAGTTGAGTTCGAGTTCTTAATGCTCTCATCATTTAGCCATGTTTCAGATACGCTTCTATCTTTTTGCTGCTGCTGTTGTTGTTGTTGTTCTTATTGTTGTTGTTGTTATACATATTCGCTCGTATTGTATGTGTTATGTATTATATATTCTGCTGATCGGGCATCGTGTACTTTGCCCGCCATTTTTAAAAATGTTTCTTCTTGTTTTTGTTTTTGTTGTTGTTGTTGCTTCAATTCACAAATTGTGACTGATGAAAATATACTCGTGTGTGTGTGTGTGTGTGTGTTTGTGTGTGTGTATGTACATATACATATATACTTACTCGCCTCGCATTTATTTATATATTGCATCTGTATTATGTGCTTGCGCATGTACTCGTCTCGTAGTCTGTTGGACTTCAGCTCAGCAGTTACGTTACGTCTCCTCTCACATTTACGACTTACGCTTTACGAGTTACGTTTTACGATTTACGGTAGTTATTTTATTATCATATATGTTATTTTATGCTTAATTGTCGCAATTTCATTGTTTCGTTTGCCCTTTGCATCGTTATCGTGATCGATAGGCAGCTTCAACACAAGTTCTACATGCAGACACAAGCTGTCTGCTATCGCACTACAATACACAGTGTCTTTAGTTTAGTTTTGTTTTCTTTTGTTTTTTACATAAAATATTCAGTTTCAATACAATATTTTGTTTGTTCTTGTTTTTTTTTTGTTTTTACTTTATTTTCGTATTTTATTTGCTTGCTAAAATTACGGACAATTTTACACACACACGCAAAAAACTGTTGCGCACGCACACACACACGCACACTTGGATGTATGTGTGTGTGTGTGTCGCACTCGTATGTATATATAATATTATTGAAGTGTGATATTTTACTGGTTATACGCTATAACCGCTCCGCCATAACCTTCTCGACGCTTGCCTCTGCAAGTTGTCAGCATAAATTTTAAAAGAATATATTCATAATATATATATATATATGTATGTATGTATATGTATTTGTATATGTATGTATCTTAGATTTCATTATGTTTACGCTTGCTTATTGTATTTCATTCGACCACAGTCCACGTGTGAGTGAACTGTTTTCCTCCTCTTTACACACATAATACAATACGCCAAACTCGACAAATCATTTGTTTTCGTTATGCTTCAAGTTGCGGTAGTTGAAAACAATTAAAGAAAGGAAACAAAAACGAAATCAATATGGAATCGATCACCAAGAAATGAAACTGAAACGGAAAACTGAAAAACTGAAAAGGCAAATGAGAAAACTGAAGAGAGTTGAATTTTTTAAACAATTTTCTTTTTATTGATTTGACATACAAATTTCTGCGCCGGTTTTTTCTTTGTTGTTGGTTGTTGGTTGTTTTTTGTTGTTGCTTACCACAAGAAATAGTAATTAATTAATCATAAGAATTATAATAATCATAATAGTACTGCATAATTAATTATAATGTAATTAATGTAATAGTTTTTTGCTACCGCAAGTGTATTTTACGTTTTAAATAATATATTTATATATCATCAATAATCTTTTTGTTTTTTTTTTTTGTTTTAGTTTTTCTTTTTGTTGTTTTTCTTGTTTGCTTTTTGTTGCTGCTAAGTTGCTGTTGTTGTTGTTGTTGTTGTTGTTCTTACGCCAATTAAACATTAAATTTGTTTAAGCATATATATTTCATATTTTAAATACGTTGGTTTTACATGGTAATCGTAATTGGTAATTGTAATTGGTAATTGTAATTGTAATTGTAATTTTAATTTAACATTTAACTATGTACACAACAAATATTTTAACGTTGGGTTTTTTTGCTGCTAAAACTCTTAAGCATTTTTTGTTTGATTCAATTTTTCTCATATGTGTATAAGAAGTATATATTCATCTTCATTTCTTATTTTTTTTTTTTTTTGTGGTTTTTGTGTGGGTCTCATTTTTTTGTTTGCATTAAAATTAGAAAACAATAATATTAAACGCTTACAATTTTAGATAATTTTTGCAATTCATAAAAACTGAATTCAATGTGAACTTAAGCATAGAGTTTGAAATTGTTTATCGCATGTTCTCAATGTTGTTGCGCAACGCACAAGCGGGAAAAGCAGCCACTTGCCGCTTTTCCCACGATACCAATTTTTCACTTAACGGAGATCGCAAAAAAAGTTCGTTTTTTTTTGTTTTTGACAGGGGGGATAGTAGAAGAATTAGACAACATTAAAGTATGCAGTTTTTTCAAAAAACATGTAAAAAAGCAAGTAGTTGAACGCGTTGCTTGTCTAGAGTACAAATAATTAATAGTAGCAATAATAATAATAATAATAATAGTAATCATAATAATGATAATAATATGTGTTGCGTAGAGTGTAATCGTAATATGTACAACGAATCGCTTAGAACGTAAAAAACAATCGAAAAGTTGAGAAATCAAGAAACGCAAAATGGGGAAGGAAATTCATGAATAATTTATGTTGTCAGCTTTGTGTTGTGTTGTGAGTTCAACTGCCAAACTTTATCTCATTCTCGCCCACACACACACACACACACTAATACCTCTGCTGTGTTCCTTACTCACTCTCATTCTCTGCTCTTCTGTTTAGTTTAATAACTTGTAGTTTAAATATTTAAATTGCATGCATTTTGAAACTTTGTACACTTGCTCACTTTGTTTTTTTTTTCTTTTTTTCTTTTGTAATATTTGTGAAGTTGTTAAGTTAAAAATAATTTAATTTAATTTACGCTTTACGCAGAAAGAATTCTCTCTCTCTCTCTCTCTCTCTCTTTCTCTCTCTATCTCTCTGTTTGCTTCGTTAAGGAAAGTTCTCCAGCCCAGCTCCCGCTCCCTCTCTCTCTGTCAGTCTCTCTCTTACGCCTCCAGCATGACTTTGTGCACCGTGGGCACGCCGGGCGAGGCGCTGCCGCTGCTGCTGCTCGTGGGCGGCGTGCTGCTGGGCGTGGCCGGCGAGACGGTCGCGCTGCCGGCCGCCGTCACGGTGACGTCGGCGGAGAGCGTCGGGTAGCGCTGCACCGCATTGGCGGCCGCCACGAGCGCGTGCAACTTGCTGGGCGGCGGCGTCGGCGACTTCTTGGACAGATTGAGCGGCTGCGCGGGGTCCGCGATCTCCACCTGCAGCTCCAGCAGCGGCGACGGCCGCGGCGGCGGCGTCACAATGCACGACGTCGACGTCGCAGTGGCCGGCGACGACGAGGAGGACGTTGCTGCTGCTGCTGCTGCTGTTGATGTTGCTGTGGCTGAGGCTGTTGAGGTGGCGGAGTTGCTGCTGTTGCTGGTCGAGTGCGGCGACTGGAAGTAGGGACAACTGCTGTGGCTGGAGGAGGAGCTGGTCAAGGAGCTGGAGCTGCTGCTGGAGCTGCTGCTTGAGCTGCTGCTGCTGCTGCTGTTGCTGCTGCCGTTGCTGTGCGGCGACACCGACTGCTGTCGCTGCTGGCAGCTGGTGGTGGCCCAACGCGACTGCTGCTGCTGCAAGTTGTGCTGCTGCTGCTGCTGCTGCTGGCTGGCGGGCGGCGGGGAGCTGGTCGAGGGCGAGGGACAGTGGTGGCTGCTGGGACTGCGACCGCCGCCGGTGGTGCTGCTGGCCATCGTCGCCATGCCGGCGGGCTCGCGCATCAGATAGTTCTGTATGATGTCCGAGCGCTTCATCTGCTCGGGCGTCATGCGCGGCTCGGCCATCAGCGACTTGGCCAGCACCGAGTGCGTGCTCGCCATCGATCCCAGCTGCTGCTGCTGCTGTTGCAACTGCTGCTGCTGCTGGTTGGGACTGCCGCGCGTGAGGTGCATGTGCAGCTGGCTGTTGGCAACTGTGACTGCTGCTGCGGCGGCGGCTGGCGGCGGCGGCGGCGTCTGCACCACGCTGACGTGCGTCGGCTGCGGCTGCGGCTGCGGCGTCGGCGTCGGCGTGGGCGTCGGACTCTGGCGCGGACTGTGCGCCGGCATGCTGGTGGAGCTGCTGGCGTCCGCCTCGGCGGTCTCGTACTCGCGATGGCGCAGCGCACGGAACTTCTTGTGCGGCTTGTAGGCCTCGTCCATCAGCGAGTTGGTGTCGTACAGCGGCGGCGCCTGCAGCACGCGCTTCAGCACCGGCATGTCCTCGACGATCTGACGCTTCAGGTTCGCGCTGCTCGACGGCTGCGGCGAGCGCACCGGCGACACCGAGACGCCACCGGCGACGGCGACGCCGACCGAGACGGGACCGGACTGAGCGGCGTCGCTGCAGTCGAGGGCGTCGTCGACGCTGGAGCGCGGACTGGAGCAGGAGCTGCTGCCGCCCGAGCTGACCGCCTTGCACTCGTTCTTCTCGTTGCCCGACTCAATGCCCGAGTCCGTCGGCGAGTCGAGTTTGCGGTACCGCGACGCGCCCCCCGACGTCAGATGGTGGTGCAGCTGCGGATGCTGCTGATGGTTGAGCTGCTGCTGCTGTTGGTTCACCTGCTGCTGCTGCTGCTGCTGCTGATTCACTTGCTGCTGCTGCTGCTGTTGGTTGACCTGCTGCTGGTGACGCACGATGGGCGTGATTGTCAGACCGTTCTGCGTGAGGTGCGCGTGCGAGCCGACGATGTCCATGTCGGCGGCGCCCGAGTCGCCGCTGGAGCCGGAGTTGGCGCGGTTGCGCAGCGGACAGCCGCCCGAGAGCGTGGCCGCCAGCAGCGGCGCCGAGCTGGCCAGCGCCGAGGGCAACTGTTGCTGCTGCTGCTGCTGCTGGTGGTGCTGTTGCTGGTGGTGCAGTGGCAACTGCGTGCTGCTGGGCGTGCCGTAGTCGAGGTCGGCGGACTCGGTGCTGGAGACGGAGCCGAGGGGACTCTTGGCGGCCTCGACGTCCATGGCGTCCCAGCTGGCGGCGGGACTCTTGCTGGCCGCGTCGCCCTCCTCCATGCTCCACATCTGCTGGCGCAGCAGCTCCTTGTGCTCGGTGCGGAAGACGACCAGCTTCTCGGTGTGCAGTGTGCTCAGCGTGCGCAGGTCGGGCATGGTGTCCAGCAGCTTGGCGAGGAAGTCCGGCTGGTCGGGCCGGTTCTGCGAGACAATGCACTGCAGACAGCCCTTCAGCCGGCTGTACATCTTCTCGATCAGCTCCAGGTTGCGCAGTCCGGGGCGGTCGGGCGTGATCAGTACGATGGCGCAGAAGAGGCCGATCTCGGCGTCCGTCAGGTTCATCGAGTTCATGCGCTCCGCAAAGTTGAACGTCGAGTCGACGAGGAAGCGCGCATTGGCGCCGTTCTGGATGGCGTCGCGACGCATCACCTGGCCGTTCAGGCAGATGATCGAGTTGATCGACGAGTCGAACATGCAGATGAGGCGCACGAACAGCGCATCGAAGAGGCCCGCCTTCAGCAGCGTGAACTTGTCGTCCTGCGTGAGCAGCTGGAAGCCGGGTATCATGCCCGCAAAGTCGATCACGCCGCGTATAACGTGCGCGAACCTCTGCGAGAACTCCTGCTCGGACTGCAGTTCGGGCGCGGGGTTGAGCGGACAGGCCTGCAATGGAGGGAAGCAGAACGGGGGGTTTGTGGTTGGTTAGTAATCAGCACTGTTGCATCGTCATCTCGCTAGCCACGCGAAGGTCACCGAACTGCGAACTGCGAACTGCCAACTGCGCACGGCGTCATCGCGCCACCTGCCTCCTCGTCACCCCCCCCGCTTTGCGGCAATCAATAATCACAACTATTTCCGCACACTCCCACAAGCACGCTCTCTCTCTCGCTATCGCTCTCGCTCTCTTGCTCGCTGGAAGCTTTTACGACAAGAGCTTTGCCTACGCTAGTTTTTAGTTTCTAGGGGCGGTTTTGCGCCGCACCACGCCGCGCCTCTCCCGCTCGCGCTTTTTTCGCTGTTGCTTTGTGCTTTCGTCGCCTGTCGCTGACATTAGCACCAAGGTCGTCGAACCAGAGTTCAAGGTTCCGGGTTGCTATTGCTATTGCTATTACTTGCTTGTTATTGTTGCGCGTGTGTGTCGCCGAGTGTGTTGTGTGTGTGTGTGTGTGTGTGTGTGTGTGTGTGTGGGGGGGGGTCTTACTCATGCTGACCCTACTGCCGCCGTCGTTGTTTTGTCTATTTCAGGCATTGTTCATGTTATTATGCCATTTCGCTTTCCGGGTTTACAGTTACAAACACGCGCTAGACAAGCGCGAACGTGTCTGTCGACTGAAGCCGCCCTACCCACTCCCCCTCCGTCATTCTCCATCTCCCTCGCGCGCACTATCAGTTTGCTCAATGTTACAAAATTATGTTTCTTTTGCTGTTTAACCTTGAACAAATGCCGGCCGCCTCCTGCCAAGTGCCGCTCTTTGCTTTTGACTTTGCTCTCTGCCTTTGCTCTTTGCTTTTGCGTTTGCCTGTGCTTTGGGCTCTGCTTGGCCTTCGGCAAGTGCAAGCAAAAGCAACAACAGCATTGCCGGCAGCCGGCACAACAACAACGATAACAATTTCTATTTTCTACACCTTCTCCTCTTGTTTTGTCTCGTTCCTTTTGCCGGCGCTTTGACGTCGTTATAAAAATACATGCACATTTATATATTTGCTGCGTGTATTTGCGCAAAAGCGGAAATAGTTTTGTGCAAAATATACGAAAATCTCGCTGTATTATTTAGCGAGACCTTCAATTGAAATTGCGCTTTTTTTCTCGTTTCGCTGTTTGGCTTTTTTGGCTGCCAACAAAGAATGCGCATAAATTATACTCGTAGTCAGCTAGTTGTAATGCAAGCATCAATTGCAGCTGTCACAAACACCCCTTTTCACCTTGCGCTAACACTTCCTCGTCTCATAACTCATTGGAATTTAGCATAGAATGTCGCCGCATGGCGCTTCCTTATAAGCACTCCCCCCGTCACCCTTTTGCGTCGTCTAACCACCTGACTACAACGACAACAACTATTAAAATGAATTGCGCCATCGACTCGTGCTCTGCTTGCTGTTGCGCACTCGCTTGCACGCACGCACGCAAACGGTCGTTGCAGTTGTGTTCTCGCTCGCGCGCACCTCACTGTGATCGGCTGTTGTAATTGCTTGCGCTCTCTTCGACATCGTAAAAGTGCCGTTGTCTACTTCCTCATACCGCTGGCATTTGAGAGCGTGTGGGTGTATGCGAGTTCAATTTTGCGTAATTTATTTTGCCCTTCTTTATATTTATTATGTATTATTGTTTATTCATATACACAGTACATAGACGGCGATCATTTGTATAATCGTATCAAATACATGTGCGAAACCTACACACACACACAGTCATTTCATTCATTCCAAGGTTAAAAAATAACTCGCCACAAGGTCGTCTCGCGACTCGCATGCGAGCATTCTAAGCATGCCATTGTGTGAGTGTGTGTGCGTGTGTCCGCGTGCGCTACTGTGTGTGCGTGTGTGTGTGTTGGTGTGCTTGTGATTTGATTCTACGCTGCAGACATGTGCAAATTATTCTTTTGCCCGATCGCTCTCACTTGGTGTACGAGCGTTCTCTTCGTGTGCGCTGCTTGCTCTCTCCTCTGCTGGCGTTGTAAATGCTGCTTACACTCTATTGCTGCGCTGCTCTGTCGCCTTTAGCCTTGCACTTGACTCTGACAATGGCCACACATTGTTTACTATCGCGCTCTCTATTCACCTTATCGCCTCGCTCATTAACTCGACTGCGTGATAATTAGCCGAAAAAAAAACACGACGAAATAAAAGCGAAAAATAATTGAAATACTGAAAGAAAGGCATTCCCGCGCATTCCCCTTTCGCTGTTCCCTTTTGCCGTGCGTTGTTGCTTTAAATATTTAATTTTAATTTATTTAAACAGCCGCCACATGTGTCTGCCTACCCAACCTCCCTTGCTCGCCGCTCTTAACGCTCTACTCATGCTTAATCATCCTTTTCGCCACTCACTCGCTCGCACTCTTTCCCGCTCTCACTCGCTGTTTCCATGTACTGCATGTCTGTCTGTGTGTGTGTGTGTTTATTTGTTTTTTCCATTTATAATGACGCTACGCTTGACCTTGAGCTTTAGAAATGTTTTTTTGTTGTTATTGCTGTCGTTGTTGTCGGAACACGTTTCGCGTTTAGCTTTGGTTTCGGTTTCCTTATCGTTCATACACACTGATAACTCAGCCGCTTTTGCGGCCCCACTGTGCGCCAAAGGAGTTGCGCGCTTAGCTCCACAGTGGCGCAGTGACGTCACAGCATTTACAAGCAACTCATTTATTATGACTTCGCGCTCGCCCTCACGGCGGCTGCTGTCAATCAAGAGCTTCAATGCGATGGTGACATTGACAACTGCTGGCCAAAGTCAAAAGTGTTTAGGGCCATCAAGAACTTGACCTGCAGCGCAGCAAATGGCCTCAGAACCGCAGCAAGAAGCAGCGCAAGACGCACAGACGAACGGACGGACGGACAGAAGACTGTCGTAGACGCGTCTACGTGCGATGCCGCCGATTTCCTGGTTTAGAATCATGCAAACAAGTTCACCTTGGCGTATGAGTAACATGCCAGTAACTAGTTACTGTTGTTGCTACGCTTTGTTGTTGTCGTCGTCGTTGTTGTTGTCTTTGTTGTTGTCTAGCATGCCAATAAATGTGCCCGGAAATGTGCTTGACATTCGCCTACGCGTCGCAGTCACACTAGCAGTCGCAACCTTTTAGCCAAACACGATCGCGTCTTAAGATTAAGAAGAAGCTGAAGCAGAAGCAGAAGCGAACTTACCAGCAGTGTTGGCATTGAGTACGATGGACACTCGCGGGCACGCTGCCGCATCGCGGACACCTTCTCCTTGGTGAACTCGCAGGTCTCCAGGTGCGCCCGCAGCACGGCGGCCAGGAGGCGCGGCTGGTCGTCCAGCTCGGTGGCCAGGGCGCGCTGCTGGCCGCGATTCTGTGTGCTCTGCTGCATGGCGGCCAAAATGCGCGCCTTCTCGCGCTTGGGCACGCGACCGAAGCGCACAGCTGCAAACGAGACAGAGAAGGGGAAATGAATGAATGTTGTGTTAACGCTGTAGACCTTGTAACGAGACCTTAACTACGACTCCAATAAAGTACAGTGCGGAAAAGCGAGCAAAGTGCTCCAACAATTTTACGACATATTTCATAGAGTTGAGGCTACACTAAACTCATATTGCTTTGTATAAATACATATAAATGTGTGTGCTCGCTGTAGCTCGCTGCTATGCGAGAGTATGAGTGTCGTAGCAGTCAGCCTAGTGTTTCTCGCAGTGCAAGTGCAGCAGGTGCAAGGACTCGGCGCGCCAGCTGTTGTTGTCGCGCAGGAAGTGCAGCCTGCCAAATTGATGGCCAAGAGCAACATCGAGCAGCAGTATCGAGTTGAGTTCGAGACCCTTTAAACTGGGTCATTGCCTGCTCAGCTCAGCTGTCGTTCAACTCGACTTCTTTTGCTATACTTTCTCTTTTTTGTGTGTGACTTCTTTCTCGGCGTTCACATTTTGTAGATTTTTAATTTGCACTAACGAATTCGTATGTGGGTGAACTTTCACATTTCCCCACAGACTCAGCCACACTGCGCTAGTTAGACTGCGAGTGAGAGAGGGAGAGCTGCGCACACGTTTTTGGTCACGTTTGGCAGTTTAGCGTTTTATGGGCGCTAATTGGGCAGCAAAGTGCTTCGATTTTAGGGTTTAGGCCAGCACGGCTAGCTGGCCAACTTTTCAATGTCAAAAGCAAATGCAGTTTCTACAATTTCACTCACACGCTGCAAAACTGGCACACAGCAGCAAAATCGGTAACAAAAGTGAAACAACAGCGACACAGCGACAGCAGACAGCAAATCGGGGCGCTCTCTGCTGATTTTTCTGCTACTTTTTCCACGCACAGCAGCCGCAGCGTCGAGAAATCGTTTGACGTACTAACTAACTGACTGACTTGACTGACTGCGCGATTGAATGAATGACCCACTTGCCGCGGCAGCGAAATTCAGGTCAAACGAAATGGAAAATGAACGCAGCCAAAGCCAGCGACGACAGCTGCTGCGACTGCGCGTAGAAATTAGAGCGAGCGAGCGAGCGAGTGAGACGGCGACGCCTGCGCCAACTTTCGACGCCGCCGAAGTTGGTCAAACATGAAGAGAGCAGCAGAAGAGCCGAAGCGCGCCTCGTGTTTGTTGCTTTTTAGAAAATAGCAAAAGCAAAAGGCAGCAACGCAAACGACGACGACGACGGCGACGACCATCGACTTCTGCGGCTGCGACTGCGGCTGCTAAAGTTTCATTTCAAGTTTAAAGCTCTTCCGCAACAACAACCACAGCAAGCGATTATTATTGTTGTGTGCGTTTAAACGAGGTCAACACTTCAATGGCGCTCAGAGCAGCGGCAACAACAAAAAGGTAAACAAAACGCAAAACACAAAAGCAAACGCAAAGTCAAAAGTAAAAAAAAAAAAGTGTGTCTAGCGATGCCAAAATTCGATTGTCGCTCCAGTCGCGCAGCCTCCGAATAAGAAATTGGAGCTTTTGAAAGCGTCGCGAGAGTTTCTTTCGCCTGCGCAGCGTCAAGCAGCAAATGCAAAATGCAATTTGCTTTTGCTTGAAGTGTTAATCTCTTTTGTCTTTTATTTTCGTGTGGGTGTCAAACTTACGCGCATTGTGATAGTTGACGTTGCCTTTGAGTATGCCCTTTAATATTGGTAATTCTTCGCCCATTTTGTGTGTGTTTTGTATTTGTGTTTTTTGTTGTGTTTTCTTTATTAAATATTAATCTTTAGTTGTGTTTGGCTAATTGGCACACACACACACACGCACACATATACACTGCTTGAGATTCTGAATTCTCTTTATGCTGCACACGGGGCGCATTTAATTGGCGTTTCTTGCAATTTCCATTAAAACTTTTTTTCTTAAATTTTTTTTTTTTGGGTTTTATTTGGCACACACAACTTATGTTTGAAGCTTTGGTTAAGTATTTTGCTTAAATTCCGTCAGGTACTTTCAGCAGATAATTTTTGCACTTTATCTTTGCTTTGCTAAATTGCTAGATTTCAATTTCTTTTTTTTTCTTGTGTTGCAATGCAGGAACTTTCTTTGCGTTATTTTAGTTGTAACAATAATATTTGGAATTGCTCATTTCTTGTGTTGCATATATATTTTATTTGTTTGTTTTTGCTTATGTTTTGACCGCGTAATCCAAGAAACGTGTGTGTTGTAGTTGGGTTCTCGTTCTGGTTCTGGTTGTGGAACTGGAACTGTGGCTTATAATGATTATGAGAGACTGGTCGATTTTTCTTCACATTAACAACAGTCGCACATTGAGTTGTTGTATAGCAATAATATTGGTAATAATAATTTGTTTCACTTGTACTTGTTTATATGCTTGGTATTTGAAATTAATAGGTAATTGTGTTGCTGCGACGCTGCGACGTTGAAACACACGAATCGTGATAAAGTCTGAATTGCTTGCTGCTGCTGTTCAAATAATTCGCTAACATGACAAAACTCGACAAGGTCTCGAACGCGACTAACTGCAAACGCAAAAGCACGTTACGATTATACCCCAAAGGTAGCTGGCGCAACTGAAACTGACTGAAACTCAAACAGCCGAAGAGCGCGAGCGAACGAGAGAGAGAGCGCCGCAACGAACGGCGCCGAAGAGCGGCGAACAAAGCCGAAGAGCGCGAGAACGCGAGAACGCGTCGGCTGCTAAGAGAGCGCGACGCGTTAAAGCTCTGTGAGTAATTGGCGAAGGGGCAACAAACCAAGCAGCAGCAGTCGATGGCGTTTTGTGATAAGCACTTGTGACTTACTCACGGCGCGCCAAGTGAATAATTGTGTGTATTGCTGTTATTATTACTGCGATGGGTAAAAAATGCAAACATTGCTCAGTTATAAAAATGGCATTTTAATCATCGCTGCGCTCTCGGTGAATTGAACGCGGCCAGTCAACGTCGCTAGGCGCATTGCAAGTTCAAGCACTGATAAGCTTGCAACACAAGCTTTATCTTTGTCTTGTGGAAAGTTCAATGCTCGTGGCGCCAAAAGCAAACAACAGCAGCAGCAGCAGCAACAGCCGTGGAAAAGTTCAAGCGAGGCGAAGAGAGCGCAAGCTGTGGCGCTCTTAGCTGGCAAAGCTCTTGGTTGTGTGGCGCAGAGCTTTTCAACACACCACACACACAGCAGTGTGTTGAGTTGGTGGCTAGCTAAGAGAGCTAGCCAGAGCTTTCGCGAAGCTTTCCAGCAACAATTGTGTGACGGCAAAGCAGATCACGCATACGCATAGTTGGCCGATGACAAATTGCATGCAGCTTTGCGAAGCGGAGTCGTTAAAACTGCCGTCTACTTTACGAGCGCAGTTGTTGTTGAGTCACGCTGCCAGTTGCAGCCGGAGCTAGTTGCGATGGGCGCAACTAGTTTTAATCGCTATGTCAAGGACAGACACGAAAATGATGTGCATTTTTCCACAGCCAGCGCGATTCAGTCGCCGCCAAGAAACACAAATCACACACACACACACTCCACACATTATTGAGGTCGTCAGTTGGACTGAGTCAGTTGCTGTGCTTTTGAGTCATATGCGAGCAATTTGATTATTCAAATTGTATGCAAACTAATGCCTGCTCGACTGGACAAATAACAAGAAAAACGTCATCGCATTTCGTCGTTATAAAGCAACCACTTGAAGGAGCCGCAAGCTGGACTGACGTTCATTGAACTCGGGCCGCGAAATGAGGCCAAAAGCAAACAATGGCGACAACTCGTCGACGTCGAAACAACAGAAAAGCAACAAGCAACAAGCAACTTAATAATCATAATAAGTTGTGTTGTTGCCTCACACATGCGTACGCACGAAAGTAAAAGTGAAAGTGACTCTTTGTGGCGTTCGTGCGTGTTGTGGAAATATTTTGGAGACGACGACGACCAGCGAACGGTGGTCGGTCAGGCAGCCAGTAAATAGGCCTATAAACCTGCTGTAGGAGCATTGCATAATCCGTTGGCTGCCGCAAACTGATGCTCGAAGATTCGAGGGGCTCCAAAATAAGCAAATAGAATATATTGCGGAAGATACAAATGCAGCAAGCGAACGAAACTCGTTTCGGGCTGCCACCAAAAGTGTCATAATAAACAAGCTCAAAGCAATTAAAAGCCAATTAACAAGTCTTCGGCAGCATTTCAATTTCACTTTCACTCGTCTCTAACCTCACACATCGGTGTCGTAGCAGCGACACTTTGTCAGCGAGTGTCAAAGAGCTGCTTTCTCCACAACAACAACGACAACGGGCATTGAAAATTGAATAGCAATTGGCATTGTTGTTATTGTTGTGCTTTTATGATTATTACGCTCGTTATGGCTGAGGCAATGGCTTCCCGTATTACGGCAAGCGCTAATTGTTCGTCAAGAGTAGTGGAGGAAGAAGAAGCACCAGCAGCACCAGCAGAAGCGTATAAAAAACATTTGTTTATGTTTTCGCTGCGTCTCTCTTTCGTTTCCCCTGCGAGTCGAGCGCCACAGCAAAGTTCAATGCACCGGCTAACGAATTGGCCAGCGAGCGAGGGACGGGGCGGGGTAGGCCTACTTTCGGTTGTTTGTTAGTTCGGGTGAATCACAACGCAACGCTTTACGTAAAAGCGACACAGTTGTTGCCGCTGCCGCTGCCGCTGCTGCTGCTGGCGCTTGCGTAAGTTGTTTACAATGTGATCGAGAAATGCGGAAAGGCGCACGAAACGCTTTTTTTCCTCAGTTTTGGTGCGCAAGAAGAAAGCAATAAAAAAAAACGAAGAAACAAGCAACAAAACAAAAGACGGGCAGCTAACAAAATCAACTGAAGACTGTGCTTCGTGGAATCATCGAAGTGCGGTGACAAAAGAAAGCATTGTTTGACAACGACAGCGAAATACAAAAAATATACATGAAATACATGTTTTCGTTCGCCACTCATTTGTGGGTCACGAAAACGCTCTCAATGGCGTCGCGCAGGAGGTCGGCAGACAGTGGGCATTAATAATGACAACCGGGGGACCCTGTGCCATATAGCGAGCATTACAATTATTAATTTCACATCGCATAAAAAGGTCACGCGCATCAATTGAACGCCTGTGTGTGCGTGTGTGTGCGTGTGTGTGTGCATTCTGATATGTTGATCAATAAAGCGCAGCCGAAACAAAGGCAGCAACCTCGACAGCAGAAGCGTCGCAATTATTTGCGCTGTGTCTTTTTTGTTTTGCTGTGCAATGCGTCGGCTACGTAATGCAAGTGAAATTGTAACCCAAATTACATGTGTGTGTGTGATTGAAATATTTGCATTTCTAAATGAGGCACATCAAGGGAATGCCAAGCGAACAGCGATTTTTTCATAATTATTTTCAAATCAAATGCGCGCCAAGGCAAACGCCACTGCGCTGCTCACTGCGTGCTGCCGACTGCGACAGCGCTGCAACTGAGGCGAATGACCGTGCCTGACCCAAATAAAAGTCGCTGCACTCGCCAAACAAAGGCGACAACTGCCTCCTCGCTCTCGCACACACTCAGTGGCGCGCTGCCTCGTTCGCTCACTCATCGTCATCGTGCAAAAACAAAATTGCAGCAAGAAAAAGCGCAGCGCGCAGTCGAAATGAGGCCGAGTGCAATGAACAGCATTCAGCACACTCACTCACACGCACTCAATTGAGAGAGCGCAAAGTATGCAAGCTTGTGTAGGTGTGTGCGTGTGTGTGTGCAAGTTTGCATGCACAGACGAGAGAGCGCCGGAGAGCGAACAACGCGAATGGCGCGAGAGTGCAGAGCTATGCAAATGCAGTTGTTGAGGCTGCGTCGTCGACTGCGACTGCAGTCGAACAAGTTGCGACGCCGCTGTTGCAATGCGAAACCTTCGAGAAATTTTACAAGAGTCGTTGAACTCCAACGTGTGTCGGTCGCTCGGTCGCTTGGTCGCTTGGTCGGTCGGTCGGTCGCTCGGTCGTTTAACTGTGCCCCAAAACGCCGAGCCGATGCCGATGTCGATGTCGACGCAGGCATTGCAGCAATGTTGGCTGTGGCTCGACTCGGCTCCCCACTTGAAGCTTGAAACTAGTTTGCTGCCGAGGCATTGAAAAAGCGAAAGTACATTTTTCTGCCCGTCCCGTCGCCGCCGCGAGAGAGCTCCGGCTCAAGCTGATGTGGCTGGCGTTCGTTGCGTTCGCGTTCGTGTGTTCGTGTTCGTAAGTCTGTTCGTTCGTTTGCTCGTTTTGGCGCTCGTTTGACGTTCGTTTGGCGCGAGGTAAATGAACCTTTTGAAGGTTCAACTTGCGTAGTAGGCGACGCCAGCGTCGACGCCGACGCCAACGCCGACTGCAGCGTTGGTCGTGTAAAACAAGTTTGTTACGTTTGTCGCTGCGGCTGCTTTGGCTGCGGCTGCTGCTGCTGCTGCTTTCGGCAGTTTTGTTTCGCGCTCTTTTCTTTGCAATTTCACCGCTACAATTTGTAAGACAGGTGAAGCGCACAAAGCGACGCACGTCTTTATGTAACAGCGAGCGAGGAAAACTTGTCGCTGCTGGAATTGTTTTGATGATGCGTGTCACGCGTCCAATGATTTCACTGATGACGCGCAACAAAATCAACAATTGTATAATCGCTGTATCCCTCGCTCGCTCGCACACCTTCAATAATTGCACTCGGATTGCTCTCCCACACACTGAGTGAGCGTCCAATGCTCATTATCGACTTTATCATCATCATTGGCTCGTTGTACTTGAAGCTCTGACCTCCCCCTCCCCTGCAGCTGGCATAGCCCAACCCATAATCCAATGCGACCCCAGGCCAATCGCTGTAGCCTCCAATATTATTTTAGTCAACACCTCGCTGTGTCTCTCTGTCTCAGTGTGTGTCTGTCTGTGTGTATAGCAGTGGCATTTTAATGTATTTGTAATTGACCTGAATAAAGTTCAAAACACTCGCAGCAGCAGCAACGACGACGTCGGCAAGGCGAAATCTACATGCAAGCTCTATGTCTGTTTGAGTGTGTGTGTGTGTGTAGCCTCAAAATAATAATGATTGCGACAACAACAACTACAACGACAACAGCGTCACTGCTACTGTTTGTAGTTGCTGCTCACACACACACACACTCGCACACTCACTTGCGTATTCAACTACTACAAAAAAAAATAAAAATATTTTGCCTCCGATAATTGACAATTGTCTGATTATTTTTTATGTGCTTTTGGCGCAACTACAAAGCTCACTGTGTGGCATTTGTTTTTTGAGTGTTTTTCTAGTTTGGGCCACAAAAATATTTACTTGATTTAACAGCTGCATTTATTTTCGATTCTAATTCATTTCAATCAGCAAAACACACACGCACACATACCAGCGCAGTTCCCCAATTCTCTTTCGCAAGAGAGCAGCAGTCATAACTGCATAACTGTAAAATCAGTCAATCGCTTTGCTCTTTGTCTTTGCGTCTTGATTTCAATGCATATTTACTTTCAATTCGCTTAACCTCGCCCTAATTTAAGTTCATTTCAATTAAAATAAACATGTTGCTCCTACATGTGTGTGTGTGTGTGTGAAAACTAATAAAAAAAATAGAAATAAATAACTGCAAACATTTCTATGCCCGCTGTGTGACAACTAAAAATATCAAATAAAATACAACAACGAATTGAAAAGCAAATGCAAAATGAGCAGCGACGACAACGCATAAAATGAGTAAAAAAAGCTTGTTTACTATCAAGTTAACTTGCACACACACATACACACACACTCAAGCACCTTCACTGCTGCTGCTGCTGCTGTCGCTCTGCCGCGTCGCTGCTTTGGTTGACCCAGTTTCGTCGGTCAATGAACTGAACGCTGCTGTCGAGGCTGACTGTGTGTGTTTTGTGGGGGAGAGCAGCAAACAGAGCGACAGGGAGAGATAGAGAGCGGGCAGCGGGTGTCGCCTGGCTCGTGTTGTTGCTGCTTTTTATTTTATTTTTTTTGGGGGGCGCTCTATCCATGAGAGAGTGTACGTACGTGTGCAAGCGACTGTGCATGTGTGTGTGTGTGCGCTAAATTTCGGTTTCGTTTTCATTTCGTTGACGGCGTCTTGCGTTTATTTTCGTGTCTTTGCAATAGGCAAGCAAACACACAGCACACAAGCACAAACGCAAACGCAAACACAACCAAAATGGCGCCTAATAATATTACTACACACAATATGAAAAGAAATTATGAAAGCCGCCGAAAAGAAAGTGTTTCGAAATGGCTAGCGGGCAAAAGTGAAAGTTTCTGCATGCAGCGTATTACAATGCAGAGAGTGCGGGATGCACGACAATGATATAAATTAAACATTTTTTCGTTTCGCTTTTTTTTTTAGGCAGCGGCAGCAGCAGCAATTTCTAGGTCACGTAACTGTAAATATTCGACAACAGCCCCCATATACATATGTTGGTGCGTGTGTGTGTATTTCATTTTCCTTGAAAGATAAGGCAAGCCGCCGCAGCGCAGTCGACGCCGGCGTTGGCAGCGACTGCGCTTAAATAGCACACGGTCATTTTTATTATAAACAATTCGAATTTGTTGCTGTTTCGTTTCGTTTTGTTTTTGCGCCGCTGCTGTTGCCGAGTTCGAGTTGGCTGTTTATTTTGATGGCGGCCGTTTATTCCGATTTTTGTGTTTTTCGGCATTAGTATTTTTTGGGTGTAGAACTAGTTCAAGGATCTGCCAGCAGCGAAAGAAAATTATTACTCAAATCGCAGCCGCATTTCTACGACGAACTACAAAATCTAATCCATCAATTACAACATACAACATACACATACTGTGTATTATTTAACACACGCTGCGCCTGCGTGCTGCCTACAAAGCAGCTCAATGGAAACGTCGCGCTCTCTAGCTGCGTCTCGCTCTTTCGCTCTTTCTCCATGCATGAACCACTTTCGTTTTCGACAGCAGCAACATGGCCGCCATTATAGCAAGCGAAGAAGAAGAAGCAGCGCCACAGAGCGACAGGCAAAAGTCAATGAACGTTGAGAGAGTGTGTGTGCATGCATGCGCATGTGTGTGTGTGTGTGTGATTTTTATGCATTTTGATTTTGTTTGCTTTCATAATCGATTGTCGGCGACTGCGGCAATTTCCTGTAGAAAATGTTCCGGGCTTGCGTTCAATTTAAACAAATTATTACAAAATTTAATAAAGCGACCCGACCGACACACACAGCCGCCGCACATTTGGTGTGCTTTGGATTTGGGTTAAGTGCGTTCGTTCAACTTTAGCACAATTTCGAAATGGCGCACAGTTGTTGTTGCTGCTGTGCTCCCATTTATCATGCGGGTGTTGGAAATTTGTTTAAACAAATTTACATATATGCTTGTGTGTGTGTTTGCTGCTTGGCAGGCAGCTAACAACTTTTACTTTGCCGTGAAATCGCGCGCGTCTCTCAAATGTTGCAATACACACGCACACTCAAACACACAAACACACACACGCATACAGCTGAGCTAAAATTTCGTTCATGGCTGGTCAATGAACTCGTCGTAGTCGCCGTCACCGTCGTCGTCGTCGCGAGTCGTTTGTCGTTTTGTGTCGCTCGTGTTTCGTTTCGTTTCGACTCGTTTAGTTCGTTTCGTTTGCTAGTCGTTGTTGTTGTTGTTGCTATTTGAGCTTGACTCTCTTATGATTAGGCAAATACGTGTATGTGCTTGCTTGTGTGTGGGGAAGTTTCGAGTGTGGGGAGGATACGCTTAATCTGTGTAGTGTAGTTTTATGGCTATTGCTATTTGCTTTTTGGTTTTTGCTCTACTCACCATCACGACTCATGCCGACGGCAATGCACTTTTTCAGCCGACAATACTGACAACGATTGCGATTGATCCTCAGAATGCTGCACTGCTGGTTCTTGGTGCAAGGCCGATACTGGATCTTTTGCTGTATGGAGCGACGGAAGAAGCCCTGCAAGTACAAAAGTTAAGAAAATATTAACCAATTGCTAAAAGCATTGCTAAATTTAAAGACTAGCTCTAGATGAATGACAATGTTAATTAGAAAAGTGTGCAATTAGTTAATTACATCGGCACTCGCATCCTCAATAGCCGCTGTCGCTTTGGCGGCAGTCGCATTGTTGTTGTTGTTGTTGTTGTTGCTCAATGCCGTGTCCAGCTTCTCGTCGAACTTCTGACACAAGTAGTTCAGCTGGGAGGCCTCGAGACGCTGATGATGCTGCTCGCACAGCTCATCGTCGCAGCCCGAGTCCTGTGCATCCATATCCTCGAGCTGTTGCTGCTGCTGCTCCTCGTCGCTGCTGCTGCTGCCGTTGCTGTTGCAGGTGCAGTAATTGCCAATGCCATTCGACAGCGACTGCGTGCTCGAGTTGCTCAGCAGCGAGCAATTGCTGTCGGAGCTGTCGCGTCGTTGTTGTTGCTGCTGCTGCTGCTGTTGCTGTTGTTGCAGCTGCGTGTGTTGCTGCAGCTGCGTGTGTTGCTGCTGCTGTTGCTGCTGCGTTTGCTGCAGCAGCAAGTTGGCAATCTCTTTGTGTGTTTGCGCGGAAAAAGGACTATCACAATGCAGCTGGTTGAGCTTGCTGTTGCTGTTGTTGCTGCTGTTGCAGGTGGGCTTCGCTGCTGCTGTTGTGGCAACTGCTGACTCCTCGCTTTGCTGCTTCAGCTCACGCTGCTTCAACTCGCGTGCATAGCGTATTTTCTTCCAAGGGCACTGATACTGCTCGTAGTCAGCCGTAGCAACAGCAGCAACTGTTGCTGCCGTGTCCACTGGTGGCTGTTGTTGCTGCAGCTGCAGCTCGTCGTCGCTGTTGGCGCAGTCCTCGTCGATGCCGGACTCGATGCTGTCGTTTTTGGCATTTAGATCGTCACATGGCTTTGGTGTTGCAGTCGCTGTTGCTGTTGCACTTGGCTGCTGCTGCAGCAACAGCACAATCTGCTGCTGCTGCTGACTAATACTATTTGTTGCTGTTGTCTGCTGACTGCTGCTTGTCTTTGCTAATGTTGCAGGTGTGCTTGGCTGTTGCTCTGCTATCAGCACTGCTTCGTTTTTCAGTCTTTTGCGTTGCTGTTGTTGCTGTTGCTGTTGTTGCTGCAGGTAAACAATTTGTCTAGGTTGCTGCTGCTGCTGCTGTTGTTGCTGCTGCTTGTTGAGCGGCGCCGACTCCAGCAGCTTCACCAAGGCCGAGTGCTGCTGCTTCAGCTGCTGACTTTTCATCTGTTGCTGCTGCTGCTGCTGCTGCGGCTGTGGATGTTGCTGCGGTGCACTGACAATGTGCACGTTGCTGTTGCCGGCTGTTGTCAGCAGCACAATCGTTGTGGCATGCTGCTGCTGCGACTGTTGCTGCTGCTGTTGCGACTGTTGTTGCTGCTGCTGTTGCTGCTCCATTGCACAAACCATTTTTGCTTAATTATTGCAACTTTTAGCGCTCTTGATTGATTGATTGATTGATTTTTTGGTACCACAAATGACACTTGCTGTTGTTGCTTTTGCTCTACAATTTGCTAATAAGGAACATTGTGTTTTGCTTCACTTCACTCTTTGCTTTTTGCTCTTTTCTTTTTAGCGCCAAAATACTTTTTGCAAGTCTTTGCTCTCTTTCGCTTTCTCGCTTATTGCTTATTGCACTTCACTCTGGCACCGATTAAAAAATAATATATGCTTCACGTGTATGCATAGATATATATTTGGGATTCATTAAACTATTTGTTGTTTGCTTTTGAACATTTTGTTGTTTGTAACGTGTTCTGTGTGCTCTCTTTTGTTGTTGTTGTTGCTGTTGCCGTTTTGAACTTCTATTTCAGATTTATCTGTTTCTTCTGTTTCGCGCGCTTTTCTTGCTCTGCACAACCGCTGCCAACGACGAGCAATTTGCGAATGAAAGCAGCGCCAGCAGCGCCAACAACTCATGGCTGCTCGCTGCGCTTCGGCTCAAGCTCGGCACGCCTCGGCTCGCCTACCAAGCTCTCCCAATGTGCAATGTGCTCTCTCTGTCGCTGGCGCTGCTCGCTCGCTCTCAACCTCGCGCCACATATTGTTTTTGTTTTTGTGTACCAACTGAGGACATTCACTCCAACGCTATCGTCGACGTCAACGCGAGCAGCTAACAATAGACGTCGCTGCCGCTGCCACTGCTACTGTCGCTGCATTTGGTGGGGGCGCCGTTTTTTGTGTGTTTCTGTGTTCTTGTAAACAATTCTTGGAACACCTACGCGACGCAGATTTTAGGTAGCTTCTGCTACTGCCACCTGACTGATCAGCTTTGTTTGATAACAGCAGCAACAACAATACACACACACACACACTATCACACTGTGTGTGCGTGTGGGTGGATGAAGTTTTTGATGCTTTGGCTTAGTTCAAATATTTGTGTGTTTGTTTGTTTTGTTGAAAAATGAGTGACAAATAAGATTAATTGATATTGAGTGGGGAATGTGAGAAGGGGATGTTGATAAATATGACAGCCGTAAGAGGATCTTAGATCTGGAACAGGGGCTCTTAACATGCCTCAACTCAATTTCTATAGATTACGATTCCCACCCAAACTTAACCTATTAATCATTAAACTTTAGTTCATATCGACGATTCAAACAAAAAAAAAAACGTGCTGGCCTAATTATGGCACCCGATTATTTAATGACGACCATTGTTGTGCATATTACAATGTGGAGACTACAACAATTTAACGCCTCGTTATTAATAATATTAAATAATATTTCGGCGCAGTGTTGCTTTTTGTCTTTTGAGGCCACACACACACACATACAGAAACAAAACAACGTAAAGGCAACAATAACAGCAGCAGCAACGCAGCTGTCTCTCTTCTGCTGTCGCTCATGCTGGAAGGCTACGTAACCAAAAAGCCCCAAACAGCAACAGCAATAGCAACAACGACAGCGACGGCGACGACGACGGCGGCGACGACGTCAACATAATACGACGACGTCAGCAGAGGTTGGCTGACTGGCAGTTCAGTTCAACGAACCTCACCATTGTCGTGACCTACTTTTCGGTCAAATACCTCCAAATGTGGAGCTGTTGAGCGCGCCAGTGACGACCGAGCGAACGCAAACACGAACCAGAGAGCCGAACAAACGAACGAACGAACGAACGAGCGAGCAAGCGAGCGAACGAACGAAAGGCCGAACTTCGTGCAATGGCGCGTCGCTCTCAATTTGCTTAGCGCTCTCTCAATGCATTTGCATGTGAATTTGTGGTTGTTGTTGCTGCTGGTGCTGCTGCTGCTGCTGCTGCAGTTTGCAAGCCTTTGCTTAAGCAATTTGTTGTTGCTGCCGTTTGGAGTTCATTTGAGCTGGCGGTCGGTCAACGACACAGAAACCTCAGACGGACAACTGCATGGTTATGGGCTTGGCCTGGGGGCGTGCAGCGGCAACACAGCAATTGCAACGGCTAAAATGCGTTCAAGGAAATCTTTAGCAATGCAGCGCGCTTAACATTTTCGGATGAACGAAATAAGCTTCGGAATAAGCTCGCCAAGTTGCATCAGCCAGCGTCGGCAACAGCAATAGTAGCAGCCGTAGCAATAGCAGCAGCATGGCTCATTATATAATTGAAAACTAAATAAATACTAATTTAACAAAACGAAACTCCGGCTGTGAGTGCGAGCGAGCGAGGTAGCGAGAGTTCAATGCACTCTAGCAGCATTCACTCCACGACAATTTGCACTCATTTCAATGCCTCGCCAGCCCCCGCAAAATACGAAGCGCGACTCGGCGCGGCTCGTTTCGGCTCGAGTCAAGCTGTTCTTTTTGCAAGCAGCGACGAAGAACTTTCGGGAACAGCTGTGCCCGTTTCTACACTGCTCTGCTCTGCTCTCTTTTTATCTATTACCTGCACGAGTGCGCTCTCTCGCGGCGCGCTGCTCTCTCGTGCTCTGTGTGCTGTGTGCTATGCTAAATGTGAATGAACTCTGCTGGCAGCTGCAATGCGAATAACAAGTTTCAAAGGAAAGTGAGAGCATTTCACGTTACGAGCACACATACACACTCGTCTAGCTGCCTGTTTGTGTACGCGCTTCTCTCTCTGTGTGTGTGTGTGTTTGTGTGCTTGTCTTTTTGGTACGCATGCCGTGTGTCAGTGTGCTGCCCCGCTCGCCCCCCACTGCAATGATCCCCAAGTTCCTCGGCGAGCATTACAAAGCACTAGAGTTCATTGTTTGTTTGTTAAATGATTGTTTGTGGGTTATTCATTGCACGGGGGCGATCTCAATGGCGATCGCCCATGAATGAGCTACTATATAGCTTGCGCCTCGAGCTATATACGCCGATATCGTCTACCTGTTGACCTGCATCGCTCGCGTCTCTGAAGTGGCCACTGAGGTAGCAGTTTTTTATCTTCTCTTTTGCTATCTTCAACACATTTGCTCTTCAAATATTCCCATAAATTCGGATTATTTTGTTCTTCGCGCCTGGCAACAAACGACCTGCTTAATTAATGCTAATCAGCAGACTTTACGATTTTGGCTAACAAGTTTCTGCGCATCTAGTGAGATTATGTTATCTGAACTTTTTTAGGAGCTTTTAAAAGCGCATTAAAACTCGCCATTCGCTGTCAACTTGAGGGGCTCTATTTTTATCGGTCGCCGCTGATCAAGTCTTTTGTCAGATCATGTGCCCTTCTTAAGTGCTATTTTGGGCTGTCTCGCGTTATTAATCATGCGCTTAATTAAGCTTTTAAAGCGCATTAAAAAGCTGCTCGCAAGTGGTTTTCTTTATGCGTTCTGCGTCGATTTCAGGGCTCGTCAAATGCGTAAGCAATTAGCACGTGCCTAACCGTTGTCCAACTCGACAGCTCGACAACTCGTCGACTCATGCCCCAGCAATGTCCGGAACCAATTCGGCATTCGTCATGTTCGCTGACTTGGCCAGAATCGACGCACAATAGACTCACACACGCACACACGCACACACGCACACACGGAGGCAGCAATTAGTTGACAAAGCCACAAACAATAAATAATTGTTGCGAGTCGATTTGCTGGAGTCGCAGCCGGAGTCGAGTTGCGCCTTAATCAGGTCAGAGTTCATTGGCCGCCGCAAGGATACGTTGTATGCGCCTTGCCTGACCACACCACTGAAGTGTCTTTTGCTCTCTACCTCTCTGCCGTGCACAGCCGCACGTAGGCACACCAACCCGTCCACCCACCACCCACCACCCACCACCCACAGCCACCCCAAGTTGCCACACGAAGCGTTTCCCTTTGGCCTCGCGCTTATTGACGTCACTGCTGCAGCAGTGGCAGCCACTGCTCAGTTCGTTCAACCCGGCGTGCCTCACGGTCGTGTTGTGGGCGGTGGGCGAGGGGGCGTATGCTTAATTTCCATGTGTGGCCAACGCATTTTCGGGGCTCGATAAGCAATTACGCCGCTCAATAAATGATTAAGGACAATAAGCAAAGGACAGCGCTGGATTAATATTAATGTCATTATTGTGATTGTCGTAGCAGCCCACAACAGCCAACAGCCAACAGCCAAGGAGACTCTCGATTGGGGACATTGCACTCGCATAACCTTAAAGAAACGGCACACAGGCTGAATCAGAGACAGCGACAGCCAGAGAGAGAGAGAGCGAGAGAGAGGGAGAGAGAGAGAGCGCGCGCTTTGACTTGGCGCACAGCAAAACTCTGCTTGCTCCAAAGAACTTTTTTCCTCTATTTCTTTCTTTTTGCATAGGCACAAACGTTGGAGAGACGGCAAGAGACAGGGGGGGGGGGCAGACAATGTGCGGTGTGTGTGCCTAGGAATTGGCCGGCGAGTGTGTGTCATGATTTTGTACAGTTAGAAAAGCGCCAGCTCGCAGCTCGCAGCGCGCAGCACAAATTGTGGGCAGAGGAAATGACCTCAGGAAGGAAATGCAATGTATTTAATTGGCCAAATGTGTGCACAATGTGCGCTATGCAAATGTCTGGCCACACTCTCTCTATGTCTGTGTGTGTGTGGGCGAACAAATGAGCAGCTGTCCAAGGCAGCTGATAAGTGATTGAGTGATTAGCGAGCCCGATAAACCACTGACAAATATTTGCCACACTATTTCAAACAGATTTGCACAAAAGCTTTCTCTCTCTCTCTCCCTCTCTCTGTCTGGCAGCTTTAATGTGCTTAAAGCTGCACTTAAATGCGCAATTTGCACGTGAGAGCATTTTTAACAACATTAGGGAACACTTTTCTAACAAACTATTAATTGATAAACAATTATAAATAAAAATTGGTGTATTTTTGGAATACGTAATAAAGCTAATTCTTTATAAAGTGCACAAGTTGCATATTGGAACATTTTTAGCCACGCTTTTCTAACAGTTTATTTATGTGATTACACAAAAAAGGCAATAACATTTGTCTAAATAGTTTCGGAAAACTAAGAAAGTATTTTTTAAACCAAATTCCATGCTTATAAAGTACATTAAAGCAGTTCTAGCAATATTAAGCAACACTTTGCTAACAAAGTGTTAATTGAAAACAAGTTATAAACAAAATCGGTGTAAATATTTTTGACATATGTAATCAAGTAAATTTCTTAATTCCCTATAAGTGCACTTAAGTGCAATTATGAAACAAATAAGTTATTAATGAAAGAAATTAAAAATAAAACTGGTGCACATATTTTTGGCATACTTTATAAAGTAAATTGCTTGCTTATAAAGTGCACTTAATTGCACACTTTGCTAACAAGTTATTTGTTATTTGTTTCTTCAATAAGAAATATAAATAAGAATAGTCTAAATATTTTTTTGGATATTTTATAAAGCAAATTATTTGTTTCTTCGAAAAGAAATATAAATAAGAGTAGTTAAATATTATTTGGATATTTTATAAAGCAACACTTTGCTAACAAATTACTTGTTTCTTCGATAAGAAATATAAATAAGAATAGTCTAAATCTTTGCTAACAAATTATTTGTTACTTTGAAAAGAAATGCAAATAAAAAATGGCAAAATATTCTTTGGATGTTTTATAAAGTAAATTGCTTGCCTAAAAAGTGCACTTATTTGCACATATGATTATTTCAGCAACCTTGAGCAATACTTTGCTAACAAATTACTTATTTCTGATTACTTTTCAAGTGGACTAAATACTTTTGTAGCACTTTATAAAGCACATTGCTTGCTTAACTAAAGCTTTCAGCCATTTAAGCCATTTATTGCTTTTATTTAAGTATTTTTACTTTAATTATTATTGTTTTTTAGGTCTACTACTATTCGAATTCCTTTGTATTTCCCTTCCTAGTCGTATATTAATAAATCATTATAGCCTGGCCTTTTTCCGCGCGTCTCTGTGTCACTTCAGTGCCACACACACACACAGTTGCAACGCTGGCTATCAGCGGCAGCGAACTCAACAATCAAATTGTCCTTTAACCAGTCCAATGAACCCGAAGCGTGTCGTGAGCTGCAGCAGCAACGGCAACGACAGCAACGACAGCAGAATTGTCAACGTGCTCGACGTCAGCTCGTGGTGCTAAAATTGGCGCGCTCGCAATGGAAGACACCTGTGCCATGTCAGAAAGCAGCGCCACCCACCCCCAGCAGCCCCCCCTACCACTCTCTCTCTCTCCCCCACTCTCTTCGACTTGCTCTCCCTCTCGCTCTCTCTCTGTCTCTGTCTCGCTGGCGTTGTGAACTCGTCAAACGTTTCACTTTTGCTGCAAGCAGCTTCTGGGTAGCACAGTGAGCGAAGGGGGGGGGGGGGATGGATTGTGAAGGCGAGGGGTAGGGCAGGGGTTGGGGCTGAGGCAGTCCACTTTGCTTTGACCCACTTAGCGTGCGTTGAACTGCGCCCGGATGAGCGCAGCGAGAGCTGCGAGAGCGGCTTGCGGGGCAGCGAGGGTGGCAGGCGAGCACACTCACACACACACACATACACACATACTATATACTGTACTTGTGCTTGTGTGCGTGGCGTCGTTTAGGGGTTACGAGCTGTGTTTGTGTGCTGCGTGTTGTTGGGGGGTTGGGAACGAAAGTGTTGCGCCCGCCGCTAGGTGGCGCTGCTGCAGCGTTAACCTTAAAAATTGCAACCCCTCTCCGCCCGCTCGCGCTGCACTGCACTGCAGCTGGAGCAATGACCGCAGCTCGCCAAAGTTGAAGGATAACGAAATGCAATTCGCAATTGGCCAGCGACGACCCGCTGTCTATTCTTCTGTGTGTTCGCCTGTGTGCGTGTGTGTGTGTGTGTGTGCGTGTGTGTGTGTGTGCGTGTGTGGCCAGCTATTAGAAGAGGAGCAATAATTAGTTGTGCGCTGACCCCGTCAACTTTGCCGCTCCGCCTCACGCCAAATTTAATCTCGTTCCACTTTTGCGCCACACTCATATTTGCCCCATCCACACACAGCTATTTATTTGGCCACAGCTATTTAGATATATTCTGCGCGATTCTATATATATATATTTGCCTAGTTGCTATCTGTGTGTTTGCATATATTTCTGTCCACACATGTCGCGCCTCGCTCTCTCCCTCTCTCTCTCTCTCTCTCTCTCGCTTTCGTGCATTTTGCTTCATATTTTTATTTGGCTATTTCTATGTGCGTTATTAAGCGAGTTCATTGAACTTCGACGCAATTATTTCGCGATTATCTGCTAGCAGTTTAAGCCTTCTCAATACTCTCCCCCTCTCACTCTCTCCAACTCTATCTCCCCCCCCCCTCTCTCACTCTATCGCGAGCGTAGATAAACCGCAGGAGGAAATTGCTGTAAAGCCGCAAGTAGAATGCCAAATACGCGCACCTCCCACAATGTTGCACGAACCAACTGATCAACTGATTGACAATCGCAGCCAAATTTTACAGAAAATACAGAAAAATCTAATCACTTTAGCTCAAATTGTTGCAATTGATTGATGATCAATAGAGCAATATAAATGCTAGTACTTTCTGATCGTAAACAATACCAGAGAAGCAGTCAAATGTTCAGCGGAATTTCACATTTGCACTTGCAGAAAATTCAGAAAAATTAAAGCACTTTAGAAAACGATAAATAATAGTAATTCCCAACCAAAATTCATCAAAATATAATGGCTTTAAGTGAGCTTTAGCTTGAATTTTTATAGTTGCGAATATAGCTCAATAAAACACAACAATTTTTAGTAATATCTGATCTTAAGTAATCACAGCGAAGTTGATCTAAATTTCAAAATTCAATTTCCCAAAGAAAATCAGAAAAAATAAAGCACTTTAGCTGAGCTTTACCTTGAATTGTTAGAGTTGAAAATATAGCTAATAGAACACGATAAATGTTAGTAGTTTTTGATCGCAAAGAATCAATGAAAAGTCAAGCTGAATATTATATTTCAATTCCCGAAAAATTCATCAAAATAAAAGCACTTTAGTTTGAATTGTTGTAGTAGGGAAAAAAGTTAATATAGCACAATAAATGTTGGTAATTCTTGATCTTTACTAAACACCTTACTTCACAGCTTATTTTCGAGGCGATATGATATAGTGTGATTGTTTAAATCAAACTGATTATTAGCTGCAGCTTCTAGGTGAATGCTTGAATAATGCTTTAGTTCAAGGAAAAACTACACCCACGACTGCTAATTGCAATAAATCAAAATTATGTACTTGATTGCCCACAAATGGAGAGGGATGGGGGCTGAGGGAGGGTGCGGGGGCGGGGCGTGTGGAAGTGCGAGCAAGTGACAATTATCAGGCACTATTTGGGCACGGTTTGACTTTGCGACTGGCCAAATAAACAGCCATTGTTTGCCTCTGTTGTTGTGTGTGCGCGGCAAACACAGCAAAATCTAATCCAAGTTGGGCCATTCGCGTCACGGCTTGACGCAAATATTAAAACAGTTGCTGGGGCAAGCACACACGTTGCTAGAGAGGGGCAGCAGTAGCAGTAGCAGTAGCGCTAGAGAGAGAGAGAGCGAAACGAGTTTGGCGTCGAAATGAATGTTGGCCCAGAGCGCAATGTGGCTTATAGGCGCGCACATAGAAGACGCAAGGTCTTTTGCGTGCAACTGCAACAAATCTAACTGCAGTTCTGCGCAGGTCGTTGCCACGTCAGAGCGAGACGGCAAGCAGGTGACGCCAGAGTGCACTGAACTCTGCGTTCAACTCGCTCACTCACACACAGCTCGACTTCGACGACGAGTTCGAGTTGGAATCGGAATCGGAATCGTATTGGAGTCACAGTCGCGTACCTGGGGCTGGTTCACCCACCATTAATGTAATTTCGAATCTTTGTTGTCTTACGCCTTATTTGGGCAGCGCTCGGACGACTAATGACGCCCCACCACAACAACAACAACAACAACAACAACAACAACGGCAACAAAACTGTCATATAAATTGCTGGCGTTTTCGGCGGCGCTTTTAATGAGTCACCCGCTTGAACAGTCGACTCATTTTCTCCAATCCAACTCACGTGCCTCGCTCGCAGTTGCAACGCATTGCTAGTTGCTGCCCCTGTTGCCGTCGTCGTCGTCGTAAGTGGGCAGCAGCTGCAGCTGCAATGCCGTTTGTCCAATTATGCAATTGCACTCGAATCGCTGTCGTTCTCGCCTGAATTTATGGCCACCGCGCTGGGAATGTCAGCTATGATCTCGGCCCTACACTTAGCATTCTGCTCGCACTATTCCAACTCTACTTCACCACTACAATTGGCTTTGCTTTGTTCTGATTTACTTTGACTTTGCTCCACTATCTACTTCAGAAACATTTTATCTTTTTTAAACTCTGACTGCTAGTGTTAACAAATTATTGGGATGCCTTTTTAGTTCGACTCTCCAAATTGTCGCAAAGTGGGTTAAAATATGAATATATTCTGCAAATAATTTTATATATAGGCTTTGTATTTTTACAATTTTCATTTTAGCAAAAATATGCAAATGTTTTAGTAGTAAAATTTATATTTTTACTTTTTATTTTTACAGTCATCAAGTAGACAATTGTCTAGCATAAATATCAAAATGTTGTAGTTCAAAATTTATATTTATACTTTATATTTATGCAATTGACTTTAAATGCCATTTTGCATTTGCGTAAAAATATTAAAATTGTTGGTTGAAATTTTATAGTTAGAGTTTATCTTTTAATAATTATATTGTCAAAAAGTTTAGCAAAAATATTCAAAAGTTTTAGAAGACATTGTATATTAAAACTTTGTCAAATTGTATAGCAAAAATATTCAAATGTTGTAGCTAAAATGTATATTTATACTTTATATTTATACAATTATCTTGCAAAATTGTCTACCAGAAATGTTAAAATGCTTAAGCACAAATTTTACATTTATATCTTGTACTTTTAACTACCATTTTGTGCTACTTTTCCTCAGTTTGTTCAACTTCATTTATACTTTCAGAATATTCAGAATCCTGTTAAAGTAAATTTTAATATTTTGCAAAATCAAGTGTTACTTTCAACATTTTAACGCTCAATTATAGATTTTGTTTAGCAGCTAAATAAAGAAGTTGCGTATTTAAGAAGTTGCGGAAATATTTCCGATTCCCATCCGAAATATAATTGCTTCATGTTGTTAATCTTCATATAAACTGAAAGTAATTCAAGTGTGTAAACTGCAACTAGAACAAAACGAGTAAATTGAATGAAATTTTAGGTGCCCACCAAGTCAATAGTTAATAACCATCAAGTCAATAGTTAATAAAAGTATTGTGAAGGCAGTCGACTAAATTGAACGCATTGCATTGCTCTATGTAGTTCATTATCTATGCTTTCCACGCCTAAACAAAAGCCATTTATCGTAGTAATTAATTAGGCAATCGAAACTGCTTTTGATCAACTGATGTTGAGTGCGAGAACAATCGCTGGATTAGTTGCCATTTTGGTGGCGCGCAGAGAGTCCAGTTAGCTGCAGTTGTGGCTGCAACCAAAGTGTGTTAAGTGTGCTCGCGAGTGCAACACACACTCGCACACACAGAGACAGACAGACAGACAGACAGACAGAGAGTCGAATCGAACAAACAGAAGTGTTGCACAACGCACAAAATGTTTATAAACTTGCGAGTCTTTATCAAATGTTGACAGCGCGCGCCTCTCAGCCGCTGTCTAATAATAATTTATTTTATTAATTTTGAAATTGCATTCGGCTGGCCGACAACAAGCGCAACAAGCGCAACAAGCAAACTGTGTGCAGCAATCGCTCTGCCAGTCGTCGTCGTCTTTGTTGTTGTTGTTGTTGCTGCTGCGGCTCATGCAAAGTGAGGTCGCTGCCGTTCAATAACCTCGAGCATTGAGTTGAGCTACGCAATTGCAACGGCAAAAACGGCAGAAACGAGCGACGCTGGCGCATAGCAACAACAACGCGCCACACACTCATGTGGCGTGTCACACGGTGCGTATGTGTGTTTTATTTTTTTTTTTTCGTGGCACTTGGCAACGCCGCCGACTCGCACTAATCGCCTGTCCCCCAGCTGCTGCACGCTGATAATTGGGCAGGGGCGGGCCGACCGTCGACCGTCGACTCTCTGCCTCCCCCACACCCCCCAAAGAGGGACAGGGACCGGGACCGGGACCGGGACTGAGAATGGGAATCGTAATGGAAATGGGACTGAGAACGCGAATGAGAATGTGAATGAGGATGGGGAATGGGGAATGGGCCCGTCCCGGTTGCGGGCCCAACGCATTCTATTGCAACAACTTACTCGGCGTCGGCCCAAGTGGGCGGGGCGTGGTGGGGCGGGGGGGGAGCGAACTGTAAATGGCTTAGAGCAATTAATTGGCGGAGACGTACCTGCAACGAAACCAAATGGGGAGACAAATTAATTAGTTGAAGTCAACGCAAATGCAAACGTCTTAAATTATTGATTGCAATTAGGCAGCGCCCAGATGGCGGGTATGCCCGACTGCCGAATATGCTGGATGCATTGCAATACTTTATAGTAAGAGAATATTCAGAATATTTCAGAATCTCAACTAGTTATCGTTTATTTTAAATTTATGTTTTGTCGCACTTACGAAAAGATTTCAATTCTTTTTACTTATGTTATTTAGTATTTTTTAGTATTTTTTGGCATTTTTAGTATTTAGAATATTTGAATATCTCAACAAGTTCTTGTTAATTTGAATTGCATTTATTTGCTAAAATTGTTTTTCATTTTTTGGAATAGCTTTCTTTAGTATTCAGAATATTTGAAAATGTCAATAATCTTTTATTTTAATTTAATTTATTTTTGGTATTTTTAACTGATAGCTAATTTCTAAAGATATTTTTTAAAGCAGTTTGAACAGTTTTAAAAAATATTATTTTTTAGTTTTATGACTGAGAATTGAAAATATTCTTTAAGTAGTCAATTTAGTTGCTAGTATTTTATTATATTTATTTGGCGATATTTGTGCATTATTAGATACACAACTAACTATTTTATAGTTATCAACTATTAAAGCTTGCTATACTTGATTGCTAGTTGAGATTTAGTTTTGTTTAGTTTGTTAAACTCGATGTAATTGCAAATAAATATTTGGACTGTATTCAAAAATCTGTGTAACCATATTTCGCACCCCCGACTGCAGCTTGAGAGTGTAATAACTTTGCAGAATTGGGTCACACTGTCTTTGTGTGGTTGCATATCTCATATATCACATTTCGCCGTCACACAAGCGACATCTGAGAATCTTATCTTAGCACACGCTGCTCAAACCGACTGCTGACAAAAGCCAATCAAAGGCTTAACCAGGCAAAGCACACGCACTTGAGCGCATAACGAAGCATTGCAATGCTTGAGAGCGGATCCTCGCAGCTCAGCGCAGCGCTGCCACATGCGGCACGAGTGTTGCTGCCCATGCCCAGCAGTTGGCAAACAGTTTTGGGGCCAGGGCAATTAAAGTGAATCAAAGCACAGCATAGGTCTGTGGCCAAGTTATCCCACAGTTGCACTCGCCGTTCGTTATCGCAGAGAGCCAACGAAAGAGAGCAAGAGAGAGTGCAGGAGAGAGAGAGAGAGACGCAGCCTAGTCAAGTAACTAACCTAACCCAAGCTAACCTACGCTAACCCAATTCGGAGCCAAACGCGTTGAGTTCAATAACCCAAAGCAAAACGACGACAACGACAACGACGTCGACGTCGGCAGCGGAGACGAAGTTTAACGAGGGACGACGTCGCTGCGTCGGCCAGTCATCAACTAGCAGGAGAGGGAAGCGGGGCGCAAACTTCTACCTACAGTGCGTTTTAATTGTATGCGTACACGCGTGTGCAGCAAACACACAGATTAGCTGTAAATCGCAGACCTAATCAAACAACAACGGCGCACGAAACTTTTAGCTGCCATAATGACATGCATGCAGAAGTGTTCGTCTCTCTGCCTCGCCCTCTCTTTCGCGCGCTGCGCTTCTCGGCGCTTCTCTGGACTGCGCGACTGCCTCAACTAGAACTTGCTTGACTTGGTCGTCGACGGCGACAGCAACAGCGACAGCGACGTCAGCGTTAGCGTCGTCGTCGTCGTCGAGTTCATTGCACTTGGCGTAGCGGCATATTTTGCATTAATCTACCTCGCTCTGTCCTCCTCTGGCGCGTTGTGTGTTTGCGCGCCGTCTTTTGGCACATTTTGCGGCTGCGTTTTGCTTTATGCTTCTTTCGCTGCTCATTTCGCTGTTGCCATTGCCCTCCCCCCCTCCCCCCGCAGAAGGCTTCGGCTCTCTTTGCAGTCCTTGCACAGCGTGCTGTCATTTTTTTGGCACAGTTTGCGCGCCGTGTCGAAATAATTGCATTAATGACAAAACACTAAAGTGCGACAAGAACAACAACACGAGTACTCGATATGTACAACGAAAAAACTATTGCAAACTGGCAGCCAAAAAAAATGATACTTGTCACGCAAAATTTTGTAGGTTCTGTTAATTAAAAGCAATTAAAAATAGCTGCGCCTCGCAAGTGAATTCCTGACAGTCGCCGTCGTCGCTCTGCCCCTGCCCCAGCCCCCGCCTCCCCCGCGGCTGCTTGACAGCTCTCTGACGGAAACACAAAATTTAAGGCATTTGAAAAGCGTCGTCTCTTATTATTATTAGACACAATTTATGTTGGACAAAAAACTTAAAAACTCGAACAGCACACGAAAATACACGAACACACACAAAAAAAATATGGGATGCAATGAGCTGAGACAGTGTCTGCGATTTGTCGACGTCGCTTCCTCAGTTTTTAGTTTCTGAGTTTTCAGTTTCGTTTTCGAAAAGGCGACAAATTGCGACACTTATTTTCGGCCTGAGAAATGGGTTAGGCATATTTGGGATGGTCTGAGCAGTGGCTATAAAAAACCCAAAGTGGAACTAGCTCGCTGAGTCTTCGATCTTTCAGGAATCGCAGCAATCATTGAACTTTGCCACCAATTTCGATTTGCATTTGAGTTTATTGTAATTTACTGGATAAAATTGAAATCGCAAGAAATACTTGAAGAATAACTTAAGCGTATCTAGCGCAAACTTTAAATGTAAATTGCATAAAAGCTTGCGTAAAATTGTTACAAAATAATGCTGCATAACTTCCAGAACACATTTCACAAAGTATACAAGAGCTTTACACAATCGTAATATAAGATTTCTAAATTTATTGAAATAATTTCTAAAGAATTTCTTAATGTAATTCATTGTCGAACATATTAAAAGTTTGTCAATCGTAACCAATTGAATTGGTTTTGCAAAGAATTCAATTTAAAAATATTTAAATGCAAATAATTTGTGTAGAAATTGAAGAGGTTTGAATTGAATTTGTTTGGAGAAAACTGCATTTTGAAATATTTATCAAGCAAATTATTTCTTAAAGAATTTAAGAAATTTGAATAGTATATGTTTGGGATTTGAATTACATTTTTTAAATATTATCAAGCAAATAATTTTTGTAGAATTAGGCAAATAATTCAATTCATTAATATTGTAATGTAAATAATTTATACAGTATTTTAAGTGATTTGAATTAAATTAAATTGACAATGAATTCAAATTAATAATATTATAATGCTAATAATTTATAAAGGAATTTAAGAGTTAGACTTGTTTGGCAAAGAGTTCATTTTAAAAATATTAATGCTGCAAATAATTTCTTTGGAAATTGTAGAGATTAAAAACTGAATTTGATTTGCTAAAAATATTTTACTTGAAGTATTGTGATGCAAATAATTTTTTGAGAAATCGAAGAAGGGAGTTCAGTATAATATTAATAATGCAAATAATTTATAGAGGACTTGAATTGAATTCGTTTTACTAAGGATTGTAAATTAGCAATTTGAAAAGTTTATCAAACGCCATCAGACGAAAACACTTGAAATAGTATTTACATTGCAATGATTTGTGGCGTTTGCAGCTCAATTGAAATAATCTGAACTCCAGTCTGAGGTTATTGAAACAGGTTTGCCTGCAGCAGTGGCTGCTGTTTGTTTGTGCCCTGATCGCGAACTGAAGTCGCAGCTAATCGAATCTCGGATCAAGGAGAATTGAATTGCTTTTGGCTTGCGGCGATTTCTAGGTTGAATAACTTGCAATTGTTGTTCATTGCGTTCTGCGTACTACGCAGGAATAAAAGAAAATCTATGGATTGATGCCAGTCTTTGCATATTATCATCAGCGTAACAATTGTGAATTCGAACTCGAACAATCTTCGAGCAGATTTCGCGCTGTTTTCGCCTGCGCCCATTAAATGCAATTCCACGGCCCAGACTCCGCCAACTACGCGACTCTGCGGTCGAGTCACGTTTTCTGGTCTAGTCCCAGCTGAGAACGGAGCACTGAGAATCGAGAGCTGAGAGTCAGTCGAGAGCTGGGAGCTGAGAGTTGGCGAGGTGATTGTGCCTTGCGCTAACAAGTACGTGCAGTTTTTGTGAAGGCTGCAGAACGAGTTTAGCGGCAACTGCAACACGTTGCAGCCGCAAATCTATTTCAAATTGAGTTACATTCGATTTTGGCTGCTCTTTTTTTTCTTGTTTTCTTGTTCGTTTCTGTTCAGTTGTGTGTTTTCAGAGTCAGCATAAATTACACGCCGCTTCATTTTCACACAGCCATCGTTCGCTGGCTGAGGCTGACATTTGCGCCAGCGCTTGTGTGTGGCATGCCCCCGAAACCAGGCGGAGGTTATGACATCAACTGTGCCTCCCACAGTCGAATGCCAAAAGTCAAGAGAGCCGCATTACGCATACGCAGCGTGCCACAGCATGTGTGTGTGTGTGTGTGTGTGTGTGGCGGAAGTGAGCTGCTGCCGTTTGGGGGCACACCAAATAGCTGCCTGCACAATTAGCATGCCACATGCGGCAGCCACGTCGCGCACGCACTTTGCTGCAAGGGCCCGCCTCGGCCCGGCCAAAAGTCAATGACTAGCCGCGTTGCAGTTGCTGTTGCAGTTGCTGTGGCTGTTGCAGTTGCAGTTGCCCCGGGGCGCGTATGTGAACGGCTTGAACCGTTAGACGGGCGCTGTGTTAGTTGAGTTTTTTGGGCATTCGAGGCGTGTGTTTCGTGTTGGCTATCGCGCCGCCAACTGCCACATAAATCAATTAGTTTTGGGCCACAGCAACAGCCACAGCAACGGCAACTTGAACGTAATTGGCAATTGTGCAATGAAATAATAATAGCACTTCTGAGTCGCCAACTGCAAACTGTCAACAATTGCGGCGAACAAAACGAAACAAAACAAAACACAACACAAGTCCAGTCGACTCAAGAGTCGAGAGTCGAGAAAAAGCTGGAAAAAGTGGGCGGCAATTTGACTTATGACATCAGCGTAAGAGGCATGCGGCAACCAGTTGCTGCAACTAGTTAAAGCGCGGCATTTGCATGCAAAGTGCATTCAACTCGCCACTCAGCACGGCCAGCAACTGCAACTTGCAACAGCAGCGAAAGAAAGCAAAGCAAAGTCAATGCACTTTTGCTAGCCGCGCTCTCTTCCAGTGTGTTGCACGTACGCTTGTGTCTGTGTGTGTGTGTGTGTGTGTGTTGCATGTGTGTGCCTGTGTGCTGTTTTGTTGCGGTACTTTCATTGCTCAACAGCGACGTCAACAGCGTGCAACTATTTTGCCAGCCAGCAGCGCAGTCGAGTTCGTTGACATTGCTCAACTGCGCTGTTGCTAGAATGTTGCGCGCCAAATGAGCTGCAATAAGTTGCCGCAGAGAAAGAGAAAGCACAGCCCCAGCATTGGCAACACAAGCTGCCGTTCTTGCCCCAATGATGCTGCTGCTGCTGCTGATGTTGCTGCTGCTTTAGCTGTGATTGCTGCCATTTCAACTACTCGAATTGCAGCCACTACTTAAGCATTTGCTGCCATTTCTACTCCAACTTTGAGCGCTTTTCTTGATACTATTCCTGCTGCTGCTATTGCCACTACTTTAGATAAGATTATTGCTATTCTTATTGCTGCACACAATTACACTACTCACTCTTGATATCTAAAATGCTATGCGGCATACTTTAGTTTAATTTGAGTTAATAATTTACTACTTTTTACTACTAAAACTGCTGCTACTTTTAGCCTGCTATACCAACAAAAGTAGTTGCTAGTTACTACCATTTGCTACTACTTTTTGCCTGTTATTTCAACAAAAGTAGTTACTACAATTTGCTATTACTTTTTGCCTGCTATTTCAACAAAAGTAGCTGCTACTATTAGCCACTACTTTTTGCTTGCTATTCGTACAAAAGTAGTAACTACTATTTGCTGCTACTACAAAAGTACTAACTACAATTTGCTACTACTTTTTACCTGCTATTTTAACAAAATTAGTTACTACTATTTGCTATTACTTTTTGCCTGCTATTTCACCAAAGTAGTTACTACTATTTGCTGCTACTACAATAGTAATTACTACTATGTGCTACTACAAAAGTTGTTACTACTATTTGCTTCTACTTAAGTAGCTGCTACTATTAGCTACTTCTTTTTGCTTATTATTCCAACCAAAGTAGCTGCTACTTTTACTACTACTTCTACTACTTTTTGCATGTACTTACTACAATTTGCAGCTACTTTCAGCTACTACTATTTGCTGCCACTTCTAGCCACTTCTTGTACTTCTATGCATACTTGTTGTTATTGCTCTTTTGCCACATTTTGTTACGCTGCTTCAATCAGCGCCTATTCTATTTGTACTTCAGCGGGCACTTCGGCTTTTACGGCTGCTGCGCGCATATGCAAAAGACAAACGCTGGCAATTTAATTAGCTATAAAGTCAACAAGCTGTAGCCCGAAAAATGCTTTAATTTATGGCCAACGCAAAGGCAAAACACAAACAAGTAAAAGGCGCTGGCAAAGCCACAAGGCAAACAAGGCGAACAGCAGTGCTCCCCCCTGGCCACCACCCCCTCGCTCACCCCCTAACACACACACACACACACACACGCAGAGAGCGCTGGCTTTGCACAGGGGTAAGTAACCTCGAATGAAAGCAAAGGCAAAATGCGTTTGGCCTCAACCAGCAGCAGCTGCAGCAGCGAATGACACTTAACTGGGTCAGCAAAAGTGGCAGACGCTGCAGCACCCCGCTGCCTCGCTTGCAACCCTGCTGCTGCAAAGCTCTGCTTGCCCCACTCTCAGGGGTGGCTGCCACACACACACACACACACACACACACACACACTGACTCAGCGCAATTCACGTTTTACTATCACTCGTAGTTTTTCCCAAGTGTGTGTGGCAGGCAGCAAATTGCAACTGCCGCTGCTGCTGCCACTGCTGACTAGCCAGTTCATTGCACTATGCCCTCGCCCCAGTTACGTAGCTCGTAGTACTCGAATGTTGCCGTCGCCGTCGCTGGCGTTGTTTTTGTTGTTGCTGCTGCTGCTGCTGCTGTTGCAGTTGTGTTGCAGCTGCACGTTCTCTTTGCGCGTTGCAAGCACATTGGCTGTGTTAGATAAGCGCGCTCGCTATTCTCGTGGGCGTTTGAACGCCATTCATTTACATTTTTTTCTTGCCGCACGCTGTTAATAAACTTTAATTAGTCAATGCCAGTTTATGTGCAAAATCAACAACAATCAACTTGATTCGAATTCTGCAAATAAATCAGTAATTTAATTCTTTGTTTACATATAACAATCAAGCAGCAACAAACATTTGTTTACCTTGCCTTGTTTGCTCAGCTCGCAAAGCTCATTTGAAATGCGCGCGCACTTGCTGCTCGCGCACAAAAGCTCAGCGCTACGAGAGCAGGTATATACAATTTATGTTGCCTACTTTTGCGCGGGCACATTTAAAAGAACACCATAAGCCGCCAGAGGGCGCACCCGACTGCTCCACACGCACATAGCACAATTTCTACTTTTTTTCAACGTTTTTTTGTTTTTCTTTTTTTGCGTCATTTATTAATCAAATCATTGAATTCAAATGGCATGTAAGTGTCTGCACTGACCTAACAGAACAGCTGAGCTGAGGTTGTTGACCCAATTTGCAAAGTGCATTGAACTGTTTTTTGCTTTTTTGTTGGCAAAAAGCGGAGCACACTGGAAGCTAGGGCGCCTGTGCGTGTGTTCGTGCATGACTGCAAATTGTTTGTGTGTGTGTGTGTATGTGTTTGTGTGTCAGTGATAAGCTAAACCACATTATTGCATGCCCATTTTTATGCAGTATAAATCTATTAATATAATTGCATTACTGGCAAAGCTAATGTAATCTCCCCCTGCCACTTTCCAGCTCGCTGCTGCCTGCATAGAACATTCGAATTGCACTTGCTACTCGCAACATTTTCCAGAACACACCTACATGCACAACCATCCAGAGGGAGTCGCACACACACACACACACACAGAGACATTTGTACATAGCGTATCTGAGGTTATTGTCCACTCCCACACAGAGCGACTGAAGTCAGTCGTTCAAGTGCATCTCAGAGCATTAACCTTTCACTACACACACACACACAAATTGGGTCCTAGCACAACACCAACACATAGAGAGCTCTGCTCTCTTTTGCGTGCGAGCGCACAACTCTCATTCTGTTGGCTGCATTCGCCTCTGCACTCTCTTCCTGCTTTTCGTCACGTTTCCAATTCGAAGTGCATGGCAGCAGAAAAATCTGATAGCGGCAATGCGGGAAATGGAATTGAATGCTTGCTGATAATCAAATTAATGGAAAATTAAGTAAATGAGCAGCACAAAAAGCGCGTACAAAGCCGAACATTTCTCGAATACGATCTACGCTGCTCTTTAAGCTGCCAGCAGATCTTCCGTTTGCGCTCTCTTTGCATTGATTGGAAATAGGCAGCTCTTAAATGAGCTTGAGTAAACTGTGTCTATGCCCAATTCTATTTGGAGCCAAATCCAAACATGAAAGAGAATGTTATTTGTGTACTTGCTGTCTTTGGAGTGTGTGTGTGTGTGAGTGTTGTTGCTATATTTATCTTACGCATTTTCTATTTACACATGCACATTTCCTGCTGCACATGTACTTATAAGAACATCATACTGGGAATTGAGAATCAAGTGTATTTATGGGCAACGTCATTATCATGCTGCTGATGTGGTGCGTCTTAAAATTGATGCAGGTTAGGACTGTGAGAGCAGTTCGTAGTGTAATTTTCTGGACACATACATGCACATACACAGAGCTGCATAGATTATGAAGGCAGATAGCAGAGCTACCTTTAAGTTGATTAATTATCTTGCTCGCCCCATATTTAATTGAGAATAGAACACAACGAAAACTCCACTGCACACGGGCAACATGAAAACTACAAGCAGAGCACACAGTAATTACATATAAATATAAATACATATGTATGTACTTACTACATGCATACATATTTATGTAGTTCAGTGCAGGCAGCGAAGAGAGCGAGTGAGAGTGTATGTGCAAGAGAGCAGCCGAAGCACACCGATGGCGCTCTCTCGCACCGAGTTATGTTCATTGTTGTTGCTGCTGCTGCTGCTGCCTGCTTGTTGTGGCCCATGCTGCGTACACTGCTTCGCCGCAGAGCTGACATTGAACGAGTTCATTCACATTTACACAGACACACACACACACGCACACCCATACAATCGCTTACTCAGTCAGTCAGGCAGCGACAACAACAACTGCACACGAAAAACTACACAAAGCATAAAAAACAATAACTGACCACGCAGCGAAATGGAACGAGACAGCAGACTAGTAACAACGTAGCGCTCTCTCGTTTCAGTGTGTGCGTGTGAATGTGCGCTATGTGTTAAACGAATAAGAATAACAAAAAATCAAAAAATAAATAAAAATGCTAAATAATGTGAAAGAATTCAAAACATATTGTATAACAGGCGAGGCGCAAAAGCAAACTGCTGATGATGATGGCCCGAAAAGAGGAAACCACACACATACACTTGAAGTCAATACGTGTGTACACCTGTGTGGGTTTGTGTGTTTCCATGTGTGCGTGTGTGTGTGTGTGTGTGTATTTATGCCCCTCTTTCAGTTTTCTCACTTTGCTTGTTCGTCGCTTTTTTGTTTTCATGCCGAAATTTGTAGTAATTGTTCGGGAGCGTCGCATAAGCTGAGTCGCAGCTCACAAATTTAGGTCATTAGGCATAGGCAACAAGCTGGCCAAGATGAGAGATGACGAATTAATTAGTAAAAGCAATTATAACTGTGTTTAATGCGAATTCTTAACATTATGTAAATCTTACAAATTTGTAAAATGTAAATTGCTAAAGGTTTTACTTTCAAATTTTAAGAGTTTTAATATTAAACTCAAAGATTTTGCAAGAATTATTTAGTGTGACTTTAAAAACAGAATTTAATACGAATTTAACTACTTCACTATTATAAGCTTATTTAAATTGAATTTTAGTATTTCAAACTAGTCATTTTAAGCGACAAAAGTTTGATTTAAGCTTTAACAAAATAATTTATTTCTACTCTTTGAAGTGTTCATTTTGCATGAGTAACTTTACGCTACAGCAACATAATTTAATTTGAATTTTTGGGTGCTTCGTGAAATCATCTGTTAAATAGAGGTCAACAGACACGCCGAAGGTTGAGGCCGAGAGCTGGCGACCAGGTGCGAAGCCTCAAACTGGGCGGAAGTATCAACAACAACAGCGCGAACAGCGCGGCGTATGCGCAACGCGCGCAAAACTGAAAAATAAATGGCAAAAAAACAACAGCAACAACAACTACAACTACATACAAATCAAATAAAAGGTGACTGAAACTTGCTTCCTACTTCTAGACAAGCGTAGCGTGGCGCGGCGAGTGCGAGCGAGACGGCAACACAGACAGTCTCATTGCTGCGCACGCGCTGAGCTCAAAAGTGCGTGCGCAGCAGCGACGAAGAGGGGCGCAAAGGGGAATGCCAGAAGGGCAGGCAGATCAGGACAGGTTTTGAGCGACGGCGACGGCGACGCGGACCCTTTCGAGGCGCTTTGTTGCCTGCCTTTTGTTTAACCTTGAACTTCAAAAAGCGCGTAAGCAGCTTCTTAATAGGTCTACCTGTCAGACACATGCATTCTCTCTGCGCGTCTGTGTGTGTGTGTGTGTGTGTGTATTTAAATTAGCGCATTGACAAAAGAGCGCAGATTCAGATACGTTTGTAGCGAGCAGCGCAGCGTGGACGGACGAACGCCTGGTCAAGCGGCTGGTCAATGAACTCTGGCCAAAGCCCCAAAAAGAGATATTCGCAAACAGCAAAAAGAACGAAGCATGTGCAAAAAATGAAGAGCGAAGAAAAAACGGGCTTGAAAGTTTGAAATTTCAGACGTGCAGACGTCGGGAGCCCACGTCGGGGCGCAACCAAAGCTATACAAATAAAGGATCGTGCGAGAGAGAGGGCAAGAGCGAACTGGAAACTGGCTGTTAACCTAATTCAAGGACGTCATTGAGACATTATTCCCGACTGCGGCCGCTGTATATAAGGGAATAGGGCAAACTACTTTGCCAAGGTTGCGCGCCGACTGATTGCAGGACGTGGTGGCGCGGGGCGTGGCGGGGAGGGCGCACGATCGGGCATGGGACTCGAGTGCGGACGGACGCTGAAATGGAGATACGCAGTCGGGCGAATGAACTTGCCGCATTTTCAATGTCACTGCCACACGGACCACGAAGCGAAGCCCTGCTTGTGCCGCACGATGCTGGTGGTGCCGTCCCCGTCGTCGATGAGGATGGTGGTGGTGGTGGGTCGAGCGCGCTGCTCTCGTTGTGATTTATTTGATTGCGACGCAATTGAGGCAAGGACAATGCGCAGGTTTGTGGCCGACGCGTCGACTGCCCAGACGCAAAACCCACCACCCGCCACACGGCGCGGCCCGCCTGTTGCAGCCACCACCACGACGGCACGACGGGGTCAAACGAGTTCAATGTCAGCGCGCCCTGTCAGCGGTGGTTGCAACGCGGTCGCAAAGCCAGACAGACTGCACGTGGCTGCCACACGCATGTAACTCCCCCCCGGATCGAGTTTGTTGGCGGAACTTACCTTGCAGCCCTCGCAGGAATGCACGCCGTAGTGGAAACCGGAGGCCTTGTCGCCGCAGACGCGACACAACACGGTGGTGCCGTCGAATTCTGCAAGAGAAGAGCAGAAGAATAATTAATGCATGCGACCAACAATTAATGCAGTGCGCAATTTAAGCGCAAAGCAAGCGAGCAATTAATCTAAGCGAATATAGAAATATATATAAATAAAGAGAATTTGTGTATATGCATAAATTGCAAGGAACCTAAATAAGCTAATGCAAATTGCAATTAATGCAACTCGTAATGAAAACAAAATTATTAGAGAGCAGCAAAAGTATTTGCAATAAAGAAAATTAATTAGTGAGCATCAGAAGTGTTTGTCAAAACATTCAAATTGAGAGAATATATATCACGTTGCTTATTTGGCAAAAGAAGTAAATAAACTAATAATGCAAAGTGCAATTAATGCAATTTGTAATGATGAAAACTAATTAATGAGCAGTAGAAGTATTTTCCAAATCATTCAAATTGAGGGTATAAATCAAAACAGGCCACACGTTTTGCAACAGAAGTGAATAAACTAATAGAAAGGCCAATTAATGTAACTTATAATGCAGAAACTAATTAATGAGTTGCAGAAGTATTAGCAAAACTATGTAAAAAGAGAGAGTATACATAAAAACACGCTTTGCCGACTCTGCAATAGAAAGAAATAAACTAATGCAAATCAATAATTAGTAATGCAATTAATGCAAGTTGTAATGAACTAATTAATGAGTTGCAGACGTTTCAGTCAAACCATTTGGCATACATTGACAATATATTTGGCAAAATGAAGTCAATAGGCAATTAATAATAGTAATACAATAAAAACAAAGTGCACTTTATGCAATTTGTAATGAAATAACTAATTAATGAGCTGCAGGAGTATTCGCCACACTTCTAATTGTAAAACTAAAGTCTGCATTCAATGTAAAGTGCAATTGCAATGAATTATACTAATAAACTGTAATTATTTTAGTGTAGTGAATTATATTTATATTTAATGTATTATAAAATGTATTGCACAACATTTATAAACTGTAATTACTATAAGGTAATAAGTAACTAATGATTCTAAACTAATTAATGAGACACATAATTAGTAACTGAAGCAACACTTCTCAATTCCATGACAAGTACAGGGTAGAAAACACTTTGAATTGAATGTAAATGAATAAAGTAGTGCACATTTAGAGGGCTAAACAATTAATGACTTGAAGAGCGAGAACAAGTTGAGGTGCGCACAACTTTTACTCTCGGCGGGGCAGAAGAAAGTAAACGGCAAACAGAGGCGCAGACGTAATACTTTCTTTACACGAGCCGAGATGATCGTGTGATCGAGTGTGGCTCGTCGTGGGCCCAATGCCAATGTCAATGCTGACGACGAAAACGCGAAGAAAGCAGCAAAGCGAAATGGGCAACTTGTTGAACTTGAGCTCGTTCTGGCCAAGCGCGGCAAGTGAGCGAGAGCGAGCGAGACAATTGCAGGCGGTTACATAACTTTCACCGCAACGTGTAAAAGAAAGCAGCGAAGAAAGTAAACACAACAGAACGAGAACACGACCAGAAAGCAAGCGAGAGATAGCGAGAGGGCGGGAGAGCGACGACGACTCGTCAAGCGACTTTGGGAGCGAGGAAAGACTTTCTTTGGCCGCAAACTGGTTTGCAGCGCGACTGCGAAGAAAGCCTTTCACTCAGACTCAGCAAGTACTATTAAATAACGAACGCAGAGAGAGAGAGAGAGCATGAGCGAGAGGCAGTGAGAACGCTGGCATTGTTTTGCCATTTTCGTGGTCTGCTCGTCGTGATCTTCACGCTGTCACGGTCATCATTACGAGCATCATCATCATTACGCTGCTCATTATCATTGGCATTATTATGGCGCGCATTGCAACCACACACACACACACACACACGAAGACTGCTCTGTGTGTGTGTGTGTTGTTGTGTCGCTGTTTGCTGCGCCTCTGTCTCGAGTTGTTGTCTCGACAAGTTCACTGACACTTCGCACTGCAGAGCGTTGCACTTTTGCTGCAACAACGCTGCCTCTCCCTCTCCCTCGCTCTCTCTCTCGCTCTCGCTCTGTGTGCGTGTGAAATCTTCAGCGATCGCCGCAAAAACAAGATGAAGATTAAGTAGCCTGCTGTTGCTGCCACGCTGCTGCCTGCCCCTTTGCTTATTTGAATTTCGGGCGAGCACGCAGAAAGACAACAAACTCAACACAATGCCACAGGCAGCTGTCTGATTAAATTGCGCTGCAAGTTGACTTCACTCTTTATTTAGTTCAAACTTGTTGCCAATACTTATTAGCCACAAACTCTTAGTAGTTGATCCCGTCGAAATGCGTCACACAATTTCCTAGAAATCTGCACATTACGCATACGCACTGTTGCCAGCTACAAACGTTTTTTGTTGTCTGCAGACTTTGCCACTGACTGCTTGTCTGCTGCGCCTTGTTATTCTATTAGTGTGTTGCTGCAGCAGGCGTTTATCAGCCCACGTGTCGCCGATTAGCGAGCTACTTTCGCATAGAAGGGGGAGAGAGAGGGAGAGGGAGACAAGCGACCTTGTCGCCTGCTTTGTTTATACGCCGAACGCTTATTAATCTATTACAAAGCAGTGCTGTGCCAAAAATAGTCGCACTCTGTGGCAGGCTGCTGCTGACGTCACTAGGCGACCTCCCCACCCCTCACCACTGCCTCCCTTAGTCTTAGAAGATCAAATAGCGCTTCCTTGTAAACAGCGCAAAATTTGATCGCTCCGGCCATAAAATTAGTGGCTGTTTATCGTTTTATCGCTTTGGCGGAACTAGTGCGCTGGTTTGGGGAGCGAGCATGTGATGAATCTGCAAGTGCTCGCCGTTGTTGCCTACGCAAATATCTGGTGTGTGGCCCAAGGACGTCGACGTCGCTTTTTGGCTAGGCAAATAGACAATCTATAGTCGAAATCTATTAGTATTATCTAATAAGCGAGGCGAGGCGACCTTGAATGTTTCATTCACTTCACACGAACACACACACGCACACTGCTCTGTCTACAGAGAGGGAGGGAGGGAAGCGGCTGGCACTATCAGCTAGAAATACGGCAAAAGAACAACAAACAAACAAATGGCAGCCCCAAAAACACACACACACACACACACGCGCGCGCAATACAAACAAATTAATTCCGACAGCTCGCCGAATATTTTTGGTTGACTTGCTTGATATGATACACACACTCACACACACACACAGAGACGCATACACACGCACGGTGAGAACGCTTGCTTGGCTTGGAGAGTGGAGAGTTGGCGTTAGAGGGGGAGCGGGAGCGCGCCATATTGGTAATGTTCTGAGTCGCAAACTCTACTAAATTAAAATTTGACATTGAAATTTTCGTGTCTCTCAGTCGCTCCCGCTCGCACCAATCTAAATCAATAAATAAAAGTTTAGCGCGTGCAGCCGACAGAGCGCGCTAGAGCGAGCGAGCGAGCGAGCTAGTGAGCGTGCGAGAAGACTTCTGCCGCTCTCCGCTTGGCGCGCTCTCAGCCGAGCTGCGCGAGTGCCTCAATGCGGAAATATGTTCGTACAGGTTTCGAGGCAACAGCAACAGCAACAGCAGCGGCTGACGGTTCAATGTATCGTGCAATAAAATTCATTATAATTCTTTTCAGTCGTCGTCGCGTTTTTTTCGTCAGTTCGAGTTCAAAAAACGCAGCTGAGGTCATGCGAATTGAAGTGCGGCACCTTGTAAAGTGGGCGTTGATTTGCCGCCCGTTTACACGATCAACACGTTCAACGCGAACGCGATCGCGAACCCGACCCCGAGTCTGTTGACTTTTGTGCTTTTTACGGTCCTGCGACAACTGTTATGCAACGCACAGACTCGTACTAAACGCAATTCACATTAATCACTGCGACCAACGAACGCTCCACAAATGTCGCTGACTTTCTTTCTCCTCTTTTTTCCTTTTTGGGTGCCTTGCACTCTCGCGATCTGTTCTCTCTCTCTCTCTCTCGGGCAGGGTTAACGATCGTAGCGATGCGTTGGCGTGGGAACTGCGACAGAGCAACGACTAAAGGGCTCAGAGTTCAGCGTGAATCACTCAAGACAATCAAGCGATCGATCGGGCAACTTTGTTTCAAGAATAATCATGGTCAATGCTCAAGACGTTGCTGCACAGCTAATAGATACAAATTGTTGAAATACTTTCAGACTTCACAATTCATTAACTACTTAATCATTATTTGAGTTGTTATTTGAGTTACTTGAGTATTTATAACATTTAGTTCACTTTCTGAATGCCTTCATTTGAATACTTTCATTTAGAAGAGTTTTACTTTAATTGTTCCAACTCTTTAAAGCTTAAATCGACAATCAACTAACTAAATAAAATAGATTTTACTTTGCATTTGAATAATTCCATTCAGAGTTTCACTTTCATTGTTCCAACTTTTTAAAACTTAAATCAACAATCAACCACATAAATAATTCCATTTAGAGTTTTACTTTAACTGCTCCAACTCTTTAAAACTTCAATCAACAATCCACTAAATAAATAAAATAAACTATAAATAAGAGCAGCTTGTTGTGATCCTCTGCAACTTATGTGAACAAGTTTCTACTTTCAGAGTCTTCATTTTTTCGATAGGCACAAAACTAGGTCACTAGAGCATTTTGCAGCAATCTTATATATAGCAGCTTAAGCTACACTAAATCTGAGCAAATTTGAGCTACTAAATTTGTATTCCAAAAATAGTTTATTCCACAATAAATACAAATTTCTACAAGGAACTGCTTTGCAGGTTACTGCATCACAGTATATAAAAAAAAATTTATCACTTTTTGTTGCCACACGTGGCAGCGTCGCTAATTGTCTGGCTGCAGAAGTAAAAGTGGTCAAATCAAAAGATGTGCCGCACAAAGTGAGGCAAAGAAGCAGAAGTATTTTGGAAAATAACGCTGGGTTTTTACTTTCGATTCGACTCGCTGTGTTTTCACTCTCTATAGAGAGACGGCGAGTGGGAGAAGGGTGAGCGGGTCTTTGACCGTTTAATAAATTTCTAAAATGCACAAAATAATTGTGCCAATAAAAATAAACAAGATGAAAAAAACTTTCGAAGCAAAAGTTCAAACGCCGCCTACGAAAAAATGAAAATGAAACACACACAAAACAAAAAAAGTAAACGAAAAATAAACGAAAAAGTGCAAAAAGCAAATAACTTTTCTTTTGCACAATTGTAGCGCGGCGACGACGCTGCAATGACTTTCACCGACATTCAGCCGCAGCCAAGGCTCAGCGGGGGCATGCGGCGTGTGGCATGCGGCATATGGCGGGGGCACTGGCACGAGCTTCGTTCCAGGGACTTGAGCGCGAACCGGACGGACGGGGACGAGTCGCCAGCGTTGCCAGAGTAAAAATGTCAAAGACAATTTGGCAGCACATTTAAATTAAGCGTGGCAGCAGAAGGTGCAACAACAGCGAGCTGCCCCCCCCCTCTGCCGCTGGTGGCCAGAGGTGTTTGACTCGACTGCGTTTTGGCCATAAATTGAGTGCGCATGCGCAGTGAAAACGAAAAGTGCATCAGCAGTTGCAGTTGCAGTTGCAGTCGCAGTCGACGCTTTGCTTTTCACTTTCGTTTTCACAATTGAAATTAAAAACTTGGCAAACGGATGCACTTACAAATGCCAGCCAACACTCGTATCTCGTATTTATATACATATATATATATATATGTTCAATGAGATTCACATATGTACAATTTATATATTTAGCTATCGAGTCGCCGGGGTAGCAATGAACTTGGCGCTCGCTCTCTGCGGCGTATCAAATGCATTCGCCCAGTTTTTTTTTAGCGATTTTTTGCGCCTTTTGTTTGGAGAAATGCAACGCCGACAGACGGACGCATAAATAAATAAAAGCAAATGGCAAAAGCGACGCATAACACTCAAGACGCGGCGCAAACTTGGCTTGGAGTGGGCACGAGCAAAATTTCACTTTCGTTGACAAGGCGTGAAATGCATGCAGCTGTTTCTATGCGTGTGCCCAGCATTGTCAATTAGCCGCGGGACTCATCTGCGTATACTTGATATCGATCTCCATTTCAAATAGTTTAGCCTTCCATTTGAATGTTTGTTTGCTTATCCCTGACAGCAGTCTCAGTTGCTATGATTTGTCACGCCGAGCTGGCAATAGCAAACTTTTACCCGGCTCACCTTGACAACGCAATAGGAAGCGCACTCATTTCCTAGTCCTTGAGCGCCAGCAATTGCAATTGATTGACTCGAAAGTGACTCTCTGATTTAGCATCACCAAAGAACTCGACTTGAAAGCTGCATGCGACGACTTGAAATGCTTTTCCTGGCAACGACTTTAAGCACTTCCCGCATAAAGGCGTCATTGGGGCATTACCTTGACTCATCGCCCGAACTTAGCTGCGTCGCATTGATTTACGCGCCGCGCTGATACCAAGTGCATTAACTTCCTTGCCTCTGGCATTGGTACAGTTATTTGCGCGTAAAGCGCGCAACAACAACAAAGACGACAACGACGACAACGACGACTGCAAATAAAGCGAGCTGGAAATAAAACGAGTTAATTGAACTCGCGCTCGAACTCCAGTAGCGCTAAATGCCCGACCGCGATCTTCATTGTATGCGGAACGACCTTGTTGCGGCAGCCGCAAGTGAATGAACCGCGTGCAGCTCGAGCGACTGACTAACTGACTAACTGACTGAGTGACTGCAGCATTCGGAAGTGTTGCTGGCCGGCTAATTAGCATGACGTCGCACACGAAGTCAATACACCCATTAGCCCCCAAGAGAGGCGCTTCCTTCTGTGAACTCACCGATATTGAGCTCGGGCTCGCCTTTGACCGAGCTGGCGACCGTTGTGTCCATCACCGGGTAGGACTTGATGTACTCCGGCGTCTGTGGCCGCGAGTCCGCGGGCATCACCACGATGGCGCCGTTGTGCTGGCCCACAGCAACTGGCAGCAGTTGTTGCTGCTGCTGTTGGGGATGTGGATGCTGCTGCTGCTGGGGATGATGATGCGGTTGATGGTACATGGCGGCCATGTGGGCGTGATGGGCGTGCGACTGCTCGAAGTGCGACTGCTCGCTGGTGCTGACCACCAAGCTGGAGCTCGACTTGTTCACATAGATCACATTGCTGTGCGGCATTTTGCTGGCTGCAACAGCAGCAGCGGCTGCTGCGGCGGCGGCGGCGGCAGCGGCCATGGCCATGCCAGGCACACCTGTGGGCGGCACAGTATCCATTTCTGTGACAGGTGCGACCTGGCGCTGATGATGGTACTCCGTCTGAAAGATGACCGCAGCACCGCCGGCTCCAGCGGCTTCCCCGTTCGTTGTGCCCGCTGTGGGGGCTGTGGGGGTCGCGGTCGGTGGCTGGCCGACAATCAGTTTGCGGTGCTGATAGTAGGTGGAGACGCTCGTGTTGGGCGGCAATTTGAGCGCGTTCTCGAGGTGCGAACGGCCAGCGACCAGCAGCTGTGCATTGCTGGTGGTGCTCGATGGCGCCACCTGTGGTGCGTTGGCGCCGTTGGCGGCAGCCAGGCTGCAGATCACTGAGTTCGACTTCGCGCCGGTCGCGTCCATGGCGGTGCTGCTGGGCTGACAATCGGAACTGTCCGCGGACATTAGCATTGTTGCTGAATTTGTGTATGTTGTTGTTAACTCTTCACTTGGCTTATAATACTTGGAATTTCTGGCCTAAACGGGCATTGTTGTTGTTGTTGCACTTGCTTCAGAACTCACACAATAATACATGTGTTGTGTGCTTATTTCTTTCTTCTGTATTTTGCTTTTCACCACATATCCTTTTGCTTTTGCTTGGATGCACTTGTGCACAATGTGCTTGATTTGAAAATTTGTTTTAGTTTTACGTTTTTATCAATGCAAATTGGAAGCTTTTTTTCGCTTTTCGCTGTGAAACGCGCAACGCAAAAATAACGAAAACGAAACGACGACGACACAACGTTGATGACGACGATGGCGACGACGACAACGAAGACGAAAACGACGACGACTGTGTGACGATTGCGGCGGAACGACGACGATCTGCTCGTTGCGATGTTTCAACGTTGAATGAAAGGAAAATCAACAGTCGCGTTGGATCTTGTTCAGTTTTCGGCCGGTCGCGCAGCCACGACCCTGACAGAGAGCCAAGCCGCAGCGCGCTCTCTCACTACGCTCTGCGCTCTCGCGTGCTCTTGAAAAATAATAATGGAAACATGTGTGTGCGGTGCGCGAGCATGAAATCAAAACATCAACAAGAGCGAGTGAGCGAGCAAACGTTTGCGTGTTTGCTCGTGTTCAACTGTGTGTGTGTGTGTGAGAGAGAGATCCGCAGCTTACAGCTGTGAGCAGAGTTGAGGGTGTTGCTGCTGCTGCTGTTGTCGATTATCCACCCCAAAAGCCTAAGCCAATTTGTCAGCCTCGTCTCGTCCACCCTGACAACAAGCACACTCACACTCTCACACTCTCGCACTCTTGCGCGCTCTTCGGCTAGCCGAGTGAAACACATGTCAACGATAGCCGCAGCGTCGTCGTCGTCGTCGTCGCCGTCGTCCAAGGTAAGCGCTGCCTGCGGTTAATGTACTCTTTTAGCAATGATTTCGATTCCAATAGCGCTTCCAATTCCGATTGCGAATTCCATTGCCAACATATTCGCACTCCGCGCTCGGCAACCATATAATCATGCTGCCTGCTAGTTCATGGCGCCATTTTCAAAAGTTCAATAAAACTTGGCGCTCGCGCGAAGTTCACGCGCGCCGCGACTGAGTGAAATGTGCTGCATGCAGTTGTTGTAATTTATTTAATTACTACTTGTTGCGTGTATTATTAAAATTATATCACAACAATGCCAGCCGCCGTCGCCTGCTGCAGTTGCTGCTGCGGTGCATTGCCCACTCAATGCTCACTCCAGTCATTGACATCGTGCCGTTGACATTTCGCCGAGCGAACGCAGCGCGCAAATATTTACACACATTATGAGCCGTCAACCCGTTGGGCCCGCCTAGGTCAATGTTAAAAATGTTTCCTGCTGCTGCAACTCCGAGAACGAGGAAAACACAAACACAACAGCAATAGCAACAACAACAAATGCCACGTGTGGCCGTTGATCGCGTTCCATTGCCATTGCCCAGCAATTCGTTCTCTCCACACACCAAAAATCTACAAACTCATGTACGCTCTCTCTCTCTCTCGCTCTCTGTCTGTCGTTCTCCCCATTGTTCTACTCTGCGCTTTACGTGGGCGTCCGACGAAAATATCCCTGCAACGAAATGTATTTTCTATTTTTCCCGCACATATTTTTGGCTCTTTTCATGTTTACAAGCGCGTTAATGCTTGAGATTTGTTTTGGTGCCGCGACTATTTCGAAAATTGTGGGCGTGTGAACTGCACTAATTTGTCTGCTCGAAATATATAGGGAATCATTCTGATCGCATGATCTGCTGACTCTTGCGGTGTAGTGCGTAATTTGATAATGTCTGTAAACCAGATCAGCACATCGAGAAAGCTGCCGAACAAAAATAAACTTTTGACTTCCTTATTAATGTCATTTCAATAACTGCGCTCAAAAATAAATGAGCAGACAAAACGAAAGTGCCTGCATCAGCAGAAGATACAGATAATCAGACACCGACTCAGATACAGATACGCACTTGTATCTGTGTTGGTTTTTGGGGCCAAGCTGCAGTTCAAGTGGAGGTCAAGTTCAGTCTGCAGGCGCAATGAGGTGGGGCGAAAGTCGCCGCTTTCATTTCATTCACTGACGCCGAAAGTCGCAACGTCACGCTCGGCAAGGCGAATGCACCCCTGGCAAGTGTCGTTGGCATCTTCGGATATGAGAAGTCGCAGCTGCGAGTGATAGTCGATCGATCCGATCGTGAAGCGAACTTGTTAATCGGTTATGTGGCTAGTCAATAATCAGATCGACCTTCCACAAACAGCGCTCTCTCTCTCTCTCTCTGTCTGTGGCCGTCTAACACTCTCGATTCTTGCGCCGAAGTTGAACGACTCGTGATGACTTTTTCCTTGGCAAAAAAACGACAAAAAAACTGCGAGAGAACGAGAGCGAGAGAGGCTCAGACAAAATCAACTTCCTTGATAACTTGTTAACAATTTGGGCCCGAGTCATTTTTGCGCTGTTCTTTATTTTCGTACACTTTTGTTGTTTATTAAGTTTAGAACTGCGAAACCAGTTTCGCGCGATTGCGCAACTTTTGAACTTGTTGCTGCTGCTGGCTGCCCGAAATTGTGGGGTTTACATACATTCATAATACAGCCATATAACAACATCATACCTATATGTGTGTCTATGTCTCTGGCAGCCTTTGTGTGGCTAGCATCTGCTCTATGCCTGCTTATTTGTTTTAATCTATGTCTGTGTTCCAATCCGTATCTGTATTCGTATCTCTCTCGCTCTCACCATATAATTAACGCACAATGAGAAGGTGCGTGCTGCGTCCGTCCCTCCGTCTGTCTATGCCTCGTTTGGTGGTGTTCATGAACTCGGTCAATTTGAAGGCCAACAATTTGCGGCGTACGCATAAAAAAAAATTGGTGTGTGTGTTTTTGTCGGTTTCGAGTTCGCTGTGCTACACTAACAGCAAAGTATCTCGCTATTGCTACCGATCGTGCTCAAGTAACCGTGTTCTTTGTGCTGATTGACTGATTGGGCGTTTGACCGATATACTGATTGACAGCAGATAGAAAGTGGAGCTAATTGTAATGAATAAAGCAGGGACAATACAGGCGACAATGCACTTGTAGAATAAATAAAACATATTGTTATTTAAAGTAATTGAAAATACTTAAGAAATCCCAAAGTAATTCAGTTCTTAAATTGAAGTAATTCTTTTGCAAACACATTACAGAATGGTTCTTTAAAGTTTTTATAGCTTTCAGATATTTATTGTTCATGTAATTCCCTTAAAAAGCTTAAGTGAACTTATTGTTAAAGCAATTCTACTGGAAACATTTTAGAACCCGTAGCTTTAAAGTAATTCTAACTATCAGAACTCTTATTGTTGAAGTAATTCTCTTTGGTAATCTCAATTTTGACGTAAATCTCAAATCTTAATTAGATATACATTTGAAATCTAATTTTTAATTTTGTTCCCTTTGAAATACTTTGGAAATCTTATTTTTAAAGCCTTTTAGCTGCCAGAAATCATATTTGTTGAATTAATTATATTGGAAATAGATTAACAATCTTATCTTTGAAGTAATTCTATTGGAAGTAATTCTTTGGAATACAACAGAAATCCAATGAAATTACTTTATTGCCCGATTAAAATGCTTCTGCAACTTAAAAACTTAAAATGTAACTTGATTGATTGTTGTAAAATACATTCGAAAACTAATACTTCCATCATATCTCGCATAAATCTAAAGAAATTACTTTATTTCCCCAGGTAAATGTTTCAGTTATAGTAAAATACATAAGAAAACTAATACTTTCATTATATCTCACTTGCTTGATTCTCTCACCTCTGTCGATTGCTGTTTGTGCCCTTTAGGAGAGAGTATCATTCGTTCGACTTTAATTTCGTGTCTGTCTCTGTATTTCGCTGTGTACTCGAGCAGTTTAATTTTTGCGTGGCTTTTTTATGTTGCCAGATTTTGACGTTAAGTGTGCTTTTTGCAGGGTTGGTGATTACGCATAATTTTTGGGCTGTCCAGAGATCTCGGGCTGATGTCATGCGGCGCGACGATAAAGATAATTCTTTGGGAGAACCAAATGGAGGTTCAAGGCTGAGATATTGAATGAAGTCGCTGACGCTGTCGCTGCCACACTGTATTATAAATACGTAATATCTAAATGATTTAAGCTGATCACCCGCACGCGAAAACGCTGTGTTATCTGGCCGTTGTTCTACTTGGCATTTAGCATGTAATATTACATTAGACACAGAGTGTTAATAGGCCTCTTGTTTGTGTCCCCATAACCGAGTCGCCCGCATCAACCACCCCCCCCCCCCCCACGGGCGAGAACTGCACGATGTAATCGTTTGTTTATAATGTCGTAATGGCGATTGAATATAACATGCGCCTGGCAGACGACGTAACTGCAGCGCGTTTTGCATCGAGGCGGAGGAGGCGGTGGCAGAACTTAAATAATAATAATAACAATGCTCGTAAACATTCAGCGCAGAGACACACATGTGTGCGGGCTTATCGGTTATCGGTGTTATCGCGCCTTATCAGCGGACAGCGGCGAAAAATGAAGGTCAGCAGCACAAATTCCTAATGTGCGCTTATCTATTTCGCCAGCAAACACAAAACAACAACACACAGAACGCGTCACTTCGATAAAAATAGCTGGAAAATAGTAGGGAACTGTGGACCAACCACGAGCTTCGATTACACTGAATACTCCAGAGCGCTACCTCCAAAAATATTGCGTATACTGCAAGTCCATCAACCCATTTGAAGGGTTCTAAATTTACTCATTGCTACAATATCTGAAATCAGTTCACAAACATTGCTGTAGTTTCGACTACAACGAATATCTGAAAATATTACTTATACTTTAAGTTCATCAACTCATTTGAAGGGTTCTAAATTTACTCATTAGTACAATATCTGAAATCAGTTCACAATGTTAGCTGTAGTTTCTAGTTAGCTACCTTCAAAAATATTGCGTATTCTTGCAGTACTCAACAACAAACTCTTTCTACTTAGAGCTGACTCACTTAAAGAGTTCTTGATTTACATATTACTTCAGTTGATTTACTTATTAATCAGTTCACATTCATGGCTGTAGGGTATCGAGAAGTCGCATTGCCATTTATCGCTTGAACTTGTTTAGTTTCCTTATCAAGGGCCGCACAGTTTTTGTAGTTTTCGCGCAAAAGGTGAAAATTCGATAAGAGTTTTCAAGGTCCCCGCGACGAGTTCATAAGAAGCGCGTGCTATTAATGATTGGCCATAGTTATTACACAATATCTCTTTGCCGTGTGGTAAAACACAGACACAGAGAGAGCAGCGGAGAGAGCGAGAGAGAAAGTGCGGAAGATTGGCATTATTTTCACGGAAAGCTTTATTAACCAAGGTCGCTGAAATTAGCTGATTCACAAGCATGTTTCACAGGTGCGTTCAAACAGTCGTCAGAACTTAATTTATGCTATTCTTACAGTATCTCGCCAAGCGTATTAAAATATCACAATCAAAAGTTGAAGGCAACATTCACCAATGTAGCAAGTCTATCATAATTTTTGCTTTAAATAATCATGAGAAACTAGACATAATTATTAATACTTTAAGCACCAAGCAATTTGACTGATTTGTCGTTTAACAGATCAACTTCGAGATCAATAATATTGGAGATAATCTTATTAGAAGACCTAAAATTGATTATACGATTGGAATTGCTAATAAATCTTAAAGTTTTTAGTATTAAATCGAACTGCTTTCGGGCATTTGATGTTTAATATTTATAATATGGCATAGAATTTAGCATGTTGATGTTTTTATGATAATTTTGAACTTTCGTTAGTATGAAAAGTCTGAAAGATTTTAATAGCCAAACATTATAAAGTGTTTCTCTGCTGAGTCTGCTCTTTCTTTTGCTAGAACGAATCTTCTGGAACCTGATCTCTCGTTGACTTCGTTCAACTCCAGCAAATTTTCCATTCTTTCAGTGCTAGCTTGTTCTCTCGTGGTCTCCAGCGATCTAATGCCTTTCTCTCCTGTTCGCTCACTCTCTCCTTCTTTCTAGAACTCTTCTGGTCTGTACTTGAACTCGTTTCCCCGCTATCCAAATGAAATATTTCTGCTTTCGCCTAGAATTCGAAGCCCGCAACCGAACATCGTCTATCAGAGAGATGCGGGGTGTAATTCTTCAGTTTTCTCCTGCTTCGGCTGCGTGTTGTGGCTGCTTCTATTGTTATTATCAGTGGACATGCAAGGGCAGGAAGCGCAGCACAATTTATTGTAATGGCTTATCAGTGGAGCGAGCGAGACGTAGCGCTGCAGTTCTTGCAGTGAAAATTAATCAAAAGTGCAGCGCAGACGCCTCCACTTGAATGCAACTGATACTCACACACACACACGCACTTACATACATATGTACATACAGTCTTGTGCACTCACTCCAACTATGGCGCATTGAACGCTTAACGATCTTTACCAATAGCATCTCGCTTGCACATGCCCCGTTTTGAAAAGTGAACTCGACATTGAAAAGCAACAAAAGCAAAGCGCTCATCACAATTATCAACAACAACAGCGGCGGCAGCGCAGCAGCAGCGCAGCGCCAGCGAGCGAGTGAGAACGAGCGCGGGGAGAGCAAGTGTGGAGACTGACTGCAAACTGTGTGAAGTTCAAAGCCATTGCACTGTGCTATGGAGTAGTCTACACTCTACGCTGCACAGCATGTTCGTTCCTTCGCTCGTTCGTTCGTTTGCTTGCTCGTTCACTCTCTCCACCACAACTCTCCCGTTGCGCTAGCCTGCTCTCCACAAGACTGTGTGTGTGTGTGTGTGTGCGCTGATGTTGATGTAGGTTCAGACTGTCTTCATTTCTAATGGGCTGCTGCACTTTTGCTTTTCCGCTGCACAGATTTGTTTCGTTGCCGATGCCGTTGCTGCTGCTGTTGTTGTTGTTGTTGTTTATTGTAGTATCTGCATCTGCGCTTTGGATTTTTCCACTCACCACATTTCTTCGCACACATTTCACTGCACCGCAGCGCCTCGTCCGAGGGTCTTTAACCCTTTCCCCAGTGCAATGCACTCCGCCGCCTGATGACGAAGACAACAACAATGACGACGGCCACAACTTCATTCCAATTCACTTCACTTCGCTTCATCCAACCCCACCAAGAGTGCGACTGCAAGCGAGCGTGTCTCTGTGTCTCCGTGTGTGTTTGTGTTAGTGTGTGCAATTTTCTTGCACATTCTTCTCCAAACGCAGACGTTCGTTCAAAGAGAGAGAGAGAGAGAGAGAGAGCGTGCGTGTGTCTAGGTCTAGTTGCGTACATTGCACTGCCGTTCCTCTGATCTTGTCTCTCTGTTTTACGACTGCATACAGTTGTGTAACTGTTATTGAGGGTTATGCGCAGTTGCAGCGCCTGCGTTCTGCCCAGTTGCGAAGTTGGCAGCCTGTGCTAACTTGCTAGTTGGCTACTTGGTGCCAATGATCGTAGATCGTGCTTCGCCTGCCTGATAAGCTCGCACGGCCCGCACAGAGATGGCAATAGATAGTGCAAGACAGAGAGAGAGAGAGAGGGAGAGAGAGGGAGAGCGCACTCACGAACTTGCAATGAGTTTATTGACTTGTCAGTTGTGCTTGTCGGCCACGCATGTGCACACTGTTGGCCAAGTTGAATGCACTTGGGCGAAAATTGGCAATGGCCGCACGTGCTTTCTATGATTACGCCATAAGCGAGCGAGCCGGGCCGGGTCCTCCCAGCGCCCTGTCTCCAACTGGCTATCACAAAATTATAGACTGAGGCTCAGCGCACTTTATAGATTCCAAACGGTAGTTGATTGCGCCAAACATATGCTAAGCGGAAGTCGGCGCCAATTAGGCATCAATGGGTGATGATTCATTGAGGAGGCGCTGAGAACTTGTCGTCGAGATTTATATCGAGCGCGTAATAAGTGTGGAAAGCCATAAAAATAACAAATACTCGACAGACATCGCACTTCTCTCCACTTGTTGTTGTTGTTGTTGTTTTTTGGCAACATAATAAGATTATGTGATATGAAATGGCCCAGAACAACAAGAAAGGAATTGGAGTTGGAGCGTGAAACTTAACGCTGACGGGGGGCAAAAAAAAGGAGAAGAAAAGAGAAACGAGAAAAGAAAACAAAATCGACGAAAAACGCAGCAGCGAAGAAAACGTTCGAATTGTGACTTTAAAGCACAAAAATTACAATTCGTGCGAAAGTGAATGACCTCCATTAACCGCCATTAAGCGACAGCGAACTGCGAACCGACGAGACGCGAGTCCAGAACAAAAGCCCCGAGCTCTGCTTCTTCTTCTGACTCTGACTCTGCCTCTGCCTCTGCTGGCTGCTGTTTCTTCTGTGGAAACATGCGTCGTCGCCGTCGTCGTCTCTTTGAATTCGCTTGAACCCTTTCGAGCGGCGTTCATATCAAGCTTAGCATAATAATTAGTAAGCCAAAAACTGGGCTCAGACCCGATCCGGGCGACCGGGACCCGAAATGTCTGCCCCCCCCCTCGCACCCCCTTCCCAACTCGCCCCACTGCGGAGTCGGGCTTGTGGCTGTTTTATTGGTTCGCTGGCTTTGTTCTATGGCCCTCGTCAGGTGAGCAAAAGTCGCGACCAACTGGCCAGGAATTTGAAACCTGTTTGAAAAATAACACGACGAGCCGCGTCGACTTCAGCGCGCGCAAAAAAAAAAAAAACGAACTACAACTTAACTTATATATGTGTTTCGTATGCGCCTAGCATAATTTTAGTTTCTCAGTTGCGAGTGTGTGTGTGTGTGTTTTTTTTTATGATTATTCGCAGTTTGCCACTGCCATAATTTATGAATGCGAGCTAAACGTAGCGCCAGTGCCCTCCTCACTAGGAAGTTGAGCCGGGTTTAATGTACGCAGTCGCGACAACTCATCATCGCTGGCCAGAACGTGTGGGCCAAACGCCAATAAAAACAGGCATTATTTGAACGGTAGGTGGACGGGGTCTCTACCCGGTCTTGAGGCTAACGCGTTGATCGACTCTAGGTCGATTGGTTTTGCGATCGACGGGGTAGACGCTCGCTCCACCGATGACGTGATGAGCGCCAAGTAGCTGCCAGATTTACTGCCAAGCAGGAAGACTCACTGTGCTAACTCGACAACAGCCAGGGGGGGGATGGTGGGGGTAGCGGGGAGTGGGATAAAACTAGTGGCAAATTAAAAACATATTATCGCCAAGTGCTAAGTTTGCAGGCTACTTAAATGCTCTCTTCAACGTGTTAACGATTAATTAAAAACTGCGAAGCTTCCAAAATATTTATCATTATAATGAAGGCCATCGAAAGTGTAGTTTTAGAATCACAGACTGCGCTCATTTATATATAATATTTCATGTTATCCATACTCTTTTTAACTTTATAATTCTACTTGGCAATTCAAACTTTATATAGAAATATTTAAATACATTTTTTATATTTAATTGCAACTTCAATGTAGTTTTGCAAAACTATCAAGATTTGCTTGTTATATCAGCTGATGATAATTATTTTCATGATCTTCAGTCGAACTTTTTAGATATCTTAAAATTGATTAATAATTCAGTGAGCACATTCCTCAAAGGCTGCTAACTCATTCAGCTGATCTTACTACTTGTCTTCATTATGTTTATTTTATTAATTAAAATACACATATTTGCATACATTATTTAGCAGCTGTTTTCAGCTTTATTTACACAATTATTAATGCAAAACATCAAAGAGCACAATCTACAAATTTGTGAATTTAAAAGTGTCTATCCGATGTAATTGCAACACACTTTTCTTAAATCGCATTTTATTGCTAAGCTGTTAAGTTTATTGAAGCTGCAAATTGTCATTACATTTTCTGATGAACAAGTATCTAGAGATTCATCCTGAATTGTATAGATTAGATAATTTTTTATGCACAGTATTACAATATCAATAATAGCTTAACCATATAATTTAGCCCAACTCACAGATAACAGAATTTGCGATTCATCACGAAATGTAATTGTAATGTAAAAATGATAATAAAGAAATTACAGCATCTTTCGGTCACAGTATCTTAATATCATTAGCATATAGTTGGCTAATAATATCTTTCATATTAGATAACACAAATATCTTAAGCGTAAGCAATTTTCGGCACTTTAAGATGAATAACTTAGTACGTCAATTATCCCCAAAATGTAAAGGTAATGTAAAGATAATAATAAGGAAATTAGAGAACCATAATTTCAAACATAATACCATTAGTTAGCATTTACTTTATAAATAATATATTGATTATAAAACATTTAATCAAGTCACAGATAACAGAAATGTGTGGAGCATAAAAACACTTTAGCTGTTTAAATCGTTGTCTTCATAAGGAACTATTCAGCGATTCATACCGAAATGTAAAAGTAAGGATAGTCTTTAAGAAATTAAATAATCTTGCATTTAAAGTCACTAATTAGCATCTACTCTGTTAATCAAAGTTTTAATAGGACGATCATCTAATTTATCAGAAGTTATAGATAACAGAAATGTGTAAAGCGCATTAAAGCGTCGGCGGCTTAAAATGTTTTCGTTATGACTAACTAATCAGCGATTCAAGCCGATATATAATGGTGTAAAGTTAATGAGTAATAAAGAAATTGGAGAATCTTTTGTAGATAATAACATTAATTGGCATCTATCTGATCAATAATCAATAGGCTGTTGAAGATCAACCAAAGCGCATTAAAGCGTCGGCAGCTTGAAATCATTTCGTTATGAACAACTACTTAGCGATTCATGTCGATGTGCAAAGATAATGCAAACTTGTGATGGCTTTTCCACGAGGCATTGACGCCGAATGCAAATACAAACGCCTCGCAGCCGAATAACATTTGGCATCCACTTTCAATCGCAAACGGGCAGCGTGGAGTCATGCGATCGCATTGGGGAATGAAGAGTGTGGGGAATGGGGATTGGGATCGGGCCCAGCGGGTGCATAAGTCAAGCACCCCGTGCATAGAGGTCATTACTACCTCAATCCAAGCCAGTCAGTCCACTCGCAGTTGCAGTTGCAGTCGACGTCGCAGTCGTTGCTGTGGCAGTCGGGTCCATCGGCACTTTCTACCACATGTGGAACCGGCGCAAGTGGCATGCAAAATAGCGTGGCAAAAATAAAAGAAAAACTGGTATGTGCAACTGCAGCTAGCCAGCAACAACAGCTGATGCCACGTCAAATAGTTTGGGCCAGCTCTACAGAGAAACGAGAGAGCGCGCTAGAGAGAGCGAGTGATAGAGAGCGAGAGAGGAGAGCTGGTCGCAGGTCGCTGCACTTTTGCAGCGCAACTGCATTCAGTGGAGCATTCGAGTGAGTTTGCTGGGCAACTATGCTAGTGATACCAACAACAGCAACAGCAACAGCAACAGCAACAACAACGTCGACAGCGACGGCAACAACAACAGACTTTGAAAGTTGACTGACACTCGCGTTGGCAGGACTTTAACCCAAGCAAAGTGAAATTGCTGGGCGCTTCGCGAGCCGTCGTCGCCGTCGACCATTTTCATCGGCTCGGGAATTGGGAATTTCCACGTGTTGCACAAACAGCCAATGGGAAAATTGGCGCACAACAGCAACAACAACTGCAGCAATTCGCACAATCATTTTCGTTGTTGCCGTGAAAGTTTTTTCGGCGCAATTTATAGTTTATTAACTTTATAGAGCGAGTGCAACGACTGGAAAGCAGTCAAGTCTATTGCCATCTGATCGCCCCCCCCCCCCCCCCCCACAACACTTGGCCACCGCCACGATCTTTGCTCTGCTCTGTCTTGATTTTTGGCTTAGTTTGTTCGTCTCTGTTTTTTGTTTTTTTGGAGGTCATGCAAATGCCGTGGGTGGCAGTGAAAGTCGAACAACTTTGCAGAACATTAATTGCAACGCTTGAACAGGAAAGTGAGCAAAATGCAGCTTCATCAATGGGCCAACCATAGCCAAATAAATACTCGATCTCGAACTCGACCTATAAATACATATTTTGTGGGTGGGTGGGGAATTATTACAAGCAGAGAAATTACAATAAACTTGCTACAAAAGTGATGAAGATCAGCAAATTATTGCTGATTTGTAGTGGGAATAACTTAACATATTTTATTCCATTAAATCTCACGACATTTTTGTATATGTTGAGTTCAAAAGGAACTATTAATTTACTCTCAATATTATTCCTATTACTTTTTTCATTTCAGTTTATTTGTCGTTCTCGCAGAGCCAAAATTTAAGTCAGCTGCGTAATCTTTTGGCAAAATCTATTTTCTATATATATATATGTACTGTGTGTATATGTTTTATGTAGTGTCGAAATTGTGCCAGACAATGAGTCAATCTGGTCTCAGAACAGCATTGACTTCAATTTCTGCGAACTGGCAAATAAAATGCCAAAAAAAGAGATTATAATAATAGAAGCGGGGAAACAAACTCAACACCTTTAAAGGCATATAAACAAAATGAATGTAGGAATAGTAGGAATAGAAGCCAACGTAATAGTAGCTAACGATAACAATAACAACAGATGAAAATGGCGGCGTCGGTGAAAGAGGAGGAAGAAGAAGGCGGGCGAAGAGCGAGAAGTGGAGTGAAAGAAAACAACATTACCTAACTGACTTCTGAGCAGTGGAATTTTGTTTATTTGGGACAAGTTCACTGGCAAAGCCAACACGGGGAAAAAACACATTCTACGGTAAGATCTGACGACAATCTGACAGACGGACGGACAGACGGACAGACGGACGGACGGGCGGACAGACAGATGGTTAGTCTATCCGTCTCGTACTGCTGTAATAGTTGTAGCGGTTGGCTTGATTTTCATTTTCCTTTGCGCTCATATTTGTTTACAACTTTTGTTTTTTTCCCTCGCCTTTATTTCGGTTTTTAGGTTTTTTTTTTCGCGACGTTTGCTTACTTAATGACTTTCTACTTTTTGTGCCCCCATCACCATCAAAGAAAGCTAACAACAATGGAATAGAAGAACGTGTTGGGGCTTAACCTCGGGCTTCAGGCTAATGCGTTGTTCTTCTCTGTTCTCGCTTCTTTTTTTGGCACACAACACATATGAAATATTTCTTATGGTTGGCTAAGAGTTGTTGTGGTCTTCGGTTGTCGTTGTCGTTGTCGTTGTTGCCATGGCTTGATTAGTTCTTCGGTAATCAAAACAAGTTTGGTCGAAAGCGCACTACAAAATCTTAGCCACACTCAATTAACGGTATTTAGCTAAAGCAGCTCAAAAGACCTGTCGTCGATGTCGACAAACTTGCAAAAACATCTGACGCTCGAGCTGCACAAGAAGATATCCCGTAGCCGGTCAAATCGGTTAAAATAACAATAATCAGGAATTGCGAATTTATAAACTAAACCTCAAAAAAGAAAAGAAAATTATCCACTATTTTCTTTTCACATAATTCATTTGTTTTCAGGAAAGTTAAAGACCAAGATCGTAATGAATTTCTATAATAAAATTCAAGAATACCAAATTTGCAAACTAAACATCAAAAAAAGGGGAAAAAATTATATCTTTATTTTGTTATCCAAAAATTTGTTTGTTTCTAAGAAAATATAAGACGAAGATGGTAATTCATTAAATAATAATAATCAGGAATAGCAAATTAGAAAACAATATTTCAAAAAAGAAAAGAAGATTGTATCTTATTTTTATTATCCCAGAGCAAGATCGTAACACATTTAAGTAATAATAATCAGGAAACGCAAATTTAAAAATTAAAAAGATTAGACGATTCCACTAATTTAGCAGTTCAGAAACAAGAACCAAGATCGTAATGCATTTAAATGATACTAATCAGGAATAACAAATTAGAAAACTATATTTCAAAAAATAAAAAATAATTAATATATTTCCAAAAAAATTGAAGAGCAAGATCGTAATGTATTAAAATACGAGTAATAATCAGAAATGGAAAATTTGGTTAGGAAATTATCACTTTATTTCATATTTCAACTGTTCAGCTTCTTTTTGAAATAATTTGTGGTCAACTAATTTAAGAAAATATCACGTGTTCCTGAATTTGGCAAGAAATGACTGCAACTTTATGTAGATTGGCCAATTGGAGCGCAAGCCATTAGACTTGATGGATTCCAACAGAAGCTGCTGCCTGACGAAGAAGATGAGATTGTAATTTTGATGCCATCAGCATCAGGACCAATTAATGGCGCGTGTGGCCAAAAGCAGAGTCAAGAACAAACTGCAACAATCGGGCCAACTCACAGCATCCAGCTGCAGGTTCAAATAGGTAGTGCCAAAAAAAAAGGGAGATAAGATTGCTTCCTTTCGTCTGCCACAAAAGAAGAATTTGTTATTGCAACCAGTTCGATGACGCTGTTTTACTTTTGCTCTTCTTCAAACATTACGGAAAGCGTTGAAGCGAATTTTCAAGTTTATTAAAAGAGAAACAAGAACACTGACATTGTTCAATATGGGGAGCAGATAAGAGTAAAGCATTTTTGAGTATAAGAATTCTAAATACCCTTTAATTGTATTTTTGTTTTTGATGTTGCAGTAAAGTGAAATTTCAGGGAATTATTTTCTAGTAGCTCAAAGTATAGAATTTAAAATTTTGTAACAAATTTATGCATCTATATAATGTTGTTGGAACTACAACCTCAAAATGCTCATCAAAGATTGCTGCAGGTTGAACTGCGCGTTGTACACAACTTTATCTTGCCTCTGTCGATCGACGCTGATCAATATATTCACGCGATTCCAGACACGCCCTCTTTTAGGCATTACACATTGCTTGACAAAATTGGAATACTTGCGCTTTGCAAGCGTAGTGAGAAAAATAAAAGAGCGAAAGAGAGAGCGTAAAAAACAGAGATGCATAACATATGTAGTCAGTGCTTTGGGGCAGACAGTGGCGTCGTCAAAGGGGATCTGTTTCAAGCACTTCATAAATACAAGAAATATTTTTTACATGTGAGTTGATTATACATTATAAATGTTGCAAAATTCAAATATTGATCTAGATTGAATTGCAGATTATTGTTTGTTATTAATTTCTATAATCACAAAAATTATTCTACAGTTCAACTAATTTTGTTTTCTAACTTTTTGCATTTATCAAGAAACTCTTTAAGCAATATGCAACTTTTGTAACCAATATTGCAAAATATTCTTAATTTCTTGCCTATTCAAATTTAAAGCAGTGATCTCAAAAATAGTTTAATTTTTCTTTTTTACTTGTAAGTCAAAGTACATTTTTTTACTGATTACAATTGTCGAGCTCCCCCTTTGTGGCTACTGCTCTGTCTGACCGATTGCAGAGCTGTTGTATTGCAATCGTTGAGGCAATTTTGCACATGTTGCTGACGTTGTTGTTGTTGCTGTTGTGTTTGTTGTTGACGTTTCGCTTACTCGGTGGTCGTAACGGGGTGAATGTCATCAGGATTTGTATTTGCCAAGCGGTCAATTGCCTTTCGCGTCTGTTTGGCTGTTCGTTGCTCGTGAAATTTAATTTGTCAGTGATTGTTTGTTTTTAGTTATTGCTGTTGCTGTTGCTGTTGTTGTTTTTCTCTTTTTACTTTTATGTTTTGCTTTCGGAGTGTGTGAAACGCTGACGAATGCATCCGAAAGATACTCACACACTCATCCGTACTCTACTCTGCTCTGCTCGGCTGTGTGTATAATGACACGATTATACAATCGTGACGCGAAGCCGCTGACCGCTTGTGAATATGAGAAATGAATCGAGTTGCCCCCGAGTTGCAATTGCAAATGAGCACACAACAAACGTCGCCCTCTCCTCGCTGCTCTCGACGCGTTGATTCCGTTGAATCGAATTGCCGAAAAAAGCAGTGCAACTTTCGCATGATTGAGTCACGGCTTTATCGGGGAACTCAAGTGCTCGCATACGCATGGAGCACGTCATGAAGCATCCCGTATTTATAGCTAGACTCTGGAATGCACCCCCCGCAAGGGGAGAGCGCGTATTTCACTGACGATGCATGAGTACTATATTCGTGTTATTGTTCTGCTGCTCGCCGGCTGCTGGCCAAGTGATCTAATTAGGTATTTGCATGTATTTACCGCTGGCATGAAGAAAAATCTTAAGAGCACATCATTTGATTAAGCTTTATTTGATGCAAGCAAATGTTCACATTAAAGAGTCCCCAAATGATGACAATGTTATTCAGCAGCCAGCTTATTTAACACAGTTTCTTGGCAAAGAATAAAAATATTCAACTGATCAGAATATAGTTAGTTGGAGATTGTTGAATTTGAAGTTAGGAGGTTTTACTTTTGCAGCAACTATGCTGGCAAAAAAGCATTATTTGCAACGTCGAAATCAGTATTTTGGTATGCGAATTCTATATTGTTAATATGTCGTATTCAACCTGCTTTTATTTAGCAGTCCTTTTATCATTTTAATCTACGAAATGTAAACAGTTTCTAAAATACTACCTATTGAACAAGCAGCAAATGTCAAACTAATATGCTGTTTTATAGATCATTTAAGATGAGATCAAATTGGAAGTTCATAAGATTTACTTTTGCAGCAACAATGCAGAATAAGAAAAGTATCATTTGGAATACTAAGAATCAGCATTTAGGTCTTCTGTTCCTCATTGATTTGCTAGCTTCTTTCATGATCAGTATTTAGTTTTCTGCATATTTAATTACGAAATTTAAACTCAATACTGCTTTTTGAAAAATAATCAAATGTTCAACTAATCAGAATACCTATACTTATTTGTAGAACATTCTAAATGACATACAATTTAAAGTGCAGAAGTTTTACGCTTGTTGCAACCATAAAGAATAACAAAAGCATCATTGGCAATAACAAGATCAGCATTGAGGCACTTTGTTTATTTAATAGTTTGCTTTCTTCATGTTCTGTATTAATTTTTTGTTATACTGCAGCCCTTTTACTATTTTTAACTTACTACTATTAAAAAGATTTTAAAATACTGTTTGTTTATTAGAATATATTTTTTTGCAGATCGTTTAAGATGAAATACAATTTGAAGTTAGTTGTATTCTGTTTTCATATATTCTGCAGTTTTAAACAATTTCTAACAAGAAACAAATATCCAACTATAGCGATGATAAAGAATAAGGAAAGCAACATTTGCATTGCCAAGATCAGCTTTTAGGCATACGATTTAATCATGAACTGGCTGTTCTTCCTTGAATAGTTTGCTTTGCCTATGATCAGTATGCAGTTTTCTTATATGCTTACCATTTTAAATAAGAAATTCGTTTGTAAAATACTGTTTATTGATAACAATGTACTTATTTGCAGATCGTTTAAGAGGAGATGCCAAGATCAGCTGTTAGACATTCGAATTAGCCGTGAACTGTGTCTGGCTGTTCTGCATTGAATAGTTGGCTGTGCTCATGGTCAGTACTCACTTTTTTCTTATAGAAAAACCCATGTTTAATTAGAGTTTCACTCGGCAAAAGTACCGCGGAATGTGCGCCTTGGCAACGGCAATTGGCAAGGGTATCTAGTGATCGGCAGCCCGAAGATCGCTCTCACAACTAGCCCACAGCAGATGTGCGTGTGTTGGCAAAGCCATAAGCCCACATGATTGTGTTGGCACACCATTTGTAAGTCAACGAACCAAGCGGGCAAAGCAACAACTTGCGATACAAAAGTATCTTTATCTTGTGGTGTTGTCTATTGGCGCGTTTTCTGCGCACTTTCGAGTGAATGGCAGCAGCTTGAGTTGGAGCTTGAGCTTGAGCTGGGGAGCTGAGCGGAGTCGACGTCAGTCGCGACGTCCTTGCTTCAGTCAACAGCGTTTTCGGCAGCCAGCAATGCGACAATGACGTTGCAAAAGCCGTCGAGAGTCGAGTTTGAGAGTCGACTCTGTGAATACACATTGTGTGTTGTATACTGTAGCATGGCATTTCCTCCGATTTGTGTGTGTGTGTGTTGTGGTGTCGCATTGCTGGGTTAGTTACCTCCAGCGCGATGGCAATGAACCAGAGAACCATTGACCGACCAGAGCGACGCCGACAATCGATGCGGCCATGCAAGTTGCAACACAGACGCCGCACGATCGTCGCCCGATCGGCTCGACACGACTCTCGACTCGCTCGGTACACGCTGCGACCAGCCAAACAGGTTTTACTGCAAAAAAATGTGAAGAAAACAATTTGCAACATGCCGCGGGACCGAGACCGAGACCGCGACTGAGACTGAGACGCAAAGTGCAATGATCGCAACGAGGCTGCGACTGCGAAGTCGACAGCGACTGCGACTGCGACTGCGACTTTCTTGCGCGGTTTCATTGTTGATTCGCCTGCTGCGAATGCAGATCACAAATTATAGTTGGTATTGGAGTTAAACTCGCGTTCGGTGAAAGGAACGCTCTGCAAAATCTGTTTGGCCTGTGACTTACTTTGAATATCGACAAAACAAAAGGAACAAGCAGCTTCACTTTAAAGAGTCGAAGCTCAAATACCCTCGCTAATATTGTAGGTTCATTTGTTTAGCAATAGTATGTATGTCCTGCCTGTTTAGGTCATATTCTATATTTTCGTACAACAGTACGTCAACTGCTAATCGAAATTAACTAATTTGGATTTAAAGAGAAACCCTAAATAAGTTCGAAATTAGCTCAAACTAGATTTATTTTGTCAGAGAACTTGATAAGCATCATAGAAAATAATACTTTGAGATGAAATATCTGGCAATTATGTTTAAGAAGCTGATCATTTACTTTCATCTGCTTAAATGCGAATTTGAGTAAATAGTCTTTAAATATGTGAAGCTTGAAATCAGAAATAAAATATAATTCGCTTAAAGAAATAGTGGAAATTGTGATTAAGAAACATATCTTTGAATACCATTTCCATTCCAAGAACTCGAGATTTATTGTCTTGCTTTTTCGCTTGAATTTCACACAATAAATAAATATATACATCTAGTTGAATTTATGATATTAGTATATAAATTATATGCCACACATGCTCTCCTATTTTGCCAGCATAATTCGCTTAAAGAATTGCTGATATATGGCTTGCTTTGATCAGCTATCTATTAGCTCATCAACATGCCCATTTCGAGGGTATCTCTGTGGTCGATCTGCCCAGTTGTGCTGCTGCTGTTGACTAAATAATATGGCAAATGTCTGTATATTTGGCAATGAACTTGAAACGCGCGTCATGCATATGAATAAGTTTGCGCCACATTCTGGCCGTGTTGACCATTGTGGCCAAGACACGCTAGGCAACGCGATGGCTTCAATTATTTTATGATGCAAGCGCTTCTCGCGCTCTCTCGCTTTCTTAACGACTTCGGCTGGGCGGTACCCGAAGGGGGAGAGGCAAGAATAGCCGCCAAATACATGCAGACGAGTATATCGCAAGCATTTGCATGATTTGCGTTTGCCACATGGAGCCCGCGGGCCAAGCGTTGTATTTTTAATTATTTTCGGCGTAATAACCTAGATTCGTGGCGTCGACTTTGGGGAACTTCGTCGACTTTGGGGAACAGCGCGAAGACAGTGCGAACAGTACCCATTTTTTGTTTCGTCTTATTCTCATTTCTTATTTTTCTTTTATGCTTTGCCATGTTTTTTTTTTTTTACAATTCTTTGCCTTTCCTTTCCACCTCTTGCCCATTTTGTGTGCTGTTGTTTTGCTGCTTCTTGTTTCCCTTTTGGCAAAGACTTTTTCTTTTCGACTTCGACAGCCAGCGCCATTTTCTTTTTGGCATTGTTTTTTTTTGCTTCTTGTATACGGTTGTTTTTCTTGCCACAGTGTGAATGACACTTTGTCGTGTGGCTTGCCGCTTCTCTTTACTCCTTGTCCCTCTGAACAATTGGGAGTTTGGTACAGTTTAGAATCCCAAATAGAGCTGCGCTTCAGTCTAATCCAAAGGAACCGGAAGCAAATAAATATTTCTACATTTATTTGTGTGAAAACAAGCAAATTTTCATGTATCTCTAATTTGTTTAGCACCTTGTCAAAGCAGTCTATAAAAAGTTTGCATAAAAAGTTTCCATCTCGTAATATATTTTTTAATTTTCATTCCCCTCCAAACGGTTGTCGAATAATAACTACGATTCTTATATAATTCAACAAACAAACTGCCAGCTCTCATGTTAATCTTTTATTCTTGCCGTAGTCGAATAATTATAATACACTCACGTAATGATGATAATCACAAAGCGATGATTAACTTGCGTAATTTTGGGCTATTTGCGTTGTGTTTAACCTGTGTGAAAATTGAGAGGCCCATTTAATTGGGTTTTCGAAATTATAGCGCTACACAATTCTAATGCCAGAGTCCAATTGGACGACCCGACATTGGGACACACGTCTTGTGAGTTAGGTTATGGTTGTCTAAGGTCTTTTGGGGGACCACAGAGAGTGAAAGAGAGGCAAGCAAAAGGGTCGCTTGATGAATGAACTGTCAGGCTGACAGTCGCTCTCGGTTTATAGCCTTGTGCTGCGGTACCTGCTTTCAAATTAGACAGCAACGTGGCCCAGAAAGGCGGACTGACTGAACGATAACCGTGCGTGTCAAGTGAGGACATCTAACCACACACAGACACACACAACCCGACGAGAAGAGCAGCTGTACGATGATATTGTGTTTTCGGGTAGACCTCGAGTAAAAGCCCTTGGTTGAGTTCAGGCGTAGAGTTCAGCATAGGTAAATGGTCGACGGTGCTTATCTTATCATTAAAACACACGTGAACGGAACGTCAACAAGTTTCAACAAATATGACACCATATAATAGACTCGACTAGCTTTATCTATGCGAGCACTACGCTCGCTAGTGAAGGTTGCTTCCACACCGCGTTGAACTCCAGACATTGCGCAGCGGGGAGCAGCTAAGTACATACGTAATACGCATGTATTTATGTACTTATCCATCACATAATTTCCACTAAAACAACAATCGGGCAGGGACATAGAAAAAGCTGATCGCCGCCGTCAGGGGGTTGGGCCCCTACACCAATTCACATTTAAAAGAGAGCACACACACAGCTAAATTTGCATACACACACAATTCGCTGTGTCGCTGGTCGAATTTTCGGCGCACAAAGCAACAAAAATGATTTCGAAGTTCAAGGTCAGTAAACTTGCTACGCACACGCACAATGGGAACGACGACGCAGCGACGACGACGACGACGACGACGACGACAGCGACGACGGCAAACGCAGCGAGCCGAAGCAGCCGGGTAAACAGTCGGCTACATATGGAGATACAAATGGAAGATAAACACATACAAACACGCACACACACGCACACGAGCAATAGAAACGATCGTCGCTCTCTCTCTCTCTCTTTGTCTGTCTGCGCGCGCTCTCGCTTGCTGTCGTTCTCTTTGCCCTCTCTTTTGTTACATTTTAATGAAACTAGAACGAATTCAAAATGAGCTGGCTGAGCTGTGTTTGAGCTATCTACGCAGATAGATCATGGGGAAGCGTGAACAGCTTGACTGCGAGATACCCTGCAAAGTGTTTACCGCCGAAATGTAGACTAATATTTACACACATGCTTATCTTGAGCGATTATCTAACTAGCGAACTTGCTGCAGGCAACGTGCGCCAGGTGGCGCAGTGGAAAATACTGTAGTTGTTTGGCTTCCGGGTTTAATAGCCGTTTACAGGTTTGATAAAAACAAAAACGTCGTAAAATCTGATTACACCCAAATTGAATATTCTGCGCATAGTTTGTTGTTTTTCAATTTACAGCGCAAATATTTACATTTACGTTTCGTTATAAACATCAGCTGCTAGGAGAAACTAAATTTGGAAGCGATAAAAAACGGTATGGGGGAGGGTGTCGAGAACCTTAACAAAAATAACTTGAGGCGTGCGCAAAAGAATGGAGTGACGCTGAAGATCGCTTGGAATTGTTGCGGGTGTGAAATGTACATACCGAGAGAGGTATAAACATAACTTGAAGATGTATTTATAATGCGTGCTGGGGGTTTTCCTTTGTCGAGCACCATTTATAGACAGCAACTTAGAACGATGATCTTATACATAAGACATAATAATGTTGAGGGAGAACCGGTTCAACTGCTACGACTTTCATTAATCAACCAAAAATGTTGGCCATTCTAAGCGAATCTGTTGAAAAACTTGTTCAAACAACCAAAACACAATCAACAGCGAAAAAAAAAACGAATTTTAATCAAAACAATGGATAAAACTAAATGCCCTGGGTCAAAGCACGCATCGAAGGTCAGTGATGTTATATGTATGTACAGACATTCATTTATTAGAATGTGCCAACAGCTTATCTTTCGATAAGACACTTCAAATGTGCCACAGCAACAGCAACCGCAAAAAAAACGAAAAGTTATTGAACATAATTTATAAATGCGGCGCAAATCCATAACGAATTGTGCGAGAATCGACAAAATCATTAACTAAATCGCTAATTAGGAATCGGGAGGAAATAAAAGAGCTCTAGCTAGCATTGCTTATTCAATTGAATTCTCACTGATTCTGAAATCAAAAGTCGTGTCGTGACAGCTGCTCGTTCTTGTTCTTGTTCTTGTTTCTGTTGATGTTGCTGTTGTCGTTCGCCTCTCGGCAACTTTCTTTTGTGCAGTGCTTTCTTTTGTGCTTGCTTTCTTTCAGTCGCTCTCGCTCTCGCTCTCGCTCTGGCTCACTCTGCTGCTGGCTGAGTGCTCGACATTTATGTAACACATGCGCTGTGACCGTGGCCTGCTTTTGGCCATGCTCTTTTCGGTCTATTGAAATGGGTTAATGGTCATTGAGTTGGGACTGAAATGCGCTGGGCAGCAGCAAGAAAGAGACACGGAATTTTACAGCAGACATCTAAATAGGCAATATAATACGACGATATGTTGAAGACTTTAATATAAGCGAAGCATTGGAAAAGCGAATGATCTGCAGGAAACGCTTCCTGATTCAGATATAAAAAAGAATATTCTAAGAATTCACATCAATGATTTATGGGTTTTTCGATTTTAAAAGCAATTTTTTTTAACAAATATTGCAAACTCGTTGAATTGTATGTGTATTTAAAATGATCAAATCAAATTGCAAAGTATTGTCGAGTTCTCTGAACGATTGTGGAAGAGTTTGAAATCAATGCGTACAGATAATTGGTAAAGTTGTTAATCAGAGCTATTACTTCCGTGCTCGAAAGCGTATTTCCAGCACCCTTTACCTACAATTATGCGCAGTAATAGCGACTTGAAGTCTACTCGAATCTACGCGATCGCGATTCGTTAAGTACGCTTACACGTGTCGGAATTGCCTATATACTTGTAGACAATGTTTAAGAGTAGCGATTATGCTAATAACGATGCCAGTTGGCTTTGCTTCAAAAGGCTCATGATTAATGTTATTAACAATTAAATTGTTGTAGGCTCACACAAGGTTGCTGATGTCATTGACTAGTTCGAGCTGAAGCTCAAGCTGAAGTTGAAGTTCTAATGCCAAAGCCTATTAAACGTGTCAATGAGAACTTTGTATAACCCTTAGTTCCATGCGATTGATAGGCTGGTTAACCACACTTTAGCCAGTTGCGATTGTGTTTAGTGGCGAACTTTACAGGGCATTTCTTGAGTGTGCTGCGTGCCCGGGTTTTTTTTGCCAGTCACCTGGTAATTGCTCAGCTGGCATTATTAGACGGCGAGTTCAAGTAACTTTTGGCCAAGTCACGGCTCAGTTGCCAGGCGGCAGCGCCAACTTCAACTTAGGCTTAAGCTCCCAATTTTTGTTGCTTGCTTTTATTTCTTGGGCATTTTCGGGGCTATCACCGTGTGCTGGGCATACACAAGTGTCAATTACAAATTACAAACTGACGGTGCAAAAAGAGCAGCAGCAACAACAACAGCAACAGCGATGAAATTGTATTTTATTTAAATGATATGCACAACGGAGTCGGCATTTAAAATGCGTGAAATGAACTTGAACTTCGGCAAGGAAGCGCCTCGAAAGCCAAGGGCTGCGACTACTGATTGACTGAACGTGTTAGACATGTTTGATTGCTTGATTGCCTAGATATTAGTTTTATGTGTTTCTTCCACTCTTTTTGGCGTGGGCGGTTACGTGGCACGCGGCACGTTGTGCGCCATTTTTGGGCAGCCGAAACCCACTGCACACCACTGAGCCACTGAGCCACCGAGCCACCGAGCGCCGCGAGCAACAGGCAAAAGAAAGAGAAATGAAAGGCATTGAAACAACTTTTCAACACCGTGTCGCTCGGCAACTTTTAGTTAAATTTTATGCGGCAACACTATAAAGGAAGCCAGTAAGGCAGTTCTAAGCGAGTCTACGCGACTGCCAGAGACCCTGTAGAGCAACACAAAGTTGTTACATCACTAGAATGTAGTTAGCTATAATTATGCGAATAAATGTTCAGTCTAGCTTCAGTGATAAGTCTAGAAAATTGAGAGCTCAGTGATCAGTTTATTTTAAGCTTAATTAAAGTGGTTTTACCTACTGTGATAACTATTAGGCACTCAGTAAAAAAGCACTCTAGATTTGGTAGCTGAGTCCCATTTGATATCCATTTCAATCAAGCAGACAGTAGGACACGACCAAGGGTCATCGCAGACCTCTACTGCCACTTTATTATACCCTTTTTCGCCCTTGTTAATGGGTACAGAGTATCACAAACACACACACACACACAAAACAAGCAAAACAAAGTCAAAGAGCGAAGATGAAGAAACGCACACACACGCACAAAAAAAAAAAGTAAAAAAAAGAACCCAAAAAAAGTTTGGCTTTTTTTTTGTGTTCTGTTTTGCCCAAAAAGTAATGAAAATGTCAATGTCCGAACAACCTTGAAAGCAGCCAGAGGAGAAAAGCTAACAGAGCGACAAAACATAAGGGAGGACAGAGCGAGCAAGCGCTAGCGAGAGAGAAAGAGACTGAGAGAGACGACGAGTGTATTGAGAAGGGCCAACTAAATTTGTAATGCGCATAAACTTGTTGTTGCTTCAATTATTTCGTATCGATAACTAAGGGCAATCTAAATTGTAGATGACGCAGAGGGCGGGGGCGATGGCGGCGGGGAAGGTGAAGGGGACGAGTGCGCAGGTACTCGCCAACTAACTCGACTGCGAATGCGTAATACGCGCACTCAAAAAAGTATATCTGATCTATTTATGCGCGACGTGAATATATGTAAGCCAATTTCTAGCACACAATTTGAATAGAAGAAAAAAGAAGAACAACAAATCTAATTCAATTCAGTCTGACGCACATAAATCCAAAATAAGTGAAGTAAAGGGCTGATTTAATTGACAATTCCCACTAGAGCTATACTAATTTACTTTACAACAATTTAATTATGCAGCATACTTTTGAGACGACTATGAAATACAATGTCAACTACAGAAAGCCCTTAATTTATATATTTATTTAAAATCGCATTTCTTACATTTAGATATTTAAATTTTTAATTATTCCCGCCTTGTGAATGTTCCACATCAAAAAGCTTTCAATCGCTACTGAGGGCAACAGCTACTGCGCCTCTAGCGGGCAAATTGCGCAACTCTGCTGAAGCGCTTATGCTCGAGCAAAAAGTTGCTGCTATCTGTCGCTAGATGCCGCTTCTATCTTGTCTGTGTGCATATATTATGTGCAGTGACAGTACACTCAGTGTATTTGTGTGGCGCCATCTGCTAGTAGATTTTTAAAATGCCCAAAAGTATGCAACGAATTTTACAATTTTCAAATATTTGAATTATTATTTTTCTGAATGTCATGAGAAAAGCTGGCTATTGTTATTGAAGAAAACTAAAGTGACAAATCTTTTGACATAAATTGTAAATATTAATTTTGATTAATTGCTATGCATAAAATGTAAACTGTGTGCAGATATGGCATGCAAATTAGCATTTCATAAATTGTAAAAAGCTCTGTGAGGCATATAAAATTTACAGTTGCTCTTTGACGTCATTGCACACATTGCACGTTTGAAGGAAAAACCGAATTGAGTTCATGAACGTTTGTCGACTTCAATTTGCTCTGTGACTAGAAAAATGTGCATAAAACACACACACACACACAGAAGCACACACACATTCAGTATCAACAAACTGGCAAAAGCAAATGCATTTGCGGCGCCGACAGAAACAGCAACAGCAATAGCAACAGCAACAGCAACAAATAGGCCTGACTGACTGCCTGCAACGAGGTCACGTGCAGATTACAATATGGCGCTCGACGAGCGCACACAGGCGAATGAACTGAATTGACCCGCTTCGCAATAACCTCTAAAAAAGTATTGCAATTGAGAGCGGGAGCGCAGCCAGCGAATGTGCTCAGCGTGGCCACAGATTTCAGCACAGTTCTTGTCAATTAATAATGAAAAATAGTGTTGAATGTGAATATTAATTAATAAAGATTAACATAATAGTAATAACTTTTTGTTGGGCACTCTCAAGTTTGTGTCTGGCATTTCCGTTCGCCATGCGAACCAAAAAGCTCGCGGTCGAAAGCTTTTGCTCGTTCGCTCGAGCCGGTTTGCACTGTGCCACAGTGGTGTGTGCAGTGCACACACAAATTGAGTGCAAGTTCAACACAGACACAGCAACAACTATAAAACTCTGCTGCAACTAGTCTCAGCATGTATGTGTGTGTGTGTGTGTAGTTGCGTATCTGTGTGTAAATTTAGATCGAGGTTATTGCTTTACAATGCTGCCCGTGCATTCAACTCTCGACTCAGTTTTTGCCGTTTGCTTAGACAACGTCGACGACGACGACGACGACGACGACGACGACGACGACGACGACGACGACAAGCAAAAATGACATTTAGAAAAATTATGTTGAATTTATTTATTGCATTGCATAGAACGAATAAAACGAATGCGCTGCCTCGCTCTCGCTCTCTCGGAGAGCACTTGGCTGTATCTCTGCTGTTTCTGATTTCAATAGCAGTATGCAAATTGTGTAGGCCGCAGCACGGGACATGGAACACAACAGAACAGAGCGTAACTGCTCGAGTGCATTAATAAGTAGACATTTATTTTCATGAGTTATTTGACTCAGTTTCTGTGGCTCTCTAAGCAACAAGGTTGCAACTGGCAAACACACACGGGTGAAAAACCTCTAATGACATTCGACGTGCGCTTTGAGCTCGCCACGAAAAATCTATCTCCTACTTACGCTTTGGAGAATGTCCTCAGCAACTTACCTGTAATGAGAAAGGAAAGGCATGAGAGGCGTATTAATAAGGCAAATATTGGATTAATTGTGCAGCGAATTCGTGTCAATTGATTGTTTGATTGCCACGCTGCGTATACGTAATATATGCATTGTGTATACGCCCGGTAGGCAAATACACATTGTGTGTGTGTGTGTATGAAAATCTATTGCCACCGCTTCAATTGAAAGCGCACTCCGGCCACAAACGCCTGCCGCCCCCGCACCTCGCTCCCCTCTCCCCGCTCACAGCAGGCAAATTTTATTGGGTCATGAGACTGGCGAGCTGGCAAAAAACGCTGGCATACTAGCGAATGGGGATTCATATCGCAGCGCACATCGACTATGGTGATAATGGAAATAAACACACAAACAACGCACACACACATGGACACAGATATGAGCACAATTCGCGATTCGCAGGTCAATGAACGAGGCAGTTATTCAAAGCAATTCCAAGGCCAAAGCCACGGCGCATAGAACCCCAAAAACCGAGAGAGAATCCCCCCGAGAGCGAGAGCTGGAGAGCGCACACACACTTCAGATAGTGGAGGAGAGCGCCAGGCGAGGCGAGCAGAGGCGAGGCGAACGCCTCGAAGTAGGCGAAAGCCATAAAAGAGAGTGTGCTTGCTTCGAAAAGGGGCAAGAGAAACAGCAACAACTTTAATGAATACCGCATGAGTCGCAATAGCTGAAACCTTTTTCACAGAGTTTCAAGTGGAACTAACGTTCGCAACGACCTTATCTTATCACAGTCGACGTGTAATTCTAAGTTTAAGGCGAACACAACAAAAATGAAGATAGTGCAGGTTGAACAACAGCACTAAAAGTGCTGGATAATAAACATGTGCGCCAACTATTCGGCCAAGTTGCGCTTTTTTGCAGCAGACCCCGCGAGCAGCATGCATCATGTTTTATGGCCTGTCCATTATCTAATCCACAAAGACCGAAAGCCAAAAAAAAACGATGGAAATAAATGTATGCGAAATGGCGACATATGCTCTGAATATTTGCGAGCTGTGACTACACGTGTGTGCAACTAAATTCTCTGCTATTTTATTTCTTTTTTCGAACAATTGCAGCGCTGCAACTCATGACATTTGTGTTTGAAAGGTTGCAGCTCGGCTTTATCACAGCTGCCGCTCTCGCTCGAGTTCTCGCTCTCGCTCTAGCTCTCCCTCTCGCTCTCTGTGGCTAGCTATCAATTGAAAGCGAAATTTTGCGGACATCTGGCCACTCGCCGCGCGCCCCTGCAGCACCCACAATCTAAGTATAAACAGCCAATAGCGTTTGCCAAGTTCAACGACCGCACAAGTCCATGGCCTAGATTTTACAACAACAGCGTTGATATCGTCGTCGACAGCGCTGTCTAAGTGTCTCTGTGTGTGTGTGTGTGTGTGTCGTTGTTGCTTTTACTTTCGTGCGTTTGGCTTCATGACTTCACTCGGCTCTGCATTTAGATTTGCCGATTTGTCGCTCGGCGCTCGCTCGTTTCACTTTTCGATGTTTTTTAGACGTTTAGCAACGCATCATTTTTATTGATATTTACTTGCTACATTTCCAATTAACTAATACTTTCGCTGCGACCAATGCGGCGTATGCGCTACACGAGACTCGTGCCACATTAAGTATACGCCCGGGTCACAGGTCCACAACGCATGACCTTAAGAGTTCAAAGGACTCGCGACACGAGTTCAGCTTGGAGTCTCGCAACTCCACTGCTGAGCACAGGCAGACACCCTTTAGTTGCGTTACAGGGTATGAGGCTGTGCGTTGCCGTCTTCTTGTTTTGCACGCAGCAGCATATTTGGGTTAATGAGTTCAACGACCGCAGAGGAAGCGCACAGAAGTGCTCTGCCCGCGATAGAAAGCGAAACTTTTTGTCCATTTTGCAGTCGGTATTTCGGCAAGAGATGGTAAATTAATTAGCACACTCAGCATTTGGACGGTAATTTCTGGCCCGCCTCCCACATACGTGAAATACTCTATATACTATATACTCGTATGCGCCGCGTTAGAGGGCAGCGTGATTCACTCACCAGCTAAGACTCGGCCGATCAGACGTTCAGTATCATCGATATGCTTGGCCTGCGCAAACAGATCCTCGCGACTTCCCACAGTCATTTTCAGCAGGATTTTGTTGTGCGTTCGAGCAAAGATTTTGTAAATATGCTGGTGTGTGTGTGTTGGCTACTGTTTTTGATTGTTTTGATTGATTGCGAACAACGGTTGTGTATACTTTTGATTGTTGTAACTATTTTAGAATTATTATCACTGGAGGATGCCTGCTCAGCTAAGCAACTTACTTATGGCACTTGATGCTTGCAAAAAAATTTGAATATACTATTTAGTCTCTAGTTACCCGTTTCGATTGGCTAATTAAATTAGATCTACGCGTATTATTCTAGATTTGTAGTAATTCTCAATATCACAAAATGGCAACAATAGCACTTGCACTTTCGATTGGCATCAACAATTTTTTACGGGCTTTATTCTTGGACAAGTCTTTATGCATTTTCATCTAATAAATGCCACAATTAACTCCAACATTATTATGATTTGCACTTTCCTACGTTGCTCCCTTAACACATTTGCTCTACTTGTGTGCGATGATAGATTTGATACATTTGCGGCTATGCTTTTTGTTCTGTTTCAGTCTAGTCTTTTGATTTATGACACACGTTTTCGTTATTGCGGGGGAATTATGAATTTCGGTTTGAATTGCACTTTCACAGGGTTTTTCGCCAAAAATGCCGAAAAGTTTTTGAGCGCCAAGCACCGGAACAACAACACAAAACACACTACACACACAGGGCTGTCCAACGTTTTGGACACGCGCTTGTTCTAACTATGTTGCGCTCACAAGGTGCTGTTACAATTCAAATTCAAAGTTCAGCTGCGCGCTGTTATGCTCACAATGGTACTGTTGCAATTGGCTTGCTAGCACTGTTAAGCGCCCAGCTGTTATGCGCTTGCGCTGCTCACTTGGCACTGCTAACAGTCGGCGTAATGCTTTTTTTCCGTCATTTAAATAGCTTTTACTTTCATTTACTTTTTAGCATAACGTTGAAGAAGGAAAACATTTTTCAAATTACAATAGTATACTTTGTTGCCGTTATTGTTGCTTTGCTGGACATGCTAAAGCGCGCGTAACGGGAATTTGTGTACTCACATTTCAAATGCGCTGTTGTTAACATTTACTGTTAGTGTTAAGTGTTCTTTGTTCTTTGGTACTGTTAGCTGCCAGCAATTGGGGGAGGGCTGCAAAGTATGACGCTTATGCGAAAGCTTTTGGCGCTTTGGTGGGCAAATTTGAATAAGTATGTTAATAAGGCAATCAATTTCATAGTTAATGAAATGCCGTAATGGAATGTAGCATAATTTTTGCAACATTTGCTGCAGTTAGTTAGGTTTGTTTTCTGCGCCACAACTAATCGAAGTGGTCCACATTATGCCACCGAGGCGATAAAGTTAAATGAACTGCAAAAATGCCAATGACAGTAGAAATATTCAAGGCCGCAAGACGAACCACGAATTGTAGCCAAGGCAGCAGCAAAATAGGACGTGACGAAGCCAAAGCCAATCTTCTTGGCTCTATCTGTATCTGTGCCACACCATATAGGACCCCAGCTAATCCTTGAGCAGCGCTGCGACTGTGTGTGTCTGTGTGTGTGTGTGTGTGTGAGCAGCTCAGTCTGTCAGCGATTAGTAACGCGACATTGAGAGCTGGAGCAAAATGTCAGCGAACGTATTTGAACTTTTTATTCCTGCCACACAGACAGACCCAGACCCAAGTGCCGCCCACTCGGCAAAATTCGGCCCAACCTCAAGTCCCCCTCCGCTCTCCCCTCCGGCGCCCAGCAGACCGAAGTGAACTGCACAACAACAGAGCATTCTACACAAATTGCCGAGTGCCCCTGCTGCTGCTGTTGTGGCAAGTTTCTGTGTCGTTGCACGAGTTCAGGGTCAGTTGCACAGTCGCTGTCGCTGTCACTGTCGCCGTCGCAGTCGCTGCCGTTGTGTTGTTACTGTGCTTGCAGCACGTTGCAGTCAGCGAGCCGCTGGTTGCCAACCGCACCGATTGACTGTAGGTTTGTCCGCTTGTGGGTTGATTGGGTTGCTCAGCTCGCTGCTCTGGGCTAGTCGCTTGTCTACTTTGCCGCTTCATTAAGCGGGCCAAAGCGACAGCTGCACTTAATACAAAGCACTCTTAATTTCATGAGCCGCAGACTCCATGCAAATGTCTATCAGCTAAAACGATTTCAAGTTTTCCCAACGAACTTCGTTGACCCCCAATTCGACGCACTTGCTGTTGAAAGTTTGGCAAACGACTTCTTATTCAAACTGCCAAGCTGTGCAACACTTACAGTCTCGAAAGGCTTGGCTTCTATATTTATAGGACCATGAGTTTCATTCGTTTAGATACGTAATCTCAGTTCTGCTCGGCCTGGCTTACAAGAGCAACCCTCCGCAGGCAACGGCGCAGCATCGGCATCAGCGTAACCTTCTGCGTCTATTGAACTCGGAAAATCGGGCAAGGACGCAAACCGTGCACGGTGCAAGCTGCATGGGTGTGAGTGCGGTTGCCATTTGGTTGGCAACTATGCAAATAGCACAAAAGCAGCATTCATTAACAGTTCGCTGCATTGCCAGATCATAAAAGGAAAATGTGAATTTTTAATTAAATGGGCGACAACAGTTACATTCATTCCAAAAATACCCTTCCAAAGCGAATCTATCGAAAGAAGTTTTATTGAATATGTTATTAGGGACTTTACTGAGATACTTTAAGAATTTGATTTCGGGTTCTGTCAGTTTCTAATCAATTAAATTGAAGAATTGAATTTCAGTTTCTGTCAGTTTCAATTCAAATAGATATTTTCTAAGATATTTATTGAGTAGAAGAAACCTAATAGGAAATATTGGTATTTTTAGTACTAATCTACATATATTAACCATTACATTTTCCAATTCAAGTTATAAAAATCAATTGAATATTTTTTAATTTTATCTAAGTTGAAGGACAGTTATTAAAAATATTAATATTTTTGAGTACTAATATTGTAAATATTTTATAAGTACATTTTCCAAATCAAGTTCTAAAAATCAATTGTAATATTCAAATCATTGTTATTGCTTCACTTGCTAAAAATAATAAAGATATTAGGCCTTGTTGTTGTCAATCAGTATGCATACACAGTCAATTAATTAGGCAACCCAGCCAGCTTAATGGAGTTAAGGAAAGTATAACTATAGGCGTGTGTTTGTGGATATTTTATTTGTATTGCTTTACGGGCATATGCTTTGTTATCCACAATAAAGGAAAAATCATAATAATGAGCAGCTTATACCGAAATAATGAAAAGTATTCGACAACTACACAACAAAGTGTTTGGCTGCGTCGAGTCGAGTGCCTAGGCGCGCCTCCTCTTAGGTAGGGCAGGTCCAACATGCCAGAGTGAGAGTTTACTCATGTGCATGCGATTGTGTGTGTGTGTGTGTGTGGGCAACAGATAGGCAGAGCAAGAGAGAGAGAGAGAGAGAGCGAGCGAGTGAGAGTGCCTCATAGGCTGAGCAGTAGCAGAAACGAAAAGCAATGAAAAAAAAAACAAAACGTTGTACATACGGCGAAACAGCAACAACGAAATCAACAGCGAAAACGATGATGATATTCCACTTGGCCCAGATTATTTTGAAGGTCGCGTATTATCGACGGTCGTTCACCTATTTATTTGACGCCGACGAAGGCGACGACGAGTGTGTGTGTGTGTGGCTTCGGCTGTTTTCGTGAAGTGTCGGCCGCCTTTTTCGGCTCTGTCGTATGTATGTTATGTATAAGCATAAGTATGCCTGCCTGCCTGCCTGCCTGCTTGTGTGTGTGTGTGTGTGTGTGTGTATTTGCTTGTGTTTGGGAGTCTTGTACATAAGGCATTAGGTGTATATTTAATCAGCAGTTTTCTCATCGGTGTTGTTGTTATTGCCGTTGCCTCTGCTGCGGCTGTTGGGGCGCGTGTACTTTCTTGTGCGACAGTTGGCTGCTTTTTGGGCACACAACGAAATTATGCGGAAAAGCGTTGAAGGAAGCATTGTGGCAATCGTGTTTGTATTGGTGTGCATTCCAAGCAGTCGACTCATTTATTACGAATTGCTTGCGTGTCTCTGTTTTGCCTGCTAATACGCATTGTTCACAATAAGCGCTGGCATAAACAAACCAATTGCAAATACCAATAAGCCGAAGAGCTTAATAAACACGTGTGGCCGCCGCTGCTAAGTTAACAGACACTCAATATGCTTACATAAAGAACGCATGTGGGAGGCTGCGGTCTAAGCTCTGCTAATTTAACATAGACACAACTGACTTACATAAGTACATAACACTATGTAAAGTCTAAGCTGTTGCTGCAGCATGGCGGGGTGTGGGGAACACTAGTAAATAGCAGACATAATGGACAAGCAGCAAAGTGATTAGAAATATTCATTTTTGTGTGCTAGGCCAAGTTCAAAATAAAAATGAATAGGAAAGAAACTGCGTAAAAGTGAAATAAAAAAGAAAAGTGCGAACAGAATGCTTAGCAGCAAATCGATGTGTGACAGAGGTCGACTGCGAACTGCCTCCAGGTGTGAGGGAGAACGACAGACGTTTATGTATAGAATGAAGAGAGAATGCTGGCGGGAGAGGGAGAGAGAGAGAGAGAGAGAGAGAGCAGCACCACAACAAATTGTGTGGGCAAGCTGGTTTAGGAGCCGGGAGCCAAGGCTGCCAGCTTGGGTTAGTAGAGCGGTTTGCGTTTATTTTTAGCTCAGAAAAAAAGTCCCAGGCCGCCCACCCATCCGCAGGGATAGAGAGAGACAGAGCATGAGAGAGGAATTCATTTAGGCCTAGCACAACAGTGCGTGTATTGAGTATGAAGTGGTAGGAGTGGGGTGTTTCTCTTACATACAAGTGTTGAGTGTGCGTGTGGTGTGTTTGTGTAAGCCAACGCTTGTGTACACACACACACACACACACTTACACAAATGTATATACAGTTGCTTCTGGGGGGTTTGACACATTGACCATGAATTCGAGAATTGCGTGCGGAAAGTTTTTTTTCTGTGGAGAACGCAAAATAAATGGAATGGGACAGAGGGAAAATGAGAAATTGTGTTTTCTTCTTCCTCGTTGGCTGGGGGGAAAATTTCCACGTGCTGAATACAATCGGCATTTTATGCAAAATATGCAAAGTGTCAGCTTTTGGAGTTGCGCTTATTCCCAGAGAATGTGAACTTATCAATACGACTGACAAATTCAATTACACAACAATAAATGACAGCTTCTTCTGCTACGTTCTGCTCTGTGCTTTCTGGGCAAAATTGGGGAACATTGAGAGAAGAGCGAATTCCGCGAATTTCCGAGCGTCATTCATTAATAACACTAAAATGAACCGAAAGGTTACTAAAAGTCAAGGCCAGCCAATCAAAATATATAAGCCAATAACAAAATGCCAACGAGCGAAATCCGACACACGCCACACGAAGACGAACGACAGCCGAAGCCCCCGCTGAACTATGCGTGACACCCAGATACCCTGCGATTCCCCAACACAGGCGATACATAGACATAACTGAAAGTTTGCTCAGAGCTCATCCTTCCTCTACTTATTAGTTGCCCAACAGGGTATGGCATAGAAAGGCGAAGAGAGGAGAGCGAGCACAAGTCCTGGCTAAGTGCTAATGTGAGTGAGAGTTAAATGTACTATGATTTGGCCTCCGCCCACGCTGCGGGCAATCTAATTTCAGCTTTGTCTAAGCTGCTTAGACTTTATGTCTTCTTGGTCAACATTTAATGACAGTTGGACGCAGGGAAAACACGAGAAAGTATATGAAAATGTGTGGGGCGAATAATACATGTTTTTTTTTCGTATAGTAAAAGCAATTAGAGTTTTTTTCCAAGCGGCATTTGGTCAAGGTTAAGGTCTAGCCGGCTGAAGTTGGACGCGGAAAACTTGTTTATAATTAGACAAAGTCTTTAAGCTTATAGCATACAGTGTCATATTAGTTTCTGGAATGTGCGACACAGTTTTGGTGAAAGTTCTATTAGTGCCATTTCTTACTCACAATCAATAATTGTGGAAAATTATTAACATGAACGTGAATCAGATGAATTAGATGAATATTCGAATTTTCATATTAAATGAATTAGTAATCACTCCAAATGATTTGTATAGTTTACAAGTGTTGAGCTTTGTGTTAGCAAAAAAGCTCCCAACGTATTTTCCATGAAGTGCAAACTGCATTTGAAATTCGCTAGAACAAAGCTGCAGCGTATAGCAAAGACTTGACGCATTGCAAAAGCTTTGCCGAGTGCACTTTGCTGGGTTGCATGCCAAACTATTAGACAAAGCTCAAGCCAAAAGCTCGCCTGCATTTGTAGTTGTAGTGCAGGCGAAAAGCTTTGCCTGCATTGCAAGTGCAGCTACCCAAACAACCAATTGCACATACTAAGCGATAGTTTTTCGCAATGAACGAACAATTCAAGAGGCTTTACATTTTGTATAATTTTGGCTTAGTAACTTTAAAATGTAAAATATAAGATATTTTTGGCGTGTTGAACTTGATATTAATTTCAAACATTTCTTCTGATTTTATAACATATTCAGACTTTAAAGATATGTTCAACTTGCAGTTCTATATGCATCGCTTTATGAAAGCGAGGAATTCATACAATGCGCTTAATGTCAACTTTTAGTAATAACTATTTTAAACTGTTTTCCTTGTTGGTCCGCTGGGTAATGCGAATCTTGTGCAATGTGTGTTTGTGAGAGAAAGCAGAGAGAGAGAAAGTGAGAGCGGCAAGTAGAGCTTTCCGAGTCAACCTGTCGCCATGTCGAGCTACAAGTTGTTGCTGCAACCGAGGGGCGCAACAGTTGCCGCAGCCAAAGGAAGCAAAAAAAAAAGAACGTAAAAAAATTGAAGGCACTTGGAACAGGCGAACAGCTGTGCGCAGCTCTGAAAAGCTCCGTTGCATGCGCCGCAGGGACCTTGACAGTCAAAACCAAACACGCTATGTTCCCGCCCACGCTCCGGCCCCGCGTCCCACGCTCAATGGCTGCTCAAGGATCCCACTTGGCCGCCCGTTTGCTGACATTGAGCTGCCCTTGATCGTGAGTAACCTTCGGGCCGCTGCACCCGCGTCGTCCTGTGGCAAGGACAGCGCCATTACTTCTGCATTGAGGCTGCAACAAATTGAACTTGCGCCTGCACTAATTGCTCGCTTGCGTCAAGAGCCGACCCTGCTTAATCGTGGCTCACACTGGGCGCACTTCATTATTTGCAATCTGTGCTAATAACTCAGAGATATGCAAGCTGCACAAACATAATTAAGAGCAGAGCGCACGAAGCAAGAAGTTCGAGTGACTAATGGCTGGCGCAAACCTAATTTAATTGCCTTTATACCCTGTACTCCAACTCGAAACTAGAACGTCTTCTCCAAACAGTTTTAAAGTTCTGTAACTTCAAATAATTTGAAGACAATTGCTCAGTGAACTCGGAAGTTATATATATCGTAGAGAACTACAAAATCGCAGCGTCAGCGTTGGGCAATTGGGGGTGTTATGTGGAGGAAATTAACACTGCGGCCACCTGGCGTGCGCGGCATGCATACTAATTATAAGCGGGCGTAATTAAAAGCACTCAATTAATGCACGATCTGCCAATCAAAACTCGTTGAATAAGCAGCAAGTTTTGTCAAGATTTTCCTTCCCTAAAATATAATATGATATAAAAAATACAAGATTTTGTTTACTATATATATATATATAATATAAATAATGTAAGTTTTTTTAAGATTCCTTACTAAAATTTAATATAATATAAACATTTCATTTTAGGATTTTCCTTACTAGAATATAATGTAATTTAAATATTAGAGGTTTTTTTTTGATTTTCCTCACTAGAACATAGTATAATATAAATAATATAAGATTTGTTTAAGATTTATCTTACTAGAATATGATATAATATAAATAATATTAGTTTTTTCTTACTATCATTATTATACGCTAGTAAGAAATAATATAAGTTTTTTTAATAATCCTATCTAGAATTTAATATAATATAAATAATAGACTTTTTTTTAAGATTCCTTACTAGAATATAATACAATTAGTGGCGCCTTCAACTGAGTTGCAATTTGATTTGAAAGCTGTCGCTTTTGATGAATTAAACAACTATCATAGGGTAACTGGCAGTCGCGCTTGTTGGTCAGCGGCTGCTTTTCACTTGTTTGTCTTGTGTTTATCTATTTATTTTGCACATTTTGCCGCTGCCTCTGTGTGTTGTGTAGTACGCTTTATTGCGCAAAGCAAAGCAAAGCCGAGCCGAGCAGAGCAGAGCAGAGCAGAGCAGAGCGCACGCCAACGACCTTGACCATCACAATTTATTTTCATTTTACTTTTCGCTCGCTCGCTCCCGCTGCCTCTTGGCGTGAGGTGGCACGAGTTTGGTTTGCCGCTGCCGAGCATTGAGTGACACACATTACGTATACGTAGCGTGGCGTATGCTAGGTGGCACTTCCATGTGGCCAAGTGCCCGCTTATACAAGACAACAATCGACAGTTTTGAAATGGCAAATTTTGCGCAAATCCCCGACAAGTAATTGTGTTTATAAATTGTGGAAATGCGCTATATTTGCTGTGCTGTTTGTTAGTTTGCGCCTCTAGGCGGAAGCAGTCGCCGCGTTTCGTTCGGTTTTGGTGGCCAAGCAATAGATTTCCGATCGCCCAGAAGCTCGTGTATAAAAATACACGTTCAATGTCGCCGCACACAAACCGTGTAAAAAGTAATGTGGGTGAGGTCAATACGGCCATTAGTCGCGTTGGGGGCGGGGGCGGGTGCAGGGGCACTGCAGCTACGTCAGCTGGCAACACAGTGGGCAACGCGCCAAGTATCCTAATGCGCGGAAGTGAGCCAAGTGGCAGCCAAATATAATTATACAGCAAATGGCAAACACACAATTTCATAATAAACTCGCAGAGCGGGGAGCGAGACGCGGACAGCGGGGTGACCTTTGCTGCGCACTAAAACCCCCCAAAAAAGGGAAAGTGAAAAGCGCTGCTTCAAATTGGGTTAGTTGAGTGAAATGTAATCGATTACACTGCGTATGCGTAACGCACACACACGGCTTACATAAAGACATTACGCATACGCCCCGCCAGCAAATTGCCAATTATAGGCGACTGTCTGTGATGCCCCCCACCCCCCTCGTTGGTACGTGTGCTCGCCCTTGTCCTTGTCCTTGTCCTCGCCGTTGTCCTCTCGATTATACAATCCTTGTGGCAAGCTCGCACGCGCCAAACACTGCTGCTGTTGTCAACGCATGCACATTTCACAATGTCAAAGCTGGCTGCGTTGCTGTTGTTGTTCTCGACACCCGCATCCTTGGCCCTGAACAAGAACTTGTCAATTGCAGCAGCAGCGGCAGCGGCAGCTCTGTTTACTTCTCACTCCGCTGCACACTGTCGATTTTGCACTTCTTGCTCGTCACCTATTACTTTGTGCACTTCCTCCGCTGCTTTGTTTCCAGCGCTGCCAACAAGTGTGGCAATTTGTTGGGCAATAGCAAACTGTTTGGCCTTGAACTTGGCTCGCAAACTCATTGGCCAAAGTATGTTAATAGTCGCGCAACTATTGGAAATTGTGGCACAGCCCAGCGTAGCTTGCACTTTCCTGCTTCCCTCGCTCGCCGGCATTTGCATTTTGCACTCGACGCGCATGAACCTGACATTGAACGTGAATTGTGTACGGGTGGCACTGAAATGTACCCCCTACCCCGCTCCCCCTTCAGGTAAGGCAGCCACATTGTTGACTGTTGCTGGAGGTCAGGTCAGGGCCATGGCACTTGACATTCTAGCGCTGCCAGCCCATAAATAAGTGAGTGCTGTCGTCCCCCACTGCGCTGGTAATGGGTTAGTGTGTCACCCTAATTGATTATCCAGACAGACGCAACAATACACAAAGAACTGCAAGGATCAGCAAATAGCTGACAGCTTTGTAGCTGAATAGCTTTGGCAGCGTTGCGGCTGCGCAGTCGCAGTTGCGTATACGCCGTGTGCACAGCGCCTAGAATCGTTGTGGGCGCCGACGCCAATATAAATAGCTCGCCTAGTGTATAAATAGCCGCCTCAGCGAGTCGCAGTTGCAGTCCTCTGTTGCCGCTTCTACTTGGCTGGCTGATTTGTATTTTTAGTCGTTGACAATATCAAGGTCTTGGCGCGAGGATCCCAGCGGCGGCGCAGACAAGAAGCCAACGACTCTTGCTTCTGGGTCAATGGCACTTGGCTGCCACAACTTGCTGCAGCATGCTGCCAGCTCGCTCGCCCCGTCTGCAACCAGTTCTTTTGTGCTGCTGATCCAGCTAATAAGCAGACATTCTGCACTTCGCTCGCCTGCTCTGCTGCCTGCCCTATATTGTGATTGTGATTGTGATTGTGCTTGGGCGCTTTAACTCTTCAGCCTCGGTTGCTGCCTGCGACTCGGTTGGGGTCTGGCTTGATTTAACGCTTCTCCGGCATGATTTTATGCATGCTATCTGCTCCGTCCGCTGCTCCGCTGCTTCTTCTCTGCTCTGTCCCTACTGCTTTTCCAAAGTTCAAGGTCTTCGCCGCAGCAGTTCATCGTCGGCGTTGTCTCCGTCATCGTCATCGCCATCGCCATCGCCATCGTCATCACCATCGTCGTCGTCGCCCTCGTCGTTGTCTGCGCAGATTTCACTACAATGTGCTTCGCTTTTTTATCTTTTAATACTCTTACAAAGGAATTCAGCATTCTGCAAACCAATGCAGTAAAGTCCATATAGTTTATATAGATTTGCATGCTTCATTCATAATTAATCTACTATTATTCAATTTAACTTTCTTTAAACTGTTTAGCAATCATCAACTATTTATAATTATAGTATAGTTATTATTACATTTACTTATATACATTACTTTATTTTAAATATTTCCGCTTATTCAACTTGATTTACCTGTTTCAGATTATCTCGACTTCTTCACTAATTTCCAAATTCATTATTTACATTTAAATAGTTAAGCTTATTGAATTGGATTTATACCTATCTAATCTCTCTATAATCTTTTACTATCTTTCTTTTTATTAATTTTTGATTATTTAGTAATTTTCACCAACTTTCAATTATATTTTCTCTCTTCTCTTTCAAAATATTTCAGTTTATGCAATTCCATTTAACCTTGTTATCTGTCTTTTAATCTGCTTAAAGTTATTAAGCAAACTTCAACTATTTCCAATTATTCAATTATATTTAAAACTTATTAGTTTAATCTTCGTTATCTGTTTAAAATGATATAGTATATTTCAACTTTTCCAATTCACATTCTTTAATTGATTTCAAATATTTCAGCTTATTCAAGTTGATGTAAGCCTTGCTATCTTTTTTTTTATCTTATTATGATTATCTGGCAATCTTCACCTATTTCGAATTATGCATTGTATACATTAAATAATTTAGCTTATTCTATTTATTTTGAACCTTTTCCTTTAATCTGTTTAAAATTAGCATTCCTGACATTTTTACAATAATATGTTGTTTATGTTATTCAATTTGATTTAAAATTTGTTATCTTACTTTTTTATCTGTTTAAGACTATCTAACAAGCTTCACCTTTTTACAATTATATATTCTTAACTTCAAATATTGCAGCTTATGAAACTTGCTCTAATAGAGTATCAATTCTTCGTCAGCCCTTCGATCTTTCCTTGTCGTTTTTTTTATGTGCTCATCAGACCTTTGTCTGCCCATTTTGTGCGCTTTGATTTTGAATTCTTTTCTTTTCTTCGTTGCCCTCGCTCCACGCAAAATTCGCCCTTTTTTCTCGCTTGTTCTGCTCTGCTGGCCGCTTTAATTATTTGACTCGATTCAAGTTTTATCCACACACACACACACATACATTTAGTTGCACATTTGTTTGTATTGCGGCTCTGTCTGAGTCGTGTTTTTAGCCTGCAATTTGACTTTCGAGCCCCACTTATTCGCCATGTAATTAAGACGTTTCCTGTTCATGACCTATATGTGTTATTTGATCAGCCGCACTGATTCTCATCATGTGCAGTAAGTTGTCTTTTTTGAAAACGTAAATTGCATTAACATTTGCTGTTCAGATTGAGAACATTATAGTAATATATTGATTCAAATGTCTTCGACATAGAAATGCGCTAAACTATTTAAGAGCGTGCTCCTCAACGAGTTCCACATTGAATAGTGAAGGGTATTAATCACTTGTGGAACATAATCCACTGCTCTAGTTAGATATGCGACCTTGTCTATGGCGCGGCCCTTCTCCAATGCGAGTCGATTGGCTGCGTGACTTTTTAGAGGCTATCAGCACGGGAATGTGAGCCACATATCGCGATGAGTCAATTGGAGGGCCGGAGAAATTTTAAACTTTTCTCCAATGACTCAGCAGTGACCTTGGCGCGATGCTCGCAGCAACCAACAACAACAACAAAAGCTAAGCGGCAATAAAACTAAACTCGAATTATATCAGAGTAGCAATTACCGTTATTCAAATGATAATCAATACAATAAAATGAAAAATGAAATGCAAAAAAAAACGTATAAATTAAGCAACGTCTGGGATTACAAAAGACCTCGCCACGTAATTATGGCTTGGGTGGCCTAGAGGCAAGGTCCGTTACTCAACCTCGGTAATTGAAAACGTACGCTACTACGCTGGCTAGCTGCCTCTCGCTCGCACGCTCGCTCTTCCTAACGACTATCAGCAGAGAGCGATTGAACGGCATGCTGCTGTGGATGCTATGTGGAACTCGAGTTCATCACGTCACAGTCTAACTGCATATCATGTAACTGTAATAAAATTCGATTTTCGCTAATTGTCACAGCCCACACACACACACACACACACACACACACACGTACTAGCAGTGTCTCTGTATGTGTGTGTGTGTGTTTGCGTTCACTCTCAGCTATGCAGGAAGTGTGTTGATTTTTACGTTACGTCGTCTGCACTTGTCTTTGCTCTCTGCCTCCACCTCGCCTCGCCTCTCTCTCATTCTCTCTCGCTCTCGCTCGCGTTCTCGCGGCAGCCGCAGCTAAATAGACAGCAAAACATTTGTTGCTTTTCAGTGTGTCACATTTTATTTTCGCCCCGTTGTTCTTGCTATATTTGTTGTTGTTGTTGTCGCCGCCTTTTGCTTTTATTATTACTCGTATTATTATTGTTGCTATTTCTCTTCCGCTTCTAATGCCGCGTTGCCGCGTCACACGTCGAATGACCTTGTGCTTCGTTTTGTTCTTGTTTTTGTTGTTTCTATTTGTTTTTTTCAGCTTTTGCTTTTGTTGTTGCTGTTGTTGCTGTTGTTGTATTGCGCTCCCACTTGTAATTCGCATTTTATACTCGTACATTGCACATTATATAATTTGTTGCCGTCCCCAAACAGGTTTTATTTGTCCGATTTAACTGTTTAACCGCTAGATTCTAGCAGCTTTTAGCATTTAGCTAACTGTTCCTAAGGCTAAATGGCTAAGCAAACGCTTCAAAGCTAAGTAAATAAGTAATCCGAGAGAAGCGATCTTCTCATCATCATCATCTTGAACAATAAATACTCTCAAACAATATAGTAAATTTCTTAGCAAGAGTTTTACAGTTCACAATGATTGTTGGCCCATATGATATTAATTAATCAAAATAATCCGATTTAAACAATTTAACAATAATGTGCTGCAATCTTTGCTCAAATATCTTAGACAAATTAATATACAAAATAGACATTTTATAATTAAAGTTTTCTCAAGCAAAAGTGAGTTTCTTATTATAGCTACTATATCATTTAAGAGTTTAACTTCTAAGTTCAATTGATAAAATTAACAAAATAAATATTCTGAAATGGTTGCAGATTTACTAATTTATCTTTTAAGTTCAATTGATAAAATAAGAGTTCAGTTCGGACTGGATTTAGTCATTAACGTTAATCATAAACGATTTCCCAAGTTCAATTGATAAAAATAACACTATATATTCTGAAATTCTTATCCTCAAAATAACTAAAAGAAATATTCTTTCAGGTATAAACAACATTCTAATATTCTAAAATATTGATCATGGTTCCAGAATTTATCTTCGGGGTTCACTTTGGACTTAATTTAGTCATTGATGGTGACTTTGGAATGCTTTGCCCTGTGCAGCATCCATCTATTGAACAACAGCCCAACGAAGTCCAAACAGACCATAAAACTGCCCACTATAGTATATAGTATAGTGAGTGATTAATGTGTGCGACAAGCTTGGGTTAACTTGGCTAGCAGAGTTGCAGTGTTGAAAGCATATTTCATGCTAGTTTGCTAGAAATTAATAAAGTATAAATACAACACTTAATCGCTTCTCAATTAAATGTATTGCACGAGTGCGCTTTGTGCTGTTTGTTGTTGCTAAGTTTGCATAAGCCCAAGGCCTGTCCGCTTACTAAGTAATTCAACTGTTGTTCACGATCCGCACTGTGAGGTGGACTATAGTATAGTTATAGGGCGGTTCCATTATCAATTTATTTTCATTATTCGGCAAATGCCTGGGCAAGTGCGCTAAACAAATGACGCCTTTGCCTATTAAGTATTATTAACTAAATATATGGCGCGCTGTTTAGCTTGTAATCCGATTACCCAACCCCATTATGCAACACTCTCGGGCAAGGGCAAGGGCGGCTCGAATGCTGTTTAAAAATACAAGTCGATGACTCTGCAGCGAGTTAATTAAAGCCCAGTGCAAGTGTTCCCCGATGCCAGCAGAAGGTGTGGAAATTTATAAAATTGCAGTGCTATCGGCAGGAAATTCACTGAATCGTTCTTGTTACGCAACTCAATTCTAAACACTCAAGATGTGCGAAAGCGATCGCAATATAATTAATATAATTGGAACTGTGACTTGATGTTAATCATAAATTAACAATAATGTAAATTAAAATAAAGCTGACGCTCGGTTTACGATAAAAAGTTGCATAAATCAAATAAATTACTAATATGAAGTACTGAGCAAAAATCTATTGAATATCTGACTTGACCATAAAGTGTTGATCATAAAGTTTTTGTTACTACTGCAGGAAAGTAAAGCTGGCGCTTAGAAAACGATCGCAATATAACCTATATAAAGTATTGCACAAAAAAGTGATTAGAAATGTGACTTGATGTTAATCATAAATTAGCAGTAAAGTAAATTTAAGTAAAAAGTGATATAAATCACAAATTATATCGAAATCGATCGTTATATATCTAGTATATAATTTCGAACAAAAAGCAATTGGAAATGTGTATTGATGTTAATTATAAATTTCTTATCCTACTGAAGGAAAGTAAAAGCGATGCTTAGGTCGTAATTTCAAGTTGCATTAATAATAAAAGATTTCAAAAGCGATCACAGTACAAATAATATAAAATATTCAATTACAAGTGATTAGAAATGTGACTTGAAACATCACAAATTCTTGTGCCTACTGAAGGAAAGTAAAGCTGAAGGTTGAAAACAGTTGAAGTTTGGAACAAAAAGTGATTGGAAATGTAACTTGATGTTTATTATAAATTCTCGTTGCTACCGAAGGAAAGTATAATCGATGCTCAGCTTAAAAAAATGCCATAAATCACAAAAGAAATCAAAAGTAACTGCAATATAACAAATATAAAATATTGAACAAAAAGCGATTGTAAATGTGACTTGATGTTAATCATTAATTAACAGTGAAGTAAATAAAAGTATCAATAAACTAAATTAAAGTAAAACCGACGCTTAACTCACATTAAGCAGTTGCATAAATCACAAATTACATTGAAATCGATCATAATATATAGTAGCTAATAAAGTGTTGAACAAAAACTGATTACAAATGTGAGTTGTGAATCAAAAATTCTTGTTGCAAGTGAAGGAAAGTAAAGCTGTCGCTTGATACACGATAAAAAGTTGCATAAATCACAACTGCATTGTATTTGTAAATGTGCAATTAATCGCGAATTCCTTAAGCTCGCTTTTAACACTCTTCAATCAACTTGATGCAGGCGAGTGCTAATTAAGTTTGTATCAATTGCAGTTTCGCATATCAAAGTATATACCCTTCACTTCAAAAGGTCTATGAAAAGTAGAGTATGTATATTGAATGCTTTGCGCAACCACAACGATACAGGGTGTGTGCCAGTCGTGCATTGGGTTTAGTAGTTGGCTTCTGCGAATGGAATTGTGTTGACAATTGTCGGCATTCGTGCGAACATCAACAATGAACTGAAGAATGCTTATAATGAACCTACTCATTTGATTATTACGCTGAATTGAAGTAAATAATAGTGCAACACACAAGTCGCTGAAAGAAGAGTGTGGCATGCAGCCATTAGAAATTGATGCGGCGATTGAACAGCCAAAGGACAGGTAACAACAGCTTCCACTTTCACACCAGCAACGACAACGACGACGACGACGACGACGGCGACCCATTTAAAGGCACATAAATCTATCAGAACACGATCTGCACCCCGGTTGGCCTTGACTTTTATTTGCTTAACTTTTAATAAGCACAGGCGGCAACAGTAACAGCAACAGCAACAACAACAACAACAACTGGTAACTGGCAGCCGAGAGAGCAGACTTGTTTATATACTATTAGTCAAGCGACAGTACAATAAAAAAGTAATAATAAAAAATAAATAAAATCTACTGCCCGACTGTCCACTTATATATTATAAATGTGCTCACATACATGCATATTATATAGTATATGCTCGTTTGTATTCGTTTCCTATAACCGCGAGCATATTCGAGACATTTGTTCAAGTCGCAGCCGACAGAATGAAATCATTTGAAAGGCCGATGACGGCTCCACTCCACACACACACACTGTCACTTTTAACTGGCGCTGTCTCGCTTACTCTCTCTCTCCCCATCTCACTCTCTCTGGACTGGGAATTGGGGGAACAGGTTTGCGAATAACTCGCACTTTTAATAGCACAAGCCATAGACATGTGTATTAATCACAGCAGCAAAGCTTATGCCAAAAGAGTTACATTTATTTCGAGGGCTATTTATAGGGAGTTTAGCATAAATGGAAAATGCGACAGCGCAGACAGAGCGGATACTTCGTGGCGCATTACCAATGCAAATTTCGCTGTCACAAAAACAAAAATAAAGTACAAAAATACACACAGCATGTGCGTATACGTAATGTGAGCAAGTGTGTGCAGTGAGTGCAGCGTAAGCATGAATCGAGTACTGCATGGCAATCAAATTAATTGTGCTCTTTATTGAGCAGCTCGCATTACGCGCCAAACACCCATTGTTACGTATACTTGATATTGATGATAACTAGTTCGGGTTGCAGGCAATTAGCATTTGGCTACAGGGTATCTGCGAGTGGCAGCAGCGTTTGTTGCTTTTGGGGGAATTGCTTTGTGAATTGAAAGCTGAGCGCCAAGTTTATTCCAGTTGAAGTTCAAGGTAAAAGCGTCACAACGCAGCAACAACAAAAATAACAGACACGCAAAAGAATTATTGTATATACGAAATTAACACACAAGCAAAGCAGCAACAGCAACAGCAACAGCAACAAAAACAGCACGCAGCCTTGACAATAACACCCAAACGCCAAGACAAAACACAAATGAAAATAAAAAGCGCTGGCACGACTAGAGTATGCTCTGTAAATGACAAACACAAGTTGCGAACTCAAATTCAAATTTGTTTTATTTTAAATCAGAATCCCCTGCAAGTGTTTTTTTTAGAGAGCAACGCAATTTGAGAGCGAGCACAATTTCAATTTCAATTTCCATTTCAATTGCAATCTCAATTTAATATAAATAAAATGCGAGGCGCAGCTCAGCCACGTTCCGAATAGCGCTAATATCATAATGAATATTTGCCACACACACGCACAGCATTATATATATAGATACACGTCTATATAACGCTGATCGCTTGGGCAAACAAATCGAATTAGGCGCTAATTTGTTGTGCAGTTCTATACTCTCTCAATGCTCTATACTTTCGCCAGCAAACACAGTGTTAATCACTTCCGCTCGACTTTCCATTGTCAAAACATCAATACCACACTAGACAACACTATGCTCTATGATCGATCGATTGTTCATTAGTCATGCGCGCCATTATCCGACTATCCGATCTGACCTTTGTGGCCGTGGCTGCGGCAACCGTTACAACCGTTAGCTGCGGGCATCAACGTTTTGCCACATGAGATGCAGCACAGTCAACAATGTGTGCACGGCCTGATTACGTATACGTAACCAAGGTCAGGGTCGCTTTCGAAGGCATCTAACTGCAACTGTAGATGCTGCCTATCATCGCAATGTGGCGGAAATGGCTTAACAGCTGCTCTCACTTACATACGATTAACAATGTATACACAGTTCATAACATTTATAGAATTAATAGCGTATTCTTCACACATTTCAAAACACTATTAAGAGCTAGCTCTCTTCAGTGTTTTTTTAGACAAATAAGTCGCGAATTCGCAGACGCAGCAATCAAAATGTGTCTTTGCTCATATTTTAAGCAAATATTAACTATTTTGTTGTACTGTCGTTGTCTTATACAAATAAATTGTGGTCAAAGCAGTTATTGTTCAAAACTTGTTCTTAAGTTATTATTTGTTATCGCTTGCGTTCGAATTATGTCGCAATCAATAAACTGCTTTCGTTATATAAATCGGCAAACTTTAAAAAATAAAGTATAGAGGTTAATTCTCAATTCTTTAAAATTGATTCTGACAAAATATGATGAATTGAAATCATTAATTGAGCTAGCTATTGGAGTATTCTTAAACGTATTCCATTTGTTGTTCTTGCTCCATTTATTCAAAGCTTTTTATATTTCTTCAGATTTATCAAACAAATTAACTTTCTATTTAAAACAGTTTATATTTTTCTTTCCAAATCAAGGGATTTTTGTAATTAAATTTGTTAAAAATTTGACAGTGAAAAATTTGATGAATATAAAAAATTGATAATAATAAAATAATTAATAATTAATTTAAAGTTTAAAAATATTAGCATAAGGAATTTTTGGAACAATTTACAATTTATATAAAATAATTTCCAAAGGAAATTTGTAAATAGTATGAGCTGTTAAGAAATTATCAAACAATTTATAATTTATGTAAAATATTTTCCAGTGCAAACTTGTTCAAAAAATAAATTATCGTAAGGAAATTTTCTAATTTAAAATTAAATAAAATAATTTCCAAGCTTATCAAGAAAATATATTGTGGTATGGAAATGTAAAGAAAAATATAAAACGTATATTAAACAATTTCTAGTGAAAATTGTCAAGAATTTACTGTAGTAAATAAATTTCCAAACAATCTCTAATTTCCATAGTAAACTTGGCAATAAAATACATTTTGGTATAAAAACAATTGTATATAAAACAATTTCTAGCGAAAACTTGTCAATAAAATAAACTGTCTGCAATAAATTTTCAAATGACTTCAAATGGAAGTAAAAGATTTGGTGGGGAAAACTTGTGAACAAAATAAATTGTACAGAAATATTAAAAGAAAATCTCCCCATTTCTTCGCTAATCAGATCGGTCAGAGCGTACATTATTCGTTGCGAGAATCAGGTGCTGAGTGTGAGCAGTCATTTGATACAGCTTGTCTAAGTTAAATAACTGTTTAGCAGCGCCACAAACTGCAGTGCGATTGACAAATTCGCTGCTATATGGTGGATGTATGTGCTTGATGAATGTGCTGATTAATGTGCTATATGTAAATAAATCAGGTACGAGTATTCGTTGTAAAGTCGACTAGTCGACTAGTCGACCAAGCGACGTTGCGTGAGTGTTGCGCAGTGCGACAAGTTGCAGCCAGGGTCAACAAGTTGCAACACACACACGCTCTTTATGTTTACAGTTAACTGTCGGCTGTGGGCCGTGCTGAATGATTTAGCGACTTACCTAGATCAGGAATCGAGCTGGAGGGTTCTTCTCCATTGCTGCTGCTGCTACTATTGTTGCTGCTGCTGCTGTTGCTGCTGTTGTTGTTGTTGTTGTTGTTGTTGGTGTTGTTGCTGCCGTTGTGATTGTTGCTGTTGGCCGCGTGCTTGAGCTTCGGCGGTGGCGGCGGCGGCGGCGGACGCATGGCCGCATTGTGATTGCCGTTGTTGCTGCTGCTGCTGCTGCTGTGCAAGTGATGCGACGGCAACTGTTGCTGGCAGCCGTTGCTGCTGCTGCTGCTGCTGGCGCTGCCGTTGCTGCCGCTGCTGCTGGAGACGATGGGCGCGCGAAAGATGTGCGCCGCGGAGTTGGAGGCGGACGACGAGGAGGCGCCGCTGCTCGAGCTCACGTTGGCAATCGCCAGATGTTGCTGCTGCTGCTGCTGGGGAAAGTGATTGGCTGCGATGACGTTGACGTGGCGCGTGCTCGTGCTGACCACAAACTTGCGCGCCGCGGCCGTCGGCGGCGTGCCCGCCATGTACTGCTGCTTCTGGTTGTTGGCGGGTGGCGGCAGCGGCGGCGGTGGCGGCGGCGGCGTGGGCGGCGGAGCGAGCGGCGGCGTCTGACACTGCTGCTGCTGCTGCTGCTGCTGTTGGTATTGCACGTGGCTGGGCGGCGGCTCCGCGTAGGCGCGTCGCGTGATCACGGGCGAGACGGGCGCGGAGCGGGAGTGATGGTGCAGCGGCGGCGGCGACACCGACAGCCGACGCACGCCGGCGGCGCAGGCCAGCGACTCCTCGTACAAGCGGCCGTCGCGTATGACGCGCACATGTTGCTGCTGCTGTTGCTGCTGCTGTGGCTCCTGTTGGTGGTGCAGCGGCGGCGGCGAGTGCGTCAAGCGCTGCTGCTGCGGCGCGTAGTGCGTGGCGGAGGGACTCGCCGAGTGGCGACGCTGCTGCTGCTGCTGCGACTGTTGCGACTGCGGCAAGCTGCGCGTGATAATGATTTGGGGTGCCGCGGCGCTCTCTGTGGCATAGAGCTGCTTGCGCTGCTGCACGTACTCGACGCGCGGCGTCAGTATCACCTTCTGCGTGCCGCCGGGCGTCGTCAAGCCTGTTGGCTGGCGCGGCGGCACCGTCTGCACCTGCACGTGCGTGTAGCGTTGCTGTGGCATCGTCGACGACTTCTCCACGCCGTTGCTGCTGTTGCCGTTGCTGCTGCTGGGCTCCGCCTGGCGACGCTCCTGCTCCTCGAGATGCAGCAGCTCGTAGTCTATGGGCTCCGTTTTGATCACTGGCTTCGCTGCCGCTGCCGCTGCTGGTGTTGGGGCCGTGGCCGCTGCCGCCGCTGCTGCTGCGGCTGCTGCTGCCGCCTCCATGCACTTGAGTTTCTTCAACATGTTGCCGTGGCGAGTAAGGCGCTAGAAATGTGGAGTATGTTGTGCTGTGGTCGCTTTCTTGGATTTAATCCCGAATCACGTGCTTTGCCTCTGATCCGCCTCTCTCTCTCTCTATCTCTATTATGCTCTCACTCACGCTGCTTCTTCTTGTAAAAATCAGTCTCTTCTTCTTTACGCTTGTTGCAAATTTATCCAGTAGTTGTGTGATTTTGTTTTGTTTTGTTTTTTTTGTTGCGGTTTTATCAAAATGTTATCAGCCTTCAAAGTTGCAAAGTTATTCTCAAATATAGTTGCATATATCTTACTATATACGTTCTATGTGTGTTCACGTAGTATCCTAGAATTGTTGCTTACTTTGCTAGCGTTGTTGCCCTTTAAACCTGCCCAGAGCTCTCTCTTTCTCTCTCTCTACATCGATCTAAAGTTAATGAGGCTTTTCCGTTTTTTGTTCTGAGGATTTCGTTTCTGCTCAAAAGTTAAATACTAATAATACTTCTTGTTCGATCCTTCCGTCTCTCCACAGCAGCGTTGCACTTTTCTTCTGAGTATGTTGTAGGTATTTTAAGTATCTGCGAAGTAGATGCAACAAAGTCACAATCACATTTTGTCATAGGAAATACTTTGAGTCGAGATCTGTATGATTGAAAGTGCGGACGGACGGACAGACAATAAATAGCAGTTTACTTCAGACTTACATTTGTTAAATTATAGAAAGACCTGATTGATTCTTTGCTTGATTGATGATTGTTGATTGTTTAAAATTGTTGAGTAATTATATGCACAAAATATAACTATATCTAGATGTATTCGTGTATATATATATAGTTGGTAGATGTAAATGTTTCGGCTACATAAATTGTTGAAATTAGACCGTTGTTTATAATGGTTATAGACGAGTGTTTGGTAACATTAAGTTGTAGTATTGTGGTTTAACACTTTAATTGGTAGAATATATATTACGATTACTATATATATGTATTTGTTATGCTTGCTTTTCTCCAAAAATATATATTTATATTTGTATTTAAATGGTACACACAAAATACAACGCGATTGCTGCTTAATTTAAGTTGCATTACATTTAAATTTGTTTCACCTGAGCATTAATATTTATTCAACTTCTTATCGAGCCTGCAGAACAGGTAAAATGCCGTTATAAAAATATATAGTTGTGGTTATTTATTCATAATTTGTTGCTGCGCTTTTTCTTTTTCTTTTAGGGGGATTCGTGATTCGTGTGAGCTTTGCTTTTCTCGAAGGCCGTCTGACTGACACAATTTCTTTAGAAGAAAGTAAATAAAACGCGATTATGTCACTTGCATTTGTTTAATTAATTATTATGATTATTTTCGTGTTGTTGTTGCTGTATCCTTTTTGACATTTGAACTGTGCACCTGTCGAATGGTAATTTATGCATTTGTTTAATAGAAACAACTTGTTAAAACACATCGCGAGACAAGCGAACTGCACGTCTACAGATTGCTCGTGTAACATTCTCGGTGATTTTCCTTTTGCGTTTTCATTTTCGTTTGGTGTTGTTGTTGTTGTTGTTTGTTATGTGCATTGCTTTCCCAGCTGTTGCTGGGAACGGTCTGAGGCGCTGCCAAAGGGTTGGCGTATGTGTATCCGATGGATACGCGTCGGATATATGGATGTATCTCAAAGTATGAGCATGATTATTGTCCCGAAAATATACATTTGGCGAAAACTCAATACGCTGCCAACGATGATGGCACTGACATTGAGGGACCCCACAGCACAGCACAGCACAGCAGCGTTCAAGAGCAAGGTGATCCGACGACGAAGGACGAGGACGAGGACGAGGACGTGGTCGAGCGAGGATGTAGCTGTGGCTGTGAGGACGTGGTCGAGGACGGGGACGTGGACGAGGACGTGGACGAGGACGACGGCGAGGACGAGGACGAGAACTAGAATACCAACCAACAGCTGTTCGCTCGTTGGGCGCTGCACAAGGACAAGGACACACAGCGCGACGCGATGCGATGCGATGCGATGCGAAGTGATGCGAGGCGGACACGGAGCACGGCGACTGCTGAACGGTTTACGGTTTTCTTCTTTCTTCTAAATACACACACACACACTCACACATAGAAATATGTATGATATTGGGAGGTCGGCTCTCAATCACTGTTTGCAGTTAGGCGATGTCAGGGGTCTGCATTTGTTATTGCACATTTTGTTTGCCAGCTTCAGCTTCGTATTAATTGGCAAATTGTATGATTATCAATGGTGCTTTGTTATGCTTTTGCTTTGATTAATTGGGACGCGCTTGAGTTTCGCAACCGCTGCGTGCGCCGTACTTTCTCTGACTGAAACTGAAAATCGCCAAAGCTGCCAGAGCAGAACACGAACGCCAAGCACGAATACGAATGCGAATGCGAATACGAAGCACGAACAGAACAGAACCTGCTGAGAGCAAGAGTATTTACAACGTGTGTGTGTGTGTGTGAGAGACAGAGAGAACAGGCGAATAAGCTGCACAATGAAAGTGAAAACCGTTCGACGGCGTCGCTGCTTCGGCTGCACTGCAAAGTGGGCCCGTCTGAGAGAGCGCCAAGCGAAGAGCGAGAGAGAATGCCACTGGCGAGGTGAGCGTGTGTGAGTGTACGAGGAAACGAAAGCTGCAAAGAACACAAAAACCAAAACATAAATAAACAAAAATAAACGCGAATGAGCAGGCGAGCCAACTTTGTAAAATCCCCCCCTTGCTCAACGGCGGCGCAGCGTTTTGGGGTTAACAATTTGTAGACTGGGTAGGGTCCGAACACACCAACTGCCAACTGGAGTTCTACACTGGGGGTTGTTCGTCTTCAATGGGGGTTGCGCTTTTTCTTCTTTTCGTCACGCGATTTGGAGTTGGAGTGGGCGGCAGTTTCCGCCCCACAACAAGCAATGCGTTTTGGGTGCCTTTTTCTTTATTTTTTTGTTTGGTGCGTAGGAGGCGAAACTAACACGCAGACAACAACAGACAGAGTTACGCATTGAGGTAGGTTCGAGTTTCAGCCAGTAAGCGCAATGTAAGAGGCATTTCTTTGTACATAAATATGCAAACTTTATACTCCAATGTTAACTAAGAAAGCAGCAATTCAAATAAATTGCAAAGAGATTTTTAAAGAAGTGCAAATTAGTAGCTGACCTGCAGAAGTATTTCCTGAGTTCCAAAAGAGATTGTATTGACAATAAGTCTGACAATATTTGGTTCAACTTGATGAGTAACGGGTATCAGTATTTGGCTGTATTAACAGTGCTCTAGTCACGTTTCAAATGCCATGAATGATGCATAGCTTGTGATCCAATTCAAAAGTATAAAATCTAATTCAAGGGCGGCGTTCGAAGTGCTTCCGTAAACGGCGGATCGTCACAGTCGCCGTCATAGTTTGACCCCAAACAAAAGCCGCAATCAAAATGAGTATGCGTGTGAGTGTGCAGCACAATTCAATAGCAAAATAATCAGCAAGCAAAATGCAACCTCATATGAGTGGCTGCAGTTTGCATATGTAGTCGTCGCAGCCATGTGGAAATAAAACACAACAAATGTATTGACCTTAACACTGAATGCTCATAGCTCGCCATCCACACACACAATTACAGCGTGTGCTTGTGTGAGCGTGTGCAAAAGAACTTGAACGACGACGCGAGAGAACAAAGCGCAGGCAGAGAGAGAGCCAGAGCGAGAGCGTTAGCGAGGCGTAAGAGCGAACGCTAGGCTGGCGCGTGTTTAGTCAAGTTCACCAATACCAAGGCAAGGTTAACAGATTGCAACGGCTGTGTGTGTCACTGTTACTTAACAGCGCGTCTACAGCGGCGCTACAGTTGAGCGAGCAGCGCACTATAAATTCGCACAAGGCGACTGCACAGAACTGGTATTGGGGTGATGGGGTTATGGGGTGAACATTCAGTCGGTGGGGTGACGGCTGTGTGGGTAATTGGAGTTGCAGCCCCGTTTTCGGCCAGACACTAGGGGTTTGGGGCTTAATGAGGGTTGCAATGTCTGGAGTTTAAAGTTGTGCAAATGCGGCTGGGGGGTGGAATGAGTCAGACACTTTGGACAGACACAACCTAATGAGTTGGGCTACATTCGCCCATACACATGCATGCAGACAGATACGATAAACAAACTTCGCAACGGATATTTTGCAAGTTTCGGGCGGAGTTCAAAGGGTTGGGGGCGTGACAGATTAATTTAGTTAAGGGTGAATTGATGCTGAGAGTGAAAGGTCAAATTGACGAGTGCAGACGGAAAAAAAAGGTCGAGACATGAAGTAAACAAATACCTAGACAAGCATTTAAATATTTAAAGACTAGTCGCAGCTGCTGGCAAGCATTTTAGTTTAATTGTTTTCGTCGAGAGTCTTTTTAGCACATGGAACATCATCACACTGATCATTATCACTTCGAAATGTCCAAATTGTTCAACAATTAAGTAATCTCCATTTCAGACACAGTTTAATTATGTTTCACTTGGAGAATTCTTCTCGCGTCCGACCGATTTGCAAAAGTTCTCAATTTACACCAAATGCAAGTTAATGCTTCTATATGTACCGTCAGACTGCGAGAGGCGACCATAAACGACAAGATTTGTGGCGCATCTGAGGCTGGAGCGCTGACATTAGTCTGACAGATCTCTGAGCAGAAAGCCAAGTGGAGAACAAACGTGCGACATGACGTCGTTAACGCGACTGAAACGAGACAGAAATTTGCAAAAGTGAAAAATTCTACTTTCAATATGAAAACGAACTGCGAATTGGTGCAGCAGCGTCGACTGCGACGCCAGCGGCAGCAGCAGCGACGACGGCAGCAGACACCATCAGACTCTAGCCCGACTGGGCTGGAGTTGTGCACGGAAGAATGGCCAAAGCCCAAAGCAGAAAGCTGAAGCTGAAGCTGAAGCTGAAAGCGCACACTGTGGGTGTGGGTAAGGTAGGTCGTGGTATGGGAATGTCGCTCACCAACACCCAGTCGAGAGAGCCGAGAGCGCACGCCGTCGACAGACGGCAAGAGAGCGAGAGACCAGCGCCCAGAACCAGAACGAGAGCGAGAGCGAGAACGAGAGCGTGAGAGGCAGAGCGAGGAGCGCATTGTAGCGACGCGTCGCTGCCGCGGCCGCTGTCGGCGAATGCAGGAAACAAAACGTAGCCCAGAGAAGTCAATGTACAATACGTTGGGGGTGCAATGAACAAGAAGCGGCCGATGACGACGACAGCAACTACGACGACAGCAGCGCGGCTGGGGACGGAAGTGTTGGACTGCAGATTAGCGCTGTTATAATACCCTTTAGACAATGCATTAAAATGAGTCTGACAAATAAGGCGAATTTATGAGCAATGACAATAATTCCACTTGCCATCGCCATGGAAAAGCTGCGTAAAGTGCTTTCACGCAAATTTGCGCTGCTTGGGAAACGAATGAAATTTTATATGGCGCAAATAACTAGATCAATCAAAAGTCTGACACTTTTATTTCAATAACAACATAAGTACAAAAGTATTGTTATCATCATTAAAAAATATTATAAATATTTTAGAAAATGTCTCGCCACAACTTCTTTTTGTAAACATTCGATTTAGTTTAAGTTTTTAACAGCATTTAGTAGTTTGGAACATCAAGCTTTTCTTAAAGAACTTTCCCATAAATGGGCAAATCTTCAAATTTTTATTTAACCCAAAAAAGTGCTTAACATTTATGAATGTTTAAACATGATACATTTTAGGCAAACTCAAAATAAATGCTTTAAATCAATGGGACCAACTTTTTAATCAATCTGAAAAAGAAACAAAATATAGCCGCTGGGTGTGGAAAATTGTATGCTTTGAATAAAGGGCATCCCCTGCTTCACGACAGCCTTCACTTGGCAGTTGTTTCGTTCGGTTTCAATTGCGTCTATAACTGTGTAGTTTGTGTCCTTGTTTATGGCAGTGACTGTGTGTGCTTTACATTTTTTTGGGGTTGCAAAGTTTGGCACAGAATTCCGGGAGTTGTCGTCGCTTAGAAATTACAAATGTACGAGTACGAGTATAATTGCGAAAATCTTCAGCGGTGGGTGGGTCAGACTTTTAATGCCAACAACATTCTGTGGATTGTCTGTCTGGAGTTGCAACCCTCGAGCAATGTCTTCCCGTGCGACGAGCTTCTTTGCGAGCTGCCACAATAACTCTGTTGTTTTGTCCACCCGCTGGGCGAGCGCGACCTCAGCTAGACTATTCAGAAATTGTAAGGTTTTCGCATATATTTTTTTGCCTTTTCCTTTGCCATCTACTTTTACCTTCGCAGTCTGACGTTAGTTAAATATCATGGTCTTTTGGCAATGACAGAGCCATTGAATTTCGTCCTGTTTCAGTTTTGTAGTCGCCTTCTGGGGCAGGGGCAGCCAGACGACACCCTTTTCATGTTGTGCGAGGCACACGGGGGCGGCGTCCACTTGCAGCTGAAATCTGCAACTCTCTGTTGCGGTCTCGGAGAGTCTCGAGCAGCAGCAAATGCAACGCGCATGTTCACTGCTGCTCGTGTGTCTGTGTGCTGCAGCGTTGCACACTGCACATTTGCCATTTGCCATGTATGTAGGTGCTTCCTTCGCACAGCGGCGCTGCACGAAGGTTAGCAGCGTTTTCAGGGGCACACACGAGCAGAGACCCTTGCATTGCCACTGCCACTGCCAGTGCCACAACCAAGGGCAAGGACACACAAGCATGCGCATTTCCGCATGCACAGCCAAACATTGCATACACACGACGCGAACACGACGCGAACACGACGCGAACACGACGCGACACGACGCGAACACGACACGGGGTGGCGGCTGCAGCCTTGCAGCTGGCACTCAGGGCTAGGCGCCTCTTGCTGCTCCCATCGCCGCTGCCGCTGCTCCTACACATCTCCTCTCATTGCCAAGGTCCGCTGGCGACTCTCGATTCGCGACTGCCGACTGCCGGCTGCCGGTTGCTGCAAGTGACATTGAGAGGGCGTGGGGCACGCATCTACATGGTCGGAGGCAAGGGCAAGGGCACGAGCTGGGCTGCTGGGCAGACGGGATTAATTTCAGGGTTGTCACTGCAATTGCAGTCGTCTAGCTGCGGTTTCCCCCTCACCATGCACCGCTTTGTCCTCTTTAACCTTTCACGCACAATCGCTGGCAACATTTGCTTTGCTTTTATAATATGTATATTCCAAGCTGACCCCGCCAACTCTGTTCCGCCTTAAAGGCAATGAGTGAGCAAATTTTGCAATTTAGAATACAAATCAAAATATTAAGCACATCAATCATTCATTATTGTTAACATGTTTGTCTTCTGACTCGAAGCTACTTCCCTAACAATTTTCAGAAAAAACGTTACAGTCGCTCTTGAGCTATCAATAGTGTAAGTGATACGACTTTGACTTTCTTTTTTATATGTAGATTAAGATTAACAGTGGATCACACCTTATTTTGTGCAGCCAGAAAGTAGATTTTCAATGTTGAATAACTTTTAAAGGAAGGAATTTTACAAAAATGTGAACGCAGTTTTGTTCATGAGATAACTATTTTATGTAGAGTAACTTCATTGATTTTCATTGTTGCTAAATAACGCTAAAAAGTGCATATAACTAAACGTTTTTGCATCTTTGAGCTCAGCTGTGAGCCATTTTATGGCAAGTTACAAGAGAAAGCTAACGAAAGGTTCTATCTTCGTCTCCTGGCTCCAAACTGCCTTTTATGTATATAGACTTTCGTTTATATAATATATATAAAGCGTATGTTCCTATTTGATAATTCTACATGTAATTGTTGATATTTTAAACACACAGTTGCAGTTCTGGCAAATGTGCATGTAATTCATTGACTTGTCTAAATAGTCGTATACGTAATTATTTCTAATGCAAACGCAACTCAAACAATTTGCCTAGTTATCTGCAACAGTTGCTTGTAAGCAGAAGCTCTCTTTTATATGCAGTATTTTCCTACGTTCCATTATCTTCAAACATGCACTTTTCAAACTTCCCTTTCAACTATTTATTATTTTGTTGTGCAGCAGCAGCAGTTGATTTTTGAACCGCCTTGGGAATTAAGTATACGCATGCTCTCACATTATTTGTCATAGTCTCGCAATAGTGACAAAGAGCCTGCAACTTTTAATGCGCTCGCCAACTTTTGGCAGTTCTACGCCCTCTTTGAACTTTATTAATCAGCTGCTGAAAATCTTGAATCTGTAGTAAAAGGAAGAAAGAAGGATTTCAAGGCATGTCGTTGACAAATATTCCTGTGAGGCTAAATAAACACTAACATTCACTTCGCCGTCACTACGCTTTTCTTTTAAAAGAGTATATGTAAAATGAGTGCTAGGCGTTACTTTAAACTCCCTGAGTAGCTTATGCTTAAATTAATCAGTTCAGCAATAAAGTAAGAAATAAGTCATTGTTTGTAATGAATAAACCTTGCAAAGATGTTTTCCCCGCTATGCTTTTACTTGCTGTAAAGTAAAGAAAAGCATTTGACTCTGGTATCAAGCGCGTGTCCTTGGCTCATCTGGGAGTCGCCTTGCCGAGCTCGAAGGTCAGAGGAGCAAGATTCTGATGCGCAAACAGGCGCCGAGTTCGTTTTTATGGTGATTAAGCTGCTTTTTAACCTGAGCCCGGAATGTGTTCATTAATGTTTAATATGTTGACGCTGGGAATGCGGGGAAGTGCCGCAAGACGAGCCGAATTGAAGTCAATTATTAGGTCAATGTGCGTGCAGTGAACCGATTTGTGGCTTCTATTCTACTTGTATTCACCTCAGCCCAAATGTATGCTACAAGTCAGTCGCCCAACACCTCCGACGCCACTTGGATTTATGCACTCCTCCCCCTGACAGCAGTCGAAAAATAAAAGCAGAGCCGAGCGCACACACATAAAACAGAGCAGTGGCCGGGCGGTCAGTGACTCATTAGGGACTCGGCTGTAGGGAGTCGGTGACGTTGCCCCAAAAAGGCTGTCGTCCATCAGCGTGGGGCACACACTCGATGGGGAATTGGCCTCTGCTTTGTGTACACTAAGGTGGAACGGCAGCGAGCACGTTGTGAATCACTCACAGGGCTTGTGTGAGTAATCTTTTGTGTCCATTGCAACACCTGATGTCGTTGTCGCCGTCGTTGTCGATGTGGATATGTGAATGTGGCCGATGATGACGATTAGGGCAGGTTAAACACACAAGTTCAAAGTTCAAACTGGCATTGTGGGGCCAGACTTGGGGCACGAGCATTTGACATTTTTGCCGGATTTGCTATGACAAATATTTCCAATTTCAATCACTCGGATTTGGGTATTTCACGAACTGTCTCCGCGCACAAAGCACAGACTTTCCTCTGGCAGTATTTCATCAATTATTTTGCTGAATGAGCTTGCAGGATTAGACTCGCAATGCAGCCAGCAAATGCTGAATAAATAGACTAGACTTAGATTTAGCCTCAAAGAAATTTAATTTGCAGATGAAAACATTCAATAACTTATTTCTATTAAGCATTTTGAGTAAAGTATTTTTTTTATATAATTCCTTAATAGTATTGTATAATATAATATAAAACATAAGCAAATAAAACTTCTTTATAAATTGAGTATATTACTGAATAATATACAACAAACATGCATAATATATTAAAATATAACAATATATGTAATATTCCTATACGAGTGCAATACATTTTCTTTAGACATATAATTTAATATTAAACTTCTTTATATATTGAGTATAGTATTGATTAATATAACACAAACATGCTTTATTATGTATAATAATAGTAAAATATATATAATATTTGTATACAATAAAAAACATATTTTATCTTTACCTGAAAATAGAATTACTTAGAGAAAATTTGCTGCGTAAAATGTTTGGAAAATAAACATTGTAAGCTGCTGAAAATTTGTTGGCTAGTTTGCCAAAAGTTTGTGTTGCAACCCCTTTCTTTTTTTGTTAGTTAACTTGCCTCGATTTGTTTATGTTTCGGGGGACTCTGCAGCCGTGAGTGACACACAAGCTGCAACATTTGTGTGCTTGCCGCGTGGTGGCAGCTCTGCAGGGCAATTTGTCAGCCGTGTCCCGATAACTGTTGTTTGGACACGTGTCGGAAGGAGGAGGCAAACAGGAGTTGCAGCACTAGCAACGTAAACAACACAGACAGCCTGGGAAGCCGTTCGCAACTTCAGGCGAGGGTTGCAAATTCTGGGTAACTGTGAGTCACCTGACTAATTCACCCACTTGCTGTTGCAGTTGCACTCAGAGCTGCACTTGCAGTTTGCCAACTGACAACACATCGAGTACTTTCTTCTTGCCGCGTCGCCTCGAAGTACTTTCTCCTCCCCAGAACAAACATTGCAACATGCAGCTAGAAGCGAGAAGCGAAAAGAGAAGAGAGACGAGAACCCAGAACTTTCTCTAATGCCTGTAAAAAGTAATTGGCTTTTGTCTTTCAGCTGAGTTGCGAGCAAAAACAAGTTTTTCGAGCTGCATTCAAATGCCTCGCATCGATAGAAGCTATTTACGTGCGATAATCGACTATTAAACACCCTGTTCAACTATTCAATATTCACTGAGGAAGCTCAAGAAGAAGCTTTAAGCCATTAGTTTACTTGATCAATGTACTCTAAGAAAGTAGAAGCTTGAGAAGAGCGAGTGAAGTAAACTTCTTCTGCAAAGCATTTCTAAGTTTACTTAAAGAATACTTTGAAATTGTCTTCATTGAACTATGTATTATTTAAGATTTTATTGAGCAACTATATGCAATTTTTATTTTATACAAATTGAATTATTTTTAGCTATACCTAAAGGGTAAATTTAATAAATTTTATATATATGCCTTCATTGAACTCTGTATTATTTAGGATTATATTAAACAACTATATTTAGAGATTATTTGTATAAAATTCTATACAGTACTTCCTTGTCGTCTTATGCAAAAGTTTAATAAGTTTACTCATTGAATACCTTGATATTGACATTGCCTTCTTTAAGCTATATATTTTTTAAGATTTAAATAAATTTATTTATTTTTTATTTAAGACTTTAAACAAATTGCATAACTTTCAGCCATACTTATAGAGTATATATAAAACATATTCACACTTCTTCATTGTCGTCCTTTGTCAAGGATAGCTCTGAGAGCATACTTAAGCGAAGCTCTATTCAGTTTACTCATAGACTACTTTGAAATTGCCTTCATTGAATTATGTATTATTTAAGATTTTAATAAGCAACTATTTGCAACAGGTTCTTAAAACAAATTGAGCAACTTTTAGCCATACTTAAATAGCATATATTTATAAGATATTTACACTACTTCATTGTCATTCTTGGTCGAAGACTGCTCTGATAGTATACTTATGCGAAGTTCTATTCTGTTTACTCATTACTTTGAAATTGCTTTCATTGAACTATGTATTATTAAGGATTTTATTAAGCAACTTTCTGAAATAGTTACCTTATGCAAATTGAACAACTTTTAGCCATACTTAAATAGTATATAAGATATTCGCAGCTTCCTCAAGTTTACTCATAAAATACTCTGAAGTTGTAATTATTAAACTTTATAAAATCAAATATCTTATTAAGCAACTATCTGCAGATAGTTACTTTCTACAAATTGAACAACTTTTTGCCATGCTCTTGGAGTTTGTTTAAAATATTTGCACTAAGTCGCGCATACCCCTTGGTTGGCTTGGTCGAGGGTAGCGCTGAGAGCATACTTATGCGACGGCGCATGGCAATGACCTTAGCCTTAGACTTGTGCAGCCTTAGCCTTGAATCTTCTAATAGTTTGCGGTGCGGTTTCGCTGGGCTTTTCTTGCAACCAGGTGAGGCAACGTGAAAACTTGCCAAGCGAGTGAAATTACAAGTGGAAAACCAGTTGGATTACGAGTTGCGACTGCAAGTTCGACTTCGAGTACTCATGCATGGGCTCTAATCGAATGCAATGTGGCAGAAGTGCTCGAAGCAGCAGCAGCGGCAGCAGCAGAAATCAAATGCCACAGATCTGATGGCGAATCATAAAAGGAAAATGCTTAAACGTTGTGCAATTTCAGTTGCCTCATCGGCGCTGCCCCTGCCCCAGAGCTTGTGCAGTGCAGTAACTATCTCAGTTGCACAACTTTTACTTTGGCGCCGAAGACAGACAGCGTTGTCGACTTGTTTCAGTTTTCACTTGTCACACAGAAGACGGCGATGATGCCGCCGTCGCTGCTGCTGTGGCATGTAGGTGGTGTGGCAGCTTCAGGTTGCAGCTAGATAGATCTGCTGGAGAGCAGCAAAGCAAAAAATGCACACACAGCACGCAAATGCGTCCCGAGTGCGGAAAATCTGTGGTACGGGTAGGTCAACCACCAGACATTGAACCCAGCGTGGCAACGACAACAACAACAACAACAACAACAACGGCAACAACAGCGGCAGCAGAAGAGGAGGCAAAGCGTAGCGCATGCATGCAACGTCGAGCTGCCACCACAACGGGGCAAGCCGAAAACGAAGCAGTTGAGGCAGAGGAATAAAAAGCAAGCATAGACAGAGAGAGTGAGAGAGAGAGAGAGAGACGACACTCGGCGCAAAATGTTGCATGCAACTAAACAAGAGACACACACACACACGTGGCCAACTGGGAAGGCGATTGCCTAGCTTGCAACACGAACGTGCCACAGTGCGACTTCGTCATCGCATTGTGTGCAAGTTTAGTGGGTTGAGTGACACAGACACAGTTTGCTTTTGCCACAAGAGCGGAACGGGTCGAGCTCTGAACGAGTTTTTTCCATTTCTTTTTTCCTTTTTTCCTTTTTTTTTTTTTGTTGTTTGCTGCCTCGCACTCTGTTTTTGCAGTCATTCGGCTAGATGTGGTATTAGGGCGGCCAGTGTTGCCACATTAATCACATCCCATTTATAGCATGCAGTCTAGAACGCTCCACGTTGTGGCTGTTCATTCAAGAGCATTTCATCGAGCTTACACTCGTGTGGCAAGCAGACCAGCTGAGCTTTTCCTTTGCAACCAGAAGCAGTGGCAACTCCTGAACTAAAGTTTGCTGACTCTTTGTCCTGCTTAATAGCAGAGGATTTTCTATAGAGCTACTGATGGCTTTTTATTAAATTTACATGACTACAAGTACAATTTATTTGATAGATAGGCTTAAGTAATTCCGTCTTGCTAGTTTTACGCAGCACAAATCTATCTGGCAACGCTGTAAGTGTAACGAATTCGCACTTAGCAACTTGCTAGCCACATTGAAAGAGTAGTAGTAGTGAAAACAGACAACAAATCATCTGGCAATTATGTAAATCAATATTACTGAAAGTCAGATATTATTATTGAATCAATAATATCATGATTATTATACATGATTATAAATGAATGAAGTCGCACTGATAGAATGATTATTATAAATCAATGATTATTTATCAATGAAGTCGTAAACAAGCAACGTAAACTGCTCACTGATTAGTTACTTTATTGTGATACAGTGTCCTACTCCTAAATTATGAGCAAGCTACCGAAACTGTCACTTGATTTTAACATTAATAGCATTTCAACCGAAAAACTCGCAGTCTGGCAAGTCTAAATTATGTCAAAACTACCAAAAGTGTCACTTGATTTTAGTGTTAAAAGCGTTTCAACCGCAAAGCGCATAGTCTGGCAACTCTTTTGTCTAATAATTTATGGGAAAACTCTATTGATTTTTATGCCAAAAGCGTTCAATCAAAAACTACGTATTCTGACAATTCTTTTCTCTAATAAATTAAGTGAAAACTATGAAAACTGTCACTTGATTTTAAGGCTAATCTAGCAACTCTTTTGTTTAATAAATTATGGGAAAACTACGAAAACTGTTACTTGATTTTAATGTTGAAATCATTTCAACAGAAAACCTCACAGTCTGGCAACTCTTTTCTATAATAGTTACCTTTAGCATACGCACAACAAACTATTTGACATTAACCAAGCTTTCCTGATTATCTACACACAATTACCAAATCAATTTCAATTGGAATCCATTCAGAAAATACCTAAATCGAAAAGCTTTCAGACTAAGCGTGACCACGCAGTGTGGCAACGCTGTTTAACCCATGCTCTACGCCTGGTGCAGCGCATGCAGCAAGCGCAACGTTGCAATGTTGTGGATGCGGATGTGGTGTATGCCACAGCGAGCATAGACGACTGACTATCGCCGCACAGCCAAAGAGTGCAGAACACACACACACACAGAGGCACGGACAGCACACAAATGCACACGAATGCATATGTAGGCAAGTGCATGTGTGTGTGTAGTTGCTCTGGGCTGTAGCGTTGCCAATGAGAATGAGAATGCGAATGAGAATGCGAATGCGAGTCGAATCGTGGCGAGTCGTGTTCAGTAGAGTAGAAGCGAAGAGACGAGACGAGGCGAAGCGAGGCAATGCGACGCGAGTCGAGGCGAGTCGAGTCGAGTCGAGTCGCGTCGAGAGTAGAGTAGGACAAAAGGGAGACACAATTTTGGTAGCAATGACCTTCACCGCGTTGTTCAAGTTGTGGCGTGCAATGTTGTTGTTGCTGTCGCCGCTGCCGCCGTCGCCGTCGCTGCTGCTGCAGCACAGGAAAAAGAGATACAGATACGAGAATCGTTGGCAATAAATGATGCATAAGGCGTCGCTGCTGTTTGTTGGTTGTTCGCTTGCAGCGAAGCTTTTAGCGTGAGTCAACCGGCGGAGAGAGAGAGAGGGTGGGAGAGGAGCAGGAATAGTGTGTGTGTGAGCGAGTGAGTGAGGGGGCGGCTGTGGAGTGGGAGGGCATGTGATTGCTAAGTAGACAGTTGCCGCATTCGCTTTTTACTCTTTCTTTCGCTTCGTCTCGCTCGCACTCCTTCACGCGCGCTCTCTCTCTCTCTCCCGCTGTCGTTCTTCTTGCATTTCTCTCTATGCTCGACTCGATTTTCACTGCACAAATTAAACATACAAAAGATAAAAGAGCTTTTGTGCCAAAGCGGAGTAATGCGAAGCAGGGGCGGGTGGAGGGGCAGAATGAGCATGCTCTGGCTGCCATTGAAAATGGAGTTCATGACCAGGTTGCGGAGTGTCTGTGTGCAGTTGACTGTGTGCGTGTGTGTGTGTGTGACGTCTGTCTGTGTGTGTGTGCGTGTGTAGCGTAAACTTGACACTGGCGCTGCTGCGCTGGCTTTGCTTTGGCCGCGACTGCAGCGCATTATTATGTGGGTTGTGAGTTGTGGGCTGTGGGTTGTGGGCCGTGGGTGTGGGTGGTGTTTTTCGTCTTTTTTGTTAGTCGTCATTGTTGTTGCTGTTGCTGTTGTTTTGTGCCCAAAGGGAGCGGCCCCATCGCAGTCGCTGTTGTCGTCGCAGCCCGAACTGGTTCTGCAATTTGTTTTATTTTTGCTGGCTTGCTGCTGCTGTTGTGTGTTTTGTGTTTTGTGTTCTCTGTTTTTTCCATTTTTGTGAAAATTGCTCAAGTGCGACGCAGACGGTCGCGGGTGTGGGTTAACTTTTGGTATCATTGACCTGCTCCGCTCCTGCACTCACAATGCCACCGACTGCGGCAGCAAACGGCTCTCGTTGTCGCTGTCGCTGTCGTTGTCGTTGTCGCTGCTGTTTTCCATTTTTCTGCTTTTCTGCCGGAGTTGTGCAGCAGACAAAGCCGCTGTCGCTGATACTCCGTCTGTAAACACACACACACACACACGCACATTCATGTTGATGCATGCATGAATGATGGCAGTTGGGGGCGAGGGAGCCACGGTGGGAGGGAGTTGGCAGCAGGAGCGCTTCCTGAGACGCCATTTTGGAAAATGCTGCCTGTACCTATGCATATGCAGCTTACAGACACCGACAGACATACATACATACATATATATATTTATATATATGCTGCCACTTTACAATAGGTTAGTCTGTTATTGTTCTATTCGTGCAGCTGTGTGTGAGTGTGAAAAGTTTTCGCTTTTCGTTGATTTTCATTTTAATTGTCATGCATCTTTTATCATTGTGTGCATCTGCTGGCGGGGAGCTTGGAGCTGCGCTAATTACACTGCCATAACTCCATGAGCCGACTAAGCATTAGAGCATTTGATGTTCATATCAAAAATGCACAAGCCTTTCGCATTAAAACACCAAGTCATATAATCATACAAAAGCAGCCAGACTGTGCATTCGTTGTATAAAAATGTGTTGAAACTAATATCCATAGTACGTAATTACCTAGGGAGCCACGAGCGCTAGATGGCGCCAGCACTGCTTTTGGCAATACAATGCAATGCTTCTTGAATGACTTTTGTGTTTGCAATGAGCGGGACATTTTGTTTAATTTCTAATTTGTTCTAGACTATTCTCATAAGAAAAAGACAATGCTGTGTATACTCTGACTACCTGAGTTACATTTTAGTTTCTAATCTGAACCATTGCTGTGTATACTTTCATGCTGAAAACTTCAAGTCGACAAGGTAACTGACAATATTACACGTAACATGGCAGGCATTGTATTTTGATCGAAATAAAAAGTTTCGGCCTGAAGTTTCATATTGCCTTAACAAGCAGTCTAACAGAACTTTTCACTGTGCAACTAGTAATTTTTGTTGTACATTTTAGTCTAACTACTATACTCCAAACACATACATTAAAAAAATTATTGAATTCATTATGGATAATTTCCAGGTACCGACGGATGTCAATGTTTCCGTTCTAAAGGCGATCGCAGAGCTTCAACACACCGATTCCGATTCCTTTTTCGTCCACGAGGACAAGATCTGTGCGCGTGTGACAATCTCTAATACGCAACTGGATAAAGTTTTTTGGGTTGGCCAATCCCTAAATAGCTTGACCCTTTTGGGCATTTTGGTGCGTTCAGGAACTTCGACGTACGCACTGCGACAGAATCTTGAATTCGCACCGGGAATCAGTGCTATTCCTTGGAATATTCCTAGCCAACAAAGTCTGGTAAGCTTAAGTTCAGCATCAGTATATAGTAATACATTTTACCATTTAGAAACGCAAACGTACCGGCAAAATGCCGGAGAAGAAGTCGAAAATAATGAAAAAGATGGAAGTTGTTAAGCCTCCGAATCAACTTCAACCAGATGCTGATGCCAATCAAAACAAACCAATTGGCAAATCCAGAAAAGAACTAAATATGAATGCCCGAAAATATGAGGCAGAAATTAAAAAAAGCATTTCGTGTGCGCGAGTGGAGTCGATGTTTGCCACCTGCTTTGCCAAGTATAAGAACACCAAAAATAAGGCTCCTGTTAACTCTGAGCCTGAAGCCCCTATCATGGTCGACTCCACCGCAGGAGGAGATGCTAACAACAAGGATTTGCCGATCAATACCCTTTTCAAAAACCAGAATTTTACTCGTTGGCAATTCAATGCCCCGATAGTTATTTAATATATTTTCGTCGCTTTTACGCATTTTAATAAATTTGAAAACAAGTGTAGCCCCAATGCAATCTGTTATTTATTTTTACTAATTTTGTTCCACAAAATTATTTCTCCTTGTTGAATTTCAATACTTGACAAATTTCTAACAAATAAATTTGAATGCGAAAAATCTCTACAAGTAAAAATAATTTTGATAATCGGAAGAAAACATTTCAATTGTAAATTAATTTGGTTAGCTGCAGCTTGAATAATTTCAGCTTCTTCAAATAGCCTTCTGAAATCCGCGAGCAAGGACTCTGCTTGTCCAGTGCGGCTGCAGATCGCAATGTCAATCAGTTGACTAAGTCTGAAAGTCCTTGTGAAAGTCCTTACGATACGGAACACACACACACACTGTGGAAAGTGCTAGCATGTTGAATGCCACGGCCAATGCCACAATGCCGCTCACAGTTCGCTGTCAATGCCAGAAGCGGCGTCCGGAGAACTTCACGCGAGAGTTGCCGCTGTGAGGATGCCACACAACGATGACGACGTGGGTTCTTTTGGGAGTATGATTATGGCATTAACGAGTAAACTCTAAAGGCCAATATCCTCATCGGAGGCGCCTCTCCTGGCAGCGCATGCGTAGTCCGTGCTTCGAGCGCTAAACTGCAATAAATGCACCTACAGCAGCTGGAACTGTGAGTAGTGCACTCACACTCTTTGAGTAGCCATTTTCAAGGATAACAAACTGCTTGCGAAATGCGTCTTTTGATTATTATTTTTTCGTTTATTGCTTAAATTACACGAGAAAGTCGCTTTGTTCTGTTCCTGAAATATGTACTGCTTGGCACATGACTGCTTGCGTTGGCACACTCACGCAAGCAGTTTAGACTGTCGAACCTCTACCACTGCTTGCTCTGGGAATATAAACTTTAAATTATCTTCTCGGCTTATTGACTGATCGCTGAATCAAAATATATACCAAATTTAAAATATTTAGTAGCATAAGTAAGCCGTCAAAGTAAATAAATAACTAGCCACCGCAATGGTTTTGCACTTGGTGGGATTATTGAAAATCTGGCCACAAATCACGCTGCGTGGTTTTTGCCCCAACCCCAAAAGAATAGAAAAAAACAAGTTTCGCTTTGACACGTTAACTATTGGCTGAGCAGTGCTAGCAGATTTATCAGTTGCAACTCGCAACCTACAACGTGCAGCATGGAACGGGACGCAGGCAGCAGGCAGCGGGCAACGCGTTCATCGACCTTGCATTGACCAGAAGAATCATCGTTAGCTTTTCAGCATTAGCGCGTTGCGCGATGCGGCCAAGTGGGCAAGGTGTGGACCATTCAAACAGCACATGCCGAGCCGAGTCGAGCCGTGCCGCGATAGCATCGCCGCCAATTGGTCATTGAACCACAACCAGAACAGTTCAGTCGCGTTGACGCCTCCTCGTCGCTGCATTATTTCTGCTTGTGTTCCTATTTTATTTCACATATATAGTCTTTTTTTTCATTGTGTGTCTCTTTCTTTTAATTTATTTTAATTTTCATTTTCCGCCTGAATTGCAACCCTCAGCGAAACTTTGGCAAACATGCTCGTACTCGACTCGTCTCAACTCAACTCGACTCGGCGCGACTCTTTCTCGTATCCTGGGCCATAAGTCGCAGTTGGTTTCTCTTTCTACCACAGTCTGGGCCCGGCTACATGGCCTGGTCTAGTGGTTGCCCCGTTTCGCCCGTTGCCTTGGTGAAACGCCATGCACACTTTTGGTACAGTTTGCCCAACAGCATAGAATGCACGCTCCTCCCTCCTCCCATCCCCACCCGACTCGCCCGCCCCTGTCGTCGTCTGTCCTGTGACAAGCTGTGCTAGCTGGCTGCCCCACTACCCCAAAGCTAGAAAGCGATTTCGTTATCGTCGCCATTTTCCGGTGTTTTCCTTCTGCAGTCAGGAAGCAACTGCTCGACTGCCGCCTCGATGCGACGCGACTCGTCGCGACCCTCATTCCTCGCTGGCTGGGTCGCAATTAAAATGGAAATGGAAAGGGAATTAATTCGCATAGCAGCTCAACTAATAAGTGCTTATCCAAAAAATGGGGCTTCACTCGCTGGCTGGGCAGTGGCTGCAACAACCACTTCAGCTTTTGGGGGTCTCGTCGAGTCTCTTCCCGAATGCCGCTGAGTGCACAAAGAGGCAACGAGAAGGATTTTGGCCGCGTCGTGGCACGAGCAGATCAATGACCTGTATTTCACAGCCTGAGACACATTTCAATCGATAAATGCATAGAGTTGGGGCAGCAGTACACACAGCACGGCAAACAGCGCAGACAGACAACAACGAGGACAACAACAAGGACAACAACGTGGATGGCGCACGTAAAATATGCAAGCTTCCTACAGGAAAAGCCAAAATGGCAGACAGCAATGGGCAGTCAGCAGTCGCTGTCGGCGCTGCGGCAAGCGGCAAGTGGCAAGGGGCAGTGGCAAGTGGCATGCGGCGTGTAGCGAACGTGACGCAGCGCCAGTGAAATCAACAAGGGAACACATTTCAGATCTCAGCCGAATCGAGGGTGGATACCGTCGCTCTACTCTGGAACTTTCCGACACTCGCGACACAAAAACAATGAAATACTCAATAAGAGCGAAATATTTGTTATAACCGTTGATAGATGTGCATAGCTTTCTTTCTTTAGCCGCACTAACATGGGTCCAATGCCAGACAGAATCCAATAACAGTGCTCTACACTCGACATTAGAGACGAGCCATAAACCACAATGCCGACAAGGCCAGGACAACCCCCAGCAAATCGACAACAGCGAAGAGCGCACAACCCACGGGGTGTTGTCTGAGTGCCCCAACAAAAGGCGACGAGCATCTGATATTAACCCAGACAGCAGACCATGTCGTCGTATCCATATCGAGGGCGAGGAAATAGTATTTCCAACTCGAGAACAATGTTTGACAGCGAACTAATGTATGTGATTTGAATTAGCAAAAACTCGAGTGCTTTAAACAAAAATATACTACGTTGCAGATTGTAAACTCCAAGATGGTTATAGAAATTTGAGCATAGAATGAAATAGGTTAACATTATATGCACACAGCGAAAGGTATTATTTTTTGTAGATTAAACATAATTTAAAATTAATATACTTTTGAGTGTGGAAGTATTCTTGCACTAAACATACATACACATGAAGTTAAAGATTACAATTTAAATTAAAAATGTATTAATTACAAAAATAAAAATATATATTAAAAATATAAATAAAAAATATTATAAATTTTACTAAAAAAATATACATATGTATAATATTTATTAAATTATAACAGCAATTTTAAAATTATAAATTCAGTGAAATAAATCCAAAAAAAAAAACATAGTAATTCAATTGCATAAATTGCAAATTACAAAATACATTGAATAAATGTAAACTGCATGCTTGAGGAGTGAATTCAAATAATTTGCATTACATATTTGTAGAACACATGTAGTTGTGTCCAGACCGAAAATGAATCATTTGTTTGAAGTGCATCAGCAAAGTCAATTAGTCTTACTAACACACTCCCACGTTGGTAATTCGTTTTATTTTATTTTTTGTCTCTGGGTTGGCTTTCATGTCACATCGAAGTCTAAAATGAAAACCACAGCGAAAGTCTGCACATAGAAAAAAGGGAAATTTGTGCAGAGTGCAAACAGGCTGCAAAGCTGCAAACTGGAGTTTTCTACAGCATAGTTTTGCTCTCCCAAATTGGGAGTTGAGCAGCCCCATAGTGCATTGAGGGTTGGACCATGTGGCGTGTGGCAGCTGCCAGTTCTGCAGTGCACTCCACTTGATTGCATTGACAGCCAGAAAGACGGGTTGGGCCATTAATAAATAAGGGAACACCGTTAGTCTCAGCTCTGGAATTTGGCTAACTGTGAAACTAAAAGTTGTTTCTTATTGCTAAAAGATGTTCAAGTTTTTTTTTGAAAATAAAATAATACAATTGCTTGTACTGACACGCTTTAGTAAAATGAATACTTAATTTAAGTTCGATTTCGACACTTTTAGATATTAGATAGCTTTACATACCGAGAAACAAAGAAAAACCTAATTGAAACGTCAATATTGTTTCTTTGGCAATTCAAAAAGTAACGAGCAAGCAGTTGCACTGCTTGTGGCTGAAAGCCTTTTGCCTGCTTGGCGCTGTTAACTTGCACTGCTTACCTACACAACAGCGCAGCGCTAACATTATACATAGTGTTAAAGACAGCAGACCAAATCATATGAAAATTTAGCCTGACACACATTGTTGTTAATCATGTTCGCGATTTAATCGACCTGCCAAGTGATGTAAATTGTAAATGCAGTTTTCGTCAGGTATAAATTCCATGTATATTTACATTGCATACTTTCGGGCTGAATACACTTATATGGTGCAGCAGCCATAGTTCCTCACTTCGCTGGTGCACTGTTCAGTCTCTGTATCGAAATACATGCCATCGGGGCACTTCAAAGTGTCACCAGACTGCGCCCCATTGACGCATTTGATGTAATGCTGACAGCCAGGAGTTTCGGCCACCTCAAAGCCACTGTCGCGACCGTCGCAACGATCCTCAACGCACTTGCGATCGGTACGCACTTCACATGCGGCACGCTCCTCGTTGAAGAAATACTGCAGGGGACATTGCTGCCAAATGGGCGTTGGATCCGGCACACCAGAGCCCAGATCGCGGCAATAGAAGTAGCCACGGCAGGTGGCACCGTCGGCGACAAACTTGTTGCGCTTCGCCAGCTTCTTGTTGCCACACACCTCGTCGGGATGCGGCACCTTGAGGCACTGCACCAGCGACTTCTTGATGCACGTAGCCGAAGCAACTTCGTAGTAGAGTCCATCGCCACAGTAGTTCGCAGTGACCTTACCGGACTTGGTGGTCAGATACTGTGAACAGTTGTTCTCATCCTTGATCTTCGTGCCCGTCGGCACAATCTGGGTTAACTCGAATTTGGCATTGCAGACGGTATCCTTGGGATAGACGCACATCTGTTTAAGCTGGTCAAAGTACATGCCATCGCCGCACTTGCCACTGCTCAGAGTTTTCGCCTTCTCACAATAATACCAGTTGGCACAGTTGAAGGTGTCGCCCACGTAGCCGTTGGTCTTGGAAGTGCACGGTGAGCTGCAGTAGGTATCTGACGATTCCATAGATTTGTAGCAAGCGTTCTTGGCCAAATTGTAGTAGAGTCCTTCATTACAAATGCCGCCTTCGATGCTCTTGAAGTCCTTGCACACAATCCAGCGATTGCAATAGCCAGGCTTACGCAGTTTCGTGCCGTCCGGAAAGAGACGACAAATGTCCTCGCTGCTGCTCAGATACTCCGTCTGGCTGCTGAGCTGCAGCAGTGCAGCAAATGCCAGCAACTTGAGCGGAACTGCAAAGATTTCACAAATTGTTTATGGCTGTTTCGACAACGATTTCGACAACAATCAGTTGAGCGTGTGAAGAGCAGACCTTGCATATTGGGCTGTGGAGCTGTGTGAACGCCTCGTCGGTTAATGAAAACCAAACTAACTGCCGGCAAATTGGGAATATGGCATTTATACGGCTGCAGAACATCACAAGTCACAAGTCGACTCGTCACAACACAAGCTGGAACTTCCATAATGTTGGAGGCATATATTAAGAAAGCAATTACTATTTCACCGCAGATAAGATTTCGGAATGTCACATTGTATTATTGTATTGCTATCAGACTGAAGCACATAACCAGTAGCAGCCGAACGTCGAACCCCTTTCCTAATTTTAACACAGCATTATTGCCTCTTGCCAAAGCTCATTGTTTTGCTGCATTCTTTTCTTGTTTTTATTTTTGCAGCAAGTTGTGCAAATAAAGTTAAGATTAAGATTTCCATTTTATGGCCTTGGTCGTCAATCGGTTCGATGCCGACGCCTCGACTTTGATTCAACTGGAATTTGGCATATTTTGGAAGTGTTCCATTACAAAAATTTGTGTGTTGGTTTATTAGTGTGATTTTCAGGAAGATTTATGCTACCTCGATGTGATAACAGGACGATAATTATTTTTAAATTGGCTACACTCATAACGACAGCTGTAAATTATCAGTGTTTAAATCATACTCATTTCTGATAAGATTTTTGGACATTTTTAGCGTATAAAAAAGAGTCCCAACCTTAGAAACAAGCATTGACCTCTTTCTGTGGTTTTATTCTAATGATTCATTGAGGGGAACTTTCATTTGCGTACTTATCCGGCAAATTTCGTAACTTTTAGGAACTACAACGATCTTCTATTCTAAAACACAACATAATTCTCTGATCAAGCTGGTTTTAAAAACATATCACGTAAATAAATTACAAAATATATTAGAAATGATTTATTGAAGACCCGCTTTTAAGTTTTCCATTCATGTTCCTCATCTTATCATTTAATGAAGACATTAGTAAACTATGTAACTTTTATTTGTTTCAAGTATTTAATCATTGCCACATGATTTGCCGTTTCTCTGCTTTGTTGTCGTAAATATCCGCAGTATTTAGTGTGAAACGATTTCTAATTGAATCGTTAACCGACGACCCTAGACAAACCGGAATGCGAAACCTTTTTAGCGGCACTTGAGCGGCTTCAACCATGATCGCGGTCGACAGTTCAAGCCAATACTTGCACTTAATTCGCAGGCTGATGAAATAGGTTTACAACGACAATTGACTGGCACAATCTTGATGACTAAGTATATTTGGTAGATCACACATTTGTTGAAGCACTTGCAAACGATGCACCGCTGATCGGTTCCAATAAAAAGCACTGATTTCGAATGGTGCTAGAATTGTAATAAATTGAAATTTTTTTGGCGATGTATCTATGCACCAATCGATCTCAGTTCTTCAATTTGAACTGGATGGTGCACATGGATATTTTATTTATGTGAATACTCCTTGAGCGATTGCGATTGCGATTGCGATCACGATTATGACTGATAACGGGGCGAGAGTCAGAGCCGACTGTGTGGAGCACATGGCTCTGCTCTGCTTAAATCTGAGAAACCTGTTACACCTGAGAAGATTTTTACAATGGACTCGCCATCGTCGTCGTCGTTGGTGTCGTCGGTGTCGTCGGTGTCGGCTTCGTGCGTATGTGAGAGATTGTCGATCAACTCGTATTTCTGTCGTTGTTCGTGCTCGCTTTTCCCTGCCACACCCTCACACACACACTTACACACACACACACACACAGTGGCTGAGAGGGAGATAGTAACCATGTAATGTATACTCATAAGCCTGCCTTGGATCAATCTCCCGACTGTCTAGCCCAAGCCCAAAAGCTTTGGCATTGCCCACATTTGTTGCACTTCTTTTCAGCGTTTAAGCTGTGATCGTGTAATTTAATTCAAGCGTACCTCGCTTGCCATCTTTGAGTTGATGTCTCTGCTGTTTTTTTTTCTTCTCTTTATTAAATAATTAGAATTGTTTTGGTTTCAGTTTCCAGCGGATCCCATCTAACGCGCTCCACAGCAGGAAGCCAGTCACCGCACTTCTTTTCAAACATAACAGTACATGTGGCAACTATCCAACTTCATTGTCTGGCAGAAGCGTACTCGTATACCATATGTAAGTAGCTAAACCATTTCTTGTCTTTTTGCCAGCTGTCATTCGATCTGACACCATTTCTAGGCACCTTTGCCTCGCAATTGCAGAAGCGTCACCTACTCGCATACTGTTATTCGATTGGCTCTTTGATATCGAATACTATCTCTATATTTACAGCTCTTCGAGCTGACTGGCCGACTGATAGCCCGCCGCCTGATCAGTGACCAGCTGAGAACGATTAGTGATTGGCAGCGTGACGTACGCTATCATCGACTCGGAATTTTTGCTTGCAAATTCCACCCCCAAAGGTGGGCAATTCCCATCCAAAATGTTCTTATTTATTCCATCTGATTGACACTCTATTTATTTAGGTTGATGCCAAAAATAACAGGCAATATATTTGCAAATTTAATGTGTTTAATGCAAAGCGGGGCAGTTTATTATAGGAATACACTTTGATTAATTTGTTGTATTAATTTCTGGACGTATTAGAGATAGTTTAATAATGTATAATATATAATATAAATAATAATAATAATAATAATAATAATAATAATAATAATAATAATAATAATAATAATAATAATAATAATAATAATAATAATAATAATAATAATAATAATAATAATAATAATAATAATAATAATAATAATAATAATAATAATAATAATAATAATAATAATAATAATAATAATAATAATAATAATAATAATAATAATAATAATAATAATAATAATAATAATAATAATAATAATAATAATAATAATAATAATAATAATACGGAAATGTCAAGGAATGCAAGCAATGGGAAATGCAATTTGATTTCTTAATGCAAATTAATTTTAAGTTACAGGTATAATCAAATAAAATACAAATAAAATAAATGTACAATTTTAATCAAGTATTCTTACTTGAATACTTTTTAAATTATAATTCTACTTATGCGCGATCCTCAATAGTTATAATATAAATATAATAACTAACTTTTCCCTGAAATATATTTGCTAATGATAACATTTTAAATTTTTATTTGTATGAAATTAAAATAGGTTCTTTAAGTTTTTGAGCTTCTCGCACATCGTCAGGTGGTTAAAAGTATGCTTTATAAAAGAAGAACTAGTTAAAGTGTTTGATTGGAAACGAGCAAAGTGCAAAACAAATGAATGTGGCATACTTTTGGTCAAGCTTTGAATTCAACAAATTAAGTGGCTGATAAGGTATTGTCGAATTAAATATGTTTACATAATTATATATAGTATTTACGCTCAAAACAATATCACACGAAAAAGTGTCGGCACTTAAGATTGATTGGTGAAAATGAACGCTGAGCACTTGCGACGTGTTGTGGTGCAAATAGTTTTGCAAATTTGAAATGTTCTCCATCTCATTGACGAGTTGATATCAATATTTGCAATCCCAATGATGCCTTATCGCCGCACAGGGAGAAAGAACAACATAAAGCATGGTAGGTGCGCTGCGAGCTACAAGCAAAGACGTCCGTTGATAAGGGGGCGCCGGAATCCGAAACAAGCGCGTAATTACTCACACAAGCAGCTTCGATAACATGCAAGAGGGAATTAATCAAGAGATAAATAGGTTATTGGTATTATCAAAAGATTGACTACTGATTTCATTCACAAACCTACATATGCATATACATATGTATACGACTGCCAATTTTTCCACTTCCATAAATGCTCCGGCGCTGCCTGTCCCGAGCTTCAGTTCAACTAGAAGCCGTCTAACGTGCGAAGGAGAAGCGGAAATGTGCAAACTGAAGGGAATTGGTAAATTTGACAATTCAACCGGAATACTCTCAATACTACAGCAGTGCTTCTCTACTCCTCACAGTCTTGGTGGGCTTGCTCTGCGCGCTGAGTGCACGGGCACGGGCAGCTGAGTGGTCGGACATCTGCGCCTACGAAGAGGACGGCAGTCGTCTGCCGCTGCCGCTGGACTGTAAGCGTTTCGTGCTCTGCCTGGGCCGCGAAGTTGCCGCCATAGGCAGCTGTCCACGCGGCCTGCACTTCAACCGTCAACTGGGCGAATGCGACTTCCAGTGGCGCGCCGACTGCAGCGGTCTCTCGCTCTACGCCAATGCGGGCGACGCTGACGAGGACTGTGTCTGCACTTGCTGCGCCGAGGAGTGCAAGTCTAGCGAGCTGGGCGAGACCACAACACCCTGCTATCCCGAGGAGGAGACCACAAATGCCGGCGAGACCACAGCTGTCACGGAGATCACACCCGACAGCAGCACGGACAGCACCTTCGATGGCGGCGAAACCACGATTCGCAGCAGCACAAGTGCGCCCAGCACGGGCTCTACCGCTCGTCCCAGCACGGCCTCCACTACGTCTGGCCCCGGCACTGGCAGCACCAGCTCGACTACCGCCAGCACGCCAGGCGACCAGCAGGTGCCCAGCTATTGCAGCGACAAGCGACCCAACTGCGCCAGTCAGGCGGACGGCGCCCGCGTGCCCGTCGATGGCGTCTGCACCAGCTACTTCCAGTGCAGCCACGGCTGCTGCTACGAACAGCTCTGTCCCGGCGGCCTGTACTTCGACCCGACGACCCAGGAGTGCAACTACTTCTGGGCCGTGGACTGTGTGCCCAACGACAACGAGGATGCGACTGGGGGCGAGATCACTGGCCCCTCCGGCACCACTTGCAGCGATCAGAGTGTGTGTGCCGGCCAGCGGGACGGCCGCATGTTCGCCAATCCCGAGTCGAACGGTTACTTTGTCTGCCAGTGCCAGTGTCCCATTGCCATGCCCTGCGACGCCAACACCAAGTTCAACGAGACGGCGCAGGTCTGTGATTGGGATCGCAGCGCGCCGTCGGCTGTGGGCGTCGCCTGCCCCGATGGCTTGGTCTACAATGCCACGACCGATGAGTGCGACTATGCCGAAGGCTACGTGCCCGAAGTGCAGTGCAGCAACGATGTCACCCTGTGCCAGGGCCAGCCGGAGGGCACGCTCTTCCCCGTGGAGGGTGTTTGCAACCAGTTCTACAAGTGCAACTTCAACTGTGCCGTGGAGCAGAATTGTCCGGACAATTTGATCTATGACGAGGCCAAAGAGATCTGTGATTATCCCCAGAATGTGGAATGCAAGTGGCCCTACACGCCACCGTCGGGACCCAACGCTGGACCCTCGGGCATCTCCTGTGACAGAAATGGACGTTGTCTCGGCCAACGCGAGGGCACCTACCTGCCCTCGCTGACCAGCTGCAGCGCCTACGCGGTCTGCCAGTGCGAGTGCGAGGTCGAGATGCAGTGTCCCATTAATCTCTACTGGGACCAGTCGATCCTGACCTGCAATTATGCCGATAAAGTCACGTGCACGCTCTAATCCTAACAGAATGCTTCAATAAATATGCAATTATTTTACATCTCTGCTTTTCATATTTCTTTATAATTCTACTGCCTGCTACTCACTATTCTCTTCAAACTTGCCACAGATTTGAAAGGATCGACAAGGTATTTGATACAGAAGACGCGTAGTACAAAATCATTCGAAAATTCAAGACGCGTTCCATTTAAAATGAATTGTTTTTATATACTGCTTAGATGCAGACATTTAACATCGAATAAGTTTAGATTATTTTCTGCATATTTACTCAACATAGCATATGTAATTTGAAAACGTTGTAGAGCAGATGTTGAAACTTGAAATGATTGCAAATGAAGTTAAGTTTTTTAATTTTAACGCAATTTTGACTTTGTTTTTGGCAGCGTTTGCAAAGTCATGGTACAGCATCATAATTAGCAACTAATAACGGTAAATAGTTTGACTTTTGAATAGTCATGCAATGGTTGCGATAAATTCAACATGTAATGATAAATTATCAGATCCAATATCAGATAAAAAAATCTCATTACCGTGATTGCAGGAAAATATAAAAGGTCCAACTTAGAGCAAAACCTTTAGTAAACTTCAGAGTATCTGGGAAATTACACTTCGAAATGTATCTGCAAAGCAAATATCAAAATGGTAAACCTGAGATCCTGGCAACTCCGAATAGTATTTAATATCAATTTCACCGAACAGTGCTGCTGCTCTGCATCCTGTGCTGGCAGATGACCGCTACCTTGGCCACCAATTGCTGCCAGGAAGGAGACACCCAAGAGAACCCCGTCGACTGCAGCCAGTACTATGTTTGCTGCAACGGAGCCTACGTTGCCCAGTCGTGTCCTGCCGGCAACTATTGGAATGCCGTAGCGGCACAGTGTGAACAGAATAATGGAGAATGTTGTCCTGGCAGCTGCACGGGCAACGAACTTAAGGTGGATCCCCAAAATTGTGCTGCCTACTATCAGTGTGTGGGTGGACAGATTGTGAATCAGAAGTGTCCCAGTAAAACGTATTTCAATACCTCACTCAAGGCTTGTGTTGTCGACAGTGATGGTGTTTGCCTGGCCTAACATGCTGAGTTTGTGCTCCAACAGCTCTTCTGAAAACTCGTCGATAAATAAATAATCATTCATTGAAACGGCATTGCTACTATTTTTTATCAAAAAGATGCAAAGGGTGTTGGTAGGTCCGGGAATTGAAAAGCAGCTTCTACATGGCAATCTAGGAAGAATGGACATAATGGATTGTCAAAACAATAATCTAAAAAGAGTTTTAACATAGATAATAAATAGTGAACTTTACAAGCTTTTCTTAAATAATAACCTGAAAGTTTATGCTTTTAAATATGCAGATCTAAAATCTGACTTTAATTTCCTCATAAACTGGAAAAAATGAAATCACCTACAATTTGTTGCAATCGGAAATTTCTATAATTTCTCGAGATTTTGCAAGCTTACTCGTATGATTAACTTGAACGTCCCATTTCTTTACCCTCCCGTGCGTATCCCTCAAACGTTATTTTTGGAGAACAATCTGTTGTGGTGTTCGCAGCACGAGGCTTCCTTATCAAGCACACTCCCTCCCTCCAGAACACTTTCAACTAGTGTGTTCGGGTTTTATCTTCTGAATTTCCAGCTTGTCATTGTTTTCGGTGACCTTAAACAATGCTCTGCACGTTTCGATATCAAATAGGTGCAAACTTCCAGCGAGAGGAAACACGAAGAAATTATTTATATATTTCATGCTTTTTTTTATCAGATTTAAACTTTCTATTTGCGAGCATCGATTGAATAGCATGTTCAACTTGCATACTACTTATATGGCAGATACTATCAGTGAGTAGTAGTGGAGTCCTCTTTATCGCTGTGACTTGCATCCGACCCGGCGGAACAGAAAAATTTCATTATTTTAATTGCCGCAATATATAAAAGCTGCTACATGGTGCGAGAGAACTCAGTAGGCGAATCTTCCATCGAAGGAATACGTCGTCATTTAGCACGCACCGCAACCATGCTGCTCAGTAGCAAGTTCAACCTGGGTGAGGTCTTCTGCCACACAAAACATCGACTCGCCATTTAAAGCACTTCCTCTTGCAGCACATTTCCTGCTGATTGCCGTCTTCTTGTTGGCCCCTCTAGCTGCGGCTGACGATTGCTGTCAGCCTGGAGACGTCAAAGTCGACCCCGATGATTGCACCAAGTATTTCGTGTGCTGCACTGGCAAATTCAAGCCCATGTCCTGTCCCAGCGGTGAGTACTGGAATGTCGAGGCCGGCATCTGTGAGATCGACAATGGGCAATGCAACTGCAATGGCCAGCAGTGCACCGAGGGCGACATCATCACCGATGCCAGCAACTGCGCCAACTTCAAGATCTGCGTGAACGGCAAGTACGAGTCGGTGCCCTGTCCCAGTGGAGAGTATTGGAACTCAGTGGCCAAGCAATGCCAGCTGGATGAGGGCCAGTGCAACGGCACCCCGGCGCCGCCAGAGTGCGTGGAGGGTGATGTCAAGGAGCACGTCTCGAACTGTGCCGGTTTCTTCAACTGCACCAACGGCAAGTGGACGGCGCAGCTGTGTGGCGCCGGCAAGTACTGGAATGTCCAGGCCAAGGAGTGCCAGAAGGACGAGGGCCAGTGCAACGGCACACCAGCGCCCGAGTGCGTGGACGGCGACGTGAAGGAGAACCCAGCCAACTGCGCCGGCTACTACAACTGCAGCAACGGCCATTATGTGGCGCAACTCTGCGGGGCAGGACTCTACTGGAATGTCAATGCCAAGAAGTGTGTCGTGGACAATGGAGAGTGCAATGGCACCCCACCTCCCATTTGTGTGAACGGAGAAGTCATCGCCAATCCCTCGAACTGCGCCGGCTACTACATCTGCACCAACGGTAAATACGTCGCTCAGCTGTGCGGATCAGGACTCTACTGGAACGCCAATGCCAAGCAGTGCCAGAAGGACGACGGGCAGTGCAACGGCACACCAGCGCCCGAGTGCGTGGACGGCGACGTGAAGGAGAACCCAGCCAACTGCGCCGGATACTACAACTGCACCAACGGACAATACGTCGCTCAGCTGTGCGGATCAGGACTCTACTGGAACGCCAATGCCAAGCAGTGCCAGAAGGACGACGGACAGTGCAACAGCACACCAGCGCCCGAGTGCGTGGACGGCGACGTGAAGGAGAACCCAGCCAACTGCGCCGGATACTACAACTGCACCAACGGTAAATACGTCGCTCAGCTGTGCGGATCAGGACTCTACTGGAACGCCAATGCCAAGCAGTGCCAGAAGGACGACGGACAGTGCAACGGCACACCAGCGTCCGAGTGCGTGGACGGCGACGTGAAGGAGAACCCAGCCAACTGCGCCGGATACTACAACTGCACCAACGGACAATACGTCGCTCAGCTGTGCGGATCAGGACTCTATTGGAACGCCAATGCCAAGCAGTGCCAGAAGGACGACGGACAGTGCAATGGCACCCCAGCTCCTCCAACTTGCGTTGAGGACAATATCAAGGAGAATCCCTCGAACTGTGCTGGTTACATGCAGTGCATCAACAATGTCTGGGTGCCAAGACCGTGTTCAGCTGGAAGCTTTTTTAATAAAACCCTGCAGATGTGTGTCGTGGACAGCGAAGGCATTTGCATTCCCAAGGTTTGCGAGGACGAATGCTGTGACTATCCCAACAATTGGATGGGACCCGTGGACAGGAACTGTTCTGCTTTCATACAGTGTGTAAACGGCCGCAAGATCCAGCAGACGTGCGGCAAAAATCTGCAATTCAACAATGCCACCAAGGAGTGCGACTATCCCGAGAATGTGCAGTGCGACGATGGTTCTCCTCCACCGAGCGGTCCCACTGCGGGTCCCTCTGGCACCTATTGCGCGAGTAAGGGCCGTTGTGTCGGCCTGCCCGAGGGCGCCAAGATGGCGAATCAGCCAACCTGCAGCACTACCTATATCGTCTGCCAATGCGAATGCGAGATCGAGATGATATGCCCCGCCGGTCTGATGTTCAACGATGTTTTCAAGGCTTGCGACTGGCCCGCAAACATTGGTTGTTAAGAATGTAAAATAAAAATACAATTAAAACTGCACATGCATCGAGTTTCCATTACAAAATCCTTACTTTTGTTCCAGAAGGCTGTTTTAGGAATCATTTCATATAAAAGCAGCGAATCCATAAGCTCAGTTGTGAACCCAAAACTTTGTCGAAACCATTCAACAATATTGGTGGATTTACAAAAATTGTTGTAAATTGCTGCTTAATCGATATAAAGTAAACTTCTCAATATTTAGACAGTTAATACCAGATACAAGTGTTTGATGTAAATTTAAAAGCATATTAATTTTATTTAAATTCGTTTATCTTGATGAAAGCTGAAACCGCTAATTTTTAATTCTGATTTGAAATTAATAAATGATCAGAAATGATCGCAGCCCCATAAAAATAATTCCCAATCATATGATTGCGCTTAAATTTATATTATGTGTCTAGATATTTAGTTACAATGTATTTCTTTTCGGTTTTCGTTTGCTGAATCCTTTCTTTGAACTTTTCTTTGTGTTCTTTTGCAACTCGCACATTGCGATCTTTGGATAATCGCAACGCTTGGCTTCGGCATTAAAGTGCAGTCCCATGGGACAGTCCATGACGAGGAACATCATATTGCTGCAAAGCATAAACTTGCCACAATCCTCGCCATGCGGAACCAGAGAATCCTGCTTCGATTCGTTGCAAAGACCGGCTGTGATAGCCGGAGTATCGTGATGGATTAGGTCCTGGTTAAAAGCGCACTTGGCATCCTCAACATTCATACAGATGTGGCGGAAGGGACTGAAGTGTTGATCCACTGGGCAATGACGCAAATGAGGACGTCTCGCTTTGCACACATAGAACTCGGTACAGGATCCCTCTTTGACCACACTTAAACCATTCTTTTTACCCAAACATAATCGATCTGTCGAAGTAGTTAGCTCAATGTCCTTATTTGGTTTTATTATCGGATCTAGTGAGCTTATGGGCTTCTGCTTTTTAGGTGGGGGCCGTCGTGTTGTAGTAGTTTCAATCATCTCAATGCTACCTGAATCCAACATATCATCGTCGTCATCCTCATCGTCATCTTCTTCGCTTTCGTTCGCTTCGTCAAAGGAGCACATTACTTTATTGGCATCATCACAACGCAATGTGGTTGGGTTAAATCTACTCTTCTCCTCGCAAGTTCCAACGATAGCCATGCCATTGTTGCAAACATAGTATCCTTGACACGATCCAAACATCGGAAACAAGCCACCATCTTTGCCGTCGCACACAGAGGTTGCAAACATTAGGCCATTCTTTGAGCGAAATAAATTGTTATTATTAGTTATGATGAGCAAATGTGATTTATTCTTACCTGGGCAATAGTTGTCTTATTTAGTAGAAGAATTATCCAAAATGCCCGAAGGGACCTCAGGCGTCCAGTTGCGATCATGTTGCTGAATGAACTGGTTATTTGTGCGATTCGCACTTCTATTTTATAGACTGAATTCATCTGGAAAATTTGCATGAAGTGCCAATATGTACAATGTGTAGAATGTACAATCATCGATTGAAATCAATGGCAATTCCAAGTTTGACTTGTGACTTGTGTACTTGTTACTTGATTTCGATTTTACTTTGAACTGATAACAACCTCTATTGATGAACAACGGATGTAACATAAAAACTTCATATCTAGATGGTGAATGACTTGCCTTCGTATATATCAAACAAAATGACTATATTTCATAATAATATGTTCATCTATATGAGAGTCAACTTTAATTTAAAATCTCTAATACTAATCAGTGATATCGACACAATTTGTTATGCTATTGATTACTTTTAGGAAATTAACTGTTCAAGAACTTCAATTTAAGCGAAGCCTTTACTTTATATAAAGGTAGCATCACTTCTTCCGCAAATCAGCTTTTTTAAGGTTCTCCACTTGATAAAGAGTATTCTCAAAATACGGTTACACCTTTTATATGCAGGAAATCTAGACCACCTAAAAGTATGCTATAGATACTCTCGATACATATCACCGTTCTGCCCAAAAGTATGCACTTGTGTAAATGCACTTCTAAATCTCAGTCATACATATTTTTATTTTCATTTACTTTTTATATTAAGTTCTGCACAAATATCAAGAGCAAATCAGGAGGACACCATTTTTGTCAGAATTTCAAAAAACCTGTTATTGACCCAATTATGAATCATTATTATATTTCATCAAGACAACCAAAAACACACGGCAAAATTCTTTTACTTGGAGTTCAGATAATCTTTAATTAGCAAAACGCTGTTGAATGAATTTCACGCAATATCTTATCGATAATGTATCCGCTATTATTTACTATCATTAGAAGTTTCCTATACATTGGCATGTTATTATTGAACTCATCAAGTAACTAAAGTTTGATCCATTACTCACTTTAGTATCTCCTAGAACGTCGAGTAATAAACGTGAAATACAAAATAAATACGGCTAAATACAACACTTTTAGGTGAATAAGGTTTTATTGATGCGGTGTGCCTTTTGAAATAAATATATTAAAGATTAATTAAATCTAATAAAATGAAAGGTAAGCAATTTGTGAATTTCATTCGAATTATTTGTTAACACTTTGGATGACTTTTTTTTTTGTAGTTTTTAAGTTTTTTATTCAAGTTGTAAATAACCGTATAATATAATCGTAAAACTGAAAAATGAAAGAATCTAGACTATCACTTCAAATATGAAAACATTAATTCTTTCACAATATTGCGGTGTTTCATTGCATCCGGTTATTTTTAATGCAATCATCTAGAATAAGGTTCTAAAATTGGAATGTCTGCGAAGCATCCTTAGTGTTTCGCACGTGTTTAGTTATGTTTACCTTCCTTCAAGAACAATTACCGAAACATTTCAGACGATTTATCTAATGAACGAGTGCATTTTCCTATTCATTTTCACTTTAATTTATTGCGTGACATGATGGAAGATAAGTAGTATAAAATTAAAGTCTGTGCATATAATAAGTGTTCAAAACTAGAAAATACCCTAACTTGTGTTAAGAATAATACTAGAAAATGTGCAAAGTGAACAGTGTAAAGTGAATGAAGATTAGCTTTGCTATTACTCATTTCGGCAAAGTGTTCGACCTTGAATGAGATACTCAGATTGAATATATTTAAAATGTTGTTAAGAAGAGCATTGGAAAAACAGACAGACAGGCAATGTACTACTGTTGTATAAATAGTAAGTATGATAAAGATCTCGATACCAATTTGATAAGGATGGAAGCTGTAAGCTACTTTGCTAATGAGACAGCCATTTGGCAAATATTATTTTTAGCACCATTGATCGATTTTTGCACAGTATATAAAAGACAGCCGGGAGCTCGAACATCACTCATTGCTGTGCAGCACCCGGAAACTTTCAAATATACATTTTCAACTTCAGCTAAATATCCACAGCTATGAAAAACGTATATGGTAAACGACCGGATCGACACCAGACTATCGGGATAATTAACTCTAATCCTTTTACTATATTTCAGTATTTACCATACTGCTTCTGGCAGTGTCTGCCACTAGCATACTTGGTGCTAGCTTCGAGAGCCGACAATATCAGCAGGTATTTTGTCGCGGTAATGCCAATGGAATTCGGGCTTTAGTGCCAGGCAGCTGTTCCAAATACTTCGAGTGCCAAAATGGACAAGCCACGGAATACTCTTGCCCCAATTACTATGACTTTAAGACAAGAAGTTGCGTTGACTACAATCCAGGCTGCACTGAAGCCAAGTCCGTGGATGAGTCTGCAAAACCAAAGTCTGCAGACACTCCATGTGCAGCCACAACGCCACCGCCATGTGTTACAACGCGTCCACCTTGCACCGGCGTTGTTACACCTACGACTCCCAAAACAACAACACCTTCAGGTGAAACTCCATGCGATTCGACCCCCACGACAACAACTACCACAACAACAACAACCACAACAACAACAACCACAACCACAACAACAACAACTACAACCACAACAACTACCACCACAACAACCACCACAACAACCACCACAACAACCACAACTTGTAGCTCGTCAACCACAACAGCAACTACCACAACGACCACTACAACAACCACTACAACAACCACTACAACAACCACTACAACAACAACCACAACAACCACAACTACCACCACAACAACCACGACAACAACCACGACAACAACCACGACAACAACAACAACGACGACAACCACAACCACAACTTGTAGCTCATCAACCACAACAACAACTACCACAACAACTACCACAACCACCACCACAACAACCACAACAACAACTACAACCACCACAACAACAACCACTACAACAACCACAACAACAACAACCACAACAACCACCACAACCACAACTTGTAGCACATCAACAACAACAACTACAACAACCACAACAACTACCACAACAACAACTACGACAACCACAACAACTACCACAACGACCACTACAACAACCACCACCACAACGACCACTACAACAACCACCACAACAACAACCACAACTACCACCACAACAACCACGACCACCACAACCACAACTTGTAGCACATCAACAACAACCACTACAACTACCACCACAACAACCACCACAACGACCACCACAACAACCACCACCACAACAACCACCACAACAACCACGACAACAACGACGACTACAACAACAACAACCACAACTACCACCACAACCACAACTTGTAGCACACCAACAACAACAAGTACAACAACCACAACAACTACAACAACCACAACAACTACCACAACAACTACTACAACAACAACCACCACAACGACCACTACAACAACCACCACCACAACCACCACAACAACAACCACAACTACCACCACAACAACTACGACAACAACCACAACAACGACGACCACAACAACCACAACTTGTAGCACACCAACAACAACCACTACCACTACCACCACAACAACCACCACAACGACAACCACAACAACCACCACCACAACAACCACAACTACCACCACAACGACCACAACAACAACAACCACAACTACCACCACAACCACAACTTGTAGCACATCAACAACAACTACCACAACAACTACCACAACAACTACCACAACAACTACCACAACAACTACCACAACAACAACTACCACAACGACCACTACAACAACCACCACCACAACCACTACAACAACAACCACAACTACCACCACAACAACCACGACCACCACAACCACCACTTGTAGCACATCAACAACAACAACAACAACAACAACCACAACAACTACCACAACAACAACCACCACAACGACAACCACTACCACAACCACCACCACAACCACCACAACAACCACCACAACATCCACGACAACAACCACAACAACGTCGACCACCACAACCACAACTTGTAGCACATCAACAACAACCACCACAACGACCACCACAACAACCACAACAACGACCACTACAACAACCACCACCACAACTACCACCACAACAACCACGACAACAACCACAACAACGACGACCACGACAACCACAACTTGTAGCACATCAACAACAACCACAACAACGACGACCACGACAACCACAACTTGTAGCACATCAACAACAACCACAACAACAACAACCACTACAACAACCACAACAACTACCACCACAACAACGACGACCACGACAACCACAACTTGTAGCACATCAACATCAACAACAACCACTACAACAACCACAACAACTACCACCACAACAACGACGACCACGACAACCACAACTTGTAGCACATCAACAACAACCACAACAACAACAACCACTACAACAACCACCACAACAACCACCACAACCACAACTTGTAGTTCGTCAACCACAACAACAACTACGACGACCACCACAACTTGTAGTTCCTCAACTACAACAACAACCACGACCACCACAACGACAACTTGTAGTTCCTCAACTACAACAACAACCACGACCACCACAACGACAACTTGTAGTTCCTCAACCACAACAACAACAAAGACCACAACCACAACTTGTAGCTCTTCAACCACTACAACAACTTGTAGCTCATCTACCACAACCACAACGTCGTGCGCTCCAAAACCAGCAACAACTCCCTGCCCAACAACAACACCTTGTGTGGTAACCACGGCCGCACCTTGTGCATCGGGATCTAATGCCGCCAGCGCCTCGCATAAGAATCGCCAGCCCACTCGCGTTCGTCCCAACTTTAGACCACTCCCAGAAGTTGCGCAGCTTGCTCAAATGACAAAGGGAACAACAAGCACAACCGGCGACATTCACATTCAAATCGTGTGCGTCGGTAAACCCGATGGTTTCCTGTTGGCCTCTCCGGAACGTTGCAATGACTACTACATCTGCCGTCACCAGCAGGCCTTGAAGGTCAGCTGCGGAGACAGATACTTCAATGGTCAGAAGGGCATTTGCGATTTGCCAGAGAATACTGGATGCATTCAGTCCTAAACCAGCAACTATACTCCACGTACAGACTTATGTTACTTGAAAACGACTACCGAAAACGATCTTAAAATATTAATGTAAAATTTAAAATAAAGCATGCAAGCGCCTAGAGAAGGCAAACAAATTTAATTGATTCCTTTCTTTAATATTAATTATGTAGAAACAAAACACAATTCTTCTCTCTAATACTAAGAAACGTTACTGGCATCTGCGAACTTTTTCCTTACTTAATTTAACGTATTGCTATAAATTACCAGCCTAGTTTTTAAATTGTAATATTATCTATATTTGTTTTGTTGCAGACAATACGTGGAGTTGGCCCTTAACGATGACAACATTATTATTAAATGGAATTTTAATGCATGTAAATGGATATACTTCCGAGTCGAAATCCTCATGGATGACAAATTGTGAATACCTATTGAGCGACTATTATGCAAACTCGCATGAATGTGATGCTTATTTATCATGTAGCGATGCGACATTCACAATCAAGTACTGTGCAGCGGATAAGCTCTTCAATAAGATACTGCGAATTTGTGACACACCCGAATCGGTAGAGTGTAATTGGACATTACAAAGAAAACTAAAATCCACTTATTACGAAACGAATCAATGTATTGATAAAGCGGCCGGAGTTTCCTTTCCAACCGAGATTGATTGCAATCAATACATACTGTGTTTGGGTAACGACCAATCTGTTGTTGCCAAATGTCCAGTGGGTTCATGGTATGATCCAAAGAGCGGAAATTGTGGACCTAATATATCACCTACAGCTTGTCTTGAATCCCAAATAACAAGTACCACGTCGATGACAACAATGAGTCCCAACGAACTTTGTGCTGGTGAAGAAATTGGAGTCTCGTATTCGTACCCACCAGACTGTAAGAAGTATGTAGTGTGCTTGGGCAATAACGAAGGAGCTATAGTTAATTGCATTTACAACACTTGGTTTGATCCTGTGACTGGCATCTGTGGTCCAAATGTATCGCCAACAGCATGTACCGAAGGCGCTGTCACAACAATACCCGTCACAAGCACAACAGAGCTGACTACTTTGAGTACGACTGCAGTGAAACCCAGCACTACTTCTACGACGACGACAGAGTCCCCGATTCCAGCTGAAATCTGTGCTGGGCTGCATAATGGGGAATATGTGTCATATCCAGACAACTGCAGCAAGTATATTGTGTGTGTGGAGCCCATTCCCTACGCATTTTATTGCACTCCCGGCTACTACTTCAGTCAGAAACTGCAGCAATGCGTGGACTGGGAGCTAAGTGACTGCCCAGCAACGCAGACACCAGAATTTACCACACCCGGCTGCACTGCTCCCTCGATATGTGAAAACAGCAATGGAGGCACCTTGCCATATCCGGAGAACTGTGGTTGGTTCATCCAGTGCATTAACGATAACGTTTACATGATGGGTGTCTGCAATAGCGGAGAGTATTACGAGCCCTCAACTGGTAAATGTAGTGCCAGTGCATCGCCAGATGCCTGTCGTGAATATTACGCTACTACGACAATATCCACCACAGTGGTACCAACAACAACTACTGAAACAACAACCAAGACGACTACCAAAACAACAACTACATCAACAACCACGTCGACAACCACAACAACAACAACAACATCAACAACTCCAATTCCTACAACAACTTCTGCTTCTCCGCTCAATCCCTGTGCGAATGTTCCTGTGGGAAAACTTGTGCCGTATCCTTACGACTGCACCAAGTTCGTTAGATGTGATCAACCCACTCCAGTGATCCTGGATTGCGCCGTTGGCCAGGAATTCAGCGCCCAGCTAGAACGCTGCATGGCCCCATGGATTGCCAACTGCACACCTGTGAAACCATAACTACTTTGAACTAACCAACGAAAATCTAGAGAATCCTTTTTTGAAGAGACAACAGATCCTTTAGATTTCAATTCTATTTTAAATTCATATCAATAAATGATAAAATTCAACAAAACATATTATTTTAGACTTTTCCATGCCTTTATTGTGCAATTATTTAAACCGCCGTGTTACTAACAACCAGCAGCGGACAAATCACACGACTGTGTTTGGCGATTCCAGAACATGCCATCGGGACAATACAGCACATTTACCGTGTGACCGCAGTAGATAAACTTATGGCAATCTCCAGGATAGGGCAGATAGTTCGACTGAGCAGAATTGCGGCAAAGATTTTCAGGATCTATCGGTAGTTTAGAATCGTTAGGTTGAGGACCCTCTGTAGACTGACCTATAATAGAAGGTGGTGTAGCGGCTGTTGGCACAATAACTGGGGTAATCGGGTTTGATGCAGCACAGCCCGCAAATTGAGGCAGATCGCAACGTTGACTCTGTGCATTCCAATGATAGTTGGCAGGACAGCGCAAAATTCGTTTCTCATAGTAACGACTACAATCTCCTGGGTATGGAGTATACTGCTCAGTTTCTTCTACTGGTGTGGGATAATCGGGAGTTTGATAGCAGTTCGAGAACTGTTTGAAGTCACAGCGATAGGTAAGCTGACTCCAGTAATAATTATCGGGACACTGATGAGCGTAGGCCAGACCATTGAGACATGTATAATACTTGCGGCAATTATTGGGATAGCTTAACATCACAATGTGATTAGGATCATCATAGCTCGGGCACTGCGGCAACTGAATGGGTGCCTCAGCCTCTATCAACTATTGAAGGATTTAAGGGATATAAATATAGTAGTCCTAAATTTCTGCATCTTACCAATCCATTATTAGCATAGCTGCAGGAAACAAAAGTCACTACAAGCAGCAACGTAGTTGAGAAAAGCTTCAGCACTGAAATTAATGAATTTTAAGTAGTTAGTCAATTTCCAACTGCGATTTACCTACTTATGAATCAAGTAAGTTCAGGGAAAGTACTCAATGCTCTTAATACTATCAGCGGGTTTTTATACCAATTCTTATCTGCACCATAAGTTTAATGTGTAAATAGAAAGCGGCTTGTCAAGTGCTATTAAAATATATGTTTTCAGCGCCAGCTTATCTACTTGACATGTCAACTGGATAATTCCAAGAATTTCAAAGTTATCTATAAAATCTATAATCTATGTGTTTATTTAATACTCATACTCTTGAGGTGTTATCTATAAATAATTGAATTTTGCTTAAGTGCAAAATACAAAGATATCACCTATAAATATTAGTTCTTCACGCTATATTTTTTCATTAAATATTTAATTTTCTGAAAGGAATTCCTCTTCTTGAGACTGTATATAAACTTGCGACAGTCTAGATAATTTTGCATTTGTTCTGCTTTTTTCAACAGTGAGTTATATTGAAATTACAATTTAATTCATAATTTTGTTACAATTCATTCCGAATTCATAGTGTTTTTGAAAATATGGCTGATTTCGTGCATCGCAATATCTATGGCCAGTAGCTTCTCTGCACCACTATCTGATTCTATTTACTTACCATATCCTGGCGACTGCAATCTGTACTACGAAAAAATAACTTTACGCTGCCCATCCAATACTTACTGGAGTATAGCATTGCAGCGATGTGATAATATAAATAATTCCAACTGTTCAACGCCTATCATCAACCCTCCATCTGATAATCGCCCCGAAGATAATCTGGATAAGCTATGTGCCCATCATTTAGGAACGTTTATTCCATATCCGGGGGATTGCAGTCGGTTTATTCAATGCGATTACATTCCGTTTGTAAAGATCTGTCCGGAATATCTTTATTGGAATTCTGAACTTCTAACCTGCGACAAAATATGCATATAACACAATGAAGTAATTCACTAAAACCGAAAGAGAAATAAAAAATACGATTTAAAAAAAATAACAAACTAACATTTTAAATAGTTGCATATTTTCAGGCTGTCTAAAAATTTGTGTAAAATAAAGCTTTCAATTCCAAATCGATACCTTCTTCCACTACGTCGGTTTAATATTACGTATACAGTTTGATTGGCAGATGTAACATTATACAAATTTTGCCTCAAGATAAGATAAATATATTAGCATCTTGAATGTTTAACGCTAATTAGATATTGATAACATTGAGATGCACTTTTAGATGATATAAATAAGAAACGACGCTGCTCTTTCCTTAGTTCCAACAGTTGGCTGGTTCAAAGAGCAAAATGAAATGTGCGTATAGTAAAAGAAATTTAACTCAACTGGAATACACAAAGTGCAATCTGAAGATACTTATTTATCTATTACAGTGGTCTTCAGTCTAATAATATGCCTGGAGTTAATACTGCTGGTCACGGCCCTAAGCATGAAACGATGTGTTGCTCCAAAGCCAACGGATTCTCCAGTACCAACAGATTCTCCAAATCCAACCGACTCACCCAAGCCAACCGACTCTCCCAATCCAACTGATGCTACTCCAGTTCCAACAGTCTCTCCAAACCCAACGGATTCTCCAAAACCAACAGACTCTCCAAACCCAACAGACTCCCCAAATCCAACAGATTCACCAACTCCAACGGACTCTCCAAATCCTACAGACTCTCCAAATCCAACAGCCTCTCCTAACCCAACCGACTCTCCAAATCCTACAAACTCTCCAAATCCAACGGACTCTCCAAATCCAACGGACTCTCCTAATCCAACAGACTCTCCAAACCCAACAGACTCTCCAAACCCAACAGACTCTCCAAACCCAACGGTCACTCCAAATCCAACGGATTCTCCCAACCCAACCGACTCTCCAAATCCTACAAACTCTCCAAACCCAACGGACTTGCCAAATCCAACAGACTCTCCTAATCCAACAGATTCTCCAAACCCAACAGACTCTCCAAATCCAACAGACTCCCCTAATCCAACTGATTCACCAAATCCTACAGACTCTCCTAATCCAACAGATTCTCCTAACCCAACGGACTCTCCAAATCCAACAGACTCTCCAAATCCAACAGTCTCTCCAAATCCAACGGACTCTCCAAATCCTACAGACTCTCCAAACCCAACAGACTCTCCAAATCCAACAGACTCTCCTAATCCAACAGATTCTCCTAACCCAACGGACTCTCCAAATCCTACAGACTCTCCAAATCCTACAGACTCTCCAAACCCAACGTACTCTCCTAATCCAACAGATTCGCCAAATCCAACGGACTCTCCAAACCCAACGGACTCACCAAATCCAACGGACGCTCCTAATCCAACAGATTCTCCTAACCCAACCGACTCTCCAAATCCGACAGACTCTCCAAACCCAACGGTCTCTCCAAATCCAACAGATTCTCCCAACCCAACGGACTCTCCAAACCCAACGTACTCTCCTAATCCAACAGATTCGCCAAATCCAACGGACTCTCCAAACCCAACGGACTCACCAAATCCAACGGACGCTCCTAATCCAACAGATTCTCCTAACCCAACCGACTCTCCAAATCCTACAGACTCTCCAAATCCAACGGACGCTCCTAATCCAACAGATTCGCCAAATCCAACGGACTCTCCAAACCCAACTGACTCTCCTAACCCAACGGAGTCTCCAAATCCTACAGACTCTCCCAACCCTACGGACTCTCCAATTCCTACAGACTCTCCCAACCCAACGGACTCTCCAAACCCAACGGACTCTCCAAATCCAACAGATTCTCCCAACCCTACGGACTCTCCTAATCCAACTGATTCTCCAAACCCAACGGACTCTCCAAATCCAACGGACTCTCCCAATCCAACAGATTCTCCAAACCCAACGGACTCTCCAAATCCAACAGACTCTCCAAATCCAACGGACTCTCCTAATCCAACAGATTCTCCAAGCCCAACGGACTTTCCAAATCCTACAGATTCTCCCAACCCAACGGACTCTCCAAACCCAACGGACTCTCCAAATCCAACGGACTCTCCTAATCCAACGGACTCTCCAATTCCAACAGATTCTCCAATTCCAACGGACTCTCCAAATCCAACAGACTCTCCTAATCCAACAGATTCTCCAAACCCAACGGACTCTCCAAATCCTACAGACTCTCCAAACCCAACGGACTCTCCTAATCCAACAGATTCGCCAAATCCAACGGACTCTCCTAACCCAACGGACTCTCCCAATCCAACAGATTCTCCCAACCCTACGGACTCTCCTAATCCAACTGATTCTCCTAACCCAACGGACTCTCCAAATCCTACAGACTCTCCAAACCCAACGGACTCTCCAAATCCAACGGACTCTCCTAATCCAACAGATTCTCCAAACCCAACGGACTCTCCAAATCCTACAGACTCTCCAAATCCAACGGACTCTCCTAATCCAACAGATTCTCCAAATCCAACGGACTCTCCAAATCCTACAGACTCTCCCAACCCAACGGACTCTCCAAACCCAACGGACTCTCCAAATCCAACGGACTCTCCTAATCCAACGGACTCTCCAATTCCAACAGATTCTCCTAACCCAACGGACTCTCCAAATCCTACAGAGTCTCCAAACCCAACGGACTCTCCAAATCCTACAGATTCTCCCAACCCAACGGACTCTCCAAGCCCAACGGACTCTCCAAATCCAACGGACTCTCCTAATCCAACGAACTCTCCAATTCCAACAGTTTCTCCAAGCCCAACAGAAGAACCGACAACTCCATCAGCAAGTCCAATTGATGTCGAAACAACAACGACACCAGATGAGACCAGTGATGTAACTCAACCGGGAACAACCATATCGACAACAACAACAACGGAAGCATATGTTGATGCAGACACTATGTGCAAGAACCATCCTGGTGTGGAGTATCTTCCTTATCCTTATGATTGCCATCAGTTCATAAACTGTAGTGATGAAAAAGGCTATGTCAAAACTTGTCCATCTAATCTCTTTTGGGATTCCAAGAACAACACTTGTGGTACGACATGTACATAAGCAAATCTGAAATTATTTAAAGTTAGTCGTTATCTGCTGCCTTGAGCAAAAAATAAATAAAGTTGCATACCACAATATACTCTTATCTAAATTGTAGCTTGTTTTTGGCGCTATGTACCCGAAATGTAGATCAGGATTACTTTAAACATAGTATGAAATGAAATCCGGTCAATTAAAAACTTTTAAGCTAAATGAAAACAATAAGTCCAATATCTGTAAAATCTTCCAGAGAAGACCAAGCGTTGTGGTATTATACAATTGATCTTCAACATCCAAATTTTATCAATGCATATTATCGTGAATGCACTTGACATTCGCTGTCATACTCGTAGACGGCCGAGGCCTCATTCATAATTGCTGCCAAATTCAACATAATGGGTGCGGCTCGAAATACAATATTCTTGGCCATATTTTTGTCTTCCCGGAATTCATGCAAAAGCGCACAACTCAATTAGAAAAGCATGTCAAACATGAAAAACGGTCTGATAACCAACCGTCAGATTGATCGATGCTGTGGCTGATAAGCACAATCTAATGTTGGGATCGTTTAAGAGGCAAACAAAAGTATAAAAAGGCTGCGAAATTTCGTTAAAATCGCGGAGTACAACTATAGCAATAGCCGTGGAATATTAGAGCACACACAGAAATGAAAGGTTAGCCCAAATGAACAACTAAGATTATCAATTTCAAGCGCCTCTTTCCATTACAGTTACTCTGCTTGCTGTGGCTATAGTCACCGCATTGGCATCCCTAGCCGGAGCCGCCGATCCTGAGTGCATCTATCGCAAAATACGCGGTCTTTCACCGCACTGGCCGAATCCCTCTGATTGCGCCAGCTATTATCGCTGCTCCAACAAGAATGTGGCCAAGGCCATCACCTGTCCCGCCGGCAAGGAGTACAATCCAAAGAATGGTAAATGCGCCACGGCCGGACGTGGTCTCTGCAAACTCTCCCTGGCCGCACCACTAACTGAGGTAAGTCTCCAACTAGATATGGGCTCGATAGGCTAATTACCCTGGTCTCTTTGCACTGCAGGTGGCGAATGTGTGTGCCGATGAGGTGAACGGTGCCTGCCTGCCCAATACGGAATTCTGCAGCCAGTTCTATGTCTGTGATAACCAACTGGCCTATCCCCAGTACTGTGATGCTGGCAGCAACTTCAACACCACGCTTGCAGCTTGCCAGCCCGACACTGAGTCCGTCTGCTGGCAGAACCAGTGCATCGATAAGCCCGACGGGACAGTTGTGCCCAGCACCACGGCCTGTGCCACGTACTACACGTGCAAAAACCAGGAGGCCACCGTACAGCGCTGCGCCAGCGGTAGCTACTTCAACGACGCGTTGGCGGCCTGTGTCACCGACGATGACAACTCCCAATGCTGGGAGAACTTCTGCATCGGCAAACCCGATGGAATTGCTGTGGGCGACAATGACAACTGTCAGAGCTTCTACATTTGCAACGGCGGGAAGGCCATCCAGCAGTACTGCTCCGCGGGCTCATACTTTAATGATAAAGAACAGTACTGTGCCCCCGGCACTTGCCCCGATAAGGATACGACAACTACAACGAGCACGACGTCGACCACGAGCACAACAGAGGGACCTACGACGGGTTGCGATTGCGAGGGCGATGTGCGCAATGGCGAGCTGACCAGCAACAAGGACAACTGTCGTCTGTACTACGCCTGCAAAGATGGTGTGCTTGTGCCAGGCGACTGTCTAAGGGGAAATTTCTTTGACCCGTATTGGAAGGTCTGCATGCCAGTAGAGGGTGATAACTGCCCAGAGAGCTGGCTGCCCGACTGTGAGGAGGGCGAAGAGTCGGTCGATGCGCAGAACTGCAACAAGTACTACGTGTGTCAGGATGGCGTCTGGGAGTCGCAGACCTGTGACCAAGGCTACTACTTCGAGCCCGGCTGCAACAGCTGTGTGAAGGACACTGAGGGCGTGTGCCCGCAGTGCGAGGACAACGGCGGTGCATCTGAAACTACCAGCACAACAACCCAGGACACGCCCACGACACCGACGGACGAGTGCAATGTTGGCGATCCAACGCACAAGGCCGACAGCTGTTACACGTACTTTGTGTGCATCGCCGGCAGCTGGCGGGAGGAGTCCTGCCCGCCCAATACCTACTTCAGTGTGGACTTACTGGCTTGCGTTAAGGACGAAGACAACTTGGAGTGCCCGGAGAACAAGCTGCTTGCGGGATCGCGCAGCAAGCGCAGCGTGGAGGAGATCAGCAACTGCACCTGCCCCGGTGACATCGCCGAGGGCAGCATTGTGCCACATCCCACGGACTGCGACAAGTATCAGATCTGCACGAATCAGCAGCTCGTCGATGGCAGCTGCGGCCCCGGCAACGTATTCAGCAGCTGTGAGGGTATCTGTGTGCCCGATGTCGACGGCACCTGCTGGCCCTGTGCCAACAGACCCAATGGCTACCTCCTCACCAATCCCGCTGACTGCACTTCCTATTACACCTGCGAGAATGGAGCTGCCATCGCGCAGACTTGTCCATCTGGCGAATGGTTCACGGGCGAGGCGTGCGAGATCGATGTGACCGGTGAGTGCATCAATCCCTGCACCTGCGCCAACGGAAATGTGGCACATCCCGTATGCTCCAAGTACTATCAGTGCACGGATAGTGTGCCCCAAGTTGTCGACTGTCCCCCCAAGCAGGGCTTCGATCCCAGCACCCAGCAATGCTCCGCGAAGGTCTCGTGCAATGCAACGCTCTGTGATGGCGCCGTTGATGGCACCGTTGTGCCCATTGCTGGCGAGGACACCAAGTTCTACATTTGCCAAAACAACCAAGCTACGATTCACTCGTGTCCACCAAACTCAGCTCTGAGTGAGGCCTATTTGATCTGTCTGCCCGTGCCCAGCGTAAGTTGCCTTCAAGTCGAAGGAAGCTCTTATTGTTCTACTAATGAACTCGCTTATTTTCGCAGTGCTCTTGTGATCAGTCGCTGTGCACCAAGAACACTCTTTACGACGTTTTTCCGGCACTGAATAATGACAACACCACCTTCTGTCTGTGCGAGGCCGATGGCGCCTACTTGCGCTCCTGCCCCTCGGGCTACTTCTTTGATGCGTCAGAGGGCATCTGCACCTTTGTAAGGAATTCATTTGCACCACTATAGCTCAACTCATCAGCCGCTGTTGTTATTTATTTGCAGACGGGTCCTTGCGATCCACAGGGCTGTGCCAACGTACCGGAATATTCAGCCCTGGTCAACTACGACGATCCCAACAGCTTCTGTCTGTGTCGCGCTGATCAACCCGTCCCTGTACCCTGCCCCATTGGCTTCACCTTCAGCAGCTCCCTGCTCATCTGCGTTCGCGCTGTAATTCCCGATGTAAGTTATCAACTTTCCAAAATGAAAATGTTTTTTTATAATACTTAGTTGCAATTACTTAAGTAATTAACTAATTTCCTTTATCACAGCTGAGTTACTCAGCTCAACCTATTTGATTTAGATCGAGAATCTTTCGCTCTATCATTGACATTTTTTGTCGTTCCTCTTCTGTAATTGCCTGTCGACATGAACTTCAGTAGTCTCTAGTCATGTACATGGGATCTATAAATTATGAAAGAATACCTAAATTAAGAGATTATTTTTGTCTTATGACCTTATAACTCTCGGGTCTAAAAGCGGTAGAGAGGAACTTTGAGATACGCCTAATTTAATTGTCATTCTTCAATTAGTATCACAATGCATACAAAATATTTATAATTTAATTTGTAGCCTCGTTGCTGTCGCAACTACTGCATTGGCAAGATTAACGATCTGACCTTCCCGGCGACGGGCACAGATGCTGGCTTCTGCCTGTGCTTGGATGAGGTGGCCTCTTACAAAGACTGCCCCGTGAACAAGACCTACAACGACGACTGGGGCATCTGCATATCTGACTCTGTAACGAAAACACACACATGTATTTTTAGCAACATTTAATGTACATTTCTCGTCCCAAACCTAGAACGATGTGAGCTGCGAGTGCAATCAGTGTGATGCCACAATTTGCACCACGGCACCCGAGTTCGATGTCTTTGGCGTGGAGGGAGACACCAGTGGCTTCTGCTACTGCAAGGAGTATTGTCCGGTATACGAATCCTGTCCACCCGGCAAGGAATTCGATGAGGGTTGGCTGATGTGTTTGCAACCTTTGGTAAATCTCGCAGGCGCTCTTTAAAACTGCGAACAGTTGTAATGAAATACTATTTTACACAGGGACCCGTTGTGTGCAATGACACAGAGTGCGACACACAGGTGGAATACGATCCTTATCCGGCGATTAACGGCACCGATGGCTTCTGCTACTGCAAGGGCGGTATGCCTATCTATTCACCCTGCCCAGAGGGCAAAGACTTCGACAAAAACATGGGCATGTGCGTCGAGCCACTGGTGAGTTCAAAACTACTACAATCAATGAAGAAAAGAACTTTTGCAATTATTATTTGCGATTTTTGCGATTGTGAAGGTGCCAAGCTGCTTCTGCGACTCGGCCAAGTGCAGCTGCGTTGTTGAGTACGAGCCCTTCCCCTCCACCAACGAGGAGGACGACACCAGCTTCTGCTACTGCAAGAATGGCGTAGCACTCTTGGACAACTGCCCATCCGGCAAGATTTTCGATGCCGAACAAGCCGTTTGCGTCATCAGACCGGTAAGTAATTGATTTCACACTTATTTGAATACAACTTAAAGTATACCATCATTTTTATGCAGGCTTCCGAGTGCGTCTGTGAGGCGGGCAAGTGCGCCAATCTCCCCGACAACTCCAACTTTGCAGCGCTAAACACCACACAGGGCTTCTGTCTGTGCGTCCAGGGCACCAACACGTACGAACCTTGTCCAACAGGCAAGGAATACAATGCCACCCTCGAGATTTGTTTGGCCCCAGCCAAAAGCAGCACCAAGCAACTCTCCTGCGATCTGAATCAGTGCCGCCAGTTGATCGAGTTTGCCACTTTCGCCGCAGCCGACACTGAGTATGGTTTCTGCGTCTGCGAGGCCGACGGCAGCGTCAGCTACAAGGCTTGCGCCGATGGCCACAAGTACGATGAGACCACCGGCAACTGCTTGGTCAGCGTCTGCGACCCACTGCAGTGCCGTTCGCGCATTCCCTACGAGGCGTTTGCCGCCAAGAATACCACCAAGGGTTTCTGCGCCTGTGATATTACACCGATCTACTATCACTGCTCGGCGGGACACGTCTTCGATGAGTCCGTCGGCCTCTGTGTGGACGAAGTGACCGCCACGGTGGCTGCCTGTGATCCTCGCGAGTGCCGCAATCGCGTGCAGTTCGAACCTTTCGCTGCCAAGAACGCGCCCGAGGGCTTCTGCTCCTGCGACGGCAACAAGGAGGTTGTCACCTATCACCGATGTGTCGAGGGCAAACTGTTTGATCGCGAGCTCGCCATGTGCATGGCCATCGAGCCAATCGAGCACAGCGTCCAGAAGAGATCCGTTGAGCCGGAGGAAAAAGTAAGATCGATTTCATTGCTTAAGCGTTTCTTCCAGAAGCTAGTCTAAAGCAGGCACACTGTATGCGACCCCACGACCTACGACTTCGTTCACTGACCTGCACCCTGTAGACCTACTTGCATATCTGCTACTCTATACGTTTATCCTACTTATCTAATCGTTTATACTTATGCTTGTTATTTGTCTGTAGTTGTTATGAGATATTATGAGAAATTCCGCTTGCTCCAAATATATACTATACTGTTTACTTACTCAACTCTGCGATCTTTTATTTCACTTCATTCCCAAACCACGATTGGCCCGAAATACAGTGTGCCTGCGTACATATTTCTATAATTTCTATTGCAGACTTTTCCAAAATTGATTAATCTCTTTATATGTACTATACATATACCTGAGTAATAAACTATATGGTCGCCCCAAAACCTTTCTACTCACGCTAAATGCTATAAAATAATTACATTTGAATATATTTTTTGATTATTTTTATCTACATTATTATCAAATATTATAAAGGGAGCAAATTGTATTAGCAATGTTTTATAATAATTCCTTGGCAGATAATCTTGTTTTAAATGATGATAAAGTAGGAGGAAAGCATATGTTGTTAAAACTATTATTGTATATATATAGTATTGATCAACTACATTCTCAATTCCTCTCCTTGCAGTTCGCCTGTGAAGTAAACGAGAAGCGATCGTTGCCCTCCAACTGTTCCCAGTACGAAGTCTGCGTAGATGGCAATTGGCGACGTCGCACCTGCTCTGACGAACGCTACTACAACCCAGAGCAGCAGCGTTGCCTGGAACCACGCGACGACATGGTTTGCAGCTACGCTCGCGTGCCCGGTCTGCCAACGTGCAATGAGCGCAGCGAGTCTGCATCTGTTCCCAGTCGTAGTGGAAAGAGTAGCTGCCTGCAGTACTTCCGCTGCAATGCCGGCAGGTGGCGCCTGCGCAGCTGTCCCCGCCGTCATTACTACGCCGCGCATGTGAACACCTGCCTGCCCATGCCCGCCTACGAAGGTGACGACTTTTGCGGCTGGCTGAATCGCACCTCGAGCAACAACTCCACGCGCTGCCGCCATCTCGCAGTGCGGCCCGCAGCGGGCAGTTGCTCCACGTTCCTGATGTGCACGGAAAATGAATGGTGGCTCCAGCCGTGTCCACTGGGCATGTACTTCAGTCGCCAGCACAACTACTGTCTGCCCAACGATGCCAACCAATGCGAGCTGCTCCCCCGCAACGCAACCTGTGTGGATGGCCAGCGACGCAGCAGCGCGAGTAGCTGTCGCGCCTATGAACTCTGCGTGGCCGGCAAGTGGTTGGCCAGCAGCTGCAACAGCTGGGAACAGTTCGAGCCCCAGCTTGGCTGCATACCCAGCGACGGCAGCTGCCAGGGCAACGGGCTGCGACGCGTCTGCAATCCCGGCGAGCTGCGTGCGCTGCCCGCCAACTGCAGCCAGCTCTTCTACTACTGTGTGACGGACGAGTGGCTGCTCAGCAGCTGTCTGCGTGGCCAGAGCTTTGTGCCGGAGCTGGGCAAGTGCCAGTCGCTGGACGAGTGTCAGCTGCAAGTGCAGGTCAAGCAGACGGACGACACGCCAAACAGCTGCGCAGGGCAGCCCGATGGCCAGAGCGTGCCGCATCCCGACGACTGCACACGCTTCTATCTCTGTCTGCAGCAGCAGCCGGCGTTGCCGCAGAGCTGCGCCAACGGCAGCTTCTACGACGCCAAGCTGGCCTACTGTCGCCCCAACGACGGCAGTTGCCAGCAGCCGGCCACGATCTGCAGCAACAAATCGAATGGCACGCTGATACCGCATCTGCAGAATTGTCGCGCCTACTACAACTGCTCGAACTCCACGACGCAGCTGCTCTACTGCCCCAAGGGGCAGTACTTCGACGGCGCGCAGCTGCAGTGCCGCCTGGACCTGGGCCAGTGCATGCAGCAGCCCATGTCCGACTCGGAGAGCAGCCTGGGCCTATGCAACGGGCTGTCCCATGGCGCCCAGCTGCCGCACAAGCTCTACTGCAATCTCTACTACGTGTGCGTGCGCGGCTTGGCCATCTCGGTGCAATGTGCGGAGCAGCAGCGCTTCAATGCCACGCTGGGCAGCTGCAGCAACGAACTGGACACGGACGCGGAGTGTTCGCATGGCCAGCTGGATGACAAGTCGAACAGCAGCGCTGTGTACAGCTGTGACAGTCTGCAGGACGGCAGCTACGTGCCCGACTATCGCGACTGCACCAAGTACTACATCTGTGCTGGCGGCGTGGCATTGAGTCAGCACTGCTCGCTGGGCGCCTACTTTGATGCCGAGCAGCTGCTCTGTCTGCCCGACGATGGCGTGTGTCCCTACGTGCCCGGCAACTCGAGCAGCCATCGCCAGCAGAAGCCCAGTCCGCTGCTCTGCGAGGGCAAGCATGGCTTCATAATGCCGGACAAGGCCAATTGCAACAATTTCTACATCTGCATTGCGAGTAAACTGCGCAGCGATCGCTGCTACGACGGCTACTTCTACAATGCCACGCTGCAGCAGTGCCAGTCCGTCGAGGTAGCCCTGGACGAGGAGAGGGAATTGCAGCTGGAGGGCAAGTCGGAGCTGATTGCGGAGCACGAACCAGCCGAGAAGGAAACACACGCCTTGGAGCAGTGCAGCGATGCACCCACTGACTTTGTGCAGCTCTGCGGATTCATTGCCGCAGGCGCCTCCATCGCGGAGCCCGGAGATTGCCGCCGCTACATCAGCTGCGAGGAGAACGAACCCATCTCGCAGCGCTGTCGCAATGGCGAGAGCTACGACAGCTTGCTGGGCATCTGTCGCCAAAACGACGGCACCTGTCTGATGGAGAACGGCGAGCGAGTAGGCGTCTGCAATGGCAAACACGGACAGCTGGCCAGGGACACTCGCAACTGCCGCGGCTACTTTGTGTGTGTGCACGGCCAGAAGATTGAGGCGGAGTGCGAGCAGGGCTACTACTTCAACAAGGTCACCAACACTTGCCAGCTGGATGTGCTGCAGCAGTGCAAGAGCAATGCCAACGAGGTGACAAAGACCAAGGTCGAAGAGTCAGCGGTTTGATCTTTGGCCTACTTATTTTACAAGCCCCACTATTTGGGGCTATTTTTCAAATTAACTACTTGGTGTTGGTCTCAATAAGCTTATTCATGGTGATGGTTAAAATAAAGATATTCGGGAAATCAATTCATTCTTTAATTTAAATTTGAAACTTGCTTTTATAAGTAAAGCTTTGCATTAAAAATTGTTATAGGTCGTAAATAAAAAATGGTTTCTAACTGCATAAAATTGCACGGTTCACAGACACCAGTAATTTAAACTCCCAGTAACGTATTAACAGCACTGCCAAATTTAACAGTGCCAAGCATGCTAACAGCACTATGCTATTAACAGTGCCGATCAGCGTGGTGAGCTTTAACAGCGTCAGGCATGTTAACAGCACCAACGACTTAACAGAGTCAAGCCCGTGGGCTATTTAAGAAGTTGTTGGCGCTCGAGTTCGGTTTATTTTCAGTTCACAGTGATAAGCCGACAGACGTCAGACGTTGCCCTTTGCTTTCCCTGTCAGGTACGCATAAGTTACTACTAAAATAGCTTAGTGTTAGTGCTAGTGTACCAATTAAAAACAAATGTCAGCGATTACCTCTGTTTCATGTCTCTAATGATCAATGTGTGTTTGTGTACATTTAATAAGCCCTGCCCGCGATCGTTCTGAGTTAATGTGATTGCGCACACGCTAGAAAACTGTGTTTTGTGGGTGACCATTTCACACAGTCACAAATCTCCATTGCAAATCTCGCGCAAAAGGTTCCTGACAGACTGCGCACGTGCAACTAAAAGTGCATGCCAAACACCCAATGGGACAAACACAGTAGAGCTAGTCCCCAATTCACACCGCCTGAAACCCTAGCACATTTATTTTTATAACCCGGAAACCGTCATAAATGTGGGACTCAATTAATAAATATCTCGTACAGAAAGTTCCAATAGTGACTGGGGTCACCCAGTTCCTAGGTCAAGAAACTGCCCGCCCCACCAACTCCTTCCTACAATGCCTGCCAGATGTATCCCTCGAACTATGCGTCACAAGGTTTTCATGAGCCAACTTCCCGAAACCATTTAAAGTGTGTGGCCCAGATTGAGCACTGTCGAATCATATTCTCCGTCAATTAAATGTCAAGACCCTCTAGACCACGCATTAGCACCCACAGCAAGGGGCTGTTAGCTCCAGTTCTTTCATTTTTGGCCTTTTTTGGGGTGGTGCATGGGTGAGAGAGCGCAACACATGAATATAATAAACTACTTTGATTATCTATAGGATACTCACAAATGTCCTACAACAGCAAGGCGATAAAGGCAGAGAAGACGGCCAGGGGGCATTTGCGTCAGCAGTCAGAGACCTGTGGGGGTCGTCAGAATTCAAAATAGAATAAAGGACAGTGACAAGCTGTCCAGAGCACAGCGGCTAACATGTCCTCCTGCCATTGTGCCCGCTACTCTGTGACTGTGACTGTTGCAAGTACTCGTAGCTGGTCATTCGTGTGCGAGTGCTTCAACAAATCGGTCGAAGGCTCCCTGGTCTCCATTATATAGCAGGACAACGTGTTAATATCCAATAATGGACACGCGAGCGAGCGAGTGAGCAGGACTAAATAAAATAAAATCAAATAGAATAGAAACAATGTTAGCGATAACAAACAGAACATGATGGAAAGCATTTAAAATCAATACGAAATCACGATTAAATAAAGTTCGAATGTAAAGTGTTTGAGAGAGGAAATTACCAAAGCTTAAAACGCATTTGAATAACGCGCTCGGAATCAATAATCGATTATTAATATAGAACTTGAAAAATGACAACGTGGAATCAATAAACCTTCAATTGCTGTGATTGCTTCTATGGCATGGGACTTTGCACAACTGACAAGCAAACCACCAGCAATAACAACAACAAAAACAACAAGCAAACAACTAAAAGCAAAAAGTAACCTCAACACCACGGAGGAACGCATTTAGCAACTCCCAGACAGGTACAATCCATTATAACTATTTACTCGTCTTTACTTTAATTCCAATTTGAATATTATAATTGGGTTGCAGTCGATTTTTGATTCAATTGCGCTGTCTGCTGTGGGAATTATAGGACTTTCGGAACTGGGTTAGTGAAACACACACAAAACACATACTCACACCCATTCATTATCCTTGACTATTGATGGGCCGCGCAGTACAGGCGAAAGTGTCAAGAAGCCAAGCAACAAGTTTATTTATTTACATTTATCGATCCAATTACACGTCTTTTGTCTAATGAACTTTATCATATGGACATATGAGGTCATAAAAATCCGTCCCCCTCTCCGCCACACTGCTTTCCACACATTGGCCTATGCGTGAGGCGAACCCATTCACAGCCATGACGAGACAGTCGTACACACATAAAACTCTATAAATACATATCTCGTGTTTGTCCAATGTATGTATAAATACTCAAACTATAACGTTTTCATTAACAATCGAGTGCCCTTTAAGCACTTCTCGGGCACGAGATGTCCTTGTTCAATATTTGGCACCGAAATGCGCATAATCAGCTAGCTGAACTGCTTTGCAGCCATTTACGTATACGTGATGACGTGCCTGCAGTGCAGCCCACGTGCGCTAGATGGCGCCAACAGCACAGTGCGATTATTTCCATGATCTATATATCTAAATAGGCAAATAACAGGCATATGTGAATTTGTGGCTTTTTAGCTATAATTATGCACTGTGCTTATGTAGTCTCTGTTACGTACAACTCGTTACGCATGCAATAATATTTACATTTATAAATATTTACTCTTCAGTAATTATTAAATATTATTTGGAGTCTATAATTTAATATTTGGCTTTCATTTCAAACCTATTATTTTTATTGTTTGTTGTTATTTGTTATATATCAACCCCTATGAATATTTTATTATTGCCGTATTCATAATTTGTATTTACATTGCATTAATAATTTGTTGGCTCAAACCCTCAACCAAAAAAAGGTGACTCTTTGTTAATTGTCTATGTATACATAAAATTACCAATGCATATGTATCTAACCGTATTCACATAGACCAGTAGTAAAGGTAATTCCTTTAATATATTGTGTTGTTATCTGTTATTTTCAATTTGAGAAATACGAGGGAATTAGTGACAATGCGAAGGGCACATTTATGTGTATAATAAATGCTGAATGACGGAGTGGTTCGAGGTTGTTCGAGTCATCAATTTCGTCCTAGAGGTATGCTCATACGTCAATAGCCTGCTTATGCTCGATTTATATTATTCATGCGAGTTCCCAATTGACGCCCGACCCCCAAATAGTTGACTTTTGAGAGTTTATTTAAAGTAAATCGCCACACGCAACAAAATGCGTGTCGCCTGAGGATGAGTAATCGCATTATTCGTGGATGGTAGAGAGTGAATGATGGTAGATAGTTGATAGTAGATCATATGCAACGGCAAAATGGAAATGGAAATACATATTTAATTATGGGTACGATGACAGGTGTTTTTCCACCGCGCGCGCTAAATTGTGGGTCAAATTATAAAGTAGTTTAGTCCAAAAAAGAAATAGAAAAACAAATAAAATGCTGTACGACCTGGACTTATGCATATGGCATTGCCTAACTGTCCAACTGAACGACAGTACAAATTATAAGCGTGATTATTTCGTAGCCTCCGATTAGCTGTGACGGCATTGCCACCAAAGTGCTTGACGTAAAATGAGCAGTCCCTTCGAGCGGCCGAGCGGCAAGTCGAATGTGTTTCAAATACGAATCGATAGCGTCGAGGATGAAAGCACTTCACCCGTAACAGAAGCCAGTTCTCGCGAGGATCTCATCGGCAGCGCAGCGGCCGAGAGCGAAGTGAGAGTCGAAGAGTCCGCATTTCAGTTTCCCAGTAAGTCACGCCTCCACCACAGTGAACCTGCAACAAGTCAAGAGCTCTCTCCAACAGGATTCCTCTCCGTGCCCATACTGCGCAATCCACGCAACAACTCGACACACACAAAGCGGCGCGAAATCGCTTCGAGTCCAGCGAAAAGTGAGCGCATGATACGCAGCAACAATCTGCCCAAGCAACGACCACGAAGACTCAGCCAGGACAGCGGCATAGTAGCAGGACGCCTAGTGGGCTATGGTGTAAGTCAGTTAGATGACAGACTGCTTGAATTTTGTAGATTAATCAAGCGTCCCTTCACAGGAGAGTCCCTTGAATGACGTAGATCTTCAGCTGCGACCGATGGAGACTAGCATCACTGTCGACAATATCTACAGCTTTCTGGAGGCCGAGCGCCAACCCGACAGCACTCCCATTGCCGACAGTCGTCCAGTCTCGCCCAAGACCCAGATAAAGGCCGGTTCAGCGAGCCGCAAAGCTCCGTCCGCCTCGTACACAGAGAAATGGCTGAACTCTTCGATGATGCGCGGCAGCAACGGCTCCTACTATCCGAAGACCAACTCAATGGCCGTGCCGTTGCCTACACATCTGGAAACTGAGTCTGCGGAGCCGAGTCCCACACAGGCCTTCGGTCCCAAGATCGTGGGCAGTCACGACGAGGATATACCCGGCACGGCCATGCGTCGAACGCTGGGCTTGAACCTCAGTCCCGTGCTGGTCGCACGCAAGTCCACCGCTGACGAGAAAGTCAATCAATCGTATGAGGTAGTCGACTCCTCGCACTCGAACGTATTGAACGATCAGTTCGCGTATCGCCAACTGATGCCGGCTGAGCGCAAAACCTCCACAGAGGAGAGCAGCGTTGCCGGCAGCTATATGAGCAGTCGCAAGGCCAGCAAAAGCAATAGTTTGACTGGCGATGGTTGCGAGGAACGACGCATCAGCAAACAGGATCGCGAGGGACTCGATCCGGAGTCGCTGCTGTTCCGCGACGGGCGACGCAAGGTGGACATGGTGCTGGCTTGGGAGGAGGAGGACTTAGGCGTGATGACCGAGGCGGAGGCGCGGCGACGCGACATTCGACGCTGTTTCATGGACAATCTGGTGAAGGAAGGACTCGAGGTGGAGCTGGAGGACAAGTCACAGTCGTTCAATGAGAAGACCTTCTTCCTCAAGATCCACCTGCCCTGGCGACTGGAGACACGACTCGCCGAGGTCATGAATCTCAAGTTTCCCATCAAGCGATTCATTACCATATCCGTGAAGCCATCGTGGGTAAGTGCGCCTACGGTTAGCATAGCGAGAAATAGTATAAATAGTCCATTGAAAGTGCACGGAAGAATCCGAAACACTTTTGCTAATCTTGTAAGCAATCATACTCGTCTGTCTCTCTGTCTGTCCGCTCATTTGAATCGCAAAATCTCATCTCAAAAGCTAATGATTGCTGCTAATCCTTAGTAAATGATAGAAATTACAAACATTATTTTAGTAAATCTTTCTTTCTTTGCTCAAACTATTTTTTTATTTCGTTCCTTCTTCATTTAGGATGAAGACAACGTAGTCATGCGCAATGTGCAGTACTGGAAGGACGTGTGGCAGCGCTTGACCAAGAAGATACAGCTCGACCACAGTCTGCTAGAAGGCGAGACAACATTCAAGGCAGCCACAGCCAACGGCAATCCCGAGGAACAGTGAGTTATTCACTTCAGCCAAGTAAAATATATATCTAAATAAATACATCCCACCATTCAGATTCATTGTCAAGGATCGCGCCACGGCTTACACTAGTGCCCAGCGCTCGCTGATGGTGATGCAGGTGCTGATTCGCACGCCGTACGACGAGAGCGATCGCAGTGGCATTCGCAGGCTGCTCAACGACGGCACCTACCTGGGCTGCTTTCCTCTGCACGAGGGTCGCTACGATCGCCCGCACTCGAGTGGCGTCTCGCTGGACCGCCGTGTGCTCTATCAGACCTGGGCACATCCCTCGCAGTGGTATAAGAAGCAACCACTGTGCCTGGTGCGCAAGTATTTTGGTGATAAGATCGCACTCTACTTCTGCTGGCTGGGCTTCTACACGGAGATGCTCGTGTACCCTGCTGTTGTGGGCACACTCTGCTTCATCTATGGCCTGGCCACACTGGAGTCGGAGGATAATACGCCCAGCAAGGAGATCTGCAACGAATACGGCACAGGCAACATCACACTGTGCCCACTGTGCGACAAGGCCTGCAGCTACCAAAGACTATCCGAATCGTGCCTCTTCTCGCGACTGACTTACCTCTTCGACAATCCCTCCACAGTATTTTTCGCCATCTTCATGAGCTTTTGGGGTAGGTAGATGTGATAGTATTACACACTTTTAAGCCACAATGGAATTAGCATTTCAATTTAACTAATCATGCTTAATTTTAGCTACTACTTTTCTGGAGCTGTGGAAGCGCAAGCAATCGGTGCTGGTTTGGGAATGGGACCTACACAATGTGGAAATGGATGAGGAGAATCGGCCCGAGTTCGAAACCAATGCCACCACATTCCGCATGAATCCGGTGACCAGAGAAAAGGAACCCTACATGTCCACCTGGAGTCGCGCCATACGTTTCGTCATCACAGGCAGCGCAGTGCTCTTTATGGTACTTACGCAATGACTATAACTAAATACTCCTTAACAAATATATGTTCTTAGATATCCGTTGTGCTCTCCGCTGTGCTGGGCACCATCATCTATCGCATCTCCTTGGTCTCAGTCATCTATGGCGGTGGCGGCTTCTTTGTCAAGGAGCACGCCAAACTGTTCACAACTGTTACCGCTGCGTTGATCAATTTGGTGGTCATCATGATACTTACACGAGTGAGTTCAATATTTAGGTTGATGTAGAAATATATTATTTATGCATATTCGCATAGATCTACCACCGCATGGCCATTAAGCTGACGAACCTGGAGAATCCACGCACTCACACCGAATACGAAGACTCATATACGTTCAAGATATTCTTCTTTGAGTTTATGAACTTTTACTCGTCCCTTATCTACATAGCCTTCTTCAAGGGTCGCTTTTTCGACTATCCCGGTGATGATCAGGCTCGGCGCAGTGAATTCTTTCGACTCAAAAACGACATCTGCGATCCGGCGGGGTGCCTGTCTGAGCTCTGTATACAATTGGTGAGTTACTTTGTAGTTAAAACATCTAATCGCGCTAGTTACAAGTGAGGAAGCAAGCAAATTCCTACTGAGGACTGCTTCTTTAATTTGTGTATATCAACAAGCAGAGCATTCAGTATAAATTTTCTTTACAGCAAGCAGTGTAAATCAGAGCTTAAACTGTTGCCGTTTCTAACTATGCTGCGTGACTTTCAGCTGCATTTGCCTAAATCAAGTCATTTTTTTTAACTAAATATATTTACTATAAATTAAGAATAATTTTCTTATTTATATTCATTATTATCTATCGGTAACTTATAGTATTAATGGTAATTAATTGAATGCCTTTCAGGCCATCATTATGGTGGGCAAGCAGTGCTGGAACAACTTCATGGAGTACTTGTTCCCCAAGTTCTGGAATTGGTGGCGTCAGCGCAAACACAAACAGGTATGCATTCTAAACAAACTGTGTGGTATACACATGCCACACTCAATAATGATAACTTTGGCAAAATATAACGAATAATTGTAATATAATTGCAGGCCACAATAGACGAATCGCATTTGCATATGGCCTGGGAGCAAGATTATCATATGCAGGATCCCGGTCGCTTGGCGCTCTTCGATGAGTACCTCGAAATGAGTGAGTAATGAGTGCAGCACATTAATCAATCAATTGACATATTGACGTTTAATACTACAGTCCTACAATATGGCTTTGTCACGCTTTTTGTGGCCGCCTTCCCCCTCGCACCTCTCTTTGCGCTGCTCAACAATGTGGCCGAAATACGCCTGGATGCCTACAAGATGGTCACCCAGGCCAGACGCCCCCTGGCGGAGCGCGTTGAAGACATTGGCGCCTGGTACGGCATTTTGCGAATTATTACGTATACGGCTGTGGTATCGAATGCCTTTGTGATCGCCTACACCAGTGATTTCATACCGCGTGTGGTCTACAAGTTTGTCTACTCGGAAACACACACTCTCGCTGGCTACATCGAGCACTCGCTGTCCATATTTAATACGTCCGATTACAAGGAAGAATGGGGCGCGACGAGCAGCGAACGAGATCCGGATACCTGTCAATATCGAGGCTATCGGTGAGTGGTCACTATATAATTTCACCTGTAATCGCTTGACTTATCAATAATTGTAGCAATGGCCCCAAGGACTATGAGCCGTATGGACTGAGTCCGCACTATTGGCATGTGTTCGCTGCTCGCCTCGCGTTCGTGGTTGTCTTTGAGCACGTTGTCTTCGTGCTGACGGGCATCATGCAGTTCATCATACCCGACGTGCCGTCCGAGGTAAAGACGCAAATGCAGCGCGAACAGCTGCTGGCCAAGGAGGCCAAATACCATCATGGCATCAAGCGTGCCCAGGGAGACAATCAGGATATTGCCAGTCTATTCCGCGATGCCACAAATCGTCAATCGTTCGCCGGCAGTCAAACAACATCGCGCGGCAGTTGGGCGCGTCGCTTCAGCCGCCTAAGCGATGGCTTGGATGCCCATGTCGAAGTTGCAGCGCGACCACGTCGATCGGTGGAGTCAACAGTATGGGAGGTTTCCTGACACGAGGAGGAGGCCGAGAGTGATCTGCCCAACAATCATGCTAACAGATGAGAATAGAAGACCCAAGTCTATGGTCTCGTTTTTCTCCATAGCACCTATGACTACGAGTACTGTAATAATGTCTTTGAATATATTATTTACTTTTCAATTGTTGCTCTTACTCTTACAATTACTTTAAATCTGAACCCAACTTTACCTGATCATTATTGATGTAAATAAATAGCATTTTATGTAAATAAACATAGCGAGTTATTAATTTGCGCTCACAAAGCAGTTGTCAACTGCTTACCAGCAGTTGAGAACAGCACGAAGTGGGAACAGATAGTCCGAATGGTGGGAACACTCAGAATTTGCTCTGGTAAAATCAACAAGTTTGCATATACTGATTTAAAGCTGAGTTTCAATTCATTTTTGTTTTTAATTTTTTCAAATTTCTATAAATAAAGCATTCGTAAATGTATATTATTATTTGCTTAATAATTAATTTAATAATTGTTAGGTAGCTAAAAGCTCCTCACATCGAAGTGAATGTTTTTGGTTACTTTTCTATTGACGATTATTTAAAATCTTGTTAATACTATCATATATCTTTTTAACATTAAGAGCTCCACTCAAAGTCTTCTTTGAGTGCTTATGCAAGGGTCTGGCGAGTTTGCGGCCTCCGTTGCCAGAACAACGGATGCCAAGGCGGCATTGTTTACTTCATCAAGTTAGTGTTTAGCATTACTTCACATTTTCGAACAATTGAGATAAATTGACAATAATCATGAACAAGAAACTCTCGCCTGAGGATGCTTTCTATGAAAATTTAACGTTAGGTTTGATCAAAACCCTATGTAAGTAATACCCGACCCTTGACCGTGTCAATAACAATCTTACTCCACTGAACCTTACAGCAAATGTGCCACGTGTATGCAATGTCAATTTGGAGCGCCGTCAACCACTCAATCTCTGCCAGGTGGTCAACTGGGAGCAGCGGCATTGTGTCTATCTGCCAGAGGACATGAAGAAGTTCTACCTATCCACCGACGGCTTCGTGCTCAACTGGAGCTATCAATATGCGCGTGAGTAGCAAGCATTGTTTTATAGAAAGCCAATTAATTCTGACTAATCTTGCCAGCTAGCGACGTTCGACGCGTGGGTTATATACACTTTCCCCACCTGCTGCAGGTGACGCTCTTGCGCGAGAACATCGAGAGCTCGCACTCGGTGAGCAACTCGGCATCTTCAAGCAGCACGGCGGCCACTTCCAGTGCATCCACAAAGGACAAGAGTGACAATGCGCCGCCCATCATAATGCCAAAGACGAAAATCTTTGAGATCAACAACATTAACGAGGTGGCCAAGGCAAGTTTGTCATATTCCTAGTATTAGTTGTGAATCATTCGATGCTTCTTGTTCTTCAGGTTTGCATGTTTTACGAATCGACAAATTCGAACAATCCGAGATTTTATTTACTGGAGCTGAATACGCTGAGCTGGCAGTTTTTGGCAGAGACATTCAGCGAATATTTGCGCATGGCCATTGCACACTTGGGACTGCCCTATTGGGAGCTGTGCTTCTCAAGCTTCGGCCTGCCCTCATGGACGGAGCAGCTGTTCCTGCTGCTCGCACCGCATCTGTTGGAGAAACAGGAGCAACGACGTGGCCGTACTATAAATCCAGCCTGTGAGCATCCGTACAACATCATTGATCCAAACATATTCCGTGGCAAGCCAAAGGGATTGGCAAAGGCTTTGGCAAGCAGTGGCAAACCACACAAGTGAATTCAGGTAGAAAATGAAATGATTTTATTTTGTTAACAAATGCACGTCGACAGATTGTACTAAAACAACATTAAGCCATAGAAATACACGCTTGTTAGTTTGCGTTTTTTAATAAAAATCCGCACTCTTATCTTCCAAGTCCGCCAGCATTTTGTCTCTGATCTGCGGTCTCGGATCCTCTTTGATCTCACTAGGTACAGCACCCACCTGACCCAGCATGAACTCCAGCTCCTCCACAGTCAATTTCTCGCCACGCAGCTCCAGGGGACCAATGAACTGCTTACGTAGCGCTCCCTCGTAGTAAATGAATATGGTGGGCAGGTTCTTTTCTGGGAAGTTCGGTATACACGTTGTCGCCACAGAGCGCATGAATTTCGTCTGAGGGAAACGTGCTGCAAGATTTTGCATGTGATGGTGGATGAGCGCACAAAGTGGCACACCGTTGGCATATAGATGCAGCACAGCCCAGATGCCCTCGCCCGCCTTGGTCACTTCGTTGACGTACTCCTGGCCAGAGATTTCACGCACATTTCCAAATCTCGCCTTTTCCGCTGTGGCGCGCATCTCGGCGATGCGACGTTGCCGGTACTGCTCCAGAACCGCCTCATCCTCGGAGTCCTCGAGCTCGTCCAGTTCATCCAGCGACATGTCATCGATTTTCTTGTCTCGTTGTCCCTCCTGGGGCGGCAGATCCGTGCGTCGCTGGATGGCATCGTCCATTAACGCTTGGATCTGATCTTCTGTGATTTCGGCCTCCTTTTGTTTAGGTCCAATAATTCCCTTTGCGCGCAGCACATCATTCCACTCGGTGTCTTCATTTGGATCCTACAACAATAGAGAAAATTTGGTTGCATTTTCATTGAACATTTGCTGCACCCACATTTTGATTCTGGGGCACAGAGTTTTGCCCAAATATGGAAATACCGTTTTTGCATTGCTATTTGATATTTACATAAATGAAAATACCAACACGTGCACGTATCCATGCTTACCTGCATTTTTATTCTTTTATTTTATTTAGGGCAGATTTATTAAAACTATTAAACTGTTCGAAATATTCTTTAAATAAATATCTTGTAAACTAAAAATAAAATGCAAGTGACTAATCTTCAACAACGTGTTGGAGTGTGACCGGCGGTTAAAATTCGAAAATATACACTTAATACCATACGGTATTTTGGTATATTCCCTAACTGCAAGTAAATAAGCGCAACATTTGAAACAGCCCAAAGTGCCCTCGCATTATTGTTATACATTTTATATACTTTGTTCTTATGATTATTTTTATTTAATATTGTACATCAAATGAATATGTATATTTGTATAATTTACATTTAATTAACTAATGTGCATAATGCATAACATTTTATTTAGTTTGATTTTGGGCCATTTGTTACATTATAATAGTTATTAAAATTTATAATACTAATGAGCTCAACAATTTTTTCTTGGTATCCAGAAGCATCAATCTTATTGCCTAGATAAATAACATAAAGCATAAACTTTTCAAACTCGGCTTCCTCAAATATCAAACGCTTGTAACGCGGATGAATAAATTCTTGATTCTTGTCCAATATAAATGATTTCGAGTGTAGAATCCTGAAGCGAAAATAATAAATTATTGCAAATATTGAAATCAATTAGATATGCAATTGAAACTCACTTGCAAAATCGTAGAACAATCACTAAAATGCAATCAATAGTATTCCGGAACTTTGCACTTTGTCGATTCAAAAGAGAGATAAAGATAATCTGTTTTACATACTCCACATGACGTTGATACAGTTCTTCGACAGTCTCCACTTTCCGGAGCTTATCATTAAACATTCGCCAAGTGCCCTCAAGCGCATTCGTCTCCAGATGATTTTGCAGCGTGAGCACAAAGTGCGCCAACTTGCGACGCACCAATTGCAAATGACGGTATTGGGGTGCCATGTGAATTGCCTTGCCATGGAGCTTGGCCAACTGTTGGAGGTGTTGATAGGCACGCTCGAGCATAAAGCTGACATGACGTAGCTTCAACAAATAGGAGAAGATATGTGTGTACTTCTGCATTGTCTCTACACTTATGACCAAATTGAGTGGCCAATCGACTTTGCAATCCAAAGTAAATATGGACAACACATCGATATTCATCAGATCAAATGATTCCGGAATGTTGGAGCATATCAATGTGAGATGCTCGGCGAACACAGCTGCCGCACCAACACCATCTGATGCTCTGCGACCAAGTGCATTCTTCAGTATAACATCAAGGGTACCCTTCTGGCATAAACTTCGCGGTTCCATGCCCGCTTCAATGCGTTCCAGAATGCCGCCAACCAGCGCCGTGCCAAACTCCCCATCCAGCAAGAAGAAATAGTTTCGCAGCTGGCAAAAATGCTCATACACATTGAGGTCATCGAAGATGCGCAGCACTTCGTTGCGTAACAGCGACAAATGCGTTTCGAGCGGCAACAGTATCGACTGCTCCACATAGCGTTTGATTAGAAATGGATTGTGCTCTTTAGGCAACTGAAAGCGCCATGAAAATCTCCCCAAATCGTTGTTGTGCAGCTGAAAAACGGGCTTAGTCCACTTAAAAGCTTTCCTTGCCACACCCGGACTCTTGTGCAACTTTGCTGGAGTCTTTTCACATTCTATTGCAGCAGCTTCTTGAGTTTCCACAACTGCTTCGCACTCAACTACCGAGCTGACATTGTTGTTATCTGCATCAATAGTTGCTTTTGGTATGTCCAGCTCAATCTCGACATCCGATGTGGTGGACATAGGCGTGGCTGTGTCCAAGGCGGGCTCCACAAACAGCTTGTGCGGGTCTAATGGCAGCTGCAATTTAAGATTGCTCTCCGCGTCTTTCTCACCAATCAGCACGTTTTGCCTATTTGTCACTTCATTTAAATAACTAAAGTCGTGATGATGAAGCATACGCTGGCGATTGCGCTGCAAGTCACTCATATCCTCGACATTCATGTTGACATCCGTTGGAAGCTGAGCTGTAGTATCCGTGCAGTTGAGCACACGCAATCGATTGCATTCCGCTTCCGTCAGAACATGGCTTTTTGTAGTGTCCTTAGCTGGCAATTGAGCCGTAACATCCGAGCAGTTGAGTACACGCAATCGATTGCATTGGGCGTCCGTTAGAACTTGGCTTTTAGTACTCTGATCAGCTGGCAGTTGAGACGTAACATCCGAGCAGTTGAGTACACGCAATCGATTGCATTGGGCGTCCGTTAGAATTTGGCTTTTAGTACTCTGATCAGCTGGCAGTTGAGACGTAATATCCGAGCAGTTGAGTACACGCAATCGATTGTTTTCTGCATCCGTCAGCACTTGACTGGTTGCAGTCTGGCACAACTCCACTTGAGTCTGACATTCCAAAAACTGGCCCGAAGATAAATTGCGCTGACGATTACGATCAATTTCCGTGATCAACGCATTCGAATTCAGCACATCAGCTGCCTCGAGCCTCGTTGGCGAATCTGCAGGTTGTGGCAACTCCGGCGACTGGTCCTCTTTGTTTAAACTCTTCTCTACAGGTGGTTCTTGAGCATTAGTATTCATTCCCGTGGGCAACGCATTAGAATTCTGCACATCAGTTGCTTCCAGATTCTTCGGTGACTCTGCTGCTTCTTGTGGCATCGCTGGAGATTGGGGTTCTATTGTTACATTTTTTTCTGCACGAATTAACGCATTAGAATTCTGCACATCAGCTAACTTCAGATTCGTTGGCATTTCTGCTGATTTTTCTGCCACGAGATCGTTCTTTGAAATCTTTCCTGCTGCTGGTTCTTGAGAATTACGATTCATTTCCGAGATCAGCGCATTCGAATTCGTTACATCAACAGATTGGAGATTCATTAACGACTCTGCTCCTGCGTCTTTTACCTTTTCTTCCAGATTCAAAGTTTGTGCTGCAACTGGTTCTTTACTTATTGCTTTAGGTGACTTAGATCCCGTGGAGAGTTCCTCACAGCAAGAAACAAAACTATGTCCACTGCTTGAGCTTTCATCTGGACTGACTTCAACAGTCTTACTAGGCGTAGGTTGAACAATCTTTTGCAAAGCGGCAATTTGTTGCTCCAGCATCAGTTTTTCGCGTCGCATTTGCTCTTCATTCTGTTTCTCACACTTCTCGCGAAATATGAGCTCCGAGGCAATCCGTTGGCGCCGTTGCTCAAGACGCGACTCCTCCTCCTCCTTTCTCTCATTGTTCAGCTCTGCATAGCGATGTTGCTTGTCCTCGTTGGCTTTTGCCAGTAACTCCCGCTGACTCTGCTCCCAGTCGGCAATGTGCTCTTGAGTGCAGCTCCACATGCGATTGCCAAACCGATGACTATGCAGAGTGCGTTCCTCGAGCATGTTTTGCATGCTGAACGGCGTAATGTTCTGTTGAAAGTGTTTGTAGTGGAACTTCAACTTGTTCTCCATTTTAATCAACTGGTCTTCGGTTAGACATACAGCCAAGCTAGGTGGTTGCCATGTAAAAAGCGCATGCTGTAAAAAAACACATATGTATAAATGTTAGCTGGACACATCTACTTATCTTACTCACCTGGGCATTGTAGCGTTTGAGCAGACGACTGTACTTGCCGCATTGCACTATAGCCAGCTCATAGCCCGCCAGAAATCCAGGCACCATATTCCTACATACTTGGAAACCCTTATCGAAAAACTCTTTGCTCTGCTCGTCCAATAAATTCGTGGAGCACACAAAGAGCTCGTTGTAGGGCTCGTCGAGTTCACCCTCATACAGCCAACGCGTCAGCTGACGATAATATGTCTCGCAGATCAACCTCAGCAGGTACATTAATATTTGCAGGTACTGTATGTTGACGCACGCATCAATCTCGGACCATACCACGCTCAGCAGGCAGGCACCACTTGCACCATTTGCAATATTCGCTGGAAAATTAGATTCAATTGAAATATTAATCAGAATAATTACATGGAATACTCACCACAGGGCTCATTCTGAAACATTTGATCAATTTGCTGCAGCAGTTGCATGGTGGGCGTGGCACTGTGCTGCAATTCTGACAAATTCTTGGCTGGCTGCGACAGCAAAAATGCTCGACTGTTCGACATAATGGCAATAATTGCGTGGCGCATTGTCTGTAAGTTAAGTTGCATTTACTAATTGTCGAGAAAAAGGAAAACATATTTGACCAACATCTGCAATGGGATCGATCAGTTTGTTCTTTCCTAAGGGACTAATATGCTTAACGCCTCTTGGAACTCCAGACATTTACAATACAAATATCTTGGAAACACGAGTTTAAAAATAAGATATTTGGACTTTCCTTGATCACTTGGTGCATGCACTACATGTATTCCCGTTGACTTACCCGATTCATTGGACGCTCTGTTCGACCGTGCCTATAATCCCACTGGGTGCGGAAGGAGAGACGCATATAAGCACGGCCAGAATCAAGGAAAGGCTGTGCAAAGTCAGCCAATACGTCCGGGAGCAGAGACCTCACCGTCCTATTCGGCCGCAGCACAAAATGTCCATCCGGTGTCAACCAAAATGATTCCGATTGCAGTCCAACTGGGGATAAAGCATGAGCAATCCAATTGCAGAGCAAAGCGAACTCGAACTCACCTGAAACCTTTTTTAAGTGATCTATGAAAATGGGCAGCTCTATGAAGTGCAATTCGATGCTGCTATCCTCATGCCAACTGATTTCGTTACACAGACTCAGATCCGAGAGGAAATGCTTCTCATGCGTTCGTGTAATCTGCTTGATTTCCTTCTTTGGCGCCTGCTTTCGTTTTTCTGGATATGGCAACTTAATGTCCAAGGGCGGAATTTTTGATTTGGTTTCATTGAAGCGCGCGACCGTCTCCCGCCAAGTGGATGAGTAAGGATTGTAGGACAGACAACTGTCGTTAGGTTTCTCCACTTGCCTTAACGCAAAGTAGCTTTTGGAGCTATAATCGAACTGCAAAGGGCACCTGTTTTCGGGGGGAATGGATTGAAATGCCTTTGGCTCGAAATAGAGAGACTGTTGCAACTGCCGCCTGCCGCGAAATGTAATTTTCAAACGCAATGCTTCCGGTTGCAGCACTCTATATTTAATCGTGTTTCTCGCCGCAGTTCGCATCCGCATAAGCAGCAGTTGTGCTCTTAGCGCTCCTCCATTTTCCTCCAAGGATATACGGACCATGCAATAGGTGAGGTCCGTTATTAATTTTGCATCGAAGTAATCGCGCTGCTCATTCATCAGCTTCTTGCACTGCGGATATCTATCCAGTTCGGGGCAAAAAGGGCTGTCCCTAACGCGCAGCAGGGCTTCGTAGATTTGTGAGCGTCTCCTTGAAATTTCGGCTGTTGTGGGCAGCGAAAATGCTGCACCTGGTTTTTGGTTTTGGGCCCATTCATCTTGCAACTGCAAACCAGCTAATTTACTAATTAAATCGAAGATGCTGTGGTTGCAAACGAATGATGCAGCCATTCAAATTAATTGTTATGCGTGTGTATATGTAAATGCCTACAACTTAAAGGGTACAACAAATAAACTTCCTAACAACAATGTGACCGCAGCTTGATTTTGCAAATTCACCATTTTTCTGCGCAAAAATATACTATGATGTGAACAAATGACTCTGAAGAGGCGCGCAGATATTTCAATTCATTTCGTTTTGAAATTACCAATTGAACAAAATTATTTCTATATATAGAAAAAGTAATTGACTTGACAAATGTAATCACATGACGAGGACCGCACGGCAACTACAACTTATAGATTAAATATTAAATTTTGTTGAAGAAAATATTTTACAATATCCCAATAATAATAACGTACTTGTTATTTATATATATACAATTGTTTTTATTATTAAAATAGTTTTCGAACATCTAATACTTGTATATAAACAACTTGTTTTTTAGCCTCAACTATGCTTTTTATCGATCGCCGATGGTCTCAGAGCTACAGACATCGACATGATTTTCAAAGTTATTTTTTATTCAAAACTGTGATAAATTGAATTAAAAACCAATATGTTTATTTATAGTCAGCATTCTTTAATGGTTTATTCACGGTGATATCATTTCATTTCATAAAAATTATATTCAGAACACTGCTATAAAGGCAATTTTTCAAAATGTTGATATATGAACTGGTATCAGCTTAATTTTATTATGATTTCAATAACTTACTACTACGTAGGATCAGGGTTAAATAGAACTTTTCGTTTTTTTTTTTTTGCATAGTGATGTGCTGATTCAAGTGTGCTATGATACATTAAACGTTCTTTTGAGATTGACTGCATAATAATAAGCTAGGTATATAGTATATCGGCGCAGTAATATATATTAGAGCATGCTAAGGGATTACACATTTAGGTTAATTGTTAATTTTTGTTTGTTTTTTGTGTTTTTTTTGTTTTGTTTCGTTTAGGTAAATAACTGTATACAACTGAGATTTAATCAAAATCAAAATCAAAATCAGAATATGTAAGAAAAAAAAATTGGTTGACATGTTAACAATTCGGCAAAATGAGCGCCAGCGCAAAACGGCATAGTGCACACACAGATCAGCCGACCTAGCAAGTAGACTATATTAGGTAAAGAGCATTTGGAAAGGCGTCCCGTAAATGTGAGTCGCGCTTTAGACGCTTCTGACGCTACGAAAATAGTTTAACTCGCCGTTGAAAACTTGTTGCATGGTTGTATTATCGAAGTTTTGCGAGCAGGCACCGTTTCTGGAGTTGGAATCGCATCGCCGGTGGTAACCTTATTAGCAAACACCTGCTTCACGCCGCCGCCTTTCTGCTTAGCCATTTGATAGTCCCCAGAATCAAAGAATTTTTGCTGGCAAAACGAAAGAAATCGATACATTTTTAATGCAGACTATTGCATTTAACTTAAAACTGTACTTACGCCCTTCTGCAATCGCTTTTGAAGGAATGCCGAATGACCACCGGGCACACGCATGCCAGTTGGATATTTCGATTTTAGCTTCTCCTCCTCAATCTTTTCCAAATCTCGTGGATTAGTTTGTTCACCAGATGGTTCGTTCTCCTGTGGCGTTGTAGCCGGACTGTTTTCCTCGGTAGAACTCATGGCCTAAGGAACCGACAAAATTTATCAAAAAAAAAAATAGTAAATAAAAATAAATACAAATGTTATATTTCAGTCCCAAAAACGAATCGCCAATAGGAATATGTACTACACTAACCAGCTTCTTTTTTTAAATTTATAACTATGATAAAACCGGCCATATAAAGCTGCATTTCGTCAACTGCACACACACACAAATGCGTAGAGCGTCTGTGTACACACACACTTTTAGAAATACTTGCGCCAACTTACACACACACATAAAACATTCATGCATATGTAGACATAGACCGAGCGAGCGACGACAACGCGTAAATATAATCGTATTAATCTGATGTGCAAATATTGTGACCATATTTATTACTTACACAAATTGTAGCTTTGTACACTGAACACATCAACAGTAACTGGATGAATGCTAGAGTATATTCCAAATCGAACACTCACCTTTGTTTAGCCTTCTTTGATGCGTCAAAAAAAATTGACAAGTAACTGTTGTTTTCCTTCTTTTATTACAATTAAGAACACATGTACGCCGTTCGCGTTTTCCCAAGACTGTGCAAAATTAACCACAATTGGCGTTATGCAATTTGTGCAGACGGCAACCAATGACCAATACTTTTTATACGGGCGGTACTTTTAATGCAAAAAAAGTTGTGCACGGCGATTTAAATTTTCTTTTTCGCTTTTCAGTCCAAGTTTTTTAAGACGCTCCGAAAGATATAAACCAGTGTGACCGCAGGTTATCTTCGAAAATATACCTCTTTGCACATCGTAATGTACCCTAAAGGGAGGAGGCACTTAAAAAGGCGCCATTTTTTGAATGTAGATATCGTACCGTAATGGTTAACACGGAGTTTAAAACGGATTTAAATTTAATAAATATAATGCTGCGGTATGTTTGTTCCAATCTAAATATGTCGGGTCTTTTATTATATTTTAGTACTAAGCACTATTTAAAATGTAATAAATAGTTCACCAAAAGAGCAAAAGAACTTCTTGCATCCCTGAAATTGCAATTCACCGTTGATAAATATTTTAAGTAATTGATGTCTGCAGAATTAAACAAATAATATAACAATATACATTTTCCAATACCTCGTTGTCTGGAATTGAAAAATGTAAAAAGATATATAGTGTATTTAAAATATCGATGAGGTATCGATAGCACTAGCATAGCAAGAGCCAAGGAATACCGCGACTGTGCGAGCCGCTGGTTAAATTATCAGCCCAAAGTGCTTATTTTCAATTATTTTTGTTATTTCAATTGAAACAAAAGGTTCTGCATAATATTAAACGAATCTACTTAACTACTTCTAACATCAAATACAACGAAAACAAAACGAAAGCGACCAAATCATGAGCTCCAAGGATAAATACAAGTTCAAAATGTTTCTACAAAAGACAACAAAAACCCCAGGTAACAGAAACGAAATCAACATTTAAGTGAAGTGTTTATTAATGTCAATCCTTAATTAGGCGCGGCGGGGGAGCGCACATTGCGACCTGAATTCGAGAATGAATTGCGGCCAGAGCAACCAATAGCGCAACGTTGCAAAATGCTCAAAGAGTTGGGCGATCAACATTTGCACAACATCAACTTGGATGAGGTGAGTGAGAGGGAGAGATAGCGGTGAGGTGTGCACGTCGAACTAAATGTAAACAAATACTTTGCAGACCTCCATTACCAAGCTGTGGCACCTGACCATCGATCTCATTGTGCCGAACAAACCGGCTGAAACGCGACAAATCGCACTGAGCTTCTACAAGCGCCTCATACACACACAATACAGGAGTTTGACGCTGATGCGTGAAAAGTTCTTTCTGGTCATTCAGAATCACGAGGCACGCGAGGATCTGCTGCATCTGCTCGAGCTGCTCGTCACGCTCACCGAGAACGGCAAAGACATTACCAACTTCGAGGAGAAGGTAGCGTGTAGAAGGTCGACTACATTTAGCAATGTAACTAACTTTGATTCGACTGTTTTGCAGATTGGCAAATTCATGCTGCATTGGATGCCCGACGTCAAAGAGGCGCATCAGCTGTCGCCCTACCTGGACATGCTGAGCAACCTGATCAAATTCAATGCCGCGCACCTGGACAAAGACATTCTGGTGGGAATTGTGGAGTGAGTGTTGATCGCCAGCATAAAGCATGAAAAGAGCAATTCACTAATATTCACCCATTGCAGGAATGCCTGCAAATTGAGCTGCACTGAGCCGGACGACGGCATTGGACTGCAGTGCCTGACCATTTTGGAGCAGGTCATAGGCTACACGATCTTCCCCAGCGAGACGCTGCACCAGTGCATCGTCACCCTGTGCTGGACCGTCAACCATGTGCGATACTGCAATGAATCTTACAAGGTACTTATATGCGTATATTAGCAATGCGTTCGATTTTGTCATGTCAGATGAGAAGTGTAGTACGCTTTCACAAATAGTAGCAGCTGATCAGATCCTTGGGCATGCGGCGCAAACAGTCGAAGCCGAATCCTGCAATCTTGTGACTCGTCGCACGTGTGCCGTACTCCAGCGCATCGCGCAGCGACAGTTTGATCTGCTGCAGTGCATAGATGAAGGCGCCCACAAACGTGTCATGCTCGCCAATGTTGTCGACTATCTCCTGCGGCTTGTGGCCCGAAACCTTGAAGTACTTGTCCTCGGGCAGCAGGCAACTGGCGCCTTCTTCGTAGCTCTCATAGATAATCGTTGGCAGTTTCTGTGCCTGCTGCTCGCAGCTCGTGTCGGTCTCGACGGCAGCCGGATCGGGATTCGGCGTTTTCTTGGGCTGCTTTGCCTGCCAGCGTTTTTGCGCCACGAGCAGACGTTCCCGCACCCTCCACACCGTCTCCCGGCCATTCATATAGCCGTATTGCGTCAACAGCTGCCGCTGCACAATCACATAGTCAGCCATGGTGGCCAGCAGCAGTGCGAGCGGTCGCAAATTGACCAGATTCATGGACACTATGATTTTGGACTGATCGTTGCGCTTGTTGTACTCCCGCACAGCGTTCATCATGCGCACGGTCTCGCGCAGATTGCGCGCCTCGAAGTGTATCCAGGAGTACTTGCAATAGTCGACGGCGCCCACGAATTGCTGATAGGTGAGCTCGTGATGGCGCTTCGAGTACTCGACGGTGGTGCGTGTTTGCTGGCCGCGCACCATAACAATGCTCTGATGCGGCGGGTCCTGTGGTGTGCGCGGGCAGCTGGAGATGTCCACGCCCATGGCATGGAAGGTGGACAGCAGATGCTCGAAGGCGCCAATGCTGCTCAGCTGGCCGAGGAACGCGCACTGACTGCCCAGACGCCGCAGCACACAACACGTGTTGGCCGCATGCCCGCCAAGCCGCCAGTAGCCCTCCTCGGTGCGTTGGGTGACACCTGGCGAGGGATGCTCATCGCACACCGTGACCATGTCGAGCGTGCAGCGGCCCACGATGAGCACACAACGGCGATCGGGCGGCGGTTGTGGCGGCTCCTTGGGGGGGAGTCGGCGCACCTTCTTCACTGTGATGAACTCTTTAACAATTTGCTTCTTCATTGCGGAAACTACTGTTGCACCCACATAGCCGTTAACTCTTCAATAATTTGCTTTTGTTGTTTGCCGAAACTACTTTTAGTCAAGTTTAAAAAATGAAATGCTAACTCGATTGATTGCTGCTCTTTCAGATCATGAAGAACCTGCTGGGCACACAGCTGGGCTTCGACTCGATGAAGCTGATGTGCTGCATACTCAACGATCGCTCGCAGTACGGCGACGGACAGTTGCTGCGCGGCGCCGTCTTTCACCTCAACATCAACATCTTTGGCTCGAACATGATCTTCCAAGTGTCGTCCATGAATTACGCCACTAATGTGCTCAAGGGATTCCTCAACGTAAGTTGTGACTGGCTTCCACTTTGCTTTACTAATTCATCTTTTTTTTTAGGCCTTGGAGAGCCGCCAGGTGATCGTGACGTACGAGGTGATTCTCAGCGTGCGCATGGTGATCACCAAGCACAAGCTGTCGGAGATCATTTGGGATCTGATCTGTGATATAATGTCGGCCATCGTGGACAACATTGAGTACTATGGTGAGTCTCTTGGCAGTATTGTAAAAGTATTAAGATAGCTTTCTAACTGACAGAAAGAACCACTCGTAAGGTTTAGTGAATTTTTATGCGGAGTGCCTTCAGCACACATTATTGTGATTGAATTAGCAACATTCTTAATCGATCTCTTCGACTTGGCCTTACAGAACGCTCTGGTGTTAGCAACGACAGCCTGGCGCATTTGCAGAAGAACTTCCACGAGAACATCGACTGCATTGAGAAGCTGCTGCAGGACGAGAACAACCCGATACTGGGCAATGTGGACCGCATCTACGACCTGATCGAGCGCGTCGCCGAGAGCCGCCCCGAGGCCTCGGTGCTGGGCCTGATCAAGTACCGCACTCGGCGCGTGACCGCCACACGGCCCGAGTGGCTGCAGACGTTGACGCAGTTCGTGCGTCGCTACTACCGCATGTCGAATGTGAATGTGCGCATCAAGACGATTGAGTCGCTGGTGCAGATCATGAACCAGCATCGCTCCAGCTACGAAGAGGAAATACTCGATCGCGTCGTCGTCACGCAGCTGGCGCAGATCCACCAGGAGCCGAGCGCCCAGGTGCGCATGGCTGTGGCGCGTGCGCTGTGCAACTTTGCGGCGCACTGCGACACGAAGCGCTGCATGGAGCTACTCGACATACTGGAGACGCTCATCAATCGGCCCTTCGAGCACATGCGACAGGTGGCGTCCGAGGGCCTGTCCTCCGAGCTGGGCGGCAGCCTGATTGTGAAGAGCGAGACGGAGATTGGCGACATTGTGGCCGCTGTCAGCGGGCTCATCGAGGTGTTTGTGGTCAAGCTGCATCGCCTGCCGGCCACGCATGCCATCAAAATCTTCAACATACTCATGGACCACCTGGAACTGCACTACGATCGACCCAAGGTCTTCGAGCAGGCCAGCATAGTGCGCCTGAAGGTGAGCGGCGTCGGCGTGAGGTCATTACAATTATGTTTAGCTAATGCCATTGTTGCCTTGCAGATCTTCAACTGGATGCTGAAGGCGCGCGCCAATGCCTCCTATCACATCGGCTATCCGGAGGGCAACAGTGATGCCATCAAGTTCAGTCATTATCTGGGCATCGACTCGGCGCTGCCGCCACAGACGCAGACCACCACGATTTCGATACGTCGCGCCTGCAGGCTGATTGTGCGTTGCCTGGACCAGGAGACGGACTATCAGGTGTTTCAGCTGGTCATCAAGGAACTGCCCAAGGTGCTGCAGAACAAGGCGCTGATACAGGGCAACGACATCGAGGAGCTAGCCAAGACGCTCTTCAAGATCAACTCGAGCAGCACGAACGTGTTCAAGCGACCCACCGACGAGTTCGATGCGCTCGTTCTGCAGGCCATCGCCTCGCTGGTCATCTACTCGGAGTGCATGCAGTCGGCGCACCACAACAAGATCATTGCCGCCCTCAAGTCGCGCATCCTCACCGGCACCTACTCGGCCAGCGTGTGCATCAACACGCTCACCATCCTGATGCTCGAGCTGCCCGACGCCCTGATGCGCACGCTGCCCGACGTGCTGCTCCAGATGAGCCGCATGTCCGACACCAACACCGTGGCCATACCGGTGCTCGAGTTCCTGTCGCGTACGTATCTGCCTATTCTATATATTCCTTATATTGCTTGAAGTGGAGATGATTAACTTCTGAGTTCTCATGCTTCCTTTCTGTTCACATCGCCAGTGCTCATCCATCTGTCCAATCACCTGTTCTCGAACTTCACGCCCAAGCAGAACATGTACGTGTTCGCGCTGTCGCTGACGTACACGAAGCCGCATCGCTATGACCACTACACGGTCTCGCTGGCGCACCACGTCATCGCCGGCTGGTTCCTCAAGTGCAAGCTGGAGCAGCGTCGCAACTTTGTGGGCTACATCAAATCGGTAAGTCGCACTTTAGCTATCGATGTTCGCCATTTAATCACAACACTTGTACTCTTGTCAGTCGATGCAGTCGAATGCGCAGATGTTGTACAACGACATCGTGAACATCAACTCGCTGAACGTGAACGAGGATTCGTCGAACCGCAAGCGCAGCACCAGCTTGACGGAGCGCGGCAGCCGCAACAGCGCGGCAACCAGAAACGACTCCGAGATGCGCCCGCTGATGAACAACAGTCTGCGCACCTTTCACGCTGAGCTCGCCGAGACGTGCTTCGACTTCCTCGAGCGGCACACGTACTCGCCATGCCCCGCGCTGCCCAAGCGGTGAGTAGTCAGCTCTAAGTTAGCAAAACAAAGGATTTGCTAAGGGGGAAAGACAGGATATTCATAAGTACATGTTCAAACTTTTCCAAATTTGTATATATTCTTGCAAATACCTATGAATGTTTTTTTGGCATAAGTCAATCGTAATGTAGTGCAAATGCAAGGCTTTTCATAACTACAGATTCAAACTCTTCAAATTTCGTATATATTCTTGTAAATGTATGTAAAATATTAATGTTTTTGGCACAAGACAATAGTAGATTAGAGCAGTTTTCAATTCGCTCAAGATAGCAAAGCATTTCCCACAAGTAAAATGTGCGCAAGCTTATTCTTTCTCTTCAAAAATTGTATATACTTTGAATGGCTGCTCCTAGAAAATTTGAAATGAAATTTGTATGTGAAAACTCTCCACTTTTTTAACAGGTTGATCGCAATTTAAAAGGCATTTGCTACAACTAAAATGTGTGCAAGTCCTCTCTATAATCTCAGTCTTAAACTCTTCAAGTAATTAATATATTACTACAACTGACTGCTAAGAAATCCTAAGAGATGAGAATGTTTGTGAAAGATCCCCACTTGTTTCATGTAAAATTGCAGTTCACTTCGCAGCTAATAGGAAATTCTTTATGTGTCTTGTAATTGGGCTCGTTGTAAACTTTGAAACTGCAAAATTGTTTTCAATAATAACAGCAACAGTTGCATTATATTGGGACTCAGCTAAGGGAGGGAAATAAGTTTAAGCCAGCAGATGTTTCATCTAGAGAAACAAACCAAAGTCGGATAATTGAAATGTTTACTACATGCTTAAAGTAATCAATGAAATTGTTGCACATTTCGACAGCTTGCCGGCGATCGAGTACCTGCTGAAGGACGGCGTCTCGCAGACGTGGCTGGTGGGCCACAATCTGATCACCATCACCACCTCGGGCTGCCCCTCGGGCCCCACGCGCAACGGCCTCTGCGAGCGCTGCAACCAGCTGGGCAGGGCGCCCAGCATCAGCCTGAACGCGAAGAGCCTCAACGAGGGCGGCGCGGGGGGACAGCCAACGCTGTCGCCGGAGCAGGAGCGACGCTACACCAAGCTGAGTCTGCAGCACAGCAGTGGCAACGAGAGCGCGGGTAGCACCGAGCAAACCTCATCGTCGTCGGCCTCCAATTCGGGCGCCCATCCGCATCGCCAGATCTCGAACAGCTCGACCGCCTCGCTGGACACGTACTCGCGTCGCGGCTCCAACCCGGAGGCCAGCAACCTGGTGGAGGGCTCACACACGGGCAGCAACACCTCGCTGCTGGGCAACTCGATGTCGCTGTCCAGCGCCAGCATGGGCCCGACTGGCTCCATGCCGGGCGGCTTCGTGCAGCAGCCCGTGTGCGTGCGCTCGTGCACCGGCTGGGCGGAGATCTACATACGTCGGCCGACGGGCAACATATCGTGGATCACGCGCATCCAGAATCCCATAACGAGCGACTGCTTTGGCCAGGACCTGCCGTTCAACAGCATGGTCTCCATGTTCCTGCCCACGTCGCACGGCGGCGTCTTCGGGCCGGACCACATGATGCAGCCGCAGCACGAGCAGCTGCAACAGCTGGAACAGCAGCAGCAGCTGGAACAGCAGCTGCAGCAGCAGAAGGAGCAGCAACAGCAACAGCTGGAGCAGCAGCAAAAGGAGCAGCAACAACAACAGCAGCAGCAGTTGCGGCAGGAGGCACAAGAGGAGCTGGAGCAGATGACGCCCTCGCTCAGCGAGATGCGCAAGCGCATGATGGCCAAGGCGCGTGCGCTGCAGCGCCAGGAGGAGATTCACCACTCGATCAGCATTGCCAGCAGCGGCGGAGGGAACGGCAACGGAGGCAATGGCAACGGCAACGGCGGCGTCGGCGGCACGGCTGCCATTGACATTCCGATGGCGCGCATGGCGGGCAAGCGCGGCAAGGATGCGGCACTGAGCGGCTCGGTGAGCGACGGCGAGGCCGACGACGACGTGCTGGCCTTCGGCGACGCGCAGAGTCGCGCCCGCAATCCCGTGCGACGCGTCAACTCCAGTCCCGAGATGAGCTCCAGCTGGCGGCAGGCCATCTTGGCGGCCAAGCCGGCGCCGCTGTCGGGCATCATGTGTGGCGGAGGCGGAGGCGGAGGCGGAGGCGGCGGCGTGCAGGAGCCGGAGATGGTGCTGCACGAGCTGGAGCCGCAGCTGCCCGCGGCCAAGAAGAAGAACGTGCAGTACAGCACCAAGGACATGCGCGTCAGCTGCGAGGCCATACCCGAGGAGATCGCCGGCTCCACGCCGCCCCAGGCGCACGGCCTGCTGTCGACCGCGGCGGCTGGCGTGGCGGCGGGCACGCTGCCGCCCAAGCAGCACTCGGCAGACGACGTGAGCAGCCAGGTGGCGCAGGTGCAGACCTCCGCCTCGGCCTCCTCGCTCAAGCTGGGCAAGCCGCCGCTGTCGCCCGGCCAGCTGACGGCGCCAATGCAGACGCAGGCGCCCGCTGCCAAGCAGACGCTGGCGCCGGTGGCCGCCAAGCTGACGAGCTACGTGAACGCCTCGCTGGGACTGGCGAAGTCCAGCAGCGGCGGCAGCAACGACGGCGACTACAACAATGGCGGCGGCGGGGGGGCGGACATGATGCGCGGCAGGTCGAAGACGATATCCGTGGTGCGCGAGGTGAACAACGGCAAGGCGCGGCCGCCGGCACCAGCTGTCAGCAGCTTTCGGAGCTTTGGCGCGACCAAAGCACCGATAAGCGCCAAGCTGTGCATGAACCCGAGCTTCGTGTTCCTGCAGCTGTACAGCACCTGGCAGCAGGAGGTGACCGGCACGCCGCTGAAGGTGGGACCCGAGCAGTCCAGCGCACTGTCGCTGCTCGACCTTGTGCCGCCCTTCGAGACGCACAAGATCGGCGTGCTCTACGTGGGTCCCAATCAGTGCAACAACGAGGTCGAAATACTGCGCAACTCGCACGGCAGCACGCGCTACGTGGACTTCCTGCGCAGCATCGGCACCCTGGTCAGCCTGAAGGACGCCGAGCTGAACAATCTCTTCATTGGCCTCGACAAGAGCGGCGCCGACGGCAAGTTCGCCTACATCTGGAAGGACGACATACTGCAGGTGACGCACCCACAAATCCGCTGAGTTTACAAGCAAGTCGTTCTAACTGTTTGCTTTGCAGGTCACCTTCCATGTGGCGACGCTGATGCCCACGAACCTGCAGGACGATCCCAACTGCAACGAGAAGAAGAAGCACATTGGCAACGACTTCGTCAAGATCATTTACAACGAGAGCGGCGAGGAGTACAACCTGACCACCATCTCGGTAAGCTTGACCAGTCTCTGCTCTGGCAGTTCACTAACTAACGTTGTCTTCCTGCTTAGGGCCACTTCAACTACGCCTGCGTCATTGTGGAGCCGCTGGAGCTCAACTCCAACCGGGTGTACGTGAAGGCGCGCTCCGAGATCTCCAAGTTCGTCTGCCATCCAGAGCCGCGCATCGTCTCCGACCGCAGCGCGCCCCTGCTCGCCCGCCAGATGGCCCTCCATGCCAATGTAAGTCTCTCATTTGCTGCACAAATCTTGAAGCGTGTAATTGATTGAGTTCCAACTCTGCTTGCAGCTTGCCTCGCTGGTCTATCAGAGCGTGCAGAAGAAGAATCCCTACGCCTCCAACTGGCTGGAGAGGTTGCGCAAATTGAAGCGTTTGCGATCTCAGGTGAGTGCTGCCATTCAAGTTTTCCAAGTCCAACTCCAACACTAACTTGTATCATTCCTCTTGCCAGCTCATTGAACAGCAGCTCAAGCAGCAACAAAGCAAACAGCAGCAAAGCGGCAACGCATCCAGCGGCGGCGGCGTCCCCTCCTCCTCGGACATTGACGATCAGCGCGCAGACTTTACCAAATTCACATAGATTCTAGTTATTAGAGTAGCTACTGACACCAGACACACAACAGATCTAGACACAGACTTGTACATTTTCGCAAATTTATAAGCTACGAGTTGCAAATGGATTATCAACAACCATCAACAATACAACCACATACTATTATACCTACACTTATAGCTGCATTCTATTATATATTATGATATACTGGCAAGATCTTTCGCGTTGCAGTCTTAGGAACGTCATCTAACAGCTGCTGCAGTGCTTAAATCTTACTTTCCCAGCTCTAACCGCTTGCAAAGATAGTTAATCAAACACAATTAGATTTATATATAGTAGCACGAAATCGTCTACTCTGATACTGATTTTGAGATCCCCAGACTTCTCCTTATGTTTATGCGGAAGACTCCGCAATTATGCTATAGTTTATATTTTAAAATTGCCATAACAAAAAACGAAGCAGATGTGAAGGAACTTGTGATCCTCGTTTTACATTTTTAATTTTCCTGACACTTCCCATTTTATTTTGTTAAAACCCAACAGCAATTAAGAACTGAAAAACAATTTATTCATATATATATATAGATATAGATGACTTGTTCATGTCAATGGCAAACACAACAACTTTTATTACATAGAATCTACTTTATGTTGACATTATCCCCTTAAAATACTAGCAAGATTTTGGTATATATTGCTGGACAGCTGTTCCTATCCTTGATAAGTCAGGATACAGAATTCGCTATGCAATATCATTATCTACTATTACTCGTTTAGTACTTTGGAAGCTGGGCTATGTGATCGTAGCCGTAGTCGCCGATCTTGTGTCCTGCCACGCGATTAGCAAAGTCAACGGCATCCGGCAGATTGCTCTGGCGCACATACGTGGCATAGATGAAGCCAGCCATGAAGCTATCGCCGGCTCCCAGCGTGTCCACCACCGAGAGCAGCTCGTGGGCGGGAACGTCGCAGAAGTTGTGGAAAGAGTCGACACAGCTGGCGCCGTGCTTGCCCCAGGGACAGATGATGTTGACGCAACTGGGCGTCAAGGCGCTGACCAAGTGGGAGCAAGCTTGCTGTGCCGTCCGCCAGCCTTTGCGAGTGGCCAGATCCTTGGAGAAGACAACGTAGTCGCACAGTAGGCAGAGCTCCAGATTCTGCTCATACAATGTTTCAAAATCCAGTGAGATCTTGATCTTGCTGCCATGAAGCTCATTGTGCTGTTTTATCGCTTCCATCATCTTGATGGTTTCCTTCGCATGGCGTGCCTCGAAATGCACCCAGCCATACTGATTGAGATCGATTTGCTGGAAGTTTTCGAAGGTCACATACGGATAGTTCTTGTTGCAGTGCACAATGGTCCGGGATCCCGTGTCCTGGGCAATGATCACCGATGAGAAAGGCGGGTCCTTGTCGGACTTGGGGCAGTGCTGCACACCGATTTGACGTCGCTGCAGATCGTCGAGCAGCACACGAAAACCGTCGGATTTGCTGAGCACACCAAAGAAGTCGACCTTGAGCCCGAGCAGTCGGAGCACAGTGCTGACATTAGAGGCATTCCCGCCACGCTGCCAGTTGCCGTCGAGACAGCGTTCATCGGTGTCCTCCTTGGGGAAGCTGGCGCTAATGGTGACAAAGTCGATAACTGTGCAGCCGACACACAACACTGGCTTCATGGCGGAGGCCATCGCTAATCACTTTGCTGCCGCGCTGCTGATTAAACGGAATCGAAATGTTTGCAGCTGATAGATTTCAATTCAATTTAAAGTGTATGCACAATCTAATCAAGATTTCACACACACAAACAAGCGAGTGTGTGGCGACGCCTCGATTAATTGTTGTTTTCTATCGCCAACAGCGGCTTAGATGTGTGCATGCAATACACTCTTCTATTGTGCCTATACTTACTTTTACATTATGCTGCAACTATTTATGAAAATAACAAAATATCGCTGCGCTGTCGAACTGCATGTTAAGTTTGTTGATTTCATTGATGCCATTCATGTTAATCATCAGATTTGGTTGATCCAAACGACGGTTATGCGATAAAGCTTATCAAATAACTGGTCACACTGTCGATCCGTATTCTAGTGTTGTCTAATTATGCACACCATTTATCGCTGCCACCGATGACAGCTTATTTTGGTATATTTAATTAGCAAGTAGCGTATTAGCCAGGGCTGCTTCATCAGTGAATAGAATATCTTATTGTTTATTATATTATTAACATTGCATTAACTTGCATAGCAATGCACATTAATTATTTGTGTAGTACTCTGGTGAGCTTATCAACTTAAAAATAAATTTGTGACTTCACAGTTTCGATTTACTGTGTGGTCATGCGCAATGCGTTACCTCGTCGCTTTCATTCGCCATGCCGCCAGCTGTATAGAGTGCTTGTCGATCAGTTAACCGCTAGTCACCCGCGCGCGCGGAGTTCGTTCTTTGGTTGTGCGTTGTTGCAGACGTTGTTTGCTCGCTTTTCGAACACAAATCAAAAAAAGCGTATCGAGCAGCAAAGTTTTCTTAATTTTTTTCGCAAATTGGCATAGTGTAGTAGTGGTAGTCGTAGTGAAGGTGCCCATGTGATAAATGAATCTAAAACCCAACAACAAAGCCGGTTGTTATTGGGGACTGAAGTTACTGCTGCTTAAGCAGTCGATGCATGCGCCGCCGTCGCCGTCGCCGTCGTCGTCGTCGACGTTGTGTATCGTGTATGTGAGCCAAGGGAACCGGCAAACAAGTGATGACAAATTTGAGCACAGTTTCAACTACATACATTCAAATATACATATGCATATGTAAATATATAAATGAATGTGTATCACATATAAATAATACAAACAAACATATGTTAATGCAGACGTACGCATGTTGTATGTAATCATTTCGATAAATACGTAAGTCCAATAAGAAAACTCATAATTTGAATTAAAACTGAAATGTTTAATTGCCCAAACTGCGAAATGGTGTGTGTAGATAAATAATACATACGCACACACACGTATATTTAGCATTAAGCATTTAATATAAACGAACACAAAAAAACGAGGAGTGGGGAGCGTGCTTCTTCTGTTGCGTTGTCACTGAAAAAGAGCGCAAGCGGGAGAGCAGCAGCAGTTGGAGTATAAGTTTGTGTTGAAGACGCGACACATAGACAGCGAGAGCGAGAGTGAGCGAGAGAACGCGCGCTCGACTGTCAGCTGGTTGTCAAGTTGCGCAAGTAGCCATGCAAAATCGTACGTGTGTGTGCGTGTGCGAGTACGCGTATGTGTGTGTGCGTAGAACGCAAAATTTTGAAAAATACCTATGTACTCGCCTATATACACCCGTATGTGCGAAATGTGGCTGTGTGCGTTTGTGTGTGTTTATTAAGTGTTATAAGTAAAGTGCTATTTGCGACTTTATTTTACATCTACGCCGTTCAGTCAACAAAGCTCCAATGCTAATCAAGTACATGATATACTCGCCTCTGTGTGCCTATATGTGTGTGTATGTGTACATTAAATTCAAAGAGCAATTCCTGCCTTTGCTTTATTTTGTGTGCGTGTTACAAAGTTTAGTTTGCTCATTGATCGCTCTCGAAATTGACCATGACTTTCTGTGTTGTGCTGCCGCTTTAGTGTCGCAATAAAAATGTTAATTCGAAGCTCTAACAAACTTGGACAGAATGCAAAATCAACTAATATCATAACACATTATAACATAACAATGAACACTCACAGTCACGCCCAAAAGTTGCTCTACGCTTTCGCGCTTCATATCCACACAGAAGTGTAGGCAATTTATTTGCGCTGACTGTGACTGTGTTTAGCTTCGACCAAAGTTATCAGTTTTTATGCAAATCTAAGGTCTCGTTTTTATCAGTCGCTGGTTGATAAAAAGCTGCTACAAACGCTCGAATTAGTATTTGTATTTGCTCTGATTACAGGGTATCTGTTGACACATGCTGGCGCAGTTGTATTCGGTTGCCGTCGACTAACTATGATTTCGAGTTCGAGCAGTTGACGAAAACAAAAATAGCATATTGCCTAGACAAGTGCATTTTCGTCTGCCATTGCTGCTATACTATAATGCTCGGCTGTTGGCCTGAAATCTTATCACGCAGTTAACTGTTGTTTTTAAACTTAGTTGGAACCCATTGTTTTAGATAACAGCGCATGACTCTCTGTGCTCTCCATGCTCTTGTCCCTGTCAGGCCGCACTCCATCACTCTTTTTCGCCTGCTGTCAATGCCGTCCCCCCCACGTCCCTAGTGCCCCGAAAAGCGTTATCAACGGGTTTTTGCAACTGCGCTATTCCCGAGGGCACCGCTCGATCCTTCTGAAAAAACGGAAACCGATCAAGAAGCGACCCCAACCGATATCAATGCTCTCTCCCTCTCTTCTGCGTCTTCGAGTAGCGTGTTCCATCTTCAATTTATCTTTATGCGCGCTTGTACTGCGATATTAAATGTGGTTCGCCTCTAACTCGACAGCAGCGCCATTAAAAGCGAGTAAACTTTTATATTGCCTGGAAATTATTACTGTGCAAACGTCTGCTGCCCACTTGGAACTTAAAAAAAGGCATGATCACAAAAGTTGAAATATAGTAATACGTTTAATGAGACACAAGATAAGTATTGTCAACAATAAAGTTCTTAGTTTGATTGGCACTAGTATCGGGCAATCTTTAATTAGTCTGGCTGCGTAAACTTACATGGAACGACAGAAACATTCACACAATTCGCAAAGTACATATTCTTTTCTATATATAGCCTCTAATGTTTATCAAACTGTTGACCGTAGTAGAGCTTCGTGGTGTGCTTACTCACATTGATTGTGCACTTTGATACCACGTACTTACTGGCCAAGACTCTAAGAGTTAGCAGTATTTTATTCGACATTTGCTTGTAGCTGGAGTTATTGTTATTAATGAGTCATTTGATATTACACAAATTCCAAGAACGATAAAATTTGACTAATTTACGCTCTACTGGTTTGCTGCAGCTCAATCAATAAATACATACATATTTGCATATTACAGACAACAACAAAGTTCCATCTATGATTTTTTTTATATCTTGCACAAATCAAGGTATTTAATGTCTCCCAACTGATTAGTTTAGTATCTTAATGTGTCCAAGTTTTCGTGGCGCAGAGGGTATGTGCTAGTCTGCAGCTGAGTTGGCGAAACTGGGGGTTATTTTTGGCCAGAGGGTATTACCTGGTACATATTGAAGTAGAGTGTGTATGCGGCGGGCTGGGGCGCGTATGTAGGTGATTTTAGACAAGTCGCCAAATGAGATATCATTATCCACACACATATAATGGCTATAAGGCCAGCTACTATGGACATTGGAATGTCAATTTATAGCCAAGTGCAGATAAGAGATATCGCGTGGAGCGAGAGAGACAGACAGACAGCGAGAGAGAGAGAGAGGGCGCAAAAGTGCGCTCTCTTTGGCGGCGAGTGAAACGACTCAAGACTCATGCTCGCTCTTTTGCTCTTTGCAGATTATTGGCAACAAAATGAATTCCAGCAGAGAGGTGAAAAGTGCTGCGAAGGGACAGAAAAAGCAACAGAAGATAAACAGTAAAAAGCAGAAGCAGCAACAGCAGCAACAACAGCAACAACAACAACTAGTTAATGGAATAGCGAAAAGCGCAAAGGCAACCAAAACAGACGAAGCGAAGCCGAACACTCGCAACAACAACAACAACAATAACCACAACAATAACAATAACAATAACATTAGCCTTAACAACAACAATAATTATAGCAGCATGGTGCAGAATAACAACAACAACAACAACGGCGCAGTGTCCACGACAACAACAACAACAACAATGGGAGCAACGGGAGCAACGACAACGGGGAGCGCGACCTCGACAAACATCACACAGAAGTTCCGGGAGCAGTACGACGCCGAGCGGCGCGCCTCGCTGCAGCACGCCGCCGAGCTGCCCAAGATCGAGCGCTCGAACAGCATACGCGGCAAGCTGTCGCGCTTCATCAACCACCTGACGGGCAGCAAGGAGAACCTGGCGCGCCACGACGATGCGCGGGACGAGCACAAGGCGGAGAAGGCGCCGTTCGCGTTCACGCGCAGTCGCTCCATGATCCTGCTGCGTCGCCCCAACCGGCGCAGCTTCATCGAGCCGCAGCTGGAGCAGCTCTCCGAGGAGGCCGAGAAGTCCGGCGATCCGCTGTCGCCGACGTCGCCGCGCAAGAACTCGCTGGCCAGCGACGCGGCCGACGGCTGCTCGCCCATCCTGCGGCGGCGCGCCGACACGGCCAGCTCCATCAAGACGCCGACGCGCCGCCAGTCCGCCCAGCCGTCGACGTCCACGCCGCTGGAGGAGTCGGCCGCGGAGGCGGAGGCGGAGTCGTCGCGGGCTGCGCGCAAGCCGTCGCTGGCGCCCAGCGAGCTGGGCTACAATCCGCAGCTGAACTTCCAGAAGCGGCGCTCCAGCACGCTGATCGCCTCCTTCAAGAGCACCTTCAGCGGCCTGACGGGCGGCGGCGGCGGCGGCAGCAGCAGCAGTGGCGGCGCAGGCGGCGCGGGCGGCGGCAGTGTGGGCGGCGGGGGTGGCGCGAGCGGCGACAGGAAGAAGGACAAGATGAACCCCAAGTGGAGTGCATCGCTGCAGTCGTTGCAGGCCATCGACAACATGGTGAGCTACGCCAACATGTCCTTCATCGACTACGACAAGTTCAACGGCTACGAGAAGCAGCTGGAGCGCCAGGCCTCCCTCATGAGTCTCGCCGCCGAGCAGCAGCAGTCCCACTTGCCCAAGCTGCCGCTGCCCCCGACCGCCTCGCCGCTGCCCTCGCCGCACACGCCCACGGCCACGCCCAGCTCGGTGTGCTCGACGCTGGAGAGCACGCCGCGCACCGTGGTGATGCGACGCAAGCGCAGCAGCAGCTCGCTGGTGCAGCGCCCGATCTCGACGTCGTCGCGCAACAGCAGCCACAGCTTCTACAACCTGGACACCGACTACGAGCACAACCTCGACCGGCGCCAGAACGTCTACCGCGAGAGCCTCGACTCGCGCACGCTCGAGCTGCTCAACCAGCGGTCGCGCAACTCGTACACCCAGGACCAGCCGCTGCTCTTCGACGCCCTCAACCTCGAATGCGGCTCCGCGAGTCGCCGCTGCGCCGTCTGCGCCCAGCCCGTGACGCGCGCCAACAGCCTGCGACGCGGTCCCCAGGACACCGTGGACAGTGGCGGCAAAGCCCACAAACAGGTGAGCTGCTAGAGTCTAGGACTGTCTTCCTTTGATACGATTGATTCTTTCATTTTTGTATCTCAATAGAGAGTCTAGGACTGCCTTCCTTTGATTCGGTTGATCCTTTCAGAAAGACAGGATTGCTTTCAATCAAATCTAAACAATCCTTAACTAATATTTCAATAGAACGTTAATGATATCTTCATAGAGAGTCAAGGATTGTCTTCCTTTGATTCGATTGACCTTCGTTTCTCAACCAGTATCTCAACAGAGAGTCTAGAACTTTCTTCCGTTGATACGATTGTTCCTTTCATTTTTGTATCTCAATAGAGACTCTAGGACTGGCTTCCTTTGATTCGGTTGATCCTTTCATTTTTGTCTAGAAATTCTACGATTGCATTCGATTGGTGTGGACTAATCCTTACTTTAATTCGCTCCCTAACTAATGTTTCAATAGAGTGTCAGGATTGCTTTCAATCAAATCTAAACAATCCTTAACTAATATTTCAATAGACGTTAATGATATCTTCATAGAGAGTCAAGGATTGTCTTCCTTTGATTTGTTTGACCTTCGCTTCTCAACCAGTATCTCAATAGAGAGTCTAGGACTATCTTCCTTTGATTCGGTTCATCCTTTCATTTTTGTATAGAAAGTCTAGGATTATCTTCGATTGCTGTGGATTCATCCTTACTTTAATTCGCTTCCTAACTAATGTTTTAATAGAATGTCGGGATTTTTTTCAATCAAATCAAAAGCAATCTTTTACTATTTGAATAGAAAGTCTTTGACTGTCTTCCTTTGTTCGATTAATCCTTTCATATGTTTCCTCAATAATAAGTTAATAGAAAGTCTATGACAGCCTTCGTTGATTGATCTTCGCTTCTTGACCAATATTGATTGATCCTTACTTTAACTCGCTTGCTCAATCGAAAGTCTAAGATAGCTTTCGATTGGATATTCACTTAAGAACTAATATCTCAATAGAGAGTCTAGGACTGTCTTCTTTTGAATTGATCCTCTAATTCGCTTCTTTCCTAACATCTGAATATAAAGTCTAGGATTACCTTCCTTTGAATTGTTACCTAATTTGCGTAAGTAATGTCTTAATAGGAAGTCTTCGATTATTTTCGTTAGGACTGATCTTCGCTTAATAATATCTCAATAGAAAGTCTAGGATTGCTTTCTAATTCATTCCTCAATAGAAAGTCTATCACTACGTTTATTTGAATTAATCCCTACTCTACTTAACTTCCTAACTAATATCTCAATTGCAAGTAGCTGCTATATTTATTTTGAAATCTGAATCTACACTTTGACTATAAGAAAAGATATTGCAAGAAGTCGAATTCGGTCAATAATCACAATGCTGTAGTGCTGCCATTTGTAATAAGCCATATAGTAGCTTTGATGTATGTGTAATACATGATATAACATATATCTATCGTTAGACAGAAAGTAGTAAGAACATTGTTTCCCTTATGTGAAACAGCTTGCCAGAGAAGTGCGAAAAAGAAGTCAAATTCTGCCCAAGAAGTGTTCAGTTCAATTGAATATCTGGTGGATTGTTTGAGGCAGCTGTAGTTAAATATCATTATTTCAATACATTTCATTTGGAGAGCTATTAAATTGAAAACGTTTGCTGAATGTTGTGTCTTTTAAAGTTAATTCGAATAATATCATTGAATTTTACTATCTTAGGTTATATAAAGAAAACCATATTAAAGGCATAAATTGGGAAAATCATTCAGCAATGTTTGTGCTATTGTTTCGTATGATGGTTTGATTTCACAATTTAAAAATTGAATCGTTAGAAGTCATCTACAATTTGCATTAAAATGCTAATCAGAATATTGCATAGATAAAGTCTTGATCGATATAAAAATGCTAGAGCCACAATGAATCAGTTTCCATCATTTGAATGTAAACTACAAAGTGTAGCTCTAATTTCAACTGCATTTCAATTTGCGAACTCATTTAGAACTTGTGGGGCGAGTGTCGAGTGTGTGGAGAGTCGGTTCGCAGTTTAGTCAGAGGGCGTTACACATTTGAAGTGAAGTGTATCGCGTATGACTAAATGGCTGTAATGCAGTGGCCATAGAAAGCTCTTCACTTCCTGTGAAATACAAGCTAATGACTCACTTATCAAGTTTTCACTGTAATTGCTTTGTATCGACCATGCACTGATAACACTTTTGGTTTCTGTGTTTTGGATCTTAACAATTTATATTTGCCAAAAAAGTGAATTAAGAATGGCGTACAGTAAACTGTCGTTAAATGGTAAATGTTGCGTTACAAAGTTGATGCACAATTGGCTTAATGTGTGTGTGTGTTTGTTTGTGTGGGTTAAAAACTAATTTGCACTTAGAAGTAACTGAAAAAGTGTAGAAAATTGTCAGTTATTCGTTAGCTGCCTAGAGGCTAAAGGCGCGCTTCAAAAGTTATGTCCATGCTTCACATCCCCGCTACTCGATACTCGCGAGTCGACGACTACTGTGTGTAGTCGGTGTCGCCCTTGGAGTAGTGTATGCAGGCGAGCACGGTGTCGAGCAGGTAGAGCGCCCCCTCGATGACGCACAGCGATCCCATGGCAATGCCCACCTGTCGCTCCGAGTTCACGTACAGGAATCCCTCGTCGGACATGTAGCCCTTCCAGTAGTGCAGCGCCACGCCTCCGACGGCGATCCACATGAAGGTGCCCACCACATTCATGATGGTGTCGCACAGCTCCCTGGGGAGACGCACGTTCGATTAAAATTCCACAGAGAAATCACTTGTGGCACTCACCCCTTGTGTTTTGTGGTGCCAAAGGCGAAGGCGATGGTGTGGCAGCCCGTGTAGATGAAGAAGCCAACCATGACGCCAGAGGCGACGATCTCCGCGTCGGCGCTCTTCTCCTCGTTCAGGTTCCAGGTGCCGCCAATGCCGAGGAACTCGCCGCCATCGCCCCAGCGGTAGAGTATGATGATGACCAGATTGATGATCTGCAATGGAATGGTGTGAATCACGCTGTTGTAATGCTCGTCTGTTTTTGGCAGTGGCCCCGCCCTGAAAAGCTCGACCCTCAACACTGCGAGTGGTGCTTTCGGGGCGTATGAGTAATATTACTAATACGCTAGCAGGTTGATAAGAAGGCGACGTTATCTTCAGAGCCGTATTGCTCGACATTTTGCAATCAGCGTTTTCTTAGATCGTGCCTGAAATCGCATTGCAGATCGAATCGCAAGACCTACCAGCTTAAGCGCTTTGATGAAGATCGAACCAATTGTCTCCACAGATACCATCGCGATGCTTTTAATGAATCGATTCACACGCACAGACACTCGGATGATTCGCTATTCGATTCTATTGTCGTACTCGAATTCGTTGTTACGTTGTCGCCGCCTCAACTGAACGCCTGAAACTGAAGGCAACTTTGGGAATAATAAGTAAAATAGAATGTGTAGCTTTTGCAATCGCAGCGCAAACAGCGCACGCGATAAGCGCCGATAACACCGATAGCTGATAAGATAACGCCAGCACCAGCTAGCAGGTATGCGCGATAACAGGTGCGTTTCGAAATGGGTTACACTGAAAACTGTTGGCGCTCTCGCACACTCTACTTGTCTCGCTCACTCCCTGCACTTGTAAGCGAGAAGCTGCGGCGCATGCGTCGCTTATCAGTTTCAAATAGTAACGGCTCTTATCTGACCGCGAGCAGAGCCAATTATCGGCCTTTGCTTAGGTTTGTCTCTTTCGCGGCTCTGCTTGCTACACACAAGTAAACGCACACACACACACACAGTCGTAAGCAAGCACTGGTATAAGCGTACGCGCGCTTTATGGGGGCATGAATCATAGCCACAACGCAAAACTCGCTGTCGAATCGAGTCTGAATGTGCAGGAAACGCTTCTCATTACGTCACCATCGTCATCATCAGCGACGGCGGCGTCGACTGCGGCGGCGCTTACTTCTTGAAATAATAATAATAATAGGTAATAATGTGCTGCGGCGACTCGCACTGCTTCGAGTGGGCACTTAATTATTTGCATACAAATATTTATGCAAATGTATTTATAGACACCACAAGCAGTGCACTTCATTATGCCCATTTCAATTTATGTTTATTTGCCTGCCGCGGCGCGCAAGTAGCGCAAACACAGACTTGGCACTTCATTTCAACAAGCAAATATTTGTGCGCATGTATCGCGAAATCAATTAAAATTTAAAGTGTGCACTTTATTGTTAGTTAGTTGCAAGCAGTGCAGGGGAGTGCTAGCACTGCACTTTCTTCGCTTTGCATTGCAAGCAGTGCATTTAGAATATGTACATCATTTAATTATGTAGTAAGAAGCATGAATTCGGCTCGAAGGTTACATTACATCACTTTGAATTAATATTCCATAAGCAACCCAGTGCTTCGCTGTTTACTAATTGTTTACACTCATTTTTGTCATAACTTCCACATTATGCGTGTTATGATTCAGCCGCAGAGCATGCATGCCGTCAAGCAGTGCTCGCAAGCAGTGAAAATAGAACCTAACTGCCTAGCTATTCACAACTTCTCTGTCATTATCTCGGCTTCCAGGCACTTAAAGCAATTGTCAATAAGTGAAGCAAATAATTGCTAAAGCTGTCGCCACACCAGCTGGCGCTCAATCAAATGCATGCAAGTCGAGCAAAGCGCCGACTTTAAATTTGGAATCACACAAAAGCAAGCACCACAGACATGCTGCCATATGCATCTACAGCAAGTACATGCTGTATATAGGCACATATATATGTATATGTATGTGATTTAGCGGCTGCTGGCTTTGTGCGATGAATCACTGCAAGTCGATGTCAATACTGCAACGCTAGCGGGGAGTTGTAGTAGCTTAATCCCCCATACGCGAGGGTGCACTGAAACATTGCTGACTAATTTCCGGCGATGTCGAGAGCATGTCATTTTGCGGCGAAAACTTTCAATTATGGAATTATGAATAATTCACAAAACTTTGCTCTGCAATACTGTATTTACCAGCTGTTGGCACCAGAGTTCCTAGAAATAGTGTTAACATAGAACGTATTAAGCCGCCCTCTTGGCGAAAACATCAGCAAACATTGACCGAGCGAACGACTTTGGGAGCTTTCAAGGCGTGCCAGAACAGCCAGCTTATGAACGTCTATGAGAGAGTTCATGGGGCCAAGCATTTGTCACGCAGCCGAAACTAAACTATGTATGCACGAGGATGTACATTATGTACATACGAAATGTTTGCATACGTTGCACACACTCTCCCGTCTTGGGCGCGATATGAGATGTGTATATATTGACAGTTCAAATTAATATGCAAGATGACTCGCTTCAGCAATACCCTACACACTGCTTGCTTTTAATTGGCTGCGGAATAATATGCGATCGTTAAATAATAATAATAATAAAGTCAAGTCAAACGTGCTTGATGTTCTCGATTGAGCCATTAAAAGTATAAGTAAATATTTGGATTTAAGCGAAAGTCTTCGAGTTTGTAAACAAATTTGTTGTAGCTTGCGTGGCGCTATATTCCTAACATTTCATTTCATAAATAGTATTGCCTGTTTTTATGGATCGAATACCGCATGCATACATACTAAATGAGTTTCGGGGATGCCTTCTTGTGCTCTCACCTTTTGTTTACCTTTTCATTTACATGCCTATGCACACACACACACACACAGACAGACGCATACACCTACGTACTTATGTATTTTACATGCTGTCGCGCTCATGAATCGTAAACCGTGATTTACTTTGACGACAGAATGAGTCAGCACAACCGCCTTTGATGGCACATGCGAGTCGACTCGCTCGAGCTTTCATATAGATATGTACGTACACATTACAACCTCATACTTACACATATATATGTATGCTAACCACGTTACATACTCACACACTCTCGTATTTTGGCATAATTTTTTGAGTGTGACAATATTCGTTGTTGTTTCTGTGAATGAAAGTAAGGTTTGTTTACATATGGCTTATCGCAGAACGCTCGCAAAAGCTTCGCACACGCAGCCCGAACGGCAGAGAGAGAGAGAGACACACACAACACACACAGATAGAGTGCGAGAGCGCGAGCGTCTCAAAGAGCAAACAGACTTATTTACGTTTGACTATGAGCCTAGCACAACAACAGCTGCGTGCGGTGTGCGTAGCGAAGTGAAGAGAAAGTAAACAGTATCAGAAATGCTCTCTTAAGCACATCACTTATGTATGCATACATGTGTGTGCAAATGTAAATGAAACGAGAGGTGTGCTCAATAAGTCGTGCGATTGTTTGACTGCTCTATGAATGAAATATGTGAATGGGTCTATTTTCAAATATTATTCTACAAACATTAATGGTTCAATTGTCGAGGTATGAATAGTGCGTATACGTAATACAGAGTATAAGCAAAGTAATTGAAAATAAAATTATTTAAATAGTAATGTGAACAACTTCAAATAATTATAGTATAAAAAATATATTACTTGAAAAGTCATTTATATGCAATCGCAAATTCAATTGAAACACTGTAAACGTATAAAGTTGAAAGAAAGTACTGTTATCTCTGCTGCTACTTCATCCCTGACGAATGCAGCGCCTACGCTGGAAAGAGAGCGCCAAACGGATAGAGAATGCCGCTCTCTTGAACTGTTTGCGGTTGCCATTATACTAGTAGTGTATCATGTTTTTCTTCTCAGATTTTGCGCTTTCATTGCCATTCGCGATGCCCTCGTCCTTTAAACGAAGCAGCGTGTCCTCAGCCGCGTTCAGTTCGCTGTGAACCGTCTCGCTGTCCGGACGCCAAAAGAAAGCAGTGTGCACGCGTCCCTGGAGCAGCACTGCACAATTACGAGGCGAATCGCATCTCGCAGCGCAACGAATATATATATATACATACAAACATACATACACAAATGTGTAGGGGACTTAACGCGTTTGTTGTTGTGGTTGTTCGTGTTGTTGCTGAGTGTTTGAGCAAAGTGCATAAGTAAACATAACCGTAAACATTAACAAACAACAATCAGGAAAGTGCAAACGAATGAAAATATGATGCATCATCATCTTATCACATTAACGCGCATAATGTGAAGAGTTGTGGAAACACCTGATTACGTCTGACGTCTGACGTCCATGCGTGAGTGTGTTAGTGTGCTAGTCTGTTCTTGGCGTGCGTGTGTGTGTGTGTTGCTCTGCCTCTGTGTGTGTGTGTGTGTGTGCATGTGCAAGTGAATTTAATTGAATTCTGACATTATCTCTCCCACTCCCACTGCCCTTCTCTCGCTCTCTGCCTCTGCGTTGGTGAGTTGGCCCCGAAAAGGAAATGGCAAACGGAATTGTCATCGACTTATACGAGTATTATCACAGATGAATGCACTCATGATTTCGATTGTCCTTCTGTAACGCTTATGCCGGTATGCCAACTCTCTCCCACTCCCCCCCCCCCTCTCCTACTGCCACTCCCCGGCTCGCTGGCGCTTTTGTGGGCGACAATATTAAGTCGGATATTTACGAAAATAAGCTTTAGACTGTGGCAAAGAGGATTCAAGTGGTTTGTCTGGTTGTTATACTCGCCGAGCCATAATCATAGCTATAGGAACTTGCCCTCGCATCACATAACCTTTGACGCCACACGGCACAAAAAAAAAGATGATGAATTTTCCCTTAGCATTCTTGCATCAATTGTGCTGAAAAGGATTGTGAATTTCAGGCAGCATTGTTCAAATTTACATTCTATTTTTAGACCCATAAAACATATTTATATTTCAAGTTCCTTTCAAACTGTTTAGCTCGCTACTTTAATCTCTATTCGATTATTGAATTATCGACTTTTTAAATTTCTTACTCTTTAAATTAAATGTTGCTAAACATAAAGAAATTAGATGCCATTGCTATTTTTAGAGTCATGAAACAAATTTAGATTTCTGACCAAGTTCCTTTCAAATGTTTAACTGTTTAGCTCGTTACTTTAATCTCTATTCGATTACTGAATTTTCTACTTTTGAAATTTCTTACTTTTTAAATTCAATGTTGCTAAACATAAAGAAAGTAGATGCAATTGCTATTCTTAGAGTCATGAAACAAATTTATATTTCAAGTTCCTTTCAAACTGTTCAGCTCGTTACTTTAATCTCTATTCGATTATTGAATTATCGACTTTTTAAATTAAATGTTGCTAAACATAAAGAAATTAGATGCCATTGCTATTTATAGGGGCTTACAACATATTTATATTTCCCACCAAGTTCCTTTCAAATGTTTAACTGTTTAGCTCGTTAATCTCTATTCGATTATTGAATTTTCTACTTTTCAAATAATCTTTAAGTTTGCATTAAGTGTTGCTAAACATAGAGAAATTTGGTGCTACTTAAGTCTGTCTGTGCATTTGAAACTCTGTCGGCGAAAGAGCTGGAATTTTTCGCTCAGTGCAGCGACGACATTTAGCGCCATCTCGCTCGCACGCGCCGGCAAGCGGGTGGCTTGCTGCTGGGCTGTCAGAACTTTTAAGATGCTAATAAATTCGTGGAGCAGCCTGTAAGAGTCCAGTACGGCAGGTAGACCGACCCTCTTCATGTGGCTGCTCTACCTTCCCGGAGTGTCTGCTGCTGCTGTGCCGCTGTAATATTGAAATAGGTAAGAAACATCTTTTGGGGCACCGGATGACGTCAGCGTGTGGCAGTGTGGCGGTTGGCGGTGTGTGTGGCAGTCATATGGCCTCCTGATAAGAATGAAGCAAATAAAAATAAGTATCACGAAGACATATCCGGCTCTCGGTTTCGGCTCAGCTCAGCACAGCAGAGCACACAGCTCTTGTGGAGAGCCCCCATGTGTACCAAGCGAGCAACATACTATATAATACATTCTCGTATAGCCGAGAGCGACTGGCAAATATTTCGTTTTGTCCTTGGGTTTTATGTTTTGGGGCAAAAGTCATAAATCAAATTAAATTTGAGAAACATTGCCGCAGTTGAGGTATACTTCTCTTCACTGCTCTCCCTCACCCGCCCGCTCTCTGTCTCGCTTTAGTATTATTTTTATTATTATTATTATTTTCATTCCTTCTCGTTGGCGTTAGCAACAAACAAAGGCTCGAGTACGAGCATTCGTAATGTTATTTATGGGTGCGAGCGATTTATTAAAATGGCCCGAGTGTCGTAGCTTTTAATTAAACGTTGATAGTAGCACGGCCACATCCAGAAATCTAGTTTCACGTGCAACTTCGCTGCCATTCATTCATGCGTGAGCTCAGGTGAGAACACCATTAATCACGGCGAATCAGCGCGAAGAATTTAAAAGTGAATGAATGAATGAAAGCAGCGTGTATTCATTATGTTAACGCGCACCTGCAATTTGTCATTAATTACGCTGCCACAAGTTGTTCTTCCATTGCAGCTCCTTAAACTTTAAATGTATTTATAGACGCACGCACGTCAGGGCGAGGGAGGGGGAGGGAGCGTGCAGCGTGGCAAGAAAGCTCATAAAAATTGGCAAACAAAAGGCAATATTGGACAGCGGCCGCTCGCTGGCTGCCTGAAGAAAGCCGAGTCGAGCCGAGCCGAATTTGCGTGTAAAATATTTGTAGGGAGGTAGGGCGGAGCTCCTTAGACTTACGTAAATTTACGTATTACAACAATAGCAGACGGCGGAGCGCGCAGTGGGGGGGGGGGAGGGTACCACCAGAGCTATACGAAGTAGTAAAAGTGAATGCGAAAAAAATATATATGGCATTTCACGAAAAGTAACCACAACGATCGATTTCGGTTTTTTGGTATTGGCAACGCAACAGCAACAACAACAGCCTGGCCTCGCAGGGAGGCAAGGCTTCGAGCAGCGGGGGCGGGGCCGGGAGGCGGCGGGTGGCTGGTGGCTTGTGTTTGCCACGTGAGGCGAGGGCGATAATGATGACACATACAGGGGACCCTAACCTTGCTGGCATTGCGGCAAAGTCACCGTGAGTTACCTCCAATGACGTAAGACAAAAAGCCAAGATGCACACACACACACACACACCCTCTTCTGCACACACACACCGCTCCCCCCCCCCCCCTCGCAGCGCCCGTGATGAGACAATAAATCATCAATAACATCTTCGAGTTGGTGGCCCCCCTGCCGAAAGGAAAAGATTGCTCGACGAGTGCGTGTGTGTGTGTGTGTGTGTGTGTGCGTGGAAATTGAATTACTTAGATGACAGCTCCTCAATTATACATGGCATAATATAGTAGTAGCCAGCTCTCTCCCTCGGGCCAAATCTGTAAACAATAATTTGATTAGTTTGATTTATTGTACTCCAATTTACCGTCACAAACTTGTCATATTTATCTGATTGTCTCCCTGGCAACAGGCTCGATTGTCAGCCAAGTGAGCACAACTCTTTGTTCGAGCGCGCTTCCTGCAACGTGGGCGAAACAGGACGAAGGCGAAGACCAAGACGAAGTCAAGGGTGGCCCAAGATATCATGGCTAAGTTTAGCAAAGTTCTGATGTGGGCTAAATTGGGAACTGGCAAACAAAGCAAACACAGTAGTTGTTTCAACTGAGTTGTTATGAAATGCATAAGTATCATAAGATTGTCAATTCTAGTCAACTTGTATCTTTAAAGCATATTTAACATAAGTGCCGAAAAGTTAGTCAAGAGTGCGTCGAAAATAGTTGAATAGTTAGTGCAACATACAAAGCGAATAATTCGTGTATTCAAATTTTTGAGATGATGACTAATTTCAGCTAAATAGAAATAAATAACAACAGCAATACTTTAGGCAGCTTCAAACAACGCCAGAAACTTCAGCTTTACGCCACCTACCTATTTTGTAGAGAAGTCCAAGTTGATATATAGTATATTTTGGAGTCGATACTGCGTCTTATCAAAGTTGTCAGTTGGCATGAGTATTAGCTTGTTTTGGCTAAAAATTCAGCTATTTATTAAATAGAAATAAATAACAATAGCAATAGTTTAGCTAGCTTTCAAGCACTGCCTGAAAATTCAGCTTTAACCCACATTTTTTGTAGAAAAGTCTAGGTTAATATATAATATATTAACCAGTCAACACTACGACTAATAAAAGTTGTCAGTTGGTCTAAGTATTGGCTTGTTTTAGCAAAAATTAAAAGATATTCGCTAAATAGACATAAATAACAATAGCAAAACTTTAGACATCTTCAAACAACGCCAGCAAATTCTGTCTGTTTATAAAACTATTTTGTAGAAAAGTGATATATATTGAAGACAATCATTTTATTGTTAGTTGGCTAAGTATTGTCTTGATTTGTCTAAAAATTCAGCTATTCGCTAAATAGAAATTAACAAAAATAGCAATAATTAATGCAGCTTCAAGCAACGGCAGAAACTTTTGTCTGCTTAAAGTTTATAAAACATTTTTTATATTAAAGTGATATATATTGAAGACACTGCGCCCAATCAAAGCTGTCAGTTGGTCAAAGTATTGGCTTGTTTTGGCTAAAATGAAGAGATATTCGCTAAATAGAAATAAATAGAAATAGCAATACTTAAACAACGCTATAAACTTCTGTCTGCTTGAAGTTTAAAAAACAATTTTGTAGAAAAGAGATGTATATTGAAGACACTGTGACTAATAAAAGTTGTCAGTTGGCTTGTTTTGGCCAAAAATATGTGCCGTGCCAGCGGAAGAGAGGGGAGTGGGGCAATAAGGCGGTTTTATAGTGCAGCGCGCCATAAGAATTTAATCGATAATTAAGTCGGATGAAGAAGTCGAGTACGAAGAGTGCAACTAGCGCAAAGGAATCGTGGCACACAAGTCTGCAATAAATATTCGCCTGTTTGCCGTTTTATTTTTGCCGATGTGTGGTGCGGCGCTTGATTAGATCGCCAGCGACTTCCTTTTTTATGGCCATAAACAGCACAAAAAAGTGAAACACGTCTGTGTGCACGATATAAGGGGGATATGTGTGCACAAGTGAAATGAATATGTTAGTGGTGCATGTAGAGAGAGAGAGAGTGAGTAGAGTACTCGACGTGGATAGTGGATGGTGGATGGTGGATGGTCGATGGTCGATGGTGTGTTTGCCAGCCGTGCAATATTGACTAGAGCTGTTCTTAGCTGTTCTATCTAGGACAGAGCACACACAAAGAGCCAACTGCATACACACACCAACACCAACACACGTTTAGGCCTCAAGGTAATGGTAGGAGTAGCGTCGGTAATTCGCGAAACACGCAAACAAAACATTTAAATCGATTTGGGAGCCAAGCAACCTTAGAGAGTTTTCAGTTCGCCGCTCCTGCCTGCCGAAGCGGCGAAGAAAAAGAGCAACTTTCCAGATAGCCAAGAAACGGTCGCGGCTAAATGGGTTAGTTGCCCGTGTCTTACCCGGTGATGGTGGTGGTGGTGGTGGTAAACGATAGCGCAATGAGGTCAAATCGTAGTTAAATCAAGTGAGCTGCCAACACCAGCCATCGTGCTCGTGCCCTACTGCGTCCTTCCTGCGGCCTGCGGTAAATCAAACCGAGCTGCTAATTGCTAATTGCATTTACAGTCAGTCCGTGGAGTTGCCAACTAGATGCCCCAGCCTAGGCACACCCACACGAAGCTCCGCTATTCCGAATCCGATTCTGATTCCAATTCCAATTCCGGAGAACTTCGCCTGCTCGCTGGCCACAGCCAATACAAATCAATAGTTTGAAAAATGTGATGTGCGAAATGTTTGCAGCTTGAATGACATCAGCCACCGAGCGGAGTGTGGGCGGGGAGTGGGCGTGGGCGAAATGGTTATAATCCGTTTTGGATTTGCCGCTCGGCCATCCATCTGGCAGCTGGTCTCAATGGCCATCCCTTTTTGTGAATAATTGATTTTATTATTTCATTTTTCGCTCGACTCTTACTTTTATTCACATTTTTATGAAAACTCTGCCAGCTGGCTGGCATTTCAATGCGAATCAAGGACAATTTGTGAAGCGACAAGTGCCATCCACTCACTAACGATATTGCCCCGTTGTTGAGCCCATATATATATAGTTTCTGTATCAATATTGTCGCAAGCGATAAAAATAATAGTGCCATCGAAATGCTTTTTTGGCATATTATTCTTCGCTTTCCAATTGAAGCGTGCACACTTCTAGTTGTTTTTCTTTAATCAAGCGCAGACTGAATTGCCAATATGCTAATTTGGCATTAACTGAATCTGAATATTTGTGAAGTTCTCACGTTGATTCCTTTAGCTAACTTCTTAGCTAATTGACATGCGGCTTGATTCCCATATTTGCACTTGCTCGAGTGCAGGTGTTATCGTGTATTTTGGCATTACGTAAAGCCTCGCCATGTGTGACTTAAGAAAATCAACGAAGAAATCAAAGCGAAAAACAATTTCTCAAACGTAAACGTTAAACGTGTGAAAAGCCAAACGAAACGTCTTTCAATCCAAGCCAAGGAAAAAAGGAAAAAGCGAAGCAACATTTTCACACCTCACCCACAACCCATAAAAGGTAAGTACGTAATGGATTAAGTTCAATTCAAGGGGAAGTGAATACCAAAGTGGTTCCACTGTCGTCTGATTAACTGACTGAATAAATTGCAAGCACTAAAAAGTGATTGTTAATAGAGCATATTGTGGGAAAGAGTTAACCAATTGAACCAGAATTAATGTGTTTTTAAACTGAAATTTATAGTTCAATATGAATTATAATATAGTCTAATATTTAGTGTGTTTTAAATGGGAGTGACTTGAAAATTGAATCGAAATATTTCACAGCTGCCATTTCGCTCCAATTGCAGCTAATCAACGAATGCTACAAACGAAATAAATTGATTAGGCAATGATTGCACAATGAAAAGTAATTATGAGGCGTCCAACGGAAGCGGGAAATGCTAAGAAATAATTGAGTGTTGTTGTTGTTGTTGTTGTTGTGGGGGAAATTAACTGTGAGAGCGCCGCAAACGGAGGAGGAGGAGGAGGAGGAGAGGAAGAGTGCCGCATTCTGGAGGAGTGACAACCGTAATGGGTGGCAGTCTGGCCGAACTGCAGATCGTATTAGCCAACAGCCAGGAGGGACCCCAACTCAGCCAGATAGCCAGACTTGTGGCCGCGCACAGCAAGCAGCTGGAGGTGCTCGAGTTCGAGTGGACCATGCACGAGAAACTGCTGGAGGAGACACGCAACGACAAGACTGAGAAAGCGCCGCTGTCGGGCCACGCCAAGGAGAAGCCCAAGGACAAGCCGCACAAGCAATCCAAGCTCGCCGAGCGCCTGCGTCGCTCCTTTCGCCATCGGGAGCGCAGCACGCCGCTGGAGGTGAAGCGCGACGACGCCCCAGACAATAATCCCAAGCACGCCACACGGCCAGTTGCCGCCCAGGTGCAGCTGCCGGGCCTGGGATTGGGACTCGGTGGGGCACTCGGTGGGGGACACATTAACACGGCGCTGCTGCTGGACAGCCCCGACGAGAGCACGCCGCCCGAGTTCGCGTACGAGCACCTGAGCAGCGTTGCCACCAACACCAACACCAACTCGAGCAGCTCGCTGGAGAGCAGCAGCTGCTACGACCTCGGCTCGCAGTCGAACATCTACTACTGGTCGTGCCACCAGAGCTTCGAGATGGGCGGCGAGCTGAGCAGCGAGCTGCCCGACCAGCTGCTCAAGCGACGCGGCGACACGGCGCCCAACTGCTCGCTGCAGCCCCAGAGCAGCAATGCGGCAGCGGCAGCGGCGGCGCCGCCAACAGCTGCCACTGCCCCCGTTGCGGCGGCGGCGGCGGCGGCGGCGGCGAGTCGCAGCTGCAGCCTGACCAGCGAGAGCAGCTCGGTGCGCATCACGCGCCTGCAGAACTTTCTGTTCAAGAGCAGCAACGAGAGCTCGCGCAGCTGCCAGGGACACTCGAACGACGGCTTCACGGCCTCCTCGTACAACAGCTCGTCGGGGGAGTGGGAGCAGCTGGGCACGCACGTCTCGCACGTGTCGCACGACCTCAACACCGCCTCCTTTCCCGAGGAGACCGCCAACTACGACACCGACGACGTGGACGGCACGCTGCCCGTGGAGAGCGGCGACGCTGGCGCCAACTCTGGTGCTGGGGCCTACTATCAGTACACGCTCACCTCGCCCAACAATCCCTTTCTGCCCGAGATCACCGCACGCACCTACCACAGCACCTACGAGCAGGACGAGCCGCCCGAGGAGCCGCAGCGCTCCGCTCAGATGCCCACGCCCAGCTACAGTCGCGCCGGCTCGCAGGAGTCCGCCTACAGCGAGGCGGGGCCCCAGGCACCCACGCCCAGCCCGGCCTCGAGCTCGTCCTCTACCCCAGGTCGCCACCGGCGCAAGCTCTTCAGCCTCAACTCGCCCACGCGGCTGCTGCAGCACAAGGAGATCAATGCGCACTCCCATCCCCATCAGCACCATCAACAGCAGCAGCAGCCGCAGCAGCAGCAACTGCTTTACCAGCAACGCGCTGCCTTGTCCAGCTCGCCGACGACGGACAGCCTCAGCTCCACGGTGCTGGTGCACACGCTGAATCCCTTCCTGCCCACGGCCACCTCGCCCATCGCCGTGCCCGCAGATCTGAGGACCAAGCGCGACGAGTTTCTACGCGCCACCATGAAAATCTGCCTGGTGGTCTCGCCGCCCACCAGCAAACTGCAGGTGAGTCCGGCTCTCGACTCCACTCACAGCATAGAGGAAGTGTGTTCAGAGAAGAGTTTAATATTAGTTTCATACTACTATTATAAGCATTTTGGGCTCTTTTATAATTACATTACATATAATATTCCACAACTATATTTCGTTTTTTTTTGTATCGTTTATAATTACTTCATTTAATATATTGCATTATATTTAGTTAAATGTTTCCTATACTATAACTATAAATTTTGCTAACCTTTATAAATATATTATGTAATATTTAAAATATAATAGGTGACAATTATATTTGGTTTAATTTTTGGTATACTTTATAATTTTATCATATAAGCACTCATATAGTAGTTGACAATAATATTTAGTTGAATTTTTTGTATCCTTTACAATTACTTTATATAAATATAAATATATAATATTCCACAACTTTATTTAGTTTAATTTTTGCTAACCTTTATAAATTCATTATATAATATTTAACATTATATTTAGTTAAATTGTTGGCCTCCTTTATAATTACTTAATATAAGCAAACATATAATCTTTCAATATATAATATGCCACAATTATATTTCGTTTAATCTTTGGTATTCTTTATAATTACTTTATATAAACATATGTACATATAATATTTGACAATTATATCTAGTTGCATTTTTAAATCCTTAATAATTACTTTATATAAATAAAGCATATAATCGTTTACAACTATCTTCAGTTAAATTTTTGGAATCCCTTATTTATAATTACTTCATATAAGCACATATATAATATTCCACAATTATATTTATTTTAATTTTTGGTATTCTTTATAATTACTTTATATAAGCAAGAATTATATTTAGTTGAATTTTTATATACTTTATAATTAATTTATATAAACAAACATATAATTTTCCACAACTATATTTAGTGTTATTTTTGACACTTATATAATATTCTACGATCACACTTATTTAAATTTATATTTTAATTAATAAGCCATAAATTCAGTTTGCCAAGACAATGCTTTGACAATGTCGCTTTCTTAAGCAGAAGTTGCAATTTGTATTTATTGTGCACATTTTTTAATTTAAGAGTGCAAATTTGATTTAAAGCTACAACCCGAGACTCTCCTTCCGAAGAATGAGAATTGCTGAGCTTGAGAAGAATGCAATTGTTGTGCGTAATGTGAAAATAAAGACCTTTTCAATTTGTTCGTTTTGTTTCTTTTGTTTTATTTTATTTATTTATAAAGTTTCGCAGCTGATGTACGAGCAATTAGTCGCCTATTAGCGGTAATTACCTCTATAGTTTCATCATTAATTTATTTTTATGCCCGCCGTCCCTCCTCCTCCTCCTCCTCATGCTCCTGCTTTCGGATCGATTCATTTTTAATCACCGGCCCCGCTTTGCACTCGCCACCCGGTTTCCTTTTCTCAGTGCTTGTCGGCGTGCTGTCGACTTCAAGGCACTCGAAGTGCACTTAGACAGACGCACAAGTAACTTGTGTGCTTCTTATTGCATTTCCGAGCACTCTCGATGCCGTGCAGAGCACTTGCCGTGCAATTATTGTAAAGTAAATGTGTGCCTTAGTGGGAGCACACAATATTATTTGTATTTACTGTGGATTAGCTTTATTTACGATAATTATTGTTCGCTTCGATTCGCATCTGTTGCACAAACATAAATTGTGGCGAGAGCTGCTCTTTAAGGACACGAACATGGCGAAAACATGGCGATTATGCTAATGTATGCCCAGTTAGTTTGCGCATTTGATCGATATTAATTGAATGCCCATTTTAAACAGATGTTTGACGTTCCACATTCATTTATTTATGTATGCTAATGAGATTAGTATATGCGCATTGACTATGAGTAAATTCAAATTGCGATTGAATCAATATTCGAGTTGTTGTCGAGCATGACTCACATCGTTGTTTTGTAATTCATTTCGTTTCAGCTGAAATCAAAAAGTCTCACCCACTTGGATGGCCTCGACACGGTGGTGCCCTGCCATCACGAAGCAGCCGCCGCCGCAGCCGCACCCACAGCGACAACGACGACCGCCCCCGGAACCCTGCCACAGCAGCCACAACAGCAGCAGCAGCAGCACGAGTCCTCGAGCAACCATCATGCGATTGGCGAGAAACCGGTGGGTAGCGAACGCACTACTTGATTGTCTTGATTATTATTTATTGTGGCCAAATACCAATGTGCTCGCTTAGGCATCGAGTGCGGAATTCTTTTCGGTGTCCTTCTGCCTGGAGACGCCGCAGTGTCCCGACGAGGAATTCATCGCCGCGACCAAGGGCAGAACGCTGCAGTAAGTAATTGGAAAGTGCGGCATTGAACGGCGTGCCGGTCTGATTAAGCATTTCCATTTGCAGACATGCACTCAGACAGGCGTTGGACAGACGCAACCTGAGCTTCTCCCAGATCACGGTCACCGACAGCAATTCCAGCCTCAACCACCTGGACCCAGGTCTGTTTAGCAAACCAGATTATGCCATTTATTTGAGCTCATCGAATCATCGTTCGACAGGCGCCGCGACCAGCTTACTGGACGAGCACACCGACGTCGAGAGCCTGGCCGGACACCACCTGGTGGTCACCGAGCGGGACAACAGTCGCAAGACCCTGCAGAAAGCCGCCTCCTTTGTGAGTACCCCTCTGAGAGTAGCGCAACTTGGGGCCAAATGCCACAAACAAATGTAGCTGCAACTCAGATTTAATAAGAGCTCAGATCTATCTATATATCTGTTAGAAAGCAATACTTTTTGTTCGACCAACTATTTTTGGTTTTCCTCAAAACTTATTTCGTGTTTACAAAGCGTAAATCAAAAATATTTAAAATCACTTTTCAATTAATTGCTGAAACTCATTACGATAATTACTTTTTCCAAGTTATACTTAGACTGCAATTTATTTGCCTGACTGAGTTATAGATTTTAATTTAGCAGCATAGCGCTACTAAGAGCTAGTGGAATTAGAGTTTATGCCACAAAAAAGTTATAACTGCATTTCAGAGATTATTAGAATTAGAAACTTACTACTTTTTCTAAAATAGATTTTCTCTAGATTTATTTTCATGCTTAAAAAACGTACATCGAATATATTCAAATCAAACTCTTTACGATAATTAGTTTTTCCAAGTTATGCTTAGATCGCTCTTTACTCAATGGCTGATGCCACAATAAAGAGATGCAGCTGCAACTATGAACTTTCTATTTTTTCGAAATTAGATTTTCTCTAAAGTTATTTTCCTGCTTGCAAAGTGAAATAGTGAAAATCACATTCCGATTATTTGCTAAAACGCTTTAGAATAATTACTTTTTTCAAGTTATGCTTAGACTGTAGCTTACTTAAACGCTTTACCTATTCCTAGAGTTGATTTAGAAGGGTCAGAAGAAAACATATATACTCATATGTCTCATATGTCATATACTATAAGAGTTAGGAATTAACACACTTGGCGACAATAATTTATTGCTTATGCCAACTTTCTTTAAGATTTTCTCTAAACTAATTTCGTTGCTGAACGCAAAGTGAAATTACAAACCGATTATTAGTTAAAAGTTCCTACGATAATTTATTAGTTATGCTGAGACTGTAACTACCTTAATTGCCCTAGTTATTTGCCATATTTTGATTTCTGTTTGTGAATAACTCGAGTTTCTTTGTGGCGTGCAGGGCTCCCGACAACGGCCGCCGCGCCTGCTCTCCTCCGCCTCGACGGAGGAGACGAGCGAGTCGACGGGCAAACAGATCAAGCAGCGCTGGTCCTCCATATTTGGCATCAAGAATCCGCAGCAGAGCCAGCTGTGCGAGCTGCTTAACAACTTTGCCAAGAATGGAGTGCCGCAGCGGCCAGATGCCTTGGGCTTCGAGCACGCAACGCTCTCGGACTCGCTGGACTATTTGCAGAACATGGACAAGACCTGGCGCGACTTCGTCGACAGCCAAGCGATGAGTGAGAGCGAGATCAAGATACAAACTGCCATCTGGGAACTAGTCACCACCGAAGTCTACTACATACATGCACTGCAAACTGTGACAGATGTAGGCGTCCACACTGCGAAATGATTTGAAAAGTATATAAGAATGTTCACTTGCATTGTTGCAGCTCTTTTTGGCCTGCCTGGAGGCGGTGCAAGAGGAACGCCTGCTGATCGAGGTCGATCAGCATCGGCTGTTCTCCAACATACGCTCCGTCTGCGAGGCGAACATCAAGTTCTGGACTCTGTGGCTCTATCCGATGGTCGCGCACAGCGTGCGGACGCGCGAGCCGCTGCGATGCGCCTTCCTGCAGGAGGGCTTCCTAACCTTTGCCTCCACATTTGCGCCCTACAAGGTGAGTAGCATTTTACTCCAGCTGTTGTCAGCCACTTAATGCTGCTGCTCTTCCAGGTCTACTGCGCCGAGCAGAGCACGTGCCAGTTCTACTGCAAGGAGCTGAACCAGAACAACGCGCTGTTCACCGCCTACCTGGCGTGGTGCGAGTCGCAGAAGATGTGCAACCGCTTGCGGCTTGCCGACATCGTGGTGCGGCCCATGCAGCGGCTGACCAAGTACAGCTTGCTGCTGGCCGCCATACGCAAGCAGATGGATGACGTGGAGGAGATCGAGGTGATGGACATCATGATACGCAGCGTCGAGAACTTCGTGGGCAGCGTGAACAACCATCTGACCATGCGGCAGGAGAGCGAGCGCCTCAAGGGCGTCATGGCGCGCATCGAATCCTACGAGGTCGTGGTGAGTACTCGCCAGATTCGTCATTCTTGGGGGCAGTAGTAACGCCGCTTTTTGCCACAGGACACCAACAACGAGGTGCTGGACAAGATGATCAAGCAGCACAGCCAGATGTTCGATCTGTGCGCACCGATGCGCGGCTGTCCCGCCTACCAGGTGCGCCACCTGTTCATGGAGGGCGACCACAAGTTCAAGGACAACGTCAGCAAGAGCGACGTGCACTGCTTCCTGCTGACCGACATACTGCTCGTCTGCAAGACGATCGCCAGAAAGGGCCTGGGCGCCCTCAAGGTCATACGCCAGCCGTACCTCACGGATCACCTGATCGTGCACCTGGCGCCCAACAACACGCTCAACTGCGTGTACCTCAACGAGTTCCATGTGGCGACCACGGCCTTCACGCTGCAGTGCACCGAGGCCAAGAACTGGTACGATGCCCTCTGGCGCGCCAAGACCATCTACCAAAGACTGAAGCGCGGCATCAGCGGCAACGGCGGCGACAGCTTCCGCTTTGGCGGGGGCGGGGCGGCCAATGCAGCCGCCGGCGACTCGCTGAGTGTGCGCAAGTCGCCCATCAACTCGTCCATGTGCAGCCACGTGTCCAGTGCCAACAACAGCCACAGCGGCAGCGTCGAGTGGAACGATTCGCGCAACATATCCGTCGACTTTGAGAAGACCAACTCCCTCTCCAGCGACGAGGGTTTCAGCTTGATGGGTAAGTCTGGCATACGTATTTGAAGTCGATATTGATGTTGAAGTTATCATCGTTCAAACCATTAATAATAGTAGTTATATTGTTCGATATTGTTTTCATATTGTGTATATACATTTATTGCTTCAATTATTTGCTGCTTTGTAGTTCAATTTGATTACATTAATCGCATTGCTCTTGCAGCTAATCATGGCCTGCCGTCGAAGGGCAAACAGCACTTGTTGGCCGGGCTGCCAAAGCCAAAGATTGGCACCATCTCCTCCACGTCGAACAACACGCTGTCCGTGCAGCCCGTCAACCACTTGGTCCAGAGTCTGCCCAATCTGAGCATGCCGAACAGTCAGACGTAAGTATCCCTAGCGAGCATGTCAATTGCATTCACATACTCACACAGAACATCAGCACCAAACAACAACAACAACAACTACAACTACAATGCATCGCCATCATCTTCATCATTGGGCGATTGGGAGCACTTCGCCAGTCGCCAGTCATTACTTTGTATGCGTCTCTCAGACCGTCCATATATTATGCATCAACTATATATATTTATATATACTGTGTACACTCGTATCATTAAGAACCGCATATTTATACGCACTTTACTATAATATATAGTTAGCATTATTTAATCTAATCGTACTTAGTTTTGTTATTTGTAAAGCAATCAAACATTTTACAATACACACTCTCTTTTTTTAAATACTCTAATCGTAGCGCCCTCATTTGCATAGTTCTAGCTGCATACTCAATTTATAAAATATTATATATGTTATATCCGCTCATCTGCTTTCAACTTCATCTCTATCTGCATTCGTACACGGCTTCGACTCTTGTTTCCTTTTTGATTTCTTGATCCACCCAAAATGTTAGATGATCTCACAGTTCATTTTGAGTTTGCTTCTTAGTGGTTCTGTTGTAGTCCACCACGATTGTCTATATCGTCTGTTTGCTGCTAACTTTAACCCAAATATTTATAGTAACAACACCCTGCTTGTGCCGGGCACAACAACTAGTCACTCGGGCAACTTATTGTTATCGCCCAGTCATCGCGGCATTTCGTATCCGCCACCGAGCCCAACTAGGTGAGTCCGCAGCGTCGAAGAGGGGTTCAACTTTGTACCGAACACTAGCAATTCGCATACCCTGTACTCTCTCTGCAAGTGGGCCGCCGACAGTCTGTGTGTCCGTCCGTGATTTCTAATAGGACCAGCAATTCTCCTTGCTAAAGAAAACCAATTCGTTAGCTGAAGGTTTGAGTTTGATTGTTCCATATTCCATTACTCTATTCTTTGTACCCTCATTGCCCTCATAATCAGTCTGTGTGTGTGTGTGAGTCGTGTACATCGTCGTCAGCTGGGTACAGGGTATCTGCTGGTCGAGCGCACTCGACTAGACCATTCTCGCTTGCCATGAATGCGAACTAACTGTGCCATCTGTACCGCCCCCCCCCCCCCCCCCGCCCCACGCCCACTTCCATATGTATGTAACTCAATGACCATTCATGCGACTATCGCCAACCGATACTATCGATAACTAAATGTGCGCGTGTGTGTGTGCGTGTATCTGTAGAGTGCCGCTGCGACGCGGCATGGCCTTCTCGACGCCGACGAAGAACCCACCCCTGCTGAAGACACGCAATATCACTTCTCAGAACAGTATTAATTGGCATCAGATACCCGCCACGCCCACACCGCCCAGTCCGCGATCGCACCACAACTCGCCCAGCACCACCACCACAACCAGCAGCGCCATGCAAGGCTATGAGGCTATCGGTGGTCCGGCTGGTGCTGCTGGCCCGCCGCTGCTCCAGAAGCAGATCTCCCATCAGACGCCGCTGCAAAGCCTCCAGCGCCATCCAAGCAATGAAACAGACGTTTAACAATTGTACAATTACAATTTCGATATCAGCGCAATGCAAAAGCTTTAGCTAAGAACACAGTGACGAGAATAGTACACTTTTTGGGTCCAAAATAAGATACAAATACAAAATATATACACTACATATTTAACTTACATTCCAAACAAAACAAAACAAAAGAAAACTATACGATTCTACTTTACATACATACATATGTGCTCCCCATTCCCATTGTCTATCCAAGTCTACATACATATCTAGAAATCTACACGGAAAAAGCATAAAAAAAACAATTGTTAGAAGCTATACGAATGGTACTCTTCCAGATAACGAATAAAGAATAAAGAAAAAGACAATTTGAAACCATTAAGAACTAACAATTTTGAAAACACAATGAACAAATATGTCATACATATATAACAAACATTTATGATATGTTACGAAAATATATATATTTATGATAAGATAGCAGTTATAACTTGATTATACCATATTTCGACCACATCGACCGATCGATCATCGAGTCCGTCTGAAACTATTTGAACTTGAAAAGCTTTTGAGCGAGCGGCCATATCAGACTACTACAACCATATATAAAGATTTCTCCATATACTATTTGCCATTTGAAATGTGAAATTTAGTTTACTGTCGGACAGTTTTTAATTATTTGTAGCATAAATATTTTAAAAGCGCAGCAAGAGACAACAAAGTTACAAGCAAAAATATGTATATTCTTGATTAGCAGTAGTCCTGTATTAGGGGTTTTAATGTAGACCTAGACAGAGGGGATCTTCCATGCACTCTCGTTTTTTAGTTAATCAAAGACATAGACATAGAAATAGAAACCCACAAATATGTACTTAAATATGCTTAAACAATAATCTATTCAATTTATTCTACTTGTCCTGCAAAACTATCTATCTATGGTAGCAATAGTTTTCAACAATTCTAAATGTATATTTTTTATGAATTATCAATTACACTTTGAGTCACAGAATAGTTTTATTTCAAATTTATCTTTGCATGCATTTTTAATAATTTTAGTTAATCGATAGTATGGCGATGGCCAGCTAATCGTTATTCACAATCGATAGTTTTGCAGCACTAAAATGAGTATCCACGGGGCAGGCCGTGTTGTAGCAATCTTTCCAGAACGTCGGCTAACCCCAATTAATTTGCTCGACATGCAGTTCATGCTTCTGCCCAAATAATCCAGTTGCATACATTAAATTTAATTGCGGACGTTACAATTATTTCAAATATGTGATAGCTTACATAATATGGCTTTAAGCAAGTCTAATAAAGTTAATAAATGAAATGTTACTAATCAATTCAATGATTTGTCTCTGTTAGTTGAGTAGTTGTTTACCGATAGACATCTAGTGCCTAAGGAATGATTACCGTTCTTCCTGCCATTAATATTACCCAATAATCGTGGTTATTTTCTGGCTAATTTAATTATTCCTATCCATCATATTAACTACAATACTTATCTTAATCGAAATTAATCAACGATCCAATAGCGCAACAGTACGATTGCTGTCTAGAGTAGACTCTAATCTAAAAGTAATGCGAAGAAATGGAAATTCAACATTGTAATGTGAAATTGTATTAGTTGTTACTCGTATACTTAGTTTTATACATTTGAAAACGAAAAAAAATGGTGTGACATATGTTCTTAATTACACTTAAGCTACAAATATAATTGTTTTTATTGTTAGTGTACAAACGAAATGATTAATAAGTGTGTGCATAAGAGTGTATACTTACTTATATATACATAGAAATATATATTATGTTGTAGTCATGAGCAGTTAAATTGTATTTACAGTGAAAGCGTATTTTAAATATTTACACATATTCTGGATTAATATATATAGCTACTCCCACAGTATTATTAAGCGTGCAATTGAGAAAGTAATTTAAATATACAGACATATACATAAACATATATTTCCAATAGTAACTGTAGTGTTCTGTTATACCAGAAAGCAAAAAACAAACAGAATGGGGATTTCAATAGGAAGAGAGATAGTCGCGTTTCGCAACTCGCATTTTTCAACCCAGCTCGACACGAATCACAAGCTTCAAACTCGCACGACAATTGCTTTGAATTCACGTCACGCACGACTAAAGATAGGCATTAGTTGGAGCAATATTTGATTTAAAAAAATAGCAAAGTCTTTAGAGAATGAGTAGTTTTTCCTTACGGATTTCAATATAGTTTGTCTCTCCGATCGATTACAGTGTAAATAAAATTTCTATTACTAGCAGATTGGATTTTTGGCCACCTCATGGCTAGAGCAATTTGAGGAGACTCCGAGTCGTGCGTGCTCGTGTCACGGAAGAAACACGAAATCACGTACCCATCCCAATTCTAAACGCAATCTTCTTACTTGCATGCATGTGTATCTACTGTAATGAAGTACAATAATTAATACTTAGTAATAAATGTAATACAAAAAATAGCTTTATTTACACCAGTAAATACTTAATGTAAGTACAAAATAAAATGTTAAAGAATTTATCGATTAAAAGACGAAAAAGTGAAACTGTTTTTATTCAATGACGCACCCATTTTCCAGGGTATTTTTTTCTCGTTTCTAATTAATAAGCTATGAAATAATTTTTGAATTACCGCCATTCTACTTTACAGCATTATGTTGTTAACAGACATAGCGAAAGGTGACCCCTGTTAGTGCAGTAGCATTCAGCTTTGGTAAGACTGCATTAACAGCAAACTAACAGCAATCGGTTTGTGCGAAGCTTGCATGAATTTCAAGTACAATCTATCTAATCATACGTTGTAAAGCAAGCAATACAAAAACTTATCCATTTGATAAGGGAGTGACAGTCAACTCTCAGTCAACAAGTTAACGAGTCTTTAAGAACAATATCTGTTCAGATTAAATAGCAATACGACGTTAACAAGATCATTAGGCAGCGCCAACTCTGAAAACATGAGTGTATCAAAATTAATCACTCTGTGTTTCGTGCTCATTTTACTTTGTGACATTGGCTTTTCGAAGAGCTTACAGAATGATAAACTAACCGAAACGAGTTCGCCGTCATATTGGCAGCGTATAAAGGCCAGCATCACTGACTTTCAGTGGCGGCAGAAGGAACCGGAAGTGGAAACCGCAGAGACAACTCAAAGACGGCGCCAACTGTGGGAACGCATCAAAATGTCAGCCATTTTGTAAAGAACACAGAATTAATTGCATTATGCATTGCAGTAAACGCGTAAAGTGTGTCGAATTAAGTACACAGCCTTTTATTTACTCATTCTGAAAGCACTTAACATTCTTGGCTTGGTCGCAGTAACCCGACTTCTGGTCCCAAAGGAGACCCCTGGGGCAAGAGGTCAGCACTGGCATGCCGGCGATGCAAATGTAGTACTTGCTGCAGTCCCCGGAATGCGGCAGATAGCTCTGGCGCTGCGACGGACAGGTGAGCGTGCTCTGTGGGACACGTGGTGGCGACGGAGCCGTCGGGCTAGTGGGCGCCTCACTGCTGCTGCTGGTGCTGGCCAAGCTGCTGCTGGTGCTCACAATGTAGCAGACGGTAACCTGGCCAGGTGCTGTGCTCGTCGCCACCTCGGACTGTATGCTCGGCTGCACGCTGTTGTGGCCATAGCACTCGGCATTCGCACTCAGCTTGCACTCGGAGCTCTTGTAATTCCAGAGTGTGCCCAAGCCGCACTGGTGGCGATGCAGATGGCCGTAGGCGCAGATGAAGTACAGCTGGCAATTGCTGGGATGCGGCAAGAAGTAGGCGCCAAAGTGGCGACACTCCACATGGTTGGGATCGTACTTGTCCATGGGACTCACCGCCTGGCCAGTGGCCACATCGACGGCCACAAAGCTGGGCTGTGGCTTGTGGTCCCACCAACCCAAATCCACATTCGATGCGCTATTGGACGTGCTGCTCGTGCTGACGGGTTGTGCTTCTTTGGCACTGCAGAAAGCACGTTCGGGCACATCGCACTCCAGCCTGTTGGCATCGAAGATCAATCCCTGGTCGCAGTAGTAGAGCTGAGGCACCGCCGAGCAGGCAAAGTATGCATTGCAGTCGAAGGGATGCGACACCAGGCTGCCCTCAACACGTCCAGTACAAAGCTGCAATCAATGGCAGAGTCAGATAAGTCGACTTCTTGGCGCTGCTCTACTCACATAGCTCAGATCGCTTATTTCCAGGTTCACAGTCTCCTCCAGTGGCTGGGCCACGCCCAAACAGATGCCCACTAGCAATGCGAAATGAATGCGTATTTCCATGTGTCTTCTCTCACCTTGTCGCGATTGTTTTTAGCTTTTTTGTGTGCTGGGGAAAACCTTTTACTATTTCACCTGGAGTAGTACGCGCTTTATATATACTATGGCCAATGCCCCACACCCACGCGAGCCGTGAACCACTGGGTGCAGCCCATTTCATGAAATAATAATTGAAACATGAAAACATATTTTTCAGCACTTATCAAAAGTCGCAACGGTTTTATACTTGTACGATATCTGCGATAAAAGTGAAGACCACAGATGAAGAGCAAAAAATTTTCTAGCATGAATCATGCACGTTAGCGCGAAAACGTTGCATACTTTCGGGCGCCAGGAGCTGCCTCATGGCAGATGATGTCATTTATCCATCTTCATTATAGAAATATATTCTTATACTTATAATGTTCGTTTTCTCATTGAAAAAACTCTTCTATTATTACACAATAATCAGTTTCATATTTTTATATTAACTTAAAATAAACTAGTCAATCTCATTGAATATGAAACTCTTATTATAGTAGACCATAACTTTAACATTTATTATAAAACTATTAAATCTTTTCCTTTGCTATAAATGATAGATTTATTATAAAACTATTAAATCTATTTCCTTTGCTATAAATGATAGATAGCCAGTCAGTTTAGATTGAAGAAAATCACTTCAAAAGAAATGGAAGCCATTTGGTTATCAGCTGCAATTTGCTGTCCCCACTATTGTTCTACTGTCTTTGACTTTGTAATTCATATTTTTAAACGATTTGAGAATCGCAGTTATCTATTTGCGATACTCGCCACCTAATTTATAGCCAATTCGTTATTAAGTTGAGATACCCGTGTGAATATGTGTCTAATTTTAACAATTTGCGGCATTTTCAGTCGCTTCTAATGCCACCAAATTTATTGTCCAACTGGCCGCGAATAATTTGATTAAATATATAAAAAAATACATTTGTCGAGTCTTATTTAATAAGCGCCAGACTTGCTAGTTCGTTAGTCGTATTCTTCTTCCGTGCTGTTGAAATAATTAATATGAGTACGTAAATATTCTAAAAAGGTTACATTTTGTTGTAAATATTGAAAGAAGAAGCAATAAAAAATAAATGTGAATGTGCTTAGAAAGAATACAATTAAAATCAAGCTACTTCATTGAATATCAATTGCTCAAATTTAATGCTTATGATGATTGCAAATAGTTAACAATAGGACTGTAATTTGAATGCTTTTGTTGTGCTAATTAATTGTATTTTCTATGCAGGTTCGATGACTTTAAGCCGCTTAGTATTGAGCATCGTGCTGATTTGTCTGCCACTCGTAAGATGCGCCTTCGACCCCGAAGTGTTCTGCACCTTGGTTGTGGATGGCACCAAGCTCAAGGATCCGCGAGCATGCGACACGTGGATAGAGTGCCGTGATGGAGCAGCGATCAGTGGCAGCTGCGACGCAGGACTCTTCTACGACAGACAGAGCAAGAGCTGCCTGCCCTCCGACAGCGTCAAGTGCATCTCCAGCAATCCATGTGCGGCAATCGAAACGGGCTTTGCTGTGGACCCGTATTCGTGCAACGGCTACTACTACTGCAGAGAGGGCAAGGCGACGCGCGGCGAGTGCAAGCCGGACTACACCTACAATCCCGGGCTGGAGACCTGCATACGCGACTATCCGTGCACGGTTGGCATGGACCCCAATAGCATTTGCAACATACTGCCCGACGGAGTGTTCATCAAAGACGACAGCAACTGCAACGGCTGGCAGACGTGCTGGAAGGGCAGTGTGATCGTCGACACCTGCTCGGACACCTTCTACTTTGATGCCCAGCAAGGCCAGTGCGACTATCCCCAGAATGTGGAGTGTCGCCACACCGAGCCGCCGCCGATTGTCGCAGATCCCGACGTGTGCCCGCAGTCGGGCATCTTTGTGTCCGACGGAAAGACCTGCAACGGCTACTATTACTGCCATGAGAGCGAACTGGGTGAAATGCTGCTGCTGCCGGGCGCATGCTCCGCGGGTCGTTTCTTCAGTGCTATCCAGCAAGGTGTGTGTGTGCCCCAGGAGAAGCTGCACTGCAGTTACGATCGTTGTGCGGGTCGGGGGCATGCGCATATCCAGCTGGTCAACGTGTCGAATGATGGATGTCGCGGCTTTGCCGTTTGCCAAGACGGACTGACCATAGAGACGGGCACTTGTCCCGAGGAACAGTATTTCGACGAGCTGACACAACGCTGCACCGATGAGATCATCTCCTATGCTGCCTGTGCGCCACTCAAGGAGACCACAATTGCCCCGTGAACAGCGCTGGGAAACAGTAATTATTAAGTAGTAAACATAATAAATTGTGCGAACTGTGCGAGCACTGATAACTTACTGGTACTTGTTCGGTTAACTGCTATTAGTAGGTGTCAAGTACGAGTATCTATCTACCAATGCCAAGACACGACAAGCCGCGGGCTGCGGAGTGTGTGAAGTGCTCCTCGAGCTGGCTGTCATCATTAAACAACTGCCAAAAAAGAAAAGAATATGTATCAGGGGTGTAAATATGTTAGAATGTTATCGCTGTGCGCTTATCTGATGAACATTTCCATTAAATTTCTCAAAACACAAAACGATTGCCATTTTGAACAAGTTGGGAATTTTCGAGAATTGCGATAGCTTGACTAACTGTTGCCCTTTACTACCTAGTTGAGTTGCGAGCCCTTTTATCAATCTGCTGTATTTACAAACTGTATTCAATTAGTGAAATGCTTTAAATTGTATATATTGATACATTATTTTACGCTCTCAATCTCATATACTACTTTCAACCACATACAAGTTGTCAGCTTATTTAATTCATACTTTATTACAGTTTATTAGAGGGTATAACTGCGCATTTTTCTAAAACTACTAAAAACACTTGAAACGTTATCGTGAATGTAGCACGATAAAAATAATTTTCAATACGCTATATATAGATGAAATTGAAGAAAGTGCACTTTGGACGCTTGGTCGCGCAACGCGCAAATAAAAAGACTGTGCTATGCCTTTAATAGCTTCCACCATGTTTTGTATGCAGATTTAATTAATTACAATTTTCAATTTCGTGATGTGACCAAAAGATTGAATGTGTTTGCTTTTCCTCTCCGGCCAGCAGCGGCTTATGCAGCGCAAGCAACATAGTTGTGATTGACGGGAGTGCAGCCCTGGCTGCGCTCATCAAAGTAGTAGTTGCTGGGGCAGCGTCCAGAGCCAACGGTGGCGCCACCGGAGCAGCGAGCATAGCTCTGGCAGTCGCCGGCGACATTCACATAGCTGAGACTGGTGTCAGCGCAGCGATCGAGCATGCAGCGTACATTGAGGCGGTCGCGGCACGACAACCACTCCTGATCGAAGAACTGACCCTGGCTGCACTGCAGATGCTGTGGGTTGATGTCGTGCTTGCCATTGCTGCCCTTGCCGCAGATGTAGTAGTGGCTGCAGGATTCCTCGTCGGCGAAGTAGCCCACACGCGGCTTGCCGGCCGCCAGGCAGAATGTGCTCTCCGGCGGCGGCAACTTGGCGGTGCTGTAACAGGTGGCATTCAGAGCTGGCACACATCTGCCCAGCACAGCATCGTAGGCCGTTTGGTTGCCGCACTCGCGCTCGTGCAACACGTCGTTCACGCAGACGTAGTACCTGTGGCAGTGCTCTTCGTTCGCCAGCCGAGTGTTGTTGGACAAGGAGAGGCATGCGGGCGATTTGGTGGCAATGCCGCCGGTGGGGCAAGTGTACTGAGTGGAATAGACGCACGAGCGCGAGATGGGATTGAAGAGCAGCTCGTTGGGACAGCTCGACTTGACTTCGCGCCGCTGCTTGCACAGAATGTAGCCCCGGCAATTGCTGCTGCTGGCATCGGCCAGAAAAGTGCCGTCCGTCTCATTGGCGCACCTGTTCACAACGGTGTTCGCAGTGTTGTTGGCCTGATCGGCATAGGGGCAAGTCCAATTGGTGTTGCCGTCGCACTTGCCGTGTTCCTTGTCGTAGCGCAGGCCGGTGGCACAACTGCCCTCCTCGAGGCTGTTGTTGTAGGTGGGACAGCGCACCCAGTAGTTGCAAGTGTTCGGCCGCAAGAGTTTCGTATTCGAGGGCAGCAATTCGCACATCTCGCTCACCGTGAGATAGGGGAAATCGTCTATCATGCTGGCGGCATTGGCGGCGCCAACCAGAGCCAGGACAAGCCCGACCAGGACTCCGCGAACTGCAGTTGACAGTTGGACAAAAAGATTAGTTCGGCCAGCGAGTGATTGAGCAGAGCGCAGACCGTTGCCATACCTGCTTGCATGCTTGTGAGCTCTCGATGCGTCTGCTGGTGGATGTGATTTGTGTGTGTAGATCCTTAAGTCGTTGTGTGGCGCGGCGTGGCGTTGCTCTGTTTACAACTCCACGAGCTTGACTGATGCGCTGCCACCGTGTGGCGCCTGCTTAAATATGCAAACCATTCCAATTCCGTTGAAAACGAACAAAAAACAATTCTTTTAAAATGCACAGCTCCAAGGAAGACATTTGTCGCTATCGACAGCGCACATCAACACCAACATCAACACCGACATCGACATCGACATCGATATTAACATCTCACCAGCTGCCTTTTGATATGTGCTATCATCAGTGAGCGATAGCATTGCCATCAGATAGCATGTAAATTACACGGCAATCGCTTGTCGGCATGTCGGTGGCATCTACGCAACCAAAAACCAAGAGATGCTGATTGGCCGCAGATTGATCTTGTCGTCGCACTACCTTGCCGCATTGAATGAATTGTTCACTTCTCTGAATTGTACGAACTCATTGACTTATTTCATTTCTTACTAACCAACTCATTGACATTTTGCATTTCTCGCTAAATAATGCCAACGCCAATCAAAACAAGCCCTGCAACGCGACGTATGCGCAATATTTTGTACACAGCAAGTTGTGCAAAGTTTGATCTATACGAATATTTATGTGCTTTATGAAACTACCGTGACTGTGAAATGAATATCTTCTAATCTTTTGCCTTCTGACTACACAAAAGTTTTCTAATTCAGCGTATGCATAATGTGTTCCTTGCTTAAAATTCAAATCAATCTGAATATTAAAGAGCTTTAGCTGGGATGTCAAATTCTTATCACTAAAATTATATAGTTAGTACATAGAACAGTCGCAAGTAGCCGATGAATGCGAGTTATACCCAAAGTATGCCAGCAGAGAACCTAATTTATGGAGCATATCTCGAGTGCCTTCAACTTGTTCTACAGTAATGTAGATTTGAATTCATTCAAAGACGAGTAGCACATATTTTTAGTAAAGTAAATGATTTGTGTTTCTTTTTGGCTTAATGCATTGCTTTTGCTTTTATTATGCGACTACAATTCTCTCGGGGCTACAGGTGTACATATTTATTATGAGGAGCAAATGGCGGTTTTTGGATCATTTGGCACACATTTGCCATAGCGCTCATCGAAGTAGGCATAGCCTGCTGGGCAATTGCCAATGGCGCCATTCGGACAATATTTGTACTGCGAGCACAGGGTGTTGGGCATTGCAGCATAGGTCAGATTGGTGTTGGCGCAACGATCAAATAAGCAGACCTGAGATGCGGGTGAGACGCATTGCTGCTTGGTGACACTGAATTCGGTGCCGAAAGGACATGCGCCCCACATGTCCTTTGACTTTCCAGTGCAGCTGTAGAATCCATAGCATGTGGACCCGTCTGCAACAAAGCTGGTAGTCGCGGATTTACACTTCGTCGCGTCGATCGCAGGTGGAGTAACAGTTCCAGGGGTGCCAGGGTTGTTATCGACGTTGCCATTGCCGTTGCAAGGATTCGTGGGTTGACAGTTGCCGGTGGCAGCGTTGTAGTAGAGGGTCTGCCCATCTGCATTGGTGCCACACGAAGTCGATTTGCCGTAGCCCTTGATGCACTGTATGTACTGGCCGCAGTTGTTCGGATCGCCCATATAGATGTTGTTGGGCATGAAGCGGCAAATGCTGTCCTGAGGACAGCTGGGACCCCAGACGCACGTGTTCGAGTTGGCAGCATAATTTTGGCCAGCTGGGCATTTGTTGGTCGCAGACGTGCCGTTGCCAAAACAGTAGGCATAGCTGGAACAATCGTTGGGATTGGCCAAGTAGGTGGGCGAAGTGACAGCCTTGCACGTGGCCGCCACGCTGGTGGAGCAGGCCACCTTGGTGTTATACTGGCAGGTGCCGGATGACGACTCGAAGACTAATCCATTGCCGCAGGTGCCGTAGGAGACCAGTTTCTGGCCCTGGCAGTAGCCCCATTTGGTGCAATCGGTGGGATTGCCAATATATCCTTTGCCCCACCATTGTTGGCACATATCCTCCATGGTATACGCGTTCGCCTGCAGCACGAGCATCAGACAAACGCCCGCAAAAGCGGCAATCTTAGAGTGGAACGCTGCAAAAAGGAGCGCAGAGAGAGAGGGAATAGTTATGGTAGTGTTGTTGTTATCCATTTGACAATGTGTAAGTTCCGCTGGGTATATCCTACCTGCCATTACTTCGACTTCGAGTGCGAGCTTGATTGATTGATTCTATTAGCTAGCTTTGTATGCAGCGGAAGCATACCACTTGAGTACTAAGCCCCTACATGCTATGTTGTACCTTTTATACCGCCACTAGACCACACTAAAGCCCTATCATCAGGCGTGCCATTTAATTAACACTGTTTGTAACCTTTGCAGATAAACCGAAACACACCGCGAATGCCGTAATTAAAATTTCCCAGATCGATTCTGAAGCATTGTGCGTTTGACTTTTAATGAAGAGCAGCGATCTCACCTAGCATTCTTCTCCTCCTCCTTGGTGTGCTGGCTGATCAGTTTTATGAGCAAAGTTTCAGCTAGAACTGAAACTCTCGACACGATTAACTGCTATTTAACCGCATTTCGGTGGCAATTGTGACTAAACAATGATATCACTGCTAAACGCACCTCACACTGATATTAAGCTATTTTTGTACAGTGTCCGATTAATACAGACATTATCTTGGCTTACCTCTAAATGGCCAAAATCTAAGTTACCTGATATCTGCTGATATATTGTACGTACGTACTACCTGCCTCATTTCTTGTGTCGCACCTACTGTAATTAGCGTTTAATTCTTTGGCATTCCAAGAACTGAATTGAATTGATCGCTCTATGCGCTATCTGCGCAATTATTCAACTAATCGTATCGGGCTTGTCAGCGACTTCAGTTGCGAGCCCCGCCATTTCCGGCGACACGTTTTGCTACCGTTCGCATATCAGCATTAATGAAGGTCCCCGACAGTGCTCAATGGACTGCACTTGCAAATTGATTGCATACTTTTAGGCGGCCACTGAATCACGCACAATGCTTAAAGAGCTTTTGCAGTTGGAGCAAATGAATCTTGAAATGGAAATTAAGCGTGATTGGACCGCAGACTCTGCGCAATAAGCAAACATTAGGCAGCCAACGAAAGAATTAGTAGTCATTGCAAATTTAAATAACAGTTTTGTTATACGAAAATATAAATATATGATCACATATATCATATATACAAATAATTTCAAGTATTCGAATTCGACTTTGTGTTCTTATCAAGAATATTTAATAATTAATTAGCCTTGGCACTATCGGATTAGTAGCCTAAATACTAATCGGCTGAACTAATAACAGACCAAAACAATCCTGAAGCTTTTAAGAAATGACTAGAAATCAGTTTAATAGTTTATGGTAAATGCTGGCTACTGTAATTGCACCACATAATCTTGAATGGTTCGCAAAACTGACATATAATCACCTAATAATTGACGGGTTTCTTATCGCCGTCAAAACTTTCGCACTGCAATATGCTGCCATAAATAATTAGACAGCTCCTATAAATATGGCATTAATTTCAAGCTACCAAAATTTGTATGTCAATGTTGAATGGAGCGAATTTGAACGATAGAATTAGCTGCTTTCAAACAGTTTATCAATGTTTTAAGATTTATGAGTATGACTAAACATCAGCTGCTTGACCACTGATATGGTGGCAGGCAGTAAATATTTCCTACTTATTTATTTAATTAACAATCTACAAGTTATACTATGAATTGTCATTTTAAATGCGTAGGTCCAAATCTATGATAAGGTTCTTATTCACAACTGTCTAAGATCGTCTCGTGATCGAGCAGGCTTTAAGAGAGAATTTCGATTGAACAGAACTACAATAACTCCTCTCTTCATGGTCACAACATCTATGCTGACTTTTTTCTTTACTTCTGAGCAAAAAGTCGCAGATAAGATTTGAACCAACCAGAACATATACTCCCTAATTTGACGCTAAATCAGGTAATCAGTAGCAAGCATTCCACCCTGACTAAATATAAACGCCTTCCAAGCACCAGTCTCCATTTAGTTGAAGCCAATCAGGCCGAACAGCTACACCAAAATCTAATAATTTATTAATCGACACATCAAAAACAACAATTGCAGGAATTTCCAAAACTCAATTAAACCGAATTAAAAGTGAGCAAAACAACGCACAGCACACGCAGGTGTCCAACTGAATTGCAATTGAATGTTCTTTCGAATTTATTGCAGTGCTCCTAAGATCGTCAGCTATCGTCGCCTGCCTGCTGGCCGTCTGCGCTGTCCAGCCGTCTGCGGGGGCGGTGACCAATCACGAGGAGCTCTGTCGTCTCTTTAAGAATGGCACTCTCATCCGCAAGCCGGGTACCTGCGATGAATACATTGAGTGCTTGAACTATGAGGGCACAATGCTGAAGTGCAAAAATGATCTGGTCTTCGATGCGAGCTCCAAGAAGTGTGTGACCGCCACAGCAGCCAACAGCGCGCACTGTGGCAATCTCTGCGAGGGATTGAATGGTCTCTGGGTGGCAGATCCAACAGATTGTCAGAACTATTTCTACTGTGACAACGGCAAAAGCATTGCCGGCCACTGCGATGGCTCGCAGCACTTCGACGAGGCCAGCCAGAAGTGTCAGTATGGCGTCGATTCGATGTGCGTGGATGTGGCCAACATTTGTGAGCTATTGCCGGACAAGACCAAGTTCCGCCAGGAGACCGATTGCAACGAATACTACGAGTGCAAGAGCGGCAAGCACTCGCTCAAAACCTGCAGCAGCTCGCAGTACTTTGATGTCGAGCAGGCTGCCTGCAAGGCCAAGAACACCGTCGCTTGCACGGCGCACTCCAAGAAGAAGGTTTGTGAGAAAAGCACACTCACGGGCACCTCACCCATCACGGGCTACGTCTCGGACGGCGCCACCTGCCGCGGCTACTTCTACTGTGCCAGCATGGGCAGTGTCTCCGACATTGATCCCGTGTGGAATCAGTGTCCGGAGGGCACGTTCTTCGATGCAAAGGCCAAGAAGTGCAATGTACCCACTGCCGTGGTGTGCACCCACAATCGCTGTGAGGGGCGCGGCACAATGCTGGTGGCCAGCAGCAGCAATAACTGCCACAACTATATTCGTTGCGAGAATGGCGTCGAGAAGGGAGAGAGCACTTGCCAGTGGGATTACTTCTTTCACGAGCCCACGCAGGCTTGCACAGCCACAATTATCTATGATGAATGCTGCGACGGACGCGACTAATCGAATGCGTGGTTATTCATAGCATTTTTTGTGGAAGATTGATTGAGTAATAAACAAGTATGCATGCAACTTAATGTGTTATCAAATTGATTCTATTTGGCTATCAACAAATTGTCCATGCCTGGAACAAAAATATAATAAAACAATTGGGACTAATCTTCAATAAAACAATCAAGTCACGGGTTTTTATTGATTATGGCAGCTTCAGTGGGTCATATTAGAGTAACTTCCTGTTTCTAAAACCGTTTTAATTCGAATATTGCATTAATCGACACATAAAATCGATGTTTTTCTTTAATTTCCTCTCTATGTTAGATACACAGGGTGACCTCGGTATTTTATTGCAATTCAAGTCCCAATATAAAAAACTATGATTATTATTATTTATTATCTATTTATTAAATTTAAATTGTTTTCTTCGTTCGTCGAATTTATTAATTTATGCAATTTATTTAATTTATGCAAATATCTTGCAAAATTAAGTTCACAGCACGAAAAAAATCGATTTTTGCAAAGTGCAAAAAGTATCGATTTAATCGAAACAAGTTGCGAAAATTTGTAACTGCAAAAATAGTATATTTCGCAATGGAAGTGCGGTCACACTGTTGTCAACAGTTTGCACGCTCTCGGCAGCGAGTCCTCTGACAACATTAATATCCAAGAAGTCAGTGAATAACAACGTAGTGTGTGCGCGTTAAATGTAAAACACGGGAAAACTAAGTCGTTTTGAGTGTTGACATTAAATGGAAATGTGATTTGGTTTGAGAAACGACGCAAGTTGTTGTATCGACTCTACGACGAGTACCTTCGAACAAGTAACTTTCTGTTATAAAGAAAAATGAAGCCTACTCAGCACAGTAGCAGCAATAATAGTGGCGTCGCCGGCTCCAATGCAAACAATGCTGGCGGTAAAGTGGGCGAGCCCATCGAGTACGTGACGCTAATCAGCGACGATTCCGACGGAGAACCGTCTCCGAAACGCAGCAACGTTAGTGCTTCAACTGTTGGAGCACAAAGTAAGGCGGCTAAATTCGATGACGACTCCAACGATACACCAACGGCCGCGAGTGACGAACGGCGTACGAGCAGGCGCAACAAACCCAAGGTCGACTACACAAACACAAATAAAGCGACAGCTGTTGACAACGCGGCTTCCGAGAAATCGAATTCAGGGTCCTCAGGTAGCAGCGCAGGATTAACAGAAAAACGGCATCAAGTAGCGGGTGAGCATCGTTCGCGGAAATCGGAAAATGCCGGACATGCAAATGCTGCAGGTAACAGCGCTAATACGCGTAGCAGTGTGCAAAGGGACGCCGCAAATGGCGGCGGAAGCGGTGGCAGTGGCAACATTGGCGACTCGCGCGATGCCGGCACCCCGACCGTGCTGTCTGGTCAGGAGGGTGCTGTCTTTCAATCCCGCTTGCCGTTCAGTAAAATGACGCCCAATGAGGAGGCCTGCTTTCCGGACATTAGTCGCTCCGGCATCCTAGGCCATCGTGTGTTCCTCAACATACGCAACAGCCTGTTGCACATGTGGGTCGACAATCCCAAGGTGCAGTTGACCTTTGACAATGCACTCAAATGCCTGCCGCGTCCATTCGACAGTGAACCAACATTGGTGCGGCGCGTGCATTCGTTCCTCGAGCGTCATGGTTTCATCAACTTTGGCATCTTCAAGCGACAAGTGCCCATAACCAGCAAGAAGCTGGGCAAAGTGATTGTGATTGGTGCGGGCATCTCGGGTCTGGCAGTCGGCCAGCAATTGCAGCAGTTCGGCATGGATGTCATTGTGTTGGAGGCACGCGATCGTGTTGGCGGCCGCATTGCCACGTTCCGCAAGAACAGCTACATAGCCGATCTAGGTGCGATGGTGGTGACGGGCGTCTACGGCAATCCCATGACCATACTCAGCAAGCAGATTGGCATGGACCTGGTGCCTATACAGCAGACATGTCCGCTTTATGGACCCGACGGCAAGCCAGTGCCCAAGGAGAAGGATGATGTGATTGAGCGTGAATTCAATCGACTGCTCGAGTCCGCCAGCTATTTGTCGCATCGTTTGGACTTCAACTACGCTGGCAACAATCCTGTATCGCTGGGCGATGCGCTTGAGTGGATCATCAACATGCAGGAAAAGGCGGTGCAGGAGAAACGCGCTTCACACATGCACGAGATTATCGCAGCTCAGAATAAAATCATTGAGCATCGCAAGAGACTCAAGGTTATCATTCAGAGCATTGCCAAACTGAAGGCTGACTATCAGGCGCTGCTCAAGAAGCGCTTGCCCAAGAGCAGCCACAATGACTCTAGCTTTGCGCAGCAAGAGTACAATATACGCATCAATCAAATCAAGCTGGAGGACACTCAAAAAATCGAGGATGAGCTGCGGGCTCAGGGCCACAAGCTCGAGCTGCAGCTGCAGGAGATTGAACAAAATGAGCCCAGGTAGGGGATATTGATCAACTTATTATTTTTGTATTCATTTAACTAATTTTATACATTTGGTTTCGCTGCAGCCAAGTGTATTTGTCATCCCGGGATCGCCTCATACTTGACTGGCATTTTGCCAACCTGGAGTTTGCCAATGCCACGCGCCTGGACAATTTGTCATTGAAGCATTGGGACCAAGACGATGACTTTGAGTTCATTGGTCACCACACAACAGTCCGCAATGGGTACTCTTGTGTTCCGGTGGCTTTGACCGAGAACATTGACATCCGTCTCAACAGCGCTGTCAAGGAAATCAAATACAGCAACAAAGGAGTGGAGATTGTGGCTGAGAATTTAAAGACTTGTAACTCGCAAGTCACTTATAAGGCCGATTTGGCTGTCTGCACGCTAACCCTAGGCGTGCTCAAGGTAGCCATTACGAATGAAGAGTCCCAACAGCATGCTAACACTGTGAAGTTCGATCCTCCACTGCCCGATTGGAAGCAACAGGCCATACGCCGCTTGGGATTTGGAAATCTCAACAAAGTGGTACTCTGCTTCGATCGCATATTCTGGGACCCTAACGCGAATCTCTTTGGCCATGTGGGCAGCACCACTGCCAGTCGAGGTGAGTAATCTCTGTTACACTTTTATCTGTTGCTTTTCAACTATTGGCAATTTCAATTTACAGGTGAAATGTTTCTATTTTGGAGCATCAGTTCGACGCCCGTTTTGCTGGCGCTTGTCGCTGGCAATGCAGCCAACATTGTGGAGAGCGTGACGGATGACATAATTGTAGGGCGCTGCATGTCCGTGCTGAAAAACATTTATGGCAACACATCTGTGCCACAGCCGAAGGAGACAGTGGTCACGCGCTGGCGCAGCGATCAGTGGGCACGCGGCTCCTACAGCTACGTTTCGGTGGGCTCCTCCGGCAGTGATTACGATCTGCTTGCTGCGCCAGTCATTCCGCCCAAAAGCCAAGAGCCGCACTCGAGCAAGGAACCCGAAGAGCTGCCACGTCTCTTCTTTGCCGGCGAGCATACGATACGCAACTATCCGGCAACAGTGCACGGCGCCTACTTGAGCGGACTGCGTGAGGCCGGTCGAATTGCCGACTATTATTTGGGCTATCCCGAGGGTACGCCACCGGATATCGGCTATTCGGTTAGTGAGGTGGCCAATTCGGTATCTGTTGGCAACGTGGTCAAGTTGCGCGACCTCTCGCCTCGTCTCTCTGACTCACCAAAGAAATCCGAAGACAACTCCAGCAATGTGGACTCAACGGATGTACAGTAATAACTATACCCATATAATTAAAGTACACGCCATTTCATTTGATGTTTGGTATTAGTTGTTCGCTAAGTGGAGCTCTCAATTGAATAATCTATATTTTAAGATACATTTACTAAGTTAAGGAACAACAGCACAATGAACACATTGTAAAATGAAAGTCTTAAGTTATAAGTAACTTTGTCAAGTCTTAAGTTACAATCGGTGTAGTTTTTACTCGTTAAGAATATCATCAAAGTCAATAACAATCTGTTTTTTAACTGGGATATGCTGCTGATACCTGATGCCGACCGCGTTGAGCATCCGTTTGGAGGCTTTATAAATGGGTTTGTCAGCATATTTGTCGGATATATAAAATATTTGTTGAATACCCGATTGAATGATAAGCTTTGTGCACTCATTGCAGGGGAAAAGTGTTGTATATAGTCGAGTACCATCCAAACTGGCGCCATTGCTGTTGAGAATTGCATTCGCCTCGGCATGAACTACATATAATTTTTTATTCTCCAATGCATCGCTGGAATTCTTTAACCATGGGAATATATCATCACTACAGTTGCGTGGAAAGCCATTGTAACCAATGGCAACGATACGATTTTGTTTATCCACGATGCAGGCTCCAACTTGGGTGACGGGGTCTTTGCTACGTTTGGCCGATAATATAGCAGTGGCCATAAAGTAATCATTCCACTCTAAATAATCCGTTCGCTTCGCGATTTGAAGTGCTTTTAGCCCCTCAGTAGCCTCTGTCAGTTTCTTGTCGTTTTCGGACATTTTACTGCAAATAATCATTGAAAGACAAAGAATTAGTTAGATTTAGGACTTAAGATAATTAAGGAAAACAAACAAGAATGCAATTATGTCTGAATACCTCTTTATTATTCATGAAATACATGTGATAAATCATAAACAATTTGATCAGCAAATATATAGTACTAGAATTAATACATATGTAATATAATTGGAATTTATAGCAATTGTATTTATATAATTCATATTCATCCAAAACAAATCAAAATGTTTTATTAGGGGCAAGCCTAATTCACAGTTGATATCGCGATCTAGATGATTAATATTATCGTTTAGGCGCCCTTCTGCACTTGAATTGGATTCTGCTTTAGATGCAGATATATGGAACGCATACGTGACACATCCTTGCCCGCCTTGTTCACCTTGGGATTGAAGTCACACAGCTTGGCAATGTGCTCCCACTCAGTGCCCGGCTCAATGGCACCGTTCTCCAATGAGGCGGCTTGAATTTCGGCATTTCGCGACGACAGTTTGGTTTTTGAGATCGATTCTTCAATCTGTCGAAGCCAGTCGTCCAGTTCCTTTTTCGACTGTTGGCGCAACTCCTCCTTCTTGCGCTCCTCTTCGAGATCCTTTTCTTCAAGGCGCTGCTTTTGTTCTTCACGCCACTTCTTGATCTTCTCGGGCTCCTCCCGCGATGGTGGTGGCCCAGAGATGCCAACGGGCTCGTTTGATTCGCTGCCAATCACTTCAAAGCTACCAGTGGATGACTCCAGGCCTCCGCCAACATTTGCAGACAATTCACTGCCCAGCTCAGCACCAAGGAGACCATCGTCTGTTGGAACGGCAGCAGCATTTGTCGCAGATCCTCCCGTTATTTCGGCTTCAAGATCGCCAAGGACGGATTGCTCGCGTGCCAGAAAGTCTGCTGCTGGGTCGACCTCTTCCTTTGATGCAAAATCGTCAGCAAAATCCATCTTGTTCTCTACAAAATGACACACACACACATGCGTATATAGTAGTTACAATTAATGGGGCGTATTTGTCACTTACACGTATGTGCAAATTCAAAGCAAACGAATTTTACACAACGCATACAGTAATATAAACATACATACCTCTTGTTTCACTTTGTTACACAACTCAAATTTATTTAAATTTTATTTTACGTTGATATATACAAGAGGAATAATATTGTTTTTTTTTTCAGTTTTAATCTGCGTTTTTTTAATGAGTAGAGTTGTGTCGTTTCATTCAGAACTGGTTCACTCGAATCGATATCATTCACTAGTTCGATTATTGATAACTGATACAGATAATTTATTCGTTCAATAACCTACTACTCATCTTATAGTCTACGTGTCGAATATTTAAAATTATATTTAAATGCTGGTTGCTGAGATTACGAAACCAAATGCATGAGCAAAAAAGTAGCATTTGCATTTTTTTTTTTATTTGAATGAGTCATTGTATGACAATCGAAATGGCCCGATATGTTGCAAATGTGAAATATGAATTTCAGAACTCGTTCGGTGTGGCAACGCCGTCGGAATTCTTTTGAATCAGCAAAAAATGCATATACTCGTAAGTCAATAAATTTTAAAGTCAGAGTTCTAGTAATCTTCATTTCCTGTTTCTAAATAATCAAGCTCCCAATAAATTAATGTCATATTTTAATGAATTCTAATATGTTAAATGCACATTTTTTGTACAAAAACTTTATACAGCATTGTACAGCACTGGATAAACAGCATTATAATTCGTTTGTATGTATGCACGTATGTTGGTATAAACATAAATATATGTATATGTGGCCGTGCACGTTGTTGCAAACGAATTTAGATATAATCATATATAAATCGTGAAACCTGATAGCTCAACTCACCAAACAATTAAAAATTAACGAAAATCACGATATATTTCAAACATAAATTTAGCAAGACACCTTAACACCAACAATAGCTAGACATTATAATGTTCAACAGAAGCACACGGGTTTCCGTGAACCGATTCACGTGTGCATTGTTCAAATGAGTCAGTGGTTCGTTTGTACTTGAGCGGCCATTTTGGAGATTGTTTCACCCACAAAAAAGTTATGCAGCCAAATTATAGAAGTTTACAAAATAAGTTTACATAAAATTGCATGGTAAATTGACAAGTGCACAATCGAAGCGAATTATAAAGATGTTTCATCGCAGTGTGAATCCAATGCAGCAGTAAAACGCCCAAAAGTTGCTTGTTAGTGACAATCTCTAAACGTACGCACACATGTATGCTTGTATGTACATGCAGACTTACATACATACACGTATATGTATGTATATGCATGTTAAAAGTGTTTTAAAGAAAATATCAACTGACTCTGACTGATGTGCAAACATGTACGCATGCACACAAAAAAATGTACACATCTATGTAAATGCATTACAACAAATCGAATAAAATAATTGAAATGGGCAGCAGCAAACAGCAGCGAAAAAAATGCAGATGAACTTTGCAGAACCAGCCGAAGCATAATACAGTCTTTCCATGCAAAATTGTGCGCGGCATAATTCACTTTAGTATGTATGTCGTGTGTGTGTGTATGCTATTGTATGTGTTCATGTGTGGGTGCATACATATAAACATGCATACAAATGTACATACAATGTGTGCGAAACATGCACTGAGGCGCAAGGGCTGCATTCTCACTCTTAATATATTTTTTTCGCTTCGAAAACTAAACTCCTACTGCAGCCACATTGAATTACTTGCGCCTTTTTTTGATTGGTCTGTCGTAAGCAAAAAAATACAAGTGTCTGTGTGTGTGTGCATTGCATTTGAGTATTGGAAAGAGCATGCCCGCCTTTTCTGATTCCACAGCAAATCGTAATTGTAATTGAAACATAAACAAACCTGTTTCTTTTGTTGCAGATTAAACACGACGACGCCGCCGCCGACACATGGATCCCAACTCCAGTCACTGGTCATACGCTTATAACCGCATTGTGCCCGGTTCTGCCGGCACCACGGCAGGCACACCCGAGGATTTCCAGCATCCGCATCTGGCCACCATCACAGCCGCAAGTCTAGCCAGCTTTAATGCGGCTGCCGCGAGTGGCGGCAGCTTTGTGCCGCCTTCGCCAATTGGCAGCTATAATCCAGTATTCCAGCAGATCTATCATCATGCAGCCGCTGCCAGTGTGCAACCGAAGCCGGCGCATTATGCCTCCACGACGGTGCAAACACCGCATCGCCAGCTGCAGCAGTTGCAGTTGCCGAGCACTCTGGACAAGCAGCTGAGCACCTTTCAAAACCAGGCTGCCGTGGCGGCCGTTTCATCGGCAGCCGCTGCCGCTGCGGCAGCGAATAATGTGGTGGCATCCAACTATTATGGCGAGAACTCATCATCCAGCGGTGCCTCGCCGTCGCCGACGACAGTGGCGTTAACCTCAACGTCGCTGACGTGGAATACGCCGAATATGCTGTCCAATACGTTCCTTGCCATGCAGCAGCAGCAGCAACAGGCGCAACAGCAGCAGCAGCAACTGAATCTGGTCGCTGACAAAGTGGTGAGTATACAACAAATAACAACAATAAGTCGATAGTTGCAACGCCAATTTAACAAACACAAAAGAGTTGCGGATGGGGACAGGTCTGCGGAACTTTCAATGGGGGCTCAGTCCAAATTATCTATGAAATTTCAACGTTCTTTTATTTTTGGTGGCATTTTCGGTACTAAGTGCTTTTTAGACTACATATAGAACCATTAACACCACTCTAATATAGACTCGGAGTAGCTTAGACAACAAATACTAATCACACTGGTAATAATCTTCAATTAAACTAAAAGAATATCTTGCGAAGATGTCACCCATTTTGATGAGCAATTGAGAGAGAGAGAGAGAGAGCGAGGGATTCGTTTAGTAGTATTGCACTGAATTCGACTATTTGCTGGGCCCCTTATGATGCTTCCTTAGATCACTTTGCCTTTTCCCCTTGTACTCTTTGCCTCAACTTATACCGCTAACTGTCTTACATATTATGTAAATATTGTATATCAAATATCCGACACAAACAACAACCAACCAACAAAAAAACAACCAAATTTCCGTTTCCATCAAATCTATGTACAAAAAACCCACACACAAAATTTGTATCGACTACCACCAACTTGCAACTTGGCTGCTTGGCTCTTCAACGCAATCTTCTGTAGCAAATCAAGCAAGAAAACGCACAAGATGCAAAGGCGCAAATCGAAGCGTACAACGAACTAATTTACTTGACCCAATTGCAACAACAGCAGCAGCAGCAACAGCAGCAACAACAGCAGCAGCAACAACAGCAGCAACAGCAGCAGCAATTGCAACACGAGATTGCGGAGACGGAAACCTACTACACCATCGATGGGCAGAAATTGAAGTTGACGCGCAAGGATCCGCAATCGATACACATCGAACAGCAGAATGTGAGTCCCGCCTATGCAGCACAGTACGCAAGTCCAGCGCTTAGTTCAGCGGATGGATCACCCATAACGAATTTAAACACTGTTGATGTGGCTGGCGGAGTGACAGGGACACCTCATGTCATTGTCTACAAGACCACGACGGCAGCATCAGCAACGGCAGCAGCAGCAGCGGCGGCAGCAGCGGCGACGGCTGCGGCATCGGGATCGCCAGTGGCGCGACGTACTGTAATGAATGTGGCAGGCGCTGGTTCGTCTGCAGCGCCCACAACAGTGGCCTATTCATCTGTGATACAAAGCACGTTGCAGCAGCAACAGCAGCAGCAACAACAACAGCAGCAGCAGCAGCTGCAGGTGCAGCAGCATTGCTGGACAAAGCCAGAGGACGGTGGACAGGACGAGATCAAGAGTGTGCTGCAGTTGCATGTGAAGCAAGAGCATCGACAGCTGGATGGCTATGGCAACGAAGCCGCTGCTGCTGGCGGCGATACCAGTGAGAATCTCGTGTTTAATCTGCCACCCGGCCTGGAGATCAAGCAAACATTTTATCAGCCGAGTGTCATTGATGTCGAATCATTGAAGCAGGCACAGGCTGCAGCTGCAGCGCAGGAACACCTGCTGCAGCAGCAACAACAACAACAGCAGCAACAGCAACATGGTGGCAGCTCGCCGCAAGCCCGCCGACAGCATGTGGTGGCCAATATGATATTGTCGCCGGGGACAACGAGCAGCTTAACGTCACAGATTCAAACAGTGCCAAAGGTTTGTATTTTATTTGTATGTATATTCATTTTCGATTACCTTTTTGCTTTCTATCGTTTATTCAATTTGTTTGCATTTGTTTCCGTTTCCGTTTCCAAATTTGTCTTTGGCGTAATTTTTAATTTGCCTTGTTTTGGTCTTTAAGTTGTTCTCTGTTTGGTTTTGCATAATCACAATCACTTAAAGATGGCAATGATATAGTTAGATCTATTCATTATTTTTCATTCTGTATATATATGCTAATTGAATAGCTCAAGTGTTTTTCTATATGCTTTTGTATATTGTTAAAGTAAGTACACGTACTTTTTTGGTGACGGTGCTAACTTCTGTAACATATTTCCATTTTATTTGGTTTGCTTTCTTTTTGATTTGGAGAGGAGGCTTTTGTTTGTATGTTATTCGAATTTGTGTTGTACTATTGTTTAACATACATTTTTGTTGGCATAAATCTTGTGGTCCATTTGAAACTGTGACGTGACGTTGAAAGTTTTGTGAAGTTGAAGTGTGTGCCGTGTGTCTTGTTGTTCCTTGTACCGTTGTCCAGGTTGAAGTTGACGTTTTGTAAATGGTATTAGCTAAGTAGAAATGTCCCAACAAAACCAAAATATGAAAACACTGCAAATTTATGTAAAACTCTGGAGCAAACAGATTGACATATTTGTTGCTAATCGATGCATTTCTTTTTGTTTCCTGATCCATTGCAGGAGGATGTGAAACCACCGCCTAAGCCGGCGAAGACGCCCAGGAAACGGCAGCCGAAGAAAACGTTGATTGCGAGCAGCGAATACAGCACGGTGCGAAGTCCGCAGGAGACGCAGCACCATCAGTTGCAACAGCAGCAGCAGCACAATCAGCAACAACAGCAGCAGCAAAATACGTATTATGACTTCAACAGCAAATGGAATACGCCGTTGAAAACGGAGAACAATGCGGCGTCTGTGTCGCCAGCGACCACCATCAACATACCCACATATCCGCAGCATAGTCAGCCGCAGCAACAGTCCACGCAACAGCAACAGCAGCAGCACCTGCCACAGCCGGCACACTTGCAATCATCGCAGGCGCAGTCACATCTCACACAGCTGGCACAATACTATCCGGCATTTCCGCAGCCAATTGCATCGCAGTACACGGCGTGTATGCAGCAACAACAGCAGCAGCAGCAACAACAACAGCAGCAACAGCAGCAGCAGCAACAACAGCAGCAGCAGGTCTACACACAACAGCAGCAACAACAGGTGTATGCGCAACAGTTGCAGCATCAGCAGCATCAACAACAGCAGCAGCAACAACAGCAGCAGCATCAGCAGGAGAAACTCGAGTCCGTGCAGCAGCAGGATGACGAGGGAACGAGTTCAGATGCCAACGCTGATGCAATCAACAAGGTGATTGTGCCAAACATTGAGGAGGAGCTGGACTTTTTGGCCGATGCGAATAGTGCGCCCAAACAGGGCTATGCCAACTCGTTGACCACCAATGGCCGTGGCACCAACTCGTCGACGAATAACACCAACTTTGGCATACGCAACCCCAATAAAACCCCTTCACCAGAGCCGCCTTCCTCCATTGCGAATGAGTGCAGCAATAATGGCTTAGCGCCGGTGCCGTCAACAGCCGCGCATTGTGCAGCCTCCAGTGGAGCGTCCGGTTCGTACAGTCCCGCCGCACCGAAGCCCGTTAGTGTAGGCACCTCAATTGGCGAGAAGAAGACGCAGTTCATGGACAGCTATTTGAAGTTTCTGCAAGGTGAACGTGACGATGACCCGCCGCCCGTTGTGAAGCCATCGCGCAAACTAAACTATCCTCGTGCGCCATACAAACGCAAAGGGAAGAGCGGCTCTGGCGATGATGCGTCCACATCGCAGACAACAACGTCGGGCTCTGCAACGCCGGACAACAATCAGATTGTGCACAATTTGGCCGGACTGGTGGGCGATGATGGGCATCGAATAAAAATACTCTCACAAACTCAAATACTGCCGAAGAAGAGGCCGCATGCACAAATGGTGGCAGCGGCAGCTGCTGCGGCGGCTGCGGCTGAATCAACAACTACCTCTGTCATCCAGCATCCTGCCGCTGATCAGACGACATCATCGTTTCGGCCATACGCTCAGCAGCAACAGGAGGCACAACAGCATTTTGTGCAGCAGCAGCATTGTGCACAGCAGTTGGGTAGCGGGAGCGGAGGCGGCGGCGGTGGCGGCAGTCAAGGTATGTTACTTGACCAACAGCATAATTCCAATAAGCACTCTACTATCGCAACTACTACTCCTACTACTGCAACGCCATGCAACAACAATTACAACAACAACAACAACAACAACCACCATCACAACACAACAGGCGGCGGCGACGCTGTAACGCCGGTAACGCCAACAACGCCATCGGCATCCAGCGGCATCAACACAGCAGCGATTAGTGGCGTGGCGTCACAAGCTGCTGCCGCAGCTGCCACAACCAATCCTCATCACTTTATCAATCTGCTTTGGCCATGGCAGCATTAGCCGCGTTTAAACGCATCCCATACATACATTTAAATGACGTCTGGACCACAGACATCTGACTACTGTCAGACAACTGGCCACAGTCGGCGACCGACGACGGACTGACGAGAGTACTCGACTAAAACTAGAACTAGGACTAACTTGACGCATCCATCGGACACTGTGCATATGTAAAAACCGAATACATAAACTTAACTTTTAAATCATTGTTATAAAGACGAAACGCATGAGCAAAAAAAACAAAAGTAAAGAAAGTATAAGTATTTTTGAGATGGAATAACGAGAACAAATATTATTAATTTAAAAATGAAAAAATCATCAAAAAATAAAAACGTGTATTTTTATTATTTACTACTTCGTTGTGAGCGCGGCTCCTTCCTACAGTTCCAACATTGTCGCTGGCTCCTCGGCGAAAGCCATTGGTAATGGCGATGGCGATGGCAGAAATGGGTTGATGACGATGCTGATGTCCATGTTGTGCTGATGAATGTAATTGTTGTTGTGCTGCGTTCTACGTATCTCTGCTGTTGTGATCACATCCACACCACATTGATGCTTCTTGTTGTTGTTGTTGTTGAAGTTGTTGCTAATCCAGTTTTGTGCTCTCCACAGACCCCTTGAATATGCCGCCACGTCGAGAGCAATGCTCCCGCAAGGCCAAGGAGAGCAGCATGCACGCACTTCTTTTGAATACGTCTGCTATTGGGGAGGGTGGTGCCGTGGTTGAGCCCGAGGAGTTCACCGATTCGGACACTGATCCCGTTTGGACGCCGCAGGAGGAAGACGTAAGTGGCCTGCACTCCTCTCGATCGTTCACTCACTCACCTACACACTCGAACCTTTCAAAACAGAGCGATGACGGCAAGGGCTACGGCAAGCGAAAGGCTGCGCGACGCACCAAGGGCACACCACGCAAGAACAACTACTGTCAGCAGACTGTGCATTTGCAGCATCAACTGCAGGGCTCACAGCAACAACAGCAGCCGCTTCAGCAAGAGCTTCATCACCACCAGCAGCAACAGCAGCAATTGCAAGTCGCTGGCGACGGCTATAACACGCAACAGGATCTGCAGGGTGGCGCCGATGTCAACTATGGCAATGCACCGACGGGCGGCGCAGTCACAGCTGAAAACTTCAAAGTACTCGCAGCACCCATTTATCGATTACAAGCAAAATTAACTTTCTCTCCATTCACTCTTGCCAGACCGGTGACTTTATTGTCTTGCGCGCTGATTTGGTCAACGATTGGCCCACAATTTGGCAGGTGGACTCCAAATGCATCCTGCAAAAGTACGAGCCATTTCGGCAGAACGGGAAAACTTTCTATCGCAACATGTCCAAGGTAAAGGAGTATATGCTTCACCCGCTCAATGTATTTTTTATTAACATATTCAACTTTTGTAGTACGCTTCGTGGAATCTGGAAACGAAGAAACTCTACCTCAAAGCGCCTGTGCGTATTCAACTGCAATCTCACACCGAGACTATTGTTGAGTTTATGCGCTCGGAGCTATTGGCTGATGATACCGAGCAGTTTATTGAGAAGATTATGGAGGATTATCTGTCCTATCGCGATAATTTTGAAATCTATATACAAACAATGATATCGCAGGCGCTTGATCCAAGCTTTTTCTCCGAGATAACCCGAGAGAAGGGTAGGTTTTGGAGTAGATCTCTACTAATATTTAGAAGGATACCTAATTTACTTTTTGTATTTTCCAGACGATTACTTTTTGGGCAGTGTGCGCGTCATTGACAACATCATGGAAAACTGTAAGCGAAAACTATTGGCAATCACCCCGTGGACACGAAGCATTATTTCCTCCATAGAGACGTGGCCAAAGTGTCACGTTTTCTCTGAGTGGGTGCAGAACAATCTAACGCAAAAGAATTGTGCCGGTTGCCATCAACCTGGAATTGCTGTTCGTTTCTTGCTTTTCGGCGAACCCTATAATCCAAACACAATGCAAACTATATCTGCAGATGCTCGAATTGTCTACGAAAAGGTAAGAGCTGATTTAAATTAGTTGCCCCTTGGAATGTCATAACATTACTCACCTTACTTGCAGGATATTGTACTGTGTCGTATCTGTGCCGCACGTGCGGATCTTTTCCACAAGATTGCGCATGAAAAGTTCAATCTGTTCATCAATTGCTCACAGCGTGTGACTGAACAGCAGCAACAGTTTCCGGACAAGACCTCAACGGAAATACTAAACGATCTGCTAGCGGAACACAACTGGATTGATGAGGTTAGTGCTTTTGTGTTTTTCCTTTAGTTTCATCGTATTAAATTATCATAAATTCTCGTGCACTTTTAGTTGTTTCGAAACATGCGCAATTGTTGGGCTGAGGTCGAGAGTTTGGAGCGACAGAAACGCTTTCGCGAAGTCATGCAGTAGTAACAACAATAACAATGACTATGGAACTGGAGCTGGACTTGCATGAAAATGTATTATTGTATACAACAATGCTGCAATAAACTCAATGAGTTGTTAATTTTTATCAATAACGATATCCTTAAGTTGTTATGTTACGTTAAGAAAGTTCTCATATTGCATATTGCATTTTTCTGTATGTCTGCAATCCAATCGCTGAGCCATAGGTTGGATATGCACATTGCGTATACATCTTATGTTGTGGTCTTTAAGCTGCGACTTCTTGTAGCCTCATAAGTTCGTTATAATTAATCGAAATGAAGATAATATGAATTGTAAATTAAATTTCGTTCTTAGTACTTCCCTTATATTAACATGTTCCAAGTTGTTGGGAATGTTAGAAGCGCACCATGAGAGTAGAATTTATAGTTTACGATTTTTAATTTGTAATGCATCTAATCGAAGGTGTAATTCTATTTAGCATTTACATTTAGTTCTCTCGCTCTAAAATTCATTGAATGAATGAAATAAATTGCTTGTAAATATACAAATACAAATACATATATAGATACATACACACATATTCTTATTAAACGGTGTTTACTTTATTAAACAAATGGATATGAAGGTAAATTGTTTTAAATGAAATGATGTAAATTTCGCTCAGTTAGCAACTATATTTTTAAATGTGGTATTGCGATAAATTTATTGTAATTGAGCAAAAAGTATAGAACAAAACTTATAAAGAAGGCCTCGAAGACCATATTCTCCTACACATTTGGCGTATGTCTCATATTCATTTAATACACCCCTTGGTCCAAGAAGACAATCACTATTTATTTATTTTTTAAATAAAACAATCGTATTTATATTTTTGGGGTGCAAATATTAGGGATTATGGGATAACAATGCAATACGTTTTGAATAGCTGAAGAGATTTTCTTGTTAATTAAATTAATGTTAAAAAATTTAATCGAATATATATAAACATATTTGTTAATAAACAAACTACAATAAATATTTGAAATGGCAATTATATGTATAAACCAAGTGAAGAAATAACAGCATATTTAACAGCACAAATTGTCAGTTCAACATAACTTTGTAACACCCTGTTGCTAAATCGACCAGCAAGCAGTGCGTGCATTCGGTACTTTTGCGCTCGGTTTGTTTTGATTGAAATTAATATCACAGTTAAAAATTATTTGTGCCGATTGTTGAAGTCATAAAAATGTATTGGCACTATGTACATATGATCTTAATTGATTAAAGAGTAAATTCATTTCATTGAAATAAAATTTAATGGTGCTAAAGTCAGAATAAAATGTGTTCGGAGCAAAGTTTGTAATAAGCATGCAAAGCTGTTGAGTAAACTCGATAGTGTTTTCATATTTTTACCAATCTGTGCTTTGCCAAATACAGGAAAGTCAAGGACAGACTGTATGTTTGATACATATTAAGTTATAGAAATTTTTTCCTTAAATACAAATTGTAATAAATATTTAAAATTGAATTTAAATGTAACAGCCGTAATATGAAGTAATGGCAACAAAAACACTGCCATTCGAGTATAACATTGCTATTCATAATTCGTGAAACACCCTGTTGTTGACAACCGGCCAGCGGGCAACGAGGACTGCCAGCTGTCAGTATTTTTTCACCTTTCAGCTGCTCGGTTTGTTTTAATTTACAAAAATGATTGATCAACTCAATGAAGACAACTGGGCAATTGTTGTACAGTATCTGAATTTGCGGGATCAGATATCGTTAATGCAATCATGCAAATATTTGGAAAACATTGTGGAAAAGAGCTGGCGATGCATGGTCGAAGCAAAAGTGGACGAGGGAGTGCTGAAAGTATTCGAAGCGCAGCCGCAAAGAATGCATTGCTTTCTGAAGCAAGCTAGCAAGACCCTGGAGACATTAACGCTGCGCGGTGCTGATTTGGAGTTAATGCTGCCATCTTGGAAGGCGTACGACTTTCCGCGTCTGATCAGCCTCGACTGTCATGTATGGTGTGTGCACAGTTGCGACGAGGCGACTTTGCTGCTCGCCGAACTATTCCCCAACCTGATCAAGCTCAACATCAAAGCCATGAGTCGTGGTAATGACCTCTGGCACTTTCGCCACGTGGAGGACTTAACATTGAATGCCAGTTCACTGAATGCAAAAGTGCTCGATTGCATCTTTGCCAGCTTGCCGCTGCGCAGACTATCACTCTTTCCATTCTTCAGCTCGCAGCTGGACGACGTCTCACTCGTCCACAAGTGCACCACACTGGAGGAGTTTCTCATTCATGACTTTAACTTGAAGTTCGATATGCTGCGCAGTCTGCTGCAATTGCCGAATTTCTATCGATTATCGTTCTACACGCTGGAATATTACGAAAACTATATGCGTAATTTAAGGGCACTGGAACAAGAGCATCGGGTGCAATCCCTAATATTTAATTGTTGCTTCTGGTTCTTTACCAATGTCAGCTCCTATATTGTGCGCTTCAAGAATCTGCGACGTCTTGTTATGCAGGATGACGATATCGATAAATTCCAGCTGCTAACCATTTGCTCACAACTGAAACATTTAGAGTCATTGCACTTACTGCGGATCAGCGAATTCTCATCGGCCAGCGATGTCTGGAATATGGTCGAGGCCTGCGCTTCTTTGAAGGTGCTGAACATATCTTGCAACGATTTAGAGTCTAACTTCTTGGAGGAGAGCAAGAATCTTATCGGCGGCGCGCTCCGAAATCGTAGATCGCCACTCACTCTGCATATTCATCAGACCAGGTTGGCCGTCAATATGCAAGAGGTAAGAAAATGAAATAACATGATTATGAATTATGGATTGATTGAATTTCCATTATAGACTCTTGATGAACTGCAGCATCCGCTCCTGAAGATCTCCTTCGAGCCTGTGGCCATTGACACATTGGCCGAACCGAGTGAAGCATTTATAGAAACTGAATTCGAACCTAACGTATTGCATTTAAAACTTAAGTGAATTCTCGGCCAAATCCATTTATAGACAACTTAGTAAAGACTGCAAAGCACGCATTCTGTGATTATTATAATTCGCCCATGATGAAACCGAACTTTAGATACTTCTTTTTAATAATTATTGATTGTTATATTACCATACAGCTTTTCAATACTAACGTGATCTCAAAAAAGATAAGGCGTTGCTATGAACGAGTGAAACCTCAAATATCTCCTCAACAATAGCAATAAATAGTTAATAATTAATTCACTAAAACAGTATTCTGATTTATTTAATTGAACGTTTAAAATGTCTGTAGTTAGTCAATCATACATTTATTATTTACAGAGTCGCGTGTGATTTTCAATGCTATATATATTTTTCTATTATGTATGTACATTTGTATATATGCCACGAAGAAGTCAGAAATTGCGCAAGAAATGTGTGCGCCATGTATAATCTATTAAAAAATTGAAAATTCCGATACAGAAAATGATTTTTATTTGCAAGCTTTTAAAATTACCAATACACAATTTTTATGGACCTGGGCAGATTTGCTTCACAAATAAAGAAATATTTTGTTTCACATGGATGGTCATTCAGAACAACGCTTTTGTCGCTAACATAAACTTGACCGCAATGTTCATTCCTCAGAGCGTTATTAGGCTCATTTGCAGCCCATTGTGGGTATATGCCCTTAGGTTCTCCTGTAGTGAATGAACGAAAAGTGCCTTTTTCCGATAATTCTGTCAAATCCACCCAATATGTTGATGCTTTTATTTGCATTATAGCTGTCAATTCATCTTGAGTCCGCAAATTGGCAAGATGTCCGCCCATCCGCTGACATTTATTTATAGCAGAGAACCAGCTAACTGCCGTTGTATTTTCAATGTAGTAGTACTTTGAACCCATTTTTTCAAATGGTTCTATCAACGCCATAAAATCCGTTGGAATGTCCAATTCATTTGTTATAAAATCACTGGATCCTTTAAAATGATATTTTACGTTAGAGTATAAAATCTATATTATCTATCGTCTTACCTGTCGTTGAATCGTATACGAGTATGATAAATAACAGTTGAAATATTACGAAATACATTCTTCAGCTTTCTAAGCTTGCACTTGAGAATGAACTATACAAAATGAGAAGCTTTTAAAACCGAGTTCTCTTTTATACTCAAGACTTTAATTAGTAGGCACATAAATTTAGAAGGTGAGGTTAAGTTATAATTAACGTAACCTCAAAGAATTTATATTTGTAGTAGAATAAGGAATAAATAACATAATTTCAAAAGGCAGCAGAGCTAGATAAACCAAATATAACTGTAGCTTTCTCGATGTGTTATTTGCACTAATATGGAATGAGCGTTTCAGTATGTTAAATATAACTCGATTTACAAGAATATAATATATTTCCCAGGCAATAATGTCGACAATATCTTAAATCGAAATCCAGCATGAGAACAAAGAAAGTCGTGCATATTTAGTTTTGTTTTCGTCAATGTTACTTGTTGTATTTTTCTTTGAATACATACACATAAAAATAATACATATATTAGAAATCATAAAAATAAATATACATATATAGTAATTATGCTTTATCAGCCTAGTTGAAAAACGTGGTCACTTTAAACCCGATTGCAGTCACAAATGCGGCAAACGAAAAACCAACAAATATTTATGTAAATATACTCATGTTGGTGTACCAATGAAATATTTCTGGAGCATCCTGTTGATCCCGCTGATTTTCAAAATGCTTCAACTATGTTACTAAATTACAGTTCAGTACAGTTAGAAAGTAGTTATTGCTGTTTATGCTGCTTATGTTTGTTAATTGTTAATTTAATATGCTGGCAACTTTTACGTATATGTATGCATGTAAAGTATATATATATATATGTGTGTATATATATGTTTGCTTAGTTTACGGGCTAAAATGTTTATACTCGTAGTTAATTTTTGCTAAACGATCACAATGAACAGGCACTCACATTCACATTCACACACACACTCGCATTCGCACTCACTCGCTTATATCTTACAAATTTCGCACTTACAACTTAGGGTGCTGAACTTAATCTAATTGCTAAAATGGGTTTTCGTTACGTATTCCTTGCAACGAATTCGACAGTTCCTCAATGGTCAACGGCGACCTCGAATCAAGATTCGATTATATAAATAAAGGCGTTGACTTGGACTATCGCTATCCGTTTGATTGCTTATCAATTTGTGTTTTTGTTTTGTTTTCAATTGCTTTGACAAAAGTTTTTAGAAAATTTTGGACTTGCATTTCGTATATACTCGGTTCTAATAACATTTTTGTTTCATGGATTGAATGACTGAGAGTTTGTGGACAGAGGGCGTGCAACGGACGGGGCGGGAGGACGTGGCGCGGCATCGTTTACCGTGCCGTGCCGTGCCGTGCCTGGCATGATATGACGATCCACCTCGACTGCACTTGTTTGCCAGCCAGCTCGCTTCCAATTTGCCTTTGCGTTGGTTTTGTTTTCTAATCGTTTTTATCGTTGTGCGTTGCAGCTCTAGTAGAATAATCACAGCAAATCGGTGCAAACGCCACCGAACCACGCCATATAAAGTGGCAGCAGATAGACGACGAGCGCTCGTCGCAGCGTCATCTTCTCGGGTGCGCTGGAGGCGTGCGTGGCGCCATCTGTCGACGACTGGTGCATGCCATCATCGACGTCCTCGTCGTCATCGTCGCCGTTGCCATTATGCGACTCATCCACATCGTTGTGATCGTGTGTCACATGCGGGGTGTGCAACAACGGATTCTTCTCATCCACGTTGGGCCGTGACGTGTGCGTGGTCACCGCCGGATGCGTGTCTTCGTCGTCGTCGTTCTCGGCATCCACGTGCACCGACGGATGCTCCTCGTCCGTCTTGACGCTGGGCTCGAACGGACCCAGGCCGGAGCCTTCGTCGTCGTCTTCGTCGTCCTCGGAGCCCGAGCCGGAGCCAGCGCCGCTGCCCATATAGGGTTCCTCTGCAAAAAGATATGTTTAGACTGCTGCCACAACTGTGCATGTATTATTGAGAGCTCTTACCTTGCTCGCTCCAGTCCACATCCTGGCCGTTGTAAGCATTGCGCAAGTGGTTGATGGCGTTCTTCAGGTGGAACAGCTGCGTGGACATTTGAGCTGTTTGGCGGGTGCTCGCAGGATTTCCACTGAATTCGGGATTCGAGCCATGCTCCGTGGTCACCGAGTGCATATATCTGAGACGCGAAAGAAGTTGAATTGCAACTGTGATTGGCATTTAAGGTGTGCTGTGCTTACCTGTCGATGGTGTGACCATTCCAGCACATGCCATCCACATCGGAGGAGGCAGCGATGTCCTCGTTGCTGCAGATGGAGTGCGGCAGATTCGACCAGAACTTCTTGTAGTCCTTCACACGCTGTCGTATATCGCGCACAATCTTGTCCAGAATGGGCTCCCTGCTGCCGCCCATGTTGTCGCCATCGTCGTCGTCGTTGTCGTTGCGATTCTGCTGCTGTTGCTTGCGTCGCTGCTGCTTGCGACGTTGCTGCTGCCTCTTGTTGCCGCTGCCGCCGCCGTTGCCGTTGCCATTGCCATTGCCCGACTGGCTGACGCCCTGTTCCTGGGATTGCGGCGACGTGTACTCTTGGGAGCCCGGATCGGCTGCACGTCGTTCCCGCAGCACCATCGCCTCGTCCAAGGTGGCGTCAATGTCCAAGGTGTCTGCCTCCGGCGTGTTCGCTGCATGCAATTCTTGCACAACCAACATTAGCTTGGGATCAACCGAGCGCTTGGCGCGTCGCAAAGTGGGACGACCGCAGCCCTGGAACACGCGGTTCGTAATGTCTTGACCAGAATCCTGCAGATAAGAGATAAAGGGAAAAATATGAGATTTTATTGCAGTTATTTAAACTGTAGCTGGAATTTGAATTAAGCAGACTGCTTGCAGTGCATTGGAAAGCAGTTGCACTGCTTACGTAAAACGACTACAGTCGGATTATAAACTGCTTGCAAGCAGTACACCAAATGCATGCAAACCGTACACTGGCAAAGTTACAAAACAGACACTCATTCACTAATCATAGAAACCCCAAATCTGGCGACATTTAACAATTGCAATGAATGCGCTAAATGCATTGTTTGCAGCAGTGCAAGCTCTACGCGACAGCTATTATAGCCAATAGATTATAAGTAGACTAGCCGCAGTTTGATAGAAAATGCGCTACGACCACATATAACAATAATAGCAGCAGGCGCAAGCACTTAAGCAAGCATAGCTTTGTGATCTGTGCGAGCGAGAAGGAGAGACACCTTAATAAATTGTTTGTCTGTGCCAGCGTCTGCGCTGCGCTGCTCTGCGCTGCTCTGTTTTTATCAGCGACTCTTTATCTGCAGTGTGTTGGGCTGTTGACACGAACTGTTCCGACTACCATTTACAGTTTGGGGGGTCGTGTTAAGGTTCGGCATGGTGCGGAGTTCGGGGCTTTAAGTTTAGGGCTGACTGGCGCTTCAAAGGGGCCGCCGCTTTGACACGCTTATTTGGGCCTATCCCAATGTATTTAGCGCAACTAACTGTAGTAGCTAAGCTCTCGCTCTCGCTCTCTCTCTCTCACTCTGTTCCTCTGTGTGCAATCTCTGATATGATAAAAATAAACTGGCAAAAGTCAAGAAACTAATAAGAATTAAATTAAAAACTATTTTGCTTTCGGTCTGGTCTCTCTACCCTTTTATGAGGCCGACTGCAAAAACACAAAATAAACGCGCAAATAAATACATTAAAAGCAAAATGCCGCACTATAACAGCAGCAGCAGCAACAACAGCAACAACAACGAGAGCAACAACAGCAATAACACATACACACATACCACCAAACAACAAAGTAGAAATGTATAAATTTGAAATGGAATTATAAATTAAATTCACATGGAAACCAAATGTTGTGCAAATAAATCGTTAAAATGGCAAACAAAACACAGAATTTATTAAAAGAAACTATGATAAACAATAAACAAGTCCAACAGCGGTCCGAGGGGAATTCATTCTTTTCTAAATTTTGTTGTAATCAAAACTCAATAAGTTAACATATGTGTAAATATTATGGGCATAATATTTGTGTAAATTGTAGCATTGAATGCCAAATTTACAAATGCGAACACACTAGGATTATTAATCAATTTTATAGTCTGCTCTTTGGCCAGACGAAACTAGACAAAACAGTTTTGTATTCTAGCTGAAACAAATCAAGTGCCACTTTGATATGGTTTTCCCCTGACTTTGTGCGATCGGGTTAGTCAGCTATTCAAATGAGTTTGCGCATAAGTCCCAGTCCGCTGACAGCTTTATGAGATAATTTATAAGCCAAAAGCATAAACCAAAATCAAAGATTGGCACACAACTGGAAGCAAAGTCACAAAACAGAAACAGATAGCTGTGCTTGTTGTTACCCTATAGACAAAGCAGTCCTCAAATGATGTCAAATTTTCATACTAACTTCGCTATAAATCTGTTAAACTAGATCGCATATAATCAGTATTAAGTCAAGTTTCGCGATACTTTTCATTTGGACTTCTAGTATTTTGCTATTGATTGTTTTAAGAATAAATTCAAGACTGTTTGTTTGTTAGCTTCTGGCTTGAAATTGAAATCATCAAATCGATATAAAGATTCACGGTATTAAAACATACAGCAGCTGTGTGGGAAACGAGTTAAGCTAGAGATTTGATGCGAATTATGGTAAACAGACACGCAACTCACCTGGAAGTTCATGATGGCCTCGGAGATTTTGATATTGATGGGCTCGACAACCATGACAATGTTGAACGAGCCGAGCATGCGTTCCGCCACCTTGTCCATGGCCATGGCGAAGTTCTCCCACTCGGCGTCGAACTCGTGCAGATAGTGCAGACAACCCTTGATCACATTCACGCAGTAGTTGGTGCACGGCTTCTCCGTGTAGCCCTTGCAGGCGCCGCAATGTTGCATCTTGGTCAGGGCGCCCGTGCAGTCCGGATTGAGGCGAATCTACAGATGAATTTGCGAATGCACATTAAACTAGAATGCTTGGGATTGAAGTGAGTAGATCTACGTACAGCCAGAATGCGCTTGGAGACTTCGGCAGCGGTGGCCAGAGCTTGACCGTAGGTGCGTGTGGCCACAAAGGAGCGCTTGATTTGCACGGACAGCTTGTCGGGCACGTCGCCGAATGGCTTCAGTTCCTTCATGTGCTGGCTGACGCACTGCATGTATCTGCGGGGTGGAGAACAAAAGATGTGAACAATTGTTTTTGTTTTTGTTTTTGTTTGGCTTTTGCTTTTGGCGTGGGCCGGAAATCGTTGCTTGTAAAACGCAATAAGCTGAACGACTCGCGGAAAAATCATAAAACTTGTATGCTGCAAGCCGCATGTTGCACCTACTGGCTGCGCGCAGGGAAGACAGCAGCTGCTGCTGCTGTTGCTGCTGTCGCACTTGTAAGGCTGCTCGCCTAGCAACCAGTTGGTCAGCAGGCCATGCAGCGGCCAAGTCAAAGTCAGCTCGGTGCTGAAACTATTTAGAAATTACTCCGACTCGAGAGGCTGGATTAGACGATTGCTGCCAGCGACATTCCTCGACAGCGTGGGCAGTTTGAGCAGTTCCAAAACGCAGCCAGAGTCGGCTCAAAGTGTGGAAATGCGTTTGGCCAGCAATAGGTTCATTAAACTGTTTGCTTGTCTGGCTCTAACAGCCGTCGGGGTTCCCAAGCCGCACTCCAACAACTGAAGCTGCCCCTTCATTAAGTGCAGCACACTCCGTTTCAAGTAGTGACTCCCGGCTAACCCCCCGAACAACAAATAACAAATGGCAAGCCTACAGTCGAGGGAGTGCACTACCGTGAAATACCCGAAAATTAAGAGAGTTCGAGGCAACGCATCCTCTTGCTATTCCACATGGAAAACTGACTAAGAAAAGCTAAGAACAACGAGATCGATCTACAATAGGGAACTGCTGTGCCATCAGCTCACTAATTAGCTTATTGATATTTGCACTACTCACAAAACTATTTGATGACGATTGTAAATTTATATAAATTCGATTAACTTATTGGTTTCCATTGGGAATTGTTTCCCCCTTTAGTTTGTCTAGCAACTACAAATAGTTGCCACTAAGTGAGTGTATCCGTCTTGACTTTGTTTACCGGGTATAGCGGGCAGCAAGTGGCAGCAATTACGCGACGCCGTCGTCATCGTCGTCAGCGTTGTGGCAATAAACGGACAACGTGCCAAAGCACGTACGACAAAACTAAAACGATGACAATAAAAACGAATTGCAAGCAGGCAACAGCAGCAGCAGCAACTGGAAAGCGCGTGGGTAACACGAGCCTCGTCAAGGATGGGGGCTGGCACTCTTGGACTGCGACTGTGCCGCCAAAGCAAGGCGACAACTGCTCGAGCTGTAGCTGTAGCTGGAGTTGGAGCCAAACTGCCATTTGGCCAGGCGCGCGGAACAATTGAAGCCAGCTCTCAAGCAGACCTTGGCTGTGAAGGGGCAATGAGCCAAGTGGGCGCAATTTTGGTGCTGCAGGAAATGCGAGCAGCTGACGCAGGAACTGGCGCAAAGTATAACCAACGCTCATATGTTGTGGACAGGGTATATGCACAAGCTAATTACGTGGGTAATAGAGAGTCCAATGTCTGTCCAGGTTATAAATCACTTATTGAAATGCTGTAGATAAATTAGATTACTTGAAACTTGTGATATAAGTTTCTTTCTTCTCACTGTTCAACTACACTCAGTTGGCATTTGTGTTGTTTAAAGCAAATTGATTGTCTTAGAGCATTTGCAGTTCGTGGCTGAACTTGGCTAATTTCCCCACTTTCCTGTTAAGCGTTTCAACCGCAGGCAAGCAGCGACGACGCAAACAAAAAAGCTGCTAAAACAATAGCGCAATTCCAGTCTATATGCGAGTCAACTGCCAACTGAAATTGCACACCAGCTCTAGACAGAGGTTAGATGGGCCAAGGGGTAGACAGAGCGAGCTAGAGAGACAGACAGGGAGAGAGAGAGAGTCAAGCAGTCAAAGTTTCATCAAAGCTTCGCCCCTCTCAGTCGGCGGAGTCAGTCAACCATTCGACGCTCGACACTTTGCGGTTTCACACGTCTGTAGCTCCAAATCAAATCTGTCAAGCGGAGGCCTGAATATGACCTGCCAAGGGTTTCGATTACCCATTATACGACCACGCTGTTTGTTTGCTGTGTGTGTTCGTGTGTGGGGTGTACTCACTTTTCGTCAAAGGCGTACTGCGCATTCAGCACGGTGAACATCTTTTGGTAGAGCGTGCTGAAGAACTTGTCCATCACCTCCAGCAGATCGACGCGACCGCGCGCATAGTAGTTCTCCAGTTCGCTGAATAGATCCGAAAACACATACGAATGCTGCTGGTAGATGACGCCATATGTGCGCATGAACATCGTGTGGAATTGTCCCTTCGATTCCTGCAGCAACTTGCGGAAAATATCTGCAACGACCCGGCAAGAGTGGGGGAGAGAGTCAAGCAAATGCAATGCAATCAAATGGAAAATGTATGGCCACAGTCTATATTTTGTCTTCTTGAAATGGCGCACATCCGGTGGCTAAATGTTTAGAGTGCATATTTGTGGCAACTGCTGCTTGCATCCGCTGCACAACATCGAAAACTCACACATCCGCAGTGTCGCCACCACAGCTAACAGCCAGGGCATGCCACAGGCCACACATACCACTTGACATTGCGTCAGTCGGAGGCAGTTTCGCTCTGTCGCCACGTAACCCGAGGCCCGCATGATCAGCATCGAGGCGCACTTGACACCCGCGCACTACAAATCTCTAATCTGTGAGCTGTCTACATGCAATTAGAACAGCGCTCTTGTTTCTGCTAGCGCCCGTTGGCAGCTTCAAGTGGCTGTTGAGCGATATTTCTGCTGTGTGTGTGTGTGTGTGTGCAACTCACCATTGAATTTGGTCGCCTTGCCGCCCAGCAGGCCAGACATTTTGGTTATCTGCTCCTTGGTGTGCCATTCCAACTGCTGACGCGACTGTCCCGCCATCCGCGTCTCCATGTTGTACGTGCAGCAGGTGCCCACCGAGGGCGACTCGCAGTAGCGCAGCACGCGTTCTGTAATTAGAGAGAAGCGGATTGATTGAGTGACGAATTGACATAGTATTAACACTACACAGTTTATTGAAAGTCAAGACATTATTAAAGAATCAATTTAGTTAACTATTTGGTTTAGCTATCAAGTACTTATATTCTAATGAGTCTGTGTTTATATTTGCTTTGTAATATTAGACTTTAGACAGAACAATACATTTATTAGCATTGCCATTTCATATTCAGTTGAAAACGGCAAACCAAACTAAACATAAAGCTAATTCTGTCATATTTCACCAAGTGATATAAGTTTCTTGAAGTGATAATTTGTTTTGCTTACAAGATAAACTAATATTATGGGAAGTTGGACTAATAACAGCAAGAAAAGTTCAAAGTACAAGTAATTTATGTTGTTTGTATAACGCTAGCAGAGATTTGAGAGCTGATAATTTAGTCGACAATGTGGCGATATGTAAATGATCGCATATTGATCTAATGAGCTGGGAAATGTGCTGGTTCCACACTCTTCTGGAGCACACAAGGACCACCATAGAGCGCCACTGTCTGCTGTCTGGTAGCTGGAGTCTGTTGTCTGTTTGTTGATTAGTGCCCGCATCAATAGTCACAAATTCCGATGCGATGAATTGCAGCAGTGTTCAGTGTGCGCGCTGTGTTTGCTCGAGCATTAGAGAGCCACTGTTGGTTGGGTTGCTTGGATGCGTTTCATTTGTTTGCTGGTCGGCAAACTAAGCAGAAGGCACCACAAATAGCAGTTGCTGAACATTCCAAGAATTGGAACTTGCCACTGCTGCTGCGGCGGCAGCACTGCGACTGCCACTTGACATGGTAACCGAACGCCCGAAACCAGAGGCTGGTCAACTCCAAAAACCAGCTAACTGCAGTCCATTCTAGGGCCAGTTTCTTGTTCTCACTCATTTTCTATTTTGTTGTGTTTTTTCACAAGAAAACAAACGAAGCGTTGGCTACCGCCATGTAATGGCGTATAACGAGTAACCGTAACCCGAACTCGAACCCACGGATACGGGCGTGGCATTCATGCCCCCGCCCCGCCCTTTCTCCCGAGTTGTTTTCCGGGCATATTTACGCAAACATTTAACACGTTTACTTGTTTTTTTTTTATGGGCGATCAGGTAGTTGAGGCGCGAACGCGAGGAGAACTATTTAAAAAAGCGAAGAAAATTATGCATTAGTTCCATGCAACGATATAATCAGGCTATATTGCCCCCAATCTCCGCTCCCTGCCCCCCAAAAACACACTCCCACTAGAGCCCGACTGCGTCTGGCATTTCTTTTTGGGTGTTTTATGGCGCAGCGTTTTTGTTTATTTAGACAATTCTCATGAATGGGCCGACGAGCGCTGCATACAATCGAGAAATTCCAACACTACTAATTGAAAGCAAACAAGATTCGAGATTTCCGCGGCATTTCAACATGCCGAAGATTGAAATACTCTTGCGGCGAATAATAATCATCATAAGCAATAAGCAGCTAATTCGTCTTGCTTTGTGTTGCATCAACATACTAAAGTTGTGCAAACATTAAGCACTAGCATGTTGCAAGACTTTCATATAGACTGCGTCACAAATCCGCCAACATTTTGAACATACCTTTTACACTCTGGTTGAATATCTTTAGTACATTTTTGGGGCGAAGCGATTTGGTGCAATTCAATTTGTATTTCGACTTGACGCGTACTTGACTCGTTGGGGAATCATGTAAAATATGTGCTGGCCAGTTAAATGCATCATCTGCCGACTGCAGTGCATAGCAGGCGACTGGATTTTGTTTATTTCTAATATAAATTTAGCTACTTTAGTGCACAATTTGTAAACAGAAAGTCGTCTGACAACTGAGCTCATGATGATGTTTCTGGGTGTTTCGGCTGTTTGGGTTTTTATGGTCTGTACTAATTGTTATGTTGCACAAGATATGAGCTAAGTGTGGCGCGTACAACACAATGCTCGAAGCTCGAACTCGAAGCCTTTTTGCCTTTTGCTTATCTAAATTGGCTCGTTACCAACGGCAACAATTGCGGCCACATTAATTGTCTCTCTGCGTTCTCGTGACTGGCATGGATAATGCGGTTTAGCCGAGAGATTTGATAGTCAAGTTAATTGAAATCGAGTTGCCAGTTGATGAAGTGATGCTACAACAAAAGGATGCTACATCCTAGTTACTGTAACTAGGAACATAGAAAAGGATTTATGCGATGTGCGAAGCCCATTAAGTGTCCACAAACACACACACACACACACACACAATAAAGTCAACCACACATAGAATCGATAAAGCGTGGCGTAAAATCTATGTTAAAATAACATTCGAGTGGGTCGGCAGGGCGCCTTAAAGTACAGAGCACCACCCCGCTCTCCCCCTGCCATTTTTTTTATGAATTGCTGCATAATTTCTCCACAGACAACAATAGAAGGGCGGGCGGCATAACAAATGTTGCCAGGCGGGCGCTGGAAGGAAGGTGTCATGAACATAATAAATGACCTTAACTTACCGATATGCCACTTTTTCGTTACTTATTCTCATTTCATTTTTTTCCTTTTGCATTTTAGCTGACTCTACGCAAAAAGCACCCTGTTGTCTAATAGAAAACTCCAGCTTGCTGCTGGCTTCTTTGATAAAATGTTAGCAGGCGGCGGCGAGCCGGCGCACGGATGGACGTCAGGACGTCAGGCAATTTCTCTAACAGCAGTGAGCCACCCAACCACCCCACCACCCGAGCAACTAAAGTGCCACCCACCCTGCTCGGGGTCTCACATGTTGTTGGCTTGGCTCGACACACGCTATTTACTTAGTTGCCGTGGCCCAACTAAGCCGGCACGGGGTGCGTACCCCAAGTGAAAGCAGTCGAGCGAAATTCATTTCAAATGATTTACTGTAACGATCAACAAACGACTCCTGCGGCGACCATAGAGCCACACGCCACAGCCGGCAACCACCCCTAAGGCAGCCCACGACGACGACGCCACACAAATGTTAAAAGGGTGCGAAAGTTTAGCAACGCTTCTCCAAAATAGATAACAGAGAGATACACAGAGAGAGTGTGTGTGTGAGTGTGGGAAGCAAGAGCGGTTGGGGTGGTGTGTGTGCTGGGCAGTCAGAGTGTCTAGCAGGTGTCTACGGTTAGGCCTTAAGTTTCGGAAGCTGTCCCTGAGAAATGCCTAGCAGAGTGAGCAGTAGTGATGAGCAGCCGATGCACAAACCCTTGAAAAGCTGAAGCAGCCCTTAGCGCCTGACACTCAACTGGGTGCTTGACACCGAAATGCAACCAACAAAAATGTGCTTCGTTGGCACGGAAAAAAGCGCAAACCGGCTACAATGGGATGGCAACTGAAAAGTGCGCCCAACTAGTAAATTTAGTTACAGTTTCACAATCATATAGGCATCGCTTTCGTGTGCTCTTAATGCTCATTGAGTTTACGTTGATTTGTGGCTCTCGATAAGTTCGCTTGCAATGTAAGCGACTAGTTAAAGTTGTGTGGGTTTTTTCATAAAACTTTTCATTTAATATAAATAATATGCACTTGTTTCGACTCGAAACTTTTCAGCAAATTCATTTGCCCAACTGTCCCATTTCCCCAGCACGTCAAAGTTTTCCCATTCAAACTCTTCAAGAGTCCCCAACACACTCGCTCAATGCTAGGTCTCTCTCTGCCTCTTTTATGCGCTCCACTTGGAGATAAAAGCGCAAACGGGCAACAATTTTGAAACAGTTTGCGAGTGAAAAGCCAGCGCAAATAAAAACAAAGAACAAAAGCAGCATTGCAGCGAGACAAAAGCAGAGGCCACAACTAAAAGCGCCACCGCTCCCAAAAAAGCCAGCAAAACAAAAGTTGCGTATTGTGCGCCTCTCTCCTCCCCTTCTACCACTCGGCAAGACTTAACTTTTGAGTCGAGTTTGGCAGAGAGAGAGCGGGCAGAGAGCCATGTGGCAAAATCTCACTCATCGCTTCGTCCTTTTTGGCTTGGCACAAAAATGCGACGCGGCAGCTTTAGCAGGCGCCCAGCAACGCGCAGCAGTTGTGGCAGCAACTGTTGCACACGTGCCCGAAAAAGAGCTCAGTGCAAAAGGGAAATGAATAGCCAGACAGCCGGCAAAGTCACACAACCAACGAGAGAGAGAGAGAGAGCGAGAGCGAGCGAGCGAGCGCGTGGCACGAGAGAGAGCAGCCAAAGGGGTCGTTGCACGCGTCGGGCGAAGCTTTCACTTTCCACCGGGGTTGCACTATGCTCTCCACGTTGGCAGGGGGTAGTGCGGGCAACGCAAACAAAATGGTTGACACGGGCAACAACAAGAACGATTTCGCCTCCGTTCGTCGCCCCCCCTCCGCTCCTGCCCCGGCCTGTCTGGCTGGCTGGGAAATTGCATTAAATAAACTTTGGCTAAGCCGAGCTGACGCTGAAAAGGTTTAAACGACCTGCGAACCTGTGAGCAGCTTGTCTATGAGCATTTTCCCCACGGCCAGCTCGTTTCATTTAACTTCAATTTCCGCCTCTGCACTGCTTGCTTTTCCATTTTCCATTTACCATTTACCATTTTCCATTTGCCGCTCCCACTTTGTTGTTGCTGTGCTCAAAAGTTCCTTGCTCAACTTTATGCTTATGGTAATGAGTTTTAATTAGGCGCTCAGCAAAACCGAGAGCCCGTTCGACTCGCTGCGAGACAACCACCCCCTCTGGCCGTTGAAACTGCCGCCTGCCAAACATACAGTAGTTGTGTCGGGGGTCGTCTGTTTTGGGTTCGCACATTGCCCATAGGCCTTTATAAAGTGTAAAAAAAAGGAGAATTACAAAAAACGTGCTTTTAATTCGCCCGTAAATCTGTAAATTGAAAATTTTTAATGTGCGGCAACAGCTGAGGCAACAGTTGAGCTCACTCTGCTCCCCCCACCCACTCCGTCTCTGTGCCTGAATTGGGTCAAATCTTTTGGGTAGAGAATTTAGCAACCTTTTGTTGCCAGCTCTGAAGCACAAACAAACACTGTTGCAGCGGACTACGGACTGCGGACTGCATGTGGCTACCAATTTCAACACATAACTCAGTGGCCACCCGTCGTCAACCTGTCTGTGCGTGTGTTGCAAGATAGAGCTTCCACTACTCGCTTGCGGCGGCAATTGAATCGCACTCAATTAATTTTACAGCCCTTCGACCTCCTGCTAGCCCAGCTAGCTGCAGCGGAAGCCTTGCCCAATATCCAGCTAGTAGCAGTCATTAGTGGGTTTATATTCATACTAATTGATACTTAAAATAACATCGAGCACAGGAAGCACGCGCGAAAAGCAGCACAACAACAACAACTCTGTCTGGAGGAGGCATCCCATGCCCAAGAAGTGGAAAAAGAACATTAGAATAAGAACTCGCCTGCAAGGAAGTCTATAAATACATTTATGCCAAGCGTTGTGTTTGCCAGCCAGCAAATAGTTCTTTAATATTGCTGTACTTGTTTGTGTTCTTCAGGTTTCTATCATCTAGATAAAATTAGCTAAGACATTTTAAACAAAATAGTATAGAAATCTTTAGCAAAGTTGTTTGGCAAATAGTTTTTAATATAAGTATTTTCATAGTACTGCTTTCATTATATTTAGCTGCAGGTTTCCAAGTTGAGTAATCGTTCTTTTTAAATTTGAATTTAATTCCTGTATTCGCGCTAAAATCGTTTTAAAACAGCAGGCAATATTGTTACTAGTGAGCTGACTAGTTTTGTTATACTATTTTGCAATAAGAGGGAGCAAACAGAACCTCTTAAATTTGTCATTGCATCGGAATGCTGGCGGAAGATGGCCCATAACGACAAGAACGTGAAGAATCTGAGTAATAAAGTAAATAATTGCTGTTTACCTGCAAGTTTCAGTTGATGTGAAATACTGTAAACAATTAATGAAAATATCTTTGCGTGATTTTTGCATTCAGATGCTCGCAGCTGAGTAAACAGATAAACTCGATCTAAGCTAATAGCTAGCAAAGTTTAGTATTTATTTTAGCATTAAGCATCGCATGGGATTCAACCTGATAGCAGCTAAATCATTGTGCGGTCAGCTAATGTTCTATATAGTATGTTATTGTTTGGTGTGTTGCCATTTCGATATGCGTTTCTGTTGGCAGCTGAACAAACTCGCGCGGCAACTGGAAGGCGTTCGCTGTTAATGTGCTTCGGGTGCATGCAACATTTAGCATGCTCCACCTTCTGTCCAGCCTCCCTCCCCCCGCTGTGTGCTGTGTGTAATTACGTGTCGTGCCAGGTCGTTGCATAAATGCCAAATGCAGAGGGAGGCACAGTCCACATAGTCACAGTCACACTCGCACTCGCTGTTGGAGTTGAGTTTGCTTTGGTTTGGTTGCTTTCTTTCGCTGCTTATTTTTTGCTGTGCTTCTTTGCTTTCTACACGTACAGGCGGCTCTTTTAGGCGTAATTAAAATTACTCGACTGCAAAGAGTCGGCAGCGGGGGGCGGGGGCCAAGAGAAACAAATGTTTATGCTGCCAACACGTTTCATGTAAACACAGAGTTAGAGGAGTTGATGTTCGAGTTGCCGTTGAGTTGCGCGGCTCCTTCCTGGTCGGGGTCGAGTTGAGGCTTTTTGCATGATGAAGTGACGAATGCTGCGAACTTTGGCGTTGCTCCATTCACATTTGTTTCATTTGTTGTTCCTTCCTTCCCCCCCTCGCCAGCTGCCAGTTGCCAGGCTGTCTGCGAATTGTCCCTATCTCGTCCCCCTACACCGCCTTCTGCATAAATCTGGCAATCAGCGCGTTTTCCTTGTCTGTCAGTCGCTCTAAAATGACAATTTTCAATGCGCAAATGTGCGAAAATTCATCCAGACAGAGACAGAGAGAAAATGAGCACAGAAATAGCCCAGCAGGCGGCTACGAACATGTTTGTTGTTGCCATGTGTAGCTGTTGTTACTATATTTATGAGGCGTAATTAGCCGCTGGGAAAACTGCAGCTGAGTTTTATTTTCTACTCGCCCCCTCTCTTGGAATCCCCAAAACTCAGTCGGAAACATCTGCTGTCGATCTGCAATCTACATATCTGTCTAATCCATAAATAATGCACTGAGCTTGCGTTTGTAATTAATGCAAGTGATTAACTCGTATTAAATTAGCTCATTCATTATTAAATATCGTTTATTTCGCACAAGGCGAGTTAATTAAATCGCCATACACACATCTGGCACAATGCGCGGCCATGACAAATCGTCTGAAGCGAACGATTTATGAATTATGAATAAGTTGCACATAAATAACGTCACAAAATTATCGTCAAGTGAAGAAATGACAGCATAATGCGGTCTGATTCCTTTGATATCGAATCGCAACGTTTCAAATGCCATTTTCGTGGCTATTTTCGGCGATTTGTTTGTTTTCGCCTGTTCGCCTCTTGATCCGCTCCAGCTTCAGCTCAGGCCGGGCGACGGACGCATTCATTCAAGCGAAATTAATTAAACAATAAAAATTGATTAATGGCATTTCGGCGGGGGAGGCAAACAGAAAGAGAGAGGGAGAGACATGCAGAACGTGTCCAATCGGCTGGTCGTCAGTTTGGCCTAACCTGTTTGCTGTTTACATTCGCGACTTTGTTTTGTTTGCGCGCACAAACAATCGGCCAACGGTTCGTATGCGCAATGTAAGCCATGTAATGTGTACAAAAACGCTCAATGTCTCGGCCAAAATGGCCATTATTGTTTGCACTTGTTGTTGTTCTCGTTGCTGCTCAAATTGTTGTTAATTGGAGCAGTTGGCAAACGTCGTGCTGGCAAATGGGTCAGCTCTGATTGATCTAGCAGCGAATTGAATAAATCTGATATGATATCTTGTGGCGAAACAGTTAGCTTTTATTTGAATGGAGTGGCAATTTGCGCTTAACATCAGTCCAGATCAAGACTCCAATTTAAATAGTTCTAATTTGCAAGTCTTTTAAGTGCTGCTAGCATAATTAAACTTGTTGTGTTTAATAATTTACTTCGTTCGCCAGAGCAAAAGCTTTTAACTTGGCTATCGGACGCACACTGTAAACTTTAGTATGCCAATCAAGGCTGCGCATCTAATTAAAATGCACAAGAGCAGCTTGAAGTTACAAAGAATCTTTTGCTTGAGCTAATCTCAAAGTATCCTTTACTCCAACAACTTTATCAGCGTCTAATCAATCACAAATGCCAGTGGCATCCTTTGGCCATCTGTTGGGCCAAGCGGAATGAGTTGTCTGGCATTTGCACTTTAATATTCTATCAATGTTCTCGACAAAAGCTGCGAGCAGACTTTTTTACCATCTGAAAATAAAAATGCAATGAGAAATCAAATGAGCATTTTTGCAGCTCATAAAACTTGTAGTACAACAAAAATGTTCACGCCATCAAACAAATCAAATTGAAAGACAGCGGGCCGTCGAACAAGAAGTAGGCAAAAAAGATGGGGATGGCGATGGAGATGGAGAAGAGGTGGGCAATCAAAAGCGCCGCTTAGCCCGATCGAAAGCCATCGAAACAAGTTGTGTCTGTTGGCAGCTCGGATTTAAATTCGATTTTGGACGCGAGATAAAACGCGCGACAGAGATTTACAGCGGCGAATGGCAAAAAAAAAGCTACAAAAAATCGCAGTCGAGTTATTCAAAGCACGTTCCCGTGTTATGGACTTCTTTTTTTGCACAGAGAGCGCGAGAGAGAGAGAGAGAGGGAGAGAGGGCGACTGACTGCTGTCGGAGAGGACGACGTGTTGCTGTCAACTCTGTTGGTCAGCCAGCATGCAACACGAGCAGCATTTTTTATTTAATTCGCTGGCCCAATTAAGTTGACGGCAACGACGATGACGACGACAATTGAAAAATGTGCCTGCTGAACTCGGCCATAAAAAGCATTTAGGCCCGCTCAGAGCCAGGGCCAAGTCTCTGGTGTGTGCTGTAACTGCGTAAGCCTCGCATCAGGCTCTCACCCAAGTGCCACAAAGTCACAACCGCAGCGACGTAAGCGAAACCCTTTGCAACCGCAAAAGCCATAAAAGCAGAGATTTTCTCAATTTGCCAAGCGCGCTCGCTCCTCCTGCGACTCCTATGGGGGGTTTTCGTGTGTAGGCTCCACCAAAAATTGCCGCCGACCGCAAAACAATTTTGTAACACAAAAACGAAAGAAAAATTATGAATGGAAATTTCAGAAAACTCATCAGCGCCGACGACTCGGGGAAAATTATCTGCTGCTTGCAATGAATTAATTTTGTAAATTTACGAGCATACTTTTTTTTTGCATCTTTCCGCTGGCTGCCGCTGAAATTAATCGTCTGTAAAATGAAGAAAATACTACGAGAAAATCGCAGTCAAATGACAAGTAAACGGCGAAAAATTGCAATCAATATGGCAGCAACAAAAACAAAATCGAGAGAAAAAAAAGGTTTAAATAATGTGGCCTAACAAAGCCTGTGTCTGGCTGCGGTTTGCAGTCTGCCCCCGGCACAGCTGCAATTGACAGTCTGTGTGTGTGTGTGTGTGCAAAGATATTGTATCTTTTGCAACTTATAGCTCACGGCTCGCACCCGTGCACATATCGATGGGCGGCTACGCTTCACTGACTTTTCGGTGGCTTGTTAACCCTGCTTTTAATGGCTCTATAAATGGAAAGTCGCTGTGCGCCAAATTCTCTGGGAAAAGCAGCGAGCACAGTGAGTGATGACGGTCAAAATATGCTGCAAAAAGTATCTTCTAATACTCTACCTTTTAATCAAATTCTCTGAGCGAATAAGCGAGCACATTGGGTGACTTATGCTGTAATAAGTATCTTATAATACTCTACATTCTCATCAAATTCTCTGAGAGAATACATTGGGTGACGACGGTCGATGTATGCTGTAATAAGTATCTTCTAATACTCTACATTTTCATCGAATTCTCTGAGCGAATACATTGGATGACGACGGTCGAAATATGCTGTAAAAAGTATCTTCTGCTACTCCACAAAGAATTATATATGTATATCATTAGTCACGACACTGTCGCGAGCATTTGTGATGTGTAAAGCGTTTAATTTATATAGTCATATGTGTCTTATTTATGCGCAAACCCTTTGGAAATATCAAAATTCGTCAGGCCACGTTTGCACTGCCCTCCGAAATCGAGAGAGCAGCTGAAAATGTGACAGTTTGAATCATTTGCCGTTGGCTAATGATTCATTCAACCCCAATTCGCTGGGATCATCCGCACATCTGCAGAGCGGCCATAAACCACAATAGATTAATGCAGCTGACAGTTCCAATCGTGCCCCACTTGTGGTTGCCTTACAAATTTCATCTGTCAACTTGCAGCGTTCCAAAGTACAGCGCACCTCTCTCCCTCTCTCCCTCTCTCTGTCTGGGCTATAATAAATCGTTTAAATGTTGAGCGACGCCCACTTGTTGCACACTAGAAATTATGTTATTAAGTCGGCAACAACAATTTATTTAGTTTAGTGCACTTGCTATTAAATATAATTTCGCAGAGGGGGCCACAAAGAAGTACGAGTATTCGTTTCGTACTATAATCATATTTATGATTCGAGCTGAAACTTTGACGCGTGGGCGACGACGATCAAAAGGTCTCCAGCTCGCTGTAAATATAATTGGGCAGCTCGTGAATGTCATCGTGTGGCTGTGGGGAGCTGTTGCAACGCCATAAAGATTACAACGAGATGGCTTTTTAAGTGCTATAAAAAAGCACAAATTGTGTCGAAGTTGCTCTGACTTTTGACATGGCAGCCAAAAAAGAAGAAAAGAATATCAATTCAAGTTCCAATTTCGATTCGAATGCCTAATATGCCATTCAATGGCCATAAAATGTCAAATAAAGGCCATTAAGCGACTCCAATGCTGCGACGCTGTCTCTGCCGTTAATTTGCCTAAATAAACCTCATTAAATATGCTGACCGGCCAAATGGCCAATGGGCAGCCAAGAGACGCAAACCTTTTCAACGGCAAGCAGCACACAAACGAAAAAAATATGATTAATAATCATCATCATTGGCAAGCCAATCCCACAAATTATGTTGTCACATGCAAAAGTTGCGCATACGCCGCGTTTGCCCACTCCAATCGCAGTTATTATTATCATATTTTCTCGGCTATTTTCGGCCGCACATTTTTCTTCAATTTTTGTTTCTTTTGGCTTCTCATTCACGCGTCTCTAACAGGATTATGTCGCACGCAACATTAGCGACCCTTCCACCAAACAAAATCCTGTCTACCTGCTCGACAGCCACAGCCACGTCCACTGTGCTGTGTCCCTTGCTCTTTTCTCAAGCGTTGCCTAATTTGTCGACTCTCCCTCGACTGCTACAGAGTTTCTACCTGTTCCCAGCGTGTGTTAATTTTGTTGGAATTTTCGCTTGATTATGTCCACATGGATTTCAATCATATTGTTGTGTGTTTGCTGTGTCTCTGCTCAACTCGCTGCGCTCCTTTGTTGTGCTGCTCGGCTACGATCGATTATTGATTTAATTAATTATCCACGCACTGTGTGTGTTTTATTATTATTATTATACATTCATTCGCCGCTTGTATCGCAGTGAAAATATTCATAAATTCAATGTAGCCAATACAAATGAATGGCTTCATTGCATTCACAGCGATCCCCACAGATTCTTTAATTGTGGCACCAACAGCTGCCCTAATAACTTGCACAGTTTATCTATATTTTTCAAAGTGCGTTGTTTCCACTCTTTGTGTAATGGTGATAAATCATGCATTTATTTTTACAGAATTGCATTATTTCTCATTACGCTCATTGTGAGCCGCAAATTTGCAACTTTTGCTTTCGTATTCTTGTAGCTGCGCGTGTTGACAACTTGCAAATGAAGAGAAATGCTTTAGCAATTGTCTGGAGACGCCTCTTCATAAAGCTCTTCCCCCCATTGAGCATGTGCCAGTGTTATTTATTTAAATTAAAATGCAGTTCGCGAGTCGCAGCTACTTGTGGCAGACAACATGCCTGCCACAATACCAATTGCCATTTTTTTCGCTGTTACTGCTGCCCACTCGCCACTTGTGCTTGCCACTTGCCTCCACTACAAGGCAACCGATTGTTGCTTTTATTGTTGCTGTCCCCGTTCGTGCGTTACATGCATAAAGCGTTGCCACTGTGTACACGCAAATTTATTGCTGATAAATTGTAAGCTTGTTGCGCTCGCATGGGAAGCGAGCGGATGGGAGGCTGGCCTTTCTTATGGCGCATTATTAGAAAATTGCCAGTGTTTAGGCGCAAATTGCAGATGCTTTAATTAGAGAGCAAGAGAGAGTCATCGGAGTCAGGGAGTCAGTGGGGCCAGCTGCTTCGTGTTGTCGATTCCAATCAAAGCCAATTGATAGCAATTGAATCGTGCACTCTGCGTTGAATGCAAACAGTGAATGAAGACCTGCCATCTACCAAAAATTTCCACTTTTAGCTCAAATTTCACAACCCACTACATTTATAGCGCAAGTGGAGGTTGCAGTTGAGGCAAAGTAGCGGCAATCAAATCAGGGCGACAGCAGCCGCGCTACAAGAAGAGGTCAGCAATGCTATGCAAAAGGTCTTCTATAGAGCATAGCCAAAATATCACTCTTTAGATGTAACCTAAACTTACAGAGATGACACTGCTAGCAGCTGAGTTACGTGAGGTCAGTAGCTAGAATATCCTACAATGAAATATTACTAATTTCCAATATCACATAAAATGTAACAAAGAAAGTATCACTCTTGAGATGTAACCTAAATTTAAAGAGATGACACTGCTAGCAGCTGAGTTACTTGAGGTCAGTAGCTAGCATATGATACAATGAAATATTAATAATCTATAATATCGCATTATAAAATGTAACACTTGGCTTTGCTGGCTGCTAAAAGAGTAATTTTTATTGAAATGTTAGCAGCTTGTTGAGATTTATGACTTTTTGAAATTAAACTCGCAGCGAAATAATTTGAATGCTGAAAGTTTGAAGCGTTTGTGACGTCAAGAAGGCACATCAATGCTGAACGAATTGTGTCAAATTAATTTACATAAATTGAAGAAACGGCAAATCGGGGAATAGCAGGAATACAAAGAAGAAAATATTAAAAATTCATTAGCGAGCGTATAAACAATCAATAAGCTGAAACGTAGAAGATCGATGGAAATAAAATCAATGAACGCGTTCCGGACATTACGCCGAAGTGGGCGGCAAGGCGGGGCGGGGCGGGTCGAACGTTAATTTATCATTTTACGGAAGGCAAATCCCGAAGAAAATGCGCAAATGCGAGACGCAAAGCAAAACCAGACGGCCCACAACTCATGATGGGAACGCGAGATGCTTCAGCGTTTTGGGCTGCCAGCAAAATAAACAAGCCGAAGAGCGAAGAGGGAAGCACGAAGCGCAGGCAGATGGGGGAAGAAGAACAAAGACACGCTAAGACTGGCGGAATCCCGCCAGACCCCCGCTCGCCACTAATTGAGTGCGCAAATACGAAAGATAACTCTCTGGGAGTGGGCACTTGTGGTTCTAGCACTTTGATTAATTTCCCCCCCACACACACACCGCTCCGCTTCGGTATCGACTGGATGACATCCTCCTCAATCAGTTGAAGTCGATGATGATGGCATTCAACCAATTAACGGCATATAGAGTTTAGCGAAAGATCTGCGCTTACGAAAATATAGAGAGAGCGAGCGCGGCGACTCATTTGCTTGACCACAGGAAGCGGCCATTAAAATATTTGCCATAACGAGCGGAACGAGGGGGGGGGGGGGCGCGGAGTGCGTTGGGCAGACGGGTTCGTTCTAGGCCAAAAATAACTCGAGGCAGCAGCGCATTCCTTGTGGCCCAGCAACGTGCAGCGAGCAGCGAGCAGCGTGCAACGTGAATTTATGAATCGTTCAGCCTGAATGAATCTTTCGCTTGGGTGTCTCAGTCTCTTGACTGTTGCCCCGTCGACTCGACTCGAACTCGGACTTGTCCCGCGACTCTCTGCTGTGTGTGTGTGTGTGTTGTGTTGCCAGGCGACGAGCTGTGTGCTTGGCTTTTGGGGCGTTTACAACGCTTTGGTATCTTGTATTTATTTAATTGACGTTTGAACGTGTTGGTATTATAAAATAGCCACAGATCGCAAGCCCACAGCCAGAGAGATCAGGTCCAGCCACAGGTACACAGGCATTGCATTGGCTCTGGGGCAATTATGACTGCATCTGGGCGTTGCTGGACATGCATGTGGGGGCAATAGATCGCCATCGACTGCGGCATCGGCATCGGCAGCGTCCATTGACGTGCTTTTCTGTTTGGATTGCCGTACGTGCTGGCAGTCTAATTAGGCTCTGGCTGAGCGGTACTAGGCGTTGCCAATGGATTGCCTGGGTGTTAGTTTATTAAGCCTGCAGTGCTGCTTTAATAGGCACAAATATGCGAAACATGTGCTAGGGCAGCAGCTCTTCTATGCGGAGGTTCGAGCTGCCATCTCTAGGAAAATGAGTCGGGGGAATGTGCAAACTTGCAGAATATATGCATTCCTATTTATGCAACATATTTCCAGGAATATTTCAAGAGACGCAGAGCTCAAGAAGATGTTCGACATATCTGTTAGCATGAGAAAATGTGCTATGAGCATCGACAAAAGATTTCAAATTATGCAAGGTATGAAAAATGTTTGAAAAATCTTCAGTTCAACTCGTTGGAAACTTATCACAGAGCATTCACAGTGTATCTCACAAGTATTTACGTATGTAATCTTCAGTTTACCGCTCATTTTGCAAGCTCATCGAGCTGATCATCGATCAATATATAAATATGTATTTCAACTCTCTCACGATAAAAATGTCACCGAAATCTACGGCCGAACGGAATGGAAGCAGAAAACAAACATAGAGGACAGAAAACGTAGGCAATAAATAAACAAGTTTATGCCTCAATTGAAAAGCCATTAAAAACGAGTCTAATTTGCAGGCTACCAACGACAGACAAAAGATAGAACTGGAAACAAATACCGGACGTGATTGGATGATAGACAACTATTTTGTAGCACAATCAATGAGCTATTCAGACTGGAATTCACAGAGAGAGAGAGAGAGAGCAACCGAAAAATTAAGTTGTCGATGAAGCGAAGAGCAGCTCTAGCCCAACCGGCTGGTCGAGACCAGATCACGCCGGACCAATTGTTTGCAGAGCAGAGTCTGGTCTAGTGATAAGATCATCGCCGGCGCACTAATAACAGCCAATGATGTGAGGCAAGAGCATCGGCCACAACTTTGACGATGCTTTAGGATATGACTTGGCAAATTTGTTTGTGTGTTATTAAAAGAACATTGCCGAGCCGCGGAGATCTTTAAGATCCGATTAAAACCATTAACACTTTTTGTAGAAACAAATTTCGTCGACAATTATAAAATCAAATAAAAACTCTTTGTTGCGCCAGATGAGTCTCTGCAGTCGAATGTAAACAGAGCTCGCAACTATTTGTTGCTTCTCTTGGCTTGACTCACCAAACAAATCGAGGCGCATTGTTCTGCGTATTTCTCGATAATTTATTTGTGCACAGACAGGTAATTAATTCATTAACACTTTTTATACGTCAACAGGGCAGGATGGCCTATAGTTTCGGCCATTGCCCAATTCGCCGAGTTCAATAAACAGGGAAATCTATAGCTTGCCACAGCTGTGCAGTGGGTGTTGATCTACGCGTATAGTCGAATTTCCCCTTAAAAAAGTCTCGTGTAAACAATTTAAATGCAAGTAACGTAAAGCTTAAAGGGTTCGCAATATTTCAGCGATCAGTTCACACAAATGTTGACCTTCGGCTTGTTGGCGCAATCTTCGCAACGTAGCTGTCATCGCAGATTGGTGATTTTTGCAGTTTAGCGTTCATTTGCGTTCTAAAAATACAATACAATCAAACTGTGTACAATATGATGAGTACTTCGCAAGTCGGTGCCGTATTTTGTTCGCATTATACAGCTGATTTTTTGCAATTAGCAGAACTGCGATGCTCACAGCTAGATAACAATTGTACTTATTGAAAGATACTTTTCGCAGCTGTGTGTCTGCAGTTTGCATTATGGCGACAGATTGAAAAGTATTGAATCTAGAAACAGCATAAAAGCAGCTCGAACTGGTTCAAATATAAATCCCTAATAATGTTCACTCTTACTTTCTATCTATACTCCTAATCGACATGAAATCACAATCCACTCTGTGCTTGCAATCTCCATAGCCATTATGCTATCCTGCTCCATCTAGTGCGCATTAATCAAACGTCTATCGCATCGCCGAATATTGCCATTAAAAGCATTTTTCATCTACATTTCGTTTCCGCTGCGACCCAAAAATAGAGTAAACGTGGGAGAAATGGCGGCGCAGCCAGGCAAACTAATCCTAAACCATTAACAGGCGCACACTCAATGGTCTCCTCGGATTATTATTAGTCCCAATCATGCAATATGCTGATGAAAAGGTGGCCCACGGCCAGCTGGGGGGAAAAGGTGTGTGCTAATCACACAAATCTGTAACAAAAAAAAAAAGGGAAATAAATAGAAGTGGAATGTTGGAAAGGTAGTCGGGTTACCAGGAAGAGGCGTTGCTAAAACCATAACAATGCCCTCAAAGGATAATGCGTAACGCATAATGAGAGCATTGAGCGAGCGAGAAAAAAGGAGAATGCGAACCAAACAGAGATGTGAAGCGTGTGGCTGGAGATAGTACTTATTTGGGAATTTCGTCGGCTGCCGCATGCCGCAACTAATGTGCCCCGAAAAATGCAGCGCAACGAATCGACTCAAGAGCTGCGCGCCCCATGCGACAATTATCCCAGAGAGTGAAAGAGAGAGAGGGAGAGCAGTTGGCTGATTGACAGTCGGGGCCAGAAAGACAACAGAAAATGTGTCAATTTGCAGTAATCTAATCTGTGTGCGGTCCGCTCGCTTGTGTAGTAGTTGTAGTTCTTGAATGGAGAAACGTGGAAATTCCAATGAATTACGAGCCATACTGTCGTACTGCATTTAATCAATTATATATATTATATTGTTATCTCTCTGTTTGTACAAATCGATCACGCAATTGTCGCTGCTTGTCCCGAAAAAGTGGCAAGGGAAGGCAGGGAAAGTGGCACAGCCATCGACCGAGGGCGGGGGATTAACTTGAAATATTCCCCAATTAGCTGTACACATAAATCATCGAATAGTTGCCGTAAGTTCAACTTCTTCTACGGAAGTCCCAACAACTTGCCCTGATTTGGGTTACAGATCTGTTTGTCATCAGATAACAGACTTCGAGTTGCAGTTGGAGTTGGAGTTGGAGTTGGGAGCTCGAGTTCGTGCTGATAAACGAGTTGTCACAGCGCGTTCAAGTCGAAGGGAAAGCACTTGAGATACTTGCGGCTGTGAGGCGCCTGTCGCGCCCAAAAGATGCAAAGATACAAAACTATCGCTGCTGCTACGAAGACATCTCAATCGCAGGGAAAGAAAGCTTTAATTAAACGGCGCCCATTGGATACAAGATACAAAGTAACGATTAAGTCATTAAATATTACGCTTTCGCAGGATGAAAATGACTCAATAAATATTGCTGGAGTTTAAAAAGTTGCATTGCAAAGTTGAGTGCAAAATTGAAGCGTTGTCGGTTTGGAATTGCGGAGGCTTGCTTTGTCTATGCAGCGCCGGCAAGTGCTTAAAAAGACATAAATTAAACACTCTGCTGCTACCTGTCATCATCATCATCATCACCATCGCCATCACCATCTACCCATAATCATAATCATCATCAACGTGGTCATATACTCAGTGTTGTCGTGTCGGCATCAAAGCTTTGATTTCAACAGGGCTCCTCGCTCGCTCTTGTTGTTCTTGTGTCGAGTGTGTTGTGGTTATTGTTGTCGCTGCTGTTGTTGCTGCTGTTGCTGCTGCTGTTATGTATCCTACAGCTAACAATTAAGTCTAAAGTGTAGCTGCACACACGTAGCGAGCAGACGACAAGAAAACTTTGTAACAAATTTCACAATAATTACGCATAGAAAGAAAAATGCGAACATGGCAGCATATGTTGCATACAGATATATATACTACTACTCGTACTATATACACATGTACATCGAACATATGTGTGGAAGCACGACTACAACATCTACTCGTACAACACCCAACACCCGACTGCAGCGTGCAGCGCGTACACTTTGTGTGTGGTGCCATTGTCAAAGCCAAAGGCTCCCATTGCCGGCATCATACTAGTATAAAATAAAATGCGTTTTTAATTTGCAGATGCGCGTAAAGCAAAAAAAAAAAAGGAAAAAACGCAAATAAAAAAAGTAAGCGAACATATAAAAAACTTGGCATGTTTCTCGTTTTTATTGTCGCCGCGATGGTATGGAAATTATTTGCAAGTGGCAAAAGGTGTGCTAGGTGAGGGCGTCAGGGGGGGACTCAACACTGCACCGTGACCACCTGCCGCTGTCTGACGACAACACATACAACATACTCATAGATAGACAGCTGCAGATACGATTAACCTGCTGCAAAGTCTAGCCGAAGCCTGAATACGCTGCCTGCGAAGTGCTAAAACATAGTGAGAATCGCAGAATCGTTCATGAACTGAACGATTTGAGTTAGTGAGAATTGCAATGAATTTCTTTTATGGTAGACACAGACACTAATCTATTTAATGAGTAGCAGTAAAAGGCTGGGCTTGAAGTCGTTGAATTATAGAAACGCAATGAGTTAGAATATTAAATGAATAATGTAAAACACTTAAAGGAAAACTATATACAGAATAGATACAAAATAAATTATTAATAAAAAGTTAAAGAGAATGCGTGTATTTATAGCTTTACATTTATCTGGTAGCTTTAGAATAGCTTCCTGGAGAATCTATTCGTGTTATCATGAGCAGAACACAAAGACATTTGCTCACTCACTCGAAGTGGTCATAAAAAGTATGAGCACAATAAAAGTTCAATTGATTAGCGAGTTCACGGCGAGATTAGCCATACTTCCCAAGTATTTATAGACTACTCCAGCTGCAGCTATCTGGCGAGTGAGCAATAGATCTATCTGGTGGGCATTTACAAGCCATGTAACGCGCTATCAGTGGCATATCCTACACAGTCACAAAGCCAGCACGCTGCTGCCCACCAAGTAGCGCATTCAACGAGCTGTGTGCGTAGCCTGTATCTATCTTTATGGCCAAGGTAGATAGCGCGGCCCCGTGGCAGACAGACGGAGCGGAGCTTTGCGTCTAGAACGGGTGCTCATGGCATGCCTCAAATGCCAGCACAAAGGGTGATGCGACAAATGCAAAGGATGGTGCAGGAGGCAGGCAGGCAGCCTAGACGCGGCTCAGTCGCAGTCTCACAGTGGCAGTGTCAGGCGAGCAAGCAGCCGTGGGTAATGAAATATTGCCAGCGCCTGCGCCTGCTGCCTGCTGCCTTCTGGCTGTTGACTGACTTCAACTGCTCGCTGACTTCTGGCGACAGTTGCCTCGCCGGCCACCCGCCTCCTTGTCGCGCCAATGTTTGCCGGCAACAGCTGCTGACGCGGCCCGTTGTTGTTGGTGTAGGTTGACAAACAAACATGCCAGCGCATAAAACAAAAACAAGAACAAGAACAAGAGGCCAAGCAAGCCGTTTACAAAGTCAAGCGAGGCGGCACTTGAATACTGCCTCCTTGGCTTGCACTTGAAAGCAGCACAAGTTCCGATGCAGTTGCCGTGGCTGTTGCCATTGCCGCGGGCTCGCTCACCTGCCTAAGCAGCAACCCTAACCCCAACCCACTCCCCTGGGGGCAACCATTGAGAATTGCATGGCAGACGTGGCCAGCGCCAAGCGAAATTCGCATTCACGTTTTGGCTTTTTACCTTTGCGCCTATTTATCATCAAATGCAGCCCGGCTGCTTGAAAGGAAGCTGAAGAAAGAAGTGCCTGCAACGCCAAGACGAACACCAAATACCCTAACAACTGGCTGAACAATTTCACGTTTAACGCAGTTATTGAGTTGTGAAGCAAATGCTTTCAAATCGAATGCTCTTAGCTAACTTCTTGTTTGTCCAAACAAAAAGCGAATTCAAATAATAAATAAAGTTGTTTTTGAGCTCATTAAGCAGAAAGTTTTAAAGTGAGCAATGAGTCTTAAAATATATATAAGAACATACTTTGATAAATAGAATTTGCTAGATGAAATTGTTCAACTTAAATTCATGGAATCCACTTTGGCTTCTGTCAATTATCTAATGACAATTCATACTTTGATTTAATTGCATCGAATTTCTGCATTTAATTTTGTAAATAAACTAAACTATTAATAGATACTCTACCTACTTGAGTGTTAGAGTTTATCTGTGTAATTGCAATACTCTAACTGGTTGATAATTTGTTAACGCCTACAGGGTATACGCACAGTCTAAACAGCAGGGCGGGAGAGTAAAAATGAAGTTGCCATGCAAATGCACTCGAATAGCAAGCTAACGACTGCAACGACGATGGCGACGACGACGACTCCATCGTCGACATGTGATACCATTTAGCCTGAATTGCGACTGGGACTTGGACGACGACTGCGGCTGGCAGAGGTTGCCTTTGGACCAAAAAGCTGGTGCAATCAGGCAAAATTGTTGCCAACTGTGGCACCGACAGTACTCAGTTCTGCATTCCAGAGGCAACTCACCAACTTCGACTCCTTCTCCGTCTCCGTCTCCAACTGTGACTCCTACTCCGCAGCATAGCGTGAGAAAGCAAAATATTGATTCAGAGACGACGCTGGCGATATGCAAAGCGCGATTAAATTCCAGAATGCCAGGGCACCGAAAAACCGGCTTCCGATCAAGACTCCAAAGAGGTGCTAAATGAAGTTCTTAATTAAGTGCGAGTGGCAGCTGTTGGGAGCATCGCAGTCTTACAATAAAACGCAAAGCGAAGCAAGGCATAAGGATTGCCTTGGAATTAAAATGGGATGAGATGGGCATTTTTTTTCTTTACGTTTTTGTTGGGGAGTTTGTGAGCTGCGAATTGAAGTTGGGGGGGAGAACGAGTTTTATATTGGCAGATCGTTAGCTCGAGCTGCTGTTTGATTGCATTTATTGCATAATTTGTTAATGAATGGAAAGTCATGACACGCTCCGAGGGCAACAGCAACAAAAACAAAAAATGACAAATTAGCAACATAATTGCTGCTTGGGGTTCCACCACACCGCAAATATTTGAGCCAAGATGTGGTACGTGGGAAAGGAATGTTGCTCGACATTTTGGGCGAAATTTATCGCAAATGAAATCCGAAAGAAGTCAAAGAACTCAATGACTAATCATTCAATCTTATCAAGGTGTTCTCACGTTTGATTCACCAGTAGCTGTCGCGTGAGCAAACCACTTGAGAGCCAGCTTGTAATCTATATACTTCTATTTCAACAACTGAATCAATAAGTGAACTTATCGTGAAAGCTTTTGATTTGTTGTCTAGAACAATGTAAGCAACTGATTCAGCGATCATTTCAAGCACTTGACCAAACTTAACTAATTTAACCATTCCAGGCTATTTGCAATCGAAAAAGCGATTCTAATGTAATTAAGTAGAGCTTCAACTACAGTTGAAGCAAGCTCCACTTCAGTTCCCATTTCCGAACTGAGAACTTCCCTCATTGGCGGCGGCCTTCCCCGACTCATTTGCTGAACCAAGTTATCTGCAGTCTCATAAATTACAATTTAATTAACATTTTCCACATGCCACGCGAAAAAAAGGAACCCAGCAAAGAAACTATCAAGAGTGCTATAAATAATAAAAGCGGAGAGGGAAAAAACGAAACTCCAAACTGATTATGATTAGTGCTCGAGGAAGGAGCGGAGCGGGGTGAAGTCGAAGGCACCACTCGAAGGCTGCCTCGATCCTCATAATTAAGCGACATTTGCGGCATGACATGCAACAAGCGGCAGATTAACATAAATTTTAAGACGTCATTAGATTGAAGACCCCGAGCACAGGAATCGCGCGGGGTGCGTCAAGTTTTATGGGGCGCAACAAAGTACGCAACAAAGTGGATGAAGAAGTGGCCAACACCTGTCCCGAAACGAAATTCGACGAGTTATAACGAGAGATAACAAAAGCGAAGAGAGAAACAAAAAATGATAAATTATTATGATTATGGTGCACTTGACAGGAGACAAAACAACACTGACTCGAAGATCGTGTGAAGCGTTGGCGTACGACGATGATAATAATTGCTTGATATTTATCTGTAGACCAAAGTTCCAACTACTCAAGTCGCGTCTCTAATTATTAGCGCTAATTCTTTCTGAGACATGACTGACAGGCAGCCGGACAAATCTCTCGAGAGTGGCTTTTTGTCTTCCGAGTTGTTGTTTCATTATTATGTTTTTTGATTGAAAGATGTGCCTAATTGATAGTCGAGCACTCGCACGAGTCTTCAAGAGCCGAGCAGACGAGAGAGCGAGACGCGTCCCAACTCGAGTCGGACTTCAAGTGCGTGTCATTGTGTAATTTGGCTTGATTATTATTAATTTGCAGACGCCGCCGACGTGGCCAGAGCGGGCCGGGTAATTGTTATGAGGAGGCTCCATTCAACCGCAGGCCAAAATATTTATTTGATTTGCTAATGGCAATGGAGGGGCAGGGCTGCGGCAGTGCGGGGAGCGCAACAGGAAATGGAAAACACTCAGCAACATTACTTACATACTCCGCACGTTAAATGGGCGCAATCTGGGCGGACTTACCTGTAAAGAGAGCAGAGGAAAATTGTTTTAAATTGAGGTTATAAAAGCCACACATATCATAAACAGTCTATAAGCCATTCTCAAGCGCAGTTGGCCTCTCTTTAGATTTGATTTGATTCATTCTATTCATTGCCCACTTTCTATTGTTGCTATGCTTAGCTCTTTGACTAAAGATCTCCGATAATCTGTTGTGGTTTCACGAGCTTTTTGTTCAGGTTTGTTTTGTTTTTGGGTTTCGTTTTGGAATGTTGGTAACTTATGTGTTTTTTGCTGATTTCTTACTCAAACTTATCCCATATTTAACTCACGTGTCGTGTTCATTGGAACCCACAAAATAATTTATACAGCACGCATTTCTCTCAGGTTTTCTCGGTTCTGTTCTTTGCCCCTTTGCACTTCCTCTATTAGCGAGCTGCAGCTCCTCTGTCTTCTGCTCTTTGCTCTTTAGCGGCTTCTACAGACAGGAGCTGTACTCTATGCGACTGTGTGTGTGTGTGTGTGTAAACAGTAATGTAAATTTCACAGAGACCGACTCAAGAGACGAGCCAAGACAGTCAGTCAGTCAGTCAGTTGTACTTTAGCAAGATGATTGCATCAGGGCACCGAGCCTGGCAGTCAATTGACGCTTTGTTTTATAACTTCCACGCCATAAGATAATAAACAACAGTTTCGATCTGGCCATCTCGCTCGCACACACGCACACATGTGGAAGGCAGAAGAAGGCTTCTTGCTCGTTGCACTTTTGGGCTGCTTAGGTAGTTTGTAGACCTTTCGACGACGACAGCGACGACGATGTTGAGTCTTGTTGCAGGTTCAGAAGGCGCCGACAAGAACTGAAACCACCAAAGGTGATGACTGCTGTAATTGTTGTTGTTTCTTGGTAAAAGGTGTTGTGCACACACACACACATACACAAACGTACACTAGCATACACATGGGATTTACATTTCCTTACCGCAACACCTTAGCAAGTGCTGCTCCAAGTCGGCTGCTTCGGTTTGTCTGTGAATTTCGTTGAAGTTGCCTTTTGACTCTTGAGGTGCTAGTGAGTTCAGGATTGGGGCAAAGCTACCAGGCAGACAGACAAGCAGACAGATTACCGCCTGGTTATGCACTTTGATGTTGGGCTTACACTCGAGCCACACTTCTGTGCACATGAGAAATTTCGTCTAAGGATTCCCCGACAAAGACAAAGCACAGAACTTTGTAACCCAAAGAGTTCGTTCAACAAATATTTAATAAATACTTCTGCAAATCATGTTTATATTGTAATTGTAATTGCCCGACTACTTTCTTTTATATCCAACCTATAAAACTTCCCTTCAAAATATTTTCATATAAATTCATTCAACCTTTCGCATAATATGCCAAGCATTCGTCTCTGCCCTTTCCATCAGCTATTATATTTCTTGGCACTCATATTTAATTATGTTATATAAGCCAATTTGTTGTATGTTTCTTCTGCGCCTTTTATGCGTCTTCCACACCCCTCTTGAGCGTCCTTTCCCAAAATTCCACTCTTCTGATTTCTCCGCTGTAGCGAAAAATCTTACAAATCTCGGGCAATTTACTTCAAAAAGTGGAGCACAAATCGCCAGCATTTAGCATTGTCCAAGACGCCTTTCAACAGGCCACAAAAAAGGAGAGGCAGAGCAGAAAAAAAAAAACAAAACAAAACAGAATAAAATAAAAAACTGAAAAAATGCCTGGCCTGAAATCTGGAACATGCCATTCCACTCAGCCTAAAGTTGTGAAGCCTTGTGCTCCGAACGATGCTCATTATTAAATTTTGGGCATTGTAATGTACGCCTCGTCTCGTCTCGTCTTGCGGCTGCTCCTCTCGGCGATTCTCAGCGGCCGTTTGCTTGGCTTAATGGCTATGAAACACGCGTCTCATAACGGTTTTAATGAAACACATAAATTCGCCTCAATTCCATTCGCCATTCGAGATGCGATGAGATTCCACTTGGGTGAGCCATCAGGCCACAAGTGCAGTTAAAGTGCGATTGGGGCGATCAGCGTCGTTCAATCGATCGTGAGCGTCTGCAGTTTACTTAAAAATAATATATTCTTTTTAATTTTTTTCCCCCTCGTTTTGGCGCATTCTTTACTTTCCTCTGCTGCTCGGGGCTTTATCGTTATTATGTGCAATCTTAAAGTTGCGAATAGTTTTGCTGGCTTTAAGAGTTTGCATAGAATTTACGTTGCACAATTTACGGCCATGAATGAAATGAGTTACTACGCTGATGCCGACAAAAGATATGTTGTACACACATCTGTACGCTGCATACAGAGTCATATATACAGTATGCCAGCCATAAAGAATCCAACATAACACAACCGACCCCGACACTCCTGACTACGATTGCGACTGCGAATGGGACTGAGACTGGGACTGGGACTGCGACTACGACCTGGGCCGACGCGTCTCGAGTTGAGGCCAGTTGAGTCCACTCAACTGTGAAACAGGTACAGAGAACGAGACAGGATATGGACAAGCATAGACAGGCGCAGCGAGAGAGCAGAGGTAACGAACAGTCGGCAAACAGTCGGCAAAAGTACAAAGCGGCGTTTGGGGTGAAAAGGAGAGAAAAGAGAGATTTTCTCCCCCCGGTTCCTGGCAACGTCGACTACGACGACGACGCTCCTTTTTAGGTTCCTTTTCACTCGATTTCAATGAACTCGGCAAATGTTGCAAGTGCAAAGACAAAACAAATACAAACAGCTGATAAAAATGCGATAGACGACGACGACAACAACAACAAAGTGTACAAGTATCCATAAGATACAAGCACATTCGTACGGGATTTGCCTCTGATAGACAGACATCAGATACCGAACACACAATCGGACAGACAGACAGACAGTCAGACGGATTGACGGACAAACTATCATTACATTTACTTTTCGGTTTCAGATTACGTGTGGATCTGCGCAAGGACAATTTCCCTGACGTTGCTTTCAATTTGCCTCGTCTTTTTTCTCTCGATTCAATATCCCTTTGCATTGTAATTGTTAACCATTTGTCAGCAACTTTTCTATTTGTTTGGCTAATTTCCCTGTTTGGCCAAGACTTGTGTGCCTCTCTCCGACTCTGTCTCTGTCTCCGTTCCTATCGCACAGCATCCAAATATGCCGGAAATGTCTTTATTTGCCAGCTGCGTCTGGGGTTCTGTCGTCTCAATGGTTATTTATGTGTGCGATTGCTTATTGGATTTGGCATAGACTCAATTGAAAGTTTATTAAAACCCATGGCCGGGGTGCAAACTGAAAAGCCAGACAGATAAATAGCTCTGTTGTTGGCAGAGCTCAAGTTGCTATTAAGTTGAGAATGCAACATTGGAGAAAGGTTAACTGAAACTAATGCCGCTCTTTAATCTAAGAAAGTATTGTCGAATCTTAAGACGTTGCGGCAAGGCAATTATGCAAATTAAACAACTTCAGTCGATCCAACCAATACATTTAGACTGAAAACGAGTACGGCGAAAGTTAGAACTTTGCGGAGTATGTATAGTTTTGGGAGAATCATTTATTTGATAGTATGAATCTATTACTTTAAGATATATGCTTGGCGAATTTAACAAAAAATCCTTTTCTGAATATGCAGGAAAGTTGAATTTGTATAATTTGACAGATGATTTATAAATTCCCGAGATTCTTACAATGAAAATTAAAAACACCTATAGACACGACATTCAGAGGAAAGTTAATAAACTTAATTTCAGACCTTCGAAAGCGAAAACTTAAACAAAAAGTTCAAAGTCTCTAAAATACATTTGTTTCATGAATCGCCCGAAGTTTCTCTATAATTCACAATAATAGCTCGTTAAACTGTGTGCCTAATTCGATTAAAAATAATCTTGTATCTCTAATAGAGCTTTCCTAACAGACTGCCATTAAAGCATCTCGCCCATTAAAATAGTCTAAGGACTCTTTGGGCTATGAGCTCATAAACGACAGCACACGCGATTGAGCAGACGGTCTCATCTGTAGTCGTTGTCAGGAAGCCTCTAAAGTCATCATATGATTATAAGATTCAAATTTATGGCTTGATTATGATTGGCGCGCTTCCCAGACGCCGCCATAAAAGCTTAACAGAGATCTCAGCTGCCGCCTCGTTCGTTCCTCGCTCTACTCTATGCCGTTTCCAGTTCCAGCTGCGTGGGCAGCAAGTCCAAAAAAATATATATATATATATACACATATGAAAATATAAAATCACAAAAAACAAAAGTCGAAAACTTGTTGTGGCATCGTTTGAGCTACCGACAACGAAGACGACGTCGACGACGTCGACATATCCGCATCAGCATCCACATGCACAAGCACATCCACATCCACATCCACACTCGTATCAGTGTCCACATCCACATCATTGTTATAATCCACATGGTTGTGCTCTCTAAGCGCCTGCATCGTGTGGGTTGTTGTCTGTTCAATTTATCGCTCTTGACTTCTACGCATTTGATTTCATCTATGCTTGTTGTTGCTGCTGCTCTTCGCTCTATGCTGTTGTTTTTTTGGTTATTTTATTTGAAATTTACCTTGCCAGTCGCTTGTCAAAATTAGTTTTCATTTTATTATCCGCACATCATCGTTTGGATTTCTCGACCAGCGACATTTTGAGCTCTCGCTTATTGAATTTTGTTTTTGTCTTGGTCATTTTTTTCTCCGTTTTTGGGTCTCGTTGGGTTCGTCGGCTTTCCGGTAGCCTGGCTCATAAAACCCACAAATTTATGGCCAACTGACGCTTTGGCACTTGTGTCATTTGTATTTTCTTTTGTCTGTCCCTCTCTGTGTGGGCTTTTCAATTTTTCCCAACGCACATTATTTACAAAAATTAATTTCCATGTTTGCTTTATTTTACGTTATGCAGATTTAATGTGCTGCCAACGAATTTGTCACTAACATTTAATAGCCTGTGGCTAGATACATATTTTACCCACACACACACACAAACTTGTCTTTATAGCCGGCCTAAGGTCAAGAGTGTTATTCTCTATTCAACTGATATCTTGAACAGAGTAGAGCTCAATTTTCGGTGCTCAAGCTGAGCGGCTTTTCCACTTGACTAAACGTTGGCAGCAACAAAGCGCAAAGGAAAATAAGTGAAATAAAATGAGAATAAAGAAAACAGCAGCTGGCTATTAGAGAAAGTGAAACTGGACCGTGGCAAACTAATTGAAAACCATTATTTGCCAGATTAGGCCAAAACAAATGGCCAAGGTTAATCGCGAGATTTGCATGAGTGCTGCTCGCTCCTAAGCCGCCGAGGCCTCCTAGTTGTGTGTGTCCTTAACGAGCTGTAGAAAATTGAAACCCGAGCTCAGCAATTGCATTTTATTTTAACTGTGCGAGCGGCTTAGGCCCAAGGCTCATTCCCAACCCATGCCTGTAGACGAACCCGTATTTCCATACCCCTCCTATTCCACATTCGCATCGACATCGACAGAGCTGGCAAGACACTTGACTGTGTCAAACGACCTTTGATGGGCGAGTTGGGATAAGAGTTTGCCGCGGCCTTTAATGAACTTTTAGCTACGCACGTATCGCACAGATATGCTATACATTAATTACACTCTGGGGCCAAAGCGGGCATGGGGCATGGGGCACGGGGCATGGGGCGGGCAAGCGGAATCATCATCAAGACATTCCCTGGCGTGCGCGACGAGGCGAGCTTATCAACGAGCGCGCCATCAAAGTAGGTGGCGCAAATTAACAAATCTTTCATGTGACCTAATTAAATCAACGCGAGGTCGTTCCAATGTTCCCCAAGTCTTCACTCGCCCATCCCTCCCCCACTCTCCCGCTGTCTTCCTCTGCTGTGATGAGGCGTTGCTGCAGTTACTGATTTGTTGCCCCAGCACTTCAGCAATTTAACATTCGTCATGCTCACGGGCAAGCAAAATAACCAAGAGGCAGACAAAACTCAGCTCCAGTCCACTCAGCTCCAACTCATTTAAGTAGCCGATTGGTCAGCAGCATCTGGGGAAATCTGCTCGGCGGCAGCGTCAAATTTGTTTGCTCTGGGGGCAACTGGTGAGGCAGGAAAGAACTGTGTCCAAAGCCTCAAGTTGCTGTGACCAAGTGGGGCAGCAACTGGCAAGAGACCAGCCAGCTATATATAGCCGAATAGGCGATGTCTGGTGCCTATAAAGTCAGGAGTGCCATCAATAATGCACTGGATGAGTGAGTAGTTCTTGGCAATAAGCAAAAGTGATCAGTTTGAATTGCATTAAGGAGCGAGACAAGTGATTCTCTGTAAGCTTTCGAGTGCAACTCGTTTAATGCGGATCGACGACGATGACGATGGTTCCGCTGATGCTCAAGCAGTCGAGGAAATCTACAACTTCACTTTTTATTAAGTTGAAACAGTAAGAAGAAAGTTGCCCATGGGAATTGAAGGACACTCGTCTGGCAAGGAAAACTTAATATTTTATAATGCCATTGAGAATAGCGATCTTTAGCAGACATTCTATTAATTACAGTTTAAGGATATTTATACAAATACCTCAAGGCGATCAATGATCAGAGCTACTTAGCAATGATAATCCAATCAACAATACAAATATTGTTACGATCAGTGATATCTGCATTATATTCCTATCTTAAATGATCGCTTAAGTTGCACACGCTCTAAAGAATTTGAGGGACTTCTCAAATACATTTCTCAGATCATTCATGGGCACTTAAAACGCCATCATTTGTGATCCTCGTTCAGTTAAGATATAAATCTCCGCTGGCTTCCCAGAATCTCTAGGGACACTCCCATCGTTTATGGTTATCCTGAACGTAAAGCGGTAGCTGTGATTCATGCATAATCATGTAGATCAGTTGCCCGATTGTAATAAATTGGCCAACAAGAAAGGAAAAAAAGGAAAAGAAACAAGACTGCTGGGAACTTGTCGCGGTTCACACCCTCAACTGTTAAATTTCGCAATATTGTACAATTAGTAGATGACGCTGACAGATCTGTGTGGACAAAAAAGTATTGCTCAACCTTTTTAGAGAAGACCGCAAAAAAGTGAAATAAAGAAGTAAGCAAGCAAGAAAACCGCGCGCGCTATCAAAACAAAAGATGACAACAAAGCAGCCTCGTCAGCGTGGTCGTCAGTGAGGTTCTAAGAATGAATCATGCTGAGTAGACGCCATGCGAAAACTCACAGAGAGAGAGCAAGAAAGAGAGAGAGCGAGATCTCCTCGAGCCGGTTGGGCAACGACTTAATTGCCACACAGACGCGTCGACCCAGACCCAGGGCACAAGTGTCGGGCCCAAAAATAGTTACGAGCCAAACGGATCAAGGCAGACAGACTGCGACTGCGACTGCGACTACGGCTTGAACTGTGAAGGAGATGGAGATAGAGTTGGCAGACGATGACCATAAAGAACCTACACGCTCGGCATATTTCTCAAGGGCCCGCGAAGCAGCAGCAAAAAGGTCAAACGTGGCCACTTGCCAGAGATACACCAAAAAGATACACAGGAGTTGCCTCAACCATTGTCCCAATGTCCGAGTCTGAGTTGTTCAAGTTGTGTTGCTTGCTCGCTCGCTTGTGTGTGGCCTGTGTGGTCTCAGCGTCTCAAATGTAAAAATTTTCTGTAGCGTCAGCAGAAGCTGCAGCAGCTCCTTAAACAAGTTCTCTCTCTCCTCCAAAGCTGCAGCTGTAGCTGGAAGCTGGAAGCTGGCGCATTCCTTCATTCCGAACCGGGCAGCGTATTTGCAGTGACTTTCATATATGGACTGTGGCGGGATGCCGGCGTTTTGCCGATTTGGGCAGCCGCTGTGCTGCAAGAGTCTTGTGGTGGTTTCGTTTACCAGCATACCAATTTGGTCGCTTGCCTTAACACCTCCGAAACATGCAAGGATCGGATCGGCAGGGGCAGAGTGCGGCAAGCTGCGGCGAAGCGGAGGCTGGGCGGTCGCCTGGATTCCATGTCCATGTTTCATGTTTTATGCGCATAAAATGCATTTTAATTGTTGCATTTGAGTGAACAGCATCAGCATCAGCATCAGTTGAGCGATATACAAAGCGCAGCAGCGAGAGCGGGAGAGCATCGTGACGTTTTCTCACGCTCTGCCAAGAGATTATGTAGTCAGTCGTCTGGTCGTTTTTGGGCAATTTCATAATGTGCTCCCATCCACAGCACGGCAATTATCCACGCCCCAAAACGGCAGCTCCAAATAACAATTACATTTTACATGTTTATTAATAAGCAAACGAGCAATAGACAGCAAGGAGGGGGAAGAGGGGGAATGCTGGCCAGAAGCGTCGGTCCACACTGATAATTAAGTAGTTATGAGCTTAGACTAGACTATTTGCTTCCACTCTGCGCTCTCCACTCACCACTCCCCACTCGCCGTCTAGTGCCTTGTTAGCCATACTTGAAAGCAGTTAAGCGCCGCAGTACTTCAAGACTGCCGCTCTCCCTCCACCTCGCCGCCTCGCCGCCCCGGCTGTCCACTTCACCGCCAAATGGAACTTCAGGCAAATGAAGCATTAAATCGTGCAAACAAACAAGCGACAACAACTACAACAAAGTTGAATGCCGACTCTAGATAATAATAGTCCGAGTCCACGCAAAATACATGCATAGATGGGAGGGAGCTCGGGGGGAGCGGGCGCCATAGCATTTACATAATGAGCATGTCGGGGTTAAGTCTTGAGAATTGCGTCTTGCCAAATGCCAAGAAAGCAACAACTTGCAACTTGCAACTTGCAAGCTCACAAGCAACTTGCAACAACAACTGCAACTGCAACGCGGAGGGTAAGTGAGAGTTGGACCCCAAAAGGGGGGCGTGGAGCCGCCATTGTTATGACATCTAAACAAAGGACGCGGCCCGAGCCATCAGCGCGAGTGCAACGCCACAATGTTACGAGGAAAAGCAGTGCGGCAAGCCCAGCAATTTATGCCGCATAATGTGTGTTGTCTGCCAAGCATGCGGAAAATTATGTTGCGAAAAGTTATGAAAAACTTGCGCTGCTCAACTTTTAAGATCTGCTAACTATCGTTAGTGCAAGTTTCGGAGCAAAACATAAATTTGATGTAAAACTACATGTGCAAAACTATGTGGAAAATAATTGGAAATGATGTAGACAACATATCTAGAATAAATTGAAAACTTTAACTCAAAAAGTAACAAGTATACATGCATTTATTTCCGTGATATATTTATTGTCAATCTATAAATATATTTACAAAACTCGTTCATTGTTTTGAGAACTGTTTTACCTAGTTTCAATTATTTCAGATATTCAATAATTGCGTTAAATGTTTCATTATCAACTGCAGCAATTGCTGCATTTATCTAATTGTATTGCAACAGGCTTGAAGTCTATTAAAGCTGTGCGTTGCTGGTGGAATGAGTTGGCCGTAAAATGATTCAAGCCACGCTCTAAGCCCACAACTGTCGGCTGGCGGCGTTCTCATGTCGAACGAGCAAGGAAACAGGAAAGCAGGAAGGCAGGAAAACTGAGGACTGAGAGAGAGAGGCCACAAACACCAGCCGCGCATCTGACAATGGTCAACAATGCAACAACTATAGGAATTATTTCGCATAATGATGATATAGTGCCGCATAGCAGCGGCTGTGGCCCCGTGCAACACACTGAAGAATGCGGCCAGCAGCCGCAACAACGACAATGCAAAAAGGGCCCCAAAAAGCCCAGCAGATAGAGATTCAGAGATCAAGCGACAGAGACAGAGACGGAGACTGAGAGAGAGAGCGAAGAGCGAGGGGGAGAGGTGAATGAGAGGGCCATTTAGTTTTGGTCGCTGGAAAATGATTAATAGTCGTGCGGTTGCTCGGCTTGGCCCTGGCAACAGCAACAGCAGCGGCAACGAAGGACGGATGCAACACCGCAGTTGCCGCAGTCGCCGCCTAAGTGGAGCAGTCGCAGCCGCAGCAGCAAACGAAAAATCAGCGGCGCTGTAAATTTCCTTTTCGCCCATCAGCCAGACAGAGAGCGAGAGAGAGGCAGCGTCCGTGGGGCAGGCAGCGATGTGTTGCTCGGTCTCAGCCCGTGTTTGATTTTGTATCTCTGACTGTGAGAATGTTGTACGTGTGAGTGAAGATTTCAAGCTGCCTGCCACACTAGCCCCCTCTCGCTCGCACATGCTCCCTCTCTCTCTCTCTCTCGCTCTGGCTCTTTTTAACGATTTAATGTTTTGTGAACTGCTTAAATTGTGCAAACAATTTGAACTAAGTGCCACAATGAGCCGAGGCAACAGCAGCAGGGGCAGCCGGGGCAAGAGGTGGTTGCACAAAGCTTTTTGATGTTGTTTGGGGCACCGTCGCGTACCTTGGACCACGGCGCACAGGAAGTGCAACTTTAATGAAGCGTTTAAGTGGCAGTTGTTGCTGCCGTTGATGATGCCAGCGATTTGGTCACACGGAAGGGAAGGTGTTATGCAGCTGCCACTGCAACTGCTGCTCAATGAAGCAGCTCTGGGAATGTTAGGCATGCCCTGGGAATCGCCCCTCTCTCTCGCTCTCTTCCCGGCCAAGTGTTGGTCGAAACGAGCTGGTTAAATTGCATTAACCACATGCACACTCTGCCAACTTTGTGCTTCGCCACGTAATTGACTCGTCCCGTTCGCCGAATATTGTGTATAAATGCGAGTATTGCTTTCAATTGTATCGTCTGCTCTTAGCGAATGTGTAATTTAATAACTCGACAAGAATCTCACGAGCAGACAAAGAAAACACCACACACTGCCATCCTTGCATGCTCTCGCAACATGATTCATGCTTGCAACTCCAACGCAATACAATAACAGCAACAGCAACAGCAACAACAGCAACAACAACAACAACAACGCCATCAGCAGCAAACACAAACACTGCAGAGAAGGAAATAAAATTCCACGCAAATCAACTTGAAAACGAACGCAGCGATATAACAAAGTAAAACACCAACAAAGATCTGCTTTCATCTTCAATTCGCCGAATATTTTATACCCTTACTGAGTGCAAATTTGTTATGCGTATGCTGGAGACAATTTGCACAAACATTGTTCTAAATGCAGGAACATGAGTTTGAGGAGGATGCTAATTGAAAAGAATAATTAGAACTCTTAGGAAAATATTCCAGACAGCAAAAAAACATGCATATGCATGCTTCGAAAGTTATTGATTTTTAAAATTAATAAATAAATTAAATAAGCACGTTTTTAATGCTTTAAAACTGGCTGCATTTTACTGAATTAAGCTATTTTGCATTAAACAAATTTGTGGATTAGAATATGGAAAAAAACTGAAATTCATTTGTAATTTTTCTATATTCTAAATGAAAATATAAATTGATTCTGAAATTTGATTTTAATGATTTTAATGCTTTAAGACTGACTGCATTTTAGCGAATTAATTTATTACGCATTAAACAAATTTGTGGATTAGAAATTGAGAATAAAATGAGTATAATTTGCAATTTTCCTATGTTTCAAATGAAAATGTAAATTTATATTTATAATGAATCATTAAAGTGCTTTAAAACTGTCCGCATTTTAGCGATTTACTTATTATGTATTACATAAGTTTGTGGATTAGAAATTCTCAAAGAAATTGAAACCTTTACAGTATTTTTAATGAAAATACTTTTAGTATTCTAATGGTAATATTTAATGCAATCTACGCATTTGCTTGCTGGCGTTACAAGTCGCTTCTCAACATTGAGTTGCCCCATTCAAACGCATAAAAATGCCAACTCTAAATAACTTTACAGCAGAGCAGGAACAGACAGACGTTCTTCTTCCCTCTTTCTCCCCCACTCCACTCCGTGGCTGGCTTCCTTCAGCAGTGCGCGTCGCTGGCTGCTTCCACTGTCCAGTCAGCGAGTCAGCGAGTTTGGCGCATGCGTCGACTGCTCATCGCTTGCACGCTCCCTCCCGCCATCGCTCTCCTCCGCCTTTGTTCCGGCGATGGCTCTCTCGCACTCTGTCTCTCCTGCGTTGGCTCCCATGATTCACAAAAAAAAAGGGTACCAGTTTCAAGACCAGTCCCAGCAGAAGCCACAAACGAAAAGTCTCTCAAGAAATTCCTTTGGCACAACAACAGCAACAACAACGAAATCTGTTTCGGAGCGCAGAAGGCAAAAAATGTTGTCACACCGCTTTTACACATTGACCAACAGCAGTTGTTGTTCTCAATGCTGTTGTTGTTGTTGTTGTTGTTGTTATTGTTGTTGCTGTAGCTTGGGCCTAGGCCAAGTTGTATGCTGGTTACGTTGGGACGTGAGCTCCTTTTGTAGATTTTAGTTAATTTGTATAAAGCCTGAATTAATCACGCTTAATTGCAATAAGTTGGCCAGCCTCAACTCACTCGCGCTCTCTCTCTCTCTCTCTCTTTCGCTCTCGCTGACTGCCTTGCCCTCTTTGGTTCGATCTTCTTCATTCTCTCAGTTGTGTAGCTCGCTTTGGTTTTTACTTTTATTTGATTTGTTTTCAGGTAAACTGTTGCAGCCTCTGCCTTTTGCTTGTCTTCCCTTTACCGTACCGTAGCCCTACCCCTGCTCCACTATCACTCTCTCTCTCTCTCTCTCTGAGTCTCTTGCGCTGCGTCTCACTCTCCTTGCGCTTTACCTGCCGTTGTTTATTTTTGGTTTTCAACGTTGCTTGATTGGTTTTTGTATACCCACTAAACATAGAAAGGAAGGGTGTTATACCCACACATCAATTGCTTTAACTGATGGAAGTTAGTAGCTTCAATATCAAAAATAAGTAAGTGAAATACAGTGCTCTCAAATTTGTTACTCGGCAATTAATTTGAAGTTGACTTATGCAACCATTTTATGCCAATAAATGTTTCGTGGGTATCCCCGAGTTGAGCACCATCGACATTAGCTTGCTTACTTGTTGTTTTTTCCCTCTCTTCACTGCGCTGTTCGAATGTTTCTTTATCTTTTGGTCAAATGCAACGCATTGCGTTGCGTTTCGTTCATAATTTCATGGAAATGCAGCCAGTGCGGGACAGAGACAGCGCGAGCGAGCGAGTGAGACGGGGAGTGGGATCACAACAGGTATACTCCCGAGGCAGTTGTTTCGGGCTTGATATTAATCAAGGTGTCATTGAAATCGTTTAAATTATGCACTCCAATCCCAAACCAATGCAGTCCACTTCAGTCCAGCTCTGGATTTGCCTTTTTTTCTCATTCTTGTCGGCCTTTGTGAACCTTTCTCGCTTGCACTCACCGTTCCATGCCGTTGTCTTTGTCTTTCAATTCTTTGTTGCTCGGTTAGATAAGTTAGCCAAATAAATAGTTGCAGCCTCTTTTGGTTGGCCGAGTGTTGCGTGAGTCATAAATTTTATAGCTTCTTCCCTGCTTCTCTTCTCCCGTGCTCTTCTTCTTCGTCATCTCCTTCTCCTTGTGCTGCTGCCTTCTGCTGATAAGCGCCAGCGTTTAGATAAAGCTGAGAATTTCTTGCCTCTTTAATATCGACAACTGCTGTTGTGTTGTTGCCCAACCGAATTGTATTTGCCAGGTACGGATGGAACTAGGTTACTTGTGAGGCTGCGTGTGTATGAGTGTGTGGGGGGTAGAGAATGCCGTTCAAATGATAAGCCCCACCGATAAGCAAATTGACGTATAGCCGGCAAAGTTCTAGACCGAATGGTGCCCACATGTTGCGGTTCACTGAGATCGAATTGAATTCCATTTCGTGGAATTTTAAGACGACTTTGAAGTATCGAAAATTTATTATGACAAGATATGGAATAATTTGCGTAATTAAAATGCTAAATTGTGGCAGATAAATCTATATTGATAATAGCACAAATGGGCAGTAGGATTTTTTTATATTTTACGATCAATTAAATTTTTCAATTCAATTCGTATTAGTTCTAATAAGCTATTTAATATTTGTGTAATCCTTACAAGTTTAGTTTTAAGTCTTCCATATATGTACACATGTGTACATAGATATACTTAAGTGATGATTACGAAACCTTTGTTTAATACAGGGAGGGTGGCTACAGGGTGCCTGCATTCAATTGCACGCACTGTGAACAATCTTATTGTACTCACCATTGCTGGGCTTTTGCGGTATCTCGCTGGCGTCGATGCCACGCGCCTGGAAGATGTGTGTCACGGCGGTGCAGTTGGGGCTGAACTGATCGAGGATCGAGGAGCCGCCAGACGAGGCTGGTCCGGCAACTGGTCCAGGGGCTGCCAAGGCCGCAATCTGGGCACCGGCTAATGAGGCAGCGCCCTCTGGCGGCGGTTGGGGGTGTGCATGTGTTGTTGCTGCTAGAGCCAACAACACGAACAACAGACTATTAAATATCACAAGTTGGGCGGCATTTGTTGCTGTCGCTGATAATCTTCTTCGCCAGGGCAGACGCTCTGTGTGAACTTGGTTCGCGCACCTTGGAGCTAACATGTTGGCTATGCTGTTGTTGTTGCCGGTTGCTATTATTGAATATTATTATTGATACAAACGTTTGTCACAATCGCAAGCACACGAATAAAACGCACACACTCACACGCACACTTACGCGCGCAGACAAAGAATACGACTTTTTGTGGCCTTTGCCGGCTTTTTCTTATTTCTCGTGTTGCTGTTGTTGTTTTCTTGCACTTTGCTTTGCGTGTTACGGTAAATATTTTTTGGCCAGCGAGAGGGAGAGAGACGCACGCATCAAACTTACACACAGACAACTTTATGCGTTACTTTGTTTTTGCCGGCATTGCACTTGCGTGCTGTAGGTGTTGTAATTTTTGCTGTTTTTAATGTGCATTTTAGGGTAGGCAGTTGCTGGTGCAGGTGCAGGCCATATGATCTTTGGTTTCGTTTACAAACTGTATTTAAAAATCAACAATAATGAACGTAATGTTACGCATCAAATACACGCACATACACTCGCAATCGTAATCGTAGTCGCGCAACGCAACACATACACGACGAGACCGAAGCGAAACGCAACGCGAAGAATACGTGCGCACGAATCGAGCGAGGAAATATGACTAACAGAAAAGAGATTCGAGATCTTAAGGCTCTGTTAATTAAGCAGCGTGCTAACAGACTGATAATAGATGTCTGTATATTTACATTCTGTTATTAGCAATGCTCTACCTGTGACGTCACAATTGGAAATAAATCTTATCAAGACAATTAAAATAAAACATTTCTGAGATACGATTTTAACAGGTACTAATGGTGCAGACAACTTTGTACTCGTGTTTAAGTTTCTGATTTCTTTGAAAATGGACATCATAGCGTTATGTTAACTTTAGTATCCAATCAGCAGTGAAAATATTTCTTCTATGGCTATTCAAAACTTAATATAGGCTGCCGATCCTTATAAAAGAATTATTAGTACTTTAACTCTCCTCTATTCACATGAAAATGTGTGGAATATTTTGGTTTGTTTAAATACAATAAACACTTCGACGTCTTTGGCGCCAATGTAAAGCTGGTTAATTTTTAACAGTCGTGTGTTAGTCGATAAGCTTATCGATATGTTATGTTATTTGCATCGACTGTCAATCAGCTGTTTGACGCACATGATGTTACGATACAAAATTCGTTTATCGCTCTGGGCCGTTAAAGCCGCTTCTACCATCCCTAAAGCAGCTGTTTTTGGCGGCATTCTTTACGAGGAAATACGCAACATTTTTGCAATAAGTTTTCTATTATGTGTTATTGTTAAGTTCAACCAGTGTCAAGTGTCGGCAGGACAATGGCGGATAACAGTGTTATAGTTGCAGCGCTAGAGAAACATTTTGGCCACAAATGTTTCAAATCACAGCTGCAGGAGCAGGCCATTAAATGCGCCGTAAAAAGTAAGCTCAAATGCAGAGAGCAAATAAGAAGCTAAGGGAAATATATAACTTTTTGCCTTGCAGAGAAACAAGATGTGTATGTGTCCATGCCCACAGGGTCGGGCAAATCGTTGTGCTTCCAATTGCCAGGTTTAATGTGCGAAAATCAATTGACAATTGTGTTTTCGCCTCTTCTGGCGCTCATCAAAGATCAGATTGATCATCTGTCCAAAATCAAGGTGCAGGCGGACTCTCTTAACTCCAAGATGACCACCAAGGAACGCGAACGCGTCATCCATGATCTGCGTGCCATAAAGACAAACATCAAATTCCTCTACATCACACCAGAGCAGGCGGCCACCAAATTCTTTCAGGAGCTCCTCCATTCGCTGTACAAACACAAGAAGCTAGCCTACTTCGCCGTAGATGAGGCGCATTGCGTCTCCCAGTGGGGTCACGACTTTCGGCCAGACTATCTGAAGCTAGGCGAACTGCGCTCCAAATACCCAGACGTGGTTTGGCTGGCCTTGACAGCCACGGCTTCCAAGGAGGTGCGCGAGGACATCTACAAGCAGCTGCATCTGCGCGAGCCTGTTGCAAAGTTCTGCACGCCCAGCTTCCGATCGAATCTGTATTATGACATCGTCTACAAGAACTCCATTGAGGATGACTTCCAACACTTGGCTAGCTTTGCTCAGCACTGTTTAGGCGACGAGAAGGAGTTCAAGGCGCTGCCCAAGTCGCAGCGTGGCTGCGGCATCATCTACTGTCGCACCCGCGACCAGGTGGAAAGTGTTGCCGTGGGCGTGTCCAAGCAAGGCATAGCAGCGGTCGCCTATCATGCCGGGCTGAAGACTGCCGAACGTTCAGAGGTGCAGGAGGCGTGGATGCGTGGCGACAAGCCCATCATTTGTGCCACCAACAGCTTTGGCATGGGCGTCGACAAGCCCAGCGTGCGCTTCGTCATCCACTGGGATGTGCCGCAGAACGTGGCCGCCTATTACCAGGAATCTGGACGCGCTGGACGCGATGGCCTGCAGTCCTATTGTCGTCTCTACTACGGCCGCGAAAGTGTGCGCTCCATACGTTACCTGCTGCAGCACGATGCTCAGCGCTCTCGTGGTCGTGGTGACCGTGAACTGCTCGCGGAGCGTGCACAGCGCCAGTTCGAACGCATTGTGGACTTTTGCGAGCAGACGCTTTGTCGCCACAAGTTGTTCGCCGACTACTTTGGCGATCCGGCGCCCGATTGCAGCGCACAGTGTGATGTTTGCAAGCGGCCCAAGCAGGCCAAGAAGGCGCTGGAGACGTTTCAGCGGCTGTGTATGGATGCTACCTTCAAGTCGGAGGTGTCACTGCAGGACTGCGCTGATTTGTATGAAGGTGAGAACAACAAACCGTCATATTATAGTTCCCACAAAAAGTGTAATGTGTGGTTTTAGCATACAACTTTTGTAACATTTCCAGCAGAATGTACAAAGTAAATTCTCTGTAACTTTCAGGAGGACGTGCGGGTTCCAAGCGCGCTGCCCAAGAGTACGCCGCCGACGATTCGGATGAGGGCGGCGAGAGCCACGAATCGCAGTCGAAACGTGCCAAAAAGGATGCCGAGGACTTTATACGCCAGCAGTTCAAGTTGCGCAAGCAAATCAGCGCTGCTCGCCAGCTGGAGCAGGAGACAAGCACACAGATTTCTCGAGTGCGTCAAGCGCAATCGACGGAGACCAAAATCGCTGGATTGCATCAAACGCAACGCGAGAAGTATCTAGATGCGACTATCGATGCGCTAAAAGCGAATGTAAAGAAGTGCGAGAAGGTGCCCGATCAGCAGCCACGTAGCGCACTAAGGCACAATGACTACGAGGCCATGGGTGTGGATCTGGAGTACGAGGTGTTCCAGAAGCAGCGCGTGGCCAACATGTACAGACACGCCATGGCCAAGCAGGTGAGTGAACAGAGTAGTTAATCTATATGCGCATTATTAATAAGTTGTAATTTTTGAAGCTGGCTATAATCAAACAACAAACTGCCAAGGAGACGCTAATGCCGCTGATACTCGACTATGTGCCGAAGCCGGAGACGAGTGCCAAGGGCGTTTGGACGGGCGGCAGCGTCGCCTACTTTGAGCGCAAACTCAAGGAGCTGGAGGAGCAGAAACCACAGTCCTTGAAAGAGCCACCAAAAGCGTTGCGTGAACGCAGGGGATTCAAGGAGGAGCAGAGCAAACAAACCTCCATTGCCAGTTTCTTTACCAAGGTTAAACAGGAGGTAAAGCAGGAGCCGGAAGATGAGACAGCCGAGCAGCTGCCTGCAGTGAAAACTGAACCAGCTGAGACAGCAGAAGATGAACCAGTGACAGTCAAAACAGAGCCCAATGATGTTGAAGCTGAGATGGAGGTGGAAGCAAAAGTAGAGCCAGAACTCAATGATGAGGAGAAGGAATTAAAAATAGAGAAGGAAGTGGATGTAGATCTGGAAGCACAGCTAGAAAAGGAAGCACAGCTTGAACTAGACTTTGGTGAAAGAAAATACAGACTAATGTCGAATGGCGATGGTAGCTACGATACACATCGCAAGACGCGCGTCTCGCACTTGGAGCAGGAGGCGCAAAAGAAGCCAGCAAAGCCCACAAGCGGCAAATTGAGCTTTGCCAAGGAGGAGCCAATGGAGGTAGACATAGAAGACAGCATGGATGCTATTGGTTTCACCACCGCACGCAAAATGCTGGAACAAAAAGAAAAGAAGCACTCTGACTTGCTAAATGGCACGCCACAGGAGGAGGATGACAAAGTGAATAAAACACTTTCCGGAGGTTTTATGACTGCTCGCCAAATGCTGGAACAAAAGAAGTTGAAGGAGGAGAAGTCAGAGAAGCACACACGAGAGCATGACAAAGAAAAATCTTCAACCGAGCACAGCAAACAAAAGTCTTCAACGGTGTCAAACGAGGAAAAACCTTCATCACAACATGGCGCAGAGAAGTCTCAACCAGAGCGCAGCAAAGAGACGTCTTCAAGCGAGAGCAAAGAAAAGACTTCACGGGAACACAATAAAGAAAAGTCTTTAAGGGAACACAACAGAGAAAAGTCCCAGTCTGAACACAGCAAGGAGAAGAATCTTTTAGAGCACAGCAAAGAGAAACCACCTCAAGAACCTAGCAAGGAGAAGGCTTCAGGCGAGCACAGCAAGGAGAAGTCGTCAAGAGATCACAACAAGGAGAGGTCTTCAAGAGATCCCCACAAGGAGAGGTCTTCACGGGAGCACGGCAAGGACAAGTCGAATGCCAGTCAGCAGAAGAACGATGTCAGTAAAGCAGTGGTGCAGTGGCTCAATCCTTACTACAAGCGCAAAATAGCCACCAAAGAGCTGTTCAAAGCACTCGCCAAGCTAATCACTCAACGCATTTGCGACGGCAGCTTGGGTAAGACTCGATTTCATCACATTATTAAATTCCCAATGATAAGTAACTCTATTTCTCGCTCGTAGGCAACGGCGATGCTTGCAAAAGCTACATCAAGGAAACGTTTCACAGCCTGAAAATGATTGAAAATGACGAGGATATTGAGAAATATTTTACCATCGCCATCAAATGATGGGGAAATCTCTTTTAGAGTTGGACAATAACTCGGTTACGTTACTAACTATTAAGTATAATTTTTGTTGCTCTTTGTAAATATTGTTTGATCTGCTGACTTACTTGTGAGTTTTTTTTTTTCGCTCTCGAAAACGTTGAAGCAACCTTTGAATTATTATAGTGATTGTTTTAAGATCAAATTGAACAGTTTCAGTTTCTCATTACAATGGGGATTGAAATAATTAGTCACAATGTGACTAAACCGAGATGAAATATATGTAATTAAAAATTTGCTAATGAATAAAAATTGTTAGTCGCGATTTCTTCGTAGTTATTTTAGTGAAAATTTTATTTCATTCGTTACAAAAATATGCGGTGTAAAACTTATGTTAAGTGTTAGATAAAAAAATGTTATAGTGATTCGTATTCTTAAACAAAAACAGGGATTGTAAGCGACGCGTCTTCGTTCCAAAAATTTCCTACAATTCGAATTTGTACATTTTCAATTTCAATGATGGCATTTATGATGTTTTTTTTTTTTGTTTTGTTTCGTTTGTATGATATACACTCGTATGTGCTTCTGAACAATTTGTTACAATTAGCAGGGAGGCAGGGAGGTTGCTTAAACACTACTTGCTCTGTAAATATTACAGTCACACTAGCTCAACGCCTGGAACAGTCGGCGACCATGTCATTCGAGATCACCGTGCACACCAAAGCGAACGGTCAATAGCATGTCCAGCAGGAAGACCAAAGCGCTGACCAGTGAAATCGAAGCGGCGGCCATCACCAGATCCAAACGATGCATGTTCGGGTGCCAGTAGTTGCGGTCCTTGGTGGAGCTCCAGTCTCGGAACAGCAGAGCGGTCACAGCGATGTACAGCACGAATCCCACCAGAGCCCACAGCACCGACGTGCGCCACGGCGCCCTAGAAGCGAAATGTTGTCTTAAAGTTTGGGCGACTAACTTTTACTTTTGCTGGCTACTCACAGATCGCCGAAGAGCGCCATGATCAAGTAGATGGCCGTGTAGATGAGCAGAGCACCGAAGGTCACATAGCACAACGCCACCACGCGGGGAGTGATGAAGACGCGCAAGTGCGAATTGGTAACCGGATCATCGATGAGGCCCAGGCAACATATTAGCAGGCACTGTTGGTGAGACAAATGTTCAGTATTCATTTACTCTTAATTAAATAAATTTTTCGTTCATATCTAATAAACTGTACGTTTTTCTTATTTTTCAATGAAAGTCGATTCATTTATTATTTTAGTATAAATCGATCTGCTAAACTTCTAGCTTTTTTATGTATGCGTATACTTGATATTATCTAACAGACTTATAGAGCAAATTGTAGGTATTAATATAAATATAAAATGTTTATTCTTTCTCAACTAAAGTCACTCCAACAATTTATTATGTGGGCGTATACTTGATATTATCTAACAGATTTCCAAGAGAGCAAAATGCTGGTTTAAATATAAATATAAAATGTTTCTTCTTTCTTAACTAAAGTCGAAATATTCATTAGTTTCTAAGAACGATCTACTACAGTCCAACAATTTTTAAGTGTGCGTATACTTGATATTATCTAACAGAGTTCTATGAGCGCAAATTGCTGGTTTACCCGTTTAACTTGTTCATAATATAATATTTTTGAGAAATTTCTTTTTATTTTTTTTCTGATTTTTATTACGACTATATATATATAATTATAATTATATAATTTATGCATTTATTCAGTTTTTGATTAACTCAATTAATTTGTTGATAAAAATTTATTAATTTTTCTTGGCATTATTGTGAAAAATTAGCATAAAATTGAAATTCCTCTTGAGCTTCGAAATTGTCGTTTTCGACTCATCTTCCTCGTTCATTCAACTGGCATTTGCGTTCATCACAATTTTGCACGCTTAGATTGATTGTATATTTTGTTGAACAACATTCGATATTTATTTATTTACGTTTTTTGGCTAAAAGCTGATAATAATAATAACAAATTGAGAGCTCTAAATACTCCCGCAAAGACACAGACAACATCAAAAATCTATTTATCGCAAATTTCTGTTAAGATTGTTAAAATGTTTGTAACTCTCTGCGACTCTTTTGTGACTCACCAGTTCGACGACTTTGACACAGAGCAGAGTGTAGGTTGCCTTCTTGTTGCTACTCGTTGTGGCAAAGGAGTTGTCATCCGCTGGCGACATTTCAACGCGTGAGATTTCTGCGCGAATTGGAACATATCAATTAATTAGTGATTCAGTCAATTAAACCAGCCAGACAAAAGCTCCATTTATAGAGTAAACGCAAAGTACCTATAGAGCTCAAGTAACTCATATTGTTCTCGATCGCTTGCGCTCAAAAGTATCTTGGTCTTTTTTTTTTTGGGCAGCCTGTCATTGTAAAAAACATGTATATTTCTGTTTCTGACTCTGTCTCTGTCTCGGTAGCGGCGCTTTATTGGCCATATTTGTCTCTGGGTTATTCGTTATACTCATTAGCTTGGGTGCGCAGTGGAGCGTGCTGAGGAATTTGTGTCAATTGTTCGCTGGCGATGGCGCTGCCTTCCCACATAACTTCCAAATGGGCATCTAATTGATTGTCGTTACAAGTACGAGTATCAAAGGGTCCGATGATATCACGTACTATTTTGGGTGTGGGTGCTAAACTTCCCTGTCTTGCATTCCCAATGAGTTGATCAAATCTGTCAACAGCTGCTGCCCCAAGTTTGTCTAATTCTCATTCACTTATTACTAATGCTTAGTCGTGGCGGTAATTATAGGTCATCCAATGATCACAACAATACCAACCAACACTTTGTCCGAGTCAACACTTTCATTGTTGTTTTTCTGCCATCATATTCGTAATACTCCGTGCATTGTTTAGTCATACATTCATTTTGTTCATGCGCCATTGAAGCTGCCTCGCATTGATTAGGGCTAATTGCATTACAACAACGTAGCGTACTATAATGAAATACCATCGAAGTGAGCAGCGGGGTTTAGGGGGTTACATAGTTAACCCCGCCATGTAACCCCGCCTGGCATTGCGCACAAGCAATTAAAATGCAGACTGCAAACAACAGAACAGCATAAAACTTTCCCTCAGCTTATTTTGGGTTCGTGCTTGGAAAAGAGAACGAGTAGGAAAGTCGGGGGTACAGCAAGTGGCGCCCTTTCGATGTTAGTAGTTGGTACTAATACATACTTCAGTGTCTGGGGTCTGAAACCCAGAAGGCTGCTTAACTATTGCGTGTTTGCGGCAATTATGAGAAAGTAAACTGCGAAATGGCTCAGCGCTTGATGTACTGATTTCTAGAATACCCTGCACGATAAATTGGCAAAAGTTGATTTGAAACATTCGCCATAAAGTGATTTATGTTTTCTAAAAGTTTACTTAGAAATTCAAGACCTAGTTAATTAATTGAGAAAATTATTATTACTTATTAATAATAATATATAGATTTACTCATCATCATATGAGCATTTCAACGAAGTTTTTTGTCAAAGAACTTTAATTATTGATTTATGGATTTGATCTGAATATAGTATACAACTAAATCAAAGTGTTACTATGGTCATAAACAAATCCAGCTAAACTTTAGTTCTATATGATTTCACTAAATTTTGCTATTAGAGTAAGTTTCATGCTCGGCAATTTTTATTTATTACCTACAAATGAGGGATATTTATTGGCTATACTATGTAAACTGTGCTTCTTCAAAGCCTTCCAACTCAAACTTAGTTGAATGCGTAATAAGTTAACTGTTTGGACTTCACGACAAAAGGCGACAAAACATGGAGAACTGTGGTTAAGTCATTTGCTCGAACTACTTTTTGTTCGAGTACTCGAAGAGTGGCACTTAAAGACTCAACGCAGGGCACGAAGTTGTTGCTAACAAAAATTTCACGTCTTTTTTTTTTGGCCAAACCAAAACAATTTAGAAGAAAGCCAACAAAAAACAAAATAAACACGGTGCGTCGAAAAAAAAAGAAAACAAAACAACCACGAAAAAAATGTAAACAAACAGCTTGACCAGTTGAACGGGTTTTGAGAACTGTGAGAAAACTTTAGCGAGAGCGCGAGTGAATGCGAGAGCGAGTGCGTGAGAGAGCGAGCGTGGCAGCCACACCTGTTTTGCGCTCGCGCAACCACAAAACTTGCACGCTCGCTCTCTCGTGCTTTCATAGCAACTGCAGTCTGACTAATTGTTGGGCCGACACTGTGCTTTAACCTCGTTTCGCATGCAGAGCAGATCTTTGGCAAGGGCTTGGGCGAGGGGCAGGCAACCCTATAACTGGTCTGGTCGCACGAACTGGTCGCAATGGGTCATCGACTCGCCAGTTATGCTGATGTTGTGTTGATGTCCATGTTGTCTTGTTGTTTTGCTTGCCGTTTTGTTTTGCTCTGCCATTCTTATGGTGGCCGAACGGTTAGCTCTCCTTGTGTTGTGATTATCTCAGCACATGTGCAACTCGCGCTCGCTCTGTCTCGCTCACACTCGCGTAATTAGCTTAATTTAATTATATCTAGTTAATCGTTTCCGGCTGCTGCAGCTGCAGCTAGAGCTTAAGCAACTCATCATCATCATCATCGTCATCAATATGTGTGAGCGGTCTGCATCTTGGCTCATTGAAAAACATAACAAAACTCGTTTTACAGCGCAATATGTAGTGCCCCCTCAGCCACCCTCCTCCCACGGCTGCATTGATATGCACAACTGGTAAACTGGCTTGGGCTTGTGCTCGGGATATGACTGTGTGTGGATGTGACTGTGGCCTAAAGGGGCGGCGCGCATAAGCGCCTACTGTACCTCGCGCTGGCCCTTTTGCGCTGTCAACTGAGCAACAACAACTTTTTGCGATTTTTCCCGACGCTGCTGTTTGTTGACCTCATTTGGACCCACACCCTCAACCACCTGGCGATGGTGATGGCGAGGCTCAGCCATGTGGGTAGCTTCGCTCTGGTCATGCAATTTGATACAACAGCTGGGGTTGTTGCCTAGGCAGCCCCCAGCCCCATCTGCAGCACTTTAGACGGGGAGGGGGTCGACGACGGGTTGGACAATTCAATGGCAAAGCTATGGCTGAAGGTCAGTGTCAGTTGGGAAACGGTTTACGACCATATAAGCACAAGCTCTTTGCAGTACTATAAAAGGTATCTATTTTGGCGGTCTCAGCACTATATGGAACACGCATTGTAACAGTCTCTACTATTGACTTTAAGGCATTTTCAAACAAAATAGAATAAAAGCACTAAACTTCTGTTTTATATATTCTCTTATTTTCCTACTATTAACAATTATTTTTCGAGTCTTTGGAATGCGATAGTTCAGGAATGTTGCTGTTTTTCTTCATACCACATTTTGTAGATAATATATCTAGCTATTTTCTAAAACGCATAGCTTCATGGAAATTTGGTTTACACAAGTGTTTTCTCAAATTTTCGAAAAGCAACTACATAAATAATAGAGAAATCGTTGTAGTTAACAGCTTTAACTGCCGTTTGAACACACAATCGCTAATAAGCATCACAATTATCATCATGCCAAATTGTTTTCCAAATTTGTTGGCCGATTTCGCGAACACTTTCCACTGCTCATTAGCAGTTTTTCTATTCCCCCGACATTGTCTAGGTTATTTTGCTGATTTTATTGCCGCCCAAAATTGATTTCCCATAGTTGTTGCGAGCGCAAATTCGCTGTGAATCATTAGATCAAACAAACAATATGTGTTAGTAAGTGTAAATTGTGCATAATTAGCAAGTCGAACACACAACGTACATAAGCAACAGTATGTTACGCTCTTGTTGTTGCTACTGTACTCCGATGACAATTAGTTGTTTTTTTTTCAGTTTTCGGGTGGGGCTGTGCGAGAGCGTTGATCTTGGAGAGTCAACCCGAGATTAGAGTGGAAAATAACTCATTGTATAAGATGCATTTGGGTGATAAGGTAAAGTATTTTTTTGTTGTTTTATTAATAATTCTATGGGATGGTTTCGCTTTTGCTGACTGGTTATAAACAGGTTTTTAGTTACAACATCATCTCATCGCTTTGCATTTGCCTACATGGCGCATACTACACGTACTCTTTATTAGAAGTGCAGAAAAGTGCAGCCAATTTGTGTTAGTTTTTAGTATGTTTCACACACACACACACAGACACTACGACGAGACACCGACACAAATACAGGCACAGATACAGTCAGATTTTCAAGCGCGCTTAATTTTTGTATTTCTTTATTTTCTGGTTTTCAATCGGAAAACTTTGAAACTGAAACCGACGAGAAGCCAACGTCAACTGTTGTAACGTATCCAAAACTCAAACTGTTGAGACCCAAGCCCGCCAACCAGCCACAGACCAAAGCCCAAGCCCACAGCTAAGAGCGCAAGCGAGAGAGAGAGAACTAGATAGAGAGTGGGAGAGAGTGGCTGAAGAGAGAGAGCGCTTAAAACATGTTTGAAAACTCAGAGTTAGCCAAGTGTTTTTGAAGCGGTTTGCACAACCAAAAGCTGCTAAATAAATAACTCAAATATTATACAAAAGATGCGAATAACTCATTAGCACATTCAGAAATTGCCAATGTCTATAAATGAAGCGAACAAATTGTTCTAAATATATTTAACAATTATTTTTAACTTGTTTTTAGGAATGTTGATTGGACGCCACTGTCGTTAAACTGGTTCAGCTATTAGTCAAGACACAAACCATGCACCGTGGCGCTGTTATCATTCTGTCAAACAACACTGTTTGGTCTGAGGTTGTAAGCCAAGCTAAGGGGAATTTCCCTTTAAAACTAAATCTGCCCATCAAGCCGAGGATATTTTTGCGAGGGGAAATGGGAAATAACCCACAGTATTTAAATAAAAAGAATTTACCACTTTAATTGGATTTATATATAAAAAATATAGCACTCAAATTGGAACACAGTTCAAAAGCATTGCTTTATTTTCATTTTGTTTTTGTTTATCGTTTTTAACTCTCGTTTTGTTTTCTTTTTCATTTAACAAAAAATATACACAGATAATAAACTAAGTAATAGAAAAACTTGAATAAATAATATAAATTGTTAACTGTACAGAGCATTACGGATTAGTTTGTTTTGTATCATACAAAGTTATGGGATTAGTTTTACATCGTTTAAACAACAAAACTTAAACACAGTCTTTTCGTTTACACGAACACAAATAATTGCCGCTACTTAAGATTAACAATAATAATATTAATAATTACAACAACACAATGCAAGTCGCATTTAAACAATTAAATGCATCATCAATGATACGAGTGTTACACGCTACTTATTTTGCATATTTACAGTTTGGTTTTACTTTAAATTCAATTTCTGGGTTCTATATAAACTTCGCACTCAAAATGTTATTTCAATTTCATTTATACTCAAATATTATATAAAAAGTAGTACAAATTCAACAATTTCATAAATCTTCAAGCGAATGTTAAAATTTTTAAAGCATACTTTTCGGCGGCGTCATCAAATTCCTTTTAATGTCTTTCAGTGTTTGTTGTAGCGGATATCTTAAATTTTTTGTTTTGCAGACTAAGAAATATGCTTATTTTTCATTTTTGCCAAAGATGACATCCATACGCATTTTCATATTAGCAGTTTTTGGAAATTGGAATAACCCTTCAACCCTGTCTAAAAGTTGCAATCGTCTATACACAAATAGAGTACATTCTACTAACTAGACCATCTCGTATTTACAGCAATGTTTTGTTTACCTTCTGGCTTTGTATTAGATACAGTGAACTGCGAGGATGATTTCCTAGAATTCTCGATCCCGCAGCACCAAGCTCAGCGGTGTTTTGGGCGCCAGCAGAAACTCGAATTCCGTTTGCAGCGGCTCCACAAAACTGACTTCGAATGCCAGCACAAGCTGCACGCAAAGATCGTTTAATAATTTGAAAATATTAATGGAGGTGAGCACTTACCTTGGCCAGCAGCAGGACGACCTCCATTTCGACGAATCGCTTGCCGGGACACGTGCGTCGCCCCACACCGAAGGGCACCACAATGCTGGCGCTGTCGACGTTGACTGTAAAGTTGCCCGTGCCCGGATCGATCCAACGCTCGGGCGTGAACTGCTTGGCCTCTTGAAAGTTGCTATCCTTGTGGCAGGCGATCATGTTCTGGCAGAGCACCACCGTCTGCCAGGAGCAGAGCAAGCAATTAGCAACTGTTAGCGAATAGCGAATGAATCGCAGTCTATACTCACGCCCGCATTCAGTGAATAGCCGGACAGCTCCATGTCCTCTTCCAGGATGCGGGCCAGACAGAAGGCCGTGGGCCGGAGTCTGTACGATTCCTGTATGCAGGCCTTCGTGTAGGTCGCGTTGGTTAGCGCATCCTGCAGGATATTGGTGTCGCGATACTCGAGAAACTCACTGAGAATGCGGGGCATAGACGACGGCTCTCCGGTCACGGAGCTCAGCACGAAGAGCAGCGTGTTGGCTAGCTAGAGGTAGATAGAGAAAGAGGGAGAGCATAAACGAATGAAACGTTTGCGAATGCAGCACAAAAACAAATTAATGAACCTATGCTTATTTGGAAGATTAAGGGGAAGCCGTATGAAAGAGAAATCATTCTTAACTTGATGGAAGCATTTAGGAATATAATGCAAAAAAAGATAAGTAGTCCAGTACAAGAGGAAGACAAGAAAGGAAAATGAAACGTTTACGAATGCAACACAAAAGAAATTAGGAAATATTTGCGTAGCAGAGAAGAAGTTCAAAATAGAAAAAAAATATGATACATAAATAAAATCTAATGTAAATAATGTGGTGAAAAAGAAGGAAATTAAACTTGCAAACAGAGAACGTTGGATTTATTTCCAAGCAATAAGTTGGGTAAAATTGTAGCTTCTTTTTGTTATTCAATTAAAAAAAGCAACGTGCTAAAAGTAGCTCGGGGACCAATCGAAAATGATTACAAATATAGGCTAAGCAATCTTTGGAGTAGATTTGATTCTTATAGAAATATAAATAGTGCATCTACCGCAACTTACCGTCTCAATGCCCGCGGCTATGAAGTCTATGATGGCCGACTTTTTGTCGCGAATATCCAAGTCCTTGAGCTCGAGTATGTTGAGGAAGACGCTGCGCAGACCGGCCGCGTCCTCGTCCTCGCAGGCAGCAGACTTTCGGTGCTCCTCCAGCTCGTTGTCAATGATCTCGGAGATGACACTAATTCGAGAGAGATTAGCTAGGATTGCTTCGGGTTGGCTAGACTGCACCTTATAGCTTATACCTACTCATAGATCAAGTCCTCGGCACGAGCGAAGTCCCGGTACGTTTTGGTGGGAAAGTATTTCCACAATCCCAAGCCGTAGTACGAGTCCCGCTGCGAGATGAACAGCTGTTTGACAGCCGCCGCCAACTGGCTGATCTTCTCCGGCTGCTTGGCATTGGCCGCCAGGAAGCCCATGCGTCGGCCCAGCATCAGGGTGCAGACGGCCTCCAGGCCCATCAGATTGGCCAGCTCCTCGAAGTTGGGCACCACATGGGTGTGGGGATCGCGTCTGGCGCGCAGCAGCTCAACGAAATCATCACAGACGGCGTTCAGGGCGGGCAGAAAGTTCTGCAGGATGCGGGGCGAGGTGATGCTGGAGGTGAGCGAAGAGCGCAGACGCTGCCACATCGGACCCTGCTCGTTGACAATGCCGACGCTGGCATAGCGATCTGGCCGCGATTGGCGGTACATCACAATGATCTCGGTGGGCGGGCGGAAGGGATATTTGCTGGGATACTTGAGCACCTTCTCGAGGTCATCGCGATTGTAGAGATGCACGATGGGCACATTGGAGGGCATGACCTCCAGCACAATGTCGCCATACTGCTGATTCAGATCTGTATAAGGGAAAAAGTAAGAAGGTATTGGTGATGGGTTCCTTGGGGTGCTGAGCGTCTTTCACCTGCGTAGACCTCGTGCAGCTTGGTCATTTTGTAGCGTCGAAAGAAGACGAAGAATATCCACTTGGTGCCCAGAAAGGGTATGCGCTGTGGGCCGGGTATATCCCAGATGCCACGACGCTTGCGCTGCTCAATGGGCGTGGCATGGTAGCAGTCCTCGAACGGCGTGTTCTTCAGCAGTGGCTTCAGATAGATCGCACCGATCTTTTGCCTGTGAATCGCGCAATAGCAACCGACTAGAAGTGCCAGGGCGAGCAACAGTATCACGGCCATTACCATTGGGCGCTGGAAAGAGATGGAGCGTGAGATACAGAGGAAGGCTAGTTCTACATGTGCTCGCATGCAGTTGCTTATCGCATTTTAAAAGCTTGTATGCAAATCATTTGTAGGCCTTTAATTGGAGTCATGAACAGACCTCAATACCGAAATCGAATCTAAGCCAAATCAAAACCGGTCTCCGATCTAACCTCTCCCACTTGCGTTTATCAAATGCAACTTTAATTTCATTTTTTTTTCTAAATCGACTGTCGAATTTGCTAATCATTGACTTCGCTTTGTAATTGCGATTCAGATAACGAACAAGTTTCTTTTTGGTTTTTTTTTTTAATTTTCGGTAGATTCTTTGCTTGTGATAGAACAATGGCAAATGTCTTTAGGTGCGCATTATGAAAATTAGCGGGCTCTATGTGAAGTATATAGCACGTATTTATTCAGATAAGATAAACACAACAACGATACAGTTCAAGGTTATCCGAAATACAAATTTCGTCTACTCCACTGTGACTTGCCAAAAAAAAAGCAAAAAAAAAAGAGAGTGAAAGAGCATAAAGTGTTGGTTGATAATGCGAAATGTGTTTTAAATTGCTCTGGCAATTGCTCAATATCGGGCAAGTTGAAGGTCACGAAGATTGCCTAACATATGGCCAAGCACGTTCCCATAGACAATTTCAAATAAAATATTGATTGCTGATTTTCTAAATGAATGTTTATGGGTAGTTAGTTTACCGATTCTTCAAATCATTCTCAATGATTCTTACACTGAAATATTTGTAATACAGATTTTACACTTCATATTTATTGCATCTGTAAAATGTGAACTATGAATTAGGAATGTTAAGAAATGCTAAGATATGAATTCTTAGTGCGTGGAAGATAAACTCATATCGCATTCTAACAACTCTTTAACTAAATATACAGATTCAATTGATTGACAATCAATGCTGTTTATTTATTGAAATGATTTTTGTATTATTATTGCATGGCATTGCAATTATCAACCCAATCTTTAGGCAATATATTTTAATTTCACGCAGTCACTACATTATATAAGCGTCTAGCTATATATGCATGTCTGTATATATTTATTGGATGGCAGAAACCCGAAATCGAATTGGCGCTTAATAGGCGAGACAGCGATTTTTTGAAGCGTCATTTCCCGAAACTGCCATAAACTACGATGCGACAAACAAAACCGCAAAAATATAAAAAACAAAATAAGTAAATAAAAACAACAATAAAAAAATGGAATACTTTTTTGCGCATTAGCCCAATAAATTTCTAGAAATTGTGAAATTCTAAACCAAAACAAAAAGCGCGAGAAGTAGAAGTGGAAGAAGCAGACGAAGACTGAGAGTTTAGAAAAAACTTTCCCATCGTCTCGATTTACATAACAATAAATTACATAATATGCTTTCTAATGTCGCATTCTACACGACTGCGCTGTTGGCCGCGGCTTTCTTCTGTTTGGCCTGCGGCTGGTTTCAGAGCCGGTTTGCCAGTTGGCTTCCACACTTGGACATGGGCTTCTAACGCGGCTCTAACGCGACAAACCAACTGAAAGAGATCTTCCACTCTCCTTGCCCGCGGTATGTGCGATCTATGTTGTATCTGCATATTAATCACGGCACCGGCAACCGCAGAGCGCGGAGCGCAGAGCGCAGAGCGCAGAGTTGCGAGCGCCGAGTGCTGAGAAGAATTCGCAAGAATTCTTATTAAAAAGCGAGTTTTTTTCATTTCGTATTTTTGTTCTGCGTCTTCACGGCTGCTTGGAAAAGTGAGAAGCGCTTAGAACGGCGCACGCGTCGCACCAAGAGATGAGGAAGTGATTAGCAGCAAAGAAGGAAGTGCTGAACTGGCTATGATTTCAATTTCTTGAGTTTCAACTTTTTGCAAACAAGCCTATCGTCTAACGAGCTGAGACCCTTCTCTATTAAAACACGAAACTACATATGTTCAACACGACATTAAGGAATAGCGCAATGTCACGTAGATATTTGAAAAAAGAAAAGAAGAAACAAAAAAAAAACAACACACACACCTTGCGTTATCTTAATTTCTTTGCAAATAAATTTTCGACTGCTACCTCATGATGATCGTCTGGCCTTATTTGATATACACTACATTGGTGTGTTTGCCATGTGTGGTCTGGACAAATATGGTTTATATCATCTATGTTGAGCTCGCAGAACATTAATCAATTTCAAGATATGCCCTCAAGCCAGCGACACATTGATTTTTTATGATTATTATCATAATAAAGGTTTACATAAGAGTAGAACATCGAATTTGAATTAGGAACGTGGCGCTTCATCTGCGGACACGAGTATTTCTAAAAATAATTGTGCTTGAAACTGGAATTGGATTCGCATTCATTTCAAGATGTGCTAAATTCAGAAGATAACATCGAGAACAATAGAACTTTATGGGATCGATTTGAAATCTGAATGGCATTTTGTCATGCTAATTTGCTAAGCATTAGTTAAATGAATGCAAAATATGAAAGGGGAAGAATGTTTGAAATGAATTCAAGATCTATGTTAAATCGCTAATCATGTTGTTCATTCACGGTGTAGATGCTATTTTCTAATTGGAATTCTATTTGAATACTTTATCGTTAGCTTTCAAACCACTGTGCATGTCGCACGCCGTATTCGGAGCTGCACGCGAATTGTAAACGCATTTGTTGTATTCTTGCGATTAACTCGATGATCATTTTTCAACTTTCTTCAAGTTGTGTTTTGCATTATGTGGTTTTAGTTTACAGCTCTTGATGAATGCTTTCCCAAAATACAACAAAAAGCACGGCAATAAGCAGAATTGAATCGCATTGAACTAATTCCTTCTGTGGCGTCAGGCAGTCCAAGTCCAAGTGCAACTGCAACTGGCCAAAATAATGTTGACACCTACATAAAATTATTCAGCACAATACAAAAAAAAAGCCCCTTCCTTCATCGTACTTATACAACGTTTGCTAAAAGACGGCAGCCAACAAAATGTGACACAAAAGCCAAAAAAAAACCAAAAAAAAAATGATATGTTTTAAATAAATACAGAAAAAAATGTTCTACCAATTAGCCGATTTGTTGCTGTTGTTTATTTTGCGAAATAAACAAGTTTGTGTTTTCATCAGAATTTACATACAGTTTTGAGCATATATTCTCTGCTATTTTTATTGGCACATTTTTCACATTTATGCAAATCAAAGCCAAGCCAAAATAAGTAAGAAATTAAACAACGAAATAATAATAATAATACGAGTATAACACAAACAGAAATAATAAAAGCCACGCGATCCGCTGCGCAGTTACAGAAGAAGAAACCTCAGCTCAAAGCGTAGAACGCTCAACATCAGCAGATTATGTCACTACCGACCATATAACATTGCACACGCAACGGAACCCAACCGAACCGATGGCTATGGCGATGGCTTCATGGTCACGGCCAAGCCTTAAGCGACAAACGGCCAGCAGAGCCAAGAGGCAGCAGCTACAAGCTAAGAGCCCAACAGCCAAGAGCCAGCGGGCTAACAATATCTGTGCTTTTTTATTTTCGCGCATAGCATTTGTCAGCTGTTCCATGAATAGAAGATATAGCTGGCTGGAGAGAAAGATACAGAAAGCAAGAGAGAAAGACAGCGAGACAGCGCCGAAGAGCCAGAGAGATCTCAGCCCATTAGTTAAGCTCCAAGCGACGTTTGGCCAAGTTCAATGTACGGCCAACGAAGCGCGTGAGATAACCACAAACTGTTTGGAGTCAGCCACCTACCAACTAACAACTACCAACAACTGCCACCCTCCGCTCTCCCGGTCTCTTTCTCTCTGCACTACTCCTACTCACTGCTTTCGAATGGTAATAGAGAAATTTCGCATTAGATTTTTGCAGAAGAGCCAACGCCAAAGTCACAAAGCCGGCTCCGACTCTGGCTCTAGCTATGACCAAACAAGCTCCGACTCTTTGCTTGTTGTTGCCTGTTTTTTATTTCTTTTTTTTTTGGTCTAGGTTACTCAATAGCCGGCATCAACAACACACGCTGAAGAGTCGTTAGAAAGGCAATAGAGAAGAAAAGTGAAAGAACTTTTGAGTGCTTGAAGATTGCTTGCGTAAAAGATTATCGTCTTGAGATCATTATACATTCAGTGAATAACAATGAGTTTGCAGTATAAATTCGATTTCAAAATTCTTCTCACAAAGCCATCAAAAGAACCAAGCCCCAAACTATTGTAGAAATTAACAGCTTTATGGATGAAAGTAGAAGACAACTGGAATGAACAACGTATTCAGAATTGCAAACAACATTAATGAAGACCATTTTAATTTGTTATCAGATTCGACTTCTTTCTTTAGAACTAATATGGTAATTTTATAGGATACAAATTTACTTAAATAGTAATTCATATATAAATAGTTTTATTACTAAAAACGATTTATTGAATACATCCCACTTGATTCTAAGAAAATAAATCTAATTCTCTGATGCAAAGACCGTTTCATTGAAAGATCATTAACTCGGTGTTGAATGACTGTGATTTCAAGCAAAGTTCAGTGAGCTAATCTCTGATAAATTGAAGCTATTACGGCTACTGAAATTTCACACAAATTTAGCAGAAGTCCAAATGCAAGTTAAAAAGCAATTAATTACTGGCATTTAAGCGATCATGTCATCTATAAATAAACACGATGAATGAATGGAATGGGAGTGTATGCACCTCATATTTCATTCTCGAAACCCAGTTCAGAGCAGAGCACAATAATCGTGCCGATAAACGAAAATGTATCATCGCCTCCAAAAAAACGACCGGTCAACGTACGGTCAAGAAACCAAAGCCAAAAAATAAAGCAAAAATTGAAAAATGTAAAAAATGTAAAACAACAGCGTCTGACATTCACTTTGAAAATGTTAAAAATTTACGCTCATTTATTTGCGTTTATTACAAATCAGAATAACAACAATAACAACAACAACACGAGGAGGGTGTCAATTACGCAATGTGTGTGTGCGTGTGTGTGTGTTGTGTGCTCACAGCTGATGGCAGTTTTTGCCGTTTAATGATGATAATGAACTTGAGGCGAATATAATTGATAACAAAAGAGAATCGCAATATTCAAAATACGCGTAAAAAGCTGGCGAATTTGCTGCTCATGTGGGAGTTATAGGGTATCTTTGAATATTACATGTTGACGTTGAGATGTATTTATTATGCGTTTCTCACATTGTAAGAGCTGCAAACTCTTCAAGCCCGCGTGTTACTGCCTGATAAATAATAATGAATACAAAATTAATAAATAAATAAAAAGTGAGCTTACACGCACACACGCATCCACAGCCAGCCGATAAACAAGAGCAGCAGCCGTGAGAAGAGCTAAGAAGCTAATTGCAATTTAATGCGTTTGTTTGCCAAAGTACAATAAATAAATACATATATGTATATAAAAATATACAGTGTGTACTTCATATGCATATAGTGTAATTATTTGCTGATTTCATTTTGAAGTTGCGTACATTTAATTATAATTGTGCTGCATTTTATGATTAACTGCCGCAAGCGTGGGGGTGTTCAAGCGCAAATCTTCAAGATCTTGAATTTAATGCGAAAAGTATAAAATTTAGCATTGGTTTCGCAATAAAAATGAGTATACAACGAAATAAAACGAATGCTGGCGGGGATGCCCAAAAATTATAAAATGTTTCAGTGTGGTAAAAACAATGTTAAAACTGGCCCACGGTTCAATCACTACTTCAACACTAGTTTCTAATGCAGAAGAATGAAATGGACCTTGACACATTAAACGATAATCTGCATTCATTTTCTTATTAGCCCAGCATTCTGACACTTTTTCTTTGTTTTCCATTTCAATGCACTCACCTTGTTTTTTATTATTATTGATTTGTGAAATGCTTAATTATTATTATTTTTATTTTTTTGTGAGGCTAAGCCTGTGGACTTTCGGCTCGCGATTCAGGCATTATATTTTCATTACATTAAATCACTTATTTGTATTTATTTATAGAGAACATTGCACTGCATTTATGTGGATATAAAAGCTATTATCACGAACCGGCGTTTAATTAATCAAATTGAATTATTATTAATATGTATTGCTAATTGATCATTTCTTTTTTCTAGAATATTTTATAAATATTTTAGCTATATTGCACATTGATTAAATTTGTTGTTAAAGCTTTATTTATTGCTGCATCTTCTGCGGTTCTAATCAGAATCAGCTGCTCTTGCTGTTGTTGTTGTTGTTGCTGTTAGTCGTCATGGTATCGAAAACAATAGAATGCTATGCTAAACATCTATAATCACGACCAGACATTGCACTTTTGCACTCGTCGTATATGGAGATGGATGGATGAATGAATGGAGGTTCGTAATTGCCGATTGCCAGCATCAACTAGTGGGATCGTGTTGTAATCAAAAACCGCATCCGTATCCGTCTTATTGAATTATGACGCAGCTTCTAGCATTTTTGTTTTTTTTTTTGTTTGTCCAAATCGAGAACGCAACCGGAGGAACTAACACAACTGGCGACGAAGTAAATATCAGTAGCAGTAACTACCACAGTGCCCGCTGCGATGACAACTGCGACGCTTAGTCAAAGACTGACTGAATATGAATGGGAATAAAAAATAAAATGTTGAGCCCACGATCCACTATCCACGATCCACGACGACGACGGCGGCGACGACAACGACGACGACGACAGCGACGACGATGAACGATCGTTTGAACGCGTCGGCAAAGCGAACGCGAGCAAGTCTTCAACTGATTTAATAAGCAAGCCATAACAACAACACAAGAATAGCAGCAGTAACAACAACAACCATAACAGATGCAACATACGAACTGAATCGGATCCAATCGATCGTGTCGATCGTGCAATCAAACGAACCAGCTGTTCGAATCCGTTTTGTGTGAGTAAGGTAAGGTTGCACTTGTTCGCTTGTGTGTGTGGGGTCTGCTCTGCCGGCAGGCGATGCCGCTTGATATGATAGCATCATCGTGTGCCCGCCCGAGCTAAGCCCGAACTGCGCTCTCACATGCTCATTGCCTGCACAGCACCTCACGCACGCACGCACGCACGCACACTCTCACTCGCTCTCTTGCTCGCTCGTGCTCTTTGACTCGTTGCGCACTCCGGCTCTCTCGCTATTTGCTCTCCCGCTGATAAGAGCACAACAACAACTACAACAAGTGTGCCGTCGCCGCCGCCAGCCTGATCGTATGTGTGTGTGTGTGTTGGATTTGTTCGTTTTATTCTTCGTATTTTGTGTTTTTTTTTTGCATATAAAATCTCAATGAAAGTTTGCCAAGAAACAATGGGCCCCAAGGCGATGTGTTGCTATTGTTGTTGGTGGCTTATTGAAATGTTTACATCGAGCGAGCATTTATGCAACATGACGACAGAAGCAACAACAATCGGCTAGCAGCAACAGCTACAACTACCTCAATGCGTGGCCGCGTGAGCTGCGGCTGCACGAGGGGCCTCTCACAGTTGGCTGCTTGGCGTGAGGTAGGTTGAACTACTACAGCGACAACAACAACAGCAGCAACTACAACTACAACTGCGACTACGACTACTGCATAACTGGTTCGTCTAGGCACATGTAATCAGCTGTGCTGCGTCTGACCGACCTGCAGCAACAATGTTGTCGGCTCTCACTGTGATTTGTTGTGTGTGCTGTGAGCAATAGATGAGCTGCCAGAAGAGTAGGAGAAAGAGGAGGATGAGGAGGAGTCGGAGGTGGAGCACGAGGAGAAGCAGAATGAGAATGAGGGCAAGGTGAAGGAAGTGCAGCGGGCTTGGGATCGAGAATGAAAGATGTACTGCAGGGAGCTGCTGATTGAGCGAGACAGACAGAGACGGAGCGAGCGAGTGAGAACGAGTGTGCGCGCTAATTGCCTTGATTGAGTTTTAAATTAATGCGAATTTGAGTTGGAAGTTGTGGTTGTTGTTTTAAGTCGTCACACGATATACGCGATTCTTCTACTCGCATGTGAGTTGTGTTTTTGTGCGTGGACTTGTGTTCCGACTCTACTACGAATTAAGGGCGTGCTAGAGTGCTGGTGTTATTTAATAGAGCAGATCAGATTGGATCAGCTAGAGTTAGGGGTGGCACTTGTTGCCTATCTACAGTGCAGTGCTAAAAGAAAGGAATCTGGTTTTATTGTTTTTATGAAAACAATTTAGATATTCAATTGGACGACGTAAGGAAAGTACAAATAATATACTGTAAACAATTATGCTTTGTTTTAAGTCCGTTCTAAAAGAAATATCTATTTCATTTTCTAATATCTATTTCAAGCAAGCAGACTCTAACTACTTCTCTGCAGCTTCCATTTCAATTTTACCCGCCAGTTCTTGGCTGAGTTTAGGAGCTAAGCTTAATTATGCATTCAATAGCTTTTCCATTATCGTTAGATGTAGATCCTTTCTCAGCTCTATTGACTTCTAAGTAGCTCACACGCTTGTGCTATGACCACATCTGGCCATGTATCCTGTCGGCCAGCGAGAATAACAATAACAACTGGCAGAAACGACAACAAAGTTGAGATTCCTCTATGATTATGTCGCAACGACTGAATAACTGCATGATTGACTGACTGCCTTCCTGACTGAATGAGCGAGTGAGCGAGTGAGCAAGTGAATGAATGAATGAGTGTGTGAATGCAAGCGCATGGTCTTTGCATTATTAATTAACTCTCGACCGTTGTTGTTCTTGTAGATCCCACAATTATGCCATACCAGACTGCCTGCCTGCTGCGGCGGTTTCCCCCTGCGCCCTGCTTTCCGTGCTCTTCCCAGCCGATCTCCACGCAACTCATCGTATCTGAGCTGATCTTGACTTGTTTCGGTTTCGGTCTCAATCTGGGCTCGGCTGGTCAGTCAATCAAAGGCAAAAAACAAAAGGCAACACTCTTAATACTTCTTTTCAATTAGCTCTGGATGCTCCACACACACACACACACGCACACACACACACTCGCACACACAATAACAACAATAAACAAACAACAACAAGAAGAAGCCTCTTTTTCAACGAACAGGTTTTTCACGCGCTGTGGAGGACGCCAACGTTCTATGCCTTGTGGCTTGTGTTTTCAAGATTTTCATTTGAATTTTCATTTTACGACAAGTTTCCTCCTTTGGGGCTTGAAACTTTTTCTCTCATTTTTCTTCACTTTTCTAAACTCTCCGCAGCGAGAAACGTTCTACAAGCGTGCGACAGAGTGAGAGAGAGAGAAAGACGGGGAGAGAGACTCCTAAGCGCTCTCGCAGTTTATGTTTATATATGTAAATGAGGGCTATCCGACTCTTGCTCAACGCGCCCGCCGCGACACTTTCGGCTCACTTCATTTTATGGACTAAAGCGTAAGACTTGGATCGAGTTTTGTGCGCCGAGTCGCCGCCTCGCTCCAGCACAGCAATTGCAATTGGGGGAACTGCCTTTGGACGCAGCATCAGCCTCAGCATCAGCCTCAGCCTCAGCCTCAGCCTAAGCTCACTCCCAGTCTCAGTCGCAGTTGCAGCTCGCCTCTTTCCCGCCTCAGTTGCAGCTTCAGCCCGAGGCTCAAGCACAGCGTTCCCTTAACATTTAATGAGCATTAACAAGCTGCACTTAAATGCAATAACAACAACAATTGATAACAAGCAAGAATGCTCCACTTGGAGAGGAGAGAATGCAGCGAACAAAAGAGTTAAGGCGATCAACTGACACCCTTCTCCGTGATTCTCAAACGATGCAGCTAAGTGCAAGCAATGCTATTTGTTGAGGTTTTGGTTTCAACTCAAAATTACAATTCTCATAAAACCAAAATACATTTAGATAGCTGAATAATTTGAATTTTATCAACTGCCAAATATCAAATAGTCTGCTTGAAAGTTAAAGTTGAATGTGCGAAGTTACCTCTACGATTGTGGTGCAGGGTGCATTGGAGCTACCACTACTCGCAATCAGCTCCACGCAGTCTGAGTGCACTGAGCATAAAAGCGAGTACTCGCACTCGCACTCGCACTCGTAGTCGTAATCGTGTTGAGATGCGAGTGTTTCGCTTGATTAACACGAGCTGCAAATTCATTTTGCCTTGTTGCCTTCCTCTTTACATTGTTGCAAGCAAGTGGGCAGCGCAGCGGCAGATGCATCTTCTCTTTTGTCTGCGGCATCATCCTCAAGAGCGATCGGTGCGCAGTGTGCGCCTGTGTGCGCCTGTGTGCGTGTCTGTGTGTTCTAGTTGTAAGCGGTAAATCGCTGCTGAGGGCCATCGCACAAAGCATGCCTGTGTATGCGTGTTTGTGACCCAATGATCTACAAAAGGGCGCGGGCGCGACGCGGAGCAAGCGGCTCTCAATGCTGATAAGAAAAGCGAAATCAATCAGTGGCGATTACTTCAGCACGAATCGGCCCGTAATCTACTACACGCTGCTACTATAAGAGCAGCGGCCCTACACACACACACACACACACACACACGCGAGACTCGTGCATACAGCTGTCCATTCATTGGAGCACTTGCTTGCCCCGCTCCTCCGCCAGCCTCTTCACTCGAATTCCCATTCATTTCCATACGCTGTTCGGCATCGACGTCGTCGTCGTCGTCGTCGTCGTCGCCGTCGTCGCTTTGCTTGTCCTTGAACTTGACCCAGCAGCGCTGTCGAGTGGCCCTTTTTATTATTATTATACAAGTGTACACTCCATACTATAATTAATAAATTGTTGTCTGTGTGCATCTCTCTCCCTCTTTCGCTCTCGTGTTGTAGCAATTGCTCGTGTGCGTTGTTTGTCATTCGCCTCTTGCTTGATACAGATTGTAATGTTCTTTAATCTTTATGCTTTTTTCTTGATTTGTCTCATTTTGCTTAATTGAATTCTTTTTTTTTTGCGTTTTAAACAAATTTATTGTCACTCAGTGTGTTGATCTACTGCCCTTTTCATTGATAACATTCGTCAACTGCTGCCTAATGAATGCATCTTGTTTTTCAAAAATATTTACCGTATCGCGCTGCACTTGGAGAATTGACGAAAATGCTAAAATCGTTTAAGAGCACTCTTAAAATAATACAAAGGTCAATTAAATGTAATGTCAAGTGTTGATACGGCTTTAAATTATTTGTCAAAAGTAAAGTATATTCTGAATAATATATTCTTTCAGGATATCCAAATTGAAAATGAAAATATTAAATTGCACAAATGCAACAAAATAAAAGAATTAAAATGAAATTCAAGTTCACAAAGGTTTGTTTAATTATTTTCTGAATCATTTTGTTTACAATTGGCAATTAACTTAAAAATGAAATCGTTATTTATCATCAAAATCAACAATGTTCTTTAATCTTTTGATTTGTTCCACAATATTGCAAATTTAAGTATATGCAAGTAAAGTGGCTTAGTTTTGTTTAATGTGAATTGATTGTTTTCAGACTGAATTTGCACTTAATAGCATAACTTATTTATAGACGAGCATATGACTTGAGCTTCTGCGAGATTCGCATTTGCTGTCTATTGAAATTAAACTAATTTAATTTATGCGAAATGCATTTCCGCATTGGGGAGAAGTTGCTCGAGCTGTGCCACAACACTAATAGAAGCAAATAAAAGCGAATGAAATGGGAAACACTAATAAATAGCCATGGCAGAGGTCTCTCGTAGGTCTAGTTTATGCAGTGCTTCCCTCCCGGTTGCCTAGGCTTTGACTTTGGCTTTGATTATTGCAGTTCGTTGCATGTGCATTGACATCATTTTCAGCGCGTTCGCGCACTTTCCCAGACTTATTCATAGGGTGTCATCGATGGGGGGGGGGGCCCGGTCTGCAGTGGTCGGCAGAATTTGCCAAACGGGTTTTTTGTTTCACTCTGCATAGGTCAAATATTTCAATATTTCGTTGAGCGATTTGTTGTCATAGCTCTGGGTGCGCTATGGCGCTACTCTTATTACCCGACACCGAATATACTACGCTCTGCCCTCTCCCCCTCTGCTGGCCAGTCTCGGGCGGTCTGGTTGTCTACAATTTCAGTTCAGTTCATAGCGTTTTTCTAGGTTATTATTGCCATGCGCTTTTTGCAATTGCCGCATTTAACGGCAGCTTATGTGACGAGCATGCAAATTTCGTAACAGTAAGTGCCAGCCAGACCCGCACGAGTCTTTGACGTGATAACTGTTCTTCATTCATTATGCGGCGATGCCAACACTGCGTATGCTTAATTAGTTGCCAATTAATGTCTACTGCCCCTAAGTGATAAGCAGCAACATGTGCTTCAGCTTGAATGGTACCCATATATTCCATATTCTTCTATCGCAACTTATCTAGAGAATACTCGGAACAGCGTCTTTTATTTTAATTATTTAAAGTATTCAATAGTAACAGCAGATTTACGTAAATTAAAATATTTCTACAGAAAATTATTCGCAATGCACGGCAGTCAAGTAAATGTTAAAAAATTAATGAGTTAATACAACTTATATTCCTGATTTCAAATGATTTCTAAGTGCATGTAATTTTGTTAATTTCCATAGCAGCTTCAGCGAATTAGCGCCGCCATGGCGCCTAAGCGAGCAATGCCCAAACTAAGCGGCCTTTAAGTGCAGGGCCCAAAAGTATGCAACAATATTTGCGATACACATTAGGTTAAGTAGAGCAGACAGGGTGTCACACACACATATGCACACACATGCACGTTTAAATAAACATTTATAGTAGAAATATAAACAAATGATCAAATTTAATTAATGGCACATTTATTTTTGTTGCCGCCACTTAATTTTTATAAATCGCAATTCAGGCAACGGCAGCGCGCAATTAAACATAGCGCAATCCACAGCAGCAACAACAATTGTGCAGCTACAATTATTACGCATAACCCACAACATCAACAGCTGCGACAGTTTTTGAGTTGGTTGGCATTACGAAACATCGGGAGGATATCCCGGGGAGGGGGGTGGTTCATGCTGGAGTGCTGTACTTAACCCAAGACCACCACACCCCTTTGACGCGTTGGTAAAAGCCACAAAATGCGTGTTTATTAATTAAGCGCATTTGTTTTCATTAAACAAACGTTTTAATTGAGCATGAAACTTGGCGCCGAAAATGGCGCGACACAAGGCAATAGCCGACGCAAGCCGACGCGACGCGATGCGGCGCGACTCGAAGCGAACTCGACGCCACATTACAGCCCTTTGGCAAGCCATCTCCCCCTTTGGCAACCACCCACCTGGCTGGCAGTTAACTGGCGGCAGCTTCCGCGCTGCGTGCCACACAGCTGCCTTCACATATTTATACATAATAATTAATTTTGTGTATTTTAATGGATTATTATACTCATAACGAGTCCAAATCCGCGTGTCCCGACATGTTTGTCAGTCTTGATTGATGAGTTTGCTGGAAACCAAAAAAAAAAAAGGATTTTCTAAAGCGAACGTTGTGTGATTTACAGTACAAGTACGGTCACACAGTATTCTAAATAAAACAGTTGTATTCAAGAACAACTTTGTGAGCAATTTGATTCGATTTACTCTGCATTAGCAGTAATTTGTTAAACATTCTTCTGTTTGATTCTTATGAATATTAAAATGCATACCCAAGACTTTCTGTTTCGCTTTTTAATAGTACAAGTACGGTCACACTGTATTCTAAATAAAACAGTTGTATTCAAGATCAACTTTGTGAGCAATTTGCTTGGAATTACTCTGCTCTTGAACATTCTTTTTTCTGGACTTCCCAAGACTTACTACTCGGCTTTTTAATAGTATTGCTTTAAACCCATAAATAGCTGCTGAAACATATACTTTATAAATAATACTTTAAATAAATTCAAAGTATTAGATAAATACTGCGCAATAATAGTACAAGTTATGTAATAAAGTAATAATTATTTATTAGCAAGTTGCTGGAAGAACTTTTGCGTAGTGCAGCAAATTGGCAACAGTTCGCTGAAGTGTTACTTTCCGGACTTGGCTTAATTCGAAAGACAAGTCTGTCGGCCATAAAAGACAGAGTCTTACACATGTCTGCTGCTAACTCTTCGCCCCAAAAACTAGCGCCGCACACAAATCATAATCGTGATAGCTGGAGATAAAGTAATGCGGCGCTAGCTGCTAAATGGATTTCCCAAAACATTTGCCAAGTTTATGAAAAATAATCATAAAGGCGCACAGAGAGACGCAGCCAGCGATATGCTGTGCGTATATATTATATAGATATAGCACAATTTACGCACTGAGCTTGTGTGTGGACTGGCGTATAAAGTGCTTTTAAAACCAGCCAACGAGTTGATGTGTTGTTTCAGGGCACTGATGGTAAGAGACAGAGAGAGGGAGAGAGGGAGAGAGAGAGCGCAAAAAGTTTCTGGGCCGAGAAAAGTGTTTTTCATAAGCAATAATAATAATTTCGAGGCCGAATTTTAATTGCACCCAAGTGGCACATTGAAAAGGCAGCGAACTCGCCAAAGCAATGTAAGTTATAAAGGGACCAGTTGAATGATGGGTTAAGCGAAGAATGGCGGCAAACAGGCAAACAAGAGTTGGCCCAAATAAGTGGGCTAAGCTCGCGCCTTCTTAATGAACTCCAAATTATTTATACGAATAATACGCATGCGAAGCAGAGAATAATAAAACATTGTAGCTAAAATGAATTTCAATGAGTTTGTCGCTCTTTCTAATCCCTAAAATGTATTGTCATACTCAAGTTAAACTAATTTTTAGGCAGTATTAATAGGCAGTATAGTAAGAGTATATAAATTATAATTTACAATAATTGATAACAATAAGTATAGAGAAATTTTAACCAAAGCCATGCTTTGTCCTTTTTTGTTTAACAATGGCTAAGTAAAAATATAACAAGAATGCGCGCAACGAATTTTTTTAGCGTTTTCATATTTTTCTTTCACTTTGGTCGTGTTTCTCGTTTTACGAATTCAATTTGCGTCAATGTGCGAGCGGGGCGCAAAGGGATATCAGCGAATTGCTACTGAAGACGATGGTGGAGGGGTGGGTGTTTGAGTGGTGTGCGAGTGTGACTCTGAGTGTGGCACACACCTCACTGCTTGTTGTAGTGTCGGCAAATGTCATAAAAATATGCGACATTTCGTTTTTATCGCTTTTGAAAAACTTTATTCTTGGCGTTTTCGCATTCGTGCACCACCCAACACTTTGCTTGCTGCTTGCTGCTTTCTGTTCTCTGCTCTCCGCTTTCAACTTGGTTCGATTTTTATTTTATTTACAATGGCAATTTCTTTGTTTTAAACAAGCAGCGCATTGCTTTTTATATGTGTAACTCGATTGGCGATTGGAACGCGCCCGATTGGCTGCGATTTGGATTGACTTGGTGCGGGCATGTCCAATGCACAGTGTCCTGGAATCCATTTTCATGAGATGAACATTAAAAAACAAAATACTTGAGATTTTAATTTAAAAAGCTTCAAGATATGTTGCCATATTACAAACTGAAAAACTAATTGAAACTTTAAAAAGTAAAATAGTATACAATTTATATTTTAATAAATTTATAAATATATATTGTTACATTTTGTTTGTCAGATTGGCACGAATAATTAAGAAACTTAAAAATATTATACAGCAAATGAAAATATTACTGCAGGAAATAAGTTTTATTATTCTTGAAAAGTAAATGATTCCTTTAGGGAATTGAAAATAATGTTCTAACTAGCATCAAAAGTTTATTGCGAGTGATGTGATTTGCATCCAATTTTGAAGTATTATATCACTATATAAATATAGATAGATTGCTGCAAAACTGCAAATTGAGCTACGAAATGCTTAAGATGTAAATTGAGATTTTGAAGAATTATATTGGCAATCAGTAGATATATTTTGATAGATACATAGATTGCTGCAAAACTGCAAATTGTTCTGCGAAATGTTTAATGCTTAAATTTAGATTTTGAAGTATTAAATTAGCAATCTCTACTTCTACTACACGCTCATATTTATAATTAGATTTGGAATGCTAGAAAACTGCAAAATGTTCTGTCGAATTTTGAAAAATATTAGTTTTTCTATATACCAAAGTTTTATATAGTTGTAAATTGAATGTTACTTTTGTACCTTCTGTATTTTAGACCAAGCTTGTGTGATTCGCATAGTCCCGCTACGTGGAGCGAACTCACTCCAGTAACTTAAACATCATCAACAACATGGCTGCTCCTCTTAGAATGGGCATTCGAGGAAAACAGCTTTTTCGCGTCGCCATAAAATGCAAGTGGTCAAAGAGGAGCGGGCGAAAAATGAGAGAGAGAGAAAGACAGAGAGCGAATGCGATGGCGGAGGACTGGAAAATCGGAAAATGAAAAACGAAGGAAAACAATTAAATGGCAAGCAGCAGTGGCAAACAGCAACAGCAGCAGTCGCAGCCGAGCAAAGAAAACAAGCAAATAAACTTGAGAGCTGCATTTGCGACACGTCGAAAAGCGTCCGCGCCAATGCCAACTCAGTTTAATTGAAATCAAGTCGAAGGCGGGGAAGGTGGGTGGGGGTTGGGGGTGTTGTGGTGCTGCTGGCTTGCAAATCGAATTGAAACGCCAAAACGTATTCGAAAATCGACAGCAAAAGTAATTGAAATTGCATGAGCAACAATGTGTTTGGCCAAAGTTGATGGCGGGCAGACCGAGCGACAGAGTCGAGGTTGGAGTCGGTGTCAGAGGTTGTTGGCAGCAAAGAGTGGACAGTCCGCCCCCTCTCACTCCCTCTATACACTTATAAGGCACTTTGCACATAAATTGGCAATAGGACGACACTGCGGCAGCAGCCAATGAAAAAAGAGGCAAGTAAGCAATTTGAATGCTCTGCATGTCAAGACTTGATAACAAAATTGTTTAGAATTCAGAATTTGCATCAAAAGTATTTGAGTTTTGTATATAGTTACAATTCGTAAGCTTATATGCCTTCATATATATTTATATATTTACTTTACTGTAGGCAAATTAGCTGCCTCACAAATAGATTGACAAAGTTTTTATACCCGCTGCAAGGTTGTTGCGAGGGAAAAGTTTTGCTCGAGCCTTGACACTTTTTTATGGGTTTCGTTGAGTCACCCACGCCATGCGCTTTATGGGGAAATTTATGAGGCATGTTAAGCAAATGAAAATTAGCCAGAGCTTTAGCTGATTAGCTGGCAAAGCGAAGGAAAATAATTTTCATTTTAATTACTGCGTCAAAACGGCAATTTCGACTCAAGAACTTCAAGCCCATGCTATTTGTTCGGCATTCGCGGGGGACTTTAAGCAATTTGCAAATTGTTTTCTAAGCGCACACAACGGATACAAAATCGAAAAGTGTCAGCAGAATAAACGCTGACAATAAATAAAACAAAAAAAATGGAAAATGATTGAAACATGTGTCGTATACTCGTCGCTTGATATGCCATACACGTCTCTGGCTCAGCTCTCTTCTGTTCTATGCCATTCTATTCTATTCTCTGTCAACGCATTGTTATTCCCATTTGACTCGCTGTCAATAGCCGGGAAATGTAAACAAATAAGAAAGCAATCACTGGCGACATTTTCCGATCTAACGTGTGCGCGCACAAAAGTATGCTATAAAAAATATGATGAGAAGTGCAAAGAGGGGCGCACTCATCTCAGGCATTACTTTCTTACTTATGTACGTACACATCTATGTGTGGGCATGTTGCAAAAAAATGAAAACACATAAAAATCGTTCTTTAAGAAGTGTTGCCATTGTTCAGGCATCAAATTGTATACGTGAATGATAAAAGCTGATGGATTCAATACAATAAATTTGTATCGCAATTTATGGCCAGCAAATGGAGGTCGTATAAGGATCGACTGGCTGGCATTTTAATTGTGTTCAATTGAAAGCGCACAACTGTGAAAAGTGTCTAGTTTATGACATGATTAAAGCTTTGACTACCAGTCTAATAAAAAGATGGTGTGATCGCAATGACGCATAAAACATCATGCATAGACATTTGATGAAACAAGTTTGGTGGTCAAATGCCAAACTTTGCTGAAGTAGAACGCTAACGAATATAATAAAGAATGAAGCATTAGTAGTGTAAAACAAATGCCTCTTGGATATTACATTCAAATATTAATTGTAATGCTCTATGTTAATATTAATTCTAATACAATACTCGTGCTTATACTAATAAGTACATTGTCAATCAAAATTTGAATGTAAATTTTAACTGGAGTTGCTCTTGAAGTGCTTATGCTAATTATAATATGTGTGCAAATATTTATTTTAGAATTATAATCTTAGGACTGACGATCTTTTAGTATTGCTCCTAAAACTTGCCCTCCAGCTGTCTTCAAATATCATATCTTTCACTTTATGCTGTATTCACTACCCTGGCCAAGCATATCAATATCACTAACCCATATGGATGTTACACAATGACAAGCCCAACTAATACCTTATTGATTGCTTATCAATAACAATAACCCTCTCCCCCGTTTCGCTGCGCAAACCACGAAGCATTTGCACCACATAACTCGGCATCAGTGTGTTTTGGGTCTGTTGAAGTATAAAAGGGTTTTATGACCTGTTCGAAAACCATGAAAACGCACAACGACAACAACAACAGGAACGAAGAGAAAAAACGAATCATTTTTCTATGTTGTATTTATTTTTTTAGCGAGTGGGGAGAAGAAACAAATCCCGAACAAACATTAATTTGTAACGCACGTTTGGCCAATTTCGGTTTTACAATTTGCTTTCTTTTGACCATGCTAAACCAACAAAATATACCCCAATGACCGCATAACGAGCCGAAATCAATTTGCCACGTTGATAAGGTTAGGCCGGCAACGCCAACAACCCTTTCGGGTTGCACTCCTCTGCCAAGCGCTGTCATAGCCGGGATTTATAGATATTAAATTAGAGAAGATTTTAACGCGCACGTAACTTTGACATACATCAAATCCCGGTAACCCCGGACCGACTTAACTTTGAGTAATAACCTTAGCATGACAACAAAAAATGCAAATTACATGCCAAATGTTGATATTTTTTTCATATTTGCTCTTCTCTTCTCTTGTTTTTTATTTTGTTCTTGGCTTTCAATACATATTTTTTTCCGTTCTGCTGACCATTCAAATGTTGTCGAATGTCAGGTTCAGAGCGTTGTGCACATGTGTCCCATCTTGTTATTGGTCTTGTGGTTGCTCCAATTTCATTTTGAAATCGCATTATAATAATACACCGTAATAATAATAATAATAATAATATCACTAAGCTGCAAAGCAAAGAAAACAGCAAATTTCGAATAGGTGTGAAACTCCATTTGTGTGGGTTCGGTTTGGTTTCGTTTGGCTGGGTTTGGTCAGCCATTGGTCAACCATCGGCAGGGAAGGTCGCATCAATGGTCACAGCTGCTCTCTGACGGCAGCAGCAGCAGCAGCAGCAAATTCAAATTTCAAAAAGGATTATTGGTTGAGCATTGATATCATTCAAATCGGAATTGGGGGAGTAAGGGTTGAATTGATTATAACCAAAAGCAAGTGGTGGTATTATGGGGTGTCGTACAAGTCTTTGAACCTTAATGGGAGCGAATGAATAGCAACAAATGTTATTGGGGTTTAGTTTATAAGAAACTTAAATTGTGTGTGTTATTTGGAATGAAGATGTACAAATTTTTACATTTAAATGATAGTGCAAATATATATATAAAATATATAATTAAAGTGTATGTACTTTGATTGTTTAAATATTTATTTACATGCTGAATACAAGAAGTATAACTACAATATTTATAATTTAATCGAAATGCTATTTATATTTGAAAGTCAATATATTCTAATTAACAGTTTTAATAACTTATTGATGGAAGTAGCCATCAAATATAATTATTGAAGTACACAAATGTGTACATTTTTTATGCTACACTTTTCTGGCTACATTTTGTATAGTGTTTGGGCTTCTTTATTTTCTTTTACCATATTCTGATATTCCGATGTTTTATATATATAACTTGCACAACATTGAATGCATTCATTTGAATTTCCCATGTTTATTTCTATCGCCATATAATTATCTGTCTTTTTTATTAAGCCTGTATATAAGCCCTCTTTTGAAAAAGACTTCTGTGCATTGTTCGAGCCGGAGTTTTACAATTACCACCTGAAAAAGAGAGTCATAAATACCAGCACTGAGCTGAGCTATTTCTCCACTGTCGTTGGCAATGGTTTAATGAACTATGTAGCAAAGTCGACAAAGGAGATATACAGAGATGTAGAGTCTGGGCATTCACATTAGCCATGGCTATTTACCTTTTTTTTGTTTTGATTTTAGTGGCAACATGTGAAAAAAATTGTAGCTCACAAATTATTTATTAATTACCCGCTTTTCGTGTCTGAGCCATTGAATGAGTTTCGGTTGGAATCTTTATGAAATGCTCCCGCACTGCTATAGCCGCAATAATTCAGATATTCTAAACAATATTCCCTGCTTATCGCTGTTGTCATTTCTTGTGATTTTCTTGTGTGTTTCTTCTTCTTTTTTGGCGCAATAAAACAATAAATCAATCACTGCTTGGGTTTATTCATAGGCCAACTCGTTGTTGTGTTTCGTTATCTTTTTCGACTTTTTAGTAGCTTGTTAAATTTTTTATACTCTGCAGTTAGTTGTGGGTATTTATGAGGCATATTTTAGGGAAAAGTTTAGTTTTCCCTATTGTAGCTGAGATCTGTTAAGTGCGATAAACTGCCAAGACATTGTTGTATGCATACATTTATATTGAATTGTTAGTCGGCTCAACGTTAAGATGCTGGGCAAATAAATGTTGAGCCACGCTACATTCAAATTCCTACGCACTGCTGATAAAGTCTATTAAACAGTGTCGAAATCAACAGCAGCAGCAGCAGCAGCAACAGCAACAGCTGTGGTGAAAAAGGGTTTCACAGTTGAGTGAGTCCGCACAACTGAGTTGAGTTCCATTCGAACTGCTCTCACTCACACACGCACAGCTGAGGCGAACAATGGCGACTACATCTCTTGCTTGCGCGCTCTCTGTCTCTCTTTCTGGCGTATGCTCGCTATGTGTGTGGTGGGTGTGGCCTGTGATACGATGCTGTTTCGTTGCCATTTCGTTCCGCTTTGCTGTGCCCTGTTGTTGTGGCCCATTCCTGCTTTTTGTCTGAGTAAATTAAAATTGTGTAGTTTATTATTAAATGAAGCGCATTTTTGTATTTGTATGCTACAGTCTCTTTACTATGCATATATGTGAGTGCGAATGTATGTGCAATTCTATATACAGACATGCATGCTATATAGAGAGAGAGAGAGAGAGAGAGAGAGGAATATGTAAATCGTTTGCCGTCTGCTGGCACCCAGTCACATAATAATATTGAAATGTTAATTAGCGTATTAATTAAGTTTTTATTTCATTTGTTTGCATTTGAGTGTTGATAAATGCGCGGGCATGAAATTAATTTTAAGGAAAGCAATTATTGCAGCAACTAATGAATGAAATTATAGAGTAAAAGGTATTTTAAAGATTTATTTAGTAATTTTAAACTATTTTTAATTTACTAAAATTTATTCAAATTCCTCTTTCATATAAAAAGAGTCCTACGCTCTACAAAATACTTTATAAAATGCATAAAAATGAAATTTAATTTATATTTTACTACTGCGTATTATTTGTTATTTTGGTTATAAACATTTCTTGGACTACATTTTGACATTTATTTATGCAAATGGACAAATTTCAATTATTAAATTGAACAAGCCCGCAAAATAAAATGAAAATAAAAAGTAAGTGTTACTCAATCGTTGGCTTGCTACAGCTTCACTTAATATTTATAGCTTTTTAAACAAATAAACAGCATTCACAGTCGAGCCGCGCCTCAAACAACGGCCACCCACCGACAACAGCAACAAAAATAAAGAGTACTCCTGCAAATGCACTCAACGAGACACACACACACACACACTCGCATGCTCTCTCACGTGTAGAGCGGAACTCTCAGTGCTGAAACGCAACCAGTCCAGTTCCAGCTCCAATCCAATCCGAAATAGTTGATTTTAATGATGTACATAATAAAATTCCCATTCGTTTTGTGCCAATGCCAATGCGTTCCAGCTTCATTGCATGTTTACACTGATTGTGGAACAGCCAGCCACACACACACACACACACACACACACACACTCGAGCGTACACTGATTTCGCCTTGCACACACACTGATTTGCGCGAGTGGGAATGAAACAGCTGGCTGGCTGGCTAGCTTGCTCTCGCCCATTTATGCTGGGATGCTGCCTGCTGCCTGCTGCTGCGCTTGAGTGAGTGAAAAAGAGCGCGAGCAGCAAGCAGCAAACCGGGGTTGCTCAGAGACTGTTGAGACTGCTTGCTTGCTACAGTGCTGTGATTGAGACTACGGTGTGTGTGTGTGTGCTGTGTGTTGGGCTCGTTGTCCCATGTGAAGTGAAGTCGCTCGAGTCAATTTCGAAATCATTCGTTAGTCTTAGGCCTAAACAAGCGGACACGCGCGCGGAACACACAATTGAGTAGTTGAACACACGCCGTTCGCATACGTCGACAAGTGCATGCACATAAATCGCAGAGTTTGCCAACCGAACCGAAATTAAAATCGAAGTGCTGCGAAGTGAACTCGAGAACTCGTTTAGTTTCAGTGAGTGCTAGCCGCGTCAAGATTCACACCAAGCTGGGTAGTCCATTCCTGCACACAACGCCCCCGGGTGGCAGCTGCAGCAGCAACAACCCATCGCCATCGCCAACGCTAAGCACGAGCACGAGCACGCCAACGGCCGCCAAGCAGCTCGCCCAGACCTTTCAGCTGTCGGCCAACTCGGCCTTCAATCTCGCCCTGCCGCCCAGCTTCTACCATCGCCATCTGTCGCCCGCTGTCGAAGCCACCAGTCCGGTGAACGTGCCGGAGTTAAGCGACTACCACGATCCCGACATCAACATGGATCTCATCAACCCGTACATGCGCCACCACAGCTTCGCCGCTGCCGCCCAGAGCAGTCCGCCGTCGGCGGCGCAGCGCCACCATCTGGCCGCCGCCGCTGCCGCCGGCCTGAGCAATGGATTCGCCGATGTGCACGCTCACGCCATGGCCGCCGCCGACTATCAGCAGCAGCTGGCGGACTACCACAGCGCTGCCGCCGCAGCGGCCGCGTACGCCAGCAGCAACAACAATAACATCAACAGCAACAACAACAACAACAACAACAACAGCAGTCCGCTGATGCTGCTCAAGGCAGCCCAGGCTGGCGTCGGCGTTGCCGCACGCCTGGAGGCCAAGTCGAGCGCCGAGGACTCGCCGTCGACCACGCCGCCGCCCGCCTCGTCGCGCCTGCACTCGGAATCATCGCCCTCGCCACGGTACGAGCACAACTCGAGTCCGGGCGTGGACAGCGCCAAGTCGTTCGCGCTCAGCCAGCGCAGCAGCGGCGGCGAGGAGCACTGCCAGAACAGTGAGTCGAGTCCGCCGCCGCCCGACTACAGTCCCGAGAACTTGACCAGTCGCAAGTATCAGCATCCCAGCAGCGGCCTCAATCCGCTCAGCCTGCACAACAGCAACCACAGCCATAGCAACAGCAACAACAACAACCACATCATTGCTGGCCACCTCCACAGCAGCAGCAGCAACAACAACAACAACAACAGCATGGAGCACAAGATTCCACTGAGCTTCTTGGGCCCGCCGCTGGCGGCGCTGCATTCCATGACCACAGAAATGAAGACTGCACAAGGCGTCGCCGCTGGCGTCGGCGGCGCTGGCAGCGCAGTTGGCGGCGGCTCGGGCAGCGGGCTGGGCTACGGCCACAGTCCCAACTCGCATCTGATCAGCGATCGCGTCACCGGCTCCAGCTCGAGCAGCTCCACCACAACCAACTCGCAGGGCGCCGCCAATCCGCATGGCATCGATACGATACTCTCGAAACCGCCGCCGGTCACATCGGCGGGCCTAAGTGCTTTAACGGGAGGTGAGTGTAAACTGTCAAATCAGTAGATCTGATAATTTGCTTTATATTAGTTCCTACAGCAAAGTATAGTTTGCAGTCGCGGGGTTGTAAGGTATATAAGTAGAAGATATAAGTAAACAATAATTTCGAAATTATGATAGATAGAGAGACGAATTCCAGTTTAATTATCGCAACAATTTTACATTATAATATTTCTATGGATTGTAAACTAATACTTGTCGATAGTAGAGTTTAAAATTGTTTACATAATATTTCTATGGATAGTAGAGTTTAAAATTTGATTTTGACATCATTCAAGTGTTCAAGTATTTACATTCAAAACGAAATTAAAAACTGCGATCAAGATTGACGCATGTTTTATTCATGTAATTAGCTATATAAAACCCCCTCTAATTTAACTTAAAACTTAACTATATTTTATTCAATTCAATTTCTGTTGCCGAGAAATTCAAAAATTCATATCAATTTAGTGTGATTTTTTAAATCAAAGCTAATACTTTCAATACATTAAACATGAATTTTATAAATAATTACAATCATACAAAGAACCTCATTTATTTCTTACAATTGCAAAGCACAAATTAATTAACTTGAATTGAATAATAATTTGTCTTAGAATTATGCATTGCGTTTCTATCGAAAGTCAAGTTTTTTAAATGGATTTAATATTTCAAAAATTGTTTTTTATGAGCTTCATTGTTGCATTTAATGACCTAAGTTAGAATGAGCTTATATTGAGCAGTTAATTAAAAATGAATTACAGACGAGTCATCGTGATAATGAGTTGAGAATGTTTAGCAAATACCTGAAAGAATAAAGTGCATTTCAGTGACTATTGAGGGTATTGTGTGGATTAAACTATGATCATTATGATTGAACTTAATACATAAAATATAATACAATATTTGGTGAATATTGAAAATTGTTCAGAAAAGTTATTCTTGTATTGCCCCATGTGGCAACATCGACAAATGCAGTCGAAGCGCATGGCAAACATTTAAAAGCCAATAAATGCGACGTTTCGCCCATCATTATGCAATGTTAATGTATTGAATGGACACATTATGCATGCCCCCAAAAATTGTTTTAAATGCTTTTTGGAAACTGGTTCGTCCGAAGAGCCCAGCAGCCGATGTGTTTGTTGTATTGTGTTGTGCCTCGAATCCGGTTTGACATGATTCCACATGATTCCGCTTTTTAATAAAATGGCAACAATGGGAGCTGCCCCCTCCCCTTGACCATCCCTGCGCCCCGCGCAATGTCAGAGAGTAGAGCATTTTATTGGGCACAATTTCCAAAATCATATAATATCAAATCAAATTGCAAAATGACGCAAAACGTAATGCGATCTACGCGTCGTACTTAAACGTTCGGCAATTAGTTGTCGAATTGTTTGTAATTAAATCAAAATGACACACGAAATTCGGCGAGCAGCGAGGGACGAGGGGAAGGCATATATGACTTGGCCGTTTCACTAAAATGATTTCAATTTTTGACAGTTAAATGTAGCCCCAATTGTGCGGCATGACAGCGCCCAACCAAGCGAGGGAGTGGGTCAACATTGCTTTGAAACGCCAAAGGTATTGGCAACAGAGCGAGGGAGGGGGTGCAGGAGGCATAGGGGGTATATTCGGGTCTATGCGACGGGGCGTTGACAATTTACCATAACATTTTTAATTATTTTTAACGAGGGCGTTTATGTGATTTGTTTCGATTTTTTTCGACTTCTTTTTGGGTTAGCTGAACAAAATGGTTTCATTCTTTTTATGACAAATTATTTAATGGCTTTTAATTAATTCGTTCAAAGCGTCTGATGGCGCAACTTCTACACACAATGAGTAGGCAGATGTCTGAAAAGCTTATAATGAAATTCTTTTTTTTCTCGATTTCAACATTGACATCTATTTGGATTCTCTGTTGGGCCTTGAGAACAACAAAAGCTTGCAGCAAGAAATTGCCAAGTTCGGTATTTTATAGTAAATTGAGCAAGTTTAGAATAGCTTCACGTTTCAATAGAACTATTGATTGCCAACATTATCGAGCAGAGGAGTGGGAGCCTATGCCTGTTGAATTTGATATTAAGTAAACTACTACTAAACTAAATTGTTCAATTATCAACATTTTGTGCCGGCAACTTTAGAATTATTACTAGGAGATTTCACATTTATTTAATAAGTGATGTACTTGTGTTTGTGCTTTAACAATACTAATGGATTTTATTTAATAATAATTCAGTCACCTTATAATCATTCAAGACTAGTGTCTTAGATATGCATTTCATTAATTAATACTTAAAATATGTTGTATAATTTTACTGTAAACTGTCTTAATAACTTAATGTTACAAATAGGAAAACAAATTGACAATAATGCTAGAATATGCACAGTAAAACTGATTTCATTGATTTAATAATTTCACACACTGACTTTGCGCTTTTTATTTACTTAATTACCCTTTTAAGTAATGAGTGTTTGGCGTTCTCGTTGCAGCTGGCATTCCACGCTTCTCCATTGCGGCAGCTGCGGCGGGCATGGCCCAGTACCTATCGCAGAGCCAAGGGGCGCCACTGAAGACGCACGCCGGCCACATCGTGGATCGCACGCATCTGTACTGGCCGGGACTGCAGGGGCTGGTGGCCAATCCGATAGCGTGGCGCGAGCGTCTCTCGAACACAAGTAAGTGCAGGGCGATTAATGAATATGCTCACTAATTTGCGAATAAGTGGACACTCCTTAGGCGGCACTCGGTGTCACTCGAGCACACTCGCCGTCCCGCTGAGTGCGGGAGTAATCAGTAATCAGTGCATTCAGGTTGCACGGTGGCACGTAATTTGGTTACAATTGTGGCCTGGCCCCGGGGCCTGCTGATGATTTGTCAACAATGAAAGCCACACCTCGGGCCATTCATTCACATACGATTCGAATCGAATCAAATCGAATCGAATTGAGTCGACTCGAAGCTGATATCATAAATCCATTGAAGCGTGGCTGACTTCCTGTTGATACCGTTAACAAAGCGCAGCGAATGAGCCAGCTGCCCCTAATGATCGCACAGATTGCTCTGCTCTCGCTCTCAAGTGATTACCAATATAACGCTGCCGACTGCAGTTGCCAGTTGCCAGTTGCCAGTTGCCATTAAGGCATTAAGGCCCCATTGGCGCATTGTCCAACTCATTAAAAGAGCTGGCAGAAACCGACCGAAAAAAACAAAAATTAAAAATGACAGAATCACTTTAACACGATCAGCGATCGTCGATCGTCGAGCGACGCATCCATCCATCTACGGACTGTGCTGACAATGACTCCACAATAAAAGAGTTGCCCTTTTTGGAGTGAAAAGCAGATGAAAAATTAATTTACTCGCACGCTTTCGAGCATCGTTCAACGTTCCACGTTCGACTTCGTCTCCGACTTCGACTTCTTTTTGGGGGCAACACAAATCTGGATCTGGTTACTTCATTATTACGTCTATTTATAAGGCAGCCAAGTGCGCGCCTCCACTCCGCATCGCAGCCAAAGCTCATTAAGTAATCGCCCAACTCCGACTCCAACTCGAACTCGTTTTCACATTGTTTATTTATTTAAACATGCCCCGCTCGCCGCTCGCAGTTGCCTCCGCCCCACTCCCTGGTTAATGATCGTTCGCATTGGCAATTGATTTGATTTGATTTAGTGCTTTGGCTACTGCTGGGCAGCTAGGCAACGAGGCAACGAGGCAGATAGGCAGCTGGCGAACTGGGGAGCTCTGTGAGGAGTCACTGCAGTCAGCTGCTGTTTGGCCTTTAATTGCGGCGATGACTGCGCACAATTCACGAGACTGTCAAGTCGGAAATCGTACATAATTTTCTTATTGAATTAGTGACGAGATCAACAGAGATCGTCGTCGAAAGAGAAATGTTGTCGTTATGCTGTGTGTGTGTTTTGTTTGTCTTCTGTTCGATTTGATTTCTGAAGTGTGTCGTGGAATGTTTGGTAGCTGCTCCGTTTAAGTCAATATTGATTCAATTGATTTGCCAAACAGTATACGCGCTCAAGTCTCAAGTAGTATCCCAAAAAAAACTGGAGCAGACTAGGAAGTGTAGGGAAAAGTTGTGCTGTGAAAAGTACAAATAGTATTGGAAATATTTACAACACTGCGGGTATCTGCAATTTCAGCTTACTTTGCTACTGATGGTTTTCATATTTACACTCGCCGATTAGCATTGATAACTAACCTATCCAATAATCAATAGTATCAACAGCTAACTGACTTGCCGAGTGCGATAAGCACAGCTGATAGCAACTTAATTAACGATGTTATATGAAGTGCAGCGGGCCTGCATACAAACTGTCTATGCAAACACTATTGTAATCGCTGCCAGCCCATAAAAAGCGCAATGAACTCATCGAATTGCCCCCTCGTAGGATCTGGCTGTCGTTGGCATTTGGCTTTAATGAATTGCAATGCAAATATTAATAATAGTATTAATATCAATAATGATAAATGCAAATGTGCAATGCATTTAAAGCACAGCCCCAATTATTGGTCATCATAAACAAAGTATGTGTGGCAGCTGGCAGAGCAAAACATACAGAAATGCAGGTGGTTGGCATTTAATTAATATGCCGCAAATGGTAAATAACGCCAACGAAATGGAAATAAAAAACGTAAATAAATAAATGCCAATCAAATTCAGCTAATAAAATGCAATGGCATTATTAATAACACATAAAAAGTGCAACAACAAAAACAAACAGATAAAACGAAATTAATATGAAAATCAAAACAAGAGCTGAGTGAAAAAAATTCTATAGCATACTTTTGTGCGCGCATAAAAATTTAAATGAAGCAACCAACGAGCGCCATTTTTAGTGCGCAGCTTTCACACACACCCACACACGCACACAGAGCTTGTTAACATGACAGCCTACAAGCACATAAACACACACACACACACTAGTAGTCAGCTGCCCCATTTTGGCATCCCCGTAAAGCATGAGTCGCAACCCCCTTGCGCTGTAGTGCGAGTATTTGTAGGTTCGTTCGCTCAGCCATCGTCTAGATAATAATGTGGCAACATATTCTCGCAGCGTCTGCGTTTGCCTTTATCTTGTGCCTGCTCCCCGCCCCCTGGCAGACGCTATAGTATATATACCCATCATGGCTACATTTATATAGAGCAACAACACAACCCAACAGCCTCTCAGCGGCTGCTTTAACTTTCCCGGTGAAACTTTTTTCTCGTCCTTTTTTTTTTTGCTTTTGCGCTTTGTTTTCGATTTTTGTCTGGGCGAGCAGCTGTCGCATACTCGCATATTCGTCGACATCGGCGGCATTCTTCAGCCATAAATATGTATATACAAATAATAAATAAATAAATATACATTTTCATGTAAATAATAAACGCTCGCACACACACACACACAGTCCCGGAAACACTTATAGACTTTGCGTGTTTTATGTAAATGTGCGGATTGTGTGGTACATATATGACAGTGTTTTTGTCCTCGCAAAATTATGTGGAAACGATGAGCAAAAACATTGACAGACAAACTGAAATATTTCCCCTGCTTGTAACTTTGCTTTTTGAAGCTCAAATTTATGGCATGTGTGCACGTTTAGTATTGATTTTCTTTTATCGAGGTTCTTGAGGTGATAACTGAACAAATTGTACGGAAACAATAGATCGTTTAGCAGAACTAATGTAAGTAATGTTTCAATTTGTTAAAATTCCGTGATAGTGTACCAGGTTTTATTATAATTGCTAAATGCGACAACATTCATAATAGTTCGTAATTCTAGTTTCCAGCAGACATACCTTCATTCTCTCAGTCATTTCCTTGTTTTATATCCATGCTAAGCCACATGCTGTGAATAAAATAATTAACTTGAATACGAAAAGTAAATATGACATTAAAAAAATGCGTAAAAAGGCAAAAGGCGGTTACTGAAAATACAGCCATTTATATAGTCGGACCTGCCCATAACAAAATGACCAAAAGCAGAAACATGGCAGCATCAAGTCGAAACCAAAACCGCAGTCTACATTTGACACAATTCATTAAGCTTAATGAAGACAGCAGCCAACAACAGGCTAAATAAAAAAGTTACAGCTGCCAGGGAGTTAGAAACAAGAGAGAGAGAGAGAGAGAGGGAGAGAGTGAGATAGAGAGACAAGAGCTGGGATTGTGTGTATGTAAAACCTATTCTAGCTGTTGCGTTTAATTAAAATTCAAGTGGCATTTTGTGTGTCGGTGCCGTCGTCCTCATCGTTACCCAAAAGAACTTGTGCTTTAAGCATATAATCGGGCATAAAACAGGCCATAAAACAATGCAATGAAGCCCAGCCCCAGAGGGTAGGAGACCAAAACACACGACACTTAATGAGCGGTGCTACCTATGGAGACAGCTTCTCAGATGCGGCTGGCAACAGCGGCCAAGGGTTGCTGCTCACATGTAGGCTGGCTGGTCTGACAAGGCATCGTTAAGTTTATTAGGGTAAACAAGCTGCTTATCGTGCGCCGTTGAGATTGGCATAAAGATATTACAAGATTGTTATATGCATATCCATGCGAGCAACAGCTACAGCTACAACTACAACAGAAGCATGGCTAACGAGTTCGAGAAACATGTGACATATGATTAGCCGTAGGGGAAGCCATTGTTGTCGACTTCACAATGTCAAAAGGTTCTTTAGCTTGCTAGACTGACTGCTCGACAAGATGGCCGACGCTCTTGGATACTTATAAAAGTAACCACACTAAATGTATTATAAAAAGATACTGCTCTAAGAAAAACAACATATTTAATACTTTCAATAATACGCAATTTTAGTAAGTCTAAATTCATTCATAGTTTCACAATTAATTTTGGAATTATTATTTCATCTTCATGACTTGTCCATGACATATTTTAAAAAGACGATATATTGTAGTATGATGATGCTGTCGATTTCACTAGCTGTTTATCCAAAAGTAATGCCCAGATTATCATTGTTAAATTTCCCACAATTTCTCGACTGTCTATCAACAGTAGCTATCGATGGCGTCCCCCGTCGCCCTCTCCCTGTATCTCGTCCTCAGCTGGCCATTCACACGCCCGTAAAAAATGACTTTTTAATATTTTCAATAACGCAGCAACAGCATTGAACCAAAACACAGCACGCCCACCTGGCACGCCCCTCGCCACACAATATTAATATCAATAACGCAAAGAGACGAAAAAAAAGAGAGCCGAAAATATTAACGCCAGAAAAAAAGTAAAATAAAAAATCGAAAGCGGAAATAAAAAGGAGAAAAGTGCAAATGCAGCGATGCCAACAGGGTGACTTATGCGATTATAGACAACTGCTGCAGGCTCAGTTAGACGGAAAGAGAGACAGCGACGTTGGGGGGGAAGAGAAGAGCGACCGAGGGTCGCTCCAGAAAGTGAGCCTGCGCTGCCAATTCATTTCATTTTGTAGCAATGCGTGAGGGCCGTGACATGAGCAAATAAACGCTTCATATTTGTCGGTTATTTATGAGGGTCCTTGGGACGCAGCTGCAGCTCAATAGATGCGAAATAGAAAGAGAGACAATACCAGCGCGAGAGAGAGTGAGTGAGCTCACGACAAAAAAAATTATCACTGCTACAATTTTTCTTGCCAGGGATTAAGCTTGTTATGGTCCAGGCTTGGCCTTGTTGTTGTCTCCCCCCGTCGAAAGCCAGCAAAAATATTCTCCATGGCCGCCTTATTGACAAGTGTTATTCCCTGCGCTCTGGTTCTTTTTTTTTGATATTTTTGTTAAGCTTGTGAATTGTCTGCGAAGAGCAGCGAAGAACAAAACAAAACATAAATTTTGTGGCACATATTTATTTTGACGCGATTTTATTTGGCGCTTTGTTTTAAGCGCTCGGCCCAAGGCAATCAAGTTATGCAGTTGCAGCTGGGTTGCACATGAAAAACTCAGCGGGAAAGTCAGCTATAAGCTAGGGAGACTGAAAGTGAATGCTGCGAAAAAATCATTGGGTTTTATAGGAAGAGATTCTGAAAGATCGTTATTTATTGTGAGCTGCATACAAAGCAAAGTAGATACATCCTTCTCTGGCGCGATATATAATTGTTAAAATATTAAGAGTTCATATTCATTTCATTTTTGGCTACTTGAATATGACAAGATATGTTTGATACTGCTTTAAGGAATATGCCTTTTTTATTTGAATTTTGCTTCTTAAACTTTTCATTGCTTAGTTTCATTAGTCCAATTTAAGATTCTGCCAGTGTGTGTGGAACTTTATCTTGCTATCTCCCAACACACATTCCACGCTTTAACTGTAACCATTTAAATTAATAATTTTGTGGAAACTGCACCAAAGTATCGTAAAGGGACACGAGTGTAAAAGGCGAGAAAAGGAGTCGAGTTGTCTCGCATCCAGCAACAAAACGTTCAAATAAAATCAAGTGGAATGAGCATGAACCCGTGCATAGAAGAGCGACCCTTCCTCCTTGCCACCCTCCCCCATTCCACAGCACGCGCTGCTGTTGCTGTCCCCGGCCACTTGCGGCTTTACCTTTTTACCTAGCGCCAGGCGCGTCCTGTGCATATTTAGTTAAATCATTTCACATAATTAGGGATCATTTAATAATGGGGTGACATTAATTGAAAGCACACACACAGACGCACACACACGCATACCCACTCAAACAGACTGTCACGAGGGCTGCTGGCAACCCTGGCGAGGAGAGTCGCCCACCCGCATCACTCCCTTGGCAGCTACCGTTTAATTTTATGGCCACCACCCAAGCATGTCCACTTGACTGCCTTTACGAGCCTTTTGGGCTGGAGGCGAGCGTGTTGGTGGTGCACGTAGCGCCATCTAGCGCCGGGGGGCGTGGTGCTCTGCTTTTATTGGCCTCTTGTCGTCGCTCGCCTTTCGTCGTCTCCTGCTCGCTCTCGCACTCATTCTCGTCCTTGTCGTTGTCGTTTTTGCTAATTGATTTTAATGAAAGCCCAAGGCCCCATGCAAAAGTTTAGTGGCTCTCATAAATTCTGTGGTCAATTTGGGTTTGTTAATTGTTGCAACGTGAACGTTGGCAATGTTTCTTTTTTCCGTTTGTGCTGTTCGCTTATTTCGGCTACCTCAACGGTAATTAGTGTCTAATTATTATGCGTGGCCAGCGCGGCCAAGAGCAGAGAGCCGTAACAAATAGTTTGGAACCACAACGAATTACCGAAAATATATTGGCCAAATTTGCATTTATTATTTCGAGGATGGCAAATCAAATTTTTGGAAAACAGCCATTGAAATATGATTTTCACATATTCAACAGTCGCCAGTTAGAGGCACATCAGTGGTCTGCATCCTGCTCCCCCGCATGTGGAGCGCCTTTCAAATGCGCAGCTGTCGCCAAATGGAACGCGCCCCATAAACAATTAATAAATGTCAAAAAACTTTGCCGCAACAGCAACAACCCCCTTTCTGGCACCTCACTCTGGCTTTGATGGGGAAAGGTGGAACATTATTTGCTCGCTAAATTTTATGGAATTGCTTATTGTTTGGTAATTAAATTTTTGGCTGGCAAAACTTGCAACAACTTGCGAAGCTTGTAAACACGACTCTTAAACGCAAATTTGACAAATTTGAAAAGTTTTATGTGCGCAGTGTTTATGGCAAAGTGGTGTGTATTGATTTGGTTGCATGCAGCACTCGTTAAGTAAATTATTGCGGCTTGTCTTCATAATTATGGCTAGCAGTGTGGGGAGTTTTTAAGGAAGTGAAGAAATGCTGCCTGCAAGAAATTCAATCAAGGAGCTAGTCGAAAACTTATTAGCAAACGAAAGCTTGAATATTTTGTTCGACATTGCCAATAAAAATGTTTTGAAATGATATGATTAATTCACTTTCTCTTACTTTGCTTATTGCAGTGTCCGCCAATCTGTCGCAGTCGCATCAGCATCATCCATCGAACGACAAGGATGGCAAGAAGAAACACACCCGCCCAACATTCAGTGGTCAGCAGATATTCGCCCTGGAGAAGACGTTCGAACAAACCAAATATCTGGCTGGACCAGAGCGTGCCAAGCTCGCGTATGCCTTAGGAATGTCCGAGTCGCAGGTTAAGGTGAGTCGCAACAGTGATGCAAATTAAAAACTCATAAAATGGCGGCTGGGTAACTAAGCGACCAAAAATGGGCAGAGAGACACAATCCCTTTCCGCCACGCCTGGGCCCCCTCGCGTGAGCCATTGACTTTTGTGGCAATTTGCATTTTTATTGAAACGCAAAGCTCGTGGATTTTTGCTTTATTTTTGTCGAACCGAAACCGAAACTGAAAACAAAATGGCGCCAATGGTCTGCCACCGGGTTCGAGTCCCTGTGGGTTATGCCCTAAAGGCTTAGTGCACATGTCTGTCCCCCGCACCCCCGCCCATCCATCGCGTCTTTGCCGGCGTCTCCCTTTCGTCGTTGTCAGCGCCCTAAAAAACATTCCCGTGCGCGTCATTTTAAAGTTTTCGGCGAAGCTTGTTTTTTCTGGCTCCCCGTCCCCGCCCGCTTTGCCGTAAAATGTTATCAACAAATAAATCCTTTGTGTCGTCAAATTTGTCGAGCGGCGTCGCCATCATCGTTCATGTAATCCCCGCCAGAAACGCACGTGTCATTCACATTGCCCGTTGCCAGTTGCCCGTGTTGCCTTTGTCCGTAAGTCGCGTGTGCGACGCGGTTTTCGCATCTCTCCAGCTCCCGTGTTTTGGGCTTGTTATTTAAATTAGTCTTAAGCCAGGGCAGTTAATTGGTTTTGCAACGGATGCTGCCATTTAGTTACCAAACAGACGCAACATATGAAGACTGAACTTGGCGATCTACCAGATACTTAGAGTTAATTGCGAATAGAGCGGGAGTGAAGGCGGGTGACGAGAGAAATAAATATATGAGAGATATAGTTGTAAATAAGTAGTAGCTAAAGATACTTTTATTAGTCGAGAAACAAGCTGCTCAACAGTTAATAAAACTAGGAAGGCTAGAAAACTTTTAACTGAAAGCTAAACTCTTAGATACAATTTTCGTTTGTTTATGATAGGTTGACAAATAATTTAAAGAAATACGCATTTATTGCTTAAATCTTTGATCTTGGAGGCACAAACTGAATATTCAACAATTCAAAATATTATGTCGGGAAGCAACTTAAAATTGGTTAATACAAATGCCAAAAGCTAATTACAATCGCTCGATATTCCCTTTTTTGGCTTGGCAATTTCATTAGACGTTATGTGCTTGATTGGCCCATTTGTAGTGCTCATTTGTCAGGCAATTTGTAGACCCCAATAATTGCGACCCTCTCACTTAGGACCCAAAACATTACACCCCATAAATGCAGCGGCTCAGCCTCAAGCAACTGTGCACAAATCAGGGTGCTTGGGTGCTCTGGGAATGGAGATAGCCGAGTGAAAAGAAATCACGTTTATGATGAGCAAAATGATTAATTACCAATGAATGAGGCCGTTGGCATTGTGAGGCATATGAAACAGGAAAGTGTTCTGGACACGAAGCGAGGCAGACAGCGATATGACGAGCGAGAGAGAGCGAGAGAGGGAAAGGAGAAGAATCAGGATTGATGGCTTGAGCTGCAGCTAAATATGCGTCATTTGTGCAGGGGCTAAATAGATACAACGACGGAGAGGGAGACAGAGAGAGACATAGGGAGAGAGAGAGAGGGAGAGTGTGAGTCGCTGATGACGACGAGAACAAATGGACAGTGAGATGGATGAGTGCTGGGCAGGATTGGGTGGCCTCTGTCTGATAGACATGCCAAATGACTGCATGACTTTTGGGTGAGTGTAAATTAAATTCTGTGCAAGGACGCAACAGCAACAGCAAGAGCAACAGCAACAGCAGCAACGACGGCGACGACGACGACATCAGCTTCATACATATTCAATTAGTGTGCGTGCGTGTCTGTGTGGGCGAGTGGATGCTCTCCTAAAGACCGAGATGAAAAACAGTCATGACGATGATAGTATGCAAATTGACAAACAAAAACACAACCACTGGACACACTAGAGCAACCCGGGGGCCAAAAATATGACAGACACACACACAGGCAAAATGCAAAACACTGCGAGACCAAGTGTGTGTGTGGGCGTGGCTGCAACGGGGCGCATGCCAAATGATCTTGACAAGAATAATTGCGCTGTTATCATAATTAAAACCGTTTTTGGACACAGCACACACATTCAGTGAAAGAGCGACTGAGTCAGCCGGAGTCCGAGCTTCGTTTTAGCAATCATTTAATGCAAATGGTCGCCATTTTGTACGTTCTTATAACGGTGCCACAGTCTCCACACTCCCACTGGCGTGTGTGTGAGTTATAGCGTCTGCGTCCATTATTAATGACATTCTAGCTGGGCGTCTATGCTGGACCATAATATTATTGCATGATTGTCGTTATAGCTTTTTCGTGATTTCGCTTTTGCATAAATATTTCTAACTGATTGTTCAGTACATGCATGTAAACACGCATCGTGCGATAATAATAAAGATATGGTCGAGGAGGTCTGTCAGCCCACATCGAGTGGGTAGCTTGTAACCATGTTATTGCCGAGGTAATTTCAACTGTTTTATTCAAATGTATCAAGCAATGTACGCTGACGATTGTGCTTTGAAATTAACATAGATTCCATATGAGTGCTCCAACTAGTAGAGCTTGTCCTCAAGTAACTCGACTGCTGTTTAAGCCAGAAAGACGAAATTCAATTCAATAGTGAATATGTTTAAAATATTTATAATTTTATATATTCAACAAGGCAGAAGCACGTAGAAGACATTATAAAACATTTTTAAATATATTTGATTTTAGGAATATTGCATCCTTAAGTAACTGACATCATATGCTTGACTTTGTAGCTGAAATAAAACTCAGCTGAGTGACAAGATAGCTAAAGTTTTAAAGCGGGTGCGGCAACATATCGATTGCATTGAAATATATATAATTTATTTCCATATACAACTTCGCAATAACTTGCTCTTGCTGTAGATGATATCTATACGTGTCTATCAAATGGATGTGAATCATTTGTTGCTTTAGATTCCTGAGAATTCGCTAATGGTCATAGTAGTATATCTGATTAGCTGACAAATTGTGGATATGACATGGTTAAATTTAAACAATGATTGCTTCGTTTTTATTGGTATTTGTGATGGCTTTCAGAATGATTTTCGAATGGTATTTCATAAATATCAAAACTCGCCGCATAATTAGCACATGTATAATGAAAGCTTATAGACCAAATCAATTCGAGGCGACTGTCAAAATCAACAATAACTGTGGGGCTAAGTGACAAGCCGACAAGTTGACAATGGGACAGGGGACGGGCAGCTCATAAAACTTATGACAGATATGTGAAATATTGTCTAATTGATTTTTAGGAACCGTGATAGAAAAACAGGCGAAAGAATACCAAACACAAAAATACCAGCTGCCCCATTGTTGCCGGCTAATGGATTTGATTGTGTGTTAATGAATGGAGAGAAATTCTATTGAAGCAACCAGAGAGAGAGAGAGAGAGACAGAACTAGCTAAAGAGAAAGACAGACAGCTCGGGCTGCCATTAGAAGCGCTATCAGCCGATGCGCCATTGCTCCACACTTTTCAACTCACAATTAGTCAAATAAAAACACATTTTATGTGTGCTCAGCCCCTCAACGTTGATGGGCTACAAAAGGCAAATAAATCACAAAATCATATAAATACAAACTCGAATACGAATGCGGCAGTTGGAATTAAAATTTACGAGCCGCTCTTAAATGCCAGAACTACAACAAAAAAACACAGTTTGTTAGCCAATAGGAGAGGCACGAAGAAAATAACACCGAATGCCCAAACGCAACTGCAACTTGTCAGTTGATCAGGGGCGGGAGACGGGCGACGGGTGACGGGGACTTCTTCTTTTTTCGACGGAGGTGTGCGCACAGCCATGCTGTAAATTTTCATGACTTTTAAGTACCAAAACAGCGGACGATCCGATGCGATGCGATCCGAGCTGATCCAGGACGCGTAAACAAATAAATTTCCAATTTGGTCAGAGTCATATATTTGCCATCGTGGAGGTGAGGGCGAGCAGAACATTGAGGCAGGCAGCAGAAACGAAAAAAGGTTTGATTTTGACATCCGTTCCTACGAAATTTACATAACGCTTTTCATTCTTATCTCGGACCCTCGGACACCTGACGGACGCCCCGCAGTGGTGCCAAAAAAACATCAACAACAAAAACACACCGAAAAGACCATCTGAGCAAAACATTGGCATATGTTTTATAACACGACGTCGCACTACGTCCTGCCCGCAATAAATAAATCCGTTGGCCCAGAACCAATCCCAATGGCCCATTTCAATTGGAATCGAAGCGTAACGTGGCCACGTCAAATTGATTGCCACAATATTTGATTGACTTTGACATGTTGGCTGTCATAAATTTCCGAGTCTTGCAGTCCACCGGCATTTGGGCGTTTTCCTTTCGCTTCTAACTTTGAAGACGATCTTGATCTCGTTGTGTGGTCGTAAAACATAAGGTTTCGCATGTGAGTCGGCAGTAGATCAAGAGAATTAAGTGAGAGCAGAAACTTCCTGGCTTCTCTGTGGTTTTCTTTGACTGAGTTACAAAAATACTATAAATACTTTAAGATGTATTTTACATTTTATTAAACTTTTCTTCTAATACAAATTATTTATAATGGTTCATCACAATTTCAAAGATTCGCAAAGCCTAAATGATATCTTTGAGTATTCTCTTTTGATGAACTCCTTTCATTTATTAAAAAATTCACAGAAATTCTATTGAGCGCATCTTAAAGTTTGAAGCAGTCAACTCATGATGTCGAGAGAACAGTGACAAGGCTTCAATTCAACAGTCTGTTGCCTTCCACTTAGAAACTATGCTTTAGTGGGTGCTAGATGACGCATTCACCATCGTTATGATGTCGAAAACGGCAATGGCAACAGCAACGACAACAGCAACGACAACAGCAACGGCGACGCTTTCTTGCATAACATTCCCGTTGTCGTGCCCATCCCCAAACGGCAGCACAAGTTCCTCTTTTGGTCGAGCAAATCCCGAAACAACATGGACACAGCTGTTACCAAAAAATAATGACCATGAAAAGCAGCCTTAATGATGCCAACTAATGTTGTTGTTGTCCTGTCTGTGTGCCTGTTGTGGCTCCCAACAAGACGTCCTCCTCCGCCAACTCCCAACGCGCCACTCTCATAGTCGACTCGATTCCATTCCACTTTAATCTCTCTCTCACTCTCTTCCTCGGCGATGCTGTGGCCATGTAACACACGGCAAAATATTAATTGTGTTTTTATTTCGCATAATGTTGCAAATAATAATTACACAAATGTGCAAATGAAGTTGTAAATTATGTTGTATCTGCTTTAATTACACCTCTGGGTCGTTACAGACTCTGATTTCTGCACGGTCCGCGCTGAGATATTAAAATTTCACAAAATAATGCGTAGCCAATGGCCTTAAAATACATTCAGTCAGATACTAAAAAAAACTTGGGCTGTCTAGTAGAAGTACACTCCATATAGCCTCAAGTAACTCGAGTCTGGAGGTAGCTAAACTAATTTGGAAAACTTTTTGTGAACTCTTATTAACTAGCAATAAATTCTTTTCAATAGTTCGAGTAAACCAGTTATTTGAAATAATCTCTTGACTCTTATCTATTATATAAATGAATTCCCAATTAGTTTTAACAGTTGACAAGCAAATTACTTCAAGTAACTGAGCTGCGAAATGAGCTAGAAATATTTTGAAAAGCGAGTAAAGAGCTAATAGGTCAATTTGGCGAGAAATGGGCATTTGAAAGCATTGTTAATGACTTGAACTACAACATGTTCGCTGTGCATGATGAGCTCTTGTCTGCTCTAAGCAAAAGCGCTCCATCATCAGTCGAAATGTTGAAATTATGCACGATTTTGCAACGTGAAAAAACAAAAGCAAAGTGAAAACCCGAAAGGAAGCTGGAAAACGTGTCTAGGCCTATGCCGCAGTAGCAGCAGCAGCGGCAGCAGCAGACTCCCCCGTGCGTGTGGCAGAGCAGGGTGGCATGCAACATATGTTGCCAGGGGCCAGTCAGCCAGTCAGCCAGGCAGCTTGGTTGCAAAATGGAAAATGAAGCGCAACCAAAGACGTTAGTCATGGTTTTGCATAGTTTTTGCTGTTGTAACTGCTGTTGGGCAGCAGCAACAGCGACAACAGCAACAACAACAGCCAGAGCAAAGCTGTCCAGGGCTTAATATTGTCTTAATTGAGGGTTAACCGGCGTTGATGATGCGACTTATGGGCTGTGAGGCGGGCGAATGCTGAATGCCGGTTGAATGGGTGACGGGCCTCGACTTAATGACTTTGACAATGTGTCGCTGCCCAAGTCGGACTGGCTAATTACACATGAAACTTTGGGTCCGCTTATTTAAAACTTTAATTGCCAGCACACCACACACACACACACACACACATATATACATGCGCGCACATAATTCTAAAGTTTCTTCATTTCGAATTGGACTTTTACAGGTTTGGTTTCAGAATCGTCGCACCAAATGGCGCAAGCGGCATGCGGCGGAAATGGCGACGGCGAAGCGGAAACAGGACGACATCGGCGGCGACAACGATGGCGACTGCAGCGAGACCATGGACAGCGACAACGAGAGCCTGGACATGGGCGAGGCCCCAGCCTCGCAAAGTAAACGGAGTCGCAGCAGCAGCGGCTCTCAGCAGCAGCAGCAGCCGGATAATTATCGTCATTAAAACGAATTTACAAAATGGCTAAGGATATGCATAAGCACAACTACAACTACAGCAAATTAACAAGAACAGCAGCAGCAGCAACAAAAACAATATTAAGCTAACGGCTAATAAACTACAAACAACAACAACAACAACAGTAACACAGCGAAAGGTTCTCAACATTCTCTTAAGGGCATTTCAGTTCTTTGATTAGCTACACGCAAAACGGTTTTGCCACTTTACAGTCTTCTGAAGACGTCAATTTTAAGGCTTAATTTGAACTCCCCCAAGTCCCCCGCCCCCTTCCCTGACATCCCTTGTTTGATACGTGTGTACATATTTTTATGTTAGTTTGTGAAATCGCGCATAGATATATAGAATTTAGGTATTTTGTATTTAATAACCCGGCTCTAAATGCTAAGTCGTTTTAAGGCACACAATTTACTGAATTTATTACATATTGTATGTTTAGTTTTATAGTTTATATATATATAGAATACAAACCAGAAACAAAACTCACAAGAGCAGAGAGAAAACAGCAGCAACAAAGAAGAAGAAAGTAACTACATTAAATTAAAGCATTCCTAACACTAATGTTATTTCGTGCATTAGAACCGACTTTAGTTCCCTTCTAATTTCAATATAAATATAAATACGCGAAAAGCGCACGAAAATTATATGATAAAGCTGATTATTATTATTATAATGATGATGGGCGACGAAATACTGCAGTAAATGATGTAAAATGTATTTAAATTAAATTGTAATTTTAATTATTTCAAATTGATAAAGAATAAAACGATAAAACATTACGAAAAATGTATTTGATTTGAATCCGATCCCCGATTTGAAGTAGTGCATAAACAACTATATTGTTTTGCTTTTGTTACGTGAAACACTGATAGTTAATGTCATTTCTTACTATCCCGTACAGTTGAATATTTCCCAAATAACATTAGGGGCTGGACAACCACCTACAACAAACGATTTCTGATTATAATACGCATTGGCCAGCCCAAAAAGAAAATCAGCTCAGCAACACCCACAAGAAGAGGTGCAACAAACAATAGATGCATGGCTTAGGGCTCATAACAATTAGAGAGACCGGAAATCTGCTTATAGTCACCAAGTCACTGACTCAGTCAGATGACAATCCGTCAAATCAGCCGGAGTTGCAGTCAAAAGGATTAGGCCAGAGACTGGCACACAAACGGAACAGCTATGAATGGGAAATGTGTGAAAAGAATCGAACTAAAGTCCAAGAAGTTAATCAATCAACTGTCAATCAAGCCAAGTTGAATGAAATCGAAACAGGTTGATGGAACAATAAGCAATGCCGAATTATTAATGCCCTCTGGGTTTGAGCACTTGACACAGATGAAGAGAAGACAACAGCTAACGATACAGATACAGATACAGCTACAGATACAGATACAGCTGCAGATACCGATACAGCGATACACAGATATAAAGCCACCTTGGAGTTGGCTTCTAGGCATTTGATAGGCTTGTTAGGATCCCGCCCGCTAATGACTCTCTGTTGCAATCGACAACACACATCGAGGAGTCTGCCTAATGGAGACCACATTAATCATACTTTAAGTTCGCTGCCTCTGCAGCTTTGTGCAAACAATAACGCGACCTCTGTCCAGCTGCGTCCCTCTTCACGTCTTCTACTGTTGATCTATTCAAAATACCATTAGCATACCGCCGATAATTGAGTCGAGGAGCCATTAGCGGATCCTCGAGTCCACGGCAATGTCTTTACAGTAAACAGCCGCCGTATTACGTTGTGAAATTCCATTCCAGATCAAACAGCAGCCAACAATTATATAATGCTCGATTACTCAGGCGGCGGCGGCGGCGTAAAACTGCAAACTCATTCAGAGAACGGGGAGAACGAGCAACGCATGCTGCACGTTTGCAATTCTTTTGCTTTCTCTGGAACACCACTTCCGCACACTTCCGCTTCGAGGCCCGGTCTCAGTTTCAGTTTCAGTTTCGATGCTCTTGTTGTTTGGGAACTCTTTGTTTATGTTTTTAGTACGCGCCGAAAGTCAACTTCCAGCAATTGACAAACGAGTGTGAATTGCCTTTGAATTTGCCATTGCCATTCGGCATTCAGCATTCAGCACTCGGTATTCGGCATTCCAGCTGCGCAGGCGTATGTGGTAGTATAGTATAGTATAGTTTAGTACGTGATCTGTTCGGGTTGCGGCGATCACCTCTACGGTTTTCAGGTAAATCCCCCTAAGCCGCTTATGCCGTATTCGGTTCTCTGAGGTTAATAGAATTCCAGCAGCACAATAAACTGCTCGCTCTCTCGTACGTGTGTCCCTCGTGTATAATTTGAGTTGCCTTTGCGACTTTGCGAGTTTGCGACTTCTCGACTGGACCCTGATCTCTGCTAATCTCAACTGGCTGAAAAATTGCAAGCTGATGCGGGTTGCTGGTTGCAAATTTGGGTTTCGGCCTTTGTTTTGTGTTTGGCATGTCAATAAAATTGATTAATTGCTTTATTGTTGAGTTAGCTGTTGAATGGTCCAACGGAGAATTGCATCAGATTCAGAGCGGGCGCATTAGAAAGACTTACGTGATGCTTGAAAGAGACTCGGCCTGGAGAATGTCTTCCCACCTGAAAAGATGTGAAACAGCAGCAATACGTTCGAACTTTATGAGGAATATATATTCTATCTATAAATATAAAGTTGTTTATGCTCACTCATTCATTAATTAAACATCAATGCCAAGCGGAAACGGTAAATGCTAGCTTGTTGAATTTTTTAGATCGTACTCGTACAGATTGCCAAATTCGAGCATGCAATAGGCGAGTTGTTCTTAGGATAAACATTCTATCTTGAATTGCATTTAAAATTTCAATTCTAATCCTGCTTAATATTAATTTTGTTTAGTGAATCATGGATAACCTGCAGCAAGAAACAAACTGTATACTAGTTTGTATAAAGTAAATATAATATATGTTATATGGATATACTCTTTTCTTTTAGTTTACTCAATCTTAAATATTGTTTTAATATTACTTGTTGAATGTTATCAAAATTTAAAGCAAATCTGCGCATAAATAATTCCAATAAATAATCCAACAACTTAAAGTATTAATAGTTATTTGTACTTAGTAGGAATATCGACAGTTTCGAAGTTCCATCGCAAAGACCACGAAACACTTTTGCCGTGTCACTTCAGATCGATAAATACTCCGCAAAAATCATAACAAAGTTTCCAATATGATTCAGGAGAAAGCAATCTTAAAGGCCGCACTGAGATCAATAAAGACAAATGCCGTAACAATAGTTTGCTCGCCTTTTGTCGAGCACATGCAGACACGGCCACCGGGCAAGAGGATGGAGAGTGGCTGTGGTCATAAATAGCAATGGATGCTCATGAGTCGCCCACACACACACCAGCACACTCGTACACTCGCACACACATACATCAGCGCGCGCGGCGAGGCCAAAAATGTACTGCACTGTCCTGACAGGCGAGGCATTTAGCCTGACAATGACAGGCCAGGCAGCTATACCAATCAGCCGATGCCCCAAAACGCAGCCAGTCAGCCAGTGAAGTTGGCCATCAAATTGTTTGGCCTGATCTGGTTTGGTCTGCAGCGGCAGCGGCAGCGTCTTTCAACTGACACCTCATGAATGTCCGAGAGCGCTGAAACAGAGAGAAAGAGAGAGAGAGAGCGACACAGACCAGCAGACAGCACAGACACCGTCACGAGCTGGCGTTCGGGTGTGGGGGAGGGACACTAAATTGTCCCTCGACACAAATTCGAAATCGATAAATGATAAAAATCAACAGAAACTTCATGGACGGGTCTATCGCTTGCTCGCTTCTGCACACTGGTCGGTTGGGATGTGAATGCGAAATGGCGGCGATGTCGCTTCATGAAGCTTTTATTGTCTGTCTATTTCTAAGCTTTGTACATGGACTTCCCAAAATCTATTGCTATCCCGCTCGACGGATTAGAGCAGCGCTCACTCTCGCTCGCACAGTTGCACACAGTCGCTTGTGCAGCAAATTTTCGAAAACTTACCAAATTGTTTTCGTTGTTAGGGTTTGCCGGGTGGATTCCAATGCTGATATACGACCATTGCAAGTTGCTTCGTTGCTTTGCGACTCCCCCAGTCTATCTCTCTATGTGTGGCTCCCATTGTATGCTATGTACACACACACACGCGCTCATCTATATTTATGTGTCTCTGTGTGAGTGTGGATCTCTCTCATTCACTCGCACACACTTGCTGCTGGCTGCTGCTTTTTACAGACAGCATCGACATTGATTATACCATGTTTTTTCACTTGTTTCTTTGTTTTTTTGCCATTTACATTAAATTGAATTATTGTTTATGTTTATGGCAAAACAATGTACGTATGTCTTTTTAATGAGCGTCGCTTAAATTTATGCACATTATTCCTAATAAACATGGCAGTTGAACGAACTCGCAAAAGAAGAGACAATTTGATTTGATAAACTGCTCAATTGATAGATTTTCAATTCAAAGCTCATTATTGTGGATACTGCACTTCTTATGCACAAATATAATAAGAACGAGAATTTCATGAGAGTAAATGCTAATTAAAGATTGATATTTAATGAACATTGAATTTCGTTATAAGGAACAACTTTTCAAAATTTGAAACAAAAAATTATTATATATAAATTAAAATTATTAATTTGTTGCCCTTTTGAAATACAAAATATTTGTTGTAATTCTTACAATTTCTAAATTGTATTAAATCTAATTTCATACAGAATCATAATATTGCTGTACATTTTATGCATTGACTTCGCCCTTCAATAAACCGCCGAGAATTCGTGAATTTCGCAGGAATTTTAATTAAAATCTCAAGCAAACCCAATCAAGTTGGACTGTTAATGAGCTACCCCGCAGTGTTCGGAAGCCTATTAAAAATGCAACAAACACGTCCCAAGAAAAGAAAGCAAACCCCAAGCCCCCAAAATACTACGAGTATTTGTAGAGAAGGTCAAAATGTAATCAAGCCCAAAACGACAATAAGCTCAAAGCAGCTCATCAACTTCACCACACGGCAACAACAGCAACAACACGCAGAGAAGCGAATCGACGTCAATGAGTGAGAGTTTTGAGTGAGAGTTGTAGCGCAGAAGCCACGCCCACAGCGACAACGACAACGACAGACATGCGCAGAGAATGGGAATCAAAATGGCCATGCTAAGCGGTTTCCTGTGTTCCGATTCCACTTCGTTGCATGACAGCTGCGCATGAGACGCACACACACAGCCAAGCTGCGTGCAAGCGAGACAGGGCGAGGGAGAGAGTGAGTGCATGAGTGAGTGAGTGAGTGAGCGAGCGAGTGAGAGTGGTGGGGAGCTGGCTTTTTAACGCGCTCGACATGAAAATGAGCAACGAAACGTGCGACAAGCGATGGAGTCCATTTTGAGTTTATTGTTTGATGATTTGAACATTTTATACATATATTGTATTGTATGCATGTGTGTCTACACATACACAAGCCTGTCACTGTGTGGGTGCCCGTGTTTGTCTCCACGCCAGTGTGTGTGTGTGTGTGTGCGTGCGCTGCTTAAGCAGTTGTAGTTGTATCTCTTTCGCTAACTGTTGTTGCTTGTGTTTATGTTTTTGTTTCTGTAATTGCTTGCTGTGCGCTAGTTGCTTGGCTTAAGCGTATCATCTCTGCTCCTCGTCCTTCTCCGCCATAGTTTCTTGCACTAACCCAAAGTGGATTATTGTGGGAGTGCAATACTTTTTAGTGGCAATCATTGCACTCTCCATTTTGGCACACTGTGCCAGCGCCATCAACTGTTTGCCGTTATTTATAAGCTGACAACTTTCTCTTTTACACGAGTATCTGCTCTCTATACGCCTCACGTTGGCCGCCTGCCCCAGCTGCCCAATTTATTGCTCTTTGATTGACAATTTGGCCGGGGAATGCAATTAATTTGCCATATAATGCATGCGTTACAGAATCTCATCAATTTCTATTGTTTAAACGTTTGTCACCTCGCTCGCTCGTTCGCTCGCTCACTCGTGCACGCTATCTCTCTGACTATCTCTCGCTCTCGCGGCACGACACAGTTTATTAATTATCCATTTTTATGCCTCAAATCGCAGAGACAGCCAGACATCTATTGTTATTAATAGGCATTAAGTTTTTAAATATGACTGCGTCGAATTGCATTTTTTCCGCTCATTGTTGAACTAGTTAACTATGCAGATAGTCGTCCGATATCTGGGTCGATTCCGGGGGTTGTTGAAAAGGTAAAACAATTTCTAATTGAGTCAACTGTCGACTCCGATATTTTATTATTAAATTATTCTAATATCATTCCGTTATTTGTAATGAATACTCGGACTATTAGGGAACATTTTTCTTTTAATTTATGCACTTAGGAATTCTGTTGTTAATACTTTTAACTGTAGGATAATTATATAAACGTATATCGACAAGATTTATGTCATATTTTCTCAATATTTTAATATAAATTAAAAGTTGAGAATTAAAAAAATCAATGGTGAAATAATTCTAAAACTTCTCAAAAGTATTTGAATTATAAATGAAATAAACATGAATTGTTTTCTTCTTTATTTTAGTTTAATTCAAATACTTATATCCTATTATTCCTTGTAATTCCAATAGAGAAGCCAATCAGCGATATGGTGATAATCCGAATTGAGTTCAGATTTAAGGTAGTCACCGATATTCAATGAAAAACCCATAAAAATAGTTGCCGAACTCAATAAAGTGCCCGACAATAGCGCAGACAATCAGCAAGCCAAGTAGTTGCAATTCACACTGCTGCAAATATCTTGAACTGACATTAAAGCCAACTAATTTATGGCCTTTTAATTTAATGGGCTGGGCTGAAAAGTGTCCCGTATTTAGCTGGAAGTCAACTCAATTCCGGGTGGGTTGTCGCCTTGCAAAATCAAACTCATAAAATGCTACCACATATCGCATCCTGTCTCTCTCCCATATGATACTATACTTGCTGCTGTTGCCATTTCAAGTTCATAATCTATCACATATGAGGGTTGCAACTTGCTACCCGGAAAAAGTAGCAAAAAATAAAAGCAGAGCACATTGAAATAAACGAATAAATTTATGCTGCAAATGTTCATCTTTTTCTTTCTATTTTTTTCGGGTGCTTATGTGGAAAATTTTTAATCTATAAATATCTATAAAAATCAATTTTGTGTTCGCGCGACAGTTTAGGTCTTAAATGACTTTCGGGTTCAGTTATTGGGGATCAGCCAACTGACAGCCGGATTAATTGCAGATGTTATGATTTTTTGTGGAAATGCGAAAAATCGTTCGATACATTTTTTCCAGTCAATTTGATATGCCTGCATGACATTTTTGAACGCATGATCGCACATTTTACTCGCATTGTTTTTTAAGTTTCCCGAATATTTAGATTTTTTGTGACGTAAGTTGGAAATTTCACAAGAAACTGCAGCTGAAATCGTAAGCGTAGTGCTGATAGAGATCAACATATCATAAAGTACACAAAGAAAGTAATTAATAAACAGCAAACAAGACGATAACTAATTATAGCAAATGATGTATGACCAGAATTGCCATCAACTTCCCATCGACGACGCTCCCAGCCTGTTCTCGGGCTTTTCAAATACCCATTTATCACACTTTAAACTCGACTCGACTCGACGCGACTCTTGCCTGTGATCGGGTGTAATTCGCTGCCAAGCTGCGCAATTAAAGATCGCCCAAATGATAGGGAAGCCAGCCCAATTCCAAAGACCCATTGAGCTGCAAAATTAGCAAGGATAATGGCAGCGGTGACAACACACACACACAACACCACGAGTAGGGGCACATCTCAGGTCGTGCCAAATGTCGACTCAGCTGCGTCGCATTGCTTCCGTTCTTACGAGGGGATGATCGCCTGCCAAATGCACAATCTGGTTCAGCTTCAGGTATGCGGGGAAGCAGGAGCTGGACTAGGACCAGGCACGTACTCGCAACCGGAAATCAGTTCATTGAGTTCAGTTTCAGGTTTACGGCCCCGAACTCCCTTGCTTTGACAATCTGCCCGACTCCTCGAGAGTTTGACTCTATGCGCTCTAGCCAGATATATAGATACTCTCTTTTGATTGATCACCATCACCCAATTAGTGTAAATGCGATTATGCATATGAGTGTGAGGAGACAAACAATTGCTGTAACCTACGAAGAAAGCGGCGAAATAAATGGCGTGTAAATGCACTGAGGAAAATTGCTTAGTTAAAAGTTGAGCATTTACAAATGCGATTTGAAATTAATAAATATATGCAGTTAATTATAGCTCAAACTATTGCCAATAACAGCTAGTTTATTTATGATTGGTTGGCAATTCCTAATTTATTTATTACACATTTTAGTTACGGTAGTTTTATTGATTCTCAATTTCCAATTTATGTATTACACATATTAGTTATAGTATTTTTATTAAGTTTATATGTTTTTGACTTTATCCAGACCTTTTAAAGGTTAGCTATGCAAAGATAAAAAATATCGATAAACTTAAATAGTTGTAAAAAATATAATTTGATAAACTTGTTTTATATGCTAAATTTTAAACATACGTCCAAGATTATTATCATACTTTCAACTCAGAATAGAATTCAAAGTCATTTAAATTCTTTTATGATGCGCATTGCAATGTAAGCTGATAATTCCCAGCGATTTCCCGCTGTGTATTGTGTCCATTGTGTGACCTTATTAGTGCACAAATTACTTTTCACTGCCACTGTCAGTCCCTCATCAAAAACGTGGCAAAACACTCGGCTGACTCTGGAATATAAAGGAATTGTTGCTAAATTAATTTTTCCCAATTGACTTTAGGACATTCACAAAAAAGACAACCAGGGGGTTGATCACTGAGTCGCACTCTCTCTTCCTCAGACGCTGTCTCGCTCTCGCTTTCATTGGCTTGCATTGTGAAATCAGTTTTGTTGCTCATTCTTTACCCTATCATTAACCGATCATATTTAGGGTAAGGCTAAGCACGTAATTAGGGGTTGGTCTTCATGGTGTTGTCAGTTTTCGATTTTGTGTGAAATTGTAGAACTTTTAACGGCATACTCGATATAAGAATTGCTGTCATTAACGCTGCGCCATTCGGTTGGCGCCAAATTCAAACTCACGATGGACTCGAATTAACATTTAAATGGCAATTAATATTACTACGAATAACATATGAAAATTAAGATGTAACGCTAATGGGACCAACGCTAATTAAACCAGCACCCCCACACACATAGCAGAAGTAATTAGCGAAATCCTCTCGCAGTCTGTCGTAATCTACGGAATCGTAAAAATATGTTGAACGACAAAGTCGCAAGTTATTATTATTGCAACATTGCGAGAGGAAGAGAGAACGTGCGAGGGAGATGTGAGGCAACAGAAATGCGGGGCACCTAAACACATTTAAGCAAATTAGCTGGAAATGCAAATGTAAAAATGACGACGACGCCAAGGATGCTACCAGTTACATTTAACAACCCTCTGGCAAACACATGTCTCTGTCTCCAACTCTACCCCGATCTCCTCTCGTGCTCTCCTAGTCGCTCAGCGTGTGTGCCTGTAATCCACACAAAAACCATCTTGAGAAATAATTAAGATGTATGTAAATGGAGAAAATGCTAAAATTGTTAAAAGCATAATATTTCTTTGGCCACCAACTCGAACCCAAACCCAAAGCCAAAGCCAAAGCCAAAGCCAAGCCCAAAATCCAACGCCAACCCAACCCCTCAAATGATGTCGCACATGTGTTGTATTTTTTGTTTCAGCAAAGTTATAGCCAAGTGCTCATGTGTATGAGTGTGTCAGTGTGTGTGTGTGTTTGTGCGCCATATTCTAATTCAATTATCACTTGGGCAGCAATGGTAGATAGAGAGAGAGAGAGAAAGAGAGAGAGAGAGGGGAAGGGACCAAATTGTTTCAAGTGACACTAAAAGCTTTGTCAGCGACTTTGGCCACGGCTAACTTGTGGTAATGCATGGGGGACATCTCATTGGGCGTCTGCTCCGCTTGATATATAGCCTTACTTAGAATTGTGCAAAGCTTGACGTTATTTAGTGGATGGTTGAATGATATATACTGGAGCATAAGTTGAGTGAAAAGCGACATAGCATAAATCAAAGCACGTATGCCAACATTCACGTAACCAACAACTTTTCACACATGCGCTTTTTAATTTCTTATAATTAATAAATCACCAAATTTAGTTAGTCACATTTAGAATCAATTTTAGTTTGCAACCAGAAACAGACAGTAGATTTAATTAAAATAATATTTAAAAAATGGATGTATTCTCTTTAACTTTAGTTTATTAATCAATTTGTGCCAAAAGCGTTTTCATTTTATGATTTTTTAACATTACCAATTAGGCTAATTAAGCAACTGTGATTTTTCTTATATGCACATGGCCATAAATTTGCAATCAATTAAGTTTTTGGCGCGTGTTTCACAAAAATACACAAAGCAAACCGCAAATGTCTAAAGTTTCGTTTCTCGCAAAAAAATATGCCAAAAATCTACCCACATCCATAAATTGTGGAAGTTGGCTCACAGATTTCTGCAAACGACACCGCACAGTAAACAAATTAAGTAAATCAGTTTCTAATTGCAATTAGTTGGAATAAAGAGGACAACTTGAAATATTGTGCACGTTTGGGTTGTTTGTTTCTTTGCGGCTTCAAAGAAAACTTTGTGCTTAAATCGAGGTAAATAGCCAAATAAATAGATGTGACCTGAAATATGACCTCCGAGTTAGCAGTATGTTTTGAAAATTGGGTTGATACGCTTTAAATTTAGTTTTAGTAAAGCAACATTTTGCAAATATGTAAATAATCTCAGACAATCGCAGCAGTGTATAACGAATATGTCGTGTAATTATTGAATAGTTTTAATACTCTACACAGCTAAGACCACTCATTAAATTTTATTTGGGCTTCCCTTTTAGTAGTTCATAATCCGCAATAACAATTATTGCGTTGGCCATTTCCCTCGGTTTGTTCAATTAATTCGGGCCATTTCATAAAGCATTTTAATGCGTCACACAGAAGGCACACAAGTAGTCAAAGTCAAACAGAATATTAACCAATATTTTAGATAGGAACATATCAGAAACTATGTTTAGTTTTCTGCTTACCGAAGGCAGGGCGGCATTTAACTTTTACAAATAATGGCAAAGGACGCACACATGTGTTAACAATAATAAACGGAAAACGCAACGCACACACAAAATTTCTAATTCTAATTACAAACAATAAACGGCGAAAATGCCGCTAGCAAGCCTTATAAATGGCACAACATTCTAGCATATGAGATGAGAGTTCATAATCCATTTTGGGCTGCTACGCGCTGCGTGGCGTGGCGATGCGAGGCGAAATTAATATTCAGATTTATGTATTAATAGCATTACACGGATGCCAAATGCTTCAGCCAAATGGGCTGCCACATCTCGTGGGGGTCAATTTGTGCTTATCGCATAATTAGAGAGGCCGTCGTAACTCCCTTTGGCCCCCATGCCACACCATCCATATCACGACCACATGCGACCCCTGGTCGCAAAATCTGTGTGCGCGGCAAATAGCAAAAGTCGCATAATTAATCTGCTTATGTGCTGGCCAAATGGGCCAAGTACTCTACGGATCAGCGGCTAGGCGGGTGTGACTAAGTAATTGCAAGTAATACTCGTTAAATTAATAAAACAATTTCATTACAGGACGCTGTGCCAGTTGCTTGTGGTGTAAATCATTTGTCGTCCATGATAATTGGCGGAAATTAAGGGATTTTCTTAGCCTGACCAGAGTTTACAGAGCGTTTCATAAGATTTAGTTTCCAGACTTAACTAGGCAATTGCTAAACATCTTGATTTGAGTTTCTCTTAATCTTATTAAAATTGCCAAAACTCACCTTCTTGATTTGATACACTTGCAAGTGTTTTGTATATCATTATTTGAAGGCCATAAAAACAGCCTATGACTACGACGAACCACAAAATTCGGTAAGCTTTTGGCAAATGCCACAGCACACATAAATCATACAGCCAAAGAGAAAAAAAAATGGCGAAGTGAAAGACTATCACATAAGTTATAAGAATTGGCAAGCTACACGGCGTCAATAAATAAACAAAAGGCGTATAAGGCAATGGCATTTTGTATGGTCTCCAAGACCAGAACTACTCGCCGCTCCGGGGAATTCGCGAGCGGCAGCAAAGCCACTCCCACACCTATATTTATGGGCCGCCACCGAGGAACATTTGCATTTGCATACATAGGAAGAGGTGCAGGAACAGGCTGAGCAAATGACCGCTGCTACCTTTTACCGAAAATCTATACATGCATGCAGAAGAGAGAGAGAGAGAGAGAGATAGAGAGAGCAGCAGCTGGAGTCGGAGGTGGGATCGATGGGTGTTTCGCGCAATCAAAGGCCGTCTAGCGATTTGCCATTTTCATACACATGCGAGTCGAGAGCAACGCATTCGCTATTTTTTGTGAACGTGGGGGGGGGTATTGGGGGGGGCGGACTGCGAGGGCCAACATATATCATTGTCTGGCCGAAACGGTGAGACCGAGTACCGTGAATGCAATCCAACGTAACCGGCGTATCCACACAGCGAAGCAACCTGCCGTCGTTGTCTGATTTATGATGCTATTTAGATTTCACGTGATTCGTTTTCAATGTGCGCGTCCAGCACAAAGATAGAAAAAAATTGCACACAATAAATCGCGGCCACTACAAAAAAAAGAGAGAAAAACAACAAAAACGAATAGAAGAATTGCAAACTACAACAACAACATCAAGAAATAGTCCGGGGAAAAACCAATAAAAAAGAATCTATGCTAAAAATTACAACACACAGCTGCGTGTGCATAAATCTCCACACAGATCTGCCAATGCATTTTTTAGAAAAATTAAAAAAGCCTGACGCTGCAGCCGAGGGGCCCAAGCAACCCATTCAAAATGCAATAAAAATTGAAAATAAAATACAGAACTGGCAGTTAAATGACGAAGACGAAATACTCTTTTGAGCAACTGACTATTAAAGTTGAACACTTACTTACACTTATGAAAGCTGCCAAAATACTCTATAATTAAAATAGATATATACAAGTATGTATAGACAAATTCTCTTCTGAACAACTGACTATTAAAGTTGAACCATTAAATATACACTTATGAAAGCTGCCAAAATACTCTATATATATACAAAACAAGTATAAGCTAAAAATTGTATTAACATTCTGAAATGTTTAGAATTCGTAAATGGTAATTTGTCAATTTCGAAAATGTTTTCTAATAGCCGCTATTCAAATAAAAAGATGCCTAGTCTTTGTTGTCATCGACTTCCCGTATTACATAGTTCGTGGCCAATGCTTCATACCCATTGCATAGTGTATATCAATTCGTTGCAGCCAAGACTTAGAATTGCGAAATTGAATTTGCATCTCGCTTCGCGTTTTTTTGTTGGGGGCTTATCAACTATTAAACGCAAATGGCGTCATATTTAGCATGAAATTGTCCGAAATGAAAATGATATCGACGTCTCGCTGCCCCGCGCTCTCTTCTCGTACTCGTCTAATGCCATCCGTTGCTGCCGTTGCCAATTTCAGTTCCTGTGATTATGACGCTCGCAATTCGCATTCGATTTGCATATATTTTGTGTGCGGCATGAATAATCGAGACCCAAACCCTGATCTCATATTGGCCGACCCTCTGATGTGCCAAGTTCATGAGCTCTGCCGATTGACTTTGAATATTAGCTGAAGGCCGTGGAGCAATACCAAACGAATCAGCCAACGAGCTGGCCAGAGGGGGGTTGGGAGGGAAATAGATGGTAGAATTGCCAGCTGTAATTGACATGCAAGTTGAGCGCATTTTGGACGCTGATTTGATATCCAGTTGTTGCTGCAAACGGAACGCATATGATTACTGGAACTCATGCATTTGATTTGATTAATTAATGTACAACAACAGCTCAACTTGTTACGCTCTCTCCCTATCTCTCTCTTCCTTTTGCTCTGTATGTTAATACAAATTAATTAATCTGCGCATATTGCACACAGCATTTGAGCAGCCTGAGACTGAGATTGATTGCACTCCAGATTCGCACTTCTTACTGCACAACTCAGTTATTAATAGGTTTATTAAAAAGTATAACATATAATACGCACAATAAATGATTGGAATATTAACCCTGCAAATTTTCTATCTTACATATAAATACATTATAAAATATTCAATTTTAATAAAAAAGATGAAGTAATGTCTTATCACTACAGCTCATTTAATATAATTGCTATAAAAGTTTACATTCTCTCTAAGCAGAAATAAACACCCAAAATACAGAGATATCTCATTACAACATAATCCATTATTCAATCTTAGGAAAAATATAGGAGAGAAAGCTTCCCAACTCCTTTCACAGCATTTGTAGCCATTTCATTTGTGTGTTCATCTCCTGCTTCGTAATAAATGACTACCAGACATGTCTCGCAGCATTACATAATACGTAAATTATCATAAACAAATTAAAAAAGTTCGTGATGTGTCATTTTGACAACACTGCTAACAGGGGAGACACGCCGCACACTAACAACAACAACAAGACCAAAGCAAACACTCTGCAAGAGTTTAATGTTTTTTAAAAGTAATAAGCAAAAGCCTCGTGGGCGGTCTGACGAGCCACCGAAAAGCCCACCCGAGGAATCCGAACCCAACCACGGTCTGAGCATCCCTCACCTCCCCGGTGGCTGAAGGCAGAGGCCTCTAAGCACAAAACGTAAATCCAATTGGAGCCCACTGTGTGGGCCTCAAGTGTTGAAATAGAAACACCCACTGGGATGAGCTCGTTGCCCAGGGACTGGCTGAGAACGGGTACCAGGCCAGGCCTTTTTAAATATAATTTATTTCGGCAGCCCTTGCCCCCAAAGGGGTTGCTTAAGTGAATCGCAGCGGGTGGCGGGGGCGGCGGTGCAGAGAGAGAGAGAGAGAGAGCTGCCGTGCGAAAACAATCACTCAACATTTTGCCAACTTGACTTACTTGACGCCCTCATATTATTTTCATAATTTGATTACATTAAAAGGCAACAAAACAAAAGCAAAGCATGGCGAAGTGTGAATACCCTACCTCTGTGAATAAGAGATAACTTGTCATTACACGCAGTAAGTTATTACCAGTAAATTATAGCTATGCTTTTAATGCAAATCGTAAATACTACAAAACGCATACATTTATATAGCCAAATATGGTATTTTAGTGCTTCCACTTAATTGCAATACATAACTATAATGATTACATGCGAAATATGCAAGCTCATTACGTCTACAGCCAACTGCTGCAAAGATGTAACCGACTCTCCACGACGACTTTGCAGGCAAACAAAAAAACTTGTAGCGTTTTGTTTTGTGGCCGAATTGACGACACGTGACCAGGTCACGTGGCTCAGACGCCTCGGGGAGTGGGGACGGCGGGGCGGGAAGTCGGCGTGTCAACTCACATGTAATCACAACAAACATGTGGCCATGACTCGATCCCGGCTACTGCATAGTACGAGTATTGGATAACTGATATCAGGACGTATACAATGAAATTGCCATTAAGCGTTTAATAGTTGCCTGTTGGCACATCCCACGGATTGACAGAGGCGGCAAACCGGAAAAAGGAAGTAAATGCTTGATGAAGAGGAGGGGAGAAGCAGGAGGGCGGACCGGCAGGGTATCTGCGGTTGGCCGCGTGCCGACGGCTCATCATTCATGTGGATGTCGTGGTTGGCTGCTCGTTTAATGTTCATGTAAATTATGCGCCAAAAATTTAAATTCTAATCATTAGAGATAACATTTTACAGAGCTTACAAATTGTGGGATTTGTTCTCACCCAAACAGACATTAAAAAGTGGGCAAAACAATGCGCTGAACTGGTTGAGGGGGTTGTCATATCTTAAGGGTGTTAACCCGAACACGTGTTGACATTTTCCCGCCAGAGCCGCGATGCGAAACCTCACAAAATACTGACCATAAGTTAAGGTATTATAATTTTATTGACAGGAGTTTTATACTGACCAAAATCTGCCAAGCACGAATTATTTTTACAGAACTAAATAACTTCGTTGCATGAACACAAATATATCTAAGGTTGATTAAAGGTTGTACGTCTACTGATACTACTATATAATAAATATCTAATTTATATACAAAGTTTGCAATCGAGTAACTTCTGTGTTTCAAATTTAATTTGGTAATTTTTGCAAACATTTGCACTAAAACCCGCCAAACATTTTCTAAACTTATTTAATATTTATTTCCAACTATAGCAATTTGAGCGAAATGTAAGTAAAATGGCCAACAAAAGCCGCTAATAGTATTGGCCATTTGGCAACCGACTTCCCCCAGGCGTCTGCTGCACCTGCGACCGAGTCTCACCCCAAGCTGCAAATCGCAACAATATGCGCAAAACACAAACATAATTCAATAGGAAACAGCGGCAAATGCAACTTTGATGGCTAAACTGAGTCGACATATTGTAAAACTATAAAAAAATGTATATAATTCGTGCAAATCTCGGATCGTAAAAATTGCGCAAATTTCGGCAATGCCGAAAAACCGCAACAAATTGCAAACCGCCACACGAAGATGGGGGCAAATTAGTCCCACAAAACCCAGCAAAAGCAAAGAAAAATGAACAACAACAACAACAGCAGCAGCACAACAGCGAGCGAGTGTGCAACATAAAAATGGCAACATAATGTGGCAACATGGCCGTGCCGTGCACCCGCCCGTTGTCGCAGAAAAAGCACATAAAAAATTATAGATTTTCATCTTTGCATATTTAACTTTTATCGCCTGCCAGTCCTCATGTGTTCCCAAGATGTAGGCTTTTATGGGACCGCAGCCTGAGCTGAGCGTAGGCATAAAACAAATGTCATACTCAAGAGGTGGCAAGAAATCATATGGAGTCCCTTGCCACAAATCCGCCCAGCCATAAAGGTGTTGTGTGTGTGAGTGTGAGTGTGTGTGCATGTTGTGGATTTTTGCATAATCGTCAATTCTTGATTTTAAAATTTGAGTGCTGGGATTGGGCACGCTTTGGGTCGCTGATGTCTCGGTCAACAATAAAAATTCATTTTTATAATCTTTACATGTGTTGCAGCAGCAGCAGCCGTGACAACAACAATCATTGTTGTAAATAAATATTTATTACTATTTTACGATTGATTTTAGGTCTGCTTCAGGTATTGCCCTTAGCTATTTTCCAAATAATGCCATTCAATTCATGCTAAGCTCTAATATTTATTGAAATTATAAGCCACGAACACGCACAAACTATTATTTTCAATAACAAGGGCAAATATCATATGTATTTAGTTGTGTATAAATATTCTTATATTTGTGATATCTATATTTAGTTAATTCCTCTACATATACTCGTAGATCCAAGACATATTTGTTTTGCACTTGTTTATTTTCAAATTGTTGCGACTTCCTTCAGCAGCCCAGAGTTGACATCAACCTCAGCATCAGCATCTACAACAAAATGAGCCGCAGAGTCGCGGTGCCAACCACGAATACCAGGCAGGATCCAGGCAGCATTCACAGCCTGGACCACAGCAGATCTCTGGGCACAACCCACAGCATGTAGAGCAGCATTTCGAGCAGCCAGGCGAGCATAGGCCACATGGTGAGCAACAGCACGGAGGTCCTCCACAATTGTTAGGCACAGCGATTCCGCAACCAAAGCGACAACACTTTATCCACATGTTCTGCTCCGCAATGAACTCGATAACAATTCCCAACAATTCGAAATAAATTGCACAGTTTTATAGGTAAAAGCAATTGTCCCAAGAAGATCGCATATTTAGAGCTTATAAACCCGACGTGAACATTTTTAGTTCTAAGGATGCAAGAATGTGGCAAGTGCAACGCCAATTATAAACAAAGGGTGAACTCACTGTAAACTCGAAAAACAGAAAACTTCGAGGGCACCAATTTTGGGAGAGCTATTAAAGAAAAGAAAACCAAGGCACGCTCTGTGCAAATTTAACAACAATTGAATTTTCAGCTTTTATGGTCATACAATATCAATTTAACTAATGAAATCATAAATAAATGACAAGTTTGATTTACTTGCGTTGACAATAGAACCAACATTAAATAAAGTGCAAAACCCCGCTACGAAAAACACAAAAATAAAGAGCTAACCCTAAATGGACGCAGCGACCGTGGCGAACCCACTTAAAAGATATGCTCTCTCACACTCTGTACCCCTCTGCCTCATACTACCCGTCTCTCTCTCTGTCTCTCCGTGTATCTGTGCAGTGGAGCGTGAAACACAAGGATGCTGGCAGTGGAAATTGCGCATTAGCCTCGCTGGGGCACCAAAGCGAAATTCAGTCAAATGCGCAATAGCAAACATCGAGTGCTAGAGTGAGACGTCGACCCCTGCTCCACACTGACAGTAGAGTCAAACCAAAAGCTATCATTGATACGCACAAACACCATCGCATCGATAAGCACACAACAATTAGCAATGCTGGACGTACTGCACACGAGCAGCATCGGCATGTGGATAAAGGAATAGAAGACTTCGTCAGGTATGGTTACGTTGCCCCAGCCTGGGGCAGGTGTTGCCCGCACCTTCTTTAGCACCTCTTTGGGTGGCATTAAAATGGCATTTAACGCAACCCATAAAGTGGCAATTAAAATCTTATTTTCGCTTATTACATTTTCAGAGAGCATGGGGAGCGCAGCTGCAGCCGCTGCCGTTGCCGCTGCCGCCGCCAATAAACACGTCTAAAAATTGTGCTCATGCCACGCCTTTTCATTCCAAGAATTTGTCGCCTAAGTTGCCACCTGTTTCCGCTTCGCTTTTCCTCCTCTACTCCGCGATGTTGCTCTCATATTTTTTTGCTTTTTTGGCTCGCGTAATTGAATCATTTTAGCGCCATTTATTTTCTTGCCCCCGCCATCTAATGGAGGACTCGGTTTGGGGCGTGACATTTGTAAAACAATTTCTATTTTCGAAATGAAATCCGCAACAACAATAACAACAACGGGGCAGGAACAGACGTTGAGAGCAGGCACATAAATAATAATGCGTTAAATTTATGCGTTGATTAATGCGAAGCAGTCAATCTGCATAAGCGAGCAGAAACCCCAACTTGGAATGGGAATGGGAATGGCAATGCGAATGGGCGACGCTAACTTTTTACGCTCAGGTGTTGCCAGCATTCGAAACAACAAGTTCATATGAATATCGAATATTTAGCCAGGACTTTCGACCTGGAAGCTCAAATCGAATGGACGATCCAATCTACGGCAATGAATATTTACAGATTTAAAAAATTCAAATCACAAAATTATTAGTCACCTTTCGAATTCACTCTAGCTAGCGATATTCATATGATCAGTTTTAATACTAATTAATGTTATATTATGCTAATCCATACAGCTAAACTTGTTAAATGCAACACACTTTCTCTCCCTATCTGCCTTTCGCTCTTATTTGTACACTAATTATATTATATTAATTGGTTTTTATATATAATACGTTGCATTAGAGCACCTTGAAGTTGTGGTCGGTTTGCTGTAAGAAATTTGTATAAAATTTTTTTTGCAGATAGCAGTACTACAAGTTATATATATCTTATGTATATGTGGGATTTGTAGCTCTGACCTTGGCCTATTGACGATACTAGTTCCGGCGACTCCAAACACAAAGTTAAGCGGTATCATAACAAATTTTAACAAACATTTTATAGTTAGAATGATTATTTTATTATTATTCTATCGAATTTTTGCAACTATAATAGCATTGACCTTTTAGACTGAGCTGTATGTACGTGAATTTTCAATTAGTCACTAATAAACAACACCATTAAAACTACTTTATTTGCACGTAGAGATAGAGTTAACAGTAGTTCAACCCCCGTCAGCTGTTTTAGTTACTCAGAGCTTTCAGCTGATCGACTTATTCTCATATTATGATGAATTTAGTTGCCTATTGCACACTTCTCATTCAGTGTAAACTAGGCATCTCAGCTCTAAGCACACTACTGAGCCGCAATAATAAATCGAAATATGTCACATATTATACATTCTTTGTGTTTATTTTTACTGGCGACTCTGAGCGAAGCTATACGTAAGTTACAAAATCAAATCGAATTCGAATCGAATTGACGGTAATGGAAAATTCTGCATTTACAGCAGACGATATTCAGAAATGTCATTTTGGCGATAAGAAATGTCTAATCGATTCAATGAATTACGTCATAAAACACTACAAGAAAGGAATACCCGAAATTGGAGTAAAGCCAATTGATGTTGTCACAATGGATGACGTGCACTTCAAACAAGACACAAAGGCAATATTCTTTGTTGACTCTAAGTTATCGAATCAAGTCAATTATGGCTTTGGAAATACTACAATCACAAATGTGGAGGGTTTCAACAAGGATCCTACAGTCAAACATCTTAGTATCTCTGGCCGAATACCAATTTTAATTCACAAGGCTACCTTCGACATTCAATTACGGCTGTTTTTAGTAAGATTGAACATGACTGGTGAATGCATAGCGGAATTCCACAATATTCAGTTTACTCTCAATCTAAAAAACCTAATTGAATTTCGAAAAAATAAGCGATTTTTAAAAGTTTACGAGGTGGCTCCCATTATCACAATAGATCGGTCAGTGACTGAACTAGTTAGTAATTCACAATTCACAATTTAATATTAATTTGTTTACAGCTGGAATACAAGGAGTGATGATCTATTTACGGAAAACACCGATTTGACAATCCTTATAAATCGTATTATAAAAGAACACTGGATTGAGCTTTTTAATGAAATAGAACCGACTATTGTTAAAGCGTTTTCGGATACCTTTTTAGGACTGATTAACGACGTGTTCGATAAAGTTTCATATGATGAGCTGTTTTTAAATGCAACCGACACAACTAACTAAACGAAATAAAGAGAAGTCTCCAACAGAATCTATTTATCAAGTGCATTCTCGAGAAGTTATATTGCAAACACGAAGCTTTCAATATAATCTTCAAATAATACTTCTAAATAAAAAGTGTCTAGGTTAATGCAGCAAAACACATAAATTGCCAACTTCCGCACTTACAATTGTGCAGTACAGTATTTACTCATTAACAACTATCCTGAAAGCTCGAAAGAAAGCTCTCAGAACTAATAATGCAAGCAGAGTGATCACTGTGAAACGAGTGTTAAAGTTGCAGAACTGGTTCTCAATTGATGTCGATCTGAATTGTGTACTGCACGTTAGCTACTTAGTTTAAACGGGGCTACTAAACTCGACGCACACATCTCTAGTTACTACTAAATCAGGCACAATAATTTAACAAAGATGAATCAAAATATTTTTGCGTTTCAATTACTTCTAATGACAACTGTTTGCACTGCTTTCCGTAAGCCAGAAAATTAAGTGAAATATATTATGAATTAGCTTTCAATCGACCCACATTTGCAGCAGAGGACATTAAGAAATGTCATTTTGGAGCTAAGAAATGCCTAACGGATTCAATGAATTATGTTATAAAACATTATCCCAAGGGAATACCAGAAATTGGATTTAATGCAATCGATGTGGTCAATATTGGCGACCTAAATCTCGTGCAATCCAATGGGGCTGGTGGAATTTGGGTAGTAATAAATTTAACTAATGCAATTAACCACGGATTTGAGAATACAACCATAACAAGAGTCGAAGGATTCGACAAGGATCCCACAAAGAAATACCTCACGATTACAGGTCGAATCCCCCGTTTAATCCACAAGGGTCACTTTGCTGCGAAAGGTCACCTTTCGGTTATTCCAGTAAATCTATCAGGAGACTCCACATCCGAATTTCAAAATCTTCGGTTCACAATTAAGCTGAAAGGAATAATCGAATTTCGAAACAACAAGCGATATCTGAAGCTTTACAAAGTGCTTCCAATTGTCAAAATAGATCGGTACGTATTATTGACTATAAATTAATATACTTTAATATACTTTGATTGATTGGTGCACGTCATTTCAGATGGATTGTGTCAATGGACGATCTGTTCAAATACAACAGCGATCTAACAATCATAGTAAATAAAATATTTAATGATCGTTGGCTAGAAATTTGGAATGAATGGGAACCAACAGTGTTGGATGCATTTTCAGGAGTTTTTCTGAGTATTATTGAAGATACATTTCAAAAGATTTCATATGACGATTTGTTTCTACCCGATTTAGTTGTTTAAGCAAGATTAAACGAAAACATTAGTTTGGAGACTGAATGTGTCAACTCCCGGATACACAGATAGCGTTTTATAATGGAATTTGAAATAAGAAATGCACCTCAAAAATGTTCTACAATTCATGCAGGAATACTTGTTTTGAGCACTCGCAATTGCATTTGTGTTATCTTTCGCTGTCCATGTATTAAAGCTGTTGAACAGGTTATAGATTTATGTCGTTGTATGTAAGTTGTGTCTGACTGCTGTGACCTTAGTCTGAAAGAAGTAAATAAGCTAGGCACGCGTTATATTTTTACTTAATTTCCGGAAAACCTTAAAATAAAAAAGATGATTCAAATATTATTAGTATTAAATGGACTTACTTTGATCACAATGTGCTTGGCTTATTATTCTCATAAATGGAATAAAATTGGAAATCAAGAAATCTCACTTCAGAGATGTTAAATGCATAATCGACTCTTGGCATATTTAAAATTTAACTTAAGGACCCAATTCGCGATGTTATTTTCCAAGAAACTGTTAAATCTGGGCCCATTTGGATAATCGTGTACTTAACGCAACAAGTTAACTATGGTTTTGAGAATACAAAAAATTCCCCCACAGCCCCACATCTTACAATCTTAGGTCGTATACCAAGGTTAGCACAAAAGGGACTCTTCTCTGCACGGTCATATATCATTCCGGACAATACTATCTAAATATCTATGAAGTGGATACAAATGTAAAAATTGATCGGTAAATAATTTTAAATATCAATTTTTATCTGTTTTTTTTTTTTTATAAATACAGCTGGATTTTAGGGATGCAAGATCTCTTTATAGGTTTGAGGTTTGGAATGAATGAGAACCCCAGATACCCAAGACATTTTCAGGCATTTCAGGGTATGATTAAGGATACGTTTAAAACGAATTTTTACGATGTATACGATGTATAATATCGAACGAGAAGCTTTCCATTCGTTGATCACATTACAGGTCGAACAAGTAGTTGAAAGCACTTAATGGTGTAAGTCAGCAAATGATTTATACAGAGTTTAAATATAATATTATAATTACTTTATTGAGTTCAATGAAATAAGTAAAAATTTGAATACTTAGTTTATCGTGAATTCCATTGCCTTTCGATATTTTGAATTTATTTTGATTTTCTTTACCAAGCTTTTTAATTCAGTTTGATAATAGTTATTGATATTGAATGAAAGATATTGGCAAAATCAAAATATCTGTATCGTTCTTCGTACGCCGCTTCCATTTGCCTTGAAAATCTCATCAAATTAAATGAAGCCCTGTCCACGTCCCCTGCTACTTTGGCATTTAGCGAAACGTTTATATCATTATTACACATAAGGGGGAACAGGGCTCGAAGCTTGCCTACACAACAAATGCACAAAAGTCAAATTGAAAAAGTCAAAAAACGTTTCCAGGCATTTGAGCGCGAATGACCCCAAAACCGGGAAAACAGCCGAGGGGTGGCTAAAGTGGCCCACGCACCAGGGGTTGGCATCGAGCGCTAAACTAAAAACCGGAACGAAAATGAACGGAAGTACTAGCTGCTAAACGGCAGGCTCACCACCATCACACAAACTCACAGGCCCGACCACACCACACTCATCGAGTTAAACAAAACCCAGACCAGAAACGTGGACGTAACCAAAAAGTAAAAAAAACACTGACACTTGTGCGCTGTCTCATCCACCCAATGGGTGGCGGATTTGGTGGATTCGAGGGCGACGGGTTCCGGATTCCGGATTGCGGGTTGTCCTCAAATCACATGCATACGGTTTTTAAGTTTTGTGCTTTGTCATACGAGAGTAGTAAGTGCGTCGAGGACGATCTGTAGATACAGTTGTAAAGATATGGTAACAGGCGCGTAATGTGACAGCATCGTCAGATCGAGGACGGGGCAGAGGAGACCCGAACAAACGGTACACATGTCTGGGCGTTGCCAGCGAGCAAGATTACAAATGCCGAAGAGAAAGGGGAGGGCTATGACGTACTTAATTCAACATAGGCAGCGAGGGTTGCCAGGGAAATTTCATGAACAGTTTGTAAAATTAATTTGAACATGCGTAAAAGTTCACATACTTAAAGTAATTTACAAGTATTTTAATTTAAGTAAGAGTTAATGAACATACTTATATATTCGAAATTATATAAATACCAACTTTATGTAATACATATTCATTACAAATAATTATTCATACATTAAATTTACATTCGATATTTTGTTTCACATATCTAAATCTAATAATTATATTTGGTTTTCCTAATTTACAATTTATAGAATGTTTAATATTTTAAAAGCATTTCTTGCTTGACTTTAAAATCTTTGCTTTCCCAAGAACTTTTGGAACCACCCAAGTTCACATTCGCTTTTTGGCAGGCATCAAACAAGTTTTGTTTGCCGTTACACACTTGGCAATGCGAGAACTCCCACCCGAAACTTGTATTACGTGACATTGCCGCCCATTTTGTTGACATTGCCGCCTTGTTTACACGAATTGTGCCCCCCTCCGCCCTCATGCGAAATGTAGGCCCCCATCGTGTGCCCGGGCAAATGTTTGGATATCATTTTGGGCAAATAGCAGCAAGTAAAATTAAATGTTAGCCAAATAGTTGGCTGAGTAATTGGTACATTTATTTACCTCGCTCACAATAATATTGGATCAGTGAACACACATGAAAATCAATGCTGCAGTTCATTGGAATCTTGAGCAGAAAATTTAATTAAAGCTTGCACAGGTGACAATGTTCGCAAGGCAGGGGCAGGGAATGGGCTATCATAAATCAAAGCGCAAATGCAGAATGAACTGAGAGAGTGGGGAAAGTGGACGAAGCAGGAGACGGGGAACAGGGGCAGCCAGCGACTTCTGCAAGTGTCAGCAACATGTGGCCGCCGAAAAAAATTGAACTCAAGAAATAAGCGCAGCACAGCAATCAAAAGTTGAATGGAAGCTATCAAGTGAAGTATGCTCGACAGGATGAGACGTTGTAATCAAGCAACTGACTTAAGTTTAATAGCAATATGAAAAATCTATACTCTAAGAAAACTAATTTCAAAATGTATAGTAGGAGAGACATAAATAAACTACGGAAGAACCTGCATACCCCATTTCAACCACAACTTGCTTACAGGGTGCGCACATTCGAGTACTTCGCGTCTTTCGTGACTTTTTGACATGGTCAAGTTTAATTGAAAAAATAATACAGCCAAATTTGTTGAAAAGGAATAAAAAAAAAGCAAATAACGAAACAGCTAAACGCGACTTTTGGCCTGACATTTAACGCTGCGCAGCTGCTCATAATTAGAAATTGTAAAATTAATTTATTCTTTTTTGCGTTTTTTAATTGAAATTTCTCTTCATATTTTTATTATTTTCTTTTTTTTTTCTGCTATGCTTTTTGCTGCTGCAGATAATTTTTAATAACCCGGCCTGCACACGCAGCCGAGGACCAAAAGGATGCGCCGGTAATTGCCGTGGCCAAGCGGATGATAAGGTAAGGAAGGCATTTTAATGAAATGGTATGGGAAGGCCTGACTGTGTGGAGGTTTTTAAGAAAGAAAGGGTTAACTTTTTACCCATCTTTTATTAACAAATTTCACTTTATTTACGCTGCACGTTAGCTTATAATTAATAATTGGGCAAAGGTAGTTAAAACTCCTTGCGCAGGTTGCACGCCAGTTGATTAAATTTGATACAGTTCATCTCGAATTTTCTACGGCGGCGGGCAGCCAAAATTTTGGGACAAAAAAGGGTTAAATCTGTGGTTGATTTTTGGTGACATTTACGACTGTAATTTATGTGGGTGGGCAATACGAACGTAACGACAACTCATGTGAAATGTTGTTAGATAAACTGAATCTTATAGAATTCATCTGATTATCGCAATTCATGGTTGGACAAAATTAGTAGAATTACTCCAGGCAATAGCATCATATCGCCAAAAAATTATCAATTGTTTCTTACTTTCGTTTAACAATTTAATTTTTTCAGACTTTAACTTTATAATGCGCACTTTAATAGAATCACTGCTGATCGTTTACTTTTAATTTATTGTAAACAAAATAAGTAAATTGTAATTTTCCTTCAGACCTTGTAAAATCACACACATTTCAGCACATATCAACGATTTTAAATTCACAATTTTAAATTAGCATAAGACCGGTTTGTTCACTATATATTTATAAATATAAAAATATATATATAAATATCTTGATATAGCACATTCATAAAAGGTCATTCAGTCTCGTAATAATGTTAGCTTTTATCATTGAAAAAGTTGGCAATACTATTTAATACCCAGAAGGTTGGCAACATTAGCAAAGACTCAAACCTTTGGCGTATACGGCAGCTGGGAAATTTTAGGAAATTTATGTCGATGCAAAATACCCTTTGTTTTTGAGTAGGTTTTGGTACTAAAATACTGAAATTACTCAAATTACATTTGAATATTTTAGATTTTAAATTACCAAAGGAACGACAATAAGTAATTTTGGATATTAAATTATAATAAATACATTTCGCAATTCGGTCATTTCGGTCAATCCTCGTACAAAAGAAAATTTTGCAAAACTATTCTATGACTACGCACTCTCTTTATTTTCGTACTTTAGCATTATATCACGTGCCAATTTCATTTCGTCGAGTAGTGCTCCTAACTGAGCACATTCAATATTCACAGTATGTGTGGTATCTTTCGGTAGACCATCGACCAATTCTTGCGAGATTTTTAGTTCCAGGGTGGCACAATTTTGGGGTGTCTCCCCCAGCGAGGTAACATTGCGAACGCTCTGCAATTCATTAACTGAAAATGCAAATGAAATTCCATTACACACGATTATTGAAAGTGATAAAAGTCATGACCTACTTCTAAATGCCTTATCTATAAGTTTTTGTCGTATGGCGTCGGCATGCGAGTGCAGCACACGACACATGGCTGCCGCATGATCCTTGGGCAAACCAAGCTGTTGTATTTCGACGCTGAAGACCTTCTCGGAGCAGGCGTAACGGGCTGCATTTGTGAGCATATAATGCACACTGGCAACTGCAGTTTTGCCATCGTTTGTTACATTTGATGTGAGTGCTCGAATAGCAGTTTCCTGCAATGGAATCGAAATTATTAAACAATGCCATCTACATTATTTTCAGAGTGCTTACCTCGAATGGTTCGCCACAGATGCGCTTGGCAACCAGTTGCGCCAATTGCTCCAAGTTCTCAACACTCAGATTGGAGAGGGTGGAAATGATTTCAGCTAATACCCAATCAGGACAATCGCCTTCGCAGCAGAAGCGAAATTTCTACAAATACACACAAAAAAAGTATCTGATAACATAAGTGACAAATGCAGAGAGGTACATATATATGTTTGGATGTGGGAAGTCTACGCCTTAGCGAGGACCTTCGTCACGTTCCGAGTAAATTAAAGAGCCGGAGTACTCAACAAGTGGGCTAAACCAGAAGTTCGAGTGAAAGAAATGCGTAAAGTGTAGCATATTTGCATATGATTAATTTCATACGCTTGCCTGCTAATCAGCCAGCAATTTGTACATACAACAACTGTCTGACAAGCGGCAGCCGCCCAAAAGGGGTGCACAATTGCAGTGGAGTGGGCAAATTGGGGGCTGGGGATGACAGCCACAAGCTAATGAACAGCTTGTAACATTGTACATATAAGGGGAAAACTCGTAGCAGCATTTCAACAGTTTCAAGTGCGCGTCACGTTTATCTATGGGCAGGATTAATAAATTTTCAACGGGGGAGCAAAAAAATACAAACGACTAGCAGTTAGTAGCTTAACAGCACGCCGTAAATTTATGACACTTGTTGCCGCAGTCCTTCTCCACCACCATCACCTAGATCCAAAAAGGCGTCGCTTATTAGGACTCGCTCTTTAGCCGTGTGTAACGGTTTAGAAATGTAAACGACGAACGTTTTATAATTATTTTATGAACTTCAAAGTTGACAGCCTTCAAGTGGGTGGTGATGGTACTGCGGACAGGCAACGTTTTCACTTGGCGCGTATATAAGGACATTGGTTGTACCAATTGCCTGCACAGTTGCTCATTGCTAATCTACGAGTGCACGCCACGTCTCTCAGTGCCTCAAGTGTGTTTTCCAACGAGGATTAATTCCAGCCAAACTCAGAATGTTGCAAATTTGGCGTGTGCTCTTGCTGTTGGCCATCTGCAGGCAATTGTATGCTCTGCCCACGCACACCACCACTGACCAGGAGCTGAACACCTGTGAACTGCAGCTGGCCAAGTATCGCAAGTTCATACTCCAGGCCATACTCAGCTTTGAGGATGTTTGCGATGCTTACAACGCACGACCCGTGACACCAGAGGACGGTGCTATGTCAGATGCTTGGTTATTCCATCAATATGCTCCGCCACCGACTTCCCAACGTGGCGAAATTTGGGCCTTCTTCAAGCTACTGATGGCGCAGTTCAACGACGTGGAGTTTGCAGCCATAATCCGGGATGCAGTCATCGAGCGTTGTCGCTTCAAGTTGCAACGAGACGACAAACGCAACTCGGTTGTGCTGGGCAAAAAGCAGCGCTTCCATTCCTGGGGCGGCAAGCGTTCCCAAGATCAAGGATTCCCGGAGTCAGCGGCGATTGTGTCGGGCGCAGATCACAATTATTATTAGATTAATTGTGCACGCAGCACAGTTATTATTGTCCTCATCTATTAAATTCATTCCAGAAATGTATGAAATGCCACTCAATCAGTTTACTCTAAATGTTTAAATAATAATAAATATGCAATGAGAGTGTTACTTGCCATCCTTGGAAAATGGTTTAATTAATTGTTTTGATTTTACACTACTCAACTTTACTAAATGATAAGAATTTATCGACCTCCACCACACTTTCACACAATATATCGATGAATTTTTTGCGCACTTGCGCACCAGTGTAGCCAGAAATTTATAAGTAAAAGCTGCTTTAAAAAATATATAACAATTACTGTTTAAAATCGCTGCATAGTACGGCTTTCTAACATAGTCAAAAATAAAAGTATTTTATCAATCTCAATGATAACCAACTAACCCAAAGTGATCAAATAAATAAAGTGGCAGCACTGTTAACTATGTCACTCGATACCACCTTGCTTTGTTTCGATGAATCGATATAGTCATTGGCGGTTCAAATAACACTTTTGAATATAAATTTGTATTGAAAGTACACCGAAACAATTCATCTATTTGTAAACAGTACTCGTTCATTATATAAACAATAGATTTGTAGTATCATTTAAAATATAATGTTTAGCTTTTGCCCACTTTCTTATCAACGTTTTCAAATGAGTGATCAGTTCTAAAAACACACCCATCTCTTACCTCAAATAGCTTGTCGACAACTTTTTGCATTTACAGTTTTAGACTTAACTCTGTGCTAGGTTGAACGCAGATTGATCTATTGATAGCCCTAGAGGGAGTGATATGACCGACTACATGGACCAACAAACTCATAAACCTTGACGATAAGTAAGAAATATGTTTGTAAGCCATTTCTAGAAGCAGTGGGGAATGGAAACTGCAAAGTGTCACTCACATTGCATGTGCAATGCTCAATTATCTCATCTCGGTTCTAGGGTTCAGCTCAAGCCTTTGGCTTTGGAAACACGCTGAAAACAAATGTTAACTAATCGCGCTAGTGCTCTGCCACAAATCTACATTCGAAAAAATCATTAAACCAATTGATAATCAGAAAACGAATCGACAAATAAACCACAACGCATGCATTTATACTCGGTTTTTTTTTGCTGATTTATTTAAACGGCGCGACTGTCAAGATGGGATGTCGAGCCTGGCGAGCTTGGGGTTTTCTCAGGCAAACTATAAACAACTGATTAGGGCCCGATTTAATTAGATTAGGTGGGCGGGTTTTCAATAACAAGTCCCTATACCTGACTACAGTACTCGTAATTATATAAACAAATCAAAGTACGAGAAGGAATTCTAAAAATATTGCGGATTTGGTGTATTAAAATAGCTGTTGATCCCATTAACCCGATTTATAAGACGCATATTTTGAAACAATATAAAAACGGAACTAAGTTGCCATCTAATCAATCGATTACGTTCCTGGTAGCGCCTACACAACTTTCCAGCTGTATAGATCGCCTCAAGTCCCACCCCCATGTCCCTTGGCGTTTGGACCCGTTATTGAGTCAAGACCCAGCCAAAGGCTATCTGCCGTTAGGCAAATATATGCAGGCCAAACCTGAACATTATAATGCGCCATAAATCAGATCACACAAAATTGAATACGACGTCTATGGGGTGCTCTTATCAATAGCATTTTAATTTTTAATTTTTCGGTGAAAATATAAAGATGCCTACCTTCCCTTGGCTTCAATTCAAATATGTGAATACGAAGTAATAATTCATTAGACTATATACTAACTATCTGCCTTAAGATAAGGTGTGAAACTTTTGTAATTCAATCGGAACCCATTTCCAAATCTTTTCGTATACTTCATGATTAAAATTACCAATCTGCGCTCAGCTGTTTGGCCCCCTGCAATCTGAATTTATAAATAAATTAATAAATCTTCCGATTAATGCGCTTTTAAATGTTGTGCATCTGAAGTCGTATTATGTTTGCGTCTGATATTCGTTGGTATACACAGAAATGTAAAAAAAACCGACAACAAAATAAAACCCCAGAAAATGAACAAACAAAAGAATCCCGAAAGATGATAATGCCTTAAGAACGCAATAGATTAGGTGGGAGAAATGTGTGAAGTGAAATCAGAAGAATTTGAAATAAAGAATGAAAGGTTAACAAAAAAAGGCACCAGGATGTTATACTTGAATTTCAGTTTTTTTCTTGTTGACTCTGCAGGTTTCTCAGCATCTTCTAATCCGAAAAGATTGCTCATCATAAAAAAACTAGGGCAACATCCACATAATGCTGATAATACGTTCCCCAACGGCTGATTAAACATAGTCAAACAAAAAATAAAAACAAAAAGAAGACCATGTTCGCGCGACAACAACAAGAAATCACGTTTAATTTTAGTCATTGAACTTAGCATTAGAAGAGGAAGACGCCGAATCGCTAATGATAGAGAGGGTGAGAGAGAGATAGGGAGACCTCATAGTCGCGCGACTGGCTAGCAACAACAAGTGCCCGTCTATGTTTATTAAGGTCCCGAAAAGACCCCACTCAACTTGTCTATGATTAAGCTAAAAACTTGATTAGCGCGCGATTAGGCACGCTAATGAGACCAGGAATGGCGGAGTAACTGAAAAAAATTAAGTAACGCCCATGCGATTCGATTCCTGCCACCAGGTGGCGTTGGCGTGCAATGCTGCGGTGTGTTGTAGGCGTGCAAGCATGCAGAAAACGTAAATTAACGGAACTTGTCTTACCTCACATATGGCAATCGCAAATGCATTTTACGTTGATTTTTTTCATTTTCAATTTATGAGTGGGCATTGTGGGCCTAAGTCCATTTATCAGGTCTTGCACTATCGCCAGAGATATTTATTGCAGCGCAATAGAAAAAAAACAAGCTCTCCACACAGTCGAACATTTTTCAATCGGCAAAAATCTATTTATATCAGGTTTTCATAATGATGTGGTGTACAAAGGAAGTTTCTCCCTATAATATTAATAATAATATTTATAAACTTGCCATCACGTGCCATTATAGTGAGCAATAAATTCCGACACCTACAATAAATTTATGACAGTCAATCACAGACATAAAGGCTGTTCCATTGACGTCACAAGTGCATTACAACATTTTACAAAAATTTGTAATAGTTCGTTAAGCCGAGTTCACTGATAAGGAAGGCTGACCCCTAATTCTACACTATAATGCGCATCTTAGTAGCTACACGACGAAACTCTTAAAGTATTTATCAAGGATCTGCGGTTTTTGCTATTATCTGAAGGATCTTAAAATGTACACACATGTGATATTGGTTAGCCATTATGATTGAAAGTTTCGAAGTGAACATAAAAAACAGAGCAATAGGACCAAATGATTAGCTATAATATTTAGAACAAGGATAGTTCATCTTCGCATGGATTCGAACATGATAACAAAATAATGTAATTGTGCATTAAATATTTTCTGAGATGGAAAATTTTTCATTTCCACATACAGTATGTATATGACAGCGAAAATTGATTGCAAAAATACATTTTACAATCGTATCGGTAGTTATTTATACACGACTTATATGGCTATATAGCGTTAATCAGCTATAATCGATTTTAATATGTGCCCTGATAAGCCAAAAAGGTGACCCAGTTGAGACTAATGAGTCTGTAAAAAATGTCAGAGTGATATGGCAGGTTATTCTCAGTGTAGAATGGGGAAGTACAAACTGCTGATACCCTATGTTCCACGCAGATATTCTATCTCACTGCATTTCATTCCCTTTGGACTGTGGAAAGGAAAATAATACTTCAGACCCGATGCCGTTCTCCATCAAAACAAACAAAATGGTTTGCCAAGCATGCAAAACGCCTCGAATAAACAAACTACAAAATGCAAATTGTGTATGATTTTTTTTCCATTTTTAGATAGTTTCATTTCTTTTCTTTTTTTACCTCCTAATGTCTGTTCCATTTGTTTGACTGCAGACAGTTAGAAAGAAATCGTCTGGCCTTCCGACGAAGGTTAATTTAATTAAATTTTGCGACTAGAAATCAAAATCAGGTGACTTAACAAATTTTGAGAAGCAAGAATATTTTTGGGGAGAAACTTTGAATACTTTTTATCAAATATGCCTTGCAAAATCATGAAACAATTATAAATAGTAATTTATGATGTAATAAAAACTGCAATTTTATTCAGGGTAACTTCATAAGGTTATTCATTCTGACAGATCGAGAGATTCAGCATCTATAAGTTAAATGATCGTAGAGTTTCAGTATTATATTGCTTATTTACATACATTTCCACTAGAGACACCATTTAAATATTTACCTTGCTACACGTTCTGTAAACTATTTAGCCATATGACTCATGAGTCGGCTTCTAAATTGTCTACACGTTTCTAGTTGCAGCTATAAACTGCATACAACCAACGGCAACAGATACATTTGTATCTATGTATCTGTACAGTGCAATGGACGCATTCAACATTGAACGCAATGCTCGAACATGTTTTATGTTCGTTCGTTTTTATGTTAATACCCCATAAGCCGGAACCGGAATGTAAACGACAAACTGATGCTGAACAATTTTCATATATCGCTGCTCAAATACCATTTGTAGCTAACTGCCTTCTCCTGCGATGTCGCGCCCCCACCAACGAGTCTATAGTTTCAAAGAAAGGCGGAATTGGTTGAGGTCGATTATGTATTTTTAGTAAAGTTTTGGTTTTAGTTTTTATAGTTCAACATCTGCCAAGTTTTTTGTTTTATATACAATGTTTTGTTGTCATTTATTTGGGGTCGCAATTAAGAGAGAAATTGGCAGCGAAAATGCTTTGAATTGGCAATCGAAAAATATTTATTTATAAAACTATAAATACATACCCTTCTTACAGCCCTCGTATCATACGATTCAGAGTTTTTCATTCATCTCTTTATAAAGTTTTTAGGTTGTTATTTAGGTTGGGAGAAAGTGGAGTTTTTTAAGTTTTATTGTACTAATTTCTTTCTAATCAAAATGTATTTTTGAATTAAGTAATTTATATACACGATATGCAAAATCTTGTTGATCAGCTGACAAACACAAAATTGCAATTTACAATCTCCTAATTCAACTTTTTTATCAATTTTAATCGGTACAGGTTTTGACTCATTTATAGAACTGCTCTTTAGCACCTTCACCAGGCAACCGAATTCGCTCAAACTAATTTCGAGAAACAGATGTGCTCCACTTGTTCAGAGCGAAACAATTAATGAACATTTTATATAAAACATTATTTAAAAACTTGCGACGTAATAATACCCTATAAACAGTTCCAAAGACATATATGATATTTAGCTACTTGATTTTGCTTTACTGCCACAAAAGTAACAAACGAGCCTCTTTCCTCAACTTTAAGGTTGCAGGGTAGCGAAAGGTGTTGGAAAAGTTGTTAATTATTTTCCCGTAAATGGTGACAAAACCCTATATGCATAACCAACAACCTGTTTGGGGCTTGAATACATTATCGAAGCAAACACAAAACTCAAACTCAAACCCAAACCCAAATCCAAACACTCAACAATCGACTCACGGCGCTCGACTCTCAACTATCGACAGCTATGCAAACATATGTGGCATGTTTCGTCTGGCACACCGCAGACTATAATTAGAGCCTCTAAATCAAATACACAACAAAAGCAAAAAAGATCGACACAAAAGTTTTACTAATAGTGTAGTTTGGGTCTATTGATAAGGCGTCGAACTGTTTGCTTGCTCATTATCACTGACTGAGAGAGTTTTATTTAATGTATACCGTTTTTTTTTTTTGTGGTCTCTCTCAGCTGTTGCATAGTTAGGAGTTGTTTGCTTATCAGCAGACACAATGGCCGATATCATAATTGCAGGCAGACGCGACGTCTGATGGCTGATGTCAATGAAACAGTTTGTTAGTATACCAAACAATACGCTATGTACCATATGAGTAGTGGTACTACATACTATGTAGTGCTTATAGTATGTTTACTCTCCTATCGAGGGTGCCGAGCACAAGTGAAAAACGTGATCAGCTCGTGTTCGGCTTCGGTCCAAACCGCAAACAAGGCTTTGGTCTTTAAATAGATGCAGCGTCGATTTGCGTCTCGTCTCGTCTCGCCTTTTATATTTGCATAATAAATCGCATAATTAAGTTTCAAGCCCGAGTGTGCTGCTGCAATGGAAAATTACGCTGCAAATGAAATTACGCGATGCAAAACAAAAAAAAAAATAGTAGTAATAATATTATTATTTCATACATATTGATGACCAACGATCATTGCCGATCATCAATTTCTAAGCGCCTATTCATTGACCCCGTCAACAGCAAATCGATAATGGGTTAGCATACATATGCAATTGCAATACGAGAGTTGGGTAATTTAGCTAATGAATCTCTCGTTCCGTTTCCGTTTTCATTGATGTCTCCTTTTGGCGTGTTTGCTTCTGTTTGCCAAATAGTTGATCACGCCTCGATCAGGTGCTCTAGGTCAGTTACGGCATGATTGCTTGTCGTCTTGTCGTCGGCTGCTGCCAAAAATAAACTCAGCGCTCTATTTATGAATTTCGTTTTTTTAGTTTATGCTGCGCAGTTTATCAGCGGCACCTCCCACCTCCCGTTCACTCCCCCACTCGCTGTCTGGCCCTGAGCCTGTCTGATCACCATGACCGCGACTGCATTGATAAGAGATTAAGTCGCACGCCTCGCTTCTAAAATTAAACTTTCGGGCGTAATTACTACGAACTTGGGGCTGCGACTACGACTACGACTGCGACTGCGACTGGGGCTGGGGCTTGGTTCTGGACTCTGATAGCTGGTGTAGCAACTAATTAGTAGTAGGTACGCCTTTTTTCAATAATATATAGCGCAATACTGCTCGCCATAAGTACGTGTGATCGCTGATAATCTTTTCACTTTTGGCGCCGCTGATGTGGCTGATATTGGCAGGTCCGGCGATTTCATCAGTTTCAGCTCCCACCTCAGACCCCCAACCAGAACTGGACCTATGTCCAGTCCCAGACCCAGTCTCAGGCGACGTGATCAGAGTTTTGCATGGCCTGTTTCTTGCTATGCTTCACCATCATGCGAAGGCGAGGACAAAACGTGGCAATTTTTCATTTTCTAAGAAGTAATGTGTCTCAACAATCGGCTACGGGATAAATTTCAGAGACTACGCAACAAATTATATTAGTATTGAGGGATTTTCAGATGAATAATAGACACATGAAAGAATTCTTTGAATTAGAGAAAACAAATTTTAATAACACACATTTTTTTCTACATTTTTGATCCAGAGTAAATAGGCAGAGACGTCTGATTATAATTTCTTCTCATCCGATCGATAAAATGATGCTGAATGCAATTTAATTCGTATGTACAACTTTCCCAAAATTTTGTTTGCGTTTGGATGCGGAGATCTGTTAATCCGAATTATTCTTCGGGAAATATTTTGAAATGTGTTGGGTATTTATAGAAATTATACTGCAAAAACCTCCCTTACTATATACTGAATATATACTCAAATGCTGGCTTTCTCAATCAAAGTTAATGCCATATAACAATCTCCAAATTACAATTACAATTTGTGGTGGTTAAATGGGGCATAACAATGATAGTTTTGCGACGCAACGATTGCAGTTAGGACACGTCGTAGACAGGTTTCCGTTGGCCAACTAGTTTTTAGCCAGACTCACAACTACTGGCTAAAATACTAAATCACCGCAACAATGTCTCCTGGCGACAAGGCAATTCGCATACCGAAACACATTCACACCGTCGCACACTGGGACCAAAAATGAAAGTCGTCATCTAAATAATGCATCACATCCGCTAGGGGAAAGATTTTAATTTGCGTACATCATACATGCAATATATTGAAAAGTGTAACAGAAATAGACAGTCTGTCGACGGGTGGACTATATGATATACATATATGTATATAAATGTATATTTGTGAATTATTTCTGCAACAATTTCAAGTGCATGCCATCAACGTGGCTGCTACAGCCTGTGCATCGTGGCTGCCACATGGCCAACGCTTGAAAGGGCAGTGCACCAACACCACCAGAGAGAGCATGCTCACCCTGAGCAAGAGCCAAGACGACTCGTCTATGTATACACAGGCATCATAGTATATAGGCGAATGCTGATGAAGTGGCCGGCAAAAAGCAAAAAAATGCAACGAGCCACTCCAGAAAAGATGCATCGTTAAACCGGCTTTACAGCCAGCTGGATAAGTGGCTGTGGAGGGGCTGCTGTGGAGGGGGCTGCTGTAGCTGAGCGGGATCGACTAGGTGAACAAGTGCCGGCCGGCCGGCTTGAAAGCCGCCTGTTGATGCTGCACACAAAATTACTGGGACTCGCGAAGCCGACGCTGATCGTGTGGCGTAGTGTGCAGTTTGCCCGCCCCAAGTGCCACCCAAAGAAAGTGGCACAGTGGTCGCGTATCAATTGGAGGCACTTCAAAAAATTTAATAGTATGTGTACGTGCACTCACAGTGAAGATCGTGAACCCTTCAGAAACAAACGAATAAAAACCTGCATTATCATTAACGGATCCACACACAGATCACGCACTGCGAGAGCATCGCTCGCTACCTAAGGCCCGTCTAAGACCCAGGCCGCCATCAGTGAATGTCAACGAGTCACGCACGCCACACACCAAATACACGCACACACACACCACACACACACACACACGCAAACACACACACAAACGCACAGACTTTCTATGAGAAGAAATGGTCTCAGTTTCCCGTCGATGCGTGGCGGAAAACGTTGACGTTCACAGAGTTGAATTGATGTGGGTACAGCGAGTACGTTGAAAACTCTTGTACGTCACTTCATGTGGGTTTTCAATGGAAAGACGGAATGTGCAACGAGTACATTTATATCTAAACAAAGGCCATGCCTTGGAGAACCACTCTGATTATGACTGTTATGATTATTATTATAACAGCGCTTGAAGTGAATTAATTCAGTTGCCTGCCCAAAGTACACTCTCAGCTACTTATTGAAATCTCAGTGAGAAACCAGTCTAGACCTAAATTGTTCATAGATTTCCATTGTTTGGAGTTTTTAAAAACCGTAAACGACTTGGGAAACTATTGAAAATTATTAAGTCTATTGATTGTGCATTTGAATTGTTAAGAGAGGATAGAGAGACAAAAGATCATATTGCTATTTTAGTCGCAGTATAAAAATTGAAATTCTTTAAGAACAAATGAGTTATAGAAGATGTTGCTGCTCGCAGCTTCTTTCTGAACTATTTTATGGTTGTTAAACTTATTAGAATCGTTTATAGTTTTCTTGTCGTGTCTAATGATACAAATACAAATACTGTTATATCGGCAGCTCCCTCTCTCAGTGCTCTAAACTCTGCCCCTAGATGAACCCAATCGATATGCCGCTTGCATTTCAATGTAGCGCATGGGAAAGTCGATGAAGAAAAGAGATTACATATCTAAAACGACAACTTTTACACAATTCGCCCCCAAAGCATAATTGATTTAGAGCCGACAACTCGACAAAGACAACGGGGAAGACATACACATAAATTGCATAAAGAAAAGCGTGGGCTGCAAACCAAAGGTGCTCAGCGATCTACGATTGCAGCCCGAGCCGAAGAAACCACTCGAACGGCAGACAGTAAAGCACTCAAACAAAGCACGCTCGTTTCAGAGCGTCTAGTTTTATTTATTTTCTCGCATTTTTGCTCATCGGTATTAACGAATGATAAGATAAAGACCGAGGTTTACCTTAACAGCGAACAGCAGCAGTAATAGCAACCCGTTTAAAAGACGATTATAAGCGCAGCGCATGGAAAGTTGTTTGACATAACAAATTATTAAATATATATTCGCATTCTGTTATTAAATATGAATACTTATTTATGTATGCTTGTACATTCGGAAAACGAGCGCACGAGTTAACGATCGTACGCTGATCATGTCGATCAAGCCTGACACATGGAATGACTTTGTCTCAGTCAGCGGCGCCCCAAACTAACAGAAATATCAAACTAAACTAAGCAAAACTAAAACTACACACAACTATGACTACGACTAGTGTAATCAGTGCAATCGAAATGCAACGATCGTCGTGTCAGGCAACAGGCAGAGAGCAAACGTATCAGAGAGGCCACAAGCACCTTCTAGATGGCGCTCTCTCAGTTGTGTAAAGAGCGATCTCACTCTCGCGGTCTCCCGCTCTCCGTATGGCTGTCATTCTCCCGCTCTGGGATTAGTGGACTGTGCCTGGGGCAGTCTTGACGGTGAGTTGCCCTAACAACTACCATTTATTCGTCTCTGAATCGTCGAGGCGTACGGTACTGAAAGCCGGACAGCAACAGGCCATAACAAAACGCGATGCGGTCCTAATTATTCGTGTCGCTAAAACTACAACTAAAGTACTAAAAATAAATACATAACAAACCAATAATAAAAAGAAAAAATAAAAGCGCGCGAATTACACGTTTTTTGCGTCAAGGAGGAGAAATTATAATTCTAATTTCTTTCAAGTCAATTTTGTAAAAAATTTTGTTGTCGGTCGCCGTTTTGTTTAGTGCGTTGCTGCAAACGTTGTGTGTGTGTTTTGTTAATTAAAATTTTAAATTTGCTGTATAAATTTGAAATTTTTACACAACGCGATTATTTCATTGTCTGACGCGCGTTGCCATCGTCCATGAACAGCGCGCGTGATGCACATATGAAAGAAGATCTGTAAGAAAGTTGAGCAAAAAGTAGAAAAGAAGTAATAGTGATACCAGTAAAGTTCCTTAACACACTGAGACAAGGAGACACAAAGAGCGAGAGCTGAAAAGAGATAGAGAGTGTGAACCAGAGAGTGCTGCAGCGTCAGATTCCAACTAACGGTTAGTTTCGCAGTAAATCATAATACCTTCGTACATACATATACATACGTCTACATATTAGTATTATCAATAATTCCATCCATTTTATAAACACACATTCACCCGAGCATTTATTTTGTTTATACCTATTGCCAATTAAAATTCCCTTTTCGCTTCGCCTCCCAATGTTTATACTACAATAATTTCGCTCACTTTATCAATATTATTCTGTCTAATTTACAGGCCCAGCAACAACAATAATAGTTCCTTGTTAGAAAGCCAATCTATAAAATGATTTCACACAGTCCACCCATATTCAGTCACAGTCCACCCGTTAGTTTCTTAGCGGACTACATGAGCGGACATCAGCGTCAAACATTGAAGTAAGTTTGAAAATTCTCTACAGTTCTATAACGAACCCAACAAACCCAAACCAATCCAATTTCGGGGGCCAGTCAATCTGACCAACATCAATTGAAATCAATTGAATACACGAGTTTCGGCAACCAATCAAAATTCAATTTTTATTTAATTTCTTCTCTTTTGGTCGAGTTTAGTTAAATGCTTTTTATTTTAATTAATTGCGGCCTGATACTAAAATGTACTTTCTATACCTTCAGGTCTTTAGCACGTCTAAAGCTTTCACATTAAAATTCTTAATGATATTTCTGTTATCATTAGATTAGCGCAAGAATTTTCTGATATAACCCAACAGCTGCGTACGTGTTTTAATTCGAAAATAAAAAGAAACGAGTTTCTTTCTTTTCGACTCTTTCGAAAGTGCTGATTACATTATTAATTAATATCGTGATAAAAAATGTGCATTCTAAATGAAAAGCTTATTTCCGTTTTAAGGTCGTAAATATTTTTAATGTTATATAATCAATGCAATAAGAAAGCAGTGAAATGTTTTAAAAGGCAAGTTGTTGTCAAGATAAATTTTTTTGAATAAGGAATCCGATTGGGAAAAAACAGCATTCAATTGTAATTGAGCCTTTCTCAATTCTAAAATGATTATACGTTCATATTCATAATAATAAAATCAAAATGTGGGCTAACAGTTTAATGCATTTGTAAATAAACTGTTCATATTTTGTGTGTGAAACTTTTAAAGCCTGCAACCCTGACATGAAGAATTTCAGGTCATCTGTAAACATTTATTCAAGTTGTATACAACGTAATTTAAATATGAAGCACACAAAAACAAAATTGAACTTTTCCGCTGAGAAAAAGCTTTCAATTTTTGTTTTCAATTCTATTATAAAATGCTATAATAGCCCAATAACTATCTGCGTTTTGAAGATAGCAGAAAGATAATTTTAACTGACCTTCCAATTGATTCATCAAAGTTATTTCAATAATTTAAACGCAATATACATTCCAAGTTTCCAGCTATTATAATAAACACAAATAAAATACAATTTTTTTGTAAATATGAATGCAACACGTTTGTTTACCTCTCAGGTTGATAAAGGTGCACATATAAGCAAATGTTGACATATTATTTACATCACACAGAAACAGTTGCCTTTACATGCTAAAAAGCATTGTAATATTCCAAGGAATCATACATTTTCTTATTCTGTATACGACTACGCTTTTGCACAATAATGAAACACGCACTAAAAATATGTTCAGGTTGCTCTGGTTGACAACAGAATTGCGAAAATTTTTGAAAGCATTCAAGATCAAGGCGATGAAACGGCCAAAACAAACTTTTGCTTTTGTTATAGCTTAGATTTAGAGACGGCTATACTACTAGTGGCAGGAGGGGGAATCTCTCTGGCTGTTCACGAGTACGGCAGATGATGCTGATGGCAACAAATTTGCGCGTGGCGCTTGAAATTATTTCTCTCTTTTTTTGCCAAAATTAAATATGAATAATGCGCACATGGGTCTGGGGGTCTACAGCTTGGGGTCTCTTGACGCAATTGATTTAAATTATGCTTGACGGCTTGCCGCAATTGCAGCAGTCGATGGACATGTTTTTCAGGGGTAATAAAAGTATATTCGACAAATTTGAGCTAAAAATAATATGCCGAATGTCAAAATATTTCTAATATACTTTGATTTAGAGTGAAATAAATCTAACCCTATATACTATAAGCTAAAATTGGACAGTGTAATATTTTCCAAACTTTTTACAATACACACAACATCGCTATCAACAAAGCTACCTCAACGAATCCGTCTGCTTATCGATCAACACAATAGTTGCCGGCATTATTCAGAGACATTCACACAAGCTATTTAAGTAGTGATGTCTACAAAAATAATCAGAACTACCGCAAGTAAATCAGCTGTTTGGAGAACAATTCACTTGAAATTGAATACTTCAGCCCTTAAGTACTCTCATGACCAAAGTACATGAGGCAAGCTAATGGGCAATCGCAGTAATAAATTTCACATTAATATTAGCCGAATCTGTATTATCACGAATCAAATAAATGATCCAAAAATACATAGCGCCTTATCAGACAATGACATTATAGTTGTTGCCATGTCTAGCCGAAAGCAAGTTGATATGAATCAGCATAAAAAGAAACTGCAAACAGTTGTTCCCAAAATAATATGCCGAATAAATGCTGTGATGAATCATGAGTGAGTGTGGGACCCAAACAAATAGATGTGTATTGACAAATAGACAAATACGAATGCAAATATGAGTACGCGTACGACCACGAGTACCTTTCGCCCACACAGTGTACTCTATTCAAATCAAGTGCGTAAGAGGCTGAACAACTTCGTCGGCGCTTATCAATGGCAGAAGCCTGACAGACGCTCTAGCTCCATGATATAGATAGCAAGACTGTAGATTTTACAGCAGGCAAGCGCATATGCATGACGGTTGAACAATGCAATGTTAAGTATACGCCGCTGTCTATTATCGCACAGTAGAAAATAAAAGACGCAGCCGGAATAAAGACAACCTTATCAGGCTGATAAAAGGAAAGTAAACGTGAGGGCCGCGTGGCAAATGGGAGGCATTCGACTACTCGTACGATTGATTGTCCACATAATGCGCATATATAATAACGTACAATATTACACAGTATTCCAAAAAAAAAATCTGGCACAAACGTAAACTCATTATGAATTCTTAATCTCTGCTCTGCTTGCAGCTACAATGACGAACCCAACCGTGCGTCGCGTTATTGTCGTCCTCAGGCTGTAACTTTGGCCTCCAAAGCCATGGTCAACAACGCATCCAATGCCGCCCAGGGGCAACAGCTGCCCACAAAGACCGGCGGAACACCACTTGGCGTTGGCAGTCGCTCCGGCCGCAGCTACTTGGAGCGCATGGTCTCGGCTCCATCGCTTAACACACAGCCAAAATCGTGCCTTAGCCGTAAATCCTGCCTGCACAAAAGCAACCAAAGTTCCAGTAACCAAACCACAAATGCTGCCCCAACGAAAAATGCCGATGTCACCGACAGCAGCAACAACTGCAAGAGCAGCAGCAGCAGCAGCACCAATAGAAGCAGCTCCAATAGCAACAACACTAGCGACATCGATGGCGTGGCACACTGCGAGCAAAGGTGAGTTTGAATAGTTGAATACTCAAATGCCTATTGCGTAAGTGGGTAACCTGAGTGTTTTGAGTGCGACTCAATCGAACCGCAATCATCGTCCGTAGTTGGGGAAAACTATGACGCCGCTGTCTTTTGGTATCTTACCACAAATTGAACTACATTGCGGTGGCTCTGTCTAGGGGTTTGATAAAAAGTGAAACTCAATAGGGTAAATAGAAAGCGAATAGTCGGAACTCAGTTTGATCACAATCGCTACATACTATATATCCTTTTTGCATTTGGACCAAATTTGGCCCGAGTTCAAAAAGAAACAGAAACAGAAAAAGAAATAAAAACAGAGCACAATCTAAACATTGCTGTTGGCAGTCGAAACAGTCGAAAAAGACGTCATCGGGAGCACATGTCCCAAGGATAGATAACCGTACTTAGCTAGACAGATAAATATAATAAAAATTGCATACGCCATTCACAAATGATATAGCGTATGTATTATAGGCCGATGTGACCAAATGCGATAATCTAATTATAAATATTTGAACAGCTCAGTTGCAATTTTACACAAATTACGAGTATCTAAATTATTTTCACCCCAAAAAAATCTGAGAAAACACGCCACAATCTGTCGTCTATAGCTACATTATATATAGATAAAAAAGCCAAACAAATTAAGGCTAATATACGAAGATCTGAGATCTCAGATTGGCGCCATTATTTAGCTTTCTCTCTCTATATACGTCGTACGTAAGTCAGTACGTATGATCTGAATAATCTTGAGAAATTGCACAATGCCAAGCGGTAAATGAAAGTGTTAAGATGCTATCATTTCGACCTGGCTAAAAGCTTTTATGCACTTGAATTTGACATTTTGAAAACGCCTAAAAATACAAAAGCGAAAAAACGAACAAAACAAAATACCGTGAAAACAAAAAACTGAAAACAAAAAGCAGAAAACTGAAAACTGAAAATGCATCCCAAACAAACATCAGATGTCAGAGCGAGCGTATGTACTTAGTCGTACAATGTGGAAACACTATTTTTGGTTGAGCAATGTCTAGACGGGGCTTGTCGAGTGCTGATATCACCCCAAAAGCAATAGCGACATACATACTATTCACATCGCTATGGTTATCAATGTAAACCAGACATACACTTGCGCATATATGTTGTGTGTTATGTGTATGGCATTATTTCCAAACATCACTGAGAAAAATCGGTAATCACTGACAGATTTGATACTATCTGTAATTATTTTACGCTAAGTAACGCCCATTCCAATGAGAAATCTCTAAACTTTGGAATACAAACTCGTAAAGATATACAAAAAAGTAATAAATGTAAACCTACGAAATATTTGTATATTTTAAAGTTTTCAAAAATGTATCATTGAGATGTTGCCCAATAAGATTATCCATTCAAAGTTTGACATGGAACATGTAAAATATTTTAAACTAAATTTACGTAAGTTTGCCACCTCATATTCGGATGATTTGAAATTTGTTTTGGGCAATTATGCTGACGCTCATCAATTACAATCGGACTTCCTCAGAGCAGTCTGTCTGTCATCGCGACATGCCACACTTTTAATTACCTCACATCACACCCGACGAGATGGGAGACAGCGTACCAGGTCACGTCAAGGCCACTAAATAGGCGACAGCCTTTTAAAACTAAATGCGTGATAATTTCGTTTCAATTCTTCGCGTTTTTTTCGGGTGTATAGAAAATATATTTCAACAGGCAGCGCAAAGGCGATCTATACTGAAATACTTGTGAATGTAACACACGAACATTCACATGAGACAAGTATATTCCTCTGAACAGAAACAGACTGTGCATGCACTCATCACGTGTACAGCTGTGAATGCATCGAATCAGAAATATGTAAAAATTTCGAAAAATTAAATCTGTAAATTTGTAATCCCCTAGTATAGAAAAGCGTACGACTAATTAGAGTGAGATGCGTATAGACGCCTACATTAGCTGAGCGAAACTATTTTGATTTTTCTCTCTTTACATTTTTTTAATGTCTTTGAAAGAAAAGCAAAAAGGCGGAACTATCTTGTCATAATTAGGAGTAAAAGCCCCGCAAGGTTGGCATGTAAAGGTCATTAGAGCGACCATCAGATGTCAATCGAAAATATTTGTAAAAATTTTAAGCAAGGTCTTGGCACAGTAGAAATATAGAACTAAGGGTTGTTGACATTTACGAAAGTCAGCAACTTAATCTCGAGGAAGGCATAAAACGCGATTTGGACAAGTGGCTAGACGTTGGCAATTGATAATACGGTTTATAGTTAGGGGATTTGAATGTATATAAATTATCAATTATCATTTCGTGTGGCTGTTGTAATCCCTTTTGGAAACTCGTTTCGTCTTCACACCTTAATGTGCATTGCATATTGAATGGGTCTGTTAATTTTTCAGGCCGTACCCGCATTGTAAACCGGACCGCACCGACTCCAAATATGCATCTGAATTGGGCATGGAATCGGGTTCGGGTTTTGGGTTCGGGTTTCTGGTAATGCATATAAATGAGTGCACTCAAGATAAGAAAGAAGAAGCAGGCTGAAAAAGAAACCCGTTTACAATACTTCCTTCACACAGTGTGGCCTATAAAAAAAACATACATCTCAGCCTACAATCAATGGAAAACTATGGAAATTTTGGTTTTCTCAGTGACAATTTTCTGTAGCTACGTTGACGCGTCCCAACAATCGCGAGAGCAGGAAAGCGCGTTCAAAACGAGACCTGCTCTGGGGGCCCACACGATAAGCGATCGCCCGATCGACGACGACATCAACAGCGAACAACAAAAAAAAAAAAATAAAACAGAAACATACATAAAACCTGTTGAAGAAAATGCAGCGTCGATTGCACGCCTTCAACGCGTGATCGTCGCCGCATCGAGCAACGAAATGTGGCCAGTTCGCCCAAGTCGGCTGTTTGATATTGGCGTCGGCTATTAAACTGAGCCAACTTAGCAAATAGCCATTGTAGAAAGTACACGGACTACCGTGCAATATATGTAACATATGTGTACATAATTGCCCATATGTGTGCACATATCTGCGGGTATTGTTTGCAATTCATTAAAGAAATGTGTTTTTAAATATCGTTTCCAGTTGGGGGTTCGCCGGAAAGTTTTTTGCCTCTTTCATCAGCCGTTCTACATATATTTCATTTATCATCCAATGGCGCTAAAACAAGCCCCTAACAACTTCATAAAAAGTTAATCTTATCATAACGATTGACTTGTTATCTCAAGCAGGATTCTTTCTACATATATAGGAAAACGTTGTAAATTAATTTATTGCATTATAAATCACTCAATCGAGCTAAAATCGTCTGAAATTGAGCCAAAAATAATACTTGGTGAATAATATTGAGTATTGCAGTATTTTTTCACATATTTGAATAACACGTAGGAATATTTTTCATTAGAAAAAATTTGTATATCCAGATATTTTCTGTATGCATTTTGTTATACGATAAATCTCTCCACCTCAAAATATTCTCTTCCAAATCATTTTTGATTCTTTCAACAAAAATCAATATTTCTCAATGACAAAATAAATTCAGCAATTGTCGATATAAAGGCTAAATAATTAAACTGAAGTCTTCCGAATATTGCCAAGCTTAATATATGCATATCATACTATTTCATAAGTCATCAATTCGCATCTTTCATATTATATCCCTAGCTATTTCAGTCCACACCTTTCCTAATGGGCGTGTTTTATTTACATCTCGAAATCGTGGGAGTCATTCGTCGTATACAGATAAATATTGTGAATATACGTATATGTATAAGAAATAAAAAATATAAAATATATTGAAATATTCAGACACATTGAATAGACTCTCCCAATGATTCTCATGGCAATTATTGGGCGTATGCTCGTATTTTTTGGGCCAAAATAAAAATTTGGTACGTGTCGACCGAAATAGACCAAAATAAGTATACATTACTTTTCCACACTCTCTGTTTTTGGGGTGTATGAGCCTCCGGGATTATGACGCAAAAAACGAAAAGAAAATAAAAGAACAGGAACAAATACCATCAAATTAATAGATCTCGACGAAAGACTGTCAAATAAAGAACAAGAAGAGCAATTTCGATTGTTGTTTTCTCAATGTAGTTGCAGCTTAAATGCCAAATTACTGGCAATGCTGCAAAAGGCGACATCTTCCGATTTATGCAATTGTCTGGCAAAACAGATCGAATGATGCTGCTAAACTTCTGCTACCCAAAATGTTCACTTTTTGGCAACTTTTGTTTGTCAAATATAAACATCGATCTGCCGAAAATAACAACACGAAATGGCACAAAAAAAATGCAACGTCGCAGTTTGAACATGAAATGAAAACAAATCCATAAACTGTTTGCATAAATATAGAAATCCTTAATATTACTTGACTTAATGTGGCGTGTGTATAACAAAAATAAACTTGAGGGGGGCCAAAAAAAAAAATGAAATAAAAGTGGAGTGATAAGAGCAGGTTCAAGGTTATTTTCAAATCAGACTCTCAATTACTTTTGAACCTGAGATCAATATTTACACGTTCTGTCTCGCTCATGCTAAATCAATCTGTCTCCTTCTTTGTTGCAGTCGCAAAAAGCATGTGATCTTTGCGGATGATGAGGGTCTATCGCTAACCGAGGTTCGCGTCATGTCAGAACCTTCGAATGTGCCGCCCTATTGGAGCATGAAGTTTTTGGAACAAATCACACAGGGCTTGGTCAGCCCGCATCCGCCAGATCAGTGGACCGTGGACTTCAAACAGCCTGCTTCCGACTATTTAACATTTAGGTAAGCTGCAAGCGAACAACGATCAAAATTGCTTAACGAACTACAATTAATTGAAATTTAAATCTATTCGTAGACAAAAGATCGAGCGGGACTTTGTCTCACTGGAGAACGTCATTGTCAAGGATGAGGAATCGATTGTGGTGGGTACCATCAAGGTGCGCAACATCGACTTCCAAAAGGAGGTGATTGTACGCGTCACCTGGGATGACTGGAAGAGTCAGCAGGACATATTCTGCACATTTGCCCGGGCCTATGGTCCTGCCACGTGCGCTCACGTGGTCTTCGATACATTCTCATTCAAAATCACTCTTCCACCATCCTCCAAGCGTCTGGAATTCTGCATATGCTACCGCTCCAACGATAACGAATACTGGGACAACAATGATGTGAGCACTGATCTCTCAAGTCATCTATCGGGCAGTTAATAACCAAATGTTTTGCATTTCAGGGTAAAAACTATACCATCAGCAAGCGATCGCCCTTCTACTACAATGCTCTGTCGCCGTATGATAAGACACAGAATCGCAATTCCAATCAATTGCGATCGACTTTAACTGATGCTTTGTCCAAGGCCCAGCAGCAGAGCACCTGGACCCAGGAGCCTAATACGCCCTATTGGTAGAAACACCGAATATAGATTTGGGAGTGTAATTGTAAAGCTAACTGTATAGCTATAAACAGGTCTGTCCGGCTGGATATGTCGCATATGGGGAGGGTCCCATGAGGACCTCGGAGGACTGTCGACTGTTCAGCCCCAAATGGAATTGATTTCCAACTGACCCATCCTAGAATTGGCTCAGAGGTGGTGTGGGGGAGAAAAGAAAACTCATCATTTTTAATACGGACACAAGTCTTGCAACCAGAACCTGGTACCTGGTAATCCCAAAATGTGCCATTGACTTGAGGTACAATCAAACAGAAACTACTTTAAAACCTAAGCTAAAAACGAGTTTTATAAAAACCAACTCAATGGAATTTCAAGATCATATCTTTGTAGTACATATATCTCTAAAAACATAACAAACTTATTGTTCAATGTTTGATTGTCAAGTTTAATTTTCATATCATTTTATTTTCTTTTAATTTTCTAATTTTTATTTTATGTTTGCCTGTATGTGTGATTGATTGTCTACTATATATAAACTTATAACTGATATTATGATTAGAAACGAAACAAGTCTAAAGCAAAAGATTTGAAAAACAGAAACATATACTAAAGCGTGAGTTATCCTAGCAAACCATTGTTTCGAAATTATGCTTAAATAAAGAAACAACAACAACAACAAAATTCAATTCAAAACACAAAACGAATACATCAAAAAGATTAGTTCTTAAGTTTTGCATGAGAAATTTTTTTAGAATTTTAATTTTGTTTTTATTTTTTATTATTATTATTTTTGGTTATTTGAAACTCTAAGACTGAAATGGCTTGTTATGGAGTAAGCACGTCCTGCAATTCACTATTAAACAACAACAAACAATTAAAAAACAAAAACTAAAAAAAAAAAACAAAAGATAATACGAAACATCACAATAAACAATAGTTCAATGTCTCTTAATTGTTTTTGTGCCTGTGAACCCGACTTTGAAACTTAGCGTTAAGCAATCTGTACATAGATTACAACCATATATATACATATATATATATAAATATATATATACAATATGTAGTAATATATCATATACCAGAAAATTGCCTGTTATATACATTTATATACATTTTACCTATGCGTTTAGTTTTTTAAAGATTTAGCTGTAGTCCTTAGAGGTTATTTAGTTATAAGTTGCCCCAAAATCCCCTAAAACCGACTAAAAATTGTCGTCTATCATATTATGATTATTTAGTTTTTAACAGATTTGCCAATTGCAACAAAATTGCAAGAACACAACATGTACACACAGTGAAATTATGATACAACGAGCTATTATATAATATTATTATGCTCATCTGTCATAAAATAAAAATATTTTTGAAAGAAAAATTCAATATGGGTTTTTATTTGTTATGGATAAAGCCCAAATGGGTTTATTTTGCTAAAACAATTAAAATAGGAAATACTTACAATTTCTACCGTTCGTTATGGATTCGATAGACATAAATCTGAGTTTAAACTCAGCTGTTGATTTCGGGAAATCGTTTGACCTTTAATCAAGCCGCTGTCATTGGTGCACATAAAACAAGTTTTAATATCAGTGAAATCTGCTGTGAGGTTCCAGGTTATCTTAGTTTGCAATCACTTGTGCGCACTTAGTATACACGGAAAGTCGTAGTCAGTGGTTATGCAATTCCAAAGTGCAAAACGTGTAAGCCATAAACCAGATTTTGCTCGCCCAGATATAAATGCAATATTTTCTGTTTTATTTTATAATTTAGTTTATTCAGAGGATGTGGGATATTTCTGTTCTGCTTTTTTGCTAATGACATTTAAATAGCGTATCATATCTATTGCATAATATCATATTTTGTTGCCTAAAGCTCAACAATTGTTATTTCCAGTTTGTTAGAGAAACAACATACCAAGTACACAGTAATAATATTTGGAATTGGGGCATATATAATACATATGTTGAATGCATATGTTATTATATATAGAATTTGTAGGTCTTAGTTAAAGAGTTGATTATAGTTAAGAAATGTATCATTTTTGAGAATGTGCAGTTTGCAAAGAAAATTTAAAAAATGCTTAGAGTTCTTTTGGAATGATCAAAAGCTGTAGAAATGACTTCAATAAAGCAGCTATAAAACTTTATCGAAAAAGTTTTAAAACGAATTGTAGAAAAGTTCCGTACTAGTAGTTTCACCGGCTCGCTCATCAGCTATTATTCCTCGTTCCAGGTTCCATCCGGTTCTTATCCATTTTTTGAATATTAACATTTGCTTGATTTAGACTAAATATCGATATTATTTTGCATTGGTATTTTTTATGGTTCTTTGAAGCTTTCGCCTGAACGATTTACTTCAGGCTGGCAGGCTTCTCTGGTGGTGGTGGTCGGGGAATACCCAGGGCGACCTTGACACCATCATAAATGAACCATTGCAGGGCAGTGAGTGTACCAATCATAATGATACGTGGTGTCAAACCGTTCCACATGCCCCAGAAGCCCAGGCTCTTAACTACGCTGCCAGCTGAGGCACCCTTAGTCTGGTTCAGCTTGGAAACGACCACATCAGCGGGATGTGACACAATGGCGCAGAAGACACCAGCAATGTAACCAGCGGCGAATGTCACAACCAGCTGCTCAGGCTTGCTGCACTCAGAACGTGGCTTGGGCACCACATACCTAGTTTACAAAATAAATAATTCACATTGAATTCACGCACAACAATTATTTGACATTTGGAAACTTACTTGTAGAGCAGCTCGACAGTGCGCTCGAAGCAAGCGAACTTCATCATGGTGTAAGGAATTTGACGCATCCACAATGGCACCAGACCCTTGTAGAATGCACCTATGCCCTCCTCATTGAGCATCTTGGGCACGACCTCACGGAAATTGTTGGCATAGCCAGGCATCGTCTGAATCTTCACCTTGGCGGCCTCGAAAGGTGCCAGAGCAACGTCAGCAAACACCTCGGCCGAAGCGGAAGCAGCCAGGTACAAGTAGGTACGATACAGATAGGATTTCTCCTCACCAATGATCTCTGCGTACTTTACTTTGAACACTTCATACAAACCGAACTTGCACAGGCCCTGTAATCATATCAGGTGCCATCAGTTTTGAGATTAGAGTCTTATGTAACAATTATGCCACTCACCTGAGCGGAATAGCCGATGAGTGTGGGGAACCAACCCTTGACCAGACCACGAGCGCCCTCCTCGGCAACGGTGACCTTGAAGCCATGGACCAGATTCTTATACTTGGCCGGATCCACCTGCAGTCGGCACTTGACCAAATCCAGTGGCACCACAAAAGTATGAGTTGTACCACAGCTGAGAATGCCGCCAATACCGCACAGAGCGAAGTATTTGTTGCTGCCAAACTCACAGGAATCGGTTGATGACGACGACGAAGCGGCGGCAGCAATCTCACGACCCACTACGGGCTGAGGATCAGTGCCAACAGCTGGCGTGGCCACTGCAACCGAATTGCCATCTTCAGCGCATTGCACGCGCGTGAATGGGGAGCGGAAGGGTGAGTTAGCAGCGGTTTGAAAGAATGACGAGAACATCTCTACGTTAATCGCTTTGTCCACTTTTATCTAGAATCTGCTGAAGCAATAACAACAACAAATGGAAAAGAGAACGTAAGTATATAATTAGAACGCACGTTTACCTAATTTAATCAGCTGCTTGATGGGTCAGGCAGAAAATTTTCACTGGTTCGCTATGGTTCACTTTTTCTAGGTTACATAATGCCGTGCAAATATATATTTGTTAGCGAATAATGTTGTTATTACGCCCTACGAGCAACAATCACTTACAATTTTACCAATTAAAAACACAACAATTTTGGAGAATTTTGTATGTTGAGTTGAGCATGTGATTAGATTTTCTTATGCAATTAAAATTATTTTGTATTTTCCCACTTACGTTACAGCCGTCCGTGGCGTGTCGAGGAATCGGATTCAAAGAATGAGCTACGGTATGACCACACGCCATTATGTCCATATGCCGCTAATTTCCAGAGCAGTTTTGGTTTAGTGGCGTACGACCAGAACGCGCAGTGTTGTCTACTCGCACACTTTTTTTGGATTTACAGACATGGTCACTCTGAACGTCAAGGGGACAATTCAAAAAATGTTGGTCGGCATTAAATCAAAGCTATTTTCAAGTGCAGACATACATAAATAATTCCCAAGCAATTTTAAATATCTTATTGTATATTTTAATACTTTGGTACTATTATTTTTGGTCAATCATTAACAATTTGTTTACTTCCGGTTTAAACGCTTTACCCATTTTTCATCGGAATGACTTGGATAGCGTCGGAAGTGAGCAATTAGATTACCATGTTGTTTGAAAGCCTTTGGACATTTTTCGCAACCAAAAGGTGTCTCTCCAGTGTGACAGCGGCGATGTACGATGAGCGTGCTGGCTTGAACAAAACTCTTTGGGCATTCCGTACATTTATAGGGACGCTCTCCAGTGTGTGTGCGAATGTGCATCTTAAGATTGCCTTTAGTGCTCACTACTTTATTACAATATGGGCACACACAGCCGCCATTCTTAATTGTGTCCAGGACTTTTGTTGGGTGACTTTCCACACGCTTCGTATTCCTTGTTTTGCTTATAGTGTGTACATTTTCTTCTTTGCGTCGTAGAGGGTTGGAATGTGAGTTAACCGGAAATTTCTCTTCTTTAATTTCATTGTCCTTCGCTGGCTGCAGCCTTTCAATTTTGCTCTCCTCAAGTGGCAGCAAATCCTCAATATCAAGCATATTGACAATATCATCTAGTTCCGGATCTCTGTTCTCAACTTTGATTAAGCGCTTATTTAGATTGTCTCTAAAACGCTTTTGGTTTCTCTCCATCATTCGCTTGAAACTTAAAGCATTTTCGGCTTCTTCAATGCAGTTGTTGCAAACAAATTGTGGAAGGGCATCATTTAAAATTAGCTGACAATTAGCCAGCTCGTTTAGAATGTCTGCAACATACTTGTGATTATTTTGTGACTGCTGCAGTGGCTTAAATATGTGTGTTAGTTGAGATTTATCATTCATGCAGCAGCGGCAAACTTCCATCATCCCCACTTATAAATAATGAATTTAGATATCACTGTCAACAAGCTGCTTTTGTGTACTTTTTAGCAGGGCTGCATACGATTTTTGAAGAAGGAATACTTTGTATCGATTTACGATAACTTTTAAACACAATTGTCTAAAATAATAATCCCGCTAAATTGGTTATGCCGCTTTATATAATTGAGTTTCTTATAGTTTTTATTATTTTGCGCAAATATTTGTAAATTAGATATACTTAATAGAATTTTAATTGATCGTCGACAAGTCGCTATTAAAATGGATAAGTTTTGTATCGATAGGTTGGCTTTGGCATTTTGCAACACTGTCGCATTTGAAATAGCGACAGCTGCCTGCATCAGGCAGCGCTGGGAAAAAAATTGCAAAATTTAGACAAAACTCAATTAAAACGCGCAATATCGTAGCAAAAATGTACACTGATGAAGTGCGGACACCACAAGCACTTAGAGCAAGGTATTACGCCAGCTTAAATGAGATCAAATGCCGAGTTACGACAAGCGGCAGACGCAGCAGCAGCAACAACAACAACAGCAGTTGTCTATCGACTGCGACGGCGACGCCTACGAATGGCGCCAAGCTGAACAAACCAAGGAGCAGTCCACAGATGTGCACAATTGTGTGCACGCCGCCTCCCAAGCGACTGCAAAAGGTGCGCAACCCCTTCGAGGGCGCGCTGACCGATCGACTACATTTGCCGCTAATTGCCAGGTGAGTATCTCGATTCATTTTAAGGTTAACCCGGTTCATGCTAATAATGGTCCATCCTGCGAAGTCCTTCGCTTTTTCAGTGCCGCTCGCGGACGCCACAATTGTCGTCCACACAGTTCGAGTGGGACATTGAGGAGGTGTCGCAACTGAAGCCTGCAGATGTTGAGCCGCATGAAACACAGTTTCATGACTCGCCCGATCCCGAACAGGAATCCAAAGCTCAGCTGGCCATCAGTGCGTTCTTCAAGGAATCCCACATAGTGCCCAGTCCTGTGGACTGTCCGCTGCGCAAGCAACGCATCATACTAAATGCCAGCGACGATAATACGCCCATCTCCAACAAAAACAAGACAAAGTCGCGTTCGCGTGACTGCGAAGTGCAAACGGAGCTAACGCTGCCGCCAGTGCTGCCGAAGGCTTTGGAGGATGCACTGCGTCCCTATTTCCAGCCACATTTAGCTGGCTCGCGTGTAGTCAAGTCCAACAGCAGCGGCGTGGATATCTTCAACAGCTCCATGCGACGCAAATTGTTCGATTTGCAGAACATTATTGTGCTGGGCGAGCTGGAGCAGCAACAACAGCATCTAGTTGCAGAGGAGCACGCCCAAATGGTGGGCTCCAGTCCGCAGCGCAAGCAAACGCTATTTGCTGGCCGCCTCTCGGACTCCGCCGGGGAAGGCTCGAGCAGCTTTGGCTGCCTCTCGCCCATACGCAATCTCTGTGGTCTGCCGCCGGGTTCGCCGGACGACGGCAATGGCGCCTGCAGTGAGGGCAAGCGCCGGCAGCTGCTGCACGAAATGGTTGATCTACCGTCGCCCATAGCGCCGTCGGAGCATCTAAGCAAGCGCATGCAACGCAGCAACAGCGGCAGCTACAATGTCAGCGAACATCTGACGATCTCAGAGCTGACGGGCACAGGACGCATGGCGTGCAAGTTTACGCCGGATCGCAGCTCGTCGCCGATGGCACTGGAGTACTCCACGGACAACAGCATTAACCAGCGCGTGAGTCGCCTGCATATGAACAGTGCACGTCAGCTGGCCAACAAGTCGCTCATTGAGGAGCAATCGGAACAGTTGCTGACGGAGCAGGAGGAAGACGCTGAAACCGATGGCGCCGAGCTGGAGGCTGACTATGAGTCTGATACAGAGGAGGAGGATTGCATGCAGCTGTCACAGTTGTCCACAGTCAGCTTCAATTGCAGCTCCTCCAATTCGGACACACCACGCGGCCATCGACGTCGTCGTTCCGCAAATCGCAAGAATCTCTCGCAATCGTTCATTATCAATCCGTCTGATGGCGCCGAAGAGATTGAGGATGAAGCTGCCGTGCAGCAGCAGGATGCCATTGAAGCAGCCGAGGTGCAGGTTGTGGCGGAATCGAATGCAGCTGTGCAACGCGTTGGATTCTATCGAACTGATAGCGGGTTCAATGAAACCACGAGCACCTCGCATTTCGCCTGCTCCCAGGAGTTGCCCAGCGGTGGCAGCAACTATGAGTGCGCCTCGTTGGATATCTCCATGGTTTGCTGCTCGACGCCCTCGACGCGTTCCTGACAAAAGCTGAGATGAGATGCGCACAACACTTTGTTAGTTTTGTAGTTCAAAATTTAAATGCAATAATCATTTCTTAAGCGAATGGAAGAAAGACTAGAAACTGCCCCATTTAGCCCACCGTTGATCATTGAGGCCTTTCGCGTATTTATTGTTAAGTTTAGTTAAAAAGTTTACGCCATTTGTATGTATGTGTTTTAGCAAATTTTAAATGTTCACCGTGTCACCACATAATTGCCAAAATAGTTGTATAAGTTCTCATCACTTGCAATTTCATATTAATTGTGCATAAAGTAATTTAAGTTATATCATTTTAACATTTTACGCAAATAAAGGATTAAAGTTGAATTCAAAATTAACGATCAAATGTAACTCCACTGTTATGTTAACAGTTAACAGCGGACTAACATCTGAGAATTGCAATTACAGATCACCTGGCGTTAACATAACCAGTTTGAGTATAACATAAGCGCTAACAGATATTCTGAGAGCAGGCACACGAATTCGCTCTCTCACTGTTACTCATTTTTTCAACGCAGCCCGCTCAATTTAGAAGCAACAGTATGCGAATTAGTTGTTGATTCGTCGTCGAGAGGTGTGGAGCGCGTTTCGGTGGCCACGTAAAAATAAGATAAATGATTTGAAAATCTAAAACGAAGTTGATAGTACGTGTAAAATGTGAAAAAATCAAAAGATTTAAAGATGTGCTAAGTGATCTACATGCAAACTATTATTTGGTATGCGGTGTACGATTTGTAAAACTTGTTGCATTTGTTTGCATTCATAGTTTTTTGCCGCGTTCGCGCTTTGGTAAATAAAATTTGGTAGTACGCGTGCGAAATTACTGTAGTATCAGCAAAAGGCAACAACAACCAAAAAAGAAAAATTGCTGCACTAATTTTCACCTGTGTACTGTGTTGTTATTGTAGTTGGTGGTGCTGGCTACGTTTGGCTGCCTTTTGAGTGTTTGCATGTGTGTGCGTGTAAGTGTGTGTGTAGCATGCGTGAGTTGTTATAAATAGGCAAGAAAGGGAGAGAGAGAGAAAGAGAGCGAGAAGCAGATCACTTCTTGCAGGCGTAGCATTAAAAATACACAAGCGCGAAAAGAAAGTGCAAAAAACGTAGAAGAGATACAAAAATATGTTTTTCGTTTTGTAGGCCAACGTTGAAACAAATAAATTAAATAAATTAGAACAGACGCCGACAACAAAGCAGCGAATACGTAAACATGTCTCAGGTGAAAAACGACAAACCCAACAAATAAAAAGGAAATACCGGATATTATGCGGTCGGTTTTTGTTGTGCACAAAATTAACGAAATACCAGACATTTGGCAACACTGTCCGAATTCCTGTTACAAGAAACCAGTTAGACTGTTGCTCCTCTCCTGCTCCTCCCACTCTCGTCCCACCAAGTGAGCAGGCAGTATCCTATTGGAATCGCGCGCTGCATCCGTTTTGAGCGAAAGTTTTTTATGGGTGCAGAAAAAGCAGAAATGAAAAATAAGTGTGCAAACCAGCTTGAGACTGGCCAGCTGTTGAGAGGAGAAACAACAACAACAACAACACATAAATCTAGTCAATTAATTTGTGTTTGTGCTGTGAAAGTGTGTGCTCAACGTGTATAATAAATACGTATTTTTTACAATTGCAGTGATTGAATGCAACATTGAAAATAATCAAAATACAACAAAATCAAAATCAACGTCAGCTTCGCTTCAACGTCAATGTCGTTTGTTGCCGCAATTCGTTATTGAGGTAAGCAATCACTTTTTTTTTTATCTTACCCGGTAAATGTGGCCTATAAAGTGAGCTATTAACGACAAAGGCATTTGCATTTGAATAAGTTATTCAGAGTGCGTTCAGTTGACACGTTTAGTTAGTGAATGGACTCCTTGAAATAATTGTCGTAACTAAGGCAAACAGCTAAGCAGTTCACACTGATAATAGGCAAATGGCTACGGGCATTGCACTGCTTGCGCAAGCAGTGTGTGCCTCTTATTAGAATCACGTTGCGTTTATTATCTAATCATAATGGTATTTTCTAACTGGCAAGCAGACTCACCAACTAGAATGGTGTAAAGTGTACCGTAATTGTGTAGTTGCATTTTAAGAGTTTTGCTAGCCGGTTCGTAAAGCACGAAGCCCGAAGTTCAATGGAACCGCACTCAGCGTAGCCAAAACATCGCAATGGGGTTTTATTTTTATATGTATCATATATGTGACACATGGTGCTGGAACCTTCTCAGCCTTGCCAGTTGCCAGTTGCCAGTCGAGACCGTTGTCGTCGTTGTTATGTTGGCCGGTTCTGTTGCGGCTTTTGTACAACTTCCGCTAGATGTGAAGTTGTTTCATAGGAAAAAGTGTAATTAAACTGACACGGCGACAGAGACGCAGACACTGAGTAGATTCTACGTACTTTGCTGGCAGCAAACAAAGAGTATAGCACGACAACAACAGCAACAACAACCATAATGATAATCATAACAACAACGAGTACTACAACAACAGCAGAGTCTGGGTAAACAATGAACCCGGGCTGCAGCAGCCTCTCATGGGAGTCATAACTTGTTGTTGCAGTTGTTGTTCTCGACCTGGTCGACGTTGTTGTTGTTGTTGTTGTTGTTATTGTTGCTAGCACTTCAAAAACCGGTTACAAAACCATTAAACTCAAAAACAAAAAAAATGAAATAAAAAAATTCTAAAGCATTGCTGTAGTGCCGCCTATCGACTATCGGCTTGCCTCTATCTCCCTCTCCCTCTCTCTCTCTTTCTCTCTCTTTCTGTGTTTCTCATCCCGCTGCCTTCAGATCGCATGCCTCGCTGCGCATGCGTGCAACTTGTTGCCAGCTGCTGCCGTTGCCGCTGGTGGCTGGTGCACTTTCATTAAACGTCGCCGTTGCCGTCCAGTCCGTTCATATGTTGAATATGTGTCTCATGCCGCATACCCTAAACAATGGAGCATATTGCCTTTCTTATCATTGAGCGCATCTCTTGTAGTTCGCTCCACACGCAATGCCACTAGCTGAAGCGGCAAAACGCAGCGTCTGTCTGAGTACGCGTTGCCACACAAAACTTAACAAAAAGCTGAAAAAAAGAAATTTACTATAAATACATATTAAATAGCATACAACTAGCGCATAGAAATTTAGTAGCTAAATATATTTATATTAAAATAAATTGCTGCTAATGGAATACAAATTTTATGATATATTCAAGGGATTGTTTATCTTGACTGACTTATTGTAACTTTATTTAATATTCTACTCTTAAAGATTAGTTGTCTAAATGACAATAAAATTGAATTAATTTAAAAAAAAGTAAAAAAAAGATATTTACTATAAATACGTATTAAAAAGCATATAACTAGATTCAGTAGCTAAATCTATAAAGAATAAAATAAATTGCTGCTAAATGAATACAAATTTTATGATATATTCAAGAGGTTGTTAATCTTGACTACATTATTGTAACTTTACTTAATTACTTAATTAGTCTTACTAAATAAAAAAATGGAATTAATTTAAATAGTTTTTAAAAAGACCTAAAGAAACTTTTAAATATTAGTAGTATTATTGTTTTCTAATGCCGAATTAATGCAAAGTTGTTAAAGTAAATTATTCAAAGTAAATTACAACAACTTTTCAACAATTAAGATTAATAACAAAAAGATTAGCAGTAGCTTTTATATTTTCTTTATTAATATCAATCAAATATTTCATATTTCACATCAAACAAATATTTGCATTTCTACAACACATAAATATTTAATTTATTTGAGTTGTTAAAGCCATTTAATTAAATTTTTATGCCACTAAAATTTTGACTGTGCAAAAGTAAGGCAGAGCATTTGCAAGTCGTTGCTTTAGCTGGGGCGCTACTCGTTTTTCCTGTTTGTTTGCATAGTCGTATATAAATTCAATTCCTAATATACAAAATGAGAAACACGTTTTGCATCCTTGTGGCACACTGACATCTTTTGTGGCTCGCTGGCAAGTAAATTTGCTTAATTAATTTCAAAGCTTTTGCTTTCAGTTGTCCCTCCTCTTCCTCTTCCGCTCCCCCTCTCCCTCCCTCACGCTTACTCGCTCTCTGTGGCTTCGTTTACGTCTCAGTCTCAGTCTCATGTTGTTTGTCCAGTCATTTGCATTGATTTGCAAATTTCGTTCGGTTTTTTTAGTGTCCGCTTGACGTAATTTTGCTGATATTTATTATTTACCTGGCCCAAGTCGATAGCTAACTAATCAGCTTGCCTTTTGTCTTGCGCTAATTTATGAGAGAGCGCCCATTAGACTTTATTGCTCAAGGACTAGTCTGTCGTCGCCTCAACGACCACATGTGTCCGCTCGAGTGTTTAGTTCTCTCTTTGTAATCCAATGCCGCGGAATGTGACAGAAGGAAGCGTCTTCGGGCAGCTGTTCAATTAGTGTGCCACAGTGCGGCACAGTGGCAACAGCTGCGTTTGCCAAACCAAAACAGACAGCCCCAAAAACCAGATCAGGGCAAAAAAAATACAAAAAGGGCAACAGGCCGACAGACGAGCCCTTGACTTTGCCGCTGAAAAGTTGTTGCTCAATAAGCGGAGCAGAGCGTTGAATGTGAAGCGTGTTTAAACTACAGCTACAACTTGTTAATTGCTCACTTTGCATTACATTGCAAGTTCATAATATTTAACGGTAGATTTCCACCAGCAGCAGCAGCAGCAGCAACAGCTGCAGCAGCCTCAAAAGTCAGTCAACTAATTCAATTAGTGCCATGTGAATTACTTGCCCAAATCTGATGGACACAATGCAAGAGAGCAGCGAGAGGGGGGAGGGGGTAGCGTTGGTTGTGGGCAAAGGCAAACAGTTGTGATGAAGCTATTGTGAGTTCATTTGTGCTGTGTGCATTAGAGATGGCACCAACTGCAGACAAAGCCAGCTGACTGGATTAAATTGATATTAGCCAGCACTCGAAGTCTGTTCTCTTTCCTGCAATCGATGGGCTGGAGTTGCGCCTGTAATAATGAGACCATGAAGAAGAACTAGTTAATTAGCGAGAAAACGGCTGCAAGCTTGAATGCCAAGTAGACAGCGGTTCGCAAAAGTAAAACTGCGCATTAAAGAATCAGAAGAGATTATAATACTAGCAATAACAATAGAGAGTTGCTCGAACGGAAAGTGAAGAGCGAAGAAATCGCGCAGTTTATTTCCGCTTTGATGGCTCCATATGCACACATCTAATAGTCATAATTTCTGCCATTTATAAACAATTTAGAATAACGAGATAAGATAAAAAAAAGTGTGCTGCCTGCTGCGTTGATTGATTGATTGTAAGTCATATGATTAGCAATGAAAGTCGTGACTGAGACATGTCGAATGCTATAAATTTGAAGTGCAGCTAATTACAACAAGAGTGCGTCTGTCTGTTGCACTTTGCACTTTGCAGTTCGCTGTCACGCTGCCATCTCTAGCGGAGGCACGTCATATGAAAAGTCCTAACTGATAGAGCAATGAATTTGAAGTTAATGGCAACAATTGTGCGATACACTCTGCATGTTGCACTTTTCAATTGACTGTCACGCTGACATCTCTAGCGGCGCCACGTCCATCGCTAATACTTTAAGTCATATGATTAGCAATGAAAGTCGTGACTGAGAGAGCAGTGAATTGAAAGTGCAGCTGATTACAACAATAATGCGATATCTTCTGCCTGTTGCACTTTTCAATACGCTGTCATCTCTAGCAGAGGCACGAACATTGCTAATACTTCTGATTAACAATGAAAGTCGTGACTGAGAGAGCAATCAGACATGTCGAATGCTATAAATTTAAAGTGCAGCTAAATTAAAACAAAAGTGCGTCTGTCTGTTGCACTTTTCAAGTCGTTGTCACGCTGCCATCTCTAGCGGCGGCACGTCCATCGCTAATACTTCCGAATTAGCTGTGCGACCTGCGCTTGTTTGTCTACAGAGTTTCGGCCAAACTGGACCGGCCCCTGGCCTGGCTTATTATCTCACAATGTTAAGCTTCGACTACCAAAATAAAACAAAAACTTTTGTGCCAGTTTCATTTTGCATTGTTCTCGGAGGCACAACAAATCCGAAGTGTCCCCCTGTCCTCCCGCTTCGACGCCTGCAAGCCGGACTCATTGTCTCAGCAGAGGCCAGCGAAAATTGCAGAATAGAATAACAAAAACTTTGCTATTTGTACATTTTTGTGGGTGTCAACGTTGTGTGCCGCAGTTGCGGCAGTTGAGGCAGTTGCGGCTGCGGTTGATTGTGCGAAGTGGCATAAAAGTCACACGATGTTGCCCCAAACACGGCGCCCTCAGCGCATAAACAACAACAACAACAATAATAACAAGCATAAGAAAATAGTAAACAATTGCGCTTTTGTTTACTAATTTGTGGCTGATTTGTTCTCGTGGTCGTCGCTGTGTTAGTTTCGTTTGTCTGTTTGTCGTCTTTCGCTTTTCAACATTTATTTTGTTTACTTTCTTTGACTTGGTTCAATTCAGCGACTCGGTCGCCCAGTAGCCGCGAGTTGAAAGTTCATTTGCCGTTTTAATTGCCAGCTAATAGCACGAAAGTTACTCGAATTTTCGTTTTTCTCGTTTTCTATTTTCCCAGTTCAGTCTCCTGCTCTGGGCGCATGCCAAAAGTTCAGACATTTTGTAATTGAGTATTTGACTTTTCGGGAAAGTTGCTTGCAGTGGGCCCTCGATGAATAATTGTACAGTATATATTTAACCTTTAAAGCAAATGAGCCACACAAAATTCTGATGAATGATAAACGCAAATTGCTCTGCATTTTTCTCCGACAAACATTTTGCTTTGCCGACTAAAGTTTGACAGAGTTGGAAGTGGAAATAATTTCTAAAATAACTTTGCGAAATGTGCACCATTCGTGGCTGCTTATCGCTTAATAATATTAAGAGCATTTTAATGTCAGCCACAGTGTGGTTTCCTTGCAATGATGCCATAAATAATTAAACTGCAATATTCGTTAATTCGAGTGGACAGAGCTCAATTCATTTCAATTGCTCGCTTTTATTAACTGGCCTCAGCACGTGCTGCTCTTTATTTTGTGTTTTATTCTGTGAATTATTGCCAAATTCATAATTAAATTTGGCGAGCGGGAAACAAGGCTTTCAAGTAGCACAGCATGAGTAATTGTAATCATATGCTGCTATTGTAAATTGTGAGCACGTAATGATTTATTGTGAGCAATTAAGCGCAACAATTAAATTATCAGCTAGTGTTTATGGCCAGCTTATCAACGTCGTTTTGAGTCGCATTCGCCCTGGCCAAGTGCAAGATCTACAATAATATATATTTGTTCGTATTGACAGATTGAATGTGAAATAAAATATGTAGAAATTGCCGAACCGAGGCGTCGGTGTCCAAGTGACTAATTGGCACAAAGGCAGCCAGCAGTGAGCAGAGAGCGCCGCATGTGGCAGCAAACACGGAAAAACCAAACAGCATTAAATTTATAACATTTTAATGGCCAATTAGTGGCGGCCATAAACACAGACTCTCACTCTGTGGTGTGTGTGTGTGTAGGTGTGTGTTTGGCCTAGGACAACCGCAGTCCACAGCCCACAAACAAGTTCCACAGGCAATATTCGGGATGTCAAGTAAATCGCAAACGCAACGCGTTTCAATTTCAAACTCGATGCCAATTACCGTTTTGTGTTTTGTGGCTCCACAATATCAGTCGAAATTGCTGTTTGGCTAAACGGCAACAAATTGCTGCGCATACTTTTGATACGAAATACAGAATTTCCTCTGGCCGATTCTTTATTGTGCTCGCACTCGTACTTATTTTACTCGGCCGCTTGCTTTTGTGCACATTTAATGCTATTAACAGCTTGTCAGAGCGCCTCATGGCCAACTTGTTGTGGGCTATTGAAAACTCTGAGCAGCCGTCGCTTTGGGGTCGCTCGCACTTACCTGCGGTACCAGCGAAACTTTTGTGCGCCGAAAGAAATGAAAAATGGGGAAACGAAAAGAATGAAAAAAAAAAGTACGGAAAGAAGCACAGATTGAATGAGTTTTATTTTCGAGCAAAAGAAAGTTTCAGCCTCTTGAAGTTAGCTTCCTTTTTAACGAGCTTTTCTTGAGCGCACACAATTCTCCACCTCTCTCTGACGTCGTCGCTGCCTTGAAATATTGCTCGCATATATATTAGAAGGCGAAATATCTCAATGTAGAACTGCGATTGCTTGCTGGCTGCTTGGCAGTCACGGGTCTATTTCAGTTAATTATCGCGCCCGCAGCGCAGGTTAACTTGACTGCTGTCCGAGGTACCACCCACTTCCCCTCCGCCCCCCCTCGTAACGGGCCTGACGCACATTGACTGATATTTTTGCTCGAATGATCTAATCAGAAACAAGTTGATTTGAATTGTTGTTATTGTCGCAGTTGTTGTTGCTGTTACTGTTGCTGTTGGCGTCGCTTTTGTCACTCGAATGGCTGAATGACTGACGCTGTGTGGGACAATCGATGGCTGTTTTTGTTATTGTTATTGCCATTGACTTCTATATAAAGGTGCTGGCACAAACGAGTATGCATTCGACAAAATATCTACACTCGATAAACAGATTTCTGCAGTGGCCAGAAAAAAACTAAAAAAAAAAGATAAACTGCGTTCAAATTTACACTGCAATTTAGAGCGAAATCAGTGTAGAATTGCAATTCGCATTCGCTTTTTGAATGGGAATCGGCGAAACTCATAACTGTTGTTTCCGAGAAATACTTTTATAGATTTCATGAGCAAGATAAGCACACCAAGTAGATTACCTGCAGGAATGATTTGTGGAGCTCGAAAAGCTTGCTTAGCATATAAAGGCAGCCTGTGGCACATAAATAACGAGGCTTTGCCATAATACTCGTCGCAGGTATACTGGAATGCATATAGAGTATATAGAGAGTATAATTCTGAACGACATACACCAGCAACTATTGCTAAAATTGTAGGAATAACTAGAAGTACGCAATGATGATAAAAGTTCAATGCGAAAGTTCAGTTGTTAAATTCTAAACAAAACGCTCAATGAATTTAACGTTTCCGAAGCTCATAAACAGTGTGGATCGCATGTGGAACGCACGCTATTCAAATGGAGAAAAACAACGCAATAACAATCGATTAATAAGTGCACACTTGTTAATAGATTTACCCCCAAAAAAAAACGTCGTAAACACCTTAGCTTCCTTTTATCGAAGCTTTAATTAATTTTATGACTTTAGCATCCACATTTGTGGTATTTGTGTATCTAGTTACACAAGTAACTATTGCTTAAATTAACTAAAGTTACGCAATGATGTTAAAAGTTCAATGCGAAAGTTCAGTTGTTAAATTCTAAACAAAACGCTCAATGAATTTAACGTTTCCGAAGCTCATAAACAGTGTGGATCGCATGTGGAACGCATGCTATTCAAATGAAGAAAAACAACGCAATAACAATCGATTAATAAGTGCACACTTGTTAATAGATTTACCCCCAAAAAACCTCGTAAACACCTTAGCTTCCTTTTATCGAAGCTTTAATTAATTTTATGACTTTAGCATCCACATTTGTGGTATTTGTGTATCTATGTGTGTGTGGCACATACATTAATTATACTTGGCACAGTCGGAGATTATCAATAGGCAAGCTTATCGGGTGGAACACGTTGAGTTCGCTTCGCACTTGTGTCGTTTGTCAAAGCGCGTGTGATTATGAAATGTTTGCAGATAAACTGTTAATATTGCACGTAGCGTAATGCCTTGATGTGCTAACCCGTTCAACAAACTGGCCAACAAGTAACGCGCAACTTTGTGATAAATTTGCGCTATCGGACGTATAATAGAGCGATTCGCACATGCAACAGAACCCATGACCAAAAAAGCAAATAAAAATAGCAAGAGTGTCAAATTCATAACACAAAAACAAGAAAACAAAAAGTAGCTTTCGCAGTTTGTCTAACAAAGTAAATGAAATGTGTTTGAGTCCAAAGGCGTATCATTGTTTTAACCCAAAACAAACAATGAAGACATATGACTCTCTGACAATACCCTGTAAATAGAAATGGCATTATTAATTGCCGTTATTTGGCAATACATCATTCCCAATGACAGGCCGCTGCTTGCACGTATACCCTGTAAATTGAAATAGCTGCGGTGACGGGGTTGTTATCGACTGCAATAATCGAATGCTTTGCGTGTAGCTTTTGGATCAGGTCAAAGCCCATAAGGCCTAAATGGATTTGGGGCGGCGCCCTTTGATAGTTTGCTGCACGAGTATACCCGCTATTAGTGTGCAAACAAAGGCCAGCGGGGGGAGAAAACAGTTAAATGGCCGCATGGCTAAAAACAAATTCTATTCAATTCTATTATCTGCTGACGCTTTTTGTTGACACTTTTCGCCGTCGTCGTCGTCGTCGACGTCGTCGTCGTTGTCGTATCGCAAAATCAACAAATGAAACAAAAAACGCTTGGAGATATGGCCGCTTTACAATTAAAAAAGCGCGTGAAATATGCACAGGCAGCAATCGAGAGCGCAATGGAGAGAGAGGAAAGAGAGCAAAGGCGCACAGAGCGAGATGGCAACAGTTGGGGATTGCGTGCGGGGTCATCAACTGGCCGGCAGCCCGGTTAGTCGCTAGCGGCCCCTCCGGGCGATGCTCGCATGGAGAGAACTTTATGGCCGTAACAATAATAAATAATAACAATAATGCGCGCAGCAAAGAAAATAGAAAAGAACATAAAACGAACGAGCAAAAAAAAAGGGAGACGACTGAAAAATTGAACAAAGAGTAGAAGTTTGATTAATGGGCGGGGTGGCAAGTGTTTCGCCCCTCACGGCGAGGGCTAAAAGACCGACGACTTCTTGCCGCTGGAGGCCACCGAAGTTTAGTCGCTGCCCCTTTAGCCGGACGCAAATCGAATCTCGTAGGCACTATAACAAATGAATGCCAAGCTGGCGGCTGCGGCTCTGATTGAGGTCGGAGCAGAAGATGACAATTGGCCACACGAACCACGAACCACTTGAATCGAGATCATTTCGTGATTTGGCTCAAACTCTTCTCGCTTCGTTGTCTGTGTGTTTTTATCAGTTGTGCTGTGGGTGGAATGTGTGTCAATGGTGTGGACTGGCTGTAGAAGATTTCTAATAATGTGTTCTAATTGCCTGCTTGACATATTTCGGATGTGCACTGATTGCGGAATGTTCGAGTACTTCGACTGAGATATTAAAGCCAATAAATACAATAGAATTTCATTTATTAGCACTGTTTGCCCAGCTTTCCCTTTTTAATAATTAATTATGCAAATAGCCGAATTCGTCGTCTACTAAAAAGAGATGAAGTAAATTCCTACGCTTGGCGATTCAAATTAAAACCCCATTTTCTATCAAAAAAAAGAAAGAGACAAAGTAAACAGCTGCGTGGCTCAACTTTAATCACAATTCGTTGCCTCAATGTCATTCAAATGTCAACAGTTTGCCGTTCTGTGACCTCAGCCAATCCCTCGCTCCGCTGTTGACATTAAGTTGTTCATTTCGTAGCAGTTTATAAAGCACAACATCAAATATTTATATTAAATTACCAATTTGCAGGCGGACTAACCGAAACTCTATTCAATTATTAAGCGCTTTAAAAACAATGTGTGACATTAAAAATGCAATTTTAATGTGAGCAAAATGGCAGCAAATTCAATTATCAACACATTTGCCACATGACAATCAAGCAACAACCATAACAATAACAAAAAACAATTCAAACTGTCAACATTGGCAGCTCTCTAAACTTTTTATGCGCCGCAGAGAGAGAGAGAGAGAGAGAGAGCATGTTAGAACTTGCTAAATATTGACCAACTAAATTGGCTGCAATTTCGTTGAGTTTATTTTAAGAATGCCCAAAATAAATACAACCAAATTGGCGCTAATTTTAGTTTACTTTGGCAATGTTTAAATACGCAACAGTGCAGAGTGCAAACTTAGAGCGGTGCTTCACTATTTATGATTTATATGCGACTAGTGTGACATTTTAATGAACTCGTTGACTCCCCATCGACCCAACTACCAACTACCAATGTTAATTAGTGGCTCTCCGCAAATCGGCACAGAGTTTTTGCCTCTCCGAAAAGTTGCTGTTGACGCCCAAAAATGCAATTAAAAAACAAAGTTTCGAGAGTTTGGGGCTTTTATTTTGATTTCATTTTCATTCTAGTTTCTGTTAGCCAACTAGCTGGGTCACGTCTCGCACGCAGCTGGCCAGGTACCTGGAAAGGCGGGGAAATGGCCGAGGAAAAGAAGTGCTCGTAAAGCGATTTTCCAGCGCGTGCCATAATAACAATTTTTGCCCAAACTATGCATTCAAATAGATAATGGCTGTGCGGGGGGTGGGGGGTGGAAGCAGTCTAAGTGCCATCATCATAGTCATAGTCATAGTCGTGTAGTCGTAGCATATTTTTGCATATCCTGTCGTACAAATATTTAGCATGTAACAGCTTCGCAGTTGCCGCATGCCGCATGCCGCATGCCCCGCGCTGCCGCTAACTGCCGACTGACTGGCAACATTGTTGTCGAAACGAAACTTTTCACCCGAAAATAAACAATAATAATAAAATAACATGTCGACGACGCGCCACGACTCCCAGTTGCTCTACACAATGACACAAAACTTGCAATTAACTGCTAAAGAAAATGATTTCAATTAAATCTAAATATTTGTACTTTATTGTCTACCTCCTGCTCATGATGTAATTTGTAGTTTTTCGTGCTTATCTGTGAAGTTGCTCTATTATTTGGCATAGTTGTGAGCTGAAATTGCTGAGCAGCAACTCAGCTGCAACATGCCAAATGCTTCAACTTATAACAACTGCTTTTCATGCGCTGCAAAGTGTGTTGGCGTTGGACTAAAAGTTTTTCTATAGCTGCATGGCCGGCAGGGCGACTGCTGCCAAGCGTGTGGCGCGAGTTAGAGAGGTGTGCAGGGCACCAAAAGGGAAAGGGGAAGGAAAGAGTAGGGAAGGGACGGGGTAGTCCGCACCTAACCGCTGCTAAACAAAAAGAAAACAATGTAATGGCGGCGAGAACAGAAAACCACGCATAACAACTAAAATAACAGGCAGCAGCAACAGCAACAGCAAAAGCGACAGCGACACGAACTACAACAAAGACAAAGCCTGGTTGTGGCATCCGCCAAGTGGGAAGTGGGAAGTGGGAAGTGGTTGTGGTGGGTGGCCAGTTGCCAGTTGCCAGTCGCCAGTTGCCAGATGAGAACAACAGAAGCGTGGCGAGCGCATAAAGAAGAGCGAACGATGCTACAAAGTGGAACAATGCGACATGTTGCGCTCCAAAGGTTTTGGCCAGAATCCTGGCCAGACGCACACTCACACACACTCGCACACCCCTTTTGGTTTGACCTTTGCCAGTGGCGCGTGTTGTGGGAATTGATAATCATTGCGGAGGGGCGCTCCGTCTGCTGGCTGCTCTTTTTGCATGAACTTGGCGCGCATTCATTGGCAACATTCTCTTTTTGTGCTACTTTTTTTTTGGGGGGGAGGAAGACTGCTGGCTGATAAACTGCAACTGGGTTATGAACTGCGGCAAATCGATTAGCATGCAATTTGCGTAATAAAATCACTGTGACGGCATTGTCTGGCTGTGTGTTCCGTCTTGGCCACCACACAATTGTTAGTCGAGCAAAGGATGCGTTGAGCGCCACACAATGCCGCAAACTAATCGCACTGAGTAGCGAAGTTCAGCTCGATTGTTTTGTCTGCTTTAGAAAGCATTTATTAAAAGCTTTAACTCGAAGAAATACACTGAATGAGCATTTAAATCGCTGCCGTTGTTGATTTCATGGTCCACATGAAAAGTTCGTTCTAACAGATGTTTCGCACACTAAATTTGATAAAGCAAGCAAATTGATGATGCCTTTAAAACTGAAAATAAATGGCTTGCGCACTCGACATGAAGGTTTGAATGAAGCAAACAGTGTTTATCTGCTCGGCGAATATATTTGGAATCCTTTAACAAAGCGCACAAAAGTCTGAATTGATTATTGATAGAATGTGGCGCGCAGTCGAACGGAAGCAACATTTTTTATTTCTCTCTGCTCATAGTTGTTAAATAAACATTGTTTAAAATGCAACTGCATTTGGGGCTGAAAGTTTGATTTCCATTTGATAAACAGACACAACGCAGCAAGGACTTAAATGAATAAATGCAGAGAATTGATTGCACATTCAATGCGAGTAGTCTAAACACAAACACGATGATGCATTCGAAATGAAAGTGGAAAATGCCAAAGCAAAAGCAAAAGCCCCGTAACTAAATGGCCTTCACATATTTGCAAAATAGTCAATGTGATTATGAATGCATTCATATCCACTGCGATCTCATATGCATACCAATTAGTATTGTTTGCCCTGACATTGAAATCGATTTGGATGCCTGAATTGATAGATAATTAGATTTGGGTGTCTATAATCGAGTTTGCTTGGCAGGCTTGGAATTTTTGTGCACATGATTCATGCGGCTTGTCCTCGACAAAGTGCCCTTAAGATTGCCGGCAAATAAATATAATAATGTGACATTTGCTAACGATAAGCGTTCACTTGGGTTGGGTGTAATAAATTAAACGAATCATAAATAATCAAAAATTTACTGATTACGTTTTTCACCTCCATTTTTTTTGGGGGAGCGAAATAAAAGTGCTTTTGTGTTTTAGTTAAATCGTGCTTGATAAGGAAGGGAATCAGGGGGGTTCAACTACAATGAAAAATAACAAGTGAGAACGTCTACAGTCGAGCTAGCCCAGCTTTGATATACCATGTACCATTTGACAAAATAAAAAATATCACAGACCAAATATAAAAGAAATCACATCAAACGACATATCATTTCATTGGAATTTCATTTCCAGCTCTGTTGTTTTTGCTTTTCCGATTTTTTATCCAATTTCAACCATCTTTTGGATTTCGGTTAATATGATACAGATAAGTTTCTTGCGGTTTGTCGGCAAGGGGAAGGGCGGGGTAGGAAAAAACATAAACTTGATCTGCGTAGTCGCATATTACACCAAAATCCAAAGTTTGGTAACTCTAGCTCTTATCATCTCTGAGATCTAGATGGTTATACGGACAGACGGACGGACGGACGGACGGACAGACAGTCGGACAGACAGACAGACAGACAGGCATGGCTAAATCGATTTTCGATTCTGAACATTTTGGTTGTAACAACATATGGTCTGCGACGTCTCCTTCAACCTGTTACTTACATTCGAACGAACTTAATATACCTTTGTACCTATAAGTACATGGTATAAAAATTAGTCACATTGCAGTGTGTAAGCAGAGTTATCGGGCATTAGCTAAATATTTGTGCAACTCGCTGGTTTTATCTGACAGTCTGCTGCAGTCATAAAGCTGCGTCGCTTAAGTGAAATTTTCTCCTCTATCGAGCAAATCCATTTGCAATTCCCAGCAGCTGTTTGCCGCTGAAATTATGAACAATTCGCGCACTCATCAAAGCACTTAAGACACTGATTTCGATAAAAGACTGCTGGCTGGCTGCTTGCTCGAAGTAAACCCCACGTTTTAGCCTCGCCACGCCCACAGCGAGCGACGAGTCGGAAATGCCATAAAAGGCGCTCCGACTTTACAACTGCACATAAACCGTTAAACGCTCTCATATTTATATTACACAATACTGCGCTATGCTTATCAGGAATCAAATAATTAAACAAAAAATATGACAGCAAAAGGGCGCAGGCGGAAAGCGGAAAACGGACGGGGGAGAACCGCGTCGATAAAAATTAATAGATGGCAACCCTTGGGCCAGGCGGAGTTGGCAATTTAATAAAGAACTGTTACAGTTACACACACAGAGAGCTAATGAACGCACAGACGTTGTGATATCCTAGATAACTACTTTATGTATGGTTCAGATTGACTTTCATAATGCGACTTTCGCGTATTATTATTTTAGCTTATTCCTTGTTATTAATTCTTTTCGTTAAAGATAGTTGAGTTCCTTAAGATTTAAATATATACTAAGCTAATGAAGGCATATACGTTGTGTTATCCTAGAGAACTACTTTATATATGGTTCAGATTGACTTTCATTTTATTAATTCTTTCTTTGTTATTAACTCTTTTAATTAGGGATAGTTGAGTGCATTAAGATTTAAATGGTATAAGCTAAGCTAGCTTTAATTTTTAATGAATTGGAAACTGATTTGCAGAAGAAATCTCAGCGTATTCATATTCAAAAAGAATTTTAATGAAATTAGTGCAAATGGCTATGCTCTGATTGCCTTGTGCAATTTTAATTAATTTGCGAGTTATTTTAAGCACTACATTTATAAACAGCCGGAGTCCAAGTTCAACAAAGCTAAACAAATTGTGTTAAACACAGGGTATATAGTATGCATGAAACAAACAACATTTGTTAAACAAAGTGCTTTTCAGCAGCCCATAAAAAATCGTCAAACAGCAGCAAGAGCAAAACCACGACACAGGTGAACGAGTCGGTCGAGGGGGGGGGGTGGAGGGGGTCGGAAAGTACACAAAGAGAACAGCGAAAGAGCAGCGCGCAAATTTCCGTTGTGGAAGGCAAATAAATAACGGAACAGTGCAAAATGTAAACAATGAAAACGATGCGCAGAATTTGAGGTAGAACTTTTGCAGCGAATGCAAAAAGAGAAGGCAGCAGAAAGCAATGCAAAACTATGTTAGTTGCCGAGAGTGAGCTGCTGTAAGGCAACAATAACAAGAGATAGCGCGAAGTACGAGCACGAGCACAGATAGAAGTGGAAGCAGCAGAAGTAGTGAAAAGCGAAGAAGCAGAAGTACTTAACATACTGTAGGTAAAAGACTGTAACGATAAACAAAACAAGGCGACGCCAAGTGGACAAACAAATCTATGGGCAGAGCAGCCAGATGAAATGGAGCAAATCTTTTAGCGCGAGGCACAGAAAAAGTCAAGACGAGTCGGCAACGAGTGGCAACGTGGGCGGGCAATTGATAATGCTGCCCCACGGTGTGCTCTGCACAGTCAGCGTCAAATGGGTGCTGACAAAGATGCGATGCTCGACGGCGAGGGGGAGGGGGGCGAGGGGAGAGCATACAATGGCGCAGCGTTTCGGAAACAATTTGAAGGCCATAAAAGTTGATGTGGCGGCAGCCAGTAAAAGAGGCGTTTGGAACGCCCTCCCATAATCCCCCCCGGATGCCTGGTGGATCAAAAGGGGGCCAAGGTGTAGGACCTGTGACAGCAAATTGAGTAGTGCAAGTCGAAGACATGGCTCAGATACGTTCTTGGCGGTTGTTGCAAGAGCGAACGCCTCCGTCGGCTGCAGCAAGCGCAAGAACAACAACGGTAACGGTAACAGGCTGAGGAAAAGCATTGTGAGCCAAACGCAAACAAACAAATAAACATAAAGCAGCTGTTTCTTGGCGCCTCCGACGGCAAAGAGAGAGCGCAACAACGCGAGAGAACAAGACAGCAAGTCGGAGAGAGGACTGCGAAGAGTGCAAACAATGACTCTCTGAATGCTCTTTGCCGGCTGCCCACGCAAATATTGCCACGCTATCAATCAATGCAGCACATTGCACATACGCACAGTGGTGCGAAACCACAAATATTCTGAGCGGCCAACTCGCAATAATTTATTCTATTGTCAATTGAATGCAATAAAAGTTGATTATATTCAAGCGCTTGTGAGGAACTACATATGATTTTCTCGCAGGCGCGGCAATGTATTTAAATAAGTAACTAAATTTATTGCTTTCACGAGTGCAAAACTGATTTATTACTTAAGGTGATATATGTAACACTGGATGCATTGTGGTTAAAAAATACAGCTTACATTTTTGCATGCTCTTTGAGGCTAAAACATTTTTCATTGTAAATTTCGAGGGACAAATTTTACAAAGTCTAATTTTCTGCTTGCTTTTTAAGCATATCTATATTAAGTTGTTGCAAGTCCTATAGATCAATTACAAATCATTTACATTTACGTTGCTTAAAAATCTTATGCAACGGCAAAACATTAAACAATCTTTACATTTACACACAACTAAGCTTGCTCTCAATAAAATAAATGTTTAATTTGTGAATTATAAATGACAAATCTATATTTGACAAGTTGTAGGATCATAGTATATGATTGCCCACTTTTTAAGAATATCTATCTTAAGTTGCTGCAATTTAAGCAGTTACGTTGCTTCAATATCTTTTGCAGCTGAGACACGATAATATTTACCTTTTACCAACTAACATTGCTTTGAATCAAACATATTTCTTATTTGTAAACTGTAAATGACAAATGAATATAGAGTCTAGTTTTATATTATTGCTGGCTTTTTAGGAACATCGATATTAAATTGTTACAATATTTTCAGACCATTTGCAAACCTTCTTTAAATATGTTTAACAATATTTAAATTGTTAAATCTATAAGACAAATTAATATAGTATAAAGTCCAGTTTTATATTATTGCTTGCTTTCTAAGGATATCGATATTAAATTGTTGCAATTCTTTCAGACCATTTACAAACTATTGTAAACTTCTTTAAATATGTTTCATAATATTTAAATCGTTAACTCTACAAACGAATTGAAATAATATAGGTAGAGTCTAGTTAAATTATAGCTTGCTTTTAATAAACATTAAGTTTTACTACTTCAATCAGCCCAATTGCAAATCATTTTACTTGCATTTACCTTGCGTTTGCAGCTGCAAGACCACTGTGCAGTCGCTGCCGACGCAGAACATAGAATCGATGCGATGTTTCTGGCGCTCGGCAGTGCTCGTGTTTGGCTCTCGGTCGCACGCTGCTCTCTCGCGCTCTGTGTCTGTCTGGTGCGCTGTCTCCCTTCGCGATGCGCTCGCTCGCTCTAACACTCGCCGCCCACTTGTCACTTGGCATTCACTCATTCATAGCTAGACTGGCGCAATCGCCTGCCTCCGTCGCGTCGTCTCCCTGGCCAGCCCCAGCCAGCCCGTCTGTTGCCTGCCAGCGCCTATTGGCAGCGAGACGCCGCTGTCGCCGACTGAAAACGACGCTGCGGCATTTTGGCCACGGCTTTGGCTCTTGGCTGTTTGGTTCTTTGGCTGCTTGGCTGTTTGGCGCGTCGGGGCGCTTGGCCATATTTCAAGTGTTTCGACTGCGTTCAGTTTCAGTTCTGTGGCTGCAGCGCCAGCAACAAAACGGACGCTTTCCCCAACTGACTACGCAGCGACTCAATGAGTTTGTTTGTTGTCGGCGAGTGCGAGTGCGATTGCGACTGCGACTGTGACTGCGACTGCGAGTGCGATACTACGTGAATGAAACGTGAGAGCGAGTCGCGCAAAATATTCGAAGCGCGTTTGTGTCGCTTCGATATTATTACGTATACGCCGCGTGCCATTTGCATTCAGCCATCCGCTGTTTGTTTGGCAATTTATTCGACTTGTTGTGTGTGTCACACGGCATGCCAAATATGAAAACCAAAATGAAAATGTAAATGCCAAGCGCGCTGCTCGCCTAGAACACGGCAATGAGATAAAGCAACAACAGTGATAATAACAACAACAACAACAACAACAACAGTGGCCGCAACTTGAGTTCAATGTCGATAAGGCGGCGCACGCGGCAAACGGTTCGAAAATATTAGCGCAAAAAACCGAAACAAACACAAAGAAAACACAACGCCAGCAAAAGTAGTAAAACTCAATTGTTTTTTTTTTTTGCGTTTTGTTGCTTTGGGACACTTCATCTGGTTTTTTGTTGTTGCCATTCACGTGATTCGCGCGACCGCCTAAGATAAGCAAAAACGGTTGAAAAAGACTGATTGTCGGACACACGGGGCGTATGATTGCCGTGCAGCGTTGACGCCAAGAATTTAGGAATTCACAATAATAGCTAAATTTAAAGGTAATATGAATTCGAAATAACATATTTGAATATACGAGTATGTGTGTGTAGAATGCAGTTCCATAAATTAAGCCAAAGTCGTATTCCTGCCAAGAACCTGTTTACCCAAATTTCCTCGCACCACAAATCAAATGTCAACACATTTCAAATATTTCGCTGAATTATATAGCTGAATTATATACTACACATCATTGTCAATTGTCGGACTACATATACTTATTTTTGAGTATAAGTGGCATTCGCCTTTTTTTCCCGAGAAACTTGATTTGCTATTGATCGCAACGCTGACAGCTACGAGCTGTCGGTTATATTATCATTACTTGGCCATTAAATGGAACTCATAAATGCGTCAACAGCCATTATTTAATAAAAATAACAACTATTGCCCGGCCACTTGTGCAAACTTTTCAGTGGACAAATCATATATTTATTTTGCTCTTAGATAAACATGCGAAATCAATATGAAATTGAAATTGAAGTAAACAAAAATGGAATTTAAATCATTCTAATTACAAGCTAAACAATTTTGTTTGTTGTGCGGCTTACAAGTGTTTATATTTGTTTTTGCTGTAACTAGTTATGCTAACTTTGAATTGATTTTAAATGTGCGTCTGGCGCTTGAATTTTTGAACATAGTTTCGAGTGCTTTCATTTTGTTGGGCATATTTATGAATGGAAATTTACGACAGCCTTCAACGGGAGAGAGCACTTCAAAAATTTGGAAAGCCTCTCCGTTTTGCTAATTAAACTGAAAATCTCTGGCTTAACTTTTTATGATTTATGACTTCGCTTTTATGTGCCTTTCAAATCTCTTTTGGCAGGCAATATTTATGCTGCCGCTTGACCGTTTCTCCGAGTTGAAAATAGATCTGTGGAACACCCGTAAAGCTGTACAAATGTATTGCAAGGCCACTTTGCCTACTTGCATGTGATGGCAGGTAGTAAATCTGTTCAATATTAAGTGTATGACATAATGTTCTAATCGGCTCAAGAGCCTAATTGGCAATTTAGAGCTTTCGGCGGGAGCGTGAGCTGTCAAGTGCAGTAATTACAAGAGTTTGGCAAGTTCATCAGAAAGTTTTTAATGCGTTTTCCGCATAACTGCAAGAAGCGTAAAAACTCCACAAAAAATAAATGTAAGCAGGGACCGATTCGAAATTGGCTTACACTCAAACTATGGCATTTAATGGCAACAGTGTTGAATGAAAGTTCAGCTGCCAAAAACAACTTGAAAACATAACACAAGAACAGAGCAAATAACGCTGCCAAAGGGCCAACTTTTTCAATTGGCCACACAAGCTGCCACACTGTGTGGCAGTGTGTGTGCCAGTGTGTGTGGGAGTATGCGTGTGTGTGAGTGTGTGAGTGGCAAACCTAAGCACTCGTCATTACCCACATGTGACCATGGCCAATGACACGCTGTGCTGTTATTTACGCACTGCTATGCCCATCGACAGCTTCATAATTTATGGCCCACTTATTGATTAAACCGGGCAGAGACTTTAAAGATGATTATCAATTGCCCGGCTGAAAGGTAAAGTCGCCAACAATGCGAAAAAGGGGCAAAACGCAGTCACTGCCATAATTTGCCAGCAGTCCGTAGTACGGCTTTGCTGCGCAACGTTGGCCAAGCGGAAACGAGCTGCGCTCTGTGACACCCGCTGGCAGTTTCCGGCCAGAGCGAGAGAGAGAGACACAAATTTGTGTGCAATTGTTGCAATTTTATTGCCGCAAATAGAGCCGCCAACTGTTTTTGGCTAATCTCCTGCCAAATTCCGTTGACCACTCTCCGCTATTTATGCGGCTGAGTTGCCGCTGCTTGCTGGCCGCTTTAAAGGCTTAAAGCCTGCTCGCTTGTTGTTGAAATGGCAAAGTGCTTTTTAGAATTTGACGAGTGCTGTCCACAAATAATGTAAAAATGTAAAACAAAGTTGTTTAGTTGTTTTGTATATTTTCTGACTGCAATTCACTCGCACTCGCTGCTCCCTCACTCTCTACTTGTATTATGCTAATTGTGAGTGCTTGCTCTCATGCCACAGCTCATGCCTCGCCGCGTCGTGCTCCCCTCGCCCTTGCGCCAACTTATCCGTAGGGGCAATGGTTTTATTCAAAGAGATTTTTACTTTGCTGCCGCAATTTTTGTTGGTTGCGCTAATTAGTTGCGTGAAATTTATGCAGATAAGCCGAGCTTTGCCTTTAAGCTGACAGCCGATGGAGCAGAAGGTGCCCACGAATGCCCAAAAATGACCCACACAGCTAGACCACGAACTCGAAGCATACTTTATAGGGCGGCTGCTGATGTTCCTCTCACAACAGCGCCAAATTATTCGCCTGATTTGCGTCGATGAATTCGTATGAATTGCTTAGGGAAATGCCTCAATACTGCATCTGCATAAGCTGCTCAAGTCGGAAGGCACATTGAGGCTTAATATAAATTATAAATTACAAATCTATGAGCATTTTTTACAAAGGCTATAATTGAATTCAATACATATATATGCCGTCTATAAAGTCTCTTGGCCAATCTATTTGCCAAAGCTGTTAATTTTTGCAAAGCTCGTTGGTGTCGTAAGCCTATTTGTGTGAAATGAGTTCGTAATTGTATTTAAGCTTTAAGCAGCTTTAAATAAATGTGTGCCAGTAGCTTTCGCATGCACAGCTGGTGAAGTTACCTTGCCGAATGTTTAACTGTAACTTGATAGCTCTTAGGGGCTGCTTAAGCTGCAGTTGCAAACTGGCAAATTCATTACAATTTCCTCCTACGTTGCCTTTGTATGCTTATTAACATCATTGCGCCAGTTTGTGGACCCAAAATCCAGAATAAGTGCTGTTGAAGCTACTGGTTATTAAAGTTAATCCGTGGCATGTTATGGCGTCTTTAACTTTTGGCCATACTTTATCATTTATGGGCGATGCATAAAAGTGACAGCTTAACGCCCGAGATGATCAATAAGGCAATCCCCTATACACAATGCGCAATTGACAAGCGATAAGCGACGATAGCAAGTTTAAGAGTGCCGCAAAATCTTTTCCTTACTTATCACTTTAACCCACATTACGTATCAAATTTTGATGAGGCAACCTCACAGCCGGCGTGTGTGTGTGTGTGTGAGTGTGTGTGCGCAAATGCAATGTAAAGCCATTGAAGTGTAAAAACGAGCGGGCTGAAAGAAAGGCGAACCACACACACAACATTTGCGTAAAACGGCAAAATTCAGCGCATGGAAAACTCATTTATCATACGCCGCCGCCCCAGCAACCGCAACACGCACAACTCTGCAGCACAAAAAGAACAACGACAACAACAACAAAAACAGCAACAAGAGCAACGGCAAGCGGGCAGCAATAACGACAAACAAATGATTTAAATTAATCCACTTAAAGCCACTCAAAGACGATGTCATAGAGCAAAGGAGCACAAATTATACTTACGCAGAAATATAAATGCGCGTACGTAAATCAAAAGCCCTGTTCCCAAAACACAAACTCGAATTAATTCCACTGAAATTACCAAAGCATACTTCTGGGATCATCCAAAATTTAAATTGAAGGACAACAAAGTAAAAAAAGTGAGAACGGCTGCAGTCGAGCTAGCCCGACTGTGATATACCACGCACCATTTGACAAAATAAAGTTTAAAACAAACGTGTGAAATTGTCATCGCTAAAATAATACTTAAAATAATAATACCTGAAACTCAGTGAATACTAAAATATAGCCAATTTAAAAGGATCACATCAAACGACATTCATATCATTTCATTGCAAAAGCGGCAGTCGATATACATTCAAACATACCTGCATATTTGTATGCATGCGTGCGAACACACTAGAAGCCTGCTCTTGTTGTTGTTGTTGTTGTTGTGCCCGCCACTTGCACTTGCTTTGCGTATGCCAAACTTCTTTTGTTTATAACAAAGCTTTATCCGATTACGACCATCTTTTGAAATTCGGCTAATATGATAAATATCTACATATTGCACTTTAAATTAACTTTCTAGCTCTAAGGATTCCAGAGTTTCTTGCGGCTTGTGGGCAAGGGGAAGGGCGGGGGAGGAAAAAAACATAAACTTGATTCGCGTAGTCACATATTACACCTAAATCAAAAGTTTGCTTACTCTAGCTCTTACCATCTCTGAGATCTAGGTGTTCATACGGACGGACAGACGGACTAAACCGATTTTATTTTCGATTCTGAACATTTTGGTTGTAACAACATATGGTCTGCGATGTCTCCTTCAACCAGTTACATATCGTACATTCGAGCGAACTTAATATACCTTTGTTCTTATAGGTACAGGGTATAAAAAGTCTGCCATTTGGATAGGAATTGATGCCGACTCGTAAAGTGGAATTCGAAATAAGCCCAGCGAAATGCGACAACAGTACAAAATGCTAAGTGACATTTGAACGCAGTTGGCAGCGCCATGAAATGCTGGCCAGAGACAAACAAAACAAGTGCCAAACAAACGTGAAGTATATTGAATAAACGGCTGGAACTGCAGCAAGCCGAACAGTTGATGCGCTGCTCGGTTCGAAATGAAATTTAAAGGCCTCGCAGTTGCGAACATACGAGTATTGAATAGACTTCCGCTGGGCTGGAAAATTATTGATAAGCTGCTTTGCGGCTGCTTTTCCGGGAAGGCAGTGAAAATGTTTTGATGGCGGCTTTGCAAATGTTATTTACTTAGCAGACAATGAGCCACAATGCTGCGATTTGGCAAAGTAATTTAAATGTTTAATGCGTTATACGCCGTAATTAAGTATATAATATAATACACGCAGTGCGGCTTAAAGCAAGCGCTTTAACTTGCTTATGCAAGAGAACCCCTAAAATGGTATTTAAAATGAACGTTAACCGTTTTACGTTGCGAGCCGGCATATTGCACGAAGGAGGGAGAATTTTTCAATTTCGATATAAAGGCTAAAGACATGCCATAAGTGGGTGCAAAAGAGGAGCGCACTGCGAGGGAGGGGTGGGGTGTCAGCGAGGGCCTACGGCTTCTCGGCACGCCTCGAATGTGGGTCACACTACAATTGTTGGGGGAGGTTGTCAACGTAACGACCCGCTTTCGGCCAAGGCGCCGGCAGACGCCGCTCTCGCACATATGGCCAGCAACGGGATGAGCCTCCCCTCTAGCCACCTCTGCGACACTTTGCGGTGCTGCGGCGTAGGAGGGGCGAAGGGGACATTTGGCCTGCGGTTGTCGTCGGCGTCATCGCTTAAATCGCCGCCATCGTTTTTTACCGACATTTTATTGCTGCATCCTTGCAGTTTTTATAGACCCATCGCAGAGTGCAAAAGAGTGAGAGGGAGCGACGTGGTGGTTGCTGTCTCTGTCTCTGTCTGGCACGCCCATACAATCGAGCATGTGTTTCCTCTTTTACACCCACTTGCAAATTGTTATTTACAGTTATTTTAGTGCATTGTGCGGCCGACGCGCTGACGGAACTAGAACTTCAAGTTGCCCGCGCCAGTGTGCGTGAAGGCCTTTTAAATCAACTCACACACACACACACACACACACAGTCAGACAGGGCACATGAATACCAGGACATGTTGGCTGCTTCGTGTCTCCGAGCACTGCGTCTGTGTGGGTTTATTTAAGACTTCAAAGCAAAAACGTTGGCGACACGAACCGAACAAGAAAAAACCGAAGCTTTCGCTTGATAACAAGAAGTTGTTGAAGCAAAATCGCCAAGCGCAAAAAGTCAATAGCTAAAGAGACGACGGGCTATCAGTTACCCACAGAGGCAATTCCAACGGCTAGCCAGCTGTAAGGTATGCTACGAAAAGCTGAGCAACGAAATACTCTCTTCATTGCGAGTTGGTAACTGCCATTGTGCTTAATAAAAAAAGCAAAAACGTCTCTTGGAGCTAGGAGATCTGTGTATGTATATTGCATAATCTCAATATGGCTATACGAAGTGCAGATTGGGGGAATTGCAATTACAAACGCATCCAGGTAGTGCAGAAACGCGTATTATGGCGACATACGGATTGCCAGTGGTATGTGAGAGGCTCGACATTACATTGTGATCTAAAACTCCACTCTGTAGAGGAACACATCAACATAGCGACAGGCTGATCAACCAATGAAGTAGACTCGCTAGGAGACTCCTAGCTACCAAATCACTGAGGCGCTTAAAGCGTCAAGGTTTCGCCAAAACGTTTACTCAAACGTGAACGACAATAAATAAGTCCTTATGGCATATACGAGTATGTATGAGATTTGGTCAGTATTAGATTTTCCCAAAATGTGTTGTTAGGGTGCTTTAGCGCTTGTACTGGTTCAACTACTTAATAAATCTTAAGAACCTATATTACGTATGACATGTGTATGAGATTTTTTCAGTATGTGATGTTCCTGAAATGTGTTGTTAGGGTGCTATAGTGCTTGTACTGGTTTAATTACTACATAAAAGTAAATCAATCAAAAAACTTTAAGAAATGTAGAGTGTTTGCATGTTGCATATTACTATATTTAAGAAAGAATGAGAAAGCAGTCTGTTGCACTAGAAGAGCATACAAATATGTTTTAAAAGTTGCCTCTTAGTTCAAAGATGTCTAGGGCAGTAATCTCATGTGGTGTAACTAACTTCTTTAACTCTCAGCTGTGTCTGTCTTACATGCCAAACTAAAATCTGCAAAAAAAGAAAATAATAAATGAGGAAAAACTGGCTGTAAATTAAGCAATATTTTAAGGGTTCAGGTTTACTTTTTTATAATGATAATGGTTAATGAACATGAATTGTAACTAGAGAAATATGTTAAGCAAAAGCTTCTTCGCATTTACTTTGGCATAATGAAAATGGTTAATGATCGAGGACTGTAACTAAAGCAATATGTTAAAGCTTCTCAGTTTTGTGTTTTCAGTGCTGTTGGAATCTGTTACGTTTATAATTGAATACACTCCATGCCTCCAGCCTGCCGCCGCAGGGTATTGCGAAGGGCGACAAAAAATCTGCGCCCATATGGCGGAGCAGCAGCCGCAGTTGCCCAGTGGAGGGAGGGGGGCTGGTCTATGGGGTAGGTTCCACTCCAACAACACATACACACTCTTCCCACATACATATGCATGTGTGGGTGGGGCAGTATGTGGGCCCTCGAGCTCTTTTGGGGACATGTGCCGGGGGGACTGAAGAGCAGTTTTTCATTGGATTTTTTTGCGCTCTAACGTTGATAGTCGGCAAACGAAATTCTTTCGCTTTTTCCGTCTGTGTGGCTAAAAAGCTCGTTAAGCAAAATAGAAGAAGGTAAGCAAATAATCGAATTTGGAGAACACTTTTGAAATAGAAAACGCCGAGCACTGAAGCACTGAAGCACGATATTGCAGTTAGATAAATGTGCAAAAAACAGCAATTTAAATATAGGCACAATATAGGCGAGCGACATACACATAAAGATAAGCAGATACCAATTGCCGATTATTTCACACTATTGCGTATCAAGTGCGGGAAAAGCCCCCAAAGTTTGGCATTAATGCACGAGATAAAAGTAGTTGGCCAGATAAATATTTATTATTTATTTATTAACGCATGCAAATGATAACGATCAAAGTGCAAAGTTGTGTTTGGTTTACTCAACTAGGCTTATAAAGCGCGTAAATTGTTCAAGTTTCGTAATACGATTTCAAATAACTCGCAATTTAAGCATTGTTAAAGCACAACAACTTTAGTCTCAAAGGGACCTCGCTCTCAAGTTGAATACTCAATTGCTGCTTGATGTTTTTTACTTACCCGAATTCGTTGTACTTAGCTTTGGATTGTGCAATTTGAATACTGTGGCGCTTTGCTTGTTACTGTAGTTAAAAACGCATTATTCATGCAGTAAGTGAATAAAGCGTAATAATTTATTCAACGCAAGACGCAGAGGCGAGTGTTTGACCCTTTTTGGCTGCAAACTTGTGCTGATATTATCCCTGTGCTTATCGCTGATGTCATCATCAGTATTTTCAATCATAACAGGAAGCACGGTTGGGCACAGGATCGTTTTAGTGCGTTGCGGTCCCCCATCAACTCGAAGCCGAAGCTGAAGCTGCCGTGCAAGCGGAGCGGCATTCGGACTCGTGCCACATTGACACTGCTGCCTACGTGCCACTGGCTTTCAAGCCTTGTCGCCTCTGCCCCCTGCCCCCTGTCTGGCTGTCAGTTCCGTTGCTGTTGTTCAGCCTGTCTCTCTGTCTGTCTGTCTGGCTTGGCTGCTGTTCGAGACCCTCTTGCTGTCTGTCCATACTTAGAGCACATAAGCCGCCCTTAAACCCCTTTTTGTGAGGGACTCACGGACACTGTGTGCACACGCGTACCTACATTTAATACAAATTTGCCAGTTGTGTGTACTCCCAAAAGCCAATTACGTGCTCAAATGGCTACCCGGAAATGAGACGACAAGAGAGCGAGGCACAGAGCGGGAATATGCAGGCAGGAGCCGGAGTATATAGGCGGCATAGAGCAAGTTCAGGTTTATGCGTGGCCCATAACATTTATAAGATCACGTGCTCAATTATTAAGCCACTAAATAAATAAATAGCGGCATTCTGACACGTGCCCAGACCGTAACGACGCATAAAGTTGAATGCTGACCAAATGTGACGTCCACATCGACGTAATAAACTTCTTTGCGCCACACACCACAGTTAGTTAGTTAGTGGAGCTCATTACTCATACGTGGGCCACGTGGGCCACGCCAATGTGCGGATATCTGGATGTTGCGTATACGCACAGCGAGATAAATCGTTCGCTTTGTATAATTTGTATTAATTAATTAATCAGCGCCAAGCTGAACAAAAACGAATCAACGATAACGAAGAGAACAACAGCCGAAAAAAAAACAACTTTAGCTTCGTTTTGATGTTGTTGTAATCGCCGTTGTTGTTGCTCCTAGCGCACTTTGCTTGTTTGGGGTCGAATTCACGACCTCATTCTGTTGGGTGATAAAAATCGCGCAATTAGCTGGCGTTGATTTTCGCACAGGACATGCATATTTTATACCCACACACACACACACACAGAGACATAGCAGAGGCCTTTTGGGCTCTGTGTGAAAGTGGAGCAGTTGGGGCCAATTCTAATTTACTCGCGTCTGGCGCAGAAATATAATTCACTTTTGCACACTTTTGCCCAGGGGTGCTGCTGCTGCTGCTGGCTGGGATCCGAGCGTGGGGTCCGAGCGTTTAAACGAAGGTGCAAATTAAATCAACATGCATATCCGTTTGACACCATTTCGCAAATCACCCCACTATAAGCGACTGACTGAGCGCGTACAAAAGCCAGAGCGAGCCAGAGAGACACGAGCCGTTGTAGTAGTAGTACGTGAGAGTCCCTATCGGAGGGGACGGGGGAGGGGCCCTACAAAATGGCGCGCATATTGCAAATGACCGAAAAAAAACTGAACACTGAAAACAGCAACAACAGCAAAATGTAATGAAACTTTCGGCCCCATGTGCAAGTAGTGTGTGTGAGAATGTTTGTGTTTGTATTTGTGTGTGTGTGTGCGAAGCGATGGTAACCTTGTTAAAAACTGGAGCGCAGATATGGCAACTGGGAGAACGGGTAAAGGTGGCCCCTGATCCACTGGGGCGCTGTGCTGTATAGTTGAGTAGTGAGAAGTGTGAGTGAGAGCGGGCACAACAATGAAATAAGTGCAAACTTTTTCGGAATTCCACTTTGAAAGTGCTCATCGCTCCGGCTATGCCGCAGAGTGTTTCGCCGAGATTCGCTGCGGATTCCCCAACAAGGAAACAGCATTAACATTATGCGAGGTGCCTCGTAATACAAACCAACAGCATAAAGTTCTGTGGCACAACATATTTGCATGCACTGACAGCAGTAACTCCCCAGCTTACAGCTCCTGCATTCGACTTGCGCCGAGATATATGGGTTTAGCTCTAGGCACGTTTCCGACTTAAAGTTCACGCTGCCTGTCCGTGCATCGAAATCAATTGTTTTGTGGAGAAGGCAGACAGAGGTTAACGCAAGATTAGAGTGGCGATGAGGCGTAAGGAAAGTCTTTCAGCTGACATTTAAAAAACAGCAATGGCATTGCTCGAATTCCATTCCAAATAATAGTGCTTTCGGGCTACTTCATTTTAAATGAAGTGCTTTCGACTTAAAGGAAACACAATAGCTTCCAAAGTGTGTACAAAGTTGATTAGAAATGAAGTGAAATTGTCTATTACATATAGTAAATAAAAGTAGAATATATAAAATAAAATAATAAAAATGAATAGTCTTATATATTTGAGCCAATTTGATAAGTCTACTTCGTATTTTTATTGAAGTAATTGCGACGTGTTTGGGTCGAAAGGCTCTCTGCAATTTATTCGCTACTTTAAAAACAATTATTTTGGAACGACAAAGAAATGAGTGCAGAATTGCTAAACAGCTAACAAAAGAATAAACGGAATCTGAAATTAAATAAGAGCATTTTTGTGGCAAGTCAACCAAATTCCAGACAGAATAAATAAAAATTAATTATGTGCATAGAACGTAAATAAATTGCGATATTTTATGGACACTTCGCCCGTCCGTCTGTCCGTCCATCTGTCTGTCTGCAGCTCTAGCTGTGGCTGGGTGGCTGGCAGACTGACTGACTGGCTGGCTGACTTTTAGAGACAGCTAATATGCTCCCATTTAATTGTTTGCTGTGCTTAAAAATAGTTAATGCCACATAATCCGAAAGTGAAATGGGGAGAAAAGCGCGAACCACTAAAATAATGCATTTTGTTTGTACACTTTTGGGTTTTTGTTTTTTGTTCTTGTTTCTGGTCTGGTCCCAGCGCCGAACGCGACGCGCAACGCGCGATGTCGCCGACACTCGCTTAAATAAAAGATTTTTTAATTAAAAATATTTCACCTGCGAAAAGCGACGACGACACAATTTTCCTCTTTGCGCGCTCACATAAATAAATGCAGCCACGCACAGCAACAATAACAGCAACAGCGGCAACAACATCAAGAGAAACAACAGTGAAAATGAGAACAGGAACAGCACTTTAAAATACAAAGACACCAGACGACTGGACGTGGATGGTTGGCGACGCGTGTGCTGTGGACAGCGGGGGGAGGGGAGGGCAGCGAGGAAGAGAGCAGCCAGTTTGCCAGTGGGTCAAACTGAAAATGAGCCGTGGGCGTGAATATAAATAAATGAGCAGGCAAACGATGAACGATGATCGGCGAACGGCGAACGGCGAACGTGGCGGGGCACGAGCAATGAAAAAAGGGCACAAGCAATAATTAAACCGATACGCAAACAATTGAACGATAGGTGGCGCTCCAGGTGTTCACCGCAAACGACAACAAACAGAGTGGGAGAGCGAGAGAGGGAGAGGGAGAGAGCGCGCGCGAGAGATAACGGCAAATGTTGGGTGGCAGCTGAAATTAACCCATGACTTTAAAAACATTCGTTAAGCGTTGTGTGCAAGAAAAATGACACAAATGATGGACACAGCTTAAACCCAGTGACAATGACAACAGCAAAAAGGAAGACAACAACAAGGACCACATGCTGTGTGCTTCCATCACTTGCTCTCTCTCTCCCTCGCCACACACTGTGGGCGTGTCTGTGTGGGCGATGTGGGCGTGTGTCTGTGTATATATGTGTCATCAGGCACACTGTTTGGTCTTAACACGTTGTGCTAAATTTTGAAAGATGACCAAAACTGCTGCCATCGCTTTCAGGCGGCGTCGGGGAGCCGTTGACTCCATTAGAGCACGGAGCAAATGAACACATCAGCAACATAAATACACCATAAGAATCCACAAAGTCTGTAAGCGTATACGTGTGTGTGTGTCTGTCTGTGTATGTGTGTGTCTGTCAGGCAGAAGCTCAAAGTTGATGGACAGCAATGGCAAAGATGGTTAAAGCAGTAACTGACAAATTTTCACTTTGCTATCATTGTTGCTGCTTGTCGCTCGTCGCTCGTCGCTCGTCTCTCCCTAAATCAGCATTAAAGATGACGAATATTTCTCTGATTTCTTGCATTTTCTTGAATGATTTAAGCGAAACGCGTTTAGCATATGAACGATAATTTTAATAAATATGAGCTTGCATTCCTCTGCAATTCGCTTTGAAATTCCTTTTTAGTAGACGTCATTAGAAATTTATTGAATTACCGAGACAGTCATTTGAATACCCTGAAAGAGAGAACTAAATGAATTTTGGATTTCCCAAATTGCAAAACCATATTCAATGAGTTGAGTGCAAACGTTTGATATGACGAAACATATTAATTGAATATAAATATTGAAAGCACAAATATAGAGTCCACAACGTAGGGAATTGAGCAGTCAAGTAGACTTTTGCATTTATGTTGCACAATAAATGACAATTTTGTAGTCGTAAATCTCGATTAAACATTCACTGCTTGCAGCAATCAATAACTTATTTATAATCATAATTTATTTGTTTTCATTTCGAAATTCAAAAGCCCTCAAATTTGCCACAGGAAAACATATGGCAAAACTTTACAAGTCTTAAAATTATTTTCAATTTAAGCAGCATTCATAAAACTTGCACATTATTAAAATTCATTGCTCTTGTACTTTTCAGCTGTTTATTAAGGGTATTTTTGAAAGAACATAAGTTGCCATAGAGCAGTTTGATTGCTTTTCAAACGACCAAGTGTTTGCATTGTCGTAATTCCTAATTATACTTTCATTGTGTTTACATTTGCAATTTTATTTAAATTGTAATTATGGGCTACATTTCCCCGATTGATCCAATGAATATTTATGGCGCTGCGTGCATGTAAATGCATAACGAGGATGCTCGACGCTACAAAGTGGACAAGCAATAAGCAAGAAATTGTAATTATGTTTCGATAATCCCTCGAGGCAGTTTGTCCCTGCTTGTTGCTCTGCTTTTTTACCACTTGCAGAGGCAAGAGGACGCGTTACAGGTGCCCGGCTGACAGCAGCAATATCGGAGCTTCAAGGATATTGCGATGCAATTTTCAGTTATGAGCTTGTCTGCTGCAGCTGCCGGAGCCGGGCTCTGCTGTTCGTCAATACAATGGCATATGCTCGACGCTCGATGCTCGATGCGTGTGTGTGTGGTCTGGCAGCAACTTGCAATCAGCTCTCAGATGGTAGCCAAGCCACTGCAGCAACAACATACAGCAGCTGCTCAAAACCCGAGCCGAATTATGGTCGTACATCATGGCGTATGCGTGATATCTGTGGTCAGACAAGTCAGAAGGCAGTTTCCTTTGTTCCATCCACTTTCCGCTGGGGATATCCTGTGCATGTGTACGCGTTGGCGTCTTAAGTTATTAATATTGCTGCTGCTTAAGCTGCATATTTATGCAAGTGTTTAGTAATAAAAGCTGAAAGCAAATAATTTATGGAATAAAGACATTAAAGGAGAAGCTAAAAAAACGGCCAGCAGGAAGAACAGAAACAGCCGAGACCCAGCAAAAAAAAAAAACGTGAAAAACTCTTCAAGCTTAATTCAAACTAAGTGGCTCAACATCAAGGCAAGTGACGACGGCAGCACAGATGATGACCTGAAGAGCGTCAGGGCAAGCTGCTGACTGCCGAGAGAGAGTGAGAGCGAGAGGGAGAGGCGAAGGACACGGGGCGAGCAATGAATGGCTCTCGACAGGCGCAATGTGCAACATGAGTCCAACGGCAGCAACAACACTAATGGCAACAGCAACACAGCAACAGTGACTGCGGCAGTGGCAAGTGGGACGAGTCAAACCACAACAGGCGCCAAAAACACCTTCAAGCTTCTGTCGGCGTCAGCACATGAAGTGGGGAGCGCGGCTCGCATTGGCTCCCAGCGCAGACCGTCTAATGAGTTGTCCTTACGGCGGGCTGGGGTGGCGCCACAGTGTGGCGAACCTAATGCCCAAGTGGATGCCGCAAGTTCGATTGATTGTCAACAGCAATTCGCATTTCGTGTGTGGGCTCAAACGTCAGCTATTGAGCGGATTACGCTTCTGATTCCCATCTACTCAAATAATTGTAAAAGTCCTTTACAAAGTCCTTTGCGCACTTTGCACAGCACTTGCTTTGGCCTTTTTGATCATGTTTAGAGCGTGCAATAAGACAGTATCTTTAATCTTTGTGACTATACTGAAATTCTAAATCTCTCTATTACTTTCCATTTAACATCAATTGTTTATAATTTTGGTTGTTCTACATATTGGAAAATTTTACAACAATGATTTTTGAAATTCAAATGCATTCGTTTCTTAGCTTTCATTTAAGCCTATACAATTCAATTTTGTTTTTTTGTTTAATCAATTGAATATCCTTTTCTTTATATAACCAAAATGGACTCGCTATTGTTTGATGTCTTTAGAGAGTTCTTTCTTGCAAATTTAAATTGTTTTTACAACAAAAAAGCACAAATTTCTTTGATTAAAATCCTTATATTTATAATTCAGTTATTTTTTTTTTTTGGCTAATCATATTCTGCTATCACTTTCTTTATACTACCATTATTGATTCTATAGTTTCATTTTAGAATGTCAGTAAATTCCTCAAATCCAATTCTCTTTTAGTCTTAATCTAAATGCAAATTTATATTATTTCTAAAACAAAAATGCATCAATTTCTTTAATTCTTTATATTCATCTTATTTAAAGGAATTTTTATCTTTTGCTTGATCAAATTCTGCTTTATCGCTTTCAATCTTAATCTAAATGCACTTCACTGCTTTGATGAAAATTGCAATTATTTCCACAAGAAAAATACATTAATTTCTTTGATTAAGATCCTCATATTTGTTTAGTATCCTTTTTTTTTTTGCCTAATCAACTTATGTGCTTTTATCACTTTTTCTCTGCTTCCATAACCGACTCTCTATTGTTTCTTCTTCTTACTGCTGCAGACCCTTCATTTACCTAATCCAATTTTCTTTTAATCTTAATCTAAATGCACTTCAAAGTTCTCTTTGATGGTCGCCTCTAATCTGTTATGCTAATTGATAGGCATCCATCCACAAAGCTAGTGCTCACAGCGAGTGTTGCCCACTGTACTCGTAACAGTGGGCTAGCTAGCAAATAATGTTTACGGGGTGGCAACTGGCACGGCGAACGCTCACGAGTGTTGCATGCTCTCGGGCTCGAGGGCAGCGAATTATGTGCTTGCACTGAGTGCATTAGCACCCGGCTAGCATAAGGATGAGAATGTAAATGAGAATGTGAACGAGAACGAGAACGAGACGGACGAGACGGACATGGAAGTGGGATGTGGGATGTGGATGAGGTTAAGGATGTTAGTTTTAAGCGTTTGCCAAGCGAGGTGCCCATGTGGCATGTGGCATGCGGCATGCGGCAAGCGGCAAGCGGCGAGGCCAAGCGACGGCATTGGAGCAAGGAGCAAACTGCCAACCAGGCTATTGTTATTGTTGTTCTCGAAGAAGGTTGCAGACCCAAAAACTGTGCCACAGCAGTGCAGCAGGGCAAACTAAATTATAGTCGTTGTTGCCAGTGTTGTGGCTGTTGCTGTTGTGCCTGCTGCGCTGTGCCCCCAAAAAAAAAAAAGAAATGAAATCAAAATCAAATAAAGCGAGCGCACGTGAGTCAAGTCGAGTCCCTGCTGAGACCCGCTGGAAACCAGACCCGTAACTGGCAACTGAAGCTGAGGTTACGCCAAAACGACAGGCTATGCAAATTAAATTCGAGTGCTGATTGTCCGCGTGTCCCCCGCTCACCTCCTTGCCGCTCGATCATTACGGTCTAAGCGAACGGAAAAAGGCCAAGAAGCAAAAGAAAAAGGGTCACAGGTGTACTTTGTGCCAATTTGTGTTTGCTTTCGTTGCCGTTGCCGTTGCCGTTGCCGTTCGACGGCGGGGCACAACAGCAACTCTCCACGGAGGCAACATCACAATGCCGCAAAATGCACGAGCCAAGGGACTGCCACAATACACAACACACACACACACACACCCAATTTATAATGAGGGCTTTGTGCTGGCACGAGGATGCAATTCGCCTGAACTATCTGGTTCAATAGGTAACCAAATACGGATGCACACACATATACAATTAATGGAAATCGGATCGATAAAGCTGTAAATTACAAAATGTGATTTCTTCGAAACATTCGTGTGTATGCTGTTGGTGTACTTTGCATTTAGAAATATAATGCTGCAACTCAAACTTGTGGCCTGCAGCGTTGCACTTGGCTGCCATATGATCCCAGCAAATGATGCACTTTGTATTATGATTGGAAGCACAAACACTCATCAATACTTTCTGTAAACTTCAAGCTATGTTACCTTGTCCTTGTTTGGTAAACAAAAACTGTTTACGAAATAATATTTATTAATACAAATTCAGAGTAAACATAGTATCAAAAGTTTCATGTAAAAGCAAGCTCTGTTTGTGGCCATAATGATTGCAGGCTGTTTAATTAGCAGTCAGCAGCAAATGTTTGCTCTAATTAATGACGCCCCTGTAGTATTCTTTATTAAGTAATAACTGTTATATAGTCAGGTTTCATTACTTTTACACCACAGTTGCAGTTTCTACTTCAGTTGCCGTCAAGGGAGAACAGTTTGTATACATTTTGTGACTGTCAGAGCAGCAATAACTACAATCTTTAAGCTGCATCTAAGTTGTCCTGCAGTACATGAAATATCACAAAGTTGGGCATGTCTGAAATGTCGAATTTCATTCGCTTTCCGATCGATTTAAGCTGGCTTCTGCTGCAAGTACCATAAATATTGTGAGACAGCAAATGAACACATGAAATAGTAACTTGCCATATTGAAGGCAGTGCATGAATACAGCTTCAATTTACAAATACGCTCTGTTGCAGCCAAATGCATCCAATTTTTAAGGTAGCTTGCCACACACAGACACCTCTACGCCCTGGGGGCAAGCACAGTAAATTAGCAAGTTCGTTGGGTTGGCAGATTGTTTAAAGCGCTTTCGCAGTGCTATTTAAAAATGCTCTTTATAATCAGACAGGCAGCCAGGTCAAATAAACTCGAACTCCGCTGGGACGATGGCTGCTCGGCATGCAATTGCCGTTGATGTTCCACTTCGCTTTGGTGGGGCCAAAAGAGGAGTCGAGCAGTGAAGCGAACAAGCAGCCAAGCAGCCGAGCAGCGGAGGGCCCAAGGACATGGACAGCACATGAATGACGTATTCACATTATTCGCACACTTGAGCGCACCCAAAAACACACAAACAACACGAGAAAGCAACAAAAAAAAAATAATAGAACTAAAAGGATGAACATGGCTATGGCTGGTCATGAAATGGGTCTGACGGTCGCACTGTCTGTGTTGTCTGTGCGATAGTTGATAGCTGATCCATTAGCACAATTGCCTGGCCCGGCCGGGACTTGAAGCAAAGTCCTGTTGCTTCATCAAACTGCTGGCTGTGGCAGCATCCATTCATCTTGCTGGTCGGGTTTATCATGCAACTTGATTCTGACCCTATGCATTTCACTTGGCTTTAACTACAATAACTCTGAGTGTTGTAGTATGCATGGAATAACATATGCCTTTTTTTGTTTTCATTGCAGAAAAGTTGCTGAGGAAAGCAGCAAACCCTTGAAATCAAAAGTAAACACACGGGAGTGCAAAAGCAGCAAAATAAAATAACACCGTGCCACAGACGACAATCTGCTGCCATGAGAGCTGCCTCGGGTGCAGTGCAGCAGCAGCAACAGCAACAGCAACAACCTTAGCCGCAACTACAACAGATATCATAATAATAATAGTCAAAGCAGCAGCAGCAGTCGGTAGTTCGTAGTCAGTTGTGGCAGCTGCACCAATGATAACAACAATAGAGCCACAAGAGTCACAACAAACGGAAATCAAATTCAAAGATGCAAATTACAATTTGCATTCAAACGACAAAGAAGAAGACGAATAACCAGAGCAACATCAAGAACGGCAACAGCAACAGCAACTGCTGCTGTAACAACATTCGGAGGCAAACAATTGTTGTGCTAACTCAATAAACTATTTAACTTTCCTGTGGAAGCAGCATACATATCAAGTGAGCGACGACAACATGATCAAAAAGGGCATCTTAATACAGCGCAAAAGTCAGGAGGATGCCAGCTACACGAAGCAGCTCAAGATGGAGCACGCCGATCTCGTGGCCGAGATGCAGACCGTCGAGAGTTTGCCCACCCACGAGCGACTCCAGCTGGCCAGACTGTAAGTAGATTATGCCAAAGTTTATGAAAATAAAAGGACTAGGAAATTTAAAGGAAACTAATGCTTCTTTCTACACGCAATTTAAGGACTTGCAATCTATGCAAGTTTCAATTCGATTGCTCTTTTTTTGCCCTGTACTGTGAAATGGTAAAAACGGGTATATTAAGTTTGTGCAAATGTAACAGGGAGAAGGAAACCTCACAGACCAATATTGCTACAGCCAATATGCTTAGATTGAAATCGTAAAACGATTTAGATACATCCGTCCGTCCGTCCGTCTGTATGAACGTCTAGCTCTTGGAGACTAACAGAATAAGAGCCAAAATAACCGAAGTTGGTATCCAGATTCTTTTAGATCTGTTTCTATACGAGTTTATTTATTTTTTTCCCCTCAGCCCCACTATAGATTTTGGCAAATAACTCGCCACATTTTGTAACAATCTTTTTTAAACTTGGTAGAATGTTTTTGTGTCTGAATATCCAAGTTTCTGACTAATTTCATCAGGATTGGTTAGTTCTAAAGATTTTGAGGAAATCCATTCGATTTTAGATCCCTACAGCCACAAAAGCTGCAATTAGAAATGATTTCCCCATGCGATAGCAGTACAGGGTATTATATCTCAACTGTTCATACTTGTTTTAGACTAATATCATCAACTTTTATGCAAATTAATGTATAATGTAGAAAAGAACACATTTGAAAAGTTTCAGTCCTGAATAGTTATCAAAAATCAGTTTCAACCTGAATTTATCTAGAGAAAATTGCATTTTAATAGCACTTAACAAAGTTCAACTTACTATTTTTATTCAACTTAGATAACTTGAATATAAAGCGTTATAAATCGTAATTGCTCTTTGATCTTAAGCACTTAATGAGCAGTATTTGTGGGAAATATATTCATGAAGCTCTTATCTTCAGCTTCATTACAAGAACCGAAAACCTGAATACTTTGATAGTATTTTGAGTAATTTAAAATATCTTTTAATTTCTGTTAAATACAAGTATCGTTTCCATTTCAAGTTTGCAACTGCGGCAATGCAATTTAACAGTCGATAGCATAAGCTATTTTGTCCATCACTTTTCGCACTCGCTGCTTTAAACAGAGCGCGCAATTTCATTACAATGTCAATATGTCAGTTGCAGCGAAAGCAAAGTGCGAAACAATTAAATTAATTAGTTTTGCCATAATCATAAAAAAAAGCAAACGCACAAAAATTGCAAAATCGCACATGGAATTCATTAGCTGAAATGGATGCGAGGGAGACCAAAAAATGGGGAATCTGTTTAACTTGAATTGCAGAAAATTGCAATGTTTGCTGTTTTTACGAGAGCTGTGGGCCAATTTAAGAAGCTATTGTTGCAGATACGTGTGCGACTTGCTGTTGTAAACAATTAAATTCGCATTTAATGCAACGCTTCTCATGTTATGCGAAACTTTTGCTGCAGCAACCGAAGCTGCAACGTGGCTGGGACTTCTTCGGTGTGTGGCAGCCACGCCACAGCAAAGGCAACTTTGTGCAGTTGCAAAAAGTTTTGCAAGTTTTGATTGATTTTAAACTAGAACAAGTCGATAGAATAGCTGATCCCCATGCAACACACTCGTAATCAGCTTGTGCTCTCGTCTCTCCTTGCAGACGGCGTGCCCAGCAGCTGAAACTCGCTCGCCAGAAGGAGAAGGAGTGGCTGAAGCTGCAACGCGCCAAGGGGCAAACGGGCAGCGGCAGCAACGGCGGCGGCGGCAACGCTGTCAATCTGCTGAACGGCAGCGGCGGCGGCGACACCACACATCACTTTCGGCATGCCAACGGCTCGGGCACCTTGAGTGGCAGGCGGCACATCTCGTTCGAGAACAGCGTGGTGCTGCTGGAGGCGGCGTCGCGCAACGATATGCCCGAGGTGGCGGCGCTGCTGCAGCACGGCATCACGCCAGATGCGGCCAATGAGGATGGACTGACGGCGCTGCATCAGTGCTGCATCGACAACAACGTGGACATGCTGCGGCTGCTGCTCGACTATGGCGCCAACGTGGACTCGCAGGACAGTGATAAATGGACGCCGCTGCACGCGGCTGCCACCTGCGGCCACCTGGACCTGGTGCGCATACTCATACGCCACAATGCCAACCTGCTGGCGGTCAACACCGACGGCAACATGCCCTACGATCTGTGCGACGACGAGAACACGCTCGACTTCATCGAGGGCGAGATGGCGCAGCGCGGCGTCACCCAGGAGCTGATCGACGAGACGCGCTCCTCCACCGAGCGCGTCATGCTCAAGGACCTCATGGAGCTGGCGCGCATCGGCGGCGATCTCGAGGAGCCGGACTACCAAGGTGCCACGCCGGTAAGTGCAACACCAACATCAACAACGTCTTCTCAATCCAATTCTCTCGCCCATCTGCAGCTGCACATTGCCTCTGCCAACGGCTATGTGCGTGTGGTGGAGTTCCTGCTGGAGCAGCACGTCAACGTGGACGCCATGGACAAGGATCTGTGGTCGCCAGTGCACGCGGCCGCCTGCTGGGGACATGTAAGTCGAGGCAACCTTCCAACCAAAGGCACAAAGGCTGCCAAAGACGCTAGTTACAATCCCCATCATATATGATCTCTAACTATAGCAACTAGACAATCAAGTATACGCTGTTCAGCATTCTTATTAATACGTTAATCCCTTACTCATCACATAACTAGGTGTGTAGTTGTGAGTAGGAACTAGTTATTATCAATCATCAATATAGCTCTATTAGACTTTGCACCATGCTTAGTTCAATCTGGTATAATTGCAGAACGCGACTTAATAAGATCATTCCAATAAGTTGTGAAGACTAAGTAATTTACTAGCTGCACAATAAACTATAGCTAATTGTTTAGTTCTGATTTTTTTTAATAATAGCATTTCAATAAGTTGTGAAGATTGCATAAGGAATTTACAAGCTGCACAATAAACTATCGCTAATTGTTTAGTTCTGATTTTTGAATTACTCATAAGTGATCTATCTATCTAGTTATCTGTAAATTACAAAATTAGTCAATATATCGACATTGTGTATTGCGCAATTAGTTGTACTTGTTTATAATCTTTTTACTGGACGCTCTTCGTCTGAATGCTAGTGTCAAATACAATCAATCCAACTATTCAAATTATATAATCAAGTATAAACTACACTGCTCAGTACTCTTATTAATATGTAAATATAAATAAGAGTATAATAAATAGTTTAGTTTGAGAGAGCGCTAATAAGTTATGCCAATCAATCGTCAGTATATTTCTATTAGACTTTGGGCCACACTCTTGAGAATTCAGATCTTATCTAAGACGATGTAATAACTGCATTCTAATTGGTTGTGAAGATTGCATATTGAATTAACAAGTTGCTCATAAACAATTTCTAATTGCATAGTTCTAATATTTTAACTACTCAGCAATTATCTAGTGCTATCTGTAAATTACAAAATTAGTGAATATCCCCAACAACGCGTATTGCGCAATTGGGCGTACTTGCTTATAGTTTCTTTAGTGGCTATTATTCTTAACTTATGAGTTTCTCCTGGCAGCTCGAGGTGCTGGAGATGCTCGCGCAATGTGGCGCCGATTTGAATGTGCGCAACAAGGACGACGAGACGCCCTCGGGTAAGTTGCCGCCAAGCAGTTGGCAAGAACGAACTTCAACAGATATGTTCCGACTCCAACAGATATCTGCGAGGATCCCGAGATACGCGAGCGCATTGAGCAGCTGAAGACGGAGCAGGAGAGCAAACGACTGGCGGAGGCGCAGCGACGGCGCGTTCGACGCTCCCAGAGCAACAACACCAGGTAACAACGTTCGTCTAACAAATGTGTGGCACGCCACTAATCGGATTGCTTGCATGCTGCGTTTAGAGCCCAATCGGTGCGGCGCACCAGCCTGCGCGACAAAACGCTTACAACCAAAAAGGATGCCGTCGAAGAGGCGCGTCTGCGTCTGCAGGCGCAGGAGGCCACGGACACGACCTCCACTAGCACAAGCACCACTGGCGCCGCTGATCTGCCCAATGGCTATGCCTATCACACGACCAGCAGCAGTTCGAGCAGCGGCAACAACAACAACAACAATACGGCTGAGAAGCGTCCCTCCACCGCCAGCTTGAACGGGCAATTGCTATCGCACTCGAAGTCCGCGGATGCCGTGGACAACGTAATCCTCACAACGACACATTCCTATCTGCCGCGTCGTCCGCCCGATGGCCGCGAGAACGACGAGCAGCTGCTGCTGAAGGCGCAAGGCGGGAGCGACGGTGCCACGGCCGGTGGCGGAGAGCTGCAGCGTGCCACCTCCGCGGCAGCTGTCATACTGACTGACAAGGGCACCGCTGCGAGCGCCGAAGCGGTGCAAATCCAATCCTCCAAGGAGGCGGGCAATGGCAAAATCAACGTACAGGTCACCGTGCTCGTGGGTAAGTAAACCCTAAGCCGCACCCTAATCCAGTGCGACTCTACGCGCCACACCTCGACACACACGCACAGACACCCGCTTGCACACACACACACACACACACACACAGCTGTATCTACACCCACAACTCGTACTGTAGCTAGCACCAATCAAGAAGCGCCGCTTAAATGCTTCCTTTGTGTCAATGTCAATGTCTAATGTGTATTTAACGACGCTACTAAAAAAAACGGAAAATAAAGTCGCTGAAAGCGCGCATGCTGCTGGCCACGCGATGGCGCGACTAACGCATACCCTGTAGTCGTCCAGTAACTCTCAATTGTTATTATTATCTGTTCGGTTTATTAGCGCGAACTTCATTTGTACACATTTTTCAAGTTTGCCATTCATTTTTATGTGGACTCGTTAAACTAATTTCATTTGCATTTCCACTTCATTTCATTTAATAATGTACTTATTATGTTTTAATGACTCAGATTGCATAGCTTCATTTAATTTGCCATGCATTTGTCTTTAATCTGTTGTGAACTGTGAAGAGTGGATTAGAATTCAATGGAAGACTCTTTTTGAAGTAGTGGAGTTCCACATCATTTTAGCAAATACAAAATAAAATTCACTAACGTCGTCCTCTTATTGCCTTTGCTTCAAAGTCGTTAAGTTATTATCTACGACTATATCCTGAAGCGCTTTCCATTGTGTATTGATTTTCTACGTTAGAGTTAGGCGCTTGTGCTACTAACAGAGTTGTAGGGTATAGAAGACTCCCCCGAAAGTGACTCTATTAAAATGCATCTGTGTATAAAAAGAAGTTAAATAACATTTGCTTGTAATTTTATGTTTATTTTTTGTGTTTGGCTCGTTGCGCTCGTTTTGTGTGTCGTCTCTGCCTGTCTGCCTGTCTGCCTGCCTGCCCGCATCATCATCAACGCCACAATCAACCAACAAACGAACCGAACCGACCAACAACCCACCCACCTACTCATCAACACAACACAACACAACCAACAACACCACACTCATGTAGACACAAACAGCACGCATCATCAGCAGCAGCACCACCAGCAACATACTCATCAACAGCAGCAGCATCAGCAACAGTTGCAGCAACATGCGCTGCTGTTGCAACATCAGCAGCAGCAACAGCAACAACAGCTACAGCAACAGCAGCTGCAGCAACAACAGCATCCGCAATATGTTGCTATGGATGCGGGTGCCGTTACTTTGTCAAATTTGAAAAAGCAACGCTCGCTGTCGCGTACTGCCAATGTGCTTAACAATTTCGAACTCACATCCACAACAACAACTGCCACAACTTCGGCGGCAAGTGCAACATGCAACACTACAACTAATGGTTCTGTTTTAGGAGCCGCCACTACGGTTAATCACAACAACAACAACAACAACAATAACAACAGCAGCGCCAACAACAATAACAACAACGGTGCCGCACCAATTGCAACACAACCACTCGGACTTGGCGCCATGAGTCCCAGTTCGCTGGACTTTGAGGCAGCTGCGCCGGCGACAGCGACCAATGCCAGTTCGGTGAACAAGTTCAGCGGCATCACCGGCGACGTGGTCAGCGACAGCACCAGCTCCAGTCGCAAGTGCTGTGTCCTAATGTAAACACACTAGCAAACAGACAGCACAGCGCGACTACAGAATAAACAGGGTATTAAAACAACATCAGCAACAAACAACAAAAGAGGATTGCCAGCCGTTAAGCTTACCAAAATTTGTGTGTATGTGTGTGGGGGTAGGGGCGGGACGGGGTGTAATCGGGATTTGGGGAATTAGTTGGATAATGGGGAGGGATATGTTATGTATGCATGTTGTACGACTATTTGTTAAATATTTGGTAAACATTTGAGCAACAATTAGCAATTTTGAAATGCCTGGCAACCTGGCAATTGGGTAGCAAGCAAAAAGTGTCTTTAATTAGCATTTTAATAGCAGCAAGAGTTCGATAAGCAAAACGCGAATTCAATTTGTAAATGATAAATAATAATTGTAAAACGATGAACGAGTATATGGTAATGGGTTCAATTCTGTGAGCTCCACATTCGAGAAAACGGCTCAAAGTCGTGGCATTTCCTAAGCCAGTTAAAATATTGATACACAACAAAACAAAAAACAAAAACACACACAACACACAACAATGAAGTACGATACAAATTTATATATACGATATATGTATATGTTTACACATTTTACTGTTTATTAATTGAAAACAAAAATAAAAGAAAACGGAAATCAATTTGATGTGAGCAGTTTACGCTAGTTTGTAAATGTTAAGAGAATTGTTAAGAAAATGTGTTAAGAACTTTTGTTTTTTGCTAGTTCTTAAAGTTTTGCTTCGTATGTGAAATGGCAAAGCAAAGTATTATGCAAAAGTATAAAATATACTATATACATACATATAAATAAATGAATTACATACGTATATTAGCAAAATTATAGCTACTTACAACAATAAATGATTAAGCAATGCAATAGTTAAATTGCAAGCACATAAGCAATTCAACAATAAACTAATTAAAAACGAATTAAAACAACAACAAAAAATCAAAGCGCAAATCATAATCAATTCATCTAAATGTCAAATAGTTTAAACTTGTTGCATACATTTTGCAGCTTCCAATTGAAAATAATTCAAAATTCTTTTTGTTATTATTCACCTTAGATTTTCTTTACTATTTCAAAGTTGATTGCAATTTCATACTTTGCTCTGCGTGATTTGAATTTAGTTAATATGAAAATTGTATTATTTATATACATAAATATATTGAAATTTATACAATTTTTAGCATCTAAATGTACGAAATTCCAGATAATTAAGAAACAAATACAACGCGCAATTTAGCAATGAGACTTTCCTTTTTTGAATTATTTGGCTCGCGAGCGGGCTATTTATTGGCAGTAGAAAAGTTTTGTAAAATAAACAAATGAAAAAAAAAACATCGTGACAAATATCCTCAAGAAACGATTACGATTATTGCCGTTTTAATACGCTTACCACAATTTCGCAACAAGTAAGTAAGCTCTTCGCAAAAGACATTTTTGAATTTACGTTTGGCGTTTCCGTTAAATGTATGTACTTTAATCGGTTCGTTTCGATAGACTGCCTCTGATGTTATCGATATTCGACCATCAAGTATACGTCGCTGCATCTGCATAGCAAAATAATGTGATAGGGTGTTTTGTTTCTTAGAATGGTTTCGCTTTAATTCATATTTGTTTTATTTATCAACTACTTTATTTTAGCCTTCTCCTTAACTGGCAAACGATCTATCCTTCTGTCCACCACATGACGCAAACGTCTATCAGGTTTGAGCAATTCACTCTCGTCCATGGGCTCAATGACTTGACCCTTGCGTGTGATAACCGCCGGACGTGTCATCATGCGGAATGCCGTTTCCGGCACAAAATTGCGTCCAATCGGCGCACGAATGCTTGCCTCGTAATCGGCAAGGGATTTAAAGGGGAACGGTATGCTGGAGACCATATGTGCACGCGCCTGTTTGTTGGTTGTCTCATTAATGTACAGATTATCCCTGTTCTCATCGCGTCGCTTTTCCGGTGCCGCCAATTTGAGTAATAGCCGCTTGTTGCGTCTATTCATCACCTCCTGGGAGATGCCGGCGCCTGCCCAGGAACCCCAGCCGGGCATGGCTAGTTGTATTTCCGCGTTCTTTATCTCGGATTCTTTCGTCTTATCCTTGTTAAAATCGGCAATAATATCATCATCCTCAAAAGCCTGACTAATGGTCAATTGACGCTCGGCCGCAGCATCAGTCTCATCGTAGTCCGCTTCTTCGTCGTCCGCCAGAGCATCGTTCATGACATCAGAGTCTCGCATTTTCTGTTTCACTGTTATCGTGGTAACCTTGTTCGGATCAATGGCGCTGTCGGCTGATGGTTCTGCTGCCGCTTCCTCCGTCGACGTTAATTTATTAAGTACGTCCAAAGACGGCTTTACTTGCTCCTCCTCTTGATTGAGCGGCTCATCAATTTCGATGCGCTGCTTGGTTTTCTTAAAACTCAAGTCCTTCAAATTTTTCAATTCATCTCTCTTCTTTTTTAGCGGTTTCGCCTTCGTTTTGGGCTGCTTCAGTATTTCAGCTTGTTTCTTTAGCTTTTCCAGCTTTTTACTCAGCTTTTGGCGTAGATCCTCCTCATGTTTTTCGAATATGTCGTCAATTGTTTGACCTTTCGCGGACGACTTCACCTCCTCAACCACCCATCCATTTTCCACAGTGACATTAGCTTTTTTCTTTTTAATTGACTTCGTTTTCTGTTTTTTTGTGGGCTTCTCCTGCTGTTTTTCTTCCTTAACAGTTTCCAAGTCCGCTTGATGTTCGGCGAGAAGTTTTTCATTAGCGTTACGTTCAGTCCAATACTTGCGCCAATTGGGATCCTCGCTGTCCGCTTGGCTTTCCACCTTTTTTGCTGTCTTGCCTTTTGTCCATGGATTGAATGGATCAGTGGGTGCTGACGCCTCAGTTTCAACTTTAATCATCTGCTCATCTTCACTATCCGATTCGATTTTCTTTTCAGTGAGCTGCCGACTTACCGACAATTGTTCTGCCAGATCCTTTCGCACATCCTTATCGTACTTGGCACGCACCTGCAGATTCTTGGCCCAAGTACCGGTGTTTTTATGTCGCAGACTAGCACGCTCCAGCACGCGACTCTTCTCCAGCGCATTTAGTTTCTCAAGCGCCGCCTCCGGATTGGTTTTTTGCATTTGCTCAAATTCCTTAATTTGCTCCAAAATCTTCTGTCGCTTCTGCAGCTTATGATATTTCTTCGACTTGATTTTGTTTTGCATACGCGCTTTGGCCGATTTCTGTGACTCGCGCATCTTCAAATACGCCAACTCCTTGCGACGTGCAAAGAGTTCATCACGCGTCAGCTTCTTCTGCAGCAACTCACGCTCCTGTTTTGCCAACGCCTTTTCGTCGGTAGTGTCGCCTATCTGGGCCTTGCGCAACTCCTTCAGCTTTTGATCGCTGGCTTCCAGCTGCTTGGCCAAATCGGATTTGATTCGACCTTTAAGATTTTTCACATGCGCAGCGGTATTAATGTAAATTGTATCGGAAGGTATAGGAAATATCTGCAGACGAGTTGCAATTAGTAAATATATTTTAATAGCTATATTTTGTACACTGTTACCTGTGTTTCTGCGGAACGTTGTTTGGCTACAATGGCATCCCAGCGTCCAAGTTTCTTCTTCACACCTTCGTAGCCAATTTTGCGCTTGATGCGATCCGCCGCTGGTTTTTCCAAAGGCTTTTCCAGCACCTTTTTCGAGCTGTGCACATTTTTCAGCTTCTTCCCTGTTTCAACGTGCTTAGAGGTACGCAATATCTGCACCAAATCGCTTACGCCGACTGCCCGAGCAGCATGCTCCGAGGTGTTGTTGCGCTTCACCAGTTGAAACTCATCCTGTTGAAGTTGGCGCTCATCGCGTGTGGACTTCCGTATGTGTTGCACGTTACCCAGATTGCTGATCGCCTGCAGCAACTTTTTGTGAGATTTGGGATTGTATTGCTCTTCATCGTCACTCATTTTTAAGTAAATGTCAGAATGTAAAAGAAGTCGTACACAAAAACACGCGGTACCTCAAAGCAGCTGATTACAACGATAGCAATTATCGGACAGATAAAAGTGCAAATTATCGTTTTCGATTCTACAAATGGTACGCTGCTCAAAAAAAATTATTTGAAAATAAAACTATCGAAATAAAAATGTTTTTGTTTGACAAAAATGTATATATAAATAAATGCAGCAGTGTTTATATTAAACTTTTGTCGATCTTCTAAAATATATCAATTTAATTTTATATTGCATTAAGTATTTCCTAACATCACGCCAACGAGAGTAGGGGTTATCAAACTATCGATAGGTCGATACAATAATATTTTCCCTGCATGGAGACGCGAAATAGTTAAACAAATTCGGTTGCATCGTGCTATGGCCGATACGAAGTCTGGCCGATACGCGAGCAGTAGCGCCGCTATATTTCCCCTAGTTCAGGGTCCCGAGAATCTAGAGTGTAAAAACTTTCAAGAATACCTCCGCACACGTCAAACCCCCGAGACATTAGAAAAGTTCTACCACTATCCTCCCATTTGCTTAGCTGTTTTTCGCGAGCTGCCTGAAATTGCACGACAATTCGTAATACGCATACTATTCATTGATCAGCCGGTGCCGCAGGCGGTGGTCAGTTCGTGGGGCGCCCAACGATTCGCCAAGTAAGTGTGCTTTGCGTATTTCACCAGACGGATAGTTGATTCAACTGCTGTTTGCAGGGAACAAGCTGAAGCCACCAGTTGCCTGACTGCCTTGAATGTATGGCGGGTTACGGCTATACCGGGTGGTCTGGCCGCCTGGGAACTCTCGCCCACCTTCAAGAAAGGCGTGCGTCAAGCGCTAATGGGCGGCGGCAAACCGTGGCCAATGACGAATACGCTGGACAAAGATTCCAAGCCGCGTGACATACCGTTTCTCGACTCTTATGCCATGTCGCGATGGCGTTGCGTCCTCCACTACATGGTGGGCACGGGCGCACGCAATAGCACCTCCGATGCCGAGGCTATAAGTCCAGATGCTGTGCGTATCCTGCTGCATGCGAATCTGATGAAACGCGATGAACGTGATGGTATCACCATAACACGTCAGGGTTTTCAGTTCTTGCTGCTAGATACACGTGCGCAGGTTTGGCATTTTATGCTGCAGTATTTGGAAACCTGCGAAGATCGTGGCATCGCATTGCCCGAATGCTTGTCGATGCTTTTCCAGCTTAGTTTTGCGACACTGGGCCGCGACTACAGCTCGGAGGGCATGAACAATCAAATGCTCACATTTCTACAGCATTTACGTGAGTTTGGCTTGGTCTATCAGCGCAAGCGCAAAGAATGCCGCTTCTATCCCACACGCCTCGCACTCAACGTGACCAACAAGGACGCGGCAACTGCGACAACGGCAGCCGATGAGGAGCGTATGCAGGAGCGCGGTTACATTGTGGTGGAGACCAACTATCGCGTTTATGCTTACACGGACTCACAGCTGCAGGTGGCTGTCCTGGGTCTGTTTACCGAACTCCTTTATCGTTTCCCCAATCTTGTGGTGGGTGTGCTCACACGCGATGCAGTGCGGCAGGCGCTGCGCGGAGGCATTACAGCCGAGCAGATAGTCAGCTATCTGGAGCAGTATGCGCATCCCAATATGAAGCTCGTCGAGTCGGCCATCCAATCGAAATCCTGCCTGCCGCCGACCGTTGTCGATCAAATCAAATTATGGGAAATGGAACGGAATCGTTTCACCTACACGGAGGGCGTTGTCTACAATCAGTTCCTCTCGCAAAATGATTTTGTCACGCTACGCGATTATGCGCAGTCGATCAATATGTTGGTGTGGCAGAATGAACGCACACGCACCATGGTGGTGCAGAAGAATGGACACGACGATGTCAAGCGCTACTGGAAGAAGTACTCTAAAAGCGGGGGCTAACGGGCGCATCATTAATCATATTTCACTCTATTTAAGTAATTATACCATTAAAATAATTAAGTTCAAAAGCGAGAATATTGTGTGACCTCTCAAGCAAACTCGATACATTTGTGTTAAGACGACTATAGGCTTCAAAGCGTAATAAAATGGCCCAGTTCCATATTGCAACATATTCCAGAGAAACTTGATTTAAGACTTTCGTTTTCAGACATCAGTGTATTTTTCACTTTTTTTTAAAGTATAGCAAACATTTAAATAAAACTGACGGAATCAAAGTTAGTTGTATCGTTAGTTGTCTATATGTATTTCTTAAAATATTATACTTTATATATTCCAGTAATGCAAAATTATTTTGGGATTAACCCATACCTGTCCAATAGTTTCCCTTTTTTTTATTTTTTAAATCTTTTTTGGGTTTTTTATAAGCAAAATAGTTGGCAGTGTTATCACCAACATTTTTTCAACTAATCCCAATGAATGACCATTAATAAGTTTTATACGTATATAATATATAAAATACAGTACATAAACAACATGACAGCAACACATTAAAGCTTGACAAAAATCGTACTCAAATGCCAAATGCAAAAAGAAAAACAAAATGGAAAGTTTAGTATAGTATCGGCCGTTGTGGCATGCAGAGATTGTAGTAGCTTTTCTTGTCCCAAAAGTCCATGCCCTTCCAGCCGCACCAGCCTTTAATCTGAATGGTGGCCAACTCATCGGCGCCTGTATAATGCGGATCGAGTATCAAAAACTTGGCTTGTCCCGTCTGCACGCAATAGTCAACACCGATTATTGTGTGCGCCAAGACGCCGCCACCAATCATGACCGGCGTGCCCTGAGTCTGAAAGTGCATGGCCAGCTCGGAAGCGATCGTAGAGAGTTCAGCACCCGAACCGACATGCAATATCTTTGAGTCTACATTGAGGAATCCCTGCAGACACATGCTCAGCTCGGTGGAGCCAATCCATTGCGAGGAGCCCACAAATGAAGCGGGCTTATCTTCGATTTTGTGCAAATATTCCTGAACTTCGCGATGTGTGGGAATTGCACGCTCCGTGTAGCCCTGCAGCAGGAACCACGAACAGATCGTCTGCAGCGAGCGATAGGCACAGCCCCAGCCCTTGTCCTGTATCTGCTGCTGCAAATAGTGATAGTAATGATAGTTGCCATTGACCAGATACTCTTTGCCATCGGCCACGCCGCTGGGCCGCACGCCCAGATGCGTATTAAGTAGCGGCGTCCAGGTTACAGTAGTCTGGGCGGCATCAACGTCAGCCTGGAAGTGACATTGATTAGCGCGCCTGAAGTAGGGCCGTGTGGCGGGCAAGGCAAACTGACGATGGAGCCGCTTGCGTTTCTCCTGCACACTGGGCTCATCGTCGCTCAGGTCGTCCAAGTAAGCACAGCTGAGGAAGTGTCCAAACTCCTGCGGATAAAAGTGATAGCTGCGTGGCGTCAACAACTTCACTTCCGTTCCTGCTTCCTGCTCGGTCAGACGTTCGCTAAGGCATTGCTCGAAGAGTCGCAACGAACGACAGATGCTCTCAATGAGCACATCGTAGAGCCGCAGCAGCTTCGTCTTTTTGCAGAGTATGGCCATGGCCTCCAATTCCAACGGTACCTGCACTTTACTGGGCTCTTCTTGTGTGAAGCAAACGCTCAGCGCTGGATGCGGTGCAGCATATCCGACAGCCGGCTCACGGGTTCGACTACGCAACACATCAATGTTGATCACATCATACGCACAGCCTACGGCGCCAGTGTGCTTAACCGGCTCTGATGCCGCTGCAACTGACTTCTTTTTGTTCCCACTTGGAGTTTCAGCTGGCGTTGGAAGTTCAGCAATGAGATCTTCGATCAGGGACTCACTGTTGAAGCCCTTGTGCTGCGTGCCACAGTTACTGCTCACATAGATTTTCGTTTGCGCCACATTAAAGACCAAACTGCCGTCGGCCACACGCTTACGCAGCACATGCATCTCCTTAGCAATGGCTTCGGGAGTGGGCAATGTGTGCAAAAAGAAACCGCACTTTAAACGCGTAAAGCAAAAGTCGTTGAACAGCTGTGGCGCCTCCATGACCTCATAGGGTACATGTTCCAGCTTGCCGTGCACTAAGAACGATGCCTTCATGCCAACCAAGGTGCCCAGTTGACATTGCAGCACTATGGGATTATCTGTGATATCCACCGATGAAATTACTTGATTCAGATGCGCTTCGGTGTCCGAGCAGTCGCCGAAATTCACGAAACCGCACAGATCCAACTCAGCAGGGAATTTATGCTGTATATGCTCATAATTCAATTGACCTACGCTGGCCTCAACATTGAAGCTCAACAGCAGCAGTGTACCGTCTCCATAGAACACGCCATATAAACAACCGCTGCACTGCAGCTTCACACGCTCCAGGCGCTGCAAATATAATGTTGAAAATATCAAGCAACGCCTGGAAATATTGTTAGCTCTTTACCTTTAGCAGAAAAGAAGATATTCTCAATTTGGGAAGCATTTTTTTTTTATTCGAAAACTAGGCGTGAAATTGAAGTATATTGGGGTACAAACTGCACAGCTGGCAAAAACTGGTATCGATAACAAAAAACACTGTTATCGCAGCGCAATGCACATTTGCACTGCTTATCGAAAATCAGTGTGACCAACAACACACGCTGCCGCTGGAACGAGATATTTTGAATAAGTTGAGAAAAAATAAATATTTTGAATACACACACATATAACATTTATTAAATATAATATATCATGAATTCGGCATAGGTTATAGATTCGCAAAAAACGCTTTTAATATTGAACTGAGCAAGCAGCTTTCTGTTATGTACGTACTTTAGCGTTACTCCACTCAATTGTTTCCAGCCCGACGGCGCATTTAGTTATATATTTTTTGGGCGTTCCTATCGGATCCTTGCTTACCAAATGTTAATTCTATCAATGTTATACATTTATATATATATATATACAATACGATATTCATAATTGTGTGCTATTATCGCTCTTACATTCCTAGTGCTTTCGACTTATCTGGAATATCTTGCTCTCCTTATATCTTTTTTGTAAGATGTTTTACTAATTTACAATAATTAATAAGCGATTTGTTAGATACGAGAACTACAAACTACTAGTATTTTTTTCACAATTCACTAATTCATTTTTTTCTGTGCTAATTTTGCTTGGTGTTTTGCCCAAAGAACTCAAGCATACATATTTTTAATACAATCCCTTGAATCTTTGAGTTATCAAATTCCTGCGGCTATCTTGTTCGTTTCGTTTCCCATTCCTTCCATTCATCCTTCGGATTTGTAAATATTTACGTTGCAAACATTTAGATAAAACGTTAAACATGAAATTTAAAACACAAACATCCATTCCGATGGCGCTACTTCTTTTGCTTTGCAATCAAAGTAGCGCTTGTTGCTGTTGCTGCTGTAGTTGCTGCTATAGTACTCGATGCTGTTGTTGTAGTAGTTGCAGCTGTTGCACTAGATGTTATTGTTGTTGTTATGGCCGTTGGCTCCTTGCGTTGTCCCACTGCTATTGGAACAGTACTGGCGCTTGCTGGCCTTGTCGTTGTAATCGAAGATTTTTTTGACGCATCGCATTTGACTGCAAGTTTGTAATTCATTAGCAATCTTCATCGGCAATGAAGTGCACCATTAACACTTACCCATTTCGGCCTTTTTAGCTTTATCTGGTTGCTGCTCTTTGGACGAGGGTTTCTCCAATGTTTGTGTGGGCGATGAGGATGATTCACCCTCGCCATACTCTTCAATTGCCGGCATAAAACCCTCTGAGACACTGCTACTATCCTGAGTACTTGTAGGCGAATCTTTCTCCTCGGCAATCCGTGGCAAGAGCTCACAGCTGCTGGGTATGGCAACCACATTGTTCGTTGTTTGATTTTCAACTGCAACTGCTCCAGTTCCCACTATGGCTGCAACTGCTGTCACCGTCTGTGTTGTTGTCTGTCTTTGAGATTCCTCCGAATTGCTGCTTAACTGCTGCTGCTGCTGCTGTTGTTGCTGCTGACCAGTTCCAGCTGCAGTCGTAGCTGCTCCAGTCGAAGAACGCCAGGTGCCAGCTACAACGCGTGGATGCTGCGTCTGCTGTTTGATGGGCGGCGAACAGCAAAGCGGCGATATTTTAGTCTCAGCGCTGCGTGGATGCAATCGATCTGGCGACAGAGCGCGACGTAACAATGGCGAACTTGGCTCCGCGGATTTAGTCCGAGCAAATCCAGCTTTTTTGTTGCTCGCACTCACCGCTGTCTGTAGCGTGGGTAGCGTGCTACCTGGGCTATAGGACTGTGTGGTGTTCGAGGCGCCTGGCTGGTGGCCCACCAGAGGGAAGGCCAGCGGGGACGGCGAGCGAGTGGGTGACGATGGCAGCGGCGAGGGTGATGGTGTGCGTGCTAGCGGCGATAGCGGAATATGGCCAACAGATTTGCGTCGATTAGGCAACGCATTGCTGCTCGAAGTGTGCAATGTTTTGAGTCCGCCCCCCGCCGCTCCCGCGCCTCCTGAGCCGCCAGCGCCTGTGGCAGCCGCATGCAATTTGTGCTTCAGGCCATGCAACGTCGACGGACGTTGATATAGCTGTGGCACGACACCAGTGGGCGAAACTAAACGAGAAATGCATAAATATTAATTGTGCTCTGCAACCTCAAGCAAAATTGAACGCACCTGGCACATTGCCCACAGATGTGGCGCTATTGCCGACAACGGCGCCCACATGTGGCAGCAGGACAACTGGACTAGACGGCGGCAGCGGAAGTTGCACGCTCAATGCAGCGACAGGTGCAGCAATTATGGCATTATTTGTTCCATTGCCATTGCCATTACCATTAGAACCGGTGGGCGTGTTGGGTGACGACGACGATGGCGACGTGGACTGTGATGATGAGTTGGCTGCCGATTGACAACAGCTGCTGCTGTGATACGACGAGTCCAGCGGTGAGAGATTGCGCGCCGACGGCGTGGTGGGAGAACTGGTGCCCGCCGAGTACTGCAAGCAATCAACAGATGAAATCACTGTGACAACGACTTTAACTTGTACAAATAGTGCTTTAAATAGAAACGTAATTGAGACAACGAGATATTCTGTCTAGCTTAAATGTAAAATGTTAGTAAATAAATGCAAATTCTCATCACATTTTTCTGAATAAACACTTTACAATAGCTACACAATCCTTATTATAAAATATATATAATTTTTATCTCTGTGACCACAGATGATGCTATGTATCAGCTCTATTTAAGTAAGGAAATGAGACTCACCTGTTGCATCTCGGCATTGGCCCGCTTGCTGCTGATGCGTCGGAACAATGAAGTTTTGCGCTTCTTGTCGTGCTCGCGCTTTGTCTGTTTCTTCTGGCGATTGAGACCCTTCTTGGCCAATTTACTCTGCATCAAATCACGCTTTCGACCACCGCTCTGAATGCTAGTGTGCTCCAATGGAGTGGCCCTCAAGGTGACGTGCTCACCACCGCTGAGCAGCAGCTGCAACACCTGCGTGTGGAACAATCCCTGCACAGCCTCGCCATTCACATGCGTAATGAGATCCGCTGGTCGCAGTCCGGCCTCAAATGCGGGGCTGCCCTCATCAACAGCCATGACCAGGTGATGCATGGTATAGAAATCAGTATCGCCATAATACACGCGTATTGTGTGCACCGTGAAGCCAAAGCCACGCGGACCACGGCGTATAATGATGGGCGGCTTCAGATTGGTCACAAGCGGTGACAGTTCACGACACGGTGATGTATCCCTCGAGCTGGCGGTGCTCGAGCCATTGCCGCCACCACCAGCACTGCCTGGCGATTGAATGCCACACAACTGTGCTGCCAATTGAGAGTTGTCGAACGACGACATCAGTGACAAACCCAAGGCCGAGGCGGACTTGACAATTGAACGCGAACGATGATGCTTGACACCATAGGAGGAGGGTCCGCTACTACAGCTGCCGTCCATGGACTTGGGTTGATGTTGCAGCGCCAGTGGCGACTGCTCGCGTATATTCATGTTCTCCGTGGAGGAGCTGCCAGCGCTGATGGTCTCGTCCTCAATGGAGATGGAGAAACGCGGCAATATGTCGCGAGCACAGACGCCCTTACGCTTGCGATTGATCTGTGGCGAGAAGTCATCGCTGTCCGTCTGCGAGCTCTCCGGCGTGCTGCGCGAGAAACTGCTCACGCTCGTCTGGGGCTGTGGTGTCGCTGTGGACGACTGTGTCGGTGGTGGCGGCGTTGCCGGGGTGCTAATGATAGTCGTCGTGTTCGGTGGCATGCTGTGGCGCTGCTGCAGACGCACTGCCGCGGGCGTCGTTGGCTGTTGCAAGTAATGCTTGAGCATGCGCAGCTCGGCATCGTTGCCAATGGTGACATTGTGCAGCAGTTCCGGCAGAAACTCGCTATCCGGGGTGGAGGGCACCTTTAGACAACTGGATGAGAGCTGCAAGTAAAGTTCGTAAAGCATTAAGTAAAGCCAACAACGATAAGTTGCCGTATTCACTACTCACGTCCAGTTTACGCAACTGTGGCGTATTCAGGAACTTGTTGACCACGCCAGTGTCTTGGCCACCAGCCGCTGGTTTGAGCTTAGGAATCGCACCCATCGATGCGGTCGCCACGATTGCGGATGCCGACACAGTCTCCTGAGCACGCGATGGCAAAGTGGTCAGCGTCGGCGTCGCCTTGAAGCCATCAGTGGTTGTGGTCGTGGCGTGGCGAGACCAGCTGTAGTGCTGCTTGCGATATTGTGGCGTGTATGAGTTGAAGCTGCCAATGACGGGCGTATCGTCAGTGTCATCGGTGTCCTCGCCGCCCAGGTCATGATTGTAGCGATCCATGCGAGCTGTACAAGACCATACGTTAATGGCTAATCAATGTGGTTACTCTAGGAAATACACACTGTCGAAGTAGCTGGTGTCATCCTCGTGCGACAACTGCGGCACAAACTCGGCCTTTTGGCGAAGCAGCGAGTTCCAGTCCATGCCCTGGAAATAGACATGTTCCTTCACCTCCAATGCGCCCGTCTGAGTGCCCAGACGATCTCGTGGATTCTGCTGCAACAATTGAGTGATAATATCCTTGGCTTCCGTTTGCACTGGCCAGTCCTCGCTGTCGGGCCACTCGATGTCATCGTTCACGGTGTGCGCGAATAGTTCCTCAGCAGTTTCTCCGAAAAATGGCACACATCCAATCAGAAACTCGTACAATATGATGCCCATGGACCACCAATCGACGGGTTTGCCGTAACCCTGACGCAGAATCACTTCTGGGGCAATATACTCCGGTGTGCCATACACCTGAAAGCAAGCCAAAGCAATTAAAGATTAATAAAACCGACTGCAGTAAATGTTTGACTTCAATTAACGCCTAAAGAATGTAGTAAAATTTAATATTAGCTTTCAGTTCTCCATATCGTCTCCTATTTATGACTGATTGTTATCACAGGTACATGCTTATTTATTGCATATTTACATGCTTATAGCCTTCAATTGTGTTGCCGACCTGGTCGACTTTCAGATGTTCAGCAAGAGTGAAATTAAAATGCATACCTGTTTATCGGAAAACTGTCGCGTCTCCGAGTCAATGTAGCCCTCGTACAAATTGGTGGCCAACGACATGAGACCCATTTTCGAAAGGCCGAAATCGGTGAGCTTTATGTGACCCAATGCAGTGATCAACAAATTGTCTGGCTTGAGATCGCGGTGGACAATGCCATAGCTATGCAGATATTCCACGGCTAATACTGTTTCGGCGAAATAGAAGCGCGCCATGTCCGCTGGCAGCGGCCCAATATTCTTGAGCAGCGTGCCGCAATCGCCGCCCTCAACGTACTCCATGACCAGGCACAGATGCTTCTTCGTCTCAAAGGAGCAATACATGCTGACCACAAAGGGATTGTCGGCAAACGACAGGATGTCACGCTCGGCAAACACTTGCTCCACCTGATTGCGCAATATGAGATTGTTCTTGTTGATCTTCTTCATTGCAAAGCGCTGGCGTGTTGTCTTGTGCTTCACCAGATAGACGGCGCCATAGGCGCCATTTGAGATCAGCTTGGCAATGTCAAAGTCGTTCTCATGCGGCAGCGGTTGCTGCTGTTGTTGTTGCTGCTGCACAACAGTTGCCTCGGCGGATGCGTTGAGTTGACTGATGGCCAAGGCGAAGCTTGGCGTCGACTGGCCATCACATGCCACCGGCGTCTGCGGCGGTTGCTGTGGCAACATTGGCTGTGGCGTGCAACTGCCGCTGCCACCCGAATTGCTGGCATCCAGCGTTATGGTATCGAGCGTTAGGTTGCTCAGCTGCTTGGCCGCACAGGTTAACGGAGAATTGAGTAGCAACGCTCCTGCTGGCTGTGTCTCCAGCAGCTTATCGCCCGTCACTTGCTCCGCGCACATTTGCTGCGTCTCTCGCAGCTCCTGCTGCAACTCAGCAATGGGATCACGATTCAGGCCCAGCTTGTGTATGATGTACTGCGGTATATCCGCTTTAATCACGGGCATGGCCTTGGCATGTCCTTCGGCCGCCTCCAGCAGTTCGTAGAACTCTTGCGGATCGAATTCCAAACACTCCAGCAAACGCGCTGGACGCGAAATGATTAACAGCAACTTTTTGATGACGCCACTCAATTCGGCGGCAGCCTCTGGTGACTTATCCTTAGTCTCGAGCAACAGACGCTCTAGATTCTCGCTTAGCTCGTAGAAGTACTGTGCGGTTATCAGCTTGGCCTCCGATTTGTGCAGACAATCACGAGCCATTTCCAAGACCTGATGATGCACAAAGCTGCAGACACCACGCTAGATTAGTAACACAGTACTGCCACTGGAAATCATGAACTTACCGCACGATGGGTTGCGAATCGCGAAAGCTGTTGCAGGCGGCGCTTTTATTCTCATTGATGAAGTGTTTCAAGCGCTCCTCCATTTGTTGCGTGGCCTTCGGAAAGCGTTCCTTGTACAGCGTGTTCATGACAGCAATCTCATTGTCCACCACGGGCGAACGTGATGGACTGGAGAGCGAGCGTGAGCGTGGACGAAAATAGGGCGACATGCGACCGCCAGAATTGCCTGGCACTGATGTCATTGAGGCGTTGGCGCTATTGTTGCCACTACCGCTGCCACTGCCACTGCCACTTCCGCTGCTGTGACCATGTCCCTGGCCATGGCCACCGCAGGCGGCGCTCAGTTCAGCACAGCAATTGATGCAGGCGATCGGTGGTTTCAGTGGCTGTGGCTGCAGCTGGGCGAGTTTGGGTGCATGCTGCTGTTGCTGTGGCGGCTTGTGCGTGGCCAGCAATAAAGCGCAATGCTTGGGGCAGTGCTGCTTCAAATGCTCCGCACAACATGCACCAACGGCAACGGCAGCGGCATCCTCCTGGCCCGGCGGAATGTTGTGCGTCAAATGGTTAAGTGCCTCCTGACTGGAGCATTGCGACTAAACAAAATGAAACTTCATTACAGCCTGCATTTAGCAGAGATTCGAGATAGTTTACCGATAGATTGGAGCTGCCCGGTGTTGTGCCATAGCCCGACGAGGGCAACGATGCCACCGACCATCTTCTGCCGTCCACAACGCCACGACAAGAGGCGATGCGTTTGATGGGCGCAAATGCAAACTGCATCGGCGAGTTGAGACGTGGACTGTCCACGGGACTGGCCGAATACGGTGAATGTGCACGTGAGCCGACAGCCACAGCTGCAGCATTGGTAACCAGACTGAGGCGATGATGAGCCACGCCACTTGAGCCACTCCCACTGCCGGCCACGCCAGAGCCACGCATGACCACGCCATGCAAATGATGGTGCTTCGACAGCGCAATGCCGCTGCCCGAGCGCGAGATGTTGAGGCCCGGTGAAGCCACCGTCGGCACAGCAGTTGGCACTGCTGGCGCCGGAGGAGCACACAGCTCATGGCGAAAGAAGTTGCCAGTTAAACAAGGCGCCGACTTGCCCAGCGAGGAGTGCCGCATGCGCAGCAGATTTGAGGCTTCTACAGAAAACAAAAGCAAGTTAATACCACGAACGAGGCAGTAATCCCACTGCTGACTTACCGCTGCTGACAGCACGTAGTGAGTTGGTGTGCTGCTGGTAGGAGATCTTGCGCAATAGCGCAGTGTAGCCACGCGAGTGCAGCGAAGTGGAGCTGCCCGATAAGCCGCCCGAGGAGCTCTTGGTTAGATTGAGATTGCGAATTAACGACGAACCATTATTGCTATTGTCGACCGCCAACTTGGCCGGCGATGCGGGCAGCAATTCAACGCCGCTGCTGATATCAGCGCCACCAGCCGCCAACGAGGAACACGCGGACGCTGTGGACGTCGTGGCAGCTGTCAGCGCAGAAACAGAAGTCGCAACTGCTGCTGCAGCTGCGTTTGCTTCTTGCTCCGAATCGTCAAAGATGAGCACACGCGCCGAGTAGCTGGATTGTGGGCGAATGCGCGACAGGTTCGCAGAGTTCATCTGACGCTTGGCCACGGGACTGACGCCGCTGCTGCTGCTGTTGATGCTCAGATCACAAATGGCGCTGGCGTCGCTGGCATCGAGCTCGCTAGCAATGCTGCGATTAATGAACTCGTGTTGCTGCTGCTCCAATGTGGAATCGTCGCATTTTTGTGGTGTTGATGTCGAGATTTTGTTGCTGCATATTGTGCTCGCTGAGATTGTTGCTGTTGATGTCGTAGATGTCGTGGCTGCTGCCTTTGCAGTTGCAGTTACTATGGCTGTTTTGGTTGTCATAGCCGATGGCGATGCTAATGTCTCCTGGCGACTCATGTTGATGTTGTTTTAGTTTTTCTGCTTGGCGCCTAACAGACTTGCATTTTGCTGTAGTTGTTGTTGTTGTTCTCACTGCTGCTTCGGCTGTTATTAAATTGGTTATTATTACTGCTATTGCTGAGCATGGCGGCTTTCGGTGTATGCTCTGCTTCTGCTTCTGTTGGCGCTCTGCTGCTGCTGCTGCTGCTGCTGCTACTGCTGTAAGTGACCAAAAAGAATAATTAGCATAGAGCTAACAATGTCGGCCCAGACACTGGCAATTGATTTGACAAACACATACACGACAAACAACAAATTCAAAAAATTATTTGTTTCATTTTCTCGACTTTTTTTCTGTTAATTCTGTTGAATTTTCATTTCACACACGTCAATGGAAAATTCAATATATGTATGTAAGTACTACACAAAACGAGCACATATAAAATAGTTCAGCAGCTACTGAAAGAGTGATCACGAAACAAAAAATATACATACATACATATATTGTATTGTATACAGTGTGCCAATAAAGTGTTCGTACGTCTGCTATTTTTAACTTTATTGACTTGAAAAATTAACATGTACAAGGTAAAATAAATATCAATGTTGTTGCAAATTGTTTTTTCATTTTATTATGCACAATTTAGTCAATTTGATAGTTAATCTCAGCTCTCTAGCTAATAGAGACTTTGCACGAGGAATGAATAAAAGAAAATCATAAACTTGGAGAGGTTCAGTGCCATAGCATTTTCTTGCCGGAATACCACTGTTATTCAACGCACACAAATAATACATAATAATTCCGCATATACATATTTATATATGTGCAACTCACAAGATTCATTCAAATTTAATTTAATGATGCTAGTAAATAAAATGTGTGTGTATTCATATCTGAGATATACTGTAATTAAAAATGCGAATAATAAATAACAATGCTGTTGTTGTGTATAGGGTATTCAGAAACTGTGCATTGAACGTGTACATTTATTATTATTATTGTTGTTGTTCTTATAGGGGCTGTGGGTCTGCAGTTGTCGTAGTCACGACGTCGACGGCTGGTCTGCGGTTATCAGTTAAGTGTTGAGTTTGTTTTTATTTTATTTATGTATGTTTAGTGGCTCTTATTTACACACACAAGCACTTGCACACTTTTACATTATATTTAACTGTGCCTGTCTCTCTTGCTCACTCTCACTGTGTATATGCTCCACACTGTATTTGTTTAAATTTTTGCTCGTACGATAATTTTTTTTGTATTTTGCCAAATGCTGGTTTATGCCGTCAAGGGCAGTTGAGGGGCCTATTTAAAGGATTTGACGCACAATAAAATTTAACAAAATGAAAACTCGAGTTAATTGCGTTCAGAGGCCGCAACAACAATGACACATACATTTGTCATCCAGCCGCTACTTTGCTCCACACCTCAAAAACAAGGCAAATACATCCTTATATTGTTGTGCTCCAAACACTGGTCGTGTGGGTGTTGGTGCTGCTGCGTTCGTTTGTGTGTGCGTGCTGGTGGTCGGTGGTCTCCTTATGGGCCGCCCACTGACTGCCTTGTACGCACACGCACACAGTTGCAACACAGACACGCACTCTTGGTCACACTCTCACACACTTGCATAGAGAGTAGTGTGGGGCAACAATTGATTGTTACACACACACGCACACACGTTACATGTACTTTGTGTATATTTTGCACATTACATGATATTTGCAGCAAGTACTGCGGAGTCGCACACGCACGTGCAATGCACGCACAACAATAAAAAGAACTATGTATTTAAATAGATTTTAATAGGCAACCAGAGCGACGAAAAATCGTTGTAACAATATCAATTGGTTTTTTGTATGAAGCTACGGTCACACTCAACTAACTGAGTTGGGGATGATAAGCAGTGTGAAAACGATAGTGCTCCCAGCGATAGATGTATCGCTAATTTGTATGATTTATCGAGTAAATGTCATCGATTTTAGTGTCGGTTTGTTATAGTGGAATAATTAAGCATTTGCATTGAAATTATACGTTGCTAATTACATTTACTAATTTTGTTTATTATGTGTTTTCTGTTTCGCCTTTTTTATGTTTTTTTTTATCGAGAAATGTAAATTAATTCGCATTGCTTGTTATCTTCATTATTTAAAATAATCCGAATAAAAAGCAAATATTTATCATTAATGAGAATATATGCACATATATATATATATATAAATATATGTATATATATATAGCAACGATCGTTAGCCATAATTCATGTTTGTACTATGCGAGGTCTGGTAAGCGCTGGATATGTTCTTCTGGGACGACGACTGCTGCGGCTGTTGCATGTGTTGCTGTTGCTGCTGATCTGGGCCAAGATGATTATTTTCTTGGCACCATTCCACAAAATCATCGATGAGCACAGGCCAAGCGCCCTCTGAATCATAATTGCTCATGCGATCATCAATGTTGGTGGCAAAATCCAGCAGCAGATTCCAAGTGTCCCTTGAAATCGCTCGCTTATGCTTCTCCTCTAGGAATTTACACCATATATCCAAGAATTTGAAGCGATCACTGAGGACTATGCACCAGTAGGCAATGGCCATGTCCAAGTCAATGCCTTTTTGACCCGGATCCTTTGCATAGTTGAAAGTGAAATGATAGAAATCTTTGAATTTGCCCGCATCATTTAATTCCTGTTCCAGCAACGGCAATTTGGACTTGAGCTTTTCAATGCTATCAGTACCCAAATCACACATGCCATTGATGAACTCGTCGCGCGAGAATTCACACTGCACTTCGGCATGAAACTTCCAGGCAATGATGAGCACCAGTTTGGAGTCGGGGCTCAATTCTAAGTCCTCCAAAAATCGTATCACACCTTGTGAGCTGATCTTTTGGCCATCGCTGGGATCGCGATAGCGCATAAACAATTGCTCGATACGCTTGCGATCCAATTCCCTATAATAATATTCGGGATTTTGAAAATAATTATCGCTGGCCAAATCCATTTTCCAATCATTCTGTTGCAAGCAGAAAATGGCTGTCTGTTCGCCCGTTTGTGTTAGCGAAATGAATTTTTTCACCTTGTCTCGGTGTTGGCTTGACTTTAGTTTGTTCTGGGAAAAAACAAAAACAAACATTAGGATGGTTAATGCATATACACACATACGAAGTAACTGCGAATTGCATAAATACACCAACTACAACTACAACAACAATTTGTGCGTGCGCTGGCGTTTGTGTGCTTAAAGAAGCAGCAGCAGCACCCTTTAGCAGCTAGCAAAACAAACACAAGTCACGATTGCTGCACTCGAATCCACAATAAATGCAGTTCGTTACTTCTTGATTTTATAACAAATGCTAAACTTACCATTGTTTACTTAGTGTTGTGTGTTTATTATTATTTACTAAATATATAATAAAAGTTTTCCCTGTGTGCTGTTGTTTCGTCCGTCGACACACGCAGAGATGCCTTTGATATCGATTATTCACAACAAGGTGGCAGCTCTCTGGCCGAATGGCAGCACCACTCTCTCTATCTATCGATAAGTTACCATCTGACTCAGTATTGATTTTCAGATCAACAACAAAAGTAATATTAATAATACGACGAAGACAAAGCAAACGGAGAAGTAGACATATAGTGGAAATCAGAGACAAATGCATTCTATCAGGCTTCTGCTTGTGGCGCTTTGCGCGGTTGTGGTCCACACCAGCAATATCACTAGCATTGTTTTTGGTGATATTAAAGAAGGCGTTGTGGCTGCTTTTGGCGACTTTAACTCGGATGAACTGACCGACGTATTTGTCATACGCGATAAGAGGAAAACACTGCAGATTCTCTATGGTGCGTACATTTGCTAATAGTTCTGGTGTCTCTCTATGCGGTGAACATCAGAAAGTTGGGATGTGTCAAGGCCTTAAATTTCCCATTCCCGTTAGACCAGTTAAAATGCATACATACACGCAAATATGTGTGCATCTCTTTGTAAACAAGGAAATATGTTATAGTGAAGTTTGCTTCTGACTGTGATTAGAACGACAATGCCAATGTAGCTACCCTATGAATGAACTAATTTCTGAAGCAATTTAAATTAATATTATTACGCCCTCTAGATCTTTTCTGATTGGCATATTATAGTAACCCATTATTACCGCATATTGAGGACTATCCATCTTGAGATTGTCGCATGGTTCGCAATAAGGAAGATTTATTTGAAAATTTGAAATAATGTCATTCAACTTTCACGATTTCGAGCAATTTCTTAAAGTAAACTAAAAAGCAATGGGCAACTGTGTTCGATTTTATTGGCAATGTAGTGCCATATCACAATAAAACTACTTTGGTTGATGCTGATTTTTTTGTAATTAACAGGTGCGGATACAGAGCCCCTCTTGCGGCCGGGACCCATTTGCTACTACAACGACAAGGTGATAGTGAGCGTGATACCTGGAGACTTTGATGGCGATGCATTAATGGATGTGCTGGTCAACGTGGAAAGTGGCAAGGGCTTCTACGACGTGTACATCAATTGGGGCAACACCACGAAACTGAATTGCGCCGACAAACCAACGATACGAACATTTGGCGAAGTAATGGCTCTCGACTTCAATGGTGACATGATCATCGATTTGTTTGGTCTTGATACGAATATGACACGTTGTTTCTGGATCTTCAACAATAAACGTGAGCCCCCAGCTCTAGTGCATCAAGCGATGCCGCAAGGCGGCAGTATACAGACGCTAACCGTACCCAATGCAAATGCATATTTGGATTTGAATGGCGACTTCTTGGCCGATCTGTTCCTGCAAACGAAAAACGCTTACGAGATATGGCACGGTCGCAATGATGCCGACGGACAGGATAACTTTAGCTACCAGCAAGCGATCACGATTCAATTAATTGGCATCAAGGATTATGCAGTAGGACAGGCGGTGTTTATGGACTTTGAGTTGCGCGGCGTGCAGAATATTGTGTTGCCATTCTGTGTGCAGGAGAATTGCCGCAATTCCACAATACTTGTGCACGATGGCAACGACTTTAATGACGTGCATGTTAATTTCAAGGATCCGCAGGGTGTACTCTGGGCATTTATACCCCCCAAGGAGGATGATGTTTATCTGAAGACTATAACTGCAAGAAGCGGAGATTTCAATTTGGATGGCTATCCCGATTTGCTGGTCACACTGCAGCCACTAAGCGTGGCCAAGCCGGTGATGCAAACGTTTCTGCTGGAGAATGTGGCGTGCAAGACGTGCAGCAAGAATTTCAAGCGTACTTTCGAGGTGCGCTGGAACGCCTTGGCTCCCATGGGCAATAACACTGTGGCTGGGGCCTTCTACGACTTCTATCAGGATGGCGTTCTCGACGTGATACTCATTGAGAAGCAAGCTAAAGACAATTATCGACCACTCGCGTTTCGTAACACGCTCGACTATGATGCCAATTTCGTTAAGGTGATTGTGCTCACTGGCCTAGTGAACGCACAGAATCCCACACCTCGCACACCTCTTGGTCGTAAGAAGCTCACCTACGGCAGCAATCTGCCCGGTCCAATTATTACCTATAACACAACCACACAGGATGGCGATCAACAAAGTGGTAGCAGTGTCCAGTTGCCGCAGTCGTCATACTTTGCCCTGCAATTGCCCTACACATGCTTCGGCCTGGGACGCACACCCAATTTTGTGGATCAATTGGTGGTTGGGCTCTACAATAAAGTGCACAATTGGACACAGCTCATACCCAACTCACAGATCATCGTGGTGCCGCGACCACTCGACCAGCCACAGCACTGGAAGGCGTTGCTCTTTGTGACACCAAGCAAACTGATCCTAATGAGTGTGGTCGCTTTAGGCGGCACATGCCTGGTCATAGTATTGATCATATTGGTTCTCTATATTAAGGAGAAGCGCGAAGATCGACAGGAGCGCTTGCAAGAGTCGCACAGATTCCACTTTGATGCAATGTAAGTTCAGTTGTAAACAAACAAAGAAAACAACATCTGTTTTGCGTCAACCAAGGCAGTTGCTTTATTATTTTTTATGAATATAATTTTCGTTTATGTATTTAACATCAATTCCCACACACAAAGTTCTTTTAAACATTGCAAGAAAAATAAAAATTGAAAGATGGTTTTGGGTTGTGCGCAAAGTTTATGTACAAACTTTGAAATCTCATTTTAAAGGCGTACCTAGAACCAGCATGGGAGTTGAAGAATTGTGTAATATATATAGTTTAAAACATGTGATAATAATAAAGAGAAAATCCAATGAATATAATTAATCCCATCAAGTCGCTGCATTTTGATTTGTCGACATCGACGGACTTGAAGAATTAAACTTGAGTAGAAATATTGATTATGATTGCACTTCACTAAACGAAATACATTGGGTTTGTCTTCAAGAATTCCGGAACAATCAATCGTTTTTGGTATTCCTCCTTAGGCGACTTCAGCAGTCGAGCGCTATTGATAAAAAAAGAAACAATATTAAGGTCTAGTTCAATTCACTGACGTGCTGGTTATTATTTACTTGCTGATGTAGACACGGCCGCGTGCGGCTGCCAAATGTGCCAAATAAGCTGGCGCCGGATATGAGACGGAACGATTGCATCGTGGAAACATGTGGCACAAGTTATACGTCAATTGTTGCAATAAATCAATGTCCAAATCGCCAGTGTTTTCAATCACATTGTAACGCGTCGGCTTGGCTGTGCCCTGTATGGACTGATGGCTGACCATGAAAAACTGCATCTCATTCGGGTGCACAATTTTGTGATCTACAATTGTGCCTGGGTCAACATTATTGAACTTATTTTTCGGGTGTGGTTGCGTTAGCGGGAAAAAGCGTGTGTGATGGCGCTTCACCACAATTACACAGCACATCTTCGGGTTGATCTTGAGCTGCATTTAAAATATGAAAACATTGTAGAGTACTTATATGTAGTCAATGTGGGAATGAGTCTCTCACCTTGCTGCAGGCGGCATAAATGCCTCTTAATTCGAGATTTTTAATTTTCATAAATTGGCCATCGCTGACACCATCACGATAATAAATAATGTGGTCTGGGTATGATCCACGATATTCGCGATACACGCGCAAATGCTCCGTTACAATGGATTCCATATCTTCAATTTCCTCACGAGCTCCCCCAGTGCCGCTGCTTTGCAATCTATATTGCATGTTGTACGACGCGCCATACGGATCATGGGATCCAGCAACACCAACCACACTGGGTATATCACGTTGATCGGGAGACGGATGTGTGACATCGGCGCCTAAATACATCACATTCGCAAGCATTGTGCGTGGATCGTCCTTGAGCTTATGGTTGATGCCATTCAGTTTTGAATTGACCTTCAATAGCACATTGTCCACCAGTTGTGGACTCATGCGACGTTCAATGCTGAATTGTTTAATGCACTGCGTCAAAATTCCGTGCTGCAATTCGGCCTTTTGTTTAATCACATCGTATGAGGGACCATTGCGCGTTGGTATAACGACGAAGACCAAATCGTATTTTTTGGTCTTCAGATCCTTGAAGTGCTCATCCAAATTGCGTTCATCTCGGAACCTGCGTATATCGGCTTTCGGTTCGAGATTTACGTTCACAATCTTACTTTGTCGAGAGACCTAGAAATTTAGTTCAATGATTTAGATGAGATCGACTCCAGCTATATGTGTCAACAACTAACCAGTGATGACAAGTCCTCGATTTTGCCAAAAGGTACTGAATTTTCGAGATACATAATCGCCCACCTGTGCTGCTTCTGATGGACCTTTAAAAATTGGCACCGAGTCATGTTCCACGAACCGTTCAACGGGCATGCGAAATTCTTATTATAATATTCCAACTGTGGCGGCGTCAACAGGCGAGTAGTGACCGTAATAAAATCATTGGCAATATGTATTCCAAAGCGACTGATTGCAGGATCGGTATTATGGTTAAAGTGCCGCAATAAATTTATAATTTTGGCCTTCCGCTCATTGGTCGATGTGGCCGCAAACTTGATCATTGCCGACACCTGGTTCGAGCCATCCTTCCGCTTTGTTCATGCAAATATATACACACATTTACATATGATAATAACTACATATGATGATAATATCTGACTTACGTTTAGTGCTTGCCCCTCTTCAATGCGGCACAACTCAACGGGTAAATAAATGTTTTTGGCCGGCGGGCCGACATGCAGACAATTCAGATTGGGAAACTGTAACGCATAGCCGCGCGATTTAAAATAACCCTCGACAGTCATCAACTTGTCCTCCAACTTAAATTTCAGCACGTTTGCTGGCTGCTGTGAAAAGCCATTAACTTTGTACACCCGAGGTTCCGTTGCAAAGCATTTCGGTGGCTCATAGACGATATTAATGCCTTTCAAAAATGACACTGCACGCTTTAATTTGCTATTGCAACTACCGCTCTGCAATTCGCTTTTAGCGAATTTTATTCCATCGCACAAGTAGTCAATCACTGTCATTGCAATTGGAAACGATTTGTGCGAAACATCGACATTCACAAAGGGTTTGTCGCCGAGCACAAAGCTCTGATAGAGGCCGACCAGCGCCTCGTAGCCATCGCCCAATTTATAACTTTCGTTATTGCTCGAGTTCTTGAAAAAGGAGCGTCCAGCTCGTATGGAATTCTTGTTACAGGGCTCGGCGAGCACCACCTCCAGACACTGCAGGGCTCGCATGGGCTTGTCATAGATCTTATCCTTCATGTAACTACAAGGATTTAATTAAGTTTTACAAAGTTCAGTGTGGAAAATGTTGACAGCTTTTCTGTTTACCTGCGCAGAGAGCTTAGCTCCACAATGGATTGATCCGTCTCCTTCATTGCAATAGTGTAGCGCACGGGACGATTATAGCGATCAATCACCTAGCCGGGAAACAACACGCATCATTATAGAGCTATATATATATTTATGAATCTTAAAAGCGTATATGTGTACACATATGTATAAGTGGGAGACCCATGGGTCTGCGATTATTAGTGGTTGGAATACACACTGAAAGCTCGTTCACCGCTCGTCCTTCAATTTAATTTGTGCTGTGCGTTAAGGTCGATTGTTAACTTACCTCTACATCGCCCTCCACTGGAGATTTGAGCTTGTCCACTGCATAGCAAGATTTGCGACCATCGAAAGCGGCAACTGCATTGTTTAAATACTTCTTGCGAAATACATCAAAAGCCTGTCTGTAGAACTTCTTTGGTCGCTCGGGCACAATGGTCACATCGTAGTGATAGGCAATTTCAGGCATTTTGCTCAAGTCGACATCCAAATAATTGACGGCACAAGTGCCAGTTCTGCCCAATGTGCCACGTTTAATGATGGCAGTTGATGGACGTTGTGATACAGCACTGCCTGTCGAAGGCCGTGGACCACGTTGATGATCTCCTTGCGCCCCTCGTTGCGAACTGCTGCCACCTGGCTGACCGCTTGGATATCCTTGTTGCTGATAGCTACCCCCCTTCTGATCTCCCTGCTGTCCCTGTCTACGCTGTTGACCTTGCTGACCTCCTTGCTGTTGTCCAGGTCCTTGTGCTCGTTGCTGCGTAGAGCCGCCTGGCTGTTGCTGCATAAAGCTAGCTGGCTGTTGTCCAGGTCCTTGTGGTCGTTGCTGTGTAGGGCCGCCTGGCTGCTGTCCAGGTCCTTGTGGTCGTTGCTGTGTAGGGCCGCCTGGCTGCTGTCCAGGTCCTTGTGGTCGTTGCTGCATAAAGCTGGGTGGCTGTTGTCCAGGTCCTTGTGGTCGTTGCTGCATAAAGCTGGGTGGCTGTTGTCCAGGTCCTTGTGGTTGTTGCTGCATAAAGCCGCTTGGTTGTTGTCCAGAACCTTGTGGTAGTTGCTGCATAAAGCCGTGTGGCTGTTGTCCAGGCCCTTGTGGTTGTTGCTGCATAAAGCCGCTTGGCTGTTGTCCAGGACCGTGTGGTAGTTGCTGCGTAAAGCCGCCTGGCTGCTGTCCAGGTCCTTGTGGTCGTTGCTGCATAAAGCTGGGTGGCTGTTGTCCAGGTCCTTGTGGTCGTTGCTGCATAAAGCTGGGTGGCTGTTGTCCAGGTCCTTGTGGTTGTTGCTGCATAAAGCCGCTTGGTTGTTGTCCAGAACCTTGTGGTAGTTGCTGCATACAGCCGTGTGGCTGTTGTCCAGGCCCTTGTGGTTGTTGCTGCATAAAGCCGCTTGGTTGTTGTCCAGGACCGTGTGGTAGTTGCTGCGTAAAGCCGCCTGGCTGCTGTCCAGGTCCTTGTGGTCGTTGCTGCATAAAGCCGGGTGGCTGCTGTCCAGGTCCTTGTGGTCGTTGCTGCATAAAGCCGGGTGGCTGTTGTCCAGGTCCTTGTGGACGTTGCTGCATAAAGCCGGCTGGCTGCTGTCCAGGTCCTTGTGGTCGTTGCTGCATAGAGCCGCTTGGTTGTTGTCCAGGTCCTTGTGGTCGACACTGCTGTTGTGTGTTTTGACTGCCTTGTGGTCTTTGTCCGCCTTGTTCACCCTGTCTACGTTGCTGTTGTCCCGCTGCTGCCCAACCTCCTTGCTGCGAGCCCTGTCCACCTTGAGCACCTTGCCTGCGTTGCTGTTGGCCAGCCTCTTGCCAGCCATGCTGGTCTTGATGGCCACCCTCAGCTCGTTGTCCAGCGCCAGCTTTAACAGAAATGCAATAAAATGTATATATATATAAATTTATACATAAAGGCAAAAATAAAATGCATGACGTGGCTTGATTATTCAAAATAAATAATGACTGTGATTTCCCTTATTCGCAAAAAGGTAACGCATTCCGTTTTATATTAGCAGATGGTTTGAAGCCAAAAACTTTCAACACGAACTGTTAGAGATAAAGCAGGTAATAATGCTCACAGGTTAAAATTGTGTGCTTCCCCCAAAATAAAATTAGATTGTTTTGTAGAACGAATAATTGTGCCATATCTGAACACACACATATGTATACATACATACATATGTACATACATGTATATGTACATTGATGCATATACTATTTCCCCATTGCATCGATGCATGAACTATTTCACCATTACTGCGCTTACCTTGTTGCTGCTGTTGTGGAGCAGGAGATTCCTGTTGCTTATACTCTGAAATTAAAGTTGCGTTGGGATTATAGCGATTGTTAATCCACGGTAATTTAACTGTATGCACTTACTATTCTTTTTCCCCATTTTTTACTCGTAATTTACTTCTGGAATTTGCTGCAAATACAAAAAATAATAACTTATTTGACAATTCGACTTGCTCTTGTAGAATTTTTCACTGTACTGACCTGCCAGTACATTCGTCGTAGATAATCAGTGTTGAACAATTTGAGAGTGCCTATCGAAAAGAAAAATATCGGTAATATATTATTATCTATACATCGATAATAATACTATACCGATATTTTTGACACGGTGTACATCGATAATAATATTTTACCGATATGTATAATTTAAAAATCTACCAAATAACGGTTTTGTTTAAGTTTCATAAAAATGCCAAAGCTGTCTATTGTTTTTGTTTTCAATATAAATAGATTTAATTGTAATTATTTCTTTAAGCAACGAATAAAAAACGTATAATTTGTTTTTGTTGTGTTTTATGGTTGTTTTAATTTTATTTGGAATTGCACTTTAATTTCTCCCAATTACAGCAACCAATTATTTTTTTTACAATTTTTATTCAATTTTTCTCATACTTTTACGCGTTAAAAATGTTGTAGCCCAAAAATAATGTATAGTCATATGATACATAATATATATATATATATATATGTATATATAGAATTATATTTTTGTATCTATTTGTATAAATATATTGTAATGCATTTTAACAATTTGTTTTAACGCATTTGCTTAAAAATTTCCATTGCACAAATGTGGTTATCAAATGAATGTCAACTCGATTTTTTGTCGTAATTTTCTATAGAATTTGTATATAAAATTTTACTAACAATTGCACAACTTCGTCCGCATGGTTTATATACACTAAAAATAGCTATAGTAAATATACATATTTGTTTTTATGTATGTATATACTATATGTATATTAATATAGATGATTTTGTAAGAAATCAATTTACGCTTAAAATGTTGTTAAGTAATTTTTTCGTGTTTCGTAAATTCAACTAATTTATACTAAAATGACTCATATTATTTAATATAAAGACTGTGGAAAACAAGAATAGTTATGCCGAATCATTGCACTACAATGTAAAATAAATTGTATTAATAAAAAAAACAAAATCTTTGCTGCAAAGTAAATTGAAATTGTAGTTGTTTTTTCGTAATGTTTCGCTGCAGCGATACTTAAAATATAAAACTTAACAAACAATATTTTTCTTTTCGTAATTGGCTCGGAAATTGTTTAATTCGTCCAGGCAACAATAAAATTAGCGAGTAACTTTGAATTGCTGGTAAACAAAAAAACTTAAATGCTGCATATAGACATAGTTCGTTTTACATAATCATACATATTTGTAAATATATACGGAATTGTTTTCGATTTTTGTTGTTTTCTTATGTTTTGAGAAATATCGTATAAAGGAACAAGAGTCATGCCAAACAAAACTGTTCAAGCAACTGCTCCAAATTAGTGGAAAACAGCTCTGAAAGTATATAGTTCGTACAATCAAGCATTATTAAAACATAATGTACATGTCGTTGCTCTTAAATCAAATCGATGTTTTCGTAGAGCTCACATCTTAGCATGTCATATGCGTTTTTTTGGTGTGTGATTTTCAATATTTTTGCGTTTTTATGTTTTTCTCTTTTTTTATACCCTAGCAGAGGATATTTGAATTGTTTACTCAAAAGGGTGTCAACTCATTGCGAATTGTAAAATTGTTGCTATGCAAACAACACCTTCGATTGTAAAGTTTCATTGATAAAATTTGGAATAGACCAGATTGCCTAACAAGATCTTTGAGCGGTTTCTTTTTTATTGCGGTGTATCAAGCAAACTGTCGTGCGTTAATAATCGATTTGCTTTATCTACATATATATTTGCTCTGCACGGGTATTTATTCTTCGGAGTGCCGAAGTTGGCTTTTCTTTCTTGTTTTTTGTTTCGTTTTGTTTTGTTTTGTTTTAACAACATTATTACGTAGCTTCTCTTTAGACGCTGATTAAGTGGGGTTCTTTTGAGCTTGTTGCCTACTCTATATCAGGTTATATAACAGGAATGCATGACTAATAATAATATAAGATACGAACTATAAGTAGCTAGATATAGATGCGAATCTATATGTATGTATATCTATATATCTATACATATATTGTGTAATATGTATGTGTACGCGCATATGGGCTACTAAATCTTAAGAGAAGGTGGCAGGGGGATTGGGGGAATGTTTACTGCTTTGTGCTAATCAATAGCCAAATTATAAAATTGCTTCGTTAATCAAGACAATTTGTTTATAAACTGATAAATTCTTAGAAAACTTTCTTTCACTCAACACTCGCCTATGTATGCATGTAGTAAATGTGTGTGTGTGTCTGTGTGTGTGTGTGTGCATGTACAACAAATAAAATAAAAATAAAAATAAAAATAAAGATAAAAATAAAAAATATCTCTCGGGCAGGCAGGCAAACTTGAACCATTTGGCCAGTGGGCCTAGGCATCAAGTTTAGGACTTTTTCACATTGTGCTTGCTAACTAAGGCCTGCAATTTGTGCAGCTGACTAAGTAGATTGGCATTGGTCTCCTCCAGTGACTCGAGGCGTTTCTTGTAATCGTGATTCTCGGTAACCAAAATTTCAACGCGCCGCTCCAGTTGATCCATATACTCCTTCTTCTTACGACGACTTTCCTGAGCGGAGATCTGTGCCATACAAAGCATAGTTTCACAGTTAGCTACAATATCCACTTGAATGTGAATGCCGAATCTTACCTTATTCTTAATTTTGCGTCGTATCTTCTTCAGTGACTTTTCTTCGGCTTTGGTCAGTGGCAGCTTCTGTGGTATGGGATAACCCTCGGCCAGCAGCGTGCGTTTCTCCTCCTCCGTCAGCAGCAGGGTGCCCGTGGAGCCTTTCTACAAATGCAAAAAGAAAATCCAAATAAAATTCAAATTCAAATACTTCCAATCAATTATTAGAGTCAAATGTGCAAAAGTAGCTTTCATTAAGTCATTTCAAATCATTCTGATGCCACGATGAGTCATTTAGTGAAATTTCATTTCATTGGATCTTCGCAAATCCTCACATAGCAAACAGAAGTGAACTGTTTTTTTTTTTGTTTTTTCGTCAGTTTTGAGTCATAATGAAGATTGCTTACCGGCTGGGAGCTAATCAACGGCGTGTGTATGGGCTGCCTCGTCGACGTTGCGGCATTGTTCGAGGCACCGTTGCTGCTGCTCGCGGCGCGTGCCAGGGCAGAGGCGGCGCGTCGCGCGCTCCCATTGTTGGGTGAATCAGCTGAGTTGGCGGCGTTAGCGGCTGCATTGGTAGCGGCGGATATAGAAACGGCGGAAGCGTTGGGCGACAGTGGCGCATACAAATGTTCCGGCGACAGGTTACCTTCGGAGTCATCGCTGGGCAGAGACGAGGGCGGCGTTAACGGTATGCCGTAGGCATGCGATTTGCCCGCACCGTTGCTGGCCGCACTTTGTTTCTCACTCTTGATGGCTATCTTGGGCACCATAAGGCTTTGGCTTTGGCTGCTCTGACCAAGCAGCAGTTGGTGTTGCTGCTGCTGCTGCTGCTGGGATTTGATGAGGCTGTTGTTGCTCGCCGTTAGCAAGAGTCCGCCGTGCTGCAAGAGAAGAGAGCATTAGCTGTTTAGCAGGCGCACGAGCCAGGGCTGTAGAGCAGAGTGACCCACCTTCTGGTCGAAGAGCAGCTCTGTCTGCAAGTTGGCCAGATTGATGCTCAGCTGATGGGCGCTGCTGTTCTGTGAGTTTGGACTGGCGGGGCAGCTGGAATCGGGCGACATTGGCTCATCCTTGATGACCGCCTCATCGATCTCGATGTCCGAGCAGAGGTCGGGCGATATGCTGCCCTCCCTCACCGACGACACCGACGAGCTGCAATCGTTGTCGTCATACATGTCCTCCAAATGCTGCGCTTGCTGGAAATGCTCCAATGCCGCGCTCATGCTGCTGTGGCTGTGGCTGTGGCTGTGGCTCTGACTGTGGCCGCTGCTGCCGTTGCCGTTGCTGAGGCTGTTGCCGCAATGCGGTTGCACGTCGCCATGGCTGCGGCCAAGGACTGTGCTCGTCGGCGCCAGCTCCGTGATGGCTGTGTGTAGTGCGGGATTGACGCTGGTGCTGCTCATGCTCAGCATGGCGCTGCTGCGACTATTTCTTGCGGGCGGGTGAAGTGTGAGGCATTTGGGATCGATGGTGATGCGGCCACTGCCTGAGTAGCACTCGTCATCCATGTCTGCAAAGAGTGCAACCATTTCGTACAATTTCTCATTACAATTCCAAATTAATCGCTGCCACTTCGAACACAGTTCGTGTTTTTCTTTCTCTTCGTTATTTTGATTAATTGTTACGTCTGCGCTGCTTGTTTGCGTCTAGAGTCTAAACCTCATCAAATAATTGAATATGTGCGCAAATATTTTGTAGACTAACCTACTTTTGTTTCGCGCGCTGAATCGCGCCGTTTAACAACAAATATTATCCAACAATTTTTCAATTTGATATTCTTTTCTGTAACTATGCAAATAGGCCCCAAACATTGGATCACTTGCCGCTGACGCTGGCGCGCGTCAGCAGCCGCTGCAGCAGCAGCAGCAGCAGCAGCAGCAGCTCGTGCCAAGGCACTTGTGTTTGCACACGATGTTGTTATGTACGGTGTACGTACTACATGTCCATGTGTACAGTCTTGTTGTTTCAGCCACGTTCTTGTCTCTCCCACTGCCACTCAGAATGCTCTTTTTCATAAATTTTAATTTTATTTACACAATTGTTGTACAGTTTCCATAAAATTACAAATAATGGAAATAATAACAACAACGACAACAACGACGACAAAAAAAGAAACAGGCCAGCCTAGGTAGCAGCAATTATACATACATATAGATTTATATATCTGTGTGTGTATAGGGGAATATTACCAGTAAACAACAGAAACAACAACTATAACAATAACAATAACTGATATCGCGTCAAAGTACAGAACTTCATGCACGAGTACTGCGTTAAATTGCTAAATGCTACCGCGACAGTAAAAACACAGAAACTGTTCAACTGTTTTTTCCTTTTTTTTTTCATTTTTTTTCAGTTTTTGTACTCTTTTGTCATGTTGTTTTGTCGTTCACTCTGCTATGTACATGGCCTAAATTTACAATGGAGCCACCAACTGGCAACTGTATTTGTCTTGGCTTTGGCTTTAAGACAAACGCTAATGCCAACGTTCACGTTAACGGTTAGCCAAATTAATCGATAGTAAACGCATAACACATATGTCTATGTGTGTAGATGTTAGGGCAATACCTACCATCGATCTTGGCCTGCAGGCTTTTTGGTGAATCGGGCAGGGAGTCACCATCGCTGTTGAGACTATAGGAATGCTCCGTTTTGATTGGACCCGTGCCATTGAGCAGCGCATCGGAGATGAGCTTGTCATGGAGTATTACGGCTGGATCCTTGACATCGCGATCGTAAAACCAATCGTGCATATCATGATCGCTGCTAATTTTCAAGGATTCCGTCTGTAAAAATAGAACACAAAACCGAGCAACAAAATTAGCAATTAGTAATTAGTAAATGTACAAATGAAATACGAGTCGCAGCCGTCGTGTTGCACAGCGATAGCATGCTTATATAACTTGGAAACAAAAGTGCAAACACATATTTGTGCAAACCATAAAAACAAAAAAAAAACACTAACAATAATTTAAAAGCAAATCGCACGAAATGCCAGCACACGTAAAACCCAAAACGCAGCGATACAGATACACGGACCCATGCAGATAGCTCCAAAGCCCAACAACAATTGCAAGTAATAAACAATATTATTTAAAAAAAAATATATAGTAATACATATACATAGCAGATTGGCAGGCAGCCTTGCATGCGGCGCGAGGTATGTAGTATATTTTTGTTTGTCAATCTTATCAAAGGCGACAGCGACTCTATCGTACCCTTGAATTCTTCATAGATTCAAACAAAATACAAATAAAAGCAATTTCAAGTTATCATTTTCCAAGTCAAGAGAACTGAAGTGGTTGCTGCCTCTTGAATGAATTTCTATGTTTATTTTCGTATGTATCGAATATGGAAAATCGAAAGCGATTTTAAACGAACCGCCATCCTGGGGCTTTTGATATCGATTAGTCGCAACAATGTACATCGATATGTCCTTTCGAGTGCCGCTATCGGTAACAGTGGCAGGGTATCGGTAACAGTAAAGTTCATCGTAACGCATGCCAATTTGTGCAAGGCTCGCAAAAAAAAACAGTGAAAAAATATGAAAGTGTGTAATAGATTAATAAATTATAATTAAACAAAGCGCATTTAGTGGTGTCGTGAGCGTGATTAGTTGTCAGCACAACCTTGAATAACAGCCATGTGCATGATGAGAGCTTATGGATTGAGCTTGAAGGCGATTTGCAACAAGTGTTTGTTTGTTGTTTGCCGCTCAGCGGGAACAAGTTTGCTTCTTCTTCCTTTTCTTCATCTGCTCGAAATACATATTCAGAATGCGAATTTCGGTACGTATATTTATTTGAAAGCCCGATGATGTAATCTCAGTGTGTGCCAGTTCTTGTCGAAAATAATACGAAAAACTGCTTGAATTTACTTAATTGCTGTAAGCAAATCTACGGCTATAAATTGTTGACCCATATAAATGCGACACTTTCTGTTTGCGCGCGTATGCCTGTGTGTGTGTGTGATAGTATATGTATGTATACATGTACAGCGTAGAATGATAAAAAGTGCATGTAATTACGCTTGGCTTTAAAAAGCCATTAGTATGTAAAATATTTTTTGCCTTTAAAATGTTCACATTCTAAGCCACACTCGCATGGAAATCCAGTTTTGGCCATAAGAAAAGGGAACGTCACAGTCGCAGTCGCACTCGCGACTGAATGGCTGTCTGCAAGTATGTAGGTGTGTGTCTGTATGTCAGCCGGCTTGCGTGTCGCAGCAGGTACGATGAGCCTCTCTTTGAGCGTCGTCTGTCGTCCAGTCTCTTCGAGTGCTTCTGTGTGGGTCTTCTTTCAAGCTTACCACTTATTCGTATCGTACATGGCACATAAACTTAAACATTGATTACCGTTTGCACGCGTGCATTGTATGTATATGTGCCTCCTATGTCTGTATACATTGGTATGTGCGAGGGTGGGCTTAGAAGTACCCAACCATACTCCCATACGTGATATGCAATTTAGTATGTTGACAGCGCACGTTCCAAATTGTGATGCGACTTGCATCGATAGTTTTAGTATCGATATCACGACTTAGAGCAATTGAATTTGCCAGCTAAATTTTCATGCGTGGACTTAATTAGTTTTATGATCCGCCCTCGTTTGCGTGTCTGTGTGTGTGTGTGCATCTGTATGTATGAATATCCCTGCACAAGTGCTTTCTCCATATTTTAGCCGTCTCTGCTGCGGCTGCGACTGCGACCAAGAATCGGCAAAGTAGCTGCGGCAGCAGAGCAGCGTAAATAAACTCTGCAAGTGTATGTATGTATATGCGTGCCAATCGCGTGCCCGTGTGTGTGTGTGAGTGTGTTTATGATGAGTTCATCGAACCTTGGAATTGTTGAGAATTAGCAATTCTTGAAAAATGTTACCAAAACGGGCAACATAAACACACACACATATCAACTCTTTGGCACACAAAGAGAGGGAGAGAGCGGGAGAGAGATTTTGTGAGGAACTCAATGATGAAAGAAAGCCAAGAAGACACAGCAAAAATAAAAATGCTCGCAGGCATTTTGCTGTTGTTGTCTTTGCCGCCACAGCTGCCTCAGTCCTCTCTCTGCCTAAGCCCCCCTCCCACCAAGCAGTTGCTGCTTGCTGCTGACTGTTTGACTGTTGATCGTTGTTTGATGGCGGCGGCGCTGGGGGGCATGGTTACCAGCAAATCAAACTTATGGAGCATCTCGCTCGCTAAGCATTCATTGTTGCACGTTCGTTTCAGGTGTTGCTTGTGTGTGTGTGTGTGTGTGTTTTTTCGTTTTTCGTTTAACATTCGATGAAAGCCGCTTTGGTGAAATGCCAAGGGCGACTGACAAGTCAAGTGCCCCCCATGCACTCGAGTGCCTGCCTGACTCGGACTCTCAAAGCTACGAAAAAAGGCGCTTAGGCAATAGCTGAAGTATCTAATGATCATCTGATCGTCTTCGCTCATATCGATTGTACCACTAAGCTGTGCGCTATCGATGACAAACCCGTTATCGATGCAAATGAGCACCTGTTGCGCCCGTCACGTGTGCGTGTATGCGGTATCGTTTTGACTGTGTCTCTCTGTGCTTGTGTGTGTGTGTGCGTGTTTGAGTGCGAGCGGTGTTCGACTTGTTTTAGTTTGATGAGAACTTTTCCACATTTTCTTTGACTGCACTTCATTTCGAAATCTATTCAAAAACACACAAGAAAAAAACAAAACCAAACGAGCCGCCTGAAGGTATTTGTTTTACATACGTATCTCGACGGCATTAGCATATCGCCTTCGTTCCATTATACAATTTTATTTAAATTTTTTCGTAGTCCCAGCCAGAAAAAGGGTGTAAAAGACAAAAGGCAAAAAAAAAACGAAAAAAGCGAAGAGAAAAAATACAATTTCATAAAAATAATTAAACTGGTTATAGTTTTTTCTTTTTCTTTCTTTACTTTTGTTGTTGTTGGTTGTTTTTGTCTATAGATATTTCGATTTTGCTTTTTTCGCTTGCTCCACAAATTGGATTGATTAAATAATGTTGCAGCAAGCGAAAACCTTTCACATTTATAAAACTGCAGTTGTGTGTGAGTTTGAATGCTTGTTTCTCTCCACAACTGTATGTGTGTCTGTACATACACATACATGTGTTTGTGTGTACGTACTTATGTTTGTGGGCACACAACATACACACACTTGAAGTACATATGTATCGGTTTTCTTTGTGTTGTGCACAGCATTTTTAGTTGCTCTTTATTTCTTTTCAATTTTATGCTTGTCTGTCCCACTGCCTTTCTGCTTCTGCTTCTTCTTCACCATCATCATCATCATCATCATGATCATGGTTGCCAACGTCATCGTCATCATTATCATCGCTGTAAAGTGAAAGGTGCTCCCACAATTCAAAAATGCTTTTTAACTTGAAAAATTGCTATGCTTTGGCTTGCGCTTTGGTTTCTTATAACGTTTTGCGTTGCTTTTCTGTTGTTGTTGTTGTTGTTGTTTTTTTTTTGGATTTTCGGCCATTGCCTGGCAGTCGAAAAGCGTGGTAAATGGTAATTGGTAAACGTAAAGTGGCCTGAAAAGAAAGTGGACGAACAGAAGAATGCTAAAAGGCAACCCTACCCCCGTTCACTGCCTTTCAAATGCCGTTGCAAGTTCAGCGAAAATGAATTTTCGCTTAATAAATCCACATTATGTACATTTTAACTAAATCAACATAATTTATACTAATTATTGCAATGAATTATTCATTGTTCGCATCCGAAAAATTGCCATAAAATTTGAAATTTTTAAATTAATTACAACAATTTGAGATTTGAATTCGGGTCTCAAACCACACAATCGATCTAGTGATAAAAATCGATAAACTGATGTTTCGATCACTTGTGCGTCTAATTTGAGATTTGGAACCGGGTTTTAAGCGAACAATCGATCTAGCGATAGAAATCGATAAATTGATGTTTCGATCACTGGTTCGTGTTCGTCTAAGTGTGAGTGTGTGTTTTTGCAAGCGCAACTGGCGACTAATTGGCCTTGCTGAGATGCCACAAACACAAGACATTACGTATACGCCATGTGTTGCAACCCCTATGCAACCCTAAAGCCAAAACCCGATTGACAACAAAAACAGCAGCAGCAGCAGCGGCCCAATGACGTGTGTTTTTTGTGTGTGCCGTATTTGAGTTATAAATATAACCGAATTGGTATAATAATAGCAGCCGGCACACACACCAAATGATATCGCGGGGGCGTGCGTCCTATGCGGGCTTAACCTTATCACCAACATGCATGCCATGCGAGTGTGCGTGTGTGTGTATGTGTGTGAAATTAAAGAGAGAAGTACGCAAGCAGCGCGACGCCCTGACGCAAAATAACCACCCGCCAGTTAACTAATTCGTAGCGTCAGGCAGCTTCGTTGCAAATATTTGCAAAAAGAAAAACAAAATGGCAAAAACGGAAATGTTGTGAAAGTTGCGAGTGGTTTCGGGCACAACCCACGCGTAGAGGCCTCAGTCGGGAGACTACCAATTGGAGGCGCTGGCGTGTGTCCTAATCGCATTTTGCGGCATTGTGGTTGCTCGCTCCATACGCTTGGGTGTTTAAAGTGGCTCAAAGTGGTTGACTTTGACGCCTTTCACAAAAAGCCAAAATACAATAAAATGGAAACAAAAACCACATCAAGCAAACACAAATCGGAATAACAAAGAGACATTGCCGAGAGGCCAAACGACGGAAGCAGCACACAATTATGTAGATCAACACAACACACATAATCAGCATACGATTCGCAGCGAAGACTAATTGATCAAGAGCGCTTTTGCTGTCCATAGACGGGTGAATCACTTAGGAGGATCATCAATATTGACTCGATTTCCAGATGACTCATCTAATTGATAGTGCCCATGCGGCATTGCCAATGACATTGAGTGTGTCGTATGCGATAAGCGCGACTCCTTATCGATGACGATTGTGTGCATGCAACTGCATACAAAGCTAGCATTCAAAGCAGACTGGATATACAATCGAAATCTATTTAAAATGCTAAGCGAACTACTGCTGAAATAGTGAACCCACCGGTTAGTCGAAACCAGCTAGTCGGCTGGAAATAGATGCTGCCTTATGGTCGCAACTCCTTCGCCAGCAAGTCAGGCAGCCACCCCACGACAAGTTGAAGCCGAAAAACAAGCGTCATTGCGTGTCCCATACGCTGCTCCTGTGATGAGCCCCAACTGTTGCACAACTTGTTGTCATCGCTCTTGCTGTGTGTTACACTTATCGTATAACACTTCATTAACAAAACAATATGGTACGCCCACGCCGCAGCTGGGAGGAGGGGGACACACACACACTGTGCAAATTCAATCTATGAATAATTCACACAGAGCCTTCAACTCCTGCCTGACATTGACGTCAAAAGTAAACTGAACAGCTGTTCGCTGCTGCTGCCGTCGTTGTCGCCGTTGCTGCTGCCGGCCGCCCACATGCCAAAACGGATTTAAGAGAGTGCAAAGAGCACGAGCACGAGTGCGGAAAAGAGAGCAAACCGCAGGCAACAGCAACAACGACGACGACGACGACGACGACAACTTTTTGCAGTGCGCATCCTGCACTGCGCAGCGCGTGTAAAATTCGCATGAATGGACTGTGCGACTCAATGAATAGTGGGGGAGTCGTCTGTCTCTCCAAGTGTAACACGATGATACTATTACACACACACACATACACACACACACACGAAAGCAGATGTGTGCGAGTGGACAAATTTAATTATGCGCGCTTTTGCCATATGTTTGAACTTTTTTCATAGAAATGTGCCGCTAACAAAATTTGCAATGGTGCCATCGTCGCAATTTGTGTGCTGCCTCTTTGTGTTTGTTCGTCTTTTTGGCATTCGCTTTGTATTTTAACCTGTTTTTGCAGATTGCAACGCTCCACTCCATTCCGCTTATTGGAAATGTCAAAGTTAAGCAATACACACACACACACACAGACACATAGAGTGGCATAGACAGCGTCACCACACATAGATATTGTTTCAGTTTATAGCATATTGAAAGTATCGTTGCTCGAACTAGTTATTCAAATATGCTGAGCAACCGTCTCTCGTCTCTTGAGACAGTCGTCGCACTGTTGCCAAGCACGTTTTTCAGTTTTGTGGGTTCTCGTGTGCATTTAAAATAGCGGCTCGCTGCACTAAGCCGTTAGAAACTCAACATAACCTCAAACGCAGTGCACACAACAGCAACAACAACAAGACGCGTGCATTCACTTGGTTAACTGTTCGTCGTTCGTTCTATTGTTGTTGGCCGGGCCAAAAGGGTGTCAAATTGAATTGGTTAATAACATTATATACGCTCATAGAGCTAGCAAAATTGAAGTTGGCAACCTTTTGCTTATATAAGCGAAAGTTGCATCAAAAAGCGTTGAAATGTAAATTATAGCTGATTATTTCGTTGTTTTTGCTTCGTTTTTGTATTTTTTTTTTTTTTTTTTTCGTTCGCTTCGGTTTCCTTGTGTTGGCCACACTCTCAATGGTAGATTGGCAAGCTAAGTAAACTTGCTGACTTATTAACTTGAACTTGTTTGTTAATGCTGCAATTTTCTTCTCTCGACTTGACTTTTGGTCTTACCAATTTTGCCCCGTTCGAGAGTCAAGTCTGCTTTGACGTTTATTTTTATTTTTCTGTTGCTCTTGCTGTTGTTTTTTCTTTCTTTCTCAGTCAGCATTCTTTTGTGAAGGCGACTGCTAGTTTTTGGCTTTCGTCGACCCAAGGTAATCATTTTTACTGGGTTTCTTCGGTGCAGAAAAACAAAACAAAACGACAAAAAAAAACTGTCTAGTTTCTTTAATGGAATGTCAAATTGCTGCAGATTGTTTTTAGGACAACACTCAAAACGCAAAATACGTATTTCCTGTTTCCTTTCCATACCGGAAGATTCGACTAGAAGCTCGCACTCTAGTGTTAATAACCCCTTCACAGCAGACCACTCTATACTATACTACACAAACTTCTGATCGGCAGTGTATGTTACTATATGTGCTACAACAATGTACGAAGTATACCAGATTAATTTGAGAGCTGTCTAGCGTGACGTTTTGTTTCCAAGCAGCATGTGCGCTTATCGTTTCAAAATAGAATTTTAGCTTCCAGCAGCAATATGTTTTGGTCCTTATCAACAGCACTGGGACCACACTGAACACCGCATACTTAGTACAGCGGCACTGTGAACTCACTTTCTCTCTATAGCATTAGGAAGCCTTATGTAATGCCTATACGATCCGGTTCGGTTCTAAGAGAACTGATGAAGGATGATAACAAATTAAAGTACGAGTTGATATTATAACAACTGAATAATTAGTATTCGATTCGATTGGAAATTGACCAAATTCATTGTTACTATCAACAAAAACTGTGTGCTATCTGTTATCTTTGCATGGGAAAGTAAAAGTGAATCTCATAGGAATACTAGATTAACATGCGTCTATATGCATTTTAAACTGGCAGTGTTTTCTTATCTCACATTGAAAATTATTTATTATGATCTCTCGAGTACAGTTCGATAGAAAATCTGAACTGGGTGAGTTGTTGAAAACGTTTCTATTTTGGGAAATTCTTTATGCTGTTATCATAGTAGATTAGTCTTTTCGTGAGCACAGGAAATACCCATTCAAATGTTCAATGCCTATTCCAATTCATATTTCTACGATTAATGGAACCTAGATGACTTGGTAAAATCCTTTCGGGATTTATTTCACATTGTGTGTTCGTTTCGTTCGTTGACAGAGGAAGTACCTTTTGTAATGTTTTTTAAAGAATCGTAATTGCAATTCTTAAGAATACAATAATTACAGATGTGATCGTTTAATGACAAGAAACGGTATTATTATTACTGTCGATCTGTTGCGTACAGTTAACCAGCTATTAGTTATTTCAGAGAAACTTTATAATTATTCAATGGACGGCTTGAAGTAATCAATACTATATATTTATAAATATGAAAATGTGTGTGATGGATGGCTGGCTGGCTGGCTGACACAACAGATAAGGGGAGGCACTTGAAAAATTATAATGATTGCAACAGACTGAACTGAGCGCCTCTCGAATTGAAGGGGGTTTTTATTCGGCAAACAGACTAGACGAGATTGCGATGATGAGCGAGCGGTATAGCGGCCAGGTTCTGGGATTTTTCTGTTGATAAATATTGGAATTTCACTTTTATTTTCAATCGGATTATCTGCTATACTGCACCGCGTGCGAGCCCAACTGGCGCTCAATGTGTACAACGTACAGCAGCAAGGAAAAACCCCGCAGTAACTTAATTTACGGCTAAGTGGGTTCGAACGGGCGGGCCAGCGAAATAGGCGCGAGGCGTAATCAAAACAATTGTGGAGCGCGCGTTATCTGGCATTTGGCTCTTTCTTGCCTTGCGCTGCGGGTTACAAAATGCTTTTGTGATAAGATTCCTGATATGCGGCGACACAAGAGACGCAGTGATAATTTAAATTTCGTTTCCAATATAACTAAATGGCCAAATGGGGAAACGATAAAGCGTTAGTTGCTCCGAGAAACGCATGTTTACGGTCATTCCCATAAATATTTATGCATGCATGTACTTATGTACTTAGACACGATGATCGTAAAACCACAACGCACACTCGGCGCGTGAGAGGGCATAACACAGAGACAGGGACAGTGGCAAAGAGAGTGGGCGAGCTAGAGAGCGGGGCCATAGCAGAACTCTGACGTAATCGAGGGCGCACGCCCCGGCGGGAAAAAACAAAAACTGCACGCGCGTTTTTCCCGGGAATCTTTGTTGTTATTCGCCTTCGCCTGAGCCTATTTCGGTCGTCAGCGTCAGCGTCGGCGTCGGCGTCGTGTCGCTGCATTATCTCGCTCAGTAATGACACTGACAGCCAGAGGTTTTGTCAGTTTAAAGTGCAGTGGCAGGCAAAAAAGAACACGACAACAACAACACGAGTAGAAGTCATTAGTTACTTTGCATTTGGCGCAGCTGATAGCGCAGTGCGTCTTATCACTTGACTACTGCCTCATCTAAGCAAGTGTCTTCGTGCGTGTGTGTGTGTGTGTGTGTCTCGAACAGATTCTTCACTGCCTTTTGTATTAGAGTCTGGACGTAGTAGTCATAAATATAACGCCAACAGAGACAGCGACTGCAACGACGACGACGACGGCGACGCCGACGTCTGCAGCGACTGCGACTGCGACGCTTCCTCGGCGGCGACATGTATTCATTACTGTTTCCGCAGCGATAAGCAGGCCTCACAAATGAAGCTCAGAAGAGAAGGAACATCAGCACAGACATACGTACATGCCTTTCATTATATTGAAACTGTTGTCGTCAATTTCGTGGGGGAGGCGACGACGATGGCGGCGGGGGGCGGCGGAACGCGACGAATTCGCTCGCTAATGATAAATTTCTTCTTTTAATTTCTTGGAAAACTCTAATTATCATTATCAGACAAAACACTTTAGGTTACGCCACAAATAGTTAGTGACTTCAAGTCTCTGGCTCTCCTTTCTTATCTGACGACCATGTAAATGATATTTTCGAACATAAAAAATCACTAAAAAATTGTTTATTGATACCAGTTTCCTAAGTTTCCCCCTTCCCGTTCCCCACTTACGTACGTATGTAAGTAGCAAACGTAACTGGCAGATAAAAACCTTGGGACCCTCTCCACCTCTATCATATCAAAACATTTTGCAAAACTTACGCGAGAAATCAAATCGAAATAACAGAATATATCGCAAAACTGGGTGTGTGTGTGATTGTGTGTTGTATATCACTTCGTAGTGAAGGAACTGACGGGCAGCAGTGGCAAGAGTGTCGATTAGATTTTGCTTTTGGTGACTGGCGAAGAGACAGACATACAGACAGTTTTATTATGCTGTTTTATGGGACAGGTTTCTGTTCATTTTATTTTATTTGTTGCCTTTTGTTTTACTCTTTTACTTTTTAAAGAGGGGGGCCTCTATCGGGTCTTGTAAAGCGACTGCTTAATATGCAGGCACGAAGATCACTTTGATCCGAAAGGGAAAATTAAACTACAGAAACTACAGAGCGACTTGCGGCTGGCGAGCGTATGTAGACTGAATCAACGTTCAGCAATTTCTCCTCTCATAGCTTCCTAGCAAAGCGTATAATTTGTTTTCTCTATTCTGTAGTCGCACTCCCGACTTTAATTTCAATTCAAATCAGTGCACGTTTTTTTCGTTCGTTCGCCCGTTCGTTTGTTTCAACCAACCAATGAGCCTAACTGATAAGCCCTTTGTAAACTTTAATGTGGGTCATTAATATTACGTTTTGTGTTTGTTTTTTTTTTTTTTCTTTTCTTTACAAATGCCACTTCAAATAACAACTTTATATAATTGTGTGTACTTTAATTATAGCTTCTCAATTGAGATTTATGGCGCGACTTAATGCACTTTAAAGTGCGAATTAAACTCGCAGCTCTTAAGTGACTGCTTTTATTTTTGTAATCTCGCAAAGGTTCAACGATTCTTCGTGTACCTTTTTTTGCGGGCAAATTCTCTGCAGAGCAGATATTCTGATTCAGATACTAACGTAATCAGCTTAGCCCAGCTGAGCTTTAATGGACTTCAGCCCAAAGCTCTTAAGCTCTCGCTCTCCGAGTCCACTTCTTTTACTATTACTACGAATTATTCGTCATATCGTATCACCAGGGAACATGCATACAGGTAATTAACACAAAAAAGCTGATAAAGCTTGACCGAACGGAACCATAAAAATAGAACTGGTTGGTTGTTGTTTGCTTGCTTACCGGATCTAAATCGGAGTCCCATATATCTTTAAGGTCGCCATCGTAGAATGAATCCATATTGAGGTTTATTTTGCGCTCTAAGAACTTTTCAGGTTTTGTTTCTTTTCTTTTTTATTGCTGCTGATTTTTGCGGTGTTTGTTCCGACTTTCGTTCCACCTGGTTGCAGTCACACAATTTCTTACAGATCTACCACAAATATATATATATATGTATGTATACAATTTTCTTTTTTGTTTTGCCTAATTATTAAGACTCTCTTTTGATTCAACTGCTTTGCGTAGTAGTTAGAAATGAATTCCTCCTCTTCGCATTAAAAGAGTTCTGGACGCGCTTCGAAACAACACTTTTTAGGGCGAAACCTGTTGATTCCAGAGATTGTTTTCACTTGACATTGTTAAAGTCTCTCTCCGTGTGAGCGTGTGTGTGTGTGTGTGTGTAGCGCGAATGTGTGTTTGTGTGTGTTGCGTTGCTTGCTTGTTTATGTGTTGGTACGGTCGAACATATGTACATATGTGTGTGTGTGTGTGTGTGTGTGTATGCGTAGTTCTAACTTGGTTTACAACTTGTAGCTTGATTTAACTTGTTGCACGCGTTGTTGGTTGTCGTTGTTTTGTTGCTTCGTCTTGCTTGCAATTATATTTATAATGATTTATTCAGACACAGTTACGATTTTCACTAGCTTTTCTCAGTTATTCATTTTTTTGTATCATTTCGCATTCGGACTTAATTTGTTATTTGCTTGGTTTTTGTTTTTGTTGATTTATAGATTAAATGGTTTCAATTTTTGTGTTTGAGACAGCAGCACACGATTTCCATATGGCTGGGCATTGGCCATGTATAATTACATTTAAAATGTGTAGTTAATAGCATTAACTTTTGCCGCTATTTAATCGAATTGTATATGGTAATACGTATGCGTAAGCGTATACTATATTTTATGGTTGTGGTTGTCGTTGTATGTCTGCTGTATATTATATTGATGGTTAGCACAATTAGAATATTGTCCGTAGTGCGACTGCAGCCAAAAACGGTACTAAACTAAATGTCGGTGAAATTCTTGTGAATGCGAACGAACTGCCAGCAGCAGCCGCAGTCGTCGACGCCGCCGCCGCCGCCGCCATCGCCGTCGTCGTCGTCGTGGCCCGTCATCGTCGCCGCAGTCGTAGACTCGTTCAAGCAAACGAGCTCTCTCTCTCTATCACTAACACACATGCACGTGTACGTGAGCAGCGCCCCAATGCGAAGAGCGGCAGTGAATGACTTCATGAACGCTCACTTTGACAATGCCGGTTGCCGGCTTGCGTTGTGCGCCTCTCTTAACACAACTTTCACGCTCTTTTATTTTTGATTAGTTGTGTGCGCGCGTGTGTGTGTGTGTTTTTTCCTTTGTAAAGTGAATGTAAGCAGGCGTCGTTCGTTGTTGTCGTCGCGTCGTCGTCGACGTCGTAAGCCGGCTTTGACGTCAAGTCAAGACTTGGGGAGTATAGGAAAAAACACACAAAAAAAAAACAAGTTTCTTCCGACGTTGACGTTGCTGCCTGCCACTGCTGCTGCTGCTGCTGTTGCGGCAACATTTGTTAACCTGTTTTTTATTATAGATTTTTTGTCTTGGTATTTGATTTGATTCCCCCCTCGCACTCACACACACACACACGCATACTTGCACGCAAGCACACAAATGCACTCTCTCACTCGCCACTCTCTCTCTCGCTTCGTAGCCTGCTCTGGCCGGCTTGAGCGCTGCCGCTTGGCAACACTTTGCGCTGCGCTGCTTTGCTCTGCGACTGCGACTGCGGCTGCTGCTGTTGATCTTGTCAACTTGACCAAGTTATTTGAACTATGCGCATGTGCAGCCCTGTCTAGCTAGCCGAGCCGAGCCAAGCCAAGCCAACCAGCCAGCCAGCCAGTTAGCCAAGCCGAAGCAAGTCAGCTAGCTTTGTCATTTGAAGGCTGTTTGCTCTGTACTCGGGCCCGGCTGCAGCGACGTCAGCGCGAGCAGCAGCAGCAGCAGCAGTAGCAGCAGTGGCATAAAGTGAATGTACTTTCAAACCAAAGATCCGGTTTAAGCCAGGCACAGATACAGCCATGATGACGACGTCGTCGACGACGTTTTCACAAATGCTTGTGTAATACATATGGAGAGGCATAGCCGCTGAACACTTACAAACACACATACATATGTATGTGTGTGTGTGTGTGTGTGTGTGTATGTACAAGTTACATATGGAGGAGAGCTTTGGCTACAAATTTCGTGTTGTATTTGGACAAAGTTAAAATCCATATGTATATCGAATTGTTGGCCAGGCTTACAAGCCGAAACCGGTCGCCTGTTCGTGATTATCGCACAAAATACAACAACAACGGCAACGGCAGCACGGCTAAATGAAATGAAGAAAAAAGTCCCCTCCCGGTGGCTCGATGTACTCCGGGAAAGTATTCGGAATAGTGTGCCTAGAGGCAACGGCAACGGCAACAGCGACAGCGAAGAGCAAAGAGCAGGCAGTCAGCATCGGACAGAGAGAACTGGCGTCGTGCGTCTTTACCCCAGATCAATGAGCTTTGATAGCTCGGGCAATACGCCAGCCGCCCCAGAGATCTTTTAATATTTTATACACACACCAGAGTGTATGTGTGTGTGTGTGGTGTACACAAACGAATCATTGAAAATGTGCATTGTCTGTGTGTGTAGACATTAAATTTCATTTTATATCTGCAACTGTGTGTAATAATTCGTCATGCTGGCCGCATTTGAACCCGCATAGCTGCCGGGCCGGGCCGGGCCGGGCCCAACACCGCCCCTAATAAGCAAATCTCAACAACAACAAAAACCCACTGCTCTTTGCTGCCGATCTCTCTCTCACTCACTCTCACACACACACACACACACGGGCAGTCACTCGTGTCAGATCTAACTCTCTTTGCGCTTAAATGCTCTCTTCTCAATTTTGCTGCTGATCGTGCGCTGGCGCTTCAAGTGGTTTTTACAGTTACATAGTATATACTCAAATGTATAGACACGAGAGTGCGACAGAGAGAGAGACACAGCGCAAGCGAGCGAGACTCTGCGGGATTGCGAAGGGGGGGGGGGGGGGGAGGTACGCTTTTGTATCTTATGGTTGGCACAAATATTTTTCGCGCAGCGCCCAAGCCACTGAACATTTTTTTATTATTATTTTATATTATTTGATTTGTGAATCACAACAAAAACCCGTGTGTGTGTGTGTGTGGCTGCGTTTCACTGGAAAACAAGATACATTACGTGCCTCTCCTGGTTGTTGTTGCTGTGGTTGAGGTGTCGGTGTCTGTTGGTCTGCTGGTGCCTCGCTTGTTTGCGATTCGCATGTTGTTTATCTGCAGCAACATTTTAATCTGTACTTCACTTAAGTTTATTTATTTTTCCTTTTTTCCATAAATATTATTTAGCATTGTGTGATTAGATTCTGGCATTTTCGCCACTGTCACACAACTGCGTAAACTTGATAATTTAATGACTTCCTCTATGCCACTTGTCCAGCCCACAGATCTGAAGAATCTCGAAACTGAAGTCTCATTATTATTGCGTTTCTACTGATATTGCTTAATTATTAATGAATTGAATATTTTCTAATCATAGACCGCCACTATCTCGAACTAATGTTTCACGAAACGCTCCTCGAGTTCTTTCTTCTTTTTTTTTTTTGTTTTTCTGTTCGTTCGCCGAACGATAAGATAGATGCGATTTCAATTCCTTTTAAATGCCCAAACAATACACGAACAAAGGAGCGAAGTGTGCCATAGGAATGTGAATCATTGGAACGCAAATTCCTTCGGGCCTCATTAGCCATTCACAGCGGAGAGTTACTTATCACAAATGGATGTTTAGCATAAATTCTGCCTGACATTCATATCTATAGTAGGTATTTCCACAAATTATGTTTGTGACTCTCTGTCGACCATTTGCCTCATGCCTCATTTAACTGCGTTGATAAAGCAATTTTGGTCATTAAAATGGTTTCACGAAAGAAGAAACTTCGCATTGAAGTGAAATTAATTTTGTATTTAAACTGTACATTAAACATTGCATTTGTTTATTTACTATAATTAGTCGCATGCATGGCAGCTGTTTCTGTCGCTTTTTTCGTATTGTTTAGCGCAAGAAATAAAAAAGAGAAATAACTGCATAACAACATATGCCAATGTCTAAAAATATGTACATATGTTTATCATTGTCGTCGTCTTCAAACTGATGTTGCTTGGCCTAAGCAGGTGTAAATAAAAGACGCTAAGAATACCCAAGCTTAGCATCTTTGCGGCATCTTATCTAAACTATTATTATTTTAATTTCGTCTTTATTCCGCTGACACAGTTTCGACACTATCAGATTGTAAAGCGGCTGCCCAAAAGTGTCACACAAATGCAATTATTATGCGCTATCTTTATCACGATCATTAGCAATTGCTTTGGCTTTGTCGTCATTTGATTTCAGATTAATATTCTTGGAAAACTAAAGGACAAAACTAAAGCCATGGCCTGAATTGTAGTTGAGTATTGAGTTATTCGATCGGAAGATCGCCCGCCAGCGGCAGTTGTCAATATTTGCTTCATGGCATAAACATAGAGTTCTTGCGTGCTCGTTTCATACCAATTGGCTTTTTGGGGTTTTGGGGCTGGCTTAAAATATAAATGTGCTGAAAGCTGTACAATGAAAATGCCAGATGCTTGTAAATAAATGCGAGTGTCTTGAGCATACATACATGTGTATTGTAAATTAAATATACTCGCACAGTTCACTGATCGATCCATCCATCCAGCCGCATTCACACATCTACCTGTCCGTGAATAAACACACAACACACGGCAGACATTTTGCCGACGTCGTTGTCGTTGTCGTCTTTACAACTGAGTCTACAAAGCGTGTGCATTGATCAGCCTTTTGTGTGGATTCGATCGTGTCTTTTGTCCACACACACACACACACACACACACACACATTCGTCCATCTGTCAATGCATTTAGTAAAATAAAAAGCGAAAAGTAAATACTAATGCGCGTAATAATGAAGTAAGAAGGCAAATAGCATTTATAAGAATCGAACGCATGGAAAAATTGCCTACGTTTGCACTTGTTTAAACAAATTCGTAACATATTCCCCCCCGCTCTCGTCTACCGTCTCTATTCATTTTTCATTTTCTTCTCTTTCTTCGGCTTACAGGTGCAGGGCCACGATAAAGCCAGCTAACACAGACGAGCGCTTGTCTTATCGTATCGCATTGGCCAAATGCTTGACAATAAATTAGATTTTGTGCAAATTCAAAGAGCGCCAAGCGATCCACTCCAACGTTGCTTGGCCTGGCCCAATGATGGTGCACAAAAAACAATAAACGAAAACACTGCGAACTCGCACAACTCTGTGATTTATATCACAACTGACAACAACGGGAGGGACGAACGTAGTTCTAGTCCAGCCTCAACGAATCCAGCGAGCTGTGTGGCAAAGTGCGGCGGGGAATCGTTAAGACCGCTCCGCTGTAGCGCATGGCATGGCTCGAGGCGCTTTTTAGCAGCTATGCTGATGTGTGTTTCGGGCCCCATAAGCAAAATACGGCCAATGCGGTGCTGTTGAGGTCAATGATTTCTTATGCGTCGTTGTCTTTCTGCTGCTGCTTTTCACGCTTTTGGCTTTGACTCTGACTTCGACTCCGACTCGGACTCGAACTCGGACTCGGACTCGAACTCGGACTCGGACTTTTCGAGCATATATATTGAATATTAATTAATTAAAGAGCTGCGTCGGCTTATGTAAACATTCGAGTAGCAGAAGAAGTCTCTGGACCACTCCACACTCCACTCTCCACTCTCCACCTGCTGCTGTAATGTCGCACTTCGATGACATAATGTGATATAGCTGGAAATGAGTCAGTCAGTCAGTCAGGCAGTCGCACAAATCAAACTGAAATCATTTGGGTCGACGAGTTTGATAAACAATACACAATTAGGGTAAAAAGAAATGCATGTTCCAGCGATCAATTGCGCTGTTTTGGGGGAAAAACGCGGCCCATAAATTCAGCGCAATTGTAACTGAGCGCCATCAGTTAGACATTCTACGCGAGGCCAATAAAATGTGGAAATTAGCGCTACTCGCTGCTGCTACGTGCTGCCTGCTGCACGTTCGCGGAGATGTGTTCGAGGAATGCTCGAATTCGCAGGAAGGAAGCTTTGTCGCCAGCTGGGAGAATTGCCAGTCGTACGTCTACTGCGACGGCGACGACTCCATACTGGGCCAGTGCGACGTCGGCGAGTACTTTGACTCCGAGTCGGGCGCCTGTGATGTGGCCGCCAATGTCAGGTGCTTCCTCGACGAGCTCGACGAGCCATCGACCGTGCCGGAGGATGGCGAGGAGGCCGAGGAGGAGGCGGAGGAGGAGGAAGTGGACGCCGCCGACGCGGATGCAGCGCCCGTTGAGCCGGAGCCGACGCCGCCAACGATGGACAACCCGACGACCGTGGACATCCTGAACATAGCGCCCGTGGTGAAGCCCAGCTGCCCGCACAGCGACGATCCCAGCCAGGTGATACTGATGCCCAACAATGCCAGCTGCACCGGCTACTACCTCTGCTACCACGGCCACGCCATGGAGATGCACTGCACCAACGAGCTGCACTTCAACGCCCAGACCGGACAGTGCGACTATCCCGAGAACGCGCATTGCGCGGTAAGTTGACGAAAGGCATTTATACTAGTGACTCTTGTAACTCTCGTGTTGCTCTTGGCAGCTGGCGGCGCCGACGGCGCACAAGTGCCTGCCCCACATGACGGACTTCTTTCCGCACCCGGACAAGTGCAGCTACTTCTACTACTGCATCAAGGGCTTCCTCACGCTGCAGCAGTGTCCCTTCTTCTACGGCTGGGACATCGAGCGGCGCAGCTGTGTGCATCTGAACGCGGCCAAGTGCTACGCCAGCTCGCGGCGTGCGTAGCCGGAAGCGTGCCCGGTTTTACCCACAAAGTTCGAGCAGCAGCACGGCACGGCACGACACGGCTCTATCTGCTGTCGGCTGTCAGCTGTCGGCTGTCTGCCTGTAATTGATAAGTGCTCGCATCGTGATAAGTAGCAAAGACGCTGGCTGAAACATGGCTCGCGTAATTAAATGCAAGTATTTAGCAGACAATCGGCTATAATTGGAACATATAAAAAGCTAAGCACGCCTCGCAACGGCCGCACACAATGAGACAATCCAATCGCAGCGACATCCTGCCCGCCGTCTTGGCCGCCATCGTCTTGCTCTGCGTCGGCGGCGGCGGGGTCTGCTCTGTTCGCGCCCTGAACCTCAGCGAGTGCGCCAACGTCGCCGACGGCCAGTACATCAACAACACGCGCTCCAACTGCAACTACAGCGTGATATTCTGCAATGGCGCCAACTCGCAGTTCTGCGATCAGATTGATCTCTGTGATCCCAGCTACAACTGCACCGGCATCAGCAATTTGGCGGCCGGCGACACCACCACGCTGGGCAGCACAGTCTCCACGCTGAGCACGACGTCGCCGGCGACGAGACCGAGCACAACTCCGACAACGCCGACAACTCAAACGATGCGAACAACGCCGGCGGAGGACATACGTGCGATCTGCAGGCGGGGCGTGACCAGGAAGTACAAGTACACGGGCAACTGCAACTACTACTACTACTGCATGGAGGGATTCCTCATCGTGGAGCAGTGCCCCATGGGCTTTGTCTTCGACGAGGCGCGGAGCGCGTGCTCGCGACTCACACCCGACTATGCGGGCTGCAAGTAATCAATGTGTGTGTGGCTGTGTGTGTGTTGTCGCTAGATGGAACACTTTTAATTAAGAGTAGTCGTGTTATGTCAAATTCGTTTTTGTAATTAATAAATAAATGCGAGCTAAACCGCCTTATCGAAACCAAGAGCACCTATAAAGCAGCCGTTGTGGCCGCTTAGTGGCAGCAGTTCGATGCGCAGTTATATGTTGAAACTCTTGCTACTTCTACTCGGCTGCCTGCCGCGGCGCCAGCTGACTGAGGCGGCCTTCCTGCAGGAGTGCGAAGGCTTCATCATCACGCTGATACCCAACCCCAACACCGAGTGCAGCGAGTACGTCTACTGCGATGGCGACAACTCCTACTACTGCAACGGCGAGTGCAACGAGCCCGTCACCTGCTACAGCAGCACCACCCGCTCGACCGCCAGCCCAGCGACGACGACGACGATGACGACGAGGAGCAGCCTCGCAGCCAACACGGAGCCACAGACAACTACAGCTGGCACAAATGAGCAGCGTCCTACCACGAGCAGCACAACCACGACCACGATGAGGAGTACGACGACGACGGGCAGCAGCAATCCGCACGTCATCTGCAGGGAGGGCGGCGAGAACATGGTCTTCCCGTATCCGGCGAACAAGAGCTACTACTATCAGTGCATTTCGAGATATCTGCTGCTGCAGCAGTGCCCGCACAACTTCTACTTCAACGAGACGCAGGGCAAATGCACGCGCCCGAATCCTTATCGATTGTAAACCGTTCCCCCTTTTGTTGTGTTGTGTGCGCTCTGCAATGTGTGTGTGTGTGGGTGGCAATAAAGTAGCTCATTCGAGAGCCGAGACAATGATCAGTAGCTGCCGTTTTACATGGCATGTTTCAAAGGCAAATTAACCAACGTTGCGTTTGATAACCCCGACTGAGGCAACATTTAAAAGGTTTCCGCGTCGCTCGGCTGCTTTAGTCGCCTCCCGACAGCAACTGCGGCAACATGCGTAAGTCCATCATCTGCCTGCTTCTCCTTTGCCTCTGCGCCCGCTCGCTGGCCGATGTGTACGAGGCGTGCAACGATCAGAACGATCAGCAGTTCATTGTGTCCAACACGAGTTGCGCCCACTTCATTCTCTGCAACGGCGAGGACTCCCACGAGGGCCAGTGTCCCGACGGCGATCGTTTCAATGCCGACGAGCAGATGTGCGAGCTGATGGAGGACATCGACTGTCGCACCGGGCAGTCCATTGATGCGAACAACATCGTGCCGGGCGAGGCCACAACAACAGCTCCAACAACAACAACAACGAGCAGCATAACGACGCCAACTTCAACAACTTCTACTTCCGCGAGTCCAGCGTCTGTGGTCAGCAGCTCAGCGAGCGCCACAGGCAATCAAGTTGTTACCACTGTGGCCAGCATCTGTCCGCGCGCCGATAATCCCCACCAGCTGGTGCTCCTGGCCCACGATCAATCCTGCTCGGACTACTTTATCTGCTACGGCGGACAGCCGATCGCCATGCACTGTGCGCCGACCCTGCACTTCAATGTGCTGACTGGCAAGTGCGACAAGGCCGAGATAGTCAAATGTCTGGTGAGTGCAACTCATGGCAAGTTGACAAAGCAAGTTGTTTAAATTACTGTATTGCAGAGATCGAGCATTGCTGTGCGGGATCAGTGCAAGAAGCACACGGTGGACATTTATCCGCATCCGGACAACTGCAACTACTTCTACTACTGCCGCAACGGCTTCCTCTTGCTGCAGCAGTGTCCCTTCTTCTACGGCTGGGATTACGTTAAGCGTTCCTGCGTGGCGATCCGCCAGGCGAAATGCTTTGGCCGCACTCGGATTTGATGGAGTACAGCTTTAAAAGTCGTTGAAATAAATTAGTTTCTGTTTGCCGCTAATTTGTTGTCAACTTCCAATGAAAGATTGCTAACTAACATATTTATTTGGCAGTGGAGCTCGTTAGCTTGGCAGCAAGATGGAAGATCGCTTCGAATGAAATATTATGGTAAATAGCTGATGGCAGACAACATTTCGAACGTTGTGTGCGTTTTGTAAAGCAACAATTCAAATATATTTACTTTAACGAACGATTAGATAAGAGCAAAAACATTTAATATTTATACTACTCTTCTAGATTAAGTTAGCTAAAATACACATTTTCGGGGAAATAAACAGTTTTTCTAAAATACACGATTTTGTTTAAATTGTATTTCTATTCAGATAACGAAACTTTTTATCGTTTCAAAATAAGATACCAATGCAATGGCATAAAACTCTGTTTATCAACATTTAGCCACTTTCGCAGAAATTCTATTTCACAATTTAGAACTCAATCATCCTTGATTAGAGCAAGTCAATAACATAGATCACTTCTGTTGCGAAATACTGGATATTTCACAATCCCTCAATTGCTTGTATCTTGTCATACCACGAAGTTAAACAACACGAGCTCTGCTCAAGGCCATCACAATACTCCATCAGAGCAATTGCTGATTCATGACATATTTTCGAGAAATTGAAACTATCTCCGGAAAACAGCAAGATGTCGGCCCGTTGACCGATATGGCCTAGTTATCGAATCAAGGACAAAGGGAAGTTGCCTTGCTTTTTCTTTATCGCACAACATAACATAATTAATTGGCTTTTTATTGTCGACTGGTGCAATCTAGTGGAGCTAATCTCAACACAAAGACCTCTCTTCGATCGACATTGTAAAGTTAATAACGCGCAGACGCGCTTCTTTTCATTCCCGTGTTAATTTTGAATCTCTATGTCGATCGCTTGTGTGTGAAAAAAAGTAATGCAGAAAACTGCCGGCAGAGAATGTTTTGGTTGAAAGTCTTATCAAAACGTTGACACGCAATTGAAAAATGTTAATTTTCTGATATTGCTGCTGACGATGATGTGCTCCGCTTGGGTTTGGCATATATGTCAAGTTCTAGTGGCATTACGAAATTAGAATAAAATTGCGCTTTACGGAAGCCTGACACACATTTTGCAATGGCTAACACTTGGACTTTTCTAGGTTGATCCTTTTCTACCCGCTAACCATATAAAACCCATGCTAATAACGTTTACTTTCCAGTTCTTCTGCTGCTCGACTCGACGTTGTCGGCCCCGCAACTGCAGTGGATGCGGAAGCCAACCAACTCGGTTACTATACGCCAGAGTGCTGGAGGCATGTGCGCCAATCACTTGGTTGGCTCGTTTGTGGAGCATCCAGAAGACTGTCGATTGTTTTATCTGTGCATGGAGCGTGGCGATGCTGTGCTGGCCTCCTGCCCGTCAACGATGTTGTTCAACGCCGAGAATAAAATTTGCGATGCGCCAGAGAATGTGAGATGCACGAATAGCAGCAGCAGCAGCAGCGGCGGCAACACCAGCAATCCGCCGCCCATTGCCAGCGACAATGACTTGAACAACATGGTCACGGATGCCGCCACTTATTGTGCCACGTTAACGCCTCAGCCGGGAAACGATCGCATTGTTTACATAGGCAGCTCGAGCAGCTGTAATAATTACTACATTTGCTATTATGGCCAGGCCATTCCGCAGACGTGCAGCGCGGAGTTGCACTGGAATGCAATGACGGCCAAATGCGATTTGCCGGAGCGAGCACAATGCACACTGGATGCACCGCCGAACACGCCGCCAGCTGACAGCACAAATATCTCCAATGAACTAATCCATTGCCCACCCCATGGACAGCATTTGTATCCACATATGCGGCGCTGTGAGTTCTTCATTTACTGCGTTAAGGGCTATGCCACCTTGCAGCAGTGCCCCTTTTATTACTACTTCGATGTTGTTACTAAAAGCTGTCAGTGGTCGCGCACGGCGGTTTGTGCGCGGGATTTAAATTTCGCGCGAAATTAGTGTTAAGTTTTTCTATCGACTTCGATTGCTTGTTAAATTCCCATAGAGTGACCGTATCGGTATTAGATAATCGATATTAAATATCATATGTAAATCGATACATCGGCGATTATTTATCGTGATGTCATGCGATAGAATGCCTAATCAACCAATCAACGGTCACACCACATAGGCCCTGGCCACTGTTTACACGAATTTTGTTAATAAAACATTTCATATTTCAATTACGTGCGTCGTAACTAAATAATAAGTCAACCGAAATTTGCTATAACGACAAATATAGCGCAAATATGACCATAGAAATACAGAGCACACAAATTTTACTACAAATAACGAAGTAAACAAAAACGGAACGCATTTTTTTTTGTATAATAAATATCGACACAACTCAAAAAACAAAGTCATAAATCTGAGAATTGTTCACTTGGTATTCCAGCTACAGGTAAATTGGTGTTGTATCACATTCTTGTCAGAGATTCAACCATTTCAGAGAAATTGCTGGAAAGTTCGAAAGCCAGACGAATAGTCTGCGGTTTACTAATCAAGCGATTTCGTATCAAATTTGTTGTTTACTTGTGTGTGCGTAAGGGAAAAATGTTTGAAAATTTGTTGGGCATTTTTCGAAAACGACGTCGCTGCGAAGAAGATTTGTCGTCTTCTCGGCGAACCAATAATAATTACGACAGCAATGACGAGATTGATGACGACAATTCTGACGACGAGAGAAATGCGTATCCAGCTGCGTGGAACGGCGCACATATTAACAACTTGCAAATCGATAGGTAATTAATAACTAAATAAACGCTCTCTTTTCTCTCTTCTTGCAGCTGGTGAGTGTGTATGTGTGTAGCTATCGTATAAACAAACATTAATAGCAGAAGCCAACAATACAAACATCAACATCTACAACAACAACGAATCCCACGCATAAATAAAGCTTATGACATTCCAACAATATAGTCAATAACAGGCTAAAAAAACATTCAAGATCAAGTTCGCTCAAAAGGCGCGAACTTTGAAACTGTAACGCTGAGAGTCCACAGCAAGAGCACGAGCGCTTGCAAGAGACGGTCAGCCAAAAAAAATAAGTAAAAAAAAACAACAACAAACGCCACGAACAAATAAGAGAACCGTTTAGCGCGAGCAGACAACAGACAGTTGATTTGCGTTGCCGTCCGATTGAATTGCCAAACGCCTGGCAGCTGCGGAAGGTGTCAGTTCCACCCTGGATCAGCAGCAGGATATGGATATTGATGCTCCACTGACGCATGGCACGCAGCAGGAGCACAACAACCACGGCAATAATCATCATCATCAACACAACACCAATAACTCATCTCACGGCTATCACTCGGAATCCTCAATGAATTTCGATTACTTGCAAGGCCTTCGTGCCGATGCCTCATCGGCATCAACATCCTCGGTGGCCGGCGGCGGCGGCGGCGGCAGTGGCGGCGGCACTAATGCATATGGACTTGTCGACGACAGTAGAGCACTGGACAGGTTGTTATTCCTCACTACATAAACTACTAGTCAACACCACAACATCAGCAACAAAAAAACAAAACCAAATCTATACCAAAATCCGAAAAGAAATCGTATACGATTCACAAAAATAGAAAAATACGTTAAGTTTCATATAATTTGTCGCCTTTTGTAGTTATCTCTCAGTATATTATTTGCACGCTGCTACCTTATGTTCAGTCAGCTTTTAGCATATCATTATCAACTTATTTATTTATTTCTCTTTTGCATACATCTGACTCTATATGGTAGTACATAGTAATACATACATAATAATAATGATGGTGGTAGCCCAAATGTGTTATTGAATGGCGCCCACACAATACCCATAAAAAAAAAAAATAAAATAACAACACCATTGTGTGAGTGCCTCTTAAGTATTACTTAAGTTTCTCTGCAATACTGACTGACAGCCTAACAACCTAACAACAACTTTGCTTGTCTATTTTCATATCACCTCAACCAACCACAACAACAACAACAACCACCACCAAACAACTTCTAATAACCAAAATTGGGTAGGCCTTACAATGTGAACGAGCGGTAAATCAACATTCACGCGTACTTCTGTTTTTGAACACTGACATTAATTTGTGCTACTCTTTTAGATTTGTTACAATACTTGATCAGCTTGATGCACGTGTGGAGAAGTTTCGAAAGGATGCATTGAATTTACAGGAGAAGAAAGACTACCTCTTAATGTCCATGGATCTCATCAAGAGCAATGAAATGCTGCAGACCATGAGTGAGGGTAAGTCTAGAGTGAAATATGGTATAACTAGAATTCGCTTGCAGCGCGAAGAATGCAGTGCATTTTATTCTACGAGTAGGGGAAATTATAAATGCAATCTTAATTAAATATTTACATTTTGAAGACTCGAGAAGAGTTCCTACTTATCACATCTCTATAAATATTTATTTGAGTTCTAATATCAATATTTAATATTGCTGTTCGCAACTTGATACGCTACGTAATTCTTAGCTGAACGATAATTCTCTCTGCAAGCGTAATTTGAATTGATCACGTATTTGAAAAAGATGTTAATGCAACTTGCCACTTGCTTCCAGCTGAACGTGAAGAGATCATGCTCTATATTCAACGCGTTAGCTCACGTCTGGGCACCGTTGAGCTCAATGTGCGTACAGTGAGAGATGTATCCCAGGAGGATTCTCTCAGCCAGATCAATGCCTTGATCGACACCATGATCAAAATGGGGGATCCCGTGATGGCCCGCCAACGTTGCCAGTTATATTTAAATGCCTGCTGCAGCAGCACCATGGATCCGAGCAACCATTTGGGTACCGTGCACGAGGCCGATATAGGGCCCATCGATAAGAAGTTCGAGAGTGCACTGCTTGGCTGCACTTTGGATGACCAGAAGAACATTAAGAAGCGTTTACAAGCCTTGATGGGCTATCTGAATAAGCAAACTGTTACCAATTAATTGACGCTATTGTAGTTACAAATATCCAGCGGTATGTTAGACACATTTATAAAAAGAATACGATGTTATGAGCGAGTGGGCGCATACGATAAACCAAATCGAAATTGATATACTTAAATAACAAATAAAGCAAATCTAAATAATGCACACGCAGCATAAAATAATTGTGTTTATCGCTGTTTATTATCATAACGATTACACGCCCGGGTAACAAATGTCTTGCGGTTTCAACACCCGATCACTGAGCACCCAAACAGAGCCCTCCGCGCCAAAGAATATTTGCTGTATATTTTTGGATGTTAAATAAATAATCTCATTGCCTTCGGCGGTTAAGTTCGCCAGCTGCGCACAGCGCACAACGGCCCCAAACTTGGGCATCACATAGAAGAGAGCGCCGAAATAGTCGATCAACATGCTGCGACTGGGACCCAGCAGGCTGCCCAGTCGAGTGAGTTGCACGTACACTGAAGTGGCAGCTACGGCGTTGGAGCTTGTCAGCTGTAGCTGTTCCAGAGAGCTGTACAGCACGCCATCCTGATCCGAGACAATCAGCTCGCCCTGCAGGCCAAAGGTGAAGTCGTTGGGTCGTATGGGAAACGCCTGTTGCATGCTCTCGTACTTGTTGCTCATCAGATCGCGTTGATGCCACGTTTGCTCCAGTATGTCATAGGCCAAGATGTGCGGCTTGCTGTCCTGTATGAAGAAGATGTGGCGCTCCAGCTCGCAGCTGCTCGACTTGGGTCCCAGCTGCACTACAAGGCTCTGCGAGGCGTTGGCATCGATGTGCTGGCCACAGTCGATGCGCAGCACCTCCGCATTGTTGCGTATGAGATCGAAGACCAAGAGTTTGGGTGCACAACCGACAACCGGCCAGCCCACATCCATGACCCACAGTCGACTCAGGCTGTCCACTTGCGTCCAGTGCGTCTGCTGCAAGCGTGTGCAGTCCACTGCTGCAGCTGCAGCTCGATTCGCATGCGTTTCGCTGTTGGGGAAGACCACAGTGCGCATGGGCAGATAGGAAACGGGCCACTGTGCCTCGATGAGCGTGGGGAAATCGTTGTGAGTCACACTAATGCTGAGAAAAACACGCGAGAAGTGCGTGGACAAGTGCCGCACATTGTAGCTGGAGTCATTGAGGCCGGCCTGCGACACCAACCAGGTGCCAACGATCGACACCTTGAGGATCACAACGAGAACGACGTGGAGGCGATGCCGCGCTTGTGTGTCCATTGTTTATAGCGAGCGGACTGCAACTGGGGCCAACTGTTAAGCCAAAGCGGCAAGTGCTTACGTTGTATGTAAATAGAAATATGGCCAAGTCAAGGCGGGCCAGGTAAAGCGTTCAAATTTGACTAGCTCAGCAGATGGGATATCGAGTGACAGCCGGCCAATGAATTAACCCGTCAACCTGTATTTCGTTGATTGCCCAAAATAAAACCAAAACATTCGCTTTCTTATGTGACGAAATGGCTTTTACTAACAATAAAATCACGTTTCTCATTTTATTCTGCAAATCATGCAAGTTATCTTTTATGTATTCGATTCGTGGTCCTGGGAGTCACAAATGTTATAAGCTACAACATTGTAATTAATTGATTGTTGTTTATTTGCTCGAGAACTCATTCAGTCAAAAGATGCGCTGCAATGAGTCAGTCCAATAAACGTTATCAATATTGACAAGATATCAGTAAAATCAAAAATGCAACTGATAATACGAACTGATGATATGATTCTCAAGCAATTATAGCGGCTCGGCTTCATTCGATTTATTTTATACAATAACATCACTATCTCATACATACAACTTCAATATTATTTGCTTAATACGCTTTTGATTCTATAGTAACGAACTTTAGTAACCTTTTTGTAATTCCCATAATCCAGTTGAACCAATACACTCCATACTTTTCCCAAGTTTTATTAATCTGTTATCAGTCAATAATCTCTTTTCTTAGAAAAAACTTATCTTTGCTGAACTTTTAGTTTGGTTTGGTCATAAAATTCCATTCGCGATGCGAAACCAACAAATCATTTGATACTATTTTTAAGCTTGATGTTTAGGTTCCATTTTTTAAAAATTGATAAGATTAAAGTTTTTAATTTATGGCAATTACGATGAGCTGCAAACTTAAAACATAGCCCAAATTAATTTTCTATTAATGTTTCTTGACCTAATAAAATTATATTTAATTGAGTAAAACCTTAAAAAATAAATATTTCTACTAGCCATTATCTAATCTCTAATAACCGATTTGAATTACTTCCACGATTTTTAGGTGTGCTGCTTATTTGAACAATTGCTGATAATAGCTTCCTGCGTTTTTTGTAAATCCCAAAACACAATGCTCTTGTATTCATACGTACATAAATAGACGTTACTTTTTTGTTGTTAATCTATATGCAGATATAAATAATATAAGTGGTGTTATCTCAGATGGTTAAAACCAATTTGTCACTACCCGTTTTATTTGCACAACTTTCGTCACCTCGAGAAATTTTTTATTTTCAATTTTTTTATCGACAAGTGGAGCTTGTCTTTATAATATCTGAATCAAATTTTTAGTAGTTATTTTGATCATAAATTAATTTTTATTATTATTTGCTAAAACATTACTGTGGCATGCGTCATAGAGCAGAATTTGTTTGATTAGAATTTATATTTTTTAATTGGTTTCTTTTGAGATAGTAGATAATACTTGATTTGTCAAAGACGAGAATCTTCTATCTGTGGGTTAGTTATTCGACTTTAATGGTTATATATGTTTCATAATTCTATCTCTGATCTTATTTATTTAAGATGTCTGATAATAAGTTCGGAAATGAGTTCAGTCAGTTATATCTCGGTTGTTGGGGTCGTCAGCAGGCATTTTTTCGCCCCATCGTGGTGTTAATTACCAAACTCTTGTTATCAGTCGATTGTGACTGTTTTTTTTTTCACTGCACTCCGATATGATTAAAGCTTTTAACGCCTCAATATTTCTACTTGATTTGTGAGCGACGAACGGAACGAGTCAGTTGTTATTTTGTTTCGACCAACGACAGGTCGTGCGACACAGACGGAAAGGCTTTTACTATATAAACGCCATATACCTATTTACTTGCCTATATTCAGGAATATAAACAAAACTTAAACACTTCCCAAAATGTGTAACGCTCTATGTGAATGCTTGAAGTGCCCAGGCAAAGTGGTGTGCTGGTAAGTTTTGAGTGTGACTCGATTTGTGACTCAAGCTATTGTCGATGTGTGAAAAGTCATTTATTTACGACAGTGAATAAGTTACCCAATGCAAGTGGAACAATATTTTGAACCCAACGTACCTATAAAAGTGCAATAAATTTCATGGCACCTCAAAAAGTTCGAAACATGAACATAAATTTACCAACAATTATATTCACCACTGTAAAAAACTTACAAAACTTGAAATTATTTATTATTTGCAAAATTCCTAATATATGTTCCTTTGTATCTTCAATTTTTAGCTGCTGTTCATGTGCCTGCAAAATGCTGCTCAGCATTCTCTTCTCAGTCATACTGCTGGCGGTGATCATTGGATTGATTGTCTACTTCACAGTATACCACAACAAGGATAATGGCAACACGCAAAAGCAGTTGCAACAAATGGCTCCGATCGTGAAGCGCAGCATACGCGACTATTTTAATAAGGAATATTGATTTCGAAGCACGCCAAGAATTTTTATTATAAGCCCATAGAATCTTAGTTATCGAACGAAAGAAATAAGAAAATACTAAAACCCGAATGCTAATCATATCTGTTCTGTGTTTTCCTTAATCTAATCTGGCATGGGTTGAGCCGCGACCGCTTAAGTTGGGGTTTTTGCCATTATCATTGGGTTGGCCTAACTTGAATCGTTGGTAGGGCCTATTCAAATGGTTCTTTCCGTGTGGTTTAGGCTTTCGTTTATTTGGCGCGATAAGAGACACCAACAACACTATATGATTCATCGTAATTTGCCAATATCTAGCGTATATTTTTCCGGGAAACGTAATTAGCTGACGCGACAGCATAGGCCGAGAGAGCGCATACAAGTAAGAGAGCAGTAGGTAGATGCACAGAGAGAGAGAGAGAGAGAGAGAGAGGAGGGACGCTGCCTGGCGACCCGCCGGGTAAATCCCTAGTCCGCGGCAGCTGTTAAGCAAATAGAGTTTCCCGTATCCCTTTGTGCTGCATATGTTGGCTTGCCTGTTGTTGTTGGGCTGGTCAGGTAGTCGACCAGTGTCGAGGGTTGAAAATGGCTGGTGACCTGGAAGCCTGTGCAATGTGAATATAAACAGCGTCTCGCACTCTCTTCTTATGTCAATCATAGTTTCGACTTTGCCAGCTAAGCATCAGGTCCTTTTACTCGCAACAATGTCCAGCGCGAATTCAACCGTGTACTACTCTGCCGTGGAGGACATGTTCAAGGATATGGCACTAGAAAACAACGAAAACAACAAGGAGCAAATGGATACCGCCGAGAATTTTATGCCATTGGTGGACACTCCCAAGCGATCGGTGCGCATTCGTCGCCTCAATCTGTTTGGCAAGGATAAGTCCGAGTTTGCGATCTGTCGCCGCCTGCTGTTGTCATCGTCGATTGAGGAGTTGTCTCAAAGCAGTCAGGAGCAGCACAGGGAGCAGCAGGGCAAGGAACTGCTGCGTCTGCGCCGAGAACGCCACGAGGAAGAGCAACAGCCGACCGTGCGACGCCTCACCATGCGGCTTTAGACGACCCTACAACGACGATATATATATATGTGAGATTGATTGTGTGATTGATAGCTGCCTATCGAATTTCTAGTGGTTCGAAGTGCTTCCGAGATTTATGCTTTAGTTTTAACTAGATTTTTAAAAAACGCTGATAAGTATGCAATGGTGATTTAATTAGTTAATATACAAACCTACAAAAATGTACCAAAGAGCTTTTTTACTTTTCATCAATTACACAGCGAGACAGTGGGGGTAGTAAGTGCAATGCCAAAGATACCAAAATATGGGGCAATGCTGCTAACATTGGACTGAACCGAAGAGTTTCAATGTGCTCGTATATAGCAAAGAGTAGGTCAACGATAGAGCATCTACATTTTGCTAACAAATGTGAATAGTCCTTGACATAACGTAAGCTGTTGAACAATCTATGAATAGTAAATGGCTCTGGCTATTTAGTTCTTTGAGTACAAATATTAAATATTTAAGGAATATCTATGAATATTATAATACCATTTATTAACTACAATTCTGGGTACTTAATACTTACGTATTATAGCTTATAAAAAAATTAGATATTATAGAAATAAATACCATCAAGATATAACAATAATATGCATTCAAACTATATATGTTTATACTTGCGTAGATGACATTGAGATTATAGTCTGATTATTCATGAATCGCTTACTTAATTGCGCTTGACTATAATTCAATTAACAATAGCAAGAACAGTTTCTTAAAGTAGTAAGCCTAATTTGTGAGCTTTTATTTTTACTTTATCCTTTATCCAGATAAGTCCTTATGACACACACGCTGAGGTTTGGTTGTTATGATGTATTCCTAAATGTGTTGTTATGGTGCTTTATGTTGGTACTGGTTCAACTACTGATGTAAATAAATGTATATAAAAAAAAAAACTTGATCCCGAAAATTTTTTACTACAAAGACGGCACTTTAAAACGATTTAAATTGTTTATTGCTCGCGATAACAAGTTGCGCTCGCTAAATGTTGAGAGCTTTTTATTAGACTGATTAGAGAAAAGTACTCAATTTATTCGTAGAAGAGCATTGCCCTATTCTTTTATCTGCACACAGAATTCTCTTGTCTTGATTTAAATTCGCAACGAGCAATGCCACTTGGCCTTGCCATTCCCTCAAGTGTCTTTCTCTAACCTTGAAGATACGACCACTGATTTCATAAGTTTTACGATCCACAACTCTAATCATCATATCAGTTGGTAGATTTGGAAATAGTTCGGTACTTTCTGCATTTGGAGTTATTTTGGGGAATTGAATCCTTGAGATAGTTCACTGCACTAGACTTTATTGTTCACGATTAATCAAGTGGATGACTTTCACAAAATTTTCTCTAATCAGCGAGCTTAATTAATTTACAAACCAGTTCCGTTATGCTTTAAAAGTTATATAAAATATTTGTGATGTTTATACTCAAATAATGATTTGCAAAATTAAATCAGGGAATTACGAGCGATGTCTTACTTTATGCAAATCATTTCGATTGCAGCGCGACCTCCATTGACCTTTTCAGTTTTTATGAGGCGCTACTTGTGCAATTTCCTAGGGCCGACTGCCCTATTCGTGTGCCCCAAAGAAACTACAATGCTACGACCATCCCAACAACAACTGCGGCATTTATCTCTCGCCTCGTTTCTATCAAGCGATCGAAGAGCGAGTCCGGAACTTGACGCTTGACGCGCTAAAGAAACTCATCACGTAAATTTTTGTAAAATTCGCTGAGGCCAAACTACTGAGACGATTTGGCTGAAACTTGGCCGAAAGCTAGTTAAGAACCATATCTATAGGTTGTCCAAAGTGGAACAGGATTGCATTGTTAGTATGCTCTAAAATCGCAAAAGTTTACAGCGACCGCTTGGCTACTCCGATTTTTATGATTCTTGAAAAATCAGATACATCAGCGACATATCTAGCGGTTGACCAAATCTAAAGACAGTCGACCCATTTTAAGTTGGCGAAATCATTTAACGAAATACATTTTAAATCTTTCGTGTGTTGTAAACAAAAAACCCACTCAGACTTGCGCTGGGAATTCGCTTTGACTTTATCATCAATGAGCAAACACGCGGCCGGTCGTAGCGCTAGACACTGCCATATGGAGAGAGTAGAATAACAGCGGGGCGGCACGAAGGGGCCGAAACCGGGGCGTCTACAGCGAGAGAGAGCGTCCAACAATACCTACGGAAACTTGCCTGAGCTTGGGGTTCGGGTGTCTGTGGGGACCTGGGGATGACGGCATGTGCTGTAGCTCACTATATGCGAGGCACGTTTGCTTTGCTTGATGATGACACTGTTTTAATCAGCTTTGACGGGAACGTTACAGATGCAAGGATATTGTAATCCAGTTATGAAATATCATTCTAGTTCGAATTCGAAATGTCTCAAGTGCTTTAATCATTCCTAACGTGGTGATATCTTTTATTTGTTTGTCCATTTTCGATCCACAATTTGCGAGTCATAGTGGTCTTATTTATGACCCTGAAATAGTGCATGCAGTCACAAGCTGGTCTATCAATAAGTCCATGATCCAGCATTTTTTGTAAAATCGGTATTTGATTAGATCTATTTTCTTGATAGACGGACAGAATTGTTCGAGTATCGCTTTGTTTTCATTCAAATACTACTATTAAAGCACACTTTGTAGAATCTAAATAATTTGCATGAACATTTGTTTAAATTTCAAAGAATGAGAAATATTTATATATGTTTTTCTTTCTGCAAAACTGGTATTAAGTTTGCTTTTATTTTCTTTATTTTTTTAGATACATAATTTGTACACGTGATTTCTTTGATTGGTTTTTTAAATTGAATTAGGCATTTGATATTTTATGCTGAATTATTTTGATATTTAAAAAATATTGTGTAGCAAAACTTGAATTTCTTTTAGCTGCCTGTTTGTACTAAGTCTGAGATTAAGATTCTTTAATGCTTCAACTAAACGTACAAGAGATAACATGGACAACGTTTAATGTCATTATAATTGCTTACTTGCTTTAAAAGACATTTAAGAGTAATCTGAGACTCATATCGTTAGGTGCATTATTTACTAAATTGCACTGTATTGTTTGTTTAACTTTTCAAGATCTTTATACCGAGACTGAGATCATATATTCTCAATTCTACGTGGGCTGAAACAGCAACTATGTTGCTTCAATCAAGTAATTGAAAATAAACGTTTAGAGTATTTTTTGTATATTTAATTGTATTATTATTATAGAATATATGTTTAAGTCTAAATAATACATTTTGTTTTTGAAAAAACAAAAGGTTAAAAGTCATGTACAATTAATTAAAAAATATGATGTAGAGTTTTGTTTGTTTTTAGCATTACCCCCCTAAGTATATGATCTACGCTTAACATCTATAAAGCGCGGTCAGCAGTAGAGACCCTGACCCTCGTTCTGCTCAATGTGATAGTTGCAGTACTGGCGCTGGGTTGGCGTTAGACCCAAGGTGTCAACCTCGGACTTGAACTGCTCGATGCCGCCGACGCCGGCCAGATAGCCGTTCAGTTTAGTGGCCACATAGCTGCTCTGAAGCAATTGTGGACTGAGATTGAGGGAAGCAGCCAGATCCTTGTGCCCCTGGAGTCTGTACTTCTGATGATAACTGTGAACGATGAGAATATAAGTATTTGAAGGACATTTCATAAACTTATAAAACTTACTCTTCAGCTGCAAAGAAGTTCTCCTTGGGCGCAATGTCTGTGGTGATCACCTCGGGAGCGCGACGCACTTGCTCCTCTAACTTGGAGGCTTCGGCGATTTGTTTCTGCTCATCGTCATGATAGAGAATCAACGAGGCATATTGACGCTTGATGGGCGTGGTTAGGCCGTACTCGTGATTGTTCCAGAACAGCTCGAGCAGCTCCTTGAAACTGATCACGGAGGGATCATAGTCGATCTCTAGCACCTCGGTGTGGTCACCCCTGCATAGAGTAGGCGAGTCGAGTGGTTAGTGAAGGTAGAAAAGCGTTAGAGGCAGTAGAAGCAGGGGCGAGAGAGAGCAAAACGGTGTTCTTTTGTTAGGCCAATTATTGTCCCGTTGCAAAGTGCTTACATTTTACGGTACGTTGGGAATTCCGTGTTGCCGCCAGCGTATCCCACTGTGGTGCGTAGCACGCCCCTCGTTGCGCCGTACAGCGATTCTGCGCCCCAGAAGCAACCCATGCCAAACGTGGCAGTGGCATAGCTCACGTTCAAACGATGTACCGGCAAGAGATTCAACTCCTTTTGTTCATTGCGCACAGTGCTCTGCAAGGAAGCGAAAGACAAAAACACAACAAGAACAATTGATGAGTAAGAGCTTTAAAGTTCAATGCACTCGCAAGCACACCAGAAAAAGAAAGGTTAGGCCGTAGTCAAAGCCTGGCAAGCACTTCATATCTCAAAACTTGAAATCAAAATTGCTTCACAAACTTCCAGCACGTCGCCTCTGTTTTGTCGGCGTTTCTGTCGGCAACTGCAGTCAATGTTCTCGCTCTTTGCACTTTTGCTGCTCTTTTACACAGTCATGCAGTTGCTGACTCTCCCAGCAGTGCTCAGCTGTTTTCAGCTGCAGCGGCGCTCAGCTGTTTGACGTCGCAGTCGACGCCATTGTCGCAGCAGCATGAATCAAGGTCAACTGTTGTTGCGTTTTTAAATTATTGCAAAGAAAACGAAAGTTACGCTAATCGCTTTTCTATTATTGTGCCCAGCGGCACTCTTACAATTTTGCAATAATATCGAACTACACATTTAAAAACTTAGTTCACTGAATGTTTGTCACATTAAACTTGCCTTCAAGTTACGAAACAATCGCGAGAACATTTTTGACTGGTGGTTGAGGCTTGAAGTGTTGGGCAGCAACTAAAGCTGGCCAAAACAAAAGTTGCCAGCACGAGCACATAAGCAATTTTTGCTTAGCGAAGAGCAAAGCAATAAAACAAAAATGCGCGACAATAGAAGCTTCAAAAAATGCGGTAGTGGCCTTGCACGAGTTCAAAGCACTTGGAAGTTTTGATTGATGTGAAGAATTTGAAATATTTTATTCGTTTGAAATATTTGCACTTGAGTTTTCACATTTATTTTTTGCTCGCATGCTTACCAGATCCTTGAGCTCAGGAGTGGAGACATCTTTGGTAATTGTCAGCGACATGTTTTTTGAATTAAGATTTTGGTAGTGTTGTGGCTTGAGAATATCGAGCAACTGTTAAGACTCTGCGCGTTCACAGCTAATTTATAGCTGCCGCCGACGCGCATTTTCTATTGATAGCGCTCTTTTTCACCTAGAGAGTAAAAGAGAGTGAGAGCTGTGAACTTGAGGGGCCGCGGTAAAAGTTTAGCCGGCAACATACGCAGCATGTTGCTAAGCTTTTGGAGCATGCGCTCTTTTGAAATAAGCTTTCAGTAACACAACAGCTTTTACAGTGCTTACAATGTTTAATTCACTAACTAAATCTAAATTCACATATATCTTCATTAGTGTCTTACTACTGAACAGTCTTTAAGTTATGTTGGGTCAGTTAGCTATTTATTGGGTTCGTACTTCAGCCGGCTAAGGCGCAATATGAAATCCAACAAGAACATCTGTATCTTGATTTCTTTCGGACTTTGTGTGTGATAGAAACCTGGCACGCCAGCCTTTTGAAGCATTGATTGTTGGTCATAAACCTGAGGAAACAAGAATATTAATTTGAAATTTTATAGAATTAGTTTGCAACTTGCCTTTTGGTCTAGTACTTCGACAATCTTCTTATCTGTTTCTACTAACTTCTTGGTATGTTTAATCTTCATGAGTCCAAGAATGTGCTGTAACTCTTCAGGATCTTTGATTTTGACACGCCAATCCGCAACCTCGATTTCATATTCATTCTCCACTTGCGCCCGCATTTGAATAAGATGCTTTTCAGTAACATGTTGTAGTTCCATTAGGGCCTTGACTATATCAAATATGCTCTCGTTTAGCACACAGTTCGCAAGTTCTGTGAGCAAATCATAGGAGATACGAGTCTGCAGAATTCTGCATGAAGAATTAACATATTATTTTTGCCAATTGAATTCTCAACTGAAAACTCACTCTGGTAGCTCGGCATGCATTAACTTCAACTGATCCACTAAAAATAAGTATGAAGTGAGTAAAGTGCATTAAAAACATCAACAGAAACCTTACTCAGAAAGTATATTTTGCGTTGCAAAAACTCCGGCGAGGGATGTTGATGCAGTTCGTCTGCTTCGCCAAGTGGTTCGCTGCTGTTGGAGTTTGTTTCTTGAGTAGCGGTGATGTCCATATTTCCAATTTTCAAATATACGTTTTTTTTTGTATCAAATTTACAATTAAAAAACGAACCTTCGCTATATTTACTATGAGCTTCTTATTCACTGAGCAGCTGTTTCACGGCAATCAGGGCTGATATGACTAGCAGTTTGAGTGTGACCTTAATTATTTTTTCCAGCCACATTATCGGTAATTTTGATTGTTGGTTGATTTTGAGTTGTTCAGTTGACATTTAATTTTTTAATAAAATGTATCGCCAATACATTTTTAAAGTTTTGTAGCATTAAAAATTGTCGAAATTTTTTGCTGCCAAAGCAAAAAACGGAAAAATTGTTAAACTTGTTGTGTGAAATGACCAACGCTGATAGCAACAGTAGTGCCAGTGTGCCCACAATAAACTTTTCAAAGAAAATAATTTAAATTTAAATAGTGTTTATTGGAAGTTCAAAAAATTACAGCTGATTTGAAATCAAAGTTTATTATTTCTTAAAAGTTAACATCTGCAAATTGAGTATTTCAAAAGTTGAGCGATTTGCGGGCCTTAATGAAATGAATATCAGACTCATACTTGTAGACACGATTCAATTTCATTTTTCGGCGTTTCTTCAGCTCCGTTTGAAATGATGATGGTCCGGTGCTGGGAGTTGCTGGCACCTGCGTCTTTCTTACAATCTCCGATTGACATTCTCGATTGCCATTTTCACGTTGTTGTTGACGTGGAGTATCAACAATCTTCAAATTATTCAAGCGCTGCATAATTTGGTTGGCTTCAACGTTGTCCATGACTTGAGACTTTTAAATATTATTTAAAGTATTTAGAGTCGAATAAACGTTAGTGCTGATGACCACAGTTGACTTACTACTAATTTTTTAAATGATTTTTCTGCCTTTTATATCCTGTTGATGTCCACGCAAATTGTTGTGGGAAATCAAAAATTATGCAGAAATTGCCACAGCAGCTGTCACTTTATGGCGTGCAATAAAATATTATAATTTTCTGTCGAAAAACGCGTAATTCCTTTTTAATGCGTTTGAAAGTACGCGCGCAGGTAGAAATTAGTATGTACACACTGAACCAAAAGACCATATGTTTTCCGAATTCAAGTGCACGTGTGTGTGCGATTGAGTTTGTGTTAGTAAGCAGTGTGTGTGAGCTATCGAGAAGGATCGGTCGCTATTCGTTAATAATTGGCAATAAATTCGTAGCAATTGATTTGGAAAAACTCGTAACAACTCATGGCACAGAAAATAGCTATCAAACATTAACAAATGGTGTGCACAAAAAAGTCAAAGTTAACTGAGAATATATTGTGTAACGCTTAAATAACAACATGAAATTCAATTGAAATGAGAAAGCAAAAGCAGCGGCAGCAGCAGCAGCAGCGACGACAGCAACAACAAAAGCAGCCAGAAAAGCTTGTCAACAGTTGGATTTAAATATATCTTACTGGATCATATGATTTCCTAAAGAGCATATATATAGTGTAATAAGAAAGCAAACAAACCAAACAAAAACAAAGTCAAAAGGAAAATCAGCGAGCAGTAGCATAAGAGCAACAACAAATTATATTGAATTTATCATGTACACTGTAAACAAGGGACCTAGCAAAATTGTTGCTAAAACCCGCCGCGGTAAGTTTAACTCACAAAAAATGTGTAAAAGTGTAAAAAGTCCAATAAACTTAAATAGAAGGCGGCCCTGCAAAAAAGTGTTGCTGTTATGTCAGAACACGCTGCGCCTGTCGCCGCTGCCGCTGACAGAGGCAGCGCTGCCAAGTTCTCTCAAAGCGTTGCTCTCTTTCGGCACTCGCAACGCCACTCTCGCCTGCTCTCTTTTGCGTTGGCACTCTTGCCGGCAAATTGGATTTGCATTCAAACAATAACAAACCGAATTTTGTCGTTTCACCATCCGCAGGTCTAGCGCAAAACTTTGAAAAGTTTGAGAGCATCAAGGAGAGCAGCAAGAAAAATGGCATCAACAACAACTTTGATCTGAACAGTCCCGAGAAAAACAAGAAGTAAGTTGTCGACCTGTGTGTATGCATGTGTGTGTGTGTGCATGGAACGCACATATGGAGCGGCGACTTATGCAAACGCTGCACACACTGGGATTTCTACACCTCGTCTTATCTGCGTAATATTTTTTATCTCAGAGCGTAGCCATGGCACGACCTTTGTATATAGCACAGCTATGCTAATTGAGCAACTCGCTGGCTGACAACACGTGGGTCAGTGCCGGTTATCACCAGCAACAGCAAAACCGGCACATTGACTTTGTTACGTCACAAAGAAAAAGAAAGAGGCAAAAAGACGAGTGTCCAACATAAGAATTTCCATTACTTGAGTGTTTTATTTTTGTACTTGGCCCCCATGTGCGTGTCGCATGTTTGCATAAGTACTGCTCACTTATCTGTGCGCGTGTGTGTATGTGTGAGCGTGCGTCTGTGAATGGGCAGACTTCTCTCATTTGTACGTACGCTTTAATGCATTTCAATTGTGTTTTTCGTAGCATACCGCGCCCGGTATTTCAACAAAGCTTCGCTTCAAAGCGTATCACGCCTACAAAACTGATTGAGGACGAGGTGATAACACCGCAGCATGAGGAAATCATACGCTATATAAACGACTGTAAGCCAAATGAGATTATTCGCCTCTCGCATTCACGCTCACGAATTCAAATTAATCTTAATTCGTAGCGTGGAATATTTTGGTCGCACAAAATCCGTATGATTCGAGCACACCAAAGGTTGATGGCAAGGCTGATGCCAACAATAACAATGCATCGCATCCAAATCCTGTGGACAGCATCATAGCCAACACACCTGTTGTGGCGGCATCGGCAGCTCCAGCCGTTTGGGTTGAACCACCCAGTCCAGCACTGAACGACTTCAAGCCATTCGATTTGGAGTCGTGGTGGGGACGTCGCCTGTTCCAGAACATTACCAAAAGCCTTTAGACTGAATCGGCCTCATCTCCAGGGCACACATATAATCCTAGTAGTTGTCGGGCTTCCCTTTTTTTTTTTTGTTAATCATTTTTCATTTCGATTGGGCGTCAAATTCACACTAGATTTAAAATGATACCAGAATATTGTATGTATACATAGAGTGGCCATTTGATATGGTGTTAGGGACACATAGAGCAATCTAATCTATATGGCTGATGTTATTTTTTTTAAATCTTATTTTATTCATTCTTAGTCCGTAAAAGTAAATTAATGAATCATCACACTAGTTGTTGGCCGTGTAAATAATTCGAAACAAAGATCAAGCATTGTATGATTCTGACATGTTAAGCTAATATCAGATTTGTTAAGTTTATGTTCTAAGGAATGCCAGATTTTCAAATGAACAAATTATTGTCATTCGACAACTCCAGTGCACAATATGCTGCGAATGGTCAAATTCTAACTGATGTCATTCAAAATTCAAAGTTGTTCGTAATTTTAGTAGGTTGTAAGCTCGTTAGATAATCGCGACAAACGAAAACTATTTGTTAATTTTTACTAGCATGCTTTGCAATTTATGTAAAAATGAAATAAATACGAATATTAGCAACAAAACATATACTTTTACATTTAACAAGAGTTATACATATATGTCTAACGTTTGTTAAAGTTTAAACAATTTTCGCGCTCCTTTCTGTTAGTTAACATAGCATACCGTAACGTTTTCTGTTACTGGCGCACTGTTGGAGCATTTTTGCGCTTACGTATCGCATTTTGCGTTTACATCACAGCTGTCAGCCGGCTATCACATTGCCAGTCAAAATATCGAATAAAAATACAGAAATACAAATAATGGCTAGCGTGGAAGCAATCGCTGAACTGGACACACGCCTGGCCGAGACAACGCTGGAGGATGTGGCCAGCCGCCATCGACGCGAGCGCAAAGAGCTGCAGGCCAAACTGCAGGCCATGAAGAAGAATGCACCCAAGAACAACAAAAACAAGCGCAAAGAGTTTCTCGAGGAGATGTCACGTCTGGAGGGCGAACTGGAGCAGCGCCATAAAGCGGAGCTGCAAGGCGTCGCCGCTGAAACTGAGCCTGTTGAGCAGCCAGTGGCGAAACCAAACACTAATGCTGCCGACAGCGACAACGAGGGCAATGCGAACAATACGGAGGAATCCGAACAGCAACAGCGCGTGTCCAAAGCGCAGAAGCGGCGCAACAAGAAGGAGCGCGAAGCACGCGAACGTGCGCAGGAGATACGAGTGGAACTGCAGAATGCTGCCAATCAGCCGTCGCCCAAGCAAATCGAACTCCAGCAGATCACGGCCAAGTTGAGTGCTCGCCAGCTGACGCTGCACATGATTGCCTCGGATGGCGACTGTTTGTATCATGCGGTGCGCCACCAGCTGCAGGTGAATGCTCTGCCCGGCCACAGTGTGCAGGAGCTGCGCCAGGAGACCGCCAACTATGTGCGCGCCCACAAGGACTCGCTCATCTGCTACATGACGCATCCGGAGACGGGAGATCTGCTCAACGACGAGCAATTCGAAGACTACTGTCAGGACATCGTTAAGACGCACGCCTGGGGCGGACACATTGAGCTGAAGGCGCTGTCCTCGCTGCTGCGTGTACCCATCGAAGTCATACAGGCGGTGGGCAGCTCCACGCTGTTGGGTCAGGAGGAATTCGGAGGTGCTCCACTAATCATCTGCTATCATCGGCATATCTATCAGCTGGGCGCTCATTACAACTCGACGTTGCCAGTGGAGCAATAACGTGCATGCATTTAATGTAATAGTGTTTTATTGATTTTATTAATATATTGGAAGATTTGAATTATTGTCAAAAATTGCAAATAGTTTGTTACGCTTTTGTACAAATGTTTTGAATTATTTGGTAATTAATCATAACAAGATTAGTTTAGGCATACTTTGCAAACCAAATGTATAACAAGGGACATAGATTTATATACAATTTCGTTCCCTTTCGAATGTCAATTTGTTGCAAAGTAAAAGCTTAGCTAGTGACGACGCCTCCTGACAATTTGCATATTAGCGCGATTTGTTCTAAGAAAATATGGCTTACATATTATACAGATAGACAAAAATATAATTACAATCTGTTGTTGATTTTTTCTGCATTGTGATCTAACTAACACGGCTACATGTAAGAAACTTCTCCAAGGAGTATCAAAATTAGTTTAATGTCTTTTTGAAGAAGTTGTTTGCATGGAACCATTTTCGGAACGTTCAATTCTCCTTTTTGCTGGGCTTCTTGGTCGGCGTTTTCTTGGCCGGCTTGCTGGGATACAGCACGAACATGAACAGCTGAATACCGCCCAAAACCCACAGGAACAAGTTCTGGAACTATAAGACATATATTATAGGAATACTCATCCATTTGATGAATAGATTGCAATGCTTACCACCATGACGTGGTTGCGTATGGAGATGGCGTATAGTGTCCAGGCTGTGGCAACCAGTTGACCAGCAAATATGATGGGGAACGGCATTCCCTCGGTGCTCTTCTTCTTGATAATATTGGGCAGGTTCAGCAGTGGCGAACCGACTAGCCAGACCAATATCGATGTGATCAGCATGCCCAGACGGAACTCGACCTTAGTGGGATCCTCAAAGTTGGTGTACGTGATGACGGCCAGCAGGAACAGGGAGACGTAACCAAACTGCGCCCACATTTGTGACTTTCTCTCCTTCGAAGCATAGTAATAGAAGCCGACCATGAAAACTGTATTGATGGCAAAGCCAATTATGTTGACCTTTATCATCGGCTGGTCACCCATCACTTGACCCAGTTTCACGCTCATCACAGTGCTAAGTTTGAGATTAGAAACATATGGATTATATTATATTTCACATATTGAATAAATCGTTGCAATGACCAGCAAATTTGGTTTGTGGTAAACCTGCTCATATCTATTTGAATTTCATAACAAAAAACTCTTTTTCATGTTGTATATTGATAAGAGACCCGACCTCTAATTGGTCCCTTTGCATGAACACGTATTTGTTTATTAATAATCGTTATCGTGTGACGAAAGCCACTCGATTTAAAATAGTTCATTCAATATTTTGTTCTAATCGATCCTTCTGCAATTTTATGGTTCAGTTGCGGCATACGTGGAAAACATATTAATTATGGCTTTTAACTTTTGTGACAATCAAGAGGTAGAATATATTTATTATCCATTCGTATTCTTTGATGAGTTTAAGAGTAAAGTTAACTAAGTTGTAACACAGATCTCAAGCGGATAGAAATAGCAGCAGTAAGTCAGCAACAAATAACTGGCATATATGAAAATATACAAAATTATTGTTTATAATTCCTCACATACAAATAGTTGAATGAAAAGCATTGCAGTTATTTTACTTCTCACGAAGCGTGTAAGACAATAAGCTAGACGAGCGCTTGTTATTAGATTACTATATCATCTAACGGTCATATTACACAAGTACCATATAATTTAGCTGTAGATTGTAACTTAAGCTATTATTATATGAGAATTGTCTTTACATTTCGAGATAAATTTGAATGTTACTAGCAAAAATACAAGTTCTAATCTGTTTAAATTTTAGCGAAATTTTAATAAGCGAACTTACGATCTATCATTTAAAATTAAGGGATATATTTCATGTATTTCGAATTATTAATAAAATAAACTTTCTTTCATCAAACTCCCTGTTAAGCTCTTTATTGTAAGATGGAAAACGCTCCCATTTTTTAATTATGCTGAAGTTTTGCTTCTTTTTAGGAGGGGCAATGCACGCAAATCATTTATGACGACCATTATGTGGCCAGGGAAATTGCAAACAACTAATGACAAATATATGGAACCCCAAGCAACCACCCCTAAAAGCTAAATAATCTGTTGGCACGCAACTGTTGCGCCTTTACGCTGATTCTTGCATGTCGAGTGGCAGTTGGTCATTTGTTTATATGGGCCATGCATTTTTGGAGGGATGGGGGAATGTAGAACAGGCTGAGGTTCATTTACATTTCACATTTCCATTAGGCGCAATGAACACGTGGAGAGTGGGCAAGGCCGATGTAGGAGACTCGGGAGATATATGTACACACAATATGGGTTTGCCCGACTGATTAGCTAAGCTGGAAGCGATAGACAAGAGACTAACCCGAGCATACCAAATCATTGTGTACTATAAAAAAATGTATGAAAAAGTAAATGATAAGTTGTACGTGGTGCCTAACGTATAACATTGATAAGGCGTGTGTGTGCTGAGAACAATTACTTCAAAATTCTGTTGATAATTTCAAATACACAGATTGCATAGAGGAACTAATTTATGTAACCGTCAATTGTCATTGATCCGAGTTGGCTACGAAAGAAAACAAATAAAGCCTTGAACTGTGCAGAAAATCAGTTCTTCTTTTTTTCTCCTCCCCCTTCACACCTGGCCAATCTATCAGTAAAGCAAACGCCATTTGGCAGTCATGGTGACTATTTAAAATACGAGTTATGTGCCACACGAGCGTGATGGACTACGCAATACCCTACATATTCACATTTATATTAAATGCAAGACCAAAAAATATATGTGCATCACCCGTTGCCGAAATCATAATACTCTATCTGCCCATTTTTAATGGGTATAAAACGATTTAATCAATTACCCACAGTTGCGATGAACCAATGGATGCATCTGTGTGTGTTTGTATGTGCAGTGGAGCATGCATTAGACGCTTTTGTTTTATTACGAAATTCTATTTGACATTTCCCATTGTTTGTTGTTTTGTCCGCTTTTTACTTACAGAGCAATACCACCCAAAAACGGTCCAACCGGATAAACATCGCTGCTGCCTTTCTTCCGAATGTCGTTCAGCAGAAAAACACCGGACAGGAATTGTAGAGTGGTTATTGTGCCGGCTATTTTACCAATCAGCTCGCTATGTGGCGCTAATATATCGCTCAGTGCGTCCATTTTAATACCGCAGCTGTGCTTTGTTTATGTTCTAAAACAAACTCGTTTGGCGACTCGGAGCAACTACTTGAATTGCGTAGAAAAAAACAAATGCGAATGCGAACGTAACGTAAAAACCGAAACAAAAAACTTAACGACCAAACGAGACGAGCTGCCGCTGCTGCTGCCTTAACAACTGACTACACTGGGGCCCCCAACGTGGGGCTGTCCACCTTTTATAAACGAAATGTACTAGGGAAGCCAATCATCGTTTATCGCGCACTCGCTTATCGATTACACACACGACTCACGTAATTTCAAAAAACACTTTAAATTGTATTTCATAGATTATCAAGCATTGTTACACTAGAATTGTTGTTACACTTAAAACGAGTCTATAATATTATTAAACGTCCTGTCGTATGACATGTTTCCTCTTCTCGCTTACAAACGGCACCGTGCCCTTCTTAGAGTGCTTGCGCACATTGGCCTCCTTGAGCAGTTCCTTGTCCTTGACCGAACGCATCTTACGCTGCGCATTGAGCACATGACGTGGTACTTGTCGATGACGCGCAATCCTCTTGATTTGCGGATGCGCTGCATATTTCTCCTTGAGTGCCTCTTGATAGTTGAAATTGGCGCGTTCACGAGGCCGCACTACACCCAGTTTCTCTGATGCATTCGCCTTCCACATACGTATATTCATTTCATCGGATCCCGAGAAGATGTAACGATTATCCAGGGACCAGGCAACACACACCACATGCTGCATGCGCTTCGTGTGGTAGATGTCGCGTGAGTGGCTTTGATGTGCGTGATAGATGCGCACCGTCTTGTCATAGCTGGATGAGACAAACTCCTTGCCCGTTGGCGCATAATCCACATCTGTGACAGCCGAAACATGATCGAAATGCACCTTGAGCGGCGTCTGCAGTTTTCGTGTGTCGAATGTGTAGAGGCTGTAAACGAAAGAAATTGGATTAAACAGAGTAAGCACATATTGCTCGTTGACTTACTTGCAATCCTCGTTGGCCACCGTAAAGTTGAATGCTTCCATGGGATTCCAGGCCAGTTTGTTGCTCTTCATGGTCAACACCACCTTGCGCAGTGGCTGCGCTTCACGTTGATCGTACAGTATTATGCTGCGATCACTGGCACAGCAGGCCAGCACATTGGTCTCCACCGGATTGAAGGATATGCTGTGCAACGTGTCCACGCCCCATTTGAGCGTCTTAATGGGATCGTTGTGCTTCGCATCCCAAATGGCGCACACCTCGCCGCAGGTGGCGAAACTGTTGTCTTTGCGATTGTGTGAAATACCTTGCAAGATGTGACGACTAATTATCGTATTCACGGGCTCCTCCTCCTCGCCCACTTCCGGTGCTTGGGAGCTCCACACCTTAATGGTTTTATCATCGCCAACCGTGTAGAAATGTTCTGCATTCCGGGCATAGGCAATGCCACGCACAAACCCATCGTGGGCTACAAAGCTGCGCACGCTGCAGCGATTTGCCAAATCCCAGATGCGCACTTCGCCATCGTAGGCGCCGGTGGCCAGCGTGGAGAGCATCTTGGGATGCTTGCCAAAGCAGGCGACGCCATCGCGATGGCCGCTCAAGTTGCAAACAAAAGGTTTAGCAAACACACGATCTAATTTTGTGGCGTTCAAGGCGCGCACATATTCACGGGGTCCCTCAAGCGGATGCAATGCCGGATCGTAATTGCGTGGAACTGTAAAAAGACATTGCAATTAATGTTGCTTTGGATTTTTGATGACTTACTTTTGTGTTGCTGAAGCTTGGTTTCCCGGACATAGTTGTCCGGGTTACGACTAATCATTTTAACTTTCATTTTGTGATCGCATTCACGTTTCAGTTAATAAAATGTTTTGTGGATGAATGAAAACAAACACATGTGCGTGGCAGTGTGACCTTAAGTTAAATTAAAAAAAATATACCAACGCGCAACGCAAAATATACATATCTGCTTGAATTATCGATACATCGATATCTATTTACATGAACAGCTGGTAGGTGTAACAATTCGAAGCGCTTTAAATTCAAATTCAAAATAATCCCAAAAATTAAATATAGTTAACATTAATATAAATATGAACGCCAAAATATGTCATAGCCCTAAATTGATAGAAGCTTTTTAAATGCAGATGATTATGATTCTGTATTTGATAATATAATTTCTTGCGAAAAATTAATAAAATGCCGTTCACGTTGCATTTTCGTAAAGTTCAGAATTATTCCATTTATTGATTAAGACAACTTAATACTGATATACTCCAAAAACAATGACAATGCACATAAAGGTACCACCGTCATAGGTGATCGATGCATAATCATCAGCAAGTAAATCCCAAATCGCACGAGCACCGCAAAAAAACCCAGCGCCGTTCTGCTGATAAATAGTCACTTGTATGACATGTTTGTAACGGGGTTGCTTACACAATCCCTCCATTTTCATATTGATTTCATCAGCGACATCACGCACCCACTTGACGGCATCTCCTGGCTGATATGTTTTTCCTGTGGCAAAAGTGTATTAGACACAAAAAGAGTGTTTAAGTTGAACTTACCTTTTAACTTTTGATTTAATAGGCGCTCAACCATAAATTGAATAAATGGCAATGGAAACTTGCAGCCGAATGCGGGCCCCATACGGTATTCATTATAAATAGTCACATCCGTGGCTGGAGATACTTCGTTGACTTCTTCTTCATCAGAATCGGATGCGCTCATGGGACCATAGGCAATCTTTTGTCCACCTGACGCTCCATCTAAATTTGGAGTACGACGCAACTTACTCACAACTTTAACTGGATTGGGGCCGCGCGTTTTTTTCTTTACTCCGGGCAGCGGCATTTTTAAATAAATTCATCAAAAGTTGTATTACGGATTCGGATAAGCAGCCCTCCGATTTGTTTCTATTGTTTTTCAGTTTTGTACTGGTAAATAATTACTGTATTGGAAATGGCTGCTGCGTTTTAGATCAAAATTTTGTTATATAATTGAGAGAGATTTTTAATACTTTTTTGCCTCTTTTCAACATGGATTAAGAAACAATGCAATTCTATATATCAAATGAATCATTTTAACAAAAAATTTATTTTTTTTTCGCGCTAACTTAACTATTCGTTGCATTTCAATTTCATTTTTTAGTATAAATTGCATAACTTTTTGGCAGAAATCAGTTAATTCAAATAGTTAAATTTCAATTTTCAATGCTTGTGGCGCTTGCGCTGGTGTCGCTTTGAGCTATACTTCGTACTTGCGCTGGTAGATGGCGCCACCAGACTGCACTCCAGCAACTCTTCGTCCACGTCCAGGCCCTGTTGTTGCTGCAGCACTTGCAATTTGCGTTGGCAGCAACAATTGCGCAGCTCACGCATAAAAAACTTCAGGTTCAAATTGAATCTTCGCAAATGTTTCTCGTCAATGCCGCTGCCAGGTTTGCAGCTTTCGATGGCCACCTGAGCGTGCAAAATGCATTCGCTGGCATATCCGAGAGTTTCTTTGAGTATGCAGATCTGTTGTTTCTTCATCTGCTGCATCTGCTGAAATCGTGTCCAAAGTGTTTCCAAACGCCGTTCCTCGTTGCGATAATCATCATGCACTGTGTCGTACTTACAGCGCAACTCTTCCAGATCGCATTGAAGTAACTTCAAGGCCTTGTCCTTCTTGGCCAGCAGTCGATGGGTTTGACGGTGGGAGGCAGAGAGTTCATCGTAGCTGTGAAAGTATGAAAACATTTAGATCAGTGGAGTGTAATCAGAACTCACAAGTTTTAGACGAGACAGTTTACTTACCGCTGTTGCATCAGCAGTGGACTGATCGACTCAAAGAGATCGCCTTTGGAGTGCAGTCGCATGGGGTTCAATGCGTCCGTTTCCGGCTCACTATCGCTGCAGGAGTCGGTGTCCACACCGCGCAGCAGTTGCACCAAACGCTCATTTCGTTCCTTTTCCGTGCTCAGTGAAAAGCTGAGTTCGTGCACACGATCCGTTTGTCGCTCCAGAGCCATGCGCAGCTTGAACTCTTGCTGCTGATCCTCGTAGAGCGTGTGCTCGAGTTCACTGACCTTCTGCAGGATTTGCGAGACCGTCTGCTTAAATGGCTGATTGCGTTGACTCAACTCATCAGTTGTTTGCGAGCGACGTGTTAAATTATTGTCGCTGTTATTGGGCAGCTCAGACTTGCTGCTCGACGGTGTTGATGACGTTGAATGCGTCGATTCGGCTTCGTTTTCTTGCGATGGAGTCTCCAGTTGCTTCCTGGAGCCCACACCAAATCTCAGGCTGTTGCTCAGGGATCTGGCAAGCGCGCCCAAGTTCATCCTTGGTCCTGTCAAGTGTTCAACTGTCGTGTTTGTCGTGTGTGAAAAGTTTCTTCGCTTTGTTTGTTTGTTTGTTTGTTGCCTGGTTTGTTTGTCGTGGTGTTGTGTGCTGTCAGCTTTGACTGCGTCGTCGCCTCCTGCCATCTGTTCAGTGTTCTCTGTTCTCAGTTCGCAGTTCTCCGTTTTCTGTCTTTTTGCTTTCGGTCTGCTGTTTGCATTCCTCAACAGCACTCTCCATATGGTTAGCCAACTTTTTAAATTGGTTTCAGTTTTTCACACCTTTGCCCAACAGTTTCTTTTGCCACTCAATCAAAGTTTTCCCCAATGCGTCGACGACTTTCACATGTTTCGGGGCCTCCTCGCAGCACTCATCATCGTCGTCGCAGCGTCTTCTCTGCTGCGCTTGTTAGTCGTGCGTAAAGTGCCATTAGCAAAGGGTCTCTACACTTATTGCATTTTTATGGCTCTAACTTTTTTCGTGCCTCAAAGTGTATTTTTGATTGGCATGGCAAAGGAATGAGTGCAGCACTGATTGAGTCAAAGGTGGATCGTGGAAATAATCAGATAAGATGTATCGTATGTTGGGTCTTATCAACGGCATTCGCCAGAAATGTTAGTCTGCCGAATTAGCAGACTATGTGATGGGAGGTCGTTTTTGAAATAATCAAAGCAGAGACTTAACTTTGATATTTGGTAGAAAGTTAATTAATATATGATTCATTAAATAATATCACAAAAAGTTAAAAATAAAAGATAATAACATTCTAACTATTAAATTAATAATGATTATAGCAAACTTCACAGAATTGTAGTAGAATTGTTGTAGAATACTTAAAAGATAATAACATTCTAACTATTAAACACTAATAATACTTAAAAGAAACTTCACAGAATTGTAGTGAATATAATAAAAAAAATTTGCAATTGCATTCTAAAAGAGATTAATACTTAGAGTGGTTAACTTGTAGCACTTCAACCAAAGAATTTTCAAATATAATATACCAAATGTAAATTATCACATAAGAATACTCTGCGCCTAAGTGAACTTCAGATCTGTTAATATTTTTATTCGAGACAAACACAAATAAATTAGGAATGAACAATATCGCCCTTGAGTTGAATTTAAAAGTGATAAAAACATTTATTATTCAATTAAATGGAATTTGTTTAGATACTCTACTTTGTATGTTTACTACAAATTATACATATTATACACATGGCTTTAATTTATTTATTTTGTGTTATCAAAATTAATTAAAGATAGAAACAATAGCACAACGACCGCCAGCGCTTATCTGCTTATCATGATGAGCGAGTTCCGTTCGAGCTTTTGTTGCCATAGTCGTCTAGTTCAGTTTGTAACAATGTGTCAATAAATTAATTGCACTTTTAATGAACAACACGTATCTTTATGGCAAGTGCCGCAAATAAAACAAAGATAGTGTGTGCCAAGTGCAATAAGCGAATTTATGATTTATGGCTGCCCGAAAACTAAGTATTTCTCTTAAGCAACACGCTGTAGTGGACTCGCAAAGTTGATGAAGCCCAACCAGGAAATAGAAGACATGCTCGTATCTAAAGAGCTCTCGCTCGCTCTCTCGTGGTGTCCAATTGATAACCTACGCCAACCAGCTTGGCTCTCCAGCTGCTGCTGGTGCAGCTTTCGGAACAGCTGAGCACGAGCAAGTTTCATTTGACTGCGAAGCTTTGACGGCGTTGGGCTGGCAGTTTGACTCGCTGGTGGAATCGTAAGCTCAATTGCTACACTTACAGTTAATAAATATAAATCAAAGTTGTTATTGTTGCTGTGCAGTGCTGTGTGCGACGATTGTGCGACGATGTCACGCCTAATTGCCGGCGCCCGAGGCCTGTTCAAACGCCATCCCTTTGTGACCAACAGCGCCATCTATGGCAGCCTCTATGTGGGAGCGGAGTTCTCACAGCAATATGTCTCCAAGCGCTGGCTGGCGGTGAGTAGTGAAGCAGTTGTCAGTTTATCTTGTGGCGTTCGGCGGGCGGGAGAGCAATGTAATTAGATTTATGTGTCTTGCAGACGCCAGAGCAGCGTGAGGATATCGATTATACAACTGTTGGACGATATGCGGTAATGGGCACCGCAATCTATGCCCCAACACTCTACGCTTGGTACACACTCAACATACTTAATTGATACACATGCCTACAAAATACATATACCTACACTCACTCTGCCTAGCGCACACACTCACACTCGCACTTTTACAATTTTTCATTCAATTTGTAAATGTCGCATGTTTTTGTTTTGTTGCCTCCTTCATTTCGGTTCTTTATCAATTTGTTTACCATTTGCCAAAAGCTGTTCAGCACGTGTTTGTCATTTAAGAGCACCTTTTTGCTCGCTCTCTTAGCTCACATGCCAACACACCATGTACGCTCTCTTTTCCACTCTCTCTCTCTCTCTCTTTAGCAGCACCAGCATTAAGCATAGCGAGCTTTTGTGTTTTAAGCTCGAGCCAAGCACGCTACGCACCATGCAATGAGGCATATGTGCACGTTAACTTATCGGATATGTAAGTGTCGGATAAAAGCAAACGCACTCTAAACACAGCTCACAACAGTCAATGACAAAACTACAATGCTACACAGTCATCTATAATGATAACGAATGATATTCACGGAATATATACACTATTCACTAATATACAAATCTACACTAATCTTTACTCTATGCACTCTTTGCACATCTCACTTAAGCTTTATGTCTGCCTCTCATCCCATTCTACTTGTCGCGATATCTATAAGTCCATTCTTTAACCGAGATTTGTCACTTTCTTCAGGTATAAGTGGCTTGATGGCACTTTCCCGGGCACACTGAAGAAGACTATTGTCAAAAAGCTACTGCTGGATCAGTTTATATTGACACCTTACTGCCTTACTTTGTTCTACACGGGTAAGAATGCTACGAGTTTTGAAGTCTCGATTGTTCAAAATTTAAAAATTTGTTTTTAAGAATATGAGAATGTTAATGTTAATGTTAAAGTAGTTAATAATTTATCTAAAGCTTTTTACAACGTTAGAATGACAATTTAAAACAAAATTTTTGCCATATTTGGGCCAAATGATATAAATAAGTGTTAATGAAATTTGCTTAAAATCGATAGCTAATTCTTTGATATTTATTTCTTTCTATTCTTTTTCATGGCAGGCATGTCGCTTATGGAGGGCTCTGATGACATTTTCCAGGAGCTGCGTGAGAAATTCCTGCCGACTTTCGAGCGTTCTTGCGTCTTCTGGCTACCAGCTCAGGCCTTGAACTTTTTGTTTATAGCGCCACGATTTCGTATTATCTATATGGGGTTGTGTGGCATGATCTGGGTCAACATATTGTGCTGGATAAAGCGGCAGAGTCTGGCCACAGAGGCGACCACTGAAACTGCAACAATGGCAACCCAAACAACAATCAGTAATGTCAAGGCGTGATTAAATTAGGTAGTAGCTTAACACACACACACGCACACACACAGGCATATGTATATTTGATATAGTGCAAAGAAGCTTTTCGCCAAATAAATACATTCCAGATACTGGATATAAGCTGTGCACGCACACATGCAGAGGCGAGTACGAGTACACATAGAGACCGAAACGTACAAGTGTATAATTTAACCTGGGCACAAAATGCGGGGCAACACAGTGCGTATGATTGATGTTGTTATAAAAGGAAACCCATCAATTACTACTTATATATGCTGTCTGTGTCTGAGTCTGTATGTGTGTGTGTGTGTACGAGTCACTTTGTGTGCTGCGTGAGTAAACGTGTTTAATTGTGTGCGTGTGTGCGTAAATGTTTCATCAATATTTGGTCCACAAACAACAACATCAACTCTGAGAGATGGCAACTATTGTGCTATAATATATGGTAACTTGGCCAGAAAAATGGCCTAATGTGTTTAGCTTCTAGAGATGGCACAAACGCAAAAAGCACTAATTAGATTACATTTGTTTTTTCATTTCTAAATACGGTATACAAGTTGTTGTTAACAGATTCAAGAAGAATAATAGTTAACAAACAAATAAATTAATTTTTGCAAATTACATTTTATAATTTATATTTGTCTCGTTCTTTAATTTGCTAACAGAGTGTGCTTTTGGAATTGTCCTAAAAGCGAAAAACATATAAACAACTTGTTTGTGCATCTTTAGAAATTTCTGCTACCTTTCATTTCCATTTGTTTGCTGTTCATCTCTATGCTTTACTTGCTCAACTTCTTGACTTTTTGCTTGCGATAGTCACAGTTATGTGCATCACTATAAGTAGAGAAATGCCGGCTTCCCCCTGTTGTGTTAAACTAATTAGGCATTGCGTGTTTATGCCTGCGTCTTCTCCAACTTATCTCTCGCTCCCCGTTTCTCTCGATGTCCCTTCAACTGCGCTTAGTTGTGTGTCCATGTGCGTCTGTTTAACTTATTGCTGTCTATTTAAATTGCAATTTGTCAATATGCGTGTGTGTCTGTGTGGCGCTGTCTTGCCACACGCCCACCAAACCACAGTTCGTCTCCCGTTTATCAGCGTCCCTGCTCAGCTCTATCGCCGTCTCCTTCCCGGTCCGTTGCGCTATCTTTGTCTGAGGCCGTCTTATGGGTGGGCATACAATTAAACTTCTTGTACAGTCATTAACAGCACATAACTTGGGCCGGTCTGTTCTTAGACTAAACTTGGCAGACGTGGCGCCCTCGTCCCCCTTGCCGCTCTACCCGGTCACAAACACACAAAAAAACAACAGCTGAGGAGGAGGCTAAAGTCTAAGCAGTTGCGGCTGCCCGGCTCCTTTTTGTGAATCCCCATCTTCGTTCCCGTCCCCGTCCTCATCCCGATGCCTTTTCTATGCGCATCTCCTTGCCCGCTCCCTGTGCGACTTTGACGTAGAAAACGTTCGCTGGTACTTTTTATTTACATCCGCTTGTTTGTTCAAAGCGGAAAATTAATTCCATCTTGGCTTGTTTCCGTTTATCTTGCAAAAGTATTTCGTCGTCGTCGTCGTCGCCCATGGCTCGCCGCCTGCCCCTCGCCGCCGTTTCGCTTTGTGCCGCTGCCTGCTTTACTTTTATTTTCGACAGGCTTTCGCTCGCAACTGCGAGAACTACAAAACCTGCTGACCAGCTGAAATTGCCTTCTTTTTTTTTCGTTTTACTTCTTTTCGTTCTCTATTTTTCTTCATTTTTATTTTTCTGTTTTGGTTCCTTTTTTTTTTCTTTGCGGTCGCTATTTATGTACTTCTATATTCTTGCGGGCTCGTTTTGGCCACTTTTCAGTTGCGTCGCGTCTAGCCTGGAATTGGGGTATTATAATATTGCTGTCAACTTTATAGCATGGCTTAAAAGGCATTAGACTTCCGTTTCGCATAGGCTGATAATTATTCTTAATTTTCTAAACTCTGCATGAATATATTAAACAAATTTGTTGTGGTTTGTAAGCGAATTTCAAAACACGAATCACACTAATTGATAAAAACGATTTGCACATTTTTTTATTTGTATTTGTGGACAAATTATTAGGCCATCAAAATGGCATAGAATATCATAGAGGTCTGAAGAGTTGGATAGGCTTTTGTGAAATCAATTTTGTTGGCTTGTATTTGGATTAGCATTTCATACATTAATTGATAATAAACTATTTGATAGTTGAAGTATGCAGAATCATTCTATAAATTCATTTAATATAAACCAGTTTTGCATTACGCACAATTGAGACTACAAATTGGATGCCCCGAAAAGTATGCTATGCTTTTTGACTCGCTTAAAGCATTTTGAAGTGTTTACACATTGTTAAAGTTCTTAGTTGGCTACTTGCTTAACAAATGAATCAAACTCCCAATGCACAGTCCGTTCATCGTTCTTGCTTGTCGCAAGGGCATTGGCAAGTCTACTTGCCAAAGTTTTGAATTTAAATGCTTAAATTACTTGTATTTTTTTCGCCGCTATTTTCATATTATTCTTGCGCTGTTTGCCATTGCGGCTCGCAACGACGAGACACAATGCTTTTGTGTCAGGGGCGCGAAACTACTGACCTCTGACCCCGAGTGCTGCCCTTGCCCCGCCCGCACGTATATTAAATTAAAAATTAATTTACAAAAATAAACAGAGTTATGTTGAAGGCGGGCAAAGAAACTGAAGAACTGTTGGAGCTGGAAGCTGGCGCTGAAGCCCCGTCGACCGACCATAAGAAGCTAATACTTACTAATGCTGCTTCATTTGATTCAATTACCGGAAGCATTCAGCCAGCTGAGAACCTCACTTTTGGCCAAGCAGCGCGCGATAGCAGTGGAAGACTTTGTTTATCTTGTGCCACGCGGCACGAAGCGCAGAACTTGTTGTAATTACCGAGACTAAGACAAATAGAAAATGGCGCAAAAACGAGAAATTAATCAGCGAAGCAACACGAGGCGCTGCGATGCCAGGCAGCCAGCCAGAGAGGCAGGCGGGCAGGCGGGCGTGCTGATGGTGTGGGCGTTTCACGGATTTGATGGAACCGGACGTAATGTGAAGCGCTTGGTAAATATGCCCGGAGTGCCAACGTCGACGACGATGACGACGATGGCGATGGCGACTGTTGTCCGATGTTTGCCCAGTTTGATGGTCATGACGGTACTTTCACACGCGCGTTGCCGCATTATAATTTTAAACTACCCACTGGGAATCGTACAGGACATTGTCGAGTCCACTCTATGCCCCCGCTGCCCCTCCTGCCCAACGTCTACCCATCCGCATCGCGGACACCCCGGTGCGGCACATTTGTTCGCCGGCATGTGAAAATTGATTGCTGTTGTTCATAGCTGCGGGATATGGCCAAAGTTTTTAAGTTCCTCACGCCGCGTCGCCTTGCTCGGGCTCTCAGTTCCGTTCTTAACCCCCCCCCCCTCCCCCTCCGTCGCACGCTGGTGTTGCTGTTGTTGTTGCTGTTGCTGTTTCGGCGCTGAAAAGCTGAAAACAATGCGCATTCCGCTGGCGGCTCTGCTGCGCCTTCAATGAACTTATTCTCTCTGTCTCCCTCCCATTTTTTTTTTTTGCTGTTGTGCGTTGTTTTTGCTTTTTTGTATTATTAAGAAAGTTTTATATATTTTTTGTTGGTCTGACTGAGGGGTTGGAGTATATTTACATTTGGCAGTTGGCTGCGTTAAGCGGCTTGCGTTGCCATGGAGGCTGGCCCAGCGCCGAGTGGGCGTGGCCCCGGTCAGCAAAAAAAAAAAAGAAAAAACTTGCTGCTGGTGCTGAAATTTGTAATACTCTGTTACCTTGCCATACAGACAATTTAATGCCAATGGGGAATACGTTGGGATCGCACGCAACGCGAGATTGAGGAGTTGTATAATTAAAGAAAGACGAGACGAAAACAAAAGACTCAAAACCAAATAAGAGCGCATAACTGTTGGCATGGCGCCTTTAAGTGCACAATAATCTCTCTCGTGTGCCGCAGATAGTGAATAATATAGCTTGACAATCGGCGCTTCGGGGTAATGAGCAACTGGCAATGATAGCGACTCAATATTTCATTATAAGCCTTATTGCTTAGCCACATTAATCTACACGCAGTATTTGAAACTGTTTAAAATGTGCTAACGAAAATTGCTCTACTGCAAAGTTTTAAGTATATATTTTGACTACAATCAGCGCAGACATGTTTATAAACATATTCTGGGAAAATCCGCTCTGTTGACATTTACTTTGTCTACATATTTTCTTAAAAATGCGTAGACGAAAATATATAACACTGTATGCAAATAGATATAATATTCTATATAAATTGCAGTAATTTAGTTATTTATTTTGTCGAAATATGTGTACAGAATTCCACTCAATTATTTTGCCAAATTTATATTTAAGAAAGTGTTTAAATTTTCTATATTTTGAGAAAGTCATAAAGCCATAAACAACAGCTCCAGTAAATATCAAACAAATTAGTGCTTAGACAAATATTAAGTATACGTTCAACAAATAAATCTTTGCTTAGAACATTCCCAGTTGCTTTGAGTTTTGGTCAAATTTATGTAGTTTGGTTAAGAAATTATGTATATTTGAAATTGTTTTCCAAAAATGGCGAAACACTAATGCAGAGGGCTTTGCTGTGAATGGCAAATGCTCGGAGCAGGTCGCAACAACCTGATATTATTTTTATGGCACGCACAGGGCGAACATTGACACACACACACGGTCTTTTATTTGTGGGTTAGAATTGCGGGGTCGGCACTTTCGGGTTGATCTGCAGCAGCACAAAATGCCATCAAATTTTTGCACGCACACACACACACGCACACGCACACAAAAGCAAACACCTGCTGTCAACCCTATCAAAAAGCGCACGTAAATAAATAAAAAATAAAAATAATAATAAAAAAAGGTAGCCGAGGCGTAGCGTTTGCCCATTGTTGTTGTTGTTGCTGTTGTTGTTGTTGTTTGCTGCGGCTGCTGGTCTGGCAAGGAAGTTTGTCTCCTGTTTGACTTTTGCCTTTATGTGCATGCAAACGCATAATCAGGCGTAAGCAAAAGGCACCAAACTCGCACGCACACACACGCACATCCTTGGCATATCCTGGCGCTGCTTACATTTAATTTCACCTTCAGCTTTAGCGCCATTGTTGTTGCTGCTGTTGCTGGCGAGCTTCCCGCCAAGACGACGTCGCCGTTGTCGTTGCTTTTTTGTTGTCGTCTGTGCATTTGACAGGAAAAATTTGTTGGCTACGAAAACTTTTGGCCTCGACCAAACGACACAACAGACGACCATTCTCTCGCCCTGCGTGCGTCTGCCTGTGTGTGTGTGTGTGTGTGTGTGTGTGTGTGTGTGTGTGTGTGTTGGTGTGTGTGTGTAACCTTCTGGCAGTTGTAAAATGTTGTGCCGAAAAACCATAAACAGGTGTTGCTACCTGTGTTGTTGTTATACCCAGCCACCAGCTCTGCGGCTCAAAGGGGTATAATAAAGTTGAGCCCAATGTGTGCGTGTGTGCGTGTGTGTGTGTGTGCTTGGCATCCCTGATCCCATAATATGCTTTTTTAATTTATTATATTGTGTGTAGGCAATTTATCTGCGCTACGATTACCATATGACATTGATACCTTCGAATAGCTTGTTTGAACATATTGCAACGGCAATTACATAATGGTCTCGCATTGATTAATTATATAGTTACATTTGATACGTGTCCTTCACTGTTAATGCCAGAGTGTGTGTTTTTCCATCATTCTCAAAGCTTTTCAGTTGTTATGACAATAGAAAGAGTTTGTTAGTAATTATAGACTGCGTATTTAATTTGATGTATTATGCAGAGTAAACATTTTTCGGCAATTAATACTTTATACTAATGTGCGTAACAATGATTATATTATAAATAAATAAACAACTATTGTCAGCAATTGAAGTAGAAATTGTGTAATTATTTTTAAACTAAACAAATTGGTGATTTAAATTGAAGTTTCGCTTCAATCTATACGATTTGTTTCCAGGGTGTCTTTCAGCTCTTCACGCTCAGCTCGATCGCCGTCATATGTGGAAGTGTGGCTGCCGCTGCATGTGGCCAGCCGCACAATATGTTGCATTTTAACGTGTCTGTTTTGTACATAATCCGCTGGCCAAAGCCTTCTGCGCTGCTTTAATAGTATGCTTGCGGCTTGAGGGTCTGCAGACATTTTGGCTAAATTTTTGGTTCGTTCTTGTTTTGTTTTGTTTCGCCTCGTTTCGCTGGCTCGTACGTACGTTCGTTTTGCACAAAAGTTATTAAACTTAATGCAGTTTAATTGACCTTTTCGCAAAAGTTTGCGACGCCTGGCGCTGGCAGCCGGAGCAGCGGGAGCTCAACATCCTTACGTCCTGTCGGCATCCTGCCAGGCAGCAGGTACTGCATGAAGTAGACGACGACACGAAGTAGGACGAGGGTCGACAGCAATTTTCGTTGGCTGTGCACATTATTACTTTTAATTACGGCTTAAACTTATTGACTGGAAATTTTAATATGTTATTTATTTACAATTAACGCCGAAAAGTGCTTCGTGTACAACTGGGCGTATGATTTATGCGATTTGTGCTGCCGCCGCCCCCGTAACTATTTGCTATTGGTCTCTCTGGCCCAGAGGGTTGTCTGCATTTCGCAACAGTTGGCACTCGTAAATTGGAATAGTCTCCGCTCCGCGCTGGCCGCTTGTCAAATGTGGCATTGCTATTTGGATGGAAATTGAAATGAAAATAAAATTATTTATGGTGCTCATTTGATGCGACAGCTTTCTGGCCAATGCTTGGTTACGCAAAAGGGTTTAGCATTTCGGGGTCAAAGTCGGGGAGAGTCAGGGGGGCGGGGTGCGGCACGTTGTTGATGGGCGGGTGGTGTGAACAACAGCTGTCGATAAATGCCGGGCAAATGCATTTGAGCAGTGTTTGGTTGTAGATAAATAACTTGTCGCTATTTATTTAGCTCAATTTTGCTGGCGATTAAAACTATTATTTTTGTATTCCAACTCGGACTCCATTTAATATTCCCCTTCCCCTGACAGTGGCCATAAATAATGCACAACTGCTTCTTTCATTGATAAATGAGACAAGTTATCTTTGCTTTTACGGAGTACTTAACTTAATTTTGCAAACATTGTGCGTTTTGAATAAGCGATTCTTGGCTTGAATGTTGCCAGTGCAATCGTGAACTGCAGCAATATCTTTAGCTAGTTTTCCATTAGGAGCACAGTGCGTATACACAACATTTTCATGGCAACGCCGAGCAGCATGCTTTTAATTCTTCTTTTTTCGCAAAGTCTTCCTCGCTTTTTCCCTGTCAACCAACGCTGTACAAAGCAGCACAGAACAGAACAGCACAGAACAGAACAAAACAGAGCAGAACAGAGCGAACAGAGCGATGCTGAACATTTTCTCTCTATTTTGCGCTCTATACATATTTTAATTTGTTAATTACTTAAGCTGCCGTTGCAGCAAGCAGCAAGCAGCAGTAAATTCATAAACCAAATAGCTACAGCACCAAAGTAATCAGCATATAGAGCGCCCCAGCTTCCCAAGACTCTGCCACAGTCTGAGGCACAGACTGAGACGGGCAAATAGCGAGCAAGAGAGAGAGAGAGACGGAGTCGGAGATTGAGACAGAGCCGGAGACGCATGCCATTAAGTAAAAAAGTGTTGCCTACGCTCAGGCAAGCCTCCTAGAAGACATCAGAAACATATTAGCAGGCAAGTCAAGTTGAGCAGCAAGCAGCAAACTGGGATGCCACATACGCATCGCCAAGAACAGAAACGCTTCACTTACGCTCCAAGTTACCACACAGCAGAAGTATTACGCTATACTTCAAGGTTAATTCGTCTCCAAACATTTTATTCATATATTTTCTTTTAGATATTGAACCAGTAATAATAATTCTAATTTGTTAACAAGAAACTAACTCTTTTGGCATGCTTATGCTTTACTAAGAAAGAATATATTGTCTGTTGATTTTTAAGCAAATTTATATAATTTTCTTGTAGATATTTAACCAGTAATAATAATTCAAATTTGCATTCAATAAACTCAATCTTTTACCATGTTTATAATTTGTTAGATTTAATATGTTGTCTACTTATTTTTAAATATATTTGAATAAGTTTCTTTTACATATTAAACCAGTCATAATAATTATAATTTGTAAACAATAAACTAACTTTTTTAGCATGTTTATGCGTTACGTAGAAAAAATATGTTGTCTGTTTATTTTTAAGTAAATTTAAATAAATTTCTTTTAGATATTTAACCAGTCAGGATAATTCAAATTTGTAAATAATAAAATAACATTTTACATAGATAGAATGGGTTGTGTGTTTATTTTAAAATAAAAGTAATTAATAAATTTCTTTAAGATATTTAACCAGTTATAATTCAAATTTGTAAATAATAAACTAACTTTTTTTTAGTATGTTTATACTTTACTTGGAAATAATAAGTTGTCTGTTTATTTTTAAATACATTTCTTATAAATATTTAACCAGTTATAATAATTCAAATTTGTAAACAATAAACTCACTCGTTTTGCATGTTTAAATTTACATTGAAAGAATATGTTGTCTGCTTATTTTTAGGTATTATTTTCAATTATTGCGTTAACATTTTGTTTTAGATAATTTATATACAAAGTAGCTTTCCGTTAATTCAATCAATTATTTGATTGGTAATTGTGGCCCGCTTGAAGCAGTTGCCAAAGAAATTTCCGCTTGAGAGTGCTCACTGTTCCACTGGCGATTCGCATTCATTCCTATGCGCGTCCTTCTACTTTTGCTGCTGCTTCTGCTCATCGTGCCATGTTAATTCTGTTCTTCTCTTCTGCGCTTTGCACATAAGCGCTTAATGAGTATAAATGAGCTTGATTGCATATTCCAAGGCGCGCATGAGTGTGTGTGAGTGTGTGTGTTATTTAATAGCCTGCATATGGCGTTGTAAAAGTTTTCATTACACAAACAGCAACAGCGAGAGAGAGGGGGGCAACAACAATAACGCAGCGATTGCAACAACAGCGAGTCAACGAAACGAGGCAATTTACAAGCTGCAACTTATTGGCTTGACTTTTGAGCACAGTTAACACGCGGCGTATGCGTAATGCAGGCAGAGTGGAGAGGCATGCGGAGAGGCGGCGGGCGGCAGGCGGCAGGCGGCGCAGGCAGCCAGCCAACTGCAGGCAAGCAACCCAATTGAATACAGTTGCTCGTAAAATGCTTAAGCACCTGCTGTTGCTGCAGCTAAAATGAACGACAGCCTGCTCTCCGACTTTGACTGCGACTACACTTAACGCTAATTTGCCGTTTTACTCTCGAATGATTTTTGCACGTAGCGCAAGAAAAAACCGAGTTCGACTTTTTATTTATTTGCATGTGCTTCGTCGATTCTCCGTTTCTTTTTTTTCTTTTTCGGGAGTCAGCATATAAGGCATAGTTATGGGGAGCACCGCAAACGCAGTTGGAGCTCACACGCCCTTTGCCTAGCAATTTTGGGTAAAATTTCATCTGCGGTTGATTTTGATTGTGAAAGGATTTGCCAAATTGCTGTTTGCAACGGTGCGGCAAAAAATCAAAGGGATTTTACAATACCCAATACTTGCTCATGTGTGTGTGTGTAAGTGACTCGTATGTGTGTGTGTGTGCGGGTGTGGGTGTGTGTGGTTGCTGTGGCCTGAGTGCTGCGTTGTGGGTTGGGTTGGTGTGCGGCTTGTGGTTCCTGGGCGCCATCTCACAATGGGCCACAAAACTCCTCCAATTCCAGTGTTTTCCTTCCCCCCACCCCTCCCCACTCACTGCCCCCGCTCGCCCGCTCAGGCTGTCTGGCAATACGTTTAAACAACAGTTTAACAGCAGTTTGCCTGCCTTTTGTTATTGGCGAGGCTTTCGCTTTTGCATTTCGCCTTTGCTTATCGATGTAGAGAGTTTTTGCGTCAGCCTCTCTGCGATTTATGGAAATTGTGCAATATTTTCAATAGAAGGCGCTTATTTTTGTTTTTTCATCTTGTTTATTTTTTTCGTTGTTCTCTGTTTTGTTAGTTTTGTTTGCCGCTGAATTGTTGGCCGGCGGTTTGTTGTTCTCTATCCACTGCGCTTTCGCTGCCCTGCGAGTATAAGCTACGCAATTTATTTTTTAAATTCAGTCACCAGCGAAAAAATGTCTTTGCGCATTTAAAAAATATTATATTATTTTAATAGCAGCACACTTTCAATAATTTGCTTGCTATTTACATTTGAAATCTATACGGTTTAAGTGGCTGCTGCAACAAATGAGCACAAAGGCTAAATTAATAAATTTTAAATGGCAAAAATGTATTCATTATGCATGTAATATTCGGCCAAGAAAAATGTGTAATGCACTGGCAAAGTTTCGGCTTTTGTTTTGCTGCAATTGTGTAATGTCTGATTAATTTTCCATTATTTTATCTGGCGCAGTGGCCGCGAGTCCGCGCTGCGTATACTTAATAAGTCTTTGTTGGCATTTCTCTCAACTATACCAAATGCCCTTTTGATTGTTCTGCCATGATACTGCACTTTATTAAATCTGGCTTTTATTTGCTCTGGCTACCACAAGCAGCCCCCCCAAGACTGGCCGGCAAGAAAAGCAGGCCAGCGGCAGTTAGTTATTAATTTTTAATGCGTGCGCATTTCATGTAATTATGTGCAGCAAATACTTTTGACCCAGCGTCGTTGCCGTCGATGGCGATGCTCAAGTTATTTGTTTGGCCTTTGGCGGCGAATTGTGCAAAAATTAAACGCCAAGTTATTGGCTGCATTCCTTTCGGCTCCTTTGTCCCTGCTGTCCGCTTGCGACGTTGCTCGCAGGCAGACGAAAATGGCGAAGCAGGCACAAAGTCAAAGGCGTTATTAATAAATACATGCTGAAATTCGCAAGAAACTTTTGCGAGAAAAACAAGACACAGGCCCGGCATTCTTTTTACTTTGAAGTTATTTCCCCGCCACCACTCGGCAGTCGACTTTCAATAATAGTTTCAATAACAGTCTTCAAGCGACAATTTCGCCAGCAAAGTTGCGATTCAATTGCATTAAGTTATTGAGTTGCGTTACTTATTGTAAACATAATATACAAAACAATACATTGTTTATATGTGAATATAGTTGGTTTAATTGAAATGTTAACTTTTAATTTGCATTTAAATTTGTACATTGCCAAGGCAATCTCTTTTTATAAACTGCTGCTGTTGCCAGTTTTGTCACAAGACATTCGTTTTTTTTTTCAATATCGAATGAAAATTATTGCCATTTCTTTACGACGCCTGCGGCAAGCAAACTATCAAAGGCTAAAAACGAAGTCAGCTGTATAGAGCTAGACAGAGACACGAGAGTGAGAGAGAGGGAGAAGGGATGTGGCTGCTGTTTTCATTTAAGTTTTAAGCTACTTTAGTGTCGTTCCTCCATTTCGCCAACTAACGCCATTAGCTGGGCCATTGAGCGCTTTGTTGGCTTTCAATAAAAATTTCCATTAAAATGGCCCCATTCTCCGCAGCTCCCCCAATTCACATGCCGCTGCGCCGCCCCGCCCCCCGTTTGCTGCATCGCATAAAATGCGTATGCATATTGCCAACTTGCAACTTGCTGCTCTTGCTGCCACAGCTACTGTTGGCTCGCTGGCTGGCTGGCTGGATGGCTGGCTGGTAACTGGGCAGTAAATTTTAACTATTGCCAGGCCGATGACTATGGTCCCGCTTTGCCCGCCGCCCCCTCCCTGCACGACCCCTGCGCTCGGTATACCGCCACAGTTAGACAGATAAATGGCGGCTAGTTTTGCGTTTGCATGGCTAATGGAAATTTGCATCCAGTTGGCGGCGTCCACAAAATGCGCTAAGCGTTCTCCTCTTTTTTACTCCAAGCTCGCAAAACTTTGCGAGCCAGTTGCGGCGCACGCTGAATGAGCTGCAGTGCGCAAAGTTGGCCTCAAAATAAAGTTATTTATTCGTTGAGAGCATCATAATTAATAGTCCGCGCCGATAACGATTGCAAAATGCGGCTTATTATAGTTTTTATTAAACATGCCCCGCATTTGCTGCCAAATTTCCGATATTGAAAAGTCATGCACTCAAACTGAGTGAGTAATAAAAGATTTTCTTTTGAATGCTTGACTATTTTAAAGTTTAATTTATTGTTTGTCATTCACTTTATGTGTTATTTGTATTTGCTTGCTGTTTGTAGGGCATTTTGTAGTTCGATCCAGCCGCGCTTCAAGTGTAGCCCGGCCACTTAGCAGATTCGTTATACGAAAAGTGTTCGTATTGACTGTTGTACGATGTGTGTATAAATCTTAATTATGTACAATGCACATTTTCTAATTGACTATACGCACACACACACACACAGACGCACGCAGACACACCCACGTAGTCGTGCGTGCACTCGCTCCAAGTGAGTGCGCTGCATATTACGTATACGTTATGTCAATTATGTAAGAAAAGTGGCCGCCTGGTCGCTCGACCGCTCGGCAGCCCATTTGGCATTGCATTTTTCGAGCCTGAGCTGGCGCGTAATTTGTTTACCACCGACTGGTGACTATTGAGCTCTTGCAGTGGAAAATGGCCAAGGCAGCCAACTGTTAAATTTACTATTATACGGGCTATTATCCTGCCAGCGAAATGCTACACTACTGCCTTCCATTATTATGCAACGCGCCAACCCCCCCCCCCCCTTACCACGTGTTGGCTATAGGCAAAAATTTCGTGTATGGCTGGGCGTGGCCCGGGGAGGAGTACGTGCATGTCCATCCGTCTGTCGGTCCGTCCGTCTGGCTGGCTGGCGCAAAGTTTATGCGCACATATGAGCTTTTAATTGCAATTTAATGGCCGGTCATTTATTATCTAGCGGCGACGACAACGACAAGGACAACGACACAACCGACATTGTTCTGGCAGTGCGAAAAACGGCTTGCAACTTTCCCTTCTGCCTTATGTAACTGTAACTGTATATACTAGTAGCGTTGCAATATGTGCTTAAGCACATGCATACTCTATATGCAGCTATACCCTGCACTCGACCTAGGCGAGCAGATTTTGCCACGAGGCTCATTTTCATATGCAAACTCGCCGCTGGCTCTCATTCCACTGCATTCACTCCAAATATCCTTAATCGTATTTTTCTTTCTATGCCTAAACAACAAGTTCACGTTGTTTTTGTGTCGTTTGTTGGCTGAGAGTATTGTGCAAGTTGTTGGTATGATTGTTTCGTTAAGCTAATGCATGCAAATGTGTTTGCCCTCAAAAGTATGCTATAGTTTTTGTCAGTTTGCTTTTAAGACTTTAATGGGTTTTTTTTACGAATTTGCGGACAATTTTGTACAGCCAAACTTTGATATTCATTTGACTTTGGGTTACAATATTTTGGAATCTACATACAAATATGCTTGTAATGTCTATAGGGAAATATTTCGTTCCAAATGAGGAAAAACGTTGATGATAGTAGTTAAAGTTACTTTTTGATAATTACAAATTCTATTTAAACGAACTATTCTGTTACTGAGACAAAATCTTCCTAATGTTAACGAATTCAATACAATAAGTAAAAAATATTATTGGTGTCAAGACCCAATTAAGAGCTAACAAAGATCATGATTAGAATATTTGCATTGTAATAATTGAATTGAAAGTAGTATCGCATAACAATTCTTGATCAATAAACTGTCACGCAAACAGCTTTTTGTCGTGGTGTGCAGCTAATTGCTAATTCTAGCGAACTCATAATAACACGTGGCTATTATTCTTGGAGTTGTCAAAAACAATTACTGTTTTGCTCAAACGATTTGATAAAATTGTTTCACGAACGAACAGCTAGCAACGGCGGCAACAATCACATGGCATTTGCACCGGCTGATTTGATATGCATTATTCATGGGCCTAAACACGGCCATAAACACATTCATATATGTAAAGGCCTCGCCCCAATCGCCAATCACGGCCCCCTTTGAACTCTCGCACTCATTTAGCTTTTTGACGCAATTAAAATGCGCCAACATGCAAAACGAAAATATTTTCCACATTTGCCATATAGCAACTAGCTAACTATGCGACAATATATCCAGACCGGCTCGTATGAATACATATATGTATATTTCGTATAATACGTAGCGGAGGTTCCATTGTTTGACACATTAAAATGTCGCTTTTCTCATTTAAGTCGCGTGCGGCTTTCAGTTTACATTTCAATTAAAGTTACATAACCCCAAAAACAGTAATAACAACATCGCGTCGTGGCAGTGGCAGTGGCAAGGTGGGGGGGGGGGAGCGGTTGGTGGTGTAGCAGAGGTCGAGGGGTCTCAACCTCTCTATGCAGATGCCGTGATTTTGGCTTGGCACAAAAGTCAATTTCATGCATATTTCATCATCATCGTATGCGCCGCGTGACACGCACACACCTACACTTACGCCCCTTTGCGGGCCACGCCCACCAGACACCATACCTGCCCGCCTGCCACAACCAGCGACCGCCCGCTCGTCGGACCCGCAGCTTTTCAATATTTCATGAGTATTGGCTCTCTGGCTGGCATAATCAAACACCCCTCAAATATTACACTGTGCAACAAAAGCATTTGCAAATAATTGCGAGATTAGAAGTGCTAGAAAACTACTGAGTCTAAATTTTCACGAATTTACTTAAGAATTTAAAATAAGGAAATTTAATCAGATATCTTTTTGTAGTAGACTAGTTATGCACAAAGTCCTCTCTTTGATATTCATTGCTTGGATATTTGGCAGGCTCTCTTCTGCAGGCGGGTTACGCACACATACATATGAAAGCACAAAGTGCTCTCTCTCTCTCTTGGATATTTGGCAGGCTCTCTTCTGCAGGCGGGTTACGCACACATACATATGAAAGCACAAAGTGCTCTCTCTCTCTCTTGGATATTTGGCTGGCTCTCTTCTGCAATAGACTGGAAACATCAGCGCAGTGCTCTCTTGGATATTTGACCGTCTCTCTCGTAACTGTCGTGAAAGCACTCACGCCGATCATGCAGTTTCAGAGCTTAGTCTGAATTGAAGAGTAATGAAGAAGACTTAAACACTTATGAGGTCCGGCACTTACATTTTAAATATGATAATAATATTCAATCAATACTGTATTAATAGCTTTTTAATACACTGGCAATTATTTGAATGATCGCATAGAATTTATTTTATTTTAATTTGAATTATTTATTTAATTAATTTAATTTAATTTTAATAATATTCAATCAATATACATTAGAAATTTCAAATCTTGTACAAGACGAATTTGAATAATATTAAACCATTACTATAATAATACTTTTTAACACGTTACAAATCTATAAGCAGAATTGTGTCATAAAATTGGTTGAATTTATTATTTATTTAAAGAATTCAGTTTAATTTTAATTTTAGTAATATTAAATCATTACTATAAAAATCATTTTTAACACATTATAAATTTACAAGAAGAACAATTCCTTCGAAGAATTTGCTGAATTCATTTTTCCATTATTTATTCACATAATTCAATTTAATTTGATCTTTAATAATATTAAAATCATTCATTCTTTTTTTGCACAATTCAAATTTACAGGAATAATTGTGTAATAGAATCAAATTGATTTTAATTTTGTTTATACTTTATTAATTTCTTGGAAAACATCGAAAATTGATAGATAAATAATAAATTTATGCTTAATTCTTTCGTACTTCTTTAGTCAAAGGATTTGTGTTTACTAACTTGTAACTAAAAGCAAACTTGTGTTATTTGTGAGCTGCGTAAATTCAAAAATGTGTGCAACAAATTGAAATTATGCAAAGAATAGTTTATCTTCGAAATGCAACATCAATGTTTGTATGCATTGCATTAATATTTGCTATTCATATTTATTATTTATTAAAAAAGGCTCCAGGCGAGTTGTGGCAGCAAGCTGGTAGCACAGTGTTTTTTATGTGAGTGAAAGACACGCACACATATGCAAATACGCACACACACACACACAGCAACGCACACATGTGCAGAAGTGACTGCGAGTTGAAGTTATTTTTGCATATACTCGCACTCATGTATACATGTATGTGTGTATGTGTACATGATTCGGTTTATTAGATTCGTACAAAGGCACACAATATGTCGGTTTGTCTATTTGTCCCTCTGTCTGACAGTCCATTTGTCTCAGTGTGCGTGTGTGTGTAGCTGCGGGCAGCCGGCTTCTCTGTCTCACACTCGCATTGTTGCTCTGTCCGTCTCTTTCTGTGTCGTTGTAAGTGCTGTGGGTAAATTCAATTATTTGCTGCTGATATCGTCGTTTGTTTTTTGTGCGCTGCTTTTGTATTCATATTTATTGTACGGCATTTTAAATTGGTATATTTACATTGCTAATTTACGCACACACATATGCAGACACAGTGCACTGAGTACATGTGTGTGTGTGTGGCTCGTTGCATTTGGTGGTCGAAATTCACATTTCGATATTCGGTATTCGGCATTCGGCATTCGATAGAAAGCTGAGCAATTAATTGACAAAGTTCATTTTTGGTCATTGTTTTGGCTGCATTGCGCGCCACAGCGGTGCGAGCGAGATGGCATGCTGCCATTTTTACAGCTAAACGCGAATTTTCAATATTTAAACAATGCTCTCATGGACTTTTCTGCTGTGGTTAGCCAAGTTTTCGTCTCAGTTTTGTAATACCATTTGCCTGTGTGTGTGTTCTAGTATGTGCGTGTGAGTGTGTGATGTTACTGGTTTTGTTTGCGGCATGTGACTGTCAATTGGTTTCGTAATTGTTGTTCTTGTTGCTGGCGCCGTGGCTGTTGTTGCTCTAATGAAGGCCATGCTATATGAAATTGCCTGCCCGGCAGTCATCGCATTAAACATTCTGCCACATTTTCCACAGACTATTTTTCAATTTGCGCAACACAACGTCTGTTATGATTTTGTTATTGTTTTTCTGCTTTGAACTGCTGTTTGTTGCTGCTATTTGTTGACATTCTACTCGAACATTGTGTATTTGAAATATGTCTGCATATTGTATTCCTCTGGGGAGTACACAGGATGCAAATATTGAAAACTTTTAATAAACATACTACATGTTGTAAAGCCCAAATACCCCTGTTAGCCGTTAGTTGTTACATGCATAACATTTTTATTTTTCCCTTTTTTTTATTTGGATTATGCAGTTTGCATTATCAATCTATTTTACTTACCAAATGCATTTCCAAATTTTGCCGGCCAATGTAAACAATAAAATGATGTTGCATATAAAAACGTTATCTAATAGCCATTGTCTGATAGATTTCCATTTGTCACACAGTTCGCAAAAGCATAAATGCATAAATCAAGCATGTTATTTTGCTCAATTTTTTTATTTATAAAAACCTTACAATGAGGTTTAAATGGGCATTCTGAATTTGCTGTATTTTTATGATTTTAATGCAACATTAATTACACCAAGCAAAGCATTAAATTATTTTTATAGCCGAAGTGTTAATTTCTTCATCCCTAAAAGTATGCAACTTTTTTTCGTAAGCCAAACGACGCCAGCTGCTTGTCCTTTGCATGCTTGCCTGCTTTTGCGCCAGTTTTTATTTATCTATTAATTATCCAGACATGAAGAGAGCGGTGATAGGTCTGATATGCGAGCACTCCCAGTTCCTAAAATCGTTTAGCTAATCGCCTGTTGTCGCCCATTATTAGTTGTCTATATCTTTTGCCGTATATTTATGTTGTTTTTATTATTCATTTTTTGCTTCGCTGTTCGTTTGGTTTCTTGCTGCTCGTTAATTACCCAATAATTTTGCACATGACGCGACTTTACAGCGCACAGTTTTTTATAATCATTTTTTGCGTGTTTCGCTGTCGATGGCGGCGCGCCCTTAAAAAATGGCAAAGGCGTTTTCGCGCTGCGCCACTAATGACAGGGTTCCATCTGCCTCCCCTCCACATGAAGTTGTTACTTTGTTTAATGCCACGTCGTAGACGAAACGACAAAGACATTGCCGGCGGTAATGTGTGGGGTTGAGCGACGCACGAGCAAGGGTGGCTCTGGCTGGGCGGCTGGGCGGGGGGTGTCATGCAGATTTGCACAGTGTCAGGACTCAGTGAGGACTTTTGGGTTTCATTTTGTGCGCCAATGAGCGGATCAATCAACGTGTCAAATCGTCTTGAAACGACGCGACGTTGATTTTAATGCTGGCGCCCCCTAGCGTTAGGTGCTGGCAGGCAGTGCCCTTTTTTCCTTTGCTTCAGTTGGGGGTTGGGGGCAGGGAGAAGAAGAGAGTCTGGGATATACGTGCGCACGTGATATCCGCTAAGAAACGCTTTAACAAATTACCAACGGCATTTCGTTAGTTAACATTTTTTGTGTATTCTTTATTTTGTGTATTTTTGTTGTTGCTGGCGTTGGCCTGCGTCGAACCTGTGTCAAAAATTTGCCAGCGCTTGGCATACGAGTGGGGATTTCAATGTCCCCGACTGTTGCACGCATTGAGCCACACAAAGTTAACAACTTAAGAGCCTTTGATTGACATTCGATTGAAAATTACCTTAGCCATTGTGTCAATCAAGCCAGCCACATAACAAATCAAATGTCTGGCCCTGATCTTACCTGGCATATATCAAAATATGCCATTGTCTGAGCACTTCCTGTGCCAACAACGAAATTCAATTGAGGTGTCAGTTCGTAAATTTAATTTGCCTGTCGCTGCCTCTTGACTTCCCAACGAGCCTTATTCGCCGTGCCTCTATATACATACATATATACATTTATATTTCCGTCTCGCTTTCGCTGCATTTTCTTTTTGTTTGTGGAGGAAATTTAAAGCGCTAATCGCTGCATTGTCTGACATTGACAAATGGCACAGTTCCTAATACAATAAATTTGCACATTTCTAATAAAGTCAATTTCAAATTGTATGGCGTAAAAAGAAGTGATTGCAAAAATCAATTTAGCCGCAAAATAAATACAAAAATAAGTAAAATAATTTCGAATGTAATTCAAGTATCAATTGATATTTAATATGTTCAAATTTATTCAAAATTATGATTTTTTCATACGCAGTTTGATATCGAATTTTCTTCCGAATTGAATTGAAAAATCAAAGCTACAAAAAATGGTGTAAAATTCGTTTCACTGAATTTGAAAAAACAACTGAATGATTTCCATAAATGTTTTAAATTATTCACAACAAAATGCACAAAATTGTATGACATTTAAGCAGACAATTAACCTTGCCATTTTAGTCGATTTTTTGTATACAACATTTTCTAAAACAATCAAATTAAATATGTAGTCCGACAGAGCACAAAGAATTCCAAAAGTTACACGAGTCGAAGTGCTGTGAAAGATACTTTATAAACTGATTGATTAAGCTGTCTCGAGTCGGTCTAAGTCCCCATAAAGTTAATAAATATGAGCGGTATCAAAAACTGGATTTTCTTTCATTTTTTATGTTGGTGTTTCCATTTTTGTTCTCTTTTGTTGGCTGTTGCGAATGTATTTCACACGCTGGCGAAACACAAGGCGTGCAGATTCTTCGGATTCCCTTCAAAATTATGCGAAAACAATGAAATTAACGAACCAAACACGAATAAGTGAAGACGCTGATGGCGCGGCGAGGGCATTACAAAAATACGAGTATAAAAAAAAGAAAACGAGAAAAGTGAGGGGGCAAGGGAAAGGCAACTAATGCGAGTTCAGGAGGAGACACGGAGATGGGCGAAGCAAGTGCTCAGAAAAGCGTAAAATCAAAGCAACCTGCAACGCGCACAGATGGTTCCATAATTAAATAAGCATTGAGAGCGAGAGCAAACGAGACTCAGACTGCGACTGACGAAGAGCGGGAGCGGGAGTTTGGCGAAAAAATGGCGGCAATGCTGACACCACGCTGAAGTGGCGAAGGTCCTGAAAGTCCTGAAGTCGTCGTCGCTGCGCACTCACTCATTTTGCCATTTAACTAATTGGTAATTTCGTTTCGCGCTGCCCTTCCACAATTGATTTCGGTTTGTGTCAGCAACGATTGACAGCGTATTCAGCATCCTCCAGCATCCTGGCATGTCAAACACTTCAGGTGTCTTCCTGTCGTCCTGCCGTCCTGCCGCCCCCCCGCTCGTATTTTTCACGCGCTCTTTAGCCTATTTCCTCCTGGCTGCAGAGTAGCCCAACCATCCGGCGGCAGTGGGGTCCTCTTACATTCGTTAGCAGCACTTGGGCGGCCTGCTTGGGTCCTGCAGCGCGCATGCTAATAAGTAAATCCTGCGATCCAATCCAAAGAATAAATATTTGACAAACGCACGCTGTAGTGGACGCGTGGAGAGCCAGCGGGAGCGAGAAGGAGGCGGGTATTGGACACTCCGCCATTGGAATGTAAGTATAATAAATGCGATTTTGAATTTGAGCCTTGGTATTTTTGGGGTTGCTCCTGGCGCTGCCTGGTGTCCTGCCGCCCGTCCCAGTCTCCCTTCCCGTTCCCGTCTCCAGCCCTGTCGTCGTCGTCTGCTACGTGCCACTTGTTTTAAATTCAGCGTCAAAATCGTTTTATTTGCCAATATTTCATTGTGTTGGTGAGTGGCTGGCTCGCGAGTCCTTTGCTTTCTTCGCCTCTCCCACCCCTCCTTTGTGCCATCTTTGTGCTGGCGCTCACTTTATTAATGGTGTTGGTTTTCGGATTATTTAACGGTGTATTATTTTATTATTTATTTTTGCATTAATTTTTGATGAGTCGCCCAGCATTCCGAAAACGGCGAAATTGACGAATAACAAAAACAAGTACAAAAACTTGCGCTGCCAAACAATTTCAGCCAATATTTATAAAGCCAATGATGCCGCCACTCAACCCCCCCTCTGTTCAGCCCTGCAAAAGCTAAGCTACTAATGGGTTAAAGCCAGTGAATGGGGCTGAGTTTGGGTTATTGGGTCTAGCATTCTGTTTTTACAATTATGTATATTGGCCATAAAAAGTTGCTTCATCGATTTTTGCTCTTGTTGCTGAGCCTCTGATTTTCGTTTTCGCATTGGACATTTTTGGACAGCTGCCTTATTATTTATGCGTTAGTTATTCGTATTCTACTCGGGGATTGCCACAGCAATGAGGTGGCGTGCTGAAATCCTGATAGCGACTGTGAACGTTACGTGTGACAGCTGGCTGTGGAATTTCTTCTCAAATATTTAGCCGGCGAATAATTAAAATTGCTTTATTCGCATTCTGCAGCAGTGCGCATTAAAGCGCTACAAATAACAATCATCTAAACTTTCACTCGCGAAATTTCGTTTACTTTACTAAGTGCTAAGTGTTTTTTTAAAGTGGCGCAAGAGTTGCGCAGACTTGCAAACTAGTGAAGAACGAATTGAGTGACTTATAATTAATGTATTTCTACACAAGGCACTAACCAGCGAATGGCCAGTATGTCAATTAAAAGTAATTAATGATTTTGCTGCTGCCAGTTCGTGGGAATTAATAGGAATTTCTATTGCATTTGCAGTGGGAATCGAACAATCAATTAAATCGCATTCATTTCAAGGCTCTACATAATTTCTTTTATAATTTTTCTTTGAGTGTTGTCAAAGAATATTGAAACGTGTTTCAAATCCTTTTATTACAGGGTATCCACAAGTACAATTTACTCAAATTGTATTGAATTTGCAGTGGGAATCGAACAAGCAATTAAATCGTATTCATTTCATGGCTCTACATATTTTAATATACTTTTCTTCAATCTATTTCTCCTAGTCTTAGAGAACAGTATTGTAAATTAAAACGTGATTGAAACACGTTTTTGCCTTTTTATTTAAGGGTATCCACAATATACTATACTCAAATGTGTATTCAATTTGTAGTGGGAATTCGAACAATGTATTTAATCGCCTGGCTGGACATATTTTAATATACTTTTCTTAGGTGTATTTCTCTAAGCGTTACAGACGAATATTGGGAATTAGAAAGCGTTTTAATTACTTGGATTGGCCCCTTTTTTGTTGCACGGTATCAAGCACAAGTACACTACACTCAATTTGTATTGAATTTGTAGTATGAATCCAGCAATTAACTATGTACATGATTTTTATGCTTTTCCTGTATATTTTTCTTCTTTTTCTTTTAGTACAAAACAAAGAATATAGTTAGTTAACACATAAATATTGCAAACTAATCACTTGCTTTTATTACAGGGTATCTAGTATACTATACTTAATTTGAATTGAATATACAGCCGGAATCAGTAAAATCGTATTTATTTCGCGGCTATACAGATTTTAATATATACCTTTTCTGGATATGTTCTTCTGAGTATTAATTAAGATTAATCGTAAATTACAATATAAATATGACAAATCAATCACTTGTTTTCGTCTCTTAATTACAGAGTATCCTCAACTACACCACACCCAATTTGTCAAACAATCAATTAATTCGCATTTACTTCACAGATCTATTTATATTTATATAGCACTTTTCTTAGATGTATTCCTCAATTTCAATCTTTTGTATTCATTAAAATGGTTACAGGGTAAGCACAAGTCCATTAAACCCAATTTATCAAACAATAAACTGTATTGGAAATCAACAATTCAATTTAATAGCATTTGTTTCATTTGAAATATATTTGTCTTAATTAGATTTCTCAGTTTCAAGCTGCTGTATTCGTGCTTTTATTATTAATTTCAAAGGTTACAGGGTATGCACAAGTGCACTACACTCAAGCAGCGCCCTCTTAATTGCTGGCACAGAGCTCTGCTGCAGTCAGGCTCTTAATCATATTTCTGTCGCTCTGTGCACATACTTGCGAGTGTCACTGTGTGTTATGTGTGCCACCTGCATTAGCTATCGCCCTCTCACACTCAGGTTCACTGCCAAGGCTGCTGCTTGTCAAAGTGCTCGCTCATTAGCGAGGCCAATGTCAAAGGCTACGTGTCGCATAGCGCAGAGCACTCCCCACTCCCGACACTCCGCACTCGCTGCTACTTGCCACGTTTGCCTTTTAAAGATGGGTTGCCACTTCTCAATTTGAGGCAACTGGCAACTGCCGCAACAGAATTTTAGCAGGTGCTCAGCCTCAGCCTCGCACTGCGCCTTAGCTGCTGTTTACCAACTGTCTACCGAAAATATTAAAAAATGAGCTGCCATTTTTTATGCTCCTCCTGCTGCTGTGGCTCCCACTGCTGCCTGCGTTTGCTTCATGTGCTGTCATCTTATCATTTTTCTCACAGTCAACGCAGCGACGCCGAAAAGTATGCTACGGAACTTTGCCGAGTGTCTGGCTGCCTCGCTGACTGACTGACTGACTGACTGGGTGACTGAATGACTGCCTGCTGCATGGAGGGGTTAAAATTTGATCAAAGTTCAAAGGCAACGGCTAAGAAAAAAGCAACACACACACACACACATGGAACATGCAAATTGGCTCGCGCAAATTACGACATATGCAAAAGGGATCCCAGGGGAGGCGACGAGTGGAAGTGGAGGCCATTTGAGAGCTCTCTATGTTTGCCAATTTAGACACACTTTCGCCAAATTTGATTAAAATCTCACAACTTTTCGGCTAAAAGCGCACACAAATTGCTGCTTCTAATTTGCACAAACTTCACGCGAATGTTGATCTACGACAAATTAAAGGGAATTCCAAATGCTGGCCCCCAAAAATATGCAGGTGTTCTCCAATGAAGTGGTAGATTTGCTTGCTGCAAATTGGCAATAATTGAAAGCAAGTTATGAATGAACAACATTTATACACTCATTTTGGACAGAGAGTTTCACTAAAGCCAAAATCATTGAATGGCCTAGAGATATAAGGCGCAATTTATTGCTCATCAAATTGTCGAAAACTATGAAAATTATAAAGTAAATCTTCACGACAATGTTGATCTACGCATATTGTTCTTCAATGAAGTGGTAGATTTAATACTCTAAATGGAGAATTCGAAAACAATTTATAGTTACATTTATAGTAGGAGCGAACTAGCTGTTTGCTAGCTGATAGTTTTCTTAAAATTGAAAGTCATTAAATATCCTAGATATATTATGCGGAATTTATTAGCCATCAAAATTGCGAAGACAATGAATTGTAATATAAATGTGTTTTAAAATGCATCAGTTGTTGAATTTAATAAGACTTTATTACTTAATTTGTACTTCAATCAAATGTTGATCTATCGCAAATTAAACGAAATTCCGAAATTCTCGATTTGTTAGGTATAAATTGACAATTTTCGAAAACAAGTTATTAAAAACTATTATAGTAGAGGCCAACCAGCTTTGGGCTGAGTTTCCCCAAAGTTAAAAGTCTTTGCATTACGTATAGATTTTATATAAAATTATTTGTCCACCGAATTTGCAAAAATTGTGAGAATTATAATGTAAATTCTCTGAATTCTTAAATTCGAAAATAATTTAATTAATTTTTAGTTTACGCCAATATTGATCTACTTCATGTAAAATCAAATTTAAACAATAAAATGTTAGATTTGATAGCGCTAAATTGAAAATTCGAAAACAAGTCACAGACAACATTTGTAGTAGAAGCAAATTAACTGTGGGCAGAGAGTTTGCCTAAATTCAAAAGTCATTGAATAGCCTGCAGATATTAGTCTGTATTTCATATCAAATTTGTAAAAACAATAAATATTTTGAATCAAAAAGTGTGATAATTGTGTCAACTGTGTATTTCAATGTGGCGCAAAAACTATTTAATTAATTTTTAATTATGTCGACACATATCTTGTGGCAGCAGCAACACATACTCGTATCTAATTAGGCTATGCTTTATGGAGCTTGCTCAATTTTCAGGGAAGAATGGAAGCAGCGACTGAACTGCGAGCATGCAAAAAAGTTCTTATTTGCTGCCAACTTAATTTGTCACAGAGCGTAAAGACGTCTTCAGGACGCGAAAGAAAACAATTCATGTTGTATAAATTGCGCACAAAACGAATGAAAAGAGAGATGCCAAGAGAGAGAGAGAGAGAGAGAGGGCGAATAAAATGAGATTTCCTACTCTATTTGTGTAGTTGTTGTTTTGCTTGCAATACATATGCAAATATATATATAGCGCGGCATTTGAAGGAGCAGCCAGAAGCGCAGCTCCTGTGCCACTTAAACTCCGCTGCGCAAGGACTTTGTGCTGTTTCTCATCCTTGGCAAGGAGTTGGCATTTTACTTTTCTACTTTGTGGCTTACTTGCCTTTTAGCTTTGGCCATTTCGTTGTTGACTGTTTTTAATAAAAAGGCAAGAATACAAGAAAAAAAAAAATACCCGAGAAACAACAACAACAACAGCCAGATGAAAACACATAAAAAGCGCATAGTTATAAATTTTGCAGGCGCAGTCAAAGCGCATTGTTTGGGCCCGACGCGAGGTGCGTGCAGAGTGTGGGAAATTGGGATTTATAGAGTTATACGTACTTACAATTCTCCTCGCCGCCACACGGAACGGCAGCAAATGAGCAATGCGAGAGGGGGGAAAATGGCTGGCGGGATTGGGATTGGGAAATGATGGTCGCTTGTGAACGTTGCACGCAACTTAACCGTTTCGCCTGCTGTCTTCAGCTGTGGCGGCGAGTCAGAAAGGTAAAATCATAAACAGAAGTGGGTCTGGCCAAGAGTCTAGAGTCTAGAGTCTAGACTGCTGCGACTCCGCAGTGCACTGCACGCATCTCCAACTCTTTTTTGCTCGTCGGCAGCAAAAAAAGTTATAATCATAATAATAGAAACTTTTTTGGGATTGGCAGTAAAATGTCTGCAATTTATTTTTATTGCTGCGCAGCGGTCAAAGTTTATTTTACAAATGTTTTCATAAATTAATAAAAGTACTTTTTTCTCATTCTATTATTTCCTTTAGAGCATTTCCGATGATTTGCCGAAAGCATGCCTTTAATATGACAGAATGTTGATCGATATGGGGACGGAATTCAATACTTTGGCTTCTGTTTTCCAGCACAACCCCAATTCCAATTACTGGACCCAAAAACTAAGCCACCCTATATGGTTTCAGTCAAGTGTAGCAGCATAAAGAGAGAAGCTGCTGAGTTTACAATTGGATTGCCATGACAATCATAAGTGAGCCTGAAAATATGCAACGTATTTTTTCTCTCTATTTACACAGCATTTGTCACAGACACGAACGCATTGAATAGAATGAATGCAGACAGACGCTTGAGGTATAGCTTGTAACTGAACTTCAAGTATATTGGATTGTATTTAAGGCATCTCATATTTCCATTTCTATTATTTTGTGATTTTGCTGGCTGCTCATGCTCTGCATTGAATGAACTGCATGCGAGTGTTTCAAGGTAGATTAATTCAGTTCGATGGCTGTGATTGAGCTCACTTCATGCTTAGTAATTGACAAAGTATGAGCGCAAGGCCGAAGGAGTATTTGATTTGTGAGCAAAGTAGAATCAGCTCAAAATGCATGTAAAAAGCTTCGCAAATAATCGACAAAATGCGCTGAGCATGAAAAATGCTGTGGCACATCAAATGCAATTGCAACGTGGGAAAAACTGTAAGAGATTTATAATTTACAATACAATTTGAATATTGATATCTCTTTATTATTATAAATTACAGAAGAAAGTTTATCAATTTCCTTAAAGCACATTAACTCGAATAACCTTGTCTTGAATTTAAAAAGCTTTAGCTTTCGCTCATTTTAATATTAGATGCAACTTTCACTTATTCTTACTTCATGCTTAGTATAAGCTCAAGGCTGGAGTATTTGCTTTGTGAGCAAAGTAGAATCAGCTTAGAATACAAGTAAAAAGCTTAGTGAATATTCGACAAAATGCATTGAAAGTGCTGAGGCACATAAAATGCAATTGCAACTTAGTATAAACTGTGAGCGATTACAATTTGAATATTGCTATCTCTGCTTTATAATTTGTAAATTACAGAAGAAAGTTTATCAATATCCTTAACTTAACTTTGTCTTGAATTCAAACAGCTTTAGCTTTCTCCGAATTTAATATTAGATGCAACTTTCACTTGCTCTCTCGTTGCTATCAAATCGAAGTGACCTTAGCAACTTCATGAAAGTATACAAAATGCATGCGCAAATTGCCGTAGCCGCTTCTAAATTGACTTTGGCATTCCCAATAGGCTGCTTTATTAGAAGTGCACACAAATCTGGTGTGTGTGGCAGGAAAGCACTGATTGATTGATTGTGGGTCATGTGTGCATTGTGCTGCAACTTTCAGCTCTGCTTTAATTTTTGATTGTTGCCGCATGTGTGCGCAGCGTCAAGGCAGAACGTAGAAAGCAGAAAGTTCTCCACTCACGGCGCCATCCTTTAGGCCATTCATTTCATTAAAGCAACACAATGCGGTTTTTGTGAAGCGCTACCGCTGCCGCAAACCACAACTGCAACTGAGGAGGGGAGGGGGGGGGGAAGAGTACACCTTGGCAGGCTGCGCTGTCAGCGTCTCATCCGCGCCACAGCCTTGAGGCCTGTAAGTGCGCCAATGCCGCTGGCTTGACGTGCGTGCGTTTTCTTTATTGTGTTGAGGATTTCAGTGCTTCCCAAGCCGCTTGTCAGCGCAGCAGCCACCGCTCTGCTGGCGCTTTTGACAAGTGCGGCTAATATAGCCAGGCTGGATGCAGGGAGAGAGAGAGCGACTGTGACTGCGACTGCGACTGCGACTAAAGAAGTGCAACTGCACTGCGCAATGCCGCAAAACTTTGCTACGTAAATCCCTTTTGTCGCATTAACTGCTAACTTTTTGCTACGCGTAGAACGCGACAAACTTTGTTTACAACTCACCAGCGGAGCGCAGCACGAAAAAAGATGAAGAGCGAACGAAAGATAGAGGAACTCAAAGGCTGCTGCAGGTAGAGGTAGTAGTAGCTCACAAATTCCCAAATCCCTTTCACAAGACTCTGTGTATGCTCTCAAACATGCATTTGTCAAATCAAAATTTTATGGTCTCGTCACATTGTTGCCCTGACAACGAAAACTGCTCAAGGAATTGCGCCGTCTCGAGAGCGACTCCGATTGCGAGTGCAGTTTTTATAGTCGACCAGCCAAAGTTTGGGAATTATAACTTTCTCAAGCTGTATGTGACACTCATTTTCATACCGACGAAGATGAGTTGATTACCTACCTGCAAGCACAACTTGATTAAGTTTCTTTTAATTGAATTATGGCGCTGAAACACTTGAAACACAAATTTATAGAATAGAAAAACTATTGCAACTTCTTTGAAAATGTTGCATCTAAAGCGGATTTTATAAATGAAATTTAATATTGATGAATTTCAAAGAATATTATAGTATGCAAGTGAAAAGACAAATTTTAAATTTTAAAATGGTATGAAAATGAAATTGAATACTATTTAAGTAAGGCGATAAATTCACATTGAAAAAGAAGCAAAATCTTGCATCTAAAGTGGATTTTATATATGAAATTTATTATTGTAGAAATTTGTAGACTAAATTTAGAATTGTAATTTTTAAGACCAAGGAAATAGTATAATAATAAAACTGAATTTAATTTAGTTAAGGCGCGAAATTCATAATGAAAAAAGAAGCTGCTTTCTGTACTTTGCTTATCTGAATATGGCAAAAGAATTAATTAATTCTTTTTGTAGGCAGCAAGAAGCTGATGCACTACTGTAAAACTTGTAGAAGTGTATAAGACGATCGCTGTGGGTTGGAAGTCAGAGCTGATTCCTTGTTTATGGCCTTGCTCTTGACAACGTCGAGCGCCTTCTTAAATGGCAACTAATTTGCGAAGGCAATTTGCTTTTTATAACTAAATTCGCGTTTGACTCTCCGTCTGTTGCACCCCGTTCCGCACGCTCCGCCCGCTCCGCCCGCTCCGCCCGCTCCTACGTTCTGCAATTTGCAATTCCCGACAACTCGACAATGACGTAGCAATTATGGCAAAGCCGTAAAGCAGCCAACAGTCAACAGCCAACAGGCAACAGCAGGCAGGCAGAAGAGCTACCAAAAGTTACGACCCGCTGTCTCTCGCTCGCTTGTTGTTATCTGCGAGCATTTATCAAAAATCGCATTTACATTCGCTGTCGCTGGGCGTTAATTGCATGGGACAATAGTGCGGCAAATGAATTTGTACAAGGGATAATTGTTTTGGCTCAGTGGAACTTATTTGCACTACGCGTCGGGTGTTTAATTTTGTGCAAATAGAGATTTGAAAAACACGCAGCAAACCCCGCTCCCCCCCACCATCCCCACCAACACAAACCCACCCCGCACATATCCACTCAGCACGCCACACCAATTCGCTGTCCAAACAAATGTCGTGAACCCAGCGCTCATATTTCAGCAAAAAAGGGCCGCATAAATTTATGCGGAATCTATTAGGCAGTGGGAGTAACCCTTTCAGCATCCCAGACGAGACGACGTCTGGATGGTGAATACGACTGCGACTGCGACTGCGAGTGCGAATACGACTGATGTTTGTTGGCCCCATTTTTTTGCTCTTAGTATTTTATTTTGGGTCGATGCTGGGACTCTATGCGAATGGGCCAGAGCTATGGATTTCATTTCATTTATGTTTCATTTCCATTTGTAAGTGAAACTTAAATTAACTTTTCATATTTCACCAATTTTGATATTTGAATTTTAATGAATCTTGCAGCAGGGAAGGTCTCGCAAAATATGCTAAGGTCCTGTCATCTCAGGGCGCTGTATTTGATAGCATAGAGCAGACCATTTGCCGGCACTCGCTTTCCGACTTGATGAATTCTGAAGTTGCGTGGGCGAGGCAACTGGAGTTAAGTTCTGCAGCGAATGAAACAGAATATTTTGCACAATTTTAAGAGTTCTTCTGCTGAATTTCTTTAATTTTAGGTAGCATGCATATTATATATTTAACTACTTATTTATTTCATAAATAATTCTACATTACTGATTACATACTTTGGCTTACTTTACTTTACTGTTTTCTACCAAAAATGTCAGCTTTATGAACTTTCTCAATAAATAGCTATTTTGGTCGCATTTTCCGGGGAATTGCTGATCAAAATCATAACAGATTTGTTGGATAACCCACAAGAGCACACAAGAAACTTCACCACATCGATGACACATAAAATACAACAATTTATGAAAGTACATTTGCGCTGATAAGTTGTTTGTCAAAACTAAGGGTGGTCTTATTAGGAAATTGGCCGCTCCTGTGTACCATAAATTTTTAATATATATCACCTTAGCCTGCCTTCCGAGAAGTCCACACACGCACAGATTTGCACTTCCCCGAGTGAAACTTCTGCAAAGGTCATGGCAGCAAACAGAGCTCGTATATTTGGCTGGTAATTGAAAAAGCGGCCTCAGCGTGTGTACAATTCTGTTCTTTTTCGGTTCTTGGCAGTGCTGCTGAAACTCACACGCCCACCTCTTGGCACTGCTTTCTGTCATGCTGTGGCCAAAGCCTAGAGCGGAGTTGGAACTCCAGTGGATTTCATCTCACCTCGTGGGCGCCACTCGACGTCGAGGCGAGGCGAGGCGACGCCAAACAACATTTCAATTGTTGTATAATGATGTACACAGTGCGGCCAGCGTTGTAGAAGGGATAATAAAAATTGTTATTGTTGTCGAGCAGCAGCAACAGCAACAGCAACAACGACAGCGGCAGCGGCAGCGAAACACACACAAACAAGAAGAAGCGGAGTCGGGCAATAGCTAAGGCTACACATGTTCGGGATACAATGGTGGGGCACTCGTAAATAAATCGTGTCAGTGGGTAACAAAAATTCATTCATTTCATATTTTGCTTTATTTTATCCCAACTTGCTTTCTCGTCTCCCCTAGCAAGCCACATATATACTGTTAGTTTTGTACGCGTGCAAAATATTTTTGGGGGAAAAAAATAATAAGAAGTTGATCAGATTTTCAGCAAATTGTTGAAGCGGATATACCCTGCGAAAAGCGATATAGTTGAATGTAGTGCTACTATAATTTGAGATCATAGATTAACGACTACAACTTTTATACAATCCTGAAATTTATCTTTGAATTGTAATAATACGTTGTAATGTCTATAAGTCTATGAACATTTTTGCACACTTTTAAAAAGAGCAATAAATTTCATTTTATTATTTTAATAGTTTTTCATATCTTTACACACATGTCAAATAACTATTTAAAACTTAATCATTTCTGCATAGAAACTCGCAAGTCTGCGGAGTTAATTGGAAATGGCTTAAAGTCGTGGACTGCGATGGTTTCCGAAAACATACGAGTAGTTTCCTCTTGCTGACTTTTACGCTCTGCTCTCAACATTTCAAAGTTCTAACTCGTTTTCCAAGGGTATCAAATACTACTGACTTCTCACATGCACCCTCTCTCTCTCACTCACACTCTTGTTCGTCCTCTTTGGCGTCCACTGTCTAGTGCCGTGTGTGTGTGTTGGTTTTGTATTTTTATATCTGAGCGTCGAAAACATAAAAGTCAGAGCTAAAGGGCACAGACAGCGAGCAGCCGTTGCTCGTGTTGTTGCGGTGCACAGTGTCGCGAACATGACCGGCAAAAGTGCAGCATCAATTAGCTGGCAAAAAGCAGAATGTCGCTAAATTAACAGTCAGGTACAGTCAACATGGCGTCACTAAGAGCGCAGCCTAAAAGTATGCAACGCTTTTTTGCTTGCGCTTATTTGTTTTGCCCAGTGTGCGTCATATATTTTGGTGGTCGGTCGTATTTTTTGATAAATGGTCTACTCTTTTATCATCTTGCTCCTGAGCTCTCGCGGCGGCTGCTTTTGCGTTTCGTTCCATGCCATTCCGTCCCGTTCCATTTCGCGCCCGCCGTTCGCCGTTCGCCTCGCGAGTGGAAAGATAAAATACGTTTTTCATTTGCCCGCCTGGTTACAGTTTTGCTGCAGTTGCCACGTTTCTTGTATTGCCCTTGTTGTTGTTTGGCAGTCGTTTCTTTTTTTTCCGCTGTTTTTGTTTTTTTTGTCTGACGCTGTTGATTTTTTTAGCTTGGCAATGTTTTTGTTTTCCTGCTGTTTCTATATTTTTCATTTTTTTTGTTGCCAGATTGTTTTGTTTTATGCAGCGAAGCGCAAAAAATATTATTTTCGGTATTTTGTGATTGCCTCCGCTCGCTGTTGCCGTTGCTCCAGTTCCCGCTGTTGTTCTTGTCGCCGTAGTGCTGGCTTGCCAGACACAAATCCCACCTAGACATTGAACATGCCCCGCGTCCAACTCCAACTCCAACTCCAAGTTCATCTTCATTTCCTGTTTTATTCGCATTCCTAGCTTATGGCTTGCTTTACTACTTAGTTAATCAGCTAATTTAAAGTTGTTGCCCTGAAGAAGTGGGCTGCGTATGTGCATGAGAGTGCGAGTGAGAGGGAGAGCGAAGTGTGAGAGTTGCATGCGAGTTGGTGGCTTCTGCGTTGCATTTTTGAGTGCAAATTAATTGTATGCGTGGCAAAGTTGTGGTAAATTTGTTTGTTTACATCCGAAATGCACTGTTAACTTATCTCAACCAAGTTGAGTAGTTAAAGCTGTTCAAATTTCAACTTAATATGCTGCCAATTTCATTTCATGGCTACTTAATGATGTGCGATTGTTTCAGCGGGTGCCAAGCGATATTTTAAAAGAAAAATTCAATTAGATTTAATAAGATTTTTTGATTATAATAATTGTTTTTTAATAATTCTTTTCTGGAACTAAAATCTATGTAGTTTTAAATATTATTTTAAAATTCTTGAATTTATTATTATTTTTGTTTATGTAAATATATATTTTTGTGAGTTAATAAGCAAATTTGTTGCCTGGTTAAATATGCATTTAAAGCAATGAAGAATAGTAAGATACTATAAAGCAAAATTCAAATATATTGTTTTTAGAGCAACTTAATTCTTAGTCGTATTTTGTTCGTATATCCCCATAAAGAGATTTATAGTTTTTTGGCGACTTCATTCAGAATTGCAACTGGAAGCACAGACAAATCCAATTATTTATAGTACTAGTATCTTTTATTATTTAGCCAAGAAAGTTGGGAAAAAAGCGTCTGGGCAATTTTCATAAATAAGCATTAAAAAGATGCTGCGTTTTATTATTAAATGTTGGGCGCGAAAGACAAAAGTGGAAGGCACGTGCCTGCCACACACATACAGTTATATTAACACACTTATTCACACACTCGAGAAGTTTGTGGGTATTGGAAGTGGCCGAAGGCAGGCGAAAGAAACAAAAGCCACAAAATAATGTGCCATGAAATGGGAATTGTTGGAGCCTCTGCAACTTCGACTCGATTTTTCGAGCTTGTATACTTTGTTTTTTTTTGTTTTTCGTGGAGGCAGCCAGTGGCCACGATTCAGTGCATCGCCGCCTTGCCGCTTGCCGTGGCAGCTGCAGCAGCCACGACGCACATTGCTGAATTTTCTGCAGCGTAACTTTGGAGACGCCTCCGTTCCGCCTGCCGCCTTCCGCCTGCCGCCAGCCGCCTGTCACTCTCACTTTGGACTTGACTTTGGCTAGAATTTTTCAATTACACTACTTCAGCTGTGCGGCACGTTGACAACAGCAACAGCAACAGCAACAACGACGACGACGGCGGCTGCAACACCAACGTGTTGCAAAGTGGCCCCACTGTGGTGGGCTTGTTGCAAGCGGTTTAAATCTTAAAAAATACTTTAGCTGCTTCGTTGGCGATGCTGCAGTGGCAGCCACAGTTGCACGTTGCAGCGACAGTGGCAATCGTTGCGTGTTTTCTGCCCGGAATTTGGTTTCGCATTCGTTTGGATAATGGCAAAAGCGCCAGACGACAGTCAGTGCTGCAAAATTGTGTTGCGCCCGACTCTAAAGTCAGTCAAGGGGGGCGGCGAGGCGGCGAGGCGGCGAAGGTGTCTAGCTGGCCACCCGACTGCTCCCTAACTGAATGACTGCCTCAGTGCCTGGCAGGTGGCAACGGCGCGTGCTGTTGCCCTGGTGATTTTCATGTTACAAAGTCGCCACATCGTCTATCGTCTGTCGTCTGTTTTTTTTTTGGGGTTTGCTCGCTTCTTTTTTTGTTTTATCCGCCTGGTTGGCAGTTTTGCGCATAGAAGGGAAAATTTCAGGTGGGTTGATGTCGGGCTGCGGGGGAGGGCGGTTGTGTGTGCGGTGCAGACAGTGGCACGTTGCTGTCGTGTTTAGAAATGGTTACAAAATGCGTAATTAGCGTTATGCAGCAGCATTTCACCATGAAATGCCTGTGTGCGGGTTGAGCACAAAGATCCTGCACTGCGCTGCGCTGCGCTGTGTTACGTTGCGTGCCACACTAATGGATATACTTATGACGTCGCAGCAGTGTGAGACGCAACGGGCAGGAGTGGCTCGACACTTCTGGAGAGCTGTGTAAGTGCTCGCCTCGTATTTGAGCAATCAAACCAATGCAGAGCAGCCCAAGTGCAAAAATTTCCATGGTTGCCTTGGCCGCTAACAGACGTCGATTTGAATAATAATTGTCGAGCAATTAAAGTGTGACACTCGAGGCTGTTTGAAGATTGACTGGATATTGTTTGCACAAACTTTAAAACATATAAGTTATGCAGACAATTATTGAATGACTAATGGTTATAAGTATAATATATGTTGTTAGTATATTAATTCCTTAATTATACCTTTGGTGAAGTAAACAAATATTTTTGGTAGTTTAAAGGCTTAATGCTAAAACATTTACTTTTACTTAATTTTCATAACAATTGTCGAGCAATCCAAGCGTAGCACTTGAGGCTGTTTTAAGATTGACTGTTTATTATTTGCATAAATTTTAAATCATATACAAGTCATAGTAAGTTATGCAGACAATTAATGAAACACGAATGATTATAAGTCTGTCTTTATTAATTCCCTATTAGTATATTAATTCTATATTTATATCTTTGTCAATTTAGTGAAATATTAGAATTTAAAGCGTATTGCTAATACATTCACTTTTACATAATGTTCACAATAATTGACGAGCAATTAAAGCGTATCACTTGAGGCTATTTGACTGCTTGATTGCTTGGATATTCTTTGAATAAACATTAAAATATAGGTTATGCAAGCAATCAATGAATGACTGGAGTCACTTCTAAGTATATTTAGATTAAATTCTTCGTCTAATTAGAGAAATATTTGCAGTAGTTTAAAGGCTCTTGCTGCTAAATTATTCATACATAATTTTCATAATAATTGTCATGCAATCAAAGTGCGCCACTCCATAAAAAGATTGCTTACAAATTGTTCGATTAATGCATACAAGTTATTCAGACAATTAACGAATAATTATTCAAGTTGCTCCCCTGCTTCATAAGACTTGATTCGATGCGTTTAGACTTGCCAAATTCTATAAATATTTGCAGATATAAGCTTCGAACTTGTAAAAACATGCTTAACATTTAGACTCTTGCTGCTAAAATATTCTTTATTATTCGGACAATTAACGAATGACTATTCACGTCGCTTTTCAGCTTCATTAGATTTAATTCGATAATTTTATACTTGCCAAATGCTATAAATATAGTGATAGTAGTAGTTTAAAAGCTTCTTGATGTCATAAAAACATTTGCTTTCCCATAATTTTCATAATAATTGACGTGCAATTTAAGTGTACAACTAGATTGTGTTTGAAGATTATTTGGATTTTGTTTAAATGGACTTTAATACATACATATAATAAGTAATAGTTATAAGTCTGTTTAGATTTAATTTGAAATTTTTATCTTTTCCCCATTTGATAAATACATACTTAATTTTTATAATAATTGTTATGCTATTGTTATGTTATTATTCGAATACATTTTAATACATAACATACAAGATATGGAGAAAAATAAAGAACGACCAATTAATTAAGTGACTTCTAAGCTTGTTTTGACTTCAATCCATTCAGATCTTTGACGATTTCTATAAATATTTATAGTAGTTTACTGCAAAAACATTCACATTTATTTAAATATGTACGCACTCTTTTAAGTTTGCTCAGACTTTGTTCAAATAAACTTTAATACACACAACTAATTCAGACAATTAAAGAAAGATAAATTAAATAAGTCACTTCTAAGTTTAGATTGTTTTGATTTAATTCCATATTTAGATCTTTGTTCTACTAGAGTCATATTTGGTAGTTAGTTAGTTAGTTTGGAGTTAGAGTCATATTGAGTAGCCTGCTACTCTTAAAAACACTCCTGATATTTTTAATGCATATTATTATTGAGTTTTTAAATGACGATAAGCAAAGAATTCATTTGATTTTGTGTAATTAAATTCCACACTTTTAGTTAGTTTTGTAACAAAAATGTCTTCGACAAGTGTCTCATAATACATTCCGATTTTCTAACTCGTAAATAAACATTTATTGTTTGCAAACTATTTCCACTTGACTTCAGCTTAAATGGTTGCGATTGAATTGCCTTGTATTCAATATTGGCAACTCAAGGAACCCCCAAGTTTTGTGCAGTTTGAAAACTATACAATCTTTTGAAAACAATGGACAGTGCTCAGATATAAGCAAAGTGTATAAAAACTATGTTTACGTTCCAATTTTTGCTGGCTTTGTGCTGGGAAAAGAACAATGAAATGGAAACCCAAGCCCGAACACGAATTGAATTTTCTTTTAATCTGAACACTGTGCTGTGTCTGTGCTAGGCCGGGCAAACTACTTTCATTATTTGCTCTTTTAGAGTGTATCATCTATGTGCAGTATTCTTGTAGTTTAGGGCTTCCTAATTGTTTTTCAAATCAAAAAGTTCACAAAAGCCCATAAAAAAAGGGCAACTTCAATATCTCTCATTGCAATGGCCCAAAAATACACACAAATGCTAAAATATGTCAGTTTTAGGTTTTACGCATTTCGTTCCTACCATTTTCTCCATTTCCACTGCTATTTGTCTCTCTCCCACCCGCTCCCTCTCTGTCTCACACTTTGTATAGCTGTCGTTGCTGTCTCTATCTGTTGGATGGCCTTTAATACGTTTCTGTTTCTTGCTGCCCGCTCAGGAAACACAATGAACGTCAAAGTGGGGGTCTTGGCAATTTCCGTTGCGTTATCGAAAACGAATAAACAATAAAAGCGAGCAACTATGCGAAGAAAACCCTACACAGGCCATCAATCTAGAGATGTGCGTGAGTCGTGATCGCAACTGTTAAGCAGGTGACGAGAACTTCACTTCATTAGCATTCACATAAAATACAATTGAGGAATTATGTTAGGTATAAAGAATAGATTAATAGCAATGTGCTGGCTTGCCCCTTTTTTGAGCTTATTACTTTATTTATCACATATTTTAATAATTTTGCTGGATATGAAGTGACGAGAACTTCACTTCACTAGCATTCACGCAAAATACAATTGAGGAATAGGTATAAAGATAGATTAATAGCAATAACAGGCTGACTTGCCTTTGTGATGGGACCTTCAGTTTCAGGTAAAATACAATCGAGAAATGTTAAATATGTATAGAAATTGATATCAATATGCCGGCGTGTTTTTTTTAAAGCTGATTATTTATACAAAATATTTCAATAATTTATATTCTAGAGATCGGGCGAAGAGAACTTCAGTTTATTAACATTTTATTTAGGAAATATGTTTGGTATTAGAAATAGATTAATATCAAGGCACAGGATTGCGTCTTATATTTTAATAATTTGTGTGTGTGTATTTTATTAATTTATTTTCTATATATGAGGTGATAGGAAGTTAATTATCTATTATTAGATGGGAATTTATGAACATTTACGTAAAATTATATTAATATTAATATTCGTTTATTTTTGGTTAGCTATATCAAATATGATTTTTCCAGAAATAAAATACCTATATATAAATAATTTGAAGTATGTTGGAATTTAAAGAGAAATTTTCAAAAATATAGTGTTGAAATGTGAAATAAATGTAAAAAGCTAATTATTTGTTAAAATTAAATGCAAAAACAAAGTAAACAGGAATTAGAAATATTATATGTCGCATGATTCGCATTTCTTTTCACTCAACATTTGCAGATCAATTACAAACTGAAATAATATTTGCGAATTATAATGAGAATTTGAGTTGGAAATCATTTAGAGGATTTCGGAGATCTTGGGGATCAGCGTCACGAGTGCATCTCTAATCCCGCTGACTGTGTTTCGCTCGCATGCAAAGCAACTTGACTTGACAGTCGGACGGTCTGTTGTGCTTTATATACACGAGTCTGCCGTTTTGCAGTAGTCCCAATTTTTTTATTCGCCTCGTTCTTTACATCGTTTTTTTTTTTTGTATTTTTATTGCTCTTACTTTCAGCTTACGTGCGACTTAAAGTGCGAACTTGTAGAAAGGGTTAGGGTTATGCGGCATAGGGCAGGGGCCACGTGCCGCTCAGCGGCTGGCGGGGGGAGGGCGTAGAGTTTGGGACAGACGGGGACTGGGATGTCCTCAAATGACAGGCACCATGGCAAACGAATAGTTTCCAGCGAAACTTTTTTCACTTCACAGCCATTTTCGTTGTTGTTCTCTTTTTTTTTTTGTGTGTCGTCGTTTCTGTGTTTATGTGCAAACTGGCGCCGGACTTTAGTGGCAGTGGCAGTTTTGTCTGGCGAGTCAGGGTAATAAAAATACGCAGCGCTGGGTAGCGGAATTTCTCCTTAAGCAGCAGGGAGAGAGAGAGAGGGCGAAGGGCAGCTTTGGCCCTGGACCACATCAGAATGCAATAAATGTTTGTAGTTATCAAAATGTTGCAGGGTTCAAAATGCGACTCATGCGAAAGCGAATCCGAATCCGAATCCGATTGCGAATGCGAGTATAACAGTTTTAATGTGACGCAATGTCAGCTCAGAGGGGCGGGGGCGGGGAGGTCACAAGAGAGAACGTGCCAGTCAAAGGCACACGCTTAATTTGCTGATTGACATGCATAAATTTCCGGAAAAGCCGACGACGCGCTGGCGACGCTGATAATCATGTTGAATCACGTCGCAGCAGAGTCGAGAGTCGAGTCGAGTCGAGCTGAGTTGAGTTGAGTTTTAATCAGCGGACTTTCGATTTCACATTGCGGTTACACCGCAACGCCGCACAGAGCCCAGCGACCATTTGAACGGACATCCGCCTCGTTTGATTTCCGGCATGTGATTGAGTGCACGGTGCGATTGAAAGTGCGACTGTGACCGTGTTCCAACTGCTCATCAACGCCGCCGTTGCCGCTGTCGTCTATGATTGCCCAGGGACATGCAGAGGGCGAGCAGATCTCATCAGTTAGGCATTTCATTCAGCTGCTGTGTGGGGCATTCATAAAGCGATTAGAGCGGAGCGTGTGGCGATTAATTTGCAGCCTCTTTTCGATATGCAGGCATGCATAAAAAACAGTATCGAATTACAGTTAGTTGCGTGTCAATTGAACGACGCGCCGTTGTTGGGGGGGGAGTTGTCGATTATAGCATTAGGTTAAAACTGACAATTTGAATGGGAATATGTTTAAATTTGAAACCGAGCGCCGTTGCAATGCAATCAAACTAGCCAGGGCGTAATCGAACGATTCGAATTGCACATAATTCGTCCAGTTTAATGGCCGGCCATTAAGCTCCCAATATTTATAATCTGATTAAAATCTGGCAAATTCAAACAAGTTGGCAAATGAACGCAATTGCATTTGACTTTGCCAAATTCCTTAAAATAACGTTTGCCTGCCTGTCTTCAAGCAACTATTATTCGAGAAGTAATCCTTTATTTTCAAGTGAATTGCTTGTGTGGTAATCTCAACAGTTTCCAGATCTGAATGCGATACAAAAATTAAATGGAAAAGTGAAATGCAAAAAACAGCAAGGTGCAATTTAAGCATAAGAGATTATGTTTGTTTTCAGAAGCAAACTGAAAAACTGCAAACTGTAAGCAAACAATTTTAGACAGACAAATTTGTAATTATTGCTTTCAATTTGAATTTAAACAAATTTGAATATGGGCACAACAAATCGAAATCATACTTTTTACGCCAACGTTGTATGAAATCCTTTATATTAATATATATTTAATATAAATTTAATATAAATTTATGTAAAGAATTATGGGTTAATAATCGTATTTGAATATTGCATTAATATTTTAGACGTCTATTTCTTTTCTCACTCTTATTTATTAATTTGAAGTTGCTTTTTAATTGACCATTTGAAAATAAAAGTATATATTGCATTTATGTATAAATATGTATAAGTATAGTTCATTGTTACTAGTTTTTGGCTTAATTTCTGTAGTGTTTCAAGAAATTTGAGCTCTTAATTACTCATGTTGTTTGACAGCTTTTGAAACTGTTCACAGCTCCGATCACTGCGTCTGCGCCTCTGGGCGCCAATTCATAGTTTATAGCCCCAGACTTAAGGGCCTATCAACAGCTTGGGCTGTCGTAGTTACAGTTGGTAATTTTTAATTGGCATGGCAACGATAAGTCAGCCACCATCGCCAACTTAGCCAGGCCATGGAAAAGAAGATGGGCAACAGCAGCCACGTCTCTATGGCTTCCGTTATGACTTCCATCATTCGCATTTGGTATGCCATCATTGGCAGCCAGCTGCCAAGTGGCACGTTAGGGTTTTCATTAACCAGCCCCCCTCCTGGCTCCCTCTCTGCTGCCCTGTCTGTCTGTCATATAAAGCTGTTCTGTTCGGTCTTGCGCCGCACTTCATTTGAGACTTTGAACTGCAAATAGACAACGTGTTTGGCGGGGGCAACGGGGGGAGTCGGGTTTTTGTATAGTTGTTGCGGGGTGTAGGGGAGGGGGGTGATGTCGTCTGCTTTTCACTTTTCACATTTCCATCATCAACCTTTGCCGACTTCGCTTTCGTTTTTGCTGTATTTGCATATCAAATTAAAAGCGCCCGAGTAATTTTAGCGCTTTCATAGAGCGATAGAGGTATAACATACATACAGATATCTATGTGTGGGAGTGTGAGCTGCCTTTTGTGGGTGGCTGTAGCGGAAACGGAAGTTTGCAGAGCTCCCCCCGTCCGCTGCGCCCAACCAAATGCAGAGCGTAACACACAACATGGCGCGTTTTTCCGGCACATTGTCTGATGAGCCACCCGCAGCTGTGAAATAAATAAAATACACGTTAGCATGGTAGCAGCATTTAAAAGCTATAATTAAAAAGCGACCAAACACCAGGCAGGCAGCAGGCAGCAGGCTGGCAGCCCGGACAAACAGTCAGACCCAGAGCTAGACGGCGGCTCGCTTTGCTAGCTGCACTAGCTGTAAAATATTCAAATGGCGCCACGACATACAAAATGGCGCATAGACGTGTAAAAACAGTTAGCCCCCAAATATATCCGCACACGTCTGTGTGTGTGTGTGTGCGTTGAATTGAATTGTATTTGTCTGAGTCTCAGTCGCAGATTATACACGTGTCTGTGTGGCGTCATCACTCTCCCACTCTCTCTCTCTCTCTCTCTCTCTCTTTCTGGCTTTCACTTTGAAAGCTTCTGCATTTTAAAGTACTCAGTGTTAGGGCATTTCATGCGCGCACAGCCGACAAATAGTTGCGATCGTGTTATCGATAGGTGCAACTGGCAAATGAACACGCGATACTAATTTTTTGTAGCACTAAAAAATACTACAGATTTCAGTATATTTTAATTTGCTGCCATTTAAAATTGTCAAATTTATTTGAATAAAAAACGACTAAAGTGTGCATGAAATATGCATTTTTTTTATATTTAGTAAAAATAATTTTTAAGTTTAAAATGTAATTTGTATTAATTTGAGCTCAATGCAAATTAATAGCTGTGGAGTTGCTTAGAAAATATCTTGCATTCTGAAAGTGTAAAAAAACTAGAATTAATTTCAATTTCATTGAAATATTAGCAAAACTAAATTGCTATTTTTAAGTATTATACACGCTCGTTAATGTGATTTAAATTATTTGCCGCACTTGTGTTTAAAATATGTTTAGTAAGATTTGCAGCTCATACGCCATAAATGAATCAATCTGTTGAGCAACTAACTACATATATGTTTTATTGACCAAACTTAAGCGCACAGACGTGTGGGTAAAGCCAATCAGAGATTAGTAGTGCTTAGCCGCATTGTTTCTCACTTTCTTGCCAATAACACTTTCCCGAAATCCACGTCTCTCCCGCCGCCACCTTGGCGCATTAGCAACGCGTCTGCCTATGGGCTTTGTGTGCAGATTACTTGGCGGTAAATCTTCAGTCTGCCGTCGATTTCTGGTATGAGTAATTTCTGGTGCATTCGCATTGTGAGCTAAATCAAAGCTCGCTTGTCGCCTGGCTGCCTGGCTGGCAACATCCTGTGAACTGGCGGCGCTGGCGGAATGGGCGCTTTATTATTCAAGATTATCCTGCGGGTATTGAAGTGGCGTGCGCTATGTTCCGTGTGCGTATTCCCCATGCCGCATGCCACATGCTACCACCTCCCCCCTCCCCCAGTGCCAACATCGATGACATGTTTGTGTCGCCAGCATGTCTGCCTGCTACCAAGAGCAGCAAAATCAAAATCAAAATCAAGCTAAACTATTATAGTACGAGCTGCGTCCTTAGTTGTGTAGCGCAAACCCGCAGTTGTTGTGTGTTTGCGAAGACGCCGCTTTCATGTCGAGAGGAAGTTCCAAGGAACCGCGCAGCAAGGACTGCGCCAGTGTCTGGCTTGAGGTTTTCGCAACATAATTTGATTAGTTTTTCGGGGGAAATTAGTGGAGCTGCGCGATTTTGAGCCCATCAGCCCATCATCATCATAAATAATTTGAAGCTTGTCTGCGTAAGTCAAGGCAACTAGCGAGATTTATTTACTGATTATAGACACAATGATTTATGAACTGTCTGAGCGCGCATTGACTGTCAGTGAAGCGTGTGATTAGCCCTGACATGTTATGTCAATTTTCCAAATCATTTTCACCCACCTCCATCACAATGCTCGCCTCAATCGGGGGCTCGAATCAAACAACGAGCCCGTAAAATCCTTTAAAAAACGGCAGCAACAACAACGGCAATGGGAATTGGAAAACTTGCCGGAACAGCGTTCTTTCATTAGGCTAACAATGGCGACGTCGCTCTGATGGAATTAGTTTTATTTTGGAAGGGATCCCGTTTTGGCCAGAGCTCGTGCAAACCATTTAAAACGCAGATTGTCATCCATTAAGAGATTAGAAATTTTCAAGGGTGTTTTTTTTTGTTTTTTTGTTTTTTTTTTTGTTTGTTGCTCCTCTTCTGTTTGGTTGATGGTCTTTGTCTCTGCGCTGCTTCAAATGGCATGAGTTTTGCAAACAGTCGCAACTCGCAAACAATCACACACATCCGCACACACACACACACACACTGAGACACTCGGACAAACGTTGGTCGTAAAAAACCCCTCATCGTTTGGGGGCCAGGAAGCATCAGCAAGTTTCACATAAAAATCACTTCAAATGTCATATTACGTTGCTTTGGCAGCCGGGGACAATTGCCATCGAATACGTATCGGAAAATTGAAATCTCTGCGCGTTGAGTTCGTCTATACTTCGAAGTCAACGATGGACCCGATCGACCGATAGACCGATGGACAAGCGTATAAGTTTTGCCTAGAGGGAGGCTGCGGGGGGACTGGGGACATTACCCCATCCGCCCATACAATACATATGCTTGACGTAATCCTTTTTGCCTGGCAATGTGCAGCACTTTGTCCTTTGCTTGTTCACAGGATTTTCGACAAATTTTGTCTGTTTTGACTTTGTCGTTGTCTTCTTCTTCTTCAGCTGCTTCGGCTCCCTAGCCGTCTAGCTGGTGTTGCTGCTGCTGGCGCTGGCGCTGTTCAAAATCATTTTCAATTGCTTGATCATAGGAAATGGGTGCTCATATTTTAAGTAGTGGCAAGCAGCTAGCAGCAGTAAGCAGTAAGGAAACTTCTTGCTTACTGTTACGCTTCAACAATGCTGCACGAAAGAGTTAACTTGAACAGAATGAATGGCCAGACAGAGCGACAGGCAGGAAGAGGACAGGGACCTACTCGTATGTCTGTCTGTTTGTGCGAATATGCAACAAAGAGCTTATTGTGTCGTGTTGTGCTGACGGCGAGTTGAGTTTAAGTGAAATGCCATGCTACTTGAAGTGTAATTGCATTAGCTAAGTGCCTGCAAAACCTTAACTGTATTTATATCAATGTCCAATTGCACCCACTTCCTCACTCAGCATTTGGCTTTAAACAAATATTTAAATTTCGATTGGAATTCAGGAAGTATCGATATTGCTTATGCTCTTTGCATGCGTATCGATATGTACGCTGTGCTTGCTGCTCGCTATCGCACGACACAAAATATCGATACGTAAACGTTATGATCAGTGCAGCAGCAACTCTGTTCGTGCGCAAGCTTAGTGAGAAGTGTATTATAAAGTTATTAAAACCGTTTATTCGGTGCGGTAAACATCAAAAGTGGTAGTTAATTTATTGTAAAATTAATCTGCATTGTGTGATGCACAAAAGAGACTAATTAGTTTGCATAACATGGCCATATGGCGAAAAGCATCCAAAGGCTATTTGCCGACATCGTCGTCATAAGGTAATTTTCGACCAAATTGCACAGCTTGCTAAATTTGTTATAACATAAAAGCATGCTGAAGGATATACGTATGAATGTGTGCAGAGTCGCAAGCGGGCTTAGATGCATTTTATTTTATTTATTGTTAACAACTTTTGACAAAATTTGCTCAACTTTTCGTTTTTGACGGCGCTCCGTCGCCAGCCAGCAGCGTCCGTTGCAGTTCCCTCTTTTTTGTGCGCGACAAAAGCTCTGCTGCTACGATTGTTGTTGTTGTTGTGGCTGTACTGCTTTTGTCGTTTTTCTGCATGGCTGTTACTGCTAATTGTGCATGTCGAGTTAGGCTAAGCTTTAAAGCTGTGCTAACTTGCGCAGTTAAGTTGACATAGCGCTGTCTCCCTTTTACTTGCTATTGCGCTGGTCCTGTTTTGATTTAATGGCGTACTCAGTTATCACTTTAATAGCTTGTCAATATCCATATAGAACATAACGTTCCCATTTGCCGCACAACTTTCGTGAGCAGCCACACCAAATGCGTTTACCGTCAGCGTCGTCTACCTACCGTTGTCTGCTGTCTACTTTTAGTTTTCATCATGAATTTTCGAAAAGTTTGCACTCTCTCCTCGCGAAAATTGCAACAGCAGCAGCAGCAGCCGTAGCGGCAAAGTTCTTATCGCCGTTTGTTGTTGCTGTCGCAGTCGCCGTCGTCGTCGCCGTTGCCGTCGTAGTCACCGTCTTACTTATCTTGGCATAAAATTTGTTTCCACAACGCAGTCAGTTGTTGCTAGAGTTTTTGCCGATGTTGTTGTTGTTGCTTTGCTATTTTCTTGTCAACTTACTCTTGTTAACGGCTCTTTGCCTGACGTTCTCCGTTTGTTGTCTTAGGTGGCAACGGCAGCAGTGCCATTTTAATATGTCCCTAGCCGCGCGAAATTGCTCAAGACATGTTTGTTTTTAAACAGATTACATTATTTTATGAACGCATTGCGTTCCTTTGCTGTTGTCGTTGTTGTTCTTGCCTTTGCTGCTGCCGCTGATAATATGCAAAAACTTGGCAAACAATAACACGCACCCAGAAAAAGCACCAAATGCTACTAAGAAGTTGCTTACACACACACGCTCTCTCACACACACGCACACACACATATGCGTCTACTCAAACGCACACGCTTACAAAAGCTCTCAGCTTGCGTAAACATCGCCTGGGAATATTGCCATAAGTTTCATCGACAAATTAATGATGAGTAACCATAAACATGCATTACATAACAAAACAAAACGCGAAAATTGCAAACGGAGTAGGCGATGAGTGAGGGAGACGGGGCGCAAACGCTTTGCTTTGTTTTGCAGCGGTTTCCTTTGTCGTTTATTCTTGCTCGCATGCTTAATGTAAAGTTCATTTCACATACGATGCGCATTAGCTTTGAGTTGCACTCGAAAGCTGACGAATAGTGTGACTTTGCGAGGCGACAAAAGCGTCGGAATGAGTTTGCCATTATTAATGGTGCTTTTTGCTCAAGTGCTTTTGTTATGACTAGAATTGTGTTTGTGCGAGTTACACTGGAGAACTATTCTCATTAAATTTGTTTGTTTTTAATTTGATTAAGTTGAAGATTTCTAATTACTTTTGCAGCTTAAATAGTTGCGCTGATTCGCTTTAAGTTATTTTTATCCATTGATTGCAAATATATTTAAAAAATATATTCAAAAATTTTACAAATTACATATTAAAAAACTCGCTTGACAGATGGTCACACTGAATACAAATGAGTACAAATGATTTGAAAATTACAATGCTTCACCTTATGTCTTTTCTCTTAAGCCAATATCTTCCGTCTTATTTATTCCCTAAATACTTTGGTATACCTTGTTTCAATCTATTCTCAAACTACTTATTTTCGAATTAAAAATCTAAGAGATTACATATTCTACAAATGTCATTTGAGCCAGCAGCAATCTGTCAAAGTTCTGAGCATATGCTTAACAACTTTTAACACACTTGTCTGGGGCGTATGCATTATTTGTGAAATAATTTGTGAGTTTCATCTTTCGTTTGGCATGTTTTATTAACTTTCAAACTTCTGTCAGTTAACAATGCATGTTGTATGTCATACGACTAACGACTCGACTCGTCTCGACTCGACTCGACTCGACTCGACTCGCTCGCATTCTTTTCCTTTGCGCTATGCACACATAGAGTACGTCAATTGTGTGCTGGCTTGTCGCCTGGGCTAGTTCACACTCGCATTCTACACGCCAGCTCTGTGCGCTTTGGTCCACTTTGCTGCTCTTGCCGCTCCTCGTCAGCGTGCTCGTCATCTAATCCCGCACTGACGCACTCCAGACGCTTTACACGTGCTCCATGCCATTCAAGTGGCGGCAACCGGCAACCGGCAACGGGAGCGGCAACAGCTCCTTGGCATAATCGCTCAACAACAGGGAGGAGGCAAGTGAAAAGTGCCAGGTTCGTGGCAAGTGAGGCAGCCAGGTGAAGCAGCTAAGACATTTTATCTGTGCCTTTGCGCTGCCGTCGTCGTCGCCGTCGTCGTCCTCGTCGCGTTCCGTTGCGGATGCGGAAGCTTGTTGATGCTTTTACCATTTGTTAAGTGCTGCTTGTTGCTCCAGCTGTCGATGCTGAGGTCAACGCTGCAGGTGCTGCCTTTCACCTGCCTTCGCCTTTCGCCATTCCTGCCTGTTGCTGCTGCTGGCTGTTGTTATCGTTGTTGTAGCTGCTGTAGTTGCTGTTGCTATTGGTTATGTCCTCAGACATGCAGGAACGTATAGAACGTATAGAGAGACGCATACATCAGGCCCGACTCTGCGCCTGGGACGCTGCTGTGTCTTGGAATTTCCGCTCGGATTTTTCGACTTACTACTACGTGCCATGGCGTTTGCTTTTAGTTGCGCTTTGCGCTCTATGCTCTATGCGCTAATGCTAAGTAACTGTTGTTTGTCGATCCGACTGCACAAAAAAAAAAAAAACAAAAAAATACAGAATCCACATCCACTGCAAAGTTTGCCACACAGCTCACTCAATATACGCGCTCGTAAGGTGCAATTCAGTCAAAGTTTTTGCCAATCAGAAATGTGCTTAACGCCGGCAAAAAAAAAAGGAGTCCGACAACGTTGCATACTTTCAGGCGTCGCAATTTTTGAGGTTCTCTATGCACTTTTCCATCATTGCAAAATCTTGCTGATCTGATACGTATGGGATGCGTTGAGGAAGCGCATTTTGTGTTCGTCGAGTGAAACTGGAATTTGGCGAGTTTTGTTTTATGGTTCTCTCTTTGCTTTCCGTCCGTGGGAATTGATACAAAAAACAAAATGTCCTGACAGATAGCTGAAGCCAAGGACAGCAGCCAACATCAGCAGCTTAAAAGTGCATTTCTCAGTTACGCCAAATGGCAATTTGTGTACGCTCCTCTCAAATTACAAGCTTATATATGTGTGTGTGTGTGTAGCTGTATTTGTATATGCAGCCGAGTTGATGTTGCATCCTCAATCTCTATATTAACGCCAAAAGCTTTTGGGTGTTGCCAGCGACCATTTGAAAAATGTGCATTGCATTTTCGCCGATTTACCTTCTTTTTTTTTCTTTCACTGCCGTGATGTTCGCATCGGTTTTGTTTACAAGTTGAGCCAGTTGATATGTTGAATCCTCTAACATACAAATTGTCAAGGTGCCGAGCGCCAAATGCTGTGCGGATTATTTCCATTGAACTCAAATGGGGAGCGTGGCATGCAACATCAATATCTATTTGTCCGATTACATTTCCAAGAACTTGCCAAAAATAATGTGCATTCGCATTTGCTTCATCTTTCACGTGCTTGCCAAATGTGCATTCAAAGTAGGTGTATAAATCGAATTGTCTTCAGCATAATCTATTGACATTATAATTGGCCCCTGTAATAATATTTCACTGAATAGAAAAACAGTGCAATGCACAATGGACGGGATGTGAATTGTATAAAATGCCATGATTATGTCTTTTCCGTTTCCGCATTATGTTTTTTTAGGCGCAACGGAAATCGAATTGATTGATTGTTTTTCCTGCATAACAATTTCTAAAAAAACAGAACAGTGCCACGCTTTTTTCGTGCATATAATAATTGATTAAAAAATGTGAAATAATACTTATTATAACATTTGTAAATACAGAATGTTTTTCTTAATTTTAGTGGCACTGTGCTTTAAAGAAATATCTCATTAAAATGTTAATCTTGAACAAATAGTGTGCACTTTGTACAGTTGTTGGCTTCATAAGCAATTTCGTTGTGTATTTATAATTATCCTTGTTCATAATATCGCTTGTGTTTGTTTTGCAAGTTGCTTTTAATCGCAACTTTATTGACTGACTTTGCAGTTGTTGGTTGGTTGGCTTGCTTGCCTTGGCTTTTGCTTCATTTAATTGCCGTTTAATGCAAAGTTTTATTGCCATTATCAAATGCGACTGTGCTACCTGTTGTTTGCACTAATTCCACATTTCTTTGCACAAACGGCAAAGCTAATTACATTTTGTGTACAGATTTCAATGAATTGTGTATTTATTTTAATTGAATTTCTTTGCAACTCGCCTTCGCCTGCTTCCCCTTGACTTTGTTGCCAGACGTTTGCTTAGCCAAGCGTTTGATTGATACAAAAGGGTGAACAAAGCACACAATCTGCAACACACCCACGCCTTGACACACACACACACGTCCTGACATATGTTTTTGCCTTGGAGAGGCACAAGGTCACACACAGGTCGGTGGGGTTGACATGGCCAAAAAAGGTCGAAGGTGGCCAAAAGTGTTTTGCTGCAGCGACTCCTTGGGGTGGGACGCTGCCACTATTGGCCGACGTTTGCCGCAGTGTTGGGTTAATTAATTTCTTTGGCCTTGCTCAAGATAAAGCAAACAGCGGCTTTTGAGAAAGTTGCCGGAGTTGCCAAAAATTGTGGCACGCCCCCAAAGAGTGGGCGTGGGCAGCTCTGCTAATAAATTACAACACAGAAAAGTCAATAAAATCACTGAATTCATTATAGGTATATAGATCTCTCTGCTCTCGGTAATTTAAAGCATTGCCGCCGTTTCTTTTTTCTCCTTTTTGTTTCATTGGCTCTTGGGACATTGCCATACCCTTGACTTTTGCTCCAGCAAGGACAAGAATAAATGAATTGAATTGAAAGAAATTGAGCAAATTTACGTAATTTTCTGTGCTGCACGTTGAAAATTCTCCACATTATTTCGGAATGCCCCCCATCATTTGCATGGCTTTTCGAACCACTCCCATTTCCATTACCATCGCTCAGTCTCGTAAGTCTTGCGTCCTTCCCTCCCTCCGCCGACGCTCGCTGTCACTGTCCGGCCTTTTTGGGCTTTGTCTCTGCTCTCGTCCGGTGCAAATCGTCACTAACGATGCGCGTAATTTTATGGCAGAGAGTTTCTACTTCATTTAAAGTCGCCTTTGCCACTGGCGTAAAATGTTTACTGGGCTTTAGCTAAGACCCAATGCTGATATGGTCGTCGGTCGTCGGTTGTCTCTACACACTTCGGTTAGATAATAACTTGTCCAGCTATTTTCTAATAAATTAACTTTGAATGAAGTATAAATCAGCTCAAAGCTTTAGGAGACATGCATAGCATTAGAACAACTTGGGAGGCTGGCCAAACCAACTTTGAGTTTCACTTCAGCTGCGACGACATGCAAATGCGCTTTCAATATATCCTCGATTCGCAACTGGCTGAAGATTGCCTCCAATTACTTAAATAATGAGCGTCTGCATTTATTTGATGTGAAAACTTAGTTCTGCACTCATAATGATGTGATTGCTGTGACAACGACGGGGACGGAGACGACGGCGAGTTGCGTGCGTGTGATCGCTGTAGGGCATTGGGAACTGTAAAGTTTCAGTCGGTTGTTGTGGCCTCCATTAACACTCTACCCAAGTTTGAAGAGCGTCGGCATCAAACGGACCTAAAAGCTGAACAATTTTTGAGTTTCTCGTACCGGAAATTGCTCGGGATTGTTCTTAATTTCCCAGACAACAGCGTTGAGCTGATGGCTTTGCTTTTATTCCTGTTGTTGTTATTATGCTTGTTATTGTTGCTGTTGTGGCTGTAGTTGTTAGTGCTGCTGTTGACCGCATGCTTGAGATGGCATCAGTTCCAGTTCTACGCCCCCGAAACACACATCGCTCCAGACTTTTGAGTGATGCACACATGCAGAGATAATTTGTTAGTTGCCCGACTCCAGCTGCATTGCGCTCTCTCTCTCCCTCTCTCTACTTGTGTGTGTGTGATTGTGTGTTATCCCTAAAGGCTTGTGCTGCCAATGTGCGTAATGCCGTCGCCCAACTTTTCCCAGTGCATTGATAGCAAACACAAAACGAAGTTCTCTTTATGGACACTGCCCAGCGGCTTTTGTCGCATGTTTCCAGCTTGATGAGCCAAGAATGAACAAAAAAAACCAAAAAAATATAACTTACACAACATTGCTTTCACAGTCTGCAACATTCTGAAGCTATTAGTGGCCGGAATTTAAAATGCAGACAAAGCGTAGACGCGGCTCAAAGGACACAACTGCTGCAGATCTAGCGCATAAGATACTATTGCGAAATACCCTACAGAAAACTAATATTACTAGTTAGAAAGTTAGCTTATTTCATAATCAGTTAATCAGTTCTGTATTATTTGTTCTTTATTACCATATTTATATAACATAGTACTCAAATAACTAGTTTCCAAAGACGATAACTTAACAAGCTATATTTCCAAATGTTGAAGTACATATTTTTTTTATTAATATATTATTATTTATTCTTAATCATTATATTTAGTTTATTAAGACTGTAACTTAACAAGGTTTATTTCAAAATGTTGAAGTATTATTATTTTATTATTATTTACTCTTTATTACTATATTTATGTATGACACAATACTCAAATAACCAGTTTCTAAAGACGATAACTTAAGAAGCTCTATTTCCAAATGTTGAAGTATTATTTTTATTATTTATTCTTTTACTAGTTTCCAAAGACTATAATTCAACAACTAACTTCAACTTAACAATTCACTATATTTCAAAATGTTGAAGTATATTTATTATTTATTCTTTTCTTTATTATGATATTTATATATAAAAAGCTTAAATAACAAGTTGTTTAATAGTTTTTCCGATGCACTCAATCGCAATAAGTAGACAAGCTTAGCTCTTGAAGAAATGTTTGTAAAAATGTTTCTGCTCGTTCACAATTCTTAGAATTAGAGGAAATCGTTTTTGCCCAAGCACAGATTAGATGAAGCCCAATTGAACAATACAGTCTGGAGGTGAGTAGAAGGCCAGACAGTTAGCTAGCTGGAATCAATAACGTTAAGCAGCTGTCAGTAACCAAGCTACCAGTTCTCCGTTTCAATTACCAGGGTATTAAGTATTTTTATGCTGCATAGTTTCGGGCGCCGCAGTTAAACAACTGTCGGTGCTCATTAGGTCGCCTGCTTGAACACCTTGCTGCACGCACAAATACACTCAGACACTCACTCACACACACACACTCGAACACCTATCCACTGAACATTTTGTCACATTTACACCTAGTGTATCTCCTCCCTTTAGCTCCTGCACAATAAATATGTGATAGAAAATCCGCTTTGATCCCTTTTGGAGCATTGTCGTCAATGTTGCGTTACGTCGCCTCCGCCTCCGCGTCCGCCTTATTGATGTTCTAATTCGCACTTAATCCAATCTAAGATTCGAATGAGCAATTTCAAATTATGATTATACCTTAGCACACGCCCACTCAGCCGCAACAGGCGACAGACGACAGACGACAGACGACGGCGTCGAAGTCGCAGTCTGAGTCACTGACTCTGGTTCTGGTTCTGGCTCGAGGGACACTCTATAATAGAGGATGATTCGGGGATTGGGGCATTTATTGGGGGTGTTCAGGTCACGGTAGAGGTAGCGCAAAATAAGAAGAAAATTATTTGAAAATATGACGCTAATGAAATTTTATGGGCCATGCGAAGGTTTATTTTTATTTTGTTTTTCCTGTATTTTCTTCTACTACTTACCCGCCCTCCCGCCGTTCGTACACTTTGCATTGTTGCAAAGCTGATGCCCAAATAACGGTAAATTAAGCGAGATAAATCTGTGTAGGAGGAGCAGGAGGACGCGAAACACAAACGCGACCAGCTCCACGGTTGCTCGAGTGTTGGCGTTTGCCTGGGATTAAAATTTCGTTTTTTCCCTCATTTCGTTTTCTTTTGTTTTGCTTTCTGTTTCTGCTGCTGCTTCGGGACTTCGGGGCTCTACTCTAATATTTGCACAACAAAAAAACAGAGAACAGAAAACAAAAAAACCGGGCTATTTATTTGTAAACAAGTTGGCATTTTTAAAAAATTTACATCATTTTTTATGTTTGTAAGCTTTGGTTGGCTTCAAATTTGGCGCACGTTGGGAGGAGGGGCATGGCTTTGCTGCCATCATAAAAATTGGTTATAAAATTGTTTGGCCGTAAATGAAGTATGCGCATTTTTTGATGAATTTGTTTTGTAGCCAAAGCGGCGCCAAACGCAACAGTACAAGAAGTACTCAACGCACCCACACACAAACACAAACACATCTATGTATTATATCTGGCAGCAGTTGAGTGTGATTTTTATGGTTCCGTAATAACACCCAAATGAGCGTAAGAACAATATATCGTTGCCACGATTCTGGCAGGCAGGAAATCTTGTTGAATGCCCAGCCAAGCGTCAGTGAAGATAACTTGTAAACATACATCAATGTCATTGAGTTCGCAGATATTTATTTTATAGTATATTAATCTTATTTGTCAATGCATTCAAATTAAATTAAAAACATGACTGAATGAAATGACAATAGCAAGATATATTAAAAGACATCGCACTTAGACAAACCTCAAAGTTCTTGTCTGTCGCAAACAGAAGGAATCGGTTTCATTTGAATTTGTTTCGCAGCTCTTTAAAATGTTACAGAATTGAACTGAAATGTGATGTGGAAAGAAATAATTCAGCAATCTAAACTAATGTTGTTTGTTATATTTATTTAATGCAAAGCCAATTCAATTTTGCACACATAATAATTCTAATTAGCCTGAAATATCCCTTTCTATAAAAGCGCGAATGTTGCTATTGTGTGGGCTTATAGTTAGATAACAGTGTGCATTGCTTTGGGTTTCATCACATGTTGTATTTATTATACATTTAATGATACACCCTAAACAGCAGAATCACAACTGAGAGCTTTGGCAATATGCAATTCTGTTATGGCATTAGTTTTGCTTTGTGTACCCTGCACAATGAAGTAGTAAAAAGGGTATATTTAGTGTGTGCAAATGTATGTAACAGGGCGATAGAAATGTCGTAGACCTTATATTGTTACAAACAATATACTTATATCAAATTCTAAATCGATTTAGACATGTTCGTACGTCTGTCCGTCCGTCTGTCCGTCCGGCTGTCCGTTCGTCCGTCTGTCCGTCTGTCTGTATGAACGCTTAGTTCTTAGAGACTATAAGAGCTGGAATACCAAAGTTGCTATACCGATTCTTCTAGGTCTGTTTCTATACGAGTTTAGTTTTTTTTTTCATTTTCTCCTCTGAGTCCCACTTTTGAGATTTCTATGAATAACTGCCACATTTTATGACAATCTTTTTCAAAACCTAGTAAATTGTTTTGTGTCTACAAATTTACGCTTCTGCCAAATTTCATCAGTATCGCTTAATTGGCCCCCTTCACCCCTAAAAGTTCCAATTATAACTGTTTGTTTCCCATATAATAGTAGTACAGAGTAATTTATACTTGATAAATGTCGAAATGTTGTCAATTTTGAGGAAGTTTACAACTGTGAAGTAGAATGCTGATTATTTTTTATGCATTTGTGTACGCTGTTATTAATATTTTAAAATTGAAAACAATTTCTCCTCGCATTTACTTTGCAAATCATTTTATTTGAATGCAAAGAGAATGTAGAAAACACTCGAATAAAAGCTTGGTGGGAAGAAAGCAATGCAATTAGATGTACTTATATATAATTGGTATTCGCAAGCGACTCTATTATTCAGTCAACACAAAAAATGGGAATGCTGTAAAGTAAAATATTAGGAATATTGTCGATGGAAGCACTGCAAAAAAGCACTCAACTCATTAGTTTCATTATTTGCATGGCTCTTTTGGATTTCAATCTCACATTCTAGCACTCCCCCCTCCCCGTCCCGTTCACCATTAGCCTAATTGATAGTTTTTCGCTTTTTTGCGTTTTTTTTTTATGCAGCTGAGATATCAATATGAAACTTTAGACATGATTGATGTGGCAGTGCGAAGCGCGTTGCGAAAGAGATTTGTATGCCATTAAATCTGTATAAAACGATTAATCTAAATCTTTAATCAAATTACTTTGACCGAAACGCGCGACCGTCTGCTGTTCACTTTTTGTATTTACCCTTTGCCAACTACTCTGGCGCTGCTGCTCTCCTCTCCTCTCCTCCCCGCTGGCGGCAGTCTGGTGTTTTTGCTCTTATTTTTTGTTATTTTAAATTAAAATGTAATAGAAAATTCATTGGGTGCCATTAAAAATGCACTTATCGGCTTAACCCTGGCAAATTGCAGAGCGTCGCCCGCCCCCACCCTCCGTCCCTCTCTCGTCGCCCTCGACTCGTACAAATTGCATGAAATTAATTAAAAATGCATGTGTGTGTGTGTGTGTGTGTGTGCGGCAAAGTGCCGTTGAGTGTGCGTGTGTGAGGCGGTGTGTTGTGGCATGCTTTTGTCAAATGGGCGGCCTAAAGTGACCTGCCGGCTGTTGCAGTTTGTCGAAGGGCTCAGGTTAGCGTGGGCGGCAGGAATTTCATACATCGATTTATTAATGTCAGGAATGCACAACTTGCCACGCCCTCGCCTCCCACTGTGTGTGTGCTTGCGTTTTTATTTCGTCTTCCGCAAATGTTGCCGCTCGCGACACTTTCGGGAGCGGGCTGTGTGGCGGTGGCAGGTGGGGCAGCAGCAGCAGCAGCAGCATTTTTTGACGGCATCCATCAGTTATTTCCAATTTTGCATGCGCAATATTAATGCATGCGGCAAAGGGAGGGGAGCGGTTGGGGGTGCGTTGCACTGCTCCAAGAGCTCCACGCGATTGCAGTCGGTTATTGGGCTTATTGTTGTTATTGCCAGCACATACTCTTTCCTCAAGAACAGTCGCATGACACGGTAAATATGCGAGATTAAATAACATTAATTATGCATTAGGAATTCATTTGAAGTTCGATGTTTCGCCAGCGTCTGTCAATCAAGGGGCATTTTATTAATTTTGAAGTAGACTATCTAGTATTTATGGCTGATAAGGGTATTGGCAATTCCACAAGTCATACATTATTTGTTATTCATGTTTTTGTTTTGCTTGCCAGCGCCCGGGGAGCGTCCAAAGTGTGCGGAATGGCAGGAAAATTGACTGAAAGCTGGAAGGGAAACAGGCTTGAAAGTGACTGATAGAAATGCCGAAACTATGACAGGCGACACAACAGCTGCGAGAGTCCAACGAGCAATAAATAAAATGATAAACATTCATTCCAATGTCTGCAATCACTTTGGCACTCTTGTTGCATGTAGAAGTTATATAAAAATAAGTAATAAATAATAAGTAAAATAAGTATTTATATAGCAAGTTGACTGTACAATATCATGTTAACTATATGTGTTGCAAAGTTGTAAGTAATTTAATCGGGAAGTTGCTTGAGTTCTAGATAACTTTTAGAGCAGCCCTCGCTGAGGGCCACGTTTACTATGAAGTTATTGTTGTGCTTCTTGTTGCCGTTTGTTGTTGCAGTGAGTGATGTTATTTTAAACGTATTGCTGCCGTCGCCGTCGCCTGCTTGCCACACACACACACACACACACACAGACACTTACTGCCACTGCACTTACACACAATGCAACAGCTTTCAGCTCCCCTGCGAATGTCGAACGCAGTTTTGCATAACATATTAAATATTCGAGTTTGTTTTTCCCTTCTGGGTTTCAATTTAAGCTGCACCCAAACACACACCGGCTGTTGTGCCGCCGTCAGATAACTCGGCAGCTTCTCTCACTTCGATGTAGCCTTGCAACTGCAACTTGCAACTGGCAAGTCTTCAGTTTCTCATTGCTTTTACTTTCAGTTTTGCGTAGTTTGCTCGTGTGTTCCACATTTCAGCATTTGTCTGGCAGTTAGAGGGAGCGAAAGGCAGCAGATGAAGGCGTTGCCAGCGGGGCAGTTGTTGCCACTTCTGCTTGCTGCTGTTGGCAAAGTTAACAAGCGAAATATTTTCATATACCCCTTCGCGGTTCGAATCACGCATCAACAGACACGACTAAAGAAATGCATGAATGAATGAATGAATGACTGACTGCCTGTCTAGCAGTGCGACTGCTCGCCTGTCACACTGTCAGTTGGTGTGTGTGTGAGTGTGGCTGCCACATTTGCATGATAAATAAATTTATTTCGTTATCTTTTCGCGTATATCTACAGTTTATTTTCTTCGCTTTTCCGCGAGTTTTTATCTTTGATCTAAGAGCCAAGTTGTTGTTGCGGCTGCTGCTTGTTCTTCTTGTTGTTGTTGACCAACAAAAATGTTGTTCTTATGCTTTCAACGCGGCGTTAGAAGTAACGCTAATAGTCGGGGACGCAATTTATGAAAATTACTGCACAATGATGCGGACAAGGACGAAACGCGGACACGGACATGGACCCTTAGCTGGTACTGCTCTCCTCCCCCACGTCCACGTCCACAGCAGACCGAACTGGACCGGACCGGGGCACTCATAAAAAATAAGCACCGCCAAACAGTTTGCTGTTGTTTTTTATTTTTTGTTGTCACTGTGGTTGCCCCACGCTTCGGTCATGTGTCGCTGTATCTGTTCCATTGCTCATGCTGTTGTTGTTGTTGTTGTTGTTGCTGTGTCAGCCACTGTTATTGTTGCTGCTGTTGCTGTTGCTGTTGTGACACCATGTGCGCCAAGTGTTGAAATGTTTTTTAACGCTCAACTTTGCCGACTGCTTTTAAACACACATTTATCGCGTTGCCCTGCAGACTGCGAAGTTGCATGTCCAACGCACTTCAATTTGCCGCCGATTTACACAAATAAAGACAAGTATTATAATAAAACAAATTCATGCATTTGTTTTTCTAACAAGTTTATCGAATTAGTTTGTACAATTAAAAATTTAACTATATTTAGCTAATTTGAGAAAATTAATGCAACCTCTAGATACCACAAAATATGTAATTGCTTTTTAAATGCAAATCGTGAAGAAATTGTGTTCAGAGTGCATTAAATCGTCGGTGTGCAAGTTGTCAAACTGTTTCTTCTTGATATGAATTTTTTATTTTATTTTTCGTTTTTTTTGTATTTTTCGGATAATTTTTTCTCTTGCTTCATTTAGCAACGCCGCTATGCAAAACTGCGTCCGAAAAATGGCTGGTAGAGAGCAACAAAAACAAGGGGGGAAAACTTTATATTTGTTCTACAACATTGCGTGCGTTTGCTGTTGATGTCGCTTGTGCTGCATGTAGTTGTTGCTGCTGTTGGTGGCGTCCTTGCGCGGGTTGATAATAATTTTATGCTTACCCACCGAACGCTTTACGCTTTCGATTCTCTTTTTTTTAAGTGCAAAGTTTTGGCTAAATGCTCATAGCACTGAAAAGAGAATAAGTAGAATATTATGCAGCAATGTAATGTGTTCGGTAAGTGAATATCTTTATGTGTGTCTTATGACAAGCAGATATTTGAATCAGCAATTGAAGGGAGTTAATATCCGCATTTCGCAAAGTCTGCCAAAGCAATGTCTGTTGACTTTCTAGACCTCCATCCTAAAGGCTACAAAGTGGAAAACGTTTAATTGCAATTATCGGCAGAACTTAGACGTTACGCTATAAATTCAAATGTAATCCGCGTAACAAGATCAGTTTCACATCAGCAGCCCAACAGCTGCGTTGTCCGACTTGAGGTTCGTTCTATAAAGTTGTCGGGTCGTATGTTGCACACAATGTGTACGATTTCCATGGCCATGGTTTGCCTCCTCTCGATTGGAATCGTGGAGGCGGTAACGCCATATCAAGTGGATATTGCCGTTGCGGAAAAGATAGCTGAAGATGTGATGGACTTCGGCTTGAATTTGACTCGAAAACTAATCGCGGATAACAAGAAAACAATATTGATTTCCCCGCTGAGCATCTCGACCGCGCTGGCGATTCTTTTGCTGGGGTCCAATGGGAAAAGTTTCTCGGAGCTGTCGAAGCTGTTCCAAATTAAGGATCCCATGAAGCTACATGCGCAATTTGGGCTAATGCTAAGGGATGTGCAGCAAGCGTACAAGGAGACAACTTCATCTATGCGCGCAGAGGTGCGTTGGCGTTTTAAAATGTTATCCTTGGGAATGAAGTTATCTGAACAGTCTAAAGAACACCAAGAAATACAAGTGACCAATGGAGTATTTGTGCAGCAGGGTAACTACTTAAATCAGGACTACAGGTGGGCCACGTCGACTACGACTTTTAGAGTTATAGATGCTAATTATTTTCACTTCCATTTACCATTTACCAAATAGGCAGGTCTTATATCAATTCTATAATTCAGAGCTTTATCCTATTGATTTCAAATCCGATCTGAATACCACATTCGATGCGATTAACACATGGCTATCGCAGAAGACAAAGGATAGAATTAAAAAGCTGCCATCGCGAGATTTAATTAATCGCTCCGAACGCATGATGCTGATCAATACAGTGTATTTCAATGCCCAATGGGAAATTAGTTTCCTTGATGGATACACCGTGGATCGATCGTTCTATCCGAATGGAAACGAGTCAGAGCTGGAGCTATCGTTTCCATTTATGGTTGCTATTGGTCAATACCCCCACTATCGAGACAACGAGCTGGGTTGTGACATTTTAGGAATACCCTATGCTGGACAAATGACCACAATGTATATAATAAGACCCGATAAATCATCGAGGACGCGCTTGGCGAAATTCGCGAATATTCTGAATGCAACTCTCATTGATCGATTGATTAGTAAAATGAAAAGAATCCGTACATTGGTGCGCATTCCAAAGATGCACCTAACTGGCTACGACAGATTGCGAGATGTGCTGGAAACGATGGGCATTAAGTCCATCTTCAAAAATGATGACAATGACTTATCGGTCATTACCTTTGGAGACTCAAACAACACACATTTTCAATCGGATCCCATTGATAATCTGGACATGTTGGAATTTCAACGGCAACGTGTTGCAAAACTAAAGAAACAAAAGGCTGATGTATACGTTTCGGATATCGTTCACTTACTCGACCTTAATTTGCGCGAGACGGGCACGGAGGCGACTACCCCAAGTACAAACATCATGTTGAAAACTCTACCTTCATTCACGTTTATTGCTGACACTCCTTTCATAGTTTTGGTGCGGAATGATATCACAAAGCTGCCAATATTCTACGGCATAATTAATGAGCCTCCAAGTTCACTCTATATGTAACTGTTTGTGCCAACAAAAAATTTATTTTCTATGCAATTAAAGTATATACAAAATTTATTTGTGAACGTGAATATCTTTATGTGTGTCTTATGACAAGCAGATATTTGAATCAGCAATTGAAGGGAGTTAATATCCGTATTTCGCAAAGTCTGCCAAAGCAATGTCTGTTGACTTTGTAGACCTCCATCCTAAAGGCTACAAAGTGGAAAACGTTTAATTGCAATTAATTGCCTTATCGGCAGAACTTAGACGTTACGCTATAAATTCAAATGTAATCCGCGTAACAAGATCAGTTTCACATCAGCAGCCCAACAGCTGCGTTGTCCGACTTGAGGTTCGTTCTATAAAGTTGTCGGGTCGTATGTTGCACACAATGTGTACGATTTCCATGGCCATGGTTTGCCTCCTCTCGATTGGAATCGTGGAGGCGGTAACGCCATATCAAGTGGATATTGCCGTTGCGGAAAAGATAGCTGAAGATGTGATGGACTTCGGCTTGAATTTGACTCGAAAACTAATCGCGGATAACAAGAAAACAATATTGATTTCCCCGCTGAGCATCTCGACAGCGCTGGCGATTCTTTTGCTGGGGTCCAAGGGAAAAAGTTTCTCGCAGCTGTCGAAGCTATTCCAAATTAAGGATCCCGTGAAGCTACATGCGCAATTTGGGCTGATGCTAAGGGATGTGCAGCAAGCGTACAAGGAGACAACTTCACCTTTGCGCGCAGAGGTGCGTTGGCGTTTTAAATCCTTAGGAATGAAGTTATCTGAACAGTCTAAAGAACAACAAGAAATACAAGTGAGCAATGGAGTATTTGTGCAGCAGGGTAACTTCATATATCAGGACTACAGGTGGGGCACGTCGACTACGACGTTTAGAGTTATAGATGCTAATTAATTACACTTCCATTTACCATTTTCCAAATAGGCAGGCCTTATATCAATTCTATAATTCAGAGCTTTATCCTATTGATTTCAAATCCGATCTGAATACCACATTCGATGCGATTAACACATGGCTATCGCAGAAGACAAAGGATAGAATTAAAAAGCTGCCATCGCGAGATTTAATTAATCGCTCCGAACGCATGATGCTGATCAATACAGTGTATTTCAATGCCCAGTGGGAAATTAGTTTCCTTGATGAACACACCGTGAATCGATCGTTCTATCCGAATGGAAACGAGTCAGAGCTGGAGCTATCGTTTCCATTTATGGTTGCTATTGGTCAATACCCCCACTATCGAGACAACGAGCTGGGTTGTGACATTTTAGGAATACCCTATGCTGGACAAATGACCACAATGTATATAATAAGACCCGATAAATCATCGAGGACGCGCTTGGCGAAATTCGCGAATATTCTGAATGCAACTCTCATTGATCGATTGATTAGTAAAATGAAAAGAATCCGTACATTGGTGCGCATTCCAAAGATGCACCTAACTGGCTACGACAGATTGCGAGATGTGCTGGAAACGATGGGCATTAAGTCCATCTTCAAAAATGATGACTATGACTTATCGCTCATTACCATGGGAAACTCGAGCAACGCACATTTTCAATCGGATCCCGTTGATACTCTGGAGTTCTTGGAATTAAAACGGCAATATGGTGCAATACTAAAGAAACAAAAGGCTGATTTATACGTTTCGGAAATCGTTCACTTACTCGACCTTAATTTGCGCGAGACGGGCACGGAGGCGACTACCTCAAGCACAAACATCATGTTGAACTCATTCACGTTTAACGCTGACACTCCATTCATAGTTTTGGTGCGGAATGATATCACAAAGCTGCCAATATTCTACGGCATAATTAATGAGCCTCCAAGTTCACTCTAAATGTAACTGTTTGTGCCAACAAAAAATTTATTTTCTATGCAATTAAAGTATATACAAAATTTATTTGTGAACGTCAACGGCATTGCAGTATTCTGAATTATCATTTAACGCCATAAAAGATTGGGGTTTCTTTCGGGAGCATCAAAAGATTTGCTTTATAGTCGAGCTGCGAGGCTGTGTCCTTAAAGAACTCTATGAAATCGTGAGGATACTTTACTTTAAGCTATACAAATATTTCTGAATTTATTTTAAATTGATTTGTTTTGGTTAATTGCAGATTTTATTGCTGTATTTCCAAGTGTGTCAATTGATTTACTACACACTAGATTATAATCGAATAATGTAAATTGCACGTGTTGCAGCCATGTGAAATTTAGTGGCTAAACAATGTTGAGCGATTTTCTAGTTTGCCAGTTAAAATTATACTGTTTACAATATAACATAGAACAAGTCAAATGCAACTACTTGGCAACGTTACTGTGGCATTTGGCCTAGTCCTGCTACTTTCCACGGGATATATTCAGTGGACAGAAGGAGCAGCGTATAGTCGACGAAGCGCCAATGCGAATGCTAACAAAGTTGATGTAGAAATGTCAGATGCGATTGCTCGCAAAGTGTTGAGCTTCACAGTGGATATCAAGAATCAGGTGACCACTCCCGTAACAGTAATTTATTCGCCAGTGAGTATTATGTCTGCCCTGGCGATTATCATGTCCAGTAGAAGACAGACGCGGTTAGCGAATTTGACGGAATTGTTCGGCCAAACCGATGTGGAGAAGATGCATCAACAGTTTGGTTTGATGTTGAAGGACATGGCTCAGCCTACCAAGGATACCATATCACCATTACGTCAATTTGACCCTTGGCGTAGGGAAGGCATAAGTGAAAGCATTTTCAGGCAATCTTCGAGAACGAATGGATCACAAAAAGTTCGCTTGGCAAATGCACTGTTTCTACAGCTGGGCAATAAACTGAAGCTATTGAAGAGGTTGGTAAATTCTTTGAAATGTGGTAGTTATGAATAACATTACTGTTAACTACAGACATGACATCACAGTTAATTATCATCCGGACATACTGCACGTTGATTTCAATCGGCGTCCTATGGAATCGATCAATACAATCAACGCATGGGTAGATCTACAGACCAACGATCATGTAGACGAGATGCTGAAAACTTCATTTGAACCCGAAACAGAAAGAGTCTTTGTGACTGTGCTGACCTTCAAAGCTAACTGGGAAATAGACTTTATGACCGGCTCTAGTAAATTTAACTATTTCTATCCCAATGGCACAGAGAATCCGATTACTGCACCGATGATGATAGCAACCGGTGACTATCCATATTATTTAAGCGAGGAATTGGGATGCCACATTATTGGTATTCCCTACCAGGGAGAGATGACCACAATGTACATGATAAAGCCTTTCAACTCTACTAAGGAAGTATTGAATGCATTTCATGAGAATCTAACTGCGGATCATATTGAGGACTTGATTTTGAATATGAAACGCCGGTCTGGAGTTGTGGTTCTTCCCAAGATGAACTTTGAAGTCTCACTGATATTACGAACCCCTTTGGAGGGAATGGGCTTATCCAGCATCTTTGATCCAATATATAGCTTTACCAATCAGAAAGCAGCCATGCGAGGATCCAAGTCAACAAAAGTTCCCGGCGCATTGACAGTCACTCAAATATTTCAAAAAGTTCAGTTAAGAGTAGATGAGAAGGGCACCCAAGTAAGTGATGGAAATGTTGGTATCGAGGTTAGAACTAAGAAGGCTGCCACCTTTTTAGTAAATGAACCTTTCATCATGTTGGTGCGCAATGATGTCACAAAACTTCCATTATTTTACGGTTTAGTTTTTGAGCCACCTTCAGAAAGCGACTAGGATTTCTGCATCGACTAAATGTATTGTAATTTCATTATTAGCAACACAAACAAGTCAGAAAACTACATGCACGAATAAAGTCGATATACAAATATTATATAATCCGTGACGTGTTTGGCGAATTTACAGAAATATCTAAATTCAAATGTCATTGATGAAATGCCTAGCAAAACGATAGAAGTAAAGAAAATTTCCATTAGTGGTGTCGACAGATGACAGGATGTTCTCGAAATATGATCAGTGAAGTCTATCTATACTGAGAATCTCAATTTATTTCCCACATCTTGTTTATCCAAGAGCAAACAACTTTATAAATAAGATGCAATAGAAAAGAGTCAGGAATTTAAAAACCACAAGCATTCTTTATGTGTAAAAAAATAAAACCAAATTTAGGCATTGTTAATTAGAAGATCATATCGTATAGCATGCAATGAAAATGATTTATTTCCTGGCTGGTCACGAATACGTTTTAAAATTTAGAGGTTTTCCAAGACAATATAAATTAGTTTGCAATCCTTTCAAGCGTATTCATTTAAAGAGTATGGACTCTTTAAATTACGAAATAAATAGTAAACATAAACATTTTGTTGATTTATTTTTAATTGATTTGATTTGGTCACTTGCAAAAAGTACTGCTATATTTGAAAGTGTATCAATTGATTTACTATATACTAAATTATAATCAAATAATGTTAGAGAGCACGTGTTGCAGCCACGTGAAATTTAGTCGTTAAGTAATTTTTAGCACTTTTCCAGTTTGCCAGTTCAGATTATACAGTTCCCGCAATATAACATAGATCAATTCAAATGCAACTACTTTGCAACGTTATTGTGACATTTAGTTTAGCCCTTCTACTCTTCGCTGGATATATTCAATGGACAGAAGGTTCATTGAGTAAGCGACGAAGTCCAAAGACGCCAATTAAAGTTGATTTAGAAATATCCGATGCCATTGCCCGAAAAGTGTTGAGCTTTGCACTGCAGCTCAAGAACGAAATGCTCAATAATAAGCCTAAAACTGCAATATTTTCACCAGTCAGTATTATGTCGGCTCTGGCGATAATCTTGATTGGTAGCAAAGGAGCGCGCTTAGCGAATTTGACCGACTTGTTCGGCCAACCCGATTTGCAAACAATGCATCTACAATTCGCTTTAATGTTGAAGGACGTTGTGCAGCCAATCAAGGAGAACACATCACCATTACGTGAATTAGATCCTTGGCATAACGACAGCACAAATAGTAGTTTGCTCAAGTATTCAATGCGCGGAAACGGAGCTCAAAGTGTGCGCTTGGCAAATGGACTGTTTCTACAGTTGGGCTACAGATTGAAATCAGCACAGAGGTTCGTAGGCTACTTAAAATATGATTATTTTGATTAATATTATTGTTAACTGTAGGGAACGACTCACAGAATTTTATCGTCCGGATATACTGCATGTGGATTTCAATGAGCGTCCAACGGAAACAGTTGATGCAATTAACTCATGGATAAATCTACACACCAACGAGCAAGTAGATGAGATGCTGAAACATTCACTGGATTCCAGTTCGGATAGAGTTTTTGTGACTACACTGTCCATGAAAGCAATATGGGAAATAAACTTTGTCACTGGCTTTACCAAAGATAAGTATTTCTATCGTAATGGAGTCTTAAGTAATAGCTCAAAACCGATTTCTGTAAACATGATGACGGCAGCCGGTGCTTTTCCGTATTATTTAAGTTTTGAATTGGGATGTCACATTATTGGCATCCCCTACGAGGGAGACATGACCACAATGTACTTGATAAAGCCTTTCAAATCGTCTGTGAAACTCTTGAGAGCATTTCATCACAAATTGACTGCGGATGATATTGAAGACCTGATCAAGAATATGAGACGACGCTCTGCAATTGTGGTGCTGCCTAAGTTGAGCTTTCATGCCTCACTTGCATTACGCTCTCCTTTAGAGAGAATGGGGTTTTCAAACATCTTTTATAAATTTAAGAGCTTTAAAAAAGCAAAACCTGAAGGTCAAAGATCGAAGTCATCGGATGTGCTCGACGAATTGACGGTTACTCAAATATTTCATTCAATTCACTTAAGTGTAGACGAAAAGGAGACCGAAATAAGTGATGCAAATTTAGGCGTCGAGGTCAGAAGTATTAAGAATGCAACGTTTTTAGCAAACGAACCTTTCATTATGTTGGTGCGAAATGATGTGACTAAACTTCCTTTATTTTACGGTGCAATTTATGAGCCACTTACTGCAAAACTTTAAGATTTATACATTGCTTAAATATATTGTAATTTGTTAATTAGCAGTACAAAAATATCATCGTTGTGGCGCTTCGTGAAATTACAGAAAAATCAAAATGTCATAGGTGAATTAATTAGTTAAAATAGAAGAGTAGAGTAGCAGAGCAACTTCAAACATTAACGCCAACATCTGGAATGAGAAAAATAACGAGATGAGCTTTACATTTTCGAAATTTTTTACAAGATTGACTGTAATTTCTATGAGGGGAGTGGAATACCAGTCGTCAAATCGTAATCTAATTTTTTATGTTATACTTAATGAATGTAATTGTTCTTAAATAGTTTGTAGCAATAAAAATCATGTCCGACAGCTACAGTCGAATAAATATTGTTTGTATATGTATTGTGTGTGTTTCAGTCATTTGATACATTAATATTTCATTACGTTCAAAGTATGGCTGAGACTATAAAATATACCAATCACGATTATATTGTTCAATGATATCGCAAAGCTTCCGTTGCTTTACGATATACTTTATTGTATTGAAATAATTTGTAACAATAAAAAGCAAGTCAGTGTGCTATATTCGAGTATGGTCGTTTGACTATACTAAAATATACTAAGAAATATTGTCGGTATATTTTGTATTTTCAGTATATTTGGTATTTTAATATTTCATTACTTTCAAAGTATTGCATATTCCAGACTCCAGTTTTTCCGATATTAGTTGGCATGACAATTACGAAAAATAAACTGGATCTCCGTATGACATACATGAGTGTTGTCACCAAGTTAGTTTTCATCAACTGTTATAGTCTTTGAGATCATAATGTTCATAATCCCAAAAGTAATCTATATTTAATTAATTTGCAAACGTCAACGACAAGCAAACTATAAGAGTATATCCCCACACCGATATCAATGTGCAAGATGAGGATTTAAAAAGAATACAAAATGAATGCATTGTGGATCAACTTTAGATTCAATATTGATTTATTTTTACGTAAATTGTTAACCGGAACAAATATAATTGTTTTACTTTCCAAGCGTGTAAATTGATATACGACACTTGAAGTTATAATTAAATAGTGTAAGACAACACGTGTTGCAGCCATGTGAAATTTAGTCGTTAAGTAATATTGAGCACCTTTGAAGTTTGCCAGTTTAGATTTTACAGTTCAATATAACATAATATAGCATTCAAATGCAACTTTTTTGCCCCGTTATTGTGGCACTTGGCCTAGTCCTTCTACTTTCCAATGGAAATATTCCAGGGGCAGAAGGTTCATTGCGTAGTCGACGAAATGCAAATGAGCAAATTGAAGTTGATTTGGAAATGTCAGATGCCATTGCCCGAAAAGTGTTGAGCTTTACACTGAAGCTTAAAAACGAAATGCTCAGTAATAAGCCAAAAATTTCAATATTTTCGCCAGTCAGTATTATGTCGGCTCTGGCGATAATCTTGATTGGTAGCAAAGGAGCGCGCTTAGCGAGTTTGACCGAATTGTTCGGCCAATCCGATGTGGAGAAAATGCATCTACAATTTGCTTTAATGTTGAAGGACATGGTGCAGCCAATCAAGGAGAACACATCACCATTACGTGAATTAGATCCATGGCATAAAGACAGTACAGCTAGAAGTTTGCTCAAGTATTCAATGCACGGAAATGGATCACAAAGTGTGCGTTTATCAAATGCACTATTTCTACAGCTAGGCTATAAAATGAACATGGCACAGAGGTGGGTAATCTCTTTGAAATCAGATGGGTTTGAATAACATAATTGTCAACTATAGGCAACTCATCACAGAATATTATCGCCCGGATATACTACATGTGGATTTCAAAGAGCGTCCTGTAGAATCGATTAATGCAATCAACACATGGATAAATTTAGTGTCCAACGACCAAGTGGATGAGATGCTGAAACATTCACTTGATGCCAGTTCGGATAGAGTTTTTGTGACTACAATGTCCATGAAAGCAATTTGGGAAATGGTCTTTGCGACTGGCCTGACTAAGTATAAAAATTTCTTCCGTAATGGAGTTTATGGTAAAGGCTCAGATAAACCGATTTCTGTAAACATGATGACGGCAGCCGGTGCTTTTCCGTATTATTTAAGTTTTCGATTGGGATGTCACATTATTGGCATCCCCTACGAGGGAGACATGACCACAATGTACTTGATAAAACCTTACAATTCATCGGTGAAAGTATTGAAAGAATTTCAAAAGAAATTGACTGCGGATGATATTGAGGACATGATCAAGAACATGAGGCGACGCTCTGCAATTGTGGTGGTTCCTAAGTTGAGCTTTGATGAATCACTTGCATTACGCTTTCCTTTGGAGCGAATGGGTCTTACAAGCATTTTTGGTCCATCAAAAAACCGTAAAGCCGGCAGTAAAGGACCGCAATCAACCCAATCAGCTAAAGATCTGACGGTTACTCAAATATTTCAATCAATTCACTTAAGTATAGATGAAAAGGAAACCGAAATAAGTGATGGAAATATCGGCGTGGAAGTCAGGTCTGCGGCGGATGCAACATTTCTAGCAAATGAACCATTCATATTGCTGGTGCGCAATGATTTGACTAAACTTCCTTTATTTTACGGCACAGTTTTTGAGCCGCTTACTGCAAAAGTTTTAAGCAAAACAAAAATGTAATCTGTGACGCGCTTGGCGAAATTAGAAATAAATCGAAATGTAAATGTCATTACTAAAATTAATCTTACAACTAGAGGAGTCGAGAAAATTCACATTGGTTTCGTTAGATTACTGGATGTTCACGAAAACAACATAAATTAATGGTCTTGCGTTGCTTGAGCAAACTGATTAAAATTGGAGATTCTTGTACACCCAAAAGTTGGAATCCGAAGTTCTGTTGTTTATGTTGCGTTCATCGATTACAAGGTTGACAGTAATATGCAGGAGACGGGCATCCATATCTAAATATTTATAGCAAGTTGTACAGGTGACACTCTATTTATAGTTTTAGTGCGAATTGATGTGACAGTAACATTATTGTTCTACGACTAAATTCAGTATAAGTACATTGTTGTAGTGATTCAAAATATATATTTTATATATTTAATTAAAAAATACAAGCAACAGGAAAAATTCGATGTTCCCAAGTCATAACAGAGCAACATTTGCACAATGGCTTTGAAGTTTAAAGATTTGAGGGAAGAACTACCAAATTCAATAATAAACGTATTCAGTTCGTATTTTTCCAGCACACTAACTTATTAATGATTTGTATTTACTTAAATTGTTAACTAGAACAATTATAATTGCTATGCTTTCCAAGCGCATCAATTGATATAATACACATTAAACTATAATCGAATAAGGTAAGAAAACACGTGTTACAGCCATGTGAAATTTAGTCGGTTAACAATATTGAGCGACTTTTCGGTTTGTCAGTTTGGATTATACAGTTGTAACATCGAACAGCACAAATGCTGCTATTTTGCAACGTTGCTGTGGCATTAGGCTTGACAATTCTGCTTTCTACTGGAAATATTAAAGACATTGAAAGTGCTCCTGATCCTCGAGATGGAAATGCGCCTGCTGCGGTTGATGTTGCAATCTCGGACGCCATTGCCCGAAAAGTGTTGAGCTTTGCCGTGCAGCTCAACAATCAGATAACCAAAGACACATTTCAAACTGTAACATTTTCGCCAGTCAGTATTATGTCTGCTCTGGCCATTATATTGATTGGTAGCAAAGATGGAAACTTGGCGAATCTAACGGAATTGTTCGGTCAATCCGACGTGGCGAAAATGCATCAGCAGTTTGGAATGATGTTGAAGGACGCTGTGCAGACCACCAAGAATGCTGTATCACCTTTACGGCGATTTGATCCGTGGCATGTTGAAGGTAAAGCTGCAAAGGCTGTGAATGGTTCACAAAGTGTGCGCTTAGCAAATGCAATCTTTATTCAGCGGGGCTTAAAATTGAATCCGGGAAAGAGGTTGGTAAGCTTGCTAAAATGTGATTGACATGGTTAACTTTGCTATTAACTACAGACATGGGATCAGAGACAACTATCAGCCAGATATATTGCATCTCGATTTCGAACAGCGTCCGGAAATATCAATAGATGCGATCACCACATGGATAAATGAGCAGGCCGACGTGAAAGTAGAGAAGTTGATGAGCTATGCGTTTGATCCCGATATGGATAAAGTGATTGCCACCATATTGAATTTGAAAGCAACGTGGGATATGAACGCTGTGACTGGCGTTAAAAATAGCCTTAAATATAAGTTTTTCTATCGCAATAGTTCCAGCTCAGACAAACCGATTTATACACCCATGCTGTTTGCATCCGGTACCTTGCCATATTACTTAAGTACTCCACTGGGGTGTCACATTGTTGGTATTCCCTACAAGGGAGCGATGACCACAATGTACATGATAAAGCCTTTGAACTCATCTACCCAACGATTGAAAGCATTTCATCAGAAACTGACTGCGGATGACATTGAGAACCTGATCAAGAATATGACACGACGCTCTGCAATTGCCGTTTTTCCCAAGATGACCTTTGAGAGCGCATTCTCAATGCGCACTCCTTTGGAGCGAATGGGCTTATCCAGCGTCTTTGAGCCCTTATATCAATTTGATCAAAATGCTGTCATTCTAAAAAGAACGAAAGAGATTCCAGATTTGAGGGTTACCCAAATTTATCACACATTGCACTTTACTATCAATGAGAACGGCACTGCTGCAAGTGATGGAAGTCTGGGCATTGAGGTCAGAGCTGGCACCGATACAATGTTTCTAGCAAACGAACCTTTCATATTGCTGGTGCGTAATGATTTGACTAAACTTCCTTTAGTGTACAGTGTCATTTATGAGCCTGTGACAATAAGCATTTAAGACTTTTCCATTACTTAAATACATTGTGAATTGTTAATTAGCAACATTGTGTTTCGCGCTTCTCCCTGTCTAATTGTGGGCAAAATACATGCAACGTTTCGGAGGCTTATAATTCATTTTACTAGCGAATTTGGTCATAACTTTATTTTCAATTAACCCAATTATAGTTGAAATTTTGGAAAATGTCACAATATTGCAGCGTCACATTGTGGTCGCTTTGATATGCAAGAAAAAGGGCAAACAAATCAAATTCAACAAACAATCAAACGCTCCCAACAAACAACACGCTTTACATAATAATTCAAAAGACCTTGTAAACCCTGCCGCTATTTAAATGGAAATAAAGTAAAAAATAAACTAAAGATACTTCACATTTTACTAGCGACTTCAGCTTGTGGTTTAGGGCTCTGGACTTAGACTGTTATTGTTAATGAGCAAAGCAAAATTAAGCGATTTTCTAACAAGAAGCGATTATTGAATCTGATTTTTCCATTAATGGTTGCTTGAAGACACACAACGACACGTGTAAAGATAACTGCACTCAAAAGTAAACTATGGAAATCGCAAGCTGCTTTTAATGGCTAAAATTGCATAAGTGAAAAGTTAGCTTACACTCTTCGCCATGCGTGTGTGTGGGAGTGTGTTTAACAATGGCACAGTTAAACGTAAACATGTGAGTTACAAGTGAGCGCGCACACACAACCAACTGAATTTTATTACGCAACAACTGTGGCAGCTGGAGCTTTGTAAGCTCAGGTTTTGTGGAAATTTAGTGGCATATATACGCTTCAGTATGATAAAGGTATGTGGCCTTGTTGGCAATGCTGCTAAAATGAAATTAGTTTTTCTCGAGTGTTGCTCTGAGAATACGTTATTAAAATAACTTAATTGTGCTGCAATTATGAATTTTTAGCAATCAAAGTAATCAGCGTGGCTCATCGTCTACAGGGTAGAGTATTGAGCACATTATGTATTTTGCCAGCAATCATTTGACGTTATCCATTTCTACATATTTTTTGCAGCGCAAATATTGCGTATACGCCACGTTGCGTGCGTGGCCTCTCAAGTTAATGCCACTTTGCGAAACTTTTATATTATGCAACGAAGCTGTGCTAAGGAATCACCACCCCTAAACGCAGCCCCTACGTGGGGCAAGCATGCTCCTAATGGGGCATTGTTGCGCTTTTGAAGTTTGGCCGCGTGCATATCGCGTTCATTTGGCGAATGCGCAAGCCAAAGGCAAAACTCAAAGCCCAAAGCCCAAACCAAAGCCGCCGGGAGCTCAACGGAGGGTTAAACATTTAGAGTGGAGCTGCAGCTAGGGCCAGGGTTACGCTTGAGCCGCACTCTACGAATGGTTTAAACAATAAATTTAACATTATGCAGCACTGTGCAGCTGTGCTTTTTTTTCGAGCATTCGCAAATTGCATATTCCAATTCGCACAATGGCCGCACACGCCGGGCTAATTAAAGCTTAATGCCATGCAATTCGATTTGCTAAATTAACGCCAGGCTGCAGCCAGACCCGACTGATGCCCGAGTCGGGCGAATGTGGGAGTCGGAGTTTCGGCTTTTATAATTTGCATACATTTCGCAAATCGCACAGAGCGCATTTCGCAATTAAATTAAACTAATTTTCGGCCTCGCAACGCTTATTGATCATTAGAAAAGTTGTTGGTTTTTTCTTGTTGTTGCGCCACTTTGCCCGTCGCGGCTGCACCTGCTGCAAATGTATTGGCAATGTGTTGCCAATGCCAAACTAATGACACTGCCATTCCGCTCAATCCACGCCGTGCCGCACCGCGCTGCGCCACGCCGCATCGCTCAACCGCCTTGTGCATTGTGCAGGCAAGCGAAAAAGTTTTGCCGGCGTGCAAAACTGTGCCAAACACGGCATAAAATGACAGGCAAATGTCTTTTAAATGACGCGAGTGAGACACAAAAGGGAACGCCCGCGGGATTTGTGCGCCCCGCCTCTGCTGGGACTCCCCGCCAGCGTCCGAATTCGTGCCACGCAAATGGTGTCCACATTGCCAAATGCCGTTCCGCTCTCTTTTTGCCGTTCTTATCCCACCATTTTATCCTTCTTTTCTACACAACCGCCACCGCCAACGACGACGACGACGTCGACGTCGTGTCTGACGATGCGCAACTAAGCCCGTAAAAATCTATTTTTCAAACCAGTTGACAAGGCGTCCCTCCAGACGGGGAGTAGTTGCAGAGGCATCGGGGCGTGCGAGGATATTTTATGTGTGAAACAGAAATGAAAAATGGTTCGATGGTTCGCATGTAAGTTTTCGAATAACTGGCAGGAGGTATATTAAGCTTATATGTTTCTAATAAGATACCGCGTGCAGCATTCATAAATCGAAGTGATGAATTTTGGTGCGTAAGCTGACTTTCTTACAGGATTATTTTCTTACGTACATAAACTAGTTTCCTTATGAAAAGCAACTAGAATCTGTTTAGACTCCAAATTCGTTTTTAAATAAAAATGCAGGCTTGCTTTAAATGCGACCAAGAATTTAAATCGTGCAGGATTGTATATATTTTCCTTTTTAAATGCAGATTTTTGTTGCGAAATAAATTTCTTTAAAATTCATTGCACAACGGAAAACAATTTAATGTGCTCCAGCAGTCGAAATAGTTCCAGGCGCCCACTGCTTCCTTATGCAAGCCCACACATTCGGCACTGAGCAAATAAATACTAATTCAAAAATGAAATAAATAAAGGCTGGCAAATGCCTAGAAATAGACGACAAGCAGGAATGACAATGATGACGACAAAGATTGAGATGGCGACGTTGACGTTTGGCTAACGTGTCCTTGGGGAGCCATTTCAATTATCAGGCCACAGACGCACCAGCACTCGGAGACTCGGCCAACATATGCTCAAATATGGAGCAATTTTTGTCCAAATCTCTCAACACAAACAATTGCCTTGAGTGTGCTAGGGGGGCGTCGAGACATTTCGAGAGTCTACAGTCTGCTCACAAGAGGTTAGACTCGGGTCAGAAATGCCTTCATATTGATGCGGCAGGTCGTCCTTTCTCAGGCAAACAAACACGGTAATCATGACACTTTTTATGCATTTGCATAAAAAAAGCGTTGAATGCCCAAAAAAAAAAAAAAACCCGAGAGCCCAAAACGAAAGTTTCGTTCTGCCGTTCGAAATTTATGTGCCAAAGCAAAATCAATAAACTGACGAACCAGCCGAGTTCCAGTTGCCATCTAGCTCTGACCACAGCTTGAGGGTATTATAAGTTGGTCACTGAGTTGGAATACCGTAGATATCAGGCCAAATATGCAAAAGAGTAGTGCACTTTTTTTTTTTTTAGCTGAAAGCAAACTATTTTCAAATTTCACCCCAGCAAATTGTTTGTTTTAAAGCTGGCCGTAGTAGATTAATTGATATTCCATGCGAGGACTTTGAAATTAAGTAATAACTATTTATTAATTTTAATATATACACAAATTATAAAAAATGCTTTATATTGATGCTGATTGCTTTAAGTTGAAATTTTATGAAACATTCGGTATTTTTTGAGTGTTTTATGAAGGTTCCTCCTTCGAGTGAAATTCTTGCAAAATTAATCAACAAAAGTTGATGGCAAACTTTGTGAAATAATCGTGGAAGTGTATCACAACTTCTGCATATCGATTATGTTCTTTCTTTTCTAAACTTTTTATTTTATATGTTTTCGCCTTCGGGCTACTTTGCCACGGCCTGCTTATCAGTTGACAATAAATTTTTGTTGCCCAGGGACATAAATTGAACGCAGAGGTCCACACAAACCTTTGTGATGTATTTGCGTTAGTATAGATCGTGTTCGTGTTGGTGTGTGTGTAGAGTGTGCGAAATGCTGGTGATGGGCAGCCAAGAGGAGCGCCGGAGGGTGGATCATAAAAAGCGTTGCATACTTTGCGGCATTAAACGTGAGTTTTATGCACAAAAATTATATGGCATTGCAGTTAAGGAGCGAAGCAGCAGCTGTTCGAATCTTGAATCCGAGGGCTGTTTTAAGTTTAATTAAGTTGAAAATATTTCTTGCTTTAAATAATAATAGCGACAACAACAAGCAGAACAACAAGCACAGCAATGCCATAAAATCTATAAAAACAAACATACAAAAACAGGGAAAGCAAAGCAAAGCAAAGCGCAAGCTGAGCAAAACTGGGCCAAAGTAAAAAAGGCCACACCGTTGGACGCAAATAAAACGCTCAGTAACTGTAAATACAACGCGGCGTATGCGTAATGTGAGAATTTTATGCAAAACAGCCTTTGTACGACAACAACAACAGCAACAACAACAACTGCGGCAGTAACTGTAGCAGCAGCCAAAGCCGAATCTGTTTCTAGAGCTAGCGCTGGAGTTGGAGCTGGAGCAGCTTAGACGTTGGAGGACATCGCTTGGCGCTTTGGCTTTGGCTTTGGCGTCTGACTATAAAACGGCGCCCAGAGCCTGTCCTGGCAACCATTTGGCGAACGTGGTCGTTCACAATGCCCTCGTCGTTGTTGTTGCCCATTGCCCTGGCCTGGCATTAAAATTTGAAGCACCAAATTAACTGCAGCTTTTGCACAAGCGAAACGCGAGAAGCGCTCGCAAGCTTTACAATACACTACAGCCAATGAAATGGCTCAGCCAAGTCTATTAGCTATCCTGCAGCAGAAGAAGGATGTGCTGCAAATACAAAAGCGCTTCGAGTTTATAGAAAGCCGGGGAAGTTCACTAAGGACTTGCGCGTTCACACGATGCACAGGCAAAGATTATAACCATTGAAAGTATTTAATAATTTATTATTTAGCTTGCACTTTGCTAATGCACTAAGTTGCCTTTTAGTTGTTGAGATGCTCAGGAAAAATCATAAGTGTTGATAGTATTTTATAGCATATTCTTTAGCTTGCATTTTGTCAATGAATTAAGTTGTTACTTAGTTCTTTTGGTAATGGCATCTAGGGATTTAAATTTGTTAAGTCGCATAACAAAAGAAGTTACATATGTGTTATGCCATTAAAGATCTGCAATTTATTAAAGTAAAGATTTGAATTGTTTGTTTGCAGAGCATTTCCTGTTCGCTGATTCGATACTTTGACCAGTTTTGCTTGATACTTTTTATCGTTTTGGATTTTAAATGTGAAAATTTTTCGTTCTGCTCATTGCTGGCCGTTGTTGTTTCAGTTCCTTTACTGTTGCTGCTGCTGCTGTCTGTGCTAGTTTCGTGCAATGATGATGAAAATTAAAATAAAATGAAATACATTTGCCTACTGTAAACACAGCATCCACAAACACACACAAACACAGTGCATATGGCAGCAGAGAGTGAGGCAGAGTCCTTCGCTACTTGACTGTAGAGACAGTTTTGTGCCATTTCCTGTTGTGTGTCGTGTTGTGTTGTGTTGCGCTGTGCTGTGCTGTGCTGCTGGTGGCACAGCTGCCGCCATTTTGGGGCGCCATTTGCTTGCCTAGCTCGCGGAGCGAGCGCACGCTATGCTAATCGGAAACGGAAATGGCGCATATTAATACGCAAGCTGCTCGCGAGGAAGCCGCGCGGTCGGGCTAAGCAAGCAGGCAGGCGCATGAAATTTTTAAAACCTAATTAAAATGTTGAAATGGAATTTGTTAATTTAAAATTGGGTAATTTGCACAAAGTCGGCCAAGAGACTAGAAGCTGCAAATTGCCAGTGTGACTGTGCAAGTCGTCGTCGTCGTCGACTTGCCGCTGGAGCTGTTAACAACTTTGTAGCTGTAAATTAACTACTCATAATGCCCAGGCACAGTAGTACTTATTCTCCCTGCCTCCCCCCCTAACTCTGCATTTGGTCGTCCAGCATTCCAAAGTCGCTCGCCAGAATTGGCAGCGCGGCCATAAACATTGTGCAGCAATTAAGCGTTATTTATAACCGTCTAGTTGTGTCCCGGAATCGTTGAATCGCCGTGTTTAAATCCTTCGAGTGCGCGCGGCTTTCGTGGCCGTCGTTGTCTTGGCTGTGGCGCTGCCTCGTTTGCCAGCACTTGGCGGGGCCAATGACTTAACTGTTATTGCATTTTGCACCTTCTGCCTCTTACCATTTTTTTATTTCAATTCTTTTTCCATTTTGTTGTTGCTGCTCGTTTTGTATTTTCCATTTCGCTCGCTGTTGCCTTTCGGGTCTGGCGTCAACTTTTGGCGTCAATTGACAACTTTTGTTGTTCTCCTCCCCCCCCCCCCCCCCAAAAAAAAACAAAAAACTCCCACTGTGCCGGCGCTATCTGATTGAGACGCTAAAAGTGTGCTCGGGAAAAAAGAGGAAAAAGATATATAAAAACGAGAACTAAAAGAAACGCAACGATGTCGGGCAAACATAAAGCAAAGCATGACAGCCAGCAAGAAATTGAGATTGCTATAGCTGCGCTTTCGCTCTACAGATATAGATATAGTCATTGCTATAGCTAGCCTCTTTTCACGCCGCCCCACCTCTTCATGCTTTGTGCTGGCTGGCACAAAGAGCAGCTGCAAAAAAAAGTTCAGCTCGTTGCTAGGCTGCCATGCGATATTCTTGAATTCGTTGGCTGCTTGTTGCTGTTTTTGTTGCAGGTGTCTGTGGAAAGGTGTGCACGCTATGGTTTGAACTTTGGCCGGCTTGTGGCGGCGATGAAGTTGCAACGGTTGCATGACTGAAGCATTGCAATTTGCTGCAAACATTTGCAGATAGCGTCAGCTTCGATTGATAACTCAATTTCGGCTTACTTCGGCTTTGCTCAACGATTTCTTTAATTTATGATATTTTCTTGAAGCTACAAACTACATTTTGAATCAACTACTTCTATTCCAAACCCATTTTAAAGTAAATCAATTCTTTCAAATACATAATTTAGTCATTAAAACTTATTTGTAAAGTAATTTGAATAGTCTACATTTTCATGTTTTACCTTGTAGTAGCTTTAATTGCTGTAGTTGGGCATCAATTATGCTTCTCTATACATTCGTTTAAGTAGCTCTCATCTTGCCCATTAAAATTCGATTTTCTTGTCAAATTGAAATGAGTTTCTAAATATGCTTGTACCTAGCTCGTCGTACAATTTGCCAAGAGCGCTTAAAAATCAGTCGCCAAATCCATTTCGCGTTCACATTTTGTTTTGTTTGTCTTGGCGTGTACATTTTTTTCGCGCTGCTCTTGGTCTGCTTCTTTTGGCCATTACAAATGCATCATCATTTTGGCTAATCCCTAATTTCAGAGTTCTTATTTGACTGTCTCTCTTCGCTTGCTCTCTCCCTGTCTCTATCTTCCTGTTGCTGAGATTTGTGCTCGAGTTCGCATTATTAATCTCAAAAACGTTGCCAACTTGGCTGTCTGGATGCTCAGTGGTTCGCTTTGGTTGGGTTGGCAGCTGCTGCTAACCTTTGGCTTCATGGACGACCCGACAAAGTTGCATTAAAAAAATGGCAGTGCTTTGTTTTTGTTTCCCTTCCCCACCACGCCCCGCGACCAGTGCCGTTGCCATTGTGTGAGCGAGTATTTTTTTTTTTTTGCTTTTTTGTATCTGGATGTATTTAGTTTATCGTTCATATTTTTCTTTTCCAACGAAACGGAACTCATTAAAATAATTCACATGCAAGCATTTTATCGATCGCAGTTTGACGTTGACGAACATCGTCTGGGATACTTTTCTTCACTTCTTCGCTTTTTATTATTATTATATTTGTTTCCTTTTTTTTTTTTAGTTGCACTCTGCAAATTTTCCGTTTTCCGTTACTGCCTTTCTTTCACGTGTTGCCAGTCGCGCGAGTCCTTCGACCTTCGTTCAGCGCCTGTTCATCCAACAACGTCTGTGCAGGAAATTCATTTGGCTCGCCTCGTGCTATAAATTTTATATGCACATTTGCATATACGACCATTACGAATTAATAATATTTTAAAATGTTGCTGCTAATGATGCGACATGGCACACACACACACTCAGTTCTTTAGGCGTGCCAACTTTTACACTTTTTTCGCCGCAAATAAAAGCAAATAAAAACTTGTCAATTATCTGACTGAAAGGGAACAATGCATTCGACAAAGGACAAGCAAACCACTTTGATCCAATCAATAAAAAAAGACAAAATAAGAAACCTATATCCTATTGCAAGTCTTGTCGAATGAAATATACTCTGATTGAAGAATATTAAAAAACAACAATTTTTGAAAGCAATATTTTGAAATAAACAAATGAGAATTTCGCTACTAAGTTTTATGTGGATATTTGAAGCGTTGCAAAGCTATTGACTGAGTGAAGATTGCTCGTTCGAAAGGTGCATTGAGCAAAAAACTGTAACAATATCCTGCAATCCTGGGCGTGCTATGTGTGTTTGTTTGCGCAGCTCGTCCAAAAATTTTCCAAAAGCCTACCCAGCGTAATGGTAAAAAGATATAACTCTTGTTTGTTGTTCGCCAGGCGAAGCCAGGAGACAGCCAAAGAGAAAGAGAATGAGCACAAGCCGGCTTTCATCTCCTGCATACTGATGAATGTGCGTATAACTGTGTGTTAAAACGTCTGCGTGTGCGCGCGCGTGTGTGTGTGTGTGTGTGTGTGTGTGCATGTGAATTGGATAGATTGGCTGTCTCGCATGCCTGAATGGAATTGCATTACCAAACAGCCGACACACGTCGATATCGTCGACTGGGATTCCCATGCCCCAATGCCGCAGACCAAACCAAAAGAAGCCATCTTATTTGTTCATCATCAATTATTGGCGTGCATCAGCAGCAACAGCGGCAGCGGCAACGGCGTTGATGGAAACAATGGAAGCGCCATGTATCACATGCGGAATACAGATATATCCTTAAAATATATATATGTATATGCGCATATATTCAAATGTGCGTACAAACATACATATGGATGAGGTGTGCAAAGAAAGATGTGATTGCATGCATAAAGCATGCATCAGCTGTTAAAAAGGCTGCAGGCGCGCAGGACGCGCACGGGTTTGATTATCAGTAAAGCGATATAGCTCCCACTGATTTAATAAAAACAAGTTCCAATCGATTGCGTTTCTTGCTGCAAAGCCTGCTCTGCAAATCCTTGCATGCGATCAAAAATAAAAAAAAAAACGCTATCTTTTATGTCTTATTTGCTCTCGGATAACTCTTCAATTTCGAGATGAACTTTAATTGTTTGTATAGTTCAGTTCTAATGCTTAATATAATTATTTAACACAATAGTTTCTTAGATATGTCAGTGAAAGCTCTGTCAGCTTTAAAAAAGGTCAAAGAATCTATACAACTTTATAAAATAAAGTCGTGTTAGTTACACTATTTCTAGCTCAAGAAAGGCTACATCGATTTCCCTGAAAATTTGACATTGGAACAATAATGACTGATTAATGTACTTAATTTTCTAGTTATATTTTCCACTAAACAATTTATTTACTCCAAAATCTGCCTATTTATTTCCTTAAAGTCGTAGCAGAGTTCGCCAGGTTAGCTAGTGTTTTTATATTTCGCTTACTAACACTTCCAGACTCTGCAAAGCGTCCAAATACTTTTATTATTTTTAGATCTAGATGCATTATGCATTACAGAACGTACGACTGTTTTTTACTACCTTCAAAAGAATTATTTATATAGTATATTTGTCATGTTTGCTGTCAGATATTTGTGCCTCGTTTTGAGTTGTATCTTATATAAACACATTTCTTACGGCATCGAATGTTATTATTCGCTCGATTTGCTTGTCCATTACGCGGAAACCGCCCCCAACAAGCAGCCAACGTAGCATTCGTATACCCTATATCGTTTACAAAGACCTCAACGAGCTTCGGAAAAGTTGCTGGAACTTTTCCTGCTGTTGCTGCTGCTGCTGACGCCTTCGATTTATGTTGAAAAATGCAACACAGCGTAAAGTTTTAGTGGCTTTATTTTTGACATACACCAACTTGGTTGGAGGTCTGATACTTAGCTGTTTAGCCAGTGTCCTGCGAGGGGAGCACTCAGTAAGTGGAGCGGGAAAGCCATTTGATGTGGCTTTAATTTGATGCCTGCAAATTGGTTTGACCAGTCGAACTCACGTGTACTTGTTGTAATAGTAAATGCGGCCTCATATTAAAAGCATTGCAGCAACCCCTAGACTGGATAATGGACCGGGGTTCAGAGAGCACTCTCCCTCGCTCACTTTCTGATTTCCAATCTCGTTAAGCTGATTTCATAACAGCATCGACGGCAGTGGAGAGCGAGAAATGGGAAGAAATCTGCTGTCTCCCCAAACATAATGACCTCAACTGGAGTCCTCAACTGGCTGCGTCGTCATCGTGTTGCGTTTGCTGTGTCTCTGTGTGTGTGTGTGTGTGTGTGTGTTGTTGCTTTAAATCAAACACCACCGCAGTTCACACTTCAAGTTGGCCATTCGCAGTGTCCCCAAGAGTCTCCGGTCACTTCGCCCCCGTTGTCGTCTGGCATTGGCGCGATATGATTGCCAACCGGAAAATGTCGAGGAAAATTACATTTCCAGGGTGTGGCGGCGACGAAGGTGCGAGGGCGGGCCGGACAGCAGTAGTAGTCGTAGTAGCAAAGTAACTTCAAAAATTATTTACTACCCGAGACGTTGACTTCATTTTGTTCGCTCTTGCTTATCAGCTGGGAGCTCTTATTTATAGCCAGTGTTCTTGTAGTTGTCGTCTAATTTGTTATTGTTGTTGTTTATCAGCAAAGTGCAGCAACGGCAGCTGGCCTACATTTGGTTTTGTGGCAAATTAATGTCGTTGAAAACTGAGCCAATAATGTTTTCCCTTTAATGCGTCTGAATTTTGGTTTCAGGCCTTTTTTTCTAAGTAAATAATGCAATAAAAGTAAGCAATCTTTTGCAGAACAAATCCAACAAGTAGTTTAAATAAAGCAATGCGATTTAATTGATTTTTTTATTATTCACTTAATGCAGAGCCTCTAATCCTCTTATGCAATTAGCTGGAGGTGAGAGAAAATTACTTCAAATCAAGTAAAAGCTGCAGCAAACTTAATGTATTTAATGCAACTGCTTAACACTTTCTTTGAGCATAACTAAGAATTGCAGTTGCAGTATTTACGATTAAAAATGCATAATTAATGGGTAAATACTTAAATGCAATTCCTGCCGAATTGCGATTTGTGTTTGGAAATGTTTTTAATATTTGTGCTGTTAATATTTTTGCAATTGGGGGAACTTTTAATGATAGATTTGCAGTTGGCGAAACGGAATACGAAATTATTAGTTGCAAGAGCTCATAAATCACTCGAAGTGCTCGTAATTTCGAATAGTTTCTCGTTTAGCAGGAGCTGTGGAGCTGGAGCTGGAGGCAGGGCAGAGTTAGTTCATTTGGCAGTCGGCTGGCAACGACTGCAAATGGTTATTAACCCGCCTTGCAGTCATGCTCTTAACCCATTGCGGACCCTTTGAAAGTTGTGCGGCCTGTTCCTGTTGTTGTTGCCATGCAGCTTAATATGCACTTTGTGGCCTACAAATACACATAAAAAACAGTTGTAGTAAACTGAAACTGACCAACAACATAAATAAAACTACGCCAGGCAATCAATGTGAGTGCAAAGCGTTTTTACCTCCCGCGGGCAGTAAGCAATGTTCCCAGCAACTTTGCGTTATTGTGGTTGTTGTAGCTGTTCTACAGGCTCAATAAAAAGCGGACAGCTGGACATCAACATCAACAGCAGCAGGCAAGCGTGGCAGAGGGGTAGCGAGGGGGGGCCAGCTGAATGCTGAGCTGCATGCAAAATTAGCTGAGGCGCGCGCGTGTGCGGCGTGAAAATTTTCGTAGACTTTCCAATCGAGTTGCTCTAGCAGCGCACAGAAGAACACACAGAAAGAGATAGATAGAGTGAGAGGGGGGGGAGGGGGAGGTTTTTGGTATGGCGAGCAGCGTTTACACATCAATACAATTTAAGCCCATTAATACTAAAGGCAAAATTGCAAACACTGTAAACGGAAACGGAAGCAAAACTCTCTCGCATGCGAGTTTAGCAGCAGCAAGAGGAATACGCCTCCGATGGCTACTTACACGAACATTCGACCAAAAACTGCACAGGGAATGTGGAGAGAACACGAAGAAGAGACAGGGAGAGCGAGAATGTGGCTGGGAATGGGACCATGGATAGGCGGAATCATCGACGTCTAGCACGTGGTTTGGTTAGATTTGGTTTGCTTTGCTTCAGCCATGTCATGGCTTCGATTCTCTGGTTCCCTTGCCGGTTCCGAGTTGTTCTAATGTGCTTGTGCAGCGTATATTAAAAAGGGAAATGAAATGATTGCGATTGCTATAAGTGTACTCATACAACAACTCGACCAACTCGCAATTGGCACAATACCCGCAATAGCCAGACGGAGTCAAGTTAAATTGCCGCCAGTTGGGCAAACATTGAGTGGGGCTATCGATGCTATTGGCAAGCGTCGTCGAGTGTGCTGCCCCATTCATCGATATATATATAGAAAAGTAATTGTTGCCTACCCCCGACATTGGCCTGGCTTGGGTTCTGTTTTGCCTTTTTTTTTTTGTGTGCTGCAAAATGGCAACTAAAGGTGGCATTATGCGGCCTATAAATAGGATTTAATAATGATTTGTGCGGATTGTTAGAAGCGAAACTAAGATTACGGCGGTCAATGGAGGCATCCGAGCTGCCCCAAAACTGTTAACATATTGCCAGCCCAACATCTATTTGGTTATGCTGATAGCAAGTGTTTAAAGTTGGCCCTAAAACTTTAATGGCAACTTCAAGACATTCGCAATAAGATTGATAATTAGTCAATGAATTCATTAGCACACTTCTTGAATATTGTTTTTATTTAAATTCGCATCGAATGCGAGTGCTCATTTAACTTTTTAGCACTATAATTCTCAATTGTCGATAGCTGATGTTTGTGATATGAATGGAAGTTGAATGAAGTTAAAATGTAACAATACAAACGTGAATGGTCAATTAAATGGTTACAGAACTTCTGCAGATTATATATATAACATTTATATTAACTGACGACATTTATCAAGTGAGTTGTAAAGCAGTTTGGTGTTCCACGACTTGCCCCGTGAAACTGAGCCCGAAGTTTGCTGGCAAAACGAAGTGCAATTGGCATAGAACCTACATCAATGTGCTGCACAAATGTTTGTGTGTGTGTGGGTTTGCAGCGAGTTGCCGGCGTTTATGTATTCCCGGGGCATGCATCAAGGGCAACATCACATACGCAAAACGCAACACAAATTGGCAATTCCACTTTTGCCACTTTTGATGCCATTTTGATGATGGGCTGCCAAACGAAGCGAGCGCCTTTCGCAACTTTTAACTTTGCATACCGAGAGGCGCCCAACTTCTGGATACTGTTGGCAAATTCTTTTGAACTTCTCCGCGTGTGCCGAGTGTGTGTGTGCCGAGTGTGTGTGTGGTGTTATTTCTTTTTTACTTTTGCTGCTGTTCACCGGATTAGAAGTCGCCTTTTTATGGGCAGCACTTAAACTTACACACACACACACACGCATACACGGGCAGGGCTCAAGTGTGTGTATGGGTATTAAATCTGTTCAAATAACCGCACACACACACATCAACTAGCTCGGGACGAGGGCGTGTTGTAGGAGGGAGAGAGAGAGAGAGAGAGAGAGAGCCGACGACAGCCTCGTCGAAGTCATTGCTGATAAATCTTTGAACTCAGCCGCAAACACGTAGAAGCATTCGGTGGTTACGAAAAATTTCGAGCCAAACGCTGTCATAAAATGAAAATGTCCTCCACGTCCTCGCATTCGGTGGGCGTGGCACACGGCATGCCACATGCCGCACGGCGACGAGAACGAGCCATGGCTTTCTGGGTGTGCGTGTCGCCGATAACACTTAAAGCGCACTGCAGATTTCTTTACTTATAACGAGGCGAAACTGAAGTCTTTCCCCTCCCGTTGAGCTGTCGTTGTTGTTGTTGTTTTAATGGGAATCGCTGACGGTTCCTGGAGCTGGAGCTGCTCCCGCAACTCGCTGCCATGTGCAGCATTTATGAGTAATGAACTTCTTGCTGAAAATGGCAGACCGCAAGGTGCGCGACGATGTCGTCGGCGATGATGATGGCATCTCATCCAGGACCCTCCGCCCACATACGCGCACTCGCGCAACTGGCTGGCTGGCTGGCTGGCAACTTTCTGAAGGGTGAATTTGTGTGTGGCGGCAACCTTTTTGGACGTCGGCTGCAGGCGTCGCACGCTGACGTCGCCGACGTCGGCGACGTCGGAACCGTTTGCTGAAAAGTAACAAACTGTGTCAGCTCTCGCCTGGCGTTTGAGACGTGACTGTGTGACTCTCCCAGCCAGCTACTCGAAAGGCTTCCTTGTTCCCAGCTCTCAGCTATCCACATATCCACGTGGGATCAGACCACGGTCGTCTGTCTGTGTGTGTGCGACATCAAAACGACAATCGCGTGTGAAGCAAAAATTTAATTTATATTTTGACATAAAAATTATAGCAATAAGCGACGAGATGCGGAGCTGGAGCAGGCAAGTCGAGAAGCGAGTCGAGTGCTGCGAACAGCGTGACGGAAACGCATCTCAAAGATGGCGTCTGAGATAACGGGACAGCGTTTTCGTTTTCATGTTGCGTGTTTACTTTAAGATGCCATCGGCGACATTGGGCTGATTAACGCGAAATTGATTAAGTGACACGGCATCAGGCACCAGGCACAGCAGCAGGCAGCAGGCAGCCAGGGGGTTGAGGGGCTGCTCTGGCGAGCCATAAAAGCGCAGCGAGCGTCGTGCTCAAAGTGATGAATGTGTTTTTCGCCTTGAACATTTTTTCGAGAAGCGGAGGTCATTGGCACGTGGGCAGGATTTGTTAAGCATTAAGGATTGCGAGCTTGTTTTCTCCGCAGTAACGCCTGCTGGCCGGCTACAACTATCGGCAATCGATTAAAGCGGAAAGATAAAGGACAGACAGACAATTGTTGTTCCCATTTCTCAAATTCGAAATAATCAAAAATGTTGAAAGTTGCGCCGGGGATTTGAGATGATTTTTTAATACAAGTAAAACACTTCAGCCATGGACCCGGACGGGCGGGTCAAATTTAATATATTCAATGTGTCATTAAAGTAGATACAATTCAAATAAAAAGTTTACTAGCTTAAAATACAATATCTTCTAATTTCATTGACTGGCATTGAATAAGCAACAAATAATGTTAAATATCTGGCGAAATATGAGTTTAGATTTTTAAATTCTTATTTGCTTTCCTAATTTTTAAAAATATATATTAAAAATGTTACTATAGTTGAGACTTCAATTTTATGCTTTAAGTTCATTACAGGAGCTGCAAATAGTATAAAAGCAATGTGGCAAAAATCATTGAAATATAAAAATATGAGATAAGTTTTATCATTTTTTATGTGCTTCTTTAAATTATAAAAATATATTACAAATGTTACTATAGTCGAACTCTCAATTCTATACTTTAGTTTTTTTTTTAATGGAAATTCAAATAATATAATTATGCAGTTTGTGAGACGCATTTGTGAGACGCATTGTGCTAGAAGAAGCTATATTTTTATTTGCATTCATAGTCTTTAAAATAAATTTATATTTAGTTTACTATACAACTATATTAAGTTCATTGAAGAAGCGGCAATAAATATAAAATATGCAGCTCAAGAAATATACCAAAAGCATTGAGCTACAAAAGTTTAATATTCAAATTTATTTTGCACTCTTAATCTTTAAAGTTCAAAAAAATTTAGCTTACTAAACTTTAATTTAATTTAAATTATGCAATTTGTGGAAAGGATTAAGTTTAAAATATAAGATATTCTATTGTATTTGCTTTCTTGATCTTTAAAATCTAAATCCTTCACTTATACCATGTTATCGAAGTAAATGATAGCGCATTGGCAGATAAACTTGGACTTAAAGTTGTGTATAATTGCATTCCATCGAGCGCTTGAGCAGTGTGTAATTGTAATTCACTTAGCCTGCAGTTTAAGGATTTTCATTATCTAATAATAAACTGCTTGGGCTGTCGATACTTCTTCGCCCAGCAACTTTGCACTTAATTTCCAAACTTATAATTGATAGTTTGAGTAATGTCCATTCCGAAATTGTTGAACATTTCGCTTTTCGATATTATACTTTAATATCAACGCCAAACTTTTGCTTCGTTTACTTGATTGAGTTGCTCTTGTTGTCCGTCGTCATCGTCGTCGCTGTCGTTGCCGTTGTTGTTGTTGTTGCTATTATTGTTGTTTGTTTGGCTGGGCGTTGCGCTTTTTGGCGTTTTCAATGCTGACACTAAATACGCTCGGGAAATTATACAATACATTCTCAATCAAATGTCTGCTCAATGCTGAAAAATACTTCAAAGTGCCCGCTGCTGTTGCAGCCCCACATTTTGAGAATTGCCAGACGCTGAACCACCCGCATTCAGCGGGTGGCTGCTACAGCTGCCTCCTGCTAGCTGCTGCTGCTGCTGCTGTTGGCCGTCTGGGGAAATTTGCCATTTTCTGCACAATAAGATTTACTTGTCTAGCTCGTGCCCGTTGCCATTTGGTGGCGTCGCCATCGCCATCGCCATTGCCGTTGCCATTGCCATTGGCGTTGCCGTCGTTGGCAGCCGCATCGCCAGCATCGTCGACGTCGCTGCATTAAAAACTTTGACAGCTCATTTACTCGTTGTTCGAACTTGGCGCTCCTGCAACTGCTCGATGATGTTGTTGTTGCTGCGGCTTTTGCTGCTCGAGAACGTGAAGCTTCTTAGCGGTTAGTGCGGAGCCGTTATGTTTAGGTTTAAAGTCTATAACTGCTGTCGTTGTCATTACCCCAAAGGATTTGCCATGCTTTGCTGGCCCCGTCGTTCAAATTGCTTAGTGCTTATTCGCTCGTAAGTGCCGAAATAATGAAATCCCCTTGTATTATCCGCCACATAAGCTTCTATCGTTCTCCTGTTCACCCTGACTCTTACACTTGCTGCTGCTGTTGTTGTTTGTTGTTTGTGTTGTTGTTTGTGTTGTTATTATTCCAATTGCAGTTGCAGTTTTTCGCTCTTTGAGTTGGTCCGCTCTGGCTGCCTGCTTTTGAAATCTATTTTGCTGCACATTTCTTTGGGCGATAAGTCGCAGACATGGCAAATGATGCTGTTGTTGATATGCGCCGGGAATGCGCCGCATTCACGGCATCCACTACAATTGATCTGCGGAGTCCATCGCTTGCACCATGCCCTAGGGGCAACACGGGCCTGAGGCAGGAACTGAACCATGGCGTCTGGCTTTAAGATTTGCTCAAAAATTTACACTGCTATGTTGCAAGATTGAGATAAATAACTACTAAATAGTAATTATCAAAAAGTCATTATTTCAATGGGTTGAGAGAAGAATATTTATAAAATAAAAGTGATAAAATTTTGTAATGAAAACGCGAATAACAGATTGTTATATTGTATACATAGGATTTTGTTTAATGCACGGCAGACTTGTTTTATTTTTATTCATATCGATAAAATATGTAATTAGATTATTCAAAATATAACAAAGAAATTTTAAAATTATTATTAAAAACTACTTTTCTCACTAAATATTATTTTTCATTTTAATATGTTAAATAATGCAAAGGCATGTTTTATTTTTATTCATGACGACCAAATTTAAAATTAGATAATTAAAAATATCACGCATAAATGTTGTATTTTTATAATGTATTGTAATATGGCATTACAATATTTTAAATTTCTATTTGAGTATTTTATTATTAACGGCAAAAACGCAACACGCATATTTTACTTTATTTTTATTCAAAACGATTTTCTTCGTCTTTAGTTTATTAAAAATACCTCCCATTAATTTAACAGTTTTTAATATTTTTTCACCATAAATATATTTTTTCTCAAGTTATGTTTCTAATTTTTTTAATTAAATATACTTTACATTTTGAAATTTATATCATATCTTAAATAGTTCAAATTTATAATTATCATTTGTTTTCAGTTTTCGTCACAATTTAGCTGTGGTTTAAATTTGACTTTCTTGAAATTTCATCTATAAAAGTTCAAGTTTTGGGTTCAAGAGCATCGCATTAACATAATGTACAACTAATGCTTCACCTTTTATATACTTGGTGTCGACCACATGTCGTATGTATAATATTGAAAAATTACCATTTTCAATACGGCGCAACGTATACGCAGCGTTGGCCCGCAGCTTCAGCACACATCCATCTCCATTAGCGCATACAAACTTCGCCACAGACCAAAGTTTATGTTGATCTCCCCCCTCCCCTCCTCAGCCGACAGCAACGCGTCCCTCCCTGTGCTGTCATATAAGCTAGCATGAGATGTGGGGAGCTGCCCTGTTCCTCTCTGTCGAGGTCTTGTTCTCTCACTTACTCGCATGGTGGCTACTTAAAACTGTTTGCTGTTAAATTCAATTTCAATGCTCGTTTGTTTCCATGCGTTTGGCCATTTTACTGCCACTGCGACGACGGCCAGGACTAGCACCATAGTAGCTGGGATCACGATGAGATGGCCTTGCTTTATGCCTTGCGGTCGCAGTGGCGGTGGCGTCGATAACGCAAACTTTTCCAAGTAGCTACTGCTGCTGCTGCTGCAGTTGTTTTCATTCTTCCTTGTCCTTTTTTATATTGTTTCTTTTGCACTTTTTTCCCCCGCTATATATATTTTTTGATTTCGCTGCAAAGTTGCGCATGAGAATGCAGCAAACGGCTTTTTTATTGTGGCCATTTGCCATAGTGCCGCCAATGTGCTGCCAATTTGGTGCTCTGCCCTGGCAACTGTTGCCGGTTCATATGCGAGGTTTTTAGTGCCGTTTTGCTGCTGCTGCTAGTGTTGCTGTTGTTGCTTCTCGAACATCTTATGGCTCCGCCCACTCGACTCGGACCGTGCAGCGTTTCGCTATTGCACTTCAAATTGCCCGCTTAAATGTGCGACGATTACCAACAGCCAAAGCAGGCAGTCAGCCGCTTCAAAGCCAAAAATGTGTAAAGGGAAAAAAATCCGCAGAAAAAGCGAAAAGAAAAGTTAATTGTATTTGCGGTTGCAGCAGCAGCAGCAGCAGCGGCAGCCGTCGAGTCGCATTAACGTTGAATTTTTGTAAATTTATACGAGCATTATACGATCCTCCGCTTTAGTCGTTCCGCCCCGCCTTTTGGTCCGCCCCTGCGCAGCTTTGTGGCTGTCACATTTGGCAATTTCCATTATTTTATGTCCTCGTCTTTGTTGTCGTCGTCGTCATCGTCGTCGTCGACGTCGTCGTCGTCATCATCGTCGAAGCCAAAGTAAATTTTATACGCCACTTTTCGCGGCTAAACAAAAATTAAATAAAATTTAGCGGTCTGCCTGCCCTGTCTCGCATCTGCGAAAAAGACCACCCATTCCTCATCGCCAACTTGCCCAGCTTCGCTCTTCTTCACTCGCTCCTCCACTCGCCCGCTCTCGGTCGCTGTGTTTATGGTCTGTCTAACGATTCCCGGCCAAGTTGCCTGGCGTTGATTAGCCTCTGTGTGAAGCTTGAATTAGGGCCAAGACAAAACGTGCCCAAAAGCGAAACTTGATGCGACAGCTGCACAGTGGCAGCAAATTCAATATTTCCTCGCTTTCTCAACAAGAAACATGACAAATTGAATTTCTTAAATGATATTTTAACCACTTGTTAGTATTACGAATATTTGCAAGTATTCGAAATAAATGTTGTTGCTTATCTCTTTTTTGAAGTTTTAATAATTATTTAATATTTTCTTCCATTTTTCTATAGCTCTGGACACTGTGCAAGGCTGCTCGTCAGTCTCGACGCTGTCACAGACGTAACCACATGGTGACTGTGACTTTGATGCCAACGTCGACGTCTCGACACTGAACGCCGCTGCGACGGAACGAAGTTCGGGGTCAGGTGGTGGCTGCGTGAAGGAAGCTGGGTGAGGCGTTGGCTCTTTTGGGGTGGACATGCAAATGAGCCTGTCCCGTAGTTGGTTTTCTGCTTGGACGCTTCGTTGCCTTTGCCAACGCCATCGTTGTGCTCGTCGTTGTCGTTGTCGTTGTCGTTGCCATTTTCGTTGCTCTGTTGCCGTTGTTGTTGTTGGCTTTCGTTTTTATGGACGCAGTTGTTAATAGAAAATGAGCTACACGCGGCCGCCCATCTTGGTCAAATCATAACGGGCCTGCTGTTCAAAAAAAGCCGAAGACGGAATGTTTTTATTGATGTAATTTGCATAAATTTACACTTGCCACACGCACACAAAACGATGCTACAGACGCGCGCGCGCAATCTGTCAAAATTGTACGCATCCAAACCAGACCAAACAACACAACAACAACAACAACAACGAAGACTAAAAAAAAGAAGGGGAGAGAGCGCAAAAAAGGCTGCAATTTCGCGACACTTGAAAAGCTTTTTGCGGCTGTCATTAAAATCGACTTAATTAAAAGCACAAGCGGGGCAAAACTGTTGCCTTGCATTGCGTATACGCGGTGTGCGCCAAATGCGCTTAATTACATCATTAGCAAAGTCAATAGAATTAGTTGTTGCCATTGTTGCTGTTGCGGCTGGCATACAAGGTTGCATGCAATAAGGGCAGACAATTCAATCCCCACTTAAATCAAAATTAAATTGCATAAACGCTGTTGCAGCTGCACCACCCACAGCACCACCAACAACAACAACAACAACAGCCTCAGCGGGTTATAAAGTCGTTGCCATCGGAGCCAGCCGATGCTGCAGGCGACGCCGTCGCCGCTGCTGCCGTCGCCTGACAATAACAATAGAAACTGAAGTGGCAAAACAATAACTGGCGCGTCTCGTTGGGTTTTCCGGGCATCAGCCAAATACAACCCGCACACTCACACACGCGCACGCTAAAACAAACGAACGGGGCAAAAATATGCCATCTTTTGTGAGCGCGGGCGAATTTCCGTGGGTTGTTTGATCAATTCCGCTGTGCATATTTAGTATGCTGCAATTTTACTAGGCTAATATTTCCTGCTCCATTTTTGTAGCATACTTTTAAGCGCTCAAGTTAATCGAAACAAAACCAGTTGCAGGGAATTCAAATGTTTTTTTAGGCAAATTGGTTAATGACAACAACACTAAAGATAGAACATTCACATAATAAATTTGTGTTGGTACAACTTTTAATTGTGAGATCGGAATCAGCACTGTGCACTGTGTTCTGTTGCGCGGTGCATTTTTTGTAGCATACTTTTATGCGCCCACGTAAATCAAAACGATTAAGTTGCAGGTAATTTTAACAATAAGTAACAAACTGTTTATTGGGTCAGTTGTTTACTTAATTGTGTGGCATGTTTTTGAAAAACAAGTTAAGGAAAACAACTCTAATTGTGGAACATTCGAATATTAATTGTTTATTGGTGCAACTAATATTTCTGGGAACTGAAAGTTCGTCTTTTCGTTAAATATATATAAGTTTAAAATTAATTATGACATTTAAATAATTAAAAACAATACAGAAGTCTTTGAATTATGAATATACATAAGAATACACTTGCGTAAACTGTAAATATGTGACCAAAAAATATAATTAGTAAGAAGAACGAACTTAGTGCGCATTCTCAATTTCAATTACTTGACAATACTTTATGGAAATTGTTTGTATAAATACGAGCAATATGTTATGTAAAAAACTCAATCAGCGCGATGCTAAAAAGGCTGGCAACTCTATCTGATTGGGTTCATTTGAGCAGCCCTCTTGGCCATTGTCTATGGGCAACACATTACCATTTTCGTGTTGCATTTTTTCGTGTTCGCTTTTTATTTTTGCGCGGTTCTCTGCAGACCTCTCTCTCTCTCTTTCTGGACCAACTGCAGCGGGGGCCAGCGCAAAGTGTCCTTGCACCGTGGGCATTAGACGGTCGCGACAGCTGTTGGGCAAAATGGTCGGCCAATGTTAATGAGCAGCTTGCGTGCGCTGTGTACCTTTGGCGCTGTCAACTGCTGTGACAACTCAATTGCATTTAAATTGGCCGCTAATCAAAGCGTTGCCGACCTGCCGACCTCCGTCATTTGCATTTTCAGCCCACGGTGCAATGATGAGACAGCTACAGTGGCTCCTTTTTATGCCCATTCCACTTTGCTGCTTCGGCTTCTAGCTCCCGCTGGACATTGGTGCGCATTGTTGCTGCGTGCCATTGTCCTGGGCTCTCTGGTCGTCCTGGGCCTGGTTCCACTTTGAAACCTTGCCCGCTGTCGTCGTTGTCGCTGTCGTCGTCGTCGTCGTCTGGCCACAAATCGATGCGCAAATTTTTACAACGCTCTGCGGTTAGCAGTCGCTGCCTGGACTCGGCCATTGTTATCATACCCTTTTAAAGAGGTTGCCCAACATGTTGACTGTTTATGTTGCATTGCAATTGCACAAGTAATTTTGCTATTAAAATTCAAGTGAAACGTTTAAGTTCAAGCAGAGTTTGCCAATGAAAATTAAATCTTTGCTTGCAATTGAATTATGCAAATTTTAAATATTTATTATCACTGTTATTATAATGCGGAAAGCGTATTTTAAATTTCGTGCTGCTTTGTCTTTGCTCATTTTGCCTTTCTTGTGTTTTAATATAAAAAAATGCCTCTCACTGGGAGCGCTGTGTCTGGCTGGACATTGCTTTCTGCTGCCACTGCTGCTGCTCCCCGAAGCTCCCTTGCTATTCATTTTTAATTTTTATTAAAATATTTATGCAAATATTGAACATATGTTGGCGGTTTGCTTGCCAATGCGAATTCGTTTGCGCTGCGCCGCTTTAATATTAAAATTTTCGTATACTTTCGTATGCTGGCAAAAATCAAAAGCTATTTAATTAGTTGAAAGTGTGATAGCCCGTCGTCCGTCGTCTGGGTCTGGTGGCGACTGGGAATCGAACTGAGCTGGACGGCAGTGGACTGGCGGCTGCCACAGTGACACTTGACTGTTAATTAATGCATGAGGTGCACAAGCGGACGACAGACGATAACCAGCGCGCCTCTGTCTGTGTGTGTGTGTCTGTCCGTTTGCTGCAGTATGCGCAATTAATTTCATATAAGTTTATTGTCGCCTCTTAACTTCATTCCCGCTCCCTCAAATGCAATTGCGGTGTGCTGGCGGACTGGGAAATTGGTAGGTATACAAATGGACTTAATTACGTGCACGGAAATCAAGTATTTTCTACAAATTTACGCGCTGCCACGCCCCCCCCCCCCTCCCACACACACACACACAATCGTATTCATACAGCTGCCCCACACACAGCTAGCGTTTGCGGTTACAGCCGCCTCCCTGTGCGTTCGTTGTTTGTATTTCAAATTAATCATACGCCACCGTACGTGGTCAAATGGAAATCAATTCGTTGCGTTCTGCAAATCGATTTCAGCTGTATTTCTGCGCTTTCTAAAAGAACCGTGCATTATTTTGCTTCAATTTGCAAATGTTTGTGCGCTGAGTTTTGTGTGGATTTATGCAAATAAAAATAAATTCGCTGCTGCCGTATGCTCAGAAATAAATGCCATTGCAAGTAAATCGAAAAAGTTGAAAGAACTGTAGAGAAGAGCATTCTTGGCGGCTTAGCGCAACTCGGAATACATTGCTGTGCGTATGATTTACACTCTTGAATCGAATTTGTTTGGCTTCATTGGCTCATTCGCTGCTCCTCCGACGCCCGCCACCTGCTGACGTCTGACGCCGTCGTGTTGTTGTCCTCCACGTGTGTAGAGTTGTAAATGATCCAGACAACTGCCAATTTGCGCATCAATTGTTGAATAAAACATGATAATCATAATAAAGCGAGGGCATACGCAAAGAGGAAAAAGTGAAGTAAAAAAATAAAATGAAATAAAATAGTAGACGTGCACGGTTCCCCATGCATAAATGAAATGCGAATCAAAGCGAAACCAATCGACATGGTCACCAGCCAAAACCAGTCCTGTCCAGCACAGGCAGCGACAACAGCGGCCATGGCATCATCATCATCATCATCATCATCAGCAGCAGCAGCAGCAACAGCATCAACAACATCGACAGCTTTCAGTGTGGGGGAGAGATAGATAGAGAGCGGGGGAGAGGGCGGGAACGTTGAGCAAACGGCGTGCAAATAAATAAATGTAATTGAAGGCAATTATTGACGTTAAACTCCAATTGCAATTGGAGTTTTGGTCGGCTGACCACATCCACATACCATCAGCGCTCCCCTCCGGTCTCCTCCCTCTGCTCGTTTGCAAAGCATAAGCCGCATCAAATAAATCGCACATAGGGCACATAATATTAAACGCTTTAAGCGCCACACCAAATTGTCAGCGCCAGCACAAATTGGATATTTGCATTTTATTATGCGAAAATGAAGGATTTGGTTTGGCTCATTTATGCGGTCAATTGCATTAAAAGCCGCTTACCACGCGACTCTCTCTAGCTCTCTGTCAATAAATAAATATCTCAACTTACTACAAACATCGGCATGCCGTTGACCTTTAGCCAGAAATCTTTTAATGGCCTATTACAGCTGCTGCACTTTAAATAGCCTAAGCAAAAAACCGAAAAAAACGCTTGTTAAATTTATGATCTCGGGGGCTTTCGGCGCTGTCAGTCAGAACTTTCAATAACAAAGCTCCATCCGAAATGCCATCATGCCTCACACACACCAAAGCATTGATAAATAGCTCAAGTAAGATTGTCTTGTGCACTTTCCATTGCCACCCTGCCCTGCACTCCCCGTCCCCGTCCCTCGGCGGACTGTCGCACGCACTCACGCAGCAGCAAGTGGAGAATATGGACGGCGGCCGGCCGTCGCCCGCTCGCCTTCTTTATCATTGGTTCATGCTTTCAGCAGCCCTCTGCATCTATAATTTTAAAAGCAAACTCATAAATATTCAAAAAAGGCGGCCAACGTCAGCGACCAACATCGCATTATGGCAGCAGTGTGTGCGAGTGTGTGTGTGTGTGTGTTTTATATGATTCGGCAGCAGCCGCCCACGATATGCTACAGCAAACGAGGCACGCCCACATAGCACTCTGAACCGTACCGAACCGAACCGAAAATTCTATTTTCTTTTTAATAAAGGCCAAAAGATGTGCAAGTAGCAGCAGGGGGGCAAGGGCAGTGGTGGTCAGTTGGTGGCGGTGGCGGTGGCGGTGGCGGTGGCGCATTGCGAACCAAATGCTTGGTCGTTCTGTGGTGCTGGTCTCTGCTGCTTCTTGTTTTTTTGGCGTTCGTTCGTTCGTTGTTGAAAAGTCGACCATAAAATTGAATAAACCGCATTGAAGCACATTATTTTTTATTAACTGTGTGCTGTTCTCGTGCGCTCCCCAAAAAAAGGAGATGCCGTCACACCGAGTGCTAAACAAGAATCCAGAGGAGCGTCCTGTGTGTGCTTTTTTGACCGACGTTTGTCAAATAGTCTTTGCAATTTACACACACTCAAAAAGGGTTCGGGAGGGGGTCGAAGGTTGCCGCTTCTCAGCGCTGGCTGCCACATTTGCTGCAACGTTTGCTGGTTATGGGCCAATGCTCCATTGTCCCTCCTGTGCACTGTGTGTGTGTGTGTGTGTGTGTCTGTGTGTGTGTGGCGCACTTGCCTTTCAAGCACCTTATTTATAAGCACTTTTAATGGAGTTGGCTTACGGGGCGAATGAGTATGGCGAACATATTTCTCTCTGTCTGACCTCGCTCGCTGTCTCTCAGTGACTGTGTGTGTGTGTGCTTCAAAATCTGATTACGATTTTTATATGACACTTTGATATGATTTATTTGGTCATTCAGCTTTTCAAAGGCAGGCCTCGAGCCGCTGCCGCTGCCGCTGTCGCTGCTGCCGCCTTTGTCGCCGCTGCTGCTGCTGCTGCTGCTGCTGCCCCACCGAAAGGGTGTCAATGGCTTTTGAAATATCTGCAGAGCATTTCATTTTTGTTTGCCCGCCAGGCAGTCGGTCTGCCCGCTTGCCTTCCAGCCAGTCAACCAGCCCGCCCTGGCCTGGCCCACGGAGATGATGCTCCGCTGAGCTGCTTCCTACTTGTGCTTATGGCCGGATAATGTGAGCTTCAGCCAAGTTATTTGCAACTGCTTATTGTTGCTGTTGCTGTTGCTGTTGCCAGCCATGCAGACGACGTGGCTTGTGGGTCCTGTAATTGATGACCTTCGCGATACGTCGCCCCGGCAACCTTTTTTCCTCCGCGCTCTCATACTGCTGGCCAGTTTTTATGGCCGGGCACTAAAATTTTCTTTTTTAAATTGAATTTAATGAAAAGGCGTGTACATCGCCCTAAGGCGGGCGCCATATTCAAATGGCACTTAAATGCGATCTAGCCGCGAGCATTCCACAAAACACAAACTCGATAAGTGCAAATATTTCACAATATATTCAATCAATCGAAAACTCTTACTAAGTGTAGCAACATGCAGTATTGTTATTTGAAGTGCAAGTTTATTATTGACAACTAGCTGTTGGTCTTTGGCGATTTTAGGGCGAAAGCGAACCGCCCAAAATATCGCTTGGCCATAAATTGTTTTGTATGCTGGCGCAAATAAATCGCTCAATGCAAAGTCCAAGTGCTTATCCTGCCCATTTTATTGCCCCGCTTGTGCTTTTACTTCCTTTTTTATAGCGCTAAAAGACTTCTCCCTGCATCGTTACAATAATTATTGCAGGTATTAAGTCAAGTAGCCGCAAAGAGCAGTAGCGCACCCCAAGCGTTTCCTGTCCCGTTTCCCTCCATTTTGCGGTCGCTTTTTGCCCTTGTTGTTGCTGTTTGGCTTTTTTTGTTATGCTGCCTTATGCCTGCCCACCGTCGCTTTGCGTAACAATAATTTGTGTCACGTTGTAGCCGCTGATTCCCTCTCTGTCTATATATATGCACGTATACACGTATAAATACATATAGAAAAACCGCAACGATTTTCGCGCAACGCGGTTTTTCGCAAATGCGGCGCGCGGCAAACTAAATTGTGTTTAATTAATTTTTTGTTGCATAATTCTGGGGATTAGTTTTTTTGATGCCACATTCCGTGCGGTTCGGCTGCTGCAATGGCAACTCTCGACGCCACCAACAGCGGCAACAACGACAACAGCAACAACGACAGCAATCAGTGAAAAAAGAAAGCAGAAACAATAAATGCCAAGCGGTTGCCTTGGTTAGCATTCTCTTTGAGTTGGCCAAGAACTACACGCGACACTCGCTCGGCATTAGCCGCTCGTGACTATTTTTAGCGAGGGCAGCACAATGGGAACGGCAAAAATTAATTATAATTATACAATCGCAGTTTTGCAGAGAGTGATACAAAATTGCTCAACAGAGCGCAGAATGTCACGTAAAATCAAACAATCACTTCATATAACTGAACTCGAGCAAGAAAATTTATTAAAATAATTACAGATTTATTGGACTGAATATTCAAGCAATAGTTTAACTAAAATAAAATCTAAAAGTATGTCTCACAGTTGTCAATATAAATCTCTCTCAAAAAGTTAACCAACGTTCAAAAACTTAACATTTAAATTGTAAACTCTACATGTGCCAACTGAGGTAGAAAATTGCCAATTTCGAATTAATTCACAAGTCAAATAAAATGGGAATAATATAAAATAAATGTTAGTAAATAAATTTTACACTTGTAATAAATGCAAATTACATTTCGCTTCTTGTGTAATACAAAATCTTTGGAGATGCAGTTAAAAAGTAATTTATGAAAACAATTTGGGCAATATTCTCAAGCCTCCTGGGCTGCGGTTAAGAGCAGTTTCACTTATTTCAATAACAATTAACAAAACGAGGAATTTCGTTGCAATGTGGCAACTGCAACAAGGTTCTGGGTTTCTGGCCTAAACCAACAACTATTTTTGGCCCGAACTTTTCTTTAATAAAATGTTCACTTGCCACTTGCCGCCTGCATTCGTGCTGCGGCCAGGCGACACGGCTGCACAGGCAAACGAACACACATCGTTGCAAGTCGGCGTCGTCGCTGTCGACAGCGGCTGCAGACTGTCATTTGTTTACTTGTGTAAACTTTAATTAAATTCCAAAAAGACGACAACGACGACAACTGATGGCAGCTGCAGGCCGCAGCTGCCGCTTGCATTCTTCTCTGACTTCTGCCGCTGCTGCTGCTCCTCGCTCCTCGCTCTACACTCTTGCGCCATGGCAGCCGTCAGGTCGCCTACTGTGCTGCATGTGCTGCATACTTTTAGGCGCAGCTTGACTACCAATTGCCATAATTATGGGTGAGAGTAAAAGCAGAGCGAGACGGCTAGAGCGCGCACCGTCAGCATCGCCAACAATGTCGAAAGTATTAGAACAATTGTCGATGGTCATGCATGCAAATCGACGCTGCAGCTGCAGTTGCGGCTGCAGCGACGCGAGTGTCAAATTTGAAGCCGGAGCTGGAGTCGGAGCTGTTGCTGTTGACCAGACTTCAGTTTCAGCTGACGCACTGCGGCAATGTGCCAACCAACCATCGACGTCGGCGACGTTGCAACAAGCCAAAACAAACGTGTGTCCGTCCGCCCGCTCCCCCTCTCAACCCGGCACACACTCACTTCCATCGCATGCATGTTTGTCTGGTGCATTGTCAAAACAGTCAGTCCCAGCTGCAGTTTTACGTAATGGCTGATTATGGGGCAACTTGGCAGGCAGTGCGTGCGCCATGTTCCTGCTTCTCGTGTGTGTTTGTCTGTGTGTGTGTTGGGGCTGAGGGCTGGGGAGCTGGGAGGGGGCCATTTGCACTTTGTAGTCAAGGCATTTGGATAGCGCGCTTCCAAGAAATTTCCCAGCTCCGAATGCATTGCAAATCGAGCTGTGCCAAGAATTTTCACAGCATGCCCGTAGTCCTCGTGGCGCAGCCTGACTCAGCAGACTGCGATGCAACTCGACCGGTATACCAACTGGCAGGAGCAGAAAGGACTCTGCAAATTGCGGCATAACTCACTGCTACCCTCATGCTCATGAGCTGACTCTCCAGATAAGTTGGTGTGCAAGTGCCAATAACAGAAGTAGCAGCTCATAAAACTAAAACTTATTATATTGATTATGTCGGCAGACGCAGTCGGAGAGGCGATAGGACGATAGAGATAGGGATAGAAAGAAATATAACGACGCAGAGCAGCAAATGGGAAAGTGAATGAAACGAAACAATTCTATTGAAGTGTTTGTTTGCTTGTTAAACTTTATGCCACAAAGCGAAAGTATTGGCAATTTCAATTAATTAAAAGCAATTGGGCAAACACTCTGCTTCTTGAATGTCGCTTGAGCTTTTCGATTTTCTATTTTTGAAATATTTGACAAACATGTTGAATTCAATACAAAATACTTTTATAGAAAAATCTATCAGTAGAACAACTTATAATTTTTAAACATTACTCTTTATATCTATTTCTGTCAATATAAATTTATAATCTTAAATTTACTTTCAACTTTTAAAAATTATAATTTTAAGCAAACATATTATTATTATTAATGAAGTGTTCATATAAGTATTTAAAAATAGATCAGAAAGATACATTTTCTAGCAGTTTTTAATTATTTAAAGGCAATTCAGCAAATATTTTGTTTCTTGAATTCTGCTTCAAATTTCTTCTTATTTCTGTTTCTATGCGACCATTGTGTAAAATTAAATACATATAGTAAATCTATCTATATTTCAAAATCAATCATTAGAGCAACTTGTAGTTTTGCAACTATGATAAATGTTTACGTTTTTCTATTTTTTTTAGTATTTGTCGAACATGATGAACAAATACTAAAACTAAGATTTAAAAATAAATCAATAGAACCATTTGTGCTTTTTTTAATTGTAATTAATTTCTTGTATTAAAGGTTTTGCTATTCAAGCTCAAATTTTACATTTGATCATATACTATAGTACTTATAAAGTATTCTTCTTGTTAAAATCATAATTAGAACATCTTAAACATTTTAAAGTCTTGAAGATATTTTCAAAAGAATTTTATAAGAAATAGACTCTAAATTGTACAACGAATAATTGTATTCTTCTTCTATTACAACAATGAATTACGTTAAATAAGGTCGACAAATACATTTTATATTAAATATTGTTGGGAGTAATTAAATTAGTTGTAAAGAATCTCATTGTGACTTTGCTGAAGCGAGCCAAGCATGAGCAGTTCAACTGGCTGCACTAAGTGTGGAAGAAAAAAGGATAAAACCAAATCCTAAAAACTGTTGGACTTCATGCATAGCTGAAAACAAATGACAAAGGCAAAACTTTGCTTCCTGGCTAGACATAATTTTGGGTTCTCTCCACTTTTGCGAAAAGTCTTTTCCATGCAGTCAGTCTCTCTCACTGCCTCGAAAAAAAGAGGAAAAAAATACCTACATGAGAAATGCACAGGCGTCGGCTACCCTAAAAAAGCGTACAACAAATGTAATTTGCTCTGGCACACACAGAAAACTTGTTAGCTGGCTGTTGTTGCTGTGGCTGGGGACTGGATCTGGAGCTGTAGTTGCTTTTGTCCACAAACAGCATGCGCCTGGAGGTCATTTTTGTGCATAGTTCATTACGATTGAACTGCCACAAAGGTCCGCTCTCACACAAGATACAAAATGCGGCTGCGATTGGAAAGCTTCCATTTCCACCCCACTTCTCTATGCTCTAACTTCCGGCCACTGTGACTTTGCGTTCGACTTGAGGCATTGCATTATTTAATCCCAATAAAATAGCAGCTTTTGCCTTTGTTTTAATTATAGACACTCCAGCAAGTAAACTTACGCTCAAGTGGTTTTGTTTAGCACTCCATTGAATTGCATTTGTGAAGTGTATTCGATTTAGAAGTTAGTGGGAAAATTACTTGACTTGTTTTTTTTTTTGATTTCTTTTGGTAATGGCGCAGCCACACTTTGTTGCAAGTTTTGTGCCCAGCAAATGTCATAAAGTTGCAGCAGCATCTTGCCCCGCCGCTCGCTGTCAACCTGATCAGTTCAGTGCCACCCACCCAAGAGCCCAAGAGCGTGGCGCAACGGAAGCTGAGCGGCAGTGGCAAGCAGGCAGCTAGCTCCTGTTGCCTGTTGCAATTGTTGGCCACTGTTGCTTCTGCCGTTGGCCCGTTGGCCCATTGTCTGTGCACTGCTTCTTCTTTAGCCATAAACTTTAAACTTGCAGCACTCGCTACTACTTCCTGCCAGCCACACAATGCCAGGCCACGGCCTCCTACTTCTCATCCCCCTTCTCTCACTCTCTCGCACGCTGTCTCTGTCTGTCGTTGCTGTACGAGCATTTTGACCGTTAAATGTTGACATTTGTGCATTTCATTGTGTATGACCTTTCGGCGCGCCGCAACAACAGCAGCTGCGGCAGCTGCAACTGCAACTAAAACTCAAACGGGGAGTTGCAGATGGAGCTGAGGCTGTAGCTGGATCAGGCGACACCACGAAGCTCTTCGCCGCTATTGTCGTCGCTTGTCTACTCATAAACTAAATGTAAATTCTCCGCCCCTTGCAGCACACTTTTATTGCAGTGTTTCGCCGTCTGCACTCGCTCTCTTTCTCTCACTCTCTGAGTCTATCTCGCTCTGTATCTTTGACCCCACAGCTAGTACTTATGACCCCACAGAGTAGTTCTCGACGTGTGGTTCTCCTTATTGTTGCTCTTGTTCCAGTTATTATTCTCCTTGTTGCTGTTGTTGTTGTCAACAGGCTGCTGCTTTTGCTTTTGCTGATTCGGCTGTTGGACAGCACAGCACACGAAGAGTGGAGAACAGTGCAGAGCAGGCACTGACTTCATTGTCTGGTTGCCGGGTTGTGCTATTTGAATTTAGAAATCTATGGGACATGACCCTTCAGTTTTGTGTGCGGCATTGTGCGGCATTAAATGAGGAAACGGCAAAAGGGGTGAAAGAGGATTAAATGTGGGCAAATACAACTGAAATGAAAGAATTAAATCATGGCAACTTGAGAGAGCCATAATTATAATAATGAAAAAGCACCATTGAATATTATGGCTCCAGACCATAAACGACGTCCATGAAGAGCAAAGTAGTTGACTTCAAATAGACACGGCAAACACTCTGCAAACTGCTGAAAGCAAAGTTTACCACTTCAGCTAGACAAAGGCAAACTACGAGTAGAGTGTGGAAAATAGAGCAGAATGTAGAATAAAATAAGTTTACTTAAAGAACGAAATTGCAATGAATTAATAACGATTGCTTAATAATTGCAGAGTACTTTGATTGAAGACTTGTAGGCTACTAAAATTAGTTAATTAGAAAATTCGATTTTTAAAATTAGTCATTTTACGGTAGGTTAGAAGATTTCATTTGCTATATATAATCAGGTACTTTTGTAAGTGCACTTTTTAAATGTAAAGATTTTGAGCTGACAACAAAATCCACAAGCAATTAATAAAATAAGTAATAACTATAGCATGTTCTTAATATTGCACGAAATTCGAAGGTTTGAATTACAATAATTAGATAACTGTGTAATTGAATTTTTAAAATTAGTTATATAGTAGTTTAAACTGACTTGAAAATTCATAAGCTAATAATAAAATAAATAATATCAAGAGCATGTGATATTTACAACTATTTAATATAATTCGCCTTGCTGGTTCTAAATATTGCAAGAAGTTTGATTTACTACACTTTGAGCATTTGATTTGAAATTTGATTTTTGAAATTAGTTTTTAAGTAGTTTAAGCAGACTTCAAACATCATAAATTATTAATAAAATAACTAATATCTCCAGCATGTTCAACTTAAAACTATTTATGATAATTTTACTTGCTGGTTCTAAATACAGCGAGAAATAATTTGAAAGTTTGACTTGCTATAATTGTATAATTGTTTGACTTGCTATAATTGGATAATTGTGTGGTCGGGTTTGTTAACTAGTTTTTTAACAATTTGAGTCGCCTTCAAAATCCACAACAAATTAATGAAATAAGTTATATCTGTAGCATGTGAGAATTGAAGCTATTTAATATGATTTTCCTTGCGGGTACTTAACAAATTGCTTATCGCAATCCTCTTTCCTTTGTATCTCTATCAATAGCTGCGAAGCTAAGTCCGCTTTATGCGGACGCATGTTTGTCTGTGTGCTTGCCCGCTGCAGTCTATGTCTGGCCAAAGCTAATACCTTGCAGCAGCCACAGATCTTCGTTTGGGGCACAGGCACACAACTCCCCAGATATTCTTTTGCTAGTGAGAGCAGACCAACCCTGTAGTTGTGTTCACTTTCTAATGGGCAACAGGCCACCCCAAGCAGCAAGAACAGTTTTGAGCCCTGCGCTGTTCTAAGTTTGCCACAATCGCCTTCCCACTGACTTGCTCGACTTTCTGCTAAGCACAATTGTCCTCATGACTCGGTAACAGTCGCCACAATGCAATGTGCAACCCTTTAAACCCAACCCCAGCGCGTTATGCATAAGGAGGAAAAAAAAAACGAGAGCGTTGACAACTTGTTACATATATCTTAACAACTTCTTAAGTCCAACCCCCTTCGCCTCCCCCGTTGACGTCGCCCTTCCAGATCATTTGCATTGTGCTCGCTGTCCGTTCGAGGCTTAACATACGTTGCGTATAAATTGCATAATTTATGTGAATTATGCGGCAAAACAGTGTCCCCATCCAGCCAGTTGTCATTGTCTGCATCTGCTTGTGGCTGTGTGAGTGCTGCAGCCTTCGGGGTGCAATGAACTGGCAAAGTGGCCTTGTCCAGGACATTGGCACGTCGACTGCGAGTCGCACTTAATTGTCTGAATTGTCAAAACACTTCCTGGCCGCTCCTGGCCCGAAAATCCAATTAGTTGCAATCGACTTTGGTCATGGCTCAATCACTCACTCTCCTACCAACAATTTCCCAACGTTGTGGATGACACACACACACACCCAGAGAAAGAGAGAGTGGAGAAAAACACAGAAAGGCAGTCAGCTGAAATGAAAACTAGCACACTTTACCTTGACGTCTTCGTATTTTATTTTTTGGAGTCAGGTTTTATGACATTTTGCCGTTAAACGTTTCGTGTTGTTTCAATCAATGATGCCAATCAAATGGAAACGATTTTCGCCGCACTTTGACAGAGTTTGAAGTGCACCCCGTCCAAGGGGGGCGAAGAGGACATCAAGAACATAGATTAAAGAGAACCAACAAAGCGTTTGTGATATGCCACTCGAATATGATATTATTGAATTGAGTTGTGGACTGCTAACGCACTCCAATTGTGCCTTTCACTTAGAGCTTTGAGGAACTACACTTTCCAATTTAACCACGGCACATAATGGCGTGACAGAGTTGTGTTTATTTTACCCGGAGGGTGGGGTGGGGGTGCGGCCGACGAATGCAAGCTTGGCCAGCGGATGGGAGAAACTTCATTAAATCTGATATTAAAATTTCGTTGCTCGAGTGTTTATGACTTTTAGGAGCATTTCGGGCAACATTTGCCGGCTCCTTAGTCAGCCATTAAGACAACGCTGCGTATGCGTAATAAATAATTGAAATTTTCACCGTGGGGCCTCGCCGCGCGAAAGGTTAAATGGAGACCGAGACCGACAGCGAGAGCGAGACCGAAAAGATGAGCTAAGAGCTAAACAGCATCCAAAGAGTTGTGCTCTGTATGACTTGTATTTAGCTTTTGGGCAAGCGAGCGCACCAAAGCGAAATGAAAATAATTTTCATTGCGCCAAGACTGTGGCGCGACGCTCGGTGGGCGGAGGGGCGCGTCGGGTGAAGTTGTGGAGCAAGTAATGAACACACTTTTCGCATTTAAGCGTGCTGCAGCACGCTAATGGGACAACAGCAGCAACAGCAACAGCAACAACTACAACTGTTGCTACAACAAACAAGTACAAGGCAACGGCAACTGTTGCTGCCAGTGGCGCCTGCTTCTCTCGACTCATTTTTAATTCCTTGGCACATTTGTGTAACGTGACATGAAATCCATTTGATGTCGTCGTTCCTCTCTCTCTCTCCCTCTCTCTCTCTCTGTCTTTATCGCGCTTTCACTCGTCCAGCGCGCAGCATTTACTTCAGTCTCTTCTCGTTCCGCTGTTGTTAACAAACAAACACGCTTTTCTACTTTTTATTGCTAATTTTTATTTTATTTTATTTTGCTTTTCGGTTTTTTTCTTTTTTTTGGTATATTTTTATTTCACTTGTTGTTGTATATCTGTATATTGCATCTGAGCAGAACGCAGCATTTTAACGCGATAACTCCCCTGGCAGTTGAGCTCATAAATTTATAAATGAGCCAGCGACTGTAAAATGCCAAACGAGCCGTATAACTCTGGCAGCTCTGGGAACTCTGGCGAAGCGCCGCAGTTTTTGGGCCAGTAGGCGAAATATGCGGAGGGGCCAAACTCTGCTCGAAAAGCACTCATCTTTGCTGATAGACGCATAGCTGACACTGGCTACCACAACTATGTGATGCTGTTTGCCACACAGCAGACTTTGAATACCAAATAAGTACCAATTCATTGCAGCTAATGCAGCTCAATTAACTGCAAATATAAGTATTATTTGCTCTACTGAAAGTCTTTTTGGTGAGAGTATTTGAAATGTTCTTAAGGACTCGCTTCATTTCTCTTTTTTTTGTTGGCTGCTTTTATTATTTGTGTAACTTTTGTCACTCATAATTATTTGGCTGTTGGGCTGGGCTGTCAACGTCTGCGGAAACGGAAACAACGAAATACTCGTGTCTGTCGCAAATGTACGCGAATTGGCTGAACGAACGAATGTCTCTGCGGGGCGGTGCGCGGTACGTCAGCGAGTACTTCAATATACATTTTAATATTTCATTTGATACTCATGAATTTGTATTACGCGACGCGGCGCGACGGGCCGCGGGACCTTCCCCATTAAAAGAGGGCAAAATCATTTTAAATATGCATTTATGCTTTCATAAATCCTCCCTCCAACGCAACCACCACCTCCACCGCCTCAGCCCCTCATTATTCGAGCGGTGTCCGCAGCATTCCCATTTTGCTGCCATCATAGAAATCACTTAAGAAATTTGCTATGAAAGGTTTCAGTTCGTTTCGTTTCGTTTCAATTATTGTTTATTTGTTTATGTGCTTTTCGCTGTTGTGATTAAATTAACATTTGTTTACTGTGTTCAATATGTTGCGCTTCGTTGAGCTTCCCAGCTGAAATGTTATCTGCAGCAAAAGTCCGACAAAGTAACACAAAAAATGCAATTAGAAAAGTTAAAAGTCAAAATCCTTGGCCCTGCTTGGCCAATATACAAATTGCTGTGCAGTCGAACGTAAATATGGCTTTTTCACAACCATATTGAAGGTATTTGTGTTTCGTTGTGAAGTCTGCTGCAGCTTGAATGCTTCAAAATAAATGTCGAATTTAATTAATATTCAAAATTAGAAGATGCTCTGCAATCTCAACAATTAATTTGCAGCGCAGGTTATTTACTTGAATAAAGTCAATTCTTTTTATATAAAAACTTGAATTTTGAATAGTGTAATGAATATTCGACTTTTGAGCGTTGGTTTGGCTTTATTTCAATTTGGCCAGCCGAATTTTGCTTTAGCCAAAAACGAAGTTATTAAATTGGTTTTGATTGCGAATTGTGGTTTAAGATGAATTTGCAATCTTTTAAATAATATGCAGCTTTTTTCATGCATTGTGACGTGCTGACAACAATAAAGTTCAAGCTGTGCTAGACAATCTACTTTTGATGAAATAAGTTAATTAACAGTAAATCTGTGCACAGAATTATGCAGCTGAATTCCCAGCCAATTAAATTCTTTGAAAGTATGTAAACTTACGAGTTGCACAGTCAAAAAGCCGGCAAGTAAGCGCCGCTATTATTAAGTGGCTTTTCTCTGATCTCATCTTTGAAAATACCACACAAAGAATGCATCACAACTTGTGATTTGCACGATGAATGGAAGAAAAAATAAATGAATTGTCAAATTAGTGAATGTCTAGACCAATTTGGGCTAATGGCACAAATGCATTTGAATGTGTGTGGCTGCTCAGCGAGCGCATTTAACCCTAGATAACGTTCGCATAAATTGTTGAGCGCTTTTTCGCTGCCTGCAAACACAGCGCAAAATTGCGTTTACTGACTTCAAACATGACTGGAATAATTGTCATTTTGACATTTATAAACACACCCACACACACACACACACTCGCATTTTAAATAAACTTCAATCAATGCCACAGACAAGAGCCCATGGCAATGGCAGCGATAGATTCCTCCACACACACACACACACACACACAGACACACATGCACACGCATACAGCAGAAAAACGCGAACAGAGAGCATGCCTTAAAAGTCAATTTGCCGTAGGCATTGCTAACAAAACATAAAGCGGGCCCAGACAATGCATATAAAAGAGATGCTGAAATTTCCATACAACTCGGCGGCAGGGGAAAAAAATAAGTAAAAGCGCAGGAAAAAAAAGCTGGAGCGAACAACAATAACAATAACAGCAGCGTGCACGGCAACTGTAACTGTGGCGGTAGCGGTAACGGGATCGGCAACTGCTACGGTGAAAAAGGGGCGAAAAATTTCACGCAGCTTAAAAACCGCACTCACGCACAAAATATTTTTATTTACCTTCACGGGCGCAACACAGGCTGTTGTCCTTCCCCGCCTACCCCTCTCGCACTCGCACATTCTTCATGGCTGTGTGTTCGGTAAACAATAAACCTCACTGTGCCATGCCTCTTTCCTTGCCCCTCCTCTCCTTTGCTTCGAACTGTATTATAAAGCCTCGGCCGTGGCTCAGCCGCACCACTAAAAGCGCCTTATTTACGACGTTTACATGCAATATTTACATGAAATCTCTTACAATAACAGTTATGCCTTTTGATGCGACCCCAGATTCTCACAAAGAACACTTTTGCGGCCCGCACCCTGCCTGCTCTTGGCTTTGCCGCGCCCCACACCACGTGTTGTTTATTAATTTGTCAAAAAAAAGAAATCAGGGCTACAAATGCAGCGCAACACTAACTAAGATGTAGCTAAAGTGAAATACTTAAAACCAGTGAATGCAAAGTGAAAAGAGATCTTGACTTAGTTACTTTGCGAAATATATTCTAAAAGATTTGTATGAATTCTTTAATACCGATTAAAATAAAGTGAATTGCAAGAAACACAAGTGAGAATAGAAGACCTTGTATTATTTTAAGTCATTTGTATGAATGTTCCAGATGGATTTATATGAATTCCTTAATCCTGCTTATTTCACAATGAAATTCCAAGAAAGTAGAATGAGAATAGAAGATCTTGTTATATTTCCTTTGAGGAATATATACAAAGATTCCAATATGATTTTTAGTAATTTCTAGACCCGCCTTAATTTAAAGTGAAATGCATAAAAATAAAGTAAGAAGGGAAATTGGTTTGCTTACTTTTAAGAATATATTCTGAAAAGATTTTAATGAACTCCTCAATCCCGCTTAAATTAATGTGAATTGCGTGAAACTTAAGTGAGAATAAAAGACCTTATTATATTTGTATTGAGGAATATATAAGTTCTAGTGAGATTTCCATGAATTCCTTAAATCAAAGTATAATGCATGTTGTATTTAATAGCACAAATATATTCCAATCAAGATGTCTATGAATTAATTTCGCTGAAATCGTCAGCTACTTAGTCGCACAAAGGAAGCCGCTCGCCAGCCCTGCGCAACAATATGCACTGGCATCTGGCCGCCCCTCGTCGCTCGTCCCGCACAGCGGGCAGCAGGCAGCAGGCGGCGACGGAAGGCGTCGGGCAAGTGCACGTTTAATATTTTAGCATTAAAACTGATTTTCAACACGTACCGCATAGGCGACTCCGACGCCTCAAAGCAGACTACAAATATTACGGGCGACGCCGTCGAGCCGCATTCATATGCAAATACATAAAAGGCACACCGAGTACAGCAGCAGCAACAACAACAATAACAACAACAAAAAAGGAGAAGAGGAACGCACACACAAAAAAGTATATTTCGTATCCGCAAAAAGCGCGATGCGCAAATAGCGCGCTTCCTGAAATAATAATTCAAATGCTGTGATAAAAATCGACTATAAACCCGCATGCTGTGCCGAGCCACGCCCCCAACACGACACACACAGCACCCATACATGCAGTTCGCCGCTAGCCTCCGAGAGCACTCTGCGCCTCTGTCCCCGCCCCGCCCCGCCGAGCCCTGGCCCTGACCCACTCCCCAGTTGGCAACGGCCCCAGTGCGTACGTGCGCATATTTCATTCCCTAACGACCCCTTTTAACTGAGAAAATGTGTTTTCGTTACTTTTAGCATCTTTATCAAATAATAATATTACGCCGCACGAACCCAAACGTCGTCGAGGTGCCCCCGCCCCACCGCACCACGTCTCTAAGCCCCGCCTAAAAAAATTTGTTTTTTCTCCACTTTGCACTCAAAGAAGTGCAAAATGTAAAAGACAAAAAAAGTGTTCAAGAAATTGAATTGGCATTTCAGAGGCATCGATAGTGCAATACTCTCTACGGCGAAAGCGACTAAGAAACGATATCGGGGATACCCAATAAAGTATTCATATTGTCTAAAGAAATCTCGCATTTGACAAAAGAAGTTACTACGAAAAAATAATAGTTAAATAAATGGCAAAAGAGTAACCTAATACATAAAATAAATGACATCATATTTTACATATTATATATATTAAATAGAACACACAAAATAGTAATAGTGAACATATAAACTAACAACATAAAAGAATAACACATTGAAAACACATAAAATAGCTCAAATCGCTTATAGATTCCATTGTAAAAGACAACTGAGTAAACGATTCCCACAATAGAACAAAGCGAACCCGCCAATAGAAGTGTATTGAAAACAAAAAAGAAGAAATTGGGCGGCGCAGGCATGCAAAAATATTGAACAAAGTTTCACAGAGAATTGGACGAGATGTGGGAAGCTGGTAATGGGGGGAGGCGGTCGAGGCAACGTGGCAACAGCTTCGACACTTTTCCTACCATTTCCCGGGCAACACTGACTCGCGTCGTGTGGCACTGTGGGCGTTTTGCTTTATTTCTTTTGTGTTCAATTGAAAAATTTGCATGCCAAGAATTATGCAAAGCATTTGCAATAGGAGCGCAGCGGAGGGCGCGGGGCGGCAGCGGCGGCGGCGGCGGCGGGACAGCGGCCAGCCTTGGGAGTGGGTCAAAGAAAAACACGAAGAAAATAAGTTTTGTTTCCAGCGAAAGGTTTGCGCTTTTCGTGCTGCGCCCTTCGCTCGGCATTTTTCATTCCCTCTATTTGGACGCAACAACACGAAGCAGAAAACAAAAACCATTGAGAAACCATCGAAACCATCGAAGATCATTTGCTGGTTTATTTTGTTGCTGTTGTTGTTGCCGTTCTTTGGCTACGTTTTTATATTTCATTTTCGTATCGTATTTCGTATTTTGGGTTTGGGATTCGGGCTTCGGCCACCCTCCATTATTCTTGGCGGTAATTGAACAACGTGTCGCCGCGCGCTCTTCACTCCTTTTGGCCACGTAATAAATGTTGAAAGAGCTGTTTGCCAAAAGAGAGAAAAAGCTTAAAACAAATGTCCTCGAGAACGCCCAGCAATCGGCTGATGCTACATCTTCATTTTGCATTGATGACATTGCGCATACGCCTTGTGTGCCGGCAACCCATTTAGCTTTTAGTCTGCGTATTCATTTCGATATTCGAATATTATTATCGCATCTCCATTCATGGTATGCTTATGTTATGGCAATAATTTTGCCAACCATTTGATTAGTTTTTCCTCTGTGCGTCACGGCCCAAAACAAAAAAAAAAACGGAGTGAAAATTGGATTTGTTTTCTCGAAGTGTGGGAGGAGCTTGTGTTTTGAACTGCTGGCCTAATTTCTAATTGAGTCTTTCGAGTCCTTTGGCGCTACCCATTTAAATATTTATGTGAGGATGTGCCTTAATTTGTTTAAAGTTTCGACTGGGACCATTTCGATGCACATAGTTATGCATAATTAAAGCACACACGCCCAAAATGTTGACTCCGAAAGCGTAGGGCGCTGCAAAATAAATAAATAAATATAAATTTAAATAAACTGCGGCCATTATAGAGAGTCGATTTGCCTTTGAAGCACGTTTCCAAAGGTTTTTACATTTTAAATGCTCCGAAGCTTTTAATAAAATTGCCAAACAAATATGCGTTCACATTTGTTGTACGAGTATACCTCTGTGTGCGAATATACATTCGTGTATGTGTGTGTGTGTGTGTTTTGGGTGACTTATTTATTGGAATTTAAATTTTTATTGAGTTTTCGGGTTGTAATTGCAATTCCCTTAGTTACGAAATTTATTTCAGTTTTTACTTTTCATGTTTATCCATTCAGCTTATTTATTATGAAATACTTCGCATTTGCAGCAAGCGTAAAAGTGGTCAAATATACACTTAAGCTCACAAATATTCCATCGCAATGCATAATTCGAGAGCAATGTGAAACGACTTGCCATTGACACTTTTACATAACAATTTGACTTTATTGATTCGAAATCTAAGAATAGCAAAGACTAAAGCGATTTGCACAGAACTTTTTGTTGTGCCATTACGTTAAATTAAAATAGGTATTGCCTGCTTTTTGGCGCTGACACGTGTACGGGAGACAATTTTGTTGCTATCTGCTATCTGTCTGGCATATTAAACACGTACTTAGACCATTTATATAAGCATTGCTTTGACAACCGAACCGACGACCGAACAACCTCCCATTCTCACCACCTCCACTCGCTTCTTTGTCGCTCGCTCGACGTCCCACGCAAATTTCCTATAGATTTCTTGATGTGGTTAATTAGAGTTTGAAAACAACAAGCAGCGCAGACCGACAGAACAAATTGTACATTTGTTTCGACTGCTGTTACTGCATATTTTATACAACAAGTAGCAGAGCAAGTTGAAAAAGTTGTTTAGTCTGGCAAAACCGAAGCTGAAATGCACTTTACAACTGCTTATTAATTGAATGGCTAAATAATGCACGAAACGTTTTGCCAACTAAAATACTGTGTGAATTATTGAATGTGTTGTAAATCATTTCCAGGAACGCAAATATTTTGACTCACAAGTAAATATTTTAAAGTTTTCTTAGAAGTAGGAGTGGATATTTAAGAAATTTATGCTTATTTTTTGAGTTCATTTAACAGTCAACCCAAAATAGATTATTGCAATCTACAAATTAAATTCTTAGTGAAAGTTACACACAATCTTTAAGAGCTCAATAAAGTTGAGTTCTTGAATAATTATTGATAATTAAGTGTGTTGTCAATAATCTTTAAAATCCTGTAGCATTTCTAGAGAACGAGAACAATATCACTGGCTTGTTGCTTTTATCTGCCACTGCCCAACTCGCTGAGAAATTGTTGCTGCTCAGCATACGTATATATAAAAAATAAAAACAACATTAAAGCTTTGCGTAGTTGGCATATAAAAGTTTTCATTGTTTTTCGTAACTGTCTTCGAGGCGACAAACGTGGAGATAGCACGGCAAGTGTGGCGTGTGTAGAGCGCCCCCCTTTGGAACCCCAAAAAACTGGCTGTGGCCCTTGTCAGAGTTCCCTTTTTGCTCTGGTTGCGCACCATTTAGCAAAGTGAGTCACGTTCAAGTCTGCAAATCGTTGGCCCTACGGCTACACCTACCAGCCAGATAGACGATACACTGTGCTACACTTTTCGGTTATTGCAAGCACTGTAATTTTTACAGCTTGTCACTTGTTGGGCGGAATGAAGCTGAGTTTCATGTGGGGCTGCTCTGAAGGGGGGGTTGGTCTGAAGAACTGGCTGGTTTCAGCATTCACCATTCAGTCAATTTTCGTTACTAGGCCCCCGAGACGTCTTTAATTGAGACTGTTGTTCTTGTGCCGGGCGATTGTTGCGAGTTTATGGCCCACAATAAAATGTAGAAAACCTTTGACGGCGGCCAATAAAAAAGAATTTTTCAACATTAACCCAGGCAAAGCATTTGGCATTTCTGGTTTGTTGTCTCCCGCATTTTAAAGGGCGCTGCAGCCACGCATTTTAAATAGCGACCGCAACACGGAAATCAACTTGCCTGCTCCCTGCTGCCTGCTGCCTGCTGCCTGATGTGCAGAATCAATTTGTAATAGTTGGCATATCTCCAGATACAGATAAAGCCAGACAGACGGACAGATAGAGAGTCGGCAACCGCAGCCCCAGAGGCAATACTAAAATTTCAGTAGTCTGTGAACCCTTGTCATTTGCTTTTCATTTTTATGTCATATTATAGATTTCGCTTTGGCCTGGCCTTGCCACGCTGCATGATGCTAGTCGCCATATTATCGGCCACATAGCGCGACCCACACATCATCCTGCTGCCCCTATTTCCTCTGCCCTCTGCCCAGCTCTCTGTCACTCATTCTTTCTGCTGAGCAGTCGAAGCCAAGTTCATTTTTCATTCCTAACATGGTTTAGTTGCCGGAAATGTTGTCGAAATGAGCTGATTTCCAAAATATACTTACACACTGCTTCTCTCTCGTTCGCTCTGCTTTGCTGGCAGTGTGGCCTGGAGTTTCGGTTATTTGGGTTTTGATTAAATGTTGTTGATAGCCACACAAACACACTGACACACTTACACTCACACACACACACAACGGGTCGGGGCCTTGTTGCTTCTGTCGATTGATTTTGTTTATTGATATGCCATTTGCTTGCAGTTTTGACACACTTGCAACCCACAACATGACACGGCATGTAATGCGAGCGGAAGACCGACGTAGTTAGACTTATAGAGCGCTTCGCAACTACTATACTATATTTACTTGTATTCTGACACACATCGTTCACTCGTCTGTGCATACAATTATATAATCAAGTTGATTTCAGCAGTTAATGAGGATGGACGTTTTGGTCGAGTAATCCCATATGGTAAGTGCATATTGATGTGAAATCATAATTAAAGTAATTGCCATAACTTCAGCTACGAAAACTGCAATAAGAGCGCGGGCATCGGGCTCGTTAATTAACAGCATTTGAATTACGGAATTGCACATAAATCACTTATGCATCATTGCGCTGGGCTGTCGAGCGGCACAACTTACAATTTGTATTTATCGTACGATTATCATTAACACAATCAGAATAATCATGAACATGACAACCAATGTTACTATAAGAAAATGCGCACAAAAGACCATATATAAATATATATTTTAAATATTCCTGAGTATAGTCCGACTGCAGTTTCACCATAATCAGCGCTTAGCATAAACTGCGCACAAAGGTATGCTATAGTTTTTACAAGTGAGTAACTCAAGAGGATAACGGAGTAAATTGTAATTACTTTGACTTATATTTTAGAGTGCGATTATTCAAAATTTACTGCCTTCAAAATAGCAACAATATATAAAATATCTTGAGAATGTCTGAATATAGTTCTACATATTGCCCTAATCACAGCTTGCCATGAACATGAAAATCAATTGAACAATTGCTATTCAGGGACCATCTAAAATTGTGGTTCATTGCCTTCGAAGTACAAATAACATGAACTGAGAAGAGTTCTACGTATTAAATTAGCGCAAGTGACTGCAACTTTCACGCTTCCAAATTCATTTTAATTAATTTTATTACTTCCCGCATCGATGTTCGATGCAATTTATTGCTGGAAATTAAAGTATTTCCTAATTTTTATCTCGTTACCAACTCCCAGGCTGCGGCACATCCTTTGTTGTTGCATTTGATATTAGCCGAATTTGTCATGCGGGCAAAAACCTGGTCTGGTCCCAATGAGATTGTGTACAAGTTATTCCTCGTCTGGCTGCGGTCTGTGCTCCAACTCCAACCACTCCCGTCTAGCAGTCTGACAGCGTCTGTCCAGGCTATATAACTAAGCACAGCTTGCCTATACCGAGTCCAACTCCGACTCCGACTCCATCTCGAGTCGCACTCTTTGTCTAGCATGCACAGTTGGCGTTTTAGTGGTGCTGGGGCAAACCCCAAAAGGAAACTAAATTCGTGGATTGTTGCGCTCTTTGGCGTTTGTCGCTGTTAGCCATGGTCGTCGCCCTGATGTCGTTCAGGTTCAACTTGAAGTTGATGCTGCTCCTGATGCTGCTGCTGATGCTAGTGCTGATGCTGAGGTTGAGGTTGCGGCAGTGCGACAGCACAAAAAGTGCAGAGCGGAACAGCAAGAATGAGAATTGTCGTCGGTTGTGCTATTCCAAGAAGACTAGATCACTGCAGAGCTGAGCAGAGGAAGTGCTGTGTGGTGCCATTACTTAAACAGCGCGCTGAAAAATCAAAGCAGCAAAATATCAATATTTTATGATGTACGCTTCCTGTCCCAAGGATGAGCATACGAATTTGGCTCTGTGGTGCCAGTTTGCCTTCGACTTCTTCTTCTCCCTCCCTTCCGATGTTGTTTTTGCCTCGTATTTCTCTTGTAGCTGCCGCTGAGCATTTGATATTATTGTGCACAGCATGCACTTGTAGCAATCGCGCAATAGTTTCGAAAACCCCAAAACGGGGCACCCTCTCAGCGTTTTAGTTCAGTGATTTTAGGCAGCGGCTTCCTCAACGTCGTCCTCAATGGCTGTCGTCTTGTGTGTAAAGCGAACAAGGCGAAAAAAAGCCACTAGGAACATTCTAGAAGAGAGTGTTCGACTGCAAGATACTAAGACCAAGTAGATTTAGAATTCATATTGTGCAAATTAAAACAAAATCTTTCAAAATATCATTGCATGGCTTCTAAACAACTTGATTTCATTCTGGGATTGTAATTTCTGGCTGATTTTACTTATAAAGTCTCATTATGGTATCATGTTGATAAAACTTTTAAAAGTGTAAGCCAAGTCTGGGATCATGTTCATTCTACTTATTTCTCTGCAAACTCTGGAATCATGTTGATTATACCTATAATGGTGTTTACTTTTTCTCAATATTAGATTAGCACTTTAATATTCAACCTTACGCTATTCCTATATATTTCTTTAGTTTAACCTTTAGAATTATCGTGAGTATTGTCTTATATACAATTGTACTCTCTGCTGAATAGATTATTGGTGACCACTTAGCTCTACTACTCTTCTAGCGTTTGTGGAGCGGGTATAAAACTAAAAAATATGAAAGAAATATATACGAAATTACATTTCCTTCGACTCGAAAAGTTTTTCGCCAGCCGGCTCAAGAGGAGCAGCAGCAACAACAACTGGAGCAATAGCAACAACAGGCAGCGTAACAGTAACAGCAGCAGCAACATCGCAGGAAAAGGATGTGTTCGGTTCTGCGTTGTGGTTCAGTTCGGTTGCTGCTGCTGCTGCTGCTGCTGTTGTTCCTGCTGCCTGCTGCCTGCCTCACTTGTTGTTGCGGCATGTTGTTGTTGCTGATGGTCGGTCTGTTGCCTGCTTGTGCACATTTCCAAATCATTTATCATAATTTTGTGGCATTGAGTGCCGCCCCGTCACCCGCCACCCGCCACACTGCGCCCTGCACCCTTCACCCGTTAGTCGTTAGCCGCTAGCCGTTAGCGTCGCATCAGCCACGTTGATAAAAACGTTGAACCGGAGCCTAATTTATGTGTGTATTGGTATTAGAGTCTAATATCTTTCTCGCTCTCCCCAGGCGACTGAGTGTGCGTGTGTATGTGTGTGTGTGTGTGTCTGCTCGGTATTATTAATTTCTAATTTGCATAACCTACAAAAGCTTTGAACTTTAAACTCTAGAGCCGAGTCTATTATGCAAAAGTTTTCCATTTTCCACACCAGTTTTTATTTTTTATTCTCGTTTTTCTCTCTCTCTCTCTCTCTCTCTCTTGTTTTTAGTATATTTGCTTGGTTAGTAACCTGCGCAGGGAAGGTGGTACGAGGGGGGGAGCGTGGGTGCTGTGCATAAAAGTTTTCAGCTCTCATGGCAATAAATTGAGTGGAAGGAGAAATCGCAGAAGAAGCAAAAGGCAAAAGGCAGCAGACGCAAAGTGCGTGAGAGCATTTTATGGTTGCATTGGGCGGAACGACTTATTAATTATAAACGCACTTTGTTAGGTTCCCCTGTATATTGAGTGAATTTACTATGAACTCTGCCAAATTATCTTAGACTTACACGTATCTAGTATAGATGAGCCAAGCGGGCAGCTCCCAAACCAAATTCCCAAATAACTTGTGGCTTAATAACTTTTAGTTCTCAAGCAGATTAAATTAAAACTGAATTCCAATCCACTTAGTGAAATGATTTGCTACCAAATATTTTCAGATATTGCCAAAGCTTTAACTGTAACTCTTTCGATGAGTTAACTTAAAATTCAGCGAATCTTCTTTCTCTATAACTTTGGCCTGCAAATCTTAACTGAATCTAGTCGGTAAAGCTTGCAGATATTACAGTCATATATCAATTGCATATTTAATGTGTAAGCAAGAGCTTTACGCTAGCAAATAAAAATTGGGGCACAGCAGTCTCTCGACGCTCTCGACCAAGTATGATGATTTACTTAAGCTGGTTTCTTTTTATTTTTTTTGTGCAGGCCGTAACTTATGTTACAGAATCAGAATTTGCACAACTTTGCCGATCTGCAACGCTCTGGCTGGCGTGTTCCCCTTTAGGAGCAGTTGTTGGAAGCTAACTAAATGCACAACTGCCATAAAAATAACCCCTGCAGCCAAAAGTTTTTGACTCGAACGCATTTCATATGAAGCGAAGTATATAAAAAGTTATGGCTGCATTATTTGAACTGCCAATTTGCAAGGGGGACTCTGCTGTTGTTGATTTTGTTGCTGCTGCTGATGCTGCTGCTAGTGCTGTGGTTGCTGTTGCTATTGCCAATCGTAAATCGATTTTGTGACTAATTCACAAATTTTAATTGTGCATGCATTGGGCATGAATAAGTAATGTGTGCATAAAACTCTATTGCAGCTTGCTGCTGCTGTGCTCGTATTATGCTGCGTATTTCACTTGGCAAAAGCAGTACAAAAAGAAACCAAAACATAAACTATCAAGTTTTATGATGCCGAAAAGATGTACAAAATATGTATAAGGAAGTTGCTTTTAATACCCAACAGCAAGGCAACTAAATAGTTTTAAGAGCTGTTTTATACCAGCCAGCCGGCCAGACAGACGGACGGGCCGAGGGCTGCAAAGTTTTTGGCAAAGAGCATAAATTTCTACGCCTGACAACGCACTAAAAACCCAAACCGAGCCCCAGTCCCAGCCTCGTAACCCTAACTAAACCCGTAGCCCAGAGCCGAGAGTCAATGCTACCAGCATTGCAACTTTTTCTGCCTTTCTGCACATAATCAAGTTTCAATTTCCAGTTGTTGCTTGCGTACTTTTTTTCCTCCATCATGCTTCTTTTGGCGAAACTACTAGAGAGCGAGAGCGTCGACAAATCCAACAGCCGAGTTGGCCGCTTTTGGCCAACAGTTGTCAACGTCCAGTCACTCCCTGGAGGGCTTCTCCAAAAAGGTTCTCGCGTAATTACACAGCACAACAAAATGCCAGTTAAATAGTTGTGACAGCTACTACAAATCCAAATCATAAGCAGCAACTTCAACAAAGTACACGAAAATGTTCAAGCCAAGTTAAATTTTATTACTGAGTTCTTTCAGTCGTAAGTTTGTTGGATCAAATTGAGCATGCCTTTTAATTAAAAATCTCGAGATTTCCATCGTTATTGTTTATTTGCATGCTTTGAGTAATTTAAGAACCTTGCAGCATAGTGCTAGGCTAGAGGTCGCCCCATGCCGCCGAATTCCATTATGTTTCTATTTCATTTTTCTTTTTCGCATTTTAACAGCAATTTAGCAATGTCTTTTGGATTAAATTAAAAAGGAAATTATAAGAAAAATTTCAGTGGAAACTGTGCGAATCAGTTACAAAAAGGCACAAAACTTTTGACTCGACTCCGCTTTGCTGCCTCTCGACTGGTTTAGTTCGAGGTTTGGTTTGGTTTGGTTTTTGGATTTGCTTTTGGTTTGGGGTTTTTCGGTATACCATACTTTTGGTAAAAGTTTTAGTCGTTTAGCCCTTTTCCTTCTTTGCACTGATATTTTAATGCTTCCTTCTTCTCGTCTATTTTTTTTTCGGCGGCCAAGAAGACGCTCGCTCTGCGGCACAAGGAGATTTCATTTAATTTGGCCAGCCCCTGCCCCTGCCCCACTTCCTCGCGCTGCCATCCCCCGTCGAACCTTGGAGCCCGACCGACTCTAAAGTTCATTTCTACGCTCATTACACTTTTGCTTACGAAAATTGTTTTTCAAGCCGCACTGAAGAAGAAATAGATAAAGCCAAAGACGAAGAGTAGCGGCGTCGGGAGTCGGGAGTCGCCAGTCGGAAAAAGCGAAAAGTAGCCGGGGATGAGGCGGGTTAAGCGAAGCTCCCCTTGTCCCTTGGACGGTGGCTGGGCAGCAGCCAAGAGCTGGGCTATATGGTTGACTAATTCATTTAATTCAAGAGTTTTAATAAAGTTTGTGCCCGAGCACATTTCTTGGGCCTCGACCCCGAAAAGCAGAGGCAGCACCACCCCCGCAGCTAGCCACTTTATTAAGCGTATACTAGCTTGAATTTTTGTTTTATTTTCGTGCATTTCCTTCTTTTTTTTTTTTGTTGCCTCTCTCTGTTTCGCCTCTTCTTGGCATCGTCTGGCAGCCCATTTTTAGGCACTGAGCCCTTTGCCTTCGCCTTGATATAATCAAAAGTGTTGCGACCTTTAGACGCAGGAGGTTTTCTAGGCTCCTGGACTTTCAAACACTCTCCCGCCCGCCCCGCTCCGCACCGTTCCGCCCTCGTCCAACATGTGCAATAACTCATTTTTCTGCCCCACTCGAAATTTTGCTTGATTTGCTTTGTGGCGTGAAAAAAAGAAGTGAGACAGATAAGGGGGAAGAGAGAGAGAGAGACAGGGGGGAAACCTTTTTTATCCAGCGCCCTCATTCCCTTTCGAACTTTCTCTGGCACCCACTCTCGTGTATGCAAATTTGTTTGCTCTACTCTGTAATTTATTTTAAAAAATTTGTTAGGCTTATCTGGCACTGGGTTGAAGTCGGGTTCTCGGCTTTGCACAAAGTAAAGTTTCTGCACATTTTATTCGTTCCTTTTTTATGTCTGTGTGTGTGGCCGCTGGACACGAGTTGCTTGAAATTTGCATTTTTATTCTAGTTTTTCATAATTGGCAAAAGTTGAATTTCTGTAAATTATATGGAAAACTAATAAGTGGCGAGATTTTGATTTACATGCGCGTCGACGACTCGAGGCCGCAACTTTCTGAAGTTCAATGATTGATGGCCAGATGAGAGGCGATGAGAGAGAATTAAATTAATCAAATGCAAGTTTAGCAATGTAAGCGAACAGCATATTATTGAGGAGAATAGAAAAAGTTGCTCATGTCCGTCTTGCAATTGTATAAAAAAGAAGCTGGCCGAGTGAAAGTTGTTCGCAAATCTCCAGCCATCCCTGAGGTGGAAAAGTGAAAGTGTGGCGAACCATCTATCATAGAGCGAAAGTGTGGCTGAAGCAAAAGTAAGTCGGCGAGGCTTTTAAATTAAAAACCATCAATCAATGTTTTTCGCCTTGCTACATTTCCATCTCTTTAAATATTGACTAACATCTTAAAGTGTTGGCGCCATCTCTATTCAAAGTTTTGCCCTCCCCGCGCTGCAACGAAGCAATCTCGGAGCGTATTTGAACCACATCCGCAGAACTTTACACATCTAATCGCATCAGGCGACCCCTCAGCGAGAAGTGCAACCGCAACAAGAGTCGAGCTAAGTAAAAAGGGTGGTGCAAATGAATGAATCTTTAATGGGGTCCAAGTAAAAGTCCGACATCGTCGCCGTCGTCGTCGTCGTCGTCGTCGACGTCGCGCCACAAATCTCGTTGCTGGCATATTTCAAATATAGCTGAAGCAAACATTATGCATTCTTTGCTGCAAAAACCACATAAATCTGCCACGCAAACACACTCACACACACACACACACACACATGTCTCTCATAGACTTGCTGGCAAATTGGGGAGTTGGCGCTGCGGCATTTCTCAATATGCGTTACACGTACGCATTAATAACTAATATATGCATATACAGTAGCAGAAAGCTAGAGATGAGTGTGTGTGTGTGTGTGCCACTCCTTCCTTCTTCCCGCTCCTCCACTCGCAGATTCATGTCTGACTTCTTATTGTTTGCCAGCCAGTGTGGCATATATTATATATGTATAAATCTAAAAACTGCTCATATCGTGTGCCACTCCGCCATGTACATACGTCTGCGTATTTACATTGGTATGTGTGCAGGGTATTTGCAATTGCTCGGCAAAATATGATTACTAATGCCAGAGACCTCATTGCCATAACCACTCAGCGTGCGTTATATTAACTTTTATATTCTCTCACATGCACCGCCTTTTGTTTGCACTCCATATGCTCCATTATAATACACTATTGCACATCAAGCCGAACGCACTGAAGTCTATCAACTATCGAACACGATTATAGTGCTCGCTAGTGTGTAAGAGCTCGTTACCGTCATTGAAAGTCCGTCTGATGGCCAGGTGAATAGACTCCAAAAGCGAACTTTGAATACAGTACTGACGAGCAACAACGCAACTATTTATCTGATGAGTTTTATACTTGGATATACATGATTTTATAAACTAAATACCCAATTTGCTTTTTGCGAATTAAACTTTTAAAATGGGGAAAGTACTTGTTTATTGTAGAGCTTTAAAACTTATACAATATACTGCTGAAGAAACGAACTTATTTATTAGACTTATTTAATTACTTTTAATACTGGTAAAAATTTAAAAATCAGTCGACGTTGAAAACGAATGGATATAAAATACCAAAATAAAGTAAAGCTAAAACTAAAATTTTAAAAATTTTGGTATTAATAATGTAAGCTAAAATTAATATTATATATACGATTTAAATAATAATAAAATGATAATACATTTGATGAATTTTTGAAATTAGAATTCAATGGTATTTAAACAATACGATGCTTATTCAGCAATTGGGGAAACACACAGAACCTAATTAAATTTGTTTGTTATGTTTGCGATTCAGTTTTGATAAAAGTAATTATTAATAGAAGTCTTCAATTTTTCATAGCTGTTGGCACTAAATCTTAAATTAATGTTGCTCAGTATTCTGAAATACACAAAAATATCGAATTCGATTAAGTTGCCTTTCTGCTGTCGTCGCGCTGTCAACTTTTCAATTTGCAGAGCAGCTGTTAGTCGATTTTGTATTTGCGCTCTTGAAATCTATTTTGTTGGCAGGCATCAACATCGCTTGTATTCGCAGATTCTCCTCAACTGCTCCCCCCCCCTCTCCCCCTTCCACTTGGTAGTGCTTGCGCCCGCTTTCCTTTGGCAGTGCCAAGTTTAATCTGTTACAGTTTCCTTTAGCTGGTGTTTCAGCTTAACGTCTAACGGGGACCCCGCTGCATTTCCATGTCCGCTGCAAACCGAAGTTCCGCTCCAGCCAGCTGGAGTGGGAGGGGGTGGCTCGCTATCTGCCGCGCTATACAGTGCAGTGGGTCAATAGAGCGGCAATGGCGGCTCTGGAATTTGCCATTGTTGCTATTTAAAGCGCATTTGCCGTTAATTTTGCCAGCCGCTTGTGAAGTGCCGCGCACATTCCCGGATTTCCTGTGTGCAATGCGTGTTCACAGAGCGTGTGTGTGTGTGTGTGTGTGTGTGTGTGTGTGAGCCATATCTGTGTGTTTGTGTGTGTGTGTGCCGCCTGACTGCTCATTATGTATTTGTTGTGTTTGACTTTTGGTCTGCCAGGCTGAATGCCGGGCCCTTGCTTCCCCAATACCCCGCCGCCGCCACCCCCGCCGCCGTCGCTGTTGTTGTGTTCACTGTTGATTCTGGCTCCGAACTTTAATTGAATAATTTCCAGCCATGAATATTTCTAATGGCCAAACAAATTTTCGCAAGCACTTGCAAAAATGCACTCCGCCTCCATCGCTTTGTTTGTTGGTTTGTTTGCTCGCCACTGCAACCTATTCTCTCCCTATCTCTCCTACTCCGTATTTACCTTTGGGCTGGTGGGGAGTTGGCAGCATTTTTAATTATATGCACACAAAAGGCCGCCACAAAAGCAGTCGCCACCTTTATTGATGTTCCTCGTCCCCCCCGTTGCATAGCCACAAACAACAGAGACCGAGCCAAACAAGCCAGCCAGACATACTCGTAGTTTGCTCAGTGCGCAAATTTCATCAACTTGTTCAAAAATTCAAATGTAAATAAATCTAGACGTGCCCAGACCTGTGCATGTAGAATGTCTGGTCACACTGCTCCTGCCCCCAGATCGAGGCAAGTGTTTTGCCAGCAGCCACAGAAATTTGCAATCGCCAGACAAAACTTTGTTTGTTAGTCGTCAGCGTCATCGTCGTCGTCACAGCTTCAGCCGAAATTCGCTGCACTCAGCAATATTGGCCCATAAAATGCCCCTTGAGCATCGCACAGTGGCGCAAAAGCTGGCTGCTATGCAGCTGCTGCATTGCAAAAGCTATGCGATATACATTCCTTACTCAAAACCACATTCAAATTGCATAGTTAAAATGGTTTTGTTTCAGAATGAAGTTATGCAAAAAATAAATCAAAGATATTTAAATAAATCGAAGAAATTTCAGTGCATAATTATTTATTTAAAAATTGTAACCATCGTTTAATTAATTTAAATTCTCTTAGTTAAATTTGCACTAGCAACTATAGACTCAACCATAAATACAGTTTAAACGGCATCTGGTTGCACTGTGCTTATGCCGTAAACCGGCCAAATGCAAACTCCGGCCTCGCAAGTATTCGACCAGGCAACAATTGCAACCTTGACAGCCATTTTGGAGCAGCTTAGGGCGCCGAGCGAACGGAGAGCGGCTCTATCATCTCCTTTGGCTCGGCCAAGTGGCTTTTGAGTGTTCTGGCTTGTTTCAGCGCGTGTCTTTGTTGTTGTTCTCTTCGTGGCATTAAGTGCTCGATAGCCACGGACTGTGGGCCGGCCCGAGACACCTGACAGAGTGACTGCTCTGAGAGACAGCCTGACCACCAGACAGGCGACCTGCCTGCCAGCCTGCCTGACTAGCTCTATAATTATTTGCTATAATCTAAAATTAAATGGGATTTGACAGTTGATGAATTGCAGAGCAGTTCGATTGGAAATGCACTAACCTAAGTACCCAGAGAGAGCTGCAGCAAGCAGACTCGGCCGGAGTGCCTTATTGAATGGCCCAAAGTGCTTAGTTATGCATCGAATGCAAAGTGAATGAGGAGTGGTAGGGGCAGGGGCAGGGACAGGGGCAGGGTCTGTTCTCCAATAATATCCTACAGCTGCAGTGACCTGCTCAAATGAAGACTGGCTGGCTGGCATTGTGGGCAAGGAACATGGGAGTTATTAGTTGATTTTGATTAATTTAATGGGGATTGTTTATGTTTTTATGTAGCATTCGATATGCGCCACTAATAGAATTGCAAATGGGAATGCGATGCTAACAACGTATAGAATAGAAACACAGAGGCACATTAAATGGGTGTATTAAAGAGCATGAGTTAGACACGGAAAATTCATTTCATCAAAATTCTATCAATTTCGAAAATTGGAAAATTTGAGCGCCAATTGAAAGTGCCATGAAAGACAGTGCTGTGTTATTAATATTTCTTTGGATTGTTGAATTGCAGCTGCCCCAAACACAGAATTCGCAATAACATTTTGCATTTTCGATAAGCATCAGTCGCAGTCCCCTCAAATCGCAGGCGAGTTGCGAGCTGCGAGTCTACGCAATATTTGCACAATTTTCGCATTTCGCATTCGTTGCATACAAAATGTGCATTTTTGGAGTTCCATTTGTCGTAATGCTCCCCGTTTGCCGTTTATTGTATGGGCCGTAATTAAACTTTGTTGCTTCAAAGCGTCGACTCGCTCAATTTGTGCAACAAAGGCATTTGGGCGAAGTCGAAATCCAAACGGGAACGTGAAGTGGAACGGTGAGGGGAAGAGCAAAAGAACTGAGAGCAGAACCATGGTCAACGCCAGGACCATTGCCAGGGACACTGGGAACGCTTTACATTTTACATTTTTGAGCAATTGAAATGTGCTACGCATTGTGCTGAATGACTGGATGTGCAGGACAATCAGGACATGGCCGGGCTGCACACTTTCGCCACTCTCTTTTGGCTGCTTTTGCGTTTGCGTTTGCTGCTGCTGCGCTGTAAACTGTTGTTATTTTAACGCAATTTTCAAGTGGAATGCAAATTGTTTAATGATTTCAATTGGAAAATTGCTGGAATACTTGACGAGCACTGGCAAGCACCAAAAGCCATCATCGTTGGCCATGGAACCCAGCAGGAGACATCCAAACCAGCACAGCACAGCACAACACAGCGCACAACAATTGCCCGTCAGTTGGGTTCCATCAGCAGCCCAAACAACGCTCGGCGTCCCTTCCATTCAACTCCACTCCACTCCACTCCACGTCCCCGCCTCAGTTGCTTTTGTTGGAGTCCACGCGTAGGCATAGACTAGACCTTATTGACGCTCTGGAGTTGGGGGTTAGCTCCAGCACTTGCTGCATTTTTGTATACACAGAGTGTCTGATTAAATTAAGTTGATGAGACGCCGGCCCTCTGCAGCTCCTGCTCGCTGCCCCTCGCTCATCCCTCTGTTCCAGCAGTTTGAAGGACGTTTTTGTTATATTGATGCATTGTGCTGGCTAGCAGACGCAATTCCACATCCAACTCCAGTTCCGACTCCAGCTACTCAAACACTCGACTACTTCACTCGATTCGTTCATTTAGTCCTGCTCCTGCTCGATGGCGTTTCGGCTGCTCCTGTCGCTCCTTCTGTTTGCCTTTCATGCTCTGCCCAGAGTCTTCCGCCTTCTGCAGATACCCTGCTGTTGCTTGTGAATTTGTTTATCATTATTGGCATTAAAAGGATTCGAAATTGTTTATTGTCTAGCCAGCCAGGACCTGCACGACTCTTCCCTCTCCCATTTCCTTGTCTGCGCGTCTATTTGTCGAATCAGGCTGTCTGTCAGTCAGCCAGTCAACTTGGTACGTGCTCCTTCCACAGTCTATGGGACTTTTGTTTCAGCTTCTGCCTTTGGCATTGTCGCCAATTAACAGTGGATCGCATCGAAGCTGAAACTTTTAATCATAGCTCAATCGAACTTAAGCCAAACTAAGTATTTGAGTCGAGATCACGATAAAGCTTTCTATTTGAAGCGAAAGCAATTGTGTGTGTGAAAGGTAACAAGTTAAACGGTTGATTGTTATTTGCAGCAGATTTTGGAGAGTTTTTATATTAGTTAAATTTAAGTGTGTGCAAAATTTGTTGTATTTATTAATTGCAATTTAATTTTTGTATTAAAAAGAGGAAATTGTTCACCATCTCTTACATTTTAATGAGCAACTTAATACCATTTAAAAATAAAGTACATTCATCATATCGTTTAGCTTCATTCACGCAACACTAATTCCTTTGTCGTCAATACATATTGAACAGTTTTAATGCACGACAGCTGAATGATCCTGAAGGGTTTCGCTTCCTCTTGCGCGTGTCGCAGAGAACAGCCCACGGTGCTTATATAATCGAGCTGCGCAACTGCTTCTGCTGCTGCTGCTGCTGCTGTGCTGCTAAAGGATTCTACCCCTTTTTGTTTGCAAGTCAACATGCTATTTGTAATTAATTGTTTTTGCTTCATGGAGCTGAGAGAGAGAGAGAGAGCGAGTTCAGTGCATTGCACGATTTATTGAGAAATCAATTGTTTAACAACAGGCAATGGAAACCACAAGAGTTCTTTGCAAACAAACTTCTCGCCTCGAGTCGTTCCGCCATGGCGCATTTAACTCCCACTTCCCTCACCCTCTCCTGCTATATATATATATGTACTTATGCCATCGAATCGAGTGAAAGAGCTTGCGACTTCCGTTGTTGGCACTGCAAGGCGAATGAAAAGGATAAAGCGCGACGAAGAGAGAGAAGGGCGCGAGGAAGTTGAAGAGCTTTGGATATAAGCTATGGGCATTTAATTAAATCGATGACAAAATTACGCCAATTAAAGGCGTCCTCTTAAAATTGTCTAGCCAGGACGTCATGACATAACGTATACGCAGCGTCTGCTGTCAAATTGCAGGTAAAGTTGAAAACTTTTTTGACTGCTTCTGCTAGTTTGCTTGTCCTTGTCGTTGTCGTTGTCGCTGCTGTTGTTGCTATTGGCCTTTTGACATTGAGACCCATCAATTCGTGTCAATTAATTCGCAAAGACGCCAATGCCACGCCCACCAATTGCCGTGCACAGCCCAATTTAGTTCAGTGCTCCGACTACCCTCAAGCTGTGACGCAAATTTTCTTCTGCAGTTTCCTAATATAATTAAAAACTTTTGCCAGGTGTTGCAAATTTCTCTGCTCTCGACTTTCTCCTTCACCCTGCCTCCGTCTTTCTCGCCTTTTCGCCGTATACGTATAGGTGTCTGTGTGCCGAGTTTTGCTTGACTTCCGCAACAGACGGACACAGGAGACGGAGAACGCAGGACACGGCCCGGAAAGATGCCACCGGAACAGGTCTAGCTCTCTGCTTAGGGTATCTCGGGGTCTGTTTTGCATGTTGCCTTTTCCAGCGCCCCCAAAGTCGTCGAGTAGTTCATAAAGTTTTCGCCCCTCTCACGCCGCCACTTTAAATTGACAAATCTGTGGAGGGCGAGACAGAGAGAACGAGAGAGTCCAGGACCCACGATAATGCTTCTTGTTTGGCTTCTGAGCATCGACTCGTCTTCCCGGGCCGTTTGTATGCCAAACAAATTTTCTGTGTGCATTGAGCTTAGCATGTGTGTGTGTGTGTGTGTGTGTAGAGCATAGACGGGTGGGAGCTATCACTAACTGGTCATTGTTTACATTATGTCCGAGAGTTGAGACTCTCGCTTGATGAAGATGAGTTGCGGCAATCGCCTGGCACTGCACTGCACGGCACGCATTATGTATAAGTTTGTGATATGTGTCTTCTTGTTGCCATGTTTGACTTGAACTTGCCGACAATACTCGCAGTTGGCCATTGAAGTGCCTCCAACTGATAGACAATGGCTGGCGGCTTTGCCCAACGCAACGGCTGCTGACCACACAAGCCAACGGATTCCTTTGTTCAACGCTGTGCTAATGTTACACAGCTCAGTTAAGCGCACATGCTTGAGAATGGTTTAAAAAACACTCGAACTGCACTACTAGAAAGCATAAGAGAACCAACTGCAAATTACTAGATTTCGAATGTAATTTCATGTTAGAAAAAACAAAAATATAATGCACATCCCATTAAAATTCGATCACTACTTTTTAAACATCGTATAAAATACGTACTCTTTTGTAATGTTTTAGGATCTTTGTTGATTACTGGTTTTAAAAACAATAAATAAATATAAAAAAAAATTTCTTCTCATATGTCATTTAATAATATTTGATTCGAGAGTTGTAAATGAAATAATTGTGGATTTCATATATGTGAAACTCACTGGCGAACTGTGCCTTCGAAGCAAGTGCAGAAAACTTCTTATTAAAATAGTTAAGATTCTTTTTTATTTTTATATCAGAAGCAATAATGAATAGTCAAATTAAACTAAGTAAAATAAAGTTTCTTTACAATTAGTTAATAACATAATTGTTAACTCAAAGCTTCATTTGAAGTTCTCTACTTTATCAACAAGCCCAGCTTTGCTATAGAAATACATCTTGCCCGTTTTTGTGCAAAATTCATTTGCGAACTGTACTTTCAAATCAATTGTATAAAACTCCTCTTTGAAATAGTTAAGACTCTTCTTTATTATATCAGAACTTATATTAAATACTTCAATTAAAGCAAGAACAACTAAATTTCTTCACTTAAATAAGTCAATCTTTTTTTCTATGACGAGCCTCGCTTCAGCTTCGTTTCAGGTTTCCTATTTAATCAATAAAAACCCAGCTTTGTTTTTCAAAAATCACTTGCCTACTTTTGTGCGCAACTGAAACGTTGCCTTCGAATCAATTTCATAAAATTACACATGACTCACGTTTTTCCATTGAGCCCAACTCGTATCTGACCTTATTAACTTTGCGCTGTCTCTTCTATACGAGTGCGAGTGCGAGTGCGAGTGCGAGTATATAAACAGTTTTCCAATTTTCACTTTCAGAGTGAAAGCCACAAAAGTTGTTTGGTATAGATGAACGTGCCCTAACTCATTTTAGACCTGCAGTTCTTGTCATGTGCCTAGTAAATTCACAAAACTGTGATTCCAACGACACCCCGAGGCCGAGGCTGAGGCTGAGGCAGCAGTTGCCGGCCCAGAACTTGGCACAAAAATCTCTGTGCCGCAAAAGCACGCTGGGGCATTAGCGGGGCAGAGCTGGGGACAGACGGACAAAGAGCAAAAGCTGCAAATACTTAGAACTGAAGGCTAAAGCTGTGGCAAGCGGATGCCAGAGAGACCAGCGACTGAATCCAAAAGCCAAAGCTGTAGCTGGAGCTGCTGCTGATGCTGATGCTGCTGCTGCTGCTGCTGCTGCAGCCAGGGCTGATGCTGAGCCGGAGTCCACGACTCGGTTAGTTGGCAAAGTGCAGTAAAAACTTGCGGTGGCATAAAGAGCTGCAAAATTACTTGCAGCCGACGACGGCGAAGGCGATGGCGATGACGACGATGAGGACGACGTCGACGGTCGTCGTGGGCCTTGTCCTGGGCCTCCTTTTCATCCGCATTCCCAAGCTCGACAAAGACAAACTTTTGCTGGTGGAAAGTTCGCTTTCGGATCGCATGTGCTGGCTGCGGCTGCTGAATTTGAAATTTTGCAGTTTGTATTATTTTGTTGTTGCCCCAGAAAAAGGCATAGATCACATTTTCTTGCAGTGTGTGTGTGTGTGTGTGTCTGTGCGTGTGCTCAGGCTCGCGGCAGATGGAAACTTTGTCAATGCGGTGGCACTAAAGTGCGGCAAAAACAAGCACCAAGGACAACAGCGCAACAACAGAAAACAGAGAGAACAGCAGACGAGAGACAACACACAACAGACAACGGGCAACAGACGAGCGACAACAGGCAAATACAAAAGCATTCAAACCGAAAAAAAAGACGACGACAGCAGCGGCAGCGACAGCAAGAGCAGCAGCAGCAGCAAAAAATCATCATAAAATGTGTTGCATGCTTTTTGGCGCGCTCTCCATCACTTGTGCTCGTCTCGCAGAAACAATTGCCTGGAATGTTGCGCTTGGTCTTGTTGCTGCTGTTTTTGCGCCAACATGTTGAGCCTAAATCGTTAAAGTTTTTCACAAATGCACTTGCCACAGATCCCGCCGCACGTTGCCACCGCCCTCCCGCTCTCCCGCGCTGCCAGCACTCGCTAGCGAAATTACACAAAGTTTTGCCTTGTACCCAAAAGCGACGCAACCGCCTCGTGTTTAGCTGTTGTTGTTACTCTTGCTGCCGCTGCCGCTGCCGTTGTTGTTGTTGTTGTTGGTGTCGGGATGTGTACTTCAAAATTTTAATTTAAACTTGCGCCATTTTGAAGGCTTTAAGTGGTTGCCAGCTCGTTGACAGTTAGTCCTGACAGAGGCCAGCAACAACATCGTCGTCGTCGTCGTCGTTGGCGTCGTCGTCGTCGTTGTCGTTGTCGTTGTTGCTCTTGTTGTTGGCGCTGCAGTTGTTATTAGTGCTCGCTGCTCATGTTGCCGCTGTTGCCACAGTAGCTGCTGTTGCGTTTTTATATTGCAACAACGGACACGCTGAAAGACAATTTTGCGCTACAATTGCGAGGGTTGCGTGCAAACAACCTGCCAAAGGTAGCGACTGAAAAATTATTTAATTAACTACCTAATTTTGCACTCAAGTATTTGCCTGAATATAACATTTCTATTTACATAAACTTAAAACAAGTAAATTAGTTCATTTTGTAAAATTTTCTTTCATTTCAGAGTTCAAGTTGGCAACTATTCTTCTTGCTGCCAAGAAAATGCTCAAAATTAACAACAATCTTAAGCAGCAGCTGCTATTGGCATATAATATTAAAATCAGTTTGCAAATACCATAGACAAGTGGCTCCCCCAAGCAATCGGGCTTCATAAAAGTATCCGGGCATTTTTTGTGCAAATTAATTAATTTCCCCCTCTCGCCAGCCGACTAGCGCGCCACTTGAAGCTGAGCAAATACTTTGGGGCCGACCCTCTCTGCAAGTGGCTCGATGCGATGCGGGCCAGGGCTGCGATGCACTTACCATTTACCCTCACCCACGTCGGGCTGCCGCTGCCGCTGCCACTGCCACTGCCGCTGCCGCAATTCTGTTGCACATTTTTAGCCAGCCTGCAGCCATGTAAAAGCTTTGAATATTTATGCAGCAGCAGCGTTGCAGGCAGAGGCAGCAACAGCAACTTCAACGGCGACCATCAAAGCCCACCCATCAAGCTGCGTTAGCCACGCCCTGGCGCCCGTGCTGCATGCTTTGCTGTCGCGCTGTGTTGCAACAGTTGCTCTTCACTTGTAGCTCTGACACATTTTCAAAAAGTAGGGTCATCATCAGGAGGAGGCAGCGCCTGACATTTGCTTAAAACTTGCCGCTCCATCCGGGGTTAATGCGGGACGCGAAAACTTTGCCGCTGCCTGCTTTTTACGCCAGCACGCGTAAGTGCCCTAATTTTTTCCCATACATATATATATTGTGTATATATATATACGTATATAGGACTGTTGCTGTTGGGTGAGGTTAAGGCTCGGCTTTTGTCAGTTTGTGTTTTTCTGCGCCTTTTTTTTGTGTCGCTGTCACTTTTCTTGCCGCTTTTTGTGGGCCGCCATGAAGCGTTGATATTGTTCGATTGTTCATCGTTGCTGTGTTGTTGTCGTTGCGGTGTCGGCGGCAGCGGGGCTGGAAAGCTGTGGTAGTTGTGCTGCTGCTGCTGCTGCTGATCTTTTTAATGAGTTGGGTTTTGTGGCGGTGCGAAAAGTTTTGTGCCTTTTGCCATGAAATGAGGGCGCAACCGAAAGCTTTTGTTGTGCCACCAAGCACGCGAAATGGCTTAAGAGAGCGTGGCTATAGAATCCGAATTGGCCTTGGAGCCACTCGAGCGGTTGCGTTCGCGTTTTGCGCCACTTCAGCGTTAAAAGCCATGCAATTGCTGGATTTCGTCACAAGTAAGCGCCGTCCTCACAATTAGCAATTCGATTCAACTGTTGACAATGCGATTCTCTGGAAACACGTTGCTCCATAGTAGATGAAACAAATTCATTGTAATTAAAATGTCTACGTGAGCGAACAATTAATTAATTGGATTATTAACAAGTCTTTGGTTGCACAGGTATTTTGATGTAGTGTTTGAATTTCAACTCATTGCAATTTTCCAGAGAAACTTATAAAATCGCAAATTCAATGCATATTTGCAAACATTAACAAATTGCGCCATTTTGTGGCAAAAATCAACACAAATATATTCATTAAATTCAGTGTGAATATAATATTGAATTTTTATAGGAGACATATTTTAAAAATGAATAATTACAAATTTATAAGAGATTCTATCACTTAATGCTGATAAATTCTATCAATATTTAGCTTCTATGTTAAGCTACATTATTTTGGAGAAATTTTGAGAACATTTGGCAATTAAATATTTTCTATATTGTCTGCATATTTCCAAACATTCTCAAACTGCACAATATCGTGGCAAAAATCACCAAAAAATATATTCCTTAATTTTTATATGGATACACATAAAAAAGTATCAAGTTTAAGTATATCTCTTTAGTTGATTATGAAAAGTACTATATATTTTGCTTTTGTATTAAATTATTTTAAAATTGTTTTAGCATGCATTTTTCTTATCGTGATCTTTTACGGAAATATATATTTGACTGGGATATAGATTTGCAGCAATTAGACAAATTCAATTTCTATTGTGAATGAATAAATTAAGAAGATTTAGATATAAATTGAAATTAATTTCTTTGATATGATTTGATATAATCCTTTTCTTTTAGACACGAGCCAGCAATATTTTACTATTAGTTAACCGAAAAGTGGTAGATTTTAGTTAGCACACATTCATTTTAATTTTTATATGGTGATCATTTGCTGAATCACTATAAATTAAGCAGACTTTAATTGAAGATAATCAATGTCAATTTACAAGAATATTTATTTGCAGCAAATAGAAAAAAGCAGTTTCTATAGTGCTTAGATAAATTAAAAAACTAGGTCAATATCAAGTTCTAAGCTGCAACGGGGGACAACAGAGAGAGAGACAAGTGACTAAGTGCAAGCCACAATCTAGTGCTAGCCGCAAAACTTGACAGCAATCTGGAATTTAATGCGCTATGGAGTGCGGCATATGAGGTTTTTGATATGGCATACCATTAATTCCGAGACTCATTGTAAACAAAGAGCATAGTGCTTATTGCATCTGAGCCTCCCTATTCAATCTGGCTTGTGGCCTGATGGGCGAGCATCGCACGAGCGTTAGTCAGTTGCTCTGTCACATTTTGTATGCACTTTACAGCATCAGACTGAACAGAGCTGAACGGAACTTTCCGTCATTTTATGGGAGAGTGGCAGCTACAAATCCTCGGACAGCGGCCCCTTCTTCCCTCTCATTTAACTTGGACAAGAAAAATGTCGCAAATGTGCTCTGAATGCCACCCCAGAGTCACTGCTGCTGCTGCTGTTGCTGCTGCTTCGACCGTTGTCTACGTCACATAACTCCCCAGTTTAATTATGAGTTGGTTTTTGAGTTCATTACGCCGCTGAGCAAACGCGGTTGCCCATAACGCGCCTCCAGCAACGCCATATTCATCTCTCTGCTCCATCCCATTCCGGCTGCTCTGTCTCCCCGAGATGAGATGGGAAGCTGGCGAAGCTCATGAAAATTTTGCACGTGAATGCAAAAAGTGCGCACCAAAAGCGCACAATTTACATTTCTTACATTCGCAATGTGCCACCGAAAACGGAACCCCACCGAACCGAAGCGAAGCAAACCGAACCGAACCGAACCAAACCGTGCCGTACCGGGAATCCCCCAGCTCCCTGAGCTTGTGCTGGCTGTCAGCGCGGTTTTTGCACTGCTGTCACAACACACACACTCCCTTTCTGCAACAACAATAACAGGAAGAGGAGCAGAAACTGAAGCTTACTAACCCCACCCCGCAACTGATTCTTTATGCCTGTCCTTAGTCTTCATCTCCTCCTCTCTCTCTCTGTGTGACGTGATGTCAGCTGAACTGACGTACACTTGGGGATTTTGCGAAACAATGTTTTTAAACCAAATTAAAATACGCAACGAGCACTTTACTCGTCATTGCATTTGTTTTGCTGTCAACTTTACTTTCTCAGAGTGTCCCGTCCTGAGACTTGAGCACTTCGAGGGTCTCCAACGCACACACACACACAGGGACAGGGACAGGGACAGACAGATAAACACTGGCACACACGTAGCGCGCACTGTGACCTCCTCGAGCTTTAAGTTTTATTAATTTAATTAAACTACTTACAAAGTTGTACACTCCTCTATCCACGGCTAGCGAAACTCGCGCGCTACCTGCGGACTGACGAGCACTACACCCATAAGCCATCTCGTCCCCTCGCTTCCTCCCTCTCTCTCTCTCTCTCGGCTAGGAGCAAGTCCAGTGCACGACATGCGCTGTTTAGCACCTAACTTGCCTTGGCCAAAAACCTGACGACTCTTCTGTCGAGGGGCACGAAATTCCAGAGGCAGTAGGTGGTTTCAAAAGTCCTTGACGGAATCCAAACACACTTTGCAGGGGACTGACAACATTTTGTCCGAAACTTGCAAAATTACAATTTTAATATAAAGCAAACACTTTTTGCAATTCACAAAATAATTATGAAGCAAGCAGAGTGCAAATATAATACAGTATTTTAGATGAGTATCTTCAGAGTTTGTCTTAGTTCTTGTTTACCTTAGGTATGGAATTTCTACGCTGATGTTTCATAAACTAGCTAGTGGAAATTTTATCTATATTAAATTTACCCATTTTGGATTTTTTAAAATAGTAGATATAAATTATAATTATTTCCATATTTTCCACGAAAAAATATAGTTTAAGCTAGCTTAATAAAGTAAATAATTTTGAAAGAGAAAGCAGATTCTTTCTGAATGGGTAAACATGACATTATGCTATCTGTTCATTAATTTAAATGAACAGTTTAACTTACACAGCTCTGCGCTCATTTACTTATTCCAAAGTCATCAAGCAACCCACCTGCTCGAGCACCTGTGTGTTTTTGTGTGCTGTCCTGGTCGCCTCGGCGTCTGCGTCTCCTTGGCATGGCTGCTATACATTTGATTATTTAGCATTTAGCTTGCATATATTTTCTTTTCAGTAGTGCGCAAAACATGATTTCAGTTTTCAGAGCTCAGTTCTTGCTTCCCAGTACTTACGCTCGAATAAATTTTAATAGACATTCGTAGTCGTCGTCGACACAGCCCCCTGCCACCACGTTGGTGTTATTGTTTTTGTTGTCGGCGTTGCTGTTGTTATCGTTGTTGCTGTTGTTATGGTCTGCAGGTCGCTTGTGTTTGGACTTGGAACGTGTGTATTTGCATATAAATTATACCTAGCCGTTGACTTTGTGGCCTCTTCTGCAATGCCTCAAGCAGCTGGCTGCCCCAGCGTCTGGCTGCGGCCTCAGCCAGATGGGGAATGAGTCGAGCAGCAGTGGGGGCCAGGACACATCTGCATGGCTGTAAGGCCGTGTGGCTGCACGCCTGTCTGCTGTCCGTCCGTCTGTCTGGCATATGCTGCTTGTCCATTTCATATCCTTTGGCCATGTTATGCAAATTATTTCAATAGGCCATAATATGTGCCGAAAAATTATTTAGCCAAACTTACCGAATGTGCTGAAAGAACAACAAAACATTAATTATTTAACAAAACATAGAGGCCAACGCCTTGGATGGGTAGCGGGCAAAGCGAGAGCGAGAGCGAGTTGAAAACCATTCGAAATTATAATAAATTTAAAGTCAAGTTCCCCACCCGTCTGCTGCATGTCGCCCAGTGCAAACGATGCCATGGCCAGACAGCGGTCCGAAAACCCATTAGAGCGTTACCAGAGAGGCTAGAAATCACAGCCGACAGCCAACGGGCGGTCTGGCTGGACATTTTAATGATACAAGATGAAAAAAACTTGATACAACTCGCATATGCCACAACTATTATACACTACCCAATTTCCGCCATAGCTTGCACTGTTAATTAAAAGACGACAGAAACTGAGCTCAAACAGCAATATTCTTGTAATTAATTCCATGCTACACAACAAGTATTTGTGAGGTACTAAATCTTGAGTGCTTTCAAACTAAAATTGCATCTTTAGCTAAAGTAAATTCTTGTTTCATAATTCATCAGTGCTTAAGCATGCATTTAAAAACTCTCGTCTTTAGTAGGAATTCTGTGTTGACCCTTATCGGTGAGAGCATCGCCGATGCTATGTGCACAACTTCGTTGACATTGAAATAATTAATGGGGGGCGGTGGGTGCCAGTTATGCAGGGGAGCGGAAGGAGGCGAAACGCGTCCGGGTTTTACACTAATAAACTAGTAGGAAAACATGTTTAAAGTGTTTTATGATTGCCAGGCCATGCGAGAGGTCGATGGGGTCGCGCTGTTGGCATTTCGTCCCACCTCCCTGACCCCCCCTCTGCACTCCCGGTCGAGCGATCCCGCTTGCCAAAGGACTGGACCGTGAAGCGGGAATATAACAGGTCCTGCTGCTGCTGCTGCTGCTGCTGCTGCCGCTAACCGCAAAAAGCAATCTACACGTGTTTTCAAAATTAATTGTTATGATGGCTTTTGTTGACGCCGTTTTTTATACCCTATACGCTGCACCCCTCGAAAGTGGTGCGAAAAAAAGGTATTTTATCCGTGTGCGAAGGTATTTAACAAGTGGACGATAAAAGCCACATTCCTATGTCAGCTGCATGCCGTTGAATCATTTCAGCAGGAGAGTTGATTTAGTAAGGCTTGAAGAAATCTAGGAATTGTAAAAACTTAAGAATTCGCATATCAACTGAAGTGAATCACGCGGAAAGTAAGTCAAGGGAAACTTTACAATTTTGAAGCACAAATGGGCATAGAAATTGATGTCTCATGCTTCTGTACAGGGTATCTCTGTGGCAAGCACTTTCTTCGTACCCGGCAGCTTGTTTTTGCTTTGCTGTTTGTTTTGTTAACGCTGCCGGGCCGTGTGAGGTACGCAAATGGCTGCCAGAGCAGAGTGGAGCGAAGAAAGGCCATCATGAGGTTTGAGGGACAACTGGCTACCGTTTGAATATTTGATGAGGGCGTGCCGAGGCCACAGCAAACACTGCCAATTTGTTTGGTTGGTTTTTTTTTGTGGCGCCTAAAATTATGCAGCATTAAACAAGAAGCCGGCCCACAACCATTTTTCTGCTTCTCAACGATTTGCACCTTATCAAAACGCCACGACAAGCGCAGCCGTTGACGTTAGTTGGCATTTAAATACACCGAAAAAAACAGTGTAAACTGTTGAATTTGGGGCGTGTTCAAGTGGGTGTGGCACATTGCATTTTAGTTTCGCCTTGATTTTAGCCAGGGTTGCATCAAAACGCGCTTTTGATGGCGGAAAAGTGTTAAAAACTTTAGAGAAAGTAATCCAAGGAAAATTTACTTTCAAAAGTCTAAAGTTGCTGATTAACTTTATTCCATCATCATTGATTTTTGAGTAAGTACATTTTAAAGTGTGTAGAACATTTTGATTAATTTAATACTTACTTGCAATATATATTCAAATATTAATACTTTGTGGTACAATAGGAAATTGCTAAACTGTCGAAGCATGAAGTGAGTAAATTTTGTTTTCTATTATCATTTACATGCAATATTATTAATAAATTTAGATATACTTAATGTTTTGTCATTGTTGATCAATCTCGCTTTAATTCAAACTAAATTCAATGGGAAATTGTTTTTTGCTAGCAATATAAATAGTAAATTAAGATATTCTTAATATTTGTTGGTTGTTAATCAATCTTATCTTAAATTAAACTAAGTACATTAAAGAATTGTTATAGTTTAGAATCAAAACTAAACTTTAGATGCATTACATTCTACCTACTATATATTTACCATCAATATTATTAGTAATTTCGGTTATTCTTAATATTTAATATTTTGCGATCAACCTTGCTTTAAATCAAACCTGATACAGAGGGAAATTGATTTCCACATACACTGAAGAGTTAAACGAAAAAACAATAACTTTTAAAATCGATTGCAGCCCTGGCTGTGAGTTGCGTAGATTTTGTGCTGCCTGCTTTTAGGCGCTGCCGTTCCTCTGCCCAGCCCATTGAGCGCTTGGTTGCTTCTCAACTTTGAACTTTTGGCGGCTGCGGCAGTTTTAAAATTGGTTTTTTGATTTCCAACGCCTCTTTGCCCTTCAACCCGCACCCCGCACTCAGCACTCTGCACTCATCAGCACGCTCCCTCACTCTTATGCGGTCAGTGCCGTTTAGGCGTTCGGTCAGCCGAGTTCCTGTTTCGTTGGCGGCAGCGGGGTGCAAACTGGTGCAGCGGGCGAAGCTCGGGAGATTTCGACATGCGGTTTGTTGGTTTTTGTGGGTAGGCAGCTGTTGATTTTTGGGTCCAATGCGTTATAATTTCATGCTGCGTTTGTTGTTGTTCCCGTTGCTCTTCTTCTCGTTGTTGTTGCTGCTGTTGCTGTTGCTGCTGCTGTTGCTCCTGTTCTTTGCATTGCTGTTGCCGTGGCTTAAATTTAAAATGTGTCTACACATGTTAGAGGGCGGAGTAAGTGGGTGTGTGGGCTGGGGAACGGGTCGTATCGTGCACACCAATAAATTAACAATAGCCGGGCGAATGTTCGAACTACCACACGCCCCCTTCGTGCGGCAGCACAGCAACTGCATTTATTGGCTCGTAAATTAGCATGCAAGTCAAATAAATTAATTCTTTTTTGCAATATTTGCATAAACAATTTTGCATAATATGCAGTGGCCGAGCGAGCGGCAGCAACAACGGCAACAGAAATCATGACAAAACAGCCAACGGGGCTTACAAAGTGCACAAGATCCTAAAAAGGCCGGAGGGCAACATTTTGCTGCACGATATTGCAGCAGAGCAGCAGCGAGAGTTGCTCAATCAGTTGCCATCTAATTGAGCATCAAACGTATGATAATCAAAGCAATTAAATTCGTTTTGAGGGAAACAATAATCCACTTTTTAGTACATACTTTAGATAAGTTCCTTCGCATTTACAAATTTAACATTAAACACATTTTATCATCATTTGGGTACAATATTTATAAGGCAGACTTGCTATTAAAGAGGTTTGCTATTAAGAGCTTTGAATTGATTTATGTTTGTTGAAAATGTCAACTGTTCTATTGTTACTTATTTAGTTTTAAGAACAGCTCCCCGATTTCCACTTTGTTCAATAAGCTGGACTTAGTTTACTTCAAGTTATTTACTAACAATTTATCTCTTACTTATAGCCGGCTTAAGATGCATTTTATTGCAAGTGCATTCGTCGCTTTTGCAACTTTTGGGGCAGCCCGTTTTACCTGGCAGCTATGTAATATGTCCTCGCTGCATATATGTATTTTATATCATTATAGTAGACTACATACGTATGTTGCTATACCTGACTGACCCTGGTCGCATGACTAGACATTGCTTTCTCCAGGGAGGCTAGCGAGGCGAGTGAGCTCAGCTCATCGTCCTCGACGCTCGGTGCTCGCTGCTCGCAGCTCGGTGCTCGGTGCTCGGTGCTCGGTGCTCATGTGGCCGGCCTATGCATAAGCAATGCGTGCAACAAGGCAACATTCACCACATGGCTGGGCAATTGACCAAAGGCTGCAAGGGGGCAAGGGGGTGCGAAGGATGCCAGCTCCTCTGCTGTCCATGCATTTGGCATATTTTAATATGTAAATGCAATTTCTCCAATGAGCTACAGCACACAGACTTTGTGTCGGCCAGCCTGCGAGACTTCGCTTGGCCGGGGCTGGGTGTGATTGTGTCTCCGGACTGTCTGGCGATGTTTGCAGCTAATCAAAGACAAAAAGACGCCGCATCACAAATGAAACACATGCACAGATTGACAGCGGCTGGAAGTGACGAAGACTGAGAGGGGGTGAGCAAAAGATATGTTAGCTGCTGATGTGCAGGTGGAACAATTAATGGGCATTAGAGCTCATCTCTCAACGCCACTTGCTGGCACATTTCAACCACATTACGCATACGCCGCATGTGACGCGCGTTTAATAAAAAATGCAAAGTCTAATGTCTGCACCGCAAATTGATGTGCGCAAATGTGCGCATAAACGACGCTAGATGGCGCACTTTACGCGTGCAAATTGACAGAAAGCGCGACTCGCGCGTCGCGTAAGCCACACACAAATACACACATAAACGCACACACCCACACACCCACACGCCCCCAGTCACCCACGTGCAAAACACAAAGGCATATACACGCAGATATAGTATGTGGAGAAACCAACACGTGGATTAAATTCACAGCAATTTCGCGTTTGATGAAAATAGACGCGTTGTTTTTTCATTTTAAATACCTGAATATTTCAAAGTCGCTTCACTAGAACAGTTCATTGGCGACGTCAATTTAAACTAGTTGCGGGTCAACAAATTCATTTCTATTTAGGTAAAGATACAACTTTATCATATTCATCACAAATAAACCATGGGATCTCCTTATTACTTATGTTATACAGACAACTAAATATTGAGAACAATGCGCTACATTTTGCATTTCAAATATAGAAAAGCTATTTGCAAAAGTTGTCTTAATATAGCAAAATAAATATTGAAGTACTTTAACTTAAATGCATTTATTTTTATTCGACAAATTTCACAAATACTTCTTTATATTCAAAATAAATAAACAAAGGATTCTACTTTTTTATGGAGATAACTAATTATTGTGATAGAACTCAACATTTCATTATTGGGGTAGAATTCTATATTTCGCGTTTAAAGTCTTTTCATATTGCCAATTTTATATCAGCACCAATATCTAAAAAACTCATTTCAACAGGTTGAATCGCAGTGAAATACATTCCCATTAGAGGTGATTGCGTTTTGTTAGGGTATTGACAGTGCGTTGAGTTGATCAATCTGCTGCCATTCATCTTGGCTCACAATTCGCCCTATTTTATGCCTTTGCCTTTAACTGCATTGTGCGCTTTTTTGTTTAGTGATTTGTTTTCCACAACAGCAGCAACAACAACGACAACAACAACAAGAACGAGAATAACGAGGAGAACAAAAACGACACAAATAGAAAAAACCAAAACATGATGCCAAAGGCTGCGCCCCGCCGAAGCTCTGGGGCTTTATATAAAAGCTGTGCGGCAGACAGGCCATCAATACAAAATGGCATAGAGTTGAGTGGGCGTTAACAATATGCCTGGGGATCGGATTCAGGGGGCCGGAGACGCAGGCTGATTGCGGCAGCAGAGAGAGAGAGAGGGGAAAGAGTTTTCATTGTTGGTTGTGCCTTATAAATGCTGCGTATGTTTTGGTTTTTTGGCTCAACGACTCAACTCGTTTGCAATTTCTCTGCTGTCGCTCTATCAGTTGAGGCCGCCTCATCCTGTTGTGCCCCTGCTCCTGGCTGCTGGCTGCCTTGCTGGTGTGCTCTCGTTGCTGGCTCCGTTGCCGGCTCGGGGTCCTGCTCGACCAGCCAGCTAAAGTGTCTGCGAATATGACGCGTCACTCTGGGATCACACCAATTTGTTAAAAAACGTGGCTTCCAGCTGGACGGGGGGAGGCCGGAGGGTAGGCTGGTCACATTTGTGCGCCGTTCATTCACTCAAAATGTCATCAACGTTGAGACGACAGATTGCAGTCATTTCTGCTAGAGTTCTCTTCCCCTATTCCCTCTCCTTCATTTTTTTGGTTATCTCGTTGTTTGCGTTACACATTTGCGCGAGTGTGTGTGTGTGTGTAGGGTATATAAGCATTTCGAATTTATAGAGTTGACTTATCAAGTCAAGTGATAGGGAAACGGCAATCAATTTTTACTAATAATGAAAATTAAGAATTGAATTATTAAAATCATTGATTTCCAAAAAGATAATTTAATTGCAAAATAAAACTACTAAAGCTATCAACACTCAGACGGGAAGAATGACTTTTACATTTCCAGAAAATATAATTACTAAACAAACCCAGTAAAACTGTAGAAACCCTGACTAATTCACGCTTAACAGATACGTGTAGATTTACTTTCAGCGTATTCTCTGATCGCCATTGTCAACTCGCCTCGATGCTCCACTATTTCACTGTCAGATTTCGGCCTCTGTGGCCCGCCTGTGACATTAAAGCTGCTTTCGCTCCTCGAGCCTGCCACCGACTCCAGCCGCGGCCAGTGAGTGACTGGTGTCAGTCAGTACGTCACTCATATGGGGTTGACAATGTCGACAGCGAGAGCATTAGATTTAAATTCGAATTTAAAGAGACTTCATAACTTGGCTCCTTTGTACTTAGTAAATTCCCAACACCCCTTAGCAGCAGGCAGAGAGCATCATCATCTTCGTCGTCGTCGTGGTCGTCATCATCATTGCCGTTATCATCGTTATCATTGAGCGCATTCAGGCAACTGCATTGCAATTCATTTTATGCTTTCAAAAGCGAGCTGGCAACTCGAATGGAGGCCACAAAACTGCAAAATACCTGAAGAACACCCATAAACCCCATTCATATTCATAAAATTGCATAATCTCGAAGAGTCATAATAATCAAAAACATATTTGCGGGCATGCATTACTACGACTACGACCGAGCTGGAGCACGAACACTGTGCAACGGGAACGGGAGCGGGAACGTAAGCGAGAAATGCGATTCGAGTCGACCTCATGCAGCTTTCCTCTCTTAGCGGCCTCTTCGCCGCAGAAATTTTCCACATAAAACTTCAACTTTGCTGCGCTTTGCAAATGGCGACACTTGGCGAAAACTTCAATACTTTAATTTACTTTATTTTTTATGAAACTAAACTAAAAATTTGAATAGGTAACTAAGCAAATAATGTGATAGTTGTCGTTTACACTAAACGCTTGTAATTAGTAGTAGAGTTATTAGATTATACTAACAAACAGCTAAAAGTTTTGTAGTCTATTCGAAGAAATAGCAATATAGCAACAAATCTATGAGTAAATCATATAAACATATAATATATATCAAATAGTTCAAGACACATTCCGTATTCATAATGAATATTTCATGCTTTCTACTAATGGATACCTAAAATTATAATTTTATTTAAACATTTTGTTAAAGCAAATAAGTCTTATTATTGATGTTAAGTTTTTGACATGAAATAAAATCAACAAACTAATGAAGCATTTAGAAATTGAATTAGCATTTCAGTGCGTGCTAATTCCTTTTCGAAATATTAGTTATTTCTAAAACTGTGTTTCTCTGAGTGTAGATGCTGTCATAGCTGCTATTTCGGGTATGAATTCGAGCTTTGGGCTTGCCGCAGATTTTTGATACAGCCGGCGCAGCGAGTGGGTAAAAACTGCAACAGCAATCGGCAATGTAGCGCCCAAGTAGGCGGAAATAAACGCAGAGAACGCTGGCTGCTGGCTGCTGGCTGTATGATTTTATTTATGCCAGAAGGCGGCCAGGAGCAAAGCAGCCAGGAGCTGGCGCGCCAGGAGCAGCAGCAGCGGCAGCCAGGCCAGGAGGCGAGCTGGCTTCTAGTCGAGTCGGTGGCTCGTAAAGTTTAGTTGGACCCGCCGTAAAAGGCGTTGGCAGTGGCACACTCAGCAGTCATCATAAAACTATAAATTTCATATTTGCCGCACTCACACAAGCACACAGAGAGAGAGGGCGGGCGAGGGGGGAGCAGCAGAGGCCAGACCTCTGTACTGCTGGGCATGTTATCATTAATGTGGGCGAGACTACTGCGATGATGATGGCGATGATGATGACGATGTCTATGATGATGGCTATGACTATGGCATTGGGTAATGTTTATGGTGACGCCTGGGAGTTTTGGTCTGGGCCAGAGCTTTACTGCACCTTCCAGCCCTCACATTTGTCTTTGGCTTCAGCTTCAGCTTTGGCTTCGGCTTTCCTACCTGCTGCTAAGTGTTTCTCCGCTCCCCTTCCTGTGTGTGTGAGTTGTTATGTAGAGCGTGCAATCATTTTACGAGTCAAGCTGCGAGACCCCATCGCACAAATGTCAGGGGCAGACAGCACACTCCCAGCCGGCTCCGCTTGACTCCAAGTGTTGCCACAAATTTAATAAACTCGAGACGTGCGTTTGAGCTTTGCTTTGCCATTTTCATCTCGTGCATTTAGTTTCGGAGTCGGGGTTGCATTTTTCTAAATACTTTACTCACAACTAGATCAAAGTTAGATTTTCATTTTGATTTTTTATTCAGTTTGTGGGTCACAAATGCAACACACAGTTGACCTCGCCTAATTCAGTTTAGGTCGTTTCAGCTTATGGCTGGAGTTGAGACGAAAAAAACTTTATTTGTGTATAGTAGCAATTTAAATAGTTTCATTTTAGTTTGTTAGAGTTTAAATGCCACAAGAAAACATTCAACACTTTATATATTTATTTACGTTTAAATCAATTAAAATACAGTAAATACATTTTGGCACAAAAGAGTTGTAGAAAATGTATTTTAATGCCAAATCGAATCATTTATTGCAATGTCTCAGTCAACTTGTATGCTAATCCTTCGGCGTACAAGTGTAAATAGCTCAAAGGACTCGGCCACAACATTCGTGCTGCGGAAGAGCTGCCCATAAATTATGTTCGGCAACATTCAATAACCAAACAATAACATTTGCTTGCCGGCCTGGGCTGGCGTAAAGCGAAAGAGTCTCTCCGTCTTCCGGGCACTTGCGGAGGATTATGCGAGTTAGGAGGAGTACTCGTAACCTTGCATAACCCATTAAATATGCATACTGCATATTTGGCAATTGACTGTGACTGTGGCTCCCAGCGGGAACTTCATTTTTGTTTTCCGAGTGTGGCTGGCCGTGTTTGCTTGTCTGCAGCGATCTGCAGCACTGCTATTGCTTCATTTTGTCCAATTACATGACATAACTGTAAAAATTTACGATGCATCAGCATCTACACTAAATGATGTGCCATGCGAAGAAGTCGAAGTCCAGTCGTATTAGTTCGACTGCCATGTGGGTATCTGAGCCACAGCAGCTCCCTCCTCGCCTCCTACACTCTCATATTCCCCAACCGATTCGAGCTGACAATCAACGCAACGCAACGAAACGATTGTGATGGAGTGGGAGCGAGTGGGGGGCGAGGGAGGGAAGTGGAACATTACTGCGGTTATTGCCGCACGAAATTTGTAAACGAAACGGAAACTGGTCGTAACGATTTCAATGAAGAGATGACATGGACAAGGACAACGTCGATGGCGATGGCGATGACGATGACGATGACGTTGCTGCTTGCTGCTTGATGATGATTATCTGCTGCCGGCAGATCATGATGAGCTGTGGGCTCCTCAGCTACGCACACTGATGACTGCCAAATCAGACAAATGTACGCAAAAACCGCACGGAAAACTTTTCAGCAATGCACTGAGCATCATCACCTCAGGGCATTCCCCGATACAGCTACGGCAAATACATAGTACGATTGCTGCTGCATTGAAACTTGGCCTGCTATTCCTCTTCCTGCATTATACTTCCGATTGTCCTCTCCTTGTCCACTGCCTTGGCTCCGCTTGTTGTGTGGCTTGTTTTGTTGCTGCTGCCGTTGAAAGTTGGAGCTGACTCGGCAGCTGCCAGACACTGAACGATTGATGTGCAATAATTATCCAAAGTTGATTTGTTTGTTTGCACGCCCGGCAAAGCGTAAAAGTCGAGCTTGCCAATCGCCCAGCCCACTGCAAGGCAGCCACTCTCCGTGCCACGCCCACTGCGGCAATACTGCAAATGAGTGTTATTATGGAGGCGCCCATTGAAAGTCGTTTGGCAAGTTTTGAGCTGAGTTCTCTGCTCCATGTGGCTCTTTTGGATAGTTTTTGGCAGTTTCGACGCTCCTCTCCCGATGCTCTTCGATAGATAAGTGCGCTGTTTAGTTTTAAAGCCACAGCATAAAAGTTTGCCATGCCTTGCCCTCGTCCCCCTGCTGTATCTGCTCTTTATCCTTCCATTCCCCATGCCCCATCCCTTCTCTTCATTATCATCTTCAAACAAACAAAACCCGCAACTGCAAAGTTTTCCAGCATTGCGGTTTTCTTAAGCAGTTTGATGATCTTAGGAAGCGAATAAGATGGAATACTTATGGACTTGCAAAATGCATTTTAATTACACAATAAGACGGAAGAGGGCACACTAGAATTATAACGCGCTCTCTTCAAACTATGCGTTAAATAATGTTTTAACTTGTAGAATTACTTTATCAAAGTTATAAAATTCTCAAAAAGATGGAAATCATTGAAATTCAAACCAATACTTTTGTAATTGTTGTTTTAGCAAAATAAAATAAGTAATTTTATTGTAATTTTTTAAATTGTTTCCAGTTCGTAGTGTGTGCGGTATTCGGCGTCGGTTTGTTCGACTTTCTGACCAACTCTTGTGCATCTTATTCACTTGACTTCAATTGAGAAATTAGTACATTAAGTTTTCCTTTGACGCCCCTAACAAATAAATCGTGGTATTTATTTGAATTGCTCAAACGAGTTTACGGCACAAACACAAACACAACACACTCACTTAACACACACACGCACACACACACACACTCTTACATGTCTGAGTGTAATAAAAAGAAAACTTTTTGTTCAACTTGCTAACCCACTCTTCAATTCGAGAGTCGGAACTGCGCCCCTCCTCCCCAGCCCACTAACCGCCCCGTTCATGCTCCACTTGGTTTAGTTGCTCTTACTGTTGATTTACTTTTAGCCTATTGCATTGGCATTTAGTTCGATGTCTAGTTTTTAGTTTGTGTGTTCCATTTGTGAGCCGGAAATAAAACACAGGTTTTCGCAACCCCAACCCCAACCCCCCGGCCCCTAGCCCCAGCATTTGCCGTTTTCATTCCCATGCCAAGCTGCGACTCGATCTCTGCAGAACGGTTGGAACAAACGCAATCAAAATACTTTGGCTGTACAATTTATTGGCGCAAAAACAAGTTCAATTTCAAATGAAAATCGCTTGGTACAAAGAGCAAAGCTAGTAGATAAACATACGAGTACATATGTAGCTACAGGATGTAGGAGACATTCAAGATTCAAATAAATATCAACAATGCACACTCACACACATAGACACACACACTACACCTTTGTCTGTGTGGATCTGCTGTTTGAATTGCTGTGCTGGGTTCTAATATAGAAAATAGTTGCGAAATATTTTGCCAAGTAGCCCAAGTATCGAGTACAAGCTAGAGAGCCATGTCTAGTGGCAGTTGGCAAGACAAACAATCAGTTAAGAGCTTTAGAGACACACACATACACACACACATACATAGAGGGACACAGATAGATACATTGAAGTCCCTGCTCTTTTATTGAACTTACATAACATTTTAGGTTATGGCCAGGGTTAGAGGACCGGACCCAGGCAAGGACAATGAGGGAATCGGAATATGTTACTGTGATTTCCGTGTAACTTCCTTTAATCTTCCTCTCTGCATCTGTCTCTGTGTCTGTGTGTGTGTGTGTGCAATAAATATACGAGAGTGCTTAAGATCAAATCAATTGATAAACAGCATAATAAACTTGTATCCACTATTTACATAAAATTCTCTGTAATAATATTATGCAAAGAGTAAAGCGAGCCAAAAATACACTCGCACTTCAACTTTCTACCAAATTGAAGTAGTTTCTGCCCATTTTTTGGTCCACCAGCCATTAGTTGCCCCCGCCCCCGCCACTGCCCCCCTCACTGCCCCCCTCACTGCCCCCGCCCAGCGCTCATTCTCTCTTTCATTTTATGTACATATTTTGCCATCATAAAATGCTATTTATTTTGTATGAAATGCTTTTGATGTTGGCTGCCTGGCTGGCATATCGAAGGCACAGCTTGCTTGCTTCAAATAGAACACATATCGAGAGCGGGAGCAAAGTTGCTCTGGTGTCTTGTCAGTGCAAGATTTTGATATGCGAGTGTCATAAATTGTGTTTATTTGGCATGGGAATAAATGTGCCCTACACTCACAGAGAGAGCTAGAGAGAGAGCCAGATAGACACTGCTTAACTTGAACTCAGACACAAACAAAAGTTACCTCGACGATTATAATAAAGTTACCTTAATTACCTTACGATAACACACACACTCAGTTGGATGACGTAATCAACTCGTAGGCAAACTAGCAAGGAACTGAAAAGTGTCCATGAAATGTGTCATAATCAGTGGTTCGCTCACATCGCTCAAAAGCCAGCGAAAGTCTTGACAAAATATCCTGGAAACAGACTTGCGGACGAATTAATAACTTGAGCGAAGATGCTATAAATTAAGGCAATAAACATTAATTTTATTGTACGCTCTGCAGTTTGAAATGAAAGCTAATAAATTTCGTGTGTGTTGGAGACACTTATAAATTTGATTGCCAATATAATAATACAACTACATAAAACAAATAGTTGCAAATCATATGTGTGTGTTGGAGAGATTTAAGAATTTTATAACTAATAGAATAATATTTGTATATAAATCCTTGCAAATTATATGTGTATGTTGGAAACCTTTAAAAATTTGGTTACTAAAATGGTAATATTAATTTATAAAATAAATAGTTGACTACATTTTCTGTATAGCTAGTTTTCTTTGGTGCTATGAAGTTGAAACTATATATTACTCATTTATTATACATTCATTGAAATTAAAGCTAATAAATTATTTGTGTATTGGCGACATTTATAAATTTTATAGCTAACATTACTGCATAAAAGAAAAAACAGTTGCAAAATATATGTGTGGGTTCAAGACATTTATAGTTTAATTACTAATATAATAATATTACTACATAAAATATATGGTTGAATAATTTACAGTGATAGAAAACAGTCATAGAAATTTTATATATGATTTTATTATTTTCCTTGCACTTTAATCTCAAGCAATTTTTCCCAGTAAATCCTAAAAATCTCTTTATGGCTAACATTTAGTAAATTATGCAATATTGAGTGATTTCATTTAAAGCGCTTAACTTAGTGTGTAATTTTTATCAATTTCTTACTTGAATTAGTTCTTACGCTTTGTCAGCTCTTCTGTTAAAGTTGCAGAAGTGTCCGAAGCTTGCAGCTGTTAAGTTTACTTGTCTATTATCCGACCCGCTGTCAGCTTGAGAAGTGCCCATAGAATCGCCACATTATCACTTAGCCATTCTGCCCTGCCTTTGTCTGCAACATTATGAGCTGAGGGGCGTTTTGTTTTATCCAAAAAAAAAAAAAGAAAGTAGAAGCAAAGAAAATAGAAACCATTTCTATAAACCCAACGTCATAATTACTATGACATTTTTCTAATGTCGCTTCCTTGAGCGCCACCACGTTGGCGCAGTACGTGCGAGGGTGAGGAAGGAGCAGGAGTTGTGAAGTTGTGGATCTGTGGAGTTGGGGGCAGCCGGGGTCTCTAACTGTGGATTGCGTGTCCCAAGTTCATAGGCGCCTTATTACACACTTTAATTTAATAAAAAGCTTGTAAATGCGTGCACACACATGCCCAGACAGTGCGGGGGGAGGGAAGGGATGGGAGAGCAGTCGGTTCCTGTGCGCGCTGTGTCGATGCTACGCCTTTTTATTACATAATGAGACCCAGTCGCTCTTTGGGCAATGGGCGCTGCTCATAGCGAATCCCCTTCCCCGGCCCGCGCCTCATTACAAATTCAACTAGCGGCGCTTGCTGCGTTGCCAGTTGCGCGTTGCGAGCTGCGAGCTGCGAGTTGGAGTTGTGCCGGCTTCCTGTGTGCCACAAAGTGCGTGATGCGTGGGTGCACCTGCAACGCCGTGTCGCTGACTTTGACGTGTCGGACATTACAAATTATGCCCAGGAGCCGCAGCCGCAGCAGCAGCAGCTAAAGGACCACCATCAATGTCCATTGGCCAGCTCGGCGGCATTTACGACGACGACGACGACGACGACGAGGAGACAATGACGAGCCTCGATGGGGCGCAGTGACGTTGAGCTGGGTCTCCTCGAGGTCGCAGGTAAAATGTGAAAATGTGGCAAATGTGCCACAAACGAAATCGAAAACGAGAAACGTAAACGCGACCGTTGTAACTCGCCGAGATACATCGACCTCTCCCTCACCCTCTCCCTCACCCTGCCTGCTTGTCTGTGGTATGTTATTTAATTTGTTACGGCATAGACTTTTTATTCGGCTCCCCCGTTGAAAGATCCTCTCTCCCTCGCGCTGGCATACATAATTTATTGTCCGTGTGTTTCTTGCTCGCGCAACCTTTTCTCTTCTGCTCGTTCTGTTTTGTGGTTTTGCGCATTGTTTTCACATTTCGATTGGATGAAAGGTGTTCGCCGTGGAACTCCCTCCGTGGCGCGTTGTGTGAAATCTTAAATTGCAGCTCTAAGCGAGTTCAATTCAATTTATTGTTGCGTGAGCTATTTTATAATGCCACTAAAAGGTGTCGTCCACGGGTCTATTCACAATTTATGGAGCGATGCGGGCGGTCGCAACTGCTTGCCAAGTGCGTGCAACGCATGCAACAACAGCAATTAAAGCAGAAATAACTACTCCACAATGTTTATTTCGATATGCAACGCTGGTTTTCCCTTTTCAGGGGTTCTATGAGTTGATCGACATGATTAACGAATTTGTAGCACACTTGGTGTGGCGGTCCTTAAACGTTAATTTCACAGGAAGAGCGATAAGATCGCTTCCTGCAAACGCTGGCTACCAAATAATATTTTCATATCTTCCCCAAACAAATTTCGACTTAATCCTTAAAATTTCATGGTAAATAGAACTCCACTTGCCTTTAAGCCTCTTCAGAAATTTACGACTATAAACCGCATTCATTGTGCATTTGGAGTATTTTAGAATAGCTCCACAGGATTCTACATGCTTCAGTCATATCGAGGTGTGAGCTGAAAATCTACAAAAGAACTACAGGTGATCATCATTAAATCATTGCATTGTCCTTTCATCGTGGGATGCGTTGATTTATTAACCTCTGTTGTTGTTAAGTGTTTTGATAATACCCGCTTATCTCTTCTCTCAGAAGCTGTCTACGTTTTTCACACTTGCCTTGGCGAGAGAGCTGACAGAAATAATTAATTGAAATTCCTTTGAAGTCCCACTGCATTCTTTCAAATTGTGTGTTCTATAAATAAGACTCCGCGGTTAATTATTTGTACTTTTCCTGCAATCTTATGCGGAGTTGTATCCGATAACTCCGACATCTTTATGGAAATGGTGCATTAATTTGAATATCTTAAATTCGCGATGGCGAATGATTAAAATGCCTCCGCATTGCACTCGGCAGTCGACACTCGGAGGCAGTCGGCAGTCGTCAGTCGGCGGTTGCTTTATGACATTATCATTAACTGCGTAAAAGACCCGCACCCAGAACAAGAGCTGAACCAATTTACCATCCTGTGTGTGGGAAGTCTATCTATGTATAAGTATATGTACATATACTCGTACTCGTATGTAGATGCAGAAGGCGAGAGAGAGGGCTGCCTGTCTGACTGACTGACTGACACATTACTTAACTTCCGTTTCCTGGCCTCTACACATGCACATGTACACATAAATGTGCTCAGCAGATACTGTAGATAATTTCACAGTTCTTTGGACAGACGCTAGGCGAGGGACGGGGAAATGCGTGCACGCATTTCTCGCATCCATTTGGTAAACCTACAACGCGCCAAATGTCAGAGAAATTAAATTTAAACGCAAGGCAACAATCCATCATCTGGTAATTACTGCGTCAACACGCCAACACATGCAGAGCGGAACAGAACGCAACCGAATAGAGTACAAAACGGAACTCAACCGCTCGGCTAGCTGAGGCTGAGGTGAATTGTCGCCCACCCAGGCAGGCCGAGGGAGTTGCCAGGATAATGACTTGACTTGTCATTGCTTCCGCCAACTTCAGTGGGTTTTGCTGTCTAAGATCAGCTGGGGCGTCGCCCAGCCGACCAGGCTAAGACAGCGCTGATAGACAGTGCGTCAGGATCGCTCCTTGTTTATTTAACGTGGTATTTTCCCACAGGGATTAAAACCACGGTGTGCCTATTGCCGGAGCGCTGATAGACAGCTGGATAGGCAGTGAGTTAGTGCATCGCCTCATTAGACTCTCTGCTTGCCTGTGATTCTTTCTTATCGCACATCCTTGCGACACGCAGCTGCATTGATTAATAATTTTCCTTATGCTACGCGCTCGCAATTAAGTTTGCGGCCCAGAGGCAACTGTAATTGACAGGGGCAAGGGGCGCGCTGAGCGGGGCGTGGTCGTGTCGAAGCGTTAATGAAATATCAATGGGGTGTTTTTGCGCAAATCGCCAAAACACTTAGTTTACTATATGTTTCTCTGTTTTCTTTCTTTTTTTTTTGTTGTGCGCGTTTCGGGGTTGCCGCCGCCTGATGGCGAACAACGCCTCCTGTTTTCACTCGCACACATTTGACGGGGATCAACATATTGTCGAGTTTTTGCCACTCTCAACGGGTGGTGCGTCTTTATTTCGGTGCTGTGCTGTGCTGTTCTGTTGCTGGCGCGGCTCGGGGCGACGCGATGTCAATTCTGGCAGCGGAAACACTCACAAAATGCTTTCAGCGCGCAACAACTTGCAATTATGTTGATGTGTAACTCTGTATGCTGCAGGACACCGCATGAAGTGTACCTTTGATAAAGTGGACCTGCCAATGAGCTACACCCAAACACTAGATAGAGCTCCACACCATAATGTAATCAGAGGAAGCAGTGGCGGGAGCTCACTCAAAAGGATTCTTTTGATGCAGGAAGCATTTTGTGTTCTATTCACTGCAGATACTTTTGAAGAAAATTAACTACCAGCCTATTGATTAAGGCTTGCTTCAGCATTAAATATAGTTTTTTTTTGTTACAATAATATTAATTAAGTAATTCTTTTTTTCAGGCTGAACAATTGCTTTGAATCATCAAATTATTAGAGTTGGAGTTCACACAAAAAGAGAATTATCTATTACATTATTAGGGTTTTGTAATAACTCTTGATTCTATTTTATCGTTACCTTGAATGCCTCAGATTCGCAGTGCTTTACTTCGTCTACTTAGTATCTTTGGGCAATATTATAGTCAATTAAAATGTGAGAATTATCTATTACATTATTAGGGTTTTGTAAAAACTCTTGATTCTATTTTGTCGTTGCCTTGAATGCCTCAGATTCGCAGTGCTTTACGTCAACTTAGTATCTTTGGGCAATATTATAGTCGATTAAAGTCTGAGCATTTGCCGAAATTCTCGCCTATAGCGTGTAGCTGAGTTGAGCTCATCAGAGCTCTCGGAAAAATGCGACAAACTCGCATAATTTGTAGTGCAGAAAGCCACATACGTACGTTAACACAGCAGGACATATGCGGCGCAGAAAACTTCTCCACACAAAACTATGGGAAATTATGAAATTATAAATATGTGTGCACACTGTCACACACACACCACACACATACACATAGACAGACAGGCGCACACGCATAGAGAGCCCCCAACACATGCAGACGCCATGACGAGCACAAACACTTGCACACGCACAAGCTCAGTTAACAGAGCCACCCACAAATGTCTGGCCGAGAAAAGTAATTTAATTGTCGCAAAAATGTCGAAAACAGCTTTGGCGTTTTACATTAACATAAAACAAAAAGCCAGAGAAATAATAAGTGGAAATTATAATTACAAGTGCTCACATGTGGTCCCCGCAGTTGCTCTGTCTGTGCTGCTGCTGTTGCTGAGAGGTTTCTAGGGTCAGAATGATTAAAGTTGCCAAAATATATGTTGTGAGTGCGTTGAGCGTGTGTGGCGAGCAGTCGTTAATAATTAATGTGGCCAAGGTTAGTGAAAACTGTCAGCTATTTGATATTCAAATACGCACATGAAATATGGCCGGCTGAAGAGCGAATTCCTGCCAAGTTTATCGTTTTAATTTCTCTCAAAACTGTGGCGTTCCCACAACGAAAACTATACTACGAGTATACTTGAGAAATCTATGCTTTTATCTGCACTTTTTAGCGCGACTCGTTGCCGAGTACGTTCTTCAGCGCTTTGCACATTTGTCATATTTTTTGATGCTTTATCGTTGGAGCGTACGTGCAATTTTGGCGATATGTTGACGAATACGAGAACATGCTCACAGATTTCCAGTACTTTTTATTACGCATATATTTTAATGGCCATGTGCAAGCAACGATTTATGATGCGCCACGCACGCGGTTAATTAGACACACACACACACAGAGAGAGAGAGAGTGAGAGACAAGCGGCGAGCAAAAAGGAGGCCACAGCCGAAATATGGCATGCCAATGGTATTTCTATGGGGGGGCGGGGGCGAGGCAGTGGTGAAGCTCATCGTGTTGTCGTTGCCGTTGTGCTTGCTGCTGCCGTTATCCTTTTCAATGTCACACAAGACGCATCATGTTTTTATCTACGCCAACCAAATCGCCAACCCTCAGCTCAGATTTCACATGCGTGTGCCCCCCCCCCCCCTCTTTGGGGGATGGAGGGGCTTCCCCCAACTTTTCGCTTATATCATTTAATCTTTAATATCCTTTCTCGGCGTTGACTTTGCTCTTTTTTTCCAGCTCGCTCTCGCCCCGCAGTGTTGTTGTTATTGTCACGCTCTATGTGACGGCTTGTCTTAGAGAATGCCGCTATATACTCGCCATATAGCAATATGGATGTGTGGAAACAAGTAAATACATAGTCCATGTCTGTGTGTGTGTGTGTGTGTGTCTTGCCTAGATTTATCACTTGCCACAGTTGCTGTTGTTTTCGTATTATTTGTACACATAGACACATCCTCCTCTGCATGTATATGTAATTTAATGTTTTTTTCTTCTGCCTTCGGAATCCTTCACATGGCTTCTGGACTTTGCTCGTCTCCGCATTGTCAAAGCTTTTTCCACAGCACCCCTTCCGCCTAGAGACAGTCGCCTGTTTGCCCCCGTGTCCCGCTTGTTTTTGCCTCTGTTTTTGTTTTTGTTTTTGTGCGGCATTAACGGGAGGAGGCAACAGCAGCAGCGGCAGCCAAAAATATCTTTATGCCTCATAAGTTTAATTTGGCGCAAATTGTTTTTATTTGCAGTCAGTGACGCCAACAACAAAAACAACGAAAACAAACAAAAGATTATGTTGTTAAACTAACAGACTCGCAGTATACCCTTTAGACGTTCCACCAGCTTCCATTTTAGGGCACTTTTTATGAACAGTAAGTAGTAAAAGCGTTTTAGTTACATTGCAAATTATAAATTATGGAAATTCTAGTTGCCTTTTTTTTGCTTTGATTTTATAATGTTGCAACCTTTTGATTTTATACAAATTTAAGAACTTTGTTGACTACTTTAACTGTATATTTAATTTTTCAACTTTATGTAAGACATTTTTCATGTCAGTAAATATTTGAAATTGTTTTTAAAAAGTATTGCTTTCTGTTTTATTTTCGTGCTCTTTTTGTAATTGATTTTCTTTTAGATGTAATTCTATATATAAAGCTTGATCGTCTCCTAGTTTGTCACGCCGCTTCTAATGCCATCAATCTGCAGGGTGTCAAGGAGTTACATGCACATAGCGTGGAGCGGGGAGGGAGGGTTGGGTTGGCGGCAAAGAGTTCACATGTGTGATGATACAAAATGGCGTACGCTATTCGTATGCAGACATTTCGCTTGGCACATCTACAAATTCTTTTTGAATGTCATTAGTATAATTGAAAAAGCCATTGGCACAATGCCAACAACAACAACAACTGCAACAACAACGGCAACAACAATTGGAAGCAACGTCAGCTAACCAACCGACAATCGACAACAACAGAGTTCAAAAACTAACTGTAAACGCCGCCATGCGACACGCGAAATCCAATAAAATTTTTTCCTGTTTTCAATTCGTTTTTTGTTGTTGCTGCTTTTGGTTTTGGTTTTGTTTTGTGTGGCAAAAGTTTAGCGACTTTTGCTGCCTCACCATGTTGATAAAGCGACAGCCACAACAGCCAAGGGAGACTGCCCAGCCAGCAGATACCCTGTACTTTATAGATTAGATAACAAGGAAAATAAATGTTGAGAGACATGAAATGAGTTCGATTTCGTAGAGTCAATTTGCAAGTTTGAGCCACCCTCTGATTTATTTGTACAGGGTATAACAGAACACGGCTAAAGCCAATAAGAACAGCAGGAATAAGCCTCGCAAAGCCAGCCTGCTGTCGAAAAAGTCTATCGAAGGCGACTGCATGTGCATAAATTTGCCAGTTGACATCAGGCAAATGTACATGAGATATTGCCTACTGCGCGCTGAACTTCTCCTCGTCGTCGTCGTCGTCGTCGTCGTCGTCGTTGTCGAAGTTGCAGTCGTTGTGCCGTCGCATGGATAATGCATGTTGCAATATTTATGCAAGATGCAGGCGGAACGATATGCTAAATTATGTAAGGCGACTATCGAAAAATCGTCTAGCCAGAGACATTGAGCAATGCGACGCTGCAGCCAGGTGGACAGCCAGACAGACAGACAGTCAGACAGACGGGAAGCCTGGGTTGGGGAGGAAGTGGTGTGTGCAGTTAATTTAATGAAAAGAATAGGCCAGTCGACGAAGCCATTTCTCGAGGAGCCGCAATAAGTTGGGGCTTCTAAATTGAAATTAAAATTGACTTGCTGTCAATTCGAATTTGGAGGCCATTATCTAATTGCTTTCGTGTAACTTTGGTAACGCACCTTTTGCAGCTTCCCAAAGTTGTCTAAATCACTCTTGGAACATATTTACTTAAATAATTATTGTTCTTTATTGCACTACTTCTAAACATACTTCATTTTGCACTGAACTGTTTAGAATATTCTTGTCTGCAAAGTTTTTGCGTTGGTATTCAATTAGTAAATTAATAACTAGAGTAAGCCGAGCCATTTCATGTTCCTGTGTTCCTTTCAATGTCAAAAAACCGCTGAAAATTCTACTAAATTTCCAAAATTCAATAATTCAAAATCAAAAAATTAAAAAAAAATTTTTTTTTTTAATTTTCAAAGTAGTGAAAAACCGATAAAAATTTGACTAAATTTCTCAAATTAAAAAATTGAAAATCCAAAACAAATTTTTAAGAAAAGAATTTTTAAAAATTTTCAATGATAACTCGACGTTTTTGAATCGGCCTCAACTCTCTTATTCGGCTTCAATATGTTCAACGGACTGTCTTGTTTATTGCTATTATTAATTGTTTATTATTAACATTGCCGGAATTTATAAACTTATCGTATAAATGTCTTATGGTGTTGTCACTGGGAGCACTTTTAACTTTATTTATGCACAGTTGAGAAGTTATTTTGAATGTAAAGCTGAAGAATTTCAGTGCGTTCTTGCGGAGTGTATTGTTCCAATTGTCTTTCAATGACGCTTTGAACACTGCATGATATTTTTCAATCAATCAATATTTAAATAGTTTATGCTTTGCGTTAAATTGTCTTGCATTTGCTGAATACCATTATCTATCATTACCTATATCCATTTCTCTTTTATTTTCTTGTTTTACTATAGAAGAAACTCAAAGTATTCCAACTCTTGGGAATACTTCTTAGAATTTTATTGCAAATATATTCATTGCTTTCATATTTAATCATACTTTATATATTTATATTTATAACTAAATTGTTTTGCAATTGTTGATTATCATTTTATCTATTTCTCTTTTGTTTTCTTGTTTTACTATGCAACAAAGTCAGAATATTCATACTCTTGTGAATACTTTTTGGAATTTTATTGTTTGCATAATCTTTGCTATCGTATTTAATCATAATTTGTAGACATATGCATACTTTCAATTAAATTGTATTACATTTGCTGAATACCATATCATCAATTTCTCTTATGATTTCTTGATTTACTAATAATGTCAAAATATTGCAACTCTTGAGAATACTTTTGGAATTTTATTGTATACATAATCTTTGCTTTGATATTCAATCATACTTTATATACATATGCATTTTAATTAAATTGCCTTGCATTCCATATCATCAATTTGTCTTTTGATTTCTTGTTTTACTGTACAACAATTTGAAATTATGTCAATGTCAATTTCCATTCACTTCTCGTAGCTTCTACGTCTTTCACACCAATTGCAATCGGCAGTGTTTAAAATCATCCTAATTGCTGGGACTTAGTGCGTCAACTAAAGATCAATCATTGATCCCTCACATTACTTCCGAATCATTTAAGATGGCCCCTTTGCTCCAGTCGACAGTCGATGCCCAAGTCATTAGCAATCTGTGCAATCACCCTCATGATAGCATCGAGCTGAGTTTTTATCAACTGTCTGTCTGTCATATTTTATGAATCGTTTGGCCCTCATGCCACACAGCAGCGACAGCGGCAACCGCTGCAACAATTTCATTTAATTAATTCTTAATTAATTTTTATTTAATTTTTTATTGTATTTTCTTTCCATCTTCTCTGTGTTGGTTATAAAATTTTGAGACTCACATGCAAAGCTGAAGCGCGAGCGAAGCCAACCCCAAAACACGGGCGACCCAAAATAAATCCGAGGCCAATCTGTTTGGCTGTGCACGGTTTTTATCAAAAACAGTCCGAGCAAATGAAAAACTGAATACAGAGTCATCCATCATCATTGCACGCCCTGTGACCCGCCCCGCCCCGCTTCGGCTTGTGTGTAATTTAAAGGGGGAACCAAAAAAGCGAAATATTTATTGTCAAATGTCACAAACACTGAGGGGCAAAACGGCAAAGGGAGCGCCGCAATTCATTTTTTAAAAATTTATATCAATTTATAATTTTTCGTCATTGCGCGCTTGATTAGGCGACAGCCGGGAAAACCCCTATTTAGATTGGATTCCCCTCCACACCGCCGGCAAAGAGTTGAGCCTGAATTGTTTCTTGTCTGCTGCTTGATTAATTGTAGGTCTGCGCTGCTCTGTGGTCTGGTCTGGATGGGTCGTGATTGTCGTCGTCGCTTTCAAGGCTATGTCCTACTGTACGTCTAGCTGTGTCTGTTTAGCCAACCCCTCAGCGCACTATACTCGTATAGTAATATTGCTGTCGCCAGGACGCGTCTTCGCCGGCGTTAATTGCTGGGTTTCTGCGCCCCAGTGAGCGCACGAGTTATGAAACTGGTATTAAAGGCATTAAAACTGAAAGTAGCAACTAAGCGAATGGTTAGCACGAGTTCGGCGACGATGTCCTTGCGCGCTGATCCTGCTGCCGCTGCCGCTGCTGCTGATTCGACTGTCGGCCCCTTCGCGCATCGCCATGTGCTGCTTGCTGCTTGCTGCTTGCTGCGTTGCTGTGATTACGCTCTGTGCTTTGGCTGTGTGATTATGATTTTGTAAAAAGGATTAGGTGCATATTACGATGGTCCTCGCTCACACACACACACAAGCACAGCGAGTGTACGCAGCGCAAACGAACCGCGAAAACCTTGAGCGAAAAAGGAGCTAGTGAAAGACGATGCCGGCGGCAAGGATAAGTACAAGCAGCGCAGGACTCCGCCAGCTGTTCTGTAGGACATTCTGTAGTACACCACGACAACAACAACAACAACAACAACAGCCAGTAATTATTGCCCGTGTATAATCTTTATTATTGCTGTTTTGTTGCCTTCTGCTGCTGTCGTTGCTGCTAGTAGATGAACGTAGAACGGAGTAGAAGTTATATCTGCAGCATGATGAAATGCTCCATTAAGCTGTTAACAATAACATTAGGCCACACTAAGTTGGGGAGCGCTCTACTGCAGATTTTTCTCCTTTGTCCCTTGCTGTGTGTGTGTGTGTGTGTGTGTGTGAGTGTGGTGACAACTGCTGTGTGCTTTGCTGCTTACAGGACTAGCAGGGTCTTCTCATTTTTATGGCATGCTTAAAGTTCTTAGCCGAGCTTAACTTTAAGAGAAGAAGCCGCAGCACAAGAAGAATTTCTCTAATAAAGCGCAGAGTGCAAAGCAGCAAACGAGAGGAGGGCCAAAAGGGATTTCAACTGGGGGAAATTATAATTTTTAAAGGTATACTAAACAAGGGGTTAAATGCCTAACGAGGAATGAAATCAGATTTAAAAATTAGAACAGCAGGCGGCGATAAAAGCGAAATATAATAAAGCAATAATGCTACATAAAATAAAAAAAGTAAATAATTGTATTAAGCAAAATAAAATGAGATATGAAATACGTTTTTTAATAATTTTCTACAAGTAAGTCTGAAAAATATAAAATGTACTGCTTTGAAATGAAACGAAAATAATAAAAATGTAATGAGCTAGAGAATACTTGTAGAAAATTGCAATTGATGTCGATGTGCTCTTGTAAGAAGCGATAGATTTAATAAGGTTAAATTGAATGGAAGGGCGACTACAAAAGAAGGACCTGAAGTACAATATATAATTAAAAAGTGTTGCGAATGGAAGCTGCCAGGAAGCCTCGAGGGCTTAGCTTCTCTTTTTTGGGAAGCACTCATGTCTAAATCTAATCAGATTAGCGACTGTGACCTACCCTATTCATATTTCAAGTAAACCTTTGTCATTGGCTGTAACTCAATGCCTGGTTTTTTGTCTATCGGACAGCTTATGTGTTGTGGAGCTCTTCGATCAATCTAAAGCATGCGAAACCTTCAAGGGTCCCTCAGCTGTCACGTTGTTGCCTGGTGTAAATCCAAGTCAATCCGCTGGTCGACACAAGCACTTACACACACACGCACACACGCACACACACATGCAACAGGGAGAAACTTCGCATGCGATAAGCCAAGGGGAAACAACAACAACAACAACAACGAGAAGAAGGAATCTGGCCAACCCAAGCTCGCTTCAGCTCAAATGAACCCTTCGAAATTAGACAAAAACTCAAGATGCTGCAAATTTGTAATCCTTGCTCGCAAGACGTCGAATTTTTCACTTATCGCTGCGGGGCAATACAAGCCGAGCACCCCAGCCCTCGACCACGCCCAGGGCTGGGCAAAGCCACCCTATGCGTTCCACACTTATTTAAGTTTTACTTTCCGCCCAATGTTTGTTTGCGCTTCTCTTTGCTGCTGCTGCTGTGTTTTATTATTTTTATTTTCATGCCTTCATTTTTCATATATGCAACTATGCTGGCGATAAGTTATTTGAGCAGCCCAGCGGCAGGACAAGGACGCACTCACACACACACACATGTGTAGAGAGGAGCCAACGAATTTGTAAAATTCCAATTAAGAATCTTTGGTTTACTTTGTAAGTTGACTCTCAACTTATTTAGACACTACACAACGACAGATGGAGGGGAAATCTTTATCCACACATACGCACACATAGAGGCACACACACACACACATAGAGAGGCACACACGCTCACACACTTAAGCGTAACAAAGAGGACACGAGACAACGGGCAGCAAAAACAGAGAATAAATAAAAGCAAAACAAACTCACACACTCACACAGACGCACTTAGCTCGAGCAGCTGTAATCCTAGAAGGGCAGGACGCACGGGTCGCCTCCTCGCCTCCTCGCCGTCGCCGTCGTCGTGGTCCTCAGTCCCCGTCTCAGCTTCATGCTCGTCCTGGTCGTCGCTCTAATGGACGAATAAATTGCTTGTGAATGAAATGAGAGTACGCTGACTTTCGCTCCTCGCTGCGCTCATGTGTGTGTGTGTGTGCGACTGTGGGCGTGGCAGGACACAAGTTGCGCCAAAGACGACGACGACGACGACGCACTCATACGCAGCGGCAATGCAAGCAAGCAAGCAAACAAACGAGACAAACTGAAACGAAACCGAGAGACGAAACGGATGCCCGAGACACAACTAAAAACTAAAAGCGACTTGCAACGCACACAAGACACAAGCGCCGCCTGCAAATCTTTTGAAGATACGACGCACCATGTTGTAGGGTTCGAGGCCGGCTCCAGCGCTCCAGCGAAAATGCGGCGCAATTGGCGATAAAATAAAATACGAGACGGCGGCAACAAACCCACTACCAAAAAAAAAGAATCTCAACATTTCCAACTGTCGCAGCTAAATACCCTCGGTGTGGAGTCAATTTAATTATTTTAATAAACTACTAATTGTGTGCTCTATAATTGCAGGTAAAGTATTTCAAACTAATTAATTTAATTTAGCTATTGGAATTCAGCAGCGCAAAAATAATGTTGTATTGAACAATATCGAAACGTTTTGAAATTCCGCAATTGAAACTTTAATTATACAAACAATTTGCCGATTAATTTGTCAAACAAAACAACAACGAAAATAAAATAGAAATATGTTTGAGCTGACAGAAAATGAATAATTAAACAACTCATGCCCCGCTTACACGCTCTTATTTGCCAGGGTATTGCGGCTTCGGGCTAACAATGTTTACACTGGATGGCTTGTTATTTTCATGACATGACCAAAGTCGAGACAGTGGCGCTATCGGAAGGACGCCCAAGATGCGAGTGCGATTCGGAGTCAAGCAGCGAGCATATGTAGGTCAGAAAACTGTGCTTGCTATGGAGACGCGCTATACATAGCTCTGCAGCGAGGGACAGGAGCAGGGATGTGTTTTATGAATTGCCAGCTGACTGGCGGGGTTTCCTCACTCCTGCTTGTTGTTGTTTTTGTGGTTGACTGGTAGATTTCGGTTTTCATTTTATAAGCAGCAGAGGAGCCGTCGAGCAAGCGAAAAATCAATAAATGTCAACGGGGACATGCTGATAAAGTTGCGACAAAAAGATTTCAAATAGCGCGACAGGACGCACGAGTCCTGGCCCCCAGTTGAAGAGCAGCGACACAGAGGAGGAGAGAGAGAGGGAATTATCGAGAATGCAGCAGAGCTGGCAGCAAGCAATAAAGCAATTAGCTGGCAGCAAGGGAGATAATACAACTAATTAAAAGTAAAAGTTATGCGTCAGCGAATGAGATTTTTATTGAGAACAAGCAGCCACAACAACAGCCAAGGACCTTGACTCAACCGCATCGACGACAACAATGAGACTGGGAAATGAGAACGAGCCCAGATACACAACGGAGTGGGCGTGGCCTGATGTGTGGCCTGGGAGTATTAAAATGTGCTCCTGCCGTTTGTCAGCCTAAATTATGACCTTATAATTTACAATTAAGCAAACGCCAGCATAAAACATAAGCACATGGCATAATTAGCCACTGTGACTTTATTGTGAACTAAAACTAAATTGCGAACACGACACAACACAACCACAACTCATAAAGGACCTGTTTGTCGGCCCCGCCTTTCGCTGTAGCCCGACCAATTTTGACCTCATCAGATAGACATACGCTTTATCAAATGAGTTCACAACAAATTGATGAGCTCTTTTCCCCGAAAAGGCAACACGAAAACAAGCAGAAATCGATGAAAGCGAAAGAAACAAGAAAGCAGAACGGAGCAGAGACACCAACAACTTTTACGCAGAATCAATTTGTTTGAGTTAACCTAATTGATTGAGCCGAATTGTCGCAGTCACCTGCATGCGTCATTAATTCGCTGTCCAATGTCTGTCAAAGAGTTTAATATTTGACGTCCTTTGACAAGCCTGCAGACGCAGACAGGCTCGTCTACGTTTGTCATAGCCTATTTATCAATCATCTACAATACTGCAATTCATGATTCCGAGAAAAGAAGAACACTGACATCCCAAGTTCATTATCTACATTCTAATTATACAGGGACCGACTGCTTTCCAATTAAATTTGCGCTATCAAAATTGATAAATTGCGTGTATTTGTTTTGCGTTAAATGCAAGTAAATAACGTTCAAAGCAAATTTAATGAGTGTTTCCTTAGCAACATTGAAAACAAGTGAGAACGGCTACAGTCGAGCTAGCCCGACTGTGATATATCATATACCATTCGACAATATAAAATTAAACCCAAACATATGTAAAATTGTCATCGCCTTAATTTACTTCTAATTAAAATTATAATACATGAAACCCAGCGAATACTAAAATACAGTCAAAATAAAAGATATCACATCAAACGACATTCATATCATCTCATTAGAAGAGCAGCAGCCCAGCTTTGGTGTTCGACTATATATGCATACACACACATACAAGCATACCATCATATGTGTGTGCATGCGAATACACTAGTAGACGAATGCTTGTTCTTGTTGTTGTTGCGCCCGCCACTTGCGCTTGCTTTGCGTTTGTCAAACTTCTTTTGTTTATAACAAAGCTAGTTTTTATTCGATTTCAACCATCCTTTGGAATTTGGTTAATATGATAAATGTCTATATGTTGTACTTTAAAATAACTTTCTAGCTCTACGGACGCCAGAGTTTCTTGCGGGTTATTGACAAGGGGAAGGGCGGGGGAGGAAAAAACATAAACGTGATCTGCTTATTTGCATACTACACCTAAATCCAAAGTTTGGCTACTTAAGCTGTTACCATCTTTGAGATCTACATCTTCATACGGACAGACGGACGGACAAACATACGGACATGGCTAAATCCATTTTATTTTTGAATCTGAGGTCTGCGACGTCTACTTCAACCTGTTACATACATTCGAACGAATTTAATATACCTTTTTACCTATAGGTACGTGGTATAAAAATGATTGAACTTGATGTTCATTTAGTGTGCGCAAATATGCAGTTTTTTGCAAATTATTCACTCGCTTTTATTGCGACAGCAACACACTTTTTGCACACGCCCCGTGATTGTTGTGCAGCCATTTGCAGTTGTAAGGAAAAACATCCAACTATCGGGGCAGAAATCTGATTATTTTAGTCAGCTGGAGCAAGCGACAAAAAATGTTTATTTGAGCCCGGTTCAATCAAATAAAATTAAAAAATTGTATAGAAATATTATAATTTGTTGGAGCTTATTAATAAGATTTCGTTTTAATCGCGCTTGCATTTATTAACGAAATTGTAATTATATGCCTTTGGAAATTATAATGAGCTGTAATTAGTTTGCCGCCCGCTATTTCTAAATTAACTAAACCACTCCTCGGCCATCCTCGTCCACATGCATTGAATGTCCTTCACGCTCGTCCTCGCCTCGTTTCGGCCATTGTTTGGCCTGTTGTGAACAAGAGCAGCACAACAATTGCACGATTTCTTTTCGGTAATTGCTCAACTTGACTGCAGTTTTGAACAGTAATTGTAATTAGGGCTCGCTTTTGTTGTTGCCACTTGTTTTCGCCATGGTCTAATTGTTGCCTATTTGTTTGCCTGACCTGTTGTTGTCTCTCTGCATTGTTGCAGTAGTAGTTGTTGTTGTTGCTGCCTCAAGGGCTGGGGCAGAGACCTAGTTTTCTATGTTGCTGGCGCTGCAATTAATTTTGGCCTAAAAATATGCAATTAATTTCGGCCATTTATTAATGAGTTGGCATTTGAAATGCATTAATTTGGCTTTTTCGGTTGTGCGTTATTATTTATTGCTAAAATGCATTAAATTGAGAGCTTATTTATCAGCTGCTCGATGCCATTAACTGACAAATTTCACTAATTGCATTGCGTTAATAAAGTACAGCCGCCATAACAAATGTGCGCAAAAATTTATGGCTATGCCACATAAATTATCCAGCTAAGGGAGCGGCGGCGCCCCTCTCCCCTCTCGCACTGGCACGTTGAGGGCGCAGTCTAATTGCAACTGCAACTGCAACAACAAATCAAAGGAATGCAACCATTCGACAACTGTCTGTGGTGCGTGTGCCCCATAAATATGCATCAATGAAGGCGCAAAAAGGAGTGCCTCTCCTCGCCCCCTCCACCCCGTCTCGAGCATCCTCTTTGATGCGTCTCGTCTCGTCCTAGTGCTGCCCGCCGCCTTTCAATGATTTTGCGGGCATTATAATTTAAATGGACTTTGCGAAAAGCAATTAAATAAAATTAAATTTGGTGTTGAGCTTAATCCGGCGCTGAGCTGCATGCATAGTTCATGTTATCCCCTGTCGGACAACGCCCTCCCCCCAACCCCTTCCCCCACTCTCCCACTCTCTGGCAACGCAGCGTGCAGTAAAGTGCGTGCCAAGCCGCCACATCAACAGGCTCTTGCAGTCGACACCTCCAGGGCCGGCGGGCATGCGAGTGAACCAAAGTGGATGCGGCCTCTGCCTGGATGGACATCAGCAAAAAGTGCCACAGGGACGAGCTGGCCAGGAGAGACATGAGGCAAGGGACAGGGGAGGCCTGTGAATTGGACAGTTGAACGTGCGTTTTGTATGGCACTTTTCATATGAATATGAATTGCTTGCGGTTGTGTTAAGTGGCAGAGTATCGCATACAGTTCATTTGTGTATCTCGGCGCATACAACTCGATGAGCCGCCGACAGCTACGATATGTATGTTATATGTATTCATACTTGTATTTTATTATACACTCGTGTGCACGCACTTTTTTCTGATGCCATGCAAAAGACTCAATCGCATTATGCAGATTGACAGCGAAATTTCAAAAGGCTCAGCTGACAGCAAAATAACTGAACAGATTTCTAAGGAGCGCACGATTTTGAATGAATCAAAGCGTTTTTTAGCACACACTGCAACTAACTGATCTATCAGATTTATATTGCCATCAAAATAGCTGCAAAATAAAAGCAGATTACACAAAATGTAAAAGAAAAAATAATCGAAATATTTTCACTGCGCACTTGTAATTTAATTTTGATGTGGAATATAATTCATTTTAATCATTTCCTTTTTGCAAATATGCAAAACACTCGTCACAAAAAAATATGCGTGTAATTATGGGCTATAAAAAACGCGGCATGGCAAAAAAAGGCGGTCAAAGAAGCGAGTGGGGCAACTCAGTCCAATTTAATGGGTGACAAACTCATTAAAACGAACTCCTGTTATGCATAAATATTTGTGGTTTACAGCTGATGTATTTCTGCGCCAAATTGTAAATTATAATTACCAATTAACAATAAAAATAAGCGTGACGCTGATGAGCTGTTTTGTGCCTCGTTCTTCTTAGCTTACTTACACTTTCTCAATTAACCGGCAAGTTGTGTTTAGATTTAATTAAAGTGCTGCTGGAAGACCAAAAGTTGGCTGCGTAAAATCAATTATTGCATGCAAATTTTTCACGCAACTGCAAAAATGTGGCACAATAACAAAGAAACGAGGTTTTCAATTTTTGAAATGAATTTGTTTATTATTGTTTGCTTGTTGTTTATCGTTCGTTCTGCACTGCGACTTTCGCAGTCCCAGCAGCTCCCTTCTATACTTAGTGCAGGGCTGTCTGTGGCCACTGCTTTGCGATTATTTAAAATAAATTTCACTTACAAACTAAATAATGGGCCATGTTTACATCAAATTAACGAAAAAACTCTGTTTATTTTGCATTTTGCTTGGCTTCTCTATAGAAGTGTGTATATATATATATATATTCCTATGCTATATGTAGTTCTGTAGCTTTATATAATAATTGCAAAAGTGGCTGCATTAGGAACACAAAATCTCTCGAAAGCACTTCAACTGCTGCTGCTGCTGCTGCGATTTCTGTTGCCTACTTTTGCGGGCAACTGTCGAACAAGGAATGCGATTAGCGTTTGAGTTGGAAAATGCTTGAAACTTTTCAGTTGACGTTGACGTTGACGTTGTGAATGTAATTATAATTATGTATTTATTTCAACTTGTTGTTAATGGAGTTAAAAATTGGGTAGTTTGTTCTTCTTTTTTATTTGTTTGGCAAAATGTGTAAAATGCTGTGGTAATGTACGAGTGAAAGTTGTTTGTGAGTGTGATTGTTTGTTAGTTTGATTTAAATTTAGCTAAAAATTGCGAATAACTTGTCAATGCGGCAGTTACTGCGCTTGTCTCTTACTCCAACACAAACCCGAAAAATTTAAGTTTAATTTACAATGTATAATTAAAATACTGGTAAATATTCGTACGTTTTAGTGTCTCAAATGCTTTTAATCATTTGCTTTTTTTTGGGCTTTTTTCTTACTTGTTTTTTTCGTTACTTTATTTTATTTAGCTTGGCTTGCATTTAAATTCATCTCTGACTGTTTTGAAACGGGGTTTTTTCTCTCGCATTTAATTTATTGGCAGTTGTAAATACAATGCACATACCGTGTCTGTGTGTTTGTGTGTGTGTGCGTGTATATATAAACTATTTGTATATTTATATGTATGTACATAACGCATATAAGCATGCGAAAAATATTATTTATTCACGTATGTGTGTTTCTGTTTCTGTGTGTGAGTTTTGTTGTTTCCCTTTCTCTTGCTGGCTTTCGTTTTATTTTTATTTGTATTTATTTTTTTTTGAATATGCACGCGAATGCCACGCCCTCGCTCAATCAACAATAATGCGCGGCAAACTGCTTTCGCCCCTTTCGCCCATAGTGCTGGTGGCTTTTGTTGTTTTAATGGCATGCCATTAAATAATTTCATTAAATGCTTTGTATGAGCAATGAACGGCATAAAAAAGGTCGTCTCATTGTTTGTGGCGCTTGTTTTTTCGCAAATTCCAGCAGATTCCTCAATCAATTTACAAGCAACCGAATAAAAAGTGCAAAAAACACACAACATACACATAAATTTACCCATCACAGCGGACAAAATAAACAACAATGAAAGTATCGCGTATGTGTTAATAAAGGCGTTGAGCGGACGTTTTCAAAAATACACTATCCAACAGGAGTCGGATTACTTTGCGCTCGATTCTGATTAGCTAAAAACTAAATGAAAGTGCAAACTATTTGGGTTTAACTTTCGGAATTTGTTAATTAAAATAGCTTCGCACAAACAAAAGCAGAGTGCAGTTAGAATGAAAGTAAAGTGTTGATAAATTCGTCGTCAGATTGAGTTAACTAATGAGAACAGGTGGTGGAGGAGTGTTCGTCCTCGTTTGGGTCTGGCAAGTTGTGGTCATAGGTTCGGTTGTCAGTTTGGCCGCTCGTTGTTTGCGGTTCGTTGGCTTAATTGTTATCAACAACTGCGTCAGGCGCATCACTGTGTCTGTGTGTGTGAGTGTGATTTACTATAAATTTATTTTCAATTCGTTGAGTGTCAGCTATTAATAATAATATTATTATTATTATTTTTCATCGCAGCTATTGTGTGGCTATTCATATTTATGCGGCTCCCATTCCTCGCGCCTGCTGCTATCAATTGTTTGATTTTTATCATACAATTTCCTTACATGCTAATTAATTTGCCAGTGCATTACTGAATCTGAATTCTCGGATTCTAGTGGCCGCTTTCCTTCGCTGCTGCAAAAAAATGTTACGCATTCGCTTTCATTTTCAGTGGGGATGTGATGTGTTTGGATTTTGCAGAGTTTTCACTGGCTTGGCAAATAAAAATGTGTGTTTCGGTTTATTGAACAATTTGTAGTTTATTTGAATTGGTTTTTCGTTCTGCTGAGCGGGTTAGTTTGTCGTCGTATTGATTAGAGCTAATGCTGGCGTAATTCAAGTGTTAGTCTGCTATGTACAAGTAACTAGTTGCTAAAATGAGACTGTTAAATATATGTATATATATAGTTATGTCTATACAACTGGCGGTTAGTAGTAGTAGTGTTGACGAGAAGAGTAGCAATCGGCAAAAGGGTTGCGGCTAACTATGTACAATGTGTATCGCAGTAATAATTTAATTAAGTAAACAACTAAAAGTATCAGTCTGTTCCACTGCCCCCAAAAGTATGCTATGCCTTTCGTCCCGCACCCCAAAAATGTAGATATTTCATAGTGTTGCAACGTTTAAGTTAAGAGCCTCAGCTCTGCTCTAAATTCACTGGTTACGCCCACAGGTCGTGCAGCGGCTTGGTGACGCCTCCGCCCCCGCCGCCGCCGGCGTCGTCGAGCTCGTTGAGACTGAGATTGGACTCGTAGTGCGTCAGCTCGGGCTGGCGGCTGTTGTTGCTGCTGCTGGTGCTGCTGCTGTTCATTGTGGCGCTGCTCTGTGTGCCGCTCTCCAGCCCACCACAGCCGCACAGCAGCTCGTCGTCGGCGTTGCAGTTGCACGGCTTCTTGCAGTTGTACGCTCCGCTGCCCGCAGCCGCGACGGGCGGCACAAAGTTCGAGCTAAACGAGCTGGGCAGCCCGCCGTTGGGCTGCAGCTTCGCAACGCGCTTGGCGCTGCCCACGCACTCGCAGTTGCTGCCGCGCTGCAGCTGCAGCTGCTGCTGCTTGGCGTAGTCGACGCTGTCGTAGGCCGGATACGCCGGCACTGCGTACTCGTGCTGGCTGCGCCGCTGCGGCGCCTGCTGGTTGTGATTGTGGTGATGATGGTGCTGATGCTCCAGCGTCTTGGCCATGCCGGCGACGCTCAGCTCGCGCTGCTTCTTCGACAGCTGGTTCATCGTGTTGAACTTGCAGGCGGCCGCCGCGGCGCTCGCCGACGTCGGTATGGGCTTGTAGCCGCGCCCCCCGCCGCCGCCGCCGCCGCCGCCTCCGACGCCGCCGCACTCGTTGATGGTGGCGTAGTTGTTGCTGTCCGCGTACAGCTTGTCGCCCATGCGCGCCCCCGCCGCAGCCAGTGGCATGCCCACAACGCCGGGCACACCCGCCTGATACTCGGGCGCCGTGGCGTACATGCGGCAGTTGCGCGCGCTCTTGTTGCCGACCCGGCCGTGGGGCAGGGGCAGGGCGAGGCGCAGCTTCTGCCAGAACTTCTTGTCGTCCCACTCCAGGCAGGTGCTGGTGCGCAGGTAGTGGCGCATGTCCAGATCGATGTCGCGCTGCGGCAGGTCGCCGTAGAGCAGGAAGACGATGCGCTTGCGCCGCTTCACCAGCTCGTGCAGCGCGCTCTTGTACTCGAAGCGCGTCCACTCGTTGTAGAGAAAGTTCTTGGACAGCACCAGCACCACCTGCTTGGCGCTCTCGGCCGCCTCGAGCAGTGCGTCCGTGATGTAGGCATTGATGTTGACGTCGCGATAGTGCAGGCACAGGCGATAGCCCAGCTCGCTCTCCAGCGTGCCGGCGAGTATCTGGCTGACGAAGTGCTCGTCCTGCAGGCTGTACGCAAAGTACGCGTCGTTCGGCCGCTCCTTGTCCAGCTGCTCGGCGGCGAAGCGCGGCGCCGAGCGATAGCAGAGCGTGGCCAGCAGACAGCCGCTCGAGTGCGCCCACAGCTTGAGCTCGTGCCGGTAGCAGAACAGTCCGAAGATCAGGCCGAAGAAGCCGACGAAGGCGCAGGTGGCGACGAGCAGCAGCGGCAGCAGGCCCTCCATCTCGCTGGTGTGCATGTAGTGGGCGACGCCGTCGCGCAGCGTGCACTTGGTGCCGTTGCGCTCGCGCAGCACACTCGTCGCATTGTTGTAGATGCAGCTGACGCGCGCCGCGTCCACAATCTTGTCGGCGCTCTGGGCGAGGTAGTGGCGGAAGCGCGCCAGATAGCCGCACTCGCAGCTCCACTGGTTGTCCGCCAGACTGAGCTCGACGAGGTACGGATTGGCCGCCAGCTGCCACACCTCGAAGTGCAGCAGCCGGTTGCCGTCCAGGCGCAGCACCTCGAGCCGCCGCAGCGGCTGGAAGCTGCCGTTCGCAATGCTCGCAATGCGGTTCGACTGCAGATACAGCTCGCGCAGGCTGTCCAGGTTATGGAACTCGCTGCCCGCCAGCGCCACCAGCTGGTTGTGCTCCAGGTGCAGCACCAGCAGCCGCTTCAAACCACTGAACGTGGTGTTGTGTATGTGCGCCACATTGGAGCCGTTGGCATACAGCACTGCGAGGTTCTTGCGGCCGAGGAACGAGTGGCCGGCGAGCTCGACAAAGTTGTTGCCGTCGATGTAGAGCTCGGTGGTGTCCATGGGCACGCGACGCGGCATCTGGGTGTAGCCGGCGCCGGAGCACTCGACGATGTTGGTGGACCAGGTCTGGTCGTGGAAGCACGTGCAGTTCGTGGGGCAGGTCATCTCGCAGTCGCAGGCATCGAACTCGCAGCAGTGGCAGACGGCGAAGCAGTGCGTCTTGTACGTGCACAGGAAGTGCTTCGGCTCCGCCTCCAGCAGCGGAATGTAGGCGCGCTCGCGATTGTTCAGCAGCTTGCAGTAGATCGTCTCGAGGTCCATGATGCGCGGATACTGACGCGAGCCCATCTGGTTGATCTTCTGCAGCCAGTCGATGTTGCAGTCGCACGTGAACGGATTGCCCCCGATGTAGAACTCCGGCAGCGGCCTATGCTCGGCCACGCCCAGCAGCCGCAGCGACTTGATGTCCAGCGTGCTGATCTGGTTCGCATAGAGGTCGACGCGCGTCAGGTTCGCCTTGTGCACGAACGTGTCCGGCTCGACGCCGCTGATCAGGTTATCGTTGAGGAAGAGCAGCTCAATCGAGTTGGGTATGGCCGCGGGTCCGATGCGCTGCAGCTGATTGAAGCTGACGTCGAGCGTCTGCAGTCGGATCTCGGCGTCCAGGCCGAAGCGGTTCGAGAGCAGCGCCAGGCGATTCTTGTGCAGGTCGAGCCACTGCAGCGTGCTGGGCACGTGGCCGTAGTCGAAGCTCTCCAGCCGATTGTCCGACACGTTCAGCCAGAGCAGCGAGGGCATGTTGCTGAACAGCCCATTGATGTCGGTCAGCTCGTTGCCGTCGAGCCGTATCGCCTGGATGCTGGCCGTCATCTCGAAGGCGCCCGGCTCGACGACCGCGATGCGATTGCGCGCCAGATTCAAGATCTGCAGGCTGGGCAGCTCGCGGAACGCGTGCATCGTGATGTTCTCCAGATAGTTGCCGATCAGCCGCAGCCCGTACAGATTGCCCAGGCCCTTGAAGGCGCTCTCCTCAATCACGCTGATCATGTTCTCGCCAAGGTCGACGGTGCGCAGCAGCCGCATGTTGCGCAGCGCCAGCGGCACCGTCTTCAACTGGTTGCCATTCAAATTGAGGTCCTGCAGCGCACTGCAGTTGCGGAACGCCTCCGGATGCACGCCGATCAGCGCATTGTTGTCCAGCGACAGCAGCGACAGCACATAGAGTCCGTTCAGCGCATAGGCGTCCAGGTACTTCAGCCGATTGTGCGAGAGCAGCAGCGTGTGCAGGTTGTTCATAGGCGCAAACGTGTCGGCGGCAATGTTCTCCAGCTGATTGTGTCGCAGATTGAGAATCTGCAGCGTGTAGAGGTCCGTGAAGATCTCCGGCTGCAGCTGGGTGAGTCGGTTGTGCGCCAGGTTGAGCAGCACCAGGCGAATGAGGCCGGCGAACGTGTTGCGGTCGGTCCACGTCGAGGTGACCTGGTTGTGCGACAGGTCGAGCGCCTGCAGCTGCTCGAGATTGGCGAACAGCTGCGGACTGAGCACGCTGATCGAGTTGTTCTGCAGATAGACCTCCTGTATGCTCTTCGCCTGCTCGGCGAACAGCTCCGAGGGCAGCGCCACGATCTTGTTGCTGCTCAGATCGAGCACCTGCAGGTTCTTCAGGCCACTGAGTGCGCGGTCGGCAATCATGGAGATTTCATTGTGGTGCGCCTGCAGCACGCGCAGACGTCGCAGCGTGCCGAAGCCGCTGGCGGGCAGCAGCACGAAGTGGTTGTGACTGACGTCCAGCAGCTGCAGGTCCAGGCTGCAAGCACTGCCCGCGCGCCTGCCACTCGCCGTCGTCTCAGTGGTGGCGCTGGACTCGGTGGAGGCGGCCGCCTGCTCCTTGCTGCGGTCGCGGAAGCCCAGCTCGTTGACGTCCTGCAGCCGGTTCTCGCTCATGTTGAGCGCTGAGAGCGCGGACAGCGCGCAGAAGAGGTTGTCGGGCAGCGACCAGATGTTGTTGGCGCTCAAATCGAGTCGCTCCAGCTGCCTGGTCACCGCGAACGCGTCCGACTCGATCTCGAAGTTCAGGGCCGGCCACAGCACGTTGTGGGTGCGCAGCGTGAGGTTGCGCAGCTGCTGCAGCCCATCGAGCACGTGCCGCCCCAGCCGACTCAGCTTGCAGTACTGTATGGAGAGCTGTTGCAGGCGCGCCAGGTGGGCAAAGGACTGCGGCTCGAGGCGGCTCTTGGCCATGATCTCGTCGTTGCAGAGTATGTGCAGGCCGACCGTGTGCTCGGCGGGTATCACGCTGAAGTTCGTCGTGTCGAACTCGCTGTTCACCGTGCGCAGGTTGCACGTGAGCGCGATCTCCGGCTGCTCCAGCCCCGCCGCGGGCATGAAGTGGCAGTCGTCGGGCGCGTCGTAGAGGCCCGCATCCTCGTTGCCGTTCGCAATGGGACGCAGCGTGCGGGCGGGCGTCGAGGGCTGCAGCAGCTGTGTGCTCGACACGCCCGCCTCGCCCATGATGGCGTTCGAGTGGGACTGCGTCTGGTGCTGCAGCGTCGAGGACGCAGACGACGACGAGGACGAGCCGGAGTCTGTTGCCGCCGACTGCTGGGATGTCGCCTCCTGGCTGCGGTGTCCGCTGCTGCAGCTCGCCGCGAGCAGCAGCCAGACGAGACTCAACACTACTTTCTGCATTTCAAGTAACTGAGTGTGTATTAGTGTACGTGTGTGTGTGGGAGAATAACACGGGAAATCAGAAGGAACGAAACGAAACGAAAATCAATTCCACTTGCTGCCGGCCAGAAAGTCTGCGCACATATTTTCGAGCCACTTCACTTCACTGCTTCGCTTCACTTGAGTTAATTATAATTGGCGTGGCCAGCGCTGCCCGTTAACTGTTACTCCCGGCCGCATAGTAATTGCGTTTCGATTTCTTGTTTTTATCAACTTCAACTTTCGATTGCCGCACACACTCGCTCGCTTCACGAACTTCTCGATTATCACTTTTTTGCTGCTGCTATTGCTTTACAACTATTCAACGGTTCACGTTCTGTGCGTGTGTGTGTGTGCGAGTATGTGGGTGTGCGTGTGTGCGTGTGCGTGCGTAGCTGTTCGCTTGCAATACGTCTGGCGCGCACGTTAGCTGAGTGTCGACTGACTGTCGCAACGTGCGCAACTCTCACTTAAATAGAGAGACCGACCAACGACGACGGCCACACGAAGTGCCAGCCGAGTCACCACAACTGCAACGAGGGAAATTCGTGAACACACGGCGAACGAGAGAGAGAGAGAGAGAGAGAGAGCGTGCGTCTTAAGGAAATTTACTCCGCTAGCGGGAGAGCGTCGACTTCAAAGAGAGAGAGCGAGAGCGCGAGGATGCTGCTGCTGCTGCTGCTGAGGGGTTTCTAATCGCATCAAACAGCTGGCGTCCTTTTCGCCTTGCGGTACTTTTGCTCGCTCGTCTCGTCTCCCATTGCGACTTCGACTTTGTCTCTGTTTTGATAATGAAAATATATGATGTGCAGGCCAGCGCCAATCTTCATACAAATGTAATTTATTTTTATACGCATGTGTGTCTGTCTATGTCTGTGTGTGCCCGTGTGTGAGAGCACTTTGTCCGACTGCGTATAAGTATTTGTGTGCGTGTGTGTGACATATAAAAATCATAATTCCTTACATTCCATTAAATTACAATAATAATTTTAATTAAACTGTTTTGTTTGCGCTTCATGTCACATTCGCTTCAACTGGATGACATCCTTTTCATTTTCTTCCTCTTTTTTTGTTGGCTCCAAATTACCGCTTGTTCTCATCAACGACATCATCGTCGTTAGGATTATGATTGCGGCTTGTTCTCGTCGGCTTTATGATAATTTCTAAATTGGGTTCAACGGTATCTGCTGTCTTCTCCTTGGGTTAGGTTCAGATCGCCTCAAAAATCAATATGCTGCAGTTTTCCTTATGAGCGAGATAACAAAAAAAAACACATATAAAAAGCCCCAAATGATGATGATGGTGATGATGATGGACAAACAGGAAGTAGGCAAACAAGTATACACGCTTGTAGACCGTTAGGCCGCTGGCTCTTGAACATTGCAAATGCTTGAAGGCCGAGCGAGGAATCGAGAAAGCAAATACTGCTAAATGGCGAAACGAGAAATGTATTTTCATCAGCAACTAATGCTTTAAAATCAATGAAGTTTAAGAGAAGTTTAACAAATTTAGTTATTTGGGAATATCTATAGAAAATATGAATATGATCTTTAAGTTTATTTTTTATATAAATTAATGTTAAAGTGAAAATACATTTATATCAATATAAATTGTTATTTTGCATATGATTCGTACGTAACATTTTTCTTTATTTCCAATGATTTCCAATGCTGAAATTGTTTCCACACCTAGCAAAACTTTGTCTCTAATGTGTGAAATTCAAAAGATTCGTTTATTAAATTATACAATTTGTAGTACATTCGAAGCTATTCAAGTGCGAATCAGAGCATCAAAATTAACTTTGTTTGTTTCATGGCTGAAATAAAATGAGTTCTAAATATTTTCGACTAGAACTTCTAAATTTGAAATAATATTTTGCAAATTAACTTCCATCTGCCAAACTTACCTTGCATTTATTTTCTTTCCATTATAGAATTTCTTTTTAGACCTAACTAAACTGTATCTTCCATCGCTTTCCCATAGTTATTAAAACTGCAAGTATCCCTATATCGTGCCATCTTTGGGCAGGATTTTCTCACAGTTGGCCCATCGAGATAAATTAGATGCTGTGCTAAAACTGTGCTAATACATTTTCACTGATTCGCACCTTAGTTCATCTCAAAGTTAAGCATCTCATCTCTCAGTCTCTCTCTCTGTTTATGTGTCTGTAGCTGTTTCTGTCGCCCCCTCAGGTAGAGTCAGGTGCATGTCTCAAAGAGTCTCAACTTGTTTGGTAAACACAAATCTCAGCAGTCTAATCAAGATGCTGCAACATAAAGGATATGCGCTTAAAGCGCTCACCATCTTCATGAGGAGAAGAAAAGACGCTGCTATCGTTGAGTCCTGATTAAGATGCAGATACAGCGCACAACGATGCGGATCAGATTCAGGATGAGTATGGGAATTCAAGTATCTATATATGTGTGTCTCTGTGTGTGAAGTGCATCCGTTTTGCGGACAAGCCGATTTGCTGGTTGTCCTTCTCGACATTCGTCTAATGCAAAAGCCAATAGTCATGCACAATGCACAATTGTGAGCATAATGCTGGCGAGGACAAATGGGAATGAAAGGAAAGTATAAGGTAAACACTTGCGGATGTAAAAGATTATAAAGCGACACAGGACGCAGACTGAGACGGAGACAGAGATGGAGATGGAGAAGTTGATGGTGGTCCAGTGCTCTGCTTTCATAAAGATATAGATGTAGATGTACGTTTGCTTTAAAGGACATTTTCTGCTCATGGCAATTTATCTTCGAAGGAGTCGCTAGTCTTCTTTCCTGCTGCACTGAGGATATAAAAAATTTGTTTGTCAGTTTGCCTGCCTGGTTGTCTGACTGCTCGACTGACTCACTGACTGCCTGTCTGAATGGCGGGTCCAAATGTCTTTTTATGAGGCTGTCTGACTGGCTGCATTGTGTGTCCCGGTTGGAACAGGAAGCAGGAAGCAGGACTCGCATGTAGGTAAGGATGTCAGCTCGCCCAGTTGGAGAGAGTCTGGCCTTGTCATGGCCATATTTCTCCATATAATGGCTATTGATTTTCGCCTTCTGATTGTTTACATTTTGGCGTATTTTGACAACTAAATCGCCAGACAGCCCGGCGGCCAAACTCAGCCCACCCAGCGACCAGCCAGGTTCAGGCCTGCACTTTATAAATTAAATGTCAGCCATACAGTTATTGACCATTTGACTTGACACATGGCTCGATTTCCGGTTGCCCTTCCTTCCGCTCTCTCTGTCTCTCTCCATCTCAATCTCGCCGTTTTTCTCCTGCTTTGTATATTTCCTTTATTCCTTTCCACTTTTTTTTGTGTGTAACCCACAAGACTGTGGCCAGTGCTGCGGAATATCGCCGTGAAGGTCAGCCGAGCAATTACAATTTCCAGCTAATAGCGACTGCAGTCCAAGGTTCCGCTACCGTTTCAGCTGTCCCGACTTCCTCTGCCCCCCTGCGTGTGTGTGTGTGTGTGTGTGTGTGTTAGTGTCCTTGACTACACTTGCTACACATGCACTGACTTTCGGCCATTAGACGTTTGCCAAATGAGAGCCATTGACTAAACTACAAGATGTTTTTCCGTTACTTTGTATCGCTGCCAATGGATGTAGAGCAAGGTAAAATATATTGTATCCGTATAGATCTAGGTTTGTTAGAGGAACTTCCAAATTATGCAATGTTCTGATTACTATTAGCTTAGATGTAGTTGATAATACAAAGAGCACTGATCAATGGATGTAGAGCAATGTAAAGTATGTTTTATGTGTATCGATCAAAGATTGTTAGAGGAACTTCTAATTTATGCAATGTTCTGATTTCTATCCACTATAAGTTTTTAATGCTTTCCTAAGTTTTCCTTTAGTTTAGAAATAATGTACAATACAAAAGGCACTAAAACATTTTAGATATATCCTCTTATTAATTACATTTAAAATGTTTCCAATCATTCTTGGTAATTTTTCACTGTCCGCGCTTTGTGTTTAAATATGAAATTCTTCTCTGCTGATTCCTATCAATTGTGAGTTGTCAATGCTTTCCTAAAATGCACTTAGTTTAAAAGTAGTTTACAATACAAAGGGCACTGAAAAATCTTATATATATTAACTTTTTTATTACATTTAAAACTGTCGCCAATCATTCAACTGGTCTTTTTCTTACCTTGCAGTTTTTCAGTGTCCGCGCTTTGTGTTTAATTATGAAATTTCTTCTCTGCTAAGCGCGAGTAATGCTATAAAAAGTAAATTTTTATGGGTATGCTTTGGAGCATCCTGGCAAGCTTATCTTATAAGAGCGAGTGGATATATCTTTCAGCTGCTGGCTGTCATTCTTTCACTGGCTTGATGACTGTGCGCCCATTAACATTCTCAATTTGTAGTCCTTTATTTTTTCGGGCCGAAGCTGGCGGAGAAGTTGAGCCCAACTAGGCAGTGGGCAGTGGGCAGAAGCCGGGCTGTAAGTTTTAGCTTTAGTTTGCTGCTAATGAGCAATTCATGTCAATTGCTAATTAGTCCGCTGAAGATTTCTATCTGCGTTTGCTGCTGACTTATCGTGCCATTTTTATAACGCAAACGCAAGCCAGACTCAGGCTCGAACACAATGGCCAAGAAATTAGCAAACCCGGCAAAGATAAGTCAATTAGGTTTGGCTTTATAGCTGCCACTGGCGACCAAAACAAAAGCCCAACGAGGCAGACAGAGAGAGAGCGAGAGAGAGAGAGAGAGCCGAGAGCGGAATGGAAGCGCTGAAAAAAGTGCGGCATGAATGGGCGAGAGAGGCGAGCGAAGGAGCGAGAGGGCGAGAAAGAACGGAGGAGGCAAACCGAATCAAATAAAATGAGGCCAAATAAAGGCAACAATTAATAAACGCAAACACACAGAGAGCCAAAGAATAGAGCTGGTGGCAGGACGAAACCGAGACCACGTCGGACGCTGCGTATCTGTATCTCAGCGCTTCTGTTTAAGGACATTCGAAACGGGGGCAGCGCCCAGACGGGGCTGTGGGCATTGTGGAGTGTCCTGACGTGTATGGGCAATTTAAGCTGGCATTGGACAAGCGACTGACAGGCGACTCGTTCGACCAATGAGGGGGTGACAGTGTGCTGAGGGGAAGACAGGATGCGGACTCAGCTCCCACCAGCCGCAAGCATCGCTCGGCTACGTTTGTCGTTTAATGCCCCCAGAGACGCAATTGTTACATTTAATTGTGATTTTTGTCTTCGTGCTAAAGCAGCTTTCAGGCTTCAGCCTTCAGCCTTCATCCTGCAGCCTTTCAGTCAGCGTGCCCCTCCCCACTCCCCCCCCCAAGCGCCGTAAAATATGCAACCTTTTTCGCAGTGCGCCTCTTGCGCTGAGTGAAAGTAATCCGAAATGCTGTCATTAGGCGCTGCGTTGTGCTCTGCGTTTGAGCTGGAGCTGGAGCTGGAGCTGCGCCTGAAGTTGGAGCTGGAACGCACAATTAAGATTGACTTGAAAGCCGCTCGGCTAATGCCATTGTGTGTGTGTGTCCAGCTCGAGGACGCGCGCAAGGACAAGGACGAGAGTTATGGCGCTGTCGAAAAGTGGACAACGCTGCGGCGTTTATCTTCTCGGTCATTTCTCATAATTTTGCTGCGAGCCGAGAATTATTGCCAAAGTTAATATTAATGACGTTGATGAAAATCTTGTCATTCGCGTAATCAAAAAGCAACGAAAAAAAACAGACAACAACTCGTGGAAAAAAGTGCGAAAAAATGAATAAAAATAAAGCAGTCGAGGGAGCCAGGAGCACATAAATAAGCTAGCCTACTTTTGGCTCCGCCATCACAAAAGGCCCAAATTGATAACCACCAAAAAGTTGCTCGCATGTGGACACACAAAAAAAAGTAGAAGAAAAGAAGCGAGGAGCCGAGGAGCAGAAGCGGGAGTCGGGCGGGCAGCAGGCACAGTAGGAGTTGAGCGCTGGCAAGCAAAGTCGGCGCCATTTACATTTGAAAGCAAAAGCAGCAGCGGCAGCCTCCGGGGCACAATGGCGACAGGAGCCGCCAAATGAATCCAGCGAGATGTCGAGAAGCTGCGGCTTATTAGAGCCAGCTCCTGCGCCTCTCCTCGTGGCGGCTCTGGTGATATAATTTTAATAACTTACATAATATATTCTTTTGTGTGGCCAGGCACATAATTGTTAGAAACATTAGGCAAATCATTAGCCCACTGAATGCGCAGCAGGAGCAGGATGGGGACGGGGAGGGGAGGGGCCAAGCGGCCGCGTTGACGTAATTTGCTTGTTTGCTTGGGCCAAACACTTTCAGGAGTATTACTTACGACCATCAAAGATAAGCTAATATGGAACTGCAACTCGAAGTGCGAAGTGGAAACTGGGCCAGCTGTAAGCCAACTGTTTTTACTGTCCCATTAGCCAAGCTCCATCTCACTCTGCCGCCGCTTCTTGGGCTGGCCTTTTCCCGAGCCCGACTTGCAAGTCTGTTTATGGCGCTGTTGGCCTTGAAAACGACTGTAAAAACAGCTTTCCATCAACCAGATTATGACAACTATGAGGTATTCTAATGGAGCCAACAGCTGACGACTTTGTTCAGCTATTTCACAGCTCATAACAATAAATTTCTTTGGGTTAGGCATAAGTTGGGGTTGAGTTAATTCTCATTACTGCGCACTGTGTTTTAAATATGTGAAAATTCACAAATTAAATAGTTCTAATGCGGCAGCTTTGAGATTAAAATGGTGCGAAAACAAACAAATTGGATAAATAATTATAATAATATTATAATTCTTCATAATATTCACCATTAGAGTGCTTTGTAGTTTAATTTCTATTTATCAACATGATTTGAGGAAATGGGAAATCAGTTATTGAAGTGATAGCTAAATGCTTTCTAATACTTTCTTTTTCTATATTATTTGTATTGCTTTCTAGTTTAATTTCTATAGTATTTATGGTTTTAAAAACGATTTTCAATTAAATGACTTTCAACGTAAGTAAAGCAATAATTCAAGTGATTGCTACATGTTGAATTGTCTTTTGTATTAATGCTTAATTATATATAGATTAATTTCTATACTACTGCTTATTACTTAGTGTTCAATGAACAATTTTAAAGAACAATTAAAATATTAATATGATTTTATTAAACAACTTGCAGCTAAAGTCAAGCAACAATTGAAATGATAACTAATTACGTATTTATAATTTATTTATCTCCTTCGTTAATATTGTTTTCAACTTTAATTTAAATAATATAAATTTCTTAAAAAACGATTAATATACATTTTATTTATTTAAATGATTTTAAACGCCTTTAAGCAAAAGTGAAGCAACAATTGAAGTGCTAGATAAATATTTGTATTTTGTTGATTATCGATGTTCAAGTGGCATTCATCGCATTCTGAACGGAAATTGAGAGGCGACAGAAACCACACAAGATTCTCGTTAAATCCATTGTGTTCAAAGAGATAATTCTGGGCAATCCCATTCGACTTCATGGATTCATTTGAAATGTAGCTGCGAGTGAACACGAAGGCTGCTCATTAAATCATTTACAACTATTTCCATTTCAATTCGAAGACGTCAAATGTAATTCCTTTTTGTTGCTCGCCAGGCAATCGAAGGCTTTGGGAAACGCTTGAGATACAATTCAATTTTACAACCCTCAATGAGCAGGCGATCGATCATATGAAAATTTGAAACGTTATCCATCACAACACTTGGACATGCAAAGGAATGAGTGCCCTGTTCTTTTTTTGCTTGACAGTAGTTGTGAGTGCATTGTGAATAGAGGAATATATTTGTATTTACGAGTTCATTTCGTAGGCAGCTCAATAAGTGAATCTTAACAGGTTCCATTTATCATTTCTAATTTCACAATTTCACTAGCTGCACAACTCAAAGATTTGCCGTCTTAGGCTTTTGCCATTGCTTTTGGCTTTTGGCCTGTGTCGCCTGTCAAAGCAATCGCACTTGGTAGCAGCAGGGAGGGGCGAGGACGGGGGGAGGGGGCTTAGGCAGAACTGCAGCAAGCCAGCAACAAATCACACAATCAGACAATTATTTTTCAGGACCATCGTATGCTTTTTGTTCTGACCCAATTGAGTGCTCTCTCGTTACGAGTCCTAGCGCCTACTCCGATTTCATAAATTTGCCTGTGCTACGAACCGGGGTCTGGGTCCGGGTCTGGGTCTGGGTCTGGGTGCTGGGCTCGAGGACCGGCGACCGTCGACCGTCGACCGCCCCTAACTGAGAGAAAGTGTCAGTTTCCAAGCGATTTCAATCCAAGTGCTCGAGCTCGTGTCGCAGCTCGTTGGCTTTTCATTATTTACCTTCAGTTTTGTTTTGCTGCACTTCTCTATTTGTGTGTTTTTTTTTTATACTTGTGCTGCGCGCTGGGTTTTCCTCGCATAAAAATGGTACAAGTTTCAGCAGCAGTTGGAGCGAAACAAAGGCGCGAAAAACAATGCAATTGCATTGGGCCCAAGCAATCAGTGTTGCTTTGTCTCTCGCCTCCCGTAGATTTCACACTGTTTAGCTTGACATTTGGCTGTCAATCAGGACTGCTGACATTGTCCTGCGAGCGAGTCCTGCCAAAGTGTGACTGCGCCGTGTGACAGCTACTATAATGCCATTAACAGCATGGACAGCGCCGCAGGATTTCACACCGAAAACTCATTAAATCAATGCTCCTACGGACTATCCCTTCATAAAGATGAAACTAATGAAAAACAATACGAATAGCGTTAGAGTGAAAAGTCAGTTGTGCAGTTGTCCAGTTTTTCGGTTGTTCGCAAACCCAAGGAAAATGCTTTAGCTGTGCACCGCGTGAGACGCACGAAGAACAAAAAAAAGTCATTCGAAAACTGGCAGAAGAAAAAGAAAATTTAACTGTGACCAAGATGGCACCATGTGCAAGACGGCTGTCTGTATGTGTGCGTGTGAGTGTGTGTGTGTGAGTGCGACGTTAGGTAAATGGAGCTGAGAGCACGCCAGCTGTTCGCCGTGGTGAGTTCGGCTGTGCAGCCTTTGCAGACGCGTCGACAACTCACCACAGCCTTACGCTCTCGCACGACGAGCGCGCGCTCTCTCTCCCACTCTCTCTCGTTGAAACTGAGCGACTGTCGCTCTCGCGCTCAGCTCGCTTCGGGCTGCTGCTTCAGTGGGTCAGTAAGGGAAATTTTTTTTGTTTGCCATGCCACTCTCAACTCTCACTGCGTGGGTGACACATTTCTCGAGTAGGTTTGTCGTTTTTATGTTTGTGTTTTGTTTTCCTCTTTGTTGTTGCTGTTGTGCTCGTTCTGCTCGTTGTTGTTGCTAAAATAAGTTTTAATTAATTGATGCATAATCATTCTAATTATGCTGGTAGCTTGCAGTCGCCTTTGAGCACAACTACCAAGCATCGACTTCTTTTGCAGTTCCAGTTTCTTCTACTTTTCAACTGCAGTGGCAAAGTCCCCAAAGGACACTCGGTCTCAATCGAAGTCTCGGTCCTGTTTGCTGCCGTCTCGTGACTTACTTTCCGCCCGATTTCGATTTCGATGTCAATGTCGTTCTCGTCCTTGAGCGAACGCCGCACCTGAACTCGATTCAGTTGTGCCGCGTTTGCCAAATAATTGCATATTTATTGACATCAATTGAACTCTTTGCCAGTTGCACTTGCCGCACCTTAAGCTCCATTCAGCTGCAGCGAAATGCGGCAAGCCGTGGGTTGCATCTTTTGCGTTGACGTGAATGGAATTTCGCTCGCTAATTAGCAGCTCTTCCTCTTGACACAAACAAGCTAAGCCCAAGGCTCAACAGCGGCTTGAGTCGCCTTTGCAGCTGCAGCTGCAGCTGCCGCATGTTGCAACACACAGCATACACGATGCTGCATGCCACACAATGTCTTCTTGCAGTTTTATAAGATTTACCCTACAGATTTAAGAGCTTCAGCTAGAGCCTTCATAGTTAGTTAATCTTTCAAACTATGAGGAAATTCATTTCATAACACTTTAGTTACATATTAATAAACTGCATATATTATATGTACTCATCTCTCGCCTAATGGAATTGCACTTTCTTCTTAATTAAATTAATAATTATTCTATAATAAGAGTTGGACATACATAGAAATTAATAATCATGTATTCTTAATAATAATAATAGAAGATTTTGTTTATTATTGAATATCAACAACAGTCTTTTGAAAAATACATTTCTTGATAATTTAGCCGGAATTCCCAGAGATTATTCCCTGAACGATTTCGCATTTTATTTAATTTGAATTGGAACTACTTTTGACGATTGTGTTCCACATTCTTCTTGGTAAATTCCGCGAATAAACCTCTTTAATACATCAACGCAACCATCCAAAGTTTCGGCGGCGTTCCACAATGATGCTGTTGCAAGTTTCGGATGGAAAGTGGAAAACGTTACTCGCAGTCGTAGTAGGGAAATGCGTGGAAAACTGTATATAGTAAACGCATGCGGGCTCTTTCATCAGAAACTTTCGCTTGGAGCGCTCAGCTGTCGGGTCCCCCGTGGCAGCCACATCCACATCTACATCTACATCTACATCCACTGCCACATTCATGCAGTCAAAGCCATATGCCTCCATCCTTTGGACGTACTCGAGCGGTGGTGGCTGAGTTCTCAGTTGTGTGTGGCGGTGGCGCCTCAATTTTGACACACTTTCAAGGCGAGTTTTAGTTTTATGCTCGGTTGAGCCAAATAGTTGTGCGTGGTGCTCAGCGTGCCACGCACTGTGGCAGCCAGAAGACGACGTTCAACGCAGCAGCAGCAGCAGCAGCTCTGCAACCGCAAATATGCACGAGGTGGCAACAAACAGCAGTAGGGCAAGCAAGCAGCAAGCAGCAGGCAGCAGGTTGACAGGTGGGGGGCAGGGGAAGCGCCTAGAACTCGAACTGGAAACATCCATTAAAGCGCCTCGTGGCAGTTTGCGGGTGCGTCTGGTGCGGCATTCTGGCTTTGATTTTAGCCAAAGGTAACACAAAGTAACAATTGTCAGTCCTGGAAGGGTTTTGCCCCCCAAGGGATGGCAGCCAAAAAAGCGAGCACAGTCGACGGTGAAAAGCGCTGAAATGGCAGCCAAAGTGAAAAGTAGAAAATGAAGAAGAATCGTCGCTGCACCATGGCAACAATCGAACTGCCAATGGGCAGGGAGGGGAGCCTGACAATGGGGACTTGCCGCGAAATTTTTCAGGCATAACCAAAGCAAATAATTGACATGAAAGCGTCCGCTGCCAACATCAAAAAACTCAACGAGCGCAATTAGAACGCGTTGCGGTGCTGGGCCCAAATTAATTAAAATACACAGTATATTCCTTTTCCAGCCTCCAAACTGGGGTTGCATCCCGATCGACTTTGCCAGCTCTACTACTATATACAGTCTGCTTGGAACGTTTGACGGGAAACTAGAATTCGCAGGCGACTGAGGGCAACCACAACAAATGAAAGTTTCGCATCGCTGGCATTCCGGATGCATAGCTTCAAAGCCCCACTAAAATAGCTGTGAGATGGGCTTAAATTTCGTTTGAGTTTTTTCCTGGGAGTAGCATAATTAAATTAGGTGTTTAAAAAGCAGGCAACAAGGCACAGAAGTTATTATTTTAGTATTTGTAAGTTGAATCTAACATACAAAAAATATATATTTTAATCAGAAAGATGCAAAGGCAAGTCGATTTCAAGTTTAATAATTAATCCTTTCTAGTCTTTTTAGAAACTGTATTATTAGTGTTGATAAACTATGAAATATATTTGTTTTGAATTGGATCACAAAGTTTAGCAAAATGATAATTTAATGGCATATTGGTATTTCGATTTCAAATAAAGACATTGAGCTGCTCCAACAAATAATTCTTTCTAGTTTCTAAAGGTTATTTATTATTAGTACTTCAGGTGAATTTCAAAAGGATTATGCAGCATTCGAAAGTAGCTTGTGAGCTTATATAATTCGTAGAATTTTTCTAAAATATATTTAGTATTATTAAAGGAACAGAAAATGAATTGAACCTGAAGGTATGAATATCATTGTTTACTATGTTTATAATCACCTCATTAGAATATCTGCTTCAATAACTGTGAGTTTTAAGTACATGTTGTGAATCGAAGAAAGATATGTATATCAAGAAAAATTTAGCCATAAAGTGATTCCGATTTCAAATATATAGATTACACTTCTCTAGTCTCTATTGATGTTTGTCTATGTTTGTAATGTACATAAATTCAAAAAAGATGAATTAGCATTTAAAAGCAGTTGCCAGCTTAAAAATTTCTAGAATTTCTCACTCACAAATTCACGTTCAAGAAACAATGAATTTATTCAACTTGAAGCTTGTTTATTGTGACCTCTTCAGGATATCAGCTACAACAACTGTGCTTCCTAAATAAATGTTGTGAATCGAAATGAATTCAGCTTGACTTCACTTAGGAAACACAACCGCAAACACAACTGAGAGTGCGGGAATCACACAAAGAATCTTCAAATGGTTCGTTTGAATAACCTATTCGATCTCTGGCACTTTAATTGTTGTACGTTGTTGTAAATACAATTTGGGATGCGATGCAAAGGCATCAATTGGATTGCTGCAAACATTCAAGCCCAACTCGAGCATAAAAAGTGTTCATTGTGTAGCCAAATAAAAGGACAACTATTCAGACCAGCCACTCACACAATGACACACACACACACACACATACATGCGCACACATCTGCATATGGGCTGTCATGTGTTGTAAAATAGCATTAAAATCATGTCAATTGTAATATGAGAGTAAAGCTTCGATATGGGCTTCGTTAAGCTGGCCGCTCTGAGCCGGGGAAAAACCCCGCATAGCGCTCACTTTTCAGGCAGCTTTTAGTTTTGATGTGCAGGCGTTAAATTTGTCAAAACACAACACTCTCACACACACACACACACACACACACACACACACGCAGTCAGTGCGAAATGTCACAAAATGTGCTAGTAGATTTTTTGCTGCATATTTGAAAATGCGCAAATAAATTTTAATGCCAGCTGCAAACACACACACACACACCCACACACACACACACACCCACACACACACACACACATGCTCACAGAGCAAACGGCAAACGGTTGGAAGTTTCAAGTGCAGTCCGAAAGCACACACACACCACGTACACGCCTGTCTGTATGTGTGTGTGTGTGTGGAAAAATGCCATAAATTAAATTTTATGAAAAACAATTACGTATAGCAAAAGTCCGCCCACAAAAACCCCAAGCAAGCCCGCACCTCCCCCGCCTCGACAGCTCTGCATGTGCCCGGGCTGTGGTTTACACTTGTAAGCATTTCGCCCAGCATATTTCATACAAGAGCGGAGAGACGGGAACGGGGATGGAGAGGGGGACGGGGGACGGGGGACGGGGGAGGGAGCCCGACATTTGCAAGTGTGTAAATTTCATTATATATTGTCGCATGCGGAGTGCTTGGAGGTTTAGCGTGGGAGTTGTCAAGGCGCCGCAGCAAGGACACACCTGCAACGCTCCGAATTAGCTGCGCCACAGCAAATGTGGGGCAACAGGTCGCCGAGCGACTGCAGGACGACGGAGTGGAGCAGCGTTGGCGTTGTGTCCTTTTTGGCGCTTTTACTTTCGCTGCAATTTCGGGTGGCCGGCCGCAGGTGAGGGCGCCAGTTCCGTTTCCGTTTCCTTTGGCGTCTGACTCTGCCTATACATCATTTCCGGTATATGGTTTTATATGCTTTTAATAGATGTCTGCATTGGAAGCAATTTATTCGCTCGGGATGCGCAACGTGTAGCTGCGACGTCTAGAATCTGCTGGTCTCCTCCTCTCCCCCTCCTCGCCATCGCCATCGCCATCGTCATCGTCATCGCATTCATATCCGCAATCGTCGTGGGTTGTGCTCCTATTTTGCATTTTATGTATTCAAATTGTGACATTTACAGCGACACAAACACACACACACACACACGCAGACAGGCTCCTGCACATGCTCCACTTTTCACAGTCATAGATATTCATTTGTATGTCATTCTCCCTGCCTCTCGCTCGCCGTCTTCCGGCTGCCTTCTCCCGCCCTGCACGAATGAATCTAATTGCGCAAATGTGTGTTAAATTATATTTTTGCATACGCAGACAATCGTACATATCCGAGCAGCAACAGAAGCAGCAGGAGTTGAGGCAGCAGCTGTGCTCGGCTCTGCTCTGTGGTTGTAGCAGTTGTTGTTACTCTGGTTTTCCCAGCCACATACAGTTAGCCAGGTGTGTTTAGCTGCAATTGGCAGAGGGCCATGTTAGAAGTTGTCTCACAATTTGTTCGGCCACGCTGCGCGAAGCCTGCAGTTGCTCTAAAACAGGTATTTGACTTTCGGGAAATTCTGCATTTCATAAGATAATAAAACAAACAATTTGCAATACTATTTAATTTCTCAGTTTAAGAATATTCTGAAAGATATTTTGTCAAGCATATATATAAATTTCTTTGTCAAGTCTAAGTAGAGTTATGCAATTGAATAATATAAAAAAAAACTTATTTCAAATGTTGCTTAGCGCATATCCAGACAAGATATGGGTATAAATTCATATGTATATGTTTAAATTGATTTGTGCAATTGCATAATATAATATAAATTGTGAGTATTCAGCACATTTTAGTAAATGGAGCATGCAAATAAACATTAATTTTGTTGAGCTTAAATAGAGTTATGCAATTAAAGAAACAAAAACAAATTTAAGATGTTTAGTAGGTATAGATAAATTGATCACTCAGATATTTTGTTATGAATATTATTTGATAAGCTTAAGTCGCTTTGTGAAAAAAGCAAATTTATAAAGTTCCTTTGACATTTCGCATTCTATGTATTCAACTCAATTGTGGCTAAGAATATTCAGAATATTCCTCATACAATTTCTTTGATTGCTACTGCTTTAATAATATGAAATCTACTTTTCTGTACTAAATTAACATGCACGATTTTAAGAATGAATTGAATAATTGCAAATACCAAAATTCCGCATAAAAATAGAATGACCACAAAGGAGATGCTGGCTAAAATTGCCCCAGGCCACTTTTCAATTCAATCGATTTGAAACTCAAATGGAAAACTGCGCAAAGGAATTAAAACGTGGCTTCTGTCTGCTTGCAGCTTCAGTCATACTTTCAATTGCCCCATTATCGGATTGGCGATTGGAGAGTGCAGAGAACAACTTGTTGGGCCGCCCTCGTGGTAATACAATGTGTGGCCTCCGCCGCAGAAGGGAGGGAGCCCAGCCCAACCCAATGCAATGCCGGCTTTGTAGGTGGCCTTGCAGCATTGTGTTGCTCGGTATGTTGTATGGCTGGTGTGCCATAATTGTCAGTAGCTTTTGTTGAATAATTGCTGCCATGCCGAATGCTGGAGAACCAAACCAGATGAGCATAACGACGAGCACACACACACACACACACATATGGCAATGCCAGGGGCACTTGCTGCGGACTTTGCTGCAGCTTCCCCCCATCCGCCTGCTGCTGCTGCTGCTTGTCTTGTTCCGCTCCATATTCATCCTCTTGGCTGGCTGGCAAACAAATAACAGCAGCCAGGGCCAGGCCGGGAGAACTTGGCATGGAAATTTAATACATTTGGATTTAAAAGTCAAGACATGTTGTTGGCTCCGCTGCGCGTTGCCAGGCGGCTTCAGTTCCAAGGGATTCGATGTTGCCGCTGCTGGGCGGGGCAGCCGAATGGGGGCAGGGTTGGAGTGCTTGCCGCAGCAGTGATGCTGCCACTGGAGCTGCCGTTGACCCGGGCACAAACAAATTGCGACTTACACGTTGCTATTTTACATAAATTACAAAAACAAGCAACAGAGCGCCACACTCGCACACTCGCAACGGGGACTGTGTGGCATGCCCCACGTACGTTGGCAACGTGCAGAAAACGGGCGACATTTTTATCAATTAGTTTAATCTGCCTGCTCGGGGGGAGCCGGAGGATCGGCCAGGGAGGGGTGAAGAGGGGAGCAGAGGGAGGAAGCTGCGTGTTATCAGCAACACAGTGGCAGCAGTTGACAGCAGTTTCCTTCACTCGCCTTGTGGTTGTTTTGTTTTACTTCTTGTTGTTCATCTTGTTGTTGGTTTTTTTTTGGTTTTTTTGTCTTTGCGTGGGCGATGCGAGCGATACAGAAATCCTTAAAATTGATTTTGATTTTCGATTTGTGCCAAACAAATCTCAGGGCGAGACATCAGACAGCCCAAATCAGGCAAATTATATTAATTTCCACATTGTCAGTTGCTTTGACACAAATACCAAATCACAAGAAATCTTTCTCTCTTTTCTTTTCTTTCTTTTTTCGTGCTCTGCCAAAAAGCCGCCTCGCCCCAGACAACGAAATTAGAAAATCGATTATTTTAAAGCTGGCAAACTTGCAAACTCGAGAAAATGAGAAGCAGAGCGAAAGCGAGCGAGAGACAAAGAGAGAAAGGGAGTGGGAAAGTGGGGAAGCTTAGCTTGGGACATTAGCCAAACTCAGACAGCGACGACGACGACGGCGACTGGCCAAATAGAAAAACAAAAAGGAAACTTCTTGAAAATGGACCAAAAATAGCAGAATTCAAATGAAATGAAGAAAAACGAAAGATTGCAAGTTCTATTTGGACGTGGCACACAATTTTGCGTATACTCTAATTTATCATAGAGAAAGTTGTAGACTCCAACTCTCGGATCCTACGGAAACAATCGAAATTTGATTGCAAAAACTTAAAAAGTTAATATTTCACAATCCATCAAGGAACTTGAATTTGTTTTGCAGATCAGAGAAATAGACATAGCAGACTGGGAAAATGATGCAGTGAAATTAATAAAGTGGCTTAAAATTCCTTAGATTCAGTATAAACAAGTTAATCCCAATTGTTATAATAGTTTCCAAGCCATAATTAGATTTGTAACTTACATTTTTCTAGTCTTCAAAACATGTCTAACAAAACCAAAATGTAAAAAATCTATAGCAACTGAAATGTTGTGTTCAACAAGCTTCTATTGTATTTAAGATTATTTTATATAAATATATACAGATTTTATTGGTTGTCAAGTGTTAAAGTAGTCTTCAATATTATGATGAACGGCAACAAATTTGTAAAGTATTATAGCAGCTAAAGGGAAGCTACTTTGTGTAGTCTAGTAAATTTATTTCGCATCTTTGCTTAATTTCAAATTCAAAAGAGAAATTGACGAATTTGAGTCTGAAATTAATGCATTGTAAATATATTCAACATAAGCAAGTTAATCCTACTTATTGTAATTGTTTTCAATTTAGAAATAACATATATAATTTGTAACTTACATTGTTTTGTAATCTTTAATATTATGACTAATAAAACCAATTTGTAAAATTTTGTAGCAAATAAAATGCTGTTTTCAGCAAGCTTCTATTGTACTTAAGATTTGTTTATAAATTTATTCCACTTCTTTGTTTAATTTCTTATTAAATTTAACCGCAAAATGAGAAGTTTGGAAGCTTTGAAGTTGAGGCGAAGAGTGAAAGAAAGGGTATCGGCAACAGCAAAAAGGCTGACGGTCTGACCTATCTCTGCCTCCAGCTTTCTGTCCGTCCGTCCGTCCGTCGGCCTGTCTGCCAACACATGGGCGTATGGGCGTATGGGCGTATGGGCGTGTCGAGCACACACTCCAACGACTGCGTATAGTTGGATGGGAAAAAATAACACTAAAATGCTCTTATTCAAATGCAGATTATCCTTTGCCGCACCCACACATGCACAACTACAGTGGCCCGGGCTTAGTCCAAGGATTTACTTTCATTTGTATTCGAGCAGTGCGTATGTGAATCTATCTCCCTCTCTGTCTATCTGTCTCGCTCTGTCAGTGTGTGTCAATGTGTTGTGGAGGGCTCTAGACGACAACGAGAATTAGACAAATGAAGTAGAATTTTGTATGTGGCACACACACATACACACACACACACACGCACACGCACAGACAAATTTAAAGTGCACAAGCAGGCAAGAAGAAGGACACTTAAGTGCCTCCTCGTTGTGTTCACATAATTCGATTTATGTAGTTCTTGTTCTACTTGTCGTTGTTGTTGCTCTGTTGCCGCTGCTCTGTGGACGCCACAGTCGTGTGGACCGAGTTTGAGTTGCTGTTTTGAGTCGCATTCGAAAATCCAGTCATGCCGAAACTCCGCAGTTTGTCGCATTGCGACTTGGCTTGTAATTTACATAAGTGTCTGCCACACATTGCCACACATTGTGCGAGTCTTTCGAGTCGATCTCGAGTGCTCTTGCCGGTGGCAATAATGACACTTTTTGTTTTCCAATTGCAATTGCATTCGCCGCAATCCAAAGCTCATCGCCATCACCATCACCATCATCATTATCGGCCAAGTCGTTATCACTGTCACTGTCTCGTTCCCATTGTCTCCATGGCCCACAAGCTGCACACGGGGAGCAACAACCCTTTGACAGCCAGCAGTCAAGTCTCATACATATTATGTGGGTGCACACATACAGTGTCCAGTCGGACTACGACATGTTTTTGTCAATTATCGATTTGACACATTTTGGGTTTTCGACCAAAAACATTTGGACTCGAGCAGCAGCCAGCAGCAGCGTCGGCAAGAATCACATTTCATGCATTTGATTATCAAATTTAGCACAGAATGCAAATCACACTCACACACAACAAGTCCAAATATTTGCACTGAGTGCACGCAAATTGTGTTACACTTTTGGCATTCAATGGCAATTTGCCATTGATAAATTGACTCCTTGCTCTCATTTATTGACGACCAGTGCAGCTGCTTTCGGGCAAGTGTTATTAGAAGATATTTGAGGCGCGTTCTCTTGTTATTGTTCGCTCGAAATTAGAGACCACACTGATTGTAAGCTATTAGCTCGAATTCAACTCAATGACAATAGGAATCTCATTGCAACGAGATGTTTTTGTCGCTGCGATAAGGTCGGTATAACACTATGGATTCTTTGGAGTGTGAATTTAAATCTAGCCGAATCAATAGTGTAATTTATTTTGCTTGAGAGTGTTCAAATTAAAGTTCTGCTGCTTAGACTCAAAAGCATAAGTTAGCCAATAAGATATAGAATAGCATATTTGATTATGCTTAAGAGTGTTCTAATTTAAGATCTGCTGCTCAGACTCATATAAATCATAAGCTAATCAATAGAAATTTGATACAAAATCGAACTACTAAATGAATTACAAATTCAATACGTTTCATTCTGCTTCAAAATATCGGAGTCAAAGATTTCCTTAGCAAACTCAAAGAAAACATGATGTAACCATTAAGATATCTGACTCTAAATCTAACTGAATGAATAGTAAACTTTATTTGGCTCGAAAAAAACCCTCTTCAGACTTATATAAAACATTACTTAAGCATTAAAATATGTGAGTCAAAATCTAACGAAATAAATAGTAAATTGTGTTCAAATTCAATTTCTACTCCTCAGACGCAAATAAAAAACTTATAGGATTACCGTCTCAGTATTATATTTTAGTCGCTGTAATAAGGTCTGTATAACTCTGTGGTGCAGATCTTTAACTAGGGCTCAAAAATATCCTAGTTAAAGATCTGCTCCTCAGACTCAAAGACAGCAGAAGTTAACCCATGAACAAATGTTTCAAATTGAGCAAATTATCACATCCCATTCAGACTACATTCACTCGCTCATTCACACTCTTCATTCAGTAAAATTAGAGCCTCAGTTTCTGCTTAACTCCTTTGAGTTAAGATCGCGTGAAATTTGCTGCAATATCAGTTTACCGCTTACCTGGAAACTGCACTCCAACGGAAGTGGTAGCAAATTGGTAGCACATGAAAACTTTTCACATTTCTCGTTAACTTCTTAACCGACTTTGTAATTTGGATCTCTGGGTTTCAAATTTCTTGTTGTCACAACAGATTGGGCATGTCTCAAGTGCTGTTGCTGTTGCTGCCGCCTTCTGCGAAGGGTCGTAAATCCTATTAGATCCTTTGCAGTCCTGCAACATGTGGCAGCTGCACTCAGCCAACCTTTGTTTCGCAGCCGAGCCTCGTTTTTCGCTTTAATCGGCTTTAGCTCAATTGCAACAATTGCTGCTGTCAGCGACTGTCAGGTAGACGATGTCTTCTGTGTGTCGCAAAGAAGTTGCTTACATAATCTCAGCGAATCGAGACAATATTCGAATGATCCAAACTGCGTTTTATAGCTTTTGAAATGGCCAAATAAAAGCCAATGCTTGTTCGATCTCGGTCATAATCTAACGCCAACACAGATCAGATCTTCACACCTCTCTATCGACACACAATGTGTTCTGGTAGCCTATCTCTGATTTCAATTTTCCAAACAACAAGCTGCTTAGCTTATCGGAAAATTCAAATGCGATGCCCTTACAAGATCACAGCACAGCGATTGCATCGGAAATGACTGAGCATTCTCGCGGGGCAAACCCATGTATCGTCTTAACAAGTTTCATGTTGGGTTCGAGCTCTATAATTTGATGCCCGCAAGACTGAGACCATAAAAAACATGGGCGTCTCCGCCTCATCTTCGGAAATCTATTTATCACTAGCAGCACAAAATAAACGAGATCTTGACAAATCCCTGCGCCGGCTGCCTGACGACCGAGTCCAACTCGGGAATGACTTTGGAGAAAACTCTTTGCCTGCTGTTGCGAGCCAAGCCATATGGCCTGAGAACAGGCCCGCCTAGCTCGTAGACACTGTCTGCCATATGTTATACTCTTTTCGGCAATTATCCTTTTCCGTTTTTGTTCTCTGCTGGAAATTAGTTTCAGTTTCGGTTTCGCTTGCGGACCAAAGGGATGCCGATGCATCTACGAGTTGTGCTATGCAACCATGTATCCGTTCGATGCGCCGCACATAAAACCGCAGCTAATGCGCTTATGTGCGCTCAATGAGATGCTGACAGGCGCTTGGGGGCCAAGGTGAAGGCCATGTGTCTGTCTGTCGCTGTGTGTCTGTTTCTCGCCGTCTTGTTGTAGCATTTTTTATGCATTCTTTGTTGCAGTTGGAGGGCAGAGAGAAAAGGTTTTCCTTGTAGCAGTCATAAAACTGCCAGCAACTTTGTGGTGCACACACAGCTCATCAGCACATCCATATCCATCTCCATACATACATGTATGTATGTATCGCTGGCATATATCTGCATACTTGGCCGTCGCCGATAGCAAGGCACTAAATCTAACGCCCCTGACAATGGGTACTTAACAGCAGCTGTCATATCCTTGGCGCTCCTCCGCCTCCTCCTCTTACCCCTCGTAAGTGCGCTGCTCCGTCTAAGGACATTTTCGTCTCAGCTTGCATTTGAGTTGCTCTCTCTCTCTCTCGCTCGAGCGTCTTGGCATACTCCAGATAGTTTTGTGTATTTTGATACTTTCGGTGTCATTTATCATGACCTTCTGCAGCAGTTTCCTTTGGGTCCAATCTCTAAAAATAGCTGCGTCGAGCTGCACTTCTTAAGAGTTAATAAATGGTCTGGCGGCCATCAGTTCAAATTATGCAATCGATGATGAAGTCGAGTGCCAAAGCGCGAGATTATGATAGAGTCTGATCTGCAAAGTATGCTTGATTTTAACACTGTCGATGACTTCAAGAGCAATCCATTTGAAAGTTAAATTAGTTATCCTCAAAGAGAAATTACAATACTTAAAAGTTTGTAGCATTTAGTTTATGCCAGCAAGTTTGAACTGAAACTTCATTTTCATATGAATTGCAAGCGCTGATTTAATATAGTTGGAGATGGAAATTGCTAAACGTGCACTTACAATTTAAATAGTTAGAGTTCATTTGATTGGTATACTCGTATATAGCAAGCTGGCTGCTTAACTGCATTAAAATGATTGCTTTCACACTTTCAACTTAAATTTTCGTTTGAGAAATGCCCCAAGACTGGCACGGCACATTAAGCAACTTATGGAGTCAAGACGAATTGCTAACCAAATTTTAGCATATTCTTAGAAAATTTCAATTTCGTATATCATTAGCATAGTTTTCCCCTCGCGCAGTCAAAGCAGGCACTGCAACGATTTAATTTGTTGCTTCACATTGAGGCACAAAAAAACCGAAAAAAACGAAAGAAAAATGAAATAAAAATTCGAAGTGCTGAGGAAAAGCGAAAAATCTGCGCTGTTTTCCAATCGCACGCTGACTTACTGACTGCTGCCGTCCCTCCTTCCCCTCTCTGCCCCTCTTCGCAGCCCGCCGCCTCTGTTCCCGTCCCCGTCGGGCTGTCTCGACTTTTGCGTACAAGTGAATTTTAATTTAATTTCCCTACAACTAGACGGTTGAGATAGACGTGTGCGCCAGCTCAGAAGCTCAGTGCTTGCCTCATGCCACACCACCACAACCCACTGCCACTGTCAGCGCAGGGAGGGAGCGAGATGGAGGGCTCCTACTGAAGACGGGGCGCTTTAATTGTGTGCGGCATGACAGCGCACAAAATGGCGACGAGAGTTGCACGTCATCAGGCGAAGCTTCCACTGCTGGCTGGCTGGCTGGCTTGGAAGCCGTCCCGCCTCCCCGCCTCCCCGCCTAGCCCCCGCTCGCCTGGCTTCCCCTCTAGACAGTGAGCCTCTGTGCGATTTTCGTATTTAGTTAAACAAAATTAAAACGTGATTTGTTTTCTTGTTTTCGCCTGGCACTTGCTTCCCACCCCGCCCCATCGTTTCTGGCCTTTCGTTTGCACATTTTTGGCGTTCCACATCCCCCGGCCCAAACTACGACTACGAGCAGTCTGTTACCTACCCCCGCCCGCCCCTCGCCCCCCGCCCCACGCCAGCTGCCTGCTCGAGTGTCTGACTTGTTGTCTGACTGCCTGGTGGCTGCTCTTCATTATGTTGCAAGCTTTAAGCGTTTTAAATTCAATGCGCGCCTTTTGTGGCACCAATTGAAAATTTATTGCATTTACAAGTCGATTTATTATGCAAGCCAACAGTGAAAGGATCTGCCGACGAAGCGGGGGCTGCGTTTGTGAGAATTGTGAGGTTGTGGTAGCTGCTTCTCATCAAAACTGCCTGTGGGTTCTACTCTGTGCCACTGCTGCCATTTTCCAATCTGCACTTTCATTTCAATGCCCGTTGACAATTTCCATTTGGCGCCAATTCCATTCATTCTCCCCCCCTCCGCTTCATACTTCATGAGCGCTCATTCCTGTGTACTCGGTGCACGTCCTCGAGCCAAGTGAACCGCAGCTGGTAACCAACTGACGTTTAGATTTGATTTGAAATGTTCAAATTACCAACATTATAAAAGATGAACAGCGTCAGCGCTCAGCTCTGCTCTACTCGGCTCAACTCTGCGCAGTCAGTAGCTAAGTCGAGGGTAGGCCCAGAATTATCGCGAGTTAATGAGCACAGATGCTGAAAATATTGGACACACACAATTCTTTCAATTCAATACGGGTTTGCAATTTGATTTTGCTAACAATGTAAATTGGAAGTCCAATCAAAATGTTGACTAAATTGAATGCGGACAATTTTTATTATTTAAATAAAGAAAGTCATAAGATTTTTCGTCAGCCTTAAACTAAGTATTGTTGAAGCGATTATCGAATCGATTAAATAAACTCATACAACTCATACACGAATTATTATTGATAAATATTCTTTTATATTGAAGAAAGTGCTCGAAAAATCAAAAACATTTCAATTAATTGATTTTAAATATTTTGAGTGTGTCAACTAAAATTTTAATTGAATATTGTCAACATAAATTATTTTGCAGATCTGTTGAAATTCTTAATTTCAATATTTTCATATATAGAACACTTGTTCGTCGTTCGTGAATATAATAACTATTTTAAAATTTCGTGAATTATTTATTTCACTTGCATTCTGTTAAACTGTTGAGTCGACCCGCGCTGCCGCACATTGAATTCCCTCCTATTTGTGTCTTGCGCTGAGAGTGTGTGTGTTTTAAACGCATCAAATGCTTGCGTGTGATTAGTTTGCATACAATTTGACGTGGTAAGCAGAGAAGAGGGTAGATAAGAGCGACTGTGGGTGGTACGGAATGAAGATGAGATTGGATTGGAGCTCGTGGCGGGAGGTTGTAGCCTTGTTGACAAGTGGCTGGCAGGCAACGACATCGCCGTCGCCGTCGTCGTCGTCGTCGTCGTCGTCGTTGGCGTCATCGTCAGTGCTTAATTTCGCGGTTTCACGCTTTAAGCGCGTAATGCCATTTGCAACTACTTCAACTATAACAGCAACAACAAGAGCAACAGCAACAGCGACGGCGACGGCGACAACAACAAGCATTGTTCAAGTACAACAACACAAATGAGCATTTGAATACTAAAGGAATTGATAATGTCGAACAACGCGAATTTCGAGGGGCGGCTTTTGTTGTAATTGTAATTGCGCTTGTTACTGGGCGTGGTCGACGGTGTGTTCTGCTCGAGTTTAATCTAATGTGTATGCTCAGCCACCCCGCCTGCATGTGTGTGTGTGAGTGATTGTGTGTGGGCCTTGTTAGCAGCACGTTAGTCGCTCAGTTAGTTAGTTAGCGCTTACACATTAGGCAGATAGACGCACAGACAGACAGACGGAGAGACAAACATGCGACTGTTATGCAACTGTAACTGGATGGCAGGCAATCAGCAGCAACTGGCGAAAAACTCACGTGCCAACTGGCAACTGGCAACTGACAACTGACAATTGGTAACATTGCCAATGGCAACTAACGCACTTTTAGTGTCCGAAAAATTGTGGCTAATGAGCATTTGAAATACGCACATTTGCCTATCAGCACACAAGCGTAGGAGCGAGCAGGACGGCGACTGTTTTGCAGTTGGCCAGCAGCGTTAACGTGCCGCTGCCAAGTTGTTAACAAGGCCGACACCCGCCGCTGGCCAGTTGTGTCCGCTTTGGGCTTGGGTCGGGGAATTGACGCTCAGGTCGGAGCAGCAACAGCAGCATACGCTGTGGCCATTGGACCCGGCATCGACTCGTTGTTTTGCCCTGTGTGTTGACAATTAGCCCCAGTTAATATGATTGCCACTTGATGTCCTGATGGGCCACTCTGTATGGCTGGCAAACGAGCTAGCGCAATGCGGCACTAAAATGAATGCTCCATAATAGCCTCGGCTAGTCGAGGAGCTCTGGTTCTCTCATTAGCTTGGCGACCTCAAATGCATTAGCTACATAATTACAAGGTGATTTTAAATGAGAAACAAATTCACTCAGTTGAATTTTACAACACATTTAAGCCATCTTTTAACTGCGTTTCACAACTACTTTTTTATTCAAGAGTTTATAGCTCGACACATTAATATTTTGGAAATGTATTTGCAAATCTCATAGCTCATTTAAACGTTCTAATTAATATATTTAAAGCGACGCCAGTTAATTGCTGATTATGTCGCTTTCGAGCTGTCTAAACTGACAATGCAACTAAACTGAATCGCAATAAATAATTATTATTGAATGTGCGATTTAGTTATTTATTAAAAGCACGTTGCTGTTATCCAAATTCAAATTGGCAATAAATAAGCCCAATTATTGGCGATGGCGAAAAATGCCATCGGAATCGGGCAATCTGTATTGGATTTATGCAATTTTGGGAGCTACCTCTGAACACAAGTAGTACCAGCCGATAATTTATGTTTCTAGAGCATTACTATGTCGCTATGCCTTGAGCCATCACCAGTTTATGGGCCATGTATCATAGTAGACCCATTTCTGCCATGCGGTCTACATAGCGCAGAATCTAATATCAGCTTAGCGCGCAATTTGTTGCTGTTGACAGCTGTGAGATATTGTTGTTGCTGCTGCCGTTGTTGTTGTTGCTCTAACTGCTGCATTCAGGCCAAAAGGATGCCATCAAGAAGGGCAGCAAACCCATTGCAGCAGCAGCAGCAGCAGCAGACGAAGAAGGCAGTGTCCCAGTCACAGGCATTTGCCATTTGCCATTGTCCTGCCTTGTCCTGTTTGGGCTCTGTTCGCAGTGCTCGCCGCTCTGTCCCTAGCTGCTGCGAGTGTCAGTCACAAATGCTAACGACATTTTGTTATTTACTTATTGCATTCATTTAGTCGAGCAGTCTCCCTCCCCCCCTATCTCTCTCTCTCTAGCTCTCTCTGGCTGCCTGACTGTGACACTTTGAACCACATTTCCTCATTTGCGAAAGGCGAAGCAGCTCGCATCTTGAACTCATCTCTTTGCTATTTTTAATCTGCCGCCTTTTGTATTGCACTTAACTTACGTTGCATTCGCTCCCCTTCGCGTTTCCTAAATGGAGAACTGAGAACTGAGAGTAAGTGCATTGTAACTCCTGCTCAGCTCATAGACCAGAATTTCACATGAACAATGCGCCTCGAATAATGGGGCAAATTGAATTTGAATTGGTTGGTTGGCTGCTTGGCTGGTTGGCTGCTTGGCCGAGGGACGACTGCTTGGTATTCTATGCACTGCTGTATGCTGTCTTCAGTGCGAGTCTCCTCGCCACATCTTGAGCTCAATAACGTGCTCATTGTCATGGAATTCAGTGTGAAAACAATGCCCGAGCAACGCAAAGCAAAGCAAAGCAAAGCAATGTCGTAGGAGTCCTGCAGGATGGGTGCCTGATGCCTGCTGCCTAGGTCTATTGTGCGTGCTCTGTAAATATTATTCTTCTTAAAAAATGTTGAGGCAGCGGCAGCTTCTCGGAGGAGACACAAGACACTCGCACTCGCAGTGGCAGCAGTATGAAAAAATTAAAAAGGTTATGACAAGCACACCATTTGTCGAAAAATACTATAAGGCCAAGGCAAAAGTGAAACGAAGATAAATGGGAAAAAATGTTGAGGGCCCAGTGAGTGCACAATGCGATGAATGAGAAGAAAAGGCGAGGCGAAGAAAGGAGAGGGAACAGAGACAGGAGGCCAGCTCGGCCAACTGGCTATAAAAATCAATTGAAGTCGAGTAGAAAATCAGAAGCGTATTATTTTTCTGGTTTTGTTGTGCACAGTTCGCATTGTTGCTGTTGCTGTTGCTGCTGCTCCTTGTTGTGGCAAATGACAAAGGAGCAATTATGCTGAGCACCACGAATAGAGAGCGAGCTCGGTGCAGGACAAGGATGCAATGAAAGTGCTGACAAATCAAGCGAATTATAATGAAATTCAAACAAATTGTGATTATCAATTTGGCCAAGGTACAAAAGCCAGTTTAAAGAAGTGTACAAGAAGGTGAAAACTCATTCACAATAGCCACAAATAAATTGCAATGGAAATTGAAGACAGTTCAAGTTGTCAGGGGAGTGAGTGGAAACCAATTGAGTTTTCGACGGCTGAAAGTGAATGCAATAAATTAGAGTTCAATTGAACTTCATTAGAAAATTAATGAAATAAACTCGTTAAGCGTTTAAAGTTAATTAGTTCACAATCTAGAAATGCATTCGGCAAAATCTTTTCAATTACTCTAAATTACAATTTTTAAAGATATGCCAGTCCCTGCCACAATTTTCCAGCATTTTTGACGTTCTCAGCATAGTTAAAAATCTTTTGTGGGGATTAAGAGATTAACTGCGTGCTTTTTTCGAGCAATTTGCTGCAGTGGCATGCAAAACACAAAGAGACAAGCAAGAGCATTGCGAGAGCATTCGCATTCAACACGTTAGCGTTAATAATAATCTTCAAAGAGTTGTGTGCCTAAGCCAAACCACATAATCCCATTTTAAACTAGGCAAATCCAGCTTGCACACGAACTAGATCCAACCCACAAAGTGCCACGCAGCCAGTTGAATGCAATCAGTGCCTTAGCATATGCAACTTTGTCGGCAGACCACAGCCGGACCTTGACACAGACCCAGCAGGGGATGCGTTGAGCCAAATGATAATCCTTTTTCGGCAAACCAATCCGAGCTGCAATCCCAGTCGCAATTGTCGTACAGCTGCAGCTGCCGTGCTGCATGCACCGTTGTTATTGTTGCCGCAAACTGCTGGCAATGACAAATCCACTGATCCACTTTGCGTACAGTAGCAGCCGCCTTTATGTTTTGACAAAATGTTTTTGTTGAGTGCCCATTGACTTTGCCTCCAGCTCGCATGTGTCGTTCTATTTGTGTTGCCATGCAGGTTGCACACAACCCGCATTCGCACTCGCACTCGCATTTGCATTTGTGTTCGTGCAACTGTTCTACCTGAGCCCTTTCGATGTTGACAATTTCCGTTCTGGCGTTCGGCTTGGACTAAACCCACACACATATTTTAATTTCGAAAACAATTCACGAACAACAAAAAAAAAACAGGTAAAGGTGAAAGAGAAGATAAGCATTAAAATGGTGGGGAGCGTCCGAGCAGAGTCCAATACGCAGACGTAGCAGCGACTGTAAGCGGATTATGTTTTTCGTCTATTGCCGACGAAATGGAAATGGAAACTCGCAATTTTTATGAATATGAAAAGCCGCTTTGGCCGCCAGCTCTAACTAACTTCAAACAAAAACATCACAGAAACAAATAGAAAGGAGTAAGGGTATGTTATTAGAGCTCAGTCCTAAAGCTTACATGTCGCTCTGCCCTAGCAACCAGCGTCCACTGTGGGTATATTGATTCAGACGTTAGTCTTTAGTCTTTTGTGAAACAACTCTATGGCTCTTTTGTGTTGTTTCTATAATTATACATGGCGTATACAAATCTTCTTGAAGGCTGACTCTGAATATCTTATTTATTTCAATATTCTGCATTGAAATCGATTTATTTTCTTAATAAATTATTTGTTTACTAAATGGATATTATTATATATTTATTTAATTATATTCTTTTATTTATGAGTTACTTAAAACTTCTTGAAATTTGTTTCCTGAATTCTTACTTATTTATTTCATTGTCCTTTAGTCAAATAAATTTAATTTCTTAATGCATTTTTAGCTTACTACTCGTAGATTGCCATTATTATATATTTATTATATATTTATAAATTGCCGTACTCAAATATTTTCCAAATATATTTCAAATATACTCAGTGATTTCTTTCATTATTTTTTATTCAAAATTGAATTTCTTTTGAAATTTATATTTCTTTAAACTAACATTATTCATAAATTTTCTCCAGAAATAAAGTAAAGTCCGTTGTATTACTTAGTTTCTTTTGAAATTTATATTTTACTAAATTCAAATTATTCACAAATATTCTCTAACTAAAAGACCGTGGCATTATTTATGTTGTTTGTTTCCCAAATCTCTTCCCAATCAATTAAGTTTGATTGAATATAACTTTTATTGGATTTTCATGGTTAATAAACGGTGATTAATCATGGCATATCATAACAATAATTGCTTTGTTCAACCTGTAAAAATAATGCACATCTTCTCCAGTGGGAAAACTGCGCAGGGAAAGCGAGACTGGAGAGCTTCTACTTAGACCATTGAGTGTAATGCGCTCGCTGCTCTGTTAATTAGTTTTGGGTTCTGCAATTTGTCACAGCGTCGCATGTGTATGATGCCCGGGTGTCTTAAAGTCTTAGACGGGGCGAGTGACTTTAAGTTTTGGCGCCCATAAATATGCCATAAAACTATTTGGTCGCTCGACTAGATAAAGGGGGCGGACAGCAAGTGTGGCAAACGCACCGAAAACCACCACCAACTTCGCGAAGGGGGGGAGAGGGAGACAAGCGGGTCTTGCGGGAGTTGTGAGCGACTTCAGAGACTAACGCGACTACTGTGCACCATAACAAAGTTAATAATAATAAAGCAAGGGGGGTCAGAGACCCGCCCTCGGCAGACAGCCAGAGAGAGATTCAGAGATTCGGCAGTTGGGAGTGGAGCGACGTCGTCAGCGTCAGCGTCAGTGATGCCGCCAAATACGATTACAATTTGTTACACTTACACAGCACAAAAACTCAGTCCATCCCCCAATCGAAGAAAGCTGGCGTTGCGACGCCAAAGAGTCGCCAGTTGTTGTGTTGTCTTGTGGTTATACAAATTTTTTGTGCCGAGAATCTCAACTGTGGAATCTGGCAGCATCGACATCAACCTGACCAGAGAAATGCCCAGCTAACGGGCTGGCATAAATCAGGCAGTCAGCCTTCTGTTGTCCCAAATCGATTGGGTGAAAGGGAAGCAACCCAAGGGGATGCTTCAGTCTAATCAAAATCAATGCAGAGTGGAGTGGGTAAACTACAACACACTGCCTCTCGGCACACGCTGCCTCATTCTCTCTCTCTATGAGCGCAACGATCAGCCGACGTCAATTAATTTATCAAAGTCAGTGGACGACAAGACCTTCGGGAATTAAACGACAATGTCGATCCATTCATGAGTTATTAATAAACAGCCAGCTCTACACTAACGATCGTCTTGGGCTCGCTCTCCGGAAGCGGCAACAGTTGCAGTTGCGCTCGACATTTCTTGTTGGGCGGCGTCTTGGCGAAAGGTAGACACATTTGACTTTTATTAATTACAACTACATTTTTATTTATAACAACAAATTGCTCGCATTTATCAAATTGGCTTACAACATACATGCATACATCTATGTAATTATCAAGTTTTGATTGTGCTCCTTTTGTTTCTCAGCATTCTATTCATGCCTGAATCTCTCCCCTTGGATTGTGTCTTAAAATTCTCCGCTATACTTCAGCTTCTGCCATCCAGCGCGTTGTCTTCGCATCTCTCTATAGCTGTTGGGCAGGCCATAGAAAAAGTATATGGACAGACCTATAATAGTTCAAAAGTGGGTACTTCGGGGATTAATTCAACAGACTCAATTAGAATACACTATAATACTTAAGCATCATGCGCATGCAATGGAACAATTTGGAATACCATCGTGTTGTGTGAAGCAGCTATGCTGGACTAGTTTAACTAAATAAATAATAATCAAAGTAGCTGGAATAATTCGTTGGATATGGAAGCTATTCTTTGCTTTGTATCACACGTCTAATTGTGGCTACTTCTTAAAATAAGTACATAAATTGTTTAACAATTGTTTAAGCTGCTTGAACTAGAATTCGTTTTAAAGTTATAACTTTCATGAATACTTTAACTTCGCCCTAAAGCTTCTGCAGAGTGCTCTTTACGCTTTATCAACTTTGCCAGCAGTATACTTGTATATGTAGCTTCATTAGCTGCTGGTCTACTTATATTTTAGCTGCCTACTGCTGCCACTCAACAGATTTCGCGTTGCACTTGCACAGCGCCGTAATTGGCAACGTGCCACCAGCGAAATTTGCGAAATATTCACAAATTCGGGAAATTTGCAATTGAATTTCACGCACTTCACGAACGCCCCCGCAACGCCGCACTTATCGTCTAGTATTGCTTCCATTTAACTAGCTAACAGCTACACAACTACTAACTAGACATACAACTACAACTACAACGGCTACAGTTACGAGTTACATGTGAAGCAACAACTACTTAACATTAGATTACATTAGTAGAGTGTGTAGTCTAGTGTTGCAGTATGCTGCAAAATTGCTGCCTTTTCGGGCTCTTTTGGCTCATTCAATTGCTGTTTCCTCGATGTACATCGATTGCGGCCGTCGGCGCAACGCCGCCGCATCCGCTCCAGATCCCGGACGCTGCTGCAGGCGATGCGAGGGTCCTCGCTGCAATATGGCCTCCAATTTCGCTTTGAATAGCACCGGCTCTGGCTCTGGCTCTGCTACTGCTGCCGTTGCTGCCGTTGCAATTGCCGACTCCGGTTCGGATGTGATTGCGAGCGATGCGGGGGGTGCGCGGAGTGTGTCTGCCTTCATGTTCTTGGCATCGGCGGCCAGCTCTCGGCTTAAACTGGGTCGCTGTTTGTGCAAACTAATGCTGTTTATGGTCTTGTACAGAACCGGATCGAATTTCGGTGGGCGCGGTATATGGCCCTGGCCCTGTCCCTGGCGCTGGCTGTCAGCTGCGGGCACTGCCGCAGCCTTATCACCATTAGCATTGCCGTTACCATCGGCTGTGTGCGTCTCTGTCGTCGTCTCGCCATCATCACTGTCTGACTTCAGCTCTCGTATGGCCTTCAGCAACAGCAGCCGGACATCGGTTTCGCTTTTCGATTGCTTCAGCTGCGGCCGTGTGGGCTTCCCTTGCTTCGTCGCAGCTGGCTCCTCGTTGCGCTTTGGCTTGTGCGCGGCGGGATGCATTATGAGATGGCTCAGGCGATTCTTAAACTGCTCCGAGTGCAGTGGATCCTCCACCGCCGAGCTGAGCGACGCCTGCGAAGCCATGGAGACGGCCGACGGCACACGCTTCAACTGCGGCCGCAGCAGCGTCGGAGTCGCCGCCAATTGCTGCTGCCTGCTGCTCTTGGCTGCCTGCAGCTGCTCGTAGAAGGCGTCGCTGTCGAACATCTCGTTGAGCATTTGCGTGGCCGCCAACTCGCATTCGTGCACACGATCCATTTGCAGCGAGTGCTGGCTGAGCTCGTCGTCGTCGCTGCTGCTGCTGTTGTGCACCGTGGCCACAATTGTGGTCTCAATCACGCTGGGTAGCAGCTCCGAGTCGATGCTGAAGTTGCGATAGAAGATGTGCTGCTGCTCCAGCTGCTGCTGCTGTGTGTCCTCCGCCTCGAGCACATCGTCCAGCATGGCAATCACCGAGTGCTCGTCGTCGCGCAACTCCGCCTCACTCGCTCCCAGCGTGGTGCGCGAGTGCTCGCTCTTTGTGTCCTCCACGTAGAAGATCTTGCCATTCGCATGCTTGCGCTCCTTCAGCTCGTCGCCTAGCTCGCTCAGCTTCTGTATCTCGTCCAGGCTGTTGGCACTGCGCGCCAGCTGCGTCACGTTGGTGAGCGTGCTTAGCTTGGAGTGCACACCGTTGCCGTTGCCATTCCCGTTGCTGGCCACTGCAGCTGGCGGCTCTCTGGGCTGTCGCAGCGCCTCGTAGAAGGCGATGCGCGCGGGATTGCGTTTCTTGGGGTTGCGTATGTCGTAGAGACACCAGCAGGCAATAAAGACGGGCAGGCCTAGGGTCGGGTTAGTGGCAGATTGGTGTTAGTGCAACATGCAGTTAGTTGGTAGCTACAACTAGCTAACTACGTGCAAAGTATTTCAAAGTTTAGCGCACTCACCCACGAGCATCCAGATGCCGAAACGTATCCAAGTCCAGCTGTCCAGCTGCAGCATGAGGTAGATGTTGATGAAGATGCTGATCGCAGGCACCACGGGCACGAAGGGCACGCGAAAGAGGCGAGTCCTGGCCTCGCGCGGCTGCAGAGAGGTGAGCAGCAGCACCACAGCAATCAGCACGACCAGCACGATGAGCAGCGTCAAGGCCCACGCCTGGCCAGCTCTAATAGCTGCGTAGCTCTGCATCAGCAGCACGCCCAGACCTAGCGAGAGCAGACCTGCAAGCAGAGACAGTTAGTAGATGGAGGAGGAGAGAAGTAGACGTCGTCTGCTCACAGAAGAGTATGGTGAGCACGCTCACGATGCGCGTGGAGACCGCATTGGGCTCGGTCGCGCGCTGCACGTTGAAGAGCTGCGTGCACAGCGAGCTCCAGGCGAAGCGGTCGCCGCGCGCGGTCAGCGAGCTGGTCTCGGAGACGCCCTGCAGCTGCTGCGACTGGGACTCCGCCTCGCTGTAGTCCATGTAGCGCAGTATGGTGATGGAGATGGCCACCACGCTGTAGGCCAGCAGCGTGCCGATGGAGAGCAGGCTCACCAGCTGCGCCAGATCGAACAGGCCGGCAATGAGCGCCGTGAAGAGCGCGGACACAATCGAGCCTGTGACTGGCACCTGGAAGCGCGGACTGATCTTGCCCAGGAAGCGAAACAACAGTCCGTCCTGCGCCATGGAGTACATGACACGTGGCAACGGAAAGAGTGCGCCAAACAGGCTGGCCAGCAGTCCCACCAGACCGCCAATGGTGACGATCCACATGGCCACCGGCCAGCCGACGTACTCGAAGGCGTAGGGCAGCGGCGCATTCACGTCCTGCACGTAGTAGGGCAGCATCAGAGTGAGCACCGTGGAGACGCCGAAGTAGCAGAGGAAGATGATCAGCAGCGAGAGCAGTATGGAGCGCGGTATGTTCTTGCGCGGCTCACGCACCTCCTCGCCCGTCGTCGCAATGCAGTCGAAGCCCACGAAGCCGAAGAAGCAGGTTGCAGCACCCTGCAACGTGCCCCCAAAGCCGAAGGGGAAGAAGCCGCCGTTGCCCACGTTGGTGGTGGCATTCGCTGTCGCCGCGTCCACAGTCCAGTTGCTGACGTCGGCTGGGCGGAGAAGAGCGTCTTGTTAGTCGAGAGCTTGCCTCAGAATACTTGTGCTTTGTGTTTACCTTTTATTGCGCCCGCGACGATCACAAAGCCTAGAATGAAAATGTTGACGCAGGTGACAAAGTTGTTGGCCATCGCCGAGGTCTCCACACCAAAAGCCAGCGCGACTGCAGAAGACAAGTAATAGACGAATGTCATAACAGATTAATATAAGAATTGCAATATTTCAGTGTGAGTTTGTCAAGTACCAAAATCATTTAAAGTGGCCTTTCATCAAATCAAACTTTCAGCAACTGAAATTGATTGTTATAAAATAGTTTGCAATTCGGTTGTACAGAAATAAAATTGCAAGATATATTGTATGCGAACTTTAAATATACAGTAACAACATTATTTTATGACTAGTTCCAGGTCGAATTCTAAGCGCATCTGTTGTATTCAATCAGACATCTCAAACCATCAATTAGATTTTGTTTTGATCATAATGAAAATAAAACATTTCGTTTAGAATTTTAACTAACACTAAAAGCATTATTTTATGGATATTGCCCAAAATTGCTTTAGTCAACATTTAATTAGACATTTCAAACTATCAATTAGAATTTGTTTTGCAAACAGCAGCCTAAATTTCACATTGAATTTCTATGCTGCAAATCATTTTGTATTAGAATTTATACCTCAAATTATTTTGTGCCTAGTTCTAATAGTTGTATTGAAGAGCTAATTAGATATTTCAAACTATAGGCATTATATTATACTTTGTTAAATTCAACAATTAATCAGACAACTCAAACTATCAAATAGATTTTGTTTTGAAATTTGCAGCGTAACTTTCACATTCAATTTTCATTATGCAAATAATTTTGTATTAGAATTTAAAGCTATTTATATAAGGCAATTTATTAGACATCTCAAACTATTTTATATTTTGTTAAATTCAAGAATTAATCAGTTATCTGAAACTATCAATTAATTTTGTTTGGAAAATTGCTGCCTAACTTCCACATTGAGTTTTCATTATGCAAATAATTTTGTATTAGAATGTCGGCTTAAAATAAAAAGCATTAGCTTATGACTAGTTTGAATAGTTGTAGTCAACAAGTAATCAGACATATCTAACTATCAAGTGCAGCATAACTTTCACATTTAATTGACATGATGTGCATAAACTAAGTAACTACTATAATTTAACTATTTGTAACTTGCCACTCTCCAACTTCAGTTCCTAATCATAAGCTGCATTGTATAATGATATGTGTAATTAAAACACTTTTTCTTTAATTAAAAATCAAAATGGAATTGTTAGTTCGAGTTGCGCTTGAACTTACCGCCAAAAACGAGGACCAGGCCAAAGGCGAGGAAGTCAAAGTAGCTGCCCATGAAGCTGACGTTCATGGGCGCCACCTCGGCGAATGTGTCCTTGAGCGTGTCGTTGAGCAGCGTGTCCAAGTAGAGGCTGATGCCGCGACAGACACTGGCGGTGCCAATGACGTACTCCAGTATCAGATTCCAGCCAATCACAAAGGCCACGAACTCCCCAATGCACACATAGCTGTATACGTAGGCCGATCCCGCTTTGGGTACCCGGGCGCCGAACTCCGCATAGCAAATACCTGTCGGGAGTTGCAAGTGCAGCCATAAATAGGTGGACAAGCATAGATGGACGGATCTACTCACCCGCGAGCAGGGAGGCGAGTGCGGCGATGGCGAACGATATGATGACCGAGGGACCCGCCTGCTCCTTGGCTATTTGGCCGGCCAGGACATAAACGCCGGCGCCCAGCGTGGAGCCCACTCCGAGTGCCGTGAGATCCCAGAGGCCCAGCACTCGATTGAGCTTCGTCTCGCCCTCGCTGCCATCTGCACTGAGGTGTTTGCGACGCGTCAGCACCTTCCACGCCGAATGCTGCTGCACCATGCTCCTCGATATCGCGCTGCTGCTGCTGCAAAAAACCGGGAAGGTTCGTTCAACTTGGGTGCGAGTCTAGCTCAAAAATTCCATCAATCTATCAATTAGGCTTAGGGTTCGTTCAATGCTCCAAGTGCATTGCAACAGCTAAGCTCAAGATCATGCAAATTTAATGACACCGCCATATATAATCTGTTACTAGTATGTACGTTGTCCCAGTCGCTTATCTGCCAACTGTCACAATACCGTTCGCAGTCGGCGAGGCTCCTGATTATTCAATCCGGTGCACATTATTAAGCTCGATTCACAATCGATGGCCAGTCGAGGCTAAGTCCGTATACTCGTATTGTTGTCGATTTTCCACAGAGACAAAGAAGTGACGCACCGCCAAGTTTTCCTTGCTTTGGCATGTGGCATAGATTTCTAAATATAGTGCAGACTTCTTGTTCTATTTGTATTAATCAGCTGAATTAAGCCAGTTATGCGTTTCATTAATTATCTCTCTCTGTGAATGATCTCTGCAATTTGTCTGGATAGACTGCGACTATTTTCGACTATTTTGAGGTGCGTTCTCTGGGCTTCTTTATTTCTCTTGGGGCTTGGTCCTCTTATCCAATGACTAAGCAAGCCAACTGATAAGACTAGATGCTTAACTATTATTATTTACATTTCAGTGCGCTGCCTCTTTTCTTTTCGTAGTTTTGTTGCTTTTTTCGCGTTCATTATAAAGATAATTAAAGGGGTCTAGGCAAAGCGAGACCAAAGCGAGGTATCGCCTGAATAGTTATGTTGAATTTATATAATAACCCGCTTTATGCTTTTATTTATGTGGAGTTTAATTAGTTGACTTACCAACTTTTGAACAGTTGCCGACTGCTGTTGTCGCCAATGCAGTTGCTGCCAGCTCTGGCCAAATATTTGCTAGCTTGCAATAAATGACGCTGAGGCGGAGAAATGAGGAGGGAGGTGGCGTTAGAGAGTTGACTGCGCCTGAATGTGAATATATAAATAGAAGTGTGTATTCAGTCGAATTGAAATTGAAATTCGCTGCCGATGACAACAACTGACAGACTTCGCGCTCTGAATGCGTCTGTCCAGGCGAACGTTGAGTTACAGTCGAGCAGTATTCGAATTGTTCTTTAAGATAAGAAGACAATGTGTTGAGTGCGAGAGAAACCGTTTGAGCATCGCACACTGATAACGAACGCAAGCCCAAAAAGAGAGCGAGAGCGAGAGCGTGTGAGCGCGGCAAGCAACAAAGCAAACTTCAAATGCGTCGGGCACTTCACGAAGCGGGGGGCGAGGCGTTCTGCTTGCGGGCGTATAATTAGAGCGACTACGAAAATTAGCAGGTAACCCGGCGAAAGACAAAGCGAGGGACACAGTGAGAGGGAGTGAGAGATGCTGTTGCGTCGCCAGAGGCCAGTTTTACGATCAGCGATCTGCGATCTGCGCTTAGAGATATCCAGTGATTTGTCAGCTGCCGCTCGACGTTGCCTGCGCCCGCGTGTTTGCACTTGTCATTTATTGTTTGTTATTTATGTTGTTCAGATAAGATTGTTAGTATTCCCGTTGTTCGCGCTGATATTGACGTATCGATTGCTCTGCTCGTCTGTTTATTTCCGATCTGCCGACACGGCTTTAGCGCCGACGCGATTCGTGTTAATCGCTTCGCTGCCGCTGCTGCTCTGGACGCGCTCAGTGAAAAACGTTAACTGAAACTGTAAGATAATAAACGCTTCGCTATATTGCCAGCACGAAAATATACTGCAATATCGGAGAATGGCGAGCGAAACCCTCCGATAGAGAGAGCGAGAGAGCGAGAGAGAGAGAGGGAGAAACGGCACTTAAGCTCGCTCGGATTTTGTTTGGCTAACAACTGGGTCAGCAGCAGCAGCGAGTTGAATGAAATTTATCGACGCAAAGCCCAATCCCAAATGCAGTTCCCAAAATATCAACACAAATGACTCTAAATGCGCCATTGATTAAGAGATTTCCGGCGTCTAATTTATGATACATTTGAAGCGAATGCGCTGCACATTTATTTTTACTAAATGTTAATTGATTCCCTTGGCTGTCGCGATAAGGTTGAAGTGCAGCATGCAATCGCAACACGCTCAAGTGTCAAAGACACCATTCTATATGCAAGCCATAAAGTATATAATTTATGTAGGCTGATAATAATGCGAATTCAGTTTGCTCTAGCGCTCTCCAGTTCCAGATTATTAAGATTGCATCATTTAATGACACTAATTGTCGCAGCAGATACTCGTAGATAACCTAAGTAAATTGTCAAATAGTTGACGAAATAATTGTTAAGCTGATAGCCCAGAAATCGCTGTATAGTATAGCAACTATATATATACGCATTTATTTATAGGGCGGCCGCGCTCAGTTCTCGCTTGTGTGATAAATGCTCATCTATTAGCAACTATTAAATTATCTATAAACTGATTACGGGCATTATTAAACTGGGGAGGGCCTGTGGCCTAAGGCCACTCCGTGTTGACTGATGTTTATTGCTCCATGGGACTATGCGTCACACTGCCGATACACTGCGAGAAATAGTCCAAGTGAACCCATAAACGCCGAGTCAACGTGAGTTTGAATTGGAATTCTAAGAAGCCAGCTTCTAGTTTTATGAACAATTTTATTTGCCCTATGCCTCAGTTAGCTGCAGAGCTTTATCGTTTCTTGCAGTGTTTGCGTCACTCGGATTACGCAGCAATTGCCATGGCTGCGACGATCAACGTGAGCTGAAGCAAGACTATTCGACTACTCGCACTCTCAAGTCGTTCTCGTACTCATAGTCGTATACGTAATCGTGGCATACATGCTCGCAATGCTGATAAGATACTCGTAATGCTCTTCACACTTTCACTCTTGATACCGAAGGGGTGCAGGGCTGCGCCAGGTGTGGGGGGCGAGGGGCTAAATCACAGCAGCACGCGTTGTATGGGCATTAAAATTTTACTGCCACTGACGCAGCTACCTACTAAGTATTTGCACATACAAACAAATACACTCATCCGCACACACACGCGTGCTGAACTTTCGGATATTGTGATGGTGGGGGGGGGGGATGGTATTTTACTGGGAGTTTTCGAAGAAAATGAGCCGAGATGTGCTAAGCACATGTGGCTGGGATTGCAAATTGGCATTTGTGATTGCCTCTGTTGTCGCCAGCAAATATAAATGATCTAATTTAAATAATTACGCCCACAAATGTGTCGTTGCCTCAAATGGTGTTGTCGCCTTCATTTAACGCCAGACTGACAGCAGCAAATTAGCTGCCAGAGACAATCAGAACAGCTCCACAAATGCCTGAGACGCCTTTACGAGGCGAATTCGAAAGCCGCAAAGCAGTTTGCATTCTTCATTAAGCAATAATTCACCTGATAAGGACAACTGCATAAAGCGCCATTTATATTTAGTACAATACTGTGTAAACAGCATAATCTAATAGAGCAAGTTCATACAGACCCTGACGAGTAATTTGATTATAATTTGTAAAGCGTTGAAATTATATTTTTGCCTTCTCCATTGCTTTGTAGTTATGTCTATCTACTTATATCTTTGCATAAAGTAAAGCTGAAAAGCTACAATGATATGATGTTTCAATATAGCACAATCAAATAGAGCAAGTTCATAAAGACCTTTGAAATTCTTATCCAATGTGACGACGGATTAAATGTTATAAGTAAGTGAGTAAATTATTCATTCCTTATTACATTGCTGGGAAGCTGCAATATTATGGTGAGACATTTTCTCATAATGAGCATAGAGAACTTGTTCTTCGGTGAGAATCCAAATTGTTATACATTGTGAAATGTGGTGCTACAAAATCACCAGATTAGATAATTTGTTAAATGTATTATCAAAATGGTATTTTCATTATTAATTCTTTATTACATTGTAATACTGAATATTAACCTTTGAGCAGCAAAAATGCTGGGGAAGCTGCACATAGAGCAAGTTCATATAGACCTTCAAATTCTTATCAATTGTGAAAACCATTTGTGAACCAAAAAACTAAATTATTTCTTGAGTTATTCTTTATTATATTGCAGAATTGTATATGATATTCTTGTGCAAAATGAGAGCTACAAAGTTTGGTGGGACATTTTCGTAAATTCCAATTAAGAGCTGGTTCTTTGGAGACAACATTAGTTTCAAACACAAAGAGCGGCTGCAGGACAAACTAGCTACTTTGTTAAATCAATAAATATAGTGCCGTTTAGGATTAACGAGCGGCTCTCGGCTTTTCTCATATTTTTGGCTAGTTGATTTTGATTGACAAATTTGAGCAGACAGCAAACATGGGATTTCTTGTCGATTTTTGCTGCCGGAATACGGTAGTCCTGGCACAAATTGTTTCCGGGCAAACAATTGAGCTCAGCGTTGACTTAGGAGCAATTGAAACCGCTTTCGATTTGTCTGTGTGTGTGGACCTGCAGCAACATGACTGTGTCCTACACCGCTGAGGTCGCTACCTGCCAGCGCTGTGGCTGCTTCTGGAAACTCTTGGCCAGGTAAGCGCGTCCGACAATTAAAAACGAGTGCTGTTGATGTTGAAGCCAACCACCGCTAGATGGCGCGCGAGCATCTACAAAATCATCTGGTTCGATCTGCTGGTATTTCTGTTCTGTTTCTATGCCATGGCCCTGTTGTACCACCAGCTGCTCGACAAAGAGGGAAGACTGTAGGTTGAGCAATATTATTGAGCAATAGCTATGCAGCACTCTACTTTCCGGTAACTCCTCCCCAGCTTCTTTGAGGAAATCGTGCGCTATTGCCGCCACCATGGCGGCTTGATACCGCTCTCCTTCGTGCTGGCCTTCTACGTCTCCATCATTGTGGAGCGCTGGTGGAGCCAGTACACTTCCGTGCCCTGGCCCGATCCGCTGGCCGTCTATGTGAGCACCTTGGTGCGTGGCCTCGATGAGCACGGACGCCTCATGCGGCGCACCATAATGCGCTACGTTTGCCTCTCGCTGACCATGGTGCTGACCATGATTTCGCCGGGCATCAAACGGCGCTTTCCCACCTACGACTACCTCATCGAGGCCGGCATGCTGAACAGGAACGAGGCGAACATCATTGCGACCATGGACGAGAAGTTCCCCGGCCACTTCAAGTACTGGATGCCGCTCATGTGGGCCGCCAGCATTATGACACGCGCCCGTCGCGAGGGTCGCATCTGGGACGACTTCTCGCTGAAGTCGATGATCGATGAACTGAACAAGTTCCGGCTCGGCTGCAACATGCTCATACATTACGATACAATCAGTGTGCCGCTCGTTTACACGCAGGTGGTCACACTGGCCGTCTACACGTACTTCCTGGCCGCCATCTTCGGGCATCAGCACATCGAGTCGAGCGACAACAGCTTCAACAGCATCATCAACTTGTACTTCCCCGTCTTCAGCACGCTCGAGTTCTTCTTCTTCATGGGCTGGCTGAAGGTGGCCGAGACGTTGATCTGTCCCTTTGGGGACGACGACGACGACTTCGACCTCAACTGGGCCATCGACCGCAACTTGCAAGTCAGCTACCTGATCGTGGATGAGATGCACAACGACCATCCGACGCTGGTCAAGGATCAGTACTGGGACGACGTCTTTCCCAACGAACTGCCCTATAACGATGAATCGCAGCGTCACGCACCGCCCGAAGCGTCCACGGCCAAGCTGGACTTGTCGAAGATCACTTCGTCGCACATACCCAAGCAACAGACGCCGACGGACACCGATGAGCTGGACTTTACCAATTTCGATGGCGAAGATGAGAACTCGTACGACAATGAGCTGCGCATTCGATTCGCCTCTCATCGCTTCAACATCCATCGCAGCTCGTCCTCCATTTCCTTCATGCACATGGTGTCGCAGCACGAGAGTCGCATACAAATGGACGAGGAGCAGGGCGAGGAGGAGCATCTGGTGAGTCGCAGGACCAGCAAGGATGATTTCGATCGTCTGAAGGAGGAGCGCGAGCGTGAACGGCATGTCAGGCAACTGCAGAATGCCGCCCTGGCCCTCGACATCATCAAGGAGGAGCTGCAGCATCCATCGGGCGCCACTTCCTCCAACCATCCGCAACAGACCTCGTCCCGGGCGTTCCAGTCGACGCCTTCGGGCGGCGAGTCGGAGCACAAAACAGAAACCGACAAAGAGGAGGAAAAGCCCAAAGAATAAGCGTCTGCTATTCTCCAGCTTTCTGTAAATCTCCCAACGATAGCTCAAATCAAACAATCTTATTTGTATTACTGCATTTTATTGAACAAAACGAAAATACAATTACTCACACTACAATACAATTGCTCACATATTCACGAATCGCCCATTATTAAGCAAGTGATAGGATCGGTATCTTAAGATGCATAATAAGTTTGAAAAAACGTGAGGGTTGGACTTATATGTGAAATAAACAAAACGTAGAAAGCTCCCCTCCGAGAAATCCGGAACGCAGTTGAAATATTCTATAAAATTCCTAGAAAAATTTTGTATTTTATGCACTAAATATACTTTATAGAGTATAAAATATACCACATAAGGTCACACTGTCAACTAGGCAACTAAAGCTTTAGATTTCCCGCTACAATATTGTTTCTTGAATAAGTTTAAAGTTTTTCATACGTTCGCAAACTAAATTTTCAAGCTTTAAAATTGCATCAATTGTAAATCGTTTTTGGTTTAGAACAATCAACGATTGAAATAAACTCGATCTGCGCATGATATACACGCGTATTGTTAACAAGTTTTGGTTTTCTAGTTCTAAAAGAGTCAGAGATCTACGGGTACATACGGACGGACAAACTGGCAGACGGTCATGTCTACATCAGCTCAGCTAAGCCACAATATACTAACTTTAGGCGGTCGGAGATGCTACAAATTTATAAAACGCTTACATAATATAGACAGATATACAATAGTAGATTGGCTGATTAAAGATTAAAAAAGGTTTATTTTATTAATTGCTAAATCCTTTTCATATAACTTTCAACTGAGTCTGGCAAATAAAGTATTTATATGTTAGATCTTAGTAGGCTGCTGTTAAATTCTCGTAGTTTGCCTGCGAAAATATTTGTTCGTCTATTAGTTGCTTTTCATTGAAGTGTAAAGAGTGAACGTAGTTCAACAATGACTGTAACTTATACTTCTCACGTAGCCACTTCGAGGTATCTGAGCAACTTTTTGCGGCTGCTAATCAGGTAAACTTCGAGCACATAATTGACGGGAATCAAATTGAAATTAAGCAAGTCTCTATAGATGGCGCGGAAGCATTTACAAGCTGGTTTGGATGGACTTGCTGCTCTTCTTGGTGCTCTACCTTACGCTGACGCTCTCCTATCGCTATCTGATGAATGATTCGGTTCGCAAGTACGATTTACAGACCACACACCACATAGAATGTGCACAAGTTGATCAACCTAATTCGCAGTGTTTTCGAGGGCATCGTGGCGTACTGCAGCAACTTCTCAACTCTGATCCCACTGTCCTTCGTTCTGGGTTTCTTTGTGGCTCTTGTAATGGGGCGCTGGTGGGCGCAGTATAAGGCCATTCCCTGGCCCGACTCGATAGCGCTGCTCGTCAGCTCTTCGATCCATGGCGCCGACGATCGAGCACGCGCCATGCGACGCACGATCATGCGTTATGTCTGCCTCTGCCAGGTGATTGTGTTCACGATGATATCGCCGAGTGTGAAGAAGCGTTTTCCCAGCTACAACCAAATCGTCGAGGCGGGTCTGTTGCAGGAGGGCGAGAAGAGCATCATTGAGGTGCTGGACAATGCGTTTCCCTACTATCCCAAGCACTGGATGCCCATCGTTTGGGCCGCCAGTATCGTGAATCGTGCGCGACGTGAGAGCAAGATACGCGACGACTACGCCGTAAAGTCGATCATCGACGAGCTGAATAGCTTCCGTGGTTGGTGTGGCTTTCTGCTGTACTACGACTGGGTGAGTGTGCCCCTGGTGTACACGCAGGTGGTCACACTTGCCACCTATTCGTTCTTCTTGTGCGCCGTCATGGGACATCAGTGGGTGGACTCGGAGAAGAGCAAATCGAATCCATCGATCAATCAGAACACCATATTCAAGTACTGTCCCATACTGACGGTCCTGCAGTTCTTCTTCTACATGGGTTGGCTCAAGGTGGCCGAGTCGCTGATCAATCCCTTCGGCGAGGACGACGACGATTTCGAGGTGAGCGAGCGCAGCTCGTGCAAGCCGTGTCTAATTTTGAAGCTGGTCCACAGCTCAACTGGATGATTGACCGCAACTTGACGGTGTCCTATTTGATTGTCGATGAAATGCATCAGGAGCATCCGCACCTGATCAAGGATCAATACTGGGACGAGGTCTTTCCCAATGAGCTGCCCTACACCGATGAGTCGAAGCGCCCCATGCACCCGCAACCATCCACACACAAGTTGGGGCATTCGAAATCAACACTCAGTATGGACGAAAGGCGACATGTTCACGAAGGAATACACACACCTTCGGTCGTTTATCACTCCGGCTCGCGTGATTCACTTTTTGAGCCCAGAGATGATGTGAGATCCCCGGCATACTCAGAAAAGCCTGCTCGCTCCGAAGTAGTCATTGTGCAGCCAAGCAGTAAGTCGATGCGCCATGAAACCCGCACGCTTCCCCTCTATAACCATATACTCGTATTTGTATTTCGTTTTTGCAGTGAACTTGGAGGAGCTCATCGATCAGCGCAATCGAGAGAGACGCGAGCGCATGCGACACCGCTACCAGGACATGCGCTCCATTCAGAGGTCGAACAACAGTCGCTTCGTGCTCACCGTGCTGCCTTCGCCCACAGAGGGCAGCATGGCGCGACTCCTGAGCGAGGATGGTGAGGAGGAGGAGGACTTGAATCCAGGATCCGGATCCACCGGGCGCCCCAATAAGCCGGAGAAGAAAAATTAAATTTGAAGCACATTAAAGCGGCAATCAACGCATGGCAAAATGTTTTTGTCTTTGTCCCGATTTCAATTCTCCAACTCTGTCGCAATAAACCTCACATTTCAGTGACAAAAAATTGATTTTGATAGGTTAAGACAACAGATTTTTTTCTCTTTTTTGAATCGCTTATATCATTTATAAGCCACACACAATGTCGCTCTGCTCTCCTCTGTGGCAACATTGGGCGGTGGTGGCGGGGGCGGCATGAAGTGCCTGTTAGCTGACAAAACCAACAAGTGAAAAGGCTCATTGTGTGCATTATCATATCTGAACTTCTGAAAATCTGACGCGATGTGTGTTATTATTTTTTGCACTTGACAGCATTTTCCAGCCTCGACAAACAGCTCGTAAAAACAAGCTGCCACTCGAGTGTGCACGGTGCGCAGTTACCCAGTAATCAGATCTCAACTAACTTCTAGTTGCAAAGCGGAATTGTCAACAATTTCAATTTCATTTATTTGCTTTATACATAAGTATGGCCAGTGACTAGTACGGGAAACTTTAGTTAATTGCAATTAAAATGCAAATAAATATTAGTTTTGTAGCTTTCATTTATGCCCTTTGTTTGCGTTTAATGTGTCCAGGGCATCAACAGCTGCTGTCGAGGGGCTGTGTTGAATTCGCGGCGTAGTAAAAAATTAAATGAATTGTAATGTCAGTCGCTATTTATGAAAGTTTCAAAATTTTATTATTTTTAATGCGCGCTTGTAATGTGGTTCGATGCGGTTCGATTCAGTTCGCCACTTAACTCATTTGGGTGTTGACTTGTTTTTGTCCTTGCGTTAAAAACTTTTGCCGCTGCCATTTTATTTCGCTTCGTGTTTTTTTGCCCCAATATGTAACCGTGCCAATCAGTCAATTTTTAATAATTGCACGTCGATGTGTACATTGTCAGTTGACCGCAGGCCAAAGCGTTCGCGTTCCGTCACCAGATTCTATTTCACCACCAGATACTCTGTAAAAATAAAATATATAACATTTAAAAATAAAACCTGAAAAGTGTTTAAAGTACATTAAACAAACTTAACGAGCTTTTGGCATATTTGAACTAAACAATTCATTATCGATACATTCCTGTTGACTGCGATATGTGTTATACCTCGTCGCAGGCTCAGCGTGTAGATGTGATGGAATAAATATATTTCATATTTGTGCATGTCGTAGTCGTGTTTTGTTCGTGGCGCCGGGCAGAGCTGATTGATGACATGCTGGCCACTTGGCAACAAAATGATCGAGCATTGCACTTGTCCAAGGATGATGTGAAGTCAAGTGGGCGGGGAGCGGGTCGCGGGGCGTGGCGCAGAGTAGTATCCAAGAGCGATAACCGAGAGTCGCATAAAAAAGGGGTTAATTTAATTTCGCGCACGAACGCATTTGTCCATAATTGGCAATTAGCAGTGGCCATTGGCATAGCCAGCAACACGGCCTTCCACACTCACTCACACACACTCACACACACTCTCCAACACACACACATCCTCTTACAGCGCGTGGTCAGCGTTTGCATTTTGCATTTGGCCAACGGCTACAAATATTTGCCCATGTCCGTTTTATGGTTTCTGGATCCCGCTGTTTGTATATGTATTGTCTTTTTTTTTTGTGCCAGCGATTTTTTAAAAACGGTTCGAATTATTGAGGCGTTGAAACAATAATCATCGCCTCACATCGCATCAGAGTGCGTTGCGTCGCCATATCGAATATTTATTGGCTGATTGCAGCTGCTGCTTCTCTCCACGCCGAGGCCGCGACGCGACGTTAATTGCAACAGCCATGCAAAATGCAAAATGCGTTTAATACTAGCTTGTTTAAGGGGTGAGGCGTTTGAGGGGCTGTGTCTGGCTGTTTGGCAACGATTCGAAACCACTTTTCACACCATTTTTCAAAGTCAATTTGGAAATATTTGATGACACCTCTGGGAAGTCGCAGTTAACTCACGTAAAAAGTTACCTGAGCTACCTCTTTATGTGACTCTATGAGGGTAGCTTTGTTTAGCCACAGCACGAATAGTTAGCAGAAAGTGGAATTGTTTATTGGATAACTAATAGAATAAATATATTTGCGAATCTTTAATTTGAATACTTTTACTAAAGAAAATCAACAGCTTAAAGAGGCATTAGTTTAAAAAAGTAAAAAAATGTAGACCAACAAAAAGGAAAATTTCTTATCTACTCTGCGCCAACTTGTGTTTCGTTAAAAAGTATAAATAATAAATTGTCAGAATGACAGCCACAAGTTGGCAATATTTGATTTCTGTTTCTCGATAATAAGCTGACTTTAGAAATGCGAAAGCTTGTCAATTAATTGTGCGATATGCGGCACGTGTGAAGTCGACTTTGTCAAAAGTTTCTAGCCGTAGATAATGAGCTGAAGGGCTTTCTAGTTATGCGTCGCTCGAGTTGACTTTCATGCTTCACACTCCAAGGAGAATCAACTCTTTGAATCTTGCGAGCAGTTGCCTTCGTTTGCACAGCGCTTATCTTGTATCTCGTCGAGTGAGATAAGTCTCTGTGTCTCTGTTTACAGCGCATTGGACTGTCTTTCAAATGGAATTCAACCCGCACACTCACACTCACACACACCCACACACACACACTGTACACTTTGTGAAAAGCGCATTAGTCGCTGGCTGGACATTATCGTTAACATCTTTGGCTTTCATTCTGGCTAATGCTAATGTCCTTTCGCTCAGTCTTCGCCGCTGTCCGCTTTCCGCTGTCCGCCGTCGCCCCCTGCCCCACGTTGGCTACCTTTTCGGGTATCCGATTTTGTTGTTACAAGGCTAATTATGTGACAGCCTATTAGCAACTCGATAAATATGTGCCCAGCGGAGAGCGCCGGCCAAAGAGCCGAGAGTTGAGCAAATAGACCCATTCCATTGCCAGATACTTTTTCATGATGCTGCTGCTGCTGCCGTTGCTGTTGCTGTCCCGGCGAAAAGTTTACTTTATGGCGCCACCTCGTTGCCGTTGTTGATGCCGAGGCTCATTCATTAGATATGCGAACCCTGCTCCCGGGCTGATTATGACAAAGCACTTTTACCCAATTGGGTAAATTAGGTGGAAACTGAAAACTAAATGAAACGGAACTCGCCATACGCCCACTTTTGCCCAGCCAACCGTCCGTCGCTCTAATTTCGAAAGACAGTGCGCACAAAAAAAGCCGTGCAGAGCAGAAAAAAAGAAGAAAGAATGGGAAAAAATACCGTTGCTTTTTGACGTTTCTAGCAGGCAGCCTCGAAGCTGGGGAACTCGGACCACGAACCGTAGCAATTATTCTGCATTAACGAAAGGGTTTAACATTTGCGTTTTAGCCAGTGCTCGAGCGACGTTTAACAGCGCCAGCAACAACAACAGCAACAACGACATGCCGCATATTATGGCGGGGGTGGGGGGTAGTTGGGGTCCTGGGGGCTTGTATGCCTTGTAATTCATTCGTTACGTTGCGTTTGTGACGCTTTTTTCTGTGCTTTTGTTGTGCGGCCGCCGCGACGACGATAAATTGTTGTAATTAATTTTTATTTAACTGTGAAAATGGAAATTTTCGTTGCTTTTTTCAGAATTGGCTTAAAATGTAAATTATTATTGCGGCCAGAGAATTCTGTTTCGTCATGTTGCGCCGGTTTGCCGACCAGGCCAAACCCAGAGGCGGATTGTGTGCGGATTTCGGTTCACGGAACGTTTGTCGTGTCTATTAATTAAGCTGCATGTGTGTGTAGGAGTGTAGCAGTGTAGGAGGCGCATCAGCTCCAAGCCCCACCCACGGGGGAGGGCGTTGCTGTGTTGTAAGTGATAATTACAAGTTGGCAACTTTTACACTCAATTGTCGCAATTACAGGGTCGACACGAGCCGAGTCGCTGGCCCGAAAGTAATTACAATTAAGCAGACACACAACATGCAACATCAAAACAGCATTGCAGTCGCAAGTTCTTTATTAGTCGCAGCACTTTCGCTTTGCTCAAGTTATGCAACACAATCGCGCTGGTGGCCAACATAATTCGCGCGCCAACGAAATCTTGTTTGGCTAACAAAACTTGAATCCTTTCATTTGAGAGCAGCTGAAATCTTCTCGCAGTAATTCCCCTTTTCGCGTGGTATTCAGTCGAAATATCGCTCTGTAATGTGGGCAAACTTTTGGCTAAGTATTACCAATAAAATTGATGGAGAAATAGTCCGAAACTATTTGGTCGTAGATAAAAAACTTTTTCGCCCAATCCACTGCGGAGCAGCACAACAAATTCCAGTTAGCAAAAGCTTGGCTTATATTAAAATTCCAAAAAACGAAGAGAACGAATGCGAGGAGAAGCAAAGGAAAGCAGAGGAAAACAAGCGCAGGCAAAATGAGTGCAAGTGAACTAAAAGTGAAGCTAACTGAAAACTGAACTCGAAACGATTTTCGAGCAGCCAAAAAGGGGTTCAGATTTTAAGTAAGTGTTCGGCTTCAGTCCGACAGTGCCACAGTGCCACAAAAGGGATGCGCAACTGCTTGCCACACACACAACTTTCCGCCAAGCTGGAGTTTGCCAACTCCAGAGGGGCAAGCCATAAAGCGCAGGAATGTTGCAGCAGCAGCAGCAGCAGGAGCAACACCAACAACTTCGGCTTGCAGCTGAAGGCGAGAAATGAATGAATAAATGAATGAATAGATAGCCGACTGAATGAGAGTTAGCAAGGAGCACTAAAGTTGCTCAACTAGAATGGAATTCATAATTGCTGCTGGACTCTGCTGACTCCCCCCCTCACTCAGTATTTATGTGTATGCATTTTAAACATGTCTTGGATAACTTTTATCCACATCAATGGCGCTTCACACTTTAGCATTTCAAAAGCACATTAGAGCTCTTGGCTCTTTGTGATTATCATATTTAATTTTCAAAGCGCACATTCTTGTTGTGCGGCTCATGAATTCAACATGAAATTTAGATTGCTCAACTATGTGAATTTCACGCACTTCGGCAACCGATTCGCCGCATTTCTATTAACGATTTGCAGCAAATTCCGAAACTTTTTAGGCCAATTATTGACACATTCGGCGAGACGCCGCCAACGTTGGGCAAAACCCCCGAAAAAATCATATAAAACCAATCAAAGTTTGAAACAGTTTCGAACAGGTGTTCCTCCCCCTCAGCAGCCCCACTAAATCAGATCCCCAACTCCAGGTTGGCGCTCCCAACTCCGGCTCCCGCTGCTCCTCGCCTCGCTAACCGAGTTGTCCACCATTCAAGCGAAAACACGCACAACTTTTAGCTACTTGTAATTAGCTTTTCTTGTTCGATTCGCTGGCAAGCAGACCCCGAAAGCGACAGTTCCTAAAACGCTTAACACGCAGGCCTTATCCGAGCTGAACTTGCTGCCACCCGTCGCATGCCGCTTGCCACACGCCGCTTGCCGCTTGCCGCTTGCCGCACGCCACTTGCCCCACTGTGGCAGCACATTTTTGCGTGCCTCGGCAGCTAGCAAAATTTGTTCTTACGCTCTGAAAGATTTAACTTTTTGATTGAGAAAACATCATTAACGCACGTAAAAGGCCAACTATTTACGGGTGTGTCAAAGTGTGTGTGTGTCGATGTACGTGTGTGTGTGTGTGTGTAGGTTGGTGTCTAGGTTAAAAGTTTGGGTTTTTCTGGTGCTAAAAATCAAATAGGGGAAAGCATTGCCAACCAGTAGAACGCTGAGAAGAAACTTTCTAATCACATTTACCGCAATTACTAACAAGGTTTTTTGTTGACTGCGGTGAGTATTTTGGCTCTTGTTGCCATCTTGAGGTTTTGCCCCATCACTTCTGCGATAGGGGCGCATTTCCTGGCCTCTACGGTGTATGTAGTACAAAGCAAATTAAATAATTTAATTAATTATGAAATTCTTGCTCCCAATTTGTGCTGCTTTTTGCTGCCGGAGTCACAGCAATCAGGCAAGCTATGTGCCCTAATCAGAGTTTGATTAAGAGTTCCAACATTGAAAATATTTGGGATAGCTTCAGTTTAAAGAAGGTTACATGATGGGACAAATGTGCAGCATAGCAATTGTAAAAATGAAACTCAAAAAATACGCAATGAATAAAGGTCTATTATTTATATTGTTAATTTATTCCGAAGGCAACTATTTTACTTCCTACATTGAATTTATTAAAAAAGGGAAACACTTAAATCAAGTTGAACCACCGCAATTGCAGCCACTAGAGAAACTAACGAACCACATCACAACGAACCTTCCCCTATTTGTAGAGTATAAGGAAAGGGAATTGCGCATAATCAATTAAACCCTATCGTCAGGGCGGGGCCGCAAACAAAACTGAATTCTCTTTGCAGTTGGCAGCGAGGATCGAGGAATCATTTAAATTGAGCTAATTCTGAACCCTGGCAAATTGATAATGCATTATCTGCGACTCGATCTTGCCATAAAGGAATCGGATCATTCACATGCTCCATCAAAGTCAGGGTGCTGCAGTTGCGCTACCTGAATGCCAAACTATTTATATCGCACTTAGATTGCCAATAAATTGAAATTTTCGGGATCTGTTTGGACTTCAGGAAAAGGGGTGACGATGTCGTCGACAGCTGCGCTCAGCGCAATTTACAATTTCTTATAGAGAGCCAGCGAAGCATGAAGTCGTTGATCGAGCCGCTGCCTAACATACTTATAAGTGGATGTACCTAGGGAGCTGCCTCTAAGTAAACAACAATTGAAGACGGCAACCGAATGGCAACAATCTTAATCTTTAAACAATTAACGGCGAGACGCTAATGATAGGGGCGGGCAACGGGCCTAGACTAACAATGATAATCCAAAAATATATGAAGGAAACACACTTGGTAGTCAGTATTTGGTGTTCGCTATTTGCTGCTTCACTTTGCTGGCTGGCACTCTGGTTGTTTGGCCGCTAAACAAGTGGCCGGGATTATGGCCAAATCGAAAACTTCGCAAACATTTTAAATGCCTCGGCGGACTGCCAGCTGTGTCGCCTTCATCGTCAGACCCAACGTCCTTTCTACTTATTTGCGGCTGAGGACGCGGGGACTGAACGCCACGCTCAACAATATTTCAAGCGCCAAAGTTTTCTTATGGTTTGTGCCCACACAATGCCAGCCCAGCCAGCAAGAAAAGAATGGCGCAAGCAGGCAAAACTCTACGGGCTAAATGTGAATGAGAAAATTCAGCCAAAACTCCAACGAATACACGCCGAGGCATGCCAAGCCAAGCAGCAACCAGTGTGGCAGCAACAACAACGACCAGAAATCGACACGGAACTCACATTGAGGTAGCTCGATTTTCTCACACGATTTGCATTTTTAAACAGAACACAAAAAACAAGCGGAAGCCTGAGCAACTCAAATTGAAAAGCAAATATTTTTATATATTTAAATTAAACTTGATGAGCTTAAATACATTTATATAAACCAAGAATCCATGCAATCATATGTCCAATTACTAGCCTATGATTGCATGAACTGTTGGTACAGTTTTGGCCGAAAAATGCAGTAATTTATTTATAAAAATGTATGTTAACTACTTATTTAAATTTTTCATAATAAATAGAATATAAAAATAAGATAAATATATTATATTTTTCGTTATTTATTTTCGATTACCTTGCTTTGCCAATGAATTCTCACATAATTTCTATATTTTTTGGGTATTGTTTTTATTACAAATTTTGTAATCATTCACACGAAATTCCTATACTTCTAACCGTATCTTCCTACAAGTATTTTTAACATATTATTTAGTTGCTGCAGTTATTAGCCAAAATATTTTGTTATATAATTATACACTCAAAGATCACATGAATCACGAATAGAAATAGCACATTTGAAATTCGGCTTGCGACGTTATAACTTTGTCAAGTCTTGAAATAAAATTCCAGCACACACTGACACACACACACGCGCGGGACGCATGCATGGCACACACATATGTATATAACACCCACACTTCGACACACGCATAGCCAACACTCACTTACAAACTCATATACACTCACACATTTAGCCATTCACATATTCGTCAGTTTGAGAACGGAAAAAAAATGTGCTCGCTTCGTTTTCTGCTTGAATTACAAATTGCAACATCAAAAGTTTGACGTTCTTCGTTCGGCTGCCACAGAACCCTGCCGCTACCCCTCCCCTCCGCCTGCTCCTGCTCGGAGTGGAGGCTCTACTTCTGTTGCTGTTGTTGTTAACAATGCTTTTCGGTTTTGCTTGGCTCCTTGTTGCTCCCAGTTGCGAGTTGCCAGTTGCTGCTAGCAGTTGCCGTTGCCGTTGTTGTTGTTGTTGCCGTTGTTGTTGCCGTTGCCGAAAGGAAAGCAATTTTCCAGCAATATGTTCTGCGTATTAGAATTTTGTTTACACTCGAAATGGAAAACATGTTGTGCAATGCAACTTCTACTATATGAGACAGTTTGTGCCTCTCGCTCACTCTCTCTCTCTCGTTCTCCTTCTCTCTTTCGCTCAGTGTGTGAGCTGCGCTCATTTGTTTACTTTGAAATCGAGTTGTCAAGCTGCCGTTCCATAAGAGTTTGGCATTTTAAAATGCATAAATGGCCCAAATTGTTGCAATACTCAGGCCCACACTCACACATGTTATCTGCCCCTCTCTCTCTCCCCGCCCCGCCCCCGCCAGCCAGCAGCACCACCCACGGCCTTATGCTAATTACTTTCAACAGCAGCTGTTGTAATAACTCAGCCATAAACTGCTCAATGTATACACTAAAAATTATGCATAATTATTTCAAAGCATATTCATTAATTAGCCGGCAATGTTGCCGCTGTTGCTGTTGCTGCTGCTGTTGCTGTTGCAGTGTATTTCCTTCTTTGCCACGCTGAGCGTGGAGAGAAGCTTAATGTGGGTCGCTAGGTGGCGCCACCGCACAGATTTCGACAATTTAACACCTTCATTATTAATTGAAGATGGACTAAACCTTGTATAACACCTCGCCGCCCCCCCAATGCTGCCGCCGCCACTTCAGCGCTTTTATTATAGCGCACAATTTACGCCAAGTTAAACAGGGTAAAAATTTTTACGTTTTGCCAAAAACTTTACGCTGAAAGCTTCGCCCACAACTTTTAGAATATTAATGATGATTTGCTGCCAACAGCCAGAGCGGGACGGACAGAGAGCGAGCAGACGAAGAAGAAAAGAGAGAGAGAGAAAGAGAAGGAATCATGGAGCATTGAGCACTTAATCGCTGCCCGGGTATAACAGCTATCGAATGCAGTTTACACTTGTAAGCCCATGTTCGACACATGCCCTGTATTTGAACATCGGATTAATCTTGTATTATTTATAGTTGCACAGGTCAGTGAGTAATTGTCTGTATTTGAAAGTCAGTCGAGAATTAAATGTTTATCGGCAATTGCAGCAAAAATTAATGTCGTCAAATGATTGATTGCACATTAATATTATCTTATGCGATTGCTGACAGTTCGATTCATCTTGAGTTGAGTCCACCTATAATAAATTTATATTGACTGACTCGTAATTAAGGAAGTAATCTATTAAATTTATATATTGCTTATATCTGCTTCGACCTGAAATCAAGCGATATTATTGTAAATATCTTAAAAACTATATTTTATAACAAACGAATTCAGTTATTTCACCTATAATAAATTTATATTAACTGAATTGTAATTAAAAAAAGAAATATATTCAATTTATATAGCAGATATTTTTGTAACCATCTTAAATAATTTGATAAACGAGTAAGTGCAGCCATAATAAATTAATGAAGTAATTTATTCAATTTATATATTGGTTATGTCTGCTTCGACCTGAAATCAAGCGATATTATTGTAAATATCTTAAAGAATACATTTTATAACAAACGCATAGAGTAAGTCCATCCTTAACAAATTTAAATTGGCTGAATAGTTGTTAAGAAAGAAATATATTCAATTTATATAGTAGATATTTTTGTAACTATCTTGAGTAATTTTATAATAAGCGAGTAGAGTAAGTGCAGCCATAATAAATTAATGAAGTAATTTATTCAATTTATATATTGGTTATGTCTACTTCGACCTGAAATCAAGCGATATTTCTGTAAATATCTTAAATAATACATTTTATAACAAGCAAATAGAGTAAGTGCACCCATAATAAATTTCTATTGATTGACTCATAATTAGGGAAGCAATGTATTCAATTTATATAGTGTCTGTAATCAATATAAATTGTATATAAAAAGAAAAGAGTATAAACAATCGTTCATAGCTCGATCGAAGGCTCTTGATTGTTTTGTGCCATGTTTTCATTGTCGTTGTTATTGCTGCTGTTGCTGCACATGGCAAAGCGAGTGCGGAAAATTGTTAAAGAGTTTTCGCTTACTTTTTGCCGTTGGCTTATTAATGCAGCTCATGGCGCTGGCGCCGCAGTTGGCAACTGGAAACTCGGCGTGCGCGCCTCTCTCCCTCGTCGGCCCTCATGTTCAGGTTGAAGCGAGGGCATAAGATTGCTAGAGAGATTTATGCTGATATACTCGCCCACTTCTATAGCAAATTCGAGAGTTCTTAATTGCCGTAAAGGTCAGACGAAGGCAGTTATTTGAATGGTTATAATTGTGCCCTCCACAATCACAATGAACGCAACGAAGAGCGAGAGCGGGTGTGAGTGGGAGCCGGCGGGGGCGAAAGGCAGGCGAGGAACAAAGGAGCTTGTATAATTGATTGGGTGGCTCTTAAAATGATGGATGCTTCATTTGTTGCTCTGTTGTTCGTAAGCAGCTTGTCATTTGTTAAGTCAAATGATGCAGTTCGGGATTAACTGGAAAGGTGCTGATGTAGCAGAAATTATAAGCACTCTGATTTATACGGTCGGCAGGAGCGTAGGAGATTGGCCAGGAAACGCCTTCCCCACTGCAGTTAGTTACAGCAAATAGAGCTATTCAATTGTACAAATTCCACCTGAAATTGGTTGAGATTGATTGGAGATGTCGAGACTAGAGTCGCAATGATTTATAGCCAGTTGATGTTAACTTTACAACTTGTATTTATTTGAGCGTACTTCAGCCAACGCAATTAACTATTGCAGTTCTTTTTAAATTGCAAGTTGCAAGTCCAACTCAAAACATAAGTAATAATAATTAGAGTGTTGTTTTAGCACTCCCTACGTCACGCTAGCAACTCATTAGATTAGTTTTGCCTCGCTTGTCATTCCGTATATGTATGTGCTGAGTGCGCACAGGGGGGAATTTGATGTGGGGGTTGCATGCCACATGCTGTGGAGCATCCGCTGGGAGGTCTCTAATCTAAATACTATTCAAAGTACAACATAATAAAGTATGTGCCATGAGTCGTCAGTTGTGAGTCGTGGCTGTGGTGTTGAAATCTTGACAATTAATACTCAGAGCAGACATTTAAGTACTTAGTCAAGCTGCAAGACTTTTGCCATTTGCCTGCATCCTGCCTCCAGTGTCCTGTGCCCCAGCTCCTTGTGCTCCCGCCAGACACATGTGACAATGCATGACGTCTGGAGTGTGTGCGTGTGCATGTGTGTGTGTGTGCGGACGTCTGAGAAGTGTGTATGTGATTGCTATTGAGTTTCGAGTTGACAGGGGATGTATTGGTGGCAGCAGCAACTGCTGCAGTGGCAAAGGCAACAGCGAAATCAAATTTCCAGCGCGCACTTTGCGAAATCAAATACATGAGGAAGGACGTCGCAGCAGACGGGGGAGGGGAAGGCGATTGGGATTGGGAGATGGCAAAGTATGAAGTATTTGCCGAAAATACAGAAAAAAGAATCGGGTACAATGCAGCGATAGAGCGAAGACGACGGCAAGAAATGCTGCTCGTGAATGGAATTTTCTTGCATTGTAAAAAACAGAGAGCGAAATTTCGATTTCGGGGCGAGCCAAGTGCCACATGATTGAAGTGAGCTGAGCCGTCTGACTCCCAGTCTCCATCGCCGTCTCAGTCGCTACTGTCTGCCCCCTTGGCGTTGACGTTGTCGCTCGGCGCTGGCCAAAGGCAACTTACATGTTTGCTAACAAACAAATGCACACATCAGGAGCAGGAGTCGCGCCAGGAGACACACACAGAGAGAGAGAGAGAGAGACAGAGACACACACATGCACGTACATTCAATATGAGTGCAAACAACGCTGGAAAGCAAAGCAAATAGAGAATTTTGCTGCAGCACGGCGAGCACGAAGGACGCAGGACGAAGGACGGCAAACGTCGACGATGTTTGACATATTTGCTTTGACAGTTCCAAGTGCACATTTTAGCCACGTTTGCTTCAGCTACTGGCTCAGCGTCAACTTCAGGTCCTGCAGCTTCTTCCACCATTTCTTCCACATGCCTTTTCACATTTTGTTCGCCTTTTTCTGCATTGCAAATGCCGCTCTTTCGTCCTTTCGCTCGCTAGCTGGATATCAAAATGGGCACTTAAATAGCCAGCGGCTCCTGTCTCCAGTCCCCCGTCCCCCGACTCCTGGCCACAGAGAGTCTCCCGTTTGATGTCTGGCGTTGTTGCCTTCTGCATTTGCGTCTAATAAATATTAATGCAAATTAATCCAATTAAAGTGTGGCGTCAAAATTGTAAAAGACCTTATGATATATACTACGGCTCTACAGCCCGCTCACCACCCCATACATTATAGTATCTGGTATCTACACACATTGCCTTATTCGGTAGCATTGCATTCAGCTTGGTGGTTGCTGCTTTGTTGCTAATTTGGCAGATGTTGCAGGGTTGCTTTATCCCCCCCAAACAGCAACAACAAACAAACAAATAGACACACACACTGAGACACAGAGGCAGGCACAAAATACCCTTGGGATTGTCTTAATCAAATTTATGAAACGCTAATGAGCAGAGTCGCCAAGGAATGAGTTCTCAAACTGCAGCCAGGACGAGGACGGGTAATCAATGCAGACGGAATGGGGGAATGCCCTTCAAGAGCTGACAGATTATAGCCATATAATACCCAAAACAGGAGCTTAGCATTACGGCAAATAGCTGGCAAGCAACGACTCTAACATGTCAATGTATCAGCGGAGAAAAGAATATAAAATGAAATGCCTCGAGCTTGTTGGGCAAACACTGAAATGCGCCGGCGAGTGGCGAGTTTTCTTTTTCTGAAATATTCATAGAATGCCTAATGCACCTTTTTCATTGTGTCGACCATTTGAATAAAACAGCTGAGCAAATGTCAATAAACAACTTTAATTAGCTTAAGTCCATCACGATTTTACTGCGCTAGAAGTCAGAATTGCGCAGCAGAAAGGTTGCTTGAAATCAGAGTATTTTTATTTCAAATAAAATGCATGTATGAAGGCAGTTAGCTATAGTTTTGATATTTTTTATTATAAATTGAATATATTTATAAAACAGCTCAAATTATATTCTCTAATTGAAGCACATTCGTAAATATCTTGCTGTTGTCTAGTTAATTAAACCAGGACTAGTATTGCAATCCAATGTTTCATGCAATAACTTTGAGTTCTAGCGCCAAATAGCTGCTGAAATAAAAATTATTTAATTATTTCTTTAGCTTAATGTTAGAAGAGACCAAGCACCACGCAATCAAGTTTGCCCCAAAGGCAACCCCAAACTCCATTAACTATAGTGCTTATCGTGCTCCACACTCTGACACGTTTGACTGCGACCCGCAGCCTCCACTCCCCGCTCTTGCTCCAGCTCCAGTTTAGTTCCTGCTGCTGGGGCTTTCTTCCTGCGGCAAGTGACAAACTTTGTGCGTTTTGCAGTGTATTCGAATTTAACTCGTTAACAAACCATAAAGTGAAATTTATGTGCGCTACGTGTGAATGTCGCTGGATTTAAACCTGAATCGAGACTATGCCATATATATAAGCAGCAATCCGAAAGCTCAAGCTGAGCGCTTGGCCTTTTTATTTGGGAGTTATCATTAAACTTGAAGATGTGCATTTTGACTTTGAAGTTTGTATCGTCTGCCCCAACTGCTGGGGGAATGAGGGTTCCCTTAGCTGGGGGAGCGAGCGGGGCTGTGATGCGTGCTATCCAATGCCATGGAAAACGAAAGGATAAGCCAGACAGGGACTGACAGACTGAATGGCTGAATGGCTGACAGGGCAGCAGCCATTGTGTTTGCTGTTGCTCTGCTGTTGCTGTTGCTGTTGGCTCCTTTCGACTGCATTTGACGCTTTGGCTGCGTCATTGCACGTCTGCAATAAGACGAGGGGCTGGGGGCTGGGGGCGGGGCAGCCTCTCACACACGTGTATTCATGACTATAACTGATATTTTACGTGCTCCACTAGATGCCAGTGTGTGTGTGCATGTGTGTAATGATTCGGTATATGTTTTATGTCCTTGGGTAACATAAATTGAATTTCACAAAATTGTTGAAGCATAAAACCTGCTTCAAGTGAATTTTAGCCTGTTCATTCTCGTATAAAATAATGCCCTTTTTGTCTGTCATTCTCTGTAGTACGCTCCCCCCCTCTCTGTCGCTCTGTCTTTCCGCAGTCGCAGCGAGTCATGCGTTTGTCTTTTTGAAGCTATTGAACAATTTACTCGACCACAGCCAACAGCAATAGAATTCGCCGAGTCACACAACAACAACATGCAACAAAAACAGCAACAGCAGCAGCAACTACAATGACGAGGACAAGGACAACGACAACGACAACGGCAGCGACAACGACAACGACAGCGACAAGCTAATTTACAAGGCGTTTGTGTTTAGGCCATTGAGCTAACAAAAATTGGCGCCTAAGTCGTGTTGGCCTTCTCAGCAAGCTGTCTGTCCGTCGCCAAAGTCCCGTGTGTCCTGCGTGTCCTGTTTCTGCTGTTTGGCGCATCCGCCGCTCGCCGTGGCAATCGCCGCTTCCGCATCAATGCGTCAATTTGATACGCCACAAGGCAACGGTTGCATACAAAGTGATATGGCAGAACAGGACACACACAGCAAGCTCCACACTACGCCCAGGACACACACTAGATACACACGCCAAATGTTTGCCCGACAACACAACAAAATTGTTCGCTCTTCCCTATTTTATTTTATTTCATTTTATTTTTTGTTTAGTCACTTTTTTGCAGGAAATGTTCCTTGTCGTTTTTGCGCCGCTTTGGCAATTAAGGCGAAGAAAAGAAAACAGCAGCAGCGGATAAGAAACTCGAGAGCTGAAAGTAAAGAAAAAGAGCAAGAAGATTCATCAAAATTACGTACGATGTTAGGTGCAGCTACAAAGCAAGTAGGCTTTAGTTAATTAGAAGAACTATATAAGACGTAATCAGTTTCAATTAAATTCATTTGAGACTTTGACAAATTCTAAACTAAGTCTTTAACTCACTCTAAACTTCATCTCGATTATAAAATCGATGAGCTTCTATTTGGCAACGGGAATCGTATGCTAATTTTGCGATAATACGACAATCATTAATCCTGTGGATAGCCGTGACCCACTTAATTGAGTTGGCAAACGTCGAATCATTACACACTCATTACTCATACGCCGCGTTGTCCATTGCTGGCCACGCAAAAAGCAAGCGAAATGTAGAAAATCATGGCACTAATTTAATTTGCTCGGCAACTCAGCTGCTCTAACACAGCGCGCACTGCAGGCGACGTATAACAACATTTTTGTTTAGGCCAAAGCCAAGACGCGCAGACGAGAAGACGACGTTGTCAAAGACGCTAACCAGCTCAATGTGTATATATGTGGGCTCCTCGGCCACGCCCACATCGCACGTCGGCGAGCTTGCAAATTGGTGTTGTTGGCGCAGCGGCTGGGGCGGGGAGGCAAGAAAATTGAGGGCGGAGCGGTTTTAACGACAGGAAGTTGCTTCATCATGACGTCAACTACACTTCAAAGGCCGCGCCAAGTTGTATGCTCGCATGGCGGCATGTTGCGGGCCAGAGGGTTGAACTTAAAGCGGCCTTCAAGGCCAGCACATGAAGCAGCAGCATAGGATAGGGGAGAGTGGAGAATGGAGGGGGCTACATGTGAGTTGGCATGTTTTCGCCATTGCTCGGCATGCGAAGAGAGAAGTGCATCTAATTGACACTTGAGTGCTGCTCCGGCAAGTGGCTCGAGAAGGTTGCGAATCCTTTGGACCTGAAACTTGAGCTGCCTGCCTGGCTGCTCGCCTGCTTTCGCTTTGCTAGCCTCAAATTGTAATTGCCATTGGCCATTAAACGTTTCCGGCGGAGCAGGGGACGCTGGAGACACTTGCACACACTTCAACTTTTATGGCCCACAATTTACGTGCGGCACTCGGCAACAAAACAACAAAATGGCCGTAAACAGATGCCCGGCCAGCTTCTGGCGTCTTCCGGCGCACTGCCTCAAACCGTCGCCATAACTCATCAAATGACCAACGTTGTTGTCAAGCAGCCACCACCGACGGATGAGGGAGCGGTAGAGGAGGTAGAGACGGAGATGGGGAGGATTTTCTGGAGCGCACGCAACCAGAAAAAGGGGCAACAAATGAGGTGAATAATTTTATAAGCAAATGAGCAGATTACAAACCGAAAATGGCACAAGACATTGACCAGAGTTTGACCCATCATATTCCTGCCGGAGATGCTGAACCCTCGGCCAAACTATAATGCGAACAACGAGCAACGTCTTGAACCCAAAAAACAACCTTGTTTGTCGTCGCTGTCGTCGTTGTCGTCGAGCTCGTTGTTTGCGCTTGTCAAACCAATAAATGTAAAATTTTCTTTAAGTACGTATCAAAAAGGATCATAAAATAAACCAATAAATATTGTATGCAGTGGAGAGTGGAGAGCACACAATGCGATAGAGACTGGGAGAGAGAGAAAGAAGAGCGTCCGTCCAAGCTGCTGCTAAGACGCACAGCGTGCGTGTGTTTGTCGTCGGCATAAAAAGCAGTCATCAACCGCATTGAGTTTTATTGTGCAGTTTTCTACTTGATGCCTACTTGTGACTGCCCCGCCCCCCTCCCGCGCCCTACTCTCTGCGCTACTCCTCTATTATCCAACTAGGAGAGCAGGGACATAAAATAAATAAATATATGCAAATGTTGTGTATTGTTTGCATTGAATGCTTTAAGGTGCACGCGCTTCACTTATTTCCTTCCCATGTCTATATCTACGTCTCCTTGTCTCCGTGTGTCAGTGTGTGCGAGTTGGGATAACAATTGAAACTGCATATTAAATAGGCATCGAGAACGGCAACGGCAACGGCAACGCTATTGGCCCTGAAATCGGTAAATCCACAAAGGCAACATGCCTCAACCTTAACCTATTAAGCGCGTGCACTCGAGCGAATGATATAACCCCTAAATAATGCATTGATCTCTATCGTCGTGCCTTATATGTGGGCACTTTATACATAATTATTTGAAACTGGTTGCGTATGTTTCTATTAGCTTCGGGCCCCTGATAAGTGCGTCTCAATGCCTGATTGTAATTCATCAGCATCCGCATCAGCATCATCCTTGTGCTTCTCCATTCTCTACTCAAACTCTGGGAAGTGTAAATATAAACAGGCAAATCCTTTGATGTTGCGCAGGTCACGGCTTAGCGACAATCAATCGATTCATAGAGACCAGCATAAAGGGTTCAAGACAGTTGAAGAGTTATAGAGAACTCCAAGTCAGTTACGCAAGTTCAACTGGTATTTAAGCTAGGCTTAGATTTGTACAACAAGTTGAACTATTATTTAAAGCTGCAAATATTTACAGTGATGAGAATTAACAGAATTACAGTATACAAAAGCAAATTTACACAATAGCTTTGCCAGCAACTGTTGAAGTTACTATAATTTGAATAATAGAATAACATAGTACATTTTAAACATAATGCAATTTCGATACATTCTTTTAATGCATTTGTATATACTCGTTATTTATTTAAATCGAAAGTTCGATTACAAAACAATCACTCGACTTTTTGCTACAAATTTGATTGGACTTTTAGTGAACAGTTGTTGTTATTGTTGTGCTGACAAACTGTAAGTTTATAAGCGCTTTATTTGTATTTTATTTGCGTAGTTTTTTAAGAGCTACTGTGCTGTGTGTTTCTGCAGTTCAGCTTAACGATGGCCAATCACTTGTCCACTTCAATGGTTCTCAAACTGTGGCACTGTTTGTCCTTATTGCTCGTCCTTTTGTGTGGCGACTGAATGTTGCCTGTCAAGCGGCAGTTAAACTGTTCTCCGCCAGCTCGGCTTCCACGTACCTTTCATAATATATCTGCGTATTCATGGGGGGCAGGAGGCAACTGCTTAACATTCATTTGGTCAAACCACCACCATGTTGGCCTCCTAGCTGTAGTCGTAGTCGTATTGCTTGCTGGCAACCATCCCCTCGTGATAATCTTGGCCAGCGCTGAGTAATTCGCCAGCTCGCCTTATCGCTTGGCCATGCGACGCTTTTTAAGTAGCCGCCAATGCGTTAAATTGTGTTTTGTTATTATCAGCGACTGGTCTCCGCACTTTGTTGCTGCTCTTCCATATGACACTTTTTGCGGCCACCGGCAAGGGGAAAGGGGGCAGGGGCAGGGGGCATGCGGTGTCGCTCCATAAAAGGCGTTGAAAGCGTCGACACCTGCGGTCGATTGGGTAGCGCTGAATGGAAGGTCCTCGGGTCCTGGAGGTCGCCATCCACTCTGGATGTTGCTTCCTTTGTTAGCTGTGCGCCGCATTTTTGCTGCTTGCGTGCCAAAAGGTGTATAAGTGTGTGTAGGTGTGTATAAGTGTATGTGTGTGTGTGTGTGTGGCTGGTGTGTGTGCGCGCGTGTATTGTGCAATTTATTTTAATGCCGCACGCTTCGGGCGCCGCTTTTAATGCCAAGCGCGTCGAGCTAATTTCGTGGCATTTTTATGCCGCCCTCCCCGCCGCACACATCTATCAGCCCCTTCGGGCCACGCCCGACGCAACTTGGCTCTGTCCCAGCTGTGCGATCATTTATTTTTTTGGACGATATTGCGCGGTAATTAGATTATAAAATATCCTATAAAATATGTATGTGTGTTGTTGCTGTTGCTGTTGCTGCGCTTATGCATTGTTGTTTTTATGGCACTAAAACATATGTAGCCACACACAGAGAGACGTACATTCTCGTAAATGTTGCATGCCCTTTACATTTTATGTCCTTTCGGACTATGAGCATTCTATGCGGCACATCCTTTGGTCAATTTCGTGCCAACAGAAGCGTTTAAAAGCCATGAAAAAGCATTCCCCAGCCCCAAGTCGCCTCCTCCTCCCATGGCTTTCTATTCTATCATGCTCCCATCCCCTTCATTTGGAACATTGCACATCCCGGCAATTTACAAATTAAGCAAATCAAAGGCAAAGGCAAATGAGGGACTAAGGCAGCGAAGGGGAGCGGGCAGCCGGAGCGGGGTTGGCACAGAGTGTAAGAGAGTTAGCGCTAAAAGCGTCGCAAATGAATAAGTAATGAGAATAGCGATTTGAGATACCCTGTAAGCTAGCATTCAGTCAAGTAGTCACTCCTGGCTCAAGTACGATTAAATGCAATCCCAATATAAAAATTTTAAATTTTAATTTATTTACTTTCGCAAGTCTTTAAGTTATACTTATTATTTACTCATATTACACCACATAATAAATTTGAAGCGTAAGCTAATTAGAAATTATGTTCAAGCAACAAGAGAACTATATCGATTTTCTTATTATAATTTGCTATTTTATTGGTTTTATAAATAAGTTTAATATATATGAGAAAAAATCAAACTGCAGTGTATCTAATATATATTTTAAATAATTTCAAAATTAAAAACAAAAATAATGTTCACTGCTACGAAATGTGCAAATAAATTGGTGAAAAAAGTATACTTTAGTGAATAGCTAATATATAATTTAAATCTATGAACATTTTGAAATATTTAAGTTCACTGCCACTTTGGTTTCAAGGCAATAGATTGCTAGAAAAATGGCATGCTATAGTAAATAGTATTTTGAATCATTTCAACATTTTAACAATTAGTTTTCACTGCCTCAAAAAATGGCAACATAATTTGTATAGAAAATTTGTATTGTTCTCCCAGTAATTAGAAGTCAAAGCAACTATTGTGCTGTTGGTTACTTAAAGTAGTCAGCAATATGTTAACAGCTAGTTCATAAGTTACAGGGTATACAGAAGTGCCATCACGACTGCCCGAGCACACTTCTCGGACATGTTTTACTGTATGCTGTCTGTCAAATGCTTTGATGTGTTTGTCTGAGCGGAGGTCCCCTTGGTTTGTAGCTCTGTAACTGCTTTTGCTGCTACTTGACGCTCTGCTGCTGACTGTTTTGTCGACCATCGCGCCTTGTAATATGGTTATATTCATAAAATATGAACTCATTCTCTCGCACTCGTCCTGCATGCTGCAGGATGCTGGTGACAACTGCCAGACAGAAGACAGTTTCAGCTTCCTTTGCCAGCCAGAAGCGAGACTTGGGCACTAACTAGCTTTGTAGCGCAGCATTTTCGGGCTATGTGGGTCGCCCCGATGGCGGACGGAGCGGGGCGAGAGGGGGCGTGGTGCCGAAAACAAAATGCTGCTTTGACTGGTGGCCATTAGGGGTGCCCTCTCGCTCTCCGCCTCTTTCCGCTGCTGCGCGCAGACCGAGAACAACACCAACATTGGTGGCCACATAAGTGTTTGTGTGTGCGGCAAATTATATTTGTACATTAAGTTTTCGCAGCAGCAAAAGCAGTGGCAACAACAACAGCAGCAGCGACAAAGCGACTGCCAAAGGCGAAGCCAGCGTAGCACGTCAGTTGACTTTGTTTCTTCTTTCAGCATGGCATCCTTCATGACTCCGACGACTCTCGCTCTGCTGCTGCTTCCTCTTCCTGTGCCTCCGCACAACTCCTGCGTACGCCACAAAAATTCCTAAGAGCTCATTAATTATTGAGATACTATAAACAAGCTGAAGCTGCGGCGGTAGTTCTCACTCTCTCTCTCTCTTGCTCGCTCTCCGCCTTTCTCTTTCACGCTTTCTTCTACTGAAACAGTTGCTTTCACTGCCGCTGCTGCTGCTGAGGCAAACGAAGTCAAGCTCGTTTGCGGTTGCCAACGTGCCGCGCCCCCTGCGCCTGTCGCCCTGTAACCTGCGGCTTCTTGCCCGCCCCCCCTTCGCCGCACCTGCCCCTCGCTGGCGAACGAAAGTGGACAGTTTTCGCTTAATGTATTGCCAAAGCGGGGTACATCGTTGTTTCTATTGGCATCGAAACATTGAGTAGCCTGAAAACTCTTTCACTTATTGGGAAACTAGGAAAACTGAACTGCATGTATATCAATATACTTTGTCTTCTGGCGATATGTTCTACATATCTAACTAGCAGTTGTTCATTGCTTATAATGTGTGCAGTGCTTGGCAGAGATATTTGCTATTGTTTGTTTCTGTAAATTTAAAAAATTTCAGACTATTCAATTATTTTTTCTTAGAAATACTTTTAGTGAGTAACTAATTCATGGTGTTATATTTAGATTCAATCTAGTTTATAGAAATAAATTTCCTTTATGCGTGTTTTATATACACTTCATACATACACTTCACAAGTCTATTGCTTGTAACTATATTAACTCAATATTTATACACATTTGGAGTCTGCAAAAGTGCAAAGTTTTTAGCGTTAGACTGAAATACGAATATTGTTTGATCTCATTCATTCTCATTCATGAAGTAAGAACAAGTATTAGTTTCTGCTTTAAATTACTATTTCTACAACTTAAGCAGAGCATTGAGGATTCGATCAGGTTGCGAATAGTTTTCATTTCTTGTTTTGCTTGCCTCATTTCCAGTCTTCCCCTTTTACAGCACTCGCTTTCATTTCATTCTGGTCGCTGCTTTTACTTCATTTTGCTCACCACAAAACACACACACAACGCAAACACACACACACAGACGTACACACACATATACAGTCGGCACACACAACACGCGCCTCTTGCCTTATTCATAATTTATGCCAGAAGCACATTGGGGCGCCCATCCGGAGCACCGGAAATGCCACCATATTTATACGCGTGTGCGTGCGACTGTGTGTGTGTGCACATGTGTGTGTGGAGGCATTCCTTTGGGCATCGAGTGGTGCCTGGGCTGGGGAGCAACTGGGACGGGGGCAGGGGCATGAAAACGCGTGACAATAAGAGGCCACGACTGACACTTGAACTGCGCTCTTATTGTCATTTATTGTTGGCGGGGTAGAAACCCAACCCCAATTTGCACGCTCTTTTCCATAAATGCAACCCGCTGCGCTCGGGGTTGCCATCCCCGCCCCCTCCCCATCAGCGGAATTGCTATGCGGATTCCGAGAGGAACTGCGGCGGCGTCTCCAGCTCCGATTCAGACTGAGAATGAGACTGTGAACGAGACTGTATATTCATTCTTAAATGCTTCGCCAACGGTGCTAAATTGCACACACGCACACACGCACACACACACGCACACACACACGCTCGCACAGCCGCAAGTGCTTTTCCTCTGGGGTGCAGGTTCAGGGGCGCGACAAGAAAGGTGGTGGTTGTGGCTGGGAGCAGGCAAGGAGTAGGCTGCGGAGTAGACTGCGGAGCGGGGGCAGCCAGTATTAGCTATAATATTTGACCCATGCTCTGCAATTAACGTCACCCAGAATAGACAACACACAAATTAGAGCAGTCCCCCGTCGTACGTAGTATATCGTGGCGTATAATTGCTGTTTGCCTTGCTGCGCTGGGAGAAACTGTTTTTGGGGACGCGCCCAGGAAATTTGTCGAACAAGTTTCACTTTCATCGCTCGCCTCAAAGTTCAGTGACCACTTCCATCTCCACTCAGTTGCCAACTCAAATTTATTCATAACCTTCTGCCTGGCTGACAGCTCAGACCACATTGCCAGGATATTCACTCTGAAATTAGCTTGTATAAGAGTGAAAAGGCAAACGATGATACGATTGTGATATGTTTTGATTGATGGAAAATGAGTTGACAATAGTAAAAACTATGATTCTGATATCTTCTGAAAGTTAATGAGTTATGTAAATAGAAATAAAAATTATAGGAAGGAAAATGTTATTTTGCCAGAATACCTTTGCTCCACAAAATGAGTTTACAATAGTAAAAACTACAATTGTGATATATTAATAAGTTCACAAGAATAAAAGCTACGATTGGGATATCTTCTGTAGATTGATGAAAACTATGTAAATATAAGAAAAAATATAGGAAATAAGGAAAATGCTTTTTAAGAAGAATACCTTTGCTCCACAAAATGAGTTGACAATAGTAAAAACTATGATTGTGATATCTTAATAAGTTTACAATAGTAAAAACTAAGATTTAATATCATCTAGGGATTGATGAAAAATATGTAAATGAAAGTAAAAATTATAGGAAGTAAGAAAATGCATTTTTGCCAGAATCCCTTTGTTCACCAAACATAGGTTTGCAACAACGATTATGATATCTTCTGAAGATTGATGAAAGTAAAAATGTTAGGAAATGCTTTTTACTGCTGCAACTACTGCTGCTGTCTTTTGCAAAGTAATTAAGTAATTGACCAATGTGAGATTTGCTTTAATGCAAAAAGTCGCCAATTTTAGGTATTGAAGTCTAGTTCTAAGAGCAACTTTAGCAAATTCTATTCGTGTTACACACTTTTTTGAAAGTGTCTTGCCAGCGCTTTTGAAACGAAAGTTGCCGATTTGGCCATGATGTTTGTTGGCCAAGATCACAGAAAGCGAGTGCGGCAAAGCATTGCTGCCATTGTGCAAGTGAATGCCGCTCGAGTTGCGAGTAGCGAGTTGGCTTTTGTTAACGCAATAGTCAAGCGTGCTTCTAAGCGGGCCTTAACCACGGTCAGTCTGCAGTGGAACACCAGCTGAAAAGCAATACAATCGAGCTCTGTGCCGCATAGCTCGCTTTTCATTTTCATTTGCCTGATTTCAGTTTTTTTCGGTTTTTTCACGGATTTCTCGTTTTCTTTTCTTCGTTTTTTTTTTTTTGGCTGTTTTCTTTTCTCGTTTTTGGCCTTTTTGAAGTGTTTGCTTTTGGGCCAGGCTTGTGTGTGTGCGTGTGTCCCATAGAAATCGCCAATCGATTTGCTTGCTTTCATTACACGACGACGCTCGGACTTTGCCATTTCCATTCACTTGCCCACACACCTCCCAACTCTCTCTCTCTCTTGCTCTCTTCATCTCTGCCTCGCTCTCACTATCGAGATTTTCCCTTTTGATGATGCGCGTGCCTCCCACTGTGTAATTTCGCTTCAAACACTTTTGGGCATGTGATTTGCCGGCGCACTCCCAGCACAAATTTTTGTGATTTGTTTGCCCTGCCTGGCTGACTGGCTGCCTGGTTGCCTTGCTGCCTTGCTGCCTGGCTGCCACCTTCAGAGTCAGTCCATCTCGATCTCCTTGTCCACCTCCTTTTCCTCCTCCTGCTCAAACTTCTTGTACGCCTCGCACTGCTGCATGCCTGGCACTGCAATTTTGTAGGTCAATCGCTGGGTTTTTCTTTTAGTCAATCTGCACACACACACACACACACTGGCACACACACACAGTCGCATGCGTCACTGGGGCGTCGGTTGTTGGAAATGTGATTGTGACAGTGGGCGTGCCAGCGACCACGCCTACCACAGTTGTCATGCCAAATGCAGTGCATACATGCCTCCCTCTCCCCCTCCCTATCCCTCTCTCTCGCACACTCTCTTGTGCATTGCATGCGAACGTCTCGGAACAATAAATTCGCATGCGTTTCCAAAAAACTAAAAATTGTGCTTGGGGCAGGCGCCGTGTAGGTCGCAGAAGCTGGGGCGAGAAGGGGACCGGCAGGACACTGCAGGTTCGAGCCATGCCCCAAATCGCTGTGGCCGTCGCTGCCACCGCACAGTGCATATTTGATTTTATCTGTTAACTCTTTTAGCCACAAATCTACACAACTACCAGCGCCGCTCTCCTCCTCCTCCAGTCTCCCGCCCGCGCTCCTCGCTCCGCTGTTGGCATTTCCCTCGTGTTCTCGTGTTGTTTGCCTCGCTTGAGTTTCGCCTGCAACTGACAGCCAGTCAACCCCCCTCCGCACACTCTTTCTCCCGCCACACCCTTTGGGCCGCGTGTCCGTCCTAATGTCTGTGTTGATGCCAATGCCGAATGCCGAATGTCCAAACGCCTAGGCCTAGAACCGACTGCTAGTCCTGCTCCTGACGCTCCTGCTCCCAATGTCGAGCGTTTTCGGCATAAATGCATGCATACAGCGTCAGAGTGGCCCACTCCTCGCCCCTCCCTGCTGCTGCTGTTGCTGTTGTTGTTGTGACTTCCTAACCAATTTGTTTTATGGCACACACACTCACACTCGCACTCACACTCGTCTCAAACACACACACGACGCACTCTCATTTGGGCTGTGGTGCGGGGAAGGAGCATGTCGACTTTGCCATTTGCCTTAAATATTAGGAATTATATTAGCTTACTTATGAAGTAATTGGTTTCATGCCTAAATCATTTATGAGGCCTAAAAGGGATACACTTTGAACGCTACTCTCGCTCCACTTAATATTCTCCTTTCGCCCTCATCGATACTTGCTTAAAATATTAGCTGGCGAGCTTGCAGAATTGCGCAAATAGCTGCAACAAATTTCAGTTCTTGCAAATGCCACAGTTTATTACAACTAAAGCGTAGACTAAGGCATAGACTGAAACAATGCCAACTCTTTTACTTCTTTAATTTGCTTTCATTTTCATTGTGGCACATTAATTTTATTGCAACTAAAGCTCGTTAAGAGACTGTGTGCTTGAGGTAATGCGACTATAAATATATTTATCGGATTAAGTCACGTTCTATTTAAATAGATTTATGGATTAGTTTATTTGCCTAGTCAATTCGATTTCAATGTCGCAATGGCGAATGGCAATAGTTGAACCTAATATTGATTGTCATCGATCTAAGTATAGCAAATGTATTTAGCAAATTAATTGCTATAATCTTTAATTGAATTTCTTGATTTTCTAGTCTCTCTTGAAGTTTATGTTATTACATTCAACTTATGCAAAATCTCTTAGCAGCATTAAAGAGTACTGCTGCTTCGTTGTAGTCGCCTTTGTTTGCGCTTAGCTGCAGCTTTTGTTCCCTTATTTTTCGCATCTAGTTTGCGTTTGCTGCTTGGTCACATCAGAATTTATTGTTTATTGTTTATTGTGTGCAGTGCGCAGAGCACAGTGAACAGTGAACAGTGGAGAGTGGAGCGTGGAGAGTGGAGCGTGGAGTGTGGAATGCAATGTGCAATTCATATTTTGTCATATTTTGGTTGACTCTGAGTTTGATGCTTGATTTGTTTGGCATCCCGCATAAAATGTAGTCCATCAGACAGCGGAAATTCGAAGCGGGCATTGTTTTCATATTCAATATGCTCCACGGCCACCTCTCGGTCCCTCTCGTTGTCGATTCTCGTGTTGATGTGAGTTGGTCATGCAGTTATTTGGCTTGCCAGTCGCTGCTCTGGCATCTCTTTGTTGTCCTTTGTTGCCATTTTAGTGCAAATATTTTAGACAAACAGCAGGAAAAGAAGAAAATGCTACAAGGCTGCCTCTAAGTCGCTTCTCAATTGCAAAGTCCAAGTCCGAGCAGCAAGTCAATGCAAAGCTAAGAAAAACATAAACAAAACAACGACAGCAGCAAACACACACACACACACACACACACACACACACACACACACACACACACACGAGACACACACACAGAGACAACAATGAGTTGGTTTGGCATTTATCTCTATCAAGTTACAAATTGCTCAAGTGCGCCAAGATATTGAACGGACCCAGCCCCGACTTTGACTTGGCCACGTTTGGCTTGTCTTTGACCACATTGCTGAGCAGCAGCAGCAGCAGCAGCAGACCCAAAGGCTGACAAACTCGTCTTTCCTGTCCGCCTCACACTTCGACGTCTTCTCCTGCCGCTGCCCGACGGCCAACAAATCATTCAAGAGTGTGTCCTCTACTCGTATACGTGTGTAGCTGTGTGCGTCTGTGTGTGGGCTAAAGTTTTCCAAAGACAAATAAAACTGTTAAGTGAACTCTTCGGCTCTTCTAGCTGGCTGGCTGACAGTCAGGCAGCTGACTGCCAACTGCCGACTGCCGTCTGTCGGCTCTTCCCCTCGCTGCCCCGACAAAGGGGTTGTAAATATCGAAATTTGTAAATATGCATGAAATACGGGCATGTTTAGCATTTGCAAACATTTGGCAGTTTCGTCCCCACCCAGCTTCCTGCCATCCCTAAGCCCCAGCAAGCTTTCTACTCTTCCCAAAGCATCTCGGCTTCAATGGCCTTTTTGCTCGCCAGCACTCAGTTGAAACACTAGACAAATTATTTAAATATTTTTATAATATTTTGTTGTATTTCTGCTCATCAGCACTGACTTGAAACACTAGTTGTTGTATTAAATTATATCCAAATTGTATTAGATACTACTTTCACACTATTTTAAAATGCATTACTATTGGCACTTTTCAGACAGAATCTTGCCAATTCAATTTGGTCTCAAGCAATACAACCGATTCACCTCACTGCCATCTTTTGATTTCACACTCCCCACAAATTGTTTCAAAAACACATATTTGCACCTTTCATTATCTGACTACAACTTATCAACTGCAGCACGCTGTAAAAGTGTACTATTGGTATACTAATGTTTCAAACACGCAATCGAATTCTTATCACAGAAGTGTATGCGCTGTTCGTATCGAACGCATTAGATATTTATTTGTGTCTTGATTTCCCTACTTCAACGGCTACTGTTGCGTTTGCTTGTGAGTTGCTTCAGGTGCGGAAATAAACTCTCCCTTGACCTGTCTTCCGTCCTGTGCTTCGTTCTCTTCCGCTCGCCATGACAATGTCCGTATTGTAGTTGAGTCAATATATTATACATTGTCCCCCCTCTCGGCCTCGCTGCCCTGTTTCTCAATTCTGCTGCTGGCAACTGGTAACTGGTGGCTCCTAAACAAGCGCTTAGAGCTTTGTTAGCAGTTTTTGAAGTGGTAAGAGACGCAGAAACACACACACATACTCAGGCGGGGGCAGGTGGGTGGAAAAAAGTGCACAAGTAGCACAAAATGTCAATGTAAATAAATAAATTTTTGAAATGTACATTTCTCGCTATCTTTGCTACTATCTCTCTAACCTGGCGCCCCTCACCCGCCGCACCCCCCTGCACCCCCCCCCCTGCGCAATTTCCACTCCCCCAGATGTCGATGTTGTTGTTTAAACGTATCTCGATAGCTGCTGCTATTTCTATCTCTGTTGTGTTTCGTTGTGTTTTGCATGTGCCGCCGCCCGCCCCGCAACCTGCTCGCCCTCCGCCACAGTCGAACCCTCTGCACGCAGTTACAGATAGCTACACATGTTCAGGTTGGCAAACACATTGCGCATACGTAACGTAGTACCGTGGGAAAATATTCTTGTTATTGTTGCTATTATTGCTGTTATTTGTTATTGTTGTGTTGCTCTCTTGTTTTGTTTCGTGCTGCTGTTGTTGTTTGGCTTTACAGTGTTATTGCAAGGCCACAGGGAGAAAGTCGTCGACGTTCGTTCATTCGTTTAGGCTTTTGTCATACATTTTTCTCCTGCTCTGCGCTGCTGTGTGCTGCGCTGCGCTGCTCTGCTGTTGTCTTCCTAAATGTCATAATTCAAATTGCCAAAGGGCTATTTAAAGCTGGTTTGCGTTTGACAATGCCGTTGCCGCAAATTGAATAATATAATATTTTAATTAATAAATAAATAACTATTTGCTTTTGTTCTTACTTTGCCGGTACTAACATAAGGTTTCTTGTTTCCTTGTGGACATCATTGTTTGCCAATGAATTAAATTTATCTCATTCTCTCACTGTCCCTATTTTACAATGCTGAATTTTTTGTAGCATACTTTTTGGCGCAACTATTAAAACAAATGTCTGACTTACTAGAGTCCACAAATTGTCCGTAATATAATATACCTTTTTAAAAACTAACATTAAAACTGATTTAACAAATTTAATAATTAATTTAACTTTTAGTTTAATGCTTCTCCCACTCTGTGGCTTGTTGGGTTATGAAGCAAAGCGAATGCGTTTTCACGCCTTGATCAGCCATCTCAGCTCACTTGAAACATTAACCGAAGCTTCAGTCAGTCGTCTACTTATCGTCTAGCTGATGATGCATGTCTGCCGCATTTACTGGGAACCTGTAAGCTTTCGCACTATGCGCAGATGGCATTGTAGCTGCAAGTTGCGCAAACTTGCTGTCCTGGGAGTTGCGCTATTATCACTAGCCTTGTACTACCAACTGAGCAGATTTGATGACATTGCGGCGCCAGAGCAGGAATTGCAATTGCGTTCTACCGATGACATTAGAGCGTACACGAAGCTTTACCTGGAGTATGGCTATAATGCCTGGCTGGCCGAGCGACTGCCGCTGCACCGCATGCTGCCAGATGTGCGCGATAGACGCTGCCTGAACATGCAGTACAATCAGCAGTCTATGGCGGTGTCCTTGATTGTGATCTTTCGCAACGAGCAGGTGGAAATGCTACTGCGAATGCTGCACAGCTTGCGACACACAACCGACATGAATGCGATCGGCGAGCTGCTGCTGATCAACGACAGCAGCGACAAGGGCATCTGGCGCAACGCGTTGTCCCGCCGCACATTCGATAGCTATGTGGCGAAATACATCACCGACAAACTACAAGTCTTCCACATGGAGGAACAGATGGGACTGGTGCGCGCTCGCCGATTCGCAGCCAGAGAATCCCTTTACGAAAATCTAATCTTTGCGGACGCAAATGTCGAGTTCACACAGGGCTGGCTGGAGCCGCTGTTGGGAGTGCTCAGCGAGCAGCGTTTGGCGGTTGTGTGTCCGCAGCTCGATCAGATCGACGAGCAGACGCTGCAGTATGTGCAGCTTGTGGAGCGACGCGGCGTCTTCGACTGGAGCTTGAGGCGGCGCGAGGTGCCGCTGTTGTGGCAGCAGCTCAAGGACTTGCCGCAACCCTTCGAGACACCTGTGCCGCGCACTGCGGTGTTTGGCATCAATGCGGACCTGTTCAATCTCATGTCATACTTCAACATGGAGCTGAATTCACCGGCTGCCTTCGAGCTAGAGCTCAGTTTCCATATGTGGCGTCGAAACCTACGCATTCTGCAGGTGCCCTGCTCCCGTATAGGCCACCTGCAGCCCAAGGATCGCAGCTACTTGCAGCGTTATGGCAACTTGCAGCAAATGGCTGCACAGCAATTCAGTGTATGAGCTCGTGACAGCGGCAAAGCGAAGTTATTAACATTGTTCGTTTTAGAGCTACAAGCGACTGGTGGAAATCTGGATGAATGACAGCAAGTACAAGTCTTTGATCTATGCGTATCAGCCGCAAATCAAAAATGCCAGCATGGGCGACATCACAGACGAGCAGCAAGAGCTCATTGATGGTGAATTACAGTCTTTCGATTGGTATTTGCAGCATGTGGCACCCGATTTGTTGCAACATTTCCCCTCGCAGGCTCGCCCGGACTTTGCCAATGGCACTGTGCGACCTGCCCAGCAGCCAAATCGTTGTCTGACGGCTGACTTGAAAACCAAAAGCATTTTTTTAAAAACTTGTGACCCAGCTGCAGAGAATTTAACTCAGCATTGGACGCTCAGCTATATGAACGATCTGCGACTAGATGATGTGCATTGTGCAGAGGTGCAGTCCAATTGGAAGTTGGCTTTGAGTCCATGCACCGCTCTGGAGGGAGCACAGAAGTGGCACTTTGACATGAGCTCCAATAGTCTGGTTAGTAATACTTTGTGTTTGGAGGTTGGCCCTGTGTCCAATCTACTGGTGCGAACGTGCGACGCTATGAACCCCCATCAGATGTGGTACGTTGAGAACTTGCATTTAGACGCTTTTAAAGTCAATCATTTCTATTATAACTAAGCTTTAGATAAATAGTTACTTTTGCTAATAAAAACCAGTTTACAGTTTATTGTACACTGTAAATAGAAGTTCAATATTTAAATATTCAGCATCGCCATCTATTGGTAGCGAGGTTGCGAACCACAAAACGAGATCTTTTAGCATCTAAAAGTATGCTACATTTCTTAATGCATTGATTTATGAATTGCTTTGTACTATAGCGCCATCTGCTGCCTATCAGAAGTATAGAAATAATCCAAGGCATGTAAAAGTATGCTATATTTTTCAGCATCCCCTCAAAGTGTGCAAATAATTTTGGGGAACATGTTTTTTTTTGTAACTTTTAAAAAATTAATATTGTTATTCGAACTGCACATGAAATTAATGGGAAGTGTTGGGTGAAATCTGGCTTGCGCAATGTTATTGTAAATTTGTATGACCCACGTCCGTTTACGGTTCGTTAACATGCCAATGCAGCAGCTGAAATCGATCATGATGCAGCGTTTTTGTGGCATGGACGAGCAGGGAGGGGCAGAGCAGTCACTTGTCCGGTGTCTAGGCATTTGCGGGCCTCATCGGCTACCGTTTTGCTAGAGTATTTTACTTATCAGGTTCCTCACAGCCAGCAGCAGCAGCAACAGCAGCAGCTGGTTGGGCTCGGCTTGTTAACGAGCGACACACGCAGCAAGCAAAAATCATCAACTGTTTTGAAATTGATGCTATCAGAGTGAAATGATAATTATCAAAAGACAAATGGTACGGTGCCTGCTCGTGTGTTTTTTTTTTTTCTCGTTTTTTTCTCTTCTCCGTCGGCATCGCCATCTCCATCGCCATCGAGTCCGTTTAGAAATGCAACACTCAGCGGCTGTCCGGGTGTCCCTGCCGAGCCGCGGCAAGCTGAGGCAGTCGGCAGATAGCAGCCACAGATAGGAGGCGGTGGCAGGTACAAGTATCCGCAGCACGGGCTGTTGCTGCTGCTTCAGCATCGGCTTGCTTGCTTGGAGGAATCCATCAACATGTGTACATATTTCAAATCCAATTTATGTACTTGCATAGCCGAAACGCAATTACTTCGCAGTTAACGCCCAGCCACAACCACAACAACGGAGTCAGAGTCAGCGTCAGAGTCGGAGCGAGAGTCGGAGATGCGTTGCAAATCTCCTGGCAACATAGTGCGAGCTAAAGTTGCCGCTGCTGCATGAAAATCAGCGCCCAACGCTCGAATCGCTGCCAACTTGCAACTGCCGCCGGTTTGTGTTACCAACTCGTTGGCTTGTAACCGATCCTGCGCCTATAAATTGCAACCAATACACGCGGCTCAGACCCGCGGCTGCTTGTTATACACTCTTGTCCGCGCTGCGCTGGCCCAAAGGAATCTGGACTATGCCATGCAATTTGAGCACCACATCCCCAGATCCATCAATGTGCCAGAGAGAAGCACACACATAATTTTTGGAGCAGTTTACCTATTTTTCAAATATGCGCAAAGTATGTTAGAAAGGTTTTGCTCTCGAGGATAAATTTTTAGGCAATACGCCTTTCTCTCAATTGCAACTCTTTGCAAATTATTGGCATTCATTTAATGCTCAAATATTTTAAGCACAACTATTAAGTCGAATTCTTAATTAGTAGTTTCGTTTTAGACTCTCGTTATTGCTACGACTTTTAAATCATTTGCGCTATTTGCTATATAAACACATTTATGTTTTTGTTAATTCTTCTTAAATGTATTTTCTATGAGTGTGCAACGTGAACACAAATTAATATTTATTGTATTTCCGGCAGAGCATTCGAAAGTCGTTTAATAGGCTTATCGCTGCTGATGTTGCATGTTGCTGGGCTGTGTTTGCGTTCTCTCTGGCTTGAATTTGGCTTGCATGATGACCATCATGCCAAGAAGTTAACAAGTTTGCGCCGTCGCCGCCAATGGGAGAAAGGCCGTCGACGATGACGACGCTGATGAGGCAAAGGCTGCGAAAGAGGATGACGAAGCTGGAGACGAGGCTGTGCGGCAGTCGCAGCAGCAACAGCAACAGCAGCAGCAGCGTCGCTGCGTCGCTGCGTCGACGATGAATGCTTAAAAAGAGCTGTGTAAATTTTAATGGCTGCAGTTGCATCCGCGGCAGCAGTAGGAACGGCAGCGGCTTCCACATCCACATACATCCCCCCAGCCAAGCTGATCGTCAGTCTCGCAGGCAGGCAGGCAGGCAGCTTTCAACAGGTAAACCCAGAAGAAACCAAGCCCGACCAGATGAGAGCCAGCGCAGAGTCGTTATGCGTTCCAGGCCAGTTGATGAGCTGGTGCGTAGGGCGCCTTCAGCTGGCTGCGGCAGCGGCAGTTGCAGTTGCTGTTGCAGTTGCCGTCGCTGCCTCAGCTGCTGCTGCTGCTGGCGTCGCTGCGTAATTGTAGGCCACTGTTTTAGCTTGTTGTCGATAATTAGCGCTTGTTACCCCGCGCACCGCTGAACGCGTGTTTGCCTGCGACTGCTTGGTTATTATTTATTATGAGCTTGTTGTTTTTCATCATAGCTCATTGCCCATGACCGTGCCCGTGCCCATGCCCGTGCTGTAAAGGAAACATGCTACCATATCCCATTCTCGCGCTCTCTCTCTGTCTATCCACGGCCAAATGCATTTTCCATAATTATTTCGAGAGTTCGTTGTTGTTGGGGTGCGCGAACACGCGCGCGTCTGCGCAGCGAGGCTTAAACGCTGCTCTTTAGCCGAGACACACACCCCCAGAAAGAACGAAGAACGTGTCGTTCACTTGTTGCTCTGGCTGCTCTCGTTATTGTTATTATTGCCTCGCCGTTGTTGTTGGCTTGGCATGACGCGTAATATAATATAAATATAAACAGGGAGCAGTAAGTTTTCAATTTTGTTGTTGTTGCTGCTGCTTCACGGCCATTCACTGAAATTGTTGCATGGGGCAACACTTTTCAGTTTGTGCCCCGCAGTTGTTTGAGCATCTCAGGCAGTTAAGGATGCCAGCCATCGATGTGAGAATGCTGCGACTCCGTGCAGCGCAGACCCATGCACAAGGGATATATTATAGTAATTACAAAATTAAGTCGAAGATCTCTTCATGGTGTAAAAGTTATCTTGCAGCTTGCAACATCGCTTGACTATGTGGCAAAATCTGATTGCCAGCGATAAGATGCAGCATTTACTTGGCGGAAGGTAGCAGCCCGACCATGTGTATTTTCTACCAATTTAAAGGCTTAACAAGTTACCTATACACTTTCGTTTGTCTTTTCTTTAGTTAGAGTATAAATTGATAGATTGTTGCTAATTCATGGAGTAAAGTTTTGCATTCGAAGAGCAAATGTTATTTCTAACAAAGAGATTTGCATTAAAATAAGATTTCTTAATTGTATAAACTTTTACTCACACTTCAATGATACTTTGGAATATGTTTTGATACATATATTATCTTATTTTTTTTATGCAGCTGTGTTAAATTGTTTGATAATTACCATGGGGCGTTTGAATTTTCAAAAGAATATGCTATTTTTGATTAATAAACTGTAGAATACATTACGCTTAGAATTCAACTTTTCACTTTTATTGCTTTTATTTAATTCCTCAAATTCCACATCAGTTTCATTCAATTCAAAGACTTGAGAAAAACCCAAAATTCTTTCATTCATTGAAATGCAGTTTAACCTTCAAACCGCTTGGAAGTGCTGTTTCTCTGTTCACTCCAAAATAATAAACGAAAACAATATATAGGCAAAAAAAAACCCATTTCTGTCCTTACAATGAATCGGCAATTAGTTCTTTTTTTTGCGAAATGCGTTGAGCGTCGAGCTCAAGGTCTTCTTCCCTAGGTAGGTCAAATAAAATGATCAAAAATTATAGTATGTGTCGCTGCTGGGTTCTGAGTTCTCAGTCGTCAGTCGTCAGGCGGCTCCTGGCTTGCTAAATGTGCAGTTTGGTTCACACATCTGCATTGGCTAACCGCAATCCAGTGGCTGCTTATCCTTCAAGGCTGTTAAAACAATTTACACCAAAAGGGACGCGCTGCAGGGGTTGGGGGAAAAGGTTCGCGGGAACACGGGGCAGCAACAATCGCATCTCGCATAACTTTGCCGTTGTGGCAACGTTGATCGTTAAGAGCATTTTGTGTGCTGCTCTTACTCCCCCCGTCCGTCAGTCCATCTGTGTGTCTGACGGTCTGTCGTATGCAAGCAACAGCAGCAACTTAATCGACATCGTTTTCACATTGTCAATTGTCTGCAGCACTCTGCATGTCCATGTCCATGTCCATGTCCTCCACAACCTTCACCCATCAACGGCAGCAGCCGAGCAGCAAACAAAAGCCAAGTCGCATCAACAAAAAAAAAAAAAAACGAAACTACAACAACAACTGAAAATGGAGAATAAAGCTTCAACTTCAACATCAGCAGCAGGCTTCAGCTACAGCCTCAGTCTTAGCTTAGCTTTAGTTTTAGTCTTGGCCTCCTGTCTGGTCTCGCTCGGCTCTCGACTTCCTGTCAAAGTTCAACAAACCGCCCAGTCAAAAGCACTGCGACTCGGCCAGTTGCTATCTCTACCCTCTGCGCTGCCCTCCGCCACCGCGCTTCTCCCTTTCCCAGCTCCCTTTCCATGCGCTATAATTGCAGATTGCAGTGGAAAAAGGCGAGCAGCCACAACAGCCACAACAGCAGCGGCAGCAGCAGCGGCAGTTGCTGGTTACGTTTCGTTAATATTTTTGCAAATTTTTTTAACCTCCACTTTGCAGCTCATCGTCGTCGTCGTCAGCGTCGTCGTCGTCAGCGTTGTTGCTCCTGGCACAACCAAAAACGTAGCCGACGATCGAAAAATCTCAGCAATAAGTCGCCGCTCTTGTGCCTGCCTGCATAACATCGCATGTGTACGCAGAGTAAACCAGTTTGCCCCTCCGCCTGCAGTGCCCGCTCCCCCAGCTGCAGCTCCTCATATGGTTTGGGTGAACGGTGTCTTCTGGTTGTTGCCGTTTGCCGTTGCCGTTGCCGTTGCTGTTGCCTGCCTGTGATCGATTGCTGTTTGAGCATGCAAATGTGTAAAGACGCCTCCACCGTCGCAGCCGCAGCCGCAGCGGCAGCCGCAGCCTCAGCAGTGCAGCATAAAGTTGCAAGTCGCAAGTCGCAACTCGCCAGTCCGAAACCGGCTAACTGGCACGGACAGAAACGTGTCCGATTGCAGCAGCTTTGGCTTTTTTGTTGTGTTTCTTCGGCTGGTTCCTCGTCTTCGCCTCTTTGTGTTTTCGTTTGTTTTGGGGGGCAGCAGCGACAAAATGCTAAATATATTTGTTAGTTTGTGTTTTGAAATATGTTGCTGACGATCGCCTGGCATTGATTTTCAAGCAGCGGTAACGCCTGCCCCAAACCCTCACCCCCCTCCCCCGGCCCGCAGCTTGGTGTTGGCTTGTTGGGTCGTGAGATGTTGGCTGCTGATTTTTGATGAATTTATTAAGATTTTTGTGGGCTGCCGTTGCTGCACTGCGGCGGCCGGCAACTGCAGAATAATTCAAAATGAACCGTCGCAAAGGAAACTCTAATGAGTTTCTGGAAGCGCAAAAGTCAAACTCGCAATCGCAGTTGCAGTCACAGTCGAAGTCGAAGTCACAGTTGAAGCCAAAGTCACTGCCGCAGTACCTGCCGAATGCTATCAACGCCTTTACGCTTGAGCAATGATTAGTGTCTTGGTTCGGGTCAACCGCAGTTGGGATTGATATATGGCCGCAGTCCTTCGTCTTCGTTGGGTTGACCGCGAGCAGAGACCACACATTTTGGGTCCTTTGCCTAGCGGCCTCGACACGGACACCACACATTTGACTATTTCCAAGCAATTGGCCGTGTCTAACAATAGTCCCAGGCCAGGCCCGTCCAGTTAACGGTGCGTCCTGAGTCCTGCCGAGCGTTGCAAAACACCGTCGATGTGCTCACAGCATGCCAGCTGTTGTCCTTGCTGGCCCTGAAAGGTTTGTTTAGCCAGCAGAGCAAAGTAATTGTGCTTTTTGCCATGGTTATTGTGAAGCGGGTCGATTCTACCTAGCAGCAACTACCACGTACCTCACTCTGCCTATTGGATTTGCCTTTCACTTCATATTTCTTCGGCTTGCAGCACAGCTGACAGCTGCTTCTTTGTGTCTTGTGTCCGTCTCCTATCGGGCATATTCGTTGCGCCCCACAGGCCATCTTCTTGTCCTCGCCGTGTGCGTCTTTTGTGACGCAAAACGTTTGTTTACCCAAAAATCAAGAAACGACTCGACAGAGCCGGAAAATTGGAAAATTGTGCGCGCACAATTGTCGGCTTAGAGTTTGCGTTCTGGCCTGGCCCTATGTTTTCTATACATTTCTGATTTATTTTGATCGATCGTTTCTCGTTGTCTTTTGGGCTTAAGAACTGAACGATCTGCTTTACCATTTCCCCTACTTTCTTTCCATTGGCCTTGTTTATTTATAGTCTTAATTTCGGTCGCTTTCCATTCAATGAGCATACCCCACAAACAGTTCCTGAAAATTGCACATGTTCACACACCATTTGTGTGTGCGTGGACAGAGTTCCACGACATTGGGACTCGGGACTCGGTTCTCATGGCTAGCCAGGTGGGCTGACAGGACTCAACTACTGTGGCCACTGGTTGCCACTAAATGAACAGCTCCCCACCGTCAGCTGAAGCACATGCTCATTGTATATTACGCACAGTGGGAGGCAAACGCTTGCAAACAGGAATCGTTTTGATAGAGTCTCGAGACTTGACTTCCTTATTTGCTCATTTTCAGCGGAAGAGCACCTACAGCAGCCTCTCAATAAATACTTTACGGCAAACAATGAGGCAATTGAAACTAATGTGATGCATTGCAGTTTTTTTTTATATACTTTAATTTACATAAGTAGTTAAACCAGTATCAACAATAAAGCACCATAACAACATATTTTAGGAATTTCTCATATCAACCAAACCTCAACATATATGTCAGAATGACTTATTAGTTTTCGTTCACGTTTGAGTCAACGTTTTTGAGAAACCTAGACGCTTTAAACGCCTCAGTGGTCTAGCAGGTAGGAGTCTCCTTGCAAGTCTTACAGTTTATTGAATTTACAAGATTTTTTAATGTTTGACAACAAAAACAATTCAAAGTATGTGGAAGGCAACGACTGATAACAGGGATTTACAACAATGATTTAAAGATTATTAAGCTTCAATAATGAAACCCAGGAATCAAGTAAATGCGCTCAGCACCTTTGATAGTTAAGTGCAAAATAATTTGTTAATGATACTCAAAAGGGAAAAAACATTTGCAATTTTATATGAGGCAACATAATTGGTATGTCAATTGGAGAGCAGTAAAATTACGAGTCCACTCGAAAGATATCCTTGCCAGACTTCTAGAGGCAGCTCAAGTATTATCTTTTTCGTTACTGGCCTGGCCAAGCGTTCATGATTAATTTGCTGCTAAGGATAAAGACGAGGATGAGATGAGTGTCCGTTTTGTAGCCTTAGCGATTGACAGTCAAGTTGACAGCTCGAATCCTTTGGCTCACAGAGGAGCTGCAAAGAATTTATAATTTTTGTATTCAATTTACATGTCTGTGTGTGTGTGAGTGTGTGTGTGTGAGCAGCTGTCCTTGTGCATACATGATCTAGCAGAAAACTCCTTTGAGGGATTTTCAAGGACTTGCTAAACTCATCAAAGCAATTCCCCAACTCATCATCATCGTCGCTCAAGTAAAAAATAACGACTTAAGCTCTCAATCAATCAGCAGCTGGCTAAAGCTATTGTACGCCACAATCGCCATCGCCATCGTCATCGCCATCGCCATCGCCATCGCAATCGCATTCGCAATCCAGGCAAGCAGGCGACTTCCAACTTCGAATAGCATTTAAATTATTGAATACCGAATGCATTAGGCATCTCAGTTGGACTCCTCCCCCGCACACCGCTGCTGTGTCCGCCCGCCCGCAGCACATTCATAACTGACAAATCATTTTGTGGCAAGTTAAGTTAAGTCTAAGCAAATCTCGGGTCGAGTCGAGTCGAGAGCTCACAGCTCTCGTATCAATTGGCCGTGCAGTTAAATAGCTTTGGGTGTGTATGGGAATCCAATAAAGCTGTCACATGTGCCCGCCACTAAGAAGAAGCCTTTTGTGTGCCCTGGCTCTGTTGTTTGGGTGTGAAAATCAAAAAGCAACTTCACATCTACCCCGGTCACACTCTGCCCCCCCCCCCCCCTCCCTGTTAGCTCAGCACACCGCTCACAGCTCACAGCTCACAGCTGGCAATGCCGTTTGGGGGCAACTTTCGTGCAAATTGCCAAGTGCTTTTCGGGTTTCGAGTTTTGTGTATGCAGAACTTAACAAATTTCCATAACATTCACACTACACACACACACGCACACACAGTCAATACAATGCTTGGCATACAAGCCAAAGTTAAAGCTTCGTCTTCGATCTCGGGCCTCCGTCCCAGTGTCTGTCCCTGTCTCAGTCTCAATCTCAGTCGCAGTCGCAGCCCCAAGTCTCTGTCCAGTTTCAGACGTCGCTCTGTTTTATTTGCCACGTCATTTTCCCATACCCTGTATGCAAATATGCGATAGCGGGTAGATTGTGCAGAGGTATAAATGCACTTCTGCAAGACGGTGTAAACTTATTATGATTTTGCAGTAAGTAAATGCAATCCAACATTGAAAACTGCGAGCAAGAAACAGAAAATTATTTTCATTTGTGGCAGCAAATCATGCTATTATGAATGTATATGTATTATGACTGATAATTGTTAGCAAAAATCAAGAAAAGTAGCCGTAATGGAAACATATATATAAAGGGTATGCTGCAGTGCATAGTCTAAGTTAGTCAGCTGTGGTTTTTTCTTTAATTTTTGTGCTTTTTGTTTGTTGGTTTGCGGTTAGCCCGAGAGTCGCCGCGTGCAATGTCGTTTTGGCTGGGATTGTATAACTTTTTGATTTTTTAAGTAGACACCTAAATGTGAATAGCGCAACGAATCGTAGCAATGCGAGCCACGTCTCCGCATCCACACTGCACTCCACTCGACGCCCCTCCACTCCACTGCACTCCCCGCCACTCCGCTGCGATCCGCTCTGTTCGAAGTCACAGCGCGAGTCGCATCTGTCAGATATATTTTTGTGGCTGCTTAGTGAAGTGTAGTTAGGATCGATGCTTCGCTGGGTCCAGCAACAGCAACACCAACAGCAACAGCAACAACAAAGGCTACAGCTATATCTGCAGCTCGAGCTTGTTTTCACCTTAACCTACACGAAGTGATGGAAATGGCGATGGCAACGACGACGGCGGCGGCTGCCGCTGCTGCTGCTGCTGCTGCTGCGGCTGCGGCTACGGCGGCTGCTGCTGCTGCCAATAATGCAATGGAGAGGCGTGATAATGCAGTTTAGTAAGTGCTGGCTGAGCCGATTCGCTCTCTCGGACAGACGGACTTGGCTGTGTTGTTAGCAGCGGCTGCGTCGCGAAATTTACCTACCAGCCAGACCCCAGACCCGAGAGCCCAGACTACAGCTGCAATGCCGTCTAACGGAATGGATTGCATTGGATTGGATTGGATTGGATTGGATTGAATTGAGTGACTGCCCGAGTCGCTGACGTTGTTGGGCCTGTTGGGCTTGGACCTAGGCCTGGACCTGAGCCGCAAAATGTGCAATATGCAGCACTTGGCACGATATTTTTTGTTGGTTTTAAATCATTTAACTTGGCTAGAAGACGACGATGATGGCGATGACGACGACGGCAACGACGGCGACGCGATGATGATGGTGGCGATGCAGATGGCGACGCGAACGACGCAAGACACTTAAAACGTGATCGAAAATTGATGTTGCGCTGCAAACCAGGCAAAGCCAAAACCAAAACCAAAACTAAAGCCGAAGCCAGAGCCAAAGCCAAAACCTCTAACCACACAGTCGAGGAGCGACTCAAACAGCTCTGGGTTCCTGGTTCTGGCAGTGCGGGGGAAATAAGGTCACGTGCAAAATATGTTCGTGGTGCTGGTCGAGGTGCTGTGGTTCTGGCCCACGAGAGATGTTAATGATTTGCAGCTCCAGCTTCAGCTTCAGCTGCAAGTTTGACTGCGACTCCGTCTACAACTCACAACTCACAGCTCACAACAATTTTTGCATATTTTCGCTGGCTGCAGATAGTAGGTAATATGCTCGTTAATGTGGCCCAGGTTGCGCTCTCCGCAACTGCCTTGATCTCACTCTGTGTGGAGTTCAAAAACCAGGAAGTGACTCAACAACAACTACACGAAACGGCAAAACGGAGGTGAAAAATATGACTTGGTTATTTATTGTTGAAGTGTTGCACTGCAAAAGGCAAAAAGCAAAAAGCGAAAAGCAACACAAAATGCAGAAAGCAAAACCAAAACCAAAGCGTTGCTGGGCCTAAAAACTTCGTTTGGGGTATTTAGCCAGTGATTTATTTAGCCTGGCACGCCAGGCGGTGCACCGCTTCTCATCGCATCTCACGAGGAGCGGCAGAAGCTTCCCCGTCCCCGTCCCCACCACCGTTCCCATCCCCGTCTCTATACTCCTCCCGCGACTCTTCCTGTGTGTGGTGGAGTGGAGCGAGGCTAGCAGCTGCGCGCCTGCACCCAAAGAACCGACCACATACCACATATACGACTACAATAAGCCATAATTATCCAAACGCTGATCCGACTGGTTGTGCACACACACACACACACACACATTCGGTTGCGGTGATTTAGATCTGAAAATGCTCTATACTAGCTGTTCATAACTCACTCTAGACTCTTACGATTCCTATGCAGCCAGCCGCATTAATAACTGTATTGACTATATTTTGAATCGCTAGCTCTACAACTGGGAATTAGCAAATTGCTTGATTTCAATACGGTATTTAGCTCAACTATATATGGAAAGAAAGAGAATTTTTAGTATCATCCAGGCGCATCTGCCATATATAATAGGAGAGCGTTTAGGTTTCGCTATTATTGCGAATATTTAACTAAGCATTTGGCAACTAATCGTTTAGTGCAAAATACACAATTTGTTTTATTGTTTTCAATAGCTGTTATTTAATAGCTGGATAATGATTTGGTCATTTAGTATTTTTCCGAAATTCAACACAATTAGATTTTTGAGACTTATTGTTTCTTATTTATCGTATAAACATTATTTAATAATTGATAATTCTAACAAAGCTTCTTAACCTACCCCAAGCGAGTTTACTCAAGTTTCCAAGTTTCCGCTTGAAAGCAATCTGTTCAATTGCGACAATATTCCATTCAAATGCTACATTTGATAATCCAGTTAACGAAATGGAAGCTAATTTTTCAATATTGAAGAGAATGATTATATATATTATATATATGTTCATGACTCTTCTATTAAACAAGAATTGTAACACAAAAAGAAGATTATAACAATTATTCATGCTTCGATCACAAGGTTAAATAATCAAAACAAAACTGCTCAATTCCAGGATTTCATGTAGACACCCAACAAATTCCAATATCTACAAAGAGCTACAAATAATATTATTCGAATTCGCCGAAACTAGCATTGATGTGTGAAACGCAAAGATAGAGTGCATTAAGTATAGTAGTGAGTTTAGAAGAATCAATCAAACAATAGGTTTTACTTCCGCAATTTTTCTATCCGTAATTCAAATAATTGTACTCTACCTAATTCAATGTTTGAATTACTTTTATTTGTGTATTTTTTATCAATGTTTGATTTATCAATAGGTGATTAAACTGTGTATTGAATCCACTCAATGCCATGAGAAAGAAATCGTATATTAGTCTTATTTGGTTTTCACCTTCCTCCCCAACGCCTCCTGCCGATGGCGTTACATGTGCTGTCAGGTATCGCATAGACCCTGCTCAATCAATTGATGCGGAGTAGCTGCATGGTGCAGAGTTGCAACTAAGGTGCTCGAAAACGTCGCATCGATATCGTCATCGTCGTTGTCGTCGTTGTCGTCGTTGTCGTCATTGCTATTGCCAGTCGCACTGGCCGCCCTATCTGCCCCCCCGCACCGCACACCGCAATCGACTGCAGGCTGCTGAACCGATGGTGCTCCAAATGCGGCCTGGGCGCTGTCCGAATCGATAAAATGCACCGCGATCCGCGGCACACATCAAATTAGTTATTAATTGAAGTGGAAAGTTCTCAGAATGTGTAGCTCGGCGGGCGGTCAACGCGCATGCGTTCTGATCCCAGTTCCCCAGCTCTCCGTTGCCGGTTACTCTGGTCGCGCTGCTCCCTCTCGGCTCGAACGGAATTGGATTTTGAATGACGATGCGGATGAGGAATCAGAATGAGAAACAGAATCGGCAACGGCAATAGCAACGACAGCGGCTGTGGCTGTGACTGCGGCTGCGGCTGCGGAATGGGAATCGCAGAGTTGTGTTACCTGTTGTGTTAGCCTTGTTAGCCATTTTGTTAACCTGTTTTGGCGCTGTGTTTGCGCATTTGAATTTTCATTTATTATTGCATAGCATACTCCTAGTCGCGAGTCGCGAGTCGCCAGCCGCTAGTCTCTAGTCGCTGCTCATTGCATTTCTAATTTGAGTCATGTGACCAAAAACAGTTTTGTCCTAGTTGTCGCCTCATGCGACCGCAAAGCTCGAACAATTGGTGAATGGTTTTCAGCTATAAATCTTTTATTTCTCTTTCGATTTGTTGCCGCCTGCCGCCTGCCGCTTGCCACTAGCCGTTTGCCGTGTGTACACACATTTGTGCCATTACTATGACAACAAATTCATGAGAAAGTACGGCTGCCGCTTCTGCTGCTGCTGCTGGTGCTGCTGCTGCAGCGGTAGCTGCCGCAAGACAGACAGCAGACAATAGATGGCAGTGCGCGAGGGGGAAAGTGGAGTGGAGATTTCGTTTTAGTGACTGGCAACTGAGCGTTTTTGAGAAAGGGGAACACAGCGAGTGCGACAGCGAGGAGGAGAGGTGTGGGTACCTGCATCATCTGTTTGTTTGCCTGTCATTAGAAGAGAGAAAAAAAAGCAGCGTTGAATGTGGAGAGCTTGTGAGTCGAGCGTCGACACTAGACCGAAAGTCTGCGCTCACTTGTGCTTCTTTAGATTGGACTTGAAACTCAACTGAAGTGCACTTGTACGCCAAAACAAGCCACGTCACTTGGCCACTACACACACACACACACACACACACATTGGCATGCCACACAGCACTCGACTCCGATCTACACACACACGCACACGCACACGCACACATCGCAATCGCCAATGCCATCGCCATCGTCCACATCAGCGAATGGTCAGCACATCAAAATTGTGGGACGCTGGCAGCGCCAATCGCCGAGAAGCCTCAACAGTAACAACAGCAGCTTTGGCTCCACCATCGGCAGCGGCTACGGCCACGGCTTGGCTATGGCTTTCACTCGACATCTCGTTAAGTGTCTTGTAAATGGCATTGTTTTCGTTTTTCATTCAAAAATGTGCGACGCACTCGAAGAGAGGGGCACAATACGAACGAAACATCGAGACAATGGCAAACGGAGGCATCACCTCCTGCTTCTCCAACTTCCAACTTCTGCTTCTCCGCCGGCCACTTCACAATAATAAAGTGCAACCAAGTTGCGCCCTAGACCGTCATCATATTTGTCATAAACTTCATAAATTTCCACAATAGCCTTCCACCTTTATGGACCTGCGTCCACTCATTCCTCCATCCGCTCACCTGGTGCATCATCGACCAATTGTCGATTCACTGACTGACTGACTGACTGACTGACTGACTGACTGCAGCGAATTGCAGTTGTCGTGTGCGATTCCAAGTTGGGGATCAGATGTCCAAATAGAAACTAACTCACTCGCTCAGTGATTGCCACATGAATAAGTCTCTGATTACATTATCGCATTAGCATGTGGATTTGCATAATTATGGTTATATCTATCCATCTGTCTATCGACCATTCTGCCTACGTAACGCCTATGATGGCGATATGAATAGGTGCAGCTCGAAACGAAATCGGAAATCTCTGCGTATTATCATAATATGCATATTAAACTCAAAATGACCGAGTTTCTATATCAAATCTCATCAAAGCCCATCAAAGAAGGTCAATCGACTGAGCTCTAGTTAAGCCATGCTGCAAATACTCTGCTTGAAATGATACGACAAATATCATTGAAGAGAAGCTTATTATTTATCTATCTCTCTCTCTCTCTCTCTCTCTCTCTTTCTGTTTCTATCGCTCTCTTTCTATCCCTTACTTGTTAGATTCAAATACAGCTAATGTTGAAATAAGTCTGGCAACCGGTGAAAGAATGTAAATCATATGAACGCAGAACTTCGAACACTCTTCACAGTAGTCAAGAAAGATTCTGCGAGAAATTTAAAACAATAATTTCAAAGTATTATGGTTTTCAAAAAGTATAAACATAATTCAACTTTTCCAGATTATATTCACAATGAACTTCAAGCAATAATACTATTCAGGTGATTTTATTCTACAGAGTATCTATTAGTACACTTTACAAAATATAAACAAATAATTTGAATACTTTTCTATTTTAAACTTTTGAACAATCATTTGATGTTTTGAAGCGAACATGAAATTCTCAATTGGAAGATGACATAATGATTATTTTTTTTTTTTTTTGTAGTTTAGTTTACTTTCGTTATTCATAGCAATGGGAGTTAACTCAATGGATCTTACACTACTGTTGGGACTTTTGATTGTACACATTTCGCATACTGTCGTAGGTATACATAATTAATATATATGAAACAATTTAACATATTTTATACTCAAAGGAAGCTGTTCAGGTTAAATTTACAAATGTAAACTGCCTGAGCCACAATGAAACATGGGTTCATGTTTATGAGTGTCGTTTGAAAGCTGTCAACCGAAATCTCACAATTTTTAATGTTAATGAACTGCTTAAATATCCAGCTAACGACATAACATTAGATATGCAACTGTTTAAGAGAGCCAATGGTTACAAGCCTTGGCTGATTAAGACGGTTGTTGACGTTTGCCGTGCTCTCAGAAAGGCTTACAATCCATATGCAAGACTTGTGTATAGTCTTTTTAAGGATTTTTCCAATATTAATCATAGCTGTCCCTATTATGTAAGTAGCTCCCATTATTTTAATTGAATGGGTCTTTAATATCCAATATACGAACAGGGCGCAGTATTAATAAAAGGATTTCATATTCCAACTGGGAAAATAGGACTGCCGCTCCCAACGGGCGAATATCTCTTGCTGATGAAATGGTATTTTGATAAGAAAATACAGATAACAACAAAGGTATATTTCACATTCACCGAGAACTATATTGATATGTAGAAATGGCATGGTTTCGTTAATTTTACTTATCCAATTTTTCTAAACGCTATAAAATTTTAATTATACCATTTAAATCTATAGTTATTTATGATAATTATTTTATGATATCTATAATTATTTATAATGACGCATTTATATTTTAATACAAAATAAATAAATAAATCTACAGAAACCACGCCATCATATGACGCAATGAAGCAACTTTGATATTATTAAATTTAAATATGTAAATCTGCATAATATTTATTTAACATTGACATCTTTATATTTAACATATTTTCTCTTAACATCAAGAATATATATTAAATAATAATTGACATTCATTGAGATAATATAATTTCATGGATAACCATAAATGATTGGCGCTCGAGAAATCTTAAATCAGAACTTAACCATTTACTTTTTTTCCTTCAAAAATATTCTCTTGTAAATTACAAGAAAGTAGTCAGTCATTTAACACTATTTAAATTGAATAAATCTTTAAAATCGAATATACGGACAGGAAAATTTAAAGTATTTCATATTCCTTTAAAGAAAAAGGACTGCCTCCGAGTATATCTATTGCATATGAATTGATTCTTTGGTAGGAAAATAACGATAACAACGAAGGCATATTTTTATATTCTAATCAATTATTGTTTATAATCAATTATTATTTCAATATAAAATGTAGAAATAAGTATAAATAAATATTTTAGATTACAAAAATTACAAATTCATTCTCATTTAAAGTATTTTATAGCTCCAATAGTTAATTCCAATGTTATATATATGTATAAATGCACCGTGTAATCATCTGTTTTTGTATTGACTGATCCGCTTAAACATTTGTTTCTGAGTTTAGTACTCATTCGAAATTCAACGCTATGAGAGTTGCCTTTGTAGCTTTTGGACTATTGCTCGGATTGTTTGCGGTGCATTTATCTAATAATTAGTGTTAACTAATGAAATAAATAATTATTATTTTTACAGGAAGCCGTTCAGCTAAAGTGGACAAATGTGATCTGTGAAAGCCACAATGAATCATGGATTCATGTGAATCAGTGCCGATTGAAGGCGATTAGTCGCAATGTTACTACTTTGAATATGAACGTATCAATATTGCATCCAACTTATGATGTTTCGATTGATGGGCAATTTTTAAAGAAAGCCAATGGGTATAAACCATGGCTAATCAAATCCGTTATAGATTTTTGCCGATTTACTAAAACATACTACAACCCGTATGCAAAAATTGCTTTTTCATTATTAAAAGGCTTTTCGAATCTTAACCATTCCTGTCCATATTTGGTGAGTATTTGAATTCTATTGAGTGACTGAAATTATTAATATATATCAAATCAAAGCCGGGTCCCATAATAGTTAAAGGATTTTATGTTAATGCTGCACAATTTCCACTTCCTCTTCCAACCGGCGAGTATTTGATGGCTCTGAAGTGGTTATATCACAAGAAGTTGGTGATATCGACAAATATATATTTCTCATTCACCGAAAACTATATTGATATGTAATTTCCAATGACAACATTTAAAACAATTATTTAATCATATCTATATGAAATATATTTAAATTCAAAATCATTACGAGCTATTAAAAGTTGAGTTTTTAATTGAAATCGTACATTGAAACTATATAATATAGTTTATTTCACGGTCTTTGGTTTTCCGTTGTATTATGAATATATAGTACCTAAGCTAGCTAAAATATCTGGCATAAAAACAGTATGCGTCATATATGCCAAAATATTATTATTATTTTCAATCGTTACTTTGTATTGAAAATATATCAGCTTCATTATTAATAATATTAAATTATGAGTATATTGGTAAACGTCGATTGAATGCCGAAAATAAATTTTCTCATCGTTTACATTAATTAATGAAGTGCTTCAATCAACACAGTACCAATTTAAATAATTTTTAATATGTGAAACAACACCTTTCGAAATTTATGATTTTCATCCAACATTTCTAAATGCCATAAAATACTAAATACGTCGCCCCAATTTACTTCCAATTAAAATAATAATATCTAAAACTCAGCGAAAACTAAAATCAAGCCAATTTAAATTTCGATTCCCAAAATTTCATATTTATGTAATCATATATACTTTATAGCTACAATAGTTAGTTTAAATATTATATATATGTATAAATGTAATCAAAATTTTTTGTATTGACTGATCAGCTTGAACATTTGATTTTGCTGAGTTTAGTACTCATTTGAAATTCAACACTATGAGACTTGACTTTGTAGCTTTTGGGCTATTGCTCGGATTGTTTTCGGTGCATATATATAATAATAAGTGTTAACTAATGAAATAAATCATTTTTATTTTCAAAGGAAGCCGTTAAGATAAAGATGACAAATGTGGTTTGTACGAGCAACAATGAATCATTGATTCATGTGAAAGAGTGCCGACTGAAGGCGATTAGTCGAAATCTTACTATTTTAAATGTAGACGCAACAATAATACAACCAACTAATGATGTTTTGATTGAAGCGCAACTCTTCAAGAAAGCCAATGGGTATAAACCATGGCTAGTCAAATGCGTTATAGATTTTTGCCGATTTTCTAAAGCATCCTACAACCCGTATGCAAAAATAGCTTTTCAATCATTAAAAACCTTTTCGAATCTTAACCATTCCTGTCCATATGTGGTGAGTACTTGAATTCTATTGAGTGAGTGAAATTATTAGTATACATCAAATAAACGCAGGGTCCCGTAATAATTAGAGGATTTTATTTTACTCCTGCACAATTAAGACTTCCTTTTCCAACCGGCGAGTATTTAGTGGTTATGAAGTGGATTTATCACAAAAAGTTGGCCGTGACTACAAATGTTTATTTCACATTTACCGAAGACTATATTGATATGTAAATTATTTCTATATGGATATTCACGTATGTTCGTCTTTCGCAGAATTATTGTTTATGGTACGGGCTAAGGGAGCATTACTATTATGACTTCAATATTTATATCAATTGTCTTATTAATTATTATTGTCTTATTGTCTATTATTAATTTGCAAATAATTATGAACTATAAATAGTTCAGTTTTGAATTGAAACCTAAACACATATGATCACATGTGCAGAATGCAAGTCAATATAACCAGCGATAATCAAATAAAATAAATTTCTTGTCATCTATGGCAATGATTGTATTCATTCATTTGTAAAAAGTAAAAGGTAAAGCATAAATAGTTTGCTTCATTTAATTATCTGGACAGTCTCTACAACCAAGTATATCTATCTGTCGAAAATGCATTATTAAGTAAAATATAATTTTTCTGGAAGTAAAGTACTATCTATAAATATTAATAGTGGTGCATTTATATTTTAATAAAAAAAAGAACAAAATCATTCAACAAACGACAAACGATTCGTCAGTTATTAAACGATAATCATATTCATTCACCGTGAACTATATTTAAATGTCAATGTACACAAATATGTATTTTTTCTGAATGACGTAAGATATTATTATCTTTGCTGGATAATTTTCTTACTTATTATTATCTAAAATATATTCTTATTTTAAAATAAAATGTGAAAGGTTTGATAATCAAAATTATATATTGAAAAAAAGTTATTAAACGATAGTCATATTCATTCACCGTGAACTTTATTTAAATGTCAACGTACACAAATATGTATTTTTTCTGAATGACGTAATATATTATTATCTTTGCTGGATAATTTTCTTACTTATTATTATTTAAAATATATTCTTACTTTAAAATAAAATGTGGAAGGATATATAATCAAAATTATAGATTGAAAAAAAAACTAAGTATTAAATAAAAAGTGTTTGATAACTCCAATAGTTAATCAAATATTGATATATTTGTGTATATATGCACAGAGTAATCATGAATTTTTGTATTGAGGAATGAGCTTAAACATTTTTGTGAGTTTAGTATTCATTTGAAATTCAACGAAATGAGAGTTGACTTTGTAATTTGTGGAGTACTGTTCGGATTATTTGCGGTACACCTATCTAATAATGTAGTGGATGGTAATTAATAATTAAGTTTACAACCTCTTATTTTCAAAGGAAGCTGTACAGCTAAAATGGACGAATGTGATCTGTACAAGCCACAATGAATCATGGATTCATGTGAATGAGTGCCGACTGAAGGCGATTAGTCGAAATGTTACCATTTTGAATATAAACGCAACTATATTATATCCAACTTATGAAATTTTGATAGATGCGCAACTCTTAAAGAAAGCCAATGGGTATAAACCATGGCTAATCAAATCCGTTATAGATTTTTGTCGATTTTTTAAAACATCCTACAGCCCATATGCAAAATTGGTTTTTCTTTTAATAAAAGACTTTACAAATGTTAACCATTCCTGTCCATATGTGGTAAGTATTGAAGTTGTATTCAATGAGTGAAATTATTATTGAATATCAAATCAACGCAGGGTCCCGCTACAATCAAAGGATTTCACGTTAATCCTGCAAAAATAGGACTTCCTCTCCCAACTGGCGAGTATTTAGTGGCTCTGAAGTGGTTATATTACAGAAAGTTGGTGGTATCGACAAATATATATTTCTCATTCACCGAAAACTATATTGATATGTAATTTCCAATGACAACATTTACAACAATTACTTAATAATTTCTATATGAAATATCTTTATTTAAATTTAAAATAATTACGAACCATTAAAAGTTGAGTTTCTATCGTTGATTTCATGGTCTTTGGTTTTCCGTTATATGTATCTAAAATATCTGGCATGAAAACAGCATGCCAATATAAATAAATATGTAATAAAAATATATTAGCTTCATTATGGGATATTGCTAAATGTCGATTGAACATCATTTAAATTAATTAATGAAGTGCTTCAATCAACACACTATCAATTTAAATATTTTTAATATGTGAAACATCACACATAACTTTCATGGTCTTTCATTCAACATTTCTAAGTGCCCTAAAATACTAATTTTTGCTTGTGAAAATTGTGTCAATAAATATTTACAATGACGTCGTTTTTGTTTAATACAGAATCATCCTTCTAACTTTGTTATACTAGATTTGGACCAAAAAGCAAATGATATATGTCTGTATATATAATTAATTAATATTTTCGTTTCAAATAGTTCCCATTCTTATATTCACATTTAAAAAATTTAAGAGATCCAATAGTTATGCAGCTTAACTTTCCATTCGTTGGGTATCAGGTATTTTAATATTAATCGGAAGTCAATTGGGGCGAATGACAATGTATATTTGTTTTAAATTTTAATTTGTAATATGGTACATGGTATGGTTTAAATTACCTTTATAGTTCTAAGGATGCCTGAGTATCTTGCGGTTTGTGGGCAAGGGGCAGGGAAGGGAAGCAAAAAAACATAAACTCGATCTGCGTAGTTGCATATTACACCTAAATCCAAAGTTTGGTTACTATAGCTCTTACCATCTCTGAGATCTAGGTGTTCATACGGACAGACGGACAGACGGACGGACGGATAAATGGACAGACAGATAGACGGACATGGCTAAATTGATTTTATTTTCGATTCTGAACATTTTGAACAACATATGGTCTGCGACGTCTCCTTCAACCTGTTACATACATTCGAACGAAGTTAATATACCTTTGTACCTATAGGTACGTGGTATAAAAATTGTAGAGAGTTGTGATAGATCGCCTGAAAATTAGTCAGTGTTTTATAATCGCGATTCTTTAATGATTAATGAGGTAACTACTTGAATTCTATTCAGAGAGTGAAATTATTATTTAATTTGGATTCTTCACAGGATCACATAATAGTTAAAGGATTTCATGATAACCCTTCACAAATGGGACTTCCTCTCCCAACTGGCGACTATTTACTAGTTATGAAGTGGTTTTATAACAAAAAATTCACAGATGACGACAAACTTGTATTTCTCATTCACCAAAAACTATATTGATATGTAATTTAATTTTATTTTATGTTCACGTATGTTCGGATTTCGCAGGATTATACAGTTCATGGGACAGATTACAGTAGCATTATTAATTTAACATTACTACGTATGTAATAATGATGCGCTTTACTAAACAAACATGGAATTATTATGTTTGCAGCATGTGAATTAACACCCAAAAGCTATGGAGAGTTGTGATTCGATCAGCCAGAAAATCAGTCAGTGTTTGCTCGAGTCGATGAGTCGATTATTTTCCAATATTGATTGCAAGACCTTAACCTGTCTATCGTACGATAGATTTAGACTGAACCTTGTTTGCACTGCCCTGAGAAAGAAAGGCATACAATCCATATAGATATTTAAGAGTTTTCAAATATTAACCACATCTGGTTATATATATTTCAATCAACTGGCTTATCTAAATACCACAAATTATGATTTTTTGCAAGTGAAACATACTATGTCATCCATAAATATTTATAATGACCTTATTCTGAAGGATGCTACATATTATTAATCTTTTTATAATTATTCATACTCAAAAATATATTTTATTATTTAAAATTAAATAGGGAAGCAGAAATAATTAATATTTTTAAAAACTTTATATTCTTCTATTAACATTAAAAGTGTTTAATAGCTACAATAGTTTATTAAAATATTAAGATATTTATGTTTATGCACAGAGTCCACAGTTTTTGTTGTACTACTTAAATTCTATCAATATATTTATTAAGCTGCTTAGGTTATACCTTTGTACCTATAGGTTAGGGGTATAAAAATGACACTTACAGTACGCCAAAATGTTCACAATTAAAAATAAAATCGATATAGCCATGTCCGTCTGTTACTATAAACATCTAGATTTCGAAAATATGAATTTAAGCAGATCAAGTTTATGTTTTTTTTTTTTCCACCATCACCTTCCAATGAAATTATATAAATGTCATTTTATCTTTTTTAAATTGCCTGTATTTTAGTATTTGCTGGGTTTCAGGTATTATTATTTTAACTGAAAGTTAATAAGGGCGATGGCAATTTTGCATGTGATTGTTTTAAATATTTTTTTGTCAGATGGTAAAGCCTAGCTCAGGCTAGCTCGAATGTAGATGTTCTCACTTGTTGGTATAGCATATATGTATGTTGTTTAGTATTCATTTTAACTTCAACGCCATGAGAGGTAACATTGCAGTTTTTGGACTATTCTTCGGATTGTTTGCGGTACACATATCAAATAATGTAGTTGGTATAAATGATAACTAATAAAGTCAATTACTTCTTATATTCAAAGGAAGCTGTTCAGTTGAAATGGACAAATATGATCTGTACAAGCCACAATGAATCATGGATTAAATTGCATGAGTGCCGTCTGAGAGCGATTAGTCGCAATGTTACCACTTTGAATCTAAACGCAACAGTATTTTACTCAATTAATGATGTTAAAGTAGATGCTCAACTCCTCAAGAAAGCCAATGGGTATAAACCTTGGCTAATCAAATCCTTCATAGATTTTTGCCGATTTTTTAAAACATCTTACAGCCCATATGCAAAAATTGCTTTTTTTCAAATAAAAGAATATACGAATATTAACCATTCCTGTCCATATGTGGTAAGTACTTGAATTCTATTGAGCGAAATTATTATTTAACAACGAATCAACGCAGGGTCCCGCAATAATTAAAGGATTTCATATTAATGCTGTAAAAATCGGACTTCCTTTTCCAACTGGCGAGTATTTAGTGTCTCTGAAGTGGTTTTATCACAAAAAGTTGACCTTGACGACAAGGGTTTATTTCACATTCACCGAAGACTATATTGACATGTAAATTATTTCTATATGGATATTCACGTATGTTCGTCTTTCGCAGAATTATTGTTTATGGTACGGGCTAAGGGAGCATTACTATTATGACTTCAATATTTATATCAATTGTCTTATTAATTATTATTGTCTTATTGTCTCTTATTAATTTGCAAATAAATATGAACTATAAATAGTTTAGTTTTGAATTGAAACCGAAACACATATGATCACATGTGCAGAATGCAAGTCAATATAACCAGCGATAATCAAATAAAATAAATATCTTGTCATCTATGCCAATGATTATATTCATTCATTTGTAAAAAGGAAAAGGTAAAGCATAAATAGTTTGCTTCATTTAATTATCTGGACAGCCTCTACAACCAAGTTTATCTATCTGTCGAAAATGCATTATTAAGTAAAATATAATTTTTCTGGAATTAAAATATAATTTTTCTGGAAGTAAAATATACTATCTATAAATATTTATAGTGGTGCATTTATATTTTAATAAAAAAAGAACAAAATCATCCAACGAGCGACAAAAGATTCGCCAGCAACTAAAATATAATCATATTCATTCACCGTAAACTATATTTAAATGCCAACGTACACAAATATGTATTTTTTCTGAATGACGTAAGATAATATTATTATAATATTATTATTATTAAAATTATGGAGAGTATAGATCAGCCTGAAAATTAATCAGTGTTTTCTAATCGCGATTCTTTAATAATCTTCCAATTCTATTTCCAAATAATTAAAATGTGTAACTTTCATGTTCTTTCAACCAGCATTTGTAAATGCCATAAAATACTAATTATACTATCTAAAATACTAACGATGAAGTAGTGGTGTTTGAATGACTGCTAAATCTCGGTATAAACAGAAAATATTTTCCAAACAAAATAGTTCATATTCCTATATTCACATTAAGAGTATTTTAGAGCTCCAATAGTTGATCCAAATATTTATATATTTATCTGTATATGCAGCTCAACCCAAGTTTACTAATTACTGTAAAACTCATTTTTTATTGAGTAATTAGCTGAACATTCGATATTTGTGAGTTTCATTTTAACTTCAACGCTATGAGAGTTAACGTTGTGGTTCTTGGACTATTGTTGGGATTGTTTGCGGTACACATAACAAATCTGAAAATGTTTTGGGTATAAATGATAAGTAATTAAATCAACTCCTTTTTAATCACAAAGGAAGCTGTTCAGATAAAATGGACAAATGTGATCTGTGCAAGCCACAATGAATCCTGGGTTCACGTGAATGAGTGCCGTCTAAAGGCGATTAGTCGAAATGTTACCATTTTGAATATAAACGCAACAATACTATATGCAGTTAATGATATTACAGTAGATACGCAACTATTCAAGAGAGCCAATGGTTACAAGCCATGGATAATGAAATTTTTACTAGACTTTTGCCGATTTTTCAAAACATCGTACAACCCATATGCAAGACTCCTTTATCATCAAATTAAAGATTATACGAATGTTAACCATTCCTGTCCATATGTGGTAAGTACTTGAATTATATTCAGTAAGTGAAATTATTGTTTAATATGGAGTCTACACAGGGGCCCATAATAGTTAAAGGATTTCATGTCAATCCTGCGAAAATAGGACTTCCTCTACCAACCGGTGACTATTTACTGGCTGTGAAGTGGTTGTATGACAAAAAGTTACAGATGACGTCAAACATGTATTTCTCGTTCACCGAAAACTATATTGATATGTAATTTATATTTGCATGTATATAGTTTGCCTTTGGAGGAGTTATAAAGTCATGGTATGGAATATCTGATTATTATTATTTTGAGAATCATTATATAATCATTTGCAGATGGAATATCTTTGTATTAAAATAATCACGAACTATTAAGGTTGATTTCATGGTCGTTGGCTTTCCGTTATATAGTAAATATATATTACTCAAAACTAGCTAAAATATGTGCATATAAAGAGTATTTTTCGAATATGCCACTATGCATGATTAGGATACTATTTTATATTTATTTTATACGATCAAATAATACAAAATTGTTAACAAACTGGTCAATATTGAGTGCTTTAATCAACGCACTACCAATTAAAATATTTTGAATATGTGAATTAACACCTAAAAGTTATGGAGAGTTGTGATAAGATCAGCCTGACAATCAGTCAGTCTTTGCTCATCGCGATTCGTTGATGATCTTCCAATTCCATTTCGAAATCACTTATAAGACTGTGAAGTCAAGTGCAAACAGTAGATCTTCCTTGGCCTGTCGACCGATCGATTGATTGATCTTGACTGATCGCCGTGGAACCTGCTGACAAAGCCAAATAAAATATCAACAAAAAAAAATGAAACGAAACCCTCAGTGAAATAAAAGGAGAAGAATTAAATCCACTTATCGCATTAGCAATTGTCAGCATCTGAATGTGGCAGTCACGGCTGCTCCCCAACTGAGGATCATGACTGAGGATCATCTGTAATTTGCTTTCTAAAGTGATCAGTTCGTCTCGCGATTGTGCCCCAGGCTAGATCGGAGATGGAAGCTGCAAGCTGGTAGCAGAGAGTTGAAAGCTGAAAGCACATGCCTTAAGCATTTCATATGCCTTTTTGACATCGTTTTCTGTTTTGTGGCATTCATCACAATTTCCTGCTGATCGACACTTACAACGAACGAACGGTGGCAACATACGACGTTCGTTGCCTTTTTCGTTTGTTTGTCTTGTCATTCATTCAAAACATTTAATTGTCAGGCGACAAAATGCAAACAGATAAGTTCAAGAAGCAGTTCAAATACCCACAAGCCTATCCAACTCAACTTTTTCCCGCTATTGATCTTGAAACATGGTGCATGCAACATGAAAACATGACCGTGATTGCTTCGTTGGCCAAGCCGAGTTTGCGGCATGCTCTTAAAATGAGCTCGCATTCAAATTGCCGCATTGACTTGTCCACTGGCTCCTTATTTTATTCTATTTTTTCCCTCTCCTTCATACATTCAATTCAATTAAACAAATTTTCGATCGGCTGATCGGAGCTCGATCGCTCGATCGCTGAGTGCAGCGCCAACTTTTCTATTTTGGCCCCAAAAAAAACAACAACAAGAAACTAACCAAAAACAAAAAAAAATGCACAGAATTGTAGAAAAAGTAAACAACAAAGTGTTAAGACAAACGTGCAACGGTTTGGGGTCAGTACCATTCACTTTTGGCTCGTTTTAAACTGGAGTTAAGTGCTATTTGAGGTAAGAATTTCATTACGTTTACGTACGTGCGCCGTTTTTTTTTGTTTTACTTCTTTTTTCGTTTTTTGTTTTTGTGTGTTTGAGGCGGGGTGTATAACTGCGAGGGGAGTTCTGGGTTACTGTAGTTGGGGAGTTGCTGGGAGCAGTTGAGCCAACTGCGCATGCATATTGCTTTGAAGACGAAGTCGAAGACGACGACACGTTTGCATTTTGAAAAGTCACGACCCACTTAGCCAACCATGAGTAACGGACAGCGGCCAAAACACACACACACACACACACGGACACTGGCACACACAGCGAGTGTGTGGAGAGCCAAGTGTTTGTTTTTCTATAAACAAATCGAATCGCATTCGATGGCATCGAATCATTTCGCCGAGGAGAGACGAGTTAACAACGCATTCCCAACTTCCAGAGTGGGTGACTCACTAACACACAGTCGCACACTCACGCTCGGATTCGATGCTGTTGAAGATGCGTTGATTAATTGCCATACTGACAACTCTCGAACCGCAAAACCTAAAAAGCCACTCAAAAAAAGTGGGGGAAAAAAGCTAAAGTGAAATCCAAAACTGTGTTTTATGTTTGTTCATTTTCAACAAACATTTTTCTTCTTGTCTTCGAGCCCTTAGTGTGTCTGTGTGTGTGTGTGAAAGTGAAGTTTATGGTCAGTCGAGAAGAAAAAAGTTCACAAGCTTTTTGGAAAAAAACTGCGCAACAATAGCTGATAAAACAAATACATTTGTCGCCTCTAAAAGAAATGTACATAAAGAAAGATTCGGTCGAAATGTAAAGATATTTGTTAAGATGCCTACGCTATACAATAGGCCAGCCAACACATCCACAAGCTGCGTCAGAGTGGCAAAGGTAGAGAGCGAGAGCAAGAGAGTCGAGACGTAGACAGAGCTACGGCTGACTGAGGCTGGGGATAGAAGCCGTGATTTATTTGCTTGTCAGTGCAACAGCAACAGCAACAGCAAAAGCCCGGCTAGCACACAGTGAGCCAAGCTAACGAATATAGCTGGTTAAACGATGCGGGAAATTCTTAAAAATTTGACGCTTAACCACAAACAACAACAGCAAACGGCAACAGCAATAACAACAACGACAATGCGAGAAGCCAAATGCTCGTGACCGTTAGACAAATAATATTAAACACCAGTTTGTGTATAGTGTATGTTTGGTAACAGAGCAGCGTGTTTGGGGCAAGGGAGGGGGGGGGGGCTGGAGAAGGGCAGGCAGGCCCACTGGCCGCAGGGATCGTCTCTATAGGCAATACGAAATTAGAGAAATAGAGACATTGTCGCCGATGCCCGGGCAAGAACAACAAGAGAGCTGCGAAGACACACAACATCATCAAGAGCTATTGAAAGCTTTGGGTTTCGACTTCATTTACATAAACAGAAAACCAAAAAAAAATTGAGGGGGACCCAGCCAAGCCGCAAAACGGTCGACGATGGGAAGACGATGAGCAGCAAGTCGTCTGGGCCGTCGCAGGGCCCTCGCTTAAGTTGGCCTAAAACGCATTTTTTGTGTCGCTGCACGCACGCGCTCATAAATCAAAAGCCAACTTGTTTATAACTGAAAGCGATCAATTAAAACGTTAACGCAAAAAAATAACTGAGCTGCGAACCGAGCGAACCTCTTTGTCTCTCTCGCTTTGTTGTTGTCTGAGCGATGAGCGGTTGATCGAAGCGCTTGATCGCCGCGATGCTTGATCGTGCCGAAAACCGAATTTGAAACTGGTCAGCGAAGGCAGCTGTCCCCCTTGCATGCCGTCGGCCTAATTCGCTGTAAGAGAAACATTTAAGCAACGCTTATTTATTTTACCCCCCTCGCTCTCTCTCTCTTTGTCTCTGTGTTTGGAGCAAATTCCAGCGATGCTGAAGCTAACTGCATTTTGGTGTTGATGCCGTCGTTGGTAATGAATTGGAAACTGCGACTGCCGCTCTTTTGGCTCTCTCTGGATGTGTTCAAAGGCCAGGCACGTCAGCTAATCAATTGTTCGAGCTGAATGACTAAGCCTGGCCATAAACTGAGCCAGCATGATTAAGTATCCTGGCATTTATAGCTAACTCTTTCCCAGCCTCAAGTGTGTTGCCTCCTCGCCCTGTTAACGAGCTGTGGGAGTCGCGCGCGGCCTGAGTGTGCACCCTACTGTGTTCTCGTTCAAGATCGATAGATGTTGTCTACACGACTTCTACTCGATCGTTGTCGTTTTATGTCCGTTCTACTACACACACACTTTGTCGTTTAATTGGCAGTTACTTAACGATTGAATTGCCACTCAATTCGTAGTTTATTATTATGTTGGCCAAGTTAACATGCACTAAGTTCGCTGGATTTGGTCAAACATTGGGGCTGCGGCACAGCTTTTAATGTTTCCAGCGAAATCTGGACGGAGCATCAGAGCATTTTGGGACGAAATTTGATGCATGTTGTCCTGGTTTTTACGAGCAATAACATGAACAGTATTTAGTCCACTTACTAACCTTCTGGCTTATCACCATGCCACATAACATTTCCCATCTGCAGATCTTTTGCACGATCGAATTCCAGTTGCGCTTCCATCTGCGGGACTGCTCCTCCTCGGCAGCTTTCTCTTTAGTTGGATAGGACATTTTTACGTTGGCCGATGGCGATGCCAGAGCCGATGCCAATGCCGATTCCGATACTCGATCGCTATCGGAAGCGGGCACAACACCCCAAAAACAATGCTGCGTCTGCCTCTTATCAGGCACGCCACGCCAGCACAGTCGCTGCATTTTGCTCGGCTTGACAACACCCCTGCAACGCTGTGGCAAGCAGGCAGGTAGGCTGGCGGCCTGGCAGGCGATGTTCAAGTCAAAACGCGTATCGGGATTATCAATAATGTGCAATGCTACAGCTCATAAAATCTCTCGGTGCGCAGCCCAGCCACAAGGAATTACAAAATTGTGCGCAAGCGGCAGACTGAAGACCGTAGAAGGGCGGGTTGCGGGGCCAAGAGACACAGTACCCGTTCGCGTCGGATCTTTTCTTTTCTTGTTGCATCCACGTGTATTTGTGTGTGTGTGCGAGGCGACGTTGTGCCTTGATCAGGTGCCGCCGAGCGATCCATGAGCACTTAGCAAAGCAAAGCCACAGCCAAGAGATCGGTGGCTGGCGGCGAGTGGGGAGGGGCGAGGCAGGGTGCGGCGATCGCGATGCGTGCGGCGCGATAAGAAGCCGATGCAAACCATTAATTAGGAGCTGCAGATACCTGCAGATTTTGTCCAGTTCGCAACGTCGAAAATTAAGGCTTTAATCGTGCATGAAAATACGTGAAACTTACGCGTCCTCTGCCGTCCCTCCGTCCCCTCCGTCTGTCCGTCCTTGTGTCCAGCGTCATCATCATCGTCGGCATCATCATCGGCATCATTCACTGCCCACAGATGCAACGTGATCGCGATAAGATAAATCGCATACAAATTTGCCTTTATGCCAGAGCGCCGAGTGAATCCCAAATTATGATTATTTATGCAGGGTATCAAATGTGCCTCGAATGCGTGTGTCAACAACCCAAACTCTGTCATTTATTTCAATGAAAACAATCAGCAGCTCGCAGTTCTCTCGCTCGTCTCTCATTAATCGCCCGCCAATATGTCAATGTCATTGCCTTTCTTCGCGCTCTGCTTCCATAACCTAACCCATTTCACACTTGCACAGCGCGCACACGGCGAACACACACACACACACGCGCACACACGCCATCAAGTGCATTGTAACTCAGCCACACACAGATACGCAAATTAACAGCGCTAACTGTAAATGCAGCAGAAAGTAGAATATGCGAAAACTGCATACTCTGTCATTCATTCGAAATTTTGCCAATGACATGATTGGATAGTTTTAGTACTTTTTTAGAGCTTTTAGTACTTTTTAGTGCGTTTTAGTACTTTTAGTATTTTAGTACTTTATAGTACTATTTAGTGGTTTTTAGTACTTTTTAGTATTCTTAGTACTCTTTGGTACTTTTAGTACTTACTTGATGTTAAAGTTCAATTGTTTGATTAGATGACTTAGTATGTATGAATGTCTAAGTATTTTAGTATTGTTGAAGTATTTATATATAAATATATTATTATTATTATTAACATTTATATGCACCTCTATAATATATATTTTTAAATAAAACTTAAAGCTTTCCATACTTATTAATTTAAAATAGTATGCGTTACTTTTAAAGCACTTTTTGAAATGAGCAAAAAATAATTATTATCTATGTTAAATATCGAAATGATTTTACTAGATTAATTAACAAATTAAATGTAATTAAATTGAAAATAAGTTTTAAAATGTTGTAATTTTAAGCTGACAATTACTGCAGTTATTTATATAAACTACTTTCTGAAATTCTTTGCTTGTTGATTTTAAGTATCCAAATTACCTGCTGCTGATTAGCAATGAAATGCATTTTATTCTAATCCGTTTTACAACGCTTAATTAGTTAGTTGCGTAAAATGCGCTCACTAAAATGTAGATTACTATATTTCTGCAAAGTTTATTTGACGCTGGGCACCATAAAAGGCGAACAATAACAATAATACTATAAGTAGTTGATGGAACCCGTTTCGCATAACAATTAAATGCCGGCTCAAGGGTATCGGAATAGTTTGATTACCTGGCTGAGGGAAGATCTGCAATTGCCAATTGCCAGTTGCCAGTTGCCAGTTGCTTGTCGGCATCGCAGTTGTCCCCTCTCTCCCCTCGCTTGCCCTCTGCCCCGTCGCGTCGGCGATGGAATCTCTATCTGCATTGAAGCGCGAAAATTGCAAACCAATGTTGTTTTGACAATGTGCAATAATTTGTAGCCAATTTTATGTGTCTACCGGCGGTTCAGCTTGGCTTGTTTCGGGTGCCCCGAATCGCCCCCATCCCCCCCCCCCCTCCTGCCATGCATGCATACACTGCCAGCTAGCCCAGTGGGTAACGAGACCCCGGGCCACATGGACCGACAATTTATGGCTGCTAAATTAGCAAGAAATGGAAATTAAGAAAAATGTTGCTTTTATTGCAAACAGTTGTAGTCGTCTTCCAATAAAAGCATATTTATTTATACACAGCCCCGCTCTGGACAGTGGACAGGGCTGCGAGTTGAGCACTGAATTGTTATTGTAGCTGTATCGCAGACGTTTATGACTTTCGATTCGTTGGCGGCTAATGAGGCAAGTGCTTCTCCGGCTCTTGCCGATGCTTGATGCAACCAACCATTGGCTGCCTGGCTGTTCGAGTAATTGACGAGCCAGTCGACAGCAAGCCATTTCAATGGGCATTCAAATGCGGCCAACGAGCGAGAATAGTCTTTAAGCAATTGCCTGATTTAGCTCAGCACCGATATATATAAATATGTGTGTGGCCAGCAAGTTGAGGTGGGACTGATAAGCTGCGGGGGCAAGCACTTTGATTTGACTTTGAGCCCCGCTAACTTCAAGCTGTGGCAATTTTTTGATGTAGGTACAAAGCGCTGGCCACAAACCTCAAATGGCCCAAATCAGGGCCGGTTTACAGCAGCAGGCCACCAAAATAAGGGCGATATAGCTATAGATTATAGTTACAGAAAAATATGCCATTAAAGTAAAGCTTCGATTTGCAAATATATTTCTTTATTGCAAAATAATGGTGTTTTGGAAACAGCCCTGTAGCCGACTTTGCGCATCTATAAATAAAAAGTCTCTTCTTTGACACTAAACTGACTTGTTAACCGAAATATTTACGTCGGGTGCCTGGCTGTGTTTAGACCAAATGACAGCCGACCCGCAGCTGCAGGCCCAATCCTAACTCTCCACAAGCCGAGACAGCCCCTAAGACAGACTTCAACTTTCGCCCAACAACAAAAGGAAACAAATAAGAATTCAATTGAAAGTTTTGCTTAGTGGGTGGATTTGGGGCATGGTTGCATCCATTACGGCGCAACAAATCCCACAAACGAAATTGATAAAAAAAAGAGTAGAAGAAGAAATATATTTAAGCCCGTAGAAAGTAAAAGGGAAGCAAAAGTTTTTAATATTTGACGTGTTTCTACCTACTTCTTCTTTTTTTTTTTGCGAAACTTTTTGCATTGAAATAGGTAAAACGTTGTCGAACGAGTTAAGGGGCGAAGAAGGGGAGAGGGGGGCGGCAACAAAAATTGAAAAGGGTTTAACTTGCGCTTGAACTTTTTTGCGCCTTTGTGCCGCTTAACCTACATACGTGCAACTCATATGGAGCAAAAACAATGAGAGATACAGCTGGCAAAAAAAAGTTACAAACACAAATACAGCTACGAATTGAGATTCCTTCTGGCTCGTTGATTGCAGATCAAAGACGCGTCGACATCGACATCGACGTCGACTTCGACGTTGGCGGCATTCGGGGCCTGCTAATGATTGATTGTAAATTTTGCTAATTTAAGCAATGTGAATTTATGTTGGTAGACGCGAATCACACTCCGACTCACAGCACGCAGCTTGTTACTGGACGACGACGACGACGACGACGACGTTGATTCGATGCTTTGCTTTTCGTGGGGGCCCCATCAATTTTATTGCGCATTTAATTGATCATAAAAATTATTCATTCATTTCTACAAAGATTGCAAAATCAGCAATAACGCTGTGGGCCCCCAACAACAACAAAAATACGATGATAGTGCGAGGCTATCTATAAAATATGCATGGAGCGAAGAGCCCGGCTTGGGAAAACTGAAGGCGGCTAAATTGGGTTTAAGGCGAAATTCCGATGGAAAGCGAGGGCATTAAAAAGAGTTTGTGGAAACACGTAGCCGCCGTCGCAATCATAAAATACTAGTTATTTTTGGCCATTACAAACAATTGGTTCGAACACATGTCTTGGCCCACTTCTTCCACCTCGTGCAATTGACCTATCCGTGAGCCACAAATTAGCCAAGTTCAGTTGAGTTGAGTTGAGTTTTAGTGACTGCGAGAACACGAAACTACACTTAAGGCCGGGCTGTAATAAAGATTTAATCGCGTTGATTATCGACAAATGTCATAGACTGTCGCGGCGTATACTTAATATCATCACCTTGCTGAATTCGTTGGCGTTTATTAAAATGCCATTCATTTTAATTTATTCAACAACTTTCCAGCCCGCTCTCGTGTGGTCTGCTCTCTGCTCTTTTTATGTGTGTCTTGCGAATTCTTTGGCGCAAACTGCTCCAGTAAGCAGAAAAAAACAAGCTGCGGACTGTGCGATGAACCCACTCATTCTGATTAAGAGACTGATATTGAATTCCGGCCAAGCCAGACACGGTCAGTGCGGGTTGCTGGCAATACTCAAATGTTGGCTGCTTATTTACGCCCTGGTTTGTATATCAAATGTCAAGGCGGATGGTTTATGACTTATCAGCCATATACTATCCGCAGTTTGAGCAAAAGAAATGACGAGACCAAGACAGACCGAGCGAAGAAACTGCTGCCGTGCAAATTTCAGCTATAAAAATGCAAATTAAATGAGGCATAAATAAAAAATGCTGCGAGTGTTTTTTTTTTCGATTATCATCTGTGTTTCGATATATTGATATATATATATATAAATTGAGTCGCTTTTTGTTTTTGGCTATAAACTAGAAAACATAAAATTACAATTACAAATAAAAATACGTGAATACAGTTATAGTTAAAAAGTATTTACAACGACGAGCACACATTGCTTATATTAAATATATCAATATGAAGAGTTATAGCTACCAGATACATGACAGTTGCATGCACATGTCTAGATGTAATCAGTCGATTTATGCTTTTCTATATATTTCGTGTTTACCCCACACACTCATGACATTTCGTAGAGTTAATATGGCTGTATAAATTGATGGGATACGTGGTTAGTGTGTGTGTTCGGATTGCGGCTAATTAACTTATCGACTAACATAACTTATGAGGAGAAGAGTTTACAATTGAAATACATAATGCTTGCTTATTATTTGCTTGTTGATAGGACAATTTATGGTGGCGAAGTGGCGTACAATTAATACAGCGTACAATGTATAAAGTAATTGAAGCTTAATCAAACAAAATATCACAATTATTAAACAAATAAACGTACAATTTAACGTAAACATTTAAGCGGCAGTTTCAAGGGGATCCTAGCTCGACAGACTTATTTACAATTTTACACAGAACTACGAAACGAAATGAAACGGCTAACAGTTAACTAGTTTCTTGCTTTTTTTCGCTTTTGGAATGCATTCAGTTGAACTTGGCGAGGGAGTGCGATGGCGTTACTTGCAGGCGAGAGCGAGACAGCTAAGCAGGCGTAACAAACAACAACAAGGTAGATTTTAATCGCATCCAACTAATCTGTAGCACTGCGCAGTTGAGTGCCAAGCTCAGAGCTCCGTTCTCTTTGCTTTTCTCCTCTGTTCTGTTACATGTTTCCTCTATTTATCTGCATTGCAATGTCCGTCTGTACGTCTGTCTGTGTGTCTGTGTGTGTTTGTGTGTGTCCGTAGCTGTGAAAGCGCATTTGCCAGTTTGATTTTGCTGAATGCCTTGGCCCCAGTACAAGACACGACACGAATCGAGAGTTTGGGCCAGCGGCACACGTGCGAATCTTTTTGCTTCTCTCTTTTGCTTTTTCTCTCTGGGGTCGCCATTCCAGCCAGCAAACTGCAGCCTGGGAACTTGCAGCAGCTAGCGATGGGACTCAGCAAGGTCACATATTGTCAATTTGCTAATTTCGTGGCAGCGTTGCCAGATCGCTGAGTAACTAACTGCCAGCCTTCTAGCCTGACCTTTGTCAAAAGTCTTTTGCCTTGCTTGATCTTTTAGCCTCGCAGCCAACTGCATCAACTGCGCGCAACTCTTGCCAATCGGCACGTGTAGCTGACTCCCAAAAACCAGCTGCTTGTGTGTGTGTGTGTGTGTGTGTAAGTGCAACGCATCCCAGTAACTGTCTGTTGCCGGTCTGGCGACCCGACTGACTGACTGAATGCTGTGGCCCTGACGCTCAGCTCATGTCGCACACTTTTTTTTTGTTGCTCGTCTGTCTGTCGTTACAATTTTCTTTTCATTTTGCTTTTGTCTTTCCTGCTCTTCTCTTTTTTTTTCGTTTTTTGCTCCTAGACATTAGCTCTCTGATGTTGCCTATTTTCTATGTCCCACACTCACACACACACACACGCTTGTTACTGTAAAATGCAGCAGTTAAGATGAACTAACGAGTGAACGAAATCGACAACAACAACAACAACAAGATGGCGGCTCGCAGAGAAAATAACAACAAAAAGGAGAAATGAAAAGGCGGCAGGCAGAGGCAGAGGGAAAAAATTGTTTTGGGCCTTGGCTGCGTCTGCAACAGCGACGTCGACGTCTGTCTGCCCCCTTTTGTTGCCAACTGGTTGTTGCATGCAACATCAATTTTCTGAATCTTGCTACGAGCCAGGAAACTGAAAATAGCTGGCCGTAAGAAAACAGAACAGGGCCAACAACAATTGGCTCGCCGCTCGCTCTTGCTCTTCCCCCCTCAGTTGTCGCCCCTCGCTGCCCACGACTATTTGGTATTTTACGGTTTACTGCTGTTGCTGTTGTTGTTGATTCTTTCTTCTACTCGCTTGCCCCTTAGCTGTTGCATTTATTTTTGTTGCCGTTTTGCTGCAGCTATTTTAACATGTAACTAGGCTTTTATCGCTAAACGCTTTTCATTTGCATATTGACTGCGACTTGTGACTGTGTCATTTGCTATGCACGGGGAGTAGGCAGAAAGCTTTCTGCAAAGCTCGCCATCCCCATGTCCTATTCAAAAAGATACTGCGCAAAAGCACGCATTGCCCACAAACGAATTGGAACTGCACTTGAACTAGCTGTACGTCTCTGTCTTGCGCAAGCTCTTGCAAAGCTTTAAAGCTGCGCACGCTGCCAACGTCGCTTATCACTCGATCGCACTCGCTCTTTCTCACACTTTACAAACTGTTACATGTGCAGATTGCGCGACGCCGGCGTCGGCTGCGTCGCCGACTGCGGCGGCAGCGGCAGACTCTGCTGCTGTATGCCGCCCGCCAGCGGTATCATTTGCGGCGCTACGTTCGCTGCTGCGCCCACGCCCGCTGCGCTGCCGCCCATCAGCAGCGCTGCCTGCTGCTGCTGTTGGCTGCTGCCGCGCAGCGACTGCTGCGTCGAGGGCTGGCGTCGAAAGCTGCCCGGCTGCAGCATAAACTGTTGTTGCTGCTGCTGCTGCTGCTGCTGGTGGGGATGCGCGTGCAGGGGCAGCGGCAGTGGCAGCGGCTGCTGCTGGTGCACGTGGTGGTGGTGATGGTAGGCGGGGTGGTTGAGGGGCGCATGGCAAGGCGCCATTGCGCGCTGGCCGTGCGCCGACGCCGACGCAGACGCCGACGTCGCCGTCGCCGCGGAGACGTCGGGCAGGGCGAAGCGCAGCTTCTGCCAGAACAACTTGTCGCCCCACTGCAGATAGGCGTTGGTCTTGAGGTAGAGCCGCAGATCGGGGTCCAGCTCCTTCTGCGGCACCTCGCCCAGCACGATGACGATGAGGCGCCGCCGACGGTCGCGCAGCACCGACTGGTGCGCCGACTTGAACTCGAAGCGACACCACTCCGACTTGATGAAGTTCTCCGAGACGACCATAATGGTGCGCCGACTGCTGTCGATCGCCTGCACAATCGTCTCGGGCAGATAGCCGCCAACGGGAAAGTCGCGCTGATGCAGACAGAGCTTGTAGCGCTGGGCGCCCAGCTCCAGCGTGGGCGCCAGCTGCTCGTGCACGAACAGCTCGTCCTTGGACGAGTACGACACAAAGGCGTCGAAGAGCTTCTCGCGCTCGTTCTTGTCCACGTCCTTCTGCCCGTTGTAGAAGAGTCGCACGCCGAAGCGCGCATGGCACCAGACGCGCATCTCCTGCCGGAAGATGAAGACCAGCAGTGTGCCGAGCATGACGAACACGAAGGCCGTCAGTATGGCCACCAGCACGGGCACATAGTCCAGCTTGGGCGGCTGCTTCAGTATCATCTTGGTGGACGTCAAGTTGCCGACCCCATCGTTGCCACTGCTCGCTCCCGCTTCCGCCTCCTGCGCGTAGTCGCGGCCCAGCTGCAGCGTCTGGCTGCACTGCACCACGGGCAGCGCGTCCGCCGTCGACGCCGCATAGATGGCCATCTGCAGCGGCTGCGACTCGTTGCCATTCCCGGGCAGCTCGCAGCGCAGTCGCTGGCGATCCAGCACGTAGTCGTGGCGGCCCATGAAGTCGCGCAGCTTGTCGACGAACTCGCAGCGACAGCTCCACGGATTGCCCGCCAGCCGCAGCTCGCCCAGGTAGCTGGGCAGCAGGTGCCACACGGCGAACGTGCTGAGCGCATTGTGGTCCAGCCGCAGCACGCGCAGATGATACAGATGCGTGAACGTCAGCGAGTCGATGCTGGCGATCGCATTGTGTTGCAAGTACAGTTCCTGCAGATTGTCGAGGCCCTGGAACTCGTGGCCGTTGAGTTGGCGCAGCTGATTGTGGTGCAGCTGCAGCACCTCCAGCTCCAGCAGGCCGTAGAAGGTGCGATTGTGCAGCGTCTCGATGCGCGAGTGATTCAGATGCAGCACCTTCAGCCGCTTGCGGCCGATGAAGGCGTGACTGTGCAGCGCCGCAAACGTGTTGCCGTCGAGGTACAGCTGGGTGGCGTCCATGGGTATGTGGGCGGGCAGGGTGCGCGCGTAGCCGGCGCGACTGCAGTCGACCACATTGGACGTCCAGCTCTGGTCGTGGTGGCAGGCACAGCGCGCCGGGCACTCCATCTTGCAGTCGCACGCCTGAAAGTCACAGCAGTGGCACAGCGCAAAGCAGTGCGACTCGTACTTGCACAGCAGATCGCTGGAGCGCGCCTCCACCAGCGGCACACGCTGCGCCCCGCGCGCATACGCCAGCTGGCACTCGATCTGCTCGAGGTCCATCAGCTGCGGCTGTGTGCGCGACTCCCGGTTGATCTTCTGCAGCCAGTCCAGCTGGCAGTCGCACCGGTACGCATTGTGTCCGATGTAGAACTCCGGCAGCGCCCGATCCTCGGCCACCGGCGACAACCGCAGCGCATTCGGCTCCAGTGTGGTCAGCTGGTTGCGCGTGAGGTCGACGCGTGTGAGGTTGGGTTTCTTGAAGAAGGTGTAGGGTTGTATCTTGGCGATCTGATTGTCGTTGAGGTAGAGCACCTCGACGCTGTTGGGTATCGCGCTGGCGGTGACCTCGGTGAGCAGGTTGTGGCTGGCGTCGAAGGTGCTCAGACTGAGCTCGCTGTCGTACTCGAAGTAGTTGCCCAGCTGGGCGATGCGGTTGGCGCGCACATCGAGCCACTGGAGGCCGTGCGGTATGTGCGAGTAGTCGAACTTCTCCAGGCGGTTGCCCGACATGTTCAGCCAGACGAGGTTGTGCAGCTCCCCGAACAGTCCGGCAATGCTGCGCAGCTGGTTGCCGTCCAGCCGTATGGCCTGCAGCTGGCTGTTCTTGAGCAGGGCGCCCGCCTCGATCGACTGCAGCCGGTTGCCGGACAGATTGAGGATCTGCAGCGCACGCATGCGATCGAAGACGCCGCGTCGGATGTGCGTCAGCGCGTTCTCCGTCATGCGCAATCCGTACAGATTCTCCAGCTGGGTGACGCTCGTGTTCTCGATCTGTGTGATCAGATTCTCGCCCACGTCGAGCGTCTTGAGCAGCGGCACCTGCAGCAGCGCCTCCGGTACCGTCTGCAGCTTGTTGTCGTTCAGATGCAGATCCTGCAGCTGGCTGCAGTTGGCCAGCGCGCGCGCGTCCAGCTGCGCCAGCCGGTTGTAGTCCAGCGAGAGCACTTGCAGACTGTGCAGACCCAGCAGCGTGCGCTGCTCGAGCACCGTGATGCGATTGTGCGAGAGTATGAGCGTGTGCAGGTTGCCCAGGTCGGCGAAGATGCCGCCGGGCAGCTGATCGATGTAGTTCTCCTCCAGGCGCAGCACCTGCAGACTGGCCAGCGGCCGGAACATGTGCGCCTCCAGGCGGCTCAGCTTGTTGGCGGAGAGGTCGAGCTGCTGCAGTCGCTGCAGTCCGACGAACGTCTCCACGTTGATCCACTGCGAGTTGAGCTCGTTGCTGGCCAGGTCGAGCAGCAGCAGCTCGGCCAGCTCGCCGAAGATGCCGGGCGCCAGCACATTGATCGAGTTGTTGCGCAGCCGAATCTCCTGCAGTCGCTTCGTCTCCGCGAACAGCTCGGGCGGCAGCGAGGTCAGTCGGTTGGCGGACAGATCGACGATGCGCAGCGCGGCGAGGCCCTCGAAGGCGCGATCAGCGAGGAAGCTCATGCTGTTGCGCGCCATGTTGAGGCGCTCGAGGCGACCCAGGGCCGAGAGCATGGCCGAGGGCAGACTGACCATCTTGTTGGCGCTGAGGTCGAGCGACTGCAGCGTGGCGCCGCAGACGCGCGCCTTGCGGCCGCCGAGCGCGCCGCCAAAGTAGAAGTTGCTGATGTCCTGGATCTTGTTGTACGAGGCGTTCAGGTGCTGCAGCCCCTTCAGCGGACAGACCATGCCGTCCGGTATCAGCCAAATGTTGTTCAGACTGAGATCGAGCCGCTCCAGCTGGCGGAACTCCACGAAGCTGTTGGAGGCCATCTCCAGGGACATGGTCGACCAGTCGCCGTTGTGGGTGCGTATGGTGAGGTTGCGCAGCTCGTGCAGGCCGCGAAAGGAGCCGTCGGTGAGGTTGCCCAGCTTGCAGTACTCGATGGTCAGGTCGCGCAGCTCCACCAGCGACCGGAAGCTGTCCGGACTGAGGCTGCTCTGGAAGAAGAGCGCGTCGTTGCACTCGAGCCGCAGCCGGACGGTGTTGTGCGGCTGGATCACGCTGAAGTTGGTGTTCTCCAGCTCCGAGTTGATGGTGCGCAACTGGCAGACCAGCGTAATGTCCTGATCCCCGCCGCCGCTCCAGCGGCACTCGTCGGGCGCCTGGTAGAGCACCGTCTTGCTTAGCGCCGCCCCAAAGATGGGCATGGCGCAGCTGGCGATCAGCACGTACAGCATGTGGCTGGCCAGCATTGTGGCGGCCGAGCTGTGGGCTCTAAGTGGGTGCTGTGGACTCTGTGTGGGTGCTGTGGACTCTGGGTTTGCTGCACGTTCGAAGCGCGTTATTTGCAGCCCATTTTCTCCGAATATCTTTCGCACTTTGGGTTCGATTTATTCACACACACACACACACGCAAACACACAGAAACTCAACATCGACGCCACAGAGTGGCTATTACTTTTCTTATTTTACACTATCTTGTGGCTCGCTCGCACTCGTGCGATTTGTTGTTATTTTTAATTTGATTTTCTTGTTTGTTCGCGCTGACCGTAATCCAAGTGGGGGGTGCGATTGCGACGCTTTTCTATTTCGTATTCGTATTTTCTGCTTTTAGCTTTGATAAATATTTTCACAACTTTCGAGCGGTCGGTCTATTCATCACTTCGACTGCGACTGCGTTTCGTTTCACTTCGTTTCTCGATTCGTTTAACCGACAACGCGTGCGCTCAGCTCGAAGTCAACTCAAAAACTGATCTCGCTCAGCGCACGCCAGAGAGCAGCAAGTGCCGCTGAGCAGGCGACCGCTTTTCGACTCAGCCGCTTCTCACTCAAATTATGCCTCTGGGCGAGCACTCAATGAACACGCACACAACGACTCCCCGACTGTGACGTTGAGCGCCTTTTGCTCTGCGTTGGGTGCGCAATGCACTAGCACCACCACTACAGCGAGAGCAGCTCGCTTTAGCTGGGAGGGTGAGACAAGGCGATGTCTATGCACGACAAACGCAAAACGCAAACGCAAACGCAAAACGCAACGCATAATAGTCGCAATGCACAGTGGGCCGAGTATTGACAATGTTTTATTGCCATGCCGAGTGTGGGCTGAGGAAAGGCCAAGAGAGTAGGAAGTGCTCTTCTCGTAAGATGATCGAAAGGGAGGAAGTGAGATCGAGAGATAAACAGGTGATATGACGGACTACAATTTGAGCTGGATGAGCACAGAGATAAGCTAAGAGCTTGACGTAATAGGATGCCTGAATCAGAGCATTTCAAAGAAGCAGCTCGTAATGCAATATTATGGAATTCTTTGGTTTCTGCAGGTAGCTGCTGATAATGATCAAACTGATTGCAACTATAGAAATTGCGAAATATGATTCTACTGAAACAGTTGAGTGGTTAGATATTGTATTTATATTTATAGCAATTCAATTGAAATTCAACTATTTTGCAAAATTAGTGAGCATAAATAAACGACAAAATATCTGCTTAGCATTATTTATGATTACGCAAATTCAACATTAATAGTAAGTTTGCAAATAGTTCTTTACTACAAAATAAAGTATTTATTAACTATCTGCAGTTTTGGGGGCCAATTAACTGACAAGCTGCTAAAATGTTGCTCCACTGTGCACTGTGTGTCTCCCTTGTCTGTTTCGTTGAGCGTCAACGCCAAGCGAACAATTTCCAATGAGACATTGACACTCGTCACACCGGTTAGACGAGTTTCCTTTGATCCAAATGAGCCACGATCAAATTGAGTGAGTTTCATATTCAGCGACTGAGCGTGAGAGTGAAACCATTCACATTCACAGAGCGACAGCGAGAGCGCGAGCGAGAGAGTGCAGTTCGCTGAATAGCAGCGAACACAAAGAACTAAATTGAGCGCAAAGCGAGCGCAGAGAGACCAGACAGAGAGAGAGAGAGTGTATGTGTGAGTGTGGTGTGCGTGAGCTGATCTGGAGGCGAACGCGGCTTAAGCGACGAGAGCAGAAATAATAATAAAAAATTATTGAAATCAATTGTTAATGCAGGCAATGTCAGTTTGATATACGCGCCATACGTACACACATAAAAAATTGACTGATTTTTCTTGATTTATGAGAGCAGTTGCTGGGCCTGCGCCTGGGCCACGACTCTTTGATCGCTGATCGGTGATCGCTGTTGGCTGGTCAATCAGCCGAAGCTTGCAAGCCGTGGCCAGCTGACGAACTGGCAAACTGTCGAGCTGTCTGTCTGTCTTTCGGCCGTTCGCTTTGTTTGTTTAACGCGCTTACTCATTTTGATTTTGAGTGTGTTTTGGGCACAAAATGGAACGGGGGCTGATCTGTTTGTGCGATCGCTCCATATGACTTTAAATACACTTTCAAACTTTCCCAAAATATTTGTAGTCTGTGTACCTGTTGACGCCGCCGCTGCCGTCGACAGGTGCTGCCGCTGTTTGCTGATTAAGCAAACACATCGCCCGGTCCTCTGTACATCGCCTCGCCTCGCCTTGCCAGCGATGCGTATCTGTCAGCCAGCCTGTTAGCACACACGGCCTGCACATTGGATCTGGGAGATCTGCGAGTGTTCTCAGGAATACTCACACCACACAACAGACAGGCAGCGATGCTGCAGGTAGAGCTACAAATTGTCGAAAGTTGACCGTGTGCAAACATCTTGGGCATGCTCGTTCTCAGGTACATTTCACCTCGGCCGGCGTCTTTTGGCTAGGATTTTGTTACAACAGCAGCAGCAGCAGCAGCAACAAAACCTGACTGAGCCTCAATTGTTTGTTCCTGCTCCTCGCGTTGCCTTCTTTTGTGTGTGTTTTATCGATCGATCAGGCCAGTTGGGTGTAAGCCAGGAAGTGCTACAACAAAATTAGGCTACGGCCTTTCCATTGCACAATCTCCGCACAATGTCAGACTAGAGAGTTCCTGCGGGCCAAGGTAATCGTATACCCGTCTCTGGGTCGTCATTGATTCGATTTGATTAGATTAGCGGAGTTCAGTAACATTTGCCTCGATGACGGATCACTGCTATTATTCTCAGTTCTTTTTCCTCTTCTACACTCTCGCCATCTCCCTCTTCGTGCACTCACAGCTCACAATTTGCGCAAATTATTTTTCTTTGTAATCGTTTCGCTTGTCTTGGGCTTTATTGTTGCCCAAGACCAACCAACTGTATTGTAGGTGCATATTGCTCATTGGGTCACATTCACATTCACACAGTCTGAGTTTCTCTCTTTCCCGTCCCAATGCCCCTCTTTCCACACTCTTGCTATGACTCACATAATCTGCAGATACTTTGCCAGCTGCCGCTTGCGAAAATTATTCAGCGTATTGTAATTGCTTTATTCTTTTTCGTTTTTTGGCTCCTTTGCTATCGCTATCAATGACAATGAACGCCCCAGCGATTTGTGGAACAATCCGAGCCCATAGACAACCCTAAAATTGTACAATGTCGCCAACTTGAACAGTATTTCGTGTCTCTCGCTTATCAGCTAGAAACAAGCGATCTATTCAGCAGCTACTGGCACATCAATCAACTGGTTCCTCTCCGGAAGTCGTAGAAAGGTAAAGCAAAGCAGTGTTTGCATTATTCTGCTCAAAGATCAACAAAAAATTCTTTTTTGCTCAATTGTTCATTTGTTCACATTGATCAGCAAAAAGTTGGGCAGCAGTTCGACATTCAATGTTATGTCAGAAGAAAAGCTTTGATTTTTATTGTTGTGTATACAAGAAAGCGCTAAAAAAAAACTTGAAACGTGTTCAAACAACTTAAAAGCAACAAGATACTCTAATTAATGCTAATTTGAGCTTAAATTTGTTCCGATTTTCATACGGTATATCATAGCATGCCTAATAGTCCAGCAATTAACACCTCAGCACAATACCAAACACTGCCGAACTTTCGTGAACTAATAAACTTAACGTTTATAAAAATATAGATTACATAGACATAGATAAATATTTTAAATTTAAGTTTCAGATAATATAGAAAATGTCATAAATTATTTCAATAAAGATCGTTTATAAACTCGTATTTATTTGTCAAGCATTTAACAGAAAAACAATATTGTCAAGGTCAAGAACGTATGTTAAAACATTCCTAACTAATTAAAAGAAATTTCAATGAAAAGTTATTTTAGATTTTATGATCTAAAAGTGAATTTTATAGCTACACTAAAGTAAAGTTTTACATAATAATGAAAAAAGAAAATACTTGATTTTATGAAAAAGATTTAAAAATACAAAATAATAACTAAAAACATACAGCTAACAAGCCTATCAAAAACAATATTGTCAAGGTCAAGAATAAATGTTGGAAATATTTCGAACTATTGGAAAGAAATTTCAAAGAAAAAAGCTAGTTAAGCTTTTTTGAACTAATAAACTTCAGCATGATGAATATTGAAATATGCTATTTAGATACTTAATATATGAAAAGAATTTATAGTACTTAGTAACTGCAGTTTTTCACAAAAAAAAAATCAATCCAAAAAAGAATGTTCACAAACAAAATAAACCTCAAAGAATAGTTATACTAATATTAAGTTTTAGATAATAATAAAAATAAAATTCTTGATTTTATGAATCATTTGATTGTTTTTCCAATAAGAACACACATTTATTTGTCTAGTTCTTCAAAAACAACATTGGCAAGGTCAGGAAAAATAGTTGGAAACATTTTTAGCTAATCAAAAGAATTTTCAAATAAAAGTTTTACTAATAATCCTTAACATGACGAATATTAATATATGAATACCTAAGTAAAATAAAGCTATATACTAAAGTAAAGTTTTATTATGTTATAGTAAAGAAAATAATATACTCGTTTAAAACCATATAGTTGACAAGACTTTCTAAAAAAAAAAAACAATATAGTCAAGGTCAGGAAAGAAAGTTGGAAACATTTCTAGTTAGTTCTTGAACTAATATTCTTTAAGATGACAAATATTAACGAATTAAATGAATACTAAAATAAAGTAAATATATATATACTAAAGTGAAGTTTTAGATAGTAAAGAAAATAATATATTTGATTTTATAAAATACACATTCATCGTTTAAACAACAATATAGTCAAGGTCAGGAAAGAGAGTTGGGAACATCTTTTAGCTAAAAGCATTTTCAAAGAAAAGCTGGTTAAACTTTCTTGAACTAATAATCCTTAACATGAAGAATAATAATGTATGAATAGTATTCATTGAAAACTAAAATAAAGGTATAGCTATACTAAAGTAAAGTTTTAGATATACTTGATTCTAAATAAAGTTTTAACTACACATACATCGTTTAAGCACATTCAGTGGACAAACCTTTATAAAAAAAACAATACTGTCAAGGTCAATGAAGCAAAGTTGGAAACATTCCTAGCTAATCAAAAGAATGTTCAAAGAAAAGCTAGTCGAATTGGTTCTTTCAATTGCCGTATCGCGGCGGCGACTTCCTGTGCTGATTAAAGCAAAAGAAAATTTCGTCATTTCAATTAATATGTGTCATAGCAATGGCATTCATCAGTCAGCAACTGAATGAGTTCCAACAACTCTATCTCTGCTGCATGCAGAGGCGCCTCCTCTCGCTCGCTCTCACTCGCTGTCGCACTCGCTGTCTCTGTCTATTTGAATAAGTCGGCATTGTTCTTAATTATAAAGCGTTGTCATGTGAGCTTGCCATTCATTGAGCTTCAGCTGGAGACGGCGGTCGACTTGGCTCAGCTGTTCTTTATGTTCTTTATGGCTTGACGCCTAATAAAAATTAATTTAATTTCCCTGTGTATTGCCATAGTAGCTGCCCCAGTGTGCGTGTGTGTGTGCGAGTGTGTGTGCGAGTGTGTGTAAAGTATCTGGTGGGTGTGCAGTTAACGCTTATGTAAACAGATTCACTTGCAGTTCGCTCGCTCGTTCGCTCGTATCGCAGCCGTATCTGCTGCCTGTGCAAAACATATTAATTAGCATTTCCAATTTCGTATGCATATCTTTTGAACTATCTCGTGATGCAACGTTGCACACACACACACACACACTCGCACACTTGCACACCCCGAGTATTTGCTTTCGCAGTCGGATTCTCAGTCTTTGCTGGTCAGCGAATTTCGCTCTTTGCTCTTTCCCTTCACTCTTTTTTAGTATGCATTTAGTTCTTTTGTTGTTTGTGTGTGTGTGTTGACTGTCGGTTCGGCGCAGCGTCGGGCGCGACTTAACGAGAGCGTAAAAGCGAAAACATCAAAATAAATAGCTCACAAAATTAACAAGACAGCGTCGCTTTTTGTCTGCTCTCGAGGCCCTGACTGACTGACTGACTGCGAGACAGCGAGACTGAGAGACTGCGAGACCGAGAGACTGACAGCCAGCCGCCGTGGCAACTAATCGAAACGCGTTGCAGCTGCCTCTGGAGCCACAGCTCCTCGGTCGGCAAAGTGGTTGCCCAAGTTGTGGCACGACAAGAGCTTATAGATATATTTTTAGGCGCGAGTGTTTACCTACAATGCGCTGCGCTCTCAAAACTTGGCAGCACGACTCAGCTGCCCCTCGCATGACGCCCTCCCCCCCCCCCCAACGTGTTGCCTGGCGTTTTTGCGTTCCAACTGGACGCACAGCGCAGAGCCGAGACAACGTCAGAAGACGCGTCGACTCGACACGGACAAACAGGCAGCTCGAAGAGCGAAGTCGCCTCGCAGTCAGACATTGCATCTCTAAACTCCTCTTTTGTTGTTTTGGGCCAATTGTTAACCCGCAGGATACGCGGAGTAGCAACTGGTAGCTCTATATAATTTGATGAACAAACAGCGACAGGCAGCAACGGCAAACAACCTTGATCCGACTGGTAGTACAGTAGTATATAGTCGCACCACGAGCTGACAACGAGCAGCAGATCGTCAGACCGTCAGCATATGCAGAAAGCCAGACGGACAATCATAAAGAGTAACGCCCTGGCTTCCCTACGACCTCGTCGGATCGTAAAAAGGCGGCCCACGACGACGATAGTTCGCTTTATTGTTGGCATTAGCATAAGCAGACCAAAGCTGATTCATTTTGCGCCATTAGAATTAGTCAAATTATACGACTGATTCACTTGCTAAACTTCACGATGTCTGCTCATATAAATGGCATTCAATTCACTCACAATTAACAAAGGTTTCGACCACAAGACACACAGGAAATGGTGCTAGGCCTCGGTTTGCTGTATGCTAATGTGCGAGAAGAATTCTTCTGGAAGAAAGAGTTCTATTCGATTCAATTAACTTGTCGCCATGCGCTGCTCGCTCTCGTGGCCACACATCAAAGCGATGAGATCAGTGGACAGACGGCAAACATTGTGAGTGGCATTTCACAATATATTTATTAGATTAGTTATGCCCAAAATGTATCCATTGATGCGGCCAATTGTTTACGAAATAAAAGCAGACGACCGAATTTGAATTCATAATGCAATAAATATCGCGCTTAAGTGATACGCAAAATTCTAAAATACTTGGAGCATCAACAACTCTTGAAATGGGCACAGAAATATATTATGTTTTTAATGCAAACATAAGACATTTGAAAATTATTATGTTTCCAGAGTTAAATGTATTTCTGTAGGTATCATTAATTTTATGAGCTGCACAACAAAACTTAGAAAAATGTTGTTGCAAGCCTAAAATAGTTTTGTTGCACATTCTAAGTTATATTTCCATAGAACATATAAAGTTTTTGAATATTTTGGTAAATACAAAAAATAACATAAATTAGAAAAGTCTCAGTTGATGTTTTAATTTCAAGTATTTCTAAAATAGTTTAATTTGTAATTCTTACTAATATTTCGATTTAAACAAATTAGTTGAATATTTTCGTAAATACGAAAAACAAGAAAACTTGGAAAAATCTCAGTTGATGTTTTATTACTGTACAAAATTAGCTCAATTTCTTGTATTTCTAAATTAGTTTTGTTGTCAACTCCAAGTAATATTTCAATACAACACAAATTATTTGAATATTTACATAAATATATTAATTAATTCAAGCAAAATCACTGTAAAAAATGGTATTAATTTCTTGTATTTCTAAAATAGTTTTGTTGTCAATTTTAAGTAATATTTCAATAAAACACAAATTATTTGAATATTTAAATATAAAATAACTCAAGCATAATCACTGTACAAAATTAGCTCAATTTCTTGTATTTCTAAATTAGTTTTGTTGTCGAGTCCAAGTAATATTTCAATACAACACAAATTATTTGAATATTAAATAAATATATAAAATAATTCAATTTACTGTAAAAAATTGTCTTAATTTCTTGTATTTCTAAAATAGTTTTGTTGTCAATTCGAAGTAATATTTCAATACAATACAAATTATTTACATTTTTAAGACAGTATAAAAACACAACTCAAGCAAAATCACTACAAAAAATTGTCTCAATTGTTGCATTTAATTACTTTTAATTGGCAATTAATATCTTTGACGATTGTACACAAATGATTCGTAGAAAAAGTAAGCCAATTTGCAAAATTTGTAACAACTTTGATTGAACAGCGAATAATTGAGACAATTCTGAGTAGTGGAATGAAAAAGAAAGCACACAGAATAATACGAATCTATAAATATTTGAATAAACGAGAAACGATGCAGTTAGTTAAGCGAGAGAGATAAAAGACACATTATTAATTATCTTGAAATTGAATCAGATTACTCTACTTAAGTTTAACGATTCCAAATACTTTAGCTACACAAAATTTCACACTATGTGCAGTCGAAGGGCCCAACTAAAAATGCTGACCCAAAAAGCCCGAAGAGGTCGAAGCTCAGAATGTAATCAGACGAGCGAGCGTTGCCACAATCTATGCAACGATCTTAAATAATGAGGGGTCCCCGAATCTTAAAGTGCACTATATCTCACTAATATGTCATCAATTTGCAACTAAATGCAATCAAAAGTAAACAAAACAGCGTCAAAACTGTTAACGATAGATAACCGAGAACGATCAACAAAAAAGAAAAAAGAAAAAAAAAAAGTCTGAGTGGAATCGCTTTTTAAAGTTCCATAGACGCAGACACTGGCAGTTGTAGTTGAAGAGTGCCCAAAGTGAATCAAGATCGAAATCAAGAAAACGGATCACAGATTAAATTACCATGTTTGTTCTTTCAGCTCACGATCTCCATCTCTCCATCTCTCCATCAACGAGTATCCCTCCCCTGCCCCATCGACTACTCCCCGCAACAATCGCTGTTCGTTGTGAACTTTGGTTTCTTTTTGTTTCGACTGCTAATTAAAAGCGAGTAAAACACAGTCGAATCAAATAAATTTCTAGCCCAAAAAAGGGTAATAATTTCACAGACATTTCACATAAATAACATCAATAGAGCGCACCGGGTCTGAGAGGTTGGTTGCTCTTCGACTTCTAGGAAACGTGGGCCAAACGTTTCTCTAAACATTCTTTTTGTTTCGCTTTCGGTATTTGTTTTACTCTCTCGCTCTCGCTCTCGCTTGCACTCTCTAGCTGTGCTCGTCTTTTATCTAACACCCAAGCAAAAAGAAAATAACAAAAAAGTATAAGAAACATCATTAACATGTCGTAGATACGCGCAGAGATTCGAGTTTGATTCTTCTGGCTGTATTTTGTTTTATATCTAACTGATTAACAATCGACAGACTGTGTTGTTGTATTTGTAGTTGTTGCTGTTGTTGTTGTTGTTGCTGTTGTTGTTGCTGTTGTCTCATATCAGTCAGTCAACGCGTCGCAGCTCGGTTTGAGTGAGGTTGCAGTGCCCCGCATAGACGCAAGAGGCAAGAGGCGAGATCTTCAAAACTCTCGTACCTCGATCGCGATCGCTGGCCGTTCAATCGAGTACCCCCTCCCCCCTGCGCACTCCCCGCAGCAGTCGTGTGAAGCTGCACGGACAACTGGACGAGTGGACAACTTGTAGCTGAAATTTCAACTGTTGCGTGGAGAGGCAGCAGCAGGTTAACACGCCAGCGCAGGTTAAACTGACCCGGGACCGGACCGCATCTCTTTTGTGCGGTTGTGGTTGTTGCTGTTGTTGTTGCTGTTGCCGTTGCTGTTGCCGTTGCTGTTGCCTTGGCCCGAACATTTTTGATTGCTTTTTTAATGTTTCCAATTTATACGAATCATTGTTGTTTCTTCGATCTCTTCCCTCTGCTCTGCTCTTGGCCCGGCCGCGCGAGTCCATAATTTAGCCAGCACAAGGCGCACACAAGAGCCAGAAATGAGGGAAAAAATGCTGAGAAAAATTACAAAATAAATAGCAAAGTGTGTGCGCTTGGCGCGTTGCTATCTACGAGTATTTGGCTGCTATCTCTTTCTATTTGCCATGTTGCTCGCTCATTCGAAATGTCATAAAGTCAAATGCTTTGTCGGCATCGACGACGGCGATGGCGACGACGGCGACTCATCGATTTCAGTTACGCATTGCGGGCAATGTTTTTAATTAGACAGTTTTGATGTTGCGTCAATTGTCAATTGGCAGAAAAAGGGGCAACAAGTCGGCTGCAACTTAGACGCCTGGGCCTAAAAAGGCGACGACGTTGTCGCCAACTTTGGCCAACAAATCTGTGTCAAGCCGTGGGCAACATTCAACAACAGCAACAGTAGCGAACATTCAATATCAAACATGCAGCAGAGGCAACAGGCGGATGATCTGAAGCGCGACAAGTGATTGCCATCAGTTGTCAGGCCGCTATCGTTGATCACAATGTCAACAGCAGCAGCAGCAGCAGCAACAACAACAACAACAGGCACTCAGTCAGACTGGCGGCAGCATATTCCCGTGGGGAGCTGCATTTAAAAGCCATTTAAGCCACAAAATCTCAAGACCAGCAGCAGCAGCAGCATCAACCGTTCAACCGTTCAGCCGCTCAACAATTACAAACAAGTGAATCGAGGCGCAGCTGCACCACGAATAATTTATATACTACAAATATCAACGAAACCTGACAAATTTGAATCTAATTGTTGACAATTCAATTAATATTGTTTCAGACGCGATTGATTGATGACTCTTAAATTGTTGATTGCCAACTAGAAAACTGGAACGCCACGGCAAGATAATCTTATAAGTAAATTAAGAGAGTGTGCTTTTTTTTATGAAATTTACTTTTGTTTATAGCACAAATATTGTTCGTTTACTTATGGCTTTAAAAAGATAAGATGTGTAATAAAAAGCAGGAAATTCATAATTTATAATCAGATCAAGTTGAAATGTAATTTGGTGATTTATAACAAAACACTTCTCATCGCTCAGCAAGTAGAATTTGATAACGCTGAGGCACTCATGTTTTGCTCAATTTTCTTGAAATTTAAAAGGAGTAAATACTAAATTTGATTTTGATTATGACGGTTTTTAGCAGAAGCTTAATAATTTGTAATATTTGCAATAAATTTGATTGTTTTCAAATTATTATTAAAATATTCTAGAAATCTGAGAAATCTTTGACTGAAATGCAATTTGGTGATTGATAGAAACTTGCTTTCATTGTTCATCAAGTCGAATTTAAAAACGTTTCCATTGTTATGCAATTTTTGATGAGCCAATAATAAATACTATTTGCTTTATGTTGGGTTACAAGAGCAGCAAATATATATAGACATTGATGAATTTGTAAGTGTTTGCAATCGATCTCTGTGAAATCTTGGAGATAAACAGGCCTTAAATGTAATTTTTCGGTCTTTTGAAAATAGCTTTCATTGTTCGTCAAGTAGAACTTAAAAACGCTTAAATTTTCAAGAAATTTTTTAAGTACTAAGATAATATACAGTATATGCTTTATGACAGTTTTCAAGAGCAGCAAATATATATAGACATTGATGAATTTGTAAGTGTTTGCAATAACTTAGTTTGTAAAATGAAATGAATTGCCGAAAATAAAAGAATATTAATCTGTGAAATCTTCAATCAAGCTAAAATATATAATGGTTTATATAAAAGCATAAAATAGGCAACATTTTTAATGGTTAACGCTAAATTGGATCATTTTAAAATGATTTTTGCATTTAATAGTAAAAATAGAAGCAAATTGATCTGTAAAATCTTCAGGAAACACAAGCCTGAAATGCAATTCAATGATAAATTAAAAATGCATAAAATAAACAAAATTCTAAAGCGTCAAATGAATTAAGAACATTTTGCATTTCCTACTAAAAATAGAAGCAACTTCTTCGGGAAGCAAAATCCTGAAATGCAATATCAGGAATTTTCTTAAGAGAAGAGATAACAATATGTTTTTTCATACAATAAACTAAATTGTCAAGCAATTGTAATAGATTAAATTGTTTTAACGCAATCTTGAAATGTAATTTCATGAATTCAGTGAAGAGATAATAATATTCGTGGAGTAAACTAAATTTTGAAGCAATTGCAATAGCTCAAATTGTATTAAACTTTTGTATTGAACTTTTTTTGATTTACTAGTAAAAGTAGAAGCAAATTGATCTGTGAAATCTTCGGGAAGCACACAGAGTTTAACTTTAACTGCTGTTGATCGTCCAGTGTAAGTTCGATGAGGTCGTAATGGACTGTTGCGATAAGTAAATAAACTCGATTGTCGCCCGGCTAATTTAAGTGGTTGGGCTGGCTGCTGGCAGCGACTGCAGATGAAGGGCATATCGTTTACTGCAATGCTTAATTGCAGTGCATGGCACACACTTAATGACAAAGTTATCGTACCCCATTTGGCCAAAGGGTTTTGCGCGAATGCCACAATAAAGCTCGAAGACGCCGCCGCCTGCTTTTTGCCCCTTGTAGTCGTAGTTGTTGTTGCTGTTGTTGTTGTTGTTATTGGTAATGCAGCAGCAGCCTTAGCTGTTTTTAGCAGCTGGGAGCCAACTTTCGTGACATGACAATTTCGATGACGACGACGACGACGATGGGGACGATGATGATGATGATGATGAGCCGCTGCGCCCCTTTGGCTCAAGCTGATCAAGATCAAGGCAACGGCAGCGATTGCGACTGCATGATGATGTTGTCGCTGACAGTGACGACGACGACGCACGTTGACGATATGATAGACGCACTCATCACATCAGATCACATCACATCATCAGGCGGGACGTGCGCGTTGATTGTCACAGCGTCTTTCATGGGCTACTGAAGCTGTGCATAGCTGCGGCTATCGCTACTGTGGCAGGCGAGGCAGGCGAGGCATGCAGCATGCGGCTTGTGGCATGCGGGCTCCACTCGACGCTCAACGAAAATTGCAATTTGCCGTCATTTTGTAATGAGGGAGCGCCGACTTCGTCGTCGTCGTCGTCGTCGTCCACGACGTTGACGCTGCTCGAAATTATGGCAAATTGTTTATGGGGTGTTTAAATGGCCAGCAAAGTTGTTGTTGTTGCTGTGGCAGCTGTTGTTGTAGCAAGTTGACTGCGCGCGGCGAAGCTATAATTTTATTTGTAAATAAATTCACGAAAAACCAACAACAGAGCTAGTGCCGCGGCAGCGACTTTCGGAAGGGCAAGAGAGAGCTCCCTCCATAGAAGCAGAGCACGAGAGAGCGATGGCTGATAATAGTGGACCCGCCTAACGCGCTCGCTCTGATCATTAATCATTCGCTCCCTGGCAGCGGACAGCAGCAACGCCTGCCCGCCTGCCTGCAACGAACCAAGTCGAGCTCGAGCTCAGCCTCAGAGCTCAGAGAGAGAGAGAAACGAAGTCTCAGTGCGTGTGTGTGTGTGTGTTTGAGTAACTCATTATAAATAAGCTGGAATCCCTAACATGCAATTAAATAACGTGGGTCTAATCCTAATGAGACGACAGGCACTATGTCATGTACTCGTCGCAGTCGCAGTCGCAGTCGCTGTTGTTCTCCTTGTTTCGCTATTCTCCCAACTTGGCCATGCAACATTTGCGTTTGCGCATGCTCATTTCCCGTGCTCGACAGCAAGCACCACAACAGACCTTGCCACGCATGAGTGAAAGCTGCGATTTAGCTACAGAGAGAGAACTCCGCGCTGGGGCACACGTGTTGCAAAAGGCATGACTTATAGACTGCGCGATGTCTGCTTCAACAAAAACCCAAAATTAATCATATTTGAGCTGAAAAATATTGTGGCTTCACAGCCCTCAAGTACATGTGCTGCTTGTGGTTGTGTGTGGCCATTCTAGGAAAGCCAAACGCGATGATTGAGGCAGCTCCCAAGTCGCCGTCGCCGTCGCGGGAGTTCAACGACAGCGACTGCAACTGTTGAAATATATCAGTTGCATTATCAGCTGGCAGAGGAAGTGATCGAATTTCTGACAACCCGGCATGTTGTTGCCCCAAAGCGTTGCATGCTGGTGTCTCTTGCTCTTGCCCAACCAAGGTGCTTTTAATTGACACATGAGAATTCGTTAATTGGCTGCCCATCTATTACAGCTTTGTATAACAATCAATTTCGCTGGCAGCCGTTGAAAGTGAAAAGTGAACAGGGAAATATAGAAATCATTTATTTTATTAACTTATAAATAGAGCTGTGTGTGGTGTTGGTAGATAATTAATAATCTGTAAGCTTGGAGATATGGCTTTTAAATTTACAGCATTTAATCTTAATTAATGGCATATGAAAATGCCTTTGTTTCACTTTAAGTCTCAACTGTATTTGAATTTCTTAATTTGATGCAGCGCTGCTTATCATATTTAATAATTTCATTATGCATACTTCAACTTTGAATAGCTCAAATAATTCAAATTATTGAGCAGCCTTTTCTCTATTTCACTTCGATTTGAAGGCAGAAGTTTCACAAGTACAATAAAACTATCTGCCAACATTCCATTCACAAGGCATTATGTTGAGAGTTCTTGTGTTTACAACTTGCAAATAATCTGTTGTAATACTTTTAATAATCCCCGCTTTCACACAACTACTAAGCAGCTCGTAAACTGGCCAAATATTGCAGTTATAATCTCTGTCCTTGTGTTAACTGTTTGTTGATTTAAGTGCCGAAATCAGCCTGAATCCATTCCTGGTAACAGCCACAAAAACTGAACTGGCCATAATGCATTCTCAGTCGTAATTAGGACTGGCAAACCTCCAGACAATGCCGTTCAGTAGCTCGAGTTGATCTCCGTTCGATTCACAACCCACGCTCAGCGACTGAAACTAATGAACCGCGACTCGAGCGAGCTGTGACTGCTGTAACCCTGTGCGTTTAGAGGCCCGTCAAATTCCTCAGAAAATCGTTTATGATCTCGCCCAAGCGACGAATGTGTAATGCGCCAAGAGGAACCCTTGCTTCCTTCCACACGGGCGGCTCACACTCTAATTGCTACGCGTACTCCTATATGGCAACCATTTTAAAGTGGAGACGCAGGGCTATAAAACTTATAACCGCAGGATTTTCACTGTCAGCACAGCCATTAATCCCAGTCGACAGTCGAGAGTCGACAGAAGGCAGACGGGTTTCGAGACTCGCTCTGTAACTACTTGGGTAACGCCCTTGTAGCGATCTTAAATGGTGGAGTTGAACTCGCAGTCGAGCAGTTAATTCTAGAGCGAGAGAGAGGAGCCATTGACACCGCTGGCCAACAGACAGTTGGCTCTAATAATTTCGTTCATTATGAATTAATTTAATTTGAACAACGGTCGCCACATTTGGGTTTTCTTTTTTTTCTCTCGGAGGAGTAGGAGGTCGCAGAACTGGGGGAGCGGGGGGAAAGAATGAAAAGGTTGCCCTCGAGAGCACAACGGGTGGGCGCCACGGATTGTGTCAAAGATATGCGACGCATGTGGCGCAAAGTTCCGCCAAATGCACAGTTGGTAGTCGGCCTCCGGTCCGCTCATTGGAATTTTTATACGCAACGAATTCGAAACGAATTTAACCCATTTTCTACAGGTTCGTTTCTCAGTCGAGCCAAGTTGTGAGAGCACAATTTATATAATCATAATGCTGCCTGCCCCCCAAAAAGGTCAAACACAACCCGCAAAATTGGAGCCAAGAGTAGGAAAAAAGATAATACAGTTGCCAGTCGTTTTTAGTGTAAGTAGTATGGCAAAGCCAAAGGTTTATCGGAGAATCGCGTTCTCAATGTGTATTTTGTTTTTTTCTCGTTTTTGTATCCCCTTCTCAGAGACAAACACGGCAGACAGGCAACGTTGCGTGTCTGGCCGGCTTTGACCCAAAATAAAGTTGGCATTTTGAGTGTTTTATTGCATGGACACAAGTTTCAAGCAATCAACAAAGCGACTGATCAAATGCAAGATCATCCCAATGGACAGACCCATGCCATATACACTCAGCCAGCCGCTCGACGCAGTCGCGGACTGAGAGAAATATGTTTATAAACATGCACATTTGGCACGCGATCATCAATTTTCGATGCCTACAACTGCGTACTTCAAGATACTTTTACCATTTACCATTTACCATTTCGGGGCCCTCAACAGCTCCTCTCATCGTTATCACTGTGCAACAAAGATGATTTCCAGTATTTGCTTCTCTTCTCGCTCTGCTCTCGTGTTGCCTACATTTATTTTTACGCGATGAGTAATGAGAGGAGGTGCAACTAAACATTTTTCACTTGCTCTGCGTTCTCCTATTTTTCCCCTTTTCTATCCCTTAATTCCTATACGTGAAAATGATATTAGGCTTCTTAATGTGCTCCTCATAAAATATTGAGCTGCATTTACAAAGCATATTGCGAGTATTCAGTTAAACAAAATATTGTTACATTTTTTGAATTGAGAATGCGTTTTTAGTTTTTTAGAATAAGTTGGAAAAGTATTGCAGATCAGTTGCCTATACTTTTAACTGATTGCTGACAAATAGATAATGATTTAGAGTTATTTTATAATAATTTATATTAATACTAATACTTTTTGGGATAAAGTCGAAAGACACTCCTTTGAATTAACTTCTATAAAATTACTATGTTGCCTTTAGTTTTGTAAACAGTTCCAACTTTAATAAACCAAAAAAGTAGTATATTTTATACTGCAATGCATAAAATTGGAATTCATAAATTAAAATACTGTTCATTCATTCATTTCAATTGGCTGCAGATTCATTCTAATGAATGCTTAACATCAACACAAAAAAGAAAAGAACTTGAAATACTAGACAATAGAAATGGCCAAGAATAGAAGACGAACCTGCTGAAACATATTAATTTTAGTTTAAGTTTCTGCAAATTCATCGTGCTTATGTAGAGAACGCTCTCGAGGGAGTCGTCGGTAAACCCGACTCAAGAAGAGCAACATACATAGAACGAGATGGGATGGGATGGGATGGTAGGATGGAATGGCAGGTTTGTTAGCAGGGTTCGTTGCGTTGTTGTGTAGTGTTGATTCTATACCTTAATTGTTACACAATGATCGCGCTGAATCTGCGGCTCGTTGGTTCCCAATTATAAAAGCCGATTAGATAACCAACGAGCCCCAAAGCGAGCCACAAACCCAGCGAGTGGCCCATCATCATGTTTTATTATGCCAGCCTCGGTCTTGGACTCGGTCTCAGTCTCCTGTGTGTGTTGTCGTTGTTGTCCGTCCGTGTCGTCTGCGTGTGTGTGTGTGTGTGTCTGTCGGTGCTGTTTTTGGATTATAATACCGCGGAGCAGAAGAAGAAAAAGTTTCGACTCATTCGCTGCCATTTAGAGCAACAATAGGAGACCGGCAAAATGTAAACAGACAGCGAGAGCACCGAGAGTGCCATACGGGATCGATACGAAAATGAGCAATAACCCAAACCCAAAACTGTACCCAGGCACTGCTCTGGAGGATCGGGCAATCGATCGACCTTCTCTCCAATGGTGGAAACCACCAGCAGCAGCAGCCACCGCCGCCGCCGCAATAACTACCTACCACTGCCACTGCCAGCAGTACGGGCCACAGCAACAGCAACAGCGGCAGCGGCAACGGCAGCACCACCAACAAGCCAACAAGTATACCCAAATATGCGATCATTACTCATGCGCGATTTCACAATAAATCAACGAGACGTGTTCACAATAATTTTATTCAACTTATTTTCTTGTCGGTTGGTCTCGGCCTGGTCTGCTGTTCGCTGTTCGCTGTTGGCTGGTCGCTGGTCTCGTTTGGGCCACAGCCACTGTGTTCTCCATCTCACTCGCGCGCTGTGTGTGTCGATTGTTATTAACTGTGTCTGTGTGTGTGTGTGTCGGTGTGTGTTTGTTGGCCAGCTAAAGGAGCGCAGGCTTTTATGTTGTTGTCGGCGTCGGCAACAATGAAACCGTTTTTCGTTACGACCATCGGGAATGTGTTGCTAAATATGCAAAGCGAGTCAGTCCACATCGACATTGCATCGGCAGCAACGACTGCGACTCTGACTCCGACTCCGACTCCGACTTCGACTGCAACCTGGTGGCTATATGGGCAGCTCTATGGCGTTGGCGTTGGCGTCGACTTCGTGATCTGACGCTTCCCACTCTGTGGCGCTCTGACCGCCTGCCTGGCAGAAGAACTGCAGTGCAACTATTTTCGTGTCGCGGATCGTGATGAAGTTAGGTGCATGGCCACGCAATGGGGCAGCCAAGCTAAATGCCTACTTGCCTCCGTCCGATCATTTGCAAATTGTATGCTGCACACACACACACACACACACACACACACGTAGAAGAAAAGAAGAAGCTACACGATTTAATTGTTACGCACATTGACAGTCAGACACTGCACAGCGTCGGGATGGGAAAACAACGCGCATCGCATTGTTCCCCGAGCCAACTTCAGGTTTATGAGCCCAAAAAATATGCAAAAATGTTTGCAGCTCATCGGGCGCGTCTAGGCTCGTTTATAGCCATGCCCTTTGGCCATTTTCGAGTCCAATGCTGCGATTGTTAAGTTGGCAACGTTTATCGACGGAGACACTCCCCCTCCCCCCATCCCCTCCTCGTCGCACCACATTGCTTCCCGCCACACAATTGTTTTTTCCTTCTTTCCCGCTAGCTAATGAATGGTTCGGCTAGCCCGCGATTTGCTGTCGTGAGCTTTGAGTTCGATTTCCTCCGGCTAGATCTAGTTGTGGCCGAATTGATGCGATATCTGTGCGAAATGCGAAATATCTTTGATTATCAGCTTGGCCTGTGAACACAGTTTTCAATTGTTGAAGCCATCAATGGAAATACTATAAGGTCATGAGTAGATTTCTGAAATTGCCAAAGGAATCTTTAACAATTGGCTAAACTACCAAGCTGTTTAAATATAATTTGCTCAAGAAAATTCACATTTTTGTATTCTCCATTTCTAGGATGTAATGCATTTATTGTAATTATTTCCTACAAGTTTCAAGTTTGTTCTACAAGTAGGAAAATAAACTAAAGAACGATGATAGAAAAAAGTTATGTTATTTAAAAGTTGTTTCAATATAATTTGCTTAAGAAAATGCACATTATTTTATTCTCAATTTCTATCTAATCTAATTTATTTATCGTAATGATTTTCTAAAAAGTACCAAGTTCAACAAATTGCAGAAAATAATTTGACTATCTACTAAGGAAGTAGATAGTCAAATTATTGAAAATATTATAGTAAAGATACCAAGTTGTTTCTATTCTCAATTTTTTGGATCTAATTTATTTATTATAATCATTTCCTAAAAGTTTCTTCTACAAGTTCCAGAAAATAATAAAATCTACTAAACAACGAGGAAAGATTGAAAATATTATTGTAAACACACCAAGTGGTTTCAATATAATTTGCTTTAGAATATGCAAATTATTTTATTCTCAATTTCTTGTCTTTCATTTATTTATTGTAATTATTTTCTACAAGTTTCATGTTTGTTCTTCAAGTTCCAGAAAGTTCTTCAAGTTTAAAAGAAATAGTCAATTTATTGAAAATTTTATAATAAAGATACCAAGTTGTTTTAATCGTATTTCCCCAAGAAACAGACAATTGTTTTATTCTCAATTTCTTGCTTTTCATTTATTTATTGTAATTATTTTCTAAAAGTTTCAAGTTTCTTCAACAAATTAAACTAAGCAACGATTATAGAAGAAAGTCAAGTTATATAAAATACTAAAGATTCACACTGATGCGATTTGCATTAGGAATAAAAGAATAACAATGAAAGGCATACGAGTATAATTGAACAATTTATTCCACATTAAAAGCAGAATTTCAAGAAAATGCTTAGCTTATTCTAAATATGCGATCTAAGAATGGAAAACTCGCTGGTGTTCAGAGCTAATAACTTAACTGAAGAGACTCCGCTTATAATAGAAATTTTCGAAAAAGAGAAATTTGTTGGGGTAGCGTTGCTTGGGCTGTGTTAATTAAAAAATGCTGCTTATAAATCAGCCGAGTTTTACATTATGAGCGTGCTGCATGAACACAAGGAAAAGCTGGCGCGAAGGGCCAGGGAAATGAGAAAAGAAAAAATGGAATAATCTGTCAGCAATCTGTGCTATGCGGCACTTGTGTAAAGGGCATTGGAGGCTTCGTCGTGTCGCATAGTTTGCATTTCGAACATGTTTTATAAATAACGCTAAGGAGCTCGACAACAACTCGGATGTTGTCGATGATGTGCATGGCATGGTATAGTACAACGGGATGGAGGCACTGTCAAATGAGCCAAAAGACAACAAAAAACTGCGATCCACTCGGGGTAATCCGCTCGGCTAGCCGGTCGTTCCTTCGTTCGTTCGGTTGGTCGCTCTTTCTCGGAGGTAAAGTAAGTAAAGCGCAAAACATGGATTTCGTTTTAAAAATCGTGTCTTGTTCTTGCCACGGTCAGGCCAGCAACAAAAGGGTAGCAAAGAATATGCCAGACGGGGGACGAAGAGCGGCGCAGTTTAGAACGCAGATCGACGGCAGTCTGATGGCTATGGCTAATATGCATGCAATCAGCCAAGAAGTGTGGCCAGCAGTTCCTGAGGAGACAGGCAGGGGCAGAGAGAGCGGAGGGCTAAGTGGGGAGCGCGTGTTTCTGGAGGCCACGAAAATATGTTGCGGTTTTGTAGCGCAACAAAAAGAAAAACGTTTGCCACGCAAAAACCAATAGATCAGGCAACAAGTTTGCGCCCGCCCCTCGCGGCCACCAGCCCAGCCCGCGCCACCTCCCCCGCCCCCGTCCCGGCTGCCGCATGACACATATTTTGCCTAACGAATGTCACATGGCTGCCGCAGCGATGAGACTGCCTGGAATGGCATGGTCGACTGTAGTAGAATGGGAGATGCCTCAATGCATTCACAGTCACTCAGACGATGTGTTGGCTCACGTACGTGTTGCACGTTGCTGTTGCCGCTGCCGCTGCTGCTGCCGCTGCTGTTGTCAGGCCAAACTGCTACTGTCAAAGTCACGTTTTAATGTAACGTTCGGCTCGATTCGGTTGCCTGAAATATTGAGATTGAGTTACGAGCAGCCAACAACTTTTGTCAACACGCGAAGCTGCATAAATGCCGCTTAAATGGCATAAAATATGCATATGCATTCGCCCAGGACAGCGGCCAGCTAGCCAGTTGCAGTGTAGCAAGTTGCCAGTTGCAAGTTGCCAGTTGCCAGTTGCAAGTTGCAAGTTGCAACCTACCTGGCCAGTTATCGCAGCGCGTTCAACATATTTCAAAGTTACACGACTGACGACTCGACTTGCCCGACACGCCCTTAGTTAGTTAGTCGACTGCCTCCGTCCCTCCACCTCTCCCGCTCTCCCCCCGTCCCGCTGTCCGGCTGTCTATCTGTCAGCCTTTCAGTCAGTCGTCTGCCTCAGCTATGTGGCCAGTTTCCTGTTGCTTGCCACAGGGCGCTGGTGGCACGTTGCAGCCATGGTCGCCGCACTCGAAATTCTTTGTAATTTGCGTTTTTCACACCCATTTGATGTAGCACCAAGTTTTAATCTTAATCCCTGCCACCGAAATTGCTAACTACTCATAAATACCTTCGGCCCTCTGCAACAAAACCAGGCAAAACCAGGCAAAAGCAGGCAAGAAAAAAGGGTTTCAACAACACCTACCCATAAATCGATGGTGTTGCCGAGAAATGCCTTTTGTTTTAGTCGCGGGGGAAAAACTGTCATGTTTTTCATGTTAGTCAGGGTAAATGCTGATGAAGCAACTTGAAATGAAGATATAATGGAGAGTCGAGTTAATTGTCGGTTCGCAAAGCGAGTGTGGATAATATTTACATTGAGAAAAACCTTCGGAATGAAAACGCTTTAGAACTGCTGCCTGCTGGAAGGAAATGAAGCAACAATAGAAAGATCATCATTCGTTAGGGAATTGATTCTTACAAATGATTAATGTGGTGGAAAGACCTCTGGATGGAGAAAATATTTAGACACGCAGGGAAGTAAGACGATGATTATCATCACTCATGACTTTACGGGAATTCTTCAGTTCTGAGTCGATTCTATTCTATTCTAATCGTAATCTATCGTCAGCATATAAATCTGAATTTCATTCATCTGAACTGCTCAAAAAGCTCTCTGGCCATAAATATCTCTCTCAATCAGCAAGCAGGCCATAACTCACCACATCATGCTGAGCAGTCCATTTGGTTCCCAAGAATTGGATCAAGCGTATGCCACATCTTGTTATTAAGATACAAGTATCAACATTTATAATTAATGTAAAGGCGAGTTGCTAATAATTGGTTACAGAATTTCATATAACTCACAAAAGGAAGTTAGTTCAACAACTCTGATAGTAAATCTTGCAGCTGCTGGCCAAAAGCAACAGTCAACGGGCAATAAATAAAGCCATAATTTGGATTGTCCATATTCTAATTCTATATTTCGGCCATTGATTAAGCGTTTCATATTACAGCATAATTTATTAGATAATACATTCTGGTGTATCTAACTTCATATCACGGTTATTAACCTCTGGCTGCCTGGGTTATTTACAGTGAGATTGCTTAACCTCCATTTAAATGTCAGTTATCGACATTCCAGTCTCTTGATTAGATGTCCAAAAGTGTGTGCAGACCACTACTATTATTATTATTATTATTATTACTATATTTTTGTGGCAGTGTGATTTAGCCATAACATTTATTTGGCCGTGTACCGCATGAATTTACAATCTGTATCTGAAAAACTTAGCCAATTTAAGAGGCTCATCAATTGCTTTGTCAAATGTGAACCGCAAGCTAAAAACCACTTTTCAGCCTTCAATCCGCGCCCGGTTATCAAAAGCAATTTTCGATGTTGTCGATGTCGGGGAAGGGGAGAGGGGGGAGGGGAGTGGGGAGAGCTGCCTCAGCTCCCCATATAGCCCGCAGCTGATAAAACTCAATACTTTTGTGTGTTTATGGCCAATCAGAAATCATGCCCAAGCCCACCTCAATACACTATAGCTGCCATATGTATATATGTATATGCATAAGCAGCGGCTTCTGTCCCATGTGCCCCCCTCCCCCCTCTCTCGGGCATCCCCCTGCCGTCGGCTCGCCAGTGTCCCCTCGAGTGAAAACGAGTGTCATTTTTAGCCAATTTCGCTGCGTTGCGGTTGCGTGGCATGAAAACTCAATGGACTGGACACGAGCCCATCCATGGCGCAGGCAAGCGGAAGGCAGACGGTGGTGGTGGGGGGAGGGGCAGGCAAAAAAAAGTGCGAACGCGTTAACTACATGGCGTCGCCAATCTTAGCTGGAAAACGTACGACAAGACAAGACAAGCCAATTGCAGTCACTCGCCGGACCTCGAGCTCTGGCTGAAGAGTTGAAGCTGGAGAGCGAGAGCGAGAGCGCACAGTAGCGCCTGCGGGCCAATAAGTGTGTGAAATAAACAATGTGCACACGTAGCCGACGTCCAATGGGTTCTTCGTGTTGCTTGTACATTTTTGTGCTCAGCCAGACACAGACACAACAGCAACAACAGCAACAACAACGGCAACGACAGCGACGGCAACGGCAAAAAATGAAGAAAAATAAATAAATAAATTGCAACATTGGCAGCATATTTTTACACTTTGGCTTGCACCAAAAACCCACGGCCCTGGCACTGTCCCTGGTTTCTAGTGCGACGAAGACAGCGCGAACACAAACGCGCAACGCACTTTTCTTTTTTCACGTTCCAACGAGCTCAGCAGATTCGGGGTATAATTAGTTTTGAATGCAGTTTGTCACGTACAGCACACAGCACATTCATCATCGATTCAATTTGCGCCAATAAATCACAAATAAACGCACGACAATAATGCAATAAAATCAAATTCGTATTTCAAACTGTTCCATTTGCATTTATACGCATTTGTTTAAACAGCGTTTATGGGTTAATAACCGATTTCGACACACATTTTTAAGTATTTGGCATCGATAAAAAGTCACGTTTATGGCACAATTAATTTAATAAAATGCATGCAAATTGTTAGATAAATTGAAGCTATTCAACGCTGTTCCAGTTTAAATGGAAATTTGTACTAAAATTATACTAATTATACTATAAAAATGTACCTCAAAACATGAGTTTTTTAAGCACATATAATAAGAATATTTCATCTATCATTTGAAATATTTACAAGCTTGAATACTTAGTGTATTTAATCTACCATTATTTGCAAGCTTGAATGCGTTATTTAGTATATTTCATCAATCACTTGAATTAATTGCAAGTATATTTCATATACTACTTAAATTATTTTCAAGCATGAATACTTAATATATTTAATTCACCATTATTTGCTAGCAATATAATAAATATTTAATATACGCTGTTTCAATTCAAAATTATATTCCATTCTAAAAATATACCTATATAAAATCATGCTTTGAGGCACACGAAATTAATGATTAATCTACAATGTAGAATGTTTGCAAGCTTGAATACTTAATATATTTAATCTACCATTATTTGCAAGCAATATACTACATATTTAGTATACGCTGTTCTATTTCAACAGAAAATTTGTGCTAAAATAATACTAATGTTACTTTAAAAATATATCCATGAAATATACATGAAATTGGTTTATTAAATCAAACATTAAAATGTTTGCAAGCTTGAAGAATTAGTATATTTAATCTATCATTAATTGCAAGCTTGATTACTTAGTATATTTAAACTACAACTTAAATTATTTGCAAGCTTGAATATTTAGTATATGTAATATTTAGTATATTTAAACTATCATTTAAATTATTTGCAAGCTTGAATACTTAGTATATTTAATCTATCATTATTTGCAAGCTTGATTACTTAGTATATTTAAACTACAACTTAAATTATTTGCAAGCTTGAATATTCTGTATATTTAATGTCTCATTATTTGCAATCTTCAATATTTACTATATATAAACTATCACTTAAATTATGTGCAAGCTTGAATATTCAGTATATTTAATCTACCATTTAAATCATTTGCAAACTTAGATATTTTAAACTTGTGCTGTAAGCATCTAGCTGTTTTATGTTTAACCATCTGGATAAGTACAAAGCTAAATTTAATATTTGTACTATCTCTACTTAAAAGTATGCTTTTGCTTCACAGATTTAAGTACTGATTTAGTATACACGCATTTTCGTGTGCCAAAGTATATGAGTTTTCTTGCACACTTGTAGAGTATTATTGGTGCTGCTAAAAAGCTGTCAATTGGCCTTGTTGGTATTTTGTTTTTGCACACCGTTTAAGTGGCCCGCATGCCTAGACGTTTCGCAGCTTCAACTCCAGCTGCAGTTCCATACCCGATCCCGACTGCGACTTGGTCTGCGACTGCGATTCCGATCCCAATCCCAAGCCAAACCAAGCCCGGCCTGTCAGCGCTATGGCGTCAACGTTGCCAAGCGAGTCGGCACTGAAGGTCTGCGGACTGTCGTCTGTCGACTGTCGAGTGTCGACTGTAGCCTTAGCTTTAGTTTTATTGCTCTTGTTGCTGCTGCTGCTGCTGCGGCTGCTGCTGTTTTTAGAGGCTCTTTCGCCTGAAGTTGGTGTCTCATCATCAGGCGCTGCCCTTCTGCTGATTAAAACTGCGAAATCCAATTTATTTCAAAATTTATTGTGTCTCACACGCTCGGCGACGTACAGGAATTGAAAAATATCAATAAAGGCATATGAATTGTTACCCAATAATAAATCAAGTGGTGCCCAAACCAGTGTAGAATGCTCGCCACGGCGCAAACAAATATGCCCAGTATTGTTTATATACGCGAATATATACATATATGTAGCAGTGAAGTAAAAAAGAGCTTAACAAAATAAAAGCCAACTCTTGGCATTTTTCGCACCGGCCAACGCGAAATATTTCAATGCGAAAATCACCGAAAATCGTTTCGATTGTTGGTTTTCATGGTGTTTGCTTTGCGTTGTTGTTTCTGTTTTTTTTTTTGTTTTTTGCAACTTCGCAAACGATCCAAACGTCATTTCATTTCAATGAGGACGGCAATTTTCTAAGAACGAAGCGCATACCAAGGAACCATGGAACTCGTGGCATGGCGGAGACCCCAAGACCAAGACCAAGAGCAAGAGCAAGACCAAGAGCCGCCAGCCAATTCAACGACGCCGGCAATGGGCAAATGGCAGCTTTGGTGTTTCAGAAATATGTGCAAACAATTACGAAGCAACGCGCTGCGACGCGACTCGATGAAGGGTTCACAGTTTTGGAATCGAGATCTGGCCAGACTCCCGCGTCCACTCGCTGCTCGTTGCCCGTCGCTGTCGCTTGTCTTAGTGATTTTTCGTCAATTAGAATGAACGAACGAGCTGCGAATGTGCGAAGATACATTTTTGGAAGCCCGACGAAGACCCCTCGAACCATCAGCGGCAGCTCAAATTAATATCTGTGCGATAACTCAAAGTCCGACGCTTAGTTGCAGCAATCGCGGCCAAGACGCTCTCGCTCCCGCTCCCGCTCCCGCTCTCTCTCTCACTCTCTTTGTCTCTGCGCTGCGCGTTTTTGCAAATTTCGAACTCCACGTTCCAACATCCTGTTTCGTGCCGTTCATCTTGTCTTTTCAATTGCGGGGCTGCCTTCGCTGCTGTTGTTGTTGTTGTTGCCAGCTAGTTAAGCAGTTAAGCAGTTTCGCGTAAACGTTTTTCCAATATGACTTCGCCGTTGCCGTTGCCTGTGCTGCTGCTGCTTTGATTGTTGTTGCTGTAGTTGCTGCGCCTGTGTGTTTAGGCTGTCTTCAGGGTTGTTATTTTAAAATTAGCACTTTGATTTAAGTTGTCTACACTCTCGGCGGCCTGTCTCTCTAGTTGCTGTCCCGGGCAGCTGCAACACACTGCGGCAGCCAAAGGTGTTGAACAGCTGAGTGAAGGGCCGAGCGGACAGCGGGGGCGGATGCCGTCTTGCCAGCCCCTCTCTTATTGCAGCAGTCGCTGTTGTTGATTACTGATTGCTCAGCTCTAGCGAAAGGTTGAAGGTTAGAGCAGATTAACTGCCTGTTGTTGTGCTTGTTGTTGCTGCCGCTTTGTTGATGCAACCAAAACCTATTATCTACATATCATACAAAACGATGATGGAGGATCGCCGCCTGAGCATGAGAAATGTCAAAAATCCACTTTAGCCGCAATGCGGAATTCTCATTTTGAAATTCGTCGGATATCTGCCACTTCCTGGTAAGTCGGCTCTCGACTCTTAGTTGCCCTCACACTCTCTGGATTAAATAATTGCAATAATTATTGTAAGGGCATTTCGTACAGGAAGTTTTTAAAAAGAATATCTATCCATTTTTAACTTGTGTCGACTTTTAAAATTTTAAATGATTGTAATTTTAAATATTAGAAGACTTCATTACGTTTAATGGATCGGCAATACTTTTGGCGTAAAATTGTATTTCATACATTTATTTATATTATATGGATTAGTAATACTTTTAGAACAGTTAAAGTGGATTTTATACATTTATTCGCTGACCCTGTGAACTCTATTCCGCCTTAAAGGCAATAAATAAGCGTAATTTGGAATTCAAGTTAAAGTAATAACAAGTGAGAACGGCTACAGTCGAGCTAGCCCGACCATGTACCATTTACCGAAATAAAATTTAAAACAAACATAAATAAAATTGTCGTCGCCCTAATTTACTTCCAATCAAAATAATAATATCTGAAACTCAGCGAATACTAAAATAAAGCCAATTTAATTTGCCATTCCCAAAATTTCATATTTATATAGTCATTTTTACTTTATAGTTCCAATGGTTAGTTCAAATATTATATATACATATGTATAAATGCACCGAGTAATCTTTATTTTTTGTATTGACTGATCAGGTTGAACATTTGATTTTGCTGAAATTCAACACTATGAGACTTGACTTTGTAGCTTTTGGACTATTGCTCGGATTGTTTACGGTGCATATATCTAATAATAAGTGCTAACTATTGAAATAACAAATTTTTTATTTTCAAAGGAAGCCGTTAAGCTAAAGTGGACAAATGTGATTTGTACGAGCCACAATGAATCATGGGTTCATGTGAATGACTGTCGACTGAAGGCGATTAGTCGAAATCTTACTATTTTGAATGTAAACATAACAATATTACATCCAACTAATGATATTTTTATTGATGCGCAACTCTACAAGAAAGCCAATGGGTATAAACCATGGCTAATCAAATCCATGGTAGATTTTTGCCGATTTTCTAAAACATCCTACAACCCGTATGCAAAAATTGTTTTTTCATTATTAAAAAGCTATTCGAATCTTAACCATTCCTGTCCATATGTGGTGAGTACTTGAATTCTATTGAGTGAGTGAAATTATTAGTATACATCAAATCAAAGCAGGGTCACATAATAGTTCAAGGATTTTATATTACTCCTGCACAATTAGGACTTCCTTTTCCAACCGGCGACTATTTAGTGGCTCTGAAGTGGATATATTACAAGAAGTTACAGGCATCGACAAATGTATATTTCTCATTCACCGAAGACTATATTGATATGTAATTTCGAATGACAACATTTAAAACAATTATTTAATAATTTCTATATGAAATATGTTTATATAAATTTAAAATAATTACCAACCATTATAAAGTGAGTGTCTAATTTGAATGATATATTGAAACAATACATGATTGTCGATTTCATGGTCTTTGGTTTTTCATTATAAATATATATATAATACTTATAGTTATCTAAAATATCTGGATGGTTCTCATGCGTCATATTTGCCAAAATGCATGACTGCCATATTATTTTCAAAATACCAACATTTACAACAATTATTTAATAATTTCTATATGAAATATGTTTATATAAATTTAAAATAATTACCAACCATTATAAAGTGAGTGTCTAATTTGAATGATATATTGAAACAATACATGATTGTCGATTTCATGGTCTTTGGTTTTTCGTTATATATATATATAATACTTATAGTTATCTAAAATATCTGGATGGTTCTCATGTGTCATATTTGCCAAAATGCATGACTGCCATATTATTTTCAAAAGTTACTCTGTAATGAAAATATGTCAGCTTCATTATGCGATATTGGATATCGATTGAATGCCGTAAATAAATTTTTTCATCGATTAAATTAATTAATGAAGTGCTTCAATCAACACACTACCAATTTAAATATTTCTAATATGTGAAACAACACGTATCGGAATTTATAACTTTCATGGTTTCATTCAGCATATCTAAGTGCCATAAAATACTAATTTTTGCTAGTGAAAATTGTGTGAATAAATATTTACAATGACGTAGTTTGTTTTTAATACAAAAATGAATAAAATCATTCTATTAACTTTGTTACACTAGGTGTGGACCAAAAATCAAATGAATAATGTCGCTTTAAATAATTTATCCATGTTTTCGATTCAAAATAGTTAACATTCTTCTAATCTCATTATAAGTATTTAAGAGATCCAATAGTTATGCAGCTGAACTTTCCAATAAATACTCAGTTTACGAAGCTTACTATAAACAAGTAAATCAAGTGAGAACGGCTACAGTCGAGCTAGCCCGACTGTGATATACCATGTACCATTTGATAAAATAAAATTTAAAACAAACATATGTAAGCTTGTGGTCATCCTAATTTACGTCCACTTAAAAGAATAATACATGAAACACAGCGAATAGTAAAATACAGCCAATTTAAAAGAAATCACATCAAACGACATACAGTGGCTCACACCTTATTTCGTGCAGAGCAAAAGTTGATTTTCAATGTTGAATAACTTTTTAACTAGAAGATATTTCACAAAAATTTAAACGCAGTTTTGTTCATTGGATAACTATTTTATATAAAATAACTAAATTGAATTTCATATTTGCTTAATAACGCTAAAAAGTGCAAATATCTAAAAATAGTTGCGCCTATGAGCTCACAGCTTATTTCGTGCAAAATTTTTGAGTGTATTTTTTTTATAGAATTGGAGTTTAAAAATGGGAATTTCTTTAAATATTGTATTAGTTACATTATTAAGTGACATTATATTTTATTTAATTATAATTTTACACTTTACAAATTCATTTTATTGGCAATTTTGGAAATTGAAACCGCGCACCGTTATTGGAAAACGGCAATGAGTTTTAAGACACTTTAAAATTGGGGGACTTAGCGGGAAATCATCAGGATAGTTAAAAGAAGTCTCACTATAGTATAATATATCATTCAGCGCTTTGTCTGGTAAATTTGGATGACAAAAAACGGCCCTGGATGCACCAAATAAAATATTCAGGGACGTAGAGGAATGACGTATTGCCTGAAAATATAAAGCCAATCGAAAATTTTCGGCTTCAAAATGTATGCCATAGGTAGAGAATAAATGTGAAAGTAATGTTCAATTAAAACTATGGAGCATATACCTCGGAATCACAACGTTAATAGTCGAGGAACTCAGAAGAAGCCGTTTATAAATAAGCAAAATCTGCTATGTGGACTTAAATTCCACACCAAAATCAAAAATCGTCCGATCGGCTACTGGAATGATGTTATTTCTGCAGACGAGTCCAAATTAAATACATTTCAGAAGTATAGGATGAGATATATTTGACAACAACCGAATACGGAGCTCCAAACGGGTCACCTATGACCAACTTGAAAACGCAAAGGCGGGAGTGTAAATGTTTGGGCTTATATGTCGGCATCAGAAGTGGGGAATCTGGTTTTTATTGATGTGAACATTGTCACAAGGATATTCCTTCAATTATTAACTGATAATCTAATTCAAAGCTCTGATATAATGGGCGTGGGGAGGCGGTTTGCTTGGTATCAGGAAAATTGCACAAAACACAAACTGACTATTGTGCAGCCCTGGTTGATCTGGAATGGGGGCCATGCCATTATTTCACCATCCCAGTCGCCAGACAATAATGTGATTGAGAATTTTTGGGCAATTCTTGATCACGCTATTTGCAATAGGCCTATATCCAGCAAAAATTAGTTGAAACAAGCTCTCATAGAAGAATGGTACAAAACCCCCAAAGAAACTATATAAAAGTTAATTTTATCAATTGCAATAGCTTTAAAATACATCATTAAACAGAAGAAAGGCTACACCAGATTTGAATTTTTCAGTTTTAGTATTAAAATTTAATAGTATGTTGCTTGCACGAAATAAGCTGTGAGCTCATAGATGCAAAATTTTTAAGTTATTTGCACTTTTTAGCATTATTTAGCAAATATGAAAATCAATTTAGTTATTTTATATAAAATAGTTATCCAATGAACAAAACTGCGTTTAAATTTTTGTGAAATATCTTCTAGTTAAAAAGTTATTCAACATTGAAAATCAACTTTTGGTCTGCACGAAATAAGGTGTGAGCCACTGTATGTACATATCATTTCATTGAAAAAGCAGCAATTCAGCTCTGTCGTTGAAATACGCATGCACACGCACACATACAAGCAAACCTGTATGTGTTTATGCATGCGTACGAATACGCTAGAAGACTAATGCTTGTACTTCTTGTTGTTGTTGTTGTTGTTGCGCCCGCCAAATTCTCTCGCTTATATCAAAGCTAGATTTTATCCGATTTGAACCATATTTTGGATTTCGGTTAATATGATAAATATCTATATATTGCATTTTAAATTAACTTTCTAGCTCTAAGGATTCCAAAGTCGCTTGCGGTTTGTGGGCAAGGGGAAGGGCGAGGGAGGAAAAAAAACATAAACTTGATCTGCGTATTTGCATATTACACCTAAATCCAAAGTTCGGTTACTCTAGCTCTTAACATCTCTAAGATCTAGGTGTTCATACGGACAGACGGACAGACAGACAGACGGACATGGCTAAATCGATATTATTTTTGATTCTGGTCATTTTAGTTGTAACAACATGTGGTCTGCGACGTCTCCTTCAACCTGTTACATACATTCGAATGAACTTAAAATACCTTTGTATCTATAGGTACATGGTATAAAAATATGCAAATAAATATATTAAGTACATCAATCCGTTCGTCTCCTGGCTGTAAGCTCTAAACTTTCCACCAATTTTTAGACAAATCTTGACCTACAAATAGTGTAACTAACACGACTTATCTACATCGATTTATACACTGTCGATCCTTGAGCGTTGCTGCCATTTTTATTTGCGTAAAGCTTAAACTATTTGCCAGCCAAGACAGCGAAGTATTTGCAGCAATACAAAAACAAAGAGTAATCTATGATTTAAGAGAAATCATCATTATGCTTGCCAGTAAGCAGGCAATATACTTTGTAGCTATAAATACCTTGTATTTAAGCTTTCCTAATTGCAAAGCAGCGCTTAAAAACACCTAATGAATTGCTAATAATCGTCGGGCCGATTGGACTGCGATTTATCTAGTTGCAAAATATCCTCACACTCGCTCGGTGTGCATAATAAATTCATTAGGCAAGCCCATCATCATTATGGGTTTGTGTGTGGATGCGATAAGCAAACGTAAAACGATAAATAGCCGTCAACTTTCACATGGATTGAAGTGAGGTTTTGTGGCCTGTTTGGCAATCAAGTGGCTTATCGTCTGGTCGTAATCAATCATTAAGAATGCTTATCTGATGCGCAGCATTCGTCCGGCAAGTGGCAAGTGGCAAGCTGCACTTTTTTTAGCTGCCTCCTCCTCCGGCATTGTCAACACACGTAGCAACAGCAGCAGCAGCTTCCGGTTAACTTGGCTCGTAAGTCGTAAGCTTATAACACACGGTTGCTCGGTCGGTCGGTCGGGCAGCTTGAGCCGATTTAGCCGCTTGTGTTAATTAAAATCAGCTTACGCATAAATTGTGTGAGTGCGTCATAAAATGCAGTCGTAGTGCGGCAGCAGACACAGCCGATATCGATATACTAATCAGACCGCGGGCCCCCAAAGTTTATACATTTTTAATGCGCACTGTGGCCGGAAGGAAGCGCAACACGTAAACGTGTTAATATGGACAGCACAATCTATTAATTTGTCAACAATAAAAGCGACTGCCAGCGACAGACATGCCAGACAACGACACATCACCATCAACATCAACATCAGCGACAGCGACAGACTCGACATCGACAAGCGACGCGTCAATGAGAGCAGCATCGAAGTATGGTAGCTGGCGAACAGCACGAAGTATCTCCAGTCTGCAGTCTCCAATGAGCGGCCACTTCTTTCCAGGTTGGCCTGGTTAGCTCATTGGCTGGGCGACTGGTTCGCTGCTTGTCAGCACAGCAGGTACGAAATTAATATGCGAGCAACAATTAAGATAAGCGCGCAAAGTTGTGAAGTTGCTGCTGGGAAGGGGCGCCGCAGTCGGTGGCCAACAGCAGCCGCAGCCGCAGCCGCAGCCGCTGCCCCAATGACTAAACCAAGGCGACGCTTTGCTCCTCCTGCCTCGATTTCTTTTGAATTCTTTTTTGGTGACGACCAGCTCGCGGACTGCGCGTCTGCGGTAGCCCCCGAAAACATTATCCATTAACCCGTTGCCGTTGTCTTTGCGGTTGTCGCTGCTGCGGCGCGTTGCAAGGTGGCCTTGATGACAAACGGCGGCATGTTTTTATAAGCGATAATAATATGAATTTCATACATTTTATGAGCCATATTTTCAGCCGCCGGCATCTCATAATAATAATATTAATTGCAGATAAGCGAGCATTTTTATTGCCAATTCCGAAACATTTTCGGTAATTTTTAACAACATTTTTGCGCTCAGATCTCTGGAAGATCTTTTCGAGTTGGCTGTAAACATTTTGCATTACAGCTAAAAATAGTCGCCCCTCAAATACGTTTTGTTTTGTTCACATAATTATAGATATTCAACATGCTGAATGTAATTCGATATCGAACAGCAAAACGTCAAAAACTCAAAAGCAAAAGTGCCACAAGCTGTGTTGACCATGACAATTACAGACAAATTGTATATAGCAAGAACTTACGCATTTTAAAATATGTATGAAATAAATATATAGTAGTCGAAGTACTTCTAAAAAACAACTGATTTATTTTAAAGGTGTGTCGAATGCATTTTTCAAATACAAAAAGTGAAAAGTATTTTAGCAACCTTTGCAATATATTTATTTCAGTTTTATAAAAAAGCTTGCGCCTTTTAAAATATTTATTTCCAATGCAAAATGTTTCCAAAAGCAAAACCGGTTTATTTTAAAGATTCGCCGAATGCATTTTTCAAATACAAAATATAATTAGCAATATGTAGGCAAAGTTTGCAATATATTTATTTCTGTTTTATAGACAAATCCGCATTTTAAAAAAAATATGTATAAAATAAATATTAAATACTCCAAAGTATTTAAAGTGTTTCCAAAAACACAATTAATTTATTTTTCAAGGTGTGTAGAATGCTAATTTTAAATACAAAATGTTTATAGTATATGAAAAACTATTGCAACTTATTTATTTCAGTTTTATAGAAAAACTTGCGACTTTCAAAATTTTTATTTAGAGTATTTCCAAAAACACAACATTTTTCAAATACAGAATGTATTCAGAACTATTTAAGCAACCTTTCAATATATTCATGTCATTTTCATAACAAGAATTTGCGCATTTTATAAGAAATATAAAATATTCGGAAGCATTTAAAGTATTTCTAAGAAACAACTAATTTATTTTATAGGTGTGACGAATGCATTTTTCAAACGTAAAATGTACATAGTATTTGAGCAACCTTTCAATATATTTATTTCACTTTTATAGAAAAACTTGCGCAGTTTAAGACATGTATAAAATTATAAAATTATTATAGGTGTGATGAATGCATTTTTGAAACATAAAATGTACATAGTATTTGAGCAGCCTTTTCATTATATTTTATTTCAGTTTCTGTTTAGTATTTGTGCAACCTTGTCAATATATTTTATTTCAGTTTCTGTTTAGTATTTGAGCAACCTTTGCAAAACATTTATTTCAGTTTTTGGCATCAGCAGGGAATGCTAACAATTCTTGTAGCTGGGCGCTAACAACGTATTTTATGCACTCTCGTAAATGCTAATAATTATTAGCATTTGTTTGGAAACGAAAATGAAAATGAATGAGCGCAAATCATAAATCACACAGACGGCAATTATGAACGTTGCATGCAACCAATTGCAATAGCAGGCAATGAAAATTATATTGCCATCATTTTCGGCCAAACAACGAAACGAGTTTCGCACAACACGACAACGGACAACGTGTGAAATGCTGCTTCAATTTATTTTTTGCTCGGTTTTTGGTTGATTTTTTAATGCGGTTTTCAGGTGTTTTGTCATAAAACACCCGTCAGCTGGCGTAATTTGAGCGCTTTGTGCGTCTGCAGCGTGCGGTTGACAATCTCTAATTGATTAACGATAACGCTTTTATTGATGCATTCGCTGTGACGAGCAGCGTTCGTCCCAGGGTAGTGCAGGGTATGCAGGGTATGCGGGGTGCAGGGGCGTTACTTTCAGCATTTTGACAACTTATTTCAGACGCGTCAATTACCGCTACCCACATCTGCTGACAGTTGCAATTAAAAGCTGAAAAGTTGTTGTACAAAAGCAACCAGCAATTGCAGCAACAACTTCGGCTAGGCTCGTTGGCTCGCTGGCTTGTTAATAGATATGTAAACTGCAATTAAAACACGCCAAACACACAGGGGGAGAGAGAGAGAGAGGGGGGTGGAGAGATGGTCAAAGAGGCACCAAAATATTTTGAACGTTGCCTCGTTGTTGGCTGCCTTTTATTTGTATTTATATTTGTTTTTTATTTGCTCGTGTCGTAGTTGTTGTTGTTGCTGCTTCTTAATTAAAATATTTAAGCACGCAAATTGTAGGCCTGGCAGTTGGCTAGTTGGCAACCAGTTGGCCAGTTAGCCAGCCAGCTAGCCAGTTAGCCAGTTGGCAGTACAACAAAAATACGCAGAGAACTCAAGTCGACTGGGCGTGCCTGGCGCTGCTGCGGCTTTAATCAAAGTTTTTGCCAGCGGGGAATCAATCATTTGAAATTTAAACGTCATCGTGCGTCAGAAAACTCATAAGACAAAACCCAGGCAGCAGCTACAGCAACAGCAACAGCAACAACAACGTCATGCGAGGCAATTCCAACTCGAAATGCTACTCGGAGGCCCGTTGTGAATGCGAATGTGGCGTGTCCGAGTTTTTAGCGCTGCCTGCCCCAAAGACCGACTCCAACTTCGGACAGCCAACGCACTACCACAAAGCATTTTTCTTCTGCACTGCGAAGTGCTCGTTGTTCGTCTTGTTGTTGTCTTTTATTTGTTAAATGAAAGCAAGGCAAAATTAATGCGTGTGGCCAACGCCATCAGCATCGCCCCCTGCTTATCACTGTCAGGCATCTGAACTGGGCCCAAAAACCCGTGTGCGTGTGTGTGTGTGTTGAACAACAGATCTCGAGTGGAACTGGCTAACTAGCTAACCTTTTTGAAACTTTAGCCGAAAGTGGAGTGGAGCAACAACAACTGGGCTGACAGGAGACGATGTTTTAGTTAAATTTATTTGCCAAATATCAATATAAATTTTATTATTGCTGTCGCTCGCGCTCGGACATTATAAATTTATGCGACCGCCTTTTGTCTTTGTTGCCATCTCGGGGGCTCTGCATGTTTTCCATGTTTTTGCTGCGATTTGAATAGATCTTTAATAAGTGATAAACGCACGAAACGACAATTTTAAAGTCGATTAATTAATTAAATGCCAATTGAAGCTGCCAACAACAACAGTCTGACGAACATTAAAAGCACCTATAAAATGCGAAATTGATAGATGTCGAAGCTTTGTGTTTTTTTTTTGGTTTTGTGCCGACTTAATGAGAACATTTTGTAGCTATTATTTACGACCTGTTGTCGCTAATGTCGGCTTAAGTATGACTCTGGATAAACCCGAAATTATGCAAAGCCAAAAGTCTTTCAATGGAACCGCAGAACAATTTGAAATAAGAATTACAATAATAATAAGAGACTTGACAATAGAATTGCTCAACAAATTCAACTTTCACTTATGACGTAATTGGATTAAGTATATAGCACACATACGTCGTTGATCACGTCATGCTAACGTTGCATGCTAACGGCTCATTCTAAATTTTGGATCTCACGCCCCGTTACGGTCTTCCCATGAAGGCGATTTAAGTTCAATATTTGAACTCTTTTTAATTGATCTTGATTAATCGCACACACCAGGCTCCATATCAACTCCACGGCAGACCACACTCACTTCCAGACAATCATTAATTACACTTTAATTGCCAAAAACAAAAACAAAAACAACAACGAAAAGAAAAAAGAGGGAAAATCGTTAATAGTTTGGTCTTATCAGCATAAACAGTTTCTCCTAATTTCATTAGTTTAATGGCAAGACGCAAACTAAGGCCAATCCCCTGGACAAATAGAAAGATGGAGAAACCAACAGAAACAATCAGCGGCGCGCTACCAAGCTACGCAAAACGTGCAAAGCGGAAAAAAATTGTTAACAATTGTGAGAATAAATTGCTAAATAATTAAGTGGATCAACAGCCCCAGTCGCAGTCGCACTCCCAGACCCAGACTCCGAGTCGAGCTGCTCTCGAAGTCTCGAGTCGAGGGCATGAGACAGACTCAAATTGCATATGATTAATTAAAGGAAATAAAAAGGCTGGCGACCGAGAATGAGTAGCAGAAATATAAATACACAGACCGACGAATAGAGTACACAACATATAGACGGCGAATGGAGAACAAACGAACAACGAAATCTTTTTCTTTAATTAATATTGAAGTGAAGTGAATTTCAGTAGCGTCGTAGTGGGCCCACTCCCCCCTCCCCCCCTACCGAAAAAAAGCAACACAGAACCAGAAACAAAGACAGGAGGCGTTTTTCAACTCATTAACGTTCAAACGAATTCATTTACATATCGTATGGCGCGGCGGTCTCTCAGCTTTACCTGCTCGCCCCAAATTAATATTCCGCGGCCCAACATTATTTCTTTGGTCTCTCCTCTGACCGTAATTCGGAAAATTTGAAACGCTTAAGAAACGAGCTGAGAAATGGTCTCACACACTATTTTGAATGCACCTAGCTCAGCTATTTATAGGTGTATTATTCGTTTTTTTTTTCCTTTATTCACATTTTCCTCTGTCTAAATGATTTTTATTAACATTTTGCGCGACGCAGGCGGCGCGGCAAGGGCAGGAACCGCACAACTCACACACGCATGCCCATTACCATTTGCTGTGTCACTCTGCGCCGAGCGACTAGAGACGCCGGCGCATAGCACCCGAGCAGCTAGCACTCCACACCCGAAGTCGGCCGAGTCGAGGCGGGCGTCAACTGCAGGCATGCGATGCGTAAATGCCGAACGCGACCCGCGGACCCGCGCAGCCGCGGACCCTCGACGTGTCCGCCTCTTATCTTGTGGTATTCATCTTGAAAATTGTTTCTAGTTGAAGTTTGCCTTTTAATTGTTAGGCGCAAACAGCCGACCGACTAAATTAAATTTATACAGCCTGTCCGATTCTGTTCCAAGTGGTTGCGTGTCTCCGCAGTGCTCCAAAAACAGCAACCCTCGAACCCGACTCACTGCCGACACCACCGACCGCCGTCTTTGTCCTCACCTAACATCATCGCCGTCACATGTCGTCCATTGAGCATGTGCAGCCTTTCAGGTTACAGCAACAGCAGCAGCAGCAGCAGGTCAATAAATTTTATATTATAACATTTTTATTAAAGCCTAGTTCGCTGTATCGCGCATAATTAGCATAGTTATAGGGGTCTGTCTAAGGATTGCGGGCCGCACTCCCAACTGTCCAATTTTTCACTCAACTGTCCACATTAACGCATATCATGCACATGAACTATTTATTAATTTGCTCAATTCGGCTGACAAATGATAAAAAGCTCGAAAATTAATGAATAGATCTGTAAAAGGTGTCACTTTAATTAGGTCCACACGGGGGGTGTACTAACCACACACACACACACACACAGGAACTGCGGGAGGGGCTGTTAAATTTCGGCTAATATGCATTTTAATAGTCGCCCAACTATTTACGGGTACTATATGGTTCGTTAGCAGCACAAATGCGCATACTTGTCGGGTAATAAAAAATTTGTATTTCTACATATAAGATAATTGGGCGACCGCCTCACAGCAGTCACAATAAACCAACAAGTTTTGAAACTTTGTTTATATACTAATCATTCAAGTGTCTCCTATGTTGGCATTTGCATAATAAATATCGCATCGATTACCACGAAGTGAAGGTAAAAATCTGCAGGTTTTATAGTTTCGCATTAAGCGACTGATTGGCATAAAAAGTGAAACAGCAGAGTTTTCCATTATGTTCGCAATTAGCAAGTGGTTTTACTGCCCAAGCCGAAGTTCGTTAGTTGATAGATTCAAATTTAACAAATTAACTTTGCAATTGTCTAGTTGAGGAACTCGCAACAATGGCTCCAAACTAATGGAAAATTCACAAATGGTTTCGAGAAAACTTAATGTTCTGCAAGTAATAAACTTTCAAAGTGACTAACTGAGTAATTCTCATTACGTCGACGTTTCTGCGGCGTGTTCGAGGCTTGTTCGATTTGTAAGCACGTTTTCCAACACTGTGAATTACCATATCAAATGATGTTTGTATGGCAGTCATTCATAGCTTTATAGCATTGTTTCTCATAGTGCGCTTTGTAACGCATGGTAAACCTTTTTTCTCTTATTTTTGGTCATTGTTCAAGGCCCTGTTTCCCCTTCTCTCTCCCCAACTACAAAACGAAAAAAAAGCGCCATTTAAGCCGCTTGTTGTAGTCGCTATTGCTGTTGTTGCTCTTTTCACAGCTCAACACAAAAGCGTCCGAGACGCGGCGATGTCTCCAGCCGTGAGGACACGATTGTCTCAACTCAACTCAACTCGACTTCACTCTCATCTCAAGTCCAAAATGAAAAACATTCAAATATGTTTGTTGCTCAAGCAAATGCATTTAAAGAAAAAGTTTTTTTCAGTTTCTTTTGTAAAGTTTCATTAGCGTTGCCATGGCGTACACCTGATTTGACTGACTGGCTGACGGAGGAGGGGAGGGGGGGTGAATAGAGCATTTAATTTTTGGGCACAATGGAACCCACAGGAGGTGCATACGGCTAACTATTTTGAATAGGCATCGAGAGAACTGAAAACAATGCCAACAACAACACAATGCGTGCAGGTCGAGTCGAGAAATGTTTGGTTCGGTTTCTAAGACGGATGTGCGTGCATTTGTGTAGGGTTCATTGCGTTCGGCACCGCACAAGTTGTTCACATTCACATGACTCGGCAGATGAAGTGCAGTCGGACAAAATATGCAAGACAATTAAACAAATTAACAAAAACACAGCAACAACAACGGCAACAGCAAGAGTAACGACAACGGCAATTTTACACATGAGAAAATCGAAGAGCATTGAAAGCCATTACCCATCAGCCATTAGCCATTAGACCCCGCTCGGAACCCCAAATCGCCGGGCCGCACTGCGTCGCAACTGCGCGGGTGTAGCCCGACTGTCAGCTGGTTTTGGTTGCCAGCCAGCCAGCAAGTTGCAAGTTGCCTTGCCGGTGCGGCAGGTAATTAAGTTTCCAATTTTACTTTCCAATGGGCCATCGCGTTGACCTCGAGTGCGCCGAGAACCCTTTCGGGTCACATGTGGCAGCGACGAGTCGCGGACAAGTTGCAAGAGCCGCATCTAATTTCATGGCTGTTAGCGAAAGGGCCATGGCCAAAAGGTCGCGCAAGATGCACACTACAAACACACACACACATTCACATTTAATATGCAGTCGAATGGGAAAATTACGGACTTTTATTATTGACAACAACGAGAGCCGAGAGCCAATAGAATGATCACAAAATACACACAGCTAAAGTCCGGCGCATCAGTTAAGGTGTGGGCGTAATACGACTAACGAATGCTCTACGAACCCAGCCGAAATAATTAAAAATGCATTTGTCAAACTTCCATTTATCAACTGTCAATATATTGAAAATTCTACATATGCATTTCAAATTAAAAAATTGAAATTCCTTATAATTCAGTTTTCTAATTACAATTTCGAATAAGTAACATGAATTTATACTCAAGAATTGTAAAAGAGTTGGTAATGCAAATAGAAATAATTAAAAATTCATTTGAGAAACTTCCTTTTATCAACGTAAATGTATTGAAATTTTTATATGAATTTTATAACTAAATCAATATAAAAGTATTGCAATTTCAGCTACTTGAATTTTCTAATTATAATTTTGAATGAGTATATATATACACGACAATTTTAAAAGAGCTCAAAATTCATTTGTGAAACTTTGATTTATCTAGTGTAAACGTGTTTAAAATTTCTATATATGCATTTTATAATTAAATAATCGAATAATTAAAGAATTGAATGTATTGAAATTTCAGTTAATTTACTTTTCGAATTATCATTTTGAATAAGTAACCTCAATTTACACTCGAGAATTTCCAAGATGAAAATAGCATTAAATATCGAATCAATTGTAAGCTGCTTTCAAATCACCTAATACGTTTAAAAATGCAAATGGGAATAGCTGATATGGCGAATATTTTCAGCACAATTATCCGCAACTTATTATCAGATAAGAACCAAGTTTGTGACAAGTCCACAGAACTCTCTACAAGGAACGTGCAGTGTAGAGAGTGTTATAAAGAACACAGCCAAAGTTCAGGCACAAAAGCAGCGACAAAGAAGAGTCATAAAAACGTTTAATGATGTCACAAACGCAATAAAAATGCAATAAAATGTCAAAATTATTGAATTTACGATACGAAACAAGTTCAAAATAACAACAAAGGAGGCAACAAAAGTAACATCAACAGCAACAAGAGCAACAACAACCACTACATAAAAATGCCAGTCGATTTGGAGGCGCAGAGACAATTCCGAAAACACCTCTGCAACTTTAACTCTTCAACTTCAACTCTTTCGCCGCCTGGATGGGTTATAACATTATGTTCCATTGTTATTTCTGTTGTTATTCCTTGTTGGCCGTCGCAGTTGTTATTGTTGTGCGCTGTAGCGTTGCATGCAATGTGCGTGCTCTGGGGCAAGGTGTCGCACTGCGAACTGCTCTACCATAACCTTGCTCATTTAAATAAATTTTACTTTTTTCCGTTTTAGTCTCTCTCTTTTTTTAGTTTTGTTATTTATTTATTTTTTGTTTTTGTGTCTGGTTTTTTCGGGTTAACATGGTCGGTGGTGGAGGGCAGCGAAGCATCGAACCGATTGATTGTTATCTAAAGTGAAATCAAATTGAGTTTCCATTGCCGACCCGTTGACAACGACCCCGCCCATTGCGCACATGCATTTCCCGCGCCGCACCGCGCCGCGCCGGCCACATGAAAGATGATGATTTTCGGGAACGGTTCCACAGCGTCTGCCTCGGCTGCGGGCGCGGGGCTTGGGCGCGGGGTATCGGGTCGGTGGGGTTAAGGATCAGGCAAGTGTTTGAGTAATGGACTACATGCGCCGCCGTATCGATAAGACCGCCTGGGTCCCAGGCAATTAACATATTTATGCCATAGACACAATGTCTGCAAAGGAATCCCGTCGTCGCAGTCCCAGTCCCACAACTATAACCGAAACCAAACCAAAATCAAAAAAAAAAGAAGAGAGAAGAGAAGAAAAGGCAGACAGCTTGACTGGCAGTGCCTTGATTTTGATTTCACATTTGGGAATGAATCCTTTTGGCATGCAGGTCGGCTCATCATCGTCGCTAGCCTGCTTTATATGCAGGCATGAGCGGGCATACTAATTAGCCCGACGGGTATCTCCTCTCCAAGTATGTGCTGCAATGGTTTGATTTACTTGCCGAATCAATAAAAGTGTTGCTGCGAGAGGAAGCATTAAACTCGACTTGTTTATGTGGCTGCGACCCTCTCGGCAAGGTGGCTAAGGTAGTCTTAGGATTGAGCTCCAAATTGAATTTTGAGTGCACACAGGCAGTGCTTTAATGGGACCACAAGTAATGGAACAGCTGCTCGCTGAAGATACTTTAATAGACTGATTCGGACGCAGACTTTATCTGCGAAATGAGTTAATCCATGCAACGATATGACAAGCTGAGAAAATACAAAAGAAATCTCATTCCAGCAGTTTTGTGTGAGCGAAATAGGAAATCAAATACGAGTATTATGCTTTCTTTGGAAACAAAACCATTTCGTTGCATGGTGGTGGATTGGCCTAGTTGTGGAGCATATAAATAGAATTCCTATAAAGTATTAAAAGTGTTGAAAATAAAATAAACCATTCGATTTCCTTGGGGAAAACACATAAAATCAAAAACAATTAAAATTTCTGGAAAAAGTATCTAAATTTTAAGATTGTAAAAAACGAAAATGTGGAAATTGTATTCCACTCAATTTAATATTTGTATTGCGCCAGTTGTTACTACATCAATTATATTCTAGGCACAACACCAAGTTAAATGTGATAATCCAAAAGCTGATTTAAATGTTCCCCTAATTGCATTTCCATTGCAGTCAATTTCAACACATTTTCATCAGTCCAATTAGCCGTAAATATTTGTTGATTCGAGCCACAATTGAATGCATAATACTCGGCTTCTAAGCCAAGATGCACAGCCCAATTGTCAGTTGTGGCTACCGCATGCAGTGAGTGCTGCATGCCCCAATTGAAAATGTCAACCTATCAACAACAAATTAACTCAAAATCCCAAAAAAATACACAGCGCAATAACAACAGCAACAACAATGAGCGATGCGAAGACAAAGAAAGCGAGCTGGTTAACAGAGGCTGGTCAGTCTATAAGTAAGTTGCCGCCTGCTGATTGCTGTTGCCGATGTCGAAGCTGAGGCAGAGGCAGAGACTGTTGCTGCTGCTGTTGATGTATGCCGGGCCGAAAGCCCTGGCTAATATTTATGTACCACAAATGTCAACTGTCAATGTCAATTTATATTATGTTGCTGCCACATTGCGGATATGTCAGCAACAAACATATGTATCTCAAAACCGAGAACAGACAACATTTTTTTCATTTCGCTGCGTGTTTTCTGGTCACTGTTGTCGTTGTTGTTGTTGCCGTTGTTGTTGCTGTTTAAGCCCTAACCGGGACGGCTCGAGAGAGCGCCGGCCTACGCAGCCCCCGATCTGGACAACAACACATTTATAACATTATTTTCGCACTTCGCTTCGATTTGTGTTGCCGTTGTGTAGGTGTTTGCTTCAGGTATCCACAACAAGACACAGCGATGCCCCCCCCCCCTTCCCCTTCGTTAAGCCCCATCACCAAGTCAATCCCAATACCGTTCCATTTCCATTTAATTTGTTTGTTGTCAATGCTGTTGCTGGTATTTAATTTGCAGACACGTTAAACAAACAAAAGCTAAAGAGCAACATGTCTCGTCGAGCAGCACAAAAAAAATAAAACGTTATTTGGGGTTTCAGTTTCGGTTGCAGACGGGGTTGCATGCCACACAGTGCCGGTTCCAGTTGCTCACAAAGTAAGCAGCCACAACGACGGCAAGGCGCTCATTAATAATCTTGTTTGAACCCGGCAATTTCGACCCTATAATCAGCGAGTGAAACGCATATGCACATATAGAGAGACGGAGCGGACAGATCGGCCACATCCACATCCACATCCAAGTCGTGGCTCGTTTGGAGTCGCCTGGTTGGTTGGTTAGCTGGCTGGCTGCTTGAGCCGGCCTGGTAAACGCCTCTGGGGCACCGCCTGCTCATTCCATTGTTTGTGGCTTGATATTTTTGAAGACGTGGCTAATTTGAATCAACCGCCTCTCGCTCATTTTCGCTGTCCCAAAATGAGACTGAGTTGCAGGCGAAAAGCCCCCCTCCCGACTGCGGCTTCAGCTGTGGCTGCCGTTACCCTCGGTCGCAGCAAATTAAACGCATGCGCACCACAAATGGCCGCAGGCTAAACGCATTCGCTCCCGCTCCCCAAATAAAGAAAACCTGGTGGCCATCGGACTGCGCCGCCGTCGCCGCCGTCGCAGTCGCTTCCGTGCCAGAGCGCCCCCTCGCGCCGTCTCCTCGCCGTGGAAGAGGCATGTTGATAATTGTTTCCTGGACGCTGCTCGGTAACCCGAACCGCAAGCAACCTAAACCTGAACCTGAGCTCAGCTGGCGGCTGCTGCGCCGACTTTGGCGTCTACTGCGCCTGCGCCGGCGTCTCAAGACATAAATCCAACAGTAAACATATAAATTTAGCTATACTTATATACACAGCGCGAAAGCGGCTGACCAATTAAGTCCGAGCTGTGCCACAAACAATTCCATTTACATCTCAATGACTGAATTGGTATTTCACAGTCATATCTTGTAAGTAACTTAATTTTAAAGTCATATCTTTTTAGTTACTTAACAACACAAACTAATACTTTTAACAATCTTAAAAGCAGACAAACCAAACATCTTGTTATACAATCTTTATATATATTCAACACTTTTGAACTTCAAATTTTGCAGCTGACATTTCACAGATATGAATTAGAAGAATTGAAAAGTAATAAAGTTGGAAATATACGAACGCGTTTTCTATGCACGCCAAATAATCTGATGTCATTCAAAATGTTTTCCCTACATTATCTTTGTATATATGCTTTTTAACAAATTGGCAATTATAAAGTAAAGTTTCAAAAATAAACTATAGAGGAATATTACCAAAATTTGTTGCAATAAATGGGGAAATATGCTAAATCGATCTAATCAATTTAGCATTTTTATTGCAATATTTGCAACCAACTTTATAAAATGCTAAGCTAACAGTGTCTTATAAAATCTTTGTATATATTTAACTCTTTATAACTACTTTTGAATTTATGAAGCAGGTAAAATTGTAAAAATAAAATAAACAGAAAGATTACAAATATCATCTACACTAAATTTAAAAACATACGAAATCGATTTGGAGGCATTTCAAATATTCTGCTTGCCATTCGCGTTCCACACTTGCTTCCTCTTCTTGCGATAAACAAAACGCCCATCGATTTGGCTCAGTGTAATTTTATAGCGCTGTCATATGAGCTTTTGAGCTCTTGTCTGCGTACGTGTATTTTTGGCTTGTTTAGAACGAAAATTATGCAATTATCATAATTGGTCAGCGAGGCATTTGGCCAATTATGAAATATATTTATGAGCATTGCGAGCCATGCCCACAACGCTGTCACGCAAACGCTAATCACACACGCCCACCGAGCAAAAAACAATGAGCATGAGATAGGCAAAGGAAAACAATAAAAACGAAATGTAAATAAAGTAGTTAAAGGGCGCTGTAGTGGGCTGCACTTGTTCGACTCGCCTATCATTGTTCCAATTACGCGGCTCTGCACGCACTTTGGCCCTGCACACACTCTCCCAATACGCTATAGACGCTATAGAGTTTAATGCCATATAATGGCTGAAGCGAGTGTTTTTTTTTTGGTTTTTTTTTTTTTCTTTATGCGCGTAGTTTTGCCCTTTTAAACGCCGATAACCTTTTATGCGCCCGCCGAGCAGCTATAAAAACAAAAGGCAACTACAGAAAAAAGAGACGAGTGAAGAGAGGAGAGAGGCGAAGAAGATGCAGAGAGACTTAAGACTCGAAAATGCATTAAATTGAATTTTTTCGTTGGAAATTGTTGACTGGCCAACGCGTTTTTTAACGCCATGAAAACTAATTTTATGTTTACACTCGCACACGGACACGGACACACAGACACAGTTACAGACACGGACACAATTCAATTACATGGCCAGAAAAGTGCTTGGAAGTGGACTGTAACTTCATTTAAATGGCCGGCCATTCCCCGGGACTCCGAGCAGCGCTTAACAATGCGTGGCGAGTCACCAATAGCATAATACCCCGTAATGTCTTCGCACTGCACTTTTGGTGCATGCTAATTGGCATGGGGAATTACAACACAACACATTCAACTATCTGCAATCGAAGGGCCGAGTTTCGCGCAAACCGTTAAGTGAGCTCCAGCTGCAGCTGGAGTTGGAGTTGGAGCTGGCGATTCTCACGAGTCCACATGCAGACTGACAAACTAATATATGGCGGCCATAACTATCACATTACTAATCGTAAAGCCGCTAAACACGAACGTTTTATCGATTGCATAAACTCCAGCACTGGAATTAATTTCCATGTGCCACTTCTCTCAGCTCACTCATTGTGCATATTAAACGCGGCGCGCTTCGAACATTTCCTTATTGTTTTTCATTTAACAAGTATTTCACTTTTTACAATCTTGTCACAAAATACACATATAACAAACAGCAATTATCGTCAATCTTAGAACAGTTCTTTATAGTTCTATTGCAATTGGTATAACGCGAGCATTGACATTTGTTGCAACATTAAATAGTTGAGTTGTTCAGAAGATTAGTCAATTTATATTACATAGGTATATTGGTAAGATTAACACCAGGCACAGCAAAGTGATTATTTGCGGTGACAAGAGATTCCAAATCACACTAGACGGCATAATTACTTGACATCGCTTCAAGGATTGTCAAGAATACGAGTATAGTTTTTATTTTGTGTACCGAAATTTTGAAAAATTACACGGAAAACCCCTTTTTTCAATTTCAAGGGCTGGAAGTGGGCACGGCAACAATTTGACATACACAAGTGTTGTCACCAAGTTTTGTTTTTCTAGTTCTTATGGTTACTGATATCTCGATGTTTCCCTCCGGAGATAGATTAATCGTTGGAGCGTTTACTCTCAAACAAGACAACGCTCATTGCCATAAAGTGAAAACTTTTCTGACAGCTGGAGACATTAGATTGGATGCCACAGAGCGTCAGATTTGAACATTATAGAAAATGTGGGATCGCTAATAAATAATAAAGGAGGAAGCGACCACAGGGATCATAACATTGAAGATTGAATATAATTTGAAAAACATTATTTATTTATATTTAGTTGTTAAAAAAACAAAAATTAATGATCTCATATTTATATTTTAAGCATTATGAATATGTATGTACAATAGTTAAAACAGGAACCCTAATTTCTTTTAAAATAAAAGAAAGAATTGAAGAAGAAGCTGTTTCAACGATGTGTCAAAATAATTATGCCGCATTCTAGTTTATTATTATAACTATCTACATTAGACATCATATAGCAATAAGTGTTTAAATAAATTAATATAAGAAACTTAAACTTTTAAGAGATAAAACCATACTGCAGACCTTTATTAAACTAAACTGAAGCATATATGTATATTTTAGTGCTATTTAAAACCCTTTTGTCATATATCATTATTATAATTATTTTGCGCTCATTTAATGTGCTGACTTAATTAACTTTGAGCTCGATCAGTGCTTCATAATGCTCTAAGAAAAATGTCAATTCCACAAAACATTGACTTGTAGTGTTTATTGCCGATTCTCCCACATGAATAACAACATTTGAGCTACCGATCGCAGTTCGTTAAATCTGTGACAACTTATCTAAAACTGTGTCGACTCAGAGATCGGCGACAAGCTGTCAGTTCGATGCAAAATCTACAATCGAATCGCGAGCAACATCAAAGCTCAAGCTTAAGCGCGGACGATCGCTCGATTTCGCCAATCTGTTCCAATTGAATTACAGAGACAAGCGCCCCGAACACGATAACTGAAGTTGCCACACAAACGCACACACACACACAGAGATACAGAGAGGCAGAAACACAGTCACACAGTCACACATCCTCTGCAGAGCCAAGGCCAAGCAGATACGAAAGAGCGAAGAGGAATTATGAAATATGCAAAGCAATAAACAATTTAAAATCAAATAAAAAGACAACTTCATATTGGGGAATGGCGAACCGAGCATCGATTGTTGCTGCCACAGGGACGGCTCAAAAAAAGTCAAAGCCAAAACCAAAAAAAAAATGTATATCAATATTTTATGCTTTAAGCATTTGTTTGCTTAGAACGACCCCCAAAAGCAGCAGACGACGACGACAACGACGAGAGCGCAGAGCGGATCAGCGGCAACCAGGCTGGCAGCATAGAGCATGCAGCTCACATGTGGCACTGAGGCTGGGTATCCGTTTGCTCGGCAAGCTGACTACTACTACTGTTGCCGCACAAATATGTGGCGGCTGCCGGTTGGCTTGCTGCCCCTAGTTCCGCTCGTCGCTCGCCGCTTGCCGCGATTCGCCGTTGTTGTTGTCTAAATTTATGATTATTGCCCTGCCAAGCATCTTACGAGCAGCGGACTCAATTCGCCTTAGCCCAAATGGCGGCAGCTCTCGCTGCTTGTCGCTGCTGCTGCTGCTGCTGCTGCTGCTGCAGCTGAGGCAGCACACAGAAGTGGGGGAGGGAAAGCGGCCAAGTGATTCTGCAGTTATAAAAATTGGATTTTGCGCGCAACTTAATCACATTTTCGCCTTCAACTGGCGACTCAAGCGTCGACTCGCGAGCGGAGTCGACTTGACTTCACTCCGCTCAGCTATTTTATTGCCGTCGACTCTTTGTGACTTTTTTCCTTTTTCTCTTTATATTTTTTGTGCCTTTTTTTTTTGGTGTGCTCTGCGCCTGGCGAAAATTTACGATTATATCGAAATCTGATGGTTTATACGCGACCGCGGCCAAAAAAAAACTACTTTGTATGTAAAGAGAGAGAGAGGGGGAGAGAAGCAGCGACAGACAGACTGTGTGAGCCGGGTCCAGGGTCTAGCGAAGATTTACGGAAAAAAATTAATTTACGATTCCAGGGAAAATCAAATTACGTAGTCGTCTTTGGTCTTGTACACTCGAGCAGTCGTCCGCCAGATTTGCCACCAACAAAGTTTTATTCAAATGACGATTCGGCAATTAATTTCAAAACAGCCTGCTCGCTAATCCGTGTGACTCGCTAACTGGACATGCGGATAGATAACGAGCGGCGATCGCAGAGGCAGGTGTCGGGGTTGCACTGAATGCTAGCTGATTAAGGCAGACGCTGTCGACTCGCCGCGACTGGGATGATAAAAACCCGTTTACTTTGAATGTTATGGTATGGCCGGCGATGATTAACCAATAATGATAATGGGACGAGCGGACGACGTACCTAACTGCCACTGTCATTGCAACTGCAACCGACTGACAGCTCAGCCTAACGAGTTGGGGAATTCTTCGCATACGCAATTGCACTGAGTAAGTGTTTGCTTCTCTCTCTCTCTCTCTCTCTTCGTCTCTTTATTTCTCGTGTTAATTCCATTTCATTTAATGGCCTTCAAGAAGTTGGGAAAGTGGAAAATGCGGTCACACGACTGCAATTCTAATTAAAATTGAGGAACGCCTCCGATTGACAATAAAACCGAAATGAATAACTATTCAAATGCTTAGCTAGTGAATAGATGTGTGTATACTCGTTTTATATGTTACGACGCTGTGGGAATTACATAATGAACCTGCTTGGCGCATTAAACTGTTTATTATATACACAATTGATGCAATCAAAATAAAGTTACGAACTCTTAAATGGCCATGTGGGTGAATAATCATTTACTCGGAAGACAATGAACTCCATTCAGCAGCCGTAGAACAATAAACATATCCAAGTTATAGCATCAGTGTTCTAAATAATGCACAGCGCTTTAGTTGTAGTTGATAATCATGAGATGAGCAGTGTTCTGAGGCTCAGAAGAATTATGTGGCTTAAATGCATTATTGTAATAATTAGCTAGCAAGATTAGCGAGGTTTTGTCGTTGTTGTCGTTGTGAAATTATTTTGATTTAATAAGTCAACTTGCTGTTCATTTAACTTATGTGCAGATGTCTAATTTGAGAGTCATATCGTTTAAATAGTTTTGCCAACAAACAAACGAATTAAAATATTTACTGCACACAGAAAAAAAGAAATATTTGTCTATTGATATAACAATCGAAGAATGCCCGTAAGTACTTCAGCATAAATTCTAATTACAGCAAAATGTTCGCTCTCCAAATATTTGTGCATCGTTCAACTGTAAATCGCACTTTCAATCAGTGGCAAATTGCAGGAACATCGTCGAGCTAGCAATTCCCTTTAAGGGTACCATAAAAGTTGCTTAAAATAATAGTTCATTAACCACACACATGTGTTCTGTCTGTGGAGCAGCACTTGAGCATGGCTCGGAGTGAGCTGGCAGCTTTTAATGGAGGAAGCGACTTCAATACAATTAGTTCAATGTTGCAGCATTCATCAGCTTTGCATAGTGCAGAGTCGCATAGTCGCATGATGGCCTTGCCCCAACAGCCAACAGTTGGGCGGCTGCCACTTCACAGTACTCGCTCGCACCTCGGGGGCCTTTCTGTCAGCCCATCTGCGATACAATATTGCGATGTGCCTAACGCAAGGGGCGTGTGCTCCAAATTGGTTAACAGTGAGGCGCTGCCAAGCTTATCAAAGGTGTCTGCACTGCGTGTGTGTGTGTGTGGAGATCTGGCCGAGACCCACCTCAGACACGGGCGTTTGGCAAAACACTTGAATTTGTTCAGCGATGCAGAGTCATCGGCAGCTACGGCACAGGCAGAGATTGTATCGATGGCAAGGCAAACGACTGTCAGCCAGAGGTTCAAATACTAACACTTAATGAACTTAACTTTGCAACAACATCAAATTTCCATAAGAAAGGCAGAAGGAAAGGCCTCTGCTGCATGCAACGAGCGGCCGCTGCTTGTTGCTGTTCTTGTTCTTGTTGCTGTTGCTGCGTGTATCTATTAGATACGCAGCAAACGTTGCAACAAACTGCAATATGCAAGGCTCGTAGCTGCCCCACACTTGTTGTTGCCGCTGCGCCGCCTGTTGCAAATAGTTGTTGCAGTTGTTACCCGTGGATGCTGCTGCCTGCTGACTGCCGCCTGCCGCCTGCTGCCTGCACAGAGGCATCAAGATACAGGCCAGACTACATTGGTAGCAAGTAGCTGCCGGGTTTTGAATCTGACTCCGACTCTCGACTCTCGAGACTCTGATGAGACCGGAGCATCGAGTTCGGCTTCAGGTTGCGGGGTTCGGTTTGCTGTTCTCTGTGTTCTGCGAGCGACTTTGGCAATCAGCAATTAGCAGATATGTTAACTTCATGTTAACGAACCAATTTGAAATTTAAATGCGCCACAAACTCGGGTGCTCATACGTCGTTGTTGTCATCACTTCTTCAACCGGGGGCTTCCGATGCCCGTCCGTCGCCGTGTCCCCTGACGGTTCGTCTCTTTCTGCACATTGTTGGGGCAACTGACACAGCCAGTTCTATCTCTCTCTCTCTCTCTCTCTCTCTCGTTCTCGTTCTCGTCCTACCGCACACACAAACACACATTTTTGTTTAGCAAAATTTTAATACAAAAACCAAATCGAAGCCGCTGCTACAAGCGATCCCAGACGATACATATGCATAAAGCAGCAGCAACAACAACAACAGCAGTACTACCTGGACTAAAAAGCAAGACGGCAAGAGCGAAAGAGCAAGCGAGAGAGCGTCAGAGGGGACAAAAAATAAGCAACCTTGTCATCAGAAGCGAGTGCGAGTACGAGTACAAATGAAAAGAGTTCGTTAAAAGCTTCTTCATGTTTCTTGCCCGTTTGTTGCCTCTTCTTCGTCTATACGCGCGTGTTTGTGTGTGTGTGTGTGTTGGTAGCTGCAAATTCTTTTGGGCCCAGCGCTACGTACGACGTCGAAGAATCATTCTACCTTCTGTGCTTTTATAAATCACAGCAACGACGACCGGCTCTGGAATTCAGCACTGACGACTGCTTCAACAGACAGGAAGGAATATAACGACGACGACGACGACGACGACAACTTGAGCGCGAAAAAAATAGTCAATAGCAGGGGCAGCCGAGGCGGAGGTGGGGGCGGGGCGGGGCGGGGCGAGGCACTCCTAACCATGCAAAAGATAACAATGCAAGTGACTGGGACTCGTGGCCAAAGCCACGGCCATGTAATTGTTGCAACTCGCAGCCAGCGCAAAATTTAAAGCGCAATTTCAGGCCGTATGACAAACAATAAATCAGCTGAAAGCATCGACTATATCCACTCGAGCTACAGCTGCCTGGCATGTGTGAAGGAAGTGGTAAATAGTTAAATTAACCGACCGTCGGCAAGCACTAGCCTCTAACCCCAGAGATACCCTGCAAAACAGCAGTTGATCGATCAAAAGATGAGCCAAATTCGCCAAGACAAAATGGAGTTTGACTAAGAATACTAAAAATATACTTTGATCCGCTCAAATGTAAAGTAGTTGCAAGTAATAATGATTAAGCTGATATGGTTAGAGCTTAAGCTAGGCTTGACAACTGTTAAGTAGTTTAAAATAATAAAGAGTCTGCTTTTTTGGTTAAGGCTTAAGTTTGCAAAAGAATACTAAACATATAGATTGATCTCGTCAAATGTAAAGTAGTTGAAAATAATAATGATTAAGCTTGTATGGTTAGAGTGGAAGTATGAATATGTAGTTTCATATTCTCAAATGTAAAGAAGTTTCGAATAATAATGATCGAGCTTGAATATGAATTTTCAACATATAGTTTCATTTACTCAAATGTAAAATAATTAGAGTTGAAGCTTGAATATGAATACTGAATATATAGTTTCATTTTCTCAAATGTAGACTGGTTTCAAATAATAATGGTGGAACTTGAAAATGAATTCTCAACATATAGTTTCATCTACTTAAACGTAAAATAATTAAAAATAATTATTATTATACTTCTATAGTTAGAGTTGAAGCTTGAATATGAATACTCAATATATAGTTTCATATACTCAAATATAAAGTAGTTTCGAATAATAATGATTAAGCTTGAATATGAATTCTCAACATATAGTTTCATTTGCTCAAATGTAAAATAATTGAAAATAATTATGATTAAACTTATATAGTTAAACCTGAAGCTTGAATATGAATTTTGAATATATACTCAAATGTAAAGTAGTTGCAAGTAATAACAACTATTTTTAAAAAGTTTATGCTATTGCTGGATTATTGTGGCATGCTTTTTAAATTGATTGCGGCAACTTCCGTGGCATCTTGTGGCTGGCACACTCGACAGCAGTGCGCTCGCCTTTTAGCCGCGTTTATTGTGCAGGGTATAGAAACGAATTCAATGAAATTATCATACACATGAATGTCATAGTTGGTCGCAGTCAGTCGCCGCGTTGCACGCTGCCAGGTTCTCATGTGTTTCTGTCGGATTAACTAATGCGATTTGCGGTGCTCGTAAAAAGTGTAACGACTTCAGCCTCTGGAGAGCAGCAACCTTCGCATCGCCAATGAAGTTGCGCTCTAAGCTCGTCTTGGTATTTTTACACCCGAGCAGCTCTAAAACCTGACCGTGGGGGGCATCGGCATAAATGTGTTTACAGGTAGCTAAACATGGCATCGCCGATACTCCTAGGGATATCGATAGCAAAAAATAATGGCTATCATTTCGCTCTCAAATTGTTTGTATCGATTGGCTCTTTGCAATCGATTGGAAATTGGAATGGCATATGGCCTGGCATAAACGTTTATGAGCTCATTAAACAATACTCGCAAAAATAAAGATATGGGTATAAAACTGAATCATCTAGCCGAAAGTGGCCAAAGGGCAGATCTTCTAACAGATAAGCTCATAGAATCAAATTAATATTAACCAGGCCATTAACTTGGCTTCAACTTGTCGTACTTACCTTTTTAAGCTCCACACGTTTTCAGATTTAATTAGATTTTTCAATAATCCCACAGATCGCCTGCAGAATTTGTCGAGAGAGCACGATTTGCACGATTGCAGCAATTAAAACTGAAAATTCAAAAGGAAGCAATAATATTTTCAAATGTTCTGTAAGTCACTCAATGAGGCGCAATTTTAATAATAAGAAATAATACTTTTTAATGCTCAATAAATCCACAAAATGAGACACAATTTTGATACCATTCTATACTAATAAGTACGAAATGTTTTTAAATGTTCACTTAGTCACAAAATTTCGCAATTATGCTAGAATTCTTCAGGAATAAATAATTTTTTACCACACTTTCATTAAGTCTCAAAATGGGGCGCAATTTGAATATCATTTTCTAGAAATAAATAGCATTTTTAAATGTTCAGTAAGTCATCAAATGCGACGCAATTTTAATATTATTCTTTAGAAATAAATATATTTGTATCATTTATTTTATTATGAATAAGTACTATTTTCAAATGTTTTTATTAAGTCACAAAATGAGGCGCAATTTTGTTTTCAAAAACTGACAAAATTAGAGCAATTTTGTTATCATAGAAATATCGCAATAATGCCAACAAAGTATATAAATGAAGTCGGAAGTTGTGGGGTCGAAAAGCATTGCTCTATACCGAAATTGTTTCCGCTAAAGAAAACTAACTAGATGACTCCCAGGCGGAGGCATTTATCATCAATGCCCCACACACAAGCAGAAGTATTAAATTGCCATTCAGACGGCCATTCGCTCGGGAAGGCACTAAATGTACGATAAACGCCAGTAAAACTAGCAAAATTTCTATTACGGCACACAATTTTTAATTGCTTGACAACATCATAACACACACACACACACAGAGAGAGTGTGTGTTTGGTTGTGCGGGAGTAGTTGGAGTCTGAGTTGGAAAACCACTCAAAATATAATTCAGTTTGCCACTGGCCAGAAATTGGTCATCGTTGGTTTGGCGTTTGGCTATGATTTCATTTTGCATTTTCGGGCAGTGTGACAGCGGCGTGTGGGGCAAGAGAAGTGTGGCAGAGATAACGGTGCCAACAAATAACAACAAAGAATAGTCGCAGTTCAACAGCAAGCTATGAACTTCGCAATACCCTATATTAAGAGATCTGATGCAATAAATTACTATTGTGTGATGATAAACTTTGAGGCAATGAAAAATTAGTAAAACAGTGTTTGAACTTTAAAGTTAACTAAGCGAAATAAAAGTTCAAAGAAGTATAAAAACAGCTGAAATTAAAAAAAACATATATAGATTAAAAGGCATTTCGTTTGGTATTAAAACTATTAAGTCCTGGAAACTGAAATATTGAAAGCGAATTCTCAAACTATGTCTAACTTTCTCAAAGTTGAAATGGGCTACTTACTTTTCTCTACTTCGGTCTCCATCAAAGTCATTAATGGGTATACTGTGTTTTGATGTATGCCTCCTCTTGCCTCTTGCCGAGTACAGGGTATGGCAACTGTTAGTTCTTTGCTAGTTGAGGTCTCGGAGCCCACGCAAGTCGAAAGCATTTTGTATTCACGAGTTTGCACAATTTTTGCATTCAATACGGAATTCTTTAGGTCGTTGTGTTGTTACGTTTGATGAAATCACGTACCAACAAAACACAAACACAAGCAGACTATATGTTGTATGCTACTCGTATTTGTAGGTGGGTAGTTCGGTTTGTGCATAGCTGGATAGGTGCAACATGTACGTAAAACAAGCCAGCCAAATGTCTGCTCTGGCCGTTGTAGTGCCAACTGCTGCCAAGCTCCAAGCTAACGTGTCAATTGCCACAGAGCGCACAGAGGGGAGACGCGCTGAGGGGGGGACGGCAGCAGACAGCAGCAGACAGCGGCACAGCTCGGACGTCGGCTGTGCAACTATCAAATCAAATTGGTGGCACAGGATAATGTTTTGAGCTGCGGTCGGAGTTTGCGCCCGCCCCCCCGTGTTGCCGTGTTGCTGCCACTGCGTTGCCATTGTTGCTGTCCGTTTGTTCGAAACATATTTCGCTTTTTCCCCCACTTGCTGTTGCTCTTTTTTTTGAGTTTCGTGTGTTTTGCGTTGGTTTTTAGTGCCTTGTGTTTTGTTTTGTTTCGGTTTGCTTTGCTTTGCTTTGGTTTGGTTTTGTTTGCCACCGCTGTTGCAAGTTGTCATTTTTCGTATTCGGTAATTGGTTGCTGCTTTGTCACACCAACACCAAAGCAACAACAACATCTAGGCAGGCGGGAATAGTTGTAGCAACATGCAAAATGGCATTCCCAGCACATACATGCATGGGAGACCAAAACACAGCCGGCACTCAACGTGCAACCTGCCCCCATTGCGGGTGTGCGCCCCTCGCTGGGGTCCGTCTCCCTTTACTATTGTTGCTCAACTACGTGCTCTTTCATTTGTTTTTATTATTATTAAACAAGTCTCGGTGCCCGGCGCGTTGCTGTTATTTGTTGCTGGACATCGAGCGTCGCCGGTCCCGGCAACTGCACGTGTCATAAAAGTTTACAGACACGCCGGCCAGTGGAGACCGTGGCACGAGTTGTTCCCGTTACGTTACAGCACAGGTCGCTGGGTCAGTGGTATGTGTCTCTGCTTGTCTGTGGACTGGGGAGAGGGGGCTTTAACGTACACGTGTGATAAGTCGTGGGCCAATATGTCGCGCTTTTTACGACCGCACGAATCACTGAGTTCTGATCTAAATTAAGTTGATTCAATCAAGATTTGCGTGCGGTTGGCCCGCCAATGGATTTGTTTAATGCCCCTCGGACCAGCAATAGCAACTCAATATGAAACGTGGCCCGATTGCCGGCTTATGTCCAATTGTGTAATGCTTGTAAGCAGTTAATACCCATCGATCTGGCCATGCGGCTTAACTTGGCTCCAAGCCAGCTCCCACTTTGCTAGCTGCTAGAAGTCGCTCTCGATTGAGATATGACAACACACAACAACTAATGTCAAATCCAACAATACCTCATAAAAGACATAATTAGTCTTATGCTGGCAAATGATTTATTACTGAGAAGCGCCCAACAACACAATGGCAACTTCAGGCGATTCATGCCAAAGGGCTATAAAAAAATACAAGATACACTCTTGTCGGAAAATAATTACCAAATTAGGGAAAATAAGTTGAGTTGAGAAAGTAGTTTATCACGAAGAAGAGAGAGCGGCGTATAGAAATGCATAAGCAGCTCAGTTGCTTCAGAATTTAATACCACAAGAGCACAACAACTGAGGAAACATTTAGTGTTTCGCAGTCTGCAAGCAGCTGTCAACTGTCTTAGAAGAATGTTCTTCAGTTGCTGAGCAAACACAGCTGCTATGCAAATATCTGTAATTTAATAATTCTAACAGTTATAATATTGATTTCATAAAGCTTATTATTAATGACATATTCGCGAGGACAGCATTGCTTAAACAATTTATTGTTTTGCAAGCTGCAATTTATCGACTTATATGAAGTTTTTTGCACTTCAATGCACTGCCCAAAGGAAAACCGTTAGAAAGCTAAACACTTTTAAAGAAAGATCGATCGTTCAAGCTTGCTTTCAATTTAAGCATTGTTTCAAGTATTTAAGAAGACGCTTTGCTTTATCTCTAAAATTCCTGCATACTCTTTCCCTACTACAAATCAAACACTACTTCATGACATAAGGATAAGTAAATTCCAAGTAGATTAAAATTCATATAAAATGCCTAATATACACTTAATAAAAAATAAATAAATTCAAAGTATACTAGAGGTAGACTTAATAAAGCCAGTATTAAACTCAGATTAAAACACTCTACACACTGCTCGTATACTTAATAGCATAAGTATACAAAGCAGGAATGAATTCATAGTATACTGGTGGTGTACTTAATAAAAATAAGTAAACAACTCAGATCAGAATTCACACTGGTGGTATACTTGATAAAATAAGTATACAAATCAAATTAGAACTCACAGTACACACTGGTGGTAAGAAAAAATACTATTCAGTATATAATTCAAAATATACATTGCTGGTATATCAAATAAAATGAGTACACATTCCACTGGTGGTATACTTGATAAAATAAGTATACAATTCACAGTACACACTAGTGGTATACTTATTAAGAAAAAGTACTATTAAGTATATACCTAATTAAATGAATATACACTGAACAGGTGGTTTACTTGATAAAATAGGTATACCACGTAGAAATAAATTTATAATACACTGGCCGTATGCTTATTTAATTAAATATTCAACTATTCAGTATGTAATTCGAAATATAGAGTGCGTGAATAATTCGAAATATTCATATATCGAATAAAATGAGTACACAATCGACAACTAGACATAGTAAGTACGAAATTCAGTGCACTCATTTTTCATGTGCCTAATGAAATGAGTATGCCATTGATATAAGTCGTACGCACTTGAATTTGTAGTGTATATAAACGGCGGCTTGAAACCCGCTAGACTTTAAACGAAATTCGTAACTGTTGTGTAGCACATATTTGGTTAGCATTCTGGACTTTCACTGAGGAGCTGCAATTTTGAACTAGCTCAAATCTGCTATTCAAATGATCCACGAGCGAAATCCTAGCGAAATCTGGCGTCCAGTTGCAGCCGGGCTTATCTATCATCCAGGCACGCGAAAGCGTTTTCAATCCCACTGCTAAAGCATTTGAAAGTCCGCACGAAATTATGCTGTCCAATGCATGGCCATAAATTTTTATGTTGTGCACAACGCGGAGATACGCAGCGCTGGCAATCTTCGGGGAAGGACCCCGTTAGAATGTGATGGAGACTGGGTGTAGTACATAAAACAGACGCAATTTCCAGATTTTATTTCTGTAAAATCTGACAGTAATTTCATTTAAATGACAACGCCCCCTTCACCCAATTCCGCACACACACATTCAACTAACAAGCCAATGAGATCGCAGAGTGGAGTGAGGTTTGGGGTGGGGTGGATGGGAGTGCTGACAGAGCGAAGACGTGAGAGGGTGAACGTGGCGAGCAAAACAACAAAACGTTTATCCCTGTCAGGTATTAAATCTGGCCGGACTTGACTCAGTGTGCTTGTACTTTGTTATTAACTCATTTCCGTTATGCCATAAATATGCGAGCACGACGGGCCCGAACAATTAAAACAATTGCAAGTTAAAATTTACTGCTGCATCAGCCGCCTGAGCTGAGTCATAAAACCAACAACAGGCACATTAAAGTATTGCCAATGGAAAGGGCCAGCAACAAAACAAAAAGAAAAACGAGCTCGGCATTCAATAGCAACATGGAGTTGGTGCTAACTGAGAAGACATGACTGGGCGACTGGACTTTAAACTGATACATTTAACAATCCCCCGAGAGAGTGAGAGAGAGCTGGCCAAAAGCCGCGCTTAACAATCAGGCTGCACTTCTGCAGCATGTTTATCCTTTCGGTAATATTATGACATTGTTAAAAAAGTATTCAGCATTTTATTTTAACTTTGAGCTTTATTGGTGCTTATTATTTTATTGCTGCATATTACGAATTTTAATTATGCAATGTTGTTAACCAGCTAACCAGGCCCCACAATGGCCACATATCCTAGCTAGCCAATCATTAATAGCTGCTAAAAATTGACTCTACGTTCGTGTACTTCTGCAATAGATAATTAGTGCAGACTACGGATCGCCCCCAATACTCGTAAAGCAAATACATATAAGAGCACTTAATGCGCAAAAAAATGAATTGACAGGCTCGCAGTGGAATATTAAATTGATTCGCCAGAGACGGGGCGATGCAAACAAAGTGTATCCGAATGCCGATTAATTTAATTTAATTAAACGAACGACTGCTTAATGTAACGGTGCTGTTAATGATCCTGACATAAACGTTTATTGAATGAATTTATATTTATATTTTCGCTCGCTGCAAGGCATCTTAAGTGCGGCTCCTCCACGCTCCGCGTATGCCAACCAAATCCATTAAAGTGAAAAGATTGAATTGGATTTTTGTGTCACAAGGGACAAGGCAGGCAAATGCGGCGACCGAACGCAGAACGCGACAGCGTCGCTTTGAATTCTTTGGCTTAATTATCAACGCATGATGTTTTGGTGATTTCATCTGCATATTTCTGCGCAGCCCAACAAAAGCAACACGAAACAGCACAAAAAAAGAAGAAAACAACGACAACGAGGAGGACATTGTGTAAACATTGTGCGAGACCAAAATTTATGTACAATACCAGGCACAACTCCAAAAACCAATCCAGTCTCTGGCACTGAGCCTGGGGCTTGGCTCAGACCAGCTCCAGCTCCAACTCCAAGTCCAAGTCCAAGTCCAAGTCCAAGTTGCAGTCGCAGTGCGAGTCGAGCCCAGTGCAGGTGAGAAGTGTCCATCTTAATCGAAGCAATAAATACACTTAATGAATTTCCTGCAGTCACTGCCAGCAACAGTCGCAGGAGGCGAGGGGAGAGACGGAGGCCACAGCGCATTCTATTGGTCATACAATGCTTGTGTATGCTCTGTTGTCCATTGCGTGGCATTTTCGCACCCATGAATGCCCGCAGTCCGAACGTCTGTCTCTGCTGCGGACTCCGTCATGGTTGTGTCGGTGTGTCGGTGTGTTTGCGTTTGCGTTTGCGTTGGCCTTGCTCTGCGTCTTGGTCTTGGTCGTGGTCTTGGGCTGCTCTGTTATGCGTACTTTTAGCAAACAATTCGAATTCGCTGCGATCGTTGCCGCCATCGTCCAAAGTGTCATTAAAGTCCTTTAATTTATAGCAGAAAATCAAGTAAGAAACATGCAACGACTTTGGCACTGGCCCCAACTGCAACTTCAACTCCAACTTCCCAGTCCCAGTCCCGGTTCCAGTCCCAGTCGCGGTCCCAGTCCCGAGTTGGACTTCGAGTTCTGGAACAGCTTGGCAACGGTTGTTTGTTAGTCAGTGAAAATGGCAAGAATCGAATTTTGCTTTTAGCGCGGCCTGTTTTTAAGTTTTAGTGTTTGTCGTTTTCACTGAACATATGGCTTGATTTCTTCTCCTTCTTTTGCCGCTTTCCTTCCACCTCGCCGTTGTTGTCACCTTCGCGCGCTGCGGAAGTCGCCCATTGACGACACTGGGACACGTTAATGGCAGTCAACTTTATAAGTTATGCTTTCTGGAACGCAGCGCAGCCAACGCAGCTCTGGCAACGATCGTTAAGCAAGGGCGTTGCCTACGGTTCGGCATTGATCTACGACACGAGTGCGCCAGCTGTTCCGGGTCCCTTCTCAAAACAGTTTATAGCTAGCAGCAGGCAAATGGCCAAAACGGTTAAGTACAGAGTTCGTCATCAGTTAGAAGCGAGTCTTCTGCGCTCCCTTCTTTCCATGCTGCTCATTAAGTCGAGCCGACAACAACACAATTACAAGTGTACATCGAGGCAGTTAACGAGTTACACGGCTTTGGGTTCTTCTTTTAATGTTGCTCGATTGCGGCGGATCGTTATCTTTTTGACAGCTGTAATCCTCTAATGAAATCCTAATGGCTTAAATACACACCGTGCACGCTCAAGCATCCTTGAGCCTATTTAGATTGATATCAATCAGCCATTTGCCTCATTGGAAAGTGCTTATTATGATGCTCTGTTGTTGTTGTTGCTATCCAGCCACAGATCATTGAACAAAGTTATTCGTAATTATAGCGATTCCCGGCGTCTTTAAGTGGATTGCAGGAATCAGAATCAATTCAAGGTGCCCAATTGCTAGCTGCAGAAGTCACACAAAGGTTTACCAAAGATTTTAGTGAAAGTAATTTGTGTGTTCTCGGAAGCATAGTTAAATATTTAGATCTCTGATTATGCTTAGAACTTCTTGAAAAGTCGGCACAACCACTCGCACAACATTTCTTGCGTCATAAATATTATTTTAGTTGAGTTTTTCAATTCCATTCAGTCGCCCACACACTGGCTGCTGTCCCCAACATACTTGGCAGGGAATGCCCCAGAGATTGGTGCAGCCGCAGTATTAGTGTAATTGATATGCTGAGACCCCTTTACTAAGTCCTCGAGATGCATCATTGATGCTGCCTGCCGGCTATTAGCATCTTTATTAAGAACACATTGCTGCGCTCGCCTCGGCAATTGTTTACTTATAATATATTTATAAACAACAACAGCACTGAGCGCTACTTGTTTCCCACCATAAATTCACGCCAATAAGCACAAACAAAACAAACTACTCAACGGAATTCCCAATTGGAGGCGACTCCAACTCTCCGCCCCACACACTCGCACATGAGTACGAAGGGAATTGGATGCTGCACGGTAAAAACTTGTGACCTTTGGCTGCACAACACACCCTCATCCAGAAAAACACACCAAATCGATGGGTCTCCCCTCGAAAAAAATGATAATGGAAGACAAACAGCTGGGCGGCAGCAACAACAACAACAACAAGTTGTTGTTGGAGGCTTGTTAAATTCTAATTATTATAATTAATTGCAGTGACTGCGGCACTCGAATAGACAAACAAGCCTAGTCAAATAATGATATTAATTGATTGAATTACGAGTGCGACTTGCAAAATCAGCGCCCAAGGGAGCCCTGGGGAGTGCGGGGGGCGGGGAGCGTAGGCGACATGCCAACAATTTGTGGCACAAACATTCAACATTCAATTTGGCGGCCGCTCGCTCGGCCGGCAACTTTTCAACACTCACATGGGAATTTATGAATGCCTCGTCTGCGGCTCGCAGACATTTATCCAAAAAAAGCGTCGAATCGAATCGAGTTGAGTCGAGTTAAAACGTGCGACGCCCAAAAATAGACATCGTCGCAACATGGCAGCGGCAGCGCACTCGAAAATCTCGCAACTGTTTGACGATTATTGAATGGAGGAGGGGACTCGAGAGGCAATCCAAAGCAATGTTTCTCCTCCTGCGCCAGCGCCTCCTGCGTTGCGCTATTCCCGATACCCGCGATTCATGTTTCAAGTGTTTCGTAAGCGGTGCGCTTATATTTTTGGCACACGAAAAGGAAAAGTGTAGACAAGGCGACGTTTTTATGGTAAATGATTTATGCCTCGGCGGGCGCAGCGTCAAGGTAATTGAGTGGGAAATGCTATCCGCATTGGGAACTATGCACAGCTCGGCCCGATGTGGGGACAGTACCGCCGTCTCTGCATGTGTCTGCGCCAGTGTCTTGCAGCGCAGCCGCATCAAAGGCAACAACGACAACGACACAGACAACGACAACAACGACGACGACGACGACGATGAGCGGCAAGTGTAATTAATGCTGTGAATTTTGCATATTAAAAGATTTGCCTCCCTCAGTCATCAAGAAGCGCATCGGCTGCCTCTTTTTAAGCACTCTACTGCGGGCATTTCAGCTAAGTCTTCAAGCACAGTTTGTGTCTCGACATTCCAAGCGTACTTCAGCTAAGACTTCAAGGTTATCAAAACACAGCTTCTGTCTCGGCATTCAAAATATCGAAAAATGACGATCGATCTTATAGTTTTTATATACTACTTTATGCTACTGAATATTCTCCAAATATAATTTTGGCGACTTCAGTTCCATATTCTACACACTTTTTACTTTGTTTCTTTGAAAAGTTATCACAATTTTCACATATACTACAAGCACATAGTTTGCTTTAATTTATGGTTATTAAAAGAACATCAAACATAGTTTGGTTTAATTTATAATTTTTGAAAGAATGTCGAAGAAGAAACAACTGTATTTTATGTATAAATATTATTTTGTAATTCGTTTGTTTTCAGTATTGCTTTAACTACAATATACAAACAAATTTATTTATCTATTTTGCTTTTAACGAATATCTTTTATTGCTATAGCTGCAGTAGACAATAAAATATATTTATCTGAATTACAAGATACCAATTGCTTGAAATTTACAAATGCAGTAGACAAATAAATCTATATATATATATATATTAAATAATAATAATTTACAAATAATTTGTTTGTGCTGTAATAACGCATAATATTATTGTATTAACTGGAGTTGTCAAATAGATCTATTTATTTATTTTATTTCTGAATAAAAGAATCAAACAAAAGATCAAAATTTTGTTACAATACATTTACAAATAATTTGTTTGTTGTGTAACAACGCATAATATTCTTGCTTTAACTACAATATACAAAACAAACCAATTCATTTTTTCTGTTTCTGAATAAAGGGATCAAAATTGGGATACAATAAAATGCTAATTGAGTCTGCATATGAAGATTCAATAAAACAAAGTGATAAAGGTAACAACTCAAAATTAATCCCCAATCATGCAATTATTTCAAATGAGTGTCTTTAATACCCGATTATTTACTTTCTTCAACGATCCGCACTTGGAAAGCAATAATTTTGGAACGACATGATTAACCAAAGTGTAAATCATGATTGCAGCCTTTGCAGCCGAAAAATCAAGATCAATAAACTGATTGCACGTCACTGTGATGGCCCTTTGATCATTTTGATATTATGAGAGCCATAAGCGGTTGTGAATTGCGGCTGCTGCAGTAAAGTGAAGTATTTATGGCTAGAGTATTACGGCAGCGGCATCTTGAAGATCAGTTTTTGGGCTGCTTGTGTATTTTATATGGCCACAACTGCAGCTGATCCTCATAAAAAGCCGCGACACCAAATCCGCGTGGCGAAGCAAACGAGCCGTTGCCTCAATGTTTGCCACAGCAGCGTTGCATGCAACCAGACACACACACACACACACACACACACACAGACATGCATGGAGTGACACCAACGTGTCGCTTTGGTGGGGAGAGACAACCGAAAGACGAAAATTTATTACGGAAACCTCATTGACAATTGTCACTGCAAGCTGGCGGCTCTGACGATGCCTGACGCTGGCAGCGCAGCTGGCGTCGACGTCGACGATGTTGTTGTTGCTGCTGCTGTTGTTGTTGTTGCTGTTGTTGTGAATGTTGTCACAGTCAACGCTAAGTGCGTTGCGGTGTTGGGGATTTGTTGGATGCTATGTTATAACTTAAAATAAGCAACATGTGTGTGCGAGTGTGCGTCCCCCTCTCTGTCCCTCTCCCTCTCTGACTGTCGCTGTCTCTGTCTAGTGCCGCTTAGTGTGTGTGAGTGTAATTGCGAGTGATTGGGGCAAAGGGGTGAGCACAGCTACTTGTCTATGGCAGCCGTGGCAGCTTATGGAAATCATATGGCAAAATGTCAACAAAACAGGGGCGTACATATTTGGAATGAGCGGCTTTTTGTGGCATGCAGCACTACAATTTGTTGCCACACACACACACACACACACACACTCGCGCACGCATATAAGGCTAAAAAGTGGGCGTGACAAATGCCATAAAATGCGAACTCTTTGCCGATATGCCTAAATATTATGTTGTCGCCAATTAGCAGCTCTCACTAAGTTGTTGACTTAATGCCAATATTTGATTCAGCGATAATTATCCGCTGCGTTTTCATAGCCAAGCAAATCCTTATTAAGCTTCCAATAGACTCTTGCAATGGAGCTTTATTTGCTCAACCACCGACAGCTCACTAGCGTCAAATTGAGTTAAATCGTGGCACTGATCTAGGGAATTTTATGCGACTATTAAATCGAATTTTACTAATGAGAAATAACAGAATTTTGTATTACCTAGTTTCATATTTTGCTTGGTCAAATTCAGAGAGTTTACTTGAAAAGTTTATTAATATAATTTTCGTATTAAGTGGTTTGAAAAATGTATCAAATAAATATTTAAAAATATTTTTCTGATATATAAATAATATTTCAATTTGATGTTATTTGTTAAATAAAAATATTGTTTTATATGTATGTCTCAAATCAATTTAAAAATATATTAAATTTAACAAATATTTTTCGTAAATTTTAATAATATTTTCTTTTGCTATTGCTGTTAAAGAAAATTATTTTCAAATTGTAGACAATTATTTAAAAATGTGTATTTGCTAAATTTTTAAATCGATTCAATAAGTTTAATTAACTTTATTTTATCACATATACATTTTGAACTATTTTTCTTCAATTTAAATAATATTTCATTTTGATGTTGCTGACAAATATAACTAATGTATTATTTATTGAATCGATTTAAAAATACATGAAAAATATTAAATTTTTTTCTTCAATTAAAATAATATTTTTTTCTGTTGTTGCTGTTAAAGGAAATATTTAAACTATATTTTACATATTTTTTTAAAATTGATTCAATAACACAATAAGTTAAGTTAATTAACTCTTTTTATTATTCTTAAATTTAAATAAAATTTCCATTTACTGTTGCTGTTAAATAAAAATACTTTTTATTGAATCGATTTTAAAATATACGAAATATATCAAATATTTTTCATAAATTGATGTTGCTGTTCATTAAAAATATTGTATTATTCAAACTTCTTCAATGGGATTAAAAATATATCGAATATATATTTTGACATATCTTTCATAAATATAAATAATATTTTCTTTTGTTTCTGTTGATCTCTTTTAAATGCTTTTCAATGTTGTGTAAAGTATTAAATTATTAAAGCGATGCAACTGAAACCGGCTTCTAGTTTTCGAAATGACAATCCTGTTAATAACCATATCCCATAGCACCTCTATAAATAGGTCGAACAGCAAAAAATCTGTTGAGTAGCTCGCTCGCTCGCTTGTTCTCAATGCCGTCATTCGAGGCGTCATGCGATATTAAGTGGAACACTTTGTCAACTCAAAACAACGAGCATGGGGAGCAGGCTGCTAAGTAAGCGATGTGCGAGGGGCGAGGGGCGTTGTGGAGGGGCGAAACGACAGCCGCCTTATGTCCTCCCGGGGCACCGGATGTTGTTTGGTAATTATTTAGTGCTAGCTGCTGACTGAGCTGCGCTATGTTGTCGTTCATTCTTTTGCCTGGCTTCGCTTGGCGTTTGATGTGTTTTGGTTTTTGATATATACGTATTTATATATAACAACAAATTGGTGAAGCGCGTCCAACGACAACAACAGCAAACAATGCGACAACACACATAAACAAAGACATCATCAATAAAAAGCAAACAGACGAACCAACGAACGAACGAACGAACAACGGCAAGAACAACAAATAAACACGAACGAAGTGGAGGAGAGTCTCTGCTCTCTGCAAGGCATTAACTTTCAATTGGTTTTCGAGGGAGGCCCGACGGGGCCTAGCTCCGCTCGAGTCATGGGAATGTTGATGGGATTATAAGTGATTTTCATCAAAAATGCAGCGCACGACAAGCCACAGTTAAAGATACAGCCACAGATGAAGATGTGTGTGTGTTGTATGTGTGTGTGCACATAATTTCATTCGTATATGGCTTGTTAAGGTTTTCGAAGACAAGCGACGTGATAACTCAAAACGAGACATCAATCGATTCGTCACCGTCCGGGCGGAGGCAATCAGCCAGCATAACTAACTGGCCGCTCTTCCGATCTTGCCGGCTGCTGCTGCCCGGTGGCCGCCCTCGGGGCCCTCTTAAAATATTATTCATAATTCCATAAATTTAAGGCAGTCACAGTCAGAGTCAGAGTCCCTTCGAGCGCGCCCGGCCACGCGCCTGCGCAACGTTTGTCATATGCAAACATCTTGGCCCGGTTCGCATCGTTGGCTCCCTGTTCGCTGCTCGCTGTATTTAAGCCTAATGAACGTGTTTAGTTGTATTGGTGTCAGTGTCAGCGTCGCTGTCCGTGTTCTTGGTGTCGGCTGGTGTCACTTGTCGGCCGCTTTACGGCTCTGGCCGGCAGTAGCCGGCAAGCTGGCTAGCTGGCTAGCTGGCCAAAAGGTGCAGTGATTACCCTGGCCGTTGGTCGTCGGCATTAGCGCAGAAATATTTAATTAATGGTAATTTATGTGCACGTAAATTGCGCAAAGTGCGACAGCGTTTGGCTAAGAAGCCAACCAGCCAAGTCAGCCAACCAAGTCAGCCATCCAGCCGGGCCAGTTGAGTGCAACAGCTCCCCTGCCGTTTCTAGTTAACATTCGAAATTTAAAAGGTTAATAGGGTTTCGCCCAGCACAGCAATGCATTTGCCTTGCAGGAAGTGCAAGTGAGTTATAATGCCAGTTGCATATATGTTAATGGACTGCACTATAATGTCAACAGTTGTGCGCTCAACGCGACTCCCAAGGCAGCGCGGCTTGTTATCTCATTTGCTTGCTGCTCATGAGGCACTACAGTAGTTGTAGCTGCTTTGCAATTGGCCACTTGAGTGGCAGTAGTTTGAGTGGCAGACAGCTCGTCAATGGCCAATTAAAGCATCAACAAAAAACGACAACACAACAATTAGGCAGTGAGTTATTAGCCGTAACTCAATGGCTTGGCCAAAAAGTGCGTGTGAGGTGTGAACAAGCTGCTGTTCAGCCATAACATATAGAAATATAAATGAGCTTTTGTTTTACGACACTGCAAGTGGGTTAAGATTGCAAGACTTGGCAGTTAGAATTGCCACCCAATTTGTGCTAATCATCTAATTAGCAAGAACAATTGAGACTCATTAGCCACACTACAAAGTTGCGCAACTCACTCACTAAGTACGAAAGCTGCTTTGCAGCACTTCAATCAGCTGCAGCACAACGGCCATATAATTGTAAATCAAAGCTGTCATGCTACTGAATGTCAAAATAATTTCAAGTGCTTTATAACACTGGCGCACTGGCGGGCAACAGTGTAAGCCAAATAGCCGGTAGCTTACTGCCAAACGGATTACACGAGAACACTAGAACACTAGAATGCAGCACAAAAGCTGCTAAATGCTATGCAAATCCACTACAGGTGCAAGTGTTGCTGCCACTGCAACCCAATGTAAACACTCTCGCAGCGCAAACTAATAAGATGTTGTATCTGGTGTATCGCCAGCAACAACAACAGCAACAACAACGACTACTGCTCAACCTGGGGCCATTGGCATTTCTACGGCCGCTGTCCGCTGATAGCTTCTCATTTTATTCCACCTTGTCACGTGCTGTGCAGCAGCAGCAGCAGCAGCAGCGGCAGCGTTGGCAGCAGTGGCAATTTCTAGCATTTCAGCAAAAATATCCGACTACCTACGCGACCCGCGTGTATCTGTATCTGTGTATCTGTATCTGCAGCTGTATCGCCATCTCTATCCGCATCTGTAGCTGTATCTGTGTATCGGTTGCTGTGAGTTCGCTGCAGAGCTTTTTCATTAAACGGTAATTTCACACCGCCAAACGTAAGACAACAGCGCAGAGAGCGAGAGCGAGAGGGAGAGGGAGAGCGAGAGAGAGCGAGTGTACGCGCCTGGAATTTCGTTTTCGGACATTTATCGCCGTGCTCTGCGCCGCCTGTCGACGCCAAGCGCTGCCAGCTCCAAACTTCTAGCGCCAATCTTCATCGCTGCCCAATTACAAGCAAGTTAAAATCAAGTACGAGGCATTGATTAGTTGCACGAGGGGCGAGGGGAGTTGGGGGCTGCTTCGAGAGCCACAGAGATTAAAATGTAATCTTTAGCGCCGCAGTCATATGAAACGTGTTCGATTAGGCTTTTGCTTTGCTTGTGGAATCGCGACTGGGATTGGGAAGCGACTGGATTTAATATACTAGCCTCGGCCCGGATTGGCCAACTGCTGTGCGCCATGTAGGTGTGGAGTGGGCTAACTAAGACCCCCAGTGGACAGTGCTGAGTGCTGAATGCTGCGATGTGTGTCCTCTACCTACGCATTAGCAAATACATGTACGGAATTTGTCTATTAACTGCGTCGATGGCGAAATAGTAACTTCCAGCTAGCTGCCCTCGTGATATTTGCTGAATAACATAAATTATCACACGTCGCAGGAAATTCGAGCTGTTTACGAGTCGTTTTATGAGCACCGATCGCAGATTGTACATAAAATATTGTAATCACATTAATATCCAATTAATTCAAATGCATATCGCTCGTCCAAGCCTCGTAAAGCCCAGCCTAAGTATGCAAATAAAAAGTTCGCCAATAATGAGCTAATTAAACGTAATTGAAAATAGGCTTAGCAACTTTTTCTTAATTGCATTCACAAAGCTCGAGCTGCATGTTTTTATGCCACAAAACATTAACTACAAATAATAGTTAAGGAACATCTATTTTTTGAAAATGAATTCGCACTTAAAGTGGATGGAATTAAATATTAAATAGCAATTGAAATGTGTACAATAATTATATATTTTTATCTAATTTCGTTTAAGCAGTTCTTACTTAAACTTCACTATTGTGCTGCAACCTTTTTTAACACTGCTTAAACGCCTTCAAGCTGACTCTTTTTAGGCCACAAAACAAGGAATGACTTTTAGTTAAGAAAAATCCTTTTTCAACAAAATTAACTCTCACTTAAAGAGCTGGAAATTCAATATGGAATATCAATTAAAATGACTGCCATAACTATATATTTTTATTGCATTTAATTCGACATTTTCTTTAATTTTACTATTCTGCTGCAACTTTTATAACCCCAGCTTAGAACTTTTGTAAAACAACGTATATTTTGTATACCACAAAATAATACAACTATTAGTTAACGACAAATCTATTGTAGGAAACAACAATTCTCTTTTAAAGACCATTAATTTAAATATAGAATGGCAATTGAAATTACTGGAATAATTCTAAATTTTATTAAATTTTAATGTCAGCAGTTCTTACTTAAAATTTCATAATCTGCTGCAAATTTCATCAAATTTAATGACTCCAATAATTAGATATCTTAATCAAATTTAATTAAAATCATTCTCCCTTTAATTGAACAATTCTGCTTCAACTATTTTCTTCCCTGCTTAAAGTCCTTGACGCTGTCTGCTTTAGTGCCTAATTCTGAAATTAAATATTGAATAGCATTTGTAATGTCTGCAGTTCTTTCTTAAATTATCATATTCCACTACAAATTACAATTACTGAAATAATTCTAAATTTTATTTAAATTGAGTAAAAATCGCTCTCTCTAAAATAGTACCATTCCACAGCAACTATTCTCCCCAGCCCTTGAGAACAAGCTGTTTGTTGAAGGAATGAAATGAAGTTAAGAAAAATCCATATTAAGAGAATTAATTATTTGTTAAACAGCCCAAAATAGAATATTGAATAGCATTTGTAATGTCCGCAGTTCTTACTTAAAATTTCATATTCTGCTGCAAGTTTTCTGAAATGTAATTACTGCAATAATTCAACATTTTAATTAAATTGCATTAAAATCGCTCTCACTTAAATTGTACTATTCAACCTGCAACCTTCCCCACCCCCTACCTAAGTCCCTGCTGAGCAATGACCCCATAGAGATGTATATTCATTCAGTCGCAACTTGAGCTGAGCTCGTAAGCGAGTCGTATGAGTGATCCATTGTTATGGTCTGTGTATAGCTTAGCAGTCCTTTCAGCCAGCAGCTCGGACGCACACTTGATAGGATGCTAAAAGAGCAATAATATAATGCACAATTCATCCGATGTAATCATTATGGAGCACAAAATGATATGCACACAATGGCAGTGCGAGGGTCGGTAGCATATGCTCGAGTTTAATACAAAGTCGAGCCTTTGAACACGGCTTTACGCCTGTCTAAGTAATGCTTTTCACTTGTTTACACTGCAGCTTAAGTGAACTGCCCCCTCGCCCCCTCGACACACACAGAGAAGTTTGCCACAAGAGCATTGCCTCTGAGCACTCCCGGCCATGGCTTTATTCAATTTCACAATATGCGTAAATGTAATTAAAATATCCTTTGTGAAGGCGCCGAAAAGTCCACCTGAGCAACGTGAGAGCCATTCTGTGGCATTAGTTGACCACACAAACCAGTTGTTGTTGTTGTTGGTGTTGCACTTGCTGCGCTGCACTTAGTGCGGCTGCCGCTTTCAGACGCAGTCAGACACATTACACGCTCTTTTGCATATTGCGCACTGGAAGAGTCTGAATCCGAGTCAGAAGCGAGCTCAAAAGAGTTGCTCCTGCTGCTGCTTTAGACCAGGTTAATGTTTGTTTATTTGCTGGCCCCTGCTCCGCAGTCGGCTGCAGCACGTCGGGCCTGACCTCTGGCCAGGCAAGTGCAACAATCAAGGCGCACACAAACTGCTTACTGTCAAAAACACGCAGCAGAACAAACAAACAAACAAACTGGCAAACAACCGACGCACAGCAGAAGCGACGACGCACGTCAAGAGCGCTCAGCGTTAACAGCAGCACAGTGGACAACGTTGACAAAAAACCCAAGCTTTACCATAATTTTTTAATATACAAATCATTTGAGTGGAGAACCTGCATTTCTCAAACAATGTTTTTTTAAACCTTCAACATAAACCAAACCTATCGATATCAAAAGAAGTAGTTATCAATTTTGTGTGTATTCAGAATGTAATACTATTTAATTTGCCAATGCTAATAAATATGATTTTCTTCTTGTTTGTATAACAAAAACTAAAATAATTGTTATTACAATCAATACAATACAATACAATAATTGATGTGTCTAATTAGAATGCTGTAATACGATCTAAATTGCCATAAGCTTATAGATATTATTTGCTTCTTGTTTGTGTAACAAAAGCTAAAATAATTGTTAATACAATCGAAGATCGTGTTGATCGAAACAAAGAAAGTTGCAACAACTGCTCAAATTGCAAATGAAAACCAACATATATATTTTGTTTATTTATTGAATTAACATATATAGATTTGCTTAGAGCTTATATAAATCAAAGGCGATCGAAACAAATACATTTCTAAGATATTCTCAAATTACAGAAAAGACCTAAAAAATAAGTCAATTATCTATAGTATGTATATGACTAATATTAAAGTTATTAAAGATTATTAGTTATTATTCAGAATACCTTACTTTACACTTTTCGAATTTTTCTAATATTTCAAGCATGCAAACTAATATAGGAGGACTTTAATGACAAGCTATTTAACACTCCAATTATTCGACATTTTACCAACTTGCTTAAATTGGAATTAAGTGCGAAGTGGAGGACATAATGAATATAGAATAGAATAGAATATGGCATAATACAGAATTTAAGTCTTCTATCAGAATTCGCTTGCTTGCTTTCTGCTTGCTCATTTAATTTTACCAATTGTTGTGGCGTTTTTGACCACTGTGAGTTGCAGTTCAAAAATGTTGCAATACGAAGGATGTCGGCGTTGCATCTTCTTGACAATGATAACACAATGCGGACGAAGTGCGGATTGGCGCTGAGGGTTGACGTGCGGCAAGCAGGCGGCATGAGGCAGGAGGCAGGACTAAGGACACGACGCTTTAGTGTGTAATTTAATTGAACGGACATAACGGTCAACGCTGCGGGGTTTCGCACTGGGCCATCTACACTCGCTCCCAGAGTGTGTGTGTGTGTGTGTGTGTGTTGTGTTGTGTGTTGCGAACGAGACTAAAGAGGACTCTTTGCTTAATTGAAAGCAATTAAGTGGAAAATTGAAAACTTTGGCAGCCATAACGTTGACGTCCGACTGCCACCGCATCCCAGAGCTGCCACGACACACACTTGCACACACACACACACTCACGCACACACACGCAAGTGCAGAGTCACACGCAGACAATCGCACATTTGCATTTGATGGCCACGCCCCATTTGCACACTCGTAAAAAGGCAGCACAAAAAAATGTGCAGTCACGTACGTGCGGCAGTGGCAGCTGAGGCAGCGGCAGCGGCAGAGGAAGTGGCAATGGCAGCGACTGTGGCGCAGGCAGTTGCAGCATCAACAGCGGCGCCATTTTGTGTGCTTCTGTCACTTTACATGCCACAACACACAATTGACAGCGCGGATATTTATGTAAATAATTTTTCGTGTCGCAGCAAAGGGCAGCGAACACAGCGAAAAAAAACGAAATCTGAATGCATAAAATGCATTTTGGTTGACGTGACCATCACTGCCCGCCAACCCCACCCCTTCTCCCCGCAGCAACAAAATCACAAAAAACATAAATAAAATAAAAGGCCCACACAAAAGAGCCAAGTGCTTGACTTCACACACTCTCCCAACGGCCTTCTCACTCTCTTTCCCACTCCACTCGACAGTCGACTGCACAGCCGACAAAATGCAATCGAATTATTTCACAAATCTGGCAATCAGAATAACACAAGCTGCCGCGTTGCACTCCCATCTAACAATTTACTATGTTTATCTATTGGTGGGAACCCAAGCAAGTTGCTTACACTTAAGATATATTGCTTATAACCCACTCGCTACATCTTCAAGATTTGCAATTAATAACAGATAAATGCATAACATTATATCCAATAGTGTCTTATCTCTTACCTGCATATATAATATTCTATTGATAAAGAAACATTGAAGTATCACACAACTTGGAGTTTTTGTTTATAATCAACTTGAAGCTCGCTACATCTTCAAGATTTGCAATTAATTGCATATACTCGTAATCATATTATTATGTGTCTATAACAGATAAATGTAAAACATTACATCCAATAATGCATTCTCTCTTCACGGTATACACAATATTCTAGATGATATTGATAGAGAAACATGGAAGTATCAAAGAACTTAGTCTTTTTGTGTATAACCAACTTGAAGCTCGATACATTCTAAAGGGATGCAATTAATATCACATGATCATATTATTATGTGTCTATGACAGATAAATGCATAACATTATATTGAATAGTGTCTTGTCTCTTTCCTGCACACTTAATAAATAACATTGAAGTATTAAACAACTTAGACATTATGTTTATAATCCACTAGAAGCTCGCTAAATCTTCAAGATTTGCAAATAATATCACATGATCAAATTATTATGTGTCTATGACAGATAAATGCATAACATTATATTGAATAGGTACTTGTCTCTATCCTGCACACATAATAAATAATATTGAAGTATTAAACAACTTAGACATTATGTTTATAATCCACTAGAAGCTCGCTAAATCTTCTAAATTTGCAATTAAAAGCACATGATCATATTATTATGTGTGTATGACAGATAAATATAAAACACTACATTCATGATATTGATAAAGAAATATTGAAGTACGAGTATCTAACAACTTTGACTTTTTGTTTATAAGCAACTTGAAGCTCGTTCAATCTTCAAGATTTGCAATTAATATCACATGATCATATTATTATGTGTCTATGAAATTTAAATGCTCAACATAATATTGAGTAGATTTTCCTCTCTACGCGCAAAGCAATCTAGTTGATATTGATAAAAAAAAAAAATATAAAGTAACAAACAACTTAGACATTTTGTTAATAGCCAACTTGAAGCTCGCTACACCTTAATAATATTTTGATTGTCTATTGATTAAGGAAAGAGTAAGGTATCAAACAACTGAGACATATTGCATATACCCAACTTAAGGCACGCTGTATCTTAATGATTTTCAATTAATGTGTATTATTTAGCGAGCTACATTAAATTACATTCTACTCGCTTTATGAGGCAGCTAATTTCTGGACAAGAACTCAATCAAGTAGCTCACAGCAAGTCATATAGCTTATAATGGTTGAAATATTTACAATTAATTTGTATTATACATAGCTCTTGACTAAGAATTACGTGTCTATTGCCGCTAAATTAAGTACTTCCCTCTATATTGGTTGTTGTATCATGCATGTATCTATTAAGCGAACTACATTAAAACGACAGCAGTTAAGCGTGATGCTAAATTACCTTCTTCTCTCATTACAACATAACTCGTTTCAAGTTGAGAAATTGTTGTATGCAGCTTCTCAGTCAAGTAGCATGCAAGATCTAGACATATTGCTTATAACCATCTTGAAGTTCGCTTTATAAAGCTTTGCAATTATAAAGCCTAGCATAGCACATTGTTATGTCTCTATAGATCGAACTACATTTAAACGACTGCAGATAAATGCTTAACGCAATTTTCAATTAGGTTCTGCTCTTTTCAATGTCATCTACTAGTAATTTCAGAAGAAATACATAAATGAAGTATTCTAATACAACCAAGATATATTGCTTATAATCTTCTTAAAGTTCGCTTTATACTATATACGATTATAATATTCAACATGTCTTCTGCAGTTAAATGCTTAATGTAGAACAAGCTTCTGCCCGCTTTACTGCATATCTAACTTCAGATGGTCTATTGATAAGTAAGTAAAGTTATCATGCAACTAAGATATGTTGCTTATAACGATTTTAATGTTCACCACAGCTTGAAGATTGACAATTATGTGAATTATAGCACGCGATTAAATTATTATGTGTCTATAGGTAAATGCTTAACGTAATGCTAAATTAGCTTCTCCGCTCTGGTTGTGTGCTGATAAGCAATCAATCAAGTATCAAGCGACACCTTGAAGATTTGTAATGAATGTGTATTATAGTATTATTATGTGTTACATTACAACTACTGCAGTTAAATGCTTAACGCAATGTTGAATTAGCTGCCCCTCTCTTTTCACTACTCATCTAATTTGTGCTGTTGCAATTGCAGCTTTTTATAATCCAATATAGGCAGCTAGCGCAATCGATTGCAGCACACAATTAAAGGTTACTTCACACACATACAGTTTAATTACAGCGATTTGCAGTGCAAGCCAACTGCAAATAGTAATAAAACTTTGCCCAAGGTGCCGTTATCTTTGAAGTAGAGAAAAATGACCGTGGTCGTAATATTTGCATATTTCTTCAAAGCCCATAAATTCACTATGAAGCACGTCACTTGATAAATTGTGCATATAATGTTTGTTAGTGATATTTGCCATTCAATTATTGCATAATTATTTGCAAAATTGCAAAGCTACAAACGAAATCCCAGCGATAAGGAAAACATTGAAGTTGACGCGATTCGCAGAAAACATTATTTTTAATGAGTTCAAGAACGAAAATCACACACACAGCTCTAAAATAAAACAGTTTACTTTTCAACTTGAACTTGTTGCTCGCAATGTGTGCACTTAATTTGCACTAATTATAACGCATTACGAATGCAATTAATGCGCGTTGACAATTAATAACGCCACAAGAAATGTGAGGCAATTAATTGAAACTCTACGCACTGCAAACTTTACATCAATTCATATGTTTGTGTCAATCGCAAAAGCGGTGGACAAAGCTTTCATTCAAGTGCCGATCGTTGTCAGAGATAGCTTAGGAACAACTGGAGGGCCGCACAACCAGCCCAACAACATTATTTTTAATATCGCCATGCGGGCGTCGGGCGGGTCGAGAGGGGCGTGGACGGCGGCGAATAGAAGAGCAAAGAACAGGTGACTAGTTTAATAGTGTGTTTGCCGAACAAAAGGGTAATAAACATGAAATGGGCATACGAGTACATTCCACGATAGGGGTTATAATTATGTTGTAGGCTAGTAATAAGTATCATTATAATGTTAACAATTATCATAGAACAAGCTGCAGCCTTGCGTTTCCTAGGAATAATGAGTAAATTTCAACTCAACTGCCACTCGCTGCAGACTTGTTGCAAGAAGCAAAATTATTATGCAGTTTTAGTTGTTTTAATATTTAAACGTGATTTCCAAAGGTTTCCCCTTTTCATAGCAGATTTTTAGTTATCAAAAATTCCTCGCTCTTGCAATAGTGCTTTAATAAATTTCGGAAATCAAAGCTTAGTATTTTGTCTCGCGATCTATTTAAATTGAATTTTAACTCAACTGTGACTGCAGACTTTTCTGCCCTCAAAAGAAATATGGATTTTTACTTTGATTATTCAGTTTGAGTTGTTATAATATTTAAACGTGATTTCAAAATGTTTCCACTTTTCATTGCAAATATTTAATTCTTGAAAATACCGGAATTCATTTAATACATTGCGGATACTAAATTTTGGTATTTTACCTCTCGATAGATTTAGGAATAACAAGTGAATTGCAGATGCTGCAGACTTTTCTGCCATCATATTTAAAAAGTATTTAAGTTCAAATATTCGTGTGCAGTTGTTTTAATATTTAAACGTGATTAACAAATATTTCCGAAAAGTCCCCAGTTCTATAAATTTCTCTATAAATTTAGGAATTGTAAATTTTACTCCTCTACGTGATTTCATAATGTTTCCTGTAGTTCACGAAAAATTCAGAATTCGTTCGCTATTGCAATAGTATTTCAATAAATTACGGAAATGAAATCTCGATGAATTTAGAATCAATTTTAACTCAACTGCTCCAAACTTTTTTGCCCGTTATGCAGTAAGTCTTTTAGTTCGATTATTGAGTTTGAGTTGTTTTAATATTTAAAAGTGATTCAAAATGTTTCCTGTAGTTCCCGAAAAATTCAGAATTCGTTTGCGCTTGCAATAGTATTTGAATAAATTGCGGAAATCAAATCTTGGTATTTTGCCTGTCGGCCAATTTAATTGGCTTAACTCTTTAGCTGACGAATCGTAATTGAAACTTTTGTGGGTTGAATGCATATTCGCAGCACTGCACTGTTCAATTGCCAGCGGCCACATTTTTGGTCTAAAACAGGAAATATGCTGAAAACGTGGCCGAGTCGCTTGTTAGTCGCTGCTGGCTGCTGGCAGTTCAAATACAAATACGAATATACGACTAAAATAGTACATAGAAATATATATATACCCGACGGAGAGACAGACACACAACTATTGGCAGTTGACTGGGCTAATTTGTCGGAAATGACGTTTTTGGGTTTTAGTGCGGAAGTAAGTGGGGTTGTGCGGGGTTCTGCTATGCAAAAGAAGCGGAGTGAGAGGTGGGGGGAATGGAATGGGGCGGTGTCATCCATTTGGTAAAATATTTCAAGTCTTAGCGCGACACTTTGGTAAATTGCACGCTCAAGTGACGCCTGCTAATTTAATTAATTTGCACCTGGGCAAAATGGCAAAAAACTTTGACAATCCTCGCCCCTCGCCTTTGCTTGTTCCCCGCTCGCTTTAGAGTACCTTTCGGCATCCCCCCCTTCCCCGCTTCCCCCGTCCCGGCCCAGTTGCGCCGTGTAATACACGTAATTGAAACATTCCTTGACCAAAGCAGCAGAAAATAAAGAAATCAAACCAAAAAGAAAAGTTACTTTTGCCGCAATTATTTGGCACGTCTCCACTAATTAATTACGCCTTTTGGTCAGCTACCATTCCCTGGCAATGGGGTTGAGAGACGAGGCAGCAAGTTTAAAATGTCCACGTTTAATTAAATATGGCGAGGCGGCTCTATAATTAATTTCAGCACTGCAATTTTTGTTTAAAGAATAAAATGCCGCATAAAACAAAGAAGAACGGAGCGAATGAAAGATAGACGCGAAGGGAAAACCGTAGCAAATCTCAGGACGACATCTGGAGATGCTGGAGTAGACTGGCGGAGTAGTTGGTGGGCAGGAGCATTAAAGTGTCAATATCCATTAGGCGGTCCTGATTGCTTAAGCTGCTTTACGCCAAGTTCTTTTCTGCTTTACAGTTGCCAACTTTCTTACACACACTCGCTCTCTCTCTCTCTATCGCTTTCTCGATGGCTCTTTCTTCTTTCACCTACCCCATCCACGCTTTGTCTGGGTCTCTTGGCTTTTATTGTCCGCACAGAGCACAATGACTCTCGTTGTTCTCGTTGTTCTTGGGTTCATTGTTTCAAATGAGAAACGACGCGAATTGGTTAGAACGAAATGGTTAGAAATGCAAATTAGTACGCCTGACGATAGCACGCCAGATAAGCAGCCAGTTAGAGGCGACTTAGACGCTGACATGACAAAGTTCAAATACCCTACGTCAAGTGAACGCAATGAAAACGCACACATATATCTATATATAGACGCACTCGTAGGGATTAGAAGCAGCAAGGGCGAAAGGGCGAGAGACGAAATGCTAAAAAATTCTGCGAATTGCTCATTCAATTAAGAATTTTATCGATGCTTCAAATAAAGTGGGAGTGCAATGAAAATCTTACTAAAGATTAAAGCGGATAAAACAAGTATGCAATACTTTGAATTTTGATGAGAATATTATTTGCAAATTTCATTAAAGTCTAAATAGTTTCTTTAGTTCAATCGAAATTGTTTTCCAAGATAGAGAAAACATATTTTTCTTTTATTAATTTCAAATTTCCCAAATGCCGTAATATTTATTCAGATTACACTAGATGTGTTCGCAGAATTAAAAATATTATTTGGTTTTAAGTTTAAATAGTTTCTTTAGCTTTTAGTTTTAGTTTTTCCAAGGGAGAGAAAACATATTTTCTATTAATAACTTCAATTTTGCCCAAAGGTTGTGCTTTAAGGTAATAATATTTATTCAGATTACACTAGATGTGTTCGCAGAATTAAAAATATTATTTGGTTTTAAGTTTAAATAGTTTATTTAGCTTTTAGTTTTAGTTTTTCCAAGGGAGAGAAAACATATTTTCTATTAATAACTTCAATTTTGCCCAAAGGTTGCTAGCTAACGCTTTAAGGTAATAATATTTATTCTGGTTACACTAGATGTGTTCGCAGAATTGAAGATTTCCACGTTAACCCCGCACATCTTCATTTATTAATTTTAATTAGGCTACATTAGCCAGTAACCACAACATAATACAAAAACATTTGATCTTCCACCGACTAGGGCGTTGCAATTGCTTTTAACCTGGCTTATCTTACAATTTACCCGCTAAGAATCCAGCTGCTTACAATTTGAATACCCTACCTTTTTGTTATGGCTTGGGCCGTTTGGGCCGCAAAAGAAGAAAAATTGCACGTAGCTAATCTTTGTCATCTGGTGCCGTGCCTGATTTCCACAAAGTAAATTCAAAAAGCTTTCAAGACGCGATGAAGAAGTAGTAGTAGTCGACGACGAAGAAGAAGAAGGCGTCGACGACGAAGAAGGAGAAGAAGGGTCAAGGGAATAGCGGCTCCACAAATGCTGCTTTTGCGGACTTAAGCTTAATTGCTAATTACACAAATTCGCGGTATGCGTAACCGTATCTTAGGATCGACCCGCGCTCATGTGGGGTTCGCCTTCAGTCAGCCGTGGCCGTGGCCAAGCCATTGGTGATTTATATTTAAGCACAAACTTTTAACTTTAACCAAAATCCCCTGGCTGCCCGATTACCCGCTCTCCTTTTGTCCTTCTTAATGCTTACCAGCTTTGTTGTTGTTGTTGCTGCTGCTGTTTTTGTGCGGGCTTTTGGGGCTGCGGCAATAACAACAACCCTTAAAAGCTAAACGCTGCGTGGCCTGTCGAAGCTTGTGGTTCCATTCAATTAACCTTTCATCTGTTTAACATGTATTATAAAATTAGACGCGCTCTTGTGGACCACCGTGCCACCCACCCACTAAGTGGGCGTGGCATGTAGCTAGGTTTTTGGCCTAATGTATGCGTAACCACAGCCTCAAGACATGACAACACTATTAAACAATATGTCCTAGTCCCACGGGCAAACGTGGCGTCGTAGGTGGTTTCATAGGTTGCGCCGGGTCACTTTCTTAATTAAGCAACAAGATGGCGGCCGCTGTGGGCAAATGCAGTGGATGGGGCGACGCGCCGCTGGCTATTAGCAAAGTGCATTGCAAGCGCTTAACATAGATTACATGCTATACATCTAGACTTACCCATTAAACTTAAACGTTCAAAATTTATTAATTTGCCCACACAATTTACACACACACTTCTGTTTCACATCACTACTAAAAACACGAATTGGCGCGTACTTGCTAACTAACTTACTTTCGTGATATGGCAATACCTAATGTGTGTGGCTTGTTTTCAGCTATGTGGCAACGTATCCCGACTAAGTGGCAGCCCCGCCAATTGTTTTTTGTTGTACGCCTGCAGCTGTTTGTCCACCACGTCACTTTGCTTATTCGCTTGCACACTTTTGCCACAAAATCATGTAAATTCGTTTTTATTTACACCCCTGCATGTTGTAACCGTGAACACAAAATGAAATTCGCCGACGTACTGCGTCGCCTTGACGCCTATCCACGCACACTAGACGATTTTAGCGTACGCACTGTGGGCGGCGCCGCCGGTAAGTTTTGTGTGTTTGTTTGCCGAATTTTGTTGTGAACAGAAACTAAACAAATAAACACTCTACACACACACAGTTACGATCATTAGCACATGCATCATCAGTCTGCTGATCTTACTGGAGTTCATCAACTACATGCAGCCCACACTCAACGAGGAGCTATACGTGGACACCACTCGTGGTCACAAGCTGCGCATCAATCTGGACATAACGCTGCACAACCTGGCCTGCAATTATATATCGCTCGATGCTATGGACTCCTCAGGCGACACGCATCTGCGTGTGGATCACGACGTGTTCAAGCATCGCCTAGACCTAAAAGGCGAGCCACTCATGGAGACGCCCATCAAAGAAATAGTGGCAGTCTCGCCGCCCAACAAAAACACCACCTGCGGCAGCTGCTACGGAGCGGAGAACAATTCCACACAGTGAGTGCAGACAACAAGCTGTTGACATTCTAATTAAGCATTTACTAACAGTTGCTGCAATACGTGCGAGGATGTTTTGGACGCGTATCGCGTGCGCAAGTGGAACATGCAGATGGACAAGATCGAGCAATGCAAGGGCAAGTACAAGCGCACCGACGAGGACGCCTTCAAGGAGGGTTGTCGCATCCAGGGACACCTGGAGGTGAATCGCGTAAGTACCCCTATTAAAATCAATTAACATTTCATTCATCGTTTCCCACGAAATCTCTTTAGATGGCAGGCAGCTTTCACTTTGCGCCCGGCAAGAGTTTCTCCATCCGCCAGTTCCACATACACGACTTTCAGTTCACCAACGTGAAGCTGTCGCACACCATAAATCATCTGTCCTTTGGCGAAAAGATTGAATTTGCCAAGACGCATCCATTGGATGGACTGCGCGTCGACGTTGAGGGTGAGTACAAAGTTCTGTTCTGTTTTTTAGCTTAACAACTCGTCTATTGCAATAACTTATAGCGTAATTTCTAACAGCATTTTTGTTTAACATAACTCGACAACTTAATTTAAGTTTGTTTTGGTTGGGTGTTTTTCTGGAGAAATCATCTGGCGATTGAATCATGAACCAGAAAATTCCATCAAGTTCAGCAACGTATACCAGTGCCAATGGCCATAAAGGTGCCAAAGGTGCCACCGCCTTGTATCATTACTTTGCCCACATTGTTGATCAGTTCACGTCCTCGCAGTCCGTATCTAAAACACCACGATTACTTCATTAGTTTAGCCGGCATAATTACATAATCTCCACACGCGCTTGCGTCACGGTGCAAGAGCACGCCGAATTGACAAGGCTCACCTGAGTGCTGAGAAGCCACCGAAGAGTGCTCCGCTGGCCATGCCGACGCAGAAGCCAATGGTGAAACCAGTCTTCATCTTATCAAAGCATGTGGGGCCGCCTTGCTGGGACGAGGAGAAGGAACCGCTTGGCAATGGCATTTTGTTGTTGCTGTTCTTCTGTGTGTCTGTTTGTACGATTAAGGGGCAAGTGCAAATGCAATTCGCTTATTGTTTATTTGACTTATATCTGACGCGCGTTGTCTAAATTTTGCCTAAATACTCGAATTTTTCGATTTTTTATTCGATGCCGACTCCAAAAAACAAATTTGCTGCCAGCCTGTTTTTTTTTTTTTTGGTTTGCTGTCAAAAATCTGGCATGTGTGTCAAAGCAGCTCTGTTTTTGCAGTACGCGAGCTTGCCACCAGATGGCGCCAGAGCGCCACTTGAATAATGACATTGTTTAACCGTTACATTGATGTTGAATTCAAATTTGAATATTTTCTGCACCACTTGCACATGTATGCATAATATAATCATGTGTTTAAAATGAAAAGTGTAATATAAAGCAAATAAATTGTATTTGTAATTTATTTAATCATTTCAGAGTCCAAGAGCGAGATGTTCAATTACTATTTGAAAATTGTGCCCACACTCTACGAACGCCACAGCGACGGCCAACCCATCTATACCAATCAGTTCTCTGTAACGCGGCATCGCAAGGATTTAATGGATCGCGAACGCGGCATGCCAGGCATCTTCTTCAGCTACGAGCTGTCCCCGCTGATGGTCAAGTATGCCGAGAGGCACAGGTGAGTGATGTTACAAACAAACTAATTCTAATATCAATTATATTTGACGAATTTGTTGCAGTTCCTTTGGCCACTTCGCCACCAATTGCTGTTCCATCATTGGCGGCGTCTTCACCGTTGCCGGCATTCTGGCGGTGCTACTGAACAATTCGTGGGAGGCGTTGCAGCGCAAGCTGGAGGTGGGCAAACTCAGTTAGCACAACAGATTGCAAAAATTCAGGAATCTCTGCAGCTTTATTATTAGCCCCTAAACTCATTCCACAAGCGCATCGAATTTTTCTCAATGCCCCGACAAATCTCTAAATAAAGTGCTTATATTTATAAGAAAAATGAATTCGTAATTCTCCCACGCAGTAGCTTTAAGTTGTACGCTTGCCCACCGACAAAAAGCCAGAGGTGTTTGAGAAATACTTGGCTTCAGTGTGTGAACGTTCCGCCGCCTGGGGATTCACGATTTCCAGGCCCTGCAATGGGGTGAATGCCACGCTCGAGGCAGTGCCGGAGATTTGACGTTTGACTGTTGTGTTGCCGCCGTAGACTTGTTGCTTCTGTAGATTCTTCTGCAGCGTCTTGCTGATGCGCACCTTGGTCTTCTCATCCAGCTGCGGCAGACGAATGCGTCCTGTGCCCGTTTTGCCGATGGTGCCGCGCGAGTAACCCAAATCCCCCTGGTAAGCATCCTCCTCGATCTGCAAATGAGACACGTAATTAATTTAACTATATGATACAAAGTGCTATCTCCACTTACATCACCAAAGTTCATGCGATTCGCCTGCTTGCGGAACTCAGTCAATGCATAGCGTTCCTTCATCTTTCTGACGCGCTTGCCACCGCGTTTTTTCTTGCTGCCCTCAATGGGTTTGGGCAGCGGCTTGATGAACTTCACCGGTGGCGGCTCCTGCAGTTTGTCCAGCTTTTTCTCAATGTCCTCCTTGAACTTCAGACCAATCTCGCCATGCACGCTCTCGTGGCACGCATCAACGCGCGCCGCCAACACCGATTTGGCGGCCACCAAGCGAGCTGCCTTGCGACGCAGATCTGGCGCCGTATCCTGCACAATCTGTGAGTAATACACATAGCCGGTGTGCGGCAGCATTTGTGTCTGTGAGAAGCCCGAGAGCGTCTTTTTCTGGGAGCCCAGCACCTGCACATTGCAGGCGGGCATCTTAGAGAGCTTGGTCAGACCGCCAGCAATGCCCAGCAATTTAGCAGCTGTGGAGGCGCCCACAATCATGGACAAGTTGGGGGCTATAAAGGTCATGCGGCTCTCCACATACTCGTAGATCTTTGACTTGAAGTTGTTCAGCTCAATGGCCATTTCGCAGGCCTCATCGATCTTTGCCTTTTCAGCGGGAGTCAGCATGGTACTAAAAAAAGGATTAAGGATGTATTATAAAGTTTAGTTCAATGTGTGCATAGCGTACTCACCCTTGTGTAGTAGATGCCGTCACCGAGACTATCATAATGGTAGCCTGCGTCAAAATCGCCTGCAGTTTCTCATTGTTTTTCACCTGATCCAGATCGTTGCCCAGCTCTTTGACCGCCAGCAAATACTCAATTTCGCCAATGATCAGCGAGTCCAGCTCTGGAAAGCGTTTCTGGTACTTTTCTTTGGTGAACTTGTGTATGATGGATATCTCGTTGTCCACATCCACAGCAATTGCATTCGCATCCACAATCAGACAATACTCTGGATCAGACTCCACGCTGCCCAGCATTTCGGCGGCGCTGCGTTGTCGACTAGCATAGTGCTCGATTTGTTTCAGTGTATTCTGCAAGCGTTCCGAGTCGCGTAGCTTGCACAGTTCACGCACTGACTGAACTGTGACGTCCACTTCCATGAGGTTCGGCGTCGGCTTCAACAATTTTTCGGCTAGCTCCTGGGTGAGCGTTGCCTGCTCCATCTCGTCGGCATCGGCCATTTCAGCATCGTCGGCATCATTGTCGTTGTCCTCCTCGAGATCGGCAAGTAATTCATCAGCTAGCGACATATTTAACACTTAATTTTAATAATTTACAGACTTATAAATTCTTCACTCCGTGTTTTCGTTGTAAACAAAACGTTTGCTGATTTTATAGCAGCTGTTTTTTGTTTGGCGTTGCCACCTAGTCAGAACGCGTCGTTAACAGCGAACTAGCTTTTAACATGGCAGCCACTTTAACTAAAACGATACTATAAAGTGTACCAAACAGGGAACACGATAGTTTTCATATGTTCTTGCTTGATTAAATACTACGCTGTCTTCCGTTATAGTTATAGCTGAATCAGGTATAAGATGCTAATTACATTAATAGTTTATTAGCTATGTGATTAGGAGTGTACCAATTTCAACAGTACAATTTTGGTACAAATGTGGAATGTCCAATCTACAGCTGTTTTACAGAGCCAACACTGTTCATGGCTAGAATTAAGAGTTGCCAGATGTGTCCGTTTGCCGCCTTATTTTGGCGCAGATTTTTGGCGTCTGTGTTTCTCGGTATTCGCAATTTGTTGATTCACGGCGCGCTCGCAAAATGTCAAAGAAATTAAATACAAGTGCTGGCGGAACGCCTAAAAATACGTTGTTTAATTACTTTACCAAATCGCCAGCGGTTGACAAAAAGAAACTCACGCCGAGCATTGCAAGCGAAGCTCAAAAAGAGAATCTACAGAATGGCAAGGAAGTGCTCATTAAAAAGGAGCCCGAGTCGAAGCCAGCTGCCAAGCGCAAGTTGCCCATTGCCGACGAAGACAGCGACATAGAGGAGAACAATGGTAAGCGTAAAAGGAAGCGCATTGTGGTGCCGGAATCCGAGAGCGAAGAGGAGGAGGAGGAGGAGGACGACTTTTCTGAGGATGGCTCCGATTATCAGCCAGATGAAAAGGAAGCCACCATCAGCGAGGATAGCGACAGTGGCGAGGAAGAGAAAGAAGAGGACAGCGAGACCGAAGAGGACCCCACTCCCAAGAAACAGCGCAAGAAGCCATCGCAGAAAACCATTAACAACAATAATAACGAGGAACCTGCTTTGAAGAAGGTCAAGCTGGAGCAGGAGCCTGTGTTGGCTGCAGGTGGCACCCTACTGGAGAAGCTGCAGCATCTGCAGAGCAACGCCAAAAAGGACGCGGCCTACGACGACATTGTGACCACCACAACAAACTACGATGAGCCCGTTGTGTGGCCACATCAGAAGTTGGAGTTCCTGCAGCCAGACAAGATCAAGGACAAGGCGGGCAGGCGCCCAGATCATCCTGACTATGACAAGAGCACACTGCATGTGCCCGAGAAGTTCCTCAACTCGCTGTCGCCGGGTGTGCGTCAATGGTGGGTCCTCAAGTCGGACAACTTCGACTGCGTGCTCTTCTTCAAGGTGGGCAAGTTCTATGAGATGTATCATGGCGACGCCGACGTGGGCGTCAATGAGCTAGGATTCACCTATATGCGCGGTGAATTCGCGCACTCTGGTTTTCCGGAGATCTCCTTCGACAAGATGTCCTCAATACTCATAGATCGCGGCTATAAAGTGGCGCGCGTGGAGCAGACTGAAACCCCCGACATGATGACAGAGCGCTGCAAGCGCATCAAGCCCACCAAGTTCGACAAGGTTGTGGCACGCGAGATCTGCCAGATAACGGACCGCGGCACCCAGGTCTTTGGCTCTCAGTGCGCCATTGGGCCCAATCATCAGCCCAACTATATGCTCGCCCTGGTGGAGCACGACGAGGGCAGCAGCAGCAAGTATGGCGTCTGCTTCATAGACACCTCCATCGGCGACTTTCATGTGGGCGAGTTCGATGATGACAAGAGCTGCTCTCGCCTGCTGACGCTGCTCTCCCATCACATGCCAGTGCTGGTGAGTTTAATTTCAATTCTTGATTTCTTTCTTTTACTATCCTTAAAGATTTTATTCAACTTACATTTTAGTTACTTTGAAATTGAAATTATTGAACTTTTCTAAGAAAATAGAAGGAAAGTAATTCATATTATTTACTTTTTTAATAGAATGACTTATTATTTGCAATTTGAACTTTTGAGCTTTACTAAGAAAATATATCGAAAGTAATTCTTATTATTTATTTTGTAATAGAATTACTTATTAATCTGCAATTTGAACTTTTGAACTTTACTTAGAAAATAGATAGAAAGTAATTCATATTATTTACTTTTTTAATAGAATTGCTTATAATACCTAAAACAATAATAATTTTATTTTAAATTTTCAATTTTTAAAGACTATTGTTCAAAACATATATTAATTTCCATCTACTTATTTACAAAGTTCGTAAAATAGAGATTAGAGTGCATTTTATATAATTACACTTTAAAAGAGTACAACTTTTAAGGAAATAATGTAAATCTATTTGTAAAATCATCAAAATAAATATAATTTCTTGTTCCTATAGATGTCCTGTAGTGGACACAAACTTGATTTTGTCATTGTTGTATGGATAAACTTTCCACTACTACTTACTCTACTCTCTCTACCATAATTTCCTCTCCTAGATATTAGATATTAGTTAACTGTAACCTTAATTACACCTAGTGAAAACTTGTTGAAATAAAATAAATATTGTTTCTTCAATTTCTAGCTGCTCCATGAGAAATCGGCGCTCAGTTTGCGTACCCAGCAAATCCTGCGCACCGTGCTGGGAGGCATTCTCAAGGAGCAGTTACCCAGCTCTGGAGCACAACTGTGCAGCGCGGAGAAGACGCTGAAGCTGCTCGCCGAACGCTACTATGCAGGCAGTGGCAACGAGGACAATTGGCCCTTGGTGCTGCGCAGCATGCAGTCCGACACTGATCACCTGGGCCTCACGCCAGCCGAACCTTACAAGCTGGCACTGAAGGCACTTGGTCAGTGCATTCACTACATAGCCAAGTGCAAGCTGGAGCCCAAGGTGCTGCCCATGGCACGCTATCAGCTGTATGTGCCGCCCGACGAGCAGGAGGAGAACGCGCCAGCTGCAGTGGCTTCGAAGTTGCGCCGCTCACACATGGTGCTGGATGCCACCACACTGTCCAATCTGCGCATCATTGGCGAAGAGCATTCGCTGATGTCCGAGCTGGATCATTGCTGCACCAAGTTTGGCAAACGCCTGCTCCACCACTGGCTCTGTGCGCCCAGCTGCGATCTGGCCGTGATTCGCGAGCGACAGCAGGCAATTGGCGAGCTATTGAGTCGCCCGGATGAGCTGCAGCAGTTGCGTGCACTGCTGGCGCCCATGCCGGACTTTGAGCGGCACTTGGCGCAGATTCATTTGTTTGGCAACAAGCGCATTTCGCAAGCAGACCATCCCGACTCGCGCGCCATACTCTTCGAGGAGAAGCTGTACAACAAGCAGAAACTGCGCAGCTTCATGAGCATACTGAAGGGTTTCGAGACCATGACGCAGTTGCCAGCCATGTTTGAGCACGCCGAAACTGCGCTGCTCAAGCGTTTGACTCAGCTGCAGGCGAACGGCGGCAGTTTTCCCGATCTCAGCAAGCAGCTGGAGTTCTTCGAGCACGCCTTCGACCATGAAGCCGCTGACAAAACCGGCGTCGTGGCACCACAGTCCGGCATCGATGCGGACTACGATGAGGTGCAGGAGCGCATTGCTGAGATCGAGCGTCGCCTGAAGACCTATTTGAGCGAACAGGAGCGTCACTTTGGCTGTCGTGTCGTCTACTTTGGCTCCGACAAGAAACGCTATCAATTGGAGGTGCCCGAGTCGCATGCACACAAGGCCAACAAATCGTATGCGCTGGAGGGGCAGGTGAAGGGCAAGAAGCCCGCTCGCCGCTACACCACAGCCGAGAGCAAGGCGCTGCTGAAGGACATGCAGCAGGCGGAGGATGCGCGCAATGCGGTGCTCAAGGATTTGGCGCGTCGTCTGTTCGAAAAGTTCTCGAATCATTACGAACAGTGGAAGCAGTGCATCGACTGCGTCTCCACGCTGGACGTGCTGGCTGCGCTCGCCGACTATGCGCGCCAGCAGCTGGTCATCTGTGTGCCGGAGCTGGACTCGGCACAGTCGCAGCCCTTCATCGAGCTGGAGGAGGGCTATCATCCCTGCGTGAATGCCTCCACCTACATACCGAATGGCATGCAACTGGGCACCGCTTCCGAGGCGCCGCTGTCGCTGCTAACTGGCCCCAACATGGGTGGCAAGAGCACGCTGATGCGGCAGGTCGGCTTGCTGGTCATCATGGCGCAGATTGTGAGTAGTTCTAGTCTAGTTACAACTAGTAATTGTGGGGTAGAAGAGTGCTAACTGAAAGCAATCACAATTAGCTATCTTCTCACACATAAAGCATTATGAATGCAACCTAGTTTAATGTTCTGCCTTAAGCAGCATATTTGTTTTCCATTAAATCACGCTCCATTCATCAGCTTTAATTAAAAGGAAACAATTGCTAATGCAGCTTTGAAGTAATTGCACTATGTATATTGAAGAAATATTTGTTTAATCAGCTCACCAAATTGTCGTGACCTATTTCACAACAAGCACTCGTTTTAGTTCTACTATTTAGTTATTTTATTACTTATTTTGCTTCGCAGGGCGCTCATATACCCGCAGTCAGCTGCCGCTTCTCGCTGGTGGATCGCATATTCACGCGTCTGGGCGCACAGGACGATATTCTCGCCGGGCACAGCACGTTCCTGGTGGAGCTGAATGAGACGTCGCTCATACTCAAGCATGCCACAACCCACTCGCTCGTGCTGCTCGACGAGCTGGGCCGTGGCACGGCGACCTACGATGGCACAGCTATTGCCGCTTCAGTGGTTAACTTTCTGGCCAATCTCAAGTGTCGCACGCTGTTCTCGACACACTATCACAATCTGATTGATTTCTTTCACATGGACAAGCGCATCACGTTGGGCCACATGGCCTGCATGGTGGAGAACGAGGACAATGCGGATCCTACACAGGAAACTGTTACGTTCCTCTACAAATACACAGCGGGCGCCTGTCCCAAGTCCTATGGCTTCAATGCAGCCAAATTGGCGGGCATGCCGCAGGGCATCATCAAGCGTGCCTATGAGGTAAGCTTGTGGCACTTGTATAAGCATTTATGCTGTGTTCTAATATTTGTTTGCGTCTTGCAGCTGTCGAAGAAAGTGGAGGCCATTGCATTGCAGCGCAAGATAACTTCCAAAATTGTCGCAGCTGCCGGCGGCGTTGATGTTGACGTGAAGCAAATGAAGTTGAACAACTTGAAAGAGTTGCTGCAACAGCTGAAATTGTGTCACGCCTGAGCGAAGCGTTGGAGACTTGCAGATAGCATAGAAGTGGATTGGAACACCTGCGAAAATATTTGTTCAAATTGGATTGTCTTGGAAGTTTCAACTGCATTTTTTTTATATTTTATATGTACTTAGTTTTAAAATGTCACGTATACGACGCTTCTCAAGCCATTTGATGCCATAGAATGTTGAAACACATGTCAGTATTTTAATCTAAAGAGCGTTCATGTGGATTTGTTGTATTTGTTGCATTGTTTATTTTTGTATCACAGTAAAAATTAAAAATTAATCAAGTTCACAATCAAAAGACATACACATATGATATTATTAAATGCTTACAAATTAAATGTTACTCGTTAATAAATATTGCTAAACTTGTAAAAACACACAGTTCAATTGAAGTTCACAACTAAAATTAACAATTATCCACAAAGAACTCAAATCATATCTATACTCGTAGGATAAGTACACACACATATTGAATACAATAATATTGCGAAATACACATGTCGGATAGCAGAAAACTGTGGACTTCGGCGAGCCGAATACTCGTACATTGGCATTGTAATTGCGGGTCGACGACACACACGGACATTGTGTTGATTCAGCTGAATCAGCAGCGCCCTCTCTGAAGTGCAATGCGTTTGTCGCTTGTCGTTTGTTGTTCACAAATTAGAATACCCTTTGCAAGTGTATAAAAATAGGAATGTTGTTGTTGTTACTCGACCAGAATAAAGCTCAGACTCGGCTGAGTATTGCGCGATGCTGTTTGTGCGATTCTTGCAGCTACAGTTACATAGTATAATATATATAGTATTATATAGTACTTGTATGTTAATATTGATCCAACTAAAAGCAAAACTGATGCAGATCTGCAACGCAATTACGAATAACCGAAGCAGACTTAGAACTGTGCTTGCTTCTCCATCTCTTGGTTGGCTTACAAAAATGCTTACAAAACGATTTATAATTATACAGTATGTACTCGTATATATAGGTATATAAGTATATAGCTCTACTACATAAGCTACTGAACATTGACATTTACTTCTGTATGTGTGTACGTGGTGTGTTTCTGTGTGTGTGTGTGTGGATGAGTGTTGGTGTGAGTGTTGTTGCCTATGCGCTAAATTGGACTTGCGTTTTAAACAACTAAATATATAATTTATTCTTGTATAACTAGGCTAGGTTCTCTTATATATTTGGTATTGTATATGTTACAATGATCTTCTTGGGATCTTTAGTCTATAGGCTAGTTTCTATGCGCTTTTCCACCTCCCTCCCTTTCTCCCCTCCTTACTTCCCGTCCCTTTCCTCAACTGTGTGAAGGAACTTTGCAGACATAGACATTTTTACTCGTTTGATTATTGATTTGCCCCGGTTTTGAAATATGTATACTATATTATATATATACTTATTAGAAGCGACTGTCTGCTCTCTTAGTGCTAGCTAGAAAACATTGACGTTAACTTCGCTAAAACGAAGCGAATTCTTTACACACACATAAATAGTACAAACATTACCTACAAAAAAACAACAACAATATACTAGAGCCACGCATAGTCGCCTTGATTTGGATTGGGTTCTGTTATGCTTTGTGTTTTCTCTCTGTCTTTGGGTTTTGATTATGTTATGAGACCAGTGCCGTCCACTATCTGAACGACAGGCGCCAGCCCAACTCAATCGTCGCTAATCACATCCTTGCGCGCCCGCAGGTTGCGCCACGATCCCGCCGTGCAGACGCCAATGCCGCGCCACCAGTCGTTGACGTCGTGGTACCAGGTCGGCTTGCGCAGCTGCTCCTCGTTGTGCAGCGTGGAGCAGACGCGACACCAGTAGTACGTGTTGATGAACTCACCCGTGCCCTTCCACTTGAAGTACGAGTTGTACAGCTCGTCGTCCTTGTCCAGTATGTGCAGATACTCGGCCAGCTCCTTGGGCGACGCGAACTCGTCGATGTGTATGTAGGAGCGTCGTGGCGCACTCACCTCGTAGTCCTCGGGTCGCGCCCCCATCACAATCGGCAGCACTTTGCGGTTCAGCGCATTCACGAAGAACTTCTCGGTGATGTAGTCCTTGCAGTTCGAGTTCTCGAACGCCAGGTAGAACTTGTAGTCGTTGTCCAGTATATCGAAGCATCTGTCCGCCGTGCTCCTGGGACACTTGAAGTTGCCGCAGGCGCCATAAATGTCCACCTAGCACAGTCCGAGAAGAGATGTAATAGTAATTGAGTAATCTATCTATATAGTAATCGAATAACAAGAGATAAGCAAAATATCCTTAAATAACGACGAATAAATATTATAGTAAACTATGTTATTGTTGAAGTTCGAGTTGAAAACAAAACAATGTTTTAGAACAATAGAAGCTACAATCTAAGATTTCAAATATACAAAACTGTCTGCTAGATTTAAGTAAATTTAATTTCGAATGATGCATAAATATTTCAAGAACTGCTCGAAAGCTTCAACATGAATCTGTGGATATTAATTGCTATGTTGCGAGACCTAATATCTTAATAATATTAATATCTTATATTAATATCTTATTAATGAAAAGTAATAATTCGAAATAAAAATGAAATTTAAACAGCCGTTAAGTACCCTGTACCACTATTGTGGTTCTAATTGTTGGTGAAGGGCCCAAAATCGAATGGCTTTCCTCAATAACTTCATAAATAATTTACCGATCCTGATGAACTTTGGCGGAAACGTAGATATTTAGACTCAAAACCATTCTACCATGTGAAAATGATCGTTTAAAAATGTAAAAGTTATTCGCACAAATTTATATTTTGGCAGAAAATAAAAAATAATAAACTCGTATAGAAACAGAAGATTCTGGATGCCAACTTTTGTTATTCTAGCTCTTATAGTCTCCAAGAACTAGGCGTTCATACAGACGGACAGATGGACGGACGGACGGACAGACGGACGGATGGACAGGCTGACGGACATGTCTAAATCGTTGTAGAATTCGATTCTAAGCATTTTGACTGTAACAACATGTGGTCTACTACGTTTCCTTCTCCCTGTCGCATACATTTGCACAAACTTAATATATTCTCTTTACCATCTCTAGGTACAGGGTATAGCAAGTAATGGTTTGCAAAGAAACTATAAATAAAACATATAATTAGCGAGCTTTAAAAGACATACAACAGCACAAATTAAACATTAAGTGTGTACATTTTGAAAAAGTAGTTCCTCCGCCAGAAATAATCTCGAGATAGAAACCAACTCTTGACACAATTCTAGATAGCTTGTACTATTAAGGCAGCAATAGAGAAATTCCCCGAAGTGATTACCTCGATGTGCTTCTGCAGCTCGTGGGCGTAATGCAAGCGACCGTTGCGTGCCCCACAGTTGGAGACGAACCAGGCGACCTTCTTGGTCTTGTTGAGGGCGTAGTTGTGGTCCTGCTCCAGTTGCTGCACCTTCGTGTCGTAGTACTGCCACTTCTCGTACGGAGCCATAATGGTGCTGTCACGTCTGCCACAACAAGCGAGTAGGATGATTGAATAATTACACACAAATGCGGCTGGGGTCGAGTTGCTTACCTGTAGGTGGCCGTCCAGTTGATGGCGTCGGGCACTTTGACGTTCTGCGTGTGGTAGGGACACTCGAGGTAGTACATCATGCTGACCTGCTTGTGGTTGCTGGGCCGCCGGATGCCCGTGGGTATGTAGTTGTCCTTGTAGAGTATCATGTCCGCCACGCTGGCCAGATCGCGGTTGGCAGTCAGCTCGCACGTGTCCACGGGACACTTGGAGCGCAGAAAGACCTCGCGGCCCTTCTTCACGTTCCAGGGACCCAGGCCGTTGTAGAGCAGTATGGTTTTCAGCTTGCCGCTGGCCTTGATCTGCTCGTAGTTGTGCGGCACGTACATCAGCTGGTTGACCACGCGATCGCTGTGCGGATCCTGGTGCGGAAACAGACGCGGCGCATGCAGCTTGCCTGCCCTGCGATTGCTGAACGCCTTCGCCGGCTTCGGGTAATACTCGCCGTTGCGAAAGAACCACGGCTTGGCCGTGGCATCGGCTTCCGAGCGCTTCTCCCCCGCCGGCAGCTCCTCCTCCACCTCCAGCTGCGGCTCTGCGTCGCCCCGCGCTGCCGGCGAGGCGGGCGGCGCTGACTCGTAGGCGGCTGCCGTGCCCTCCTCCTGCTCGCCGCTCTTCAGCTCATTGGTATCGCCGGCGAGGTCGTGTTGCTGTTGCTGCGGCTGTTGCTGTTGCTGTTGGGAAGTTGTCAAGATTGGGCGCGCTATTTTCGTCTTCCATATCTCGTACTCTCTGTCGGAATGGCGAGCACATGATAAGCCCCGAAATTGACTGGTTATTAATTGATGTTACTCACTTGAGATTGAAACCAAAGATCAATAATAGCGCGCATATCAAGGTAAAGTAGAAGTACTTCTTCAGCGATATTTTTGGACGTCGCATTCTGAATTCTCTACACTCAGGCTCTTGCTATCTCTCTCTCTCTCGCACGCGATCGCGCTTTCTTTGCGGGGGTGGGGGGTGTGCAGGGTTTATACTCCGTTGGATCTCGCGAACTGTGGACTGGCTCAGCTTAGTTCACACATTTTGCTGTATAAAATATACATTCAAAATGCGCACGATCAACTTTGGAAATTATTTGTTTACATTTACCGCGATAATATCGACCATTAAAAATGGAAATAAATACACCAACAATTACGCCATGTTAATTATCTTAGGTTCGTCCATCGAAATGATTTATTTGCTGCCAAACGCGCGATTCGAGCTCTGTTTCAAAAATATTCAGTTTAATCTTTAGTCGTTGCGCGTCGCATTCGTTCGCGTTCACACGGAAAACTGTGCTCGAACCCCTAATGGCTTAGCTCTATAACTGAACAGACTCGCACACACACACTCGCTGGCTCTTGTGTATTCACGTGGCTTGGCGCCGCTCCATTGACTTGATTGCGTCATGTTATCTTCAAAAATTAACACACATATTTCGAGGGGGGCGTTCTGAACCACTCTGATAAGCCGTTCTTCAATTGCCGCCCAAAACCTGGGAGTGTCAACGCTAAACGTGTTCGCAGCAGTGCTTTAGACATTCGCCAATTCGTCATTGTGTAATTTCCAGCAGGTGTGAAGCATGCAGGAGTTTATTACGTATACGTAAGCAGTTTATGTGGAATTTCAAAAGTGATTGTGCAAAGGATTAAAACAGATTAATGACTCGTTGGGATTTCAGCAAACAATTGTTTGCTTCTGTCTGCGTTTAACTGAGAGATTCATAAATTCAAAAATTTGACTAATTTGTGGGCAAATTTTACTATTTGGCAATTTAAATGTAAATGATTTAAATGGTGACTATTTGGAAAAACGACTGTAATCAGCTATATGTTTGACCTTTCATAATTTGTATAGTAAATAATAGTTGAGTTACGAATATAATTGCAATTAAAACAGTTCTAATTGCCGTTGTTCTGTTCAATTTGTTATAGGTTCTTAAATACCCTTTTAGCACTTGAATGCCGGGTATAACAAATCTTGAAAAAATGTTGCTGGAAAAACAATCAAACAGCGAAACATTCAACAAATTTCACGCATACTTTTCTTATCGCAAACCTGCAGACAAACAAATTCTACAAAAGCTGAAAGCGCTTTTAGAGAGCCAATACTTCTAAGGTGTTGACAGCACAAATAAATATTTCGTCTTATGTTCTTATCACACCTTCAGTGGGTCAAGCTCTTAAAATAATGTGTAGCATCTTTAATGAGTTGTTGCCGAAACAATAATAATAGAATTGACCTTGCCGTATTATGTTTCCCGCCAAAGAGAAAAGCACTTTGTTATCCACAGTGAAATTCAAACAACTAAAATGTAACTAGCACTCGTTCTATTTAAAGCGCATTCCGACATCAGCTCATCAGTTTTGTACACTACATTTCACGGAAATTATTTACAATTTGCTTGTAAGTTAGTTCCATTTGAAAACAGTTGCTTGATTGCTTTCTCTGACGATGTTGTTACTATTATTCGAGTTCTTCTTGCCTGCAGGAAATGTGCCAACAAAAACAATGGGGCGTATGCGCAATAAAAAGGAGTATCAACGGATGGCGGGCGAACGAGTGGCTTTATGAGCTATGCCATTTCATAGCTGCGCCACAGGCATCTAATTACAGCAGAGTCCGTCGTCCGGACACCTCCAGCTTAGTCCCGCCTGCCCAAAAGAACGGGGTAAAAGCGTTGAACTAATCAAAGTCCACAAATGGAAGAAAAACGAGGGGGTGGGGGGAGGGTAAACGCCCCTCGCCAAGCCGGTCTATACAAACAACTTGTCCAGCCATCCAACCATCTATCATATGTCATTTACGGCACTATTTTTCCATATTTCTTTTGAGGGCTTACTGTGTGTGTGCTTCAGCCAGCGCTTGCACTGCTGCTCGGTTTGCATTCCTTCCATGGGGGAGGCGGAGGCGGAGGGGTGGCGGAGGGGGGTTTGTTTGTGCCCTGGCTCTTAACGAACCACGCGCTGCTTTACGTGTTTAAGTAGTGTACGGGGGAGGCGGGAATCGGGAGTGGGACAGCTCCAGCTTGTCGCACACTCGAGCTGCCTCCTCTATCGCACTTTTTGACGGTTTTGACAGGCCAAACACAGTCCCAGCCCCACTCCCAGTCCCAGTCCGAGTCGCAGTCGCAGTCGCAGTCTTCCAGCCAGCTCGACGCTCATAAAAAATGTAGTTATAGCCATTCATTCATGTTGCAAAAGTAGGACTTTGCTGGCGTGTGCATACAAAGCAAAGCACACACACACTAAGGACGACATCCTTTGGCTTGTGTTTAATAGATACCAGGAATATTGCTTGCAGTCAATAAACATACACAACAAGAAACGAAATTCATGTCGAACAAGCAATTTCAGCTGAATTCTTGCTTAAGGATAAGAAATTGCATGTTTCGCACATTGCAGTGCCCGTATATTTTAAACGCCCCCATTGGCGATAACAAATAAATTCCTCATAAGCAATCAAATACAAAAAAGTGCAATAAATAAGATAATAAATAAATATAGTTTTTATGACTACTTAGAAAGCAGATAAATATAGTTTTTTTTATTTAGAAACACATCGGTTTTTCGTATAAAATGAATCTGGAAACCTTTTAGGTCAACTCGAAACTCGGTGATTTTTTCTCACAGTGTACAACATACATCCGTGCATTATTAACAGGCGTATTTACAACCGTGCTATATGTTTTCAGCTGATTATTTACATGATTCCACGAATTCCCGGTGGAATTCGTAATTATACATTAGTAATCGTAGAAATTGTTTGATTTCTGCTTAATGTTTTGCAGTGCTAATTTAAGTAATAATGTGACCCACACACTCAACTTTCAATTCTAATTCAAGCAATCTGTATTGCATATTCTCGTTCATTATCAGTTCTCAACTGACATAGCGACAACCTTGATATACGTATGCGACAACTACATCGAATTGCTCTGTCAGTCTCTGGCTTATCGAAAATTGCGATGAGCAATCTAAAGTGGAACTCCCTTTTTCCCCATCTTTCATATCTCGGCATTTCTGATGTACATATCGATTGCAGACGCAAGCCAATGTGATAACTAAATGCAGATTTCGCTATTTGTTGGGGGATATGCGTTGTTTATTAGCTGTTTATCTAGGGTGAATAATTCGATGTTGTCATACAGCAAGTGAGTAATTGCTGGGCGTAATTTAGTTGTGCAAGTCAAATATGTCTGGGGAATAAAAAGCCTCAAAATATACAATCAACAACCATCAGACAGCCTGTCGAATGATAAAGAGCAAATGGTTAAGCAAGCAATCTGAAGTGGTGAAATAAAACGCCAAATTCAGGGAGTCAAATTTCAATGCACATCTCACGAACTTATCTAAATAAAATAAACTCAAAAAACTATCATTATGATATAATAAGAATAAAGTTTAACAAGTTGTAGTAGTTCCATAACAATCGAACAGACTTTCAATGCTTCAGTTACTTAAGTTATTTAATTCCTAATGATAATCTGACCATACTTTAAATATGCTGAACATTCCACTTCCATAGTTCGAATTCAAAAAATAAAAAGGCGGAATAGAGATATTTGACAACCTTATAATAAGAATGTTTAACATGTTATAGATAATAGATTTAGAGAATATTTCGTTAACAAACGGACAGACTTTCAATGCTTTAGTTACTCAAGTTCTTAAGAATAGTATATAGAGCAGTTACATTCTGTATAAATATATTTCCTTTCTAATAATAATCTGCAAATCCTACTTAATCGGCAATACAAAGCACTTGACCATACTTTAAATATGCTGGATATGATGGATAAATATGCTTTCACAGTTAAAATTCAAAAGATAAAAAAAAGGAAGGAAAATATTTGACCAACGTATAAAAAGAATGTTTAACAAGTTGTACTAAAAATTTAGAGAACAGTTCCTTAACAATCGAACAGGCTTTCAATGCTTTAGTTATTTAAGTTCTCAAGAATATATGGGCAAGTTAATGCACTTCACAATTCTGCATAAATATAGTTTATTTCATTCCTAATGATAATCTGCAAATCGTACCTAATTGGCTATAAAAAACCATACTTACAATATATGCTAGACATTCCACTTCCATAGTTCAAATTCAAAAGATAAAAAGGCGAAAATTTGACAACCTTATAATAAGAATGTTTAAAAAATTATATATTGTAGATTTAGACATAACAATTGATCAAGTTCTTATGTTCTTAAGAATATATAGACAAGTTAAATTCTGCATGAGTATATTTCCTTTCTAATGATAATCTGCACTTCATAGCCAATTGGCAATACAAAGCACTTGACCATATTTAAATGTGCTGGACGTTCCACTTCCATAGTTCGAATTCAAAAGACAAAAAGGTGGAAGGAATACGAATGTTTAACAAGTTATAGATTATAGATTTAGAGAATAGTTCCTTAACATTCGGACAGACTTTCAATGCTTTATTAGTCCCTCAAGTTTCTAAGAATATATAGACAAGTTAAATTCTGCATAAATATATATCTTTCTAATGATAAACTGCAAATAGTAACTAATTGGCAATATATATTTGGTGTTATCATATTTAAATATGCTGGACGTTCCACTTCCACAGCTCACCACATGCTCGCCGTTGGCATTGTTTCAAAAAAATCCGTGTGTTATCATGACGCTTCTGGAGAGCCGAACCCTCGAATAACATTGTGACGCCCACAACGAACAAACTGTCACTAGTCAGAGCACTCACTTCTAGAGCTTTGCTCAATTCATGTGTGTGGATATGTTGCTATTTAGTTGTAGTGTTGTAGTGGCCTATTGTCAAGGCACTTGATCCTGTGCATTTAGTATGTCAATATGCCTATGGGAGTCCAACTCTTGACTTGCATGCATTGTTTCCATAAATATTGCAGAGGGGGGCCCGTTCAAGGGGCCTGAGGATGGGCACGAAGACGAAGCTTGTCTGTCCCCATTGTTGTCTCTACTTTGCACGTTGATACACTCGACTTCCTCACTCGAAACACGTAGGTGGAGGCGTGGGAGAAGTAGGAGGTGGAGGTGGAGAAGGAGAAGAAGGTGGAGACAGAGTAGAAGGATAGGAAACAGTTAGACAAAGGTCTCTGTTATTTTAGGCTTGTTAGTTTTCGGCAGCTTTTTCATTGGTTTTTTTATGCACTAGTAAAACTCTGATATTTTTAGCTTAACACACACACACACAGACACAGAGACACGCGCACACATGCGGCCATTACAGCAGCCCCCTCTGGGTTTCAACCCCCCTTTTGCGCTGACCATCCCTCTGCAGTAATTCCGCTTTAAGAGCTGCAACTGCTGTGCGACATCAGCAAAAATAAATGTTGCCACTTGCATTCTCGGTTTTATTAGAGTTCGTTTTAAGCTCTTCTCCAACTCCAACAACCCACCTCCCTCCTCCCCGCTGGAGGGACAGCGCACGCAATGTCTGTCTGCGTCGTGTGTGTGCGAGTGTCGTGTGTTACGTTGCTGTATGTTTCTTTTTCCTGTCTTAATCAATACCACTGCTGTTTAACCTTTAATGAAGAGGCGCTTAACTTCAGGACCACAACAAAGGCTGTAAACGCCGCCAAAGCTAAAATAAAACCGGTGCAACTACTGATTTCCTTAAAATAGTTGATATACTGTTGACCAATTTAGAACTCGGCCTAATATTTATTTTATTTTCGTCCTGCACTAATCAATAGCAGTGTAATGGAAACATTTAAGGTTGTGGGTTAAAGACACTTTTAACCCCAACAGACGCAACGGCAACAAAAGCCAAAATTGAGTCGCAACTTTTTAATGGCTTTTTGCCATTTGATTTAAGTCTCAACTTACACAATTTATTGACGTTGGCGTTTCTTTGGCGTGCTGCGTGCAATTTGTTGTTGTTTTGCTGGCTTTAACTATTAGATGCTTTGGGTTTTTCTTAAATTTACAATTTTTTGCACGCTTCTGCACATTTTGGCTTTTTTGTTTTTCTTTTTTGCACACACACACACACGGCACACCGCACACACACGCACACTGGCTAGAGGCGCTTCGCTTTTGTCCTTTACGTATTCACGTAACTTTTGCAACTGCTCTGCCATTGTACATAATCCAGCCAGACAGCTGGGCAGCAGCAGCAGCAGCCGCGGCAGCGGCAGCGGCAGAGGCAGCAGCCGCAGTAATACCGAAAGCCGAAGAGCGTAAAAACGGTTGAAAGAGCGCACGATGAGAGCGACAGATAGACGCAAGCAGAACCAACGAAATGCTGAGAGCGTATTTACATTTCTGCTGAATAGTAATTTGACTGGAGATGACGTTTGTCGCTGCTGCCAAGAATGCCAAATACACATCTGCTGTTAAAAAATTAATGTTCATCATTAATCACAAGTTTCTGGCGAAACGACGCCATCCGCTGCGCCTAAAAGATGCTTTAATATTTTGCAACTTGTGCTTGCGCTGCACTCCGCTCGGCATACAGTGCGCATGCACTGCTGTCTCTCTCTCGCCAACTGCGGAGAGCATTGGCAAAGAGAGCGAGGCAAGCCGAGAGTGGGAAATCACATAAACAAGCGACGCCGACAGCTGTCGTTGGTCGCGCGCCTTATCAACAGCAAAGGGCGGTTTTTTTTGCCACCCCATCGCAGGGTTTGTGTGCTCGCTAAATGGAAAAACGATACACTACCAACCGCAAAGTCCAATCACTTTGGCAGCCAAGCAGCTGCACAAAAAGAAATCTGTTCCTTGTTTCAAACGCGGTCTTTAATTTTTCCATTTACATTTATTGTGAAAGGCCTTCATGTTGCTCCCGTTCGGTGGGTCTGCTTTGTGATGCAAACCAAATCCTGTTGCAAGTTTAAATACTTACGTTAACTAAAACTTATGCACATTAGAAATATAGACATATAGAATACATACGTATTGCAATGTTGACGAAAGATCGAGTTTGTTCCATTCTGTTTGTTTAAAAATACACGTCTTTAACATAAGCTTAATCTATAACTATATTTATAGTTCATGCCCGCTCATTGCTGCTGCTCCTATCCCGAGCTGAAAGTCTCGTAAACATTAGCGCCCAGCATCTTCGCCTTCTCCGACACCACATAGAAGCTGAGCAGCTGCGTGGGCAGATTGTGCGGCCTCGCCGCACTGTCGTACCCATGCGAGGTGAGACCACTGATGATGGGTATCAGCTTGGCCACCGCCAGCAACACCGTGTTCACATTGAGCAGATTGTTGTTGTTGCTCTGCTGGCTGCTTGGTGCGCTGCTCGCGCCAGCTTGCTGTTGCTGCAGCTCGCCGGGCGCCAGGTGCTGCAGCGTCTCGCCCATGGACTCGGCAATGGCATCGCAGCTGAGCACAAAGCCGCGACTCACATTGTGCACACAGACGCCTATGCAGTCCTCGCTCTCCAGCATGTCCAGCGTCTCGTTGTACATCTGCTGCAGCAGCGGCGAGCAATTGGCGCGCTGCTGCAGCCGACTCAGGTCTGGCAGCAGGTACTTGGTCAACTTGGAGTTGGGGTCGTGCCGCGTGTCCCCATTGATGGCCATCTGCAGGGACCAGAAGATCTGCTCGGTGTCCGCCAGCGTCAACTGCCGTGACAGCGGCATCGTTTTGAGCACCTCCACGACCTGGGTGCGTATGAAACGCGCCAAGTCCCGTATGCCGTCGTCCGTAATGAAATGGCGTATCAGCGACAAATACTGCTGCTTCAGTTCGTCGGTAATCTGGCGCTGCTCCGTCATGATGTCCCTGTAGATGTAGCCGCCGAGCAGATTGAGTTGCACGCGCAACGCAATCACCAGCATCGAGGAGGCATAGACAAAGGTGGCGAGGCGCGTGAACGAAACGATTTTCATTTGCTCCCACAGCTCCAGTTTGTTGCTGGGATTCTGTCGCAGCTGCTCGAGCAGTTCGTCCGTGCTGCACTCGTGCAGCACCGCCTGGCACATCTCCTCGCCCATGCCGAGTATCACCTGGTTGCAGGTGCGTTCCGTCGACTCGAAGTGGTGCATGCGTCGCGTGCGCTCGAAGAACTCTCGCGCCTGCCGTTCCTGGTATTCCACCAGCTTGCGCTGGGCATAGCGTGCCGCATAGATGGTGCCGCCCACCAGTGCTCCAGTTACAATGAATTTACGACGGTGGCGTGACAGAAAGTCTTGCAGGCGTGACAACATGATGACGACGCTGCTCTTGGGCCGCTCCGAAAAGACCTTTAAAGTTCTAGTCAAGGGAACCGCGACAGCTGCAATCTAAAATATAAAACCTGAATGAATATTAAATGTGCAAAGTTCAAAGGTGTGCGTGAGTGTGGCATGTGCGTGTGTGTGCGTGTGTAGTGTATGCGGGTGTGAGTGTGTGAGTGTTGGGAACACGTCGCTGACTTAAAGATTAGATTAGCCTAATACCACGCTAAATAGATATATACTCACTTAATATGTTTGATCCCAACTCCGCAACGTTGTTTGTTCGGTTTCAATTCGCTTCGACAGCGGCACAAAGTACAATTACAAATCGTTATTATTGATTTCGGTCTTTGGCCTCTTTGGGAATCGCTGTCGTCTTTCTATATTTTCTTTAGCGCGGAATGTATTTGATAATTGTATGTCAGTGTCGTTGCTCTTTTCACGCACGCATACTGCGTTTTACTATGAGGCTTCACATCAAATTCGGTATTTAATTCTATGCTGACCACAAAAAACCACTTGTATTGTGGATTGCTTTGTGTATTTTGCGCCCAAGCAGGGCTGAAAAACCAATTTGTAAGCAGGGTCGTCATTGACAGAATACACTTTCCAACACTGCCAACTTGAAACAGTGTCCCAAAGCAAGCATTCATGATATTTTAGTAGAAAATTATAATTAAAAATAAATTCTATGAAAAAAAGACATATTTTTAATTATATACATTTTCTTATACATATTCATTCACTTCAAATACGTTTTAAAAGAACTTTAATCACACAATTTGCATTTCTTACTTTAATTATTACTTTGTAATCCGATTGTATTATAACATGTAGAAAATTGTTAATACTCGCTTAAGAGTGAAGCCCACAAACATATGTCAAGTTGGACAAACTAGTTATTTTATTTTATTGATTTACTTTTTTTTTATAAATCAAAAACAAAATTTTAAAAAGGCGCCTAGGTAAATTCTGCTAATTATGGTACTTTTTGGTATATTCTTTGAAAAATATACCTTCAAATGAAACCTGCGGTCACGCTGTTGATGACCCAACTATGACCAAAATAAACACCACTTGCGCGTTAAATCGTGGGGGCGGATGTGTTTACCATGGCGCAATCGGACCGTAAACTGATTGTAGTCACAGGTTTTGGCCCATTTGTTGGCCATGAAGAGGTCAATGCCAGCTGGGAGGCTGTGCAACTCTTGCCCGATGTCCTCATTTACGAGGGCAACGAGTATCAGCTGGAGAAACGAAAGGTTGCTGTGGAATACGCAGCCGTTGATGAGGCAGTCGAAGACATATGGCAACAGCAGCCCGAGGTATGACAACTACAAATTGAGATCTTCGCTGACATCATTCAGTAATCAATTATTTTATATATAGTTGGTAGTGCACGTCGGTGTCTCGGGCATTGCGAAGTGCGTGTGCGTGGAGAAATTGGCGTATAATCATCAGTTTCGACGTCCCGATAATGCTGGCCAATATTTGGATAAAGCCACTTGTTGTCTGCCGCATAATGCTCATGCAAATGTCCTAAGAACTGGCTTAAATGTTGATAAGATTGTACATGCTGTAAATGCAACTTGTAAAGATTGCGTATCTCCAGCACTCAGCGATAACGATAAGACCTCGATGGAGGCGACACGAGTATCGAAAAATGTTGGTGGCTTTCTCTGCGGATACATTTATCTCAGGTCATTGGATGTCGATTGTAAACGCAGCTTGTTTGTCCATGTTCCGCCCATTGACAAGCCTTTCAGCACGCCACAAACGGCAGAAATTGTTTACAAGATCATTGAAGAATGTGTTCAGCAATTGGCAGATTGTTGAAGTCAACAACCTTACAGAATGCATTTGCTTTTCTGCAGTATTGATGGAAACCCTCAATTATACTATTTCACATATTTACTGTCATGCACAACATTTTTATAAATAGCAATTTCTGACTAGTTTTTTTTTTTGTGCAAAATAGCAGCTGAACAAACAACTCATTACGATTTTATACAATTTTTGTTTGAACAACTTGCCACGCGCCTTCTTTGTTATTGTATATATTTACTAAAAATAAGACACAAAGCTAAACCAGTACTATAACTAATAAGTAAAAAATAAAACAATAATTTTCGTCTAACAAAATAATTTACTTTTTTTATTAGTTAGAAAAAGTATAATAACAGTTGAACAAATCTAATGGGAAATTTGTTTATTTTTAGAACTCAGATAAATTTATTTAAAAATTCAATTATTATTTTGAAATTGGCGGACCAATTTTGAACCAGCAGCTCTGGTTCAGTTGACATTTTAGCAATTTGGCAAGCGGTCACACTGTGATATTTAAAAAAGCGAAATTACTTTCTCTTCTTAAGTTTAGATATAAAAAACATATTTCATATACTAATAATTAATTCCAAATTTTAAATATATATAATTTTCATTATTCAACTGTTGCAAAAATGTGATATTTCAAAAAAACATAACAGCGTAACATATTGGTTTTAGTTATAAAATACTGAAATGTACTAAGAAATTTATTTTCGGGTTTTCATTGAAATTTTGCTTGAGGTCACACTCCGACAAGTGAAATAGTTTTAAGAAAGCAGCTCTTCGTTCTTTGGAACGAGCCGTGTGCGATTTCATTTGGATTTTAGCTTGCAACTCGTGCGGTGGACGACTTTCTGGGAGTTGTTCTAGTGTGTGTCTAGTGTCATTACAGCAACAAATAAGCATTTATATACTACATATATACACACACAGACTGTATATTAAGTGCCCGCGATGAAATTCCTAATCTGTGCACTGCTCGTCGCCGCGTCCTACGTGGCGGCCTCTGAAATTAAACTGGAGGAGGGCGTCATTGTGGCGACTGTGGACAACTTCAAACAAGTGATTGCCGACAATGAATTTGTGCTCGTCGAATTCTGTAAGTATTTATTTACAACACATTATTTTTTGGCACATGTAATTTGCATAAATAAAAGTGCAATGCCGGCCGCTGAGTCGCCGCTGTGTGTTAGGGTGATTCATAAGATTTCGCGTTATGGCGACGTGGTCTTTTCTGAGCAAGCCTCCATAAAGAGAGAGAGATGCTTTGAAACAAAATATGTCTGCGTGGCAGTTTGCTGCCAATGGAATTGTTGTTGCTGCTGGCCATTGCTTGGGTCCCTCAGCTTCCTTTGGCTGTGGAAGGGCGCGGGCGAAGAGAGAAATGACAGAGAGAAAATTTTTTATTTGTATACGTTTTTGTTTTTCTCGTTTTTATCGTTTATCGCATATCGATGATTGTGCGGAAATTAACAAACGCCGCTGCTCTCTCGCTCGTTCGCTCGCGCCGCTCTCTTTGTATGTCTCTATCTCGTTTGTGCCTACTAGGCAAACACCTGTGCGCAAGCGAGTAGACAAATGTGTACATAGATTGTGTACTGCGAGGCATTTGTTGCGCCGCGTAAGTTCTTAAATGTTAAAAGTGCCAAGAAGACAAAGCCAATGTTGCGCGTCATCAAAGCCGAGGGAAGATAATTCTTCGACGCGACACTGCTCTATAGGGTCAAGCTAATTTATAGTGGTGGTTGTTGGTTAGTATTCACAGCTAAAATTGTTTCTTATCGTTGCCTACACACTTCTTGGCGTCTTCTTCGACACTCAGATAAGAACCCAGCGACAACGATTTCTATTTCCATATGTTTCACTTTTTATCAATACGACGCAATGCACCGCCATTGCCCCGGGCGTGGTGTTCTTTTCACATTATATCGCATACTTTCTGCTTAGTTCTCGACATCCGCTTCATCAATTTCGTTTTAGAACCATATAAAAAGTTGCCAAACAAGAATTGTCGTCGTCGACGCCGCTTTGAAATTGGGTTAGCTAAACAACTTTTTTTTTGCCGCTTGCTTTCTTAAGAGTTGCGAGACGAGTTGAGTTCGAGTCAAGAATTCATCTGTCTCTCTTTCACTGCTTTCTATTCTATGTGGCTGCCCTTAATGCGCTCGCGTCTGCGCAGCTCAAGTTCATTCAACTCTTTTTTTTTCTACACTTGCGCTTTGTTTCTCTTTTATTGTTGTTGATGTTATTGTTGTTGTTGGAGCGTGTACCAGCAACGGTGCTGTGTGGCGGCAATATGGCGGCCATGGCCCCGGTTTGTTTATGCTAGCATTTTTTTTGAGGTTTTCGCCTACGTTGTGTCTGCAACGTCAGCAATCTGGGGGGACACTTGAGTTGACTCAGATAATGGCAAGTTAGTTACTTCCCCTGCCAAATCTTATCTGTGCAAGATTCACGTCCATCGTTGACCATATGCCAAGGCCACGTCAGCTTAAGCCGGCGAGATAAGAGAGAGTGCAAGACAAGACGCGCGGGGTTTGCGTTGTGTTGTCAACTCGCATTATGTCATTATGCCTATCTCTCTCCCTTGCATGCTGTGCGCAACTGCGCTAACACTTACGTGTGACTGCGTTAGTATGTGTGCGCTTAAAATTGCAGCGCTTAAGAAATCAACACGTGGAATTTGCATAATGTCAAGCAGCTGCTGTTCCATAGTAAATCTAGCGTGAATCAATTAACAGTTCGACGCTTCCCTTCGCCCCCTCGGTAATTATATTTTCCAAGCCAACGACGCGTTTAAAAAGCGAATATTAATAGACAAAAGTAAATATTTTACTACTTTTTTCACAAATTGTTTATTTATCGGCTATATGTTATTGCTTCCGATTAGGATTTGCAAGCGTGACGAGTAATTAACTTTAGCAGACACTGAAAAGCGAGTTCAAAACCTGTAGAGAACTCCAGTTTTTAGAAATGTTTATAGAATTGTTGTCATCACAACAAGAAATGTTATCTTATCTTACACAACTTCAATTAATCACTGCAATCTTAACCACATTTTGATCGTTGCAGACGCTCCCTGGTGTGGACACTGCAAGGCCCTCGCTCCCGAGTACGCCAAGGCCGCCCAGCAGCTCGCCGAGAAGGAGTCGCCCATCAAGCTCGCCAAGGTCGATGCCACCGTCGAGGGTGAGCTCGCCGAGCAGTACCAGGTGCGTGGCTATCCCACGCTGAAGTTCTTCCGCAGCGGATCGCCCGTGGAGTACAATGGCGGTCGCCAGGCAGCCGATATCATTTCGTGGGTGACCAAGAAGACTGGCCCACCAGCCAAGGACTTGACCAGCGTGGATGATGCCGAGCAGTTCCTCAAGGACAACGAGATCGCCATCATTGGCTTCTTCAAGGATGTGGAGTCGGAGGAGGCCAAGGTCTTCACCAAGGCCGCCAACGCATTGGACTCGTTCGTCTTCGGCATCAGCAGCAACGCTGATGTGATTGCCAAGTACGAGGCTAAGGACAATGGTGTCATTCTCTTCAAGCCCTTCGACGAGAAGAAATCCGTGTTCGATGGCGAGCTGAACGAGGAGAACCTCAAGAAATTCGCCCAGGTGCAGTCGCTGCCTTTGATTGTGGACTTCAATCACGAGTCGGCCGCCAAGATCTTCGGTGGATCGATCAAGTCGCATCTGCTGTTCTTCGTCTCCAAGGAGGCCGGACACATCGAAGCCCATGTGGATCCCCTCAAGGAGATCGCCAAGAAGTACCGCGAGGACATTCTGTTCGTCACCATCTCGTCCGACGAGGAGGACCACACTCGCATCTTCGAGTTCTTCGGCATGAACAAGGAGGAGGTGCCCACCATTCGTCTGATCAAACTGGAGGAGGACATGGCCAAGTACAAGCCCGAGTCGAGCGATCTGTCCGCCGAGACCATCGAGGCCTTCCTCAAGAAGTTCCTGGACGGCAAGCTGAAGCAGCATCTGTTGTCGCAGGAGCTGCCCGAGGACTGGGACAAGCAGCCCGTCAAGGTGCTCGTCTCCAGCAACTTCGAGGATGTTGCCTTGGACAAGAGCAAGTCGGTGCTGGTTGAGTTCTATGCCCCGTGGTGCGGACACTGCAAGCAGCTGGCGCCCATCTACGATCAGCTGGCCGAGAAGTACAAGGATAACGCCGACATTGTCATTGCCAAGATGGACTCCACTGCCAACGAGCTGGAGAACATTAAGATCTCATCGTTCCCCACCATCAAGTACTTCCGCAAGGACGACAACAAGGTCATCGACTTCAACCTGGACAGGACTCTGGAGGACTTCTCCAAGTTCTTGGATGCCAACGGTGAGGTTGCCGATGCCGAGCCCGCTGAGGAGAGCGAAGAGGAGGAGGCGGCGCCCAAGAAGGACGAGTTGTAAATTAGCCAACGTATAAAATCCAACAGCAACAACAACAGCAAGCAGCAGCAACACACATACACTCAAACTCTCACAAACAAACAAACAAAACAAAACAAAACAAACAAACAAACAAAACAACAAACAGCAACGTACATTCTGTAGTTTATTCTTGTGGTCGGCCAAGGATCTAATTCCAATGAGTTTTTGTCATTGCCCCCAGCCGTCTTTGGCCGCGACGCTAATTTCAAATCCCCCAAAATATGTTTGCCTCTAATAAATTACATAATTATTTTTGTTGTGATTGCAACGCAATTTCCCGCAGCATCGAACGCCGAAAAGAAAAAAAAAAAGAAAAACGAAAACAAGTCGCCAGAGGAGCATCTTTCGGGCAGCGCCACGTTCGATGGCCGATGGTGTTGTTTTCTTTTTCTTTTGTGATTTGATGTTTTGCGTAGCCTAGAATTCAGTTTTATTGAAGTGGTAACCGAAAATTAAAATCGAGAAATTTTTTAATATGTAATCTTTTTTTAAGTTTTCTATTTGGAATTTGTAGAAGCATTGAGAAAGAACTGATTAAGGACTTAACAAATAAAGTTGGTAACAACATTAAAAACAAACGAAAAGCCTGCATCATTGTTATTTATGGGTGAATGGGAGTTGGGAAGAAATACATAAGTGCGCAAACGTTCAAAAAGACGGAGCCCGTATTTTATTCGAAAGTTAGTTGCGTGTCAGAAAGTTCAAAAAGCGCGCGTCTCACGAGCAACTGTGCTGGTCACCCTAAGTTGGCAGTTTCCAACACTTGTGTAACACTTTAATAAGGGTTATTCGCTTGACCGCATGCGGTCACATTGCATACACTTGATGCGCAGTGTGACCGATGAATTTTGTTCTTCGGGTGAATTTTAGTGGTCAAGACTTCGCGCAGACCCAAACAAGCAGACACTTGAAATACAGAAAAAATAATTAATGGCACAAAAGTAGAAAAGCAACAATGTAAATATGTGCATAGTGGTAGCAAAACACTGTGCATTTGTAACTGAAAAGTGCGCACTCAGGCAATTTGCACAGTAGCGTGGAAATTGGCGAACGCGTCGCTGCTTCACCAACAAATCTCCCCACTAATCGTTTTGAGGGTACGTGCGTATGTATGCGTCTACTCGTCTACTCTGTGTGTTTGTGTATGTGTATAGGGCTAAGCGTGCTAACGGGACTTTCACTTTGCAAAAATGCGAAACGCGAATGCAAAATAAAAACAAAAATGTTGTTTATTTACCTGTGATTCAAATTGCGTTGCAGAATGATGAATAACACACGAAATACATGCATAAATGTTGATGAAAATGTCGCTCATGCTGTCGCTGCTGCGGCCGGCGTCGTCACAGAAGCAGCAACAGCAGCAGCACCAACAACAACAGCGACGGCGATGGCGATGGCGATGACAACGACGCCGACGGCGACGGCGACAGCGATGCCGGAATTTGTGCAACTGAATGAGACGCGCCGTTATATTTATAGAGTGATAGCCGCCATTCACGACGAGAGCTTCGACAAGCTTATGAATCGTCTGCTCAGACAATTCGAGTGGTAAGCGAATACCCAACATCATCCTTTTTGGCTGCGCTCTTTCACACTAATGCGACCTTCCCCTATTTAGTGCCATACGCGAGGGCTTCGAAAGTGCGCAAAACTCACCGCTATTGTGTCGCAAGTTGGCGCGCTGCATTATCGCACTGACGGATCAAATTCACACGCTGCAGGGCCGCCATGGCCGAGACGGCTGCAACTCGAAGGTGTACCGCCAGCGGGTCTGCTTCATTGTGGCCATTTACATTGCCTGCGAGCTGTGCGCCGCCCAGGAGCATGTCGAGAAGGAGCGGTGCATCCTTGAGCGCATCGGCAGCATGCTGTCGCTGTATGTGGAGGACGCCGACCTGAGCTGCGGTCCGCTCAAGGAGAACACATTGCGCACGCTTGTTGCCATACCCAAGGTCTTTGGTCAGGCCAACATCATTACAGTGCTATACAGGTGAGCGGCGCTGTACTCAGGCATGTTAACGAGTTTAATGTATTCTTTTATTGTTTGCAGCCGCCTCTTTCCACAATGGTCGAGCACATCCAGCCTCTTCAGCCAGGCAGAGCTTCCCGATAGAATATACATCGAATACATTATCATATTTTATTGCTGGCAACGTCTGGAACGTGATGAAGCGACCAAACAGCGTATAATTGAATTTGCAGGCCGCTTTATGCGACCAGCGTCGACGCTGCCCTTCAACGCCACCTATTTGAATTATCTGCCAGATTACGGGGCTTCCAGGACGGCGACACGCACAATTTTGGAGCATCTGAATGTACAGCAGTCCTGCACAGGACTACGTGCAGCCAGCAGGCTGGATAATCGATCTGCGCAGTCGAATGAAGTGGTAAGTTGCGACCTCGTGTCTGCTTTATACGTTTCCAACACATGGCTATAGAGTCGATTATTATGTGTCGATAAGGAGAGCAATGAAATTAAAATTGAATCTTCGATTTGATAATGTCCGTCCTAATTGCTTATCATGGAGATCTTATCATAAAATGACGTTGTTTGTTGGCCAAGTCAGTAAGAAAGCTGTTCGCATTACAGTTGTCGCCTAGCACGTTGCGAGATAAACTATCCTATCTAAATTAAACGTCAGCAGAGCACGTTGCCAGTCATTTTATTGTTCATTAGATTCCCAAATGAATTCCATGCTTATCAAATTAGTGAAATAGAACTTTGATGGGTGCTTCGGCTAATTAGTGGCATAGTAATTAATTTCAATGATCACAAGTAAAGTTAGAGAACAGATTGGAGCTCATGCATAGTTTATCAATCGAATGAGCTAGATAAAGTAACAAGTCTTTCTGTAATTAATCTTAATTTAGTGCAGCAATAAATTTTGATGAGTATCTGCGAGCTTGTAAACCTGTTTGCAAACAAAAACAAAACGTTTTGAAATACATTCTAGACATATCAATCATGATTCATAACTTTGTTTTAAAACGCAGTAATTATTTGTGACGTCTACCTTTAAAATTCGAAACGTGTTAGGACAGAATGCAGTAATTCATTGCTTTGTAATTTTTGTAGCTGTAAAATGAGTAATCCAAAATAACGATGCATCTTTCTGTTACTATGCGTTAATTGCTAAGAGTTATCTGTAAAACAGGTTAATACAAACAATATTAGCTAGATATCTAATGATGTTGCAGAACAAGTTATTTGATAGATCAACTATTGGCCAAGTTGTCGAACTATTTACATAGTAATTAGCTTTCGTTTGAACTACAATCGATGAAATGCTAATATCCCAACTGACGAATGCTCTACTTAAACAGAATATAATAGCTGCGCTATAACTGTGTGTGAAATCCACATGATGTCTGAGTAAAAGGTCTGATTCCGGGCATGTGGAGCACGCAGATACCTTCGCCGGCGCAGTTAGTCGCGCGACGGGGGACAGGTTGGCGTGTTTCGCTGTCCATAAAATGACTACAACATACGCTGAATATCAATTGCGAAGAATTTGAAAACTGGAAATGCTGTTGAACTTTATTGACGTGCACCTAAACTCTTGTTTGCAGATATTTGACTCGGACGAGGAGAAAGCCACAGCGGAATCAGGTTTAATGCTGGTCAGTGCCATGGCAGCGGCGATAACGATGACGATAACTCCGCTCCCACCACCGGCTCCGGATCCGCCCGACTTCCTGAAGACGCTCTGCGAGAATGCCAAACGCTTGGAGCCCGTGAAGCGTGCCACAGCCTTGTACCGTGGCATTGACAGCGCCTGCGAAGTCGTTGATCTATGCGAGTCAGACGATGATGTGGAAATGTTCTCGCTCGACTTCAGTGTGCCCGCCAATGTCGACGGCAATGGGTCCAGCTCGAATGAAGCGACGGCCACGCAGGAAGATGATTATCTGCCCGTAACGCGCATCTTTCCCAGCAACTTGCGAACGTATCAGCGCGTCACGAGCAGTGCAGCCAATGTGTCTGCCAATGCGACAGCAGCAACGACAGACGCCGCAACTACCGAGACCTACACGATGCCACGCATCGTGAACAGCTATAGCTGTCGTCGTGAGAGTCTGCATCTTGTGACCACAACCCAGACGCCGCCGCATCTTGTCGATCAATGTGTGCAGACCGCCGAACAGGAGGAAGATCAAGAGCAGCACCAGCAGGACGAAGTGCCAGATGGGAGTCTGAGCTTCGATGACGATGCCATATCCCCCTGCATGTTCTACCCGGATTCGCGTGTGCCGCTGGGGACCGACAGCTCAAGTCCCGGACTGATCTGTGATGGGTCCAGCAGCAACATGGAGACGAGTATAGAGAACAATCACAATCACCACTGCCATCAGCCATCTAGTCGTAATAGCAACAGCAGCGAGACGTCGCTGCAGAAGAAACAGGTGACGTTCAATACGGACCTGTTGGGGGCCTCGAGTAGCTCAGGATTCGGCAAGACCCACAAAATAATGAAACCCACCATTAAACGTTACAAACAAGTGAGCTATATGTCCCGCATATCGTTGACACCAACCTCGTCGATGGATCACGTTGAGACGCTCAAATGGATGGGGCAAAGAGGTAAAAAGCGCTGACTACAGGCTGTTGCAGCAGTTGATAATTCGTTTCTTTTGCACTTGCAGAACATTTGCAAGCTGGACAACGGATGTTCAGCAAACTGGAAGCCAAGAAACACTGTGATAAAAGGACTGGCGAATCAATGGCGAATGCCGTCAATCGTCGTCGCAAGCGACCGGCGCCAGATAAACGATCGTGCGTCACAGTTGCTGATATGCCCACGCCGACCATACAGCTAACGCCCACCACCAGCAATGCGTCGAGTGGCACACCAACTCCTCAACCGAAAAGACTTCAATCTCGTGGTCCGCAGCGCTCATTGCCCACACCGCCCGCATCCACGCACAGCTCGAATGGCACAGTGCGACATGGACAATGCGAACGACGCAATGACATTGACATTAATCAGCTGCAGGCCGAGGCCAGCAGCTATAAGTTTAATCGCCGCAAGTTTGCTGATAGCTCCTTGGAGCACGTTCGCTTCTACAACAATTTACTCAAACTGCAGCGCATGAAAATGCAAGAAAGACGCGATGAATCTGATGAATCGATCTCAGTGACGACGTCGGTATCGGTATCGGAGCCGTTGTCGTTGTCGTTGCCGTTGCCGAAGCAAAAGCCAAAGCCAAGGCAGAAAAATCAGAATGCCAATAGGCTAAAGGTCAAGAAATTACGAGCGTTGAATGGAAAGCTACGTGAGAAAGCTGATAAGCTCGAGGGCGACCTGAACATAATCACGAATTATGCAAAAGAAGAGCAAGCAAAGGTAGCGGCAGTACCAAAGATTGCGACGATGCCCATGCCCATTGTAAGACTGAAACGTATCCACATTAAGGAAATGACAGTGCCGCACAGCGATGTTGAGGAGGATCCTGTGGTAAGATGCAATACGACATCCACGATCGAATCGTTTACATGTATTCTGTTTACAGGAACAGCAACAGGATTACAGCCCTACACAGCCGGCGAAACGCTATTGGAGTCGACGGCGACGCCGTAAGCGCCATCGTTGGTCGCGCGTTAAGAACTCTCAGAAGAAAAAGTTAGAAGCAGCAGCAGCACACACCACACATTGTAATCTTTCCGCCGATCTTCATACAACCCAACCTGACGACCAATCTCTTGCTAATTGTGTGACGCTGGCAGCTGAACCGTCCGAAACTGCTTCTGTACCTCTCGCCACTCCTGCCATTATAATTGCTCCGGCATCATCTACTAGTCCTTCTTCAGACTCAGCTATTGTCCCAGTTCCAGCATCAGCTACCGCTTCATCCGTAACATCACGTGCATCGTCATCCAGTGCTTCCGATCGCTGTCAAACCGAACAGGATCTTGGTATTGCTGCCTATGTCACGCTGGCAGTCAACGGCGAATGCTGTGACGACCAAGACGCTGTGGTGAAGCAAATGACTCAATTGCCCACGCCCAGTCCAGAGACGGAGCAAAGCAGTGCGATGGTTGCACATGAGATCGAGGTAGCTACCAGCAATGTTCCTGTATATTTGCTCAACGGCGAAAGTCGAGATGTCACGACGCCCGTGTCAGTATCTTTAGCCAGTGAAGATTGAGATGTCAAAACTGAGACATATGTAGTATGCGGAATTTAAAAGGGTCCCTAATAAAATTTTAAGGTGTAACAAATACAAATATATCTCTATATTTTTGTTGATATTTTAACAAAGCCTGTTATAACTATTAAGATAATAATAATATGACGGTAAACTAATTGTAAGAACTACTCTATAGAATTGTTGAGCCTTATTTAATTATTGTATATTCTCCAACTTGTGCGTAGTATTTGCGAAAGCTTTAAGTTCTATTTTATAGATTTTTCTTTTATTTATTGCTTAATCGTTTCTTTTAACTGAGCGAAACTGCATTCTAGCATGTTTCGAGATCCCCACACCCAATGCAATAGTATTTAAGCATAGAATATGAGATTAGCCACAATTATACAGATCTACTATGTGCATTATATGCTAAGATTATATATATATATATATATACACACATATATATAAATATGGATAATATTAAAGAATTGATTTTTGGAATGCATTTTATTGAGGTTTTCATTTATATTCATGTTCATGATTAATGTTTTATTTTAGCTGATTCGCGTATATTGAATTTGGGCACGCGATCCTTTCTTGCCAGGATTCTGTTGGAATTATCCTCAATGTTGATAGTGCTAATAATCAGATTCACTCTACGTTCAATGACGCCAATGAATAGCTTCACATTGTGGACGGTCAAGAAGGTCTTGGAGCTGAGCACATTGAGTATGGGAGCATCATCGCAGGCCAGCAATCTGTTAAACGAATAAAACAATACTATGATACAAACAAGATTTAGCTTAGCTTATGAAATTTACTTGAATATATCTTCAATGCCTCGAAGTAGTTGCTGCAACCTGCTGCTGAGATTTTGCTTCTTCTCGCTGGTCTCCTTGGCCAGTTGCTCGATGCGAGCGAGTTCATCATTTAAATAATCCAAAGCTTCCGTCTTAAGCTTCAGTTCCTTTTCGGTTTGCTCCGATTTTTGACGTTCTTAATGAAAAGTTTTTGGTGATAAATTGAGAATAGTTGAAAGTTCAATAAATTTACCAATCTCATCGCTTAATTCCTGTGTGGTGTCGTTGAGCACCTCAACTTCGTGGCTCAACTCGTTGACGTAGTTGAAAAGTGCAAAGTTTTCATCTTCCTGACGCTTGAATTGGGCCACCAAACGATCAGTGTCATCCTCGCCATATAATTGCTTAATTCTTTCGATGATTTCTTTGTATTCGAAGAGTTGTCTCTCATAGTTCTCCTTTTGACTCTGCTTCTTATCCAGTTCGCGCTGTTCTAGCTCTGGATTCATACGCTTTTGACCCTTAATGTCAAAGAACTTCTGCAACTTTGCATCGTGCTCCAAGCGACGTTGCATTTCCCTCATTTCCTGTATGTGCATAACCTTATCGTTCTCGTTGCGATCCTTAAGAACTGTAAGCTTTGTGCAAAGTTCTTGACGCTGATCGAACGCCATTGTGGACTGGTCAATTAGGTCCATTATAAGCTTCTTTCCGTCGTTAAATTGAGTGACCATCGATTGCCACATGTCATTGAAGTTTGCGCTGTATTCGATGATAATTAAATTCAATTAACAAAGGACTGAGAAAAAAATAACTACAGTGAAATACAGATTAATCAAATGAAGTATGAAAATCACGACTAAAATATTTAATAAGACAACTAGGAAATAAATTATAATTGTTCAATATGTTATTTTAAAATACAAATACAAAAGATTAGTCTATTATTTAGTTAAAATATGCTCAAATTCAATTATTTTTTAAAAAATAACGTATACGCAATGTCATCCGGCTCGACTCTTTCGACTCTGCCTGCTTGGAAGCTTTACCGGTCTTGAAGCATATGATTAATGGCGTCACGCATCTTGCTGTTCTCCGTGAGCACATCGCTGCATTTCTTGTTGACCACATCGAGTCGATTCTCCAGTTTGACAACGCTCTTTTGCACCTTGCATATAGTGTCCTTATAGCAGTTATCGGGCACTTCGTTGCGACGCAAGGCATCGATTTCTTTTTCCATTTTCCTAATGTGCCCTTCCAGCTCCCACAGATTGGTGCGTTCGCACTGTAAGACCCTTTGCAATTCGGTCTGTTGCTTCTGCAAGGAGCCCAGATGCTTCTCTTTGTTGGTGTTTTTGCGTGCATGAGTGCCGCCCTCCAAGGTTCTGATTTCGTCCTTTAGCTTCTCATGCTCCAACTGCAAAACGTTGATCATGTGGTTTTGTTTTTTCAAACGTTTCGCCTTCTCCTCAAGCAGACCACGCAGATCTAGCTGAAGCGATCGATGCTGGCGCTGCAGACGCTGTAGCTCAGCGGCAGCCAATTGATCTAGTTGGTCGGACATCTTCGGGCAAACTGTTAGCTTTGCTAGCTATTTATATCCTCATAACACTGTTGCTAGAGGGCAAACCGTTACTTGGCAACAGTTGCGGCAGTGTTGGTAAATGCTTGTGCCGTGAACACGTTTTGAGATTTGAAATTCCGTTTAAATAAAACACATGGGGGGTTTTGATATTTTTATGGTAAAAGTTTATTATTTGTAACTTTATTTTTTAGTTTGTTCTTTGCGTTTTGTTTTCCTGTTTAAATGTCTATAAAGTATATATAATATATATTTTTCTGCATTTTTGTAATTTTACCATTTTGGTTTTTCTTATCATTTTTTTTTAATGTTTTTCTTATTTATTTATTTTTTTTATTAAACTTGCCAGTTTTTCGTCTGTTTATTTTGTGTTTTTTTTCTTATGTTCACTTATTACATTTGCATAAGTTGTCATGTATAATAATTATTTATTAATAATAATTTAATTGTTGTAATTATAACTTGGTTTACTTTTGCTCATATTCTCTAGCTTCATATTCTTGTCATCCCTCCTCTTTTCAATGTTCTGCTCCTCTTTTATCATATTATTTTCCATATGTCGCCCATATACGACGCCCAGTTTGGCAAACGAAACAAAATTTACATGTTCGCCCTTTTGAAAACTGGCAAAATTTAGCCTAAACTTTGCGTGATATTCATATTATGTTTAGTATATATATATATATTTTTTTTGTTTTGTTATTTCTCTTTATATTATTGTTAGCTTTTGTTAGCTTATACTGCGCATTTTGGCCTAACTGCTGTCGCTTCTCGTTCTGTATCAGACAAATGAATTTAATAAACCAACAAATAAACAAGTTGAGAAAAGGCGCAAATTATGTTTACATTTACTCGTATGTATATGTAAGTATGCATGTAAGTAGTTGTTGCTCTGGCTCTAATCATTTAATCATGTTATTGTATTTGTAGTTGTATTTGTATTTGTATTTGGAGTTGTAGTGTATGTTTACTTATAAATATGTTAGGTTTATTTATGTATGTTCTTGTATGGTATATAAATAATGTTTAAACTAGACTTGTTAATGCATCATTACGCCTGTTAAGTATTAAAATATTTTTCCATAGTTTTGTGTTAATTGTTTTGGTTTTTGTTTTTGTTTTCGCTTTTCTTCTCAATATTAATTAATAGTTTCTTTGATAGCTTTAAATGTGTGACTTCAACAATTTTTCGCAGTGTTGAGCGAAAAATTAAATTGAATATACATATATATATATGTATGTATATATATAATAGATATATTTTTAATGTTTTTCGGTGTTTACTTTCATCCTTTTGTTTTCATGAACGAATGCACAAATTTTACACACTTCGCCATTGAGTTGTTATTATTTATAAATTGTATTCAATATACACATATGTATAGTATATAGTATATATATATATAGTTAATATAAAGACCATTTCTTTGCTATTTTAAATTATTTTATTTAATGTCTGCCTCTTGCATCCTTCTGTTTATGTATCTTTTCTCTATGTATTTCCATTTCCAACTACATTGCCTATTAGTTTACTTCTGCACTTTATATGTATATATGTATATCATGTATAATGTATGTATAAATATAAATCTTGCAATTTAAGTAAGTATTTACTCGTTTGTAAGAATGTATGTGTGCATGTGTGCATGTTCAATGTGTTATCAAGGTCTGTCAATAATAAGTACGAGTATCGGTTTGATTTCTGATTCCGGATGGTGAATTTCAATGTAAACATAGGAAATTTATTATCGAAACAAATTAAACGCCAAACATGCTGTCAGTTATGGAATAACATTGAAGAGTGCTGCGAAACATCATAAAAATGGGTTTTGGTTTTCTTAAAGATTTCAAATGGAAAAACTTGCATCAACTCAAGAACATATTTTGAACTTTGATGCAGATGTTTTTAAAATTGTTTTTTTTTTAACGTTCTTTGCTACACATTTTGTTAAGTTTATATTTTACTTGTGTTTACTTATTCATTTTCTTTCTTGATTTTGAAACCATTTTACATTTAATATTTAATTTTTTGTTGAGTTGATTATAATGTTTCGTTTAATTTTTAAAAAGTTGCTTGAAAATCTCTCCGAATCAATATAAATTGTGTTTAGTACTTTGTTTGTTTATCTTTTATCATTATTTTCAACAGCAGACTTTAAAGGGAATGAATTTTCTGAAAGTACTTCATTTGCTTTACATTTATGCTACAAATTCTATGTGCAAGTTTTGGGTTTTGTTTTTCACTTATGTTTATATGGCATTAGGCTTTTCATTTGCTGCTAAATTTCTTATTGTTTTCATTAAAGGTGCTCTTCAAAAATCTCAAATAATACCTTATTTGCTGTTCAATATCAATATAAATAGTGTGTGTAACTATCTGTGTATTGTATGTACGTGTTAGTGGGGATAGCTTCGATGCAAATAAGAACTCAAGCCGATAACTTTGCGAACTTTAAGAATCTGAGTGACTAATCGGCTTGTAACGCAGTATATAGAATTTTTTCAAAATTCAAGTTACTAAGTTGGCTTACAAGTGTCTGGGTGTAAGTGTATGTGTTTGTGTGTGTGTGCTAGTGCATAATGCTAAGTACGGACGGATTTCTAAACAGAAAGTAAAGCGTGTGTATTCCAGAAAAAGCTGTCTTGTATTTGGGATCTAATCATTGAACGTAATTGGAACAACTCTCAAAGGTTGGCCTGCGTATGTATTGATCTGTAATGGGTGAGGTGAGTGTGTGTGTGTGTGTATGTGTGTGTGTGTATGCTATATACTAAACTAGCAACTATTATTAAATAATTTGTAATAATTTGTAATTATTAAACCCTCGTAGGCAAGTAGCTTTAGGCTTTGTGTTTACCTATTTACAATATAAATTCGCTTTGATCTCTTGTTTTTTTTACACTTAGCCTGCTCTCATTTCGCAACTGTATCATTTCGCAACTGTGCATCTGTATCAGTATCTAATATTTGGCTAAGTTCTAAAAGATAACATTTTTATCTACAAAAAATAACTTGGGGCCTTTCATTTCCACACTTTTTTTTCGTTTCATTCCATTTACTTTCACTTCAAATTCATTTCGGTTGAATTCACTGCATTTCATTTTGTATAATTGCAAAATTGGTTTATAATGCATGTTGACCTTAGTTCGCTAATAAATCTTTGCATTATTTTTGCATTTATTTTAATAATAATAATTGTCATAATAATAGTATAATATATAATTCATCGCCTATATAAATATGACTAGATTTCCTTTTCGATTTATATTTATTTGTTGTTTAAAAATTTTTATTTCATATTTTTTTTTAAATGCACTTTCTGAGCTTTCTTACAAGCGCCGCCAATTATTGTTGCTGGTTGTTGTTGTTGTTCTTCTGTTCCTATACACTTATGTATATAAGTATGTATATATATATAAATGTATATATGTATACTTTCCTACTACTGCACCACCTGTCCCAACTATGCCCATTTTGTTGCTCTAGAGAACTATTCAAGCAAATACTAATTTTACGCAAAGCTTTCAAGAGTTTTCAAGCTACCAAATCGAAAATCAAAACTGTAGTGCAAAAGCTTAATGAAACTAGTAGTTTGGAACCCAAATTATAAGGAATATTCAATACAAGTATGTTTTTAATAAGTATACTAAAATTATTATTTCTTTGTATGCATTATTATGTCCATATGATGAGTATTATTATTATTATTATAATTATTATTAATTGCATGTTTTACCCTGTATCCTATAAGTTATTCGTGTTTAGATTAAAATAAACCCAAATGCTATCAAGGCAAAATGTTCTAGGCCTAGCAAAAAAGATATGCACCCCTCCCTCAATTCGTAGGGCTATTACGTCCCCGTCTAATTGGGCCCATTTAACTGTGTGTGTATCTAAATGTGTTCTTGTTCTTGTTGTTCTTGTTGTTTTTCTGGTTGTTTCTGGGTTGTTGGTTGTTGGTTGATAGTTGTTGGTTTCTTGTGTATAAAAAACTAGTGTATGAAATTTAGTAGTCCATGGTTATGGTGGGGTCATTTAATGTGCCTTGCTCTAGATCTATCGTTAATCGTTACCTTTATCGTTTATCGTTTATCAATTATCGTACTGTAATTTTGTTAAGTATAACTTTCATTTTTGTTGAGTTAAATACCTGCAGAAAAGTGTATCTAAATATATTTTTGATTATTAAGTTCTAAACTTGGACTCATGTGTTTTATTTTTTTGGTTGTTCGGTTGTTCTTGGTTGTTTGTGTTCAGTGTCGTAAGCTTCATTCACTACTTTGACTAGCCTTGTCAATAACTAGTATAGAGTAATTAATTAATTAATAAGTTAGTTAGTTGATCTTTAGTTATCATCTATAAATTATATAAACATTCTATAAGAATGCCCTCATAATAAAAATACCTTTATATATAGTACTAAATGTACATATGTATCATAGCGGAGCCACTATAAGTAAGTATTCATGTAAATCTTATGATTTAAGTTTAAGGAACGATCATCGATAAGAGACTTCATTTTCTTTTAGTAAATATACAATGCTTAATCTTAAGATTTACTTCATTTCTTTCAGTTAAGTTTAAACGGCAAATTAAACTAATCTATGCAAATCAAAGCTTATTATGCGATATGAAAGAATTTATTTATGTGTGTTTTAGAAAGAAGTAGTGCATTTCTAACTCCCGTTTTCTTGAGTTTTCGACTCTACGACTAACATTTTTGGAGGGGCGTCCAATAGATCACTAGAATGTAAATTCTTTCATCTGAAAAAAATGTTTGTTTTGTTTTTTTTTTTTTTGTTTTTAATTTCTACGATATACGCGTTGTATGTTATTTTCTGATATGATGTGCTTTGTATTTGTTGTTTATTTATGTGTGAGAACGCGCTGAAGATCTTTGTTGCTTTTACAAATGAAAATCATTTTAGAAGTTGAGCACTAAACTGTATTTTGGCAAAATTTGCAAATGCAAGTGCCAATTTGAAATCTTCGTGTGGTTGCCATTTGCCAACATTTCATCGAATTGGGGCGAAACCTGACGAATCTTTTTTATAGGTTGTGCCTAGCATTAATGGTATTCCATTTCAGTAGTTCCAATTTTAACGCTTTATGCTCAAGGTACAATTGTTTTTGTTTTTTATTTTTATTTATTTATTAATAATTTCAATTCGACATATGTTTTTTTTTTGTTTTTGTTTGTTTAACGTTTTGCATCACATTTCATTTCGAATTTAAAATAACCGCTCAATGTTAGCATTAATTAGTTCATATTTTTGTTATTGATTATTTATTTTTTATTATGTTATGTATCTTGTATGCATTAATTTTGATTTGGCTTCTTGGTTGCTAGTTATCACCGCATTCGAAAACAAAATGTTTAAATTTATATTTAATTTGTTTTTTTGTTTAAGCAACACCTCCTGATGTACTGAACATAATTTAACAAATATTGAAATCAAAGTAAGAAAATTTTATTTGATTTTTGCTACACAGTTTTTTAACGTTCAAGTCACAGCCCTTTTGTATGTGTTTATGTTTTCAATCAATCAATGAGAGAAATTATAATTAATTTGGACATGAAAATGATATGGGTATAATCCGCCAAATTCTCAGTCCGTAGTTAGGTCTGTAGGTCCGTTTGGTTATTCAAAGCTCAGCCAATTTATAAGCCACATCTTCACACTTAAAAAATATGTAAGGAAAATAAAACAAGTTTTGTTTTTGTTGTATTTTGTATTTGTCAATTTGTTGATCGCTTTTATTTCATCATCGGTTTAGTTTATTATTGTTACGCATTAGAAATAATAATATGTATTGATAATTTAAGTTTCAGTATATTTTTGTATTTGTTTTTAAATTTTTTTGTTGGATATATAATTTGCATAATTTTGCCAAAATCAGTTTTTTGCACTAAGTTTTTAATTTTAGTTTTGTTTTGTTTTGTATTTTATTTAAATGTTGTGTATATATAGTCTAAAACGTTTTGTATAATAGCATAGAATAATAATGATAATAATAATAATTTGTTTTCATATATTTAGTTTAAATACTTGTTCGTATTTTCAATACAAAAAATCATAATTAATAATAATCATAATTATAATAATAATAATAATAATTTATTATTATCTCAATAGTTTGACTTTGTTTAAAGTTTGTTTTTTATGCAATAATTAACTTGAATTTGACTAGATCGATTCATACAAGATCGTAAATACATATAGTGAGAGTATATGTGTGTGGGTGTAAGGTTTGCGTGTGGGTGTATTGTGTATTGCTCTAGTAAAAATCTAGATTAGCATTTAGAAGCTGTCAAAATTGGGGCTTTGTAGTTATTTAACTTCTTTAACTACGGAATAATCGCTAAAATCAATCGATAATTTTGCATATATATGTATGTAAATGTACTCGTATGTATATGTATTTATGTATGTATATAGTTATATGTTAGTAATTTGTGTATATAATGCATGTTGGTTTCTCTGTTCATTTCTTGCATTTTGTATGGGGGCTTCGTTTATAATATTTACAAGATATTAGGCTCATAACATTCGATAAAACAAAATGAATTGAAGTGAATTGTAACTAAAGACTTTGCTGCTTATAATCGAGAGTACGTTAGCTAGAAGCTAGGCCACATAGCGTTACAAGTAAACACTTCTTTTGAAGAGGATATCTCAATCTAATCTGCTTTTCTTTTCTCTTGGCCAAACTGCAAGGTATTTAATACTGTCCCATAACGTTCTGACAAACTGCTGATGTTTCTTCTATTTTTCTATTTCGTATTTTTGCATTTCATTTAGTTTTTGATTGGTTTTTTTATCATTTCATTCGAGGGAAGTGACATATGATTTGAAACTATTGTTAAGTGTGTGGGAACTCATAAATAAGTTAAGTATTTGCACAAAAGTATATATTGCACTGGTAACAAAACTAACTTTAACTTTGATAACAATTTGTTTAATGCTTAAATATTCTTATATATTTAATATATATATATAGGTATATATATTTATTATTTAATAATTAATTGGTTTTATCATTAGTATCAAATATGTGTCGCAAGTTCAGTTTCGAACCCACAAACTAGGCTCTAAACGTAGTTTTCTTCTCGTTTTTCACTATACAAATTCTAAATAATTGTTACATTTTAATTTTTTATCTTCCTCCATCCATCTCTTATGTTCATTTTTGGCATATTTAGCTGTAGATTTGACAATCTTCCACTTCAATTTGTACAGATATTAATATTTATTTAATTCCTCCATTTCTTTTCCTTTACTTTTAAAGACAAAGTCAAATTGTTTAATGATTTGAATCAACAGATTTCAGTTGAGTAAATTGTTGGATTACGGTTTTAATTTTATGCTTTCGGCTTTTCTCTTTGCTTTTAATATGTGACATTTTAAGTTAGATTTGCTTGCTATGTGTGTTGAGTATGAGTGTATGTGTGAGTGTTAAATAAAAGGCAAAAACGTTTAAATATACATATAAAAATGTCAGTGTTGAATTTTCTAGTTTTGCTAAAAATTGTTTTGCCTTTATATAAAAAATGCTAAATTTAGTTTATATATGTATGAATATATCATCAATAATAATAATGTATGCCATATGCATTTAATGTTATTTGTTAATTCATTAATAATATGTGTAAATTTTGTTGTTCTTGTTGTTGTTACTGTTGTTTTTAGCATCTGGTTTGCTTAGTTAGGGCTAGGGCGCGCTATGGTCAACTTTATCGTTAATTGATTAGAAGGTTTGCGGCTTTCCTTCTTATCGGGGTGTATTGGAGGAGCTTGTGAAATCAAGTGGCCAAAATGTTCAATTGTCTGTCATATGTATATATATATACTATATATTGATATATGTATACATACTTTCTTAGCAAAATTTTCATTTGTAGCTTATACCTTTGCTCATATATGTACATATATAATATACATATATATATCATATATCTTTTTTTGTTTTCAATTTTATAATTATATATAGATATATATATATAATATATATATATGTATATGTATGTATATTTGTAAGTACCTGTATTTGTTTTTGTTGCAAGCAGCTAAGTTTAAGTGTAAAGTTTGTTGTTTGATTTTTTTTTACTTTAATTATTTTAATGCTATAAAATCGTTTACGATTTTTTCTTTGTTCGTTAGTTGAAACAAAAATCAGAACCGTGCTTTTGCCAAACTCAGTTGTTTTCTCATTTCGAAAATTGAAAATTTGTTGCCTAGAGCAAATAAAAATGACAGCATTTAATTTGCCCGTTTTCTCGATTTTTCGATTTTTAGTTTGTTTAGTTTTTTGTTCAATATTTAGTTCTAACAAATTCATTATTATATTTAAATAATTATGTTTCCTTTCGTCCTTTTACATATTGTAAAAAATGATATTTTTGCTTGTTTGTTGCAGGCTACGCAAAAACCTTGTGTGGTTCTTTAATTTTGACTTAAGGATACTTCTCAAAGCATATCGCATATTAATTTGCTTGCTGCTTTCACCTAGTGCTACATTTATTTTTCATTAATCTCCTTAAAATTAATTAAATTCGAATTTTTGTGTTAATTTTTATATTTTATATATATTTATATATATGTATATAATGTACATATATATATTTATATATGTTTATGTATGTATATATATATATATAATCCTTTGCCATTTTGCTTAGTTCTAAATGCTAAAAAGTTGCAGAGCTACATATCATCATCTTTGTCATCATTATCATCATTCTACTCTCTATCATTAACTCCTTTTTAACCACCAACTCATATGCATAGTTTTTTGTTTGTCATTTTATCCAATTAACAGATTCAGTTTTGATAGTTTTCTTATAATTTTCCGTCATTCTCCCTTGTGTTGTGTATTTCATAATTTTTTTTTTTAATTTTCATTTTTCCTAGCAGCGTGTGATTTTTTCTTCTCTATTTTCACTATTCATTTAATTATTTTTTTGTTTTAATTTTAATAAATTCCCGTGACCAATTTTTATATATCGTATAAAAAATGGTTACTGCCTTTTTTTTGTTTTTAATTTAAATTTATTATTCCGCTTTTTGTTTTTATTGAAAACCCAGATAATTTTGGTCTCTTACCAGTCAGTTTTTGTCTCAAGTTTGTGATTGTGTGAGTGTGTATGTGTGTGTGGATGTATGTTCGTGTGTGTGTGCACTTGTTCTTGTTTGCTCTTTTGTTGTTAACAAAACTATCAATATCAATGTTTGTTGCTTGCTCTATAAAGATATATATATATATTTATATATATATATTCATATACATATATAATCGTTATTTGGCAAAAATTTTTTTTGGTTTTTGTTTTTCAACTTTTTTTTTTCCATTTCTATTATTTAAGTACTGTTCTCAGCTGCCTGTATATATATATACTATATATAGTTGCATGTATGTTCTGCTTGTTTGTATATATATATAAATCTATTTAAATTTCAGCTCTAAAGTATTTTTTTTTTGTTTTTTTTTTTGTATTATACATTTTTTGTTTACCATTTTTTAGTATTTTTTCATCCATATGTATATATATGTGTATATTTTGAATGCTGGGGCTTAGTTTCGATTTAACTCCGCTGACGTACACCTGCAATTTGAAATACAACGTTAGTTATTTAGAATGGATGAGCACAAAAATATTGTCAGTCAAATAAAATTGTTGAATTTGAAATGCATTTTTCCAACATTTTATTTGACTTGATGCATGGCGAGTGTTCGATTATAATTGTGAAAGTCAAGTTAATTTTGGCATTAGTCTCACCCTTTAGAGAAGTGGATTCATGGCGTCGCTTGATGGTGTTGTTGCTAAGCTTTTCGCTTTTGTTGTTGCCACAAGAACAGCTTTTCGACCAGCTCAACTTTGGAGAAGCGATTCGATTGCGAATTGTTGTTGTCGCCGCTGTTGTTGCTGTTAATATGGTTGCTGTTGTGGATGTCGCCGCTATTGTTGACGTTAGTGTTGCTATTGTTGCTATTATTGTTGCTGTTGTTGATGTTGTTGTTGCCGGCGCTGTAGCGATAACAATAGGTTCCGCTGCGCCAACTGGCAAAAGTATAGGGCATTGTATTGGGATTTGTATTACGATCATTTGTTAATTGTGGCCTAAAACTGTTGCTAAGATTATTTGTAGTTGTTGCTGTCGCGTCTGCTGTTGCTCCTGTTGCTACTCTAGCTGTAGTTGTTGTCGCATTATGTTGTTGTTGTTGCTGTTGCTGTTGCTGTAGTTGTAGTAGTTGTTGATGTTGTTGTTGTTGTTCTTGTTCTTGTTGTTGAAGTATGTTACGCTTGAGGAACTCCGATTGTTAATAAGGTCGATTGGCATCCTTTGGCCGCTTCAATTGAACTTTCAGTCTTTTCATGCCAATCTGGAAGCCATTCATGGCCTGAATGGCCGCTTGAGCGCTGGTGGGGTTATCAAATGAAACAAAACCTGCAATGCGAACAATGCCATTAGCAATCAAATGTAATGCGGTGAATAGCAGCACGCTTAGAATGATTTAGTTTACCGAAACATTTGCTCTGATTTGTAGCACGATCGATGAAGACCTTAGAGCTGATCACATTGCCGAATGGCAGGAACATTTGCATTAATTCTGCATCACCAAATTCTTGTGGCAAATGATAGATGAATAGATTGCAGCCCTCCGGGCCTGATATAGAACATCCTGGGAACATCAGAAAATCTTAAAAGAAGACATTACAAGAAAAGAAACAAAGTAGAGAAAAAAATTAAACGATGAGCTAAATCATAAGTCAGAACTTTATGAGTTTGTCTGCAGTTTTTTTGGCTGAATTCAAATATTTTTTTTTTTTTTTTTTTTTTGAGTAAATTATTATGTTTCTCTTTTTTTTTTTGTTTAGTTTGTGTCTCGTGTTTCGTGGTTGATCTTGTAGACGATTCAACTAAAACTAATGCGTTTCATAAGACTGCAAAACTAAATTACAAACTGAGAAGAGAGAAGGAAACAAAATGGAGAAATAATAGCGAAAAACTAACAGTAACAAAATGCGCTTGCATAGTAGGCTAAAAGATATGTAGACATACTCGTATACTAATATGCTTAATGATCTACCAGTTCTATATAAATCTATCGATAGGTACTTAAAAGTTAAGCTTAGGGAAGGCTTTGGTATTGAATGTGAGATTGAGATTGATTTTGTTTCTTTCTATGTTGAGCAGCCCCATTATTCGGTATTGAGTATTATAATCGTATGATATGAGTTCAGCTTAAGCCGAATGTTTATGTTTAATGTTTCATGTGTGTCATGCAGGGTAATTACTAATATTAATCAATTAATTTAAAACACAATTAACAACTTACTACTCGCAACAAATAGTTGAAAAAGAAAAAAAAACACATTACAATCAAGTTAGGATTAGGGTTAGATACACGAACACACACGCACACTCACACACATGTAGATGTAGATAGCGAGAGAGAGAGAGAGAAAGATAGAGAGAGAGATAGAGACACAGACACGTAGGTACAGGTATATAGCTGACTATAATATAGACAAGTATATATAGACATCATATATACGCCTTTTTAATGGTGTGCTTGCATCTTGTCTCATCAACGTTTTACACAGTTTGAGAACGACAAAAGAACTGACTCAAAACGAAAGACAACGGAAAATGGAGGAAAAAATATAAAACAAGCGAAACGAAGTTACATAAAATTTTATGATTTGCCATGTGCCGAATCTCCATGTCCCCCGACCACCGACCCCCGTCCCCCGTCCCCCGAACAAGCATAACGCCATACCCGTAACCCCTTCTGACCATTCGCGCTTCAAGCAAATATCTTGAATATACGCCGACGGTTTTTATGTGATTTTAAGCAGTTTATATGTAATTTTTACGATCTCACATAAAATGTGTTTAAATGCAGCCATTAAAAACGATTTACGCCTTTGCTTTTTGCAACCCCTTTTTACATACTCGAATCGGGAGGGGTTGAGGGTCAAAAGTGCGTCAAAAGATAAGGAAGACTTCCGAATAAAAAGTATACAAGTAATTAATTTTTACGGCCTTTTAGTTTAAATACTTTCTTTGAAACGAAATAAAATTAATTATTTTTGCGACCCATGAATTGCGATATTGTCTCTTTATGCATGTAAATATGTGTGTGTGTGTGTGGCTGGGTGTAGGTGTCATAGATAAATATATAGATATGCAAGTGGATACGTATGAACTATGTAGGTGTGTGTGAGTGTTTGGTTGTGTTAAGAAATGCTAATACAAAAACCCGCAGCTCTGTATGTGTTATTCGATTTTGCCATTCATATCCAAAAATCAAATACAATATTCAGTTACAGAACTAACGAAGACAGAAAACGAAGATAGAGGAAGACAGAGAGACAGAGAGAGAGAGAGAGAGAGAGAGTCGAAATCGGAACTAAAGGGAAGAACCGAAAAATAATAATGAAAAGCTTACCTTCACGCTGAGTGGGTGCAACCGCCGCTAGGGGAGGTGGTAAAGCTTGTGGAAACTGTCCATAGACGGCGGGAAAGGCTGCGTTATATATAAATAATTTTTGTTTTTGGTTTTTACACAAAATCCGAAACATTTATAAAGACAACACAACAATTAAGTATACGTATATAATGTTTAAGTTTAATTAATTTAAGTTAAACTATTTAAATTCAAATCATAACAAAATATGTTCCATACAAAGAGTGTTTTGAATATTATTGGAATTCAAAGTCACGGATCAAAATTACGAGATTTACCAGTTGAGATAGTTAACTGGATTTCATTACAAAAGTTCCTTGAACATGGAACAATTTTATGATTTCGCAAGTCAAATAAATACGCACTGTGGAACGAAACATTTTCAATAATTAATTAACTCTTTTTAATGGATTTCGCAAATAATTGTTAAACGTTTAACATTGAACAACAGTTTTGCATTTAAGACGATCTTCATATATTTGACACAAAAATTAAAACAAACTAAGAATACAAATTTAAACCGAAAAGCCATCGAAAGAATTGAGGAGTTGCTTCAAAATCAGGCAATCATTGGAAAACGCATTGAACAGTCAGTGTATTGATGAACTCTGTCATGTATTTGACAGCAACTCCTCAGTTCTTTTGAAAACAAATGAAATATATATGTATATATAGAAGTTAGAGTTATATATAACACTTTACTAACAATATATATTTATGGCATGACACAACAATTATTAATTATTTCAATAAAAACAATTATGAATGATTGAGCTGTTTTATTCTGTTGTTATTGTTTTCTTTTTTTTTATATATATATATATTTGTTTTGCCTGCCATATAGCGGCAATATGCTTGTGACGATGATAATAACAGATTTGGGGTCTAATTTAATGATGAGACACTCTATGACAATGGCAATGAATGAAACAACATGTGAGTGACAGAGATAAAGAGTCAGAGAGACAGAGAGTCATATATATATATATATTTATATATAAAGAGAGAATAAGAGAGAGAGAGAGAGAGAGAGTCGGGGCAGTGTGTATGCTGGGCTGACAATGACGTAATAGTTTCAGAAATTGAATTTAATTGATATGTTTTGTGCCTATACAAAAATGCACTCTAACCAATTTAAATACTTTGGCTTTTATTTTGTGTTGGGAAACCATATAAGTCTTATTTGATATCATAGGGTAGAAGAGGACTAAGGTTAGCCTGCGGTTGGGAACTTACCAACTCCTGGAAATGGTGGCAAACCAGGGAAGGCATGTTGCAGTGCAGCAGCATCGCCATTTGGCAAACCTTGTGGTGGTATGGTCAGATGCAGCGGATCTGTGGGATAGAAGACATCGTGATATACAATTCCAATTTGTGAATACGCTTATCAATATTGAGATTAAATAATAGTGTTCAAACTCAAGTTTTTAATTGCAGAATTTCCATTTAATTTTTTTAATTGTAGACAGAAAATTTATTAACTAAAAACAAGAAAAATATAAAATGTATCTATAGCTGTAAGGCAATTGAATTTTGCGAATTCATTTATAAATGTTGAGAGTAAGGTAGATTAAAGAAAGTAAAGTTTTTCATGACAGAATTTTCATTTGAATTTATTAAATGTGGTGTGAATGTTTCTTAACTAAAAACGACAGTAAATAAGTGAAAGCAGTAAGATGAAATGTATCTATAGCTGTAAGGCAATCGAATTTTCCGAATTCATTTATAAATATTGAAAGTAAATTATGGCATTTAAAGTAAAGTTTTTCATGACAGAATTTTCATTTCTATTTTACAATTTTAGACTGAAAGCCTATTAACTAAAAACGATGCATCTTTAAGTTACTTCAATTTTGCGATTAAATACTACCTGCTTACAAATACTGCGATTAAATTATCGTAATGAAAGTAAAGTATTTCATGACTGTATTTGCATTTGAATTTTTCGATGTCTGTGTGAAAGTTTATTAACAATAAATTACTATCTCTGTATCTTCACTAAATGAATACATACGAATTAAGATTTAATTCGCTGAAGGCAAACTTAGCGAAATAATAAATCTTTATTATTGCTGAATGAACTAAGCCACTTTTTGTAAAAACAATTAGTTTATGATTATGAGTACTTACGTGGGAATGCCGTTTGTGGAATGCCATTCGTGAAGACACCATCCGCAACTGAGGCGGCTGCAGCGGCGGCTGCTGCACCACCTGGCTGACCATTGGGCGTGTTGGCGCCCATGTTGAAGTTGGGCATCGTCGGCGATGGCAGCGACGGCGGCTGCCCGGTGCCATTGAGGCCATGAGGTATTTGCGTTGCCAATGCGGCCATTGGATTCATGTACGCGGCTGCCGAGCCAGGAGCTGTGGCCGCGGCCGCCATCAGAGCCGCTTGCTGTTGTTGCTGTTCGTGGCGTTGCGATAAGGTGTTGGCAATTAGGTATGGAGTGCTGTGAACGATGGGGCAATAGCTACTTACCTGCGCGTAAGCACCGTACGGTCCGAATTGATTAAAGACGAACGGATTCAATAGGTTCATATGACCGGCCATTTGCTGCATGCGTCTTATTTGTCGCTCTTTCTCCGTGTCGGCGTATTTGACAACCAGACTGGAGGATGCACCCTGCGAAAGTAAAGCGAGAGCGAACGAAGAGACTTGGGTGAGTGTATGGTATTGCATATTTATAGGCGGCTTTTCCGCTTCCCGCGCAGAGGTAAAGCCTCAATGTGCACGGAAATCCTATTACAGGCCATTATTTTGTGCCTTGTCATTTGGCGACGACGCTGTCTCGTTTTTACCTGTGTGCAGTGGCCTCACCCTCAGCACTCAGCGCTCAGCGCTCACTGCTGTGCTTTTGTTGCGCTCATTATTATCATATTATATTATATTTTATATGCTTTTGTTATAAAGCAGCAACAACGACAAACGACAACAACAAAAAGGCAAAAATATCGCTCGTAAATAACAAAATAATTGGCAACGCACTTCAATTTGCATTTCCATTGAAATCGGCTTACAAGCAGCTTGCTTCGTAATAGAACAAAGTTGCCACGCCCACCCCTCGCCTTCCACCCACAATTTGCCTAGCTTTGGGCACCCACTTTAGTCTCCTATTTTCCCGGTTGAACATTATGTTATCTATTGTCGACTGTCATTGATTTTGCAGCACTGGGGACGTGCAACAAAGACGTCGCCTAGGCCTCTGTCACCTTTCCTCCAACGGCGCCTGCTTTGATGTCAATTAATTAGCATAATAATGGTCGCTTCACATTTCGCACTTTACTTCCCCGACCCGCCCCCAAGCGCTTCTATCGCATTTAACTTGGGCTGGATGACAATTGAAGCGACGACAACATTTCATGTGCCTGGGCATTTTGTTTTGTTATAATTAAGACGTTTTGCAGATGAGTTGCCTGTTTTTGTAATAGGAAACCATTGCTGAATGAGAATATCAAAATAGCTGACAGGACGGGGACGGCAGCTGGAAGCAGGGGCCGAGGAAGCTTTTATGATTTTGCAAATCATTAATCAAAGTAACAATGATATTATGTTGCATAATTTTAGGAGCACACTCGCTCCCTGTCCGCCCTGTCTGTATGTGAATGTATATGTGTGTGTGTGCGGGAGAGTATGGGGGAAGTGTGTTGTTAATGAGACTATAACAAAACAGGTGCTCCATGTACATAGTTATCCGCCTTGCACACAATTTTAATTAATGAAATATGAAACTCAAGTTTATGCAAAGGCCATGATACGAAGCGAAGCGGCAGCCTGGCAACCCTCGGGGGGAGAGAGATAAAGAGAGAGAGGGAACACAGGACTGCGAGCAATGTGAAACTATACAAGCATTTTCGCCCAGCTCAGTAGCAAGCATCCCTAACCTGGGCAGGCCGTGTAATGAGTTTTAATGAGCAACCACCGAACATTAGACTACGAGCAAACGACGATAATGCATCATGCCAAACTGTTTATGAGCAGCAAATGCTGATACATGACTCCATGAAAGTAATCGGAGGCATCTTAAAGTCGCTTTAAGAGCTTTGGGTATGCAGACAAGTAGAGAGGAAATGCGTGTTAATTAATTAGTATTTTATTCAATCAGGGCAAAGTCAATAACGAATGATTGGGGTATCTAATTATATATGGCGAAGAGCCAAATAATTATTCCAGCTTTAATTGCAGGCACTTTAAACAATTTCCTGACTCTCTGCATGAATTTTTGGGCAGGCAATTTTAAACAACAGCCACAGCGGCAGCGGCAACGACAGAGGCAACAACAGACATTAATTGAAGTGCACTTCCTTTCAATTTTCGCCAACAAATTACAGCATATCAACAACAGCAGCAGCAGCAGAATGGCAAGCACACACAGTCACTCACTCACACAAAGAGGCCTCAACGAGTGTTCGTCCTGCGTGTCGCGTCGCCCTCTTCTTCCCCGCCCGCTCTGTTTCGCTTGCGCTCTGTTTCTCTCCTGCTGCTGTTAATTTCATATTTCGAAACATGACACTTTCACACTTTGGCTAATTTAAAAGCATACAAAATGGTGGCCAACACACGCACGAGCTGCTGCTGGTTGTTGCCTCATTTCGTGACGAATGTGCTTTGTAGCAGCTGCTGTTGCCGCTCTTATTGCCGTGCGAATGCCGGCTGCGAGTGTTGCATGTGGCACACACAAAAGGCGAATCCTTTTCGCGCATATGCAACGCGTCCTCCTAGACATCATCGTCTCGTTAAATTGTCGCCTGACACCTCGCTAATGTCATCACCATTTGCTGTTGCACGTTGTCGTTGCTGTTGCCGTTGCCGTTGTCGTCAGCGCTAGCGTCGAGAGTCAGCCACATTATTACTGTAATTATGTTGGCCGTGTAAACGTCATTAGGCGTTTTAGTGCCAGGCTCCACAAAACGTGCCCCAATCCAACTGTAGCGCGACATTGTTGTTGCCCTTGTCGTCCCAGTTGTACGTTGCCCTTGTAAATCTTTCAACATATTGTACTGGACAAATTGCTGGCATTATGCGCATTCAAGTGTTCGAGGTGCCACCAATAATTGCAGTGTGATCCAAATGCAACTCTCGTTGCCGCTCGCTGAAGCGGAAGTAATTATACTTCTATATACTACTACTATTTTCAAGAGTTTAAGCAAAGTATCACTCTCCTAGGCAACAAGATGTGGAGTGAACTTTTACAAAGTTGCGCAGAGTTGCTGCATTGTTTGCAACTCAAATTGCACGAAAACTGATGCTACTTTAGCAGACAAAACGTATAGTCAAAACTAATTTCGAAATTAAGTCAAGTTTACCGGCTTCCAACTTTAAGTTTTAAGCATTTTATAATTCTTATTGTTGTCAATTTACTCTACAACTGAAGCTTTATCTTTTACTAGCTTAAACATTCTTCAACTTCAACTAAATTTACTAGAGCACATAAAAGTAGGCAACATTTTTGTGAGATAATTTGGAAGCGCGCAAGAAAGTATGCTACACATATTAATTGCAAACTTGTGCCAGTCACGTATTATTTCATAATTGATTTTATCCTGTCATCACTTAATTTAGCCAATTGAGCGCTCGACAATTCTAATCCCATTCGAAACCTTTCAATTGCTTAAGCTTTTGTATTCCGAATTATTGCCCGTCCTCCGCCATGCTGTAATTAGCGTCGCTGCTCAATCAGCGCGGACAACATGCAGTGCAACAGGCATCCACACATACAAAACCACAAAAGCTCATAAATTAATTCATTAACGTCAATTTGATAGCCTTATAATCCCGGGTCGCATGTCTTGCGGTGGACGATTGCCAATTTGTTGGGCAACCACAAACTAAAAAACCCAGAATTATGCCTGCCTGTCTCTCCCACAATCGGAAGGGGGATTGTAAGTCAGTGGAGTCAATACGAACGTTTATTATATGCTATGTGTGCAGTTGTTTGGCTGGCACTTCCGTTTCCTGAAGACGACTCCGACTCCAACACCGACTCCGGCTCCGTCGACGATGACGACGACACGAAATTCGCATTCAAGTGAATTGCTGCGCCAAATGAAATGAAAAATTCAACACGACACTGAAGCAGCGAAGCACGCCCCAGGCAGCAGGCTGGAGCAAGACTCGAAGGACTGCTGGCTGGCGTTGAATGCAACAGGCAGCAGGCAGCAGGCTGCCACTTGCCACTTGCCTGGGTCTGTCTGGGCCGTCCGCAATCGTTTGGCAAGAGGCAACTAACAAGCCAAACTACTAACAGGAGGCCGACGTCAGTTCTGGACTGGTGCCAGGCGGCACTTTTGGCAGCAATCGCATGTTGCATGCCACTTGCTTTGCGGCACGGGCTCGCAAACGTGACGCCATTAGCCTGCGCCTCTCTCTCCCATCTCTCTCTCACAGTCTTTCACTTAGCTCGAGGATTCGGCCGAGGCGTTACCATTTTGGCACTCGGCAATATATATATATTTTTTCACTTTATTGTTTTTTAATGCGCGTTGCTCAAAGTTTTTGCCAGTTTCTGGCCATTTTTTGTTGTTTGGCAAAGTTTCAAGCCGCACGAGGAGGCCAAAAGCCGTAGAGTGTGGCGGCCAAAACAACGACGAGTCGTTGGCCAATTACAATTGAAGGCTTACAGTGCATTTAAAAAGTAATTTGTCTGCCAGCCGCCCAAAAGCCGCGCACGTATTTATATTTAAATGCAAATGCAGGCACACAACCATCTACTACCCAAAGCTGAGGGGCAGCAACGAGTGCACACGATAAACCTGTTGGCTCGATTGGGACACTCCGAGGGGCTCTAGACACGGGTGTAATCACAGCCAGCTACCCGTCGTGTGCCGTGTTCACTAATGGCGGCTACAAGCCGCAAGCGCTGAACTCCAGCCCCGCAGCCCCGCAGCCCCTTTAGTTGTCCGCTCTTTATGCGAAACCAAACGATTACAAGGGCGCTGAAATGCAGGCAGCCAGGACATCACATACACATAGAGTGTGGTGCATATAATAAACTGGCGCGTATGCAACGTTCAACGTTCAACGTTTCGGCTGTCCTCGCTGGAGTCCTTTACGTGTCTGGGGACATGTTAACATGGCAGCGAGTCGTGCCAAAAAATTATTATTCCCGCCTCGACGCCACTTTTTCTCTCTCTCTGTGTGTGAGTGTGTACAAGCTGCGACGACTACAGCGAGCGTCGATTTGTCAACGCCTAAAAGGACAACATATTTCTCTCTCAATTTGCAGCAGCAACAGCAAAAAAATACAAAATAAATAGTATTAATAAAAAAGAAGAGAGGGGAATAAACTAGCAAACAAATTGGCGGCAAATGGTTTCAACAAATGAATTATATACGAGCAAGCACTTTTATTTTGCCTGCATTCGTTTTGCAACTGATTTGCATTTAATAGTTTATTTTGAATACTCGTACGAAAAATTGTTATATTTATTTTTCAAGCACCCGCCGGCTGGCCGCAGCTTGTTTTAATTGCTAAATGAATTGGCCTGAATGCCTGTGTCGTGCATTTGTTTAATGGCCAGCCATTTTTATATATCAATTAAAGCAGCGACAATAAAATATTTCATCTCTTTGCATACCCTGCACCTATTTTAAAATGGCTCTTTAGGAACTGGGACACTTCGACGCATCTCGGTTTTGTATTTTAGTTACTCAAGAAGGTCGAAGTAAATATAGAACAGACAAATAGCTAATGCCACTCTGAGAGTCCAACGACTTTAGTTGTGTACAAGGTATCTGTGAGTCGTGCATTGCTTAAACATATTGCCTCGTATGATTTATTTCACAAAAAATGTGAGTGCATAAATTTAGAGCTAAATGGATTTACGTTCTGAAATTCGGCGGCTAAAAATGCTATTGACGGGCTTAATGGAAGTGCTTTATAAAGGTGTTAAATTGTATGGCACGTTCAGAGAACAATTAACTGCCTAACGGCCGTTGCTTTAATATTTTTTATTCCATTTCAATTCGTGCTTAATATGAGTGAAAAATATATAAATTCTTCGATTCAATACTTTGAACCTAGGCGATTGTCTGCACTGAAATCGATGGCTGTGACAAAACGCTGAACAACTGGCAACGACTTTTTCAATTAATTTCCATTTAGAAAAGCAACAAAAAAATGAAATGGAAAAAAAGAAGAAAGCGGAGAAGAGAAGAAAATACGAAAAGTAAGCCCCAAACTCTCAATAGCAGTTGTACAACTTACAGTAAAGTGGGCAAAAGTAGCAGTAAAACTAATTACAAATTCATTTTCAGATTTTAATTTTGCTGTCAGCTCCAGTCTCGAGTCCAACAAACTGTCAACCAGTCAGCCGAGCCGCGTCCAAACCACTCAGCGGGGCAGCGAGTTCTTCTGACCGCGCGACGTCAAAACAAAACGTGAATGAAACGCCGACGTGGTCGTGGACGGGGACGGGGACGTTGAGGGGGCGAACTCGACTCAAAAGCACCACATAAACCACAAGCCGAGTAAGTAATCTTTTCCGCCAAATAAATCACACCATCGAGAACTGCGACTGCAAGTCAAATTAGTGTAAAATGCCACTAAGCTACCTAAAAGTATGCTATGCATTAACTGGAGAAGGCAAAAAAAAATGTACGTACTATGCGAAAAGTTAGTTACTTTGGGGCCAAAGTTGCGACGCGCTGTTAACCGCAGTGCTGGCCAGGCTAAGGCGACCCGGCCAGAGAGACAGACAGACAGAGGGACAGAGAGACGGGCGGACGGGCGGACAGACTGGGGCAGACAGGCGTTGCATACATTAAACAACTTTTGGCTCATTGCATTTGGCCCCGGCTCGGAGTGCGGCATCAAAAGGCAGCCAAATGGAGCCGCAGGCGAAGCGTAAAATGCGGGCAAGCAAAAAGCGCGAACCGTTCCAGCAACGAACGACGAGGACGACAACGGCGTTGACAATGCAACTTGGTCGTGGCCAAAATGAAAAACTTATTTAATTTACTTTGCTTTTTGCCGCAGCCAGCAATTTAATTCAATTAAGCGCCGAGAGTTCCTTTAGCTACAGCTTTAAAAAGGGCGGCCTAACAAACAATCAAAGGACCTCGCAATATACGCAGACAGCGAAAAGTGAGAGAGAAAAGCACTTAAACACAGGCCAGAGAATTGAGAGCTTTAGACTCAGCAAACTGGACTAAAAAACTATTGCAAACTTTGCCTTTGTCTGGCACGCACTTTAATTGTCACAGAGTTTACTATCGATTTGCTTCTCTAGGCAGAAGATGTTCTATAGAAAAAACAATTCAATTGACAATATTGGCATAGTATGCGGAATTTATTACGACTATTGCTTGAGCTTTAAGAAGCATTCTAATAAGCAATCAACAGGCGACACACACGCAGCTATGCCAAGAATGCGACAGCCAAGTTTAAAGGCAACTTGTGCCTTGCAGTTGGCGCTGGAAGGCGCCAACGACACGACAATTCCCCGGGCACGTCCTCCTCTGCGGGCGTAACGCTCTCCACTTAGCCGTGCCTTGTGCCTGGCCTTCGCATGCCTTGTTGCACTTGTCTTGCATACTTCTGGGCGCAGCCAAAAGACAGTTGGAGGCGAAGCCCGAGAGCTCCAACTGAGAGCTGAGCTCATGCCATGAACTTGGCATTTTGTTATCATAGCCGCCGTTGTTGTTGTTGTTGTTGTTGTTATGGGTATAAATGTCGCCAGGACCACACAGTTTACTCAAGCAAATGGCTGGCTCAACACCGGCAAAAGGACACAAGGCACAACTACTAAACAGGCAGCGAGGCGGTCAAGCAGGCAGGCAGGATATTACATGCAAGCATGATTGAGTTTCGAGCACTCGCATGTGCTTGGAAGGAAGCGGACAATTCCATAAATTTAATGTCGGCAAAGTGTGCGCAAAAAGTTGTAGAAACTGATTTTAGCATAGCATTGCAACAAATTGAATTTACTGGCGGCAAGGAGCTACGACTGAGCCTCTAATGCACTTAAAATCAAAGTGCGTTCAGCACACACAGTTTACAGCTGCAAAACAAGAGGCGAAAAAGCCGGAAACGAGCAAAAAAATAAAACTAGAAACCTAAACTATGACTAAGGATGCCAAGGATGCTCGTCTGCCCTCCGACTGTCTGCAGTGTTTTTTGTGCTTGATTGAACTGAATGTTGCCAGGCCAAATTTAATTTACGACTCTCGGCACGAGCAAGACGGCACTAGCGATAGAGCAGGAGAGTTCTGCTGGGATTGTGCAGCATGAATATTTCATTTCCAGTTGTGGGCTCGTGTAAAAACCAGTTGCAGACGCCTAAAAAGCTACAGCTGTAATTGCGGACTGTGGACTGTGGACTTGCAGTGCAGTCGTAAACAATTTACAGTCGAAATTGTTAATAAAATTATCAAATATTATATTTATGGTCAGTGTAATGGTCGACTGCAGACTTCAGCTACAACGCAGCTAACTCCCACCTTGCCCCCCGCCCAACGAACTCGTTGGCTTTTTATGGTGGCAGTTTAATTTGCTGCTTTGGTTTTACGAGCTGTTGATGCGATAGTTGTTTTTGTCGGCCCTGGGATAAGCAGAGCAAGGCAACGGTAAGTGCCCTTTAAGGGCTGGGCTGACTGTAGTCCATCTTGGGGTCGGGGCGAATGAGTTTTATTTGGTTGGGTGATAATACCCGAGTGATTCGCATACTAAAATCAACTCTTTAAGCAGTCCAGAGCGAAACGTGCGGATACTACGAAATAAAATGTTTCTATTAAGCTGTGCGCAATGTTGTTTGCTTTAATGTGCCCAACTTCTTTGTAGCCATACCATTTATGTTCGAAAATACAATTGCATTCAATTCACTTACTGTAAATAGATCTTTTCGGCCCACGCCTGGCATGGGGCCCAAAATAAACGCAGCTTATTATGCAGACCCTTGTGCACCTTTTGGCCCGAAATAGGCGAGGCTAATGAATCAACATAATAAACAAAATTGGCCACACAACACGCGCGCCTCCAGATCCAATTAGCCCCAATAACCGAGCGAATGAGTTTGAATACTGCCAGCCATGTGGCAGTGTGTTCAATGCGCTGACCAGTTCCGTGCCAAATTTTAAGCCACAAACGGCAAAAACATTTCAAAGGACACGTCAAATGCAGGCACGGAAGCAGGACCCAGGCCACGACGCACACAGTTGTCGAGTGAAAATTGCACAAAAATATTTTGCAAACTCTAGAAACTAAAATCCAAATGAAAATATTATTAAATTCAATTGGGCAAACATTACTGTAACCATGGCGCAGGCACACACCAAGCGAGACAGCTATAGAGACTGACAGAGACAGAGAGAGCGTTGGAACATATGTGCTCGTGTGTGCCTGTGTGTGTGGATGCAACATGGCGTCCATTTGGCAACGGCCGCCGCAACAAACGACCAAAAATTGCATTGCCATTTTTACGCGCAATTTGTTTTGCGGAAATATTGTGAAAGTTTTTGGGGCGAACCGGCAACAGAGCGACAGTCAGCAGGCAGCACAGCCGGACAGCCGGAGAGCCGGACAGTCGGAGAGCTGGGCAGCTGTTGAAGAGAGCCGGGAACAGGCTGCCACGTTGGCGACATTTGGCCAAATTGCACACTAATGTGTGTGCGTGCGTGCGTTTGTGTGAGTGCGTGTGTGTGTGTGTGGCCCGTCGGAGCCAAATTGCCAGCGGGCAAATGGCCACAAATGCTTTATACATTTTTATTTGCTGCATGTGCGTTGATTTCTGATTGTTATATAACATTTCATTTAATGCGCTCTTTCAAACCACCACGCTCTCTCTGTCTCTCTCTCTCTCTGTGTCTCTGACTACATCTATATTTCGTCTGCCTTAATTTAATCATGCGAAATCTGTGCATTCTGCGTGGACCCGCCCAAATGCAGTAAGCACAAATCGCTTTGCCAAGCCGCAGTTTGGCCAGAAGCGAAAAAAAATGCAGTGCGCCGCAGTGAGAGCAAAAAAGTAACGTCAAAATCATGGCAAATCTTTTCTAACTATTTGCAATTCAAGCATAAGTCTGCCACAGTCTCCAGTGTGCCATTCCAAGCGCAAACGCAGCCTGCCGGAAAGGAGTTGCATATGCAAAAGCGCTTCGGCAAGTCCTGCTCCACCCACAGGCTACAAATCTAGCAATGAATATATTTGCCCCAAAATGCCAACTGGCTGCAGACAGTCCCCTCCCCACCGCTCCGTATTTGGCCCGGCATTGCATACTTCTAGGCGCTTGGCGTGAATCGCTTTACTCTGTGCGCTGATAAACGAGCGTCGTCAAACGCGACACACGCCGCGCTTACCTGCCACACGAGGTTTATATTTTCACCATTTTTTCTGCTCCTTTTGCAGGCTGCGCCCGCGAATGTTTGCCGCACGCAAATTGCTTGCGGAAATGATAGACGGCAGTCGGTAGTACATAGTTTTCTAGGCAATTTATACAGTCGGATAGATGTTCCTTTGTCGTCTGCTCGGCTGCCAAACCAAGTTTCAACTGTCTGAACTGTTCTTTAAGTGCAGTCGTTAAGCTGCGCCAAGCCTAGAGAGCAATTCAACTGCACTTGAGTTTCGTATACTTTGTCACTGCAGTTTTAGCCAACCAAAGACGAGAATTTATGGCTATTGATTTCAAGATTACGATTTCAGATTGAAATTATTTGCTTGTGAATCCCTCTTTAGTTGCTAGGCTTTAAAATGTGTCTCTAACTACTTATCTTAACAAGATTATAGCTGCATCTGATTTGTTTGATTTGTATTGATTTTCCTAGCTCACTTCACTTAAATTATATATATATAAACTTTATAGAAGACTAGCACTGAATTTCAAATAAATTGTTTTTGGCAGCCTTTAAAATTGTCTTTGTTTTATTTATTTATGCAAAGACCTAAATAGTTGTAAATATTTAAGTAAACTATTAGTAGCTTTTTCATCACAAGCTCTTTACTAAATCCTTCGAAGGCTTCTATGTGCTGTTCATTTTAATATTTCAGTATCTAAAGCCCTAAATAGTTTAATGTATTTAAGTAAACTATTAGTTGCTTGTCCTTCCTTCCTGATTTGGAATCTGCTAGCTTGAATCTACTGTTTATGTAAAATCAACTTCAAACTTGAATGCTCAGTTAATTGGTAAGCTTTGCATAATTTCAGAAGAGCTCAAATCTGCAATAGAAATAGATTTGCAATGCATTTCGTTATTCAATTCTTGGCAGTTGCAGTTGGGAACTTTATTTAAACATGCTCAGATACAGACAGCTGTGGCTCTTCGTTGCTCCTCCGCTGTGTGTTGCACAAAAGTCCCCAGCAACATGCCGCTTCTGCTTGACTTGCTTATCATAACAAAAGTTGCATGGCAAAAAAAAAAAAAACAACGCAAGAAGAAAATTGCAAAACTCTGGTAAACAAAAAACGCTGTCCGTTTGGGAGAGTCGAAACGAAAACGAAATAATATGCCAAAGCATTCTTCACTGATTCGGCGCTACGCGTTTTTGCACTTCAAAGTACTTCAAATCAATTTTCTTCACTTATTTTCATAAACCGCCAGCCGGCAGTCCTTTGCCCCACAAAGCCTCCGTCCCCCGTCAGGAGCCGGGCGCTCCTGGACAGCCTGCGGAGGCAAGAAAAAAAAAATTTGCCAGAAAAGTTCAATTTTTGAAAAATATTTGCAAATTTCATTCACTGCGCTCGTCCATTCAAATTTCCTGCATTTATGTTGTTGTCCTTTGGGGACGGCGCACGGCTAGAAATATGAACGCTGGCACAAGGAAGGAGTAAGAACGGCAAGAAAAATGGACAGAAAAAAAATCGCAAAAAGTGAAAGAAATAAATGGAAATAAAGGACAAAACAGCAGCATGGCCCGCATAGCGTACAAGCGAGTCCAGCAGCTGAGCCGTGCCCGTGCTCCGTCGCGCTGCCCCCGTTGTCCTTAGAGCGTGTCTGCACCCTTGCCGCTTGCCGCTCTTCATTTTCGGCACATTTGCCCGAGCGCAAGGACCTTTTGTTATATTGAGAAGGCAGCAAGAAATTGCGCTAAGATGCTTATCCTTTTTTTGCTTTTGCTCTTTCGTAGGAGCAAAAATGGTAAAAATGCTCCATTATTATTTTTATTACTTATTTGCTTTTAATACTTGACGATGGCGAGGGCCACGACGGCTATGGCTGCGACTACGACTACGACTACGGCTATGGCTACGGGAACGAACGTCATCCAATCTCAAAGCGGATGTCGTCTACTTTGCATTTTGAGCCGTTCTACTTGTATGCTTCCTGACGCTAGCCAGGACCCAACAATCCGGCATATTTTAAACGACGTCACGTCGTCCCCAGCTCCCATTTCCATTCCGACTCCCATCCTCATCCTCAGCTCATCCGCGTCAGCGTTCCGACCCGCCCGAAATTATTATACTTGTGTCCCTTGGTCGTCCCGTCGCACTTATTGAAAAATTCGCATCTCACATCCGACCACGACCAAGACAAAAAAAAAGAAGATGGAGAAGGAGCAATGGAAAAAGAATTTCTTTGGGCATCTGAGCTTCGATGACTTTCGCTTGGCTTCGATTTGGTTTGCCCTGTCTTGGTCCTAGTCCTTCCTTCGTTTGTGTCCTTCCTTCGTGGCGGCTCTTGTTTTAAGTGCAGCCCCTAGTTGGCTTTGTCGTCTGTGTTTATGCAAAAAATTTGTCTACTGTCTACAGTCGGTCCAGTCGGTCCAGTCGGCGGCATGGGTTGTAGCTGCTGCCTCCATCCATCCGTCCAGTTCCTTCGGTTTGTCTTACGCTTTTGTTATTCCTTGTGCTTAAGTAGTTTTTGCTGTTTTTCATACTTTTAGCTTGTAATCACTGTCAATGTCGACCATTTTTTGTGTTTTTGTTTCTGACATGCTGCTTAAATGCTTCTCAAGATTTAGCTACTTGATCTCTCGGCCACCCCAAAGTTATTAATAATAAGCTATACAAATTTCTCAGTGTCTAGTGCATAGATTGCATCGAGATTGAAGAGCGAGTGTGGAGGATGGGCCACTGCACTTACATAAAGGATGCCCAAAAGGGTTTCTTTCTTTCGTTCTTTCTTGTTGCTACTGTTATGCAAATTTGTAGTACATACCTGGAACGATAAAGAACAGAAGAGAAGAGAATGGATATGAGTAAGTTGAATTTTAAGTGGATTTGCGAGCGCTGTCTAAATTTATGACTAGAGGGCAGCACAGGTTACTCTGAGACTGAGCTTCGAGTTGGCCATCTAAGGAGGCTACGGAGTTGATTCAATTATTATTGAATTTGCCATGAGCTCTTAAATCCAAAAAATTTATATACAATTGAAGACGGACATAGCAAAATGCAAAACAAATTGCCCAATAATAGTAAGAACAAGTCAACTCTACCCACAACTAAATCAATTGCTCAATCAGCCTAAAACTATGCTTCACTTTTAATAGCTGCCCCCATTGTGAGAGCAGCTATTGAACTGCCAAGTTCTTTGCTGCTGAATGGGAAGCCAGTAAAATTTTAATAATAGCAAAAAGTTCAATTGGCATTTCAATATTGTCTTTGACCTTAGCCTTTTATCTAGAAAATGCATTGGCACAAATTGTAGGGGCAGTGACACGACACGCATTCAAACACACACACACACACTCCAACCGACGACCTAGACTTTCGACTGGAGAACGACATGGGGGGGACCTGGAGGTGATGCCAGCTCCAAGACGACGGCAACTAGAAGAGGGGCGTGTGCGACTGGGCTGCGATGATATTATGAGTGTTGCTGGCATTTCAACGATTTTCAGTTTTCTTATTAAATATTCTAGAAATGTTTCGGAATCCAATGATTGTGCAATGGCATGTACGCGCGCCCCCCCTCTCCAAACCCACTCCTCGGTCCTCACGACGCCTGCTTCAGCTGTGTGTGTGCGAGGGAAAAGCATTTTTCGCTTTCAAGCTGGAGGACGTGGCGAGGGCAAGGGGCACGGGCCACGGGGCAAGGGGCAAGGGGAACTGCCAAATGTTGTTTGTCATTTTAAGGCAGTGCCATGGGTAACTAGTGAGCTGGAACTATGGAGCAGAACAGCAGCAGCAACAGCAGCAGCAGCAGCAGCAGCAGCAGCAACAGCATCGCAACGGCAGCAAATGGCATTGCAGGGGCTGGTAACTGAGGCAACAACAAAGTGAAAATGAAATGACTCGGAACGAATGACAAAGCAAGCATTTATATGGCAGAGAATGCTTAAGACTGCCAGCAGAGAAGAGCGAGAGAGGGAGACGGAGAGTGAGTCGGGGTAAGGCCAAGTCAAATACACACATTCGTACTTTATGTACTCGTACCTTTTGGCAGGCAATGAAGCATATCCTAATTGCCAAAGAGAACTTTAAAGTTTTTCGGCGTTTTGCATTTTAAAGCAAGGCTTTTAGGCCATGCCAAGCGCAAAATGTGAAGTTTGTCAATCCTGACATTCTTTTCGGCGTTATGAAGTGAGTTCAATAAATAATGCAAAAGTTGCCAAATTTCCAAGTGATTTTCAGTAATGAATGCATTATTGATAAACATTTGCCGAGATTCTTTTGCGACGCATTAAGTGGGAAAATATTTATAAGAATTTTGTTAATAATAAATCAGAATTGACCTTTTCATCAAATCAGCAGTAGAAAGTCAAATATTAAAGCAGAGATTTTAATAGCAAACGTGGGAGTATCTTCCATAATAAATCAAAGCGCGGCGTGTGTGTTGAGTGTGTTTACCTTTTGGGGCATCAATGAAAAACAGCTAAATAAACAGGCAGACGTGTGCGCACTGAAATTATGCAGCACAAATCAGCGCATTTCACGATTGAACAAACAGCACGCCACGCGCAATGCTTTGCGATAAACAGTCAACTAATTTTGGAAAAAAATCACGGCACAGCCATCACGCGAAAAAATAGAGAGATGCAAACTAATTTACAATTCGCCTGAGGGCAAAATTGCAATGTCAAACACACTCACACACACTCACGCACACGCATAGGCAGAACTACATATGCAGACAGGCCGCAATCGAGTGCAGTGTAAATATCCTGCGGTTTTTAGTTTATTATTAATTTTTGTCAACGAGTCCTGTACTCTGTCTGTCTGGCTGTCCGTCTATATTTCTGAACTGTCACTGATAATAAATTTTGCCCAGCAAAAATTCAAACATATTTATACATCTACTATATTTACAAGTATGTGTGTGTGTGTGATACTGCGTGCGTCTGTCCTAAGCGCGTTTTTGTTAGCATACTTTTAAGCGCAATTTAATTAATATCATCAAAGTGCCCTGGAGCGGGAATTGTTTGCTCGCATTATTTCCAGCTCTTTTTCGTTTTGCAAGTATCGTATTTGCTATTAAGTATTTAATTTGTTTGACTTGCTTGCAATTGTTAATATTTCTTTGAATTTATTGTAATTATTTTCGAGCATTTCTTCATTTCGCCCAAGGGCTTTGCAATTTTCGGTATCTCCACATTTTTGTGGCACTTTCTGTTTTGCTTTGTCATTGGCTTTTTGCGCTCCGCAAAAGCGGAAATCACGCACATTGCGGTCACAGTGCTGTCGACACGCGTGCGTGTGTGCACACAGTTATTTACTTGATTAAAAATTAATAATTGCACACAAAACGGCACTGGCGCTGGTGGAAAAAATAACAAATGTCTAACGGGTAAACAAAACAAAATTTTCGCACACGGATGCAATTTAATATTTTAAATATGTCAATTAAATGCTGGCCCAGCCGCCACTGCAGGGGTCGAGGGGGGCCAGACAATCGCTGACAGGCGTCCCGACTCAGACTGGCTGCTGTTTATAATAAATTATAAAATTTCGCAGCGCCATAAATTAAACAAATGCAGCAAATATTTATTGCACAGTTTGATAAATGTTAGAGTGTGGCTATTTAAATTTGTGTTGCATACTTTTCGGCTCTAATGGAATTAGAAGGTAGTGAGCGCTAACAGTTTACAATAGAGCTGTAAAATCCAAATGGCTGCGCGTTTAATTAAATGCAATTATTTAGTGCTATATCTTTAAAGTGTAATTCATTTCGATCGTGAAAGTAATGTACGCGAAGTTGCTTTTAGGCATTATTGTTATTGGCGAAATGCTGGAGAGTCCGGAGTGCGCTATAAAAATATTGAACTTTACGACTATGCGCACGGCACTCGACCATGGCACTTGTCATAATTCCATCAGCGGCGAAAAATCTTTAAACCAACATGGCTCAAGGCACCACAACGCAGCTGCAGGAGTGGTGGGTGTGCTGGAGTTTCCATGGGCTGCAGCACTCTAGGCAAAGTCAAGTGCTTAAAGCAGCTCAAGAGAGCGACAAAGAAGCGGCTGAAGTAGAAGGAAAAGACGAGTGCTTCATAATGCACATGAAAGCAGAAGCAGACGCAGTCACTCTAGGCAGTCAGGCAGACAGTCAGCGAGCGAGGGGCAGCAGGACTGCAGTTGAAGCTGAAGCTGCTGCTGAAGCAATAAAAAAGCAAACTCCGCCCGCCGCCGCCGTCGCCGTCGTCGTCGCGTATCATAGTCAGACACAAAAAAGGCACTCGTCAGTCGTGGCAACGACGTCATCGGGTCGCAAGTTTAAACGACTTAAGCGCCAAGGAAATCATCATTAAAGTCTCGCCCCCAAAAGCAACTAGGCGTCGTCGTCGTCGATGCCGGCATGCAGTTTTGTGGGCGTTCGGGCGCTGGTGGGCGTGACTGCAGCTACATTCCCGTTAGCAAATGCAATCGACAATGCTGGTTAAGTCAAGTGTAGGTCGTTGGTCGGGTCGCATTTGAGTACTCGCTCTCCGCCCGTATCCGACGACCCGTACCATTGCCGTCATCCATCAGCTTGATTGTTGTTGCTTCGTCTCTGCATTTTTCCGCTGCTCGGCGAACACTTAAGTAAATAGAGTTCAAAATGAAATGCGCCCAGCGTCGCGTCAAGCATTGAGTAGTGAGTGAAGTGCCAGCCAGCCCGGCCTGACATCGATCTGGACAAGCCGGGCCAATACTAGCACGCCGTGCTGCGAGGCGCCACAAAAGGCTTACAATGTTCGGTCAGCTGTTAAGCGTTGTACGACCAGACTGCATTACTCCGTGTTCGAGAGCTCGAGAGCATGAACACCGTGCACACCACTAGGCATTATTGGGTGCTTTAATGCTCTTGTCTCTGCATTTGTTTTCAACTGTCCGTGCGTGTACCATTTTAATTAACATGCAAATCCAGTTGAAATGCCAATTTATGCTTGACATAATATACACAACACAAGAAACGACAAAAAAAAAAAAAACGTAATAATAAATTGGTAGGAGATGGAAGCAGAGAGCAGCAAATAGGCATGTGTGCTGCATACATTGCTGGCCATTCAAATATGTGTTGTTTTAATTGGGTTTTTAAAGTGTTGGCCTTCCATTTAAATTGCGCTTTTCGATTCGCTTTGCTCACCATTCAGATATCGAAATGCAATAGTCAAAAATGAAATGAATTCAGCAGAAATGTGATTCATATCTCTGCGCTTCTCTCTATCTCACATGTGCCACCTGTAACTATATCTTTGCTCGTTGTTATTGAGTGTAATATTTGAAAAATAATTATATTATAATTACCCATTTATTGCAGAATTAAATTGCGTGACCAGATTATGATTATTATTATTATTGCTTTTTATATAATTAATTTTTTGCCATTTTGTTGCCTGCTTAATATCTTGGTTTTTATTTGGTTTTTACATGGCATCAACGTTGCCGGCCATCTTCGTGTGCACAGTGCGAGTGTGAGCGTAAATATGAAAAGTTATATGCCACACATAATAGCAATAATAATAATGATTATTTTATCATATACATCGCGAGCGAGGCAATGCATAAATAAGTTTTAATTTGGTTTTATAATCAGAAATGCAATGCATAATAATCGTTTTAATGAGACGAGCTGACAACGAGCAGCCAACAACTACAACAACAACAACTACAACAAACAACTTCAACGATTTATCAACTGACAACCAGACAACTGTCAAAGGCGACTCTGGCTGAAGGCAGTCAGCTATACAACGGGGAAAAAAAGTGTGGAGAGGGCGATGCCAGGTAAAGTCAAGTCAATTTGGTAAAAATTGAAACACCTGCTTGATTTCACGCCTGATTTAACTTGGCCATTGTCGCTGACGACGACGATGACGCTGCCGTTCTTGTCCATTGTCCTTGAGTCCTTTTCCCTTTTGTGTGCAGCATGTGTTTGCAATTTAGCAGTCAGCTAGGAAAATTCAACAACTCGCAACTTTTTTTTTTTTTTTTTTGTTTTCTTTTACCTTCTTTGGCAAACACTTGACGCGCTGAGTTAAGAACGAGCTTCTTGGCAGGACGTTAGATTGTCGGCGACTGATAGGACCGCGCCCCAAGCACAAAAAATTTGCTGGCCCCTGTAGCAATTTGTCTTTTGTTTGAAGTGAAATTTGTTGTTTGTCGGGGCGCAATTTAATGCATCTAACTAGCTAGTTTAACTGCCAAATGCCAACTGCCCACGAGCAGTTTTAGCTGCCTGCCCCAAACGGGGAGTGACGACGGACGACAGGTCATAATTAAGGCTGCTCGGCATTTGGTTATGGCATTAGCAATAATAACGGCGCCAACTGAGACAAGTCGAAGCAGCAATACGCTTGCAAGTAGAATAGAGAGAGAGAATAGTTGAGTACCTAGCACTTGCAACTGAAAATATACTCGAAGTATTTTCTGAAGCAAACTTATAGAATAATTTGCTAAGAGCTTTAGAAGTATAGTTCACAATACAACAAATATATTTACAACTAAAACAATTTGGTTTCATAAAAACAGACAAGTGCAAAAAGTAATTGTTAAAGTTGGCAAGCTGCACAAAATATTCTAAACTGAACTATTAATCAATAGCATTGCAATGACCACAAATTTTAAGAGAAAAAAAAGAGAAATGAAAGCTAATTTATTCTAATTTCTACTTAGTAAGCCACATGAATTGCTTGACATATTTATTAAAAAAGAACAATAAATAAGTGCTTATTACATATCAATATGAGATGCTCCCCGAATGTGTTGCTATGGTACTATAGTGCTTGTAATGGTTTAAATACTTAATAAATCTATAAAAGAACAAATTGGTTTCAAAGCAGCTATTATGCCCGCTGCACAAGGCGTGAACAGCAACTACTACAACGTCAACAACGGCGAGTGCCAATGGCATGAGCCACGCCAAAGCTAAAGACATGGTAATTAGTGGAGCCATACATGCATAAACATACACACACACATACACACATACTAATACACGCGCAGAGTCGCGCGCGTGTACAATTTATGCATTTGCTGAAGCCGCAGAGGCCGCAGAACGCATGTGGCTGGCAGCGCGCGCCTATTGCTGGGCTATGCTTTATTTTAAATGCTTTTAATTGTTGTGTCAACACACGCACACACACACTCGCACACCCACACGCGCAGACTTGGCTGCAGGCGTAGTGTTGCTCTTCGCTTGGCATATGGCAGCAAGGCCTGTCAAACCGCAGCGCGCCTAAATGCATGCTTTAAAACTTGTTTGCCTGCAAAGCTAATGAGCTTTGCCATTACACAACAAGCCAGCCACCCCCTGCGCCCCCTCGATCGCTATATCTTCACATGTGTGTGTGTGCACTTTGTTTGCGGTTGTGTCATTAACAGCAGGCGCCACAGCTCTCGGCCTGCAAAAGTTATTAGCAACAACTAAACATAAGTAAGTGATATTTGCCTGGGGCATACAACTTGGTTGCGTTGCGTTGCGTTGCGCTGCGGATGCGGGTGGCGGGTGGCAGGCGGGTGATGGGGCATCAAGTTACATGCCAGTCCAAATATTAACTCATTTCGGTTTAAGTGCGTGCTGTGGCACAAATTACTGGAAAAACTTTGATGCTTAAGCATTTCATTATAGGTGCTTGTGTGTGTGCGGTTGTTTCGCTGTTTGTTTGCTCGCCTGTTTACGGAGAGTGGTAGAGTTGTTCTTGCTGGGGGTTGTGTGGGAAAATTAATTAAATTAAAATTGATTGGCGCACATTTGGTGCAGGCAAGCGCCGGGCGGAGGTGAAGCGACATAGATAAATGATATGAAGTCTGTCTTTATTGAACTCATTTCTTGCAAGTCTATTGCAAGCAATAAAAAGCAGATAACTAAAAGATGGCTATCAGCTAATTTGCAATAAAGTAAGTTAAGTATTTTATAGTTGAACTTTTTGTTCTTTTTTCGTCCTTCTAATTATTTTATTGTTTGCGCTCCACAGCTTTGAAATTCGTTTGTTGGCCTTAAATGTTTGTTTTAATGCAATTATAATGACAAAAATATATGCAATTAGCGGGGAAAAAAATGACAGCAAAATTGAAATCCCTTGTGTACGTTTGTCGTTAATATCTTAACGCTTCTCCTGGCAACGCGCATTATAATCATATTCGCTGTTATTTTTTTATCGATTTACTTTTTTCTTCGGCCGATTGTGCCTTAGTTATATTTCATGTTAATTAATTTTGTAATTAAATATGCATTTATGAGCTGGCGCGAATATACATAACTCATCAAGCGTACACTATCTATCTACGAAATGCACTATTTATTTATGTGCGAGTGTGTGTGTGCGGGTGTGTGTGTGTATTTATGGCATTTTCAATATATGTACTTTATCGGCGCTTCCATTTATAATATTTGCATACATTTGGGCCGGCGGGCATGTTGACACATGTTTGAAATGTAAATAAATAATGCAAGACAGACAAAAGTGCATATAGATTTCGAATAAATATTAATGGCGCAAATGATTTTCATGTAATTAAACAAATAGCTAATTATTTTTGATTTTTAATTAAAATGCAATAGCCGCAAGCAATAAGCATTGAAATCCATTAAAGAACGCACACAAACGCAAACACAAACACAGGCACAGTCGCCCATCATTTTCGATGGCAATCAAAAATTTAAGTGGCTATAAAACCGCGAAAAACTAAATCAATTGTTTTAAAAATGCGCATAGATTGTTTGCGCAAGCACAGACGCTAAAATAAATAATAAAATAGCTTCACCATTAATTTCATTATTGCAAAACACTTCCGTTCCACAAAAATGAGTGCAGCTAACAACAATTAAAAGCGACGCACAGATATGCTGTACTTTTTCGGTGAGTCCAGCTCAATTTTTTGTAGTGCATGATTTGGCTGTCATTTTCAATTTCGTCCGTTGTGATTATTATAATTTCATGTTTATTTGTTTTAATGGAAATGCATAAATAAATGCGAAATTACATTAAATGCATTTGCTAATGCTTAACTACAATTTCCGCTTGCCTGACTTTTTCCATATCATTATTGGAAATTCAATGCTCAGTCAGTTGGCAAACAATAGCGAATAATGCGCACTATAAGTTAATTAACAATTGTTCCCAACGCTGCGCATTCAGAGCGTATTAAATGCACACTAAGTACAAAGTAGGCTTTGTTTTAAATTCTACTCGAAAGATTGATGGGTTAAAAAGTATGCTTGTTGTTTCGCAAATAATTTGGCGTGGATTTGGAAGATTGTAAATGATTTTCGTGCGATTTCGCCTTGGTCAGGCGTGCACTAATTTGAGCTCTAGTCGAGTGCACAACTTGAGACCGCTTTGTACATTAATCATACGCCTAGGGGACGCACCTAGCAAATATTTAATCTAGCTGAAAAGCTTCGGCAATCCTTATCCCTTCAGCGAGCGCTGCTGGCTGGCTCCTGTTGATTTGGCCACTCGCTAAATAAAGAGCGAGAAATATGAAATTTGAGTAATTGTTCGGGGTTATGTCGTGGCACATCATAAATCATGCTGCATAGTTTTAGGCGCGCACATAAAACCCTATTAAAATGTAAAATTAAACCAAACCAACGCCAACTCAGTGCGCAGTAAAAAGGCGCAAGCAAGCCGACAATATTTATTAAAAATTTGCTCGAGTTGCCGGGGCCAAAGGAGTGTGGTGCAGGTGCAGGTACACTAGCACTCCTTGTACACCTCTATGTGTGATAAAATAGCAACAATCACCATTAGTGTCACACGCCATCATCAATCATCGATGCGAAGGACGAGAGCGTCCAAGTTGTGTGCCCCGGCTACACAGGACAGGCGACAGGCGTCTTTGTTTGGCCAAGACGCTCGTTGAGCCTGTTAGCAGTTTAAAGCGCTTTTAAGTAGTGTGGCTGTGGGACTGAGGAGCTGGTTCTATTGTTTTTCGGCATCCTCTTGCTGTTTGCTTACTTCGGCTTCCCTGTCATTGTCAGCTGTTGTTTGCCAAGGACATGTACTAATATTTTCATGTTCGGCTTGTCAGGCTCTCAAGCCATAGGATGGGTGGGGGACTGTGGCAATTGTGTAACTGTTTCTGTTTCTTTGTGCTGCAGCTCAAGTTGTACGACCCGGCGAATGCCAGGTGCTAATGAAGTGTGCTCGCAGACAATGCCCAATGTGTAAGTAGTCTCGGCGTACGAAATCCCTAAAAGCTTTGCAACCTGCCCTCGCCCACTCAAATGTCATCATTTATCACAAAATAATTAAAGATCCTTGCTGGCACCGAAAAAAAAACAAGCAGAGCTTGCATTGAAAAAGCGCAGCTAAAGTTCAGCTTTGCAAACTTTGTTTCAGGTGCGCTTCAAAGTCGTTGTAAAGTCGCAAAAATGTTTACTGATATGTGCGCTATATATATATATATAATATAGATGTCTGCTTGTGTGTGCAGCGTGTGCCACAAACAGTTGAGTCTCCGGAGACGTCGGTCGGAGACTTGGTAGACTGCGACGACAAAACACTTGGTAATAACTGCCACAAAGTTTTTTGTTTCTGCAGGTCGTTGTTGTTGTTGTTTTGCTCCTCGAAACTGTTAACTTCAAAAAATATAATTTATGGCCCCCATAGCCGCGGGTTCAACGCGCAGCGTCGATAAGGTAAAAGATACTTTTTAGGGCCTCTAACACAGAGACCGAGACCGAGACCGAGAGCGAGAGATACACACATTTGTGAGATACTTTTTAAGGTGGTGTGTGAAACACTTATGGCCAAAAAGTTTTTCGTTTGCTGTCTGACAAACATTGTTGCATAGTTTTTGAAGGCCACGCTGCACTGTGCCGTGAGTTGCAGGTGGCTTCCCGGTATGCTGGCACGCTAATAGAAATAGGAAATGTTTACAAAGTATTTTCATAACTTCCGACACTGACACCTGACACACAGAGTGCGAGACAGTAGAATCTCTGGTGTGTTTGTGTGTACTTTTCTATATTTCGTTTTCGGTTCTTTTTCTCGGGCGTGTGAGTGCCATAAATAAGGCAGCACAAATATTTCAAGACGCGACTGTAGCTAGCTGGCTTACATTCTGACACGCTGGGCTCTAAATAATTTGCACTCACACACTCACACACGCATCATCTCCCTTTTGAACCCTTTCGCAGGCTGGCTTAAGCTGCAGGACAGAGCAGGACAGCTCGACGTGCTGTGGAATGGGACAGCAGTGCGTCGCTGTCGCTCTGTTTATGTCTGGAATGCGCCGCCGACGACGACGTCGACGACGATGACGACGTCTCGCTGCTGCTGCCAGGATAAATATGAAAAACATGCAAAGTTTGCGTCTCGCTGTCTCAGCAGCATTTCTTATGCCTCCCTGCGTATTTCGTTTTTTCTTACAGCTTTTTTTCGCCAGCGCTTCTCGCCAGACATTCCTTAAGGTGCAACATTGCAGGTGAAGCTCCACCCGGCCGCCCCATTCTTGCGCCTGGCCCACGTTGACGCTGCGTTTTTTGCATAACAAAGTGCAAACTCATTTTGTTGGTGCAAGCGCGTGGGCGTGGCAGATATGTTGCTGGCTGTTTTTTTGTTGTTTTGTTTTTTACTAGTTGCTTGCATGAAATTTAATGGCTTCCACTTTGTTGTCGTCTGCCACGCCCACGCACACAGCACGCAGCAAGCAGCACGCAGCATGCCGCATGCAGCAAGTAGCACGCAGCAAGGGGCTGGCTATGCAAAACATTTCGTGCTGTTTTGGCATGTGAATTATGTATCAGCTGCTGTTTTTTTTTGCTTCTCTGCTGCAGACGCAACGACACAAAAAATGCTGGAGTTTTTCGTTTTTGCTTAATTTAACGCTAGCATGAGAAATTGTGCAGCTAGCTAAAGAAATGGCTGCAGCCAAATCAGACAATGCTGTTACATTCGTTGCATGCCACAACTTAGCACTCCAAGACAAACACCGCAGCGCGCCAAGCCACATGGCCAATAGACTGAGCATGTGTTGCAGCTGCCAGATATAAAACGCACTCAATTCGAATATGTATTCTATCAGCTCAAAAGCTGGAATTTCATCTACTTTTATGACTATAATGTGAAATGAGATCTAGCGAATAATACACTTTTGTACTCATCGGAACAATTGATAGCTAAAAATCAAGTTCGAGTTGACTCACAACATTGAAGTTGCTCGTCTGCACTGCGAATATTAATATGCGTAATCCCGAGCAAACAGCAGTCAGTATTTGAAGCTAGTTCTCAGCTATTTATAGCTATACATTTGCTGGGCATGCAGCGTGAAAATTCTATTAAAAGATCTTGTGAAGCTTGGGGTCGTGTTTACAAATGATGTGACCAACACTTTCACTTGACGGTAAACTCACAAATGCTGGCAAATTGATGAGGCTTGCCCACACACAGAGGCTGAAATTTAACACCTCAGCCGTATGATTTATGGCTGGGACGCGTCAACGGGGATTGTTTTTCGTGAGTCGAGGTGGAAATTGCTGGACGTGTGTGGAGTGTGTGGAGTATGTGGAGAGCGCTGAATTCCAATTGCCAGCTCAAAATTTTTGAAAGGCGGCGACATTTTTGGCAAATTTATGTATTTGTCAGGCATGTGACAAAAAGAAAACACAAAGAAAATGCAGCGGTGTGTGCTGCTGGCAAAATGGCGAAGGAAAACTGAGCGTCGTTCAACGTAGACAAAACAACAGCAAAACTTTTTTGCCGCAACATTGTTTTTGCCGCTCCCAGCGCGCGTGTGTGTGTGTGTGTGTGTGTGTGAGCAGTAAACGTTGTTGTTGCGCCGCTGTTATTGTTGCTGTCTCTCTGCATATGATTTATTGCATGCAAATGCATGTGCCGTGCCAGGACATGGACTCTTGCTCCTTTTGCGGCAGCCACACACACACACACACACACACACTCAGTGCAGTGAATGTGGATGCGGCTGCCGTGGCGGGGCATTTTGTTGCAACAAAACGCAAATTTGTCTATTTCGTCAAAAGTGCGACAGGCGTTTTTGGAGCCGCTGAGCCTGGACGTCGTCTGCTGTTGACATTTGCCAGCCAAAAACCACCGCAGGGACACGATGCCTGCCGGCAGTCTCCCTTCCCTCCCCTCTGTCATTGGGGTAAAAGTTGCAACCAAAGACAAATCACACGCTTTTACAACGGGGCAAATTGTCAGTGCTGACAAAAAATGAACAAAACAAAACGCAAAAAAAAACAACTATGCACAAGCGCTATAAATTATGCTCTGGAATTTTTTGTTGCTTCGCTTTGCTGCTGTTGTGTTTTTTTTGTGTTGCGTTGGGTTGCGTGTGCAACATTTGCATAGTTTGCCGTCGCATAGTTTACTGGCAAATAACAGCAGCAGCGGCGACCACGCCCATGCTCAGGCCGCCCACAAGGTCGCCGCTCAAGGGCAGAATATTGTAGCATGCTGTTTTTTTTTTTTGCAGCGCCAAAGCAAACTTGATTTTTAATTTTTAGCTGCGCCTAAGAGCAACAAAATAAGAAAAGAAACAACAGACTCAGACTGGAGAGAGCGGAAAGTAAATGCAAAGAAAACTGCGTTGTAAGTCCCCCGAGGGCCGAAGGGTCCAAATCCATGAACCCTTCCGCTGGGGGGGGGGCGAGCAAAAAGGGTTCGTGTGCAAAGTTTGGTTTGGCAAAATCAACAACACAGAAAACAAGAAAAATCCAACAACAAGCACGACAAGAACGCTGCTGCTGTTGACTGTTACATTATAAACAAATATATACATGCACAGTTATATGCACGATATGTATATATATATATGGCATATATGTGTGGCATGCTTGTCGACTTATAAATATTTGCAGTGCTGTTGTATGAGATACGCAGCTTTTAGTTGCCGCCTTTCCCCCCATTTTTTGCGCTGTTTGTGTTTGTGCCTTAGTGCGCACAAAAAGTAAATTATTTATCTACAAGTACAGCAGCCATGTGTGGGAGAGGAAATTGGAAGTGCTCCGCACTTGGGGCAGTGTAAATGTTAAGACAAACACAAGACACGACGCGCGGCTTTCAATTAGAACAAGCGAAACGCGCAAAATTAAAAACACGCAGCAATGCAAGCAAGGCAAACAAATCGTCCCGGCATCCAGGATCCGGCACCAGGATGTGGAGCCAACCCGTTGAAGCTACTTTTCCGCAGAGCAAGGACTGCCTAATGAGAAACTCAAACAGCGAACTTGCAACGCAGCTGCTTCGACAAACGTTCTTCAAACTGCCGCAATCTGCACTCACATTATGCTGGCATTTCTTTTTACTTCTAGCATATATTTTTTATAACGTTATGCATGGAATTCTTGGGAATTAAATGTGATAGTATTTGTTATTTAATATTTAGCCAATCTTGCAAAAACAATTCATTGTATGTATAAAGGATTTAAAAAGAACTTGCACTATTCTGATCCACCAAACAAATGTGATATTATCTCAAAATATATGCAAGTCTTTAAGTGTAAGTTTCGTTACTTTTCTTTAGCCACACAATTTGTTGTAAATGCCAATTAATGCGTTAGAATTTTGTGTAGAAGCTTACAATATTCTGTTCCATTCCATAAATTTGATATAAATTCTCAACATACATGCAAGTCTTTAAGTGCAAGTTTCGCTACTTTTCTTTAGCCACAAAATTAGTTGTTAATGCCATTTAATGCTTCCCAACTTAGTCTGACAAATTGCATTTAGAATCAGACTTACAATATTATTTGCCATCAAATAAATCTGATTTATTTAATTCTTAGTTTTTAAGCGTAACTTTCACAACTTTTCATTAGTCTCAGAATTAGTTGTTTATGCCAATTAATGCTTCACAATTTTGTGTATAAAGTCAAACATACAATATTCTCTTCCATCAAATATATTTGATATAAATTCTCAACAGACATGCAAGTCTTTAAGTGCAACTTTCGCAACTTTTCCATAGCCACATCTGCTTGGAAGTTCGCTTTATTTCAGCAGAATCTCAATTATCTCAGGCTCTGGCCAAACGCTGCCACTTTACCTATTCTTTAAACCGAAAAAGTGAAAGAAAAGCAGGAGAGAAAAAAGCTAATTGTCTAACAATTGCTTAGCCCGAACTATCAAACGACTAGCGAAGCGGTTTAAGTGTGTGCAATTACTACAGAGATGCAGATGATATCCCGAGCAGATCTTGGAGAGCGTGCAACGCTGGCACTTGCGTTAACAAGCTGCCGCTGCATGGCAATTGTAGCTGCAATTTGGGCCAAAGCCCAAGACAAAGCTGCGCAAAAACCGTCGGGCCACTTTAAGCAGCAGCTGCAGTCGTTGAGTGAGCGGGGGCCGGGGGGGCAATGTCGTGATATGGCCAAGTTTGCAAAGGGAACTGTGTGCGCTGCAGTTACATCTACAGCTACAAGTTTGGCTGGCTAAGATAAATACACTTGGACCCTGGCTGAAATTGAGGCGGCTAATGAAAAAAGCGAGGAAGCAGATATATATATATATCTGTATGTATAAGAAAAGAATGGCAAAAAATATGAAGCTTTGGCTTGGCTGCTTGGCTGGCTGGGTTGGCTTGGCTCAGGCCCTTTTTCAATTTTCATTTTCGCAGCTAAACTGTGAAACAATTTTTAATTAACACTTTTAAGTTGGGCGCGCGCTCAGCTAAAGCGAAAAATAAAATAAAATAAAATACAAGAACAACAGCACATAGATACACGATATAATGAAAAGAAAAGATAGAAAGGAAAAGCTACACACAAAAAAAAAAAAAAGAGAAAAAGAAAGGGAAAAAATTGCTCATTGTGTGTCTCAAGTTTTTTGAGTTGCTTGAGTTGGCTTTCTTTACTTTTGGCCCGGCGTTTGCCTTTGCGCTGTATTTTTTAATTAATTTGGCATTTATTGGAAAAAGGGTTTACCAACTTGCTACACACACACACATACACACACGTTAGTATCTACGACATATATATATAGGAGCTTTCATTAATTTAATGCACTGGTCTCAGGGGCACAACAACGGCTGGGTGGGACGACAGTGACTTTTGAGACAAGAATCAGACAGCTGCGATAGCGCTAAAGTTTGCTGGGTGGCAGGGACGGTGAAGGGGGACCAGCCACTTTGTTGGCCATTTATCTTTTCGGCCACGTCACTTGGCCAAATGCAATATTCATAAAATGCAATTAGTCATCGCCTAGTTTGAGGGACCTTATGAGCTCAGCTGCATTTATTTACTCTGTGCGCTATTTCAAATGCCAACTGACTTTAATTACCCAGCCGAGGCAGCAGCAATAACAATAGCAACAGCAGCAGCAACAAAAACATTTACAATTCTATTAATTAAATTCCGCGCGCAAAGAAAACTAGAGTACGTGAGCGAGTGTGTGTTTGTCTTGGTAATTTGAAATTCCTACTTAATTTCAAGGTGTAGCCGCATAGAGAGATATAGTCTGAAGGCCAGAGCGAGACAGCGCTTGTATTTCCAACACGTTTAAGCTTTTAAAAACCACGCTAAATAGCGAACAAAAGGTGCGATGTGTGCAGCTTGCAACATTGCAGCATGGAAACTCTGTCCGCCGATTAAAAGCGAAAGTGCAAGTGATCAAAGCGGGCATCTACTTATTCATCTACTTTTATCTACTTATTCCACTGATTTTGACGTGACCAAAGGAAGTATGGGAAAATGACTCCAATCTCATGAAAACTGCTTACTATATTGAGTTCTCACAAATGAATATCAATTGAACCTCACACTGAATTATGCAAACAGACCTTAACCTTATTTGCAATAATTAGCATTTGCCACATTTATTTGAATTTAGTTTCACGTTCATAGTCTACGTATTTAGTGCTCTCATTCTGTTTGTTTTACTTTATGTTATTAATATTTGTGCTTCAAATTTGCCTGCACCAAAGTTGCGAATTTGTTTTTGTTCAAGCGCTGCTGGAAAATAGTCTTTCGCTTTTTTATTGTCGAGTTGCATTTGTAATTGCACTTCAGTTCAGTTGAGTTGAGCTTCAGTTTAGTTGGTTTCGCTCCACTGCAGTTGTCTGCCTGTCTGCAAAACAATTGCGAGCGCACCTAAAAGTATGCTACGAATAGTGAGACAAATTGATGGCATGCTTCATTGGCGCTCCCCCGCAATCGCCCGCTTACAACAAACTGCAAAAACCCGTTGTTGCTGCTGCTGCTGCTGCTGCAACTGATGTCTGCAATTAATTATCGAAAGTGGGCGCGGTCGTCAAGTGGGCGTAAGTAAGTGAGTGCCTCCGGACTTGGAGGCTATCTGTATCTGTTACGCTGCTGCCTCTGCTGCTGCTACGTGGCCTGACTGCCTGGGCTGGGCTGCCAGCGAGTTTCGGAGGCAATCAATGTAAAGAGCGGATATATATTTTGTTTTGGCTCGCCGAGAAGTGCACTGCAATTGAAAGGCAGCCGCACAGACACAGCCAGCGAGCTGGGTGGGGGCTTTGTTGGTTTTTGCTGCAGGTGTAAATAATTGAAAGATAGTTGCTTTGTAATTAAATACACAAGACACAGGCAGAGTGTGTGGCTTAGCCACACTGCTCCTCGTCGATTTGTTCATTAGGCGAAGCGGACTTACTGCGCTCGGTTATTAGGGTGCTCCACTTCACTTACCTGCAACAGAGAAAGAGAAATAGATTGAGTGTGAGCAATATGTAGTGGGGAGCGAATGTTTTAATTAAATGGTGAACGTAGCGCCATAAGAAAGCAATGAAAATTCTTATAATTGTATTATGACACTTCAATTAATCATCATTGCAGAAACTCGCTCATATTTTATGTCTGCCACAGCGACAAATATCAAATGGCAAGCGGAAAAGCTATGGCATACTTGAGGGCGTGTGTCGTGTCATGAATGCAAAACTAGGGGCAAGGGGCGGGCGAATGTGGCGAATAAAACAAGTGGCACCAGCGGCAGAGCGGCAGAGCGGCCAACAACACACAAACAATCAAGCGAGGCCTGCGGCAAAGCAATAAAAAGAAGCGAGCGAAGCGGATAGGAAAACAAATTAAAACATTCCTACGCCGAGCACAACAACAATAAGAACAACGGTTACTGGAGTACAATTGCAAGACGCGCACACATGCGACCGAGGGGCCGGGAAATATATGTGTGTGCGAGAGCATACAAAAGGCGCCGCAGTAAATGCCAGAAGACGGTCCTTTGTGGGCGTGGCCGCAGCGCGCGGCGAATGCAGGGGCCAAAACAAAGGCCCGAACCGGAACTGAGCCGCTGAATTGAGTCACTCGCTAGGCTCGTTGAACAAAATCAAAAGGACATTCATTTACAGCGGACACGCCGCTCTTCACTACAGTCGCAAATACATGCATTTCTGTGCCATTTGTTTGCCTTGCCGCTGCCGCTGCTGCCGCTGCTGTTACTTCTGCTTCTGGGCGCAAATATGAAAGGCTCCAGAGCAGACACAAAAAAATGTAAAGTAAGAGAGAAGCAAAAAAGAAACTGTTGCATACCGCGCACGGCGCACGGCTGCTCATTTTATGGCTGGCCAGGTTCCTGGTCTGCTGCCCGTCCGCCTGGCTGCGCATTGTTTGAATGCCGGTGCAAAAAACAAAAAGAAAGAGCCGTGTAGTCCCACCTCCCTCCACCCTCCACCCTCCCGCTGTGCTATCTTGTGCTGCCTGCAAGTTGTGCAAATATTTGTTTAAAAACTTTGCGTTGAAATGCATTTGCGGTTGAGTGCCAAGCGCTGCGATGCTCTTGCCAGAGTGCCCCGAAAACAACAAGTAAAAGCGAAGCAGAAAAAGTCGCTCTGCGAGGCGCAAGTCAATGCCAAAAATTGCTTTTGAGTGCTGCGCCGCCAGCAGACGGGGCTAAATGTAAGCAAACAGTTCACGAGTAGTGTCTCTAAAGTGTTGTCCATTTTAGTGCTGAACGTGCAGCCTCGTAATTGCACGATGATGTTTCATTTTGGCGACATAAGAGCGTTTATTATACGAGTATAGCCACACACATTAGTCAAACTTTAAAGAGTTTACAAACTATGTGTAGGCGAAATATAAACACGAGTGGAAAACTGTTGCTATTAGCATAAAGTAAGCTGTAGGCTATCAAAATGGCCACTTAGCTGGCCGGGCTTAGATTGATGGCGCTGGCTTAAAACTGTGCCCCAAAGTATTGCCAAGTTTGCGCCCGAAAATATGACAGGAGATCAAACAAAAGCGCTACGCCTACTTTGGCCAACGGCAGAGGCAAGGAGACGAGGCAAGTAAATGCAGAGGCTTCCGGATAATCCCAATGCGTTCTGCCATGCATAATAAACTGAGCTTTACATCGTTAAGCTGTCACTCAAGACGCCGGCCGTGGTGGTTGAGTTGAGAGCGGCACGCAAGTCGGGCGAACTCTCTGCCAATATTTGCACGAAATTTAATGTATCAATTAAAAATTATGAAGTTTACTAATATGTCGGAGCACGTACCAGCCGCCAGAGGCTGGCGAGGCTGGGGATGCGCTCGGCATTAGCGCGCCACTTGGTATGCCAGGCTTTTTTGCTATTGTATAATATAATGGCAACGACTCGGGCTCTCATCCTGCTCCTGGTCTCTCTGTGTGTGTGTGTGTGTGTGTGTGTCTGTGTGTTTACCAAAGGATATTGCTGTGCATATTGAAAAGCAACAGCGGGTCGCAGGACGCAGCTTAACGTTGGCGTGGTCAAGGCATACTTTCTGGGGCGCTACCCTTACACTTACAGTCTGCTGGCAATTACGCTGCTGCTGCTATGTGAGTGGGTGTGGCATTATCGTCGGTGGCAGGACTTGCATCTTAATGGAAATGGATTCAACGGCAATTAACATAAGCAAATATATACAACGGGTTCGCCTCACACACTGTGTGTGTGTCTGTGAGTGTGGTGTGCTTGCTGCTCGCTCGAGTCTACGTGCTAGGCGTTTGCGGTTCAAGGCAGATAACTGCCAGCCACATGAAGCATACGTGGTCCTGCCTCAGTAATGGCGTTATCATAAGGTGGGCGGGTTCTTTGTGGTTGCGCCGCACAGCCACCGAAAGCTCTAGCTGCCGTGTCGAAGAAAAATGGCTCTTTTAATTTAAATGCAAACACGTTTGGCTTGGCCTCTGGATTTATGTGATAATCGTTTAAGTGAAAATTTAATTGCATACTTTATGTATGGGTTTTTGTTGCCCAAGATCTGATCTGAGCTTAGGCTTAGGGCGGCGCTCTTGCCTTGCAAATAAAGCAAAATTTATGTAATTTTTAAGTAAGCCTTACAAAATGGACGGCCCCGGCAATGTGTGTGTGTGTGTGAGTGTGAGTGTGCAAGTGTGTGTGCGGCACTCTTTTGTGCGTTCTTGGGCTTAATTGTAATGACAGCGCGCCTAAAAGTATGCAATAAATTGAAGCTAAAGTCATTTCAAGGTGTTCCTGGCCGGGCACTTAAATAATGGCCACATGAGATACGCGCACACATTCCTATAGCTATTCCAATTCCTTTCCGACTGCCTTTAGTGGCATTTAAAGCTATGCAAATATATTTGAAATTGTCTTGAGCAAAGGCTTCGTGCATTACAGGAATTATATGCAAATAGCCGGCGGGCTTCGGCGCCCCAGTTTCCGTTTTATTAATATGTTTTATTAATATTTACTTAGGTCAGCGCTCGGCACCCACTAAAACTGCGAGATGAAAGCTCTGCTCCTGCTCGCCACACTCGCACTCGTCCTGCTAATAATGCGGCTCCCCCTCGTGTTTGTTTTAATGTAGCTCATAATTGCTTGACCAAAGGATTTTTTAATTAAAAACATTGTAAGTCGTCCGTCGTCCGTCGCCCGTCCCCCCTCGCCCGTCGTTCGTGTCCGGTGTACACAGAGTTTGGTCCCTTCGCGCTTCCGTTGCATGTGCTAATAATTCGTGCGCTCGCTGTTTGTTAAAATAATGAAATTTTTATTATTAACACAAAAAAAAAGTGGGCAACGCTCAGCAAACGACGAACATGGCTAATATTTGCTTAGCACTGGGGCCGCACGGCAAATGCTCAACATTACTTTGTAATGTTATCCATAGGGCAAACAGTCGAATGAGTTAATGCTTCTTCAAATTAGTTTTTTAATCAGCACTGTGCTCTCGACTGTAAATTGGATTCTCATCGCCCCTTCGCTGCTTCCAATCCACAATTTTCTACGAAATTACCAAATACACTTATTTCGATGTTGCATAGTTGAGATGAAACTTATTTAACGAAGTAAGCTAGTGTTTGAAAGTATTGCTTTAAGTATACCTCTTTTGAAATTGCTTTTTATTAAATATGCCTCTGTTAAAAATTCATTATACTAAGTATACCTCTGTTAAGAGTATTGAAATATCTATACGTTTACCAAAACTAATTACGTTAAGTTTACCTCTATTAAAATTTCAATGCATTCAGTATATTAGATAGTATTTAGTATTAGATAGCGTGATAACTATGTTAACCTTATAAAAATAAGTATACGACTAGTAAAATTAATTACATAAACTGAAATAAGCTACAAAAATTATTTTACAGCTGTCAAAAAAGTATGATAGATTAGATAAAGTATGTCTCTGTTGAAATTGTACTGCATTTAGTATCTCTTTTAATTTTACATTCTTTTAAGTATGCCTATGGTAAAATTGTGCTAGATATTGTGTATCTCTATTGAACGTATTCAAATAAGTATAGGTCTACTAAAATGAATCAGGTTAACTATACTGCTAAAATAATTCTGTAATTTTTGTTTAATATTGACTATACCACTATTGAAATTACATTAGATGAAATATATATCTGTTGAAATTGTACTGTATTAAGTCTACCTCTGTTAAAAGTGTACTAGATTAAGTATATCACTGTTAAAAGTACTAAATTTAGTAAGCATCTGTTAAAACGAAATACAATTGCTGCAAAAGTTGTATTACGTTTGCAAAAGTGATTTATATACTGTCTTTAAAAGTGTATTTATACCACAGTTAAATGTCTTGAAATAAGTAAAAGTCGATTTAAATTAATTACATTAAGTATAACTTTACTGTATTAAGTATAGCTCTGTTAAAATATGCATTTCATTAAGCACACCTCTTTTAAAATTATGTGATATTAAGTATAAGTAAAATTGTATTGTGTTAAGTATACCTCTTTTAAAATTATATTCTACTATGTAAACTACTATAGCCAATGTATTACATTAATTCTTTCTCTGCTAAAATAGAGCATATTGAGCATACCTCTATTGAAATAGTAATGTAACAGGTATACATTCAAACAATTTATTTTCCATTCCATAGAATCAATCAAAAGTGCCCGCTTTTAGGCAATTGCAGTCAGCTAAATGCTTTGACTTTTTTGTAGTTTTGTGTTCGCTTAGCTGCTGTCGACGCATTAAATTAATTTCCATATTGCTCGCATCCCCACACCGGCTGCTGCCACAGTGAGGCAATCAATTTGTTAAGCCCTTGATGGCCAATAATGTCTAGGACGCAGCAGCGGACAGCTGCGCAATTGGGCCCAAACGGCTGGCTAATAAATTATGTGGCAGCGCCGGTGGCCGGGCTTAGCGTATTGGAAAAAAGCGCGAACTTAACATAATTTTTGCAACTAATCCTGCGGCCAGTTCGGGCGCCGCATTAATATTTATATAAACAAATTTAATGGCGAAATAATGGTGCGCTGCTGCAATCGAGGGAGATTTCCCCCGTCCAGTGTGGGCGTGGCAGTCGCCATGCTGGGCAGCCGGACAGCAGACAAATGTCGCACAAATTAAAATCAAACGCTAAGCTGGGGCTTAATTTAATTATACAAAAATAAAATGTCAGTTACTCAATTAAATTTTAATACAATGCGCTTTGACCCAAATGGCAGAGCGGGCAGTTACCGCTGCCCCCTTCCCCTTCCGCCATCAGCAAAACTAACATTGCCAGCCATTTGTGGCAGCACTAAGAGTGCTGGCGAAGGGACGATGGTGGGGAGGGGGGGGGAGGAAGAGTAAGTGGGTGCGCAGTAAAAATAAATTTTCATTTGCAATTTCAATCAGCGCTAATCCTTGGCAAGCGCATGCGGCCGCCGGCGATGGCGCATCCTTCGCTTTTGTCCTGGCTGAAACGCCGCCTGCTGCGTGATTTTTGTAGCCTAACTGCAGGCGGCGCAGCGTGGCGGGCGGGGTCAAGCGAGGCTGGCTTAAAAGTGCAAACAAAATTAAGCACGTACGCTGTGGATCCGGGACACCGTAGCCCGAGATTAAAGCTGTCCAACTGCGTGAGACACAATATATCCTTATCAAAGGCTCGGTGCTCAGCAGTAGTGTGCCGAGCACGAGACTCGGCCGCGCAGTCCGACTAGGATTCAGCCACGTCCACTCTCGCCACTCTCGCCCAGACAGTTGTTGTTTGCGACAATAATTCTCAATTTAAAGTGGCCAACAGCAAACGGCAGAGACAGAGATGGAGACTGAGGCAGAGACACAGAGAAATGAAAACATTACAAAGCGCTCCGCCCTGCGCTCTTGAGTTGCTTAGCTGGCTGCTGGTGCAACCTAATCCCTTGTCGATTAAGTAAATGCCTGCGACGTTTGTTTTGGACACGATGCTGTCGAGGCGAGGCACTCGAATGGACAGCTACAGTTCATTGGGATTAAAAGATTTTGCGTTAAAATTTTTCGTTATTTGTTGCATACTTTGCGGCGTCGTCTCTAATCGCCTGGGACGCAGTCAGTCACAGAGACAACGGCGCAGCGACAGCAGCAACAACTTTTGACAGTCATCAAGTCGCTCGCGCTAAACTTGCCAAATGAAAATTGAAAGCAGCCTCCTAATGCTCACCCTCATATATATACTTGTATAGAGGGCGCCCAAATGCGATGTTAAATTGTATACACACTTGAATTTTACATTTTGAAACAGTCGCGTTTTGACAGCTGTCAGTTTTTGCGGCTGCCGCCTCATGAAATATTTATGGTATGCAAAAATGCGTAAAGCGGCGCATAATTTTAATTTCTATAAAAGTTGTTCCCCACCACAATATCGCAATACTGCGCACTTCAATTGCGTTGAATTCGTCACGAAGTAGTCGCGCAATTGTCAAACAATTACCATCAAAATGTAAACTGCAAAAAGGAAAAAAACTTGAATACGATTGGAGTTTTGACAGTTTTGTGCGTTTGCTGGAACAACTTTGCATTGCTTGCTGCGCAGTTAGATGTCGAAGGAAGTACGAATATATATGTATGGATTGCATAAAAGATTTTCCAGTTCCTTGAACTTGGCGTGTTGAGTGTTTTTGCTGTCTTCCCCACGGCGTAGTGCCGCTGCTGCTGTTGCTGGTAATTTATACTCTGGTATTACTAATTTTTGGTAATTTCCTTAATGTCCTTTTTGGTATCTATGCGCCGCACTGGCGCAACAAGGAAGTGCGCCAAGCTGAAATAACATGCTGAGCCCCAGGCGCTGATAGTTGCTTTACATGGCCGTTTCCCCCTCCCTTCGTCCACGCTTGTTGTTCCACTTGTTCTTGTTGTTCTTCGTGATAGAGTTGCTGCTGTTGGTGTAACCCGAAAAGTATGCTGTGCCTGGTTTGGCATAGCGTATGTTTGATAAAAGTTCAAACCCTGAACTTTGCGCATGTTTAAACAACGTAAACGCAAAAATGCTGCTGGCTATTTTAGTTGCAGTCTCCTAACCCAGCCCGCTCTCTTACTCTCTCCTTACTTCTGCTGCCCCATTGTTGTTTGGCAAAAGTTTGCAAGCGGCTCATGTGTGTCCTGCATGAGTATGCGTGTACAGATGTGTGTATCTGTGTGTGTGCGAATGTGCTTACCGTAAATGTTTCTGTACAGTTTTTGGGCGCAGACGACACTGAGCCCCCCGAAAATTTAATCTCTTAAAAAGTGTCTAGGCTATGCCCGGCGCATCCTTCTGCTCTATACTCTATACTATTGTTGTTGTTGTTGTTGATACGGAAATATTGTTTGTGACGCACTTTTGGCACTAATGTCTGCCGACTTCCGTCTATAGTTTTTTCGCCCCGTTGTTTTTGCTGTTGCTGCCGCTGCCTCAGGCTGCAGCCTTAATGCTTTTTAGCAGCTTTTGCTTTTAGTGTGCTGGCGAGGCTTTAGGCTAGGCAACTTGATTACAGTTGATAGTTTTTGGACTCTTCTCTTCGCTTTGTTGTTGCCCCTCCTCAGTTGCTCGTTTTATTTTTCGGCCAAGTTGAAAGTCAAAAATGTTTTGCGAGCGCAAACTTGCTGGCTGCGCTGCTGCGATAGTAGTGAGCCTGGACTTTAATTGCATCTGAGAGTGGCAAATTGAAGCTGTGGTTTCCCGGGCTGTATTCCCTGCGAGACAACACAACTGACTTACAGCGTTTGATCAGCAGCGTAATTTTGAATGCATATACTGCTCGGCTTGGGTTTGATTTGTTGCCCGGCTTTCAAGAGACACTGGGTACTTAAATGTGCTTACGACTTCCCTTCCACTTAGTTTGCAATTTACGAATTGCACAATTACTCATACGACGGGGTGGCCGGGCGCTTTGTCTTTGTGCGCATGGACTTTTAATTTATATTGCAGCTGGAACTTTGCACATAAATTTAACAGCTATTTTGCATACTCGCTTGGCGCCCAATAAATTCGCTCTCGATGTGTTTCTCTCTATTAATAATATCGCTTTGCGACAAATTTCTGCGTTCTGGCTGCCGCTGCCGCTGCTGCCAGGCCAATGCTAATGACATGCCCAAACATTTCCGTAAGTCGTTATCACAAAAGCAAAGTCATTATTATAATGCCAGATATTCTCGGGAGACAGCGATTGGGGGCGCGCACTAAGCACATCATCTATTTAAAAAGTTGACATAAATACAATTATAGATTTGAGCGCGGGCGCTGTGAAAATGAAGACGAAAATAATAAAATTGAACCAAAATTGATGTCAACTTTCGGTGAGCTGAGCGCCAGCGAAAAAAACTAAGCAGAAGAAGTGAGGAAAATAAAGCAAAACTTGAAGACGTCGGCGACGCTGGCGACGACTACGAAACGGAAATGCCGCCATTAGAAAGAAAGAAAAACTGCTGCGCCATTGAGAATTGAACTGCGGGCTTTCCTACTTGGCCCACAGGGGCCACCGGGGCGGGGCTAGGTGTGGGGCGTAAATGACAAACAAACAAGCGATGTCCGCGCCTCCGTCGTCGTCGTCGTCGTCGACGGCGTCGTCGTCCTGGCGCAGATAAAAAGAATTGTCAAAGCGCCTTAAAAGTATGCAATGGCAGCAAAGTAAGCTGCAAAATCGACAAGTACAATGCTGACAGGCAATTGCTGCACAGTTGTTGTTGTTGCTGCTGCCGCTGCTGTTATTGTAATAATAATATCGATTCGCCACTCTGACTGGAGGTATAAAAATGGGCATGGACAAGAAGTACGAGTGCGATTGCCGAATGCTGCCTTGTCATCGCCGCCGACCGTCGCCGGAATTCGTTAATAAAATTTTATTGAAATTGTAGACAAGCGGCGAAAAACCGTCGACGACGTGCAAAACAAAAACAACAACGCAGGCAGCGGGAGGGAATGAGGCGAAGCGGCACAAAGGCGCAGCCGGAGCCAAAATCGAAGCAGCGGCCAGAAAGAAAAGCAATTGTCATCATTGGCACGTAAACGTGGCAAATGCAGACGCCAGAGGAAGCAGGCGACCGGAAAAAGGCTGGCCCTTAAAGTTGAAGTGTTTTGCTCTCCGATAAAAATCTAAAGCAGCCCACGCGCACCACCACCAGCAACAACTAGAACAACAACAACGACAACAATAAACAACGAGCAGCGACTACGACAAAAATAAACTCTAAAAAAAGGGTTTTACCAAAGTGAGGGTGGGAGGAGCTTTAAAAGCATGCGAAATACCTGCGGGAGTAGTTGCCACAAAATATGCAGCACTATTAACTTAAAAGCAATGCCACAAAAGCCAAGCCAGCACAGCTGACAGTGCCACAGCGTTGCCGCAAGGTATGCAGCAGCGGCAGCGTCAGCCCAACAAACAACTAAACAAAACTTGACAAGCCGCGCAGAGACAACGCCGCAAAACTTTTTTTTGTCCCTGTTCTGAGAATAAAAAGTAGACAACCGAAAATTGACAACATTTTCTTGGGGGGTCTTTTTTTTGGTTGCTTGGCCCGTTGAAGAGCAGTAAAATCAGGAGTAAAAGGACTCAGTTTCAACTATAAATAAAATGTTTGTCCACACTACGGACACGATGTTCAAGACGTTCACTTTAATGTCGAGTTATGCGCAAAGAATTCGCTTGATGTTGGCTCTAACTTGAAATGCGTTCAAAAACAACTGGACACGAAGGCAGAAACAAGTTTTTTCTTTGAGCTGACAAAAGTCTATATTCATTTATACCTCCTTATGATTTATAATTGTTGAAATAACTTCTTATAGTTTTTCAGTGAATAATTTATGGTAATCTGCCAAATTGATTTCAATATCTGTCTGTAAATCCATCTTAACGATTTATAATTCTTAATATGACATTTCATCGTTTTCTAACAATATGTGAAAATATTATAAAATATATTTCAACATGAAGTGAAACAGGTTATACTTATTTATATTATCTATCCATAATTGTTAGTGAATTATATATGATAAATATCATTTATTTCAATATCTCGAATCTATCATTGCTTTCTAATTATAATGCTAAAAATTAATGTACATAATGAGTTAAAATCATTAATACGAACCATCATTGTTTTTGATTGAATATGAAATTATAAATGATTTATTGTAATTACATACAATTCATTTACTTTCTCAAAATATCCATCGTAAAATGTTACTATTACTTATCATTTGATAAATGGCCAAATGTATTTATTGGTAATTAAGTTGCAACAGACTTTAAACAGACTTTTAAATGTATTCCCAATAAATGATGAAATAGTTTTTAAAGAACGTTGGTTTATTTTGCTTGGGTTTACCTAAAATTTAAAAGAGTTTTCTTGGGTTTTTGCGAGAGGAGCGTCAAATCACGTCGGCATTCAATTTCTGGCAGTTCGTGTACCTCATTAAAGTTTATGCCCAGACGTTGTCTGCATCCACATCTGAATTGAAGTTTGCTCATCATTTGCCGCTGCAGCAGAAGAGCGGCTGGCTGCAGCAGTTGCAGTTCGCCGGAGGCAGCGGAACGTGCCCATACATTGATGATGCGGCCGCCATTTGTGCGCTCTGCGCTGAGCGCCGCTCGATTCAATAAGGTTTGGGTTTATGCAAACAGACGTGCATTAAATTAAGTAGCCGCCACATTGGACGCCACTTGCAGTTTGCAGTTGGCAGTTGGCAGTTTGCAGTTTGCAGCTTGAAGCACGTAGACAACGGCCATGAGCAGCAGCAGCAAAAAAAAAAAAAGAAAAACCGGCAAAAGACAATGGTCGAAGATGCAGCTGGTCGACAATGTTGTCAAAGGAGGAACTTGCTGCAAAGTGGCAGGCCAGGGATTGCTGTGGATTGGCGGGGCCAGTGTTTGGCCTCAGGCAAGTCTATTAAAATTGTTTATAACGTGCCGTGGCACGCAATTTGGCGACAACACGACTCCCACGCAGCTCGCAACAAATTGTGCAGCATGCAGCTGCAAGCCACTCTCTCTCCACATTTTTTTATGGTAGCAACAGTTTTTCGGTTACCGCACGCGACATGGTCATGTCATTTTTAATGATGCACGCGCTTCCTACGCAAAAAGCCCGGAAGTTTTGCGCTCTTAGCTGCCATCGGTGGTTTTTATGAGGCGCGTCCACGACAAAACTCGAGCAGCCATTACGTTGTGGCTTTTATGTGCCTAGGAAATGTGAGATTTTTGCTTGACGCACGAGACAAATTTAGTGGCTGCAAGTGGCAGTCAGCAGGCAGCCAGGCAGGCGAGTTTTTAATAAGCAACTCGGCTTAAATTTCCGGTGGCCAAGCCGAGGAATTTATGTTCAGTTAACGCCGCCAAATATGCAATGAAGAGCTGGGCGCTGGCTCCGTTGTTGGCTTAAACGAAACGTGATGTCAATAGCAAGCAGTTGGGCAAAGGTATCGCCACCTAAAAATACACGCTGCTTATTTACTCTCACACACAAACACACACGCACACGTCGTGGCAAGGAGTGTGTAAACTGTGGGGCTGTGTGTGCGTTGGTTTGATTGCGTTTTGCCAGCGTCGTGCCAATTTCACTGTCAAGATATTGAAGCAAGAAAATTAGTTTACCGAAAAAGTGGCTTTGGGCAAGGTGCTGCACGGGGTGTGGGCGCTGGTGTGCCAGGATACCCGGCAGAGACGTCTGTCTGCAGGCAATGCCAGAAAATTGTATGTGGCAGGCGCGCTGTTTGGCTTTGCGCCGCTCGACCAAAATTGAAATTGATGGCAGGCTGCGAGCGAGAGATTCGCAACGCTGCCAAATCAATATTGAGCTGGGGCGCCGTGCCCACGGGCGGCGGGTTGTAAGGATACGCAGTAGATTGGCCTCTGTGCATGTGTCTAATATGCTAAACATCACTGATTTAGTGGTGGTAATGGTGCTGTCGGTGGTTGCTTCGCTCTCAGTGCCACAAGATTTATGTGCCCCGCCTCAGTCTCAGTCGCTGGCTGTCGCTGCTGCGGCATATGCTGAGGCGCCACAAAAATGTGTTAAGCATCAACAAATGAGTTGCGAAAGTGCAAGTAACGCGAGCAGACATCCTAAATAATGTTCCCAATACTTAATTATCGCAGTTGCTCGCATTTCAAAACTGTTTAGTTCACTTTTAGTTTGGATTGCCAATATTTAATGCTCTAACTGACTTCCTCTTTATTGCACAGAAATAATGAGAACATTTTATGTTAAACTTGTGGCAAGCTAATCGAGTAGTTCAATAACAGAAAGGATTTATAATATTATCTAGTTTAAGTCTTCTTTATTGTAAGGAAATAATGAGAACGTCTATTTTCAACTTGTGGCATCCTAATCGCCTAGTTCAAGGATATTTTTGGATTTATAATATTTATTTACCTGATTTATTTCTTTTTTATTCTATGGAAATAATGAGAACGTCTTTTTTTTTTAACTTGTGGCATCCAAATCCAGTATTTCAAGAATATTTTTGGATTTATAATATTTATTTATCTGATTTATTTCTTGTTTATTCTATGGAAATAATGAGAACGTCTTTTTTTTTAACTTGTGGCAACCCAGAGTAGTTTTATAAGAAGTATGTATTTTTGGATCTATAATATTTATGTGAACAATCTAGTTCTTCTTCATTGTATGGAAATAACAAGAAATTGTTTTTTAAGCTTATGACAACCTAATTGAGTAGTTGAATATAAAGGTATTATTTCGATTTAAAAGATGTAAATATAATTCAATTTATTTGTGTTTTTTTGTATCAAAAGAATGATAAATTATTTATTTTAAGCTTTTGGTAACATAATCGAGTAGTTCAACAGTAAAATAGATATTTTGCAATTTATAATATTTAAATATCTAATACCCTTTCGAGTAGTTCAATAACAAAATGGTATTTTTGGATTTAAAATGCTCAAATGTATATTTTCTTTCTTATTTATTGCATACAAGCTTTAGTAACCTAATATAGTAGTTGAATAATAATAGAATAATTTGTCTTTGTAATTCATGCAATGCTCACTTGAGAGCTTCCCTTAATTAACCAATTATCCCGTTTCTATATGTGCTCCAACTGCGCACAATCGTGTCGTTACACAGAGTAGATAAATTTCAATTTGCTCGACAGTTGATCAGAGTCGAATTCCTTGCGCTGGCCCAAAGATAACACCTCAAATGTATGCAGCGGGAAATGTTGTCACGCTCCGCTCATTATGCTGCACAAACACAAACAAATAGACGTAACACATGCCGTGCAAGACAAACGCAGCGATCATCAAAGACATTCCCCAGCTGCCGAGGCGCGCATTTAAATTTCAAATTAATTTCCCATCGTCATGTGTAAAAAACAAATCTGCAAGCTGACAACACACACATCCACACACACATAAAGCGAGCGGGCGAAAGAGAAAGCAACTGCGACTGAGACGGAGATGGAGACATCGTTTGCAGGGCAATAAAAGCAGCAGCTGAATCGCAGCAAAGGAAGTGAAAAATACCAATGCCAGGGCGCTGCGTAAATACGATTTGAAGTCCGTCCAGAAATGATATGCGTCCCGCCAACCTGTTTTCACAGTCATTTCTGCCAAACTCTGAAACGAGCAGCGCCAGCGCCAGCGCCGTAAAATATGCAAAAGAAAAATACATTTTTGAGCGCGCTCTCGGCTTTTTTCTTTTTGCCTTGGTCGACTCTGCACCCAACTGAGAATTGTTTGCACAGGGTATGCTGCAGTCGTTTAAATCAATTACTGCGCAATTCAACACAGTTGAAATTGATTGTCTTCCTGACTAATTCACTACAAATTCACTTTATTTTACCGCTTAAATTTAAAGTACTTAGATATTTTGAAAAGCACAAAGTATTCAATTTGTTCAAATTACCAAATTTAATAAACTATTTTACTTTTTAATTGACATATTATGCCTTCAAGTTATCTGCTAGTTTATTATTGATATAGTCTTTAAAATCAATGCACTTTATTTTTGGTTATTTCAAAAAAAGTAGCAATACAATTTTAATATAAGCCACACTTTTCAATTTAGTATTTAAAATGTTAACTATTCAATTAACATATTGTTCCCTCTGCCAGCAGAGCTTCTGGTAGTTTATTAAAGTTTTAGTCATTTATATCAATTAATTACTAATGCACTATTAGTACCTTTTATTTTATCTCAAGTGGCAAATTGTTCAGATTACTAGTTTACTCATGTATTTCGATTTGCTATAGAAATTGTTAACTAGTTTCTTAACATATGCTTCATTCTGCTAGTTAATCATGGTTATAGTCATTTAAATCAGCAGCTGAGACAACTGATTGTTAAGTTAAGCTAATTCACAATTAACATTCTTTATTTTATCTATTTACTGTTTACTTAAAAAGGTATTCGAATTGTTCGAACAACTAAATTACTCTATATACATGTTAACTATTGAGTTCACACATTATTCGTGTTGTCAGCAGGGTATCTGTTAGTCAGTCATAGCTCTGGCTAGCACACACTTGCTTATTCGTTCACTGTTTTTGTTGCGGCTCATGGCTGAATTGGCGCAACATATGCCGAGCTACAGTTTTTGCGTGGCATTCTTTTGTTGTTCTTGCTGGCCGCTGTTGTTTTCCAGCTCGCATCAATTATGCTTTTATTTATACAACAATTTCGTCGCTGCTGTTGCTGCCAGAGCTGGCAGCGCGCTCAATTTTCGTGAGGCGGCACAGACGGACGGTTGGACGAGCAAACGACGCATCGCTTAATGTGACTTGACAAAAATGGCGTCCAATATGGCGCGAATGCTGGAAGGGGCTGACAGCCATCCCCCCCTTTCCCCTTTGTCCTCCCTGGTTGCCTTCACGCTTGAGCGGAGCACACATCTCGCCTGGCACTCGCACCTTGGCAGAGCCAAGATGACGGCCAAGAAGACGCAGCCCCGGACGCTGCTTTTCTATTTTAATTCACACGCCATTGTATTCGTGTTGCTGTTGGCGCTTTGTTTGTTGTTGCTGCCGCTGCCGCCGCTGCCGCCGCTGTTCAGCGCCTAAAAGTAGACGAAGTTGAATTTCTAATGTGCAGCAGCTGCGAACAATGGAAGAACAGGAGCAAACTCGCATCGTCCTCGCGCTGGCTGTTGCCTGCCTGATTGTGTTTCGGCGCTGTCGTTCTTGTTATCGTTATTGTTCTTATTGTTGTTGTTGCTAGTTGTGTGTGCGTGTGTGTGTGTCTGTGTGGGTGAATTGCCGAGTTGTGTTGTGTTATTTTTTCTGCTGCTGCCGCTTAACGCCCGCTATAGCATACTTATGTGCGCGTTTAAGCAATTTTTAAATCATTCTACCCAAAACGACAACAAGCAACGCTTTAAATCGTGTTAACAATCTACATGAAATGACTTTATAGCGACATCTAATGCTCTCTCCTCACTACTCAAGCATGTTCTGTGTAGTGCTTGCATAAATTGCGGCTATCCCTGCTTGCGCTGTACTTCATTTGTGCTCATCAAAGTTTGTGCCCAACTACACTTGAAGTGTGCTGCTTGCCAACGAAAGCCTAATTAGGCTTTCGCCGAGCTTATTAGCTCGGCATAATCTGCGCAAAGTTTAGCCTTACTTTTGATGATGTCCTTTGAAGCACGGTCACATTTCCACGCTGTTTCGCCGCCTGCCACCTTTGAGCCATTGAGGAGCGCAGTGTCGAGTGCGTTTTACATTTCTGATGGCAAAGCAAACAGTTTGCCTGCCCGTTGTTGACTTTCAAGCCGAAACTGAGGCCTAGCTGGCAGCCAACCCGTTTTTTTTTGGTTCGAGTCGCCAAACAAGCCATTTACTTTGCAACACAAACACAATTTTCCAATGCGTGCGCTGACCAGAAAACACAACAAACAGAACGGCAACAAAAATGCTAATTGCCTAATTTATTCTTTGTTGCTTCAAAGTCGAATGTGCGGGCAATTTTGCTTAACGTTTTCTTGGTTTTTTTTTTGGTTTTTTTTGGCAGTGTGTCACTTTGGCCGTAATTTAAAATATTTATTTGCCAGCAGGCTCCCAGTCGGAAATGTTTCTGGATTTGCTTTGCAGCTGCTGTTGGCCATTTTTGCTTTTGCTGGGCGCTTTTGCGCTTCGCCAATCAAAAGCATTTAGAGAGCAGCTTTAATGCATGCGCGCGCTTTCATTAACAAGCAGTCACGCCCACAGCCCAGCACGCCCACTCCTCTAAGCCGCATTTACACACAACACACACACACACCTACCTAGAGGGCGAAAAAAATCGCGTCAGCGGCTTATGCAAATGTGTGGAAAAAAGCGAATGTTGTGTTGAGTGAATACGAAATTATTGTTTACAACTGTAAACTTTTTAATACTCTCAGAAAGGTCACTACGACTAGCCAGAGAGTTCGCCTTTATTCTCAACATTTATTACGTATAGAAAACTTTAGCTGACGAACATACTATATACATCAATGAAAGAGGTCTTTAATATACAATATGCAATAGTAGAGTATAACAGCTTCGACTTGCCAGCGCGCTGTTTAGAATATTTTCCGTATTTTTTGTACGTTTGTGGGCGCTTCTATTTAGAAAACGTTTGCAAACCGCACTAAAAGCGACTTATAACATGTTGAGTGCCAGAGGATTAACAACAAACTCAACGCATGCATGGAAAAAGAATAGAAACTGTCCACTCCGGGCACAGATCTGCCCGGCTGCCTGACTGCCCTCTCGCACTGCAAATTCCTTTTTAATGAGTGCTGGTTTCCCCAGCATCGAGAGGTGTGGGCAGCGGGGCGGCGGGGCGTTTGTGCTGTGCTGGGCGTGGCGTCCATAAGCTGCTTAAGGTTTGGCGTAATCAAAAATTTTTTAAAAGCTTTTTGTGGTACATCAACATGAAAGCCAAGCCTGTCCGACAAGTCCGAGATGAGAGATGAGCGCTGAGAGATATGGACAGCAGTTACAATGCTAGTGAGTGAGAGCGAGAGGGGCATAGAGTGTGCGAGCGGTAGAGAAAACGAAAAGTTTGTTAAGCTTGAAATTAACTTGCGGTTTGTCTGCCGCTGTTGCTGCCGCTGTGGCAACTTTGACGCCTGCAGGTAGGCAATCAATTCTTTTTGTTGTTGCTGCCCAAGTTGCACTTAGCAATTTGGCTCTGGCCCGGTATATAATTAATATATGCAGCAGCAGCAGTGTACCATACTTTTGTGCAAGCTACTAAAAATTTTATACAACAGCTGCCGCGTCGTTTTGCGCTAATTACCTGGCTACCACGACGCCCAGAGAGTCGTAATGCCAAATTGCAATTACAACTGCCAACTTGCCAGCCACACTCCCCGCCAACCCCGCCTAACTGACATTAAAATGCTTAATGCGCAGGCAGCTAAAAAAAAAAAAACAAATTACGCGCTCTTAAAATTAAAACAGGAATGCTTGCTAAAAAAAAAAAGCAGAACCAACTCAACTCAAATTGCTCTACTCATTTTGCTTGGCAGCCTCTCTCTCCCCTCCTTGACGCTTTTTTTCACGCTAGCTGCCAACCATGGCATCGTCGACGTCTTCTCGGGGGCGGCGCCGTTGTTTCTACTGCTGCTCATCTTAAAAATTGGCCAGGTGAAAAATTGCAGCTGTCGTTGTTAGTTCTGACGTTAAGGACTGCGGCGCGTGGGGCGTGGCAGGTCAGAGCATTACTTAGCGCTAGAGTGAAGTGTAGTTTCTCGCAGTAGGCCCGCAGCGTTTTATGCTTGTGTTTGTGTGCGATCAACGAGCAGGCACAAATCTAAGCAGAATGTCCACCAAGTCGTAGCAAAGCATATTTGCATAGGTTTCGCAGTACAAAAGTATTGTATATTGTAGTAGTTTGGTGGCAAACGCTTTTTGGGGCAATTTACTGCGGAACGAGATAAGATATCAGAGTTTCCTAAGCATGTGCAGCACACACGCTGAACACACCTCGGGCTATGCTTTGATTTTCCCGTATATTGGCTGCAATCAGCTGTAAAATGTGACGGTCGGACGAAGGGAAGGGCGAGGCGACAGCTTTGGTGATTGACTTAAGCTGGGGCCAACTGTTTGCCTGATTTGGATTGGATTTATATGCGGCGGGGGTGACGGGAGTGGATGGTGTTTTATTTGTTTTGGCTCTGTAGTTGTAGCCTCACTTGCGGCTATGTATTTGAAGTTTTCACTCATACATATTTGCCAATCTCTGATGAAAGGGGAAATCTCTCACTCTCTAACCCCGCTCTGGCTGTGCGTTATTGTAAAAAATGTGCTTGGCCCTGCGGCGGGGAGCATTGATTTTGCTATTCCTTGAAGCATGCCGAGCAGCGGTCTGTAATTACGGCAACAGCAATCGCACCGAGCTGGCGCCATCATCATTATCATCATCAAGAATTTCCGCCTAAGTAAACACATGATTTCATTCTCGCACCCAAGATGGCGACAGAGAGACGAGGAGAGGGAGAGCAGAGCGTTGGAAATGGCGCAGCCAGCGTTTGTTTAAAAACGCATCTAAATTGCAAATTAAGCAACAAATTTCATCAACAATATTTGAATTTGAATTTAAATGCGACAGCGACAACGACAACGAGTTGGGCGGCGAGCGAGTGAGAAGCGCGTAGAGCGGCGCATTGCTGGCGAGCTCGACACACAAAACCCAAAATGTAAAATTCGTTTCGCCTTTCGTAAAGCCAGCAGCAATCTGAGTGGTAAATAAAGCCACGACGAGGACGGCGACGACGACGCCGGAGAAGTAGAAGAAGATGGAGCAACAAACAGTGCTCGCTCTGCCTGCCCCCTTCTCCCTCTCTCACTCCCTCTTATCTGCACTCTTCTAGTGAGTTGACTTGGATGCGAAACGTTCACTGCTGCTGCTGCTGCTGCTGCACTGATGTAAACACCGAAAATACAACAATGGCAACCATTTCAGTTTGCTTTAAACCAACCGTCGCCCTCCCGCAACCGGCCACGCCCCCACCGGGCTCGTTGGCTGGTTTTGTGTATTTGCTTGTGTTGTTTGTCAAAAGAAGCAATTTACGTGCAAAATAACTCAAGTGTCATGCAAATTTCATTTATTTTCGCACAAGAAAAAATAATTCCCGCACCGCGACTGAGCCCGAGAGCAGCAGCGTTGTCATAGAGCACACACACACACACACTCCCACACACACACACACATACTAGATATATGTATTTAGTTATATGGTGTTTTCTTACAAATTTCCGTATAATGAAGTCACTCGTCGGCACAAAATCGCTGCACAAAGGAGAGAAAAGCTCCAGCTTGTTGGTTGCCAAACAATTTGTCGCTGCGATTTGTATGCTATATACATATATATGTTTTGGGGGGCATATTAGAGAAAAGTGCGCTCTTGATTTGCAATTGAAGTGAAGTCGAGCACAAGCGAAATATAATAATAATTATTCCAGTGCGCTATTTAATTTCGTTTCATTTAATGCGAATTTATTTTTAAAACGCTCGCCAAGCAAAGCCGGCGTCTTGCCACTTCTAGCTTAAATGAAGTTTGTTAAGTACTTTTTCACGGAACAATAAGGAATGACAACAACAGCAACAGCAAGCTGGCTTCAACATCAACATCAACAACGAGCGGAAAGTACCTTAAGTACTTCAGGTTGAAAATTTCATTAGTTTCGCATTATTCGCACACAAGTGCATGTCCTTGACAATGATGATGAACAACAACAACAACAACAACAGCAAGAAGAAAGAAAATGAAAATGAAAATAAACAAAATTGTGAATTTGTGAGCTGCGTGCACGGAAATAAAAGGAAATAAAAAGCTTAAAATATTTGAGGCTTGACGCTTTTATTTGTTAACTTGACGCACACAACAACAAAAGCTGCGTGGGAGCTGCGTCGACGTCGGCAGCAATGCGAGAACTTCGGCGTCAACTTCAATTTCATTTGAAACTCAAACTCAAAGCGAAACTCAAATTCCCAATTCAAATTCAATTGTTTGCCGTTGCTGCGTGCGCAACACGTCAGTTTAATTGGAATTATATGGGTATTATGTTGCAAACTTCTATTAATTTGCAAGCCGCACTTCACCTTAATTTGTGCTGGCATTTCAAAAGCGAAGCCACACAATGGCAGCACGTTTACTCGGCACTCTTGTCCAACTCATTGATGTTAATAGCTCTGTCTTATTAGCCATGCATTTATTTAGAACTTACCGGCATAGTTTGACTTCCGTGTAAATTGGTTATTGCTGACTGAGCCTCCTGTTGCGAGCCGAATTTGACGAAAGCGCAGCCTGCAAATATATCGAAATAACAATAATAAGTAAACCGCAAATATTCTTCACGAAATGTTTATTGTTTTCACATGGAGCATGGCCTCGGCAAATGACAAAAAAGCGCTCGTTACTTTGCTACACGACTCAGTCTCGGGGCTCGACATGTGTGCGCGGCATTTAAATAAAATTTTAAGTGCAATTAAAAAGCATTTTGAGCCTCGCACAAGAATCGCTTCCAGACATTCGGCTGTGGATGCCAGCAGAATTGAAGCTGGAGCTGGAGCTGCCAGAATGGCCCATTATATAAAAATAATAGTCGGCCGGACGGTGAATGTAAAATTCAAACCAAAAAATACATTGCACTTGGCGCCCATTATTCTGTAATTTGTGCGCCAGCTGCTGTGGGCGGCTGCCAAGTGGGCGTGGCCAGCGTCAGAGCACTGGGGCCCACAATGAGGCTGCTCGAGCATAATTATTAAAAATCATTTATGCTAATTTAATACACAGGCAATAACCACAAAAATTCTGAATGAAAAAAAAAATACAAAGAAGTTTGCACTTGGCAGATTTAATGAGATTTTAAAGTTGCGCTCAAAATGTTAATCAAAGATTTCAGCAAAAGAAGCATCGAGATAAGGTTAGCAAAAAACTGCACGTTTGAGATAATTCAGTGAAATTTGCGTATGCAAATTAAACAGCGTGGTTTAAAAACATTTTTGAAATATATTTCAGAAATGCAGTTAAAAATAATTGCGCAAAATGGGGGAAAGAATTAATTATAAAAAGAGTAAACTGTTCAAGTAAATAGTACAAAAAACTAAAACATTTATAGTTTAATTGCTGGGCAAATTACGCGTTGTCTAAAAAACTGAATTTTCAATTTAAAATCACTTTTTATGCGCGTTCGTAATTGACAAAATGCATGAATATATTCAAATATTAATTAATAATTGCGTAAAAAGCATGGACAATTTGTTCAGCTTGAAGTGTCTTTAATATTTCAGCGGTCATTGTTTACAGTTGGGCAACAGCCGAACCCCCGAGGAATTAATTAAGGTCCTTTCGGAGTTGACCTCGCAACTGGCGACAAGGTTGAGCTTAACCTTCATTCGACTGTTGTTCTCTCGTGTAGGCAACAACGGCAACAATGCCGAAAATTAAGACCCTCCAGCGTAGGAAACAGCAACAAACAAATGGAGAAAAAAAGATACATTCATCCTCTTGCCCACCCCCCCTTCTGCGACGCTTCAGTTGTGGCCCTTAACAACTGGCGGCGGCGTCTAAATTGCGGCTCCGGCTGTTGTTGCCTTTGTAGTTGCCGTCTAGGAAAGGGACGGCGCTGGATGGTGTTCAGAGTGGAGGTGGGTCGAGTGGCATGTGGCATGCAGTGCGAGAGAACGCGCAACAAATCCCGCCTAAAACCATGCAACATGCGAGCTGACAAGCCGTAAGGCAGACAAGCGCAAATTTCGCGTGCAAACAGGAACAGGATTTTTATTATTTCGTTTCGTTTTCTTTTTCCTTGCCCTCCCCCCCCTCTCAACTGTTGTTCGTGTTGCAAATGTACAAAAAATAAAGTGTAAAAAATTCAAGTGGATTTTTGTTTTGCTACCGCTTTTTGTTATTTCTTATTTCCATTTCTTTTTTCTCTGTAACTCTGTGTGTTGAAGTGACAACAAAATCCTGCGCCGCACAGACAACAGTTGAATAGTCCCACAAGGCGCAACGTGGAACGGGGGGCGGGGCGAGGTGGTGGGTACTGCAAATCAGCGTTGCTAAACAATAAAAAATAAAATATTTTGTTGCCTGTTAATCCACAACAGCAACACGGGGGAGGGAGAGCGCCAAAAAGAGATCAACAGAGTGAACAAAAAAAAAACAAAAAACAGCAAAAAAAAAGTGAGTAACAAAAGCAAAAATAACAGAAAACGGAAAAAATGCTGAATGCCAGGCCGAGCAAAGACAACAAAAGCTAAAAAAGCAAAGCAATTGCTAAGCATTTTTGTAAACTTAAATCAAAGTTGATTTTGTGTGTGTTTTTGTGTTTTTATTCTGTTGTGTGTCCTTTTCTTCTTTTGTTTGTAATTTGTGCTGGGCACTGCTTTCTTTAGCTTTCTTGTCGCTTTTGTTTATGTGAAATTTATTTTTCTTAGCATAACTTGCAACAAGAAAAATATTTGCCAGAAGGACTCTCTGTATACTCTCGGTGAGTTATGCCATCTCGAAACACCTTCGTTAATTGCGTGCTTTTTTGTAAATACGTATATATGAGAAACAAAAATTAAAAAAGTTCGCCCCAACTTTTGTGCACAACTCACAGAAAAATGCTAGATATGAAAAACAAGTTGCTGCTGCTTTTGAACTCTGCGGAATCTTTCTTAAGCTCTTTACTTATTTTAATTAATTGCAAGTTGTTTCTTGTATCTCCAGAGTGCTCTAGATTAAGTTGACTTTGTATGCATTTCATAGTCGTCAACTGTAAGTTCCCCTACGAGTTTTGGCCAACTGGCCACTTTCCAATTGATTAGCCATCAAAGTAAAGCACTTCAGCATTCATTACACTAAGAACAAACTGAGGAGCTGCTCGACTAATTTGTATGCTTTTGAGCGAAAGGCAAAGGCATGACATTAACTCATTTAGCTCGAGTTTTCCAACTCACTTTTTTTTGATTATTTACCTTTGAAGGCTGTCATTTGACTGCGCTGACGCACTAACTCACTAACATTAGGGCTAATTTGTCGAACTTCAAGTCATTATGATAATTAAAAGTAAATTAGGCTAGGCAAAGAGGTAAAGCTGTCGCACAACTTTTGCTTTGATCTAAGGACATTGAATTCAATTTACATACAAATCCAGCGCTGCAGCGGACACTACTTGTCACAGGACGCCGCTTGCAGGACAACTGCTGCACTCCTTAAAGCTAACGAAGTGCAGGCTTTAATTACTCAAGCAACGCTGGCGACTTGGCAGCGCAATTAGTGGAAATTAAAATGTGTTCGCAATGCGCACAAGTTTTTTAGCGCCAGGTTGTTCTTCTTGCAACTTCCGCTGAAGCGTGAAATGAGGCAGCCAGCCGGCTGTCGGAGAGTGCTCGGCGAGCCTAATGACACTTTTTAATCAAATATGCTAATGATAATAAATGCCAAAGTTGCAGACTGCCATTAAAATTACACTCACTTGTTCGCCGGCCAGTTATAATCAGCATTAACTCAACGCGCCAGTTAGTTACTCAAAGTTTTGGCCAGAGAAACTCGAGTTGTTTGAGTTAAGCATGCAAATATTAATAATTATCTTGAAGCTACTTCGAACAGTAATCTAAGCGCTTTAAACTCTGTATAAATGACAACGATTTACCTTGCAAGAGTGCAGCGATTTTTCACGAGCAGCCAGATGAAGTGGCGCCGTGCTGTGGCTGATCTCGGCTGGCAACAACAACACATGTGATTATATTTATGGCAGGGATTTATCGGGTCGAGCGGCAGTGGGCGGCGCACCCTTAGTGACATTTGCAATACAAATTTCGCAATGCCATTAATGTATGGGCCCCCGAAAAAATAAACCGGCCATGCACTGAAAAATCGCCGCAGGTCAAACACGTAACCAAATTGTGCACAACAACAACAGCAGGCACGACGAGAGCGGCAATAGTCGCAACAGCAGCAGCAGCAGCAGCATCAGGAAACAAGGATAACGAGCGTGTTGAGCCCCTGACTGCTGACCAACGTCTGCTGGTCGATATGTTGTTGGGTTTCGTTGGTCATTTCGAGAGCGCAGCGCTGCAGGGGCGCGGGTTGAGGGGCTGACTGGGTATTGCTCATGTTATGGCGCTGGTCATTGCCGGTTGTCTCCGGGCCCCGCCTTCGCCCGGCTGCCTGCATGGGACAAGTATTTTAAAATCCAATTAAAAACGCCCTAGTGGGATTTTTCAATCGCTGCCTGCTGCCTCAGCGAAGCTGACAACAGCAGCAGCGGCAGCGACAGTGGCAGCGGCAGCGGCAACAACATGAGAGGCACCAAGAGCAGCAGTTGCGGCAACAGCCGAGCAACAAAGTTGCATTAAGCGCGCTTCGTTCGCAATTCGCCATTTGCCATTCGGTCGTCATCATCGTCGTGTGCAACTGGAAACTGGACAGGACAGAAGAGGACAGGACGGGATGGGACGGGACGGGACAGGACACGTTGATGGCCATTGCATGTTTGCCTCGGGGGCACAAAAGCGTTGCATGAATCTTGTTAGCCAACGTTTACGCTTATTATGCGGCAGCAACAGCCTTGGCCAGTAACCAGCCAGCAACGCTATCGAATTTGTTTGACGCATGCGAGTCTCTGTTCCAATGATGAGACCTGCCACACACACACAGACACACACGCACGCACACTCAACAATATCAACGGCATGCACACAAAAACAAGGTAATACCATATGAGAGGCTGTCTGTCACTAGTCGTCGCCACTGTTGCAGTTGCAGCTCTGCAAATTGCATTTGCCTCATGACACTCACAGCTGAATGCATCGCGCCATAACTGGGCAGCAGCATTTTTCCCCAGCAAAAATCAAATAAACTCAATGCAAACAAGGCCAGCATCACACATGTTGCACAGCAGTTCGAATGACGCAAGTAATGCGATTGTCAAAAGTGAATTAGTTGTTGCACCTGCAAATGCAGTAAAACGAAACAGCTGCGAGGGGCAAGTTGAAGCAAACAGCACGCCAAGGATATTTTCAGAGTGAAACAAATTTGATGAATTAAGTAGTAAGAATAGCAAATGTAAAGCACTTAGTTAATTGTGCAATCACAGTTGATTATTTGTTGCAAGTGCGAAGCATTTCAATTAAATGTGAAACAAAATTGTAGGCAAAGCAACTACTTTGAAGAAGTGAAAAATTCATATTTCTCTGCTCTTTCTTTTCATAACTCACAGAGCTCATAATTATTAGTGAAACAAACGAATGTTGAGGCAGCATTTTGTTGTGTTCCTACTTTTCTTTTCCAATGTCTCAATGATGAGAATGTTTCCAATTAAGTATGAAGCAAATTGTAGAATAGAAGAATGCCCAGTTGCTGGCTATTTCTTTTCAGATGTTATACAGATCATTATTATTAGCGAAAGTAACGAATGTTGTGCGTGCTCCTACTTTTATTTTTCAATGTCTCAATGAAGAGAATGTTTCCACTTAAATATGAAGCAAAATGTAGAAGCGAAGACTGCAAAGTTTTATGTCATTTGTTTCCATACTTTATAGAAATCATAATTATTAATGAAACAATTAAATTCATAGGCATTCACTTTTATATTTCGATGTCTCACAGCTGATAGTTAATAGTTTCTATAAATTAAAAACTAAGCTGCAAAGCATTCCAATTAAATTTAAAGCACGCCAAGGATGCAAAGTTGTCTGTCGTTTCTTGTCATATTTCATAGAGGTTAATTATTAACGAAAGAAACGAGCGTTGAGCTGGCACTCACTTTTATTTTTGGCAGCCTCAATCACAGCTGATATTTAATAGTGGCTATAAATCACTTTAAGCCCAATGGATGACTTGAACTACAGCTGCAACTTTGGCCACACAAAACTTTGTCCGCAGTGGAGCGACTGAGGCTCTTACCCTAATGAAGTTGGCTGGCAAAAAGCGGAAACTTATCAATATGGCCAACTGGAACTGCAAATAGACTCAACTCGAAACACAAACAAACCAATTTTTCGCAACTCCCCCCCGGCCCCCTTGGAATTGTTGCTCGACCTCAACTGAAATTGAACTCTTCTTTGGCCAAGCATGAACCTTAACACTTTGCATACAAATCAAAAAGACAGCAGCAGCCGGGCAAACATAGAGCATACACGTATGTGGAGCATCTTGCAGAGACACAGAGACAAAGACCACGTATCTGAAATCTACAATGGGACCATTATTCTTGATTTGAGCTCACTTCGGAGGAGGAGGACAAAAAAACAGAGAGACGAGAAGTTTTCGGCTAGCATATAAACAAAAGGTAGAAAGTTTTTGTGAAAGCCTACAGAGCCAATGGATTTGGCCAGGATTTGCAACTACAGTTAATAACATTTGGTCGAAAAAGGAAAGTTGAGCCCGGCTCGCCTGGCCACTGGCTGTCCATACAAATTCAGTTCATAATACATTTTATTGCCCAACGAACTGACAAACTGACAAGCTGGCTAACTGACTAACAGACTAACTGGCTGACTGACTGACTGACTGACTGACTGACTGGCCATCCACTTGAGCTGAATATGCAAAATAGTTGAAATTTATGCCGTGTGTCTCCATGTAATGCGATACATTTTGCACTCTTCACACCCCTCAGCAGTCTGTCTGTCTGTCTGCCTGTCTGCCTGTATGTGCTGTGTGCTGTTGCATGCATATATTGCGGCATCCGCAGGCGAAATTAAATAAAAATCAGTGACCAGGATATACAGAGTGAGCTCAAATTGCAATTTCATAAGCAATTTACCAGCCACCCATACATATATGCATGCAAAGGAGATACATTGAGATAGATACAAAACTTTTTGTTTGAATGAAATTTGCCTGCGAGCCAGAGAAACGCAAAAAAAGGAGAACATTGCGGAGACAAGGAAAAGACCAGCTGGACAAGCATTCAGAACCCAACTTGGCTGAGTTTTGTCATTGCATTTGCCTGGCGGGGAGTTCAGCAAAAAAATGGGAAAGGAAAGCTGCAAATTACATTTCAACAAGGCAAGTTGTCTATGGCTTTTGTTGTGGCTCGAACAATTTAATACTTGGCTCACGCTCTGCTCGCAACGCAGCAGCGTTGACATTTTTATGGCACTCTCGAGCCTAAAAGTATGTGCACGTCCTTTTGGCCTTTACAGCCCAAATGAGCGTATGTCCTGCCGAGTGTGAGTGTGTGTGTGTGTGTGTGACACACAATAAACACCAATTAAGAATATAATATTTTGTGTATACAGACACAGGCGGGGCCAAATTGAAAAGCCAAGAAGTCTCTCCAGAATATTCGCAGCAAGTGCTGTGCAAATAATGCACAAAAGTGTGCTACAAAATACAAACAAACAGGCGTTGGCTACGATCTGCTTGCTGCTGCTTGCTGCCGTTGCTCAAAACCTATAACAAAAGCTAAAATATTATTGCTTTCGGGTTCTTCGACTATTCCTCTGTCAGTCGAGAGGCCAACCAGCCAAGCAGCCAAGCAACTCGGCTGGCAGGCCGGCCACTTGGCATGGCAGGACAGAGTTCGAGTCGAAAAACCGTAGCCGGCTTGTTATAAGGCATGTTGACAAGCCTCTTTAACAAATGACACCAGCAGACGACGACGAGGCAGGACTCGAAGGACAACAGCAGCAGTGGCAGAAGCAGTCAACCAGCCACAGCAGCCAGTTGGCCAAATAGTCAGACGTCCGATGCGACGCTTTGTGTAACATTTGTTAAGCGCAACCGAAAAATTTGTTGCTCTTGTTTTTGTTTGGTTGCCAGTTGCCAGTTGCCGTCTGTTGTTTTGTTGTTCTGTCGTTATTTACTATTTCGTTGACTTATACGTAAAAGTGTCCTTTTTGTTCGGCCATCAGCAGAAGGAGATGGGGAGGCCCAAAAAATATGGCAATGGATTGCTAACCCTTTTATGTCCCACTGAGAATTTGCAGCACTTTGAAGGAGCAATATGTACATTAAGATTGAAAGATATTCAACTTACACTGACAGCTGCTAAAATAAACAGAAAATCAAACTTCTTTATTGTATTTTCATCGGCCTGCATGCCGAATAATTTGGATTTCAATGCTCAATCTGCAAATACCTGGGCAGCTTTAAAAGCGCTTTAAGGCTTACTAAATACGTGTGGAAAAAGCGAACGGGAAATGTGTGGAAAACGAGGGTGAAAAAAGCGAAAAATCAACCGCCTAAATAAACTCGCACAGCAAAGATTTAAAAGCCGCTCAAACCAAAGTAATTTCAGCTTTCAGCCTAGGCAGCAACAACAACAACAGCAACACGAACAACACGAACAACAACAACAGCCGTTTTTGCCAAGCGCTGAACGCACCGCAAACAAGGTAAATGCTTTTCCAACAACAGCAACGGCAAAAACAAAATGAACTCAGGGTCGGGGCGGGGTGCGACCGCAACATAATAATTATGCAACAGAAACCGCAATGCATGCGGGGCAGCAACTGACTCGCCTGGTTGCAGCTTGGCCCGAATCGCTGCCCCGGCCAGCAGCAAAATTGTTTTGCCAGGCGAAAGTGTGAACAAAAAGCTGTTGCGTGCGCTGCAGTCGAAACAACAACAGCAAAGAGTAAAGAAAATACGTGCACAACAACAAGAGCAACACAGCAAAAGCAACAACGTCAAACCGCAAAGTCAAATGCAACTAAAGCCGCAGAACAGAGTTTGCAGCGCGGTCGGCAGGGGGCAAGCGTTGAGCGCGGGGAGGGGAGGGGTGCGGCATAAAGCTCTACGCGTGTTATTAAAGCGACTTAGTCAAATTGAAAATGGAAAAAGATTTGACTGCGTTGCGCTGACAATAAAGAAGATTCGCTTGAAAGAGTTGACGAGGTTATTTTTTAGCGGGAAATGAAAACTCAAAGTCAGCTTAGATATTATCAAAGGAACAAGTTTCTATAACAAGTTTCTAATCTTATAAAAAAAAACATTTAGGTAGTAGAAGTCCTCATAACTTTTAATATTGCATATTAATATTGCACGTAAATAAAATATATATTTTTTAGCTTAGAATATTATTTGTTTAATGTGGAAAATATGTAAAATAAACTGCAATTACTGCAGGACTTATTCAGGCAATAAATTGCAAGGACTTTGCGTCGAATTATACTCGTATTGTAATTCAACTGATGTCTGCCGGAATCATATTAAAAACAATGAAATTAGTAATAGATATTCCATAACTGATCCTACTCGGATTAGCCGAGAGCTCTGCCATAGTATTTTCGCCCTTAAGTATCTGGCATTATTTGCCAAGTGTCCCGCTCCTGCGTTTGCCTGGTGTTTTGTTGTTGTCGTGCCTTGTCGATTTATTTGTGCACTTATTTAGCGCACACAACACACAAAAGCTGCGCAAATAAAGCCGCATAACTTAATAGCGGCTCGCTTCATTTGAAGTTTATTGCCGAGTGTGGCCAGGGAATAAGAGAGCGCACACAGCCGGACCACGGCAAGGAAAATCAATTTAGCCGGGGCTTAACTTCAACATCAAAGCGTTTGGGCAAGGGCTGTGTGGCTGCTCCTCGGGGCGCTCCACGACTGCCAGAGACAGCGACAGCGACAGCGACGACGACGTCGCAGCCAGAGACAGAACAGGATGGGCCGGGACCAGGACCAGGACCAGGTAAGCAGGCTACACTTTAAGCCTAATAAAGTGCGCGCCCAAAAGCATGCAGCGTGTTTTCTCTCTGTTTTATTTGAGCCACGGCACAGAAGCTAATTGTATTGCGCAACGGAATTTGATTGCATGGATTTGTATGATTGAAAAGGGCAAGTCGGAGCAGCCGGCGCCGTTTCTAGGAGCAGCAGCTGGCAACTGGCAACTGGCGGCTGGCTGTGGAGCGAAGCCAGTGCATAAATTGTGCGCCCAAGTCGCGCACATTATTCATTTTTAATGCGCCCGTGAGGCGACCACAACAATTTGGCCACATGTAAGCACAGCTACTTGGCCATAATTGCCAGCAATAGGAGACTGGAGACAGGACGACAGGAGACAGGACGACAGGAAGACAGCAGGACAGGAGGACAGGACGACAGTGGCCAGTAAGACAACATCGGTGCACTTAAGACGCTGCTACCTTCCAAGCAGGTAGACGGCCAGACAGTGGCGGCATCATTAAAATGAGTTAGCGCTGTGGGCACTCTAGCACACAGCAGCGACTGCGGGACTCGACTCGCAGCACACTGGTGTCTAGTTGCCTCTGGGGCGGTGCAGCGGAGATGGGGCGGTGGAGTGGCCTTTTGGGTGCAATTTGCAGCGGCAGCGGCAGCAATTAAGCCAAGAGGTAGATTAAGTTTAAGCTGCGGTAGCTGCGCTCCTTGTGGTTGCCACGTCTCGACTTGCCACGACTCGCCTCGACTCCACTCGGCTCGTTTTGGCTTGGTTTGCTTTGGTTCACCTTGGTTGGCTGCGTTTGACGGGCCCAACAAAACAAATGCACATTGCACATCGCTTTGAGGTAAAGCGCACTGAATTTAGCTGACAACAACAAATTGCAATGGCAAAAGAAAGACACATCCCTCAGGAGGAAGCAACATTTAGCGCGCTTAAAGCAGTCTACAGAAAGTTCACTAAAAGAAAAATATACAAAATATTGTTTGATCATGGCCTACAAAAGCCATCAAATTACTGTATAGAATCAGTGTGGAATATGAGCGCAAATAGCTAATGCACTCTATGAAATTTCGCTCTGAATATGAGCGTAAATAACTTGTATAATTTGGGAAAAGAGAAGGCATCAAAGTACTAAATAGAAAAGGATCTGAATAGCTAGAATACTTGCTCTAAATATATTAGAAAAATAACTTTTATTTGGCAGACCCAAATTCCATTTTCAATATTATTCTATTACGACTCACACACTGCTAAGCAAGTCTTAAAGCTCTAGTTAACTTGTTGAAGTATTCGCCAATGAATTTGGTTGAAATTCAATAAGCCAATGAGAGCCATATTCATTGCGTAAACCTTGAAACCAGATTGAATATTTTTGGTGCAGCTCGAGAACATTTCAATTGCATTACGCAAAAATGTGAAGCACTGCAATTGCATTGTTGTTGCGCAGCATGGCAGCATGGCAACGTGGCAACGTGGCAGTCGTGTTGCCACACATGCAGCCATGAATCCATCCATATCCATATGCATAATATGCGCTTCGCTCGTGTCCTGTGGATGTGGCAAACAAAACGTGCCGCTTGCAAATTGTACAACAACCAATTAAAATGCATAACTCGATTTAAAGTTTACATAACATTTTGCTAAATTACAGGTTGGCCCTGGTCCGCTCAGCGCCCCTCCGCCCTTGCCGCTTCACTGGCTTATATAAGTGGCCTGCCAACCAACCAACCAACCAACCAACCAACCAGTCAGGCAGTCAGGCAGTCATCTATCCCACTGCCATGGCATTCCATAGTGAAACCTCAGCCTCAACTCAACAGCTCAGCTTGCAACGGGGCTTAAAATGTCTGTCAATTGTTGTTGTTGCCGTTGCTGCTGACGTTGCCAGGGCAACATGCAATTAAAAGCGATATTGAATTTTGTTACGCTATGCGCTCGAGTGTACGCTTGTTGTTATTGTTGTTGCTGCTGCTCTGTGGCGCTTATTTAATTTGAGCAAAAGCTAAAATATTTCGTTATGTGATTGGCATAAGTTATACACAATAATAAAAACAACGACAGCCAGCCAGCCACAGCAGCAAAAACTCAAAAATTATGAAACAGTAAATCTGCAAATTTGTGCAGTCTCATCTGAAGTTGACTACTCTGGCATAATCATTATTAAATTTAATTTTTGACATATCAACTTTTTACAATGCCACTGCGTATTCAATTTCAGACTTTTCCTGCCATTGTTCAAAATTATTTTTGCGTTAAATGTGTTCTCTAGTGGCAACTACTTGTTTGCCAGAGCACGAGTTCGTTTTTATGTTTGTTATATATATTTGATAACGGACTTTCAAACAAGGTTTCAAATAGCAATTCATTTGTCCTCTGTTTAATTTAACAATTTCGTTGCTGCCGCTGTCAGAAATCACGCTTTAAATTAATGAATTCAATTTGAAGAACTGCACATATGCTTAGCTTAGATATCGAATGAGTAAACATAATTTCCCTGTTAATTTAGTAGCTGTCATTAATCTCTTGATGGCAGCATCAATCCAAGCGCATTGACTTTGCTCTTAATACACGACGAACGACCTCGACACATTCAACTCGCTCCCAAAGGACTCGTTGCAATCATCAGGCAATGATCAACGACCTCGCACCCCACCTACATATAAAGTGCCCGTTTTTCTATTGTTGTTGCCAAATCGTAGCTCTACCCTAATTTATGGCTATTATGCCATGCAGAGTACTTGACAGCGGCAACGAGCACAGGCCAGCTGGTATCCGGGGGGGCGTGGCAGGGGGATGCATTTATAAATCTTCATTGTTGGCCAGCTGTAAAGTAGCACAGACAACAACGCAAATGCGCCAGTAGCAGCTATTTTTCTGAGCCATATGACCAGGTCCCTCTCTTGATGTGTGCTAAAAGCAACATCAATTTGCATGCAATCTGCATGAGTGTGCGTGTGTGCGAGTCTGTGTGTGTGTGCGTGTGTGTGTTGCGTATGCGCATGTAATTACAAAAACACACGAAGCGTTGAGTACGTGCAAATCTGACCAAAAATTTAAATTGAAGTTTAAATTCTGGGAAATAATGTTGCCGATAGATGACGATGACGACGACGACGACGACGATGATGATGATGATGATGATGCATGCAATTTCCACATGTGTGTGTGAGTAAGTGTTGTGGTTGTGGATGCTGTTAGGCTGTTTGTATAACTCGACAGAGGCCTCGACTCTGCTTTTCGCTCTGGGCAACTCCCCAACTCCCTCTCTGCCTCTCTCTCCCGCTGGCATCTCTCTGTCATCTCACAGTCTCTGTGGGCATTTTGGGGAAAACAAGTATATCGAATTTTAATTACATTTGCTTCGCATGCGACTGGGCAACTGTCGACCGTCGACCGTCGACTGTCGACTGCCAACTGTCGTCTGTCGGCTGTGGGCTGAGCCTATTGCCCTGGCCACAGCTTTTTTAGTGCCGGCCAAACACGGAAATGTGATTTTTGATTGAGTGGCCACCAGGCAACAGAGAGCAACAGCAGCAATTCCTTGAACCACTTTGGATCGGGCAATTTTCTTCTTATGCTGATGAATATGAATTTTTGAGAGCTTTTTCTGGGCACTGCATTTGATCGGTCGTCGTCGTCGTCCTCGTCGTCGTCTCATAATCATGTTTCTGCTCGCTCATGTGTGAAATTTGCATAGCATACTGTTTTTTTTTTCGACATGGCATATTATTTATTGAAATTGCCTATCGAGAGAAACTCTTTGACTCAACGACAGTCATTATGTTATGCAAAAAACACGTTCTGCATACATGAATATGGTTATTGTGTGATTTTGTTTGCTGCTGCAGTCGAGTATATCACGGAAACAAACAGTAATTGAGCTGACCAATGGTTTTCATGAGAGTCGAAATATTTAGTTAGAAATTATAGTGGAAGACAACTGCTTACCGCCACGTGGAGCACGTGTCTTGTTGTAAGGATGGAGCCTTGTGCACTTACCTAAAAAGATACAAAAACAAAGACGACATTAGCGCGGGAGTCGAGCTATAAATAATCGCTGATAGAGCTTCAAATATGCGCCGAAAACTTAAATGAATAGACTGTGATTTATTGCCCAGAGACGCAACTGTACCGCAATGAGCCAAAAACATATTTGCTAAGGCGGCGGCAACATGTTTTCTCGCGGCCGCCTGAAAGTATGCTTTATTTATTAGCGAGTCATGGCAGCAAAGTTTTGCCAAGCAGCAAGTAAGTATCCTGTCGACACTTGACGCAGCTTAGCCCGGCCCACAGTTGTCCGCCCGTTTGGTTTTATATTATTTTGTTCCATTTTGCGCTTGTTGGCTTTGAAAAAGGATAATACAGGCGCAGCACAGGCTGCTCTGATGCCTTTAGACATTTTCATTTTCATTAAATGCCTGCCTGCCTAGCTGCCTAGCTGCCTAGCTGGCAGCTTGACTGTGCGACGGCTGCTGTTGGTTGTTAGCTGTTGGCTGCTGGCTGCTGGCTGCTGGCTGCCTCTCGTATCCCGTTACGCGCAAGTCAAAAGGATATTGTCTAACAACAAAAGTGGAATAAATTAATTTAGCGCATGTCTTGCGCCGGCCCCGGCCTCGGCTTGAAGGCTGGCAATGAGCTAGAAAATGAGCTGCAGAATATGTATGTCTTGCATGTGGCATACACTTCGGGCCGCCCAAACTGATAATAACAAAATATGTGCTACTGACAGGTGGCAAGGCAGCCAGACTCTGTCGTGGCGCGTTTATTAAAAATACGAAATGCGAAAAATTAAAGCGTACGAAGGTACGCCAGCTGCTTATAAACACAATTTGCACGCCGTGCGTGTGCGTGTGTGTGTGTCTAAGTGTGTGTGAGCGTGCACATCAATATCCATTATAGTCAAGCAAGGCTGTCAATTTCACTTTCGCTTAATTGCGCTCAATTCGCATACAGCTCGCACACAGTGGCTCACAAGAAGTTCTCCCTCGGTTGCGACTTCGCCTCTGGCTCTGACGCTCTCGGCTCTTATTGCATTAATTTTTCAATAATCCTGCCGGGCTGAAACAAATATCTAAAGTGGCATACTTCATGGCTGATAAGGCACGCAGTAATCTTTTATTAATGCCAACGCAAAACCGGCTGAAAGAAATGCGCGCTCAAGTAAGTTAATTAAATTTAGCCAAATAGTGTGTGTGTGTCTGTGTGTGTGTTAGCCAACGAACCCAATTCCTTTAATAAACAACAGACTTCGGCGAAGGGGCCGGAATATCAGTAGTTATAGACACCGTACGCCATAGTCGATGGCAACCCTTTTCAACCCCCTCCCAGTCGCTTTCTCTCTCTGCAGTTTTGCTTAATGCTTAGGCCACAAACTTTTTGGACATTTTTATTGACAAGGCAGGCCAAAACCTCAAAACAAGGGAGAAACCCTCGTATAATTTTCTGCTCCTTTTGGGTGTGTGTGTGAGTTTCTAAGGAAAGTTTGTCTGCGGCGGAAATAAGCTGGGCCCAGCGACTTCTGTTTTAACAGGAGAGCCGTCTGGTCTGAGGTCTCCTGTGCCGGTGTGCGGTCAAATCTAATTTCCGCAGCTTTACTACTTTATTAAACTATTACAACTAACTAAAGCCGAAGCAGCCTGGCCCAGGCGAGGCAAGTAACCAACCTAGCTAGCTGACTGGCCAGTGTGACTGGTATTAAAAAAGTTATGTACATGTATTCCTCGTATATATGCGGTGGAAATGTGTTAATAAAGCACACTTGCTGCCACTTGGCCACATAATGAAACGAAATTGAGGGTACTACGTGCTGGGGCTTCCTGCAGCACTTAGACCTTTAAAGAGTGTGTTACTTTCGTACTAGATTTGGTCGTAAAGTGTGCCCGGATTAATAAAAGTCAGCTTCAATGGAACTAAACTGACTGACTGTATCTTGTGTGTCGTATCTGCAGATGGACATAACTAACTTTTATGCTGAACATTTGCGACGCACAATACATCATATTTACATTGAAATATTTCAGATAATTTAGCAAATCTTGCGCTCAATCTGATCGCATTTTGTATTAGTTAATGTGCAGAGTATAAAGTTTAGCGAACTTCCCTACATGTTTAGCCAGTTTTTGGAAAACATAAGTTCGACATGTTGTGGCTTTTATGAGACTGTAGACTGCTTGTCGTCTCAAAGTTGTTGCTGTGTACGTTTAATTGCTTTGACCTTTGAAATGTGTTGCATAGTTGCGGGCCATGTTGCATGTTAATTAGCATTAAGCGAGGAGGCGTTCATTGCCTGTGTCAAGGCTGCCACTTGTCTCACATTGTCGAGTGTGATAAAAATTTATTGGTCACAGCCACAGCGAGCGTTTGTGTGTGTGACGTGTATGCTTCTGCCTCAACTATTTTGTATATATGAAACTTTTACTCTATTGCAATTAAATTTAAGCTGCATTAAACAGCTGAGCCGACACACAGCGACCAAGAGCCAGAGCGGAGTTGTGGCACAAAAGAACTTGCGAACGACAAAGTTTTCGGGGTTTTCTGGTTTGGTTTGGTTTGGTTTTCTGGTCTATGGCAAAAGTTCGCGTTGCGCCTTTTGATATGTATTTTAATTCCAGCTTGTGAGCCATTTTGCAGCCAGGCCAGGACTTCTGGCCGGCAAACAAGCACAAGGGCGACTGGCTTAAATGGCACTTATGAGCTTATGCCACAACTTACATTATTATTATTATTATTACCACGATTTTCCTTAATATATTTTCGTTTTTTTTCTCTCTGCTCTCTGTTTGTTGCCAGCGCCATACAAATAAATAGTTATGTGCAGTTCTTGCGGCACTGTATTGGCTGCAGTTCCCCCCGTCCCTGTGATGCTTTCCTTTGAGCGCTTCGTTTTAATTAAGGCGCATTAAGCAGCTTGTTTTATGATGCCTGCGGGTGTTTTTTATATGCCCAGTAATTGTAAAGTGGCGTCTTGAGAGTTAGCACAACAAATGCAACCCCAAAACAGGGGAATACACAATATTTTAAAATTGATTTACAATATTGTTGATAGATTTTCATCGAGCATTCATCAGCTGTGCTGTCGAGCGAGTGACTATCAATCAGCATTATTTAGAACTCCATAAATAAAATGCAAATCTCATATCGCTCTATTCATGTAAAATTAAGCTGCATGTCATAAGCGTTAAATTCAATTTGCTTTTCACAACAATTTCACTTGTTTCCTAAAGGTTTTCTGGTTGCGTTTGCGTTTTATTTCGCAACGCTTTATGGCGTTTTATTTTATTTTTTTTTCGGGTTTTGGTGTTTCACTTTATGCATTTGTTTGACAGTTTTTCAGCACTCAATCAGCACTTGTTAGAACTTTTAGTGTAGTCGTCGAGTGCCGAGTAAAATAAACATGAGCTCGGTATTTCCAGCATGAAAATGAAATGAAATTTAATAAATGCAGAAGCAGCCGAGAGACAGGGAGGGAGACAGGGACGTATAAAGAGGGCTGGCGACAGGCAGCATGACATGCACTTCATAAAACTTTGCTCATATAAATTGAAATTGAAATGAAATGAAATGATGATATGTAAGAGAGCGAGTTGACAAAAGCGGAAGTTCACGCTGTACGTGAAAGTGTGTGTGTGTTTCTGTTTCTGACTGCGTGTGTTTTTGTATTACTAGTGTGCCTATCAAATACAAAACACAAAGCTGCTCGCTGCCAGTAAAAATTGTTGGGCAAACAACAAGTGGATCACAAGGGTGTAACTGGCGAGCAGCGCACACAGCGCGCGGCAAGCGGAGGGCAGAGCAAAACAACTTAAACTGTCATTGCAAAGTTAGCAGAAAGCGTTTGCTGCTGGGAGGTATTAAAAAAGTTTCCTTGTGCACAGCACTCACAGCAATTACGCTCCTACTTACTCGTCTTTTCGCAAGCAATACATTTTTCTCCGGACTTTACCTGTGCGCAGCGCCAGAGTGAGGGAGGGAGGCAGTGAATGGAAGAGCGAGAGCAGAAGCGAGCGACAGAGTCGAATGGAAAATATGTGCTGCATACTTTTGGGCTGGCCGACAAAGTCGTTAGTTGCACAAGCGACGAACCGCATTTTCGAGTCCCGCTGCCAATGTGCAGAATTCAATTAGCTTGCCTCATGCGTAGCTGCAATGCATTCAAGCAGTTGCCACTTGGCATGCCATGCCAGTTTCGGGGAATGCTTTGAGAGCACTCGCTCCGAAACGCATAGAAAGCAGACAAGAACACAACTGTATCTGTGTGCTGCATAGTTGCCTCAATTACGCCGAAAATGTCACATTAATTATTGGCATTTATGGGGTTTTCGGCGCTTTTGATATAATAGACGACAAGGACAACAACAACCGGCAAGACTACTTTATGTCTGCTGTTGTTGTCATTTCAATTGCCGTCTGTGTGTGTGTGACGGCAACTGCAGAGCTGTGTGTGTGTTTGTGTGTGTGGCGTATTAATTGAAATTTGTTTTTGTGCCAGTTGCACAAAGATACTTGCGCTATGCGCAACTCACTTCTCGCTGCAAGTCTGCATGTTGTACCAATTAAAAGTTAATTTGACAAAGCGAGACATTTCAAATTAATTTCAATATGAACAGCGTTTTAATTCAATTTACAAACACGCATACGCCGAGTTGGTTCCCGTCGCATTCTGAGGCAGTTGAATAAATAAAAGACCTGCTCGCTCCTTCAGTAACTTCTAGAAATATGCAGTATTTTGAATAGTCTATGTGTGTTAAACGGCCAACAATATATCGATAAGTTTGCGCCAGCAGCCTGCAATTGGAGTGATAGAGCCCTTAATTAACGTGTCCCTCTCATGGCCCCAATCAGTGTCCGTCCGTCATTGCGCCACTTGACGCCTATGCGTGTAAGTGCGTGTGATGCAATTACTTAATGACAGGCCCGTGGCGGGACAGACAGTCGAGTGTTTAGGCTTAATGCTTCAATGGCCACCACTCAGCACTGGCTGACGCAGTGCAACAAAGCGGCGTGGCATCGAGGCACGAGGCAACAGGCAACGAGTTTGAGTTCGAGTTCGAGTTGAAGCCTTGCCGTTTCCACGTCAACTTATGCCAGCTGCCTGTCAGCAGCAGGACTTGGGCCAGGCCTTCTTGTGTTCTTGTGTTGCATCGACAGAAATTTGCAGCAACTGCGCCTGCTACTTATGCAAATGCTTAGCAGCAGCCGAGGCAGCAGCAGTCGGTGCAGTTGCCACTTGGCATTTGCCACTTGACGGCCGTTGTTGCTCATGTATAGAAAGTTTGATTGCCGCCATCATTGCAGGCTGGCAGGCACCTAAAGAGTGCAGCAGACACACACAAGGTGGCACGACATTCTCTCTGCCGAATGGACTGCACAATTGTGTTGATTGCACAGATGACAAGACGGCAGCAGCGGCTGGCAGGACGACAGCATCTCGCCTTGATCACAATGAAGTGCATGCATGAATATTCTAATCAAATGAGCCAACACACAGTCAGCCTGACTGCCTGCCCGCCTGCCCGACTGCCTCGTTGCCATTGTCACAGCCTGTAAAAATTGTGCATTGCCGACACATGTGTCGCCCACAACACACACGGCACCCAACCAAGCCCAAGTAAGTCACCACATGCTTTGTGTTTTGTTGGTGAGGCGGCGGCGATGAGGGAGGGAAAAGTTTCAAAGTCAGTCGAGTCGAGCGACCCGCTTCATTCGTTTCGTTTCATTCACTCACTGAAATCGAATTTGCATAATTTAACATGATGGTTGCGCTTATTCCTGTTGCCTGTCAGACAGACCTTCGTGCCTCCTGCCGCAGCCGCCTCTGTTATTGTTGTTCTCCGCTCTACTTTTCTCTCCCTTCGTCCGATACTGCTGCTGTTACCTCATCACAACATTTGCCGCCACATGCATCATCATTTGCATACATTTTCAGTTCGTCAGTTGAGCCAGTCAGTCAGTCAGGCAGGCAGGCAGGCAGGCAGGCAGGCAGTCAGCCAGTCATTCAGTCAACTCGTCCTTTTGCCTTCATTACTTTGCTTGCGCCGTTTACACATTTGATTTTCCAACGCTCAACCACCTACCGCCACGACCACCACATTGCTTGACTCGATTTTCTTTGAATATAATTCGCAGCAGCGAGAAAAAATTGACGTTGATGGATTTTGGCACTTACACAGAAGACTAGCGCCCTGTCACTACGCCAAAAACTTGCTTGCCTGCCTGCCGCCTGCCGCCTGCCTGCCTGCCTGACTGACTTTGAAGCGCATTTTAATGAAGAATGATATGTTGGCATTGCCATCAGCAGCACACCCAACCATATCAGACCGCATCAGACCACAACAGCCGCAGGCACACGGGCCACAAGACCACATCAACTGACAGTTTCCGCGGCTTTGAACTTTTCCCAGTGTCGAAGGGCGACATCGACAAGTTTTCTCGTGTCGTCTCCTCATAAAACAGCACAAAAAACACAAAAAAAAAAATGAAATCGCGGCGGCAAAAAAACTGGCGACGAATCAAAATCGAGTGGAAATCTTGCTTATTGCTGTTTTGTCAAATGCTGTAAGTAGTAGGCCGACGACAAGATAAAAATAAAGAATTTCATTTTGCATAAATTTATTGGCTCATCCCTGGAAAATTTGACAGAAATTTGATTTAGCTGTTCGATGATGATTGGATTAGCGCGCAAATAAATGAGTGCCTAAAAATATGCTACATCATAATACACTTTGCGCATTCCGCCGATTGAATTAGAAGTGCTGACAAACGCTAAGCTCTCTATTGATGTGCTTGCTATACGATCCTACGTTCCAATCCAGGTGCCTATATGTGCTGCACGATTTATTGTCGCACTTTAATATAATATTTTTGCAGTTGCAACATTGTTGTTATTCCAATGGGGCTCATAAGCAAAATATCGCCAAATTCACGGCAAAAAACAAAAATGAAAAATATCAGAAAAATAAACAAAGCAACTACGAGTATGTGCAGAGTGTCGCTGCTAAGTGCCACGACCCCTAACGCCCAGCTGTGCGCTTTCGCCCTCCCTCCCCCGACTCGCCTTTTCATGCATATCAAAATGGCAACAATAAACGGCAACAAAAGAACAACAATAACAAACATTAACATACAACAATAGGCGACGTCGGCAGCGGCAGTCAAATGTTGCAAATGTAAGCAAAATAAATACACACATAACACACACACACACACACACGCGCGCATTTACTGTGTGTATGCAAAACGCAAAACCAAAACTTTTGACATAATAAAATGAAATGTTATTGTTAAAAAAGTTACTTGCATATTAAAACAAACGCAACTTTTTTCCTCCAATGCTCGTTTTTTTTTCCTACTTTCTTCGTTGTTTATTCTGCTGCGTGTGTATTTGTGTGTGTGTGAAAATATGCACACAAATACGGAGCAACATTCACATAAATGCAAATGGGCAGCGTGTGAAGCGAGGCAGCGCTCTGCAAAAGCAAACAACTTTAATTGAACTGTTTACCCGATTTTTATTTTATACATCTGCGTTTCAATGTGTGCGTGTGTGTGTGCCACGATATTCTGGCAACAGTGTGTGGCAAGCTGTGTAATTGTTATGGTTATGTTTGTGATGATTATTTGGCTCGTTGCACAGCTGCTAAAATGTTGCTCGTCCAGCAAATTCTGCTGGCTTTATCAAGCTGCCTGCATAAACAAGCGCTCGGTGTTGGCAACAAAAGCAACTTACTTAAATGTGCCACAGCATTTTTGGGGGGCACAGTTGCATCGGTCGAAAAAGTACTTATCGATATACCCCCCTCCGAAAGGACAAGAGATTGTGAAACTAATGACGCTTGCGAAATGCAAGTAAAAAGTTTCTCGCAAAATTTCTAATCTAGCTGAACATTTTTCAGGCATGCCCCAGTTTAGTTGCAAACTGCTGATCAGATTATTGTGGGAATTAAAATAAAAATAATAATATTAGACATATTATGACAGGTGAATGCCTCAAGTCGTCGGCAAGTAAATAAATTGTTCGCAAAAGTTTCCTTGACTTGAAGTTAACCCGTTTGACAAGAATAGAAACTTACGTAATTACACTGCAAGAAAATGGTATGTGGGCGGTTTAGCACTACATGTTAAGAACTAATTAAAACACGTCAACACAATGAAAACTGGCAAACAACAGATAACGAGCTCAACACGTTACGTATACGTAATGTTAAAATAATATTCATAGGTATGCTTAAGTACAGAACATAGGTAAAAACAGATCTTGGGAAGTGTACTCACCTTTACTAGCACCGTCCGGGCCCCGCAATATGGTGCACTCCTCTATAGTGCCAAATGGATGAAAAATTTGTCTAACATCATCTTCGGTTTGTTGTTTGCTGAGCATGCCAACGAACAGCTTGCGATCTAAATGCTCTGTTTTTTTTTTTTTTGAACGAGTTGTTTTTCGTTTTTGATTTTGTAGTTTTCAGTTTACGGAATTCGAATTTTATGTTTTTTTCATTTTTCATATTTATATATTTTTTTTTTTTTTTTGGTTTGTCGTTGTATCAAAAGAGGCAGCAAAATGGAAGAGTGGCATGTGTGAAAATTAAATTGTAAAAGCCATAGCATTAGAAAATGTTTCCAATAATGCAAAAAATAATCCAGTGAGAGTTACCGAATAATGCCAGAGAGACAGAAAGAGAGAAACAGAAGTCAGAAATGAAATAATACCGAAATATCAGGCCATATGAGCGTTATAGTATATATGTGACATATATAAAAAATGTAAATGCAACAGAGTTACGAATTACGCAACAGTTTGGTTTATTTATTTTGATTGTAACGAATAACGAACGCAGCAGGCACATTGAATAAAATGTAATTGAATTTTTGGTTTGTGTTTTGTCAAAGATTTCAACGAGCGCAAAAAGTACGAAAAATTAATAAGGAAATCAAAAGAGTAAAGCAACAACATTTATTTAACGAAATTTTTGTTATATATTTGGTTTTTTGTTTTTGTTTTGGTAATGGTGTTGGTTGGAATTTCGACACCAAAGGAGCAAATACAAATACAACATTTATTAATGTGGGGAATATTAGGAAAATTTGTCGTTTGGAATTTCAAATTTGGCAACAATTTGCAATATGCCAAGGGATTTAATTTTCATGGTTTTATTTTTTGTTTTTATTTTTTTTTGACGTGTTGCGAGTGGGTTGAATTAAAAATTTTCGGTATTTTAGAATTGAGATGGGAAAGCAAAAAATCAAATTTTGGTTTAACGAAATTATTGTCAGTTTTCCAATTTTGCCAATTTTGATGTATTTTTTTTTTGTTTTCAATTATTTATATATACGAAAATATATGTATATATAGTTTTTGTTTTGTTTTTTTTTTTCATATAGAGCACGAACAAGTGTTACATAAAAAGGAAAGAAAAGAAGATAAAAATGGGTGATATTTAGTAAAATTGTCGCACATTTCATTTTTTGTTTTTTTTTTATGTAACTTACAACTTACAAAATGGAAAATGTCGTTTGACAATATAACAATTAGCTAAGTATATTTATATATATATTTAACACAATACATACACACGCACACACACATACATACATAGGTACGTATGAACTGACCACGCACAACAGAGCTACATGTTTATATAGACATTAAAAGGTAAATAACATTTTTAGCCACTACTTGGAAAGTTTTCATTTTGTTTTTTTTTATTGTTTTTGTAACTAGCTTATAGATAGAACAATGATTCAGAGCTTAAAATAAAAGTTATTAGCAGCTATAAAGGGAGAAGGTTTTTCCAACAAAGTAACTAGGGATGATGAGAATTTCACTGGAATTGTGTTGATGACCCAAATGACACTTTAACATGAAATGATTCTTGGAAAAGAGGAAGTAGATTCACAGATATACTTAGAAATATTTATAGAGAGACAGAGAGAGAGAGAGAGTGAAGGAGAGAGTGAGAGAGAGAGAGAGAGAGAGAGAGAGAGAGAAATATTAAATCAAACCAGATCATCCAAAGCACAATTAATCTTACTTGAAGTGTTACTCCGTCGATCTGCTCCTTGGAATAATTAAATGTTAAAGTGTCAAGTACAGCGTGCATTATTAAAGTATCTTCATTAAGTTGCTGCCGTTGAGCACATTGATAATCTACAATCAATACAGATTTCCGTCGCACAAGTGCGGAGCCATAAACATGTTTATTGGCCAACACCATGCCGAAGGTCTGCAACATTGCGCAAAGGCAAAAACCTATCGCATATTTGCACTGCCAACCTCAATTGGGTCTCATATCGAAAATTGAGCGTTCAATTATTGCCAAAACACTTGGCACACACACACATGGGGCTTACCAAAGCGAAGAAGGGGCGGGGCACGAAAGGGCAGCTGTCTGGCCGCTTGGCTGTCTGCCTGCTGTTGCCGATGTCGCGTTAAAGTGGCAAAAGCAATCGAAGTAGAAAATAACTAATACGACACGTTAGCCGGCCGTGCAGACTCAACTGGCCTGCAGGCAATTGTCTTGCCGGGGTGTGCGAATGTGTGTGGGTGTGTGTGTGTGTAAGCCTAATGGCATTTGTGCCCAACTCAACTTAACTCGACTCGACTCGACTCAACCCAAAGCACCCGGCAGAGGCTAAGCACGTGCAATAAGCCAAACAACGCCACTGGCATGCTAAACAACACCAAAATCCGGGAAAGGGTTGCCCCCGCAACAGAGTGGGGGAGAGCGAGAGAGAGCGGCTGGGTCGAGCTTAATAAAAATGTAAAGCACGTGGTGCACACCCGAAAGGTAACAAGGACCAAAGGTGAAGCAGAAATAGTGCAGCATGCTTTGCGGCGCTTCGCCATTGTGCGATACATATGAAATGGCATAGTTCAACTGGCTGTTAACAGTTGCGGCGCCAAAAGGCAGACAATGTAGAAGAACCAAGGGCAGCCGGCAAAAATGAGAAGAAAACCACTCGCTCACGACAGGACACGCTCGAGCAGCACGAGCAAAAAGAGGCATAACGAGAGAAAGCTAAAAAAAAACGAAAGAAAAAGGATTTGCACAATGTTTAGCCGCCGTTGCAGCAATTTTCTACAATTACCAAAGGCACAGGTGTGTGTATGTGCGCTGGCTGGCGGCCGCAGGACAATGACGATGGCGCACAGGACGACGGCATAAAATGCACACAATGTTCCAGTGATTCCTTTTCGGCTTGCCAGCCAAAGCCAAAGCCGAAGCAAAAGCAAAAGCAGTGAAAATAATATTAGAGGCCATTAGGCTCATATAGACAAGTTAAGTGGCTCTTTTGAGTGTCGCCCGTGTTGGCAGCAGGACTTGCTCTGGTTGGTCGCCATGTGCGCCATGTGTGTGGCTCCTGGCAGTTTTTAGATTTTATTTTATGCCTCGACTGTTGCCAAGGCAAAAGAAGTCATTAACGTGTCGTTGTCGTTGTCTTTGATGCTCATGCTCAGCTCGAGCAGCAGCCAAAAAAAGCAAAAAAAAATATATATATGTATAAGTAAAACAAAAAAGAAAACCAAATTAAATTAGTTAACCACATGGCAACTTTTGTCTGTCAGGCGACATGGCAAACAGCAGTTGAGAGCAACGTGGTGGCACCACTAATTGTTGCATGTTATGCTTTGGCTTATCTTTGGGACTAACCCTCAAGCGCAGTCAGCTCGAAATGTGGCCCCTAGACAAGTAATTGTATTTTAAATGTTAGCCAAAGGTGAACAAGCCAGCCCAGCAACGTCGCGTCTATAAATTATACAAGAAATGGTTAACAAGGAGCAGCAAAAAACGCGCGCTGCTAAAACAACAAAACAAAGTCGCTGACAAAGCTCAAAACTCATGTGCTCTGGCTCCACAACGTTGCCTCTTTTTTAAGCTTATTTTTACAGCTGGCTTTTGGCTGGCCACTTTTGCCAATTGACATGTAAATTGACATTTAATGGTTGCTAATGAGCGTCTAAGGATTAGTTCCTCTGCCAGAGCGTCCAGACAGCCGTCGTGGATAGACATAGGTGGCAAGAGCGCATGGGGAATTGAGAAAAGTCCCTCGTTAATTTAGGGATTAGGGAATGAAGCTATTCATTTGTGTGATGCAATCATTCAACTAGCTCTAGACGATATTTGCGCATACTTCTTGCAGTAACTCTTTAGCAGTTTTCAAGGATACTGCAACGAGTTACTGCAGCATTGCAGCTAATAAATCATTAAGCAAACAAATAAATACTCCATTAATTTTCACAGCTTAGCACACTGGCAAAAACATAGATGCAAGTACTTGAGTAAGTAATCTGAGATCTGCTGCTAAATGCGAGCAATTCATATTTGAAAACTCTTAATCAGATTATGACGGGCGGCTGCCACAAACTTCGCATAGCTTAAAATGCTATGCAAATATATTTAAGTTATTAATTATTTTGTGGGCATTTTGAATGGGCAAAGCCTTTGCTGTGCTCAGCTTTCCAATTACAAATTGAGTTTTAGCCATCAAATTCGTCTTCGTCTGCGTCTCGGATAACAGTTGTTTGGCAAAAATTGATTGAAATACGACGAGTACTCAAACACAAACACAACACAAACACACACACAAACACACACACACACAGGCACCCAGTTGTAAATGTTGTATCTCAGTTGATGATGTAAGTATCTGCAACTGTCGCCTTAACTCATCTATCTGCACTCTGCTCATGTTTGTTTTGCTATAAATTATTGAAATTGTAATTACTTAGGCAGGAAATGGGTGAGCTGGGGGAGAAATGGTCAAAAGTCGCCTAATATAACATGGCAAGCCATTTTATTCTCGTCGTTGTTTCTTTCCCGACTAATGCAAATTTAATTAGAAACATGAAATTTGACTATATCTCATTTGGCAGATGGGGAAGCTGACTTCTTTCTCGCTCTCGCTCTCACTGTTTTCTTGGGCGCACTTATTTGTGCGCTGTGATTGATGATTATATGGCACTCGGAACTAAAAGCGCACTAATTAATATATAATTAGTGATTCGCGTCACACACGCACGACATTCATTTGACAGCCAAAGCGGTACATTTTAAAGTCTAAGCTCAACTAGTCGTTGAGTAGAGTGTCACAATTTAAATGAGCAGCTGCTTTGGCGCCTCAATAGTGGCACATTTGGCATGATATCTAACTTATGTTTGTGCAGAAATTCGAGACGAATTCTCGTTTATAACAGCCGTCTATCAATTGTTTAGTTGGCTGCAGGCACTGTATTTTTATGGTGCGCGAGCAAGGAGCAAGTTGACGACATCCTTGTGCCCTGCACAGCCGTCGAGGTGTCAGTATTTATACAGCAAATAAGCTAAATTTTTCCTTTATGACTCCCACAACGGGGCAAACAGTTGGTGGATGAATGCCCCGGCAACGACGCCAGACAATTGTGTGGCAATTGTCAAAAGTCTGGCAAAGCGACAGGACGACTCTGCTCCTGCTGCCGCTGCCGCTGCCGCTGCTGCCCCTGGCTGACGTTTATATATGACTAGTGATAAGTCAGCGTCGCCCAAGACGTTGACACCGAGTGCAAGTGGGGACGGCCGGAAACGGGAGGGAGGCTGGAAGCTGGAAGCGCGCAGTGCTGGAGTTGTGTGTGCCTCATTTTGCGCTTTGTTGTTCTGATGCCGTGGAATCCTTTGGGTGTCTTTTGGGCCTTAAAGCGCACAGTTTATTTGTCAGTTTGAAATTTAGAGTAATAAGCGCTAAAGTTGAGCATAGGCTGGGGACACAATGACAGCGTCGAGTCGAGTTGCAAATGACATGTAGGAGAGGAGCGGAAGTGGGCATGGCATATCCGGCGAGGACCACAACTGAATTCAGAAGTAAATTAGTTATTAGCGTTGTAAGTAGTTCAAAAGTTCCACACAGAGCAGAGCGCAGCGCAACTCTTCTCGACTTTTTGGCATTGGCATGCCGAAAAACGGCGCTAAAATGCGCCTAATTGTTAATTAGTGTCAGCGTGAATTAGTATTTACAGCGTGGCAGCGGCAGACAGTCGGGGGCCGCAGCAGAACACATTTCAATGGACGCATTTTTAGGCATTTTGCATGGCGGGGCGCAAAAGTTTCGGTGTTTGCCAGCACAACGGAAATTGTAGAAAAGTCAGCGGCAGCACAGAGAGCAAGAGAGAGCCCAGGAAAGTTTGTCTTCACTGTGGTATTGAAGTGTTAATTAATATTGAAAAGGATCAACTTTTGTGTGACTTTGGCTTTGTGTGCGCCAAGCAAATGAAAATTGAAAAGGAATCCACTGAGACTTTCAAATGGAAGCGAAGGGGTTAAAGGCCAGCAGAAACTTCAGTTTGCTCATGAATTTCTTTCTTTTTTCTCCCCTCACCCCCCCGTTTTTTTCTGCTGTCAACTTCGGAAATTCAGAGCGCCACTTTAAGGTATTTCCAAGTGTAATTTTCATGGGTCGCGCAACCAGAAAAGGGTTTTGCAATTAGCAAAAGTGACTGTCAGGCTTTATGAAATACTCAAGCAATGCAAGCGGCAATATTTGCGTTTTTAATCTGAGGAATTGGTGTGCGCATATATATTATATTCATATTAAAATGCATATAAACATGCGAGCAGTCAGTCGCCCGAGCATCGAAATCAGCTTTTGTGCTTGCTGCAGGACCGGGCAATAAATATATGCAGCTGGCTGCACTCAAGTGTGGGCGGATGGCATGACGCTGGCAAATGGCAAATGGCAAATGGAGAAGGCAATCTTGACATGCCATTAACATTTCATGTGCACCTTGGCGTTGTCTTTGGCCACAGCCGCAGCCGCAGCCACAGGGAGCAAGTGGCAGCCGCAGCCGCAGCCGCAGCCGCAGCCACAGCCGGCGTTGACTATCACACTAAAAGTCAATATAAAGTAAAATTTTTTTTATGACCCCAGGATTATCATTTTGCGCTGCAGCTTGACATGAAATTGGCTGCACTGTGGGTAACCAGAAATTGGCTATAAAAGCAAAGACCGACGACCAAAAGGTGCTCGCATCTTTTGCCGTGCATTGCCACCTCCTGCCCGCCTGCCCCCTCTAACCACATATTGCAATGTTCTATAAAAAATATAGAAATTTTTATTTTAAGTAGTGACGCGTCAGGGATAATGTTAATGGCACATAGCATTTTCATTTCAAACGCATAAAACTGTCCAATGTCTGTCCACGGGAAATGTTTAAAAAAGCAGAGCGAAGCAGCGCGACGACAAAGATGAAAATGAAGAGGAAAACGAGCGCGGCAAAGCAGTGCAAAAGAAATGTCAACCCATCGCACCATCGCATCACTTTTCGCTGGCGGATCCTTTGTGGCTGTCGCTTTATGTGCGCAGATTTCCTTCATTTCGCTCTGTATTTTATATTATATATATATATATATATATATATATATGTGTGTGTTTGTGGAATATACATATAATAAGGGGAACGCGTATCTCTCACGATAAAGTGGAATTTAAAGTTTATGAGCTAGACAGGAAGGACTCAGAGGAGCCGGAGGACTCGCCAGATTCACTTGAAGCGCGACGGGTGCTTTTCGCATATGCCGTATGCTTTATAATTATATGACCGGCATTTTTTTATAACTCGCAACGAATGTTATGTGCTTGTGCTCTTTGACCGCCGCAGGTCTTGGCGCGCTGCTGTTGGTGTTGCTGCACATCAAACGGACTTTGGGATGATGCTGGAGATTGCTTGTAATAGGCAATAGACGAGCACATAAATTGGCAGCAATGAAAATGGCCACAGAACTGTTATGAGCATTTTGTGCGATGGCTACTTAACTTGACAAGAGAAAACTTTTACACACTCCAAAGTCGGGGATATATCTCGTGGATGCATTAACAAATATAAACAAATAAACGTCGAGAAATGAGCGCAGTAAAAACTTTGATGAGCTACAACAAGAAACAAGACAACTTCTACTTCTATTTCTATCTAGGTGTATATACCTGCTCAAGTCTCTCGCACTTTGATTCACATACAACACAGAGACACACACATTTAGTTATTTTAAAATTGAGGTATGCTTACGTTTAGAAACTTTGTATACCGCGCTCTGTTGTTTGCTTAGTAGCAGCTTAACACATGTGGAATGCTTGAGTTGGAATGTGATTAAGTTTGCATTAAATTTGTTGTGTTTAGCTTGAGTCGTTTATTTAGTTTGTTAAATGGTCTGGCATAATTGATATCCCTGTAGATTTGTAGTCTTAAATTCTTTGTTCTCGACTTTCGCATCAGGTTAATGTTTGTGTAAAGCTAGCAGAAAAGCTCTCTGTCTACAGCTAGGCACGAGTTTGCAAACAAAGCCCTTCGATTTGATCACGGGCTCAATGCGACTTTGCACTACGAGGCGTATGCGTAATTATTAGCCAATATTTACTCTACAACTAGCTTATGAAAGTCTATGCTTTAGTTTGGCATGGAACTTTAGGACTCAGCACGCGAGATGAGATTGACAATTGTTTGCTCAAAAGCGTTTTAGTTATCTGTGTGTGTGTGTTCTGATTTAGTTTTTGATGGCACATTCCAAGTGACGTCATCGAGAGTATCCATTTAGAGTATCTCAGCATCTGTTATTAGTTCAATGCCGCCGTTTCGCTGTCACTTGCGATCCCGCGAGCTAGAATTGTTGTTATAATTTACGGGTTGTGTTGCAAGTTTGTTTTGTTTCGTTTCGTTTCGTTTGCGTCATTTTTGTGTTATTTCATTTTTGACGTTTGCGAAAAAAGAGAGAAAAAAGAAAGAGAAAAGAAGGAATAAATAAAATTTTTATAATCTCTGTTGTTGTTTTTTTTTTTTTGTTTTTTGTTTTTGTTTTTGGTTTTTGGTTGTAGGTGGATTGTGAATGTTGTTGCTTATTTTTAATTTTTAAGAGTTTCGTTTTTGTTTTGTTTGCACCACAGAAAGTCGAGTAACGCAAACGCAAATTAACAAACAACTTAAAATGTTTACGTGTCATAACAATAACAAATTGCATTTAATTTTCGTTTTTAATTGGGGTAAATAGAGAGCACAACATTGAGCATAAATATTGCATTGTTTTGCTAATAAATTCATCGATCATTTCAATTTTTTTTTTCGTTTATATGTATACATTTTTTTTGTTTACGTACAACATCAAGGAAACAACAACACTGAGATATAAAAATTTTATTATGATAGTTAAAAAAAAAGCACATAACGTAACAGAATTACTTGATTTTGGTGTTAATTAAAACGTAACGTAATTTTCACATTAAGTTAGGGTAATATCCAACAGACAGATGTTTAGAAGCATCAAAGTTTCAACAGTAGTTTGATAGAACGAATGGGATATTCAAAGAAATATATATATATATATTTTAAATTACACGACAACAACACACGGCATATAATAAAAGTATATTCAAATTGGTAAATATATGCATAACTACTTATGGACTAAGCTCTGTAACTCTAACTAATTGTAATCCTTAAGCTAAGTATTAACGAGCAGAATTTATTGCATTTTCAGGTTTTCATTTGAGATTTGATGTGCACGATAATTAGAATTAAAGTCTGGCCAACCGCTGCTTCACTAGCTGCCATAAATCCCATAACTAATTGAAAATATATTGCCTGGCTAAGCAAATAACTCAAACTACTTGCGAATCAATGCAAAAGTTCATCGTTCATCGTTCACCGTTCAGCGTTCGTTGGGCGGGCGGGGAGGAGTTTGCAGCGTGGTCGTAGAACACCTCAACACCTTGACGGCAAATGCCACAAACAAACAAATGAACCGTTGAACAACAACAAACTGCACACAACCTCAAGTCAGACGTCAATCAAATTGCGAGGCAAGTTGAGAAAATGCTTCAATAAACATGTCTTACATAAAACATTTTAATTAAATTATATTTTATATGTGCTGCCATGTGTGCATTAGTATGCCACTGAGTGTGAGCATGTGTGTGTGTGTGTGCTGTGCAATATTTATCAATTTTGCTGGGAAGGGAGGCTAAAACAACAGTCATCACAATAACCATACGTCTTCGTCTAGTCCACACACACACACACACACACACACACAAACACACAGACTCACACTGAAGTAAACAAAAGTGTTTTAGCGCTCTCAATGCACATCATTCATTTACACGCACACGCCAAAGGGGTTGAGTGTGCGGCAGGGGTAGAGAGTGTGTAAGGGATTGAGCGAATGAGTCGTGTAAGATATGGCTGAAGCATCGATGACACCAGCTGAAAACTGCCTTGAGACGCAGGATTAATATAGAAATAAGCCACAAGCTTATTAAAACTAGATTAATAAAAACTAAAATTAATAGAATAAATAACTTAAAAACTTAGTGGCGTAATATATGTAGAATTGTTTTAGATTGATTTGGCTATAGAAACTCGATGCCTGCGCGCTTTCAGCTAGTGTCATTGTGCTACGCGACGGTGGTTGGCTGTGAGCGACGCCAATGCTCTACTTTAATTTAATTTTTGTGGTTGTTGCTGCGTTGTAGCTGTTGTTGTTTATTTTGTTTGCTCGTTGCGCGCAATTAATTGAACTTGCAGCACATGCCGCTCAGTCTCCACCTCTCTCTCAGTCGCTGTGTCTGCGTCTGCCTCAGCTTCAGCTTCAGCTTCGGCTTCAGCTGCAGACTATTGACAGCCTTCAGGGTGCGGTCGATTGGGGGCGGCGGAGGCGGCTCTTGTGTGCTGGTGTGGTTGAGTCGATGAACACTTAAGCCGCACTCAATGCAGCCACAGTTGACGTCGCTCTGCACTATGCTCGTTTACCCGTTACGCTTTTTGGAATTTAACTAAGACAAACACCACAACGATAACAACAGAGCAACACAGGCAACAACTACAACTACAGCTACAACTACAACTACAACTACAACTACAATAGCAAGAACAGTCCACAGCCGGCAACTACACTAACAAGTTGTCTAGTTTGTTGCCTTGCTCGTTTCTGTTTCTGGCTCTACTTCTCTATGAGAAACGCTTGCGGGTCTTATGTTGGCTTAGCAGCAAACTTCTCTAAGCTGGGGCCAACAGCGGCGACTGTGGTAGGGCTGCAGGCATTTCGCAATTACAATTACGCACAGAAGAGCAGAGAACGGAAATAACATAGAAGAGAAACAAGTGGCAACACGAACACGTCGAAGAAGAATTGCACAACGCACTGCAGTAATTGTAATGGCTGGCCAAAGTAGGCAAAACATTTAGCCACATTACGAATGACTGCCCAAAAAAGTATGCTATTGATTCACTGCAGGAAACGGACGATGATTTATGTGGCGAAGCAACGCAACTTGCCGAAGAAGATGTAGAATGTATAATTTGGAAATGTTGCATGCTTAAAATGTTGCTGCTTTATTGAGTTACAGAAAGTTAAAATGAAATTAACTTGAATACACTATTACACTATTTAATTTCGCGATAATTTCTTCATTTAAAACTGTTCTCAATATTCCATTTAAACTTTGCTGCTTTTCTAACAGAAAATGCTCAACGAGTTATCTAAATGTATTTAATTCCATGTGCTCTCTCGACTAACAATGCCCACAACCTTGAGTAGCTGGCCACAAGCACATCTTCGACTTTGCGGTCAAGCATGTTCCGTTGCCGGTGCCAAGTATGACCTAAGTAGTTGTGAAAGCTGCCTAGCATCTAAAACATATTGCACAATTACTTGGCACACACACACATACACACCCGCAAAATATATAGCTAACGAAATTTATGTTATTGTTTGTCTGGCAACGCGGCGTGGAGACCAGTTCTCGGACTAAGGACTAGCACTACCTTTTCGCAGGCAAAGGACTCCCATATTATTTGCACATATTTTTTTGTTGCCAGCACATGTGTGTGTGTGTGTGTGCGAGCTGTGTTGCAACATTTTATTTATCGCAGTGGCCATAAAATGCACGCTGGGGGCATTTGTAACAATTTTCAGACACACACAACAATGGAAACAGTTCTCTGCCTTGCCTTTCTCTCTCTCTCTCTCTCTGCTTCTCTTCATTCATCTGACCGCCTTCCCCTAAATGCTGAATGCTCGGCACATCCATTCTTAGTCAGGTTAAAATATTACAACATCATGCTTAAAAGTCACGTTTAAACGCTGACGACGTCGGCGCCGAAAGATTATTGCATTTTAGAGCTCTTCCCCCGCCGCTGGCTTGCCACTTGCCTGCTATCTCTCTCTCTCGCTCTCGCTCTGCCACACTCGTTGCACACCTGAGGCCGCACACAATCACAAACAAACGTAGTTCATTTCAGTCAGACGCCGTCGACGTCTGCGCCTGTCTGTATGCTATGCCAAATAAGTAATAGTGTTGCAACGTGCCTGCCGCATTTTATTTCCTTTTTGAATGCGCAAAGACACAGCGAGCGGGGCGGCGAGTGAGTGAGTGAAGTATGGCTGGGTGTGCTGCCGACCTATTGATTGTATAATTCTTGTGTTGCGAGTGAAAATTTTATACTCGCAGTGTATGCTTGATGTCTGATTGAATTGAATTGATGGTGAGTGCCCGCCGTGACTCTGGCTCCGATTCCGAGTCGATGCTGTCTCTGCTGCTTTTTGGCATTTGCGGTTACGAAACCAATTTATTTGCTTTACGTACACCTGTGTGTGCAGCCGTCTCTTTGTGGCTGTTTGAGAGTGCGAGAATGTGCAATGCTGTTATTTATTTTAAGCAGTAACTGGGCAGCTCTATCATAAGCCAGAAATGCTTGTAAGCCAGAAACGAATTCATATGATGTAAAGTTTTTTTTGAGGGAGCGACAGATAAAAGAAAGAACACGTGTAGAAATATTACAAATTTGAATGGTTATAATTGTGCTGAAATAGCGAAGATAGAAAGCGCTTGCATAATTGTATAACTTTTAGGGAATGTATGCATATAAAATCAACAAAAATTGCAAGGAATAATATTATTTGTCGGTTCTGAATTGATTTTTGCCGAGACCTCATGTTTTAATAAACATTTGCCTGTGAGCATCTCCAGCCATTTAATTAAAATTGCGCAATGCCTTTTAGCCATGCGAAAGGGGAAATCTTTCGTTTGCAGCTCACGTTTGCGAGTGCTCGAAGTCAACAGAGATTTCCTCGAAGCGAGACTCTAAGCACATCATCATTTTGCAATGTTTTACGAAACTCAATTTCACTTTAATAAATATTTCAATATATATTTGGAAAGCAAGTCAAGGCCTACGCACTTGCACACACGCACACACGCACACCAATGTGCGCCTTTTGTGAATGGCTGAGGCCAAATAGCTGAGCCCATGGCTCAGGCCTGCCGCCCCCTTGTCACTGTCTGCTTGTCACACGCCGTTGTGCCATTGTAAATGGAGTCAAGAAAGCAAAAGTCACTTTTTCAATTTTCAAAATTAAAAAAAAAAAAAAATTCAACGCACACACGAGTAAATCACTAAGTTACTGTGTCGCATTGATAAACCCTTATCAAGTGGGGTTTTTGCGCACTCCAATTCGTACACACACACACACACATACACAAGGAGAGAGGCTCACGCACACTGCGAAACACGTTGACACATTGTCACAGGGCTACAAAAAAGTCACTAAACGAGATGCAGAGACCTTTCTGACAAGGGTGAGCGGCGCTTCGGCAGCGGCGGCTGCGGCGACAAAAAGCATTGCCTACTTTTCGGCGTGAATTTAAAAAGGCTGTCCTAGCGGAGAGCAGACGGCTGGGAAATTGAGCAGGCGGGCAGCCAAAGGCGGAGGCGGAGGCGGTGGCAAAGGCGGCTGTTATGTAGCGCGCATATTAAAATCTATAAAATATGCTCGTGACTGCTTTACGACTTGAAAGCTCAAAGCTGAGAGCAAAACCAGAAGCGGGCAACCAGCAAAAAGTTCAATATTTGTAAATCTTTTACTCACATGCTCGCTCTCTTTCGCACTGTGTTTCCTCTCTACCTCTCTCAGTCTCTCTCACGCATTCTCACTCCCTGGCTGAGCTCGTTCTTTATGGGTTAATGGTGCGAAAACGTGACTTAATGTTCGTGTGTAAAATTTGTGTTTCTTCTTTTTTTGCTTCTCGTTTCATTCCTTTTTGCTTCTTCATAAGAGTTATGTGCGGGTGCGTACAGGGGTGCAGACTGCCAGCAAACGACTGTGTGTGTGTGTGTGTGTGCAAGGGGGAAGGGGAAGTGTAATGGAGAGTCGCAGCTGTTGTGCAAAGGTCAAAGCAATTTGAGGCGCCCATCGTGAGGCGATGGCTTTTAATAGAAATGTCAGACAATTGGGTGCCAAAGCAAGTCTGCAGCTTTAAAGTCAGCGCATAAAGCCAACGCAAATTGATAAGAGTTCTAGTCTGCACGACGAGACAGTGTGCGAGTGAGACGCAAACAGGGCACAGGCAGAGAGTTTAACACATCAAAAGTTGTGTAGGCATTTAACTCGAGTATCTTGAAGAGTTTTGCCAAGTCTCTGTAGCTGAGTAAGGCAGGCAATAAAAGATCAGGAAAGCGAGAGAAAGAGACGTAAGTCAGAGAGAAATTGGAAAAGAATAAAATGGCAAAACAAACTAATAAAAGGTCAGAGGCAGTTAAGTTAATTCTATTAGTTTATCCTTAATAAATATAAGTATATTTAAGAGGGAGCAATTTAAGTTCTCTTGGTTATTTTTGAAAATTTATGTCTTTAATTATTTAACAGTTCTGTTTATTTCACTCATCAACAGAACTTATCTAATCATTTAAATATGGAAATCACTGAACGAGTTGAGCGGTAGATTAGACGCATTAATGTTAATTAAGCCACAATTGAAGTGCTCTTATGAAGTCATCTTCAAATTGCACCCTTTGCCAGCTCTGTGTGCATTTGAAAACTCAGCTCATTATCCGAAAACTGCCTTAAATGGAGCTGAATATTTTCGGCCCCGAAGCGCTTAAAAATTTCATTAACTCAGTTGACTCGCCAAGCGTCATTTAATTATCTCTCTATCTGCCCCTCTCTGACGCTAGTGTGCGCTTTAGCGTAAATGACAAATCCTTATGCTAAATATGCTTAATGCAACACACACACACACATACATGCATATGAACTCACAGGCACACTCTCAGCTTACAACGTGCTGTACATATGCTTAATGAAGCTTATAACTCTCGTCGTCTCGCTGCACGTTCCATGCTTTTCTCGCTCCGTCCCCATAGTCGACTTGGCGCTGTGGCAAGTACCCCGCCACTTGCCCACATGCAACACGTTCACGTTCTGACAATCCTGGCAACAGGCAGCATATGCCAAGCACGAAGGCCCGCCAGGCGAAATAATTATAAAGCGCTCGCAGCGGAAGCTGCAACGGAAATGTTACCTGCAAAGCACGTGCACGGTCAGAGAGCAAGCGAGAGGCAGAGTGAGCGAGCGAGACACAGATAGAGAGAGAGAGTAGACAGAGGCTTACAGACTGTTCGGGTGCAAATTCTAGCACTGGCTGCGTTTAGTTTAGCATAATGACAGGCACAGCAGAGAACGCCTCCAATCGCACAGCGGCTTCAGCTGCCTGCTGACTGCCACCTGCCGCCAGTTGCACACTCGACTCTGCCACACGGCAGCCACTAAACCAAAGCCACATTAGCTCGGCAGCAAATGTGGCAAAGCGTGTTAATAACTCACTCTACGTGTGAGTGTGTGTATGTGCGTGTGTGGCACTCAGTGCACTCCCTGCACTTGGGGGCACATGCATTTAAGTTTCGGGATTTCATAATAAACTTGCGCCTGTTCCGCAGCCACTAAGCATGTGTGTGTTTGTGTGTGTGTGTGCGGCAAGTTTGTCGTCATCGTCTTGGCGTGTAATGGAGCGTGCTGCTGTTGCAGCTAAATGCTGCGAGCTAAAAGCTACAGCGCCTGCGACTCGCATACTTTCATGCATAATGCATAAATTCATTTCATCATACTGGCAGCCGCCAGACGACGTCGACTCCTTGGCTCAACTTCGTCATCGTCTTGAGCCTAATTTGTTGCATAATTAAGCGTGCAGTCGTCTGTGCTGCAATGCCAGCACTTTCTGCTCCCTTTTTTTTCCTTCTTCTTAAGGTTGCTGCTCAGTTTTGTTTAGGTAATTTGGGCAAAGAGGCGGCACACATGCCAGTTTGCAATGCAATTTCCAAGGCGGCTGCAAGGTATGCTATGGAAAATTGTCTACAATGTGATGACGAAACGTTTAGCAAAACAATTGCGTAGGTTCTCTTAAATTTGAGCTTACAATGAACTAATAACTCTGCTTTAATTGACAAATTTGCAGGCAGCTCACAAAGAGAAATTATACTAAATTGTTATCCAATTCGATTGCAGTAATAGAGCAATTTTGTACTGCATACAAGATGGGGAATTGTATGGAATGTAAAGTCGAAATATTTAGCAGAACAATTACTAAGGATCTCGTGAAGTTCGCCTAAAAAGTATTGATATACTAAGAATATTTAAAGGTAGCCCACAAAGAGAAAGTTTATGGCATTGCTATCAAATACGTTTGCAGTAATAGAGCGATTTAATACCTCATTTTATACCTTCTGATGACGAAACATTTAGCAAGACAAGTTCTAAGAATCTCTTGAATTTCGGGTATTTGTTGCACATTTATTTGCTAGAAAGATATCGAATTGCTATTAAATTCGTTTGCAGTTATTGTCTCATACTACAGTTTTTGTGTATTGAATGTACTGATGCAACATTTGGCAATAAAGTCATTTAGAATGTCTCAAAATTTGAACTGGAAACCCACATATAACTGTCATTTAATTGCCACCATCTAAATGAAAGAAATTACTGCAAATTGTAATCGAATTCGATTGCAATTTATTGCTTCACAGTCATGTGAAATGGTATTGTGTACTATGTCGCAATGTTTAGCAAACATCTACTAAAGATCTCTTGGATTTCGGCTGTCGACTATACGATAGTTGCCCTTGTTTTGCCAGCTGAGGGCAATTATCTATCTACTTTGCTGCTGGGTTTCTAACAACTGTGCTGCTTTTTGCCGCGATCATTTCGATCTTGCAAGCTGCTTCAGCTCAGCTCTATATATTTCAGTGTTCATTAAAGCCAACAACTTTGTTGGCGCACGTAACGCACTTAAAGTGCCAGTCGAACAGCCAAACTTGTCGACCCATCACAGAGGGCTGTTCTGCTGCTTCCCCTCGCCCCCTTTCCATCTTCCCCTGCTGCCAGCTATTGCTATGCTTTTGTTAACATGACGCCACAGAAAGCTAACAAAAATCTAGACACACAAACAGAGAGGGAGAGAGAGACAGCGTTATATATGGAAACCGCAGCACACCTTTAACGTGTGCGAGTGTATGTGAGTGTGTGTGCTTCATTATTATTATTGTTGTTGTTATTCGTTCTTCCTGTGCTCGTCACTCGCCACATACGAGTATTATTTTTGTCGCATTGTTTGCTTCTCCTTCCGCCTGTCGACGCCATTGTTGTTAGTTTCTTTCTTTCTTCCTTTTTTTTGACAGCGTCTCTTCGTTTTCTCTGTTTTTGATTAAGCTTCGTTGGTGTTCCCGATTCTGTTGTTGTTGCTGTTGTAGTTCTTCGATTTTGGTCACTAATGAGCACAGCGCTAAAAGCGCAGCAGAACTCGAGAAGGGCGTGACGCAAGGTGGGCGGCGAACAGGACGCAGGACACTCAGAGAGTGTGCTGCTTCGGGGGTAAACATTGTATTTTATTTGTGTTTACGTTTTTAACAGCTTTCGCAGGCGGCCGTTATCCTTTCCCCCTGCTCAGGGGCGACAGGGGGAGAGACAGATACATGGACATTGACAGACTGTCAGGCATTGTTAGCACAGATTTGGGTCAATATGTTTTCGGGCGGGCTGGAGTCGCTCATTGGCCTTTTCCGTGTGCCTGCGCATTGACAGCATTTTTCATTTGCCTAATGAATTCAATTATTTATTTACCTTGAGTTATTTCTTCAGTCGGCGTCGCCCCGCCGTCTTCTGATTTGATTTTGCGTGCCGGAGTTTATTTAATTTGATAAGCGGCCAAGCACAGAGAGAGAGAGAGATAGAGAGAGAGAGAGAGGGGGAGAGGCAGACGACTGCCAAGTCGGCATTTCTAATTAATTCAGTACAAATTACATGGCATTGCCGTTGGCGGATCACGTTGGAGTGGAACGTATCGCAGCGTTACCTAACGTAACGCAACACGACGCGATGCGACGCGAGGCGAGGCAGGAATAAAAATGGAAATTTAATTAATGTAAAAGCTTACATAATTGGAAATTGAAGTCTAATTAAAAGTGTGCGACAGCACACGGCGAGCCTGCAGTCAATTGCATGCAACTGACATCGTTTCGAGCGCAAAATTAATTAACACTCTCCAACACACACACGCACACACACTCGTGCACTCGGCTTTTGTGTGGACAAAAAAGTATACAATTAAATTTGCAGGCGCGCTAAAAGTCGCGTGGCAAATTATTAACGACAAATAAACAATCATAATTTGAATATTTGCAAACACACACGCACGCGCACAATGCGAATAATAAACTAATTAAATCAACAGTCGCGGCCAAAAAGCTTTTGTGTCGTCTTTGTGCCGTGGCGCCCTCTATGCGCCGCATTGTGCACTATAATTTGACAGTTTAATTGGATTTCGATACCCTCCCTGAGAGTCGCTTGCCTATTTACTTGAGTTGTTGAGTTTATGCTCTCGCTACAGCTTTGTGTGTGTTGTGTATGTGTTATTCATGCAGATGTTTATATACATAAGTGCACGAAAAAGGCTTCAGTTGTTCCCACAACACTTCGCAGCGACCACAGCAAATCGATCACAACCTCAAGACGTCGCACTTCGCCAAGAATTGATTGACCAACGTTAGTGGGATACATAAAGAAAACTTACTGCGAACTTAGATTGCAAATTGCCAAGAAGACACTTACCTAAAAAGAGAAGAACAGAGAAAAACAGATTTAGTTGAGTTTGTTCAAGCAGTTTTTAATTTTTAATTACTTCAGTTTGCTCAGCTGCAATTGATTACGTGTGTTGGCGCCGCACGAAACTCTAGCAGGAATTTCACACTGTCGGCGTTGTTTGTATTTATGCAACGTGTGGCTGATTGTGTTGCCACACAGTCAACCACACTCACACACACACACGCACACTCTATGCATACTACAAAAAGCAAAAAAAAAAAGGAACGAAGAAGAAAATAACAATATTTGCTGTGTGTAAATGCCGCACGTTTATAGGTAACAAAATTTGTTTTATTTTATTATTTATTTTCACGTTGTTCCTTCTTCCTTTTTATTTGGGGATTTCTGTGCGGGGATATCAATCCAACTCCGATGCTGAGTTCTCGCTCGTCAGGCTGCCCTTTTTTTGCAGGCTTTTCAATTTCACATATAGCAAATATTTTTTATGTTTTCCTCGCTCGCCACTCTCTTTCTCTGTCTCCCACCCCGTCAGCTTTGGGGCGCTTCATATCGTTTTCTCCCTCAGCTCTTGTTCTGTGTGAGTGTGTGTGAGTGTTTTTTTATGCCATATTTTACATGCAAATCGAATTTTCCTCAATTTTAATTGGATTTTTGATTGGTTATACTTGTGTTTATATACGCACAGCGCGCTGGCTATATGCCACCCCTCCCCCCTGACCATAGACTGTACACTGTATTTATTTAGTTCCGCATATTTGTATAGTTCAATCTACCAGTAGCAGCAGCCTTTTTTTCTCACTCCTGTTGATGTTGTTTTGTATTTTGTTAGTTAGTGACATGCTGTAAGTTATCAACTTACAACAAAATCACAAGAGCGCAACAAATCTCTGTGTGCAGCGAAACCAAGCGAATTTTGGCTCAAATGTGCAGAGTACGCTTAATTTAATTTGTTTTCTAGCCTTTTAAAGCCAAACCAAACGATTGGCGTATAGCGAAGACACGAACCCGCTGCAAAGTTGTGCTGTTGCGCTGGCAATTAACCGAGCGCGGCACTCGAGCAATTTGTGCAAAGTTTTAATTGAAGACGACACGGCAAATGTCTATATTCGCATTCACACAGCCCCCGCACCACTCGCCCCTCGCACGTCGCTGTGTGGGCTGTGTTGCTGTATGTAAATTTGAAACACGCTTTCGAGTTGCCTCGCGGGCATTAGCAAACTGATGGAACTGCTCCGCCACACACTTGTGCGGCTCCACTGCCGTTTCCATTTGTGCCACGTAGTTTGGCTTGTAATTACAATTGAGACCGCGGCCGCAATGATTATAATTATGTTTTATATTGTCATCTCGAATGGGGGCGAGTAGCCGGGCCGCCAGTTGCCGCAATCAGAGTGGCATTAAAGTAGCTACAGGTAACAAGTTGAATTTGAAATAAATCATTTGCTGCGCGCTGGCAACAGGACGCCCTGGCAACAGGATGCTTGCTGCTCCCCCACTTTGTATGTGTCTGTCGGTCTGTCAAGGACTTATGCTGATTAGTAAAAAGCGTCACAGTAAATTTGGAATGTGCCATTCGAGGACTGCCCGCCCCACGCCCTGAAATTGCGGGCTCAGGCAGTCGGAATGATTTATGCAATGAGCTCAAAAAGATGAAAGTTGTACATTTTCATATTTTAATTGCTTTGCTCTCTTAATACTTTTGGGACAGGCTGCGCTCCGCTTCCCAGCGATATGCCTTCGTTTTCTTCGGCGGTGTATTATTATTTATTTTATATTTTTTACATATATTTCGGTTACGCTTCTATGGGTCTTTTGAAGTGCCAGCCACAGGCTGGAAGGACCTACAAGGTCTTGCCGCCTTGCCGGGGATTTGCCTTGTAGTTAATGTAAATGTTTGCCGAGAAAATTTTACTAATTTTATAACAAGTTGCGGTTTGTGTTTTCTGCTGCGCTTTCAGTTTTTATGTGGCCCACCAAAGTCCCTGTCAGGTTATTTTTATGTTGCGAGACGACGTTTTGTTTACTTTGTGGAAAAGTAGATTTCGTGTATAAGTAAGTATTTCGCATTTATAATTTATGGCTTTATATTTGTCAATGGCATTATTATTTCACATTTTTATGTGTCCCTCTGCTGCCGGGCGCCACCTTGTCGGGCTGCTGCTGCTATTGCTGCTGCTGCTACCTTTTGGCCAGTATTTATGGCATCCTTTGCGCTCCACTCCAAATGTAGGTTTATGGTGTGTCAGGCAAATTGTTTGAGATATTGCTTTGACAAGCGGAAGGGGAAGTGGACGGGGAAGTGGTCGATGGGGTGGGGGAAGGAGGGTCGCTAACGAGGGTGGTTTGTTCAGAGTGTGCTGCTTTTATTGTTCACGATGTTGCAGCTGTTAATGCTGAAATTAGAAACCGAAGGCTGCCGAGCAATAGCAGACTCAAAACTCAGCTTGCTTGGATCGTTTGCGCTTTGGCCCCGCACAATATAATTCATAATTCCCCGAGCACGCTTCACACACGGCACGGGGCTAGTTCTGGACACACTCTCCATGGCACTCCGGCACTCCGCCACTCGCCATATGCAATTTGCCACTAATTATGCGCAAAATTTCTAACTCGAGGGCTCCGAGCAATTAGCAAACACACACACACAGAGAGCTATTGCCAAAACCCCTTAGTCCTGTCTCTTGGCACTCGGTCTCTGCTCAAGTAATTTACATTGAAATTAAACAAAAACTATGTGCGCGTGTGTGTGTGTGTGTGTGTCTATTTTGTATTTTCATATGCATGTGGCCAACATTAATGCAACAAATTATGTTTAGAGCGCCGACATTGCCACCGCCACCGCTGCCGCCTTCGCCATCGTCACCGCAGTGGAAAAACTCCAAATGAAAATAAACCGCAACATTTTTCATTTGTGCGAAATGAAGAAGTAGCAGCAGACAACCAACTGGAAACATTGGCCGACTATCACACGGGAGCAATATAACCGGTTTGTATGCCACAAAAGCAATTTTATGATTATAACAGCCGAGGCCGGGTCGAGACCGAGACCAGAGAGCAGAGCGTGGAGCGTGGAGCGGGGCAGGGGGATTCGCGTATGGCTCTGCTTCTGAATGCGGGAGTCATGTTCTGCGGGTCGCGGGGGCGGGGGAGCGCTGCGCAATTAGGCGCCATAAAAATGGCAGGTTGCCCCCAAATGGGCGTGGCCGTGCCATGGCTGTGGTGTCGGCGTCGGCGTCGGGCCGGGTCGGGGCCTCAGCGTTGTTGTTTGCCTTCTTGTCTTCCATTGTTTTTGTATACTATACATACTCATTTTTTTCTCTTGTTTCTTTTTTTGTTTTTTTTTTTGTAGACCCACAACCCGCACACGGCAGTATTTTTAATTTAAAATCCACAACGAAACGTGAAACGCAGCAAGCAAAATAAAAAAAAAATAAAATAATGCGCGTGAAAATTGCGGTCAGGAAATGGCGGCAGGGAGTTTTAGAATCGAGTGTGCTGGGCAGTCGACTGGGAATGTTATAAGATGGAAAAGTGCCGAATTGAGCTCAGACTTGACATAAGATTAGAGTCTACTCTAAAGTAATATATTTTATAGACTAATGTCTCAATCAATACGATACTTTAATAATTAATCTCGACAAGAGACAAAGAGGTTAAACTTTAATCATCAATTGAGACAAAAGTCAAGATTCAAGAGACAAACAATAAGAGACAATAGAAAAAGAGCTGAAACTTACACACATAACTTTTGAGGCATTAAAACATACAAATTTAACTCAATAATTTGAGCGAAAACTTAAAATAAATATATTTAATATTTGTAGATCACCTATAACTTATTTTATATAATGCAAATATGAAATTAAAACATGCAAATTTAACAAAATTATCAAGACTCTTTAAGTGAAGACTTTCAAGCAATATATTTAATATTCATATGCTATCTCAACAAAAATGAAGTAGGGAATTAAAACATGTAATTTTTAACCTAATTAATGAGGTTTGTTTTGGAGACAACTTTAAAAAAATATATTGATGTATGTCTTTAATATCTAATAAGCGAATCGAAATGTGCAATTTTAGCAATGTTTATGAATAAGTTGAATGCAATTAGTAGTCGAAAAGTTAGACGTCAAAAGAGTTTTTAAAGAGCACAGAATTATGTTGAGAAGAACTGTTTTTTCCAATCAGTAATCTATAACAAACAAATTTAATTGTAGTTGCAATTTTGAAGCCGACAAAGTTTAGCTTAACAAACTTGTTGTGTGGCAGCTTCCAGTCCAACTCTCGCCACTGTGGTCCCACTGTGCCTAGTGCATATTGCCTCCATAAATTCAGCTGGCGAAGAGTCAAAACCCCAACCCGCAATACAGCCAGCAGCTGAAGATCAGGCGCAGGGTCAGCGCCGGGGCGGCATCTTGGCCAAGTTCGTTGCCAAACTTAGCATACACAACTGCTCGCTAGCCGGCAAACCACATTAACGCACACATTCGGGTTGGGGCTAAATTATGGTTATTGTTTATGGTAAGAAGAGAACACGGCAAAGGTTGACTGGACGCTGGCGTCTACCTCTTTTTCGTTGTTACTTTCGTGTGTACTATTTAGCGAAATTTATCTACGTTATATTGCGCCGAGGCGAGTCAAGTTATATAGAAATTTATGAGCCTTATAGTGGCGTGCCATTTTATTTGGCTGTTGTTCTGTCCGCTCGCTCGTTCGCTGCTTGCTTAAAAGTCCCTTGAGATGTAATCAATTACTTAATGCTATATAGAAGCAACAGCGCTCCCCGCCCGCGCCACAACAGCAATCCCCTCTTGAGCAGCGAGTGGCAGCGATGCGGCCGCCAAACAAAAGCCATTACGCTGGAAACTTTTCAATGAAGCGTTCGCTCGTCAGTCGAACCCGAAGCCGTTGACTATTAGCTGCCTGCTGGGGATGTCTGTCAGCCAGTCTCTCCCCTAGTGTCCTGCGCTGGCAGCGTAAACCCTTGCGGGGGCATTGGCTCAGCTGATGTATTATTATGGCCCTGCAGCCAGCCAGCCCGCTGCCAGTGGCACTGTTATTAATATTGTTTCTACCGGGTAGCTAATACTGACGAATCCCCCAGCGCATTACGTGCTGAAGGTAAGCAGGCAGCATGTCATCAGAACACGCCCACTTGAATTCTGAATGGGGTCGGTCTGCTGTCGCTCGTCGCTCGACGCGATGTCGCGATGTCGCGACGTCGGGTTTTTTAGGTTGTCAGTTCACAGTAAAATAAATATTGAAGTGGACCGGGGGAAAGTCACTTGAGCGCTTCTTGGCACGTAAAAGACATCATAATTAGCCAGCCGTTCGTCGAAATTAGTGCCACCCGAAAAAAGCAGGCAGCAGGCAGCAGGCGACTAGGCAAACGGCTGGAACGTGGGAACCAGGCTTAATGTGGGCTACTGGTGCAGAGTGATGCAAGTGATGCGACAACGCCTGGCAGATATCCTGTAGCAGTTGTTGTTGTCCACGAATGGCTAATTTCCTCTTCCTATTGGAGCCGAGACTTGCCCTTTGTGCGGACACGGGGTATGCAGTGCGAGACAATATCCTGGCCGAGTTGAAACTTGCAATAGGCCAATTTCCGTGCCATAAAACTTGAAAGCTTTTTCGAGCGCTCCCCGAAAAACAATTTGCATGCGAAATTCAATTTGATAATGGCAAGCGGGGGGTGGCAGGCCTCCCACAACCCGGTCACAGTCTGTGCGAAAAGTTTTGTGGCCTGCGACATATTTTGGAGCCAGGTGACTTCTTGGCAGTTGCCGGCTCGGCTAATTGGGTCAGCACATGGCGAGAAGCCCCACAAGAAGTTGGCTGTCAAAGCGGAAATGCTGCATGCGAGCAAGGGTTTTAAAGTCTTAAAGCTGCAGGTCAAACAGCAGCTGCACATCCTCGTCGAGCTGCACAGAGTTCAATAATATTTGCCGGGGCGTTAAAACAAAAGAGCAGAGCAAAGTTTTGAATTACCAACGGGCGACTCATGTAAACATTTTGTATAAAATTTATTTAGCTAAGGCTAGCGTCCAACTGGCCAAAGAGAGAGATTGAGAGAGAGAGAGACGCAGGCAGACGTCGCCGGCTGGCTGTCAATGGCTTTTTGTCGCCGCAACACCCGTAGAATTTTGTGTAATTTGACCCAAAGCAAATGTAAATAGAACTCCGACAACGTTCTGTTGGCTCCCAGCTCCCAGCTCCCAGCGAAGGGCGTTAAATTGTATAACTTAATGAAACGCTGGCCCAGCTGCTGGGCAACCGACCAGTCAAAGCAAACCGATTCCCCGTCTCACGCAGCCCCAAACCGAATCAACTGCGAGCAGACTAGACCTAACCAGAAAACCAACAGCAAGCAAACCAGCGATAAAGTCAAAAAGTAAGGGGGGATAAATAGTGTGAAGAGAGAGAGAGAGAGAGAGAGATGGAGAGAGCGCAGTGAAGTCACATTCAGACTGCTTTGTCTCTGTGTGCTTTTGCTTTGGCTGTTGCCTTTTGTGGCCGGGGCCATGTGCGGATTACGTTTGACTTAGTGCAATGAGCAAAGCAGAGAGCGAAAGAGAGAGATAGTGAGTGGGGAAAGCGAAACTGTTGCACGCCAGGCTGCCACGCCCACATTAAATTTAAATTAAAATGCTAAATTTTTGCGCTCGTGCTGCGGTAAAAGCAAAAGACACAGAGAGAGAGAGAGAGAGAAAGGAAAGGAGAAGTAGAGAGAATGGCGAAGAGCTGCGGAGGTGACACGCCCTCTGCGCCACAGGCCCTAAAACTGCAAGCAAAATAGTTTTTAATTAAAAGGTCTTGACAGTCATGGTCACAGTCATGTCTACACTGCCGGCATTTAAATTAGTCACAGTGCAGGCCAAGTGTAAAGCATGTGTCGCGTGCAATTGCAATAAATACTGCAAATTAAACAGCAACTTTAGCACCTTCTAAGACTACACTTCGCCGACTTAAATTCCAACACGTTTCGGCCTTGTTTACGCAGTGTTTCATGAACTTGCCAAGCTGAGAACTCAGCCTCAGCCGTTCAGCCATCTTAAATAATATTATTTTAAATAGTCTACATGGCGTCTGGCTGCCGCGCTCTCTAGACACACAAACACACATAGACGGCTGTGACTATTTATGGCAAAGCTCGCGAGCTGCACACAGACACATTTAATACCACTTAAGCTGCTACGCTGCCAACTGAGTCAGGTACGAGTATATATAGTACACTTCAATTTCCTCGCTTTTTTGTGCTTGTGTTGAGCCAGATAATGGTATGCACATAGACTGTTAACAGTTTTTCATTTTCACGGACAGCAGCCGAAGCAGCAGCAGCGGCAAGTCGCGGCAATCTCTGTTTGCCACGACACTTGTCGCCGCCGATAGATGGCGCTGTGTGTGCGCGTCCTTCAAGTGCGTGCGAGTGTTGAGTCAACGTTTTCACGTTTGACTTGATTTGAATACAGCGCTAGCCTAGCCTCGCATTCATTCATTCATTTATTTCGGTTAGGCACTTTTGTCAGCCACGTTTCGTTTTCCCTTTTTTTCGCTCCTTTCGTGGAGTGCACACGGCCCGGTGGCAGCTGTTTGATTGAGTGTCTTTTTCATTGGCAGGCAACAAACTTAATCAATTTCAGCGCTTCTGTCCAAACAAAAGGTGTGCCCAAAGGCTGGAAAATTGCCGGCGAGAGAGCGAGTGAGCGAGAAGTGTTTGTGCATAGTTTTAGGCAGACTGACAGCGAAGACCGTGACAAGTGACTCACCAAGCTGGCGTTGCTGTTGGACTCCGACTCCTCGGCACTGGTTGACTGTTTGCTGTGTTTGCCCAGCGCAAACGCCATAAAATAATTTTGCTGCACACACACACACACGCCAGACACAGACACAGACATATTTGCGCTGCTCAAATACACAAACGTATATATTTAATTTGAGCAAATAACTATTTTTGGGCGCAGGCAGACAGACACATAGACAGAGCGATGGAGTCTGATAGACATTCAGTTGGATAGACAGGCATTCCCGTCGCTTGTATTTGTTTTTTGGTGGCCGCCGTACACAAAATATTTGAAATAATTAGTGTAAAATATTTGCATAGAAATTATTTGTTGACTTGCGGCCACGCAAACAGCAAAAATCACAAGCAGCCGCCTTAATAGAGCTTCTTCAATCATTATGAAATATTTGAGGCGCACTCCTAAACAGATTATATAACTTTAAAGTGCTTCGGCTCTATAAGGCAGGTAAGTAATAGCTTTGGGGGAAGCTGTCAAGCTCTAAACCAAGGGCAATTCAATTTTCGAGCTCTCAATGCTGTGGGGGGAAAATGAGTTTCTTTTCAGGCAAATTATAGCGTATTTTCACTTTGGCATTTAGTCGCATGCCTGGCAGCATTTAAAAGGCAGTCGACAAAACAGGGCAACAAAATAAATACACTGTGTGTGTTTGAGGAATAAAAGAAAAGCACGGCAAATCACTTTTTAAATTTAATTTGACACTTTCTTTTCGGCGTGCATCAAAGACGCGACTACAAAGTGTAAACTTTGGCACACAACAGCAAAAAAATGAGATCTGAAAAAGAAAAGAAATTTGAAATTTCAGATTTCATTTTCGGTGCCCGACAACGCCTCAAGGGTCGACGCAGCTCACTTGGGGACTCGGCATTTAAATTTCTGGCTGCCTTGCTGGGCGCAACTTAAATGTTTTGTAGTTTTCATTTAAACGCAAAGTTTGTCAGCGCTGCATAAACTTTGCGTTGCGTTATTTCACACGCAGGTATTATATTGCCCGAGCAGCACAAAAGCGAATGCAATAAATGCAGCAGTGAAAGCAAAGCGAAAGGACAAAGCAGCGGGCGAAATGTTTGTGCGCTCATATTAAATGGCAGCGCAGCAACAACAATAGCAGCAACTCAACTCGACGCGCTGCATCTGGAAGTTTGTCTCCGTCGTTTGGGCAAAAGTTTGCCTTGCTTATTATATTCAATAAAATATTTTACAGTGGCACTTCGGGGGGCAACAACTCGCTGAAACTTTGCCAGTTTACAACGCGAATGGGAACGGGAACGGGAACGAGAACGGAAAAATTGATAAGATTTCGCCTGTGAGTCTAAGCAATTTGGTGGTCCTTTGTCAGATTGCAAACTAATATTGTAAATTCTTGGAGCCAAACGATTTTGTTTACCCGCTTTCTGGGCCAAAAAGGATATTTATTCGGCCAGAACTGGGATTTTTTGGCACGCTTATTACGCATACGCAGCGTTGCCTGCTACGCACAAGAATTTCGTAAATTTGCTATTAGCATTTTTACGGGTTGCCCCCCGAAAGCAACACCAAAAAAAATCTATGAAAATAACAAAAGTCGAAATCAACGAAGCTGTAGATTTTCGTAGGAAAACATGCAGATTTTAAAACTACGAATATAAAAATGTGCATTAAAAGTTTTATTGTTAAACTTGCGTGGAAATCGTTATTAACTTGCACGCAAAGTTTCGCCCAAGTGCAGGCCAAGAAGTTTTAGTCAACACTCGAGAGATGCTTTTGAGCCATATGATTATTAATATATTTATGAGCGGGGAACTTAAGCTGGCTTTGTTGTGCGCATTCGCTTATTCGACATTAATTTCTGTTATCTGGCCTAGAACAATTGAAGTTTTTTGTCATATATTCAACTCATTGCTCATATATTTTACTTTACACGCACACAGGGACACTTAATGACCGAGAGAACCAAGGGCAATCCACAGAAATATGAGCTGTACAACTTATCTGGCGCAAAACACTCATTTAGATGGCCAGCGTCGGCGAGGCGGAAAAGCAACCCCCGAAAAGCCAATGATGAGCTTTGACTGTCATTGACCGGCAGGTGTGTTTCCCAGCTCCACCTCCATGCTCTTTACATTTCTCATCCAACTGGCAAGTGGCAACTGGCGAGTGGAAACTGTGGCAGACAGAGCTTAGCCTTATCGGCCCACTCCAAAGAGTTGGGCAGCGTCCACAGCTGGACGCGCTCGTCTGGCCTGTCATGATTGACGGTCATTTGTCATTTTCAACCATTCGGCCATTTATTTGGCCACAACTTTTTTAACCGCTGGCCACAGAAATGAAACCAAAACCGAAAGCCGCACGCAAAAGTTTCAATGCTGCTCTCGCTCGTGTTGCTTTTGTTGCTGCGGCTGCTTATGGCACATTTGTCAGACGTTGGCGTTATGCAAAAAGCGACAACGAAACACAGCAAAACAAAAGGCAGAAAGAATTTGTAGGTGTTGCCCGACATGACGCCTTTAAGCGCGTATAAATTACAAAAAGCCAAAAGTCAGTCGCCAACAACAACAACAGCAACAGCAACAACAACGACAAAGCAAAAGGGGTTTTTATAAATGAAGTTGCATACTTTGCGGCGCAGCCAAAAAACCTGACATGTCACGCCGCCAACTTTCAAACTGGTTACAGTTACATTCGCAGTCGCTTTGCCGGCACGTCGTGTTATCGCTGCCAGCCATGTGGGCGTGCCACATGCCCCGGCAATGTCAGTGGCATTCATTAAAAAGCGGAAATTTGTGATTTTTGGTCTCAGGTTTCTGTCATTTGTTTAGGCCCCAAGGCTGGGGATATGAGTTGAAGCCCAAGTTGCTGTTTAATTAGCCAGCACAGTCAAACGCATGAAATAAATCGCAGTCAGTGAGTGCCTTATCTATTTAGCTTAAATCAAATTATTGCAATAGTTGCTTGGAAACAAGGTAAAATGTTGCTGTGATTTATGTCGCATGGAAATCTAACTAATTCTGGCTATTAAACACCTAATAAATCATCGCAGGCTGTCATGAACATAATTGCAAATTTCTTTAGGCAAGCATTAAAATGTGGTATCGAAGCTGGTGTCGAAGCTGCAGTTCAGCTTTGCGACGCGTGTGATGAAGTGGACAGATCCATTAAGTTGCATATGCCTGAATTATGTTAGCAAAATTACGTTAGATTATTAACAAATACAATTTGAAAAAACGTAATTAAATTGGGAAACACATTGGGATTCATAGTCTGACATTATGTAGTTGCTGCTGCAAATTGTTAGTTACGCAAATGACTTCAAGACTTATTTATAAAAGTGCATTATTTGGCGAAGTTTGTTGCCGTTTTCCAAATTACTCGAGGCACTCAAAAGTATGCTACAGTTTAATGCTTAATGCCATTTGCTGCGAAAGTTTTTAATTTCTTGTATGTGTGTGTGGTGCTGGCTCTGTATACGCTATTTTTTCTGCACAAACTTTAAATGCAGCTGCGTTAACTTGGGCGCAACTTTAGGCCAACACACACACACAGATCTGCACGAGTCTACGCACACCAGCACACATATGTAAATTTGCGCACACAGGCATACAAAATCAGCAGCAGAAGCTGAAGCAGCAGCAGCAGCAGCTCGTAAACTTTGCAGCTAAGCAACAAACAAGGAAGCCAGCTCCTGGACCGTTCCCTTTAGAAAGCAGGCACTCTCTCAAACTGGCAGGCAGCCAAAGCAATCCATCAAAATTGCACCTTCTTGCAGAAGCTACTGCCGCCCTCCCCTGCCCCTGCTTTGTGCTGCTGCTGCTGTTGACTAAATTGAATTTAATTTGTTTTGCGCGTCGCAGCCGCACACACACACACACACACACACACGCACTTGGAAGCAGCAGCATTGAAATTACGTCCCTGAGCAGGCCAAGTTAAATACTCCCTGGAGAGACGAGGACATACATAACAACAGCGACGGCGACGGTAGTAGATGCTATTGTTTAACCCCTTCTTGCCGGCTACGCTGCGCAGTGCTTTTGTTAATTATTTGATGAATTTTTAATTGATTTTTCGCGCACAGCATGAAGGCGGCTGCCCGAGCAGCATGCGCACAACAAAAAATTAAAATGTATAAATGTTAAATAAAAAATGTAAAAGCTATAGAATGCGTGACACAACACTGCAGACTATGTTCGTCTGTGTGTGTGTGTGTGTGTGGGGGGTAAAACATAAAAATTGTTGCATACTTTTAGCTGCTTTGTTATTTAAACAAAGGGGCAGGCAACAGACGTCGCAACAGCCAGCAGCCGCATGCATTGTTGCAACATTTAAATTAAGATAAATCACCGCAAAATTTATGGTTTTAATATGTGGAGCCCACACCACCACCCCCGGCTCCCCATGGGCAAGGGGAAGAGTGGGCACAAGGTGGCAGTTGCTTGTTGCCGCCGTTGTTATACAACATGGAAAACAATTTACTAAATTGCAATTAAGTGACATTTTATACCCAGAGCCGAGAGGGAGATAGCTGCAGTGAAACACACACATCCAAAAGGTAATGGCCGTTGAATGGACGCTCCACTTGCTGCCTGCCTGCCTAGGTGGTTGGTTGCATGCCTGCCTGGCTGCCTGCCTGGTTGGTTGCAGTTTTTGGAGTGTGCGCTGGGTAATAAATTTGAAATTGCGGTTTGGCAGTTTTAAATATTCAATTAGTTGTGAAATTTTTCGCCAGCACAAACGAGCTGACTGCATTCTGTGGCCCAAAAAATATAGGAGCCAGCCAACTGTCGATTTCTGCACACGTTGAAGGAAATTTGCAACACGTTTCATGAGCTAAACATGTAATGACCTCGCACTGGCAGCTGCACAAAAGGTAACTCATAAGCTGCGTAATTATTTGCACGTTAATAAACAGCAGCGGCGGCGTTGAATGAAATAATCAATTTACAATAAAGATTAATAAATACGAGTGAAATGCAGATTAAATGAAATTGAAAGGCAGTCGCCAAAGCATGATAAATCGCTTATTGTCCCAAATGCATGTAATAGTAGTAATAAGTATGAAAATGAAATCTGTAATAAATAAGAGAACTTAATTCCTGGGATCATCAGGGAAACAAAGTAGAATTATGTTAATAACGAGCAGCAGCGCACACATGGTGGGGCAAGAAGTGTCACATGACATTCTTGTCACCCCCACAGCGAGCTGCCATCTTCCAGCTTCCATCTGCTGTCGTTGCCGTAAGCCTGTCAGTTTCAGTTGAGAGCCAGGATCACACACCTCCCCCTGGACCCTGGACTGGGGGCAGCGCTCGATATTCTTATTGTCAGGCAGCAGCTCCGCAAAATTTATGCAACAAAACTGTCAATTGTGCTGGCCGTCCGTCCCGCTGGCTGGCTGTCTGTCTGTCTGTCTGTCCCAGAGCCAGCTGGCCACTGTCACACATGAGCGAGCAGGCAGCCAAGCAACCAAGTTAACGCCACCCACTCTCCGCTTTATGTGACGGGCGAGAGGACGACACATTCCTGCGAGTGACATAAATATGCAAGTAAGCGCCTTAAAGGCGGCCAAACAGTGCGAACTTGTTAAAAATAATGTAGCAAGCGCTCCTTTAAGCTGCCTGCATAAGAAATGAATCGCAATGAACCGAACTGAAGCGAACCGAATATAAATTGTGCTGGCGAGTTGGTGGAGAGCCGGACTGACGTTGTAATAATTGTATTTTAAGAAGAATTATGCACGTGCAATTAAATAAGGCGAGCGCAAAGGACTCGCAGCAGGATATAAATAAATATGACTGCAGTGCGAAGATAATGCAATAATAAAATGCAATAAAATACGAATAATAACAGTAAACGTTGCCCTGCTCTCTCCAGCAGTTATTGTTGTTGTGTATTTAACTGTGTGGCGTCTTAAACTATGCAGCATGCAAATTAACTTTCAATTTCCTGCCCCAGCCGTTGAGAGGGAGGGAGGTTGGGGAGGGAGGGCACAGAGACGTCGAGAGACAATCAAAACTAATTTGCATAAATGTTGCCAAAGCAAAGCAAAAACCAGCAACAAACCTCACTTCTCTCCATCTGCTTTGGTTGTTGTTGTGCATAGTTGGGCAACGACCCAGACGCAAATTTGCGAACAAAAAGTCTAAATTAATAAGTTTTGGCCCGGCCAAGGCAACAACAGCAACAGCAACAGCAATAGCAACAGCAGCAGCAGCAATAAAGAAAACCGTTGCCGGGGAGCACCCAAATAAATTACAAGCGGAGTTGGAGCTCTGCTTTCATTCCAGCTTCATATCTTCTCACTGTGAGTGACGCGACCGACAGACAACTGAGCTGACAAAGAGTTGCAGGAGGAGAAGGAAGTGCAGCGGGGGAGCAACAAACGCTCCAAATGACTTCAATGCAAAGCTGACTCGGACTGCGGCCAGCTTGGACACTGGATGCCGTCTGCAGAGCGCTCTCTCTCTTTCCCTCGCATTGTCCTCGTGCCAGGATGCAGGACGCACAGGTCGCTGGCTGACGTCAAAAGACATCAATAAAGTGGCGGGCAGCCGCGCAGACAAAAAAGTACGTTAAAGCATATTTAAATTGCAGGCTGAAAGGATTGCTAAGTAGTGCCAGGACACTGTGGACTTTGCAAGTGGACTTTGTCTTTAACAGAAGGAATAGACATATATACAGGTAGTACTTACACATAACTTTGCTCTTCTATTTAATCTTGTATTGATTAATATGCCAGCAATTAATTCTGCTGTCTTTCTTGTTAACTAATTACAGATTTTAATAGCTACAAGTTGATTAATGCTTAATACTTGCTGCCTTTTATCTCTGGCACTCATTAGCGCATTCATTTCACAAATTGCAACAAAGTTAAAGCACTCTCACCTTGCCAGCTGGCGGCAAGTGCACTGAACCTCCTCCGCTTGTCCACCTGCCACCTGCCACCTGCCGTCGGCGAGTAGCTAAAGTTACATGATGAATGCTCACAGTTGCACTCGCATGGATGTACTTGGCTCTCTGCTCATCTCTCTGTTTCTCGGTTTCTCTGGGCAACTTTGGCCATAACTTGCAATTTGTGTGGAGCGCAATTATGAGTTTTCTTCAGTCGGTTTTTGTGCGCTGCTTTGGCAGGGATATTATGTTGCCGGCGACCAACTCTTTGGCATTAAAAACAATGACAATCATCGTTATGCGTCCTGCAACGTGCGGCGACAGCACTTTGGGAGCAAATGTAATGTAATATAAAAATGGCAACAAAAACGAAAACAACTGCAAGCTGAAAGTTGAAAGCTGAATAAAAAGCGCAATGCGAGGGCATTAAAGGAAATGCTCACTTTCAAGTTGTTTGTCCCCGACTCCACATCGACATCGCCATCGACATCGGCATCGTAGTCGGCAGCTCGTCTGAGTCTCAGTCTCAGTTCTATCTGTTGTTTGCCTCAAGTTGCACATTTTCTTGTTGCACTGTTTGACGTAATTATAATTGAAGTGAAGTCATGAACGAGTCTCAGTTCCATCTATCTGCCTTCTCGTTTTACTTCTTTGCTCTGTTGTGCCTCGTAATGAGCATGTTAACAGGCAGACAATGGCACTTAATGCGCGTCTGTGTGTGTGTGCGTGTGTGTGTGTGTGGCAACAGTCGCCCGCTCGATGTCATAATTTTATTACCATGTGCTGCACTACTACTACTCGCTTCGCTTTTGCTCCCCATTTGAATGTCATTTGAAAGTCACACACAGCAAAGTTTTCAATTAAACTATATGCGAGACAGCTTTAAGCGCCCCACGCGGCAAGTCCTAGCTGCCTGCTTGGCTGGCTTCCCTCGCAATTTAATAACCTTTAGCGACGCCCTTAAGCAGCACATAAAATTTCATTTTTATCGCGCGCTCAGCATTGAAAATTGTGTAGCATACTTTTATGCGCCGGGCTCAGCTGAACTACGACCAAAAATGCTGTTGCTTTGGTGTGTTGACGTTGATGGCGATGTTATTAATTGCCAGGCAACTCGCTGCTCTTTACGTTTCAAATTTATATGGGATGGCATCACATGACAAGCCATCTGATATCATTAGATTTCTCTATGCCATCGAGCAATTTTTAATTATCTCAGCCAAGTGTTTTAACTATCCGGCAATATGATGTGCTCGCGCTAAACGACTAATTAAATACATGCGTGTATTTCGATAGACTTTTAAAGACAGCGGCCAGCAGTTGTTACTGTTGTTGTCCGACTCGCGCCATTTTCATTAAGTTGATGAGTTTATAGTGCTGCCAAGTTGTCTGTGTCCAAGCCGCGTGTAGCAGTTGTGTTTTATAACCAAAACAGGCTTGCGACTCATTATTAAGAGAATTCATTTATGCGCTATTTAATTGGCCTCATTAAAATGTAACTAGTAGCCGAGCAATATGCTGGCAAATAGATTACAAAATTAAATACATCGAATTGACAAACAATTTCTTTAATTAAAAACCCGATTCGTAGACAATGTATTGAAAGTTTAGTGCATAATTGCTGGGCGGCAGTTGCAACAACAGCTTTAAGCAGTGCTTGCCACAGCAGTCAAGTGTGTAAAATTCATGTGCAGTCAGACAGAGGAAATAGTTCGAGCCGTCGTCTCGCTGGGCTTATAGGCTGTTTTGTGTTTTTGTCTGGCGTTGATTTTCAGTGTGTGTGTTTGTTTGCTTAGTGCAGACACAGGACGAATAGCCGAAGCGCCTTTCAACTAACTAACTGACTAGAGAATCGAGTGACTGAATGACCGCCTGACTGTCTGCCTGACTGCCTGACTGAGTGCCTGACTGGCTGGCGCTTAAGCCTTCAATAGCAACAAGCCAACATTTTTAGCCTTTTTGTTATGGCCGGGATCAGAGAACAAAACAACAGCAGCAACAACTACATGCATGCACTACGAAAAAAACACAAGCAGCCAGAAGAATTTATATGATAAGCGAGCGACAGGCGGACAGAGAGCGAGAGGGAAGAGAGCGCAGCGGGTCGCTGTGTGTAACTTTAGGACCAGCACAATGGCGTGTCATGTAGGCAGCGTGAGAGCACGAAATATGACAGCCAGAACAGAGCGGGGGAGGGCAGAGCGAGCTATAGGAACTGGGCAGTGCAGGACAGCAGCGGGAGGCCTTTTGTTGACGATTGGAGCTGGAGCTGGAGCTCTCCCTCTCTCTCTCTCTCAGATTCTCTCGCCTGCATACAAACAACATCAAAAATAACAACAAGCAACTAGCAACAACAACAGCAACAGCAACAAGCATAAGTCCAATATGTACGCTTTAAGCATAGCATATTAGTTTGTTTAGTCTTCGGTGTGCAGCGCTGGCGGGGGGGTGGTTTGAAAGTGAAAAAGAGGATTCAAAATAGACAGAACCTCGATGGGAGCTTCTGAGTTTGATGTAGTTGTTGTGCGAAGACAACAACAAATATTGTTTGTAAAGCCAAATGCATGAAAGCTGGACAGACAGCAACAGCGAGAGAGAGGGAGAGGAAGATAGTTGGCTGAAGCGAGATAGCAACTGGGGGGGACAAAGGCATCGTGCGGGTCAGCGAGCTGCGCTGCATGACTTGCTGCACTGCATAGATAGATGGGTGGATGGATAGATTGATGGCTGGATAGCTGTACGACTCGCTATATAGACAGATGTATGGCTATGGCCGAGCTGGCTGTGGCAGGCACGTTTGCCCCAAGCAAACATATACACTCACACACGACAAAGTCGCTGCAGAATCACAATGCGCTGCCGAGAGTGCATTTGGGGATAATGTATTCGCTGCGCCTGAAGTTTGTTTTAAATAACAACAAGCTGCAAACATGTGTGCGCCTTTTTGTGCCCAAGAAAATATTGAATATCAGTGCTGCAGCTGCCCGAGTGGGGCACAACAAACGTGGCTTTGTTGCAGGCAGCAGGAATGTGTTTTAGAATTAAACAGGTAAGCTTGGCACAAAGCCATCGCTTCTCTTTAATATTTGAGCTGAATTCAAAGCGTATTAGAAACTTTGCCAGAAATTCAGATTTACAGCAAATATAATTTCAAAAGAAGCCTCTTGTTTGCATAACATTTAAATGGCATTTCAAATGAATTGTTTATTCTACTAAACTACTTTATTGTAATTTGCAGCAGCTGCCAAATCGAATTTCCTTTGGCTTCAGTTGCATATGCCTTCAAATAGATCAGCGCATTGAAATGCAGAACTTGAAAATGTTTTCGTTTGCAGCTAATTTGATTTATTTTTCCCACTCGCATGGCGAAGAATGTAAACAGGTTGTAAGCTCGTATGCCCGAGCATCTCTGGAGCATTCCGTCTTCATTGCTATGCCAAGCAATTTCGCTCCTTCCACGCGCTCTGTCGACTTCTATTCTATCCATAACAATGCTTGGGCGTTAGCCACTCAGCAGTGGCTGAGCTGAGCTACCGAATCCATTTCCAGGACTAAACCTCCACTGCTTTGCGTGCTCGCTTGCAGTCGTGTGATTGACCCAAACTCGACTCACATTCGACTGCCGTTTCTGTGTGTGTCAGTGTGTGTGTGTGTGTGTGTGTGTGTGTGTGTGTGGCTTAGGAACTACTTTAAATGCAGTTAACAGCAGTGGCTGCGAGACGTGCACATGACTTTGAGGCGACATTGAGAAAAGAATCAAAAGAAAATGAAAAGAAATTGTTGCAGGACAAAAGTCGTTCGCTCTCGCCACGTTCCTCTCGCAACACATTAATCTTGTCTACGCCTGCAACTTGGCAGCAGACACTGCAAATTGTTGGCTGCTTAATGAGCTGTGCGAGCGCACAGCTTCAACGCTGGCCGAGCACTAAAAATTATGAAAGAAGCGCCAAGACACGGCCACAACAAAAGCACATAAAAAATATAAAAATTAATATATATATATACATAACTTGTATATAGGTGTGTGTGTGAGGGGAATGCATTTAAAATGCAATAATAAAAATGATAATGGCATTATAATACTACACATCGAAGAGGAGCGCAGCAACAATGGCGAAGAAGGCAGCGGAGCGCATTTTATGCCCATTCACGAGACAGAACGCCAGAAAGTATGCTACATTACTTGCAGCTCGTTAATTTTTATAGTTTTTGTCGCTGCTGCTGCTGCTGCCGTTGCTGGGTGACTCAACTTAACATAAATCGAGCTCTTTGTTGTCGTCGCCACCTACGTTCATTAATTTTAACCAGCGCACAACACTTTCCCCTCATCGAGACTGGCAGCGTAGGGTTCTCTATTGATTTCGCCTAAATTAGCACACACTTCGCAGCCAGGCGAGGGCAGCACATATACGTGCTTTGGATTTGCAGCGTGGTTTTGTTTTCGCTGTCGTTGTCCCGCTGTTATTTTTATGACTTTTCATATTCCCTCTTTTTGGCTTTGGCTCTTTAATGTTGCGCTGCTGCTGCTGCTGCTGCTGCTTGTCGAGCTCGCCCGCTGGCCAAAACATGTCTTTGCTTTTTAGCCCCTCGTCCGTCTTCTTCGCTATTAAGCTATCAAGATTTGTAAAGTATATGAGGCAAGCAAGCTGCCCCAGCTGCCGCGCATTGTGCTCGCCCGCTCAAGTGTGCAGCGCTCTGCAGTGGGAAGCGCTCTCATAAAATGCTATCTGTCTCTTTTACACGTCGCTCAATCTACCACGCGGTCTTGGGAAGGCAAAGATATGGCTGCCTGGCGTGTTGGCAACTCACAACACAACGCTGCGGGGGCAGCAAGCAGACTGAGTTTACGAGTGTGTTTTGGTATAGTATATCAAGTGCGGCAGCAGATAAAACGCACTGCATTTAAAGCTTCAGCTTTACAGCGAGCTGTGCAGTCAATAGACTCGCGCATTAAACGCTTTCAGTCAACTTAAAGACGCAAATTTCAATGTAAACGGGAATAAGTTTAGCTAGCAAATAAATTGTATATATTTGCAGTGGCTGCAGTTAAATTCAAATAAAATATTATAGTAACTGTGGAGTGCTCAATTGCAGCGCAATTTTCATGCCCCTAATGCACTTGCAATTCAAACTTTATGGAGTTTTTGGAGTGCTCGCAATATCAATTTGTCTAATTGCCGTTGGCAAATGCAAGCGACACCTGCAACACACCGTGCCGCCGCATTAAGTATCAACTATTGTGTTAAGCGCGAACGTAGCAAACATTGTTGCAGGCAAACCGCAGGCAGCAAAGCAAAACACTTCACACATACAGCACGAGCGAGATGTACAACTGTAGTAACTATTACCATAACATTTATGATTATTAACCTACAATGCAAGGCACTCTAAATGCAATTAAGATTACAATCTTTTATGGTTGAGCTGTTTGGATGGCAGGCAAAAACAAAAAAAAAAAGGGACGTGGAGTGAGAGCAGAGAAACAGTCAGAAGTCTGGCAGCTCTGGCAACCCTGGCACGGCAAACAATTAAAACATTGCGCCGCCTGCAATAAAATGCTGTTCCAGATGCTTATCATCCCCCTGTGCTGCGCTGGCCATATTGCATAAGAAATAATTACTTTTTATATTACACATACGCCCCGCCAGCCATCGTCCAGTTGACACTATTGATTGCCGCCTGCAACTCTGCTATTACAGTGAACCTCCAGACCCCCCCTGTGATGTACAATCCTGCAACTGTCGCGTTCGCGTGTCGCTTATCGCTGCCCCCGCCACCCAGCACCCGCCGCGAGCCTTTGCTGCTCGTGAAATGAAGACACCGCAAGCAAACAAAAGCAGACGCAAAAGCGTCAGACAATTGCCGCGCTGATAAGATCAGCAAAGTGTTTTTCCCCCAACTCCCCGGCGCTCGTTTGTGTGTCCAGCAGGTGACGGGTGGTAGGGGGGGGGGGGGGTCAGCTGAGCCGAGTTAAATCACGACTAAGTCGCGACGACTCAATTCAATAAAGCAGCCAAAATGTCGCGACATAAATTGAAAGCACACTGACATTTCTCTTCCTTACAGCAGATTTGCGTGGCACTGAGAGATTTAAATTTTGTGAAATATTTTCTATTGCATATTTGGACAATATTTGCAGAGTTCAATACAACTGGCAGGTATGGCAACCTTTCGTTATGTTGCCTAATCCCGGGCACAATCTGCTTTGCTTTGTGTTGGTGGCAGCAGCTGCAGGGTATTTGTGCTTCGTTTGGCTGTCCGCCCCGAAAAAAGTAAACATCAAAGGACGTCAGCCATCAATGTCAACAACTTGACTTGAATTTTATGCAAATGCTTCAAGTGTCACGGACTAAAATGGCAATTGAAACGCTAATGATGACATTTGGCAGGCCTAAACAGCGTGCGGCTGGCTCCTTCTGCCTGCTCGCAAAGAAAACAATAACAAACTAAAAGAAGCACACGCATACACACACACACCCGCAGATATTTAGTCGCTGTGTGTTTGTGTGCTTTTCCGTTTCCGGCGCGGGCCAAGAAAACATTACAAATCGTTTTTGGCTGGCACTTTCCTGCGCCTGCCGTCAGCCGTCAGCCGACTGCCGTCTAGGCCTCTGGCATTTTTACGAGGCATTCAGCCAATTGACAGGCTTCACTCGCTCGTAAAAAAAGAAGAAAAATCAAGCAACAAAACATAAGAAAAATGATGCGCAGACAAACTACGCACAGCGTGCAGAGCAAACTAGAGAGAACGAGAACGAAAACGAATACGAAAACAAAAACAAAGGCAAAGCAAGCAAGCAGCTGCCTAAAAGTATGCTTAAATATTTAAGACGGCATTGCCAGACGCAAAAGTTGTTGTTCTTGTTGTTGCTGCTGTTTCCTTTGGCGTGGGCCGTGATGGAAAACATTAAAACGCATTTAGCAGCCTGTTTTCCACTATGTATACAAAGCAGAGAGAGAGAGAGCAAAAAAAAATGTGCTGCCTACAGTTTTCGGGGGCATATAAATACTTATTATCGCTTATTTGAACTTGCGAATGAGGCGGCGGCTGTGGCGGCTGCTGCGGCTTGTGATTTACTTTTATTTGGCCAGGCATTTCCTTTGGCTTTTCTTCTCTTTTGTGCGTAGCCTCAATCTGAGTGTCTGTGTGTGTGTGTCGAGAGAGAAATCGATTTTTTGTTGTCAAAAAGAAAGAAAAAAGGTCAAAAACAATAAAAGCCTAAATACACATACGCGCCTTTGAACTGGCTTTGATAAAAGCAGCACAAAAGGCAGCAGGCAGAAGGCAGAAGGCAGCTGGCAGCGAGCGCGGATTGGGGGACAGTCGGAGGAATATAAAGATTGTTGGCCGGCAAGAGCCTGGGACTGTAAGCCTCCAATCAATGGCTATACGTCGCTTTCGGTACGTGTGAATTTAAGCTGATTAAAGAATTTGCGAGCTGGGGCAGCAGAAAACGGAACAGAAGAGAGCGGCGGCGAGCGACAAAGCAGCGCAAGCAGAGAAAGCGATGCGAAAATTGATGTCTGCTTTTAGGCGCTGCAGGCTTTATTTATGCCTTTTGTCTGTGTACGAGTGTGCAAGTGTACAAGTGTGTGTGGCTGGCTTTGTTATTGGGCTTAGTGGCGAATTTTTTAATTTGCGCCTCGCCAGCCGAAGCCAATCATCATTCAGCATTCGCCAAGTACTCACGATTGCCATGTCTATTGCAATATATAAATTCAATTCAACGCTGTCGCCCTTTGCTCGCTTCCCATTTTTATTGTGTACATCAAAATGCGTAGCCGAGTCGTAAACATTTCGTCCGCTAATAAGCCAAGTTTTTTGTTGCCCCCGTTACTCGACTGCGGCTGATTGCCAGGTAAACTGAGTGAGTGAGTGTATCGATAATGAAATTGGCCCAAAAGTCCCAAACACACTCTCACACACACATTCGCATAAATTGGCGGCAATAGGAATTCAAATGCGTAATCATGTGAACACAGCAAGCGGGGGAAGATCGCAGCAGCGAAAAAACTCTGCACAAATGAGAAAAGTTTTTGCAGGCAACGCTGCGTTATATTATTATTAGTTTTTCGCCTATGCTAAGGCAAGGCAAGCAAACGGCGCACTGCCCACGCCGAGCAGAAACTTTTTCGCCTTTGCTGCCTTTGCTGCCGTTGTCGTTGGGGGTTTAGTTGTGCCCTTCAATTCGGTCGGCTGTTTCATAGTTCATTGCTTTTCAATTTGATGAGGCGTTGTCTATAATAATCAGGCCTGCCTGAGCAGCCAGAAAATGAGACGCTCAAAGTTTTTCTTGCGCTATCGATAAGAGCAATATCGAAGCGACGCAGTGTTCTCCACATACGCTTTCGCTCACACTGACTGACTCACTGACTGACTGACTGACTGACTGGCTGACTGGCTGAGTGATGGGCGCTGCTGATGCTGTCAAAGCAATCGGCCGCGTTCCCAGCAGCTTGTCTGCTTTTGTTAATTTACTTGGTAATTTATCAACGCTGCGTATACACGATATTTTTATGGAGTTGATTTTTAATCTTTTGCAATCATTTTCTCTCGTTCTTTTTTTGGGAGCAGGAAATGAATATTTATAAGTATGATGAATGAGGCGAGACGGAAAGCAGGCAGTCAGGCAGTCAGCTGATTTACTGACGTGTGACACAGGACACAGGACACACACATACACTCGCTCGGTCGCTGGCGAGAGAGACAGCAGGATAAAGGTAAGGAAATTAATGCGCAGTTAGAAACATAAATCTGTGTTGCGTTCGAGGAAATGGCACGGATTTCACAATTTATTCATATACCCTGGAAGAGCGCGCGAGCGAGATGGCAGCGGCGAGATAGAGCGTGCTTGTGTCAGTTTGCCTGGCTCGACACACACGTGGCCACGGTGCGTATGAGTAATATTAATTTGACTTTAAGTCGCTCGCGCGCTTTGCTCAATTTGCTGTTTGCGTCTGTGGGTTGTGCAGTTAAAAACAAGCAGAAAACGAAACGCAACGCAACGCAACGCAACGCAACGCAACGTAACGTCAACGTATGCAATTTACGTGACATCATTACGTGTTAGACAAGTACAAATTACGCGCAGCGCGAACGAAAGAGAGAGCGAGGGGAGAGAGGGAGACAAAGTCGAAGCTGCCGACAATATGAGCTTGATAATGATGAAACATGAATGTGTGCGTCTCCCTCTACGTGTGTGTGTATCAAGATAAATGCGCGACTGTGTGTGTGTGTGTCATGGCAAATGAAATGAAAGTCATCAGACTTCAGATATGGCACACAAGAAAATTGCGTATGCGACGCAAGACAAAGGCAACGAAGAGATGGTCAGCTTTTCAGTTGAAATTGATGAAGTTGCTGGGCAGGCACAACGAAAAATGTCAACTGACTGTGGAGTGGAGTGGCTAAAAGCTGATGAGCTGATGAGCAGCTCAACAAGTCTGTGGTGCACTCCACACACACACGTTGAACGATGCCTGATTGGACGCCAAATAAATTAGGGCGAATGTAAATGTCAGCACTAAAGTTGCAGTCGAGCTTAGTGGGGAGTGAAGCGGGAGCTGCGCTGAGCTCAGCCAAGCAATTAAACTTGTCCTTGTATAATTGCATTTTGGCCTAGGCGCTGCTAACAAAAGCCAGAGTCAAAAGTCGCTGCCGCTGCTGCTGCTGCTGCTGTTGATGTTGAGTTGCCAAGTGCGTTTGCTGATAGCGGCCAAAAAGTTGAGCGCTTTAATTTCTTCGAAATTTGTTCGCCAAAAGCGACGTTGAAAGATGGGGGCGGGGCAATACACAAACAGGGCAACAAACAAAAATGTCGACTTGATTGCGTCGTTGATGGGCCTCGGCGAGCTCGCCCTGCTCGTCCTGGTCGTCCTGCGTGCGGCCAGTGAAGACAGCCGGCAAAAGGAGAAAGAGCGCACAATTGTGCGGACAGATTGCCGACGAGTTGTGTGCCACAGCTAGCTGCAACTTGAAGTTTGAATCCCCAGCGGATTAGAAAAGTTTAAATTGTTGCCGCCAAGAGCTCAACAGAGAGGCAGCGACAGTGGCAGCAAGGAGCGACAGTGGCAGTGGGATGTGGCGAAACTCAAGTAAAATCGAAGCAACTGGCAAATGAACGTTGAATGAATGAAGGGAGCAACGTAACGATTAGTGCTTTCATGTCCTTTGGCAAAGTTTAAAGGTCATTCGTTTGTACACCGCGCTGCCATCCAGCCATCTAGCCATCCTGGGCATCCTTCGTGCGACGCGACTCGACTCAGCTCGGCTTCTGCTGATTTGACACATCAACTTTGTCAAGTTTTTGCCGCAGCCAACGACGACAACGACGACGACGACGACGATGTTGACTATTATGAGCAATGACTCTACATTCCCACTCTCTCTATCTGCCTCATTCTCTCTTTTTGTCTGCGTCTTCAGTCTGTGCTCGAGCAATTTGTGCAATGGACATTTTGGGCGCTGCGCTGCTTTGATAAGCGTTGCCAGCTGCAAAACGTCTTAAAAGATTGCGCGCAGTGCACTGACTTTTGTGGCTCCCTCTCTGTGCCACATGCCGCATGCCACACGCCACCTGCTTGCATTACACGTGCGCAAAAAAAAAGAAGTGAAAAGACGCAGCAAATTGGCTCGAAATTTTGGGCTTAACTTGAGTATTTCATTTCAGTTGAGACAGCGCTGTGTTTCTCTAGTTTGCCCCTCGCCAAATATTCAATCTGTCGATTGGAAGCTGGCATCGTTTTGTTGCCAGCTGCATAATGAGCTTGTCAATAGGTTTATCGAGCCAAGAACTACTCGAACTGTGACCCAAAAAAACAGAGCAGCAAAAACGACAAGCAGAGCATCAAGTGCTGTGTAAATTATGCAAATCTTTGACCATTTTTTTCTTCTGCATGCCTCACTGACTCCTGATGGAAATTATAGAGGGGAGAGTAGGGGAGGGGGAGCTCACTGCTGTCAGAAACAACCGTGAAACATGACAACTGTGGGGCAGAGCTCAGTAAAAACAATATGGCGCTCCCTGACCAGGGTCCGGGTGCCCTTGTCCAGCACTCATTGCCTGCCATTGACAGTTCAACGTTGTATTTTTTGCGCTCGCTCCCCCAATTTTCGTATTTTTCTATTTTTTCTAGCTGCTTCTTGTTTTTTTTTTTTTTTTGTTGTGAAATGTCAAATTTTTGCAGACAGTTTTGACAGTTTATCGAAGCGCGCCCGTAATTTTAGCTGACGTGTGTTGCGGAGGTGTTGAAAGCGCCGCACAGAATGCGCACGAACTTCGAGTTCGGGTCGCCACTTTGCCCACATGACAAGGTGAGTGTGTGTGTGAGGGTGGAGGGAAGGGAAGGGAAATCAAAATAAAAGTTGCGTTGACGCTGCACTTTTGCGAGCGGACGAACTTAGAATAAAGACGGGTCAAGTTTGTCGAGCACTTTGGGGGACTGAGCTGAAAGTAATTATATTTCTCAGTTGGCTGCGCACCTATGGCGAACTGATTGCTAAACATCGAATTCAATTCGCCCAAAATGCTCAAATCAAATTATGTGTGTGGAAAAGTTTTCTGTGAATTTGATTTACTTACCGCTGCGACTTTCATTTTCAGCTGGCTTCAGCTGTAAAGCACGGTTCATCTGCAAGAGACACGAAATTGATAAGAGCGAGATTAGAAAAGCTATAAATCTTTGCACGATTTCACCAAATACTACAATAAAAATGCGGCGAAATTAATTGTAATCAGCAGATTTAGTGCCAAATTCAATTCGTCAATCATCGTCAAGTCTGCGATGACTCTTCATAAACACCTTCAGCCCACACACACACACACACATTTGCTGCAGCGCTGAGCCGAGCGCTTTCAAGCATTTAAATGCCACTCAATATGCAAGCACAGCTCCCGCTCCCTCTCACTCTCACGCTCTGCTCTTGGCCCCCTTCTCGCTCTGTGCACATTTGCGCTCATTGCCTTTTACCCACGACTGGGCAGCCACATCCTGTGCCGCTTCATGCATCATTAAAGCTTAAATCTCACCCATGCGACCCATGTCGACTGGCGGGCAACACTTAACGCCCCACCACAGCACAGCGCGCCCGTCGAGCAACCCCCAAGGATGGCTGGCTCACTGGCTGCCTGGCTGGCTACGTGTTGTGGTCACCTTTCGGTTGATGCCAAATGAGTAATATGGGAGCAATACGAAAAAAGCCATTAAAAGACGTTTGTTCGTTCGCATAAAACACATTAAAATAAAACTTAATTGGAGCGGCTTTGTGTGCAGCGCTCTCGATAACCGCACAAACCCGAAAGCAAATCAATAAAGTAAACCACTAAAAAGACAGCAAAAGACAGCAGAAGATGTGCTGCAGGTGTCGAGCTGTCTTTCGCGCTGCCGCTCATCACGCATACGCCCCCTTGGCCGGCAGCTCGTCTCGTCTCGTCTCGTCGCGTTGGCTTGCCTGCTTGTCGCATGCATATTTTATAATCAGCCATTAGTTTGCGGCAATTGGCAATGATTGAAGCTTTTAACTGCAAAATTCAATTGCGACGTCGTCGGCCCCGACACCGTCGTAAAATATTTAATGTGCTGGGCAATTTTGTGTGTGCTGCAAATAGAGTTGCAGCTAAAACTGTTATGGCCCGCTTACTATGGTAGTTTATTTTTTGTTTTTCGGTTGTTGCTGCTACCGTCACACACACACACGGGCACACACACACACACACAGACTGGCTTCCATTAGGCGAGCAAGTAATTAAAATTGCGATTTATGCATGCGCATGAACAAGGCCCCAATTTGGGCGCCCGCTTGTTTGTAATTCAATTATGTTAATGATTGGACAACATTTACCGTATTTACATTAATGCATAATGAATGAATCGAAAGGCCGTCGACGGAGAATCAAAGACCGCCAGAGCAGCCTAAATGCACGCCACTGCGTTTTATTTTGGCTCGTTGATTTTTTAATTGTAATGACCCGCTCCGCGCCCGCCCCACCCCGCCCACTAAACAAGAGTCGACGAACGTGCAACGTGGACGGCAATTAAGTGCATTTCTCTGTCTGACCAAAGGCATGCTGCTGCCTCCCCCCCAACTGTTGACCCTCGCTCACCTCGTCGCTTAAATTCGCGTTTGCCTTTGCTCAAAGCTCAGCTGGATAAATTAAGTGGTCGATGAACTGCAGCCTTGTTGATTTTGTTGCTGCTGCGCCGTTGACAGTGACCAGGATGCAGGAGGATGGCTGCTGCGACGATGACGCCGCAAAATTTAAACCAATGTTTAACCAAAAATGTTCATTTAGTCGCACGTTCGCTCGAACGCAACTCGGGGGGCTGGGCGTCTGTGTGGCTGATGCATGATTGATGTGGCCGGGGTAATAAATTGGAAAACGTTTTCGGGGCTCAAGCGAAGGCAAGATGCTCGGCCAAGTCGCCGCTCTTTGTCTGCTGCATGCATTCAACGCTGCTGCATTGTATGCCATGCTTTTCGCAACATGCTGACTGCTTCCTGGCTGCCTCGACTGTCTGCTGCCTGCTGCTTTTGAATGCTTTATCAACGTCGGCACCCGCAGCTGCCGTTGCATGCAAAAACAACACTGAATCGCTCACATATTGAGCAGACATGCACAGTCCAGAGTTCAGAGTCGGCAGTCTGAGAGGAGGCCACATAATTGTCTGGCTTCACAGTTTTTGCAGCCATGATATGTGCATTTTTGATTGCAGTTGTTGGTTAATGAACTTGCTGCCCGTAGTTTATATTGACCTCAATTTCTCTTGATAAACTGCAGAGATCGACCGGCGATTTGGGCAGCAGAAACAGCGTCAGCTTGTGCTTTTGGCCACACAAATAAACAAGCAGCTCGACTATAATTACACCAACTATTCTTTGAGCATTTCATTGCCTGCTAATCATATCGTATTGCGCTGCAAATTAAAACAAATTGAGAACTGAGACAGATGAAAGCAAATCCAGCGCATAGCTAAGCAGCTTATAATTTGACGAAGGCACTCAACTATTTAGGGACATTAAAGTTATTTGATGGATGTCTCAACCACACAACAGTTCTAAGGCGTCTCGTGCCACAAAGGCGCTGCTAATTATGGCTGGCAAAAAGGTTTCGCTCAGTCTGCGTGTGTGTGTGAAGCGGCGTAATTAGCGCACATAATTTGAAATTTAAATGTTGCCAAAAGCCAAAAATGAGCAGCAACCCGCAGCGCAGCGCAGCGACGCGAAGCCTTTGCGAGTCAGATTGTTAATTAAATCTTTTGCGGGCGCGCGCAGCAAAAAAAGTGCAAAGAAAAACTGTTTCGACTTGGCCAAAAAGATGCCTCGGCGCACAATTAGCGCGATGACAAAGCGACAGCCAACCACTTGAAAAGTCAGTGCAGCTGCAGGGGTGAGTGTGTCGGTGGGAGGGGGAGTGGAGAAGTCGCAGGCGCCAGTGGCAACGTTAAACCGCAAATTTTAGCGCCTGGCCAAGTCGTGCATGACTTGGCTTGGACTAGTCCAAGCGACGCCGCCTACGCGTATGCAATGCCAAAAGTGCCGAGTGGCAAGTGGCAAGTGGCAAGTGGCAAGCTGGCGAGTACTTTGCGAGTCTCTGCGCTGTGGGTGCATGAACCCACATAAACTGCGTGAGTTTATGATGCCCCAGCGGTGTAAGAGAGAGTCGTGGAGAGAGGCAGAGAGGGAGAGATCTGCATCCCGGGCACTCCCTGCAATTAGAATGCGGCGCCGTCTATTGAACTGGCTATTTCCTTTATCCCCCCGCTCTTCATCGCCGTCTGGTCAGTTGCGCTTTGTTGTTTTTATGCATTCGCCAACTCAACTACATAAAATGGAACAACGAAAATGCAATTAAAACTACGTTTTATGGCTTTGTTATGGCAGCAACAGCCGCTCCAGGAGACTCCACAGAGCCAGAGAGGGCGCCCCATGAAAAGCGATTTTTATTGTGCTTTGGCAGCAGCGACAACGGGCCAAACTAGCTGGCTGAATGATCATCAACGGCCAGCGACATCGTCATACGAGTTGATAGAAAAGTGGTGCACTTTACGATTTTCGATATAGTATTTGTAGGTTATGATTTGCGCTATGGTATAAGCAGTGTTTTGCTTATTGAAAACGCCCCGTGGTTTATTGTTTTCAGCGTCTTCTTTTTGGTTCAGTTGTTTATCAAAAATCATCAAAGTTTCGCTCAAAACTTTTCTATTTTTTGTGTGTGCTTGTGTGTGCAGCTGATAGAGAGTTGCGTAGAGAAATTTGTCACTGGCGCAGGCTAACAGAGGGTAAGGAGTTGGCCACCTAACAGCAGACAATGTTGCGCCTGAAGCGTGCAACAGCAGCGGCAACGGCAGCGGCAACGGCAAAACAAACTAACGAGCTAGCAAGCAAAACAATGGCATGTTGCAGCTCGCCCCTGCTCGACTTATACGTAACAACCTGCCATAACTGTAGCTTAATCAAAAGTTTTTGCACTGCAGCTGTTAGGGCGCAGGCAGCTGCAGGGCAACCGCAACTACGACCATAGTATATATCATCGTGCTCCCAGTTCCCGCTCTCGTTCTCATCATCATCATCCGCATCCACATCCTCAGCATCCTTTTGATACTAATCAGTGACTGTAGCAACAGCAGCAGCTTCAACTCCACATGCGAGGCTGCTTTTTATGTTTGCCACATGTTGTTGCACACACTGCTCGTTGCGGCTCCTTCAATGGCGAATAGTTTTTGTTGTTGTTGCTGTCTCCTCTCTTCACAACTCGCTGCTTTTCTTTTATCTACCATTTATACATGTATTTCTTTGATATATGAAATATGGCAGCTGTATATAATGGTCGCCATGGTCGCGTTCGCAATTAGCAAGTGGCAATTAAAGTTGCTCTCTGCCAGCAGCACTAAGATCCACTCAGCAGCCATCGGCAATACTTTATTAATGCCATATTTTTTACCCCTCCAGTGCAGACAATCGCAATTGCCTCAGACACTCAGACACAAAAGCGAAGCGCTCCTTCCTACAACTTTAATTATTTTCCCATTTCCGTTCATCAACTCGCAATTTGAAAATGACAAATAATAAATAAGTAATTGTCTGCAGCTAAACTGAAAGTAAACTATACAAATTTTTGCATTGAAATACGAGTCGAATGCGTAATAATTGGAGCTATTAGCTATTAAGGTTTTTACTAGTCCTTTTGATTTTCTTTTCTGTCTAACAAAATTTCTAACATGTGCAGAAATTATTATTGATTATTTATAAATTTAAATTCCTAATAAGAAGCTTAATAAACTAAAAAATAATGTAAATTATAGCATTAAACTAATTGTAAAAAATTCTTATTTGTGGGGAAAATGAATTAATTCGTCGAAAATTATTCTTAGAGTTTTTGGAGTTTTTACATATTTGTAAAAAATTCTGATTAAAGTTTGTAAATATACAAATATGTTGTGATGCAATTAGGCAGATAACTAAATTAAATACCCAAATAAACTAATAAATAATGGCTTATCAAATTGTTATTGGTTAAAGCGTTAAACTAAATATAAAAAATTATATATTTATGGTAAATACAAATTAAATGCGTAATAATTATAATTAGCTCTTGCTTTTTTATCATAATATATTTCTGAATTTAAAATAGTTCAATATAAATTTTAATATGCAAATAAATGCTATGGTTGGTCATTGATATTTCTTTACATTTTTTTGTGGTTAGTAGCGCATTAAATGGACTAATAAATAATGACCCAATCAAAGTGTTCATGAAAAATTATACATTTATGAGAAAAACGAATTAAGTGCCTAGTGAAAATATACAAAAATATTAAGGCAATTTATTGATATGTTCAAATTTCTTAAATTTATCTACTAAATAATGGCTATTTATGAGTTTAGTCAACTAGAGAAATTTCTAAATGAAATTGTTTTGGTTACAAAAATACGAATAAACTGCCTAATAAAAATGCACAAAAATGTTATGGAGCTTTATTGTTTGTTTTAAAATTTGTATTTTTGCATGTAGTGAACTAAATAAACTAACAGTTAATGGCCTAAAGAAAATAGAGAGCTAAACTAAATTTCAGAGAATTGTGTTTTTATTGCAAATTGTATATATCCTAATGAATATTGAGAGTGTTTTTATTTATTGTTATGATGCTTTGCAGACATTTCGAAAATGAAAATTGGTCTGAGAGTCAGTTAAATTATCTCGGCAGCTTTGGCTTTAAGGACTTTAAGCCAGAAACAGCGTCGCGAAGTAGCTTTAAAAAAGGTGAAGCATATTTTTAGACTGCCTGCAGAAGTGCGTTCTGAATATTGAGCAGTCCATTTTAGGCCACATAATAAACACACACACCACACACACACACACATACAGAGAGACACACGCATTACGCAACCGAAATCAATATTATTTTATGCTCTGCCCCGAAATGTCAGGCCACGCATAACCTGCTGTCCGCCTCAGCGTCAAGTTGCTTGGCTTGTTTGGCTAATACCCGATTTCACTACCAAAAATATTGATTAGCTTCGTGCCCCGCGCCCCCTAGGTGTGCGTGAGTGTACATATGTCTATGGGTAATAAATTAGAGGAACTAATGTTTGTTGTCTGACGTCTGCCACATTGGCGAACTGAAGAACTGCGCCTAATTAATGGCAAACCTTTCAAAGGGCTACACCTTGTTTTTCTCTGACGGCGGATAAACACCAAAGTATTTACCACATTTCACTCAAACTGCTGTAGGCCGAGCACGACTACGACAGCGACAACGATGCCGGAGACGGCGGTCGGGTCATTAGCATGCGTTAAAATGGCGTTAAATGTGTAACGGAAACACGGCGCAAGGACATGCCATATAAATTTCTTTGGCTTTTTATTTATTTTATTATTTTTCGGGTGTTTTTTCGGGCGTTTTTTGTTGGTTGGCTTGGTGGTTGGCCGCTTCGTCGCCTCGCATAATAAAAATGTCATAAATATTGCGTTCTGCTGCCGGCGCTGCTGTGTTAATTTTTTCTAATTGTCTAAAATTTAGATAATTATATGCCATTAATTATTCACATAATAACAACTTTTGTGTCCTCTCCGCACCGTCTATTTTTTTTTGGTATTTACTTTTTTTTTTGGTTTTACAATTTTGTGGTCGACTTGGCCACGCCCCGCACCAGCTATATAGTAGATAGAGAGCGCAATATATTGCTGCTCTATGCGGGGCGTAAAATTAAATTTACATAATTTATGACTTACTCAGCTCAAAATTCTGCCTACGTGAGTGTGTGTGTGTGTGTGTGTGTGTTTGCGGCATGTGCCGTGTTGCATAATTTTAGGAATTTTTGTTTATTGTGGCGTAAAATTTGAAATATGAATAGGAATACACACCACACACTCCGACGCCGACGCCGACTCCGACACCGACTCCAAGAGACAGACAGAGCGAGCGACTATGGTTATTTTTTCCGTGTTAGGGTTACATTCGGAGGTTATTAGTAATTTATTTGCATATTTTTGAGGAGCGGGTGCCGTGGGCGCAGCAGCTGATGGACAACCCAGCCGTGGGGAGACGACAACACAGCTCCCCACCCCTCCTGTGTGTGGCTGTCTTTTGTGTCAAGTTGGCCGGGCACAAAAGTCAGTCAAGTGTCGTTTTCGGAAGACATAAATTTTGAGCCAGGCCGGGCTCTGGGTGTGAGTGTAGTGGAGGAGTCAGACAGGTGTCCCGCAGTTGAGGCAAGTATAATTGAATAGCGGAAAAGGTTTCACATGGCTTTCAAATGTCGTGTGCGAGTCACAATGGCTGCGCTGAGCTCAAGCAAATGAAATGAGCTTACGGCTGAATGGAATGAGCGAGCTCGTTAAGGCTGCACAATATAATATGATACAAGTGTGGCTTAGAAAAAGCAGAAAACACACACGAACACACAGACACGCCGTGTATTGATATATGGCATTTATTTGGCACAATGCCCATAAATAATCCATTAAGCGGCGTGAGAAGCAAAAAGTGGGGCAAGCGTTTTGTGTGGCATCTGGCAAAAGGCAGCAAGCAGCTCAAATCAGAGTTTAAATTAAGATTGCGCCGAGATTTACGGCGCTGAATTATGTGCCTGCTTAGACAATAAACTTGTCAAAATTGTGAGTGGCACAAACGACATGAAATATTATGCCAGATAGCGTTCAATTCATTTGCCTTTCTCGCAATTAGATGTGTTAAGCAGCTAACAAGATTTACGCAACTACATCGAGCACGCCCATTTAAAGGGCCATGTTTAAAGCATCGACAAGGGGCGGCCATTGATTGGTTGCAGGCACTGTGCCTTTTCGGCACACTCCAAAGCGGCTTATGTAATGCGCCCAATACTATACAACATTTTTGCTGCATACCAAGCGGGCGCACGCAAGAAATGCTTATAAATTACACAAGCCAAAGGCTGCCCTCCCGCCCCTGACAAAATAGCAAGAGAGAGAGAGAGAGAGGGGGGGGGGACAGATGGATGCCTGGCTCCTCGAACAAAGCACTCAACTGTGAAAATGTCTGTTGAGGCCAACACACACACACACACACGCACACGCACAGGAGCAGTCTCCACTCATGTGTGTCCTGTGTGGGGCTACCTTGGCTGTCAACAGGATGACAGTTCATATAGTATAGCTACACAGATATATGCGACGTATATATAACATAGTATAGTAATGTAGGTATACACACTGGCGATGCCTTCAACTGTCAATTGAGTTGGCATGTTGGCAGCCTCTTGACTTGCCTTCAATATGAAATACGCAAAAGCATGATAAGCATAAATACACGACTCGACTTGAGACAGATGGGCATATTGCCTAGTCAGCCGAGGAGGCGCCTTTCTAATGCCTGGCACGTATTTTAATTGATTTGTGCGCCTAGTAGAAGTGGCTCATTACATGGCCACGTCTGCGAATTGAAAAACTCGACACAACAGACGCAAAAAGAAATCAGTTTCCAGCGCAAACAAACAAACAAACAAGCCGGCAAACAAACTGGCAAACAGACAGGACAGCACAGGGCGAAAGGATACTCGTGTATTTGCGCAACGAGTTTGATGCCTGATGATGATGCTCCATTTATTATTAACTTGAAATGATTTCGGGCTGCTGGCCGCGCCTGTGTGTGTGTGTGCTAGGTGACGACGCAGCGATTGAATGCACGACTGCATCAAACGGCAACTGTATCTGTAGCTGTATCTATAGCTGTAGATGTGTATCTGCAGCTCTCTGTGTTTGCGTGTGTGTGTGTGTGTGTACACACGTGTGAGTTCAATTGGAAAATCGTGTGCTGCATACGCCGAGCTGCATGTTGTTTTTGTAAATAGCAACGTGCACACATTTCTCAGCGCAATTCGACTCCTGACAGTGTGCACACACTTTAAGATACATCTGCGCTATCCGCTGAATACCGATTGCAGATTGCAGCTCGCAGCTCGCAGTTCGCAGTTCGCAGCTCACAGATTGCAAATGCAAATGAGATGCACACACTCGCATGTGCGTTTAATGATATTTAATATTAAATTCTTTGCTATTATTGGGAAAACACTTTGAGCGCGCCGTGCCAAGGACATTTACAACGAGAGATTGAGTAACATTGCCAGGTACAAAGCGGAAGATGAGTTAACATTTAAAGCTGCATTGAGTAAGAACATAATTTTAAGTGGAGCATTTAAAGTAAAGAATAAACTCAGCAAATAAACTAATTTAAATTAAATACAAGGCATTTAAATGATTATTAACTCTTGTCCTTCTTATCAACCAAAAGATGAAGTGAGTTGTAATTTAAATACAATAATAATAATAATAAAATATTTATCATTTATTATTATAAATGAAAGTAATGAACAGATTCAAGTCTAGCATTAATTTAATTATAGAAAATAATTAAAGCAATACTACAATTAGCAAATTGAGATATTAGTCATTAAAATGATTAAGTGAAGAGTAATTGAAATAGAATGATAATAATGGGAAAAATAATAAGTAGAATAATTTAATGAACAAATGAAAGTAATGAAAATAAATAAAATACTAATCACTTAAATGATTATTTATTCTTGTCGTTCTTCTAGATCAATCGCATAAGTGAAGAATAATTTCAAAAGAATGATAAAAATGGGAAAAAAAAAATGTAGAATAATTTAAAGTAAACAACAAATAAAAGTAATGAAAATATTTAAGTCTGGCGCTAAATAAATAGTAGAAAATAATTAAAATACTAATCACTTCATTCATTTATTTTTTCTCGTCGTTCTTCTAGATCAATAGCTTAAGTGAAGAGACTGAAAAAATGAGAAGAATAATTTAAAGTAAAGGACAAATGAAAGTAAGGAATACATTCAAATCTCGGGCTAAATTAATTGTATAAAATAATTAAATTAATACTACAACAAGTAAGTTAAATCACTAATCACTTAAATGAAAATTCATTCTTGTCATTCTTGTCGATCAATCAGAGTTGCAATATTGTTGATCTCCTTAGACATTGTTCAGCTGAAATTAGGCTCTACAACTGCTTCCCCTCGCCACGCCCTTAAAGTGTGCATAAATAGATGTTGGCTGGCTTTATTTAGCTAATAACATTGATGATCTGCTAGAGCACATGTTGGCCCGCTGGGAGTAAGCATAAATTGAGAGAAGTGCGGTTTGCAGCCATTAAAATACTTTTGGCCACAGCCGTTTGTCAGCTTCTGGCACTTGACAGTGGCCCAAAGGCTTTCGCAGCTGTTCTCCTCCCCTGAGCCTTGGCAAATTTATGCACACATCTTCTTTCTTCTTTGGCCTTTTAGCCAACCCCGAGTGCAGTCGGTCTGCAGGCTCTCCACTCACATTTATCAAAGTCGCATCAAATGAAAGCGCTAGTCGACAGATCGGAGAGTCAGCGAGTCAAGAATTGCTTTGCAAATTTATAAATTGTAAAAGAGGCGACGGCTCGTAAGGGATGGGGGGAGGGCGTGAATGGGAAACAAAAGGACAACATTTGCTTATATTTTATGCAATATGCCAACCGCGTTTTATTAAGCAAATTACGAGAAATGTGCAGAGCGGGCGGCAAGTTGAACGTCGAGCGAATCTCGGCACATTTCCACCTCCCTGTGTCGTGCCCCGTCAGAGCTACCCTTAAGACCTACTTATGACCTTGGCAAACAGCCTAACGCGCATTCTCTTAAGCAATTTAGCAAACAGACTCCACTCGAGTCGCGTCGCGTCGCGTCGAGTCGCGCTGAGACTCACAGCTCTTAACGCACATTTTCATATATAAATTATTAATTTTGTATGCCCAACCACACGCATAAGCAGCGCCAGCAGGTGGGGGGGGGGGGAGTTCCTTGGGGGTGGGAGAGGCAGGCTGGCGGCAATGGCGAGTAAAATGCATTTTGTGCTCCATTAAATAATAAAAGCAAACGTGGCAGATAGCAGCCTCCAGATAGCAGCCATATACGACGAGTATACACAATAAAAATCTTACACGAAGCGCATAAAAATAAACCAGAGGATGCCTCCCCGCCCCCCCACCGCACAACGAGAAAAAAAACCCAAGAAGATACAAAACATATAAGGAGCAAGAAGACTTGCTCGGAATCTCAGGTCTGCTTATCTAAAGGCCAGAGTCGAAAACCCCATTGTGATTTTTAAGTTGTGTGTGCGAGTGTGTGTGGAGTGTGTGTGTGTGCTTTTAGGCGAGAGTGCATAAATAAGTAAAGAAATGCCTGTCGCTTAAGATTACATGGCAAATAAGCACAGTGCACAGGACATTTGAATGCTCGAATCTCGCCCAACGACACTCTTACTTACTTATTCATAGTCAGGTCTGTGTCTGAGACGCAGTCGCTCTGTCTGTTTGTGTGCCTGGCCTGGGTGGCGCATAAAAATCAGCATAAACAGCAATTGTTATGGGCTGTGAATGGAACACGTTACACACTACGCACATAACACGCTGCTCAAGCGACTCGTTACTCGCTACTCGCTACTCGCTGCTTGCTACTCGCTGCTCGCTGCTCGTTGTTCGCTTGTCATTTGATTAGAGCCGTCAATCGGCAGTTGGGCTGGCGAAACTACAAGAGTTTAATTTGGTTATGAGCCATCGGGACTTGACTCGCTGCCGGCAGGCTAACAGCACTTAGCACTCGCCGGCGAAAGGGTAGCAGCGAGGGGCGGGGCGGTTGGGCGGCTGGGTTGGTTACAAAACACGCACGTGTCCTTGCCAATGACAAGGGAAATTTTACAACTTTCAAGTTTAATTTGCCAGGAGTAGCAATCAAGCAGGCAGCCGGGCAGGCAGCAAAAAAACAACAACAAAACACAAAGAATAATATAACAAAAGCAAGAGCAAGAGCGAGAGCAAAGTAAGTGGAGGAGGTTAAGGGTTGCTTCGATGTGTGTCGTGGTGCGAGGGGAGGGGGGCAACCCTTTCGACCTAATTGCATGGAAGTTGTTACGCTTCCAGTTAAATGTAAAAATTAAAATGTATAAAATGTATATAATTTATATTAAACCGAAACAGACAACACTGCAGCCAGCCCGTCTGTCAGTCACTCACTCAGTGCCACAGTCAGTCAGTCAGTCAGGCCAGAGAACGTTGCCTGTTTTATGAGGTGTTAAGTGGGCTTAAATTAAAACTCGTGCCAGGCCAGCAGCAGCTCGCTGTGGAGCTGGAGTGGGGGCAATGTGTTGAAATGTTTGCGTATTTGTTCAAGTTATGCCAAAATACCGACAAAACAGAGAGAGAGACAGAGAGAGAGCAAAGTGTAAGCAGAAGCAAAACACTTAAGCGAAGAGCTTCTCCTTTCCCCTTGCCCACCTGCTTGACAAAAACCGAGTCCAACTCAAGCCCAACGTTGTGCTTTCATTAGCGGCAAAGGGCACAAAAGGAGAAACTTGATTTCTGTTTGCTTTTCGCCGGCGCTGCGAGAGAAAAGGGTTCACATGTGCGTTATAAATTCGTATTTAATAAACTTTTGCAGAGTGACATTTTAAGTGGTGCTCTCGGTGGGGTAGCTTAGCTCCCAGCCCCAGGCACGCTTGCATCACGCTGAGTAATGTTACATAAATGAGGCACTGACACTGTTTTGGCAGCCGCCTTCAAGATGTGCCCTAAGCCAACTCAATGACTCGACAATTCAGCGCAATCACTTCGAAATATCTCCATAAAGGGTTACGATTGTAGCGGCAGTCAGCAAAGATTTATTTTAATGCAGCCGTATTTAATAAGAACAACATATATAATAAACACATTTTTATTGGCTCTTGCAGAAGCAGTAACACTAGAAGCTTTTCTCTCAAACCTTTAGAATCAATCCATAAATGTACATCGTTTGCTGTTGTAGAAAACTTGAACTTTATCTCGATTTAATTATGAAACTAATATTGCTTTAAGCATTTTCCATTACACAATTATTAAACATTTTCAGTTCTAAAACTAATTTCATTCCTGCTATTATTAAGACTCCATTTGGAGCTATCTTTCTGCAGAGTAATTGTGTCTGCTCCTACTCCTGGGTTTCCTGGTTGGAGTGTTGGAACACTATAAGCTCATTATCACGCCTGGACACTCTTTGCTTGACCACTGCTGACCGAGCACATGCGTGCATTTGATGTCTCAGTCCAGGGAGAGCGATGAGATGCCATCTGAGTTAGATAAACTACAATTTGGGTTCACACACCGTTACGGATTGCAGTTGGCCCCCGAGCTGAGTGCTGAATCGAAGCAATTACAGATCCATAAGAGTGCGGCGCAGTGTTTGCTTTGGGTTGCGACACGTGTTCGCATTTTGAGCAACGACAGACAGCCAATTGCTTATTAAAATAATAATATGGCCAAAAATTAAACATCAGATTGCAACCCTCGAGGGAATGGGCGGCAAGTAACCCCCGAAAGAACATTTACATGTGCGAGTATAGAGACACAATTGCGATTAGAAATCCACCACCCACGGCACATGTAGAAACTCTCAGCTGATAATGAAAACATTTGCACAACTTTCCGAGGCATTTAATGAGCGACCAGCCGAGCAGCAGAGTACACAAAAGGGATGTCGGGCTCAAGACTCCGAGGCTCACGGCGGCAACGCGCCAGCTAGACAAGTGGAATGGAAATCTGGGGACTAGTCAAATTTTACGAGCGCATAAAAGCGACGCGTCTTCAACTTTAAAAACAAAACAAAGCAAGGCAAAAAATGCGAGCGAAGCGCAACGCAGCGCAAGCGAGATAGACAGACAAGCCTAAAAGTATGCTACGCTTTGATCATAAAATCGTGTCGCTGTCTCGCAGCCCAAGCTGTGTTGTTGTAGTTCTTGTTGCTGTTGTGTTGTGTTGTGTGGGGCCCAAACTATCGACCCAAAAGGACATCGCCGGGCTAAATGAAATCTAAATTAATACAATTTTTGGGTCTTTCGCTCGCATTTATTGACAGCCAGAATTTGGCCAGATCAAAAGATGTGTCAGGACGCCTGCTTGCAAGGAATTCCACTACAGCCGGGCGAAGTGGGGCACGAGACGGAGACGGAGACGGCAAGCTGGGAAAACGGACATGTACCAATTTTCTTCACATGTAGGAGAGCGTGGCGTGTGTGTTGAGCGTTGCTCAGAGGCTGGCAATAAAATAAATGGCAATGAATGACTGAGCAAATGAATAAATGAGAGAACATTTTTGCTTTGAAATTCAAATTTCAAAAGTTGTCATGACATTGTGTTTATGACAGAGAGTCGGGGCGAGCGAGCTGGCTGCCTCTTTTGTTTTTTCGGCTGCATATTTAAAATTGAATATTTGCACGCCTTGAGCATTTGAGATTACAAAGATCTACTTCACTTATGCGCACACAAACAACCATGGCCCCAGCTGTCCCCACTCGACTATATCTATGCTTTATACTAGATGTGTGTGTGTGTGTGTGTGTGTGTGTTGCTTGTTGTCATTTGCATGCGCCGGCAACTGAATGCGTTCTGTGCTATTTGCACTGCTCAAAGCCATTTTAAGCGGTTTATTTTCGTGTATGCTCGCCGCACACAAATTTCTCCTTCCATCGCATTTAAGTAGCTGCCAGCAGCTCTTTAAGCTGCTCTAAACATGCTGTAAAACATGGCTTCAATATATTTACAGTATCTAAAATATAATATCAATTTGACCATGATTAACAGTTGCCGCATTTCAATTAAAGTGTTTGCCCCATCCACATTTGTATTTTTTTGGCTGCTTTTCTGATTTTTAATTTCGGTTGACGCGGAAAGTCAATTGAAGTTGAAATGAGAATTGAAATGGCTAGCAATTAAAGATGATGACGCCTCTTCTTCGGCTGTATCCTGCTTCCTGTTCCCACTCGCCGCAGGCTCAAACACTTTGAATAACATTAAGCAGCGCTGCTTTTTCTCTTGTTATTGTCGACGATTCTCTCTCTTTTTTTGACAGTCTGTGCCTGTGTGTGTGTGTGTGTGTTGGTCTGCGGTCGACCGCAGTGCCATAAAATATGCACCCGGCGCTAGGGAAAATTCACAACAAAGTGAAAGCCGACGCCGCTGCCGACGGCGCTGACGTTGAAGTATGCAAAATGAGTCGAGGCAGAGAGCAAAGCGCCTAAAAGCATATTTCAATTAAGCTATCACCTTGAATTATTCTCACGAGCGTTCGCCTCATCCACCCACATCGACTAAAAGGCCGCCCGAGTCGTGTTTTTTCCGTTCTCGTTCTCATTCTCGTTTTCGTTTTTTTTTTTTTAATTTTAATGTTTTCATTGGAGAGGCAAGGAAGCAGAATGCAAAAGGAGCGAAGGAGAATGGTAAAACCGCTCGTCAAAATTTGCATTTAAATGAGGCGCAGAGGCGACTGACGGACGGGCCCTGTATATACATATATATATATATATATCTACATCTGCATGTCGTGTATATATATGTATAGAAATTCATTTTTTTGGCTGGGGTAAAATTTTTATGATTGCGGTGACTGCCAAATTGTCAGTGGTTCATTTCGTGGGTGTGCGAGTGTGAGTGTGTTTTCGCCTGGCTGCATAAAATGTAAATATTCATTAACGTGCGTGTGTGTGTGTGTGTGTGTGCTTGAGTGTGTGTGAGTACGGGTCAGTGAGCACACACAACAATCAGTTGCCAGTTGTTAACTTGACGCCAACAAAAAAAAACTGGAAGGGAATTTGGCAAAGCAGTTGAAGCTTAAAGCGCCAACTAATCAAAAGTTTAATTAATTCGATTTAAGCCGGAATGTGGCTCATGAAATATGCGGCAGTAATTTATGCAGAGATTACATATTTTAAGAGCTGCCAAATATGTAATAATTCGGCTAAAAATTCTATTTTATTGCAATGCATATTTATGTTTCGACTTTATTGCATTTGCTTCAATTGAGAGTCTGTAATGCGCAAAATTATATGCGAATTGCCGGCAATTTTAATTAACTGAATTTCACTGTTCGCTTTAAGGCTTGAACACCAGACAGAAGTGTCTATGTGTGTGTGTGTGGCAGACTGTGGGGCATGCAAAAAATGACAATTAAAAAGCAAGCGAAGCCGAGCGACGACAGGCTGCAAGTCTTCTCTGCCATGCAAAAATGCTTACACACAAACAGACTGATGCATGGCATGCCGGCAGTGTGTGTGTGTGTGTGCGTGTGTGAGTGTGTGTGTGTGAGTTACACCCACCTCAACTGGCTGGCGCCTCATTCGTCGTCATTCTTCAGCCGGTTTGCGCTTGGCTTGGCCAAAAATTTTTGGCATAAATGCCATAAACAGTTTATTTAGCAACGCAAAATTAACTGCAAAATGTAGCAAGCAACCGGCAACAATAACAGCAACAACAAGATGCACGTTGTGGCAGCCAGACGACTGATGATGCTACCCAACGCAGCAATTGCTATAGCCCCCAAAAAAGGGAAAAACGCAACTCAACTCGACGCTTTATGACGTTTTACTTCATGTGCAGCTTCATAATTAAGTGGCTGCCAAGCGCGCGATGGAGTGGAGGGAGGGGGGGGGGGAGGGGAAACTAGCTGGAGTTGTTATTGTTGCTGTTGTCTCCTGCACTCGAGGGAGCTTTTAGTTTTGAGCCACGTGAGAAGCATCATCGCTTTTGGGTTCGGCTCTCGGCCATAAAAACCAGCCCCAAACGAGGTCAACTGAGGCCACTAAAATGCAGTGGATACACGTTCCACACACACACACACACACGGATGTAAATATATAGGTGTATAGCGTATGTGGCTGGGCAGTTGGGATATATAGATACAGTTAAAGACGCACATAAAAGTGTTAGCAGCTCGTTTTCTGTACTTACTAATTTGATGGCTGGTGGTATTAATGGATGATGGCAACTTACCTGAAAGACACAACATGAAAGAAACAACAGATGAGCGAGTGTGCATATAGATGTACAAGTATATATATAAGGTTATACAGTTACAGAGGGGGCTGGCATTAATATTAAATGTCGGCGAAATGGACAGAAATTGAGGTAATTGGCTTATGTTATTAGCCAAGTCATTAGGGGGAATGCCTAATGATAGCAAAATGTGCGCCAACGGGAATTAAAACATTCACTGAAGTTCAGTTAACATTACAATTATTATACATTTAATGGAGTGCTGCTCTTAATTTAAACGTAGTTTCTAATTGCATTTGATGCACTTTAAAAGACGAAAATTAAGTAAAAAGTAACATTGAAATCATTTATGTGAACTTAAGAAACTCACATTTGTCAATGTTCACTAACTAATAAATAATTTAATTAAAATGACGAAAAGTGAATTTAAAGCAATAACTAAAATTCGTAGCTGTTTACAATTTAATAAAAAATAGCTTTAAATAATTAGAAGTGACTTTAAAATAATAAACAAAATTCTTAGCTATTTACTATTAAATAAAAATTAATATTAAGATGACTCAACGTGAATTTAAAGTAATAACTGAAACTTATTGCTGCTTACTATTTATTAAAAACCAACTAAAATTCTTCCCTGTTTACAATTAAATACAAAATAATATTAAAATAAGTGAAAAAGTATTTCAACAAGAACCTAAAATTCTCTTTTGTTTACTTATTAATAAAAAGATAACATTTAAATGAGTAGAAGTGATTTTAAAATAATAACTAAAATTCTTAGCTATTTAAATAAACAATAAATTAACATTTAAATGAGTAGAAGTGACTTTAAAATAATAACTAAAATTCTTAGCTATTTACTATTTCATAAAAATCAACATTGAGATGCATTAAAGTAATTTTAAAGTAATAACTAAAATTCATTGCTGCTTACAATAAAGAAATAAAGCGTTTTTAAATACTATATGTGTCTTTTAAACAATTTCATTTACTACAAAAATGTGCAACTGAAATTCCACTAGTTTTTCAAGGCCGAAAATACCCACTTAAAGTGGCGGCGACTTTAAAAAATTGATTAAAAGCCCGCAGCCAACTAGCAAAAGTTTGTTGATTGACGAAGGCGCGACAGAGACAGCGACAGAGAAAGAGGGCGACGAAATAGAGGAAAAGAAGAGGAGAGAATGTCATAAAAATTCTATTTTCGTATAAAATTTCGAAAGTAATCTAATAAATATTGATTTTCATTCGTCATCGGCAGCGGCAGCGTCAACGTTGGCGACGCCACCAGCAACATCAGCAGCAGCAGCAACATCAGCAGCAGCAACAGCAGCTCGACCTGAAGCTGAAGCAGCAACAGCGCTGAGCAGAAGGGCGCGTTGTGTAACCCTACACGTGCACACACACACACACAGGGAGAGAGTGTGGGAGGGGAGACGACACGACTGGACAGGCGTAGTCAATAGTCGTTATTTGATATAGTCGAAACCAACAAGCAACCCATGATGAAACGTGCCTGGGCGGCTGACCAGTGCGACCGCACGCAAAGGGCGCTGGGACGCAGGGGGAGGCGGGCAACGGGAGGCGAGTGATCCCAGGCGCTGCAAGGGATGAAATCATGCGCGCAACTCGTTTTTCGGACAGCCCTGGACGACACACGAACAGAGGGACACACACAGAGAAACACACACGAACAGTTCATTCAATCATTCAAATGTCCTTTGAACTATAAAAATACATGACACTAATAAAGAAAACGAACAAATGACACGACACTCGCTCGGACCCGGACCCGGTCACGATAAGCTCGAGCAGAAGACGTTGGCGGGACGCCTCGACAAAAACGAAAAACGAAAAACGAAAAAAATTGCTATTTAGAGCAATTTATAAGCATACTTTGAGGCGCCTCCGTGGTTCCCACACCAGACCGCGCGCGCTCGACGTTTGACATTTACGAGTGCGCCGCAGCGGCAAACAGGAGTGGTGGCGGTGGAGTGGGGAGATCCTCGAACCACATAAATTTCTGGTGCGCTTCCCAGCGCTTTGCTGTAGCTATTTATTGCATTTTTATGTAAAATGCTATAGGTTTTTTGCCGGATACTTAGAAGGGCGACATTCCAGGCAAGTTGTTTACGAGGCAGCGACGTACGTAACACAAACAGACACACAATACGTAAATCGAAAATGCCGCCCACGCAATGACCAAATTTACGCAATTAAAGACATTCGGGGGGATATGTTTTATGGCATACTTTGGGGCGCAACTGTCTTCGCGCACACAGGTAGATGGCTGAGATATCAAATAAATAACGAATTATTGCGCCAGCAATTTAGCATCTCGAGCTCGCCACACTGCCAAATCAATTCAATAAAAACGGCTTTAAAACGCACATTAAATGCGCGACTTTTAGAGAGAAATGGTAGAGATCTAAAGCTGGGCGAGCATTTTTATGCATTCGCATGCGTTGCTCGGTTTAATTTGATTTATCAGCGCATCTGCCGAGCTCTGCACATTTTTATGGCCATATGCTGCCCTTGCTGACCCCCCGTCCCCCGTCCCCCGGCCCCAAGGAACACCACATCGACACGACCACAACAAGTGCAACGGCAACAACATGGCGCACAAATCAAAACAGCGCACAGCGCCTAAAAAGCTGCTAAGGCCAAACAACACGGGGCAATAAACTACATCGAAGGCTGGACTCGGACTCGGACTACAACTCCGACTCGGTCTGGGTCTGGGTCTGGGTCTGGCCCCGGCCCATGTAATCTCTGTTGACCATAAAGATTTATAGACTATTGTGTGTCGTTCTCGGCGACGCGGTAGCCACAGCAATGAAAAGGAAACTTTTTGCAACTTAGCGCCAAACTTTATGCAATAATTTATATATATTGGGAGCACTCGCGCCTTGGCCGCATATATATACAACAACAATAGAAAAAAACGAATTACAAAATCGGGAATAAAGGGAAAGAAACGCCGTGCCGTCCGTCGAGCCACACAAAAGGCAATACACATAATAGACGCAGCGACAACAACGAAAACAACAGTCAAAACATAACTGTAACGCATGTGGAAAACAAGTTAAGCGCAAATTCTGCCAGCACAACGAATGCGCAATACTCTGCCCTACATAAGTGCGGGACAAGACATTAGGAAAAGTAAGTAAGTACATTAAGTACTAAGCTATACAAATTATAAGCAGTTAATGGATTTTCAAAAGTAAATAAAAAAGAAGAAGCAATTAAACATAAATTGCTTTAAAATGCTTTTAGCACAACTTTTTCTATACAGAAAAAAGTAAGCTTATTACATATAAGTGCATTAATAACAAAATATTGCTATTATGAAACAAATATAAATTAGCAAATTAAAGAGTTATGTTTGCGTAGCTTTTGTCTTTAGGTCTTAAATAACAAATAAATAGTTAATAGTAAATAATAAATAAATTATGTATATATAAGTGAATAAACAATAATAAATGTTGTACTGAAGAAACAAATATTATTGAAGTCAAATAAAAATTTCTCTGTTTTTAATGTTTGTCTTTTGTTCTTAAATAATAAATGAAAAACAGGTATTTAAGTAAATAAATAAATAAAAATGTTGCAATGAAGAAAAATTATATATAAACATACAACAAATTTTCTAAAAATTAAATAATAAATAAATAGTGCATAAATAATATATTGGTTAAATAAATAATAAAAACTATTGCAATGAGGTAACAATTGTTAACAAACTACATAAAGTGTTATGAGCGCAGCTTTCAACTTTACATCTAAAATAATAAATAAGTAATAAATAGTGAATTAATTATATACACATATAACTGAATAAATAATGAAAAATGTTGTGTTGAAGAAACAAATAAGAAGGAACTAGTTAATTTGCTTTCAGCGCAGCATATCAGTCTAAATAGTTCTAAAATAATAAAAAATGTTTTGATAAATAACTAAATTATATTCAATACAAAAATAATCTGTGAAATATCTGTAAAATTAATGAAAAATGTTGTAATGAAGAAACAATTGTTAATGAACGAATTTGAGTGTTTTCGGCGCAGCTTTCGTCTTTAGTTCTAATCGATTTCTTGCAATTAATTATTTGGCTCGACACAACAAAGCAATCGCAGAGCACTCGCGTGGAAATTGTGGTAGTAAGCGCAGTTAATTAATTGCCGATCAGTCAAATGCAAGTGCAGCGAAATGCTGCACAAATTCAAAGGATCTCGTGGCGCGGTGTGCTGCAAAAAATCAACTGTAGCAGACCGTGCGGCGATTCCGGTGCGATAAAAAATTAAAAAGTTGCTCCTTCGATACACCTAAGCGGTGCAAATAGTCGACGGCGGGGAGCGGAAGAGGGCGCGCCAGTTGCACGCGAACGCGCCAAGTGTAAAAGAAAAAGTTTTCAATGAGTTTTTCCTGTCGGTGGCGTCGCCGCCGCCGTCGTTGTCGTTGTCGGTTATGAGCCTTCAACATGGCCACAAACCCTTGTGTTATTGTTGTTTGCGCTTTAAATAGACTCGAGTGTTGTTGTTGTTGCTGTTTGTTGTTATTGTTGCCGTTGCAGGCATTGTCTGGAGAGTGCGTTTCGGTTTGCAGCTCTCGCCTCATTGTTGCCTGGATGCTGGGGCAGCGACGGCGTGCGTTGCAGAATCAATCGATAGTTAATGGAAAATCGTTATTAATGAAAACTTTCTCGCCCCCACGCCCCCACGCCCAACGACGGCCATCGAGCGTGCAGCGAGCCATGCCAAAATGCTTGATAAAGTGCCGAGCGTAATAAAAAAAAACACAGAGCAGAAAAGAGAAGCAAAGTGGGGAGAGCGCCGCATTTAAGTAGCAAACTTCGCGGGCATATTTTCTTATTTCGTTTGCTGGCGTTTGTTCGTAATTTCATTTGAGTGCGAAAAGTTGCACGCACATAAAAAGCGGGTGAGGAGGACAAAGCGGCGAGCGGCGAGAAACACTTTTTTGTTGCATATTTCGCGGCGCATAAATATTTTATGCATGCAGGCAACAAAAGCGTCATCAAAACACTCGCACACAAAGACGACTTCGAGTTTTGTCTGTCTTCCTCCGTCTCTCTTCCCTACTTTCTCTGAATGTCTGTTTATGTTCGGCTGGCTGCGAGGCGCATTTGCACCTCTGCAATAAGCAAAAGTTTTTCGGCCAATTTATAATGCCAGCTTTGCGTTTGCATTGTCGCATCGCATCGCATGGCGTCGCATTCGCGCCCTGATTGAGGGGTTTTAAAAAGTTTCGGTTCAATAGAGACAACAAAAGTTTAATGACAGTTTAAGTTGTTGTGATGCCAAACGATGCCTCAAGTTATGCGCCGTTTTAAATGCCAAACACAATAAGAAGTTAATGCAAAACAGCAGCAGGCAACTTAGTGTTCAAAGAAGCACTTTCAATTTGAAAGATCAACAGATTTTGTTTAAAGCTTTCAAAGAAATTCAATTTCGAGTTAGTTCATTTAAGAGACTTGCGCATAAATAATTTCGCTTGCTTTTTAATCAATTCATGGATCGGGGTCTGGGGCTAAACGCCAGTGAGGGGAGATTTAAGTGCGCACATGTGATAAATGCATTACTTGCTCATAAAAAAGGCCTCGACTCGACGTCGGCGCAGTGCAATTTTAGTTTAGATTCGAGTAATGTTTATAGTTGGGTCACGCAGCGTTTTATGGTCATTGCCGCAAACGCCGCAAATAAACAGAGGCCGGCCATCAAATGTTCAACTTTTAACGTTTTTGTAATCACATCAGCAGCACAAGTAAGCAGAACATTCAGCAAGAAGGGCCCGAAGCTGGGGCAAAAATGCGTTGCATACTTTTCGGCTGATGCTGATTTATTGCAACAACAAAGTTTATCATGCATATTTTATGCGTGTAAATGTTGCCGTCATAAAATGTCTTAAAGACTTCAGTCTCAACTGCTACACACACACACACACACACACGCATATGGCAGCGGATTCGGGCAGCAGAAACCCATCTCCCAATTTTTGTAATCCCACCGTTTGTCGACGCATGTGCGTGGTCGAAATCGTGGCCGTGGCCGGCTTTTTATGCGTACGAGTTGTAATGGCAGCCAATAAAGCCGGCATTCAATGCAGCAAATTGGCATTTTATTAGCATCTCCCCCGTGCCTCCCCTGCTGCTCGTAGCGAACTAATTTGCGCGCGCATCCAGAGTCGTCTTGGCGTATGTCATAATACACAAAATATAAGCAAATGTGCGCTGAAAACTTTTAACAAACGACCGAGCGGCAGTCAGGCAAAGGCACCCACATTACACGACACAACACAACACAACACAACACAACGCAACACGACACGACACTCTGCATCGATCGATACATTTGGCTAAAAGGATGTCGTCCTCGCCCACGTTCTCCTCGCCGGTGGGGAGGGGGGTTGTGCGGCGTTTTGAGGTCGTCGCCATGCCGCTTCGCTTCGCGTTGCGTCGCGTTGCGTCGCGTCCGCTTTCGCGTCACATCTAAGGCATAACTCAAAGTTTACTCAAGTTACTTGCGCGCCCAACGACAAGACACAAAACTTTCTACTTTACATCATTAAAAAGTTTCATTCTTTCTCTGCTCGAGTCGACTTCGCCATTGCTTTTGCTTTTGCTTTTGCTTTCACGGCTCCCTCTCTTTCCCTTCGCCAGCCAACTTTCAATCTAAGTACATCTATAGACTGGGTTAAGCACTGACTGCAACTTTCCCAGCCAGTCAGTCAGCTTAGCAATTGACAGTTCGCCATCAATCCCCGGACATGGCCAAAGGCCAAAAGAATGGCTTAATTTGCGCGTTTTGCTGCAATTAGATAAAAATATGGCTCATAACTTTATCACAATCCCAGAAGCTCAACAAATCGCTGGCATAATTCACGATTTTGCATTAATTTCAAGGTTGCTTCATGTGAAAAATTAACTCAAATAAAGTAGCTTAATTGTGGACACCAAAATATGCATTTCATTTAAAAATTGAAGTATATTTCTCACGTAGAATCAAATAAAAATAAATCAAAATTTAGAGAGCAGCTAATCGAGTTCTGTGCTGCTGAATTAAATATTGCAAGTGCTTTGGAAAATGAATTAATTATTAAATGTAAATTATGATCTTTCAGAATTATTATTGCTAGAAACCTAAAGAGATTTATCCGTTTTCCCGTTGCTTAATTAAATATTGCAATTGCTTTAAAAATTCTTACACATTATTAAATGTAAATTATGCTCTTTTTATAATTACCACAGCTAGAAACCTAAAGAAAGTATTCTGTTTCCCGTTGCTAAATTAAACAATTTAATTACTTTATAAATGCATTTAAAGTATTAAATGAAAAATAGGATAGTTTATAAATTATTATTAGCAGTAGCCAGCAGAAATATTTGCGACTCTCGTTGCTTAAATGAACAATGCAATTCCTTTAAAAATATATGTAAATTATGAAAGGCAAATTATGAACTTTTTTAAATTATTGTTACCAGAAGTGAAAGGAAATTATTATTTTTTCCATTGCAAAATTAAACAATGCAATCTAAGCTTTAGAAATACATGTAAATTACAATTTCAAATGTAAATGAAGTTGTTTTAAAAATTATTATAACTAATAGAAATATTTCCCGTTCACAACAAACTGCAATTGTTTCATCACTTAAAATGTTCTGACTGCCATTAACTAATTGAATAATTTAAATTGAATAGCTTTTCATGAATTGGACTGCAACTAAATTGTTTGATTGGGTTGCTTATTAATTGAAGCTCAGGCTATCAAAATGCTGGGGAATTTGTGAAGCATGTGCGAAATAGCGAGAGCAACAACTTCGAGTGCAACAAAGAAGTGCAACAGAATGTGGCGCACACTTAGGTGCCGCTGTCATCGTGTTAAAATCGTGTAATAAACGTGCGCATAATAGAAAATCCAACAAGGAGCGAACAAGCTGCAACAACAGCGGCAAGGATCGGGGGCAGGCGCTGGCGAAAGGGTTGTGGATGCCAGAGACCCGCAGCAACTAGCACAAATAAATAGTTGCAATGCTCCAGTTGCTCAGCGCCTCGTTCTGGTTGGTTGTCCTGCCGGCGCCGGCTCCTCAACGTCCTGCCGCCGTCGCCACTGCCGCCGTCGTCGTCGTCGTCGTCGCCGCTGCAACAGCAGCAGCTGATGGTGGTGGTGCCTGCAGTGCCCATGCGCATGGAAAATAGTTACACAAACTCGCACACACTCAAAAAAAAAAAAAACAAAACAGCAGTAAAAAGGGATAAAAGGAGGGAAGGCTGTGAAATGGAAAATAAAATAAAAAGCACACAAATGTAGTGCAGGGAGTTTGGCGAGCCGACTCGTCGGCCGACAACGAGACGATGATGAGGACACTGACGACTGCGTCGAGACTTAGGAGGAGTCGCGTGGAAGGAGGGGCCACTGAATGAATTCAGTGCATTGTCCAGCTGCAACTGTGAGCCACGATTTGCATGCAACGCGCTGGACACTCACATGTGACCTCCGCCCCCTGCGCCTTGGCAGTTATTAAGCACTTTTTCTACACGGCTTGCAGCTAGCAGCTAACTCTATGAATTACTTGCTGCCACACGACACGCAACGCTGAGCACAAGTCGGCGTATTAGTGACGATTTAGCGGCAGTGCAGCTAGTTGCAAGAGGCGACAGTGCGTGTGCGTGTAGCGTTAAATTAAGGCAGTTGAGCTTTTGCACTGATTGCAACAATGCGCCACGCACGACGCCAGCAGTGTGAGAAGCGCAGAGAGCGGCGAGGCGAGCGAGGCGCCCCCAGTGATGTTTGCAAATTGAAAAGCGCACGAGCATGCTAGATGCGTGTGTGTGATGAGAAATAGTTGCACTAATAGAATATGAATAAAAGAGTTTATGATTAAGCAGCAGTGTTTACACAACAAGTTAACTTTGTGAAACGACAAAACTTACAGAGTATTTGTAACAATCATAACACTGACAACTCTTGTATAAATAAGACTATAAAGCATCAAATAATTAGTCAAAATAATTTTCAAAGATTGAAATTATTATACACAATAAATGTCAAAACCTTTTCTACGTAAGCATGCTTTAAAAAAAAAATGATTTATTACAGACAACGAATTTTGAAAGTAATTCTAGTTTAGCCCATAAAATACTTAAAAATACAAAAAGGATTTATTATAAATAATAAATTTCTAACATTATTCTACTTTAATTTGAAAAATACTTCTCAAGAGGATTTATTATAAACGACGAATTTTTCAAGTATCTCGAATTTGATCTGTACAATACTTTAAAAAACAAAATTATATATTATAGACAATGAATTTCAAAACTGTGTCCATTGAACGTCTAAAATTCTATTAAAACTGAAAGACTTAATATTAACAATGATTTTCTAAACTAACCTTATTAACCTGTAAAATGCTTAAAAAAAAAAAAATAGTAGTCACTACAATCAATAAAATTTAAAACTTTTTCTTCATTAACCTGTAAAATACTTTTCAAAATAAAAAGACTTATTATAGACATTGAATTTCTACACTATTTCCTGTAAAATTGTTTTAAAAATATAAATACTTATTATATAAATTTCAAACTCGTTCTGGATTATACCTTTAAATTCTTTGCAAAATAAAAGTAATTATTCTACACCATAAAATTCACTACTTTGCCTATTCTAGTCTTGGAAATTAATTGTGGAAGACAGCTCAGACGATTGCATTGAAATGAGTTACTGAAATATTGCCGTTTTAGGTCAATTTGCATTTCCACTTAATTTTCGAAAACTACATAACACGGCTCGAGTTCTGATTTAGTTTCAAATCAAATCCCCAGCTACCTTACAGTAGTATATTGCCAATCAATAGACGAGTATCTCGGCCAGATTTGGTAGTCTATTCTATCTATTTGCCAGTCGCTCATATGCAGAAATCATTGCACAAGCTTGCGACCACACAAACTGCATATGCGAGTAGTTGCGTCTCCCTCAAAAAAAAAACGAAGGCAGCAAAACTTGAAATAACTCAGAAATGCAGCTAAGCTATGCTTGCCTCCTGCCCGTCGCCCCCGCTCGGCTGCAATCCCTGCGGCAGCCCCTTGTTGCAGTTGCAACAACTTCGGCTACATTAGACGCTGCCACTTCAATGCGCATTCGAGTTTCTGAGTTGCGTTTTTCTATTTTCGGTGCAAAAATACAAAAGCACGAAACGGATCTTCTTTCCGCTCCCCCGTCGCTACGCTGCCCATCCCCCGTCCCCCTCCCACCGCGCGCACTTAGCTGCTGCCTTTCAGCATTTGCTTTCTATTTTCAATAGACGTCGTCGTCGTCAGTTGCCAGTTGCCAGTTGTTGCTGTTGCAATGTTGCTCGCCGACAAACAATAAAAATGATGCGTTGTATTGCGCGCTGCTGCTGTCCACACACCACGCCACGCCCTCCTCCCCCCCACCCCGCCAATGCCTCGCGCGCTGTTTGGACATATGCTGTGTGTGTGCTGCGGCACGGCCAGCAGGCAGTTCGCATATGTTGCAAGTTGCAACATTCGCCGTGGTTCTCCGGCACGACGCTGTTGCCTGTTGCCCCGGCCGCCCAAATCGCCCATTGATATTGATGAAAACGACGTCCAGTTACAGTTCGTTGGCTTTTCCAGCATTTTTCAAGGGAAAAACTGCCAAAGTGCAGCAGCGACTGCGACTGCGAGTGGGAAATGGAAACTGGCAACTGATGCTGAAATTTGCCAACTGATGGCAGCCGACTCAATGTGTGTGGGGCATCCGAGGGGGGCTGGCGGTGCTTGTTGCAGGTGGTTGCAGATGCCACTGGTGCGATATGCAAATGCCATACATTTTGTCAAAGCATAAAGATGATGTCGGAGTGTATAAAAAATACATGACGCATGTATCTTTGCTGTTTGCAGCCAGCTAGATACAGTGCAGCATAGATACACACGCATTCGAAAATGCATATGCATCATTTATGTCGGTGTAACGATAGTCGAAAGACCCGAGTAGTTTAAGATTGAACAAGATTTAGGCAGATTTGCATGCGGACAACAAGCAGAATATTCAATGCGCCTCACCAATAAAATATGATAAAAAAACAGAAAAATATATATGGGTTATACTCCACTTTATTCATAAGCTACCTGCGAATTCCTAAAAAGTAAAGAGAAATTTTACAGGAAAACAGAGAATGGGATCTATTACTTAAAATTGTAAATTTATCTACAGGAAAAACTTTTAAACATGTATTAAATGCCTTCAATAATTATTTAAAAAAAAACTATATTAATTTTAAGCTACATTTGAAACTCAGAAAACAAAAATTATAAAAACTAATGTTTTATTTTTAAGCTGCATTCTAAGATCGGAAAATATAGAAGAAATAGATACACTTTGATATCCTTTTTTTTTAATAATTTTCAATAATAAAATTTCAAATTAATCTACATTTGAAGCTCAGAGAATAGAAAATAGAATATGGATATTAGAAAAAATGTTTTCAATAATTATAATGATATTTTATGTTATTGTTAAGGAACATTCGTAAATGTAAAATATAAGTATATCTTATTATTAAAACAACATTAAAACTGCGTAAAGTAAATTAAAGCCTATCTTATTGCTAAGAACCGATCAATATTTTATATACTTCTTCTCAAACTGCACTCGATTCTTTAAGATTAAAGAGCAGAGCTGAGGCAATCTTTGGCTCAACGACTTCCCCCACATGTTGTGGAGTTACCCCAATTGAAAGTTCGAGCTCCCCTTATTAGCACGCGTTCAAGCTGCATTAATAAGAGTTGAAGGTACTTGAAAGCCAAAGCAAGCTAACGACACTATCAACAAGCGAACCCCACTACATCAATTTGGTAGAATATTGTGGCAAGCGTGGCACTTCACTACCTAATAAGTCTCAATTAAATGTACATAAAGTATAACACCTTGTAGCATTTGCATGTGACCAAATCACCCCCCTCCCATCCGTCCTCCAGTGAGCCACCCTAATACAGAAACCATTTTCATGCACTATGCGAAGCTCTTTGCTTGAATAACAACAACGACAACATGGACACGAACTATAACAAAGTTTGGCACGCAAGCCTTTAAAAAAGGCAATGCTAACAAACGATAGCAACAACAGCAACGCACTTTCGTCAAGTGCAAGAATAATAACAACAACAGCAGCAGCAGGGGCGAGAGAAGCAACAATACAAATATTGGCGCCACTCATAAAACACCTGCGCAGGCAGCGCGACAGTTCGAGAGAGTGGGACAGCGATAGCACTTGCTGGCAATAGTGCGGCTGAGTGGGAGGCAAACACACTGGCTGTCTGTCTGTCCGCCTGACAGGCAGGCTGACATTGTCAATGGCATTTGCTTTCGTTTGTTTTGGCGCGTTTTTCTTAGTTTTTGCGTATCTGCCTCGCACCTCGTCTCGTTGTGAGTTGAGCTGTCGTTCTCACTCACCCTCACTGTCAGGCTCGCCACTGCCACGCTACTGTGCGCTCTCTTCACTCTTCTGCATTTCAATTAAATGCTTTTCGGGTTTCACCCAACGTCAAGCTCCCTTCCTCACCCGCTTTTTCTTTGCATGCGTGCGTTTCAAGTGCTTTTTCTGTTGCTTTCTGGCTGCTTCCTGTCGTAAATAAAATGAATTTCGCTTTTGGCAACCCCAGCAACAACGTGCGCAACCTTTGCAGTACAGCAACAAGAGCAACAACAATTTCCCACACACATTACATTGGCAACCTTAATGAATACGACATTATTTTTTATGAGCTGTCAAACACTATTTTCCATACACTTCGTTGTCGTCGTTCTCATCGTGCGTTCCTTCTTCTTGTACTCGCCTGTTCGAGTTTCCTTTCACCATTTTATTTATCGCCCCGCAGTTCTTCCTTTCCCCCAACCCCCTCTTGGCATGCTTCTCCACGTCGTCTTTTGTGCGTGTACGTGCGTGTGTGCCAGCGTATGTGTGTGTGTGTTTGTGTGTGGTTATTGTTATTATTTATATTATTTTTGATAAATGTTTTTGGGAAATTTGTATTTTATTGGTTGTTTATCGACAATTAGCGGTTTGTTTGCCTTTGTCGCCCTCCCCACGCACGTTCAACAACACAAAAAAAAAACTTTGCCTTGCATGTAAATGTGTAAATATTTCCTCTTTTTTCTCCGTTGTTGTTGGCAAAACATAATTTTGTTGATTTATTAGCACGGCCAAGAAAAACACACTTCGCAAGCCATTTCGATGGATCTGCCCAATCAATTATGGCCTCACTCAGGGACTGAGTTGAGCTCGAGTTTATTAGTTTGTGCTAGTTTAGTAATTGACAACTTACATGTTAAATACACTACAATATTAACACACCCGCACTACGATGCAATGATAAACTAACAAATGACTCAAAACTGCAAGAGGTGGTGCTCTTCTTAGCAGAAATTAATAAGTGTGACGTCACAGCTGCTAGCTTATGGGGTGTTAACGAATTGTGACGTCAGCGAACAATCGAAAATGTGTAATGTTTTTGAATATGCTCTTCAAGTTCAAGCTCACTTAACAAAGCTGCCGAACTGCTCTAACTGCAGTGACCCATCAGCTGCTCACTGCAAGCTATCGTGCTGGCCTTGTCAGGCGCCATAGAAAGCGTTGTTGTTTTAGTATTAATAGTATAGAGCAATTTAAAGAATGTGCGATTAAACGGTGAACTTGCACAAATCGATTTCGAACATTAATTAAGCTTTATTCAAAAATAAATACACAATGAACAGCCATCCAACACTTTCGATAAATTACTGCTGCAATAAAAGAAGCAGCTAGTGAATAAAAATTTAATTGCGTGCTAAAAATAGCTTCTATTAGCTCGGAAAATCTATTGCGAGCGCTTTCGATTGACCTTCTTTTGAAATATGCCCGACTAAACCGAACTGATCCCTTACAATAACTGAACATCACATGCCGCCGAAGAGAGCTGGCGAAATATGGCAAAATATGAAAGAGCAGTAAATATGGAATATTCAGATTTGCAGCAAGCATTTTGTAGTGCCACATAAATAAACGGCATTTTATTGTTCATCATGAAAACGGGTGGAGGGAGGTGGGGAAAAAACAAATGAAACTGTGGGGGAAATGCAAGCAAACCAATCCAAATAAAAAAGGCCACTTTATGCGGTTTTGCACTTTGGCAAAGCCATTAAAAATTATGCTTGGCAAAAATATATACTAAAAATGGGCAAAACCGCTGCCAGATGCAGTAAGAAAATATACAGAGAGGCGCAATGACTAAGTGCGTGAGCGAGCGAGAGAGAGGGCTGCGTGCAGGGCAGAGTAACAGAGCAAGAGCGAGAGTGAGAGCGAGAGCGGGAGAGTGTGTGTTTAAGTCGGGCGATAGAGCATCTGGAAAATTTGTACACATGACGCACGCAGCTGCTGGTCAGAAAATTTTGCGCTTTTGTTTACATTTGTGCAGCTATTTTTGAAGCGCTGTGGCAATAAACAAAACCAAACAAAACAATAGCGAAGAAATCGAGTAGCAAACGAGGCGAACGGTGAACAGCAAACGGCAAACGGCAAAGCGATAAATGCGAAAGGTCATAAAAATATATAAGCAGCGAATAATACACGTATGTATACAGTATTTACTATATGGCCCATATAATAGATACTTACGTACTAGTGCAGACAAAGCACATGTACGCGCCTAATGAGCTGTGCAGCTTTTTGAAGTTGCCTCATTAGCCGATCGAATTGGGCAGCAGCCAAGAAAGTAATCGAAATCGAAATCAATCGATAGCCAAATGGAAGAAGACCCACAATTAAGGCAGGCAGCCATAGATAAAACCACCAGGGGCAGTCACTGGACTTCGAACTGCGAACTGCGAGCTGCGAACTTGTGGGCGACACGCTCGAGGGTGTGCGTTAATCACGCAAGTAATTTTAATGCCGCGTTCCACAGTCGCGCTGCCCGGCGCGATAAGCAGGCGGCGAGCGGGGCGAGCGGGGCGCGCCAGGGGGTGAGTTTCGGTGCGGCGAGCACAAAGCATAATCAACGCTAAACATGCCAAGCAAAACAAAGAGCGACAGACGTCTGCCGCAACCTGAGGGCTGAACTTCTTCCCCGTGTTGCAAGCGTGGCAACAACTATCGCTCGGAACTCTGGGCCTGTTAACAGAGCTATAAAAATGTCACCTCCAGCCAACGCAACGAGTCGCGTGGCCAACGAATTAATAAAAACTGAAAATAATTTACTATTCAATATAAAGGCAATGTCACTCAACTCTTGTATTATATTACACTATATATTTTCCTGAATTGCAGTAGTCGAGGGAGTGCTGGACTCAGCTGGGAAGCATTGGGGAAATATTGAGAAAGTGGCACAAAGCTAATGAAGGAAGGTGGTAAAATATTATAATTATATTACTGAATATGCTACTACCAATATAAGCTAGGTTTTTATTCTAATTTCACACAAAAAGCTGAAAAAAATGGTATTTAACTTGTGAAAGCTTGTTAATTTTGTTTAAATCTGGCAGAAAAATATGATAATAAGCAATTAACTTACGATCTGCAAAATTTCTTAAAGAGATATTTTTAAATTCCATTAGAACCTTATATCGTTCTCAATAGATTAACTATTTTAACTGTTTTTAATGCCTAAAGAATCTGATTCCGATAAATATAAAAATGAGAAGAGCTAAAAGCTGATTTACATATGAAAAAAAACTAATTCCAAATTTAAAATATATATAATTAATCTTTGACAAAATAGAATAGATAGAATGCTAAAATAATTCATATTACAGCTAAGATCTATATATAAATATCAGAATAGATTCAAATAGATTTGTAATTTTAATTGGTATTCATACGAACTGATGCTGATTCCGGAAAACAAAATAGTATTAAGAACAAAACATAACTAAAGAAAAGACAGAATACTAAAATAATATACATTTAACTTAAGTTATAAATGTAAATAGTTCTTAAAGTGTTAGTCTGCTTTGAAGTCGACAGCTTGCTGCTATTATAATATTAAGAAGGGCAGCACTATATTATACTAACTATTTGAAATATAGGAACAATTTAGTTGTCAAATTAAATATGTTAAATGTTTCTTAGGCACAGAGAATAATAAGTTGAACATTGCATTGAAGATCTGCAAGCTGGCTTACTATCTGGCTATCAAAATTCCACTGGAAATGGAAATAGTTCTCAAAGGATTAACTATTCTAAGTGCAGCTCTGTCCATTTCCGCAGCTGGCATTCGCATAAAGCAACTTTGTCCTTCAACGGAGGCGCCACAGCAATTATGCAGACCATTTAGCGCAACCTTTCATAATTGCAGCACTCGAAGGAATCGGGCCTCAAGTGCGTTTCGTTAGCTTAGCACTAATCACGACCACGACGACGACGACCAAGGCTTGAGACTCGAGGCTCGTGACTCGAGACTTCATTGTCTGCGGTCCTTGGGCATAATTTGCCTGTTGACATACCTGCCTGTCCCACCTGAGGCGCGTCAACAGTTGCTGTCACACACACTCACATGCTGGAGGAGTCGCCACGGCGATTTGCCGTGCCAGAGCATGAAAAGTGTAGAGTTGCGAGTGTGCGATTAAATTACATGCCTAGCAAATTACTTGAGAAAACAAAACGACAGGCGAGAGCGAGAACGAGAGCGAGAGCTAGGGCGCCTGGGCATATGCAACAATAATAATAACGGGTTTGCGGTCGTTGTTATGCTTTGACTTCTGTTCCCTAAGCCGCCGTCATCGTCATGTAGCATTTACATATTATTAGAGCCCCAGCACTGAGCACAGAGCCCAGAGCCCGGGGCATAAATATTGAAAAGCGCCAACGCCTTTTGTTGCCTGGGTAATTGCCTAAGTCGGCAAATTGCCTGGCTAATAAACATAAATATTGTAGCAGGCTCACTCACGACTGTGGCAAGCATTCGAAGCGACGCAACGCAATGCGACGCCTTCGTTGTGTGCCACTCTGAAATTAAAACTTTGTGTTGCGATTCGCGGGGAAAGCGAACAGTAAGGCGCAAGATACGAACAGACAAGTTATGGCACTGGGCTAATTAAAAGCTTAATTGGAGAATGTGAAAATTAGCAGCGGAGTTAAGCAAAGGTTACAAGTGCAGGTGGAATCAGAATAATGCGACTACAAAGGGCTATCATTATGGCAATGTGTGGCAAGGTTGTTCGATGTAATGAGCCAGGAATCTAGAATACTTTACAAAGGGAAAGCAAAGAAGAAAGCATTAAAAGGTTTTGTTTAGTACGCAAAACTGTCTAAGTATCGACTGAAATAAAGTAAGAAATTAAAGCAACTTAAAAATATTATTTTTGAAGAATATCACAAGCGAATCGCAAAACAATTCCTAAGTGGGCTATCATTATGGCAATGTGTGGCAAGGTTGATCAATAAAATGAGAGTAGTAGGGATCTAAAAAAACTTAACTAAGGGAAAGTAATGAAGAAAGCATTGATTAAAGGATTTTATATATTACTCCAAGCTGTCTAAGTATCGACTGAAATAAAGTAAGAAATTAAAGCAACTTAAAAGCAATATTATTAAAGAATATCTGAACCAAACTTCAAAGCAATTTCTGTGGCAAGGTTGATCAATTTAATGAGAGTATTAGGAATCTAAAAAGCTTTATTTTCGAAGAATATCTGAACCGATTTGCACAAGAATTCTTAATAGTTAAAGAGTTAAACCCGGGAAGTTTGTCTCTGGCTAGGAACTGGTCTTTGTGGGAACTTGGACAAATAAGCAGGGTTTGGAGTCGGATATCTGCATTTGCATTGCTGGAAACTTTTATGCAGTGGAGTTCATATCAAGTTTACGATAATTTCAGTTGCTCCAATGTTTTATTTTTCGGGTGTCTTTAAGAATGCGCCACAGCATTGTCCTTATGACAGTTCTCAACACAAGCCGAACAAAGAAAAGTTGCTCGTAAACGAAAATAAAACTTTAAAAGCAGTTCGCATAGTTCTCGTTCTCGCTCTATCCCTCGATCTGTGTGGTGCTGTCTCTGTTGCGGGGTTTTGAGTCTGTTTTGTGAGTGCTGTGAGTCATAGAAGTGCAATGGGCAAAAGAAAACTGTGTCAACGACTCTGCTCCACTTAAGCATTTAACGAGCAACTTAGCGCGCACGTAATAGCAGCAGCATCGCCGTCAACAGGACAGGCAAGGACAACAAGAAGAACAACAAGAGGAGCAGGAGCCATAGATACGACAATGACAGCATAAAAAGGATGCGCAAAATGTAGAAAAATTCAAAACAAGTGGCACAAAAATATTGAACAACAATGTGCGAATTGCGAGAGTGAAGAGCGGAAAGCGAACGAACGGACAACAGGAACAGGGACAACAACAACAACAACGGTATAACCCAATAAGCAAAAGCACAGAAGCAGACGAAGAAGAAGAGGAGGCAAACGCATGTGTCATCATTAGAATAAGCAAACGCAGTGGCACATCGAACATCCCCATGGCAGGGATAAAAGTAAAACAGTGGGGACAGCGGGACGGACGGCTGGATGGCAGGACGCACGCACAAAGCACAACAAAGAACAACGACGGCGACGACGACGACGACGTCGACGTCGACATCGACGCACGCACGTCGCACGCATCGCCCGCCTCCCCCGACCGCCTCGCCAGCACACCCACTCTCTCGCTCTCGCTCTCGCTCCCTCTGCTGCGACCAGCTGAACCACCCAGCAGGCGAAGCAGGCGAAGCAACCACCATAAAAGTGAAATACACAATGAAATTTACGCAATAGTCCCCGAGACCGACAACTAAACAGACTGCCGCGTTGGCGGTGTAATAAAATCAAGAAGAGGGTGACAAGCAGACAACAATAACAGCAGCAGCAGCAACAACAGTTACACTAACAACAACAACAACAGCAGCAACTGGGCGAAGAGGAAGAGCAACAACTACGCACCAAGCGACGACTGATAGAGCAGTCAGCTGAAAGTGAAACAGGGAAGCGAACAGACAGATAGGGCACAGAGTGAGCGAGTGGGAGAGCGAGGGAGCGAGAGAGCGCGCAAAAGAAATGTATGTAAATCCGATTAGAATTTAAGTTTCTAAATTTTCGTGTCGACTTTAAAAAAAAGCGACGAAGAGGAAGTAAAGGAGAGCGCGACTGCTGAGGAAACGTTGAGCAAATGAGAAAACATGACAGGCGAAATGCAGATGGATCAATAGATAAAAATTGCCATATGGTCGAGTTCAATGCGATAAGAAAGCGAGCAGCAAGTCGAAAGCGCTGTGCAGCGTTTAAAGCATTAAGAGCATCAAAAGGATTACGAGCAGCCAGCAAATGACATTATTGGAACAGAACTGGGGCACGCAATCAACAGCACTTGACAAACTCAATTATTGATGGCACGAACTGGAATTTAAAGCACTTTCCACAACGCACTCAATCAATTTTCATGCGAAAAACAGGTCGACATTTTTAACTTTCTTAGCAAAAAATTGCTTGATGAGGCACGACTGACACATTTTTTTATAAGCTTCACAATTTGGTCTTTAGCTAAAACACTTCAGCAATATTTTCCACATAACTGACTGCACTTCAAAAATTATTTATAGCACAATTTTTAAGCAGAGATTTAAAATATTTAATACGACCGTCAGTTTTGTGATTCTACTATAAGTTGGAACTTTAATTCTTTAAGCACTTTTTTATAACATGATATTATACTTGTCTGTTCACCAGGTAAAATTTTGCTATAAATATTTGAGTCGAGCAAAAAGAAAGTATTTTACTATATTTCACATTATATTAAGTATTTTACTATAGTTCACGTGTGAAAATTTCTGAATAATTGCAGTGGAGCTCTACAGAAAGTATTTAATTTTAGAAAGTTCACCTGCTTAAATTTTGCTATAAATAATTAAGAAGAATTGAGAAGAAATTATTTCTTTTATGAAACGCTAAAATTTTGCAGTAATTTTGGAAGACAAAGAAAGTATTTTATTTTATTTATGCTAAAGTTTTGCAATAAATAATTAAGTCTAACAAAATGAAAGTATTTTATTTTACAAAAATATAATTATTTTTTTTTTTTTTCTTTGCTTTGCAATAATTATTATAAACGATTTGTCTTTATTTGCCTAACTAGAATTGTTAAAAAAATTGCAATATGCCCTATAAAAAATATTAGTTTTTTCCACATTAGCCCAACAAATTTCTCAATCAAAAATATAAATTTTTCGACGTTTTTGCCACAGAGCTGAGGAAACGCTGCCAATGAGAGAGCGACTTTAAGCTGCGGGCGACTTAAAGCGAATTCGTAGCATACTTTTTGGGGCAACAAGAAGAGCTGAAGCGACAGGACTGAGAGTCAATGCACTTGCCACCAGCAGCAGCAGCAGCAGCAGCAGCAAGTACAACAATTACAAGCAGCCACAGCGTGGCATTAATGGCCAAGGTTCAGTGAGATTGCCACACACACAAACGCAGAGAGACAGACAGACGGACGGACAGAGTGAGGAGTCACATTGACCTACACAAGGAACAGACAGCGCGACATGGCGCTGATTTTGTGCGGCGTGGCGTCCCTTTCGCCCAGCGCTGCCACTCGACAAAGTCCCGAATGATTAATTGTCAAAATATGTTGGGCGAAGCCAAAAAAATGTAAGAGCGGGGGGTGGGGGCGGGGGCAGCGCCAGCCAAACAACATAATAAAAAGTGCGTTCGACTCTCTGTGCAAATGAATTTTTTGCGGCGCACACACACACGCACACACACACTACACATGTAGTTGTATTAAGTTGTCATTACGTGACTACAGACACAAGATTTATTATCAGTTGTCGCCCAGTCTGCGTGTGTGTGTGTGTCGCACTCTCTCTCTCTCTCTCGCTCGCTCTTCCGTGTCGCACTTTTCGATTGTGTTTTGTGTAAAAATTCATTTGCTCTTGAAGGCAGGAGGGAGTGAGAGGGGGGGTCGATATAACATGCACATAGCGATACTCACAGTAACTTGTTGAGCAAACTCAACCTTCGGCTGGCCGACCAATTCAATAATATGAACCATATGGAACGATTTGCTCTTGAACGTTGCGCCTTTGCGAGAAAATAACAATTTCTGATATCGCCTTTTTTTTTGCTTTTCTTTTTGTTTTTGTTTTGCTTTGTTTGTTTTTTGCTTATTGGTATTTTATATTTTGATTTTTGGCTTTCCTCGAGTTTTTCTCTGCAATTGTTTTTTCAGCTGGTTTCAACACTTTTCCTTTTTTTACTTTTTTGATTTTGCACTTGAGTTGCTCTTCGCAGTTGGATACAGAATTTCTGCGTGTTTTAATATTTCTTGTTTGCTATTTACTGCGTGTATTGATTGGCTTTATCAATGTATATAATTTTTACTTTTGTTTTTTTCCTTTCTTTTCCTTTTTTGTTTTGTGTGGGTGTTGTATATAATTTATCTTATCTGTGTTTTCCAGTATTTAAACACACACGCGTTTTTATTATGGTTACGTTTTCTAAAAATGAAAATACATTTTGATGATGATGGCGATTATTATTGTTGTTTGTGTTTCCCTATAAGCATGGCTAATATGTCGCCAGCTAAAGTGCTTTGAAGTATTCTGATTTTCAATAAATGCGGCAATGTTTAATTGCTTGGAAAGCGTGGCAACGATCTGTGGCAACACACGAGCTGCTGGTTCAAATTGCTATCAATATATCATCGAGTTTCCGACAGGTTCACAAAAAATAATATCAACGAAATATTTGCTTATCTAAGGAATGCAATTTTTCTGAGTGTAACAAAATCAGAAACATTTTCAACTATTTTAATTCAAAATTCTTTATTTGGCAAACATATTTCAAAGCACTTTTCGATACAATTTAAGTTGGCATAACTTTGAGCGATTTTCAAAAATATTTCACATCTAAAAAAATTATGAATTCCTTCAATTAGTTTCTATCGCTAATGTCTGCTCTCTGTTCAAGTGTTTTCAAATATTTTATGGCACTCGACTAATTGCCAAAAGTTTTTCCAAATGTTTGGAATTTTCTTGACAGAAAAAACGAGTGCAAATTTTATCAACAGCTTTAGTTTGAAGCTGAAACATTGTTAGCACTCCGCTCGAATATTTGAAGTGTTTTCACAAAATTCGGTCTGTGGAATTGCTCGGCATTCAAACTAATTTACAATATGTGCCAATCGACAGGCAGCACATCAAAGTGGCATATGAAAACATTGCCGAGCTGCAAATAAATTATTTTGGCCAGCAGAAAAATGCCGAAAAAGCGAAAAAGTGAAAAAGTGGGCAAAGAGCAGAAATGGGAGTTTGGTCAGAAATCATGAGACGAGCAGTGCATTCATTCAATTAACGTGGTCGAAATGCTCTTCTGGCCGGGTCTGGAATTGAGAGCAGAGCACGAAATATTTTGGGCGCAAAATATTGAAATATTTTGAGTGAGACTGACTCTGCTGGAAATGAAATTATGGAATGCTCAAAATATTCAAATTCAATGGGAAAACGTTTTCGTTTTCATTTTCATTTTCATTTGCGTTTGCGTTTCTCGTTTCCGTTCATTTTGGGTTTTGCTCATTTCGGTTTCTGACTTCTGCCCATTTGTCCAGAGATCTAAATTGAAAATATTTTCGTGTGCTGCATGCGTGAAACAATTTTCCTGTTTGTTTACGTAGAACAAATTAAACACACACAGACACATCGAAAAAAATATTTTAGAATTCAGAGCGAGAGAGAGAGAGAGAGCAAATCTAACTGTGTTTCTCAATTAATTTTTGTTTACAAATTGTTTCTAATTATTCTCGGTTTGTTTATCGCAGCTATCTGGCTATTTTCAGAACCAATGAACGAAATTTTCGTTGAAACAATTACTGAGAACTGTGCGTTAAGTGCTCGAAATCGAAACACTTTTGGAATCTTAGCTAGCTCGGGAAAATTGTGGTGCAGTTAAAGCTAGTGTTGTGTTGTGTTGTGATCTTTGGCCCATGCTTACATTTTTAACAATAATAAACTTTAAGTATTTTGGTTGTGTGTTGATTTCGGTTTGTTTCAAAACGAATTTGATAAACTTATGTTTTGTTTTGTTTTGGGTGGTTTGCGAATTTGATTAAATTGGTTTGATAAATATACATATACATATACATATATATATATAGATTGCTATATATGTTATTTGTTTTGGAAATATTTAAGCGAATTTGTTTTTTTTTTTGTTTTTTTTTTGGTTTATGTTTGTTTTGTTTTTGGTTTAATTATATTTAGTTATTTATGTTAATTAGAATTGAATTTTCTTGGGGTTTGCTTGAATATTTTGTATTTATTTATATTTATGTTTGAAGAACAAATGTCACACGACAGTCGACGAGAATTATACGAAATATTCCGACTTAACTACACAAAACTCAATATCATACTGAAAAAGGACGGCGCTTACAATGGCGAGAAGTGCCCAAAAGACGAGCGAACAGCCAACAGCCAACAGCCAACAGACGGCCAACACGAACAGCCCGAACGTGACGCGAACGAACTTACAACGCAAACGAACTCGGAATTGCACGACCAATTCGAACCAGCGAACGCAACAGCCGGCAACGAACGAGTAGCGGTAAACAAAATACACGTTGTCTCCTCTCCCAGTGTCTGTGCGTTCGGTGTGTGGTTCGGTGGGTGGGCTGTTGGTTGGTCGCGGCTCGCCTCGCCTTTTGCCTTGGATCGCCTCGGCACACGATGCGATTGCGGAACGAACGCAACGCGTTGGCTATTGGCGAGAGCATCGAACATGTGTGTGTCCGCTTGTGTATGGTTCGATGTCAAACCAAAACAAGCAAAACCCCCAAACCGAACACGAAGGACACACGAAGACACGTCTGGTCTACGAATCAAATAAGTTCTGATCCACAACATGAAAAATATGTGTTTCGGATATAATTATGATTGAGATATACGGCAATAAATTTGAATACATTTTTGAGAGCCCATCAACTTATTCTTAATATAATATAGTCGAAATTAGATTTGTTTTAATAGATTTTGTAATTTGTATGCGTGCCAACAGTAAAATATGTGTTTAAAATCCTGTTCGATTTAGAATTTTTGTGTAATTTATAAGATCATTTCAAAAGCTGGTATATTAAAGTCGATCGAGCAGTCCATCAATCACATATTGCTGACGAAATGACTCGTAATACACCCGTCGTACCTCCAATAGAGCATCAACAATAACACAACCGACGAGAGGTGACGAGACGCAACGAAACGAATAGCGGCACATTGCACATGGGCTGGCCACAGCGAAAACGGCGGGCGGCTGGAAAATACAACAACAGGCCTAAAGGGAAAATCAAATACACGACGGACACGACTCGTAACGTGTGTCGTGTCGTGTCGGTGTCCGCCGTGTCGTGTCGCGTCGAGTCGACGGCACGAGCTGCTGACTGCGAGCTGCTGGCCGCAGCCGAAGCACGCGCAACTTACTCTCTGCCGCCGCCGTCGCTCTCTCCCAAACAACGGCTGGCCGACCACATGCCGTGGGTGCGAGCGAGTCGGCCAGAGTTTAGTTTCGCCTTAGATATGTAAGGTGTTTTGTGTAGTTGAGCGTAGTGCATCTGAGTGGGAGAGCGCGAGAGCGAACGCGTGCCTGGCATGTGCCGGGCTTACTGGCTGGCTGCCTATGCGCTGCCCAAAGAGAGACAGAGAGCGACGGCGACAGGGAGAGCGCGCCTCCGTCTGAGCGCGAGTGCAAGAGTGAGAGCGAGCGCGTGAGCGAGCGAACGCGAGTGCGAACAGAGCATGTTCGAACGGGGGGATGGGGGTGTTATGATGAAGCAGTGTAGCTGAAGCCAGCTAAATGTTGCGCTGGCGGGTTGCAAGAAAATGGCAAACATGTGCTTCGCCCGATTTTGCCTTTGCACTTTTCTTTCCGCTCTGCTTTGTTTTGCTTTACATTTTGTTGTGACTGGAAAATGCCTTGCGAAATTGCGTCGAAAGTCTCTACAGACAAAATATTTATTAGGCACATGACTCAAACTGCGTATGATTAATGCAAAAACACTCACACACTCACACGTTGTAGGGTCTTGCCTTCTTTTATCTTTTTTCGCTTACTGTATTTGTGTGTGTGTGTGTGTGTGTTGTTTTGGGGGAAAGCGTGCGGCTGGAAGCTTGCGCCAATAAGAGCGCCTAAGAGAGCCGTTTAAGAGAGTGCCGTAAGAGATTTGATTTGTAGCCACAATGTGTAGTAACAGCTCATCACGATAATGACGCCAACGACAGCGACGGGGCAATGACGATGATGACGAAGACAGGAAGAAATTAATATGCGAAACGCAACAATTTTGCCAACTACACAACAACAACAACAACTGCAGGCAACGACGACGACGACGACGACGACGACGCCGGCAACACACAAAAAGTGCGTCGAAAACGTCGCTTAAAGCCGGCAACAAAAAATAAGTGCAAAGAAATGGGAAAAGTGTTACAAAAATAAGGACTACAACAACATATGGCAAGCTATTGAATAATGTGCACAATGTTAAGGGGCGCGGTTAGGGCAATGGTTTGGCATTTCTTTTCAGTGTTTTGGTTTTTTCATTCGGTTACTTCCTTATTGCTGTTGATAGCTCTGAAACTGCCACAGTTTTGCTGGTGAGTTTTTAAAGTTGCTTCTCTAGGCGAAAGAGAAGCAAGCGCTTTAAACGCACTGCCAGCAAACGGTTAACAGTTGTGCTTTGAACAGGGAGATGAGAAAAGACAGCTGAGATGCTTATTATGAAGTTTAAAGAGCTTTTGAGTTAATTTCGAGACGGTTGCGAATCGGTTATGAATCGGTTATGAAACGGTTATGAACCGGTTATGGTGAAAACAGCTGAATTTATATTTTAAAGAAGTTTATATTATTTAAAAGTAATTTTTCAATAGAAAATCTACAATTCGAAACGGTTAATAGCAGCATTTTCAAAGCAACTGCCTATGAGTGCTGTTTGATAAGTAATTTCCAACTTGTCAGCTTATTTGAAGCGGGTTGTAATGCGTTTTTGTTGTAAATGAGTAAATGAACGATTAGCAAGCTGATGTCGAAGCTCCAATGAGAATTCAGAAAATAGAATCGCTTGAATATGGCTCGAATCAAGGTCTATTATGTTGCCCGGGCGGGCGCTTAATCCGTCAGATAATATGCCCAATCCATCAGCTGACAATAGGACGACACTGGGGCGGTCAGCACGTCAGCTCGACGGTTCGACGGTTCGACAGTGCGTCAGACGAGCCAGCGATGAGTTGAGTGCAGTCAGTCAGCGAGGGTTCAGTTGCCCTTTACGTGGAGACAGCAACCTAACAACCTGCCAGAGCAGCAATCAATGTCGACTCAGCTGCCAGCCCGACTATCTCCCCCGCCCCGCCTCGCCACGAATGCGAGGCAGTGTTATTACTGTTGCCTGTTGTTATTCGATGTATTCGTTGTCTATTTTTGCTACGCGCTTTTTGCTTTCAGCTTTCAGTTCGCTCTCGCTCTCGCACTCTCTCTGTCTCTGTGTCCTGTCTGTGCGCCGCTTTAGACGTATTTGTGTGTCACTAGGATACGCAAAAAGCATCACGCGCCACAATCGCATCAGAGCCACGACCCACAGCGCCAAGCCTGGCAAGTGCTTCAGTTCTCCGCCCACACGCGTTGTCTTGGAGTTTTGCAATTTGATATGCTCGACCGATTTTCGCTCATTTAAAGCGCGCCACGCCGTCGACTTGTTGTTGTTCATGCTGTTTGTTATTGTTTTATTGTCCGTACATTTGTTTGTTGTGCTGTTGTTGCGCTTGTCGTCGCCAATTTATCGCATTTTTACTTTGATTTTGCGTTAATTTTTCGAACACTGTCTCCCAGCATTACTGTCGTGTTGTGTTCAACTAAATGCTAAATGCCGTGTTGATTTGGCTCTTGCGATGGGCCGCGGTTGGGGTCAAAAAATATGCCAGGCAGGGCAGTCAAGTGTTAAGGCGCACAGTCGCTGGCAAGATGCTGACGAAGGCAACGTCTTTTCCCAGGCAAATCTGTGCGTTTCAGTGCGAATTGAGTGCATTTTGAAATGGTTATGAAACGGGTACGAACCGGTTATGAACCGGTTATTAAACGGCTATGCTAAGATGTGACAATGAATTATAAATTCGGTAGGAAGTTGATTTGTCCCGCAGTTTGCACATTACCGAACCGGTTATGAAACGGTTATGAACCAGTTAAGTAGGAGTTACACTGCAAAGCAAAGCAGAAGCGTAGGAATTTGATTTGTCACGCATTTTTTGACATCAGCGAACCGATAATTAACCGGTTATGAAATGGTTATGAAACGGTTATGCGGGAGTTGCACTGCAAAGCAAAATGGAATCATTAAGAAGTCAGGGAGTTGATTCATGCCATATTACTGAACCGGTTATGAAACGGTTGCACTCGCATTTTTGCATAAATCTCAATTTGAGCGGCCAGGAGGACCTGCTCAAACCCCGGCAATCCATAATAATATCTGCCTGACACAGTGCCACACAATAATACTCCACACACACACACGCACACGTGGCACGCGGATTGAGAGCTGAATGCGCCATTCTGGATTTTACATGTGATACTTATGCATGTAGATATACTTAGACTCGTACCTAGGACAGGGCACAACAAGTCGTTAGGCCGTGCGGGGCACTCAAAGCCATTGCTTTTATGCATCAGCGAGCAGACAAAAGTGCGAGCGTAATAGGCGATGCCAGCAATCCGGCCATTCTTCGAGATGACATGGTCGATATTTATGCGAGAATCGAGCGATAAATCTAAATTATATTCGAGTGCTAAAGCCAGCAGCATAAAGCATTGGCAGCCTTGGCCGGACTTCGACTACTACCTACCACTTGACTACGGCGGCCCAAATGAACTGTAAATGTGTTGCGGGGGCGGGGGCGGGGCCATTGTTATGATGATTACGCATTAACAACTTCTATGTATAGCCTACTTAAGTGGGCAAAGCGTCAGCTAATTAAAATCCAAATGACAGGCGTCGTCTTTAATGCATGTACATACTCCCCCGTCTATATACTCGTCGATGGCAAGTATCGAGAGTTGTTGATGCATTTTGATTATCATATAATTAGCTGGAAACTTTTTGCCTCGCACTATAGGACAACATTTGTCATCATCCATCAAGCGCTCGCCGGGGCCAAGGATTGAAAGTTCACTCAAGAAACTGCTGAGCGACTGGAAGTGGGAGGCGGCGTCGAGTTCGCTGCCGATAACTAACGGGCGACAGACAAATCATAGCATACTTTTTGACGTTGTCATAAGTTGCCACATTTGATGGGTTCGCTTGGGTTAAAGGTTGCCACCGGGCTGGGTGGCACGGCAGCGGTCGGGTTTCAGTTTCGGTTTCGGGCTCCTATGCCTGTCATACATGTCGCAAATTTCATTACAACTGCTGTGTCGTCAAGTTTTCGTGCCGCTGTCAGCCCGAAGGGCCCATCATCAGCATCAGCATCAGCATCAGCATCATCAACATCATCATCGGCGCGGCGCAAGAGACGGCAGCGATGGAAACGGGAAACGGGAGCAGCGCCGTCAACTCTCTTGTGGTCGAAAATTAATGAAAATTTCATAAACTGACGGGCCGCCCAAGAAGGCCAAGGAACTAGCAGAGAAATGCCAACGCTATATGTTTGTGGCTTGCCATCATAACTTAATTAACAGCCACAAGCCAAGCTGACTCAACTCGACTCCACTCGAGGCAAGGCAGCAGCATTCGATGCTTTGATAAGCACACACACATACTTGCATAGTTGTGTTTGTGTATCTCTGGCTGATAAAGTTATAAATAGTATTTCATATTTCATGGGCAGCGCCCCAAAAACTATGCCAAAATAGCATATGTTAAGCTACAGGCTAAGCACAACCCTTTCAACCTTTCGAATGCCGGTTTTTTCGGGTGGGTCTCTCACTTGACAGGCGGGCGGGGGAAGTCGGGGGATGGCACGTACTCATAATAATATTTCACTCGACTCGGCTCGGCTGTCCACCCTCTGCCTCAATGCTGGTCCCAGAACGCAGCTATGCTCGGCTTGTTGATAAATTGGCGACAGCGTATAAATTAAGAAATTGTACACTAATTGCGTAAAAAACTTGCTGCATACTTTCGGGCGGGCGCGAAAGTGTTGCCTTGTAATGCGAGCAAGTTGTGTCTATCGATTTTGCGTGCTCGCGACCCGCAGCCCATTTCCGTTTCCGATTTGATGTTCTTGTATCACAAAACCATTTTTAAAGCATACATTTTGGCGTTTGGCAGCCCGGTTTCGCTCGCCGCTTGCTTTTGAAGTTTGCACAACACAAAAACCGCAAAATCTAATTAACGTGGCGCTCGCTCTTGCTCTTGCTCTTGCTCTCGGTCTTGGTCTTGGCGTTTTGGTAGTTTGCCTCACAAGCGTTTGCCACAAGCAGCGGGGGGAGGGGGAGACTTCTCTTCGGTTAGCGAGAATCTCCTCAGATTCCGGTTTCTGTTGCTGGCGTTTTCAGTTCCCAGAAGCGCAGCGCTGTTCGCCTTCCACTTTTTGTTCTTGTATTTTTATTGTTTGCCGGCAAAAAATCATTTAAGTGCCAAAGCCAAGAAAACTGAAAGTGTTTTGTGCGGCGCGGCGCCAAGCGACAGCGAGGTGTGGCAATTGCAGCAGGTGCCACAGCCATCCAATAGCTTCACTGTCAATTCTTGCCCGAGAGTGCTTGAATATTCCTTTTCCTTCTCAAAATATCTCAAGCAGTTCAGATTATCGCGCTTAGTGCTTAATTGTATTACAATAAGACGGGTAGAAATCTTAAAACAATTATGCCAAATATTACATAAAATATTTTATAGGCTGCAAACTAATTTGCTTCAATAACAATTCTAAAACTGGACCATGTTATTGACTCTTGGCAATAATATAAAAAAAATCGTTTTTCTTCCATAAATAAAGCAACAGAGTTAAGGTATAAAATACACCTAGATATTTCAATGGAAATATTTAATAGAAGATTAATTAAGTACTCTCAACAGTTTGTGGAAATTATTTACAAAAACGCTTGTTATGAACTTCAAGCAATTTTCAGAAAATTTGTTTGTCAATTGTTAAACAGTGCTAGATATTATGCATTAGTACTTTAAAGTATATAATTAATGTGGTAGCTAAAATTATAACAGATGATTGTGTTATAAGTTGTGGAGAAATTGTAATTATGTAAAGCGTTTGGAATGTTAACAAAAGATCATTCGTAGATAACACAACTTTAAATTAAATAATTTATTTGGCAGCTAAAATTTTAATAATTGATTGCGAATTACTTATATGTAAAAGATAAATTGTTAGTTTGCTTAAATAATTTTCAGTTGATAAAATGGTTGGAAATTATTTAAAAATTTAAAATAAAATAGTAATCTCTACAACTACTTTAAAATACATAATTGATGATATAGTGTATATTATAATAATTGATTGAAAATTATTTAAATCTTAGAAAAAAATTGTTAATTACAACTTTTTTAAGTTAATATAATTTTAAGCAATTATTTAAAAATTAAAAATAAAATGAAAGTCCCTAAATTACTGTCCTTTTAAGTACATAATTTGAGAAAAAAATATTTTAAATTATGATCAAAATAATTGATTGTGAATTATTTAAAAGTTATACATATAGAAATTGTTAGTTAAAATTACAATAAATGCTTGTGAGTTATTTAAAAATGACCTTAATCTCTACAATCGTAGTTTCAAGAAAATAATTCATATTTTAGCTTGAGTTCAAACGCTTTGAAGGGTCGAACGATATATCAAATGTATGGGATAATTGTTTAAATAATGAAATAAAATGTTATTAAGAACTTTGGCTAAATAAAATTTGCTAAATATGCATTGCATTGTATATAGTAAAGCGTACTCTTCCATATATATTTGACAATCTGGCTAAGTTAAACAGTTTAAAACTATTTTTATGTTTATCGACCGTTGATTGGCAAACATTGCAGATAACGCTTAAATATCTGCAGCCCATTAACAATATTAGTTTTAAACTATGAAAGCAGCAACTATCCATCAACGTTTTGTGCCTTATTTGGGTCAAATGCGATTCAATATCGTGTTCCAATTGAGTAGCTGTGCAGCTTTAAGTCACATTTAAAGCATACGCTTTGTTTTACATATTGAGCGCGGAGACAGTTCCCCTCCCCGCCCCCCAACCCTCCGCGCTGCCCTCACCACAGTGTGCGCTCGTTCTGTGCCTTCTGTAGTCGGTTAGTGTCATCATAATCATTTTGTCATTAATATGTCTGACTGGTCACACAACGCGTCCTCATCATGTCCCAATCTCTTGTGCCTCCCCCTCTCGCCCTCTCTCCCGCCCACTCTCGCTGTCTCGCTCTTTCCATCATCATCGCCGTCGTCGTCATTGCCGCATAATCTGCGGTTGCTTTTTGTTGTGTTCATTTTGTGTTGTTGGCTGCGCTCTCAGCCAATCCATTGAATTATATGGATTTTTGCCAGAATCAAATATATATACACACACTATATGTATTTGGCGCCACCCTAGCCCAACATTTCCGCATTTTTATTTGTCTTCTCTGCGTTTTGTTTTGCTTCTCACACACACACACACAAACACACTGAAGCGGAGGCAGTGGCGAAAATTGTTGTTTTCCACTTTTGCGCTCGACGCTGTGATTGACGTTGCCGTGGCTACATCACGCAAAAGGCTCCACAAGGCTTCACGAGGCTCCCCTTAAGAATTTTGTGTCCTTGTTGCTGCCGTTGTGGCTGTGGCACCTACACTGGCGCAAATCATCGGGGCGGCACCCAGAGCAGCATCAGCATCAACAGCAGCAGCAGACCAAACATCCAAACATTTCACATTTCATTTCGCCTCTTCTGCCGTCTGCTTTATGTGCGCCACAAATACAAAGTAAGATGTGTGTGTGTGTGTGTGGGGGAGGGGGAGGGGGGGAGCCTACACATACACTCTTGCCTACCGACTGTGCCCACATATAGTATATATACATATAAAGTACTCTAGGCCCTTTTATATATTTAAGTACGTGCCCTCGCTTCGCTCAATCGCTGCCTCTGTGTGGGTGTGACGCTGTCTGTGTATGCGTGTGTGTGTGTGCGTGTGTGTGTGTGCTATCTCTCCATGCATTTTGACATACTTATGTCGTTTCATGTTTTCGCTGATTTTGCACAAAAAAGTTTGCGCCACGTTCTTCTTCCTTTTTTCGGCTCGCTTTGAAAATATTTTATTTCTCTTTTCGACTGCTTTCCCGCTTGCCCCCTCCAACACACACACACACACACACACACACACACACACTCAGGCAGAGACACAGTCATGAAGAACTTCAGCGGCTTCTGAGGCGCCGCTCTTAATGCTACTGGAATTTTGGGGGCAAGTCCAACGTCGCCGCCTCACTGGAAAGTGCGCATGTGTTGTGCTCCTGTTTTTGGTCTCGAATTCGCCACACACTGCGGCGAATTCGCTGGCGGGGTTTTCCTCATCAGGCAGCGAAATTAAACAAGCTGAGGAATGTCTTGGGAAATTCTGTGATTTCAATGTTTGCCGACAAGCTGGCAAGCTAAATATGTTGGTAAAATATTTAACAATTTGAAATTACATAAACAAAGACAAACCTACAATTGAGGCTTATCAATTTTAGATTGTTTGAAAGTTATTACACTATTATTTTAAATTAATTTGTTACTTTAACAGCTGGAATTTTCTTAAACAAAACCTTAAAATTTATGATTTAATATTGAGTCAGAGATATATTTAAAAAACTATTTATATTTTTAATGAATTTGCCACAACAACGATAACCTATAATTATATGGATTGCAGTCGATTGTAATTACGAAAATAGATGCAAGACTTTTATATGAAAACTATCTAATTTGTTATAGATAAATATTCATCATCAAATTACTCATATAAGCTATTTATTTATTATTATTTGGGTGAATCATATTACAATTTTCTCAAAAATGTATATGAATATATATGGGTTCTATGTAAGCTAATTAGTTTATTATAAATATCAAATGTTGAATTTAAGTGTTGAAGTATTTGAAATATTTGTTGATTATTTATTGGTGTAAAATGTATTGGAATTTGCTGACAAATATTTATGTATATCCTAAAGCTGAAGTTTGTTATAAAGATCATTTGAAGAATATTTATGTATATCCTAAAGCTGAAGTTTGTTATAAAGATCATTTGAAGAATATTTATGTATATCCTAAAGCTGAAGTTTGTTATAAAGATCATTTGCTGTAGTCTGTTGTTTATAAGAGGTATTTGCTAATTATTTGTAGGTGTAAAATATATTTGGATTTGTTTTTTGTATTGCAGTAACACTTGAATATATACTATTTCTTTTTAAACGATTATATTATATATGAAAATATGAAATTTAGTTGTTGAATTATATTATTTATAAGTGTTATTCATTATTAAATATTTATGAGTGTAAATTATATTTGAATTTTCTTTTATGTGCTAATACACAAACATTTCTTACTGCTCTGAAAAATGTATAATTTATAATAAATTATTGTATTTATGTGAACTAGTTTTATTCTACGTTTTTCTTTAGTATTTTTCAACTTAATTTCAACTACATTTATTTACATTGCGCCCACTGAATATTTATTTAAACGAGATACAGCTGGCAGCCGAGGGGAAATGCAAATTCATTCATGTACAAATTCCCCAATTTCCTTTTCCTCTCGCCGACTTCCTTCCAATCAACTTCCCCGCCCTGCACTGTTTGCCTCGCGTCGTTGAAGGCAGCATTCCCCCTCAACGCGGCGATAGATTTCCCCAGCTGTGTTACGTGTGTTTGTCCCCAGTGCTTGCCCCTATTGGAAAACGTGGCCAGTCGTTGCCCCTTTTGGGGGATTTCCCGGCAGTGAGCCACGTTTGGTGGCAAGCAAGCACTTGGGAAATGAGCCTTTTTCGTTAGGCATCATTCATAAATATTTCGAGACGCACAATTGCACGCTCTGACGCGCCGTTGAGTTGGCAGTTGGGCGACTCGGCGGCGTTGCACGTTGCGTGTGTTGCGCGCTGAGCGTCTATTAATAGGCGCGTTGTTTACGGCAAACGATGCCTAATGATTGGCATTGACTGCGTCGAAGTCGGCGCTGTCGGAAACGGGAGATGGGAACGTGCCACAATGCGTGGCAGATAGAAAACAGAGGCAGCCAGCCAGCCAGCCTGCCAGCTAATTATTCTAATCATCAAGCAGGCAGCAGCAACGAGACTGGCAATTGAACTGCTGTTGAACTCACTCACGTTTCTGCGTCTCGCTCTCGCTCTGCTTGTTTGGCTGGGGTGGCAACAACCGACACATGTGGCACTCGGCGACTCCGCGCTGCGGTTGCAGCAGCGGCAGCGACAGCGGCAACAAAAATTCTATCTGCCAGATACTCGTACATTGTTGTTGCGCTTATTGCTCGCAGCGCGCACAAATCACAAAAACACAAACAGCGTCAAACAAATTGCCACTATTTCGTATTTTGTATAACAAAGTTGCGGCTTTTCTGCTCTTCTCTCTTTTGTTTTGTATTCTCTGTTTGCTTTGCGTCGCCCCCCGCGCACTTGCCACACCGCGCCTTGCCACGCAGGTGGCCTGGCAGCGATGCGTGAAATTTGACTGGACAAATCACGCAATGAGCCATGATATATGTACCATATATTGTCATCTGTGGTTTTTTCGGTTCAGTTATGAACTCGGAAATGCGACAAAGCATTAAATACTCCACAATTGTGTTGTGGGTCAGCGAAGTGATCGTGCAGCATTTATACACTTCGATTGCCACCCAATACTATTTTGTATATCAAATATTCCAGCACATAAATTGCCAGATATTAAAACAATAATAAATGAGCAGTGGTTACAAATGGAATGCTTCAAATGCTTGCTGCAATAAATAATAGTAATCGCTCGACATCATTAGCAGCGCATTAACATAAACATTTTCCACTGCACAAACTATGTAAACTCTTATCAACAGGAATCAATAGTGAATGTCTCTTTATACCCATTACCCATAGGGTAGACGAGTTTCATCACTTTCAGCCAACAGCAAATGTATGTGACAAGCAGAAAGAAGTATATACAACATTCGAAAGTTTATTTATTCTTAATCAGCATATCTCTCTGTCCGTCCGTATGAACATTGAGATCTCAGAGACTATAAGAGACTAGAGAAAGCATACTTGGTGACAATACTAAATAAATAATACTAAATATATATAAATAATACTAAAAATTATATATTCTAAATCAGCATATCTCTCTGTCCGTCGGTATGAACACTGAGATCTCAGAGACTATAAGAGACTAGAGAAAGCATACTTGGTGACATTACTCATATTCATTGAAATAGCTGTGCTTCAGACCATAAGACTTTGAAATTGAAATTGAAACTCCCATAAAAAAACACTATAATGGAACAAAACTTATTTACAGTCTTTAAATCTCTTTATATTTAATTAAGTTAACAACAGTTTCAGTTTTAGTTCAGCAATATCACATATGGCTTGTATATCGTAAGCATATCAAGATCGTTGCCACACACTCAATAATTGAAAACAAATATGAACGCTAGAGTCGAAATTTATCGACTAAACTACCCTGTACCACTATTGTAGAATATGTACCATTATTCAATGTGGATGTCTCTGCTAATCATAGGGTAGAAGATTATTATTACTCTGAGCCAACAGAAGATGTATGTGACAGACGGAAGAAAGTATATCCAACACTGCTGCACGTTATTATGGAAATTTATTTCAAATAACTGAATATATTATTAAAAATATATAAATTGTTTATTATTATTTGTTTTAAGTAACTCAGTTATTTAATATTATATAATATGCAAATGAATATCGTTGCTTCACGCTCTCCTCCTAATTTTAAAGTTGGAGGCTCGAATTAGTTGCATTGGATGAAAACCTGACCGTGTTTGGTTTATTTTATACTCTATATGATAGTTTCAACGTTGTGGTATATAAAGAACCTGAATATACAAAAAATCCAAATATACAAAAAATACCAAATATATCATAGCACTTCTTGTTATGCTTAAGTATATATTAACTGTATAGAGTGTGTCTCAAAGTCGTTCACACTCGACTGTTCGGCTTTCTGACTTGTTTATACTCTATGAGATATGTGCAATGTAGTGGGATTGTAATATTCGGAATATACCAAAAATACCGAATGTACCAATAATAATTTTTGCTGTATTTTAGTATATTCTAGCTGTGTAGCGGGAATCTCAAAGTCACAATCGACATGAGCTTTTCGACTTGCTTACACTCTATGAGATATGAGGAATGTAGTGGGATTGCAATATTCGAAATATACAAAAACTACGAAACGTAACAGAGATTACTCTAGGTATATTTTAGTATAATACAACTGCTTCAAATAAGCTGTTGAATAAGATTAAAAGATAGTTTTGTTATGTGGCTCGAAGTTTTCATAACATATATTACTTGGAAGTAAGGCAGTTAGAAACTGCAGCTGATTGAAGTAATTTTTGAACATAGCAAACTGTTTTTATTTAAACTTTAAAGTAAAAGAATTCAAGCAATAAAAATGGTAATAATTATTTTGCAATAATAATGAATTGCTCATCAAATATTAATCAGTGTTTAAACAGTATTCGTAAATAATTAAAACTGTATTGATCACAGTTGAACTGGAACCTCGGACTAATTACAATGTTTTCGCATGTTTAGCAAGGAAATAAATTTATTTGGTTGTCATAAAGTGTTTTGTGCATGCGCCAATTATGGGAAATGTGCATAGAATCGTATATATGCGCCATACTGCGATGTGTGCTGGGCAAACAGAAAAGCGAAATGCGAGTAAATTGAGTCCATAAACCAAACATGCAGTGCGCAAATTAACTGCGCCCCAAAATTGCAGCTCAATATTTGATTATAGAAAGCGATATGCGATATACCTGCTAGGACGATGGCGTGGAGCGTGGGGGGGGTCAGGTGGTTGGGGGACGAGTGGCCCCCGATGAAAAATCAACGCAAATAACAAATGACCAAACAGCAGCCACACAGCGACCAAACACCCACAAACAAGGCAAAGCAAGCGAAGCCTATGTGGGGAGCGGGGAGCGGTGAGCGGGAGGGGTGTCGTGGGGCAGCAACAAATCACCAGTGGCAGCGTCAGTCACGTCAATAACACAGTTGAAAAATTGTTAAAATTGAATTACAGTTGCAAAACGCGACGGCGATTGCAGCTGCGACGGCGACGTCGACGCCGACGCCGACGCCGGCAGAGAGCAAACACGCCACGCCTATCAGTCGCAGAGACTGCGTAAAAAATGCACACACACATGCATATATACATGTATATATGTATATGTGCATACGTGTCGATGCATACGAGAAGCGACAGCAGCGTAGGTGTAGAGGGAGAGGGAGAGGGAGGGGAGGTGGGCGTGGGCATTGAGGCGCAGGCAAATCTGCATATCCTTCAGCAAATAGACAACAAATTGCAATGTGATATACAGTTGAGTTGCACTCTCTCTGTGCGTGTGTGTGTGTGTGTCCTTCTTGTTGGACAGCGGTGAAAATTGATAAAATGATATTGATGAATTGCACATGGCAACGAAATGGAAAAGCGGCCCCCACCACGAACACACACAGCCACACACATGCCCCAGGAGCTGGCTGGCTGCACAGATCCTGTGCAACATCGTCAACATGGCCATTGTCGCCGCTCGACGCTGATGATGAAAAATTAGCGTGCGTGTGTTGCACAGCGATGCGTGTGGCACTCTCTCGCTCTATCTCTGTGTGTGTGTGTGTGTGGATAGGCAAGTGGCTGGGCAGCCAACCGACTGCCACTGCCTCAGAATTGTGAGCAAGATTAATGAAAATGTCCTTCAGCACAGGTGTGAGGTGTGGCAGCAGCAAGTGCCAACAGCACGAGTGCAACAACAGCAACGCACTCGCAAGAAAGGCGCCGACCACGGCAAGTTGTCTGGAAGTCACTTGAGTGGCAGTCGAGTTATGAAAATGCGTCGAGAAATTCCAAATTAAAACTCATACTTTTAAAATTCTATTTGTTTCAGCTACTCACACAAAACGCAGATTTAATTAGCTGAACTTGAGCTAACAATTTAGTGAGCTGATAAATATTATTGCTATTAATTTACACACTTCAAAATGTATATTCAATTATTTGATCTTATCATCTTGTTAAAAAAAAACTAACAGAGTTGACTCTAGACTTAGCTTGCTAATCTAAATAAAATAGGAATCCAATATAATAAAATTATGAAATGTAAACAAATTCGAAGTAGTTCTTTTTGTGGTCAAATGCTGAAAATGGTTTACAAAATACCCACTTAATTTTATTAAAATACTAAAAATGAATTCTAATTAGAGTAAATTAAATATTACCGACAATTATTTACAACAAATTTGAAAATGAATCATAAAACATGATTTAGGCTTTATTAAAATATTCAAAGATGCAGAAATGACAAAGGCTAATCACATGGCAATGTAATTCATTGTATTAAGATTAACATACATATAGTTGACAAACATTACTAATTTATGTAACCTAAAAACTGTCATCTTATTGTTGAATACTTTACTAGCTGTATTTCAACAAACATTGAGCTAATAACTTGGCAAAGTATTTAATTATGCTAATATTGCAGATGAATAGAGGTGAATAACAAACCCCAAACATAACAGGTTTAAATAACGTGAAATACTTCACTATGAGTATTTAGAAAAATATTAGAATAATTAATAAATAAAAAATAAAATAAACAAATAAAATATATGGCTAATAACTATGTTAGCAAAGCAACTGATTAGTTTATTTTATAGATTCATATAGATTAAGGACATTTGAACCTAAAAAAACATGACAAATTAAAGCCAAGTTTAAATTAATGTTTAATTTGCCATTTTATTGACAAATGCTGTGTATAAGGAAAGACATTCGAATATCAAATTAGAAAGGTTAATAACTAGCAAAGTAGTTTATTTTGCAATACTGCAGATATCGCAGAATAAATGTTATCAAATGTGACAAATTGAAGTAGAGTATAAACTGTCATATGATTGTTAAATGCTTTATTGTATTTGCATTTATTGAGGGAATGCAAATCTCGTGAAGTCGCGAAGTGCCTGGCAAACTGCGAGTTGGCCAAGACCGCAGGACACTAAAAGCACACGCGAGTGGACCGAGTGGAAGGCGTCGAGGCGAAGCTGCTGCCCCCCGAGCGGATGTCTAAGCCGAGGCATTTGAGTTGTATTTATACGCGCGTGTTTAGCTGCTATGCAACGTGTTTTGGCTTAATAAAGTCAAAATAAGCAACGCTAAGTAGATAGAAGCCAACATAAATACACACACACACACACACACACACACACAATACAAACAAGGAGACACAAACACACAGACAGAGACAGAGACAGACGCAGACGCAGACGCAGACAAACAGTTATAAATTCTAGCGCTGTTGATGTGATTTAGTTGCACACCTCGCATCGCCTGTAAGATGGCAACAAATATTACAACCGTCTCCCTCTACCCCCCCCCCCCTCGCTGTGTGTGTAAATGACTTTATCTGCGTCTGTGTCGGTGTCTGCGGGGGGTGGCCGAGGGCTCGACTGTGCGTGCAACATGTGCGCTGAATGTTGACGTTAATATTAAGAAAAATAAATAACCAAGCTGTTTGTTATCTAAGTTTATATAAAGTGCGCCACACTCGCCCCCGCTCCACGCCCCACCTGCCACAGTGTGTAACTTGTTTTATTTATAGCAACTACAACAATTGCGTTGGGGTTCCGCATTAAACAACAACAACAACAACGACGAGCGACGCAAGGCGCTTGTAAATTTTGGCCACAGTGCCAAAGTGGTTAAAGACTCTCGCCCCTTCCCCCCTCCGACCGCAGGCAATAGTTTTATGGGCGCAACCGCCTTTAGTCGCAAGGTAAGCAATCGCCCCGACCACGTGATGAAGTGGCGAAGGCCTTGAGAACTACACGCATATATGAATTGCTGCGCTCCGCTTGAGCGGCGACCAAATGAAACGGAAATCGCAATAAATTCGGATGAAAACACTTTTTATATTTCAGCCTGACAGACATTGGGTTAAAGCCTACGAATGGCTTTGATAGATGGAACTAAAAGCAAAAGCATTGGCAGACCTTCATTGTCCATTTAGAATACTTTAAGCAGCATGTTTTTTTTTTAGCAAAATTAAAGTTAAAGGCTTTAGTACATTAACTTTGAAAATATTGGTATATTATTTGTGGAAATTTGAAGATGGAAATTGCATCTAAAAATATTTTTGAGCACTTTTACGTCAAATACTTTTACTATAACTTCGAACTAATATAATATGAATTGCATTTTAAATTTTATGCGCCGCAACAAATATTCATTGTATGGCAATGTTTCGCAATGTAGATTTCTCATATATCAAAATTTAACAATGGTATTTTGATCTAACATTTTAATAAATTTTCCAATGATACGTTTTTTAACTCCTAAACGTAGTTGTCGACTTATAATATGCATTTTATTTTACTTCTTGTTATATGCATTTTTATTTTGTTGCTTCGTGATAAGTAAGATTTTGCATATATACAAATTGAAAATGGGAAATTTCCTCTAGTAACATTTTAATGCATTTTCTAATGATATAATTTTAGCCCTTCATTTAAATTCCGAATTATAATATGAGTTTCAATTTAATTGCTATGCCTAGCCACAAATTATCCCGGTTTGTTTATAATGCAGATTAGTAATATATAAAATAAATTGTAGCTTTTAATTTGTGCGTCGTAGTTTAAGATGAATTTCGTTTTATTTTCATCCATTGCAATAAATTGTTTAGGTTTCATGAATACGAAGATTTGACTTTTATTAAACGAATAATGATTGTTTTTATTGCTGAAATGAAAACATTTTGTTTTGGGGCAAAACTATGCAAAAGAAAAATATTTAATGAAATATAGTTCAATTTTGGCAAAGGGAAAATTGATGTACAAGAAAAATAGTAGAAAGATGTATATAAAATGTTTACAGTTCGCTATTTTAAGAAACTCTTTTTACTTTACTTCATATAATCTGAATATAACTACATTTAGTTATTATAATTGCGTAGAATATTTTGCCTTCTTTATGAAGTCTCTGAAATCGTAAGTGAAATGACGTCAGAGAATTAATTAATTAGCAGACTTGAATTCAAAGTGGCAGTCGAATGAATTTCATTCCACTTACAACTCTGTGCAACTTTGTGTGTCACTGAGTAAACTACAAAGCGAAATTGAGGTTTTTGGCAAGCTTGCAAATTGCCCAGCAATTGGCTGGAAAGTTGCGTGTGAAAACAGAAAGATAAACACGAATGACTGCAGAAAATCCAGCAACTTATTCTACCTCTTGCCGACACCTCAACGAACTGCTTAGTTCAATGCTTTTGATAAACGTCGTCACATTTGCAGCTGCTCTTTGCCTAGCAGACAGACAGAGTGACTGCCTGACTGACTGAGTGTCAGCAATATTTGATTAGCAGCAGAATAGTGGAAATGCATTTGGTGAGTTTTGGGAAAAAATGACTTTGTCAACACTTCAAATTGCAGGAGTTTTGACAAACAACAAAAAAATGCATATGGATCTGTTTGACAAGTGCTAATCAATCAAACAAGCTCACAGAAATGTATGACAGCACACCCGAAAACCTTTTTAATAATATTTGCCACCCCCTCTCGAGCACACTAGGCAATGTCAACCCTCGACCCTCAGTCACTCACTCAAAACGGCTTGTCAGAGTAAGGCTGAAAAATAATGTAGCGAACAAGCTACAAATGTAATTCGGCAGCGCATCGAAGACAAAGTGCTCTAACTATAGAAGAAGCCGATTTATAGATCACTTTTTTACAAAATAAGAGAAAACTAATAGAAAATGAGAACTATTTTATAAAACACAAACTGCACGATCTATAGAATAAGCCAATTTATAAATCACTTTTTTACAAAATAAGAGAAAACTAATAGAAAATGAGAACTATTTTATAAAGTTTAAAAAGTGATCAGCATTTATTTGAAGATTGAACTTTTTTGAACTGACAACTATTTTATAAAGATTAAAAAGTTGATAGCATACATAAATCTCTGTGTAAACATAAAATAATATTGATGTAAGATTAATAATAAATAATAAGAATGAACTTATATAAAGTAAGAACTATTTTCTAAACATTAAGAGGAAAACTATTTAGCATCATACTTTAAACTTTAAGTAAACTAAAATAATAACGAAGTAAGTTAAATTGTAAATAGTAAGAACGAACTTTTATAAAATAATAAGTATCAAGAATTAAGAAAATTATTAAGCAACTTATATGGAACTTCAAGTAAACATAAACTATAATCCCATAAATTTAAATTATACTCTAAATGAGCAACTATTTCAAGATTTTACTTCAATTACATGATGGATATTTGTGCTTAAAAAATCATTTAATTTGTAGCGATGTTTTGCTTAATAGCATCCCAAAGTCAGCATACCCAGCGTCAGAGTGTATAAAAAGCAAAACGGCAAAAAACGAGAGATAAGCAAAAAAAAAAAAAAAGAAAACGAAGAGAAAGCAAAAATGGACAGGAGCATTAGGCACGCACTCGCCAGGGATTTGAGTGGGCAGGAGATGCTGCGGATGGACAGCGTGGCTAAGGAGCTGGTAGGCAGGTCTAAGAAATTGCCAAATTTAATAAACTTAAAAGGGTGTGCGTGTGTGTGTGTGGGCGTGTGTGTTATCTGTCAGATACACACACAAGTAATCAACAAGAACTTGAGTTGTCAATAAAATTGTGATTTCTAAAGGCTGCAAGATTATTACGTACAGTAACAGCGAAGGGGCAGCATCAAAATTGTGGCAGCTTTAAACAGGCTTCCGCACACCTGTAGGCCAACTTTAGACGCCCCCCACCCACGCCTTCACTTCGTCGTCGACGTGTTGTTATAAAAATGTTTAAAAATTTATAGTAATGCGCGCCTATGGGCTAGGTAACACATTTTTCTAAGCTACAGCAGCAGCTGCCAGCTGTAACACGTAGCAAGCACAGGGAGAGTGGGAGGGAGGGAGACTCACACGCATGTGGAGTGAAAATACTTGTAATAAAGGAAATTGTTGGCAATTTGGTGGCTGTGCGGTTGTCTAATAAAACTAAGTGGGCACAGGAACAGGCGCACAGATAAACGAAATTGATATTTAATGCGAGACCCGCTGGCGCCCCCCAACCTGCAGTTCATTATGCGCCTCGCTGGCAACGGCAGCAATTCGATATACTTTTCATTTCGGGCGGCTTTAAAGCCACGACGCAGCCCTGTCCGATGGCATTCCATGTCAAGGCGAATGTCGTGCTAGTCGCGCGTGGCAAAGCATGTAAATCAATCAGTTCGGCCTGCCTGCCTGCCTCGTCGTCTACTCGTATCGCATTCTTATGAAAAGGAGTTTACAAAGCGCCCGCCTAAATGTATGCAACATATCCGACCCCAGCCGGCAAATGAATGACGTATTGATGTACGTCATGCATCATTGATGTAGAAAATGTTTTAATGTTATTATTGACGACGAAGGGCTCGACTGCTGCCTCGACTGCCGCTGCTGCTGCTGGTGACAGTTCAGTTTTATTGAATTTTATTTATAAGCCCCTCAGCAGGGGGCGGCATAGCATGTGAGATGCGAAAGGGTTGCGCAACAGGCAGGCAGGCAGGCAGGCGGCAACAGTGACTGCAGAAAGTATGTGAGCTTATTGGAAATTTGTAAGCCATTCAAAGTGTATTATTGAGACAGTCCGTAGGCGGCGTCTGTGTCCCCATCAGAGCTGGGATAAACAAGCCTTTGCATGCCAGCAAGTATGTAGAATACTTAAGCTTAATTGCAAAATGAGTAGTCGAAAGAATTTTAGTTTAGTTTTTTTGTGCATGTGAAAGAAACTCAAAAGACAAATATTATGATGAACGTTTGCTTCAAAGCAAGTGCGGAATTTAATTAGGCAAAGAATTGTTGTGTTAGCTACTCAATTTCGCATGTTGTTCGCGCCCGCATCTATTCAATAAAATGCTTTGGGCTTAGTGTTTTCTTTGGGTTTTGATTCCGAAACCCCATCAATTTCGATCAAGCAATCAAACGGGCTTATATTCAAATTAACTTTACGTGGTCCCCAAATCGAATAGGCCCCCCACCCCGCGGCAACCTTGGCAACCCTCTCCGCTGTCGGCTGTTCAAAGGCTTTGAGAGCCGCCCTCCACCCCCACCGAAATACATCGGCACAGAGGAGCAGAGCATCAGTGGCAGGAGCGGCTTAAGTGTGCTCAGCAGCAGCCAGCCCCTTTTAAGGATGCATCGAGGGTGCTTACGCTGGGAGTCTCAGAGTCCAAAACCCTCGCAAAGCCAACAAAACTTTATTTATGCGTAACAAAAAAAGTTTTCGGGTGACTCAAAACAAGGCGAAGGCAGCAGCAACAGAACAAGATACAAATACGAAATATTGATACTAAATATAAAATGCCCCTATATCAAAATTGTCGACTGACGTAAGGTGGAAGGCGCTCTACAAATATGAAAATCTACGAACACCAACACAAATAGATAGAGACAGAGAGACAGACGGACGGACAGACGGACAGACATTTTGACACAGAAATTTACAACTTTGTTGTTACTTTTTAGGGAGTTGCGTCCCTTGCCGTCACTACTTCGAGCTGGCCTTTCTGTTTGCCGAGCAAAAGTATTGATGAACAGTTGTTTGTTGTTCGCTTGTTGTCGATTCGAATGGCGGCAACTTATTAGAAAGTCCACACACACACACAAACGCACTCTCAACTACAATCAAGCGCTCGAACCATATGCAATGTGTGTGCAAAGTCAATAAAATAAACGTTGTATGTTTGAGAGGGGAGAGTGTTAGAGAGAGGGGCATGTGCTGCAGGCTGAAGGGAGCCGAGTAAGAGCTGAAGAAAATGCGAAGCATCTACTAAAAGGGGAAAATGCCAAGCAGCAATCCGAGCAGCTTTCAATGGGGCAGAGTTTTGTAGCAGCCGAAAAGTAGGCAACACATTATGCATACATATCAAAGCTGCTCGTAGGGCGCGCACTTTGAAGCAATATTGAGATGAGTTTGGCTTGCTAAAGCAGTATGTGACATGTAGCACTAATTCAATTAAAATGGAATTACGTGTCTACTGTTTGATGACTGCTATTGTGTTATGCTCTGCGCTGCATGCATTTTTAATTGCAAGCTAGCTGCTCACATAAATGTGATTGTGGAAAAAGCCGAAAACAATATTTGTTCAAATGAATGCATATTGTAAAAATTAATTACATTTGCTGGCATTTCATTGACTGATCACAATTTATTGGCTATCATAAACTGTAACTATATTAAAATTAAATTCGATTTGACTGCAAACTGAGCTCAGATGCAAACTATTCAGTCAACTCTTTTGTAGGGTATTTAAGTGCCTGGCTTCGATGACGCTTCGAACAGCTGAAGATCCACTCATTTTTATGAAAGCTGCGTCCTCCTGTATACGTATATCTGACTGTCTGTCGCTCGGTTCGTGTCTTGTTTGGTGTGCTTGGCAACTTTCTGCAGTAAATGGTATTTATGTTGGTTTAGTAAAGTTTGACGATAACGTCGCTCCAGCAACGACTACGGGTAATATCGAAAGGGGGCTGCAACAGCCTCACAGAGCAGAGCCTTGCGTTGCGTTGCGTTGCGTTGACGACCTCAACAACATCATGTAGAATTACGAGTATTTGAAAAGTTTTACAAGTAATTTATTTAGGCGCAAGTTTTTTTGAAGCGCGGTCAGAGCGTGAAAAAAGGCACCAGCGTCGAGCATCCGGCCGGAGTTCCGTTCAGCTCTTTCGGGGCTGAGAGCGCTGGGAGCTGAGAGTCCTGTGTGTGAGTTGCTCAGATTGCTGTGCATGTGTTGCGGTTATGTGCAAACAAATATAAAAGTATCCCACCGAAATAGCTTACAAGTACATCAAATTTTCATAAATTAGGCATGCATAAATAAAACGAAGCGCTCCGCCACCCACTTTCCGCTCGCCGGGCGAAAAGGCAAAACTTTTTTTGACGGCCCGGCCAACACATGGCCGTTATGCCATCGGGCAGCAGGCGAAAGTGGGATACGAGCTGTTCTGTTCCCCGTTGACCCGACTCAGCGCCGAGTGTCATGAGCTGGCGAAAATTATGTAACGCATAATCATTCATCAAAATAAAAATACACAACAACAAGCAGAGGGAAAGCGCGAGGTCTGTCTCTACTATGTGCAAATTGCAACAAATTTTGTGGCTAAGGCGCCGAAATTAAATCAACTGAAACATTGTTGATGATGTGCTCTAGACTTTCACTTTGGAGAACTAAAATAGCGAAAACTGACAGAGCAGCTGTCAATGATGATGAAAAGCTTATATAATTATTGCATAGAAAGCTGTGCAAGTAAAATAGTTAAACTATGAAATGGGAGAAAACTACAGCCAAGACATCTTTGCAAGCCGAGACGTTTGAAGAGCCGCTCATATTCAGCAGGGCTAACAAAACAATGCGCAAATAGAATAAATCCTTTGTGGCTAAACGTGCTGCAAAATATAATATGATATTTGCCCAGAGATGAAATTCATTTGATTTGGAGAAAAACAAGAGAATATACATCATTCCTTAGTCGCTGTGTAGTAATTCCTAGAATGTAATTTGAATCCTTTCCTCAATCTGCCAGGTATTGCACAAAACTTAAGTATTTGTTGCAATTTTCTGTGGAATTCTCGAGCTACATAAGCAAAACAATTCCAGGAAAACAATTTATTGAAGGTTGCGGAAATATGCAGAGATGAAATCGGAAGCTTTATGGCTGTGTGTGCTAAGCATGGCAAATCCCTTCAGTTTATTTTCGGGTAATGTTGGCAAATATAACATGTAATTAAATTTAAACTGTCCAAACGTTCGTGCTGCATTTTTTCCAGCATTTAATTGAGTCGAATATTCTTTTATTTCATTTGCTTTGTAGCCGTTCCACTGACAATTAGATTTAAGCCATTAGTTGGATAGATTTCAATTCAAATAGCAGCTGTGCAACATTTCACTTCGTCCAACGATTTTTCCCATTTGTGTGCTGTCAATTACCTTTAACTCGAACTCATCCAGCTTCCACTATCCACTACCCAAGTCGAAGTTTTCGTGCAAGTTGTTGTGTTTATGCTCGGAGCTCAAGCATTTTGCTGGCAGAATTTAATGAAACGAAACCAAAACCCTTTTGCGTTCAGTAAGTAAATAAACAGCTTTCGCCATCAATCCAAAGGACACGAACACACACACACACACACACACACATGCATGCGTGTGTGTATTGTGGATCTATCCTATGCACGTCAGCTGTCTCGTGCTTGGGTCCCATATTAATTACAGTCTTGGCAGGCAGCTTCCGCCGCAGGCGACACACACAGGAGATGGACATCAGCAGAAGACGGCAGCTCAACGGCGCAGCTCAGCTGACAACTGAATGTAATTAAAATTAAATCTCAAACTAATTATTATTGAACTTGGATGTGATCTGTCGTCCGGCAACAACTAGCTCCAATATTTTGGGGTGTTTGCATTGGCCGGCGGTTATTTTTGTCGGCCAATACGAGCCAACGAGTGGCAAGTCAAGGTTGCGCCTTCCCAAAGTTTTAAGCGAGCTCGACAGAGCCTGAAAACTGAAGCCAATGTAAATCATATTTACAATGTCTGTGCGCGATTGCCATGTAAATACGGGAGCGCGACACATGTAATTACACCCAATAAACCGACAATAATAACAACAACAAGAGCAATTATATATGTGTATATATATGTGGATTTATGTGGGAGTCGGCGGCACAAAATGGCGTCGCCGATGTTGTCGTCGTCGTCGTCGTCGTCGAATCATTAGGCGACATTTGTTTGCGCTTCACTAATTACAACAACAGCCACAACAACAATTCGAAAGTCCAAAACAACGACAACAACAATAACAGCAGCAACAACAGCTGGCAGCCAGCAACAAACAATGCCAACTGCAATCGCACCAAAACAATAAAATCTAATTGGGAACACACACACACACACACACACACACACATGAACAGATATAAACACGAAGCTGGCCCAGTTAAGAGACCCCCCTCACTCTGCCCCTTGCGGAGCGAAAGAGCAACAGACGTTGGAGAGCAAAAGAGTTGGCCAAAAGTCAGGGCCAGTTGTGGTCTCTCTCCACATGCGCCTCGAAGGCTGCAATGCCATCTGGATTATCAACAAAGCCTGCAAAAATTGAATGGAATTATTGGGCATGAAATTTGAATTGCACGTGCTTTGTTTTATTTCGAAATATTGTGGATTATAGCTAGTTCTCAAAGCACTAAATAAATCCCAAGTTGCGAGTGCAGCTTACGTGGAAAGTATTGCTGAGAATGCTAAGCGATTTGCGACCTACAAATAGATTATTGCTAAGAAGTCTTGTTTTAATCACAATAAGAGGTTTATTGTAAACTCTGAGTAGAGAAGTTCGTTTTGTGTATTTATTTGAAATATAAGCAATTTCAACTTAGCAATGCATTCAATGCTTATAATTTAAGTTTTTTGAAATCAAGTTATTTAGAATTTTGTTTGGCTCAGATTAATTAAATTGAAATTAAGTGAAAGACAAAAGTACGCAGCAAAAATATGACTTAATTGAACATGAGTTTGTAATGTGAAAAATGCAAAAGAATAATAGGAATTTCAGTCAAATATTTAGTGAAATTTGTGTTTGATTAAATTTCACAACAATTTCATTAAGTCTTCGTCAGTTTGACGAGCAATTTGTTGCTTGGCAATATTAGCTAAATTGGAGAAGTTCTAAAACGCCTGCTGCGTATTTTACTCTTCACAATGCAATGTATTTTTGAAACGCTCCACTTCATAAGCTAATGCATTTGTCAATAATTAAGCAAAGTTGTGAACAATGCAAACATTCCATGCTAATTGTTATTGTCCATGCAGTCCATGTGCTTTGCCCACTGTTTGTTGTTGCTTGCATATTTTTGTTGTCAAGTGGAAAAATGTACAAAATATTAAAGGTATGTATTTATCTTTTGCATTCCCGCCCACTCCCTCTGTCTCTATTTGCCTCTTTGTTGTTGTGCCCTTATGAGCATTGTTAACTCGACTGCTGCATATTTGAGTTTATATAGCGTACAAAATGTTTATTTATTAAGCAAACACATAAATTTGTATTATGAGCGCTGACTAAATAAACAAAACATTTTTCGGTAAATGAGCAAATGCCCGATGTCGACTACTTTTAGTGGCACAACCTGCTGCTAGTCTCCTAAAGGGCTGCCACAATTAGTTAGTACGCGCGCCCGACTCTAATAGAGTAGTTTTGTTTGCCCCGCATAAATATTAACAGTGCGTCGGCTGAGTAATTGCACCGCATTAAAAGCGAGTTCCATTAATACTCCAAATATATGTAGCATACTAAAAAAGTCAAATAGATCTCCAATTTCCTTCAGTTTCTAATTAGTGGCAACAATTAAGTGTTGGTCAAAATAATAATAAAGCTGTTCCACTTCTTTTTTAATGGAAATATGTGAGCATATGGTAGTTGAAGTGAGGGGAAATTGAAGCAATGAGTTATTACAGTAGAGACACGGGAAGTTGTTTAAATAATGAAGTATTTATGCATTTCTAGTTAATTACAAAGAGATGAATTCGCTGTGCTGATTGTTTGCATACTTCTAATTAACAAAATGTTGCAGCATATTTAAAAACAAAGCGCAAACAACAATTCAGTTGACTGAGCTTAAATTAAGTAAATTACACAACTAAAGACGTGTTTTATACTATATTTTATTGTTGCTCAGAAAGTGAATATCAATGGCCTATCATATTATCTATTTATCTCTGAGTTTCGTCGGGCCACATCGCAAGTGTTTGGGCCACCTTGTTAACTAAGCTTATCAGTTTTGCAGCCCACGCCAATCGCATTCGCCACGGAAATGTCTTTAATTAAGCTAGCGATACTTCAATTGGATTTTCGAGTGAGCGCCGTCAACGCCGGCGGGGGGGGGATGAGAGGCGTGGTCGCGTTAGTCGCGCAACTTTTCGTCAATCTTCAGTTTCGATACGCGGCCACATTTATTGTGTTGACAGTTTTTCAGGGACCCGTTGGCCGTTCTCGTGGCCAGCGGCAAGTTTTTGATCCTTTCCCGCTCGCTCTTTCAAAGTCTTTAATTTGACATATTAACGCCGCAACGCGTTTGGCATTTTAAAAAAGGATTTCGCAGCTCCCTCAGCCCCAGTCGTCTCACTTGCCCTTTTTCCAAGTCGTTTGCTCATCAAAGGCAGGCAGGCTGCGCTCGGAAGGAAGTTTTTGCGGAGAGTGCGGGTGCAAAATCAGTTGAAAGCTTTGCGTTTCTCTTATTTTTCATTATTTTCTTCGTTTTTCATTTTTTTTTTTTGTTTTTCACCATCAGCGGCATTAATTGGATTTCAATCTGCATTCGAAGGGGTGAAGAAAGCGGCAGCAAGGAGAGAGGGGTAGGGAGAGAACAGATCTGTTGGGGTTGTCGCCGCGCATAATGAGTAAAGGAAATTTCAACGAGTCGGCAAATGTTTCAATTTCATTGGGCGTTGCCTTCATTCAGCGCCCGTCGTCGCAGGTTCAAGTTTACTCACGTTTTTCCAGCATTTGACACATACGCCGCCATTTTTGTTGCGTTTTCTTTGTGTTTCGACAGTTTCGCTTCGTTTGCGCATTAATTTCGCTAATTTTGACAGGTTTGTCAACGAGCTTGCCTGTTTTTGTTGTTGTTTTTTTGGTTAGGCCAGCACAAAGGCAGAGGCAGTACTTTGCCTTCGATTTGTCGCGCGGATTTCCTTGTAATTTATTTTTAATTTCGCCTTAAGATCCCCGGGATTGCAGCATTGAGCGGCGTAATTATGCGTCTAATGAGACAACAAAGCAAGGTCAGGTCACATGCCCCTAAAAAAAGGGTTGTTGCGCAACCAGCAAGCTACACAAATAGATGTTAGAAAAGACCAAAGTAGTCGAAGACAAGATATTCTGCACACAAGAGTTCTATTGAAGAAAGAAATGTAAGTATAATATGTGGTGATTTCGGAAAATATTCACTAATATTTCCACATTTTATTGAGCTTTATTTGAAGTTTATATTATCTGTAATTTCTTGGAATATTTTGCTTTATTTACTATTACTCTAATTGACTTAAAGTGATTTTACTTGCACAAGATGGTAAGATTTAATATTACCACATTTATTTTGCACTCCCAAATTTATAGCTTGTATAATTTATTGAAATATTTTGCATTTAGTCTTTTAATTTAGTTTAACACAATCATTGCCTAAAAAGTTTTTACTTTCAAGATGATAAAATTTATTAAAATATTAGCAAATTTTTTCACATTTTATTCAGAATTCTAAATTATAAGTTTTCTGTTTTTTTTTTCGTTTTCTTGACTGAAAGTGATTGCTTTTCACATTCTTACCAACGCCCCTAATTCATACTTTTGTGGTTTATATTATTTGGCAAACTCTTTGCCAAAGTTTTCTCGACTAGGGTACAAGGTATAAAAATTAGATATAAAATGTTTCCAATTTGCATAATTGCACTGATTCCAAATTTATTTTTGTTTCATTTTGCGTGTGCTTTTTTTATGCTTTTGTTTTGATTTTCCTCTCTGTTCCGAGGCTGTGACAAAATCGTTGATTAATTGCTTTGACCGCACACCAAGTTCAATTAACTGAGGAAAACAACGAAAAACTTAGGGAGGTTCATTAACAGACAAAACTATGAAACGAGTTCAAGGAATTTTTGATTATGTTTCGCTTTTTTTTTCGACCATTTGTTGTTGTCTTGGTTGTTTTTGTAGCGCTTTTAATAGCTGACATTTATTGCGTACATTTGGGCGGCAACTTCAGAGAGCTAGATAGAATAACAATAACAAGCGAGCCACAGTTTTTGACCAATTTACTTAATGGCCATAATATTTGTTTAGTCAAAGCAAACAACAACAACAAGAACAGCAGCAAGAACAACCACCCAGCGTAATGACTCTGAGCCCATAAAAAAAAAAAACGGCGACCATAAAAATAATGCATAAATAAAAGCAAATAAATGACAGCCATGTAGGGGAAAAAATGGAAGTGAATATAATGCATAGAACGTAGAGAATATAAAGTTCGACACTGTCCAATGAATGTCAAATTTGTGCGCCTTATTAATTGTCCTTAGCATTTCGAGTTTTGTGTATAGCGCCCAAGCACTAATTAAGACTAAATGTTGTGGGCGACCAACTAACGAGCCGTCCACGAAAACCCATGAAAACCAATTAGCGCCCCTGACAAACCATACAAAATTATTGAGAATTCGCCAAGGCACAGGGCGAGGAAGTAGTAGCACTAAGGGGGGGGGGACTAGAACTTTGGGAGTTTCAGCAACTGTTTGACGGTGCCGGCAGTGCTTCAATTAGAAATCGATGATGATTCATAAACTGTGAAGTAGGCGCCATATTCATTATTGCCATGTGGCTGTCAGTGACAACTGAATAGCTTTCAAATTAAGGTTAGTTTTACTAGAGAACAAAGTACGAGCTACTGCTGAGTGTGTTCGAGTATGCAACGTTTGGAGGGACAAAATGAGTAGTGAATAATCACATAAAATAGTAATGAACAGTTTGACAAAAGTGACGCAGACAAATGTTAAATTTGCTATGATTTCAATTCTTACAATCTGGATTGTATGCTATGTGCTATGAATTGTGCAATGATTTATGAAAATGTTTTTATATAAGATTTTGAAGAATTTTGAAGTCGACTTATGTAATGTACCTAGTTAGGCTTTCGTTCATAATTAGTTTATGAAGAGAGGACACTGGTTGTTTAATATTATGAATTGCGCATCAATGTTTTAATTGCATATTTTAAAATATAATTTGACAACTTTGCAAATTATTGATTGCAGTTAAAAAAGAGAAAGTTGTCAATTATAATGTTAAAATCTGAAACATTCTTTAACTGTTTTCATAACTTCAAAATAACTATACATTTACTACAATCATTGACTCTGAACATTCCACTTATCCTTATCAGTTTTTGACATTTCTTCGCCATTGCAATTGTCTGAAATTTCGCATATGAATTGCAGTATTTATGCTCAATTTATTAACAAAAGTCATGCTAACCAATCAATCTAAGGCACATCTTTGTTGATCTGCTGACTTCGCAGTGCTTTGCGGTAAATCCGCTTTCTAGTGCAGTTTTAACGAGGCCCGGACTGTGGCTAATCGAACCAGTTTGACCAGCCCATGCCCACTCTAATCTCTGTCACACGAGTCGCCACAAACAAGGTGAAAGAGTGGGCCACTCGCGTCTCATTCCACACGGTGTGGCAGTTGTAAATGCAGCTAAAAACAAGCTGAACGGATCGTGTGGGCATTCTAATCACTGCCAATGAGGAGTCTGTAATTACGCCTTATTTAAATTACAAATTTGGCAACAGGCCAACAACAGCAGCAACAGCGGCCACAGCAAGCACGAGGAGGTTCAAGTGGACGCGCACGATACGTGGACAGGAGCTGGGAGCCGGGAGCCGGGAGCCATAAGTGCTGGCCGCATGCCACACAGGCAGGAAAATTTAAACTCTAAACAGGCGCAAAAACAGACGGAGCCGGACCACAAAAATCGGGTCATCTCGAATGACAAATGTGCTGGCGAGCAGCGCGACATCATTCGGCTGCCGAATGGCGAATGCCAAATGCTGTGAATGCGAAAGTTGTTGGCATAGAAAAATAGATTCATGCCACACACACACACCGAGTGAGAGAGAGAGAGTTGGCCCATATGTTTAGTTGCTGTGTCCTGTTGCCTGTTTGGTTTGACTTTCCAAATGTCAAATACATTAAACGTTCATTTGCGTGGTGAGCGGGGGGGGGGGGGGGACAGGTTAGTTGCGATTTGGTGGCCAACCAGCCACAAAGAGATGCGCCATCTGATAGAGAACGCGCCAGCTGCAGCGGAAGGGTTGCCGAGCAAGTGGTTGGGACGACCGGGACGCCGAGAGCGCAGAGAGTCGTTTAGCGTGCGACAGTTGAAATTTACCTTTTGGCCATAATGACATCACGTACACAAAAGGTGTGCGTTCGGTCCTCTTGTGCTCCCACTAATACATATGCTATTTGTTGCATACTTTTGTGCGCGCCAGTTGAGCTGTCTATTTGTATGTGCGCGTGTGTGTGTGTGTGTCTGCGTGTGTGCGTGTGCTGCTGTGGTTGCAGCTTCGCGTTCGGCTAATGTGAATTCAAAATGAAGCCAATGGACAATCACATAAAACAAATTACACGAAAACTTCAACCAAAGCCCAGAAAAGTATGCTACAAAATGCAAGTGCAGGCTGCACTCAACGATTTGTCGGCGTCGCAGAGATCGCAACGAAGTCTGCATGCGCTACAATTCTAAACCATCGATGTTGTGCAATATTAGTTAAGGTGCTTTGTACGCACAGTAGTTATTTGTATACATTATTTCTATCGAATGACATTCTAATTGTAACCAACGAAAGTTACCCTAACATATTTTGATAATTGAAATTATCCAATTGGCGTCTGAATTGAAAAATAAATCACAATAATCCATATTAGAAAGTTCTCAAGTATATCTAGAAATGATAATTTATATATTGTTGCTCCTTCATGAATGCAATTTAAGGCTGCTATTATTATAATTTCGCAAACTTTGCTCTGTTGAGTTCTTTTCTCATAAATGAATCTTATGGAACCGTGTTCAATATTTATTTGTGTGTAAAATGCATTGTTAAAAAATAACAGCAATGGGTTCTGCAATAACACGATATAATCTTATCCACGATCATTGTAGAATTTTACAACTCAAATGCAAGTGCAAAATCAGAAAACAGTGTAACAAACTCTAGCACATTTTTGGTATTTTAGCGAGTTGTTATTCGGTATAAAGTCTTATTTTTGTAGCAATCAGGACTGCTGTCTCAAGGTGTTCTAGAAAATATTGCTACCCTTTCGGAGTTAATAAAAGTGCAAGTGCAGATTGCACAATGACAAGGTAAGTCGCAAGCGTTTTGGATATTTTCATTGAAAGCGTTGCAAATCTTTACAATCAACGGTGTTTTTTCGGGCCAGTCGAGTGGAGTGGGTGGGGGTCGCTGTTTGTGGGCGTGGTCGATGCACGCCCCGTTACCAAACTGACTGTGAGATAATCAAATGAAAAAACGTAAATGTCTCGTTAAATTGCACAGAAATTAGATTTTTTTCTCCGCTCAACGCCCAAGTGCGAGCGCCATGAAAATCAGAGCATGACCACTGCTTGTAACGGTATACTAGTGTGTGTCTGTGATAGAGTGAGTTCTATGTGTGTGTGTGCGAGTGGGGCGGGCTGGGAAACGAGAGTGCGGGCTGTGTGAAAAATCAAATTAAGTATACGTAAAACGCGAACAGCAGACAAGCGGACCGAGAACAGAGGACAGTGGATTGAGGACAGAGGACAGAGCATGAGAGCACGAGGACAACGTTGCTGGAAGCCACGCAGTTTGCACTGATGCTGAAAATCAAGGCGAGTTGTCGATTGGTAAAAGCTTTTAAGGTGACCAGCTCATAGCGCTGGCCACGCCAATGGGGGACAACGAACGACGGCGGGGAGACTGCCGGACACCGCACGCTAAAAGCCAACTACAGTGCTACCTTTAATTGGATTACAAGTGTGTGTGTGTGTGTGTGTGTGTGTGTGTGTGTGTGTATGAAAAAAGGGAGCATGCGACTGGCGGCTGGAGGTGGACTGTGGACAGCGGCCAATGCCGAAAGTTGTGAAAAGCATAAGTTTGCATTTTTATGAAGCGCCCAAGCGAGCGCCATATGCCAACCGAGCACATTAGACACAACAACACGACGACGACGACAACAACAAGTGCAAAAAGAAAGAAGTCAACGATAAGCAAATAGTTTGGCCAGCAGCGGGATTGCGATAAAGAGGGGAGCGCAGAGAGTGAGATTGGAACAGCAAAAGGTGTTTACTAAGTGTTCTGCTGAAGGGTAGCTGAAGGTTGAGGTGTGATTGTGCTCAAACTTTGCTAGAGACAGAAGTGAGGCGTATGTCGGGGGATTTCCACCTGATACTAAGAGATACGAGTTAAGCGAGAGCGGGGCAAAGGTTTGGCGGCAAATTGACTACGAGTAGCGCGATATTTTTCGCCAATATTGCAAGTTTTTGGTTTATGATTAATTTTACTTTTCTTAATTATTCCATAGAATTTAATGCATGTGATACGTTTGTCAATGGTGTAAGTGTAGAACATGGCATATACGTAATGTAATATTATGCACATAAGCTACAATGTATGGCAGAATTAAATGTTTATGTTGTGTAAATTAATAAGTGGAACTATTAGTTTTCATCTTGCTTCCTCTTTTCTCTTTTATAAGCTAAATTTATGAAACAAATACTCGTATGCTGCACAAATTTATTGAAAGCCATGAAAACATATGGTTGGATTAATTTTATAACATAATTTAATGCATTTGCTAAGTTGGTCAATGGTATGAATGCAGGACATGGCGTATACGTTCTGAAGTATTGTGCGCACGAACTACAAATTTATCGTAGAATTAGATGTTTATATTGTGTAAGTTAATAAATGGAACTATTAGATTTCACCGTTCTTCTTGTTTGCTCTATTGCAAGCTAAATTTATAAAACTTAAAGTGCAGCAATTAGTTTAAAGCCATGGGAACCATGTAGTCGGCTGATTATGTACATTATTTGATAAATAAACTACTCTGTACGTTCTTGCATCCACTAGTGCGAAGTCGCGGCATAAAAACGACATACTCAGAATATGAATGTGGTGGCGCCACGAGAAAAGAGGCGCCAGTAAATTGTGTAGTAAGTTTGTGACCTGCTTGAGCTCAGAGGATCATAATAGAAATGAAAAGATTCAGCCGGTAGCAAACACTGATTGTAACATGTCGCAGACCAGAAAGCACACGGCACACAGTCTTGCTTTGGAGGCAACGGATAACCATATCTAATCCAACACACACATAATATAGAAGCGCATAATTATGCTCTCTCAGTTATTCAGCTGCCTCTCTTGTAAGTCAAGTGAATGCACTTACGCCGATCATGCAACTTAAGAGCTCAGTCTGAATTGCAGCGTACAATAAATTAGAGCTGCATAATCTATTTATAAGCTCTAACATTCATTCTCACGGCAGGCCTGCATTTGATAATATTTCACAGATAAAACTTCGCTCAATTATGCGCTTTATTTTTAGCCATTTTATAATATAGATGCAAGTATGTAAAATAAATCGATCAATAAATGACAGCACTTCACCTATGTATTTCGAGTAAATTTAATAAATGAATGTATTGTCTTTTTATGTAGCTGCAACTATTTAATTGTATCGCAGCACGTGAAGGCAACGATTTGACAAATTTGTGAAAATAATTCGCTGATCGACATATCGTTCGCGGTGCCAGAGCGATTTCAGAGCCAGATTTAAACTGCCAACCGCATATGATTTATCCAGGCATTCAGTGGGTCAACTGCAGGCCGCCCACGCCTCGCTCGATATCTCGGCTGTGGAATAAATGATCAGCTTGCCGCAGTCCGTTTAACTCAATTATCGTTTAATGCGCGTGGGCCTACAAAGCGTGGGCTGAGGGGGTTACGGGGAACGAGCGGGCACTTTGCCTTGAATGCTGCAGAGTGCAATCGGCCTTTGCTCAAATATTTATAAATATATATGAAACGCTGGCCAATTTCGCATACAAAGCGAATTGGTTATTAAGTTTTTGGGGTGCATGGGGCACAGCGAGCTGCACACACACGCGCGAGGAGACGCTTGCCTCATTGCTTGCCCCATTCAGTGTCGACTGCCGACTGGCGACTGTCGCTTGCCGTTTGTGGACGTCGAATTTGGCTGTGCATTTTAATTTAATTAAAAGTTATGGCAAAATGTACCCGAAAAGGGGTCGCCGGGCCGGGAAAGTAGTGGGGCTGTTGTTGTTGCCGTTGTTGTTGTTGTTGTCGGGGCACCGACGCTACCAATAATAAACCAAATTATTGCATGTATAAATGAATTTGTGAGCGTTGCGTTTACGTTTACGTTGCCTGCAATTAGGCGCAGCTGCCGCTCGATTCAGGTTGCCCATCCCCAGCGCAGACAGAGAGCGAGAGGGAGAGGTAGAGCGAGGAAGCAGGCACGAAGAGACCTTCATGCTGTTGCGGCTTTTGAGCTTTTTGCGCCAAACATTTACACAGGCATAATTGAGTTAGGCATTTAGCACACACACACACACACAAAAGGCATAAACACAAGCACAGTTTGACTTTGCATAGTTTTGTGTGCAATACCTTGTGGAAAGTTGACTCGAGTTGAGTCTGCTTCGCTCTCTGCCTTGTGACACTTAATTTGATGTCAAATTTCGCATAATTTCACAAATTTCACTGTGTGCCAGATATCAAATAATTGGCTTTGTGCTGCATACTTTGAGGCGCTGCTGTCTCTTGCCATTTAATTGCATTACTTTGTGTTTTGTGTGCAGACTTAAAAATGCACATTGTATATTTTCGCCTAGTTCAATTAGTCGCTCTTAATGATTGATTGCAAACTTGGAAGCTGCTCGGCATTTCCAACTTGTTCGACTCTAAGCGGCTTTGGCTGGCATTAAAAGTTTATTAATAAGCGCTCCTGCAGTTGCATGCGGCATTTAATCAATCAGCTCAGCCAGAGATTTTAGGCTTTCTTCAGCCATGCAACATCAGACTGCTGTCTATTGTACGCTGTGGCACGTGCAGTTGTACGTGCTCTCATTGTGTGTTGCTGCTACCTTTTGGCAGTCTTGATTAATACTGGCATGCGCCTCAGCTAATTAAGCTATTGCATGGCAAAGCTCTGGCACTGCACACAATAGACAACATGGCCAGCAGCAGGAAGACAATAAGAAGGACATGGCCGAGCCAAAGCCAATTGTCTTTTACAATTTGGCATTCCGATAACGCAGCTCATAATTTCGTTTGGTTTGCTTCGGGTTTTGTCTGTTACAAAACAAAAGGAATTGCATTTGATTTGTCAACTTTGTATTCTCTTGCAAAATTCACTCGAAAATCAATTAGCCGCTCATATGCGCAAGCGGCTGGCTTTCAAATTTGCAAATTCCTCAACCATACGCCCCAAACAAACTGTGCTCGCAACAATAGCGCACTCGAAACAAGCCAAAATATTCCAAATAAGACAATAGACGTTGTGAAAACATATTGTTCAATGCGGACTATAGTCAACTTTGTACAGTCCAGTTGCAGTCCAATTAATTAATGCACGTCATAAAGTAGGGAAACTCTGACTTGCAAATATTGAAATTTCTGCATTTTACTATAAGTGCGTATTAATTATTATTCTTTGTGAATAAGTCTGTAAAGCTTTTGTTTCATATCGTAACATTTTGTTATGATGTTGAATATTCATCAATGTTTCTTGCCATCCAAATATTTATTGCTAATTATTGTATTTTTCTCTTGTTTTTTAATGATTGATTTCGATAATGATTTTAGTTAATTTGCATTTGCATTCTTTCAGCTTTTTAGTGTTTAATATTTAAGTCTTATTTTCAAAATCAAAGCTGCATAGTATTCTAAAATTTATTTAATAAGCAACAACTCCAAGATTCAGAGTCCAGAGGCAGTTGGTTTATAAATCATATGCCTGTTTTGTTTGCACTGCTCGAGACACTGTGATTGCCAGATAAGTTAAAGGGCACGTCCCGAGTATGGCAATGCAATGGAATTGTCAGCTGTCATTTCCGGATTGCAGGGCTCAGTTCATTAGCCCAAGAACATCATATCTGGCACTGTCTACATTCATAAACTGCACTTAATTAGATTATTATTGAAAACACAGCGACACAACGGCAGGGGGGCGGGGCGATTGCAGGCGGAGACATGCACAAACAAAAGTAGCAAACAAACCTGAGCCAGACACAATAGGATATACACCAAAAGCCAAACAGTTATCCAAGAGCTGGGTCACCGCAACAGCAGGAACAGAACTGGGCGCAGGACGATGGCCACGACCACTAGCAGGAGATGCATTTTGCTAGACCACAACAAAATGTGTCTGGTACAAACACAATGCCAGAAAATGTCTCAGACCACAGCAGCCTGTGCAGCAGCAGCGCGGGGGAGGGGGTGGGGGGTTGCTGTAATAGACTTTGGGGCCGGGGGTGGTGGTAGGTAGGCCCACAACTGTCTGCATAAGTTGAAGATAAACGTAAACCGCATGCACGGCACAATAAACAGACATCCGTGTGCATTTCCCTGACTATTTGTCAAAAACATTGCAATAACAACGAAGGCCAGCGACGGCAACCAAAAACCAACAACAGATAAACCAACCCAGCCAAGGGACACAGCACACAGGGCGAGTGGGCGAGTGGGCGGATGGAGGCCAGGATGCAGGATGCTCAATGTTGGATGGCCAGCGGTATTTGCACTGGCATTGCCAGCGATAATAAACCAACAACAGCAACAGCAACAGCCCCAATAACAACATCAACAACAAACCACGCGAAATGAGAAATGCAGCATAATATTAACCGCAAACTGAGATTGCAAGCAGTCCAAGCACCAACTAGAGGCGAGCAGCCAACTGCATTGCGTTGCACACACATGGACACACGGCCTGCAGTTCGGACTATTGCTAGTAGTAGTCTCGATTTGCTGCTGCTGTACTTGGCATGGCTTTCACATGGCCACGGCGACTTTGTGTGCGGCTTTTTCTGATTTCAGCGAGGACGGGCGGCGGAAATGAGCTGGGCCCCCACGCCCACATCGTAATAGCAAACCAAACACTGCATAAATTCAAAATCGAGGCATTGGCGCTGCATTTCGGGTCTAAGCCCACTTGCTATTTGGTGAGAGCTCAGTTGCCGAAAACTCACTCTCTCCACTCAGCTGTCTGTTTGTCTTTCTATCTGCCGCCGTCTGTCTGTCTGTCTGTCTGTTTGCATTGCTTTGGTCATGTTGCGCCCATTGCCAGTTCGGCTATTGTTAGGCTGCAGCTTTTGTTCTGTTAATTTACACTGCGGACTCGCAAGCTGGATTGCCAGCCAGTTGTCGGCAGACGAACACACCAGCCTATTGCCTATTGCCCATATAGTCAGCCTATTTTGCCTATTGCCAGAGCTTGACTTGCTTCATTTTCGTTTCTGGCAATGCACATAACTAAGCTACTTTCAAGCTATCGAAAAACGGCCGGAGATTATAATTCAGAGCCCAGCGGGGAAGCGAAGTCTCCGGCCGGGGGGCAAGTGCAAAACTTTAAGTTGAGACTGGTAACAGGAGATAGCCTCAATTAGCGTATGGAAAGTGGCCGAATCGTGGGGCGAAACGCAAATTAGCGACATTATTATTAATGTTGGTCTGTAGATTAGTAATTGAAATCAAAGTGAACACTTTGAGCTATAAAGAATGGAAAATTCGAAGGGAAAACCCAACTGAAAGCATATAAGTTTGCAATAGTAGCGGTGATCGATGCTACATTGATATCTGTACATTTATACTAGTGTAATTTGACAAAAGCAGCTGACGAAATATTGGAATTTATTCGAACACTTTTGTAATAAATTTGAATTAAATATACAGAAGGAGCAAAATATCTCAAAAATACTGGTATTCATTGAAAGACTTTGTCTGCTAAATGAATTATACAAGTTTTCTATTTATCAAAAGTAATGAATTTCATTAGAGACTTAGTTTGGTTAATTAATACAACCAAAATAACTTTGTTAATAAATATATAGAAATATCCGTATTTTGCCATAGTTTATACCTTTAACTGTTGCAAAGTAAATAGCGTTATCTTTGTTGTTAGCAACTTCTCGAGCTGCCCGTCAGATGCATTTTGTAGTTGAACAATCGATGCATTCGGCATTAAGGCAACGTAGAGCCGCCCATGGCTCTAAGCCCTATTCGAAGCACCACTCAACGAGAGCCCAGGGGCGCCCTTGGGGCATACTTAAACCAATTTTAATTACATGCATGGCGATTGCTTTGAATGCATTCAAAGCACAGACAGAATGGGGCCAAGCCATAGTAATGGGAGTGGGAATAGAAATGGGAATGGGAGTGGAGAATTTTCGGATGGTCGATGGGGACATATCAACAACACATTTATCGCACACAAAAAAGAAAAGAGTATGAATGTAAAGCTAATTGAATATGAGAGACATGGGAATGGCACTAGGCAGCGCCAACGCAGCATAAGCCTCTTCAAGCCACAACGACAACAATGAGAATATTCTCGGAGAATGCTCACGATGGGAATGAGCACGAGATTGAGGAGCAGAGCAGGAGATGCTGCGATGCTGGGGATGAGCATGAGACACTAATGGAAAAAGCATCAATGGCTTATAAATGAAAAGCGAGTGGCGACAAAAATTTATGGATTTTTACACAGTGCACCAGAGTACAGAGGCGCCAGCACCTGGCGTAGATCCTGCCTGCGTATTCCGGCTCGTATTTGCAGATTTCTTGCTGCCAAGAGCCACTGAGCCCGCACAGAAAACAAAAAAAAAACAAGAAGGAGGCAAATAAATGGAAAACGGCTAAGACCAGTTCGAACTCAAGGCAAATGGTTGTTGTAGCTATAGTAGTAGTAGTAGTCTTAGCCAGTCGTCGCAGTAGTAGTTGCTGCCGGGGCACCTTGTTGTGGCGCTCGGATTGCCTACAAAGGTAGCAGGCGACGGCGTCTGCAGCGTTTTAAAATGGCGCCCATGACGCAAACAATAACCTTATAAACAGTAAGGCCGACTTTGGTTTCCCCTCTCTCTCTCTCTCACACTTGCTCTGTGGCTGTGTGTGTGTGTGTGCGGGAGCGCGTGCGTGTGTGTGTGTGTGCTGTATACACAAATAAACATTCAAGTGGAATTATTGCAACGAAATTCAAAGGATTACGACAAAAGCACGTTCACAGGATTCAGCAGCAACAGCAGCAGCAGCAGCAGTTGCACTACGACTACGCGTCTCGATACGGGTCTGAGTCCGGGTCGGGTTCGGGTTCGAGCTCGGGTCCTGGTCTGGGTTCGCGTCCGTGTTGCCAATGACAACAATGCGGGTGGCAGCAGGCGGCAAGCGGCAAGCGGCGGGCGGCTGTTGACGATGGAGCTCGTGGGCGGCGGCAAGTTCAATGAAGGAAAATTATGAAGACTTATTTATTGTTTATGCGTGAGCATAGCTCATGGACCAAAATGATGCGCTCCCTCCGTGCTCTGAGGCTCGGTGTCGCCGCTTCCTGCAACACGCTGCGTGTTGTTGTGTAATTTTTAAATATTCCACCCAAGGAGTCGCATCGCTGCGCTGTAAATTGTGTGCCACACACTTGTGCAGAGATCAATGCGACCATATGTATGCATATGCTGCAAGTTTTGTCATAAGTGCCACGAGATTAATTCTTGAGTAGTTTTGAGTGCGATGCAATTAGACTGCGACAACGGCTTGAGCTTGAGGTAAACAGGAACAAGTTTAAGCAAAATTATTATTGCCTGCAAGGACAGGACAACAAACTTTATTACATAATTTTCACAAATAAAAACCAACTTAGTTATATAGTCTATCTTTGTTTCGCTTAATGCTCGCTTACATTTTAAGCAATGCAATCATATTCTTAAATAAATAAGTAAATTATATAGTCAATAAAATAGTTTCCTCAAATTTAGTTGGTTGCTAGCAGAATATTTTGTTAAATTTTTTATTTTATTTTGCACTTCATTTGGAATTTATGAATTGTACTAGAACGAAAGGTACTTCGTCATTCTTGCAGTGTATTTCGGTTTCGTTGAGAGCCGCTTAGTGATTGTTTGCACCATATTACTGCGGGGGGAGGGCTGCAAGGGCAGTGGAATTCGCAAAGCGTAAAACAGAAGCGAGTAGAGGCGAGGGAAGAACCAACGAATGTGAAAAATTTGCACAAATAAATATGAATTGCACTTTAATGCATATTAAGCGAATATGGGTGCGAGTGGTCGCGGTTGATGGGTGGAAGGGGAGGGGTGCGGTGGCGAGGGTGAAGTGGCGGGAGAAATGTGGCAGTTTATTATTAAATAAAGTGCTTGCCCACTGTGCGTGTGCGTCATGTTTGTTTGTATTCAATATTTATTGTTGTGTATAATTGAGTGAAAAGTATATGTTTGTGTGATTACACGAATGCCGGGGTAAATTCAATATTATGCTTACGCAAATAAAAATGATATTGAATTGTTGAAAATTTTTATTAAGTGTATCGCCCAATCAGAACTTCACTCCGGATGCCAGAGTAAACAGTGGTAATTGGGGCCGAAAGCAGTTTACGCTTTTGTGTCTGTGTCTGTGTGTGTGTCTGTGTCCGTGCCACGCTGCTGCACTATGATAAATGGCAACGGCAATGGCAACCCGTCCCTATACCGTCCAAATGTCCGACCAGACAAGAATGTGACTTACCGTCGAGAAGTGTAAAAAGGTATTTAAAGTATGCACAGCTTCACTTTATTGGCTCTAAAGCGGCAACTTACCTGCAACGAAAAAAGAAATATATAAACGATTAGTGAGTGAATGTAGAGCAGAGATTCCTCAGAAGACGGTTTGCAATATTGAGAATTATTTAAAAAAAAATATAATCGCTAGAATTCAACCTGCATATACAATGTGGATTATTCAATAATAATGCACGAAAGTCTTTGCATGTTTTGCAAATTCTTTAAGTTTAATATAAAAATGAATAAACAAAATAAGTCTCACAAAACGTTATGAAATGTTGAGGATGATTATTGTTTAAAAATACAGTCAAACTGTTAATACACATAACTTAACCAGCAATTCATCAATAAAATCATTGCACGAAAGTCAGTGAGGCCTTCAACATTTTCAAGTGCATTTAACATATTCAGAAAATTAAATTGTCCATTAAACATTAATTGTCCACAGTAAACATTTCACTACATCAAATGTATAACGAAGACATAAAACTATGTCTTAACGCAATTAGTTATAAGTTTATTATAATTACTAAATTGATAAAATGGTCGTCATGTTAATGTAACATATTAGAAGTATAGAAACATGCAGCATTTAATTATTCATAAGTATCAAGTACTCAAACTTTTTATTGTATAAGCTCAAATATTCAAATTATCTTCGAATTAATTTAGAAAAAATTTAAAACTTATAAGTTGCATTGAAATAAATCTATTTCAACTGCAAACAGTTTATAAATTCAAAATGACAATTAATTTACAAATCTCGAAACTTTCGAGAACTTTTTTTATTATATATGAGTTTCAACTATTCAAATTTTATTTTCTATTGGCTAATTTTAAATTCCCACAATCTAAATTTATTCTTAAATACTTATATTTATTAACTGCATGTTAGGATATTTTTAAGTTTTAAGACTCTGAAAGATTGTTTCACAAGAATTGCTTGCCATTCAGATTTGCAAAAGTATTTGAAATATTGTAATACATTCGTGGAAAACGATTTGTGGAGTTAATTCGAGTGAAAGCAGAAGGTGTGAACTGAGCAATAAAGAGATGCCATCATCTCTTTGTATTAAAGATGTCGCAATTCCTCGAACTGTCATTGGTAAGCAGGGTGTTTATTGGCTCCGAGCCAGTCGAAAAACAATTCCCGGGACTGAGCAACAATAAGAGCAATTGCAAAATGCTCCCAGCTTATTTAGCCAGCATTGCAACGCGTCTAGTTATTGGCTTTTTCGCCAGCCCACGATGGCGAATTGAGGTTGTTGTTGTTGCGACAACAGGGCGAGACGGAAGAGAAATCAGCAGCGGCACTGTGTTTTGAATTATTTTGAATTATGCATTCCGAAATTTCGTTTCGCGTTGCAAACTAAATTTATTATTAGAGTCGCTGCCGCATTACGGGGGAACAGTGAACAGCGAACGGTGAAACTTTTGCGTGTTGCTGCTACTGGCTGATGCTGCAGGTGTTGCAGGTTCTAGTAGTTGGCTGGCGTTGCAGTGATTCATCAGAATTTATGCGGCAGGAACAGCAGGCAGCGATGCAAAGGATCCAGCACTCCTTCTTCGGCTGCCGGCGCTGCCATGATGTTATTTCTTTTTGTGGCCGCCATATAATTTGATATGCTGCCTGGCAGTTGCATTTGCCGCCGCTGCTGCTGCTGCTGCTGCTGCTGCTGCTCATAAATTCCCGCATAGGTGGCTGAGAGGAGCAGTAGATGAAGCAGCCAACGAACTGAGCACATTTGTCTGCTACTCTGACATGCATGGCATTAACTGGCGCTGTGGATTAATGAAGTGCCCTCGAGATTAGCCAAGCCAAACACGAGAGAGAGGAGAGAGGGACGAGGTGTGTGTGTGTGTGGCACAGAAAAGTTATTGACAAAACTGTTGTTGGTCATAAATTTTGTTATGGCCTCGCGAGCAGCAGTTAAATTAATTGCGCGACTCGTAAACACCTTCTCTCCAAGGACCATCACACTCCTCGCCCAGCTGCAGCTGCTATCGCATCGCGTGCATATTACCAACTCCACGCTCGCCATGTTTTTATGCCGTTTTAACACTTTTGGCTAAACAGCTCACGTGCAAATGTCGCCAGAGCCACCAGCCACCAGCCACGAGCGACACGGGGCACGCGAACATAAAAAAAAAATTATAATTATAATAAGCGCGCCGAGCCGAGTCGCGCCGAGTTCGAGAGACGAGCCAACTTTAATCATAAAACCATATCAGAAAGTAGTTTATGCTGTACATACAGCTTGAGTGGGATTCAGCAGGTGCCCGTCGAGCTGAGCGAGAGCTGGGCAGGAGGACTTCCGCTGTCGACTTGTTTTATGCTTCCGGCCAGCGGAAGTGTTTGCCTAGTTGCGCGCTAGTTTTGTCGCCTGCAACGTTCAGCGAAAGATGTTGACGTCGTTCACTTTGATTTGCATATTGCCCAGACTCACTCTGACGCTGACGCTGACGCTGACTCTGGCAGTGGCTCAGGTTCAGGAAACCCACGTCTGAGGACAGAGAAGCCAGCTCTTGGTCTCTAGCCGGTCGGTTGGTGTCCTTGCTGCATGCACAACACGTGACAACAATGCAAAACTTGCCGAGTCAATTACCCAAGACACATTTGCAGCTGCGCGCCAGCCTCCTCCGTTGCCGCGGCGACACGACAAATCTCAATGCAATTGCCTAGGCACAGTGTGCCCAAAGACTGTGGCAACTGCATGCAAATTGGAATAGAACACTGGCAATCTTTTCCAGTTGTTCTGCAGCAATTTTAAATTTCACTACATTTTGTGTTGGAGATTTATTACTAGAGACAATTATTAATAGTATATTAAACAATTTTCATTATAATATTTACAATTTTTAATTTGTCTGTTTAGTTTATGTGCTCATTGTCTTTTGGACAAAGAAATTGGGGAAGCCAAAGTAATGTAAGTAATTCTTTGTTAGCTTGAGTAACAAATCTATCTATAATACCTTAAATTTGTTGTCTGCGTATATTTTAATTGCTTATTGTTTTTTTTATTTTATTAAAACAAATTGCCTATATTTTAATCGTTAATTTTGTTGCTTTTATTACTAGAAATTCGAGAAATAAAGATACTGAAAATATTAGAAAAAGTAGCGATACACAAAACAATAATTTAAATTGTGTGTTAATATTTAACATATAAATATAAGAAAGGATAACAAATCGTTCTATATCACATGTTACATTTTAATTATTTGTTGGCCAAAAATCTTGTAAATTAAGTAAGCAAAAATCAGATTGTTTCTTATGCCTAAATATTTGGAATTATAATTTATTTAACTTCGATTTCTAGCAGTTTGATAATTAAGAAAAGCATTTGTAATTAATGAAAATCTTTCTCTATGCAATGCAATTGAAACATATCGATTTAATTAATAGCTTTAAAAATGTGTCAATTAAAAGTTTAAGCAAAAGGTAAGTTAAATAATGAATAGTACCAGAGCTTTAAAGTCAATGTTCTAATTGTGCATTACGGCTACTGCTAAAAGTTCATTAGATAGCAATAATATATATAATATTGTGTGAAAGTTTAGATAAATGTGCATGCAATGCATTTAAAAATAAAAGCTATCATCTTCCGAAGCTGGTGTGCATAGTTTATTAATTTATGATTGACAAATACATGCTTTGGTTCCAAAGTGCGGCCAGCTGTCTAGAAGATATCATCCGCTCTCTAAGCTGACAACATGAGTGAGAAAACTTGTTGAGCGAATGGCACTGGCAATCTGAAGGCAAGCCAGCTGCGAGCTCCAAGCTGGGAGCTGCGAGCTGTGTGCGGCAAGCTGCAAGTAAGCCTTATCAGGAGCAAGGCAAACTCCTGAGAGCATGCTGCACATTATGTAGAACTCATTTAAAGCCGCTGACTCCGAAAAGTTGACGATTTTAAGCAAAACAGGAGCGACGACAACTTTGTGTAAGTTTGCGTTTCTTTTGCGTTGCGCGTGCAAAATGGCTTGGAAAAAATTGAAAAAAATTATTTATGCTGCATTTGCCCGGTTGTGTTGAAGCTGTCAATAGTCCTGGCAGGACGCACGCCCCTTGGCACGGTCTATTCGCCATGCATACACAAAGTTGTCAGAGGACAGCATGCGCTTGCATGCAAAAGTCTACTTTGTTGCCTTAAGTACTTATGCCGACGCAAGCAGGACGAACCGCTTGCTTGCCAAGACGACGACGACGACGACGACGACGACGGTGGGGACGAGAATGTTGCTCATTCGCCATGGTGTATACTTTGTCTGGCTGCGATTTTCTTAGCGCTGCCTTGCGAAGCTTAGCATAATTTTAGGCAAACGCACGTTGCTTAGTTTATAGGCAGCGACGTCAGCGTCGACAACTCTGTCAGCGTCACCTCGTCCTTCGTCCTTCGTCCGCTGTCCGTGCTCGTCCCCTGCTCGCCGCTGTTGGCAGAATGTCAACTGTTTTTAATTGCCCGACAGGACAGCAGCAGGCAGGACAACGCGACAGTCTAAAGATGCTCCAACATTGTCTTGTTCTGGCTCTCACTTCGACTCGTTACGATCCTCGTCGTTTTGCCTTGGCACGTCCGAGGCAGCCGGCAAAATTAGCTCAGGCAACTGAAAATAACTGTAAAATTGTGTAACAAAAGGATTTTCATAAGCTACGCTCATAAACTATTGTGCTGAGACGCCACTACGTCCACGCCTGACGCTCGTCAGCCGTTGTTCAATTTAATGACGCCGTCGTCGAACTTTGCCACTCGCAAAATGTGCAAAATGTGGCGCTGATTTCGTTTGCTCTTCAGCAGCAGCAGCAGCAGCAGCTGGGCTGTAGAATTTTGCATAAAACTGCTTAAAATTTATAAATATTTAAGGGCAATGCTAATGCTTTTCCTTCGTTACACGCCATAAACATTTAGCGCCTCGGCAAGGCCAACAAGTTTTCTTATTAGCCGAGCAGGCAAAAATGATTTCAATCCACGTTGAGCGGGGCTTTAGCACTTCAAGCTTATCTTAAAGCAAAGTAAATGGTGGATTATCTAATTAAGAGGTAATTAAATATACATAGATGAAAGACAAGCAAAGCAATCGTCTGGAATGTAGCGAATAGTTAATAATTTATCAGTATTTGTAGATTTTTTATTAATTAAGTAAGCTTCATTCAACTTTTAGAAAAAATAATTGCATAATTTTGTATGCCTTCAAACAAAATAAGCAATGAATTTATCTATTATATCTTTCTAAATGCAATAAATCAGATAGCGACCTGCATAAAGTAAGTTATATATGAAGCATTTACGGTGAATTAGAATGTATTTTTTCGTCCTAATATTCAAATTTATTACATATTTATAGTATTTTTAAAATTCGCATTCTACGACAGACATGATAGCTTACTGAATTAACTAATATAAACGTAGAGATATACATACTCGCATTATCAGAGATCAACCTAAATAATTAATTCACTATTCACATTACTCTATATATATATATGTTTATTTAAATGAGCAATAATTAAGTGGGAAAAGTACATAGAAACTACTCATTGAATATGTCAATGCTCAGATAATTGTTTATAAGTTATAAACTATGCAGAAAATTTGTGAAATAACTTATTAGTCATTGCTTCTTAGTAAAAATCGATAAAGATGTTCCTAAACAATAATAATGATTGAAGATTATTAATGACTTAAGATGCTATATTGATTTGAAGTTCCTTTTTTTGGCATTTTAAAGCGATGATAATTTAATGTGTAGGATTGTGAAATAATTTATTGTTTGCTCGTCAAGTGGCTCCACTTTGAAATAATTCACAATTCGATGCTGTTCAAGTATTTGCTAAAGTATTTGCAGCACGAACATCAAGTGTTAATTTGCCAGAATTCTGAGCAAACCGAAATGCTTGCGCCGAAAATTAATGAGTGTCTTGCTCCATATTTTGTTGCCAGCATTCTCTCCGCCCCTTTCATTCTGCTAACTGCTTTGCTGTTGCCAACTTGTTCGAAATTTGAGCAATTACCGAATGTCTATGCATATGGAAAACGCCCTCGCATTCAGCTAATTAATTTAAATGCGTGAAATTTGAAGCAATCCTTGGCACAAAAAACATACAAACAGAAAAAGGGTTTCCAGCCAGCAAATGCGAGAGAGATAGAGAGAGGGGAAGAGGGGACGGGAGGCGGGTCAAGTGTAGCACTCGACTGCGACGACGGCGGTTGCTGCTGCTGTTGGCTCCTGTGCGTGGGTTAAGCTGCTTATCAAGTTGAGCATTGAAATTATAGCCGCCAGCTAGACACAAGCACAGAAGAGTGAAACAGAACGCAGCACTTTGTTATGGTGGGGATGCCACTGCTGCTTGCTGTTGTTGCTGTTGTCTCCTTGTTGTTGTGTGGCAAGCAGCAGCAGTGGCAGCAGCAGCAGCGGCAGCAGGACGACGACTACAAAGGCATCCTTTTAAATTTCCTGTCATTTGCCACACAATACGCTGGAGAGCGGCGGCATCGTTGCTGCAATTGTTGGCCAACGTTGTTGCCTTCGCGTTGCTGTTGCTGTTGCCGTTGCTGCTGCTGCTGCTGCTGCACTGCGTCGTCTTCTGGCGAGCCGGCGGAATGGGAAGACAAGTCAGTGCCGAGTCTATTTGTCTACTCATACAAAACGAGCGCAGCACTCAGCGCGTCGCTTTGCTTGTTTGCTAGAATTTAGCCGCTGGGAATTTGCATTTTTCATTACGCAGCCAGCAGTAGGGGGCCGGCCAGAGCGGGAGCGGGAGCGGGATTGCGTAGAGTAGCAACAGCAATAGCAGCAGCAGCAGCAAGCGCCATATTAACGCCTAGGACCCGTTCATGGGGTTAAAAGCTAGTTTCCGCCGGAAGTGGCTGCTGCCGCAGCGTTTCCCCAATGCCACCGCTCGCTTTCTCTCTCTATCACTCTCCCTCTCTCTGTCCCTCACATCGCACAGTTGGCCATGTAAATAAATTTCTGTGCGAAATGAAATGAATGTGATTGCCACACGCCCTTCTCGCTCTTTCCCGCCCTCTCGCTCTCACTCGCTCAGTCGGAGGCTGTTATTATGGCAGCAGCATATTTGGCAAGTGTGCTTTGCTTGTTTTTTTTTTGGGTTTTTTTTTTGGTATTTTGTTTGGTATTTTGACGCTGGCTGGTAATTCTAATTGACTTGGGATTTTGCAGTTCGCCGCCTTGCACTTTATGCTTTATTTCAGCTGCCAGTTGAAATCGCATTGGCATTTACGTTTCAAATAGAGAGCTTTTGTAATGTGTGTGTTCACCTTTGCCAGTGCATAACGCACAATAGCCACAAAAATGTGTGCGCTGAGTACTTTAAGTGAAGTATAAACAGATTGAGTTGCTTCTTTTAGTGTTTCATTATCATCAGGCTAAATTAAATGTAATTAGCTACATTTGTATTCGGTTGTCATGTTAATAGTTCATTCGTACTTAACCGATTATATTTCAATTTTTACTATTCCATTGGACTTGAATTGTGTTATACATTATTTTATAAGCTTGCTACATTGTAAAGCTAAATTTCTTAAACTGCGAATGTCAGCAAAACTGCTATCTGTTTTATCTATTGCTCATACGGATACAAATTCGTGAATAGTTTATTTAGAAGTAGCTCGTAATCCAAGCAGGAACAACTACTTCTAGAAAACGCCCACTTGACAGATAACCTTGCTTTATTATATCGTCGCAGTCATGCCCCAAAATATAATCATTAGCTCGCAGCTAACAGGTTTAATAGCAAATCAATTTACTTACTACTTTTTGTGGAATATTTGCTCTGCATCTGTGTTGTGTATTTAAATAATTAGTGTTTGCTACAATAATGAAAATACATAACCTACATAAAAACTAAGTACATAAAATACTAAAGTTTTGTTCTCTATTCTTCGATACTTTTTAACTAATTTTAATTTATATTGTTGATATATAAACATTAATTCCATGCTAATTAAATATTTTAGCAAAAGGTCAACATTTGTTTAAGTGGAAAGCGCTTAAAATTTCAGTTTATAATCATATCTGATGTCGATGTATACTTTATTCAATAGATGTTGTATTTGATATCGATGAATAATTTGGCTTATCTATAATATACTCAAGTTTCCTCTATGAATATGTACAAAGAAATCATTGATCAATCTAAGTTAAGTTCACTTCGTTTCATGAGTAAATTCTAAACGGCAAACGAAGCAATTAAAACAAGAAAAGTTAAAGAGTGGAAGGTTGATTAATTTGCATAAAACACATAAATACTGTGGCGTTTTTATGTGACAAACCATCTCTTTAAACAGTATTAAGAGAATGCAGGCATTCTGTAGGCAACAGCTAAAACGTGTTGCTCCGTAATTTCATTTATTGGCTTAACCTAGTAATGCGCTCGCTCTCGACGGCATCCGTCAATGTTAGCAGTCGCCCATCGGGAACCACAATGCCATTTCGTTTATGCAGCACATTAGCAGACGGCTGAACCAAACCCAGCAACGAAAGAAAAAAAAAAAAAGAAAGAGAAACACGCTCGTTTCTGTCATTCCGGCTGCCTACCCTCGATATTCATTGTTGCCGTGGTAGAACTAATAACTTGTACCTGCCTAAAGGGCACATTATTAATCAAAGTCACTGCAATAACAGCCCGCAGCCCAGGCGAGACATTGTTGTGCACGTTCACTACGTTCACTACTTCTTCGCTCTGCCCTCGCCGGGCCAACGTTGATTACAACAGCGATTTTTGCGCCTAATCAATTTGGCAAACGTCACAGGAGGCAAGCGAGCGACGCAAGGAAGCCGTCCAAGCGATTCGACGACTGCTCGACAACAAATTTATTTCATTTGTGTTAGCATTTTGCATTTCATTAGGTTTTCATTAAATAAAATGTTGAATTACACGCATAATTTATTCGCTGGCAGGCAACGCTTCTCTTGTTTCTCCACTGTCTCTCCGTCTCCGTCGCTCTTGTGCTGCTCCATCTTCTTCTGCTTTGCCGTGCATTTTTCGTAGATTTTTCTGGCTACCAATTCAACCGCCTCCCCCACCTACGACGACCCGAAAACTCACACACACGCAAAGGCAATCGAAAGAAATTACAATAAAAATGCCGAAGATGCGTGCTAAAAGATTAAAGCTTCGCACGAAATGAAGCATACCGAAGAAGAAACAGGAACAGGAACAGGAGCTGAGGAATCGGTCTGAAGATTTCCATATGGTAGTTTTCTCTCTCCTTTTCAGGCACTGTCGTTTGCCGAGTCGAGAAGGCAAAATATTTATACAGCTTCGTGGCTGAATCAAAGGTTACTTCAGCTCTTGGCTAAGAGTTCTGGTTGTGCTGTTGGCTTCATTTTGACCCTAATGATAAATTACTTTAATTAATGCCGCCATATTGCCGCAGCGACGAAACATTTTGGCCCTGGTCATTATGCAAGTTCATTGGGTTTAATTTGTGCGTGTGGGCGCCAGAGAGCCAGAGAGCCAGGGAGTGTGAGTTGCGAAACAGAGAGATAGAGACGGAGATATAGAGACAGCCTTCATTGGATTGCCTGCTGGGCGTCCGCTGATTTATTTAGTTCCGCATTTTGTGTGCTGCCTTTTGTGCTAATTTTATTTTCGCCATTTGCCAAAGAAGTGCAACAGGCGCAACGTCGCTTGACATATTTGGACCCTAACCAAAGGCGGCTTAATTAATTGGCTTAGTCCAACTCGAAGGACACGCAGCCCGAGAGTGCCACTGCTTTAAGACCACTTTTGGCCGCCTGCCAATGAACTTTACTTGACTTCGCACTGCAAAACTATCAAATGACACTTTTACCTACCAACAGCAGAACAAAAAAAAAACGAAGCAGACCCAGCGGCAGACTGACTGACTCAGTCAACTCCCACGCAAACACACACGTGACCAAAATATACAAAGCTCTGACGTTGATTGCGTGTGGTGCGGTTTTTGGCTTACACGCAAAATAAAATAAAATACAACAGCAGTGAAAAAATGCCCAAAATAGAAGCGAACAACAACATTGAACAGACAGTGGGTGGGCCTTGAATATCGTCAGAGTCGCAGGTACATTGGAGTGGCGCCAAGGGGATGATGAGTTACATATGGTAAAAGCACTAGGAGTTACAGGGTGACCCGCCGGATTGGCCAAACACTGAGACGATGATTGAGATGAATGCAATTTGCTGTTGAGTTAATAAGCCCAGAGTGTGCCATTCAAATCGATTCAAAGCGAGCTTTTGGACTAAGATTTGCAGTATGAGACTTATTAGATAAGAGTTTATTTTGTTGACGTATCGACTTATGTTGGCATATACTACTTTGACCAAGAAGTTCTTGGAATCTATTCACAAAATTAAAAGTACAAATTTATTCATTAACATTTATAATATTTCTGTTAAAGTAGTCCCCAATATACTTAAGCCAATGCTTGATCCAACCCTCGAAACATTTTTAATATTCCATTTTCGACATGCTTATTGATGCAATGTTTCCCTTGCTTCCTCTCGACTGAAACCGTTTCCCCTTCAGAGGTTTTGAACTCGATTAAAAAGGAAGAAATCACAGGAAACCAAATCAGTATTTAAATATTATACTATTTATAATTCCATTCAATCAATATATATTTATTTATTAAGTGCTTGGGATACCAATAGCCACTTAAGTAAATTAAACAACTATCACAGATTGGATAATTCTATTGAAGAAAGTGTAATAAAACGCATTTGATTGTAAGAAACACAAACTGAATAAATTTAAAAAAAAATATATATGTGTAATATTGATTATGTATAATAATTCCAACGAAAAAAAGCCACTTGATTAAATTTAAAAATTATATTGGTTAAATTAAATTAGAAATATGTCTTAGAAAGCATTTGATTCTCAGAATCACAGTTAATCTATCAAATAACAATATGTATTAGTTGTAAATGTATTGTATTATCCTTTGTTTCGTGGTATTTATGTATTTTTCATTTTCAAGAGTTAAGCATGCGCAATCTTTTTGTTCTCGTGTGTAGAAACATTAGCGATAATATAAATGAACGCGTTATATATTTAAAGAAACAACGTTGAGCTCTTCACTTAAAGAGCGAGGAGCTTGCTGGCAGTTTACTATTATTATATTTTGTAAGTATTTTTGAAGGACACTTAAGTCGCTGCTCTACCAAAAGGAAAACTACATTTAATTCGAAATTATGCCCTGCTAATATAATTTAAAATTCCACTGGTGTCCATGGCAAAGTCGTCGTCCTCGTCGTCGTTGCCGTTGTCGTTGTCGTTGTTTGGTGCCTTCTACCAAATCGGACAACGTATGAAAGCTTACCGTACCGGAAGGAAGCGGAAAAAATCTTAAAATGAGCACTCAAGTGGCAGCACACAAACACAAGTTCGAGACGCTTACAATGATGGCAACGAGCGGCAGAGGAAGGACGTTGTTGAGGGGCGGGGTGGGCAAAAAAGAGCAACAGCAAATGGGAAGAAAAGACGCAGCTCAAAACGCACACAACGTGCGCCATGTTAGACGTACCTACTACCACAAACACACAAATACGCACACAACAAGCACATACAGATATATAAAAATAAAATTAATATTAAATTAATTCTGAACATGAAGTGTGTGAAGAAAATTGCAAAAGTCGCAGCAGCAGTTTTTCCAATTCCATAAGCGAACTTCAATTTCAATTCAACTTACGTGCTGCATGCAGCAACAGCAACGGCAACAACAGCAATAGAAGCGGGGCGCAGAGAAGGGGCAGCAACTGAGAAGCCAATTTCATACAAATGGCCAGAATGCCACGCTGGTCATGAAGGCCAGCCAGCCAGCCAGAGAGGCAGCCCGGCAAAGGACATGCGTGTGTGTTATCCTTAAGGCGATTTATGGACAATACTTTTGTCTTGGCGCTGGCCTCCATTGCATGACAAATGCGACTCCAAGTCGCAGCTCAAAAGAAAAGTCGCCGCTGCACTTTATTATGCTCACGAAAATTAGCAACTAGAATACATCTAAGGACATAACATACACATAAAAGCAAACAAATGTCAGTTGCAGTCGCCAGCTGCCTGCCCACCAAGAAGGGGCAGGACCGCGCGAGCGCGTGTGCCAAAAGTCGCAAGGGGCCACAATTGAGTAAGGTTGAAGCCAAAATCTACGAGTACGAACAAGGCAAACTACGAGTATCTGCAGCTGCTGCTGCCGTTGCCAGTTGCCGGTTGCCCCTGGCAATCGTGTGCCAAGCTCAAAAGGCCTCGCCTCGCCCACTGCATTAAAATCAGAAGACAAGTGGATAAGCGTTACCAAAAGCTTGCCCTTCCCCCGAGCACCTCAGCACAGCCAACTAGCGTCAGCAACAAACGGAAAAACCACAGCAGCAGCGTCGAGAGCGGGAGCGGTAGCGGGAGAGTAGCTAGCAGCTTAAGAGTTACCTGATGCTGCACCTTCTCCATCCAGCCGCACTCTTCTGCTGCCACTTACAACTCGACTTGCCATTCTTTGCTTTCGTTGCTGCCGCTGGTAGCCATGGCAAATTATCTTCAGTTGGCATAAGTTAACAACAGCAACAGCAACAGCAACAACAACAATTACCAGTTGTGTCGGTTGGTTGCTGCTTTACTTATTTTTTGTGGCCCTGAGTGAGGCAAGTGCGGCAGCTCAGGAGCACTGCTCGAGCACTGCACAGAAACGATGACAAATAAAAGCTAAAACCTTGCCAATACACAACGACTTGCCATTCCCAGAGTCATTTGCTGTCAACTTTGCACATAGCCCAGTAATATTTTGAATATTTTAGCAGAATATATTCATATTACAAAGCGAGCAGAGTTATGTAAATTTTGCAAGCGAACTCCAATGATATGTTCTTTAGTTCCGCGTTCAACTGGAAGGCATATACGAGTAACTAATGCATATTTTACTACTACTTAGCGAGTGTGACTTTAATGCGTCAACTTCCTTGAAATTGCTTAATTTACACTCAATCTGATCGCTTAATCACCGCCTGTCGCGTTGTCTTCCTGACTCTGTGCCAGGTCACTGGGGCATGTCTTGAAAACAGTAAAAAGTCATTTGCCAAACAAAACACAAAGTACACAAAGTGCAGAAAAAAAAAGAAGAGAATATGTATAAAAGCAGAAAGAAGAAACTTATCATTTCTCGTGCTACCCACAAGGGGCATCAAGAGAGAAAGTAACGAAATTAAGAGAAATACAAAAATACAACGAGGTGTCAACAATTTGCTGCTCATGCGACGCTTCAGCTTCCCTCGGCCCAGAACATTTTATAAAGTGTATTAAAAGAAATAATACAGATGAAGAACAAGAAGAAGAAGCAGAAGCAGAAGGAGCAGCAAATAAATAAAGGCAGCAAATTCAGCAAAGTGTAGCATTATATAAGTTATTTATGTTGATATGAACAAAAAGCAAACATAATGCACATGAGCGGGGGCCAACAGCACGAAAACAAGAGCAACACAGAGCACATAATAAAGCGAAAGTCATGTCCCTTAGGGGTAGCCAGTTGGGGAACTGCTGGCAACAAAAAAAAAACAAAAAAAAAACAGAAACGAAACAAAAAAATATAATAAAAAGAAGCAGCAGCCAAAGCTTTTCAATAACACGTAAAAATCTTTAAAAATTGAAATTTATTATTTAAGCAGGACTTTGGGAAATTGAGTGTGGCGAGGGGGCGACAGGAAATGCATTGCAAGTCGCTTAACATGTTTGACAGCACAAAAGCGAAGGGGGCGGTGGGCGGTGGGCGTAGCTCGCAGACGGAAGCGTGTGGCCCCCGAAAAGAAGAAATTATTGTATAGATAATAATAAGATATTAAGAACTTTTCAACGGAAGTTTTTTTCGTTGTTCGCCTTTCTTAAAGTTAATGTTATGTGATGGGCAAATTTATAATTTATGATGGATATTAAGCAATGCGCACGGAGGGGGCCGAAAGTTGGAATCTCTGGAATATAAACTAAGATTAAATCTTCATTAGGTGGATATGACGAGCGTGCAAAAATGTACAAAATAGAAAAATTAATGCACTACAAAGAGCGACGCGATAACTACAATTTATGCAGAGTTCATATATCAAGTTAACAGCAAAAGCAGCAACTAATTAAAGAGTACGTAGTTCAATAGTACAATCTATGTTATTAATTGAATTGCTCTGCAGCGAAAAGCCAGCTAGGCAAATAATTGAAATTCGTCATCAGTTCATACAATTTAATTCTTGAGCGCTCAAGACGCAGTTGCTTGTGCAAATATTCCAGGAAAATACGATAGAATACGTGTGTCTCCTTGGCGCTGCAGACCTTTCAGGTTATTATATTTATTGTTTTTTGTGCATTATTACAATGCCGGTTGTTATTGTTCTTGCCCTTTGCTGAAATGCTTTTTGTCTTTGCTATTTTATTGTATTATCATTGCGCATTGTTTTATGTGCAGTTCTCGCTCCCTCTTGCTATGTGTGTGTGTGTATCCGTGTTGTTGTTGCCTAGTTGTTGTGCCTGCTGGCAAGTTATTTCAAGCAAAAGGTAATAAATTTTAAGCAGCTTAACACTGTTGCTCGCTGGCTTGTAAATGCTCTGACGGTCACACAGTGCCGCCCGCAAGTATACCGCCATCTGGCCACACGAACAATAGCTGGGCCGAGTGTTCACAGTGCGTTGGCCAGCGCTGTGAGTGTGTCGTTGGAGCTGCACCTGTTTAAGACTCCACTAAAAGCATTTGATGCTATTTAATCCAGTTATTTGCGAGTTTACACAATAAAAAGCATGAGTCGTCGTTAGTTAGTTAGTTAGTTAGTTGAATGTAGCCAAAGTCTAGTTAATTAATTATCTTTGGAACATAGCTGACATGCCAAATGGATGAGTTACAGCTCGGAATGCTTGCTTGCTCTGCACTAAGCTGCTCGCCTGGCCCTGAAATTCTGCAGCCAGCAGCAAGGACAACGGCACAGCCCGCAAATAATTGGCCAAAGCTGCAGAATTTGTATACAAATTTTGGCTATTTTTAGCAGTCGTGGCGTACTCGCATTTACCAGGTAATAAATTGGCCGAAATTCTATTATTAAATGCCAAGACAGTCAGGCGTTCGTTGTCTTAATGCCAACTGAATTAAGAAGATTTAGGTACTTTAAGCAGAGCATTAGAAGACATAAATTTATTTGCGAACATATGAATGTTTGAATTGATTTACTGTCTGCAGTTTCATCAACTTTGTGCACTAAACTTTTGCAATATCTTTTTCTAATTGCCGCCATTACAAGGCGAACTTGAACACTTGAATACACTTAAGTGGCAGCGAGTGTTGCAAGCATTGTTAACTCGCATTGCTGCTCAATTATTTAGGTTGCCATGTGGGCGTGGCCCAAAGCAAGCTGAGCTTCGGCCGCGCGTAGTTTTCAGATGGCACTTGTGTGTATAAATAAGTAATAAATACGCTTAGTTGCATCAAAAAGTGGCACTAACCGAAAAATAGTTGACAGAAAAAGAAACACAAGAGCGCAGATATCCTTCGTGTGTCTGTGTGTGTGTGTGAAGTGTCGCCTCAACTCGTCACATGTATTTCGGACTAATACACAGGACGAATGCGAGGTTCTAGCTGCAAAAGTTTTCGAGTTGAGTTTTCGTTGGTTACCGGCTTGTGGCTGACGACACACGAGGATGCAGCAGCCAAACCCCGACCCCGACCCCGACCCGGACACGGACTCGTGTCCGGGACGGGCATCGGCCTCATATAATTTTAAAGTGCTTCCGTTTGTGGTGACAGCGCCCAGAGAGAGGCGGATTGCAGCAGCTCAGCTGGTTAGTGGACTGCGGAGTTGCCAAACCCAAAGCGACAAACACTGGCGGCATTCAAATATATATATATATAAACCGAGGAAAATAAAATTTAAAACTAAAACATCGCCACACTCAGAAATCACATTCCCTGCGAACGTTTTCACACAAATTTGAGCTAGAACAGTTTTCTTTTTTTTTTTTGTTTTTTGGAAAGCAGACTGACCCGAGCAACACCTGTGGTTGCTGCGCTTCACACACACGGCATCCACACGCAACTTTTGCACACTTTGCCGCTGCTCCGGCATACTCGTATATGATTTATGACTTCCGGTTGCGGGTGCGCCTCCAGGAGCAGCAACAGTTGCTACTTGTGGGTATTTTCGGAGGCGCAACGCCAGAAATTAGCATGTGCTCGTGTGTTGGCATTAAAGCTTTGATTTCATGCCAATTAAATTTCGCTCTCGTGTTGCTTGTCAACCCAGCGAGCCTCTCGCAGTCAGTCAGGCAGTGAGTCCGTCAGGCAAATCGAATAATATTGATCTAGTGCGACTTTCGGCTTGTGTCCTTTTTGCCAGCTTTGGTGTCAATTTGTGCGCTATCGCCATGACAATCATTTGCTGCGCAGCTGATTTCCATCTAAAGTTATACGCCAGAGCCAAACGTCGAGAGTATCTGTGCAAATAGCGGCACAAATACACACACACACATATATATATATATACTTTTATGTCAGCAACAAACACGCAGCGAGAGAGATACACAGCTGTGAGATGGGGCAAGGTGGCAGATGTCAATAAGTGCCAGGCACAAAAAGCGAACGAAGAGAGGGCGAGAAAAGAAAATGCAGTAACAAAAGTAACGTTTGACACCCAATTACGGCGTGAAATCAAAAGGAAATTTCTTTGGGGAATATGTGATGGGCCAAATACCCAGGAAGAGGAGCGAAAGCAGCCCGATGATAATAAGCACTGTGCACCAATAATACCCTTCAATTATCAACACAATCTGATACCCGATTGATTGCGATTGCGATTGCGTCTTGCGCAACACTTCTTGAATAACTCTGCTTTATGATTGCTTTAAACATTCAAGTGCTTACATCATCGAGTATGTTGAAAAGCTAAATAAATGCAAGTCTACTATTACGTGTATTTTGTATTTATTATTATTTGCTTCGTGCTTGCAACTAGTTTTTATAGGAAGCCATTTAAATGGAAACAGCAATAAAATGCTTGTGCAAACTGCCAACGTAATGTATGTTTTTATGTAACAGTGTTTTTTGTGTTGTTGCCGTCCATTATGTAAACAAATGCATTTATACAGCTTCTGATATTGGCAGCAAAAGCATTTCACAAGCCTCGGGGCGACAATTTTGCCTTTTGGGGGTCGCACATTTGACATATTAATTACTTTTCGCAGTACGGCAAACAAAATGCGAAATATGGAAAACAATTGAGTTTACAATTCAATAATAGACTGTATGTAATAAAATACTGTTTGACTGCTTTCTGCGCAAAGTCGAGCAGCCGACGCCAGCTCATTTAACTCAATTAAAGCATATATCACATAGTACATATAAATATATTTAATTACGCTTTGCTGCAGCCGAGTAAGCCACAAAGCGAGCAAACACACAAGATGCAAGTCACTGTTGCAGCTGTATTCATAAATGCGACTGACTGTTTGCCGCCTATGGGATTGACCAATGGCCCTGCAACTGTGTTTCCGCTTTGATGCAAACGAAAAAGCCACTAACGAGGCTAATCACTTCAACTAACTAAAACGCTTCGGCTGGCAGCAACAAACATCGAGCGAGCGAACGGCAACAATGGGCAGCTGCAACATTTCCAGGTGGCTGAAACTCGACAACTGTCCAACTATATCTACATACATCCATCTGCATATCTGTCCATCTAACGGTCTCTCTGCATGTGTGTGTGTGTGTGTGCATTCGTGCGATTTTGATGAATTTGACAGTTGTGGGCGTTTGCGCTGACAGCTGCTGTGCATTGGCATGGTAACGGTAACGGTGACGGCAATGGTAACGGTAACAGTGCCGCCATCGCTGGCGGTATTGCAAGTGGTAACGGTAAAGCGATAAAGCCGAAAAAGGGGCTGCTTCAACTGGAGCTTTGACAACACTTCAAACCACAACCGACGACTTCCGCCCGCCATGTTTTGTTTGTCCTTGTAGTGGTGTGTGAAATGTTGCTGCATTTGCATTAATTTCGAATTGATTGCTTACATTTCAAACAGCGCACTGAGCACACTAATATAATTATAATGTCGTCCTCCACACACAGCACACACACACAACATTTTCGGGTGCTGCGGTTTTTCGTTGTCATCATTACCCGACCATTGTTGCTGTTGTTGTTGTTATTGTTGCCCGCCTGTCTGACGCTTGCATATTGCGGTCAACACACAGCCAGCCATCAAGGCCGAAACCCGCCAGCACAGGGGATGGATGGACGAGGTGTTTGCGGCGTTGACAATAGTAACAACATTGCCCCTGCAACTATCGAGTTGCACGCATGGATTGCATTCAATGCTAAAACCACAAAATTCATAAAACACCCAAAATAATGTCAGTGCATTGAATGACATTTTATGCATCCATGAACAAAAGGTGGCCGAAATGGGCGACAAAGCAACAGGGAGCAGTTGCTCTCGTCAGGAGGAGATAGACATGGCGTATACGCAATTTTGATTGGCAGCGTGCTAAAGCGAGAGTTTAAAGTGTAGCTAAAATGTGAGTTCGCAATATTAATGAGATATACAGCTTTATAACAATATTCACTATACAAAGCAGCATAAATAAAAATAATAATATTAATCATTTGTTATAAAATTATTACAAAATTAGAGCAATCTTTTTATCTATGAACCGCTTCAACTGCCTAGAAACAAGTTTAGTATATTCAGTCAGCTTAAATATATTTATCGTTTCTGTTTTTGTTCAAGCAAACCACTCGATTTGTGTTCTCTAAGCTTACAGGGATTATGCTTTAAATATTGATAGGGGTAAATGCGACAAACAAGAATTATTAGATTTTTGTTGACTTGAAGATTGAAACGTTGTGCATTATTTGCCAATTATTTATAACGCTTGAGTCAATAATAAATAAAAAGCGGATTTATTAAAAATGCGAGAGCGAGACACAAACTGTGAGTGCAAATAAATATTGCCGAATACGAAATCAATTAAAAAATAAAATAAGAATTGCATTTTCATAAGCTGGCAACTTGCAACTGCAACAGCAGCAGCCGTTCATGTCAATTTGTATATGTGCAATTTGTTTGTGCTGAATATTTTAATTAAATTGTTATTATTATTTTTCAGAGCGCATTTTCCGATGTTATAAGTTGTGTTGTTGCCGCTGCTGTCGTTGCGTGCGTGCCATTGAAACTGACTTTGTTGTTTTGCCAGCAAAGATTTATTTATTTATATTGATCACCAGCCCACACACACACACACACACACACACAGACAGACTGTGTATCTGTTTGTTTGCATTGCGTGCAAAGGGTGGGGGGGGAGAGAGTGTGCAATGCTCAAGGCAATTGAAGCGTAAACATAAAATTACATTTTGCCAGCCAATGCTGGCTGCAGTGATTTACGAAATTGTTGATTTATAAACAACATGTGTATTATTATGATTATTATTATTATTAACCAAAAAGTGCAGCGTGCAAATTAATTGTAGTTGCAATAAAGTGCATTTAAGCGACTCTGCGAAGCTCACTGAATGTTGGCTAGCAATTAGTTTAATTGGCAAGAATGTGTGCATATTTTTAAAGAGATTTGCGCCAGTCTGAAGGCAATTACAGCGGCTTACCTGGTCACTGGCGACAGCAAGAGTCAGGTGTAAGCCTACAATTAACCGTAAGCCGGATTTCCATTCACTGTGTCTTTGCATTGATGCAAGACTTTTCAATTGCGCATACCAGCAATTATAAATGCCTGCATTATCGCTGAACTCGTTGCAATATTATTAAAAATGTGCGCACTCAGTTGCAAGTTCAATTAACATGCGCGGCTCAATCAAAATCATGGCAACCATTGCAGTGGTCTCTTTGGCAACAGCGAGCGAAAACTTTGCATGCCACAAGGCGATGCAAGGCGACGTTATTGCCTTCGCTTTGCTGCACGCAAATATTTGCATAATGCATATGGGATTAAACGCTACACAGTGTGTGGATAAAACTTAATATCGCGCATACGCCGTGTGTGCGCCGCTTAACGCCTCACTGACACAGTCGCTGCCACGCCCACACACTGACCTTTTGGCGACACAGGCTCGCGCAAACAATGAAAAAAGACGCTGCTTTGTGACAATCAAACCACAACGCCACGCCCCCAACAGACAGACAGACAGACAGTCTGCACCTGCAGCACGGGGCAGTGAGAGGCGAGCATTTGTCGCTTTAAATTAAAAGAGAGAAAAAAAAACAGAAAATAAAGTATAAATGAAGAGTGCAAAAAGTTGGGAAAAAAGACAAAGTTGAGTGCGGCTGTCGTCGCTGTGTTTAATAAAACTTTCAACAAACTCAATTAACAAAACTTTGTGCCGGCCGCAGCAAGAAATGCAAGAAAAGTGGCATAAACAAGGCAAACAAACAACCAGAGCTGCTCCTATAAAAGTAACTGGCGGGACGGGACGGGTCGGGAGGGGACGGGGTGGCAGGTTAGGAATTCCAACTAGGCGCTGATTTATTGTGCATTCTGCAGAAGTGTAAACGGATATGCTAAGGAGACAAACAGTCGGAGACTGTCTTCTTCGGCGAGGCAGCGTCTGCGTTTTGCATCTTTTGGCATTGAAAGTCCATTTAACATTTTGTCATTTACAGTTTTGAAATAGTTTTGAAAAGTTGACACGACCAAAGCACAAAACAAATCTGCACAGAGCGACAGTTAGACAAAGAGAGAGAGAGAGAGCGAGTGAGATTGAGAAATACAGAGCAATAAAATTGCATCGCAAAACACAGGAAACAATTGTTGACAGCCAGCGGAGAAACGTGAATTGAAAGAGAGATTCGAGAGCTGGAGTTCGGGACACGCCCTCAGACTGTTCCCACTGCGATATTAGGATTGTCAACAAGCGCGTTATAAACTTTTATAGCAATTGCAGCAACAGCCACCGAAATGGGCAACTTTTTATGGTCATCGTCGGCGCTGCTGTTGCTGCTCTAGCTGCTGCTGCTGCTGTGGAAAGTAATCGAAAATGATGTGTCCACAAGGATGGAGCCGCAGTCCAGTGGCGTAAATTGGCTGCGAAATAATAGAATGAAATGAGGCTCTTGATGCAAATTGATTTGGATTAGAAACTTTTAATACACACACTCGCACACACACGATTCCTTTGGAGCGTATGGAAGGCCATCAAGTCCCACATGTGACATAGCCGGAATGGATCTCAGCTGCCATTCAGCTGTTCGCCGCACTCGACTCAGAAACTGCATAAAAATTTATCACCTACCGCAGGCAGAACATCTCGCCAAATGCAGCACTGCAATATCCGATGCAGCTCCAGAGAATTTCGCTACAACAAAATCAATTTCCAAATAAGTATTTCAAGTTTGTGCCGAATGTTTTTCGACTGAACTTTGATTGAGCACTAAAAGAACTGCAGACGAAATTAAAGTGTAGCTTTGCTAATTCTGAAACTAATTCCAAGCAGTAAACAGTCAATTTATGTTTTCATATAACTAAAACAGATGCTTGATCAATTCTATAATCCATTTCAAAGTAAAATGATAAACAATTGATACTGTTCGAAATTCGTTAATGTTTTAACATGAATTATTGTTGATATTTAGAAGTTGAAATCTTAGTCCATAACAATTTGCATTGGTTTTGTTAGCGAAAAGGCATTCGAAACTTTTTGCAAGTAAAATATCAATTATTATTTATAAGTCAGCAAAAACTAAACATTAAACATTAGAAATTTACAAAGTCATTAGTCATTTGGCCTTAAGAAAGAAATGAGTTTAGTGAACTTGTTTTACAATTGCTTGATTGCGAAAATTATGTATAATTTATTATAAAATATTTAAAATAAATGTCAAGAGTCATTCTTCGATTGACTCAATTTTGATTTAGAATACTTTTCAAGTAGATCAGGAACTTATCTAAAGATTAAGTAGAAGCGCTTTTGCTTTTGCTAAGTATAGTAGTTGAGTCTAGAGAGCACTTCTCAATCTAGAATAGTTGTATCATGTATGTGATTATTGCTAGTGCTGCTGCTGAGCGACTTGACAAAATTATTAATAAGCTAGCCCGCTATTCTGGGAAAATAAATGGCCAAGAACAGTCCAGGGGGAGTGGGTGAAGGGTGCAGAGAGAAAGGGATAAGGCAGCCGAGCAATGAGGATTGGGAGCAGTGAGCAGTGAGCAGTGAGCAGAGCAGAGTCCTTCGTGTATGCACAATAATGAAGTAAGCTGTAGGGCTTGTTGTGTCCACTCTAGTGACTGAGTGTGTATCCGACTCTCTCTCGCTCTACGTGTGTGTGTGTTTGGGAAAAAGAAATGGCACACACGCAGCAGGACGATGATGCAGAAGACACGACCCTAGCTGGGGAAAACTGCCAAACAACAACGACAGCAACAACAAACAACATGTCACTGAAGGACACTTGAAAACTACTATTTAATAAATGAGCGCATAGAGGAATACACACACACACACACACACACAGAGAGAGACGTGCACACATAGAAAGCTGAGTGGGTGTTGCTATGCCGGACTGCCGCCCCCTGTGAGAGATGAGTCGTCGTCGACGTCGCCGTCGCCGTCGTCGTCGTTGTCGTCGCCGGGTAAACAAACAGAGTCATTTTGCAATTCATGCATTTCCTGCGGCAACTAATTAAAAGAGTCATTCATCACAGGCGGGCAGTGATGGTGATGTGATGGTCTCTCTATCTATCCACCTCACGCTCTCTCCCTCTCTCGCTCTCCCTCCCTCTCAGTCCCTCTGTTTCTCTCTCTATGTGTTTGGTTCAGGAAGAGCAATGCCCATAAAAAGGCTGTAGCTCTGGTCCTGGTTTTGTGTGCTGCATGCTTATTACTCTTTTGCTACGTGTCAACCTCCCGCTCCGACGGCTTGTTTGCCTTTACGTTTTTATCTTTTGATACACTCAAACAAACATGTGAGACTCGCACACACACACACACACACACACACATATGCGTTCATTATTGCTCACTTTGTGACGCTCGCACACAAACACACATCATCATCACCAGCAGCAGCGGCAGCGGCAGCAAGTGAAACTGAGAAACCTGGAAACATTTTCGGCTATGTTTTTACGTCTGTTTATCTTTTTTGGTCATTTCAACACATTTAAATGACAACAGCAACAACATAAGTGCGGCAGACAGAGAGCGAAACACACCCATAATACTGCATGAGACAGAGAGAGAGAGAGAGAGAGAGAGAGAGAGAGAGAGAGACAGTTGGCAGGTACGCAATTCGTTTTGGCCGGACTGTTTGCATTCGCCTGGGCAATGGCAAAAGCAAAGGCTTATGAGCATATCCACAATGTAAACAACGAGTTGACTTTCTGAACCAAAATATTGTGTTAATTGCCAGGTATTGTAAGGAATGAGTTTTGGCAGTTTGAGCTGAGATTAATCCAGCTTTCAGTACGAGAAATGCGCACTTAAATCAGAAGCAACATAAATTTAGTTCTATTCAGCAACTACCATATCATTTAAATAACTAAATCCTAGAAATTCAATATGTTTCATTATTAGCTTATAATATCAATTAGCATCTTACTATCTTGCCTAATAAAAGACGCACCAAAATATTAAGTATACGTAAAACTTTATTATGAGTACTTCGCAATGCTTTCTAATCTACCATTTCAATTTAAAAGTTTTGCTAATACAGGCTACTTTCAGTTGATTACTAGTGAGTTTTAAACTATTGCCAAAAAACAAGTTGAATAAGAAACAACAATTTGTCAAGCGCTGATCAATCAAATTTCAATTCATGTCCCTACTGCAACTACTGTCAAAGCGCAGTATCACCTACGAAATATGCAAATTGTAGCCTTTAAAGCAATTTAACTAATAGCTTGGCAAATCCATCTATCATCTGCATCAAATATTACGTATACGTTACGCCCGCTGTTGCAATATGAAACTATTTCGTTGCGCGTCGCAACGCGTCGCGTCACATGCCAAGCAAATCGTTTCTGCTGACCATATAACTTAATATGCAACAAGCAATTAAAATTATATAAAAATTTGTCGCAAACTATGCAATAGCAGCAGCGACAACAACAACAACAACTTGCAGCGTTGACAATGGGAGCACAGCAAAAAGTGCAGAAAAATAGCAGCTACTGTTGAAATATATAAACGTGTTTTATTTTATGATAGCCCTTTGTCAGCAGAGCGCGTGCACACACTCGTTCCGACTGCGCTTGACAGCCAACCGGGGAGCACATTGAAGTTTGTCAGTGTGGCGATGGGGGTGGAGTCGCGAACGGTCAGCGGAGGAGGGCGGCACAAATAGACCGCACCAAGTGAGAGCGGCAGACTGACAGAGAGACACACGCACGACATGACTGTAACATGTAATTATTTTTCAATAAAAACCCAAGGCAGCCCAAGCACAAGCAACAAGACAACGGCAACAACAATGAGGCCAGCCAAACGGCGAAAACAGCGATGACAACATGGCGTATGAGTGTCCACAGCAAAACAATAAAAAAGTGAAGGCAAGACAGCACTTGTTGCGACACTGACGACGCACAGCTACACTAATTGCTAGGCTTAAATATGAAAAAAATGCTAAAGAGTGTGAACATTGATTATACTATTTACAAAATTATTCTGTTGACTTTACAAAAAGTAATTTTTTAAGTTCTTAAAAATATTCTTACCACAAAACAGCTCAATTTGCAATACAGACGATCCACAATTATACTGTTTGATTGGCTTAAATATTTAAATATTATTAAAGAAAAATAGTGTCAAAATAGCTTAAACTATTTGCAAACTTTCTGTTTTAAGTTTATAAAAAATTAACAGAATTTTTCTGAAGTTATCAAATCTAAGCTTTGTATTAAAGAGCAGAAGTAAATATATTTAGAGGTGTTTAACAATTATATTAAATATATATAACAAAAATTTAATATATTTTTTTAACTCTTACTTGTTTAATTAAAAAGAAATGTAGACGCAACAACATTCTATTATTTCAAATTACACAAAACTACTCTTAAGTTCTTTTTTATCTTGATTTGCATATTCAAAGGACTTGTATTTTGAAAGGGTATTGAAATATCATATATGCACGATAATAAAATGAAATAAAAACGTCTGGCATATATGCGTCAGCAACAGTTACGCGTTATAACGGCTGGCTGACTGTGCCTGTCCAGGATTGTCCAGGCAAAAACAATAAAAATACAAATATTAATTTGCGCGCGAGCGGCAAGCTGGGAAAGAGGAAGAGCAACACAGCAATGTGTGAGTGCGGATCAGCAGGATGAGCGTCAGGGGGCGTGGGGGGGGGGCGTGCCAAGTGACCACAGCATTTTAACGGCAGCATTTTTATTAAAAAGCAGCTCCATTTGCTTGTTGTCTTGATTTTTACTGGACCACGCCCACTCGCAGATGCTGCCCTGACCGCCGTCCGCCGTCCGCCGTCCGCCCACACGCCACTCGCCAGTTGGCGTCTACGCGTAGAAATGAATAAAAACAAAAGAAGTCGCGGCATGGCATGCAAACTGCAGACGAGAAATGGCGTATGACATGCGTCTCTGTGCGACTCCCCCGCCTCACTTCACCTCCTCGCACTCGCACTCGCACTCGCACTCGTAATGTCCATTGCGAAACTTTTCTTTTAGCCGAGTTTTCTTTTCTGCGGCTGACAGGCAGCAGCGCCGGAGTTGGAGGCGGTCTCCAAGTCGGACTCGAACTCGGAGTCGGAGTTGGAGTCGGTGGACAGCCTGCCGTCGACAGTAACAACATTTAAAGTCTCGCAGCGAGCGGCATTTTTATTGAATAAACAAATTTATCAAGCCGAACTCAACACGCATGCAGTGACACAAAGCGAGACATAATTAAATTTCATTTTGCAAAATCAAGGCGCTTATTGTTTGCTGTTTACCAAAAAGCCAGAAGCTTCGCACTCACATGTGTGTGTGTATTTATATTGTTGGGTTTGCATGGCGTTGGTGGGTGGGGAGGCGCTGGGATGAAGCGAATAAATGCAAAAATACGAAGGGGTTGCCAAGCAACAAATACACAAAAGTCACCAGCGACAAATATAAAAGGTGACAACAAATAAAAAGCGAAGCCACACAGCGAGCAGCATGCAAAGGAATGGTCAGTGGAATTTCTGCGCGTTGCTGAAAGGAATGCGGCACTCGAAAGCGCAAAGAGAAGCAGCCAATCACAGAGCACAGATACTCTGCAGATTGAACTATTGTTCGGCAATAAAGTAAAGTTAAATGCGGCCTGCGATCCAGAGCAAAACATTGAATTCATTCATTTAATTTAGTTTAGTATTGAGTATAATTATAGCACGGAAAATAGTTAAGTTAAGTGACTTTTTTTAAGTATTAAAATAATTTTGTAGTTTGTGTTTGTTAATATACATTTGAAACTGCTTAATTTAGCAATTTAGCGCAATGAAATTTGTGTGTAGCGTTGGCCATAACAGCATTAAGTGGGACTGTCTTATCACAAAGCACTGGCAACCACAACGTTCTCAGCGAAGTGTCGTGAGAGTGAAAGAGAGGGGGAGTGCGGGGGAGCAGAACAAAAGAGGGAAAAACGCTAATTAATTTCATGCACATATATGGCAAAGAAACTAATTAAGCTACAACTCTGATTAACAGCAAAAACAGTTTGTGTGTCCTTTCAAAATGACGATATTTTTTTCGTCTTCTGCTGCTGCTGGCTCTGCTTTTTGTGCCCCTCCCCAACAGTGTTGCATACTTTTGTGCGCATCAAAGCGAAATAATCAACAAATGTGCCAAACACACAAACACACACACTACCCAAAGAGGGAGAGAGAGAGAAAGCAGTGAGCGCTTACAAATGTCAATGGCAAAGTGCTTAAAAAAACAGAGAGTTGCTCAGAAAGAAAGCAAATATTTTTTTTATGAAAGCATGTACTTTAAATAGACAAGCACGGTGAGAGGGGGGAGGCGGGACATAACTAGCGAGCGACTGAGTACATTCAATTCATTTGGAGTCCGGTCAACGCATTTTAATTAGCGTATCGCTGAATCCTTTGACCTCCCGATACTCCCGCCAAGTCCCGGCGTGCATAATGAACGTCTGTCGATCTATAAGCCGGCCAACTGCCGTCAATAGTTTAATCATAAAGTATAAGCGCAATGGGTAACGATAACAACCATTCAGCGCTCCGAGTGTGTGCTGGGGTGTTAGGGTATTAGGCAACCTGTGGTCCATTCATTCGGATGCGCCGGCATTGTACGGCAGCACAGCGTTCGCTCTCCTACGCTAAGCCTATTCAACGCACAGTTCAATGGGCCAATACCGAGCGGCGGCTAAATGCCTTTTGTGTGCTTGCGCCCCACTCTCACACACATACACGTAAGCTCGTACTCTTTGCTGACTGCGCGCTATTGAAAACAAGTCTTTTACCTATTGATCGAGCGATTGCTTTAGCTGCAACCAGCTGGAGCTGAGAGTGATTGGTCAGTGGCGAAATTCACTTGAAACTCGAATTTGCCGCTTTGAATTATTACTGAATGAGCGCAGCTCAACGTTATTTATAGCTCCCCATCGCCCGTCTCGCATGGTTTTGTGCGCTTTTAGCTCAATGCTAATTAAATGTTAATATGGCCCCATAGAGTGCGGATTATTGTTTGGCACTTAGTAGCCACTTAATATACATTAATATTGAGAGCGAAGCTTACTTACAGCTGTGCTCAGTATTTGTCTGTTTAGCACTTACCTGCAAATAGAGAAAGCATTTTTCTAAATGAATATATTAGGTCAGAAGTATGCAAATTAATTACAACTACTTTAAAGTTTCGAAGGTATTTAATTGCAGAGTATTTGGCTGTCGAGCAGCTTCAGCTGCCACCTACTTTAATTAAAAAGAAAATCGCATATTGTCAATAAATTTTAATTTTGAAAAAACGCTTTTATGTTTCGTGTGCATTTCGCTGATCGCGCAGCTTGAAAGTCAATCAATATAATTTTTATTAGCTCCTCGGCTAGACGCAAAACAAAGCTTCAAAGCCAACAACAATACACAAGACAAGGCGAGCAGAGAAAAATAGCAAACGCAATTTCCCGTTGCGAGCATTACACGGTGCTCTGGGCAAAGTCAAAAAACAGGAAACCCCTGAAACACGCGTTACTAATTAAATTCGAATGAATCGCTCGAGCTTTGCCGCGCGCTCTCTCTTTCTCTTTTGGGGAAGGCAAATGTTTGAAATTTAAATTAAGCCCAGCGAAGACGTGGAACGTGGAATGCGGCTGAAGATGATGGCAAGGAGCTGCAAACAGGCACAATGGCGACACACACACACACACTCGTAGACTCGCACTCACGTACGTGGCTGCGATTATGTGCGAGCCTGGCGAGGACATGCCGCGTATGTGCTCGCCTGTCGTCCTGTCAGTGCCGCCGTTTGAGGTTAAGTTTTTGAGCTGACAAAGCATTGCAATTGCAGCGACAGCGTAGACCACGACGTCGGATATCCTGGCAACGTGCTGCTAGCTCTCTAAGTGATTGTCTCCTCACGTGTGCACCTCGGCCAGGCAGCCGAGTCCAACTTGGTGTGTGGGGTGTGGAGGGGGGGGCGAGCAGCCGGGCTGCCATTAATTCACGACTTGTAATTTCCTCACTTCAACTGCAAGCGATGATGACGACGACGACGACGAGGACGATGACGTTGACGTCGCTTCCCGTGAGCAGCCGAAACTGTTTTTGACTATCAATTAAAGACAGTCGAGCTCAGCCTGGCTGCGAGAAGAGCACTATGTTTTTGGCTAGAAGTTTTCTTAGCTGCCTTGCTGGCGGAGCACTTTGCATGTGTCACCTAATTAAAATCTTGCGCAAGCGACCATTTCAAGTCTATTAATTACCTACGACCCTTCCACACACACGGGGCAAGACAATGTCCTGTGTGCCGCTAGCCTTTTGTTGTATGCAACACACTCTCTCTCTCTCTCAGCCTCTTGCCATGTAAATCACGTCGAGGCGAGGCCAAATGCAATCACTCGCCTTCAATTTTCACACCCATTGTCAACAAAAATCTGTGCAACTGCGACAGGACTCCCCATCATTATGCTGTGTGATGAATGTGTGAGACCGTTTCTGTCTGTGTGTGTGTGTGTGTGTCTCATTGTCCTAGAAGCGTACGCAACATTTCATTCAGATGTCGCTTTTCTCCGTCGACGTCGTCGTCGTCGTCGTCACCGTCATCGGCAGCGTCATCGTCACTTGCAGAACTTGGCAGTAATTTTGAGTTGTGCATAAAGTGAAAGAAGCGGGGACGGGAGAGCGCTGCAAGTGGAGTCTTTGCAAGACGCAGTGGTCGGGTGCGGACCAATGCGTGTAGCCGCAACTTCGTCACAGACGGATAAGCCAAGGGGTCGAGCTGGCAATTGGACTTCGCTTGGACACAGCACTGCACGAAACTCAACGTCACTTGGATATCTACGATTAATGGTGATTTGCTCAAGTCGCTTGATAAGCACACGGTTTAAATATGACACAAAGTCTAGCCAAGCTGCACTTTATATAAATAAATTTCGAAATATATAAATAATGCTGGGAGTGCCATTAACTATATTTTTAGTTTCAGAGTCAAAAGTGAACCCTATAGACATTTACTAATTAATTAGACATTAAAATGTAATACAAATTAAAGAATTTAAAGGAACAAAGTTGTAGACTGTATTACAAACTGATATATATTTGGTAACATAACACATATTAAAGTCACAAATGAAGCCCAAAAGTATTTTCTAATTATTTGGAATTTAAAGTTCGATATGAATTTGAAACAATTTATAGAATTTCAAAGGACATAACTATTATAAATATTATTTAATGCTTATACATTTATTTTGCATCGCATTGCATAGCATACTAAACTACATTTGCATCTTAAAGTAAATGCAATATATTATTTATTCGGAAGGCTGAAATCCAGTGGATAATATATAATTAATAATTATTAAATAGTAGTAAAAACTAATATATATTTATATTTTATAATGCATTTAATAACGCATATTAAATTCAAAAGTCAAGCCTGTGATAACTATCGAAAAATTAAATTTTGAATACAACAAGTAATGAATATTTAGCGACCATAATAAAATTTATTGTGAAAGCTTATACTTATTTTTGTTAAACATTTAATAACACAAATTAAATGAAGTCGATTGATATCTTAAAGCTAATATAATAAAATAATTTTGTAGTATGCTAAAGTGGAAAAGTCTTAATAAGTTGTAGCAAGAACTTGTATATTAATAATAAATTAAGCCTATAAACAATTTCTACTTAATATGAAATTAAAATGTAACACAAACTATAAAATTTCGAAGAGCAGGACAATGTATTATTATTGTCGCTTAAGCTTTTATTTTGCAATGCATTTAATAACTCATGTTGAAGTTCGTTGACATTTGAAAGTTAATGCATTAATAGAAGTATTGTTGCTGAAGTACAACAGATTGAAATGTTTCGTTTTCGTTGCACATGAATATCTGGCTTGAATCTCCTCACTGCTTTAGCCGCAAAAAGTATTGAAATGCTTGTCATTCTGTGGTTTTTGTTTCCCCTGTTATTTTTTCGCAGTGCATTTTGGGTTGCAAGGCCTTTGGCACAGTTCAAAATGTGTCGGTGATTTACAACAATGTCGCCTACACAAATTTTCCAAATGTGTTTTTGCCACGAAAGCAAACATAGTAGACGCTCACACACAGACAGAGAGAGAGAGAGAGAGAGACTGAGAGAGTCGAGGCACGCACACAGCGACACTCATTCATTGACACGCATGTTGCAGTCTCTGTGTCTAAACTGCAAGCGAGTGCGAGTGCGAGTGCGTGTGTTGTCCTTGCTCCAGCTGCAGCACGTTTGAATCCCGTCGTCGTAGTCCAAACGCTCACACACACTCGCCGGTGGAGTGCGACTTTATTAGCGGAAGTGCTTTATTTAAGCTACAGAGCTGCGGCTGGAGGAGGAGTGCGGCAAAGCCAGAGGCAGGCAGGCAGGCAGGCAGGCAGTACAGGACAAGGCTGGCAGTCAGCCAGGATTCAGCGTGAAGTCGTTTGTAATACGGCCACGTAGCTGGTGGGGGCCAAAAGCGCATGGCAGGCATTTTACTTGAAGGAAATTGCATTTTCGACATTTTTCACACTTGGCAGCAACAGGAGCAGCAGCAGCAGGAGGGGGCAATAGAGTTGCGTGTGTGCGAGTGTGGCACAAAAGTGTTGTCAGCCAGCAAAAAGGCACAACAAAACCGAGAACAACAACTGCTGCTGCATTAGGTGGAGGCGGCAGGCAATACGAGGCCACTAGATACTTTGCATGCAGGCGAGGCGAGGCAGCAGGACAGCGTTCAACTCCTGCTGTGCCTTTCGTTTTTGTCACACTTTGGCCATAAGGTGTCAAAGGTGCATTCGATGTTGTTGTTGTTGTTGTTGCAGGCTCTGTTTGCTGCCATCGTTGTTTGTGTTGTTGTTGTTGTTGTTGCTGCTGCGTGTGTGGCATTTCCGTTCATTTGTTTTACTTTGCCAAAGGGAAATGCGCAAAAAGCGCAATCAAAGCGGAAATGAAATTTGCAGGAAGTAGCAACAAAAACAAAAAGAAATGCTGAATTTTAAACACACACACACCCATACACACATACGTACGCGTGCTGCACAAAAGACGCGACAAAGGACTAGGCGAGCGCCTCGTAAAGCGTTCGGGATTTAATACAATTTTGAAATGCTTTTGGCCTTCTAGGCCAATTTGTGCTGGCCAACTGGCAGCCCGGCCTGGCCCGGCCTGGACTGCATGACAGCGATAACACACACACACCACGAGCCTTGGCTGCAGAAGCGTTTGCAACAATTTTTAACTGTGTGCAGTGCATTAGAACGCAGCGAGGCGTCAACGGGCGGGGTCGGGCACGAGCGTAGGATGAATGGCAAATGCTTGGGATTGCCGTGGAGGCGACTTGCCCGCCGACATTATTGTCAACGCTTTTGAACGGGCGCCACTTGGTTGGGGGCGTGGCAGGCAGCCGCTTTGGCCGCTCTGGCCAGCGCGATACATTTTTGCAATAATTTGCTTTGGCTTCTGGGCATTTTGATTTGCCTGCAAAAAGGGCCGCAAAGAGGCGGCAGGAGATCGCGTGGAAGGACACTGCGATTGGCTTTTAGAGCCTTTGAGCGCAAATTGCTTTTCCAGCTGACAGCGAGATAAATGTAACTAATGAAAAACAATAATTAATAAATCTATTTGCTCAAAAAAAAAAAACTCTCAAATTAATTGAATTAAAGTAAAATATCTATTTTAATTCTGGAGATACAGAAAATTCACCAGAGAACAGCAACAATTAATAGAATCTTGAGACAATGAAACAGTTGTAGAACGTCACAAGAGTTGTCATGGCATATGTGAAACAATAAAAGTATATTAATGATAAGCTTAGTGAAAGAGAATTAGCTAAGTCTCAAGCATTAAATTATTCGCAGCTTAATGCCAATTAGAATTTTGACAAATAATCTATTCTTGGTTTGTTATGTAATGAATAAAACGAAATAAAATATTTTTATATGCTACAAGCGGGAAATCTTTTTAAAAATATGTACGTAGAATATATAATTGATATTTCTATTATTAACGAAATTACATTTAATAACAAAAAAATAGCGATTTCTCGACGTTATGAAGCATATTAAAACTCTTACTATTACTCTTCAAACTTTTCAACTTAGTCTTCAATTTCTGTTTTTAAAGTAAGTAACCAAAGTTCCCTTTCTATAATGGAGTTCCAAATACTCAAGCTCTAAATTAATCCTATCTTAGTGGTAATTATTATTTAGTCACATAATATATTCATTAGTTATTCTACATTGACATAAATTAAAGTAAAGTGTGAGAGAATATTGTACTTAAAGTAGAGTAATACTATTGATATATTTTTAAGATATAAAAACTATAAATTATATATTGATAATATCTATTATTCATTATAAAAAAGATAAATGATTTTTGCCTATATTGGCATATTAAAGTGACTCTTACTCATAATTTTCTATAAAGTAAGCAACTGTGTAACGTATTATGTGTTCTCTTTAGAATGGTTCACCGCATTCAGTTCACTTCGGCACATAACGTAACCAGAGCCATTGGCTTAACATCAAAATTAATTAAAAGAATTTGCTAATAATCCTGCCACCCTCGGCACAGTCCTGTCTCACTCGGAGCTTTTGGAGGGTTGCAGCAGCTCGCCTTAAGCTGTATTTGTTGGTTGCATGTCGCTCTCGTTCCCAGTCTTCCACAAAGTCAAATGCAGCAATATGACAAACGGACAGCGAGACAGACACGATGGCATCAACAACGACAACAACAATAAATGCGGAGTGGCAGATCAGAGCGGGGATGTAACGAAGACTGAAGGGAATATATGTGTGTGTTGTGTGTGTGAAGCAGACGACAGGCGTTGAGTTGGTTGGACATTCTGTGAGCTGCTTTTATTTATTTATATGAGTGCGGCATGGCAGGCAGCAGAGGGAGAGGGAGAGGCAATGCAACATTGTTGTCAGTAGCAACATCAGCATGTTGCATTTATGAAATCCTTTTATCTTTTAGGTTTAATACTAGCAAACACAAATGGGCACGAGGCGTGGCAGGCGATCACAAAAAGCTCTTTTTGGCAGCAATATTGTCAAACATGGTTACACTCTCTCCATCCCTCCACCATCCACGCTGTTCGCTCAGCGTGTGCGCTGATGCAACGGCAAGCAGGGTTGTCACCTTGAGTGTCATTAATGCATGTGACACTTTCATTATAACTTCTCTTTCTTTCTGGTTTTGCTCGCCTTTTCGGCTGCCAAAACATAATAGAATTGTGTCTCGCAGTTAGCAGAAATTATGAAATATGAGACAGCGAACAATAGAAGCAGAACACGATGCTGGCTGTGCTTGAAGCTCAAGTGAATAGTCTCAAATCCTCAAGCTATCTACAAAACATCTCAAGGTAAATTGCATTCAGTGGACTTACAATGTGCACAACAAAATATGCTTTAAAACGAAGATGCTTAAATTGTAATCGTATAGCAAATAAATGTTCTATAAAGACAATAGCAATACGATTCATTAATATGTACATAAAACTAAAAAAGAAACTATAAATGTTTGTTTTATGAAACTAACTGCATGCAAAAATACTTTGATTAATTACATTATTTACCTCCCAAAATTTACCCTACTCTATAGCATTTTCTTTCTTTCTGATCTCATCTCTGAGTTGATATCGTCCATCTTATCTTCGCAGCTATTTGTATGCCCCACATTTCCATATCTCATCCGCATTTCTATTAAATACCATTTCGCAGCTGGCTTAGTTTGCGTTACCTTTTCTCCCACCGTCCAATCAATTCTAATCGCCCAGCGACGTCCCTGCGTCATAAGCATGAGGGACCCACAACAGCTCAGCTCTCAACTTCTTCTACCCTTGCTCTGCTCTGCTGGCCGTATAAGCCGAAATCCCTTGAGCAAATAGCCAACAAATAGTTTTACTGTCTCTGCTCTCATCAGCGTGGGAGAGACAAACAAAAAACTATTGTCGAGCAAAAAGGCAAAACGAAAACAATAACAAAAACGAAAATAAACTTGGCCAAGTGACGGGCGACGGCGAGGGGTTGGGGTAAAGTGAGTGCCACGCCCACTGCGACGCCCATGTAGCTCACACTCGAACGCATTTATTTGCTTAAGTATGAAATTTACATTCCATTAAACAAATTATTTTCTCAAACTGCACGTCGACTGCAAGGCACTGCGAACGTCAGCGGGAAGGGGCCGGGAGTGTGTACAGTGTGCGCTCCATAAGGCAACTAATACTTTTTGCATGGCAATTATTTGTTTTCTATTTCCGCAGCCTGCCCCCCAAAAGCAGGCAATGGTTTTTTCCGCCTCCACTGCGTTGTCTTCAGACTGTGTTGTCAGCTGCCCTTGTTCTATTTCTTCTTTTTTAATAACTTAAGCCAACACGTCGCTTTTACCCCTTGGCCGGGGCTGTTGTTGTTGTTGTTGTTGTTGTTGCTGCTGCCGGCGCTGTCGTTGTCCTTTAGTGTGCTGTGTTGTTATCCTTTCTGCGCCATTGACAATGTACGACCACAAGTTGAGCGGGCGCACCTGCAATGTCAACATGACTACGCCCACACACACACACACACACACACACTCGTGTACATTCGCATGTCCTCGTAACGTTCTCGCACGCCTCAACGGTTCAATTGTCTTAATTTCCTTGTCCTGGCGTTTTGTTTGTCCAAGTCCAAGACGAACGCGTCGTCGTCCTTGCGGCTGCCGCCTCGGCATTGGCCCCCAGCCCTCTTCCCTCAGTCGTCGGCCGTCTGCCGTGCGTCCTTACGTTTTCTGTTTCGGACAATGTGGCTCCAATTTTGACACATTCAAGCGGCGTCGCCGGGGCCAGCCCCCCTCCCAGTCCCAGTCCATCACCAGCCAAACACCTACACAGCGACTACTCATGCAGTTGGTGCAGACGACGCCGCCGCCTCGTCATTATTCTGCCACGACTCGACGCCTTCTTCTCCTGCTTCAGCCGATGCGTTATGGCTGCCTTCTTCAGTTACTCCCGCTGCCGCTGTTGCCCATTCATTATTTGTCAATGTCAGCGTTGGAGTCAGTTCGTCAGTTCGCCCGCTGCGCTGCGTCTTCTTCTGTCTTCTGTCGGTGTTTGCGTTTGCGTTTTGTCAAAATGGAAATGAAGAAAATTTGCACGGTCGCTGCATTTGTGGCATTTTTCCAGCGCGGACGTTTAGGTGTTCGCATGTCCTTTTTAATCATTTCTGTTGCTCCCTCCACTTGTTTTTCTTTGTGCAGCTGCCCTTCTGCCGTTCCGTTCCGTTTCGTTTCGTTTCGTTTCGGGCGTGCATTGTTTTTGGTGCATTTCTGCACGCTCTTTACTCTCTGTCCCTCGCTCGTCATTTGTCTTGCATTTTTATGCGTATTTCAAAAAGTCCTGTGCGAGTCCTGCGCGCGAGTCCTGCGCTCATTTGTTGCGTGCAACCATTTGAAATGCGACAACTTTTTGCACACACCAACCGAACAACAATGTTGCTACTGTTGTTGTTGTTGCTACGTGCAGTTCATTTATTATGTTGACACTTTGAAATTAACTAAGGAAATGAAATAAATTGATGTGACTTTATGAAGTGCGCGAACTGTCCCCCCAAATTGCTTAACTGACTGAGTGCCGGACGACTCTCTGTCTGACTGAACGACTGGACTGTCATTTACAGAGACAAGTGCTTAAAGTTTCTGCAGCTCAGCTCTCTCGCCTCGGGCAATTAAAGATGCTGATGAGCTTGCGAGCGAAGAAGAGCAGCCTAATGGCATCAAGTCATTTGAATTAAGTTCTGCCTCACATATTGTAGTAAGCCATTTGCAGTGCAAATGATGTGCCAAGACTGCTGTTGTGCATATTCTAGTAATAATAATTAGATAGCTTAGTTATGCTTAAAATTAGTATTAGTTTCCAGTTGCAGCTGCAATTTATTTAATTTCAAATAACTCTAAGCTAATGCCTTTTGTAATCGAAACCAAATAATTGCTGACAGGCAATTAATTTTAGATTTCGTAACCAAATGCAAATGTTCTCATCAATCAGCGTAAAGAAAGCGGCGCGAAAAAACAAAACTGAATGCAGCATTAGTTGTTTAATGCAGTTTTCAAATGCAATTAGTGCCGCAAAACTGTAAATAGATTAAATGACAATTAATTTGCTGCCAATCACGTGTAAAATTGTTAGCCAAACAGCCAAACTGCATTAACGCGAAAGCACCACAAAAAAGATGTGTTTATTAAATCTATTTTATTCTAGATAGACTGAGGAGATTGACTAGAAATAAGAGTGGATTAGAGCAACTAGTGTTGTGGATATTTTCATTATTTTCTCCCGTACCTTGTCATTGGATTAATCCCCTTCGACGTTGGCTAACGTTCAGCTAATGTCATGACACTTTGTCATCAGTTGGTCCAAATGATGTCAGGCCTCAATTAACCACACGCGCAAGGTTTGCGTTTTTGGTTCCGTATTTCCCGTTGTGTTTTTTTTTTGTTTGCTGGCCATTTTGGCCTAATCTAAAATGCAACAGCTAATTAGTGTGCCGGGCTACTAAATGCGGCTTTGAGCACAACACGCGCCTGTTTGGTTGGCAGGCCTGGCCTGGTAATCCCCATTAAATAGTTAAATTCAAATTAATTAAATTGCCACAAATCAATTATAAATAAGCGTTGTAATTAGAAGACCAACAACGCTACCCCACCCAGGTCATTATGTGCAACTCTCCGGCGCTGTTGTTGGCGTCAGCTCCGTTTGTGCCGTGGCCAGTTGAACAGTTGGCTTGTTGGCCAGCTCGCCTGTTGCACGACATTATGACGCTTTGTTGGCGCCACTTCAATTAGTTTAACAAGCTCAGCGCAACAGGCCAAATGAAATGTAAATGTTTTGTTGCGCAAAAAATAAAAATACATAACAAAATTAATCCCACGACACTTGCTCGCCGCACGCAATGCAAAATTGCACTTGACCCGGGCAACCGGGAAACGGGGACACGAGCGGGGAGCAGCAGGCAGTTCCCCAAAGATCGAGGCAAAGTGTTGTCAGGTTTTGCTTGCGATTTTGCAATCGTTGTATCGTTGTGCACATCAAATTGAACACGGCCAGCTGACAATGGCAGCTGCGGGACATTGACATCGTGCGCTGGGCGGCCGAAGGACAGCAGTTGACAACAACTTAATCACTTAGCATTATGCAAATTTAATTATTATCACTTCATCATCGGCAACATCAACACGAATGAAAAGCGCCCGTCGCCTTTTCTACACACACTCCGTCTCCGTCTCCGTCTCCGCCCCCGCCTCTGCTCGCCGCCGCATCCTCCCCAGCCACCCGATCTCCCCGAGGTCCCTGGCTCGTGTTTTGTTCATGGCATTGATGGCTATCAGGCAAATGGCTACAGGACACAGCAGGCAGTACACTGTTCGAATTGGGGCTCTCTCTTGCCACTTGTATTGCTCATTATCATTGTATATTGTCGTCGTCGTCGCCATCATTGTTGTTGCTGCCGCTGTCAATACAATCAGCTCTTGCATTTGTTTGTGCAGTTGCTCATCGAGCACACATAACGGCCGGACCATTGCAAAATTTTAATTAAATTAGTCGCTTAAAGTTGCTTAGTGTTGCACTGTAATTATTGTGTAACATTTTGGTAATTTATGTGCCGAATTGCAATTGCATTGCAAATGTGTTGCAAAATCTGTTTGTAAGCTTTTACTTACTGCATTTTGGCGACACAATTGGCGCATTAATTTCGCCAGCAATAAGCGCTGATTTTATCGCTTTTAAAATCACTGTAATAATAACCTTGCTAAAATGACTGATATATGTGTTAACTGTTTTACTGGAATATTTTAGACATACTTTTTTACTATTGCTTAAGGCTTTGTTTTTAGCCCTTTTTGGAATTCGATTTGAACTATTCAAGCTAATAATAATTCGTAAGTTTATAAATAATATATTTGTGAAATATTGCCTCACAGTAAAATCCGTGAATTTGGGTTAAATAAAATATATTTCAAATTGACTTTCGCTTTAAAATATGTTTGATTTAAAGTTAAGAATACCTTGCTAAAATAATTGTCAGCTTTTTTGAACAAATTGTTTCCATACTTTACTTAAGATGTGTGTCTCTTATTTGTTCAGAATATGTGTGCTAAAAGTTGACTTACAAATTAAATTGTGTTGAAATTAATAATAAGTAAAACTTGCTTAAATGAGAAAAATATTACTAACAAATTTGGCCCATGCTTTGTTTAGTTTGTGTCTGTCATTTAATATAGTCTTTACTTCTTCTTTGTTAAATTATAGATTGGACTCTCTTAAGATTTATGGCTCCGGCTTCCAATGGGCTTTTCAAAATCTCTTTGAGCTTTTCATGGTTAATTATATTTGTATAATATATTTCATTATTTATATAATTTAGCTTCAACTTGGAATCAGTCAATGAAAAACGAATCAGAAAATATTTGAAATTGTCTTGCAAATGCAGTAGTGTTCAAGTGAAATTGTTGACTAAGAAACCGTGTTCAACTTAAATTCGTTTTTGGGGAAAACGCGTATAAAATTAATTGCAAATTATGCAGCCAACTTACAACTAGTAAAACGCGTCTAAGTACCCAAAATTAAAGTTCCGAGAACAACGAATTTATTATTTGATATGGCAGCAGTTTTTGGCGCATCGACAATAGCCTAGTTTTAGTATGCTATTAAGCCCCGAAATACATGCATATGTATTAGCCAGGAGGCGAGTTGTTATTGGCGCAAAGAGCAGGCGTCTGTTTTTATGAAGTTTGGACTATTACTAGGGCCCCGAGTCGCGTTATGGGCACCATTTGGGCATTTTATTTGCGCATTTGGCGCGGCAATAATCTACTTGGCCCTCCATTAAAGTGGCTGAAAGTGGCACTCGGTACAATGGTGAATTTCAGTTTTTTACAGCCTCGTGTAGTTTATTTAAAATGCCATTAAGTGCAAAACAATTTCAGTATCCGTTTTGGCCGTTGATGTGCTTGTTTTTATGTTGATTATTAGAGCCGGCGTAAAACAAGCGGCATCAACGTTAATGAACAATCACTATGGACTATGGAATGCTCTAACCACGCTGCAAACAAACATATTTTCGAGCTCTCGACATCTGTTGATCAATGTGAACCGTATGCCAGCTGCTCTGTGAGCTACTGTGGGAATAAATAGTCGTGAGGCCAGGACAAAACATTTTGATTTAAGATCGCCAAATGAATGCACTGATGCCGGTGGCTGCCGGAGAAATCATGATATACAACTGGCAGCAGAAGCCAGGCGGGAGCCATTAAAAAGCGAGTCCATTCACAAGCGTAAACACACACACACACATACAGAGAGATACGCAGCAGAAAGGTGAGAAAATATGCAGCCAAAAAGTGGCAAGCAAAAATAGTGCCGAGTGCCAAATGTATTGTAGTAATAACAATAAAAGCAACTGCCAGGCGGCAGGCTGGCAAATGGCAGAGGGGAGGGGGGGGGGGGACTCAGAAGACTCGGCTTGGCTTGGCTTGGCTTGACTGGTGCGGCTCAGTGGCAACAACAAGTTGCACGTGCTTTCAACTTAATAACGTGGCTTTTATTTTTACGGGCTAAGCAACAACAGCGACGACGAGTAAAGAGCAGCAACCAAAGGTTGTGTTGTATATTAAAACCCAGCAGCAAAGATTCGCCCCGCTCCTCAGCTCGCTCTCCGTCTCGCTCGCTCTCTTACACAGCGACTATCAAAGCGTCAGCATCGACAAACTACCAGCAGCAACAACAACAACAACAGCACTGGCCACACTTTTCGCACCTTTTTTGCATTTTACAGGGTGTGCGCTTGGGTTGTAAAGCAGCGAACAGCAGGGTAAAAAAGCCAAAACAACAACAACAGCAACAACAGCAACAAGAGCAACGGGGGCAGCGCAACACAAAGAAAGCACACACAAAATGGCGTAACGTTGCGGATTTTACGCACGGCAAACAAACTACGCGCGCGTACACAACAACAAGAAAATGCACTCAGGCTTAGTGTCGGTCGACGGCGACGTTCTCATCAGTCCCTCAGTCCCCCGCTCCCCAGCCCACAACCCTGTTACCAACATCGTATTGCTGCTGTTTGCACCTTTTTATAGTCGCAGCGGACGCTTTGGCATCGACCATCGTCATCGCCATCGCCATCGCCATCGTCGTCGTCGTCGTCGTCGTCGGCATCGTGTGGGTGCAAACTTTTTGAGGTCTGCTTTGGTAAGTGCTGCTGTGGACCGCAGCTTAGTTGCGTTGAGGTTGACTGCGTCTCACAGCGGCAGCGGCAACATTAGGGGCAGAGGAACAAAGTGCGAAGGCAGCTAGAGTTACCTGCGAGCGAACTCATAACCCATGCCCAGCCAAATGTGGTTAGATATGGCAGACAAAAGCCGTGTAGGTGATACAGGAGCTATACAGAAAACCCTTCAAAGTTGGTCACTCTCATAAAAAAAGCACAAAAAAATATGTGAATAAAAAAGGTATTAATCAATTACATTTCATATATAGAAGTGAACTGGAAAATATAAATATTACGATTGTTCACAAACAAACTAAATGATAAGTTCATGTAAAAAACAAAAAATAGCTTGGGATCAAACCATCCTACCTTAGCTTTAAAGTGCTATAGTATACTTTGGATAAAGGCAGTTAATATTTATATATAATTTACCTAAAGGTATTGCGAAACTAAGTGTCAAAATATTTTTATAACAATAAATTACAGAAAGTGCATTAAATAAATGAACAAAATTAACTCTATCATAATTCGAGATATATTTTTAAGGCATTCACTATCAATTTTAACTCGTCAAAAACACGATAAATTAAAGAAAGTTGTTAAAAAAAAAACAGATTAAATTAATTTCATGAGAAGTCAATATATATTTCAGCATTTTCTATAATTTTTAAATGGCCGACAATTGAATCAATTAAAGAAAAACAATTATATAATTTTATAAATAAACTATATTCAATTTATTTAAAGTCAAAATATTTGTTGGCCTTCTCTATCTGCTCAGAACCCAGAAAATGAATTTAAAGTTTTATAAATATAAACTAAATTAAGGCTACGTAATATGCAAAATAATAATTTCAGCATTTTCTATCAAGTTAATGTGGTCAAAAACTAAATCAATTAAACAAAATTGAATAAAGAAATTTATATATGAAAGTTCATTAAATGTTGAGATATTTTTAAACACTAACTTATTAAAAATGGAATTAATTTAAAAAAGTTGATGAAAGAAAGTTACATTGTAGATAAACTAAATTGAGTCTATGAAAAATCGAGATATTTATCATGTACTCAATATCAATGTCAATTGGCCAAAATCGCAATTGATTCGCAAGTGCCGAACGTTGTGTAGCGCATCATCGCGGGAAAGTTGCAGCGTGGCGGTAAGGAGGCGACACTCTTTTGCCACCTGGCTGTTTGGCCATGCAGTTTACAGCGCAACCACCCTCAGATTTATGTTTGAAATAATTTATAGAAAAAATACAGAAATTAAATAAAATGGCATTACGGCGAGTGCGCTGCCGATGTCGACGACGCTGACTTCGACGTCTATCCTATTAAATGTCCATTTGGTGTTTTGTTATGTGAGTTGTTGGCGCAACTTTCATCCATTTAATTTTTATTTCATTTTGTTGTGTATGTGTGCCTGTTGTAGTTGTATGTATTTATTCTTTTTTGCAGAAGTACGCTGTTGTTGCAGCTAGCGTCCGACATCATTAAAAAACTGTCATTAGCAGTTGAGTACATGAAAACTGAATTTTCATTACGTTGCCGGTCGAGGAGCACCAAGCAACAACAACGAAATTGAATAACAAAAAATTGCTTTAAAAGCTATAGTCATGTTGGGGGGGGGGCAACAATTTGCTTTTTTCCATTTTTTGCCCGCTTTCATTTGCTGTAATTATTGTTGCTGCTTTTGTTGCCGCTGTTCACATAATCGAATTTTAAACGAGTGTGCGTGAGTTGGTCGGACACTCTATTTAAGAGATGTAAGCGCACACCTGTCGTAGTTTGTCAAACTGATGTTCGCTAAGTATGCAACAGATTCGCTTTTTTATATGCGTGGGGGCAACCTCAATTGCCTGTTGCGATTCACATGAATAGAAAAGTGCGAGAAGTGAAATGAAATATGTTGAAAATGCAATATTGTTTGTCAGGAGTCATATTACATTTTATACAAATTTAAAAAAATGTTGATTTATGCCATAGCAACGTAAAACTTGTGCTCAACTAAAAGCATTTAAAATTAAAGTTTTTATTGGCATTGCGAGCAAACTCAATCGAGCAGCATGTGAGTTAAGCTTTTGCTGTTGTTTAATCGAGATGCTACCGAGTCCCTGGGCAGCTTAATGGCAATGCTTAAGTTGACAGTTGCTGGTGTTGTTGCTGCTGCTGCTGCTTGTCAGTTTATCGTCTTTACACACTTTAACACTTCCGCTTGGCAGTCGTCAAATGTAATTAATATCCTGTTACACTTTGTTTGACTAGCCCGAAGCGTTTTTTAAAATTAATTACCAGCTGTAGTGTGCAGACAACATGAAAATGTTGACAACGATGTTACTAAGCCCTAGACATTTTACACACAAACACAATCCACAATCCATGCAACTAATGCCGAGCTGTCAGCTCATTATTATCAACACTGTGGCCATTGTCGTTGCCACTGCCAGAGCGACTCTGCTCTCCACATATCTACATACAAATGTTGTACGTATGTCGACGTCGATGACGACGCTGTGGAATATTCGACTCGAGTGCTATATGTATTCAAATCGAGCCAAAAACCCACTCAACCAAATTAACACTTTGGCAGCGAGTAAAGAAGCAGATATACAGATAGACAGAGACATAAGCAGATACCAATAGAGTGCGGGGGGGGTTGGGAGGTGGACTGGGCTAAAGGGCAGCCATGGAAGATAATGCTCAAAGGCATTATTGTCAATATCAGAGGAAAATGTTGCAATCTTAATCTGTAATCAACATAAAATTCAGTCAGTGGAAAATGTCATCACGGCGATACGAGACAGATAGATAGCCACAGATAACGACAGCGAGAACGAGAGCGAGAGCGAGAGCGAGAGAGTGGGAGAGGGAGGCGAGGTGGACGACTTGGGGTTACGACAATTCAATCACAGCTTGGTCAAATCAACAGTCGCCCATTTGGCCAGTCAGCCCCATCACTCAGCCCCTTCCCTCCGTTCGTCCCCGTTCCGTTCGCTGTCCAATTCAGCCTAAGGCAAATTTGTTGCGGTTCTTTGTTACTTTGATTTCGCATAGATTTTAAGCTTAAAGCGGTCAGACGAAGCCAAAAAGAAAGTAAGAGACAAGCGTTATGCCCTGCAAACCGCATGCAAAGAAGAAAGTTACTAAGACGCGCATTTAAAGCAAAGAAAATAGTTAAGCAGATATTCCCAAAATCTAAATTTGTTTAATACATATAATTAAGATATTATTTCAATTGAGAAAATGTATTAATATTGCATGTCGAATAATTGTAATTTTGAGTAATAGTTCGTTGTAAATGCCACTTGCAAAATTTACAGAGCATCGAGAAGTTCATCAGTGGAATGAGCTGCCGAGCAATTGCTTTGATTTTGAGCCTGCAAGTGACTTTTGTTGAAGTCAGCAGACAAAGCAGAAAAGTTGCCTGTAAATGATACGAGACAAACAAGAGCAACAGCAACGGCAACGACAACAACAACAAGCAAGCCAAATAGCGTCAGCAACAACAATTAAATCAAGTGCAATTTCAACACAAATATTTTAAAGTTTAACCACACACACTCCGACTCAAACACACACATCGAGAGAGAGAGAGAGAGACTCGTAGCCACTGAGAAGTTGCAAAATATTTGTCATGCCTGGCACGGACATACACACAGGACACGAAGGAAGCGTCGGCGTCGTCGTCGACGGCAGCGTTGTCACAGACACCCTGTGGCCAACCGCAAAGAGACATGGCCGAATACTGACATGGCCTTACTAGACAGTTGTCAAATGCACACAAACACACAACTTCTCTCACACACACACTCCGACACCTGCACACACACACACACACACACACGCGCGCGGGGAGTATGTTGTGTGGAATGCTTAAAATTCATTACATTGCTGTGCAATTTGTTTTTGATTTTTCATTTCATTTCCCGGCAAAATTTATATGACGTGCCAGCTGCTGTTCGTTCGTCTTGTTGATTGTCTGCGCCGCCGAAAATAAGGAGAGCCAGCGAACAGCGAGTACAGCGAGCGAACACAGCGAGCATAAAAAACGGCAGCTGAAAAAGGCGCATCAACGTGAGGAGCTTGGGTCTGTCAGGTATCAACTGGCTGGCATACCGCAAAGTATTCGTCGCGCTTTGTGTCCCCGGGGAAATCAAACATTTCATAATTAGTCATTGGCATTGGCGACGTCCTGGCGACGCGTCCCAGGGCTGAGTTATGATTTCATATTTGCAAAAAGGAGCCAGCACAGGACCTGCCGCCACATCGACCCTGAGCACATGGCAATTAAAAAACCGTTGAGCGTTGAGCGCGCGCTCGCGCTCGTTTCTGACTCGACAACCCTCCGAGGCTCTGAGGCGTATTGAAATTGCTTCTCGAAATGCAATCGAAATTGGCACTGGTCACGGCAAAACAGCAGGACAACACACACAGACAGTGTGAGTGAGAGAGAGAGAGGTGGAGACTGAGAAAGAGAGAAGTGGGCAAAAAGGTGCGCTGGCAAAGCCCAAGTCAAAGCACAAAGTAAGCGATTTGCTCGCGGCGGCTCTGTGTGCGGGTGTGTGTGTGTGTGTGTGTGTGTGTGAGTGTGTTTGTGTGCAACATGCAAAACTAAAGGGAAATCTAGTTTAATTTTTTAATACAAACCCAGTCAAAGCGTCCACCTGAAGGGTGGCCGACAAGCGAAGCGATCGAGGGGGGCGTCGCAGAGCGAAGCGAAAGCAGCTCCTAGCCAAAGCCGAGTAAAAAAGCAAGTAAAAATGCACAGCAGAGGCGTGGAGCAAAAATATGCGACAAGAGGGAAGAAAACAATTATTTGCAGCTAAAGTTAGTTGACACAATAAACTGAAATATTTCATAACAAAATATAAGCTTGACAAATATTTTGGCTCTTTATTCAATGCTTTATAAAATCGCAAGAGTTTTTACGATTAAAATTAAATTCGATCGTCACTCAGTTTATTATTGCTTAAGTCTAGCTTTACTAAGGTGCCGAAGTGAGGCGAATTCGCTCAGTGCGAGACAGGAAAGCTTTATTGCGCTCTGACTTCGCCCGAATGCTAAACATCCACTCAATTACCTTTCATAACTACTTATCTCTACAAACAAGTACTATAGTGATCGAATTTAGTTCAAATATGCGCCGTTTTGTTCGATAATTTGCTGTCATCTAGACGGCAACTCGTAGAAAATCCCCTCATTTAGTTATTTATCATTTAAAAGTAGTGAGATGGCAATTTCACGCATTATTATTAAAACAATTACTTCAAGTTTTATTATTGCCAATGCGTCTATTTTGCATCCTCCTGACCCTTTTTTTTCGACGACTCTGCGCCATCTGTTTGGCAGTGATTGCCATTGAATGCAACTCATCGTTCGATGTTGTAACTCGCTCCCAGCGCCCCACAGCAACAGGAAAGTTGATTTGTTTTGCAACATGCAAAAGGATTGCGACAGCAACGACAACAACAACAACAACGTGAAATGCAACTACAATAATACGAGAAAATCGTTTGGTGCGGCGACATAGAAAACAGTCAAAGTGCCCGCAACACAAGTTCGATTTGGTTGGTCCTCCCCCCCCCAGTCGAAGGGTCAAGAAGGGTCTCAATCGCCAATTGGCACTCAGAAACAGCAAAAGAAACCGACTTCAGCTGCAGAAAGCAACACAATTTGATTTCTATGTGCGAAAATGCATAAATAAATTAAATAGTTGGCAAACTGCTCCGCACTTCTTTAGTAACTAATGTTGCAAGTTGCATCAGCATTGATATGCAATGAAACAATAAATTGTAGAAATTTGATAATAGACTTGACGACATGAAACTTTCAAAAAAGATTTTGAAAAATTGTAAAAATATTGTAGACTATTTAAAGATTAAAAAAAACTGATTTCAAATTAGTAAATTTCATAATATTTACTTTATTTTATTAATATTCGCTTTCAAAATATTTCATGGTATACAATAGCAAAGTTTTTCAAAGTGTAAAATCATTTAAGATTTATATTGTAAATTAAACATTAAAATTGTCTTTTGCAAAGCAGTAAAATATATTAGAATTATTTTACATTTAACAATATTCCCTTTTAAGCATTTCTTGCAATGCACAAGCAATTTAGATAAAGTGGAAAACTATTTTAGAATTGTTATGTATATCATAAGATTTAAAATAGCCTTTTGCAAATTGCTAAAATTGATTGGAATTATTTTATATTTGTTAACATTCACTTTTTAAACATTTCTTGCCAGGCAGAAGCAAAATAGTTGCACAGATCATTTAAGCGGCATATGGAGCAAATCTTTGTACACATATATGAAAATTGCAAAGCAATTAAATGAATTGCTTAGATAAATGTGGGCGAGCAAGCGGACGTTGGATAAACGTGGAAGGGGGGGGAAAGGGCTTCAAAGTAATGGGAGAAGGATTGAGGCTGTGAGCGTGTGTGAGTCGGAGTTTTAACTGCTGCTGCGGCTGTGCAGTCAACTGTTGCAGCGACTCAGTTGTAAGCCGGCGCACTCACTAATAGTTCTAATTGCAAAAAGCAATTAAAACTTTCGCCGGCTCAAGATGCACACACACACACACACTCGCACACGCACGCATACCAAGAAAGTGGTAGAGACATCAAAGTCAAACGGCGGCGGGCGGGAGGCGGTTGAGTCGAATGTAGCCAAAGCACATCAATCACAAAAATTTCAAGTGTGCAAAACTTGTTTGCCAAAACGCTGTGGTGTAGCACACACACACACACACGCACACAGTTTATAAATTGAATTGGCATTAAGCATAAGGCAGCGCAGCTAAGTATGCTATAAAAAGACAAGGCAGAAAAGTGCTCTGAATGCGTGTGGCTTAAAACTGAGATTCTTCTGCTGTTTGACGTTTGAGATGTGTGCTCGGGATTTGGCTCTCAGGGAGTTTAAGGTTAAGTGGTGGATTTCAAGCAGGTAGCAGCAATTGAAATGCAAGTTATTAACTGAAAACCCCAAGCAGATAAACTCCAATACTTTTAGTTCGTTTTGCGACTGTTTAATGTGTGTGCTGCTGCGATTCAGATCAATGTCGTTTTTGATAATTGAAATGTGTGTTTAAAACTGCATTGTTGCATAATAATTTTGCAATTTGCATAACACTTAAATGCATTTAACACACGAGGCTGGCATGTATAATTCATACACATAATTAAACAGACATTCGCTGGGCTTTAATTTAATTGCGTTGCCATTTGCAATCTGTGTGCTGCTTAATAAATACTACTACTTTTTCAAGCGATTGCTTCTTCGAAATATTGCAAACTTATTCAATAAGCAGCAACTTTGAGCAACTGCTACTCATATTCAAATTCACCTGCTAGCCAAATACTGATTGACGTTTGCCAAATTGCTCTATTTATTTGCATAAACTTTCTGACTGCAACGTAGTTGACTCGACACAAAAAAAAAAAGAAACACACTCAACTGCAGCAAGCAGAGACTGGTCAATGGTCAATATTGGAAACAGAAAACTGTACAAATTCATAACCAGCTTGAAGCATCCACCGACAAGCGACAGACAAGCAAGTTACATTGAAAACCACCCGCAACAACAAGCAACAGCAACAGCAGCAGCAGCATCAGATGAGGCGACCATCAATCAGCCAGACGCAGGCAGAGTGTAGCTATTGGTGTGAAACTGTTTCGATGGATGGAGGACAACAACAACTGCAACAACGATAACAAGAAGTGCAACTGTGGCTGAAGCTACAGCATCGCAAAATTGTAATACATTTAACAGAATTTAATGCATTTGCCACAGACATTAATCACTGTGATGCACAGACAGGCCAGAGAACAGTCACAACCAGATCCCGAACCAGAATCAGAACCAGAACCATCAGCATCCCCAGCACCAGCACCAGCAGCAGCACCAAGCAAAACCAGAGACAGAGATCCACAGCCATACGAGTATATGAACCCATTGCCTGAGGCTGGGCTGTTGATTTTTGCCAAAGCTGCTGCGGCTGCTGTTGCTGCTGTAGAGCCTAGAAGCTCGAACGGAGAGTATCAGATATTGAAAAATTGAATATTGCATGTCCAGCAACAAATACGTGCCACACACACAAACACACACTGCAAGAAAGCAAACGAGTGAAATTGGAAAAAAATACCACACTTTACTTGGCTAATTTTGTAAAGTATGTGAAATGCATTTCGTTACTTAACGAGGAAAAAAAGAATGTTTTGGGAATGACTTTTTAATAGAATAAGTAATTTAAATAATTATTTATAAACACTCATGCAATTGATGCAATTTACTTGAGTCTTAAAACATCAAAATAGTTTTCTATAAGATATAGTATTAATGCATATTACTCTTGTGTTTAGGAGACACAATCTGCAATATTTCTTGTAATCTATTCACACTTTGTGATGCAATATTTTAGCTTGCTTTTTGCTTTGATTTTGGCGCAGTGTATTGAGTGACTGCTGTCTGATGAGCTGCATTGGTGCACGCTTTATTGGCACTATATGCATATGCCAAGGGCTTGGACAGGGCAAGTTGGGAGCTGGGCAGATTCTGAATACGATTGAATGCACACTTGGCTGTGAATGATTTGTGTGTAAAAATGATGTGAGCGTGTGCATGTGTGGGCGGCTATCTATGTGCGAGATTTCATTGAGTTTGGCAACATAATTGCATGTGGCCATGTACATAGTATTTCGCAGAAAAGTTTCTGCTAAGTTATTGAGTTTAAAAAAGGTCGCCATGCTTGTGTGTGTGTGTGCAAATAGTCGGGAGTCGAGACGAGGCGAGTGCAGTTGCAATATGAAATTTAAAACGCTCAAAGGCATATCCATAACCAGTCAGTCAGTCAGTCGGCAGTCGGCAGTCGGCAGTCGGCAAACGTAAGTCGAAGGACAAAAAAAGGACATGCGATGCGATGCGATGCCATGCGATGCGACAGCGCTCGTTCGTTGAGCAAATATGAGCACTTTGCCATGATAGACGACAGCGAGGATGAGAGCGTCGATGGGGTGTGTGCGTGTGTGTGTGTGTGTGCACACTCAAGTGCCGTTGCCATTGACGACTTGAGCTGCGCTGCGGCAGCGACGCCGCGTTTATATAGTTGATGCTGAAGTTGAAGATTTTTGACTTTTATGCAACAATTCGCTGGCGACGTCGCCGTCGACGCCAACGCCGCCGCCGACAAGATATGTTACGAGCAGTTCTCAGCCCCTCTTTGAGCCACTACTTACTCCGCAGTCATTTTTTTTTTCTTTTTACAGCCAAAGTTGGCGTTGATATCCTCAGGCAGCAGCGTCTGCATCTGCCAGTGACATGCCAAGTGGGTTGCCGTTTGCCAACTTTTAGTCATAGCATACTTTCCAGCGTTCACACACACACACGCACACTCGCACACACAAATGCAAAGTAGTGCTGCCTCGCTTCCATATGCTACGTGCTCGCACTGCGCTTTTTATGCTCTCCCTCTATCGCTCGTCGCCCGTCGCTCGTCGCTCGTCGCTCTGCTGCTACACTTCTTATCCAAGTCGTTTGTTTCGTTCCATGCAATTAGACTTTGGCAGCAACTGATCGCTATTACCAAACGACGAGGAACCTTGAAAACTTTGCAGCTATTCAAGCGTTAAGCATTTGCTTGCATAGTTGCAAATGCATCTCAGCATCTCGATGTGTGAGTAATTGCATGCCCGTGTGTGACTTGCCTCTGACCACTTGTGTGTCTGTAAATGGTTGTGGTAGTATGAGCCAGTGAGCCAGAACTTAATTAAAAACAGGTCCAGGCCTAGCCAGATGAGCAGTCATAAGCAAATAAAAGCTGCTTTTGGCCAATAGACACAAAGGCTCTTCAGGCAGTCATCGAGGCAGGCCGAATTTTAGGGAATGGCTGATCAAAAGCCAAAGTAACTGAAATATGAGAGTGCTGAAGGACAGAGATTAATATGAGGGCAAGTGGAGAGGCCATAAACCCAGACAGTCGAGCAATCGCTTGAATTATACCAAAAGAGTTAAGACATTATAACAAATGTTAATAATTTTGGGAAAAAAATAAATTAGTCAACAATGTAAGAAAGTTAGATCAGGCAAATGTTAACAAAAAGTTCAAAAGGCAACTCATAAAGTTTAATGAAAAAAGAAAGAAAAAGATTAAGATTAGTTTAACAAATTCACCAAATAGTGGATACTCAAACTTCAGCAATATATTAATAAAAATATATGTTTTGTAGAAGCATATAATATCTATCTTTGCTCACAGTTTACTTGCAATTTATAAATTACTTAAAGCTGGCATTAATAATTCAAGTAGAACACCATAAAATGCTTACAAGAAATAGGGAGCATATCAACTTGAGACCAAAAAAAGAAAGTGATTGTAATATCATTATATTTGCAGTAAATGGTAACAAATATCGATAAATGGTTGTCAAACTGCTGTTCAAAGTCCAATTGCAACGTCAGAAGAGCGAATTAATGAAAAATAGTAAAACGCAGCAGCTGTGCAATTAAGCGACATTCAATACTATGCGCAACACAAGGCAAACAACTAACGTTCGAATTCATAGAATTGCCAGCGAAGGCTGGCAACAATGTTTTTGATGAATTTCACAATATTCGGAGTCGAGTATCCAACAGGAATATCGTATGCGAGTTACAAGAAAATTACAATTTCAAACAAATGTAACCAGAAGCCTGCTTTGTGCAGATAATTCGACTTTGGGTTGCCTGGACCAGACTCGGACACGTGTGCCGTGCAGCCAGCCTTCAATCCACACAGTTGCCAGGACATCAATTATGTGCGCATTACGAAAACCACACACACACACACACACGCACACAGATAGACATTACGCATTTGAACAATGGTTGGGAAAACCAAACAAAATAATTAAAAACCTATGACTGGCAAACTTCATATATCGAAATTCAAATTCAAATACGAAATTCAAATCACGAGTTCTGGGCGTTGTAGCTGCAGCTGCATGTCGTGCAACTCAATGCAGTTGCATGCGCTGCAAGCATCTATTTTGCTATCAAATAACGGGCACACGCACACGCAGAGCTGTCGGCTTCTATACTTTTATGCTTGGCAGTTTTGTTACGCATACGTCGTGTTTCCATGTCAGCCACTCTGTCGTCGTCATCGTCAGCGTCGTCGCCGTCGTCGTCGTCGTCATCGTCAGCGTCGTCGCCGTCATCGTCGCTCAGGCCTGGCAGGCAAAAAATGTTTGCCATTATTGCATACACTAATGAAGCTCATGTTACCGAAACCGAACAGAGCAGAGCATTGATAAAAGCGAGCGAGACGAGGCGAGGCGAGGCGAGGCGAGGCGAGTCGGCTAACTGAGCGGAGCGAGCGTGAGGATTTGATATGCTGCATGGGCCCTGCAGGCCTCCTCTGCCTGTCTGCTGCCGTGTGCACTGGACACGCATGATTTTTGCTTGTTGGAAATTCTGATTAGACTTAATTACTGTGTATGGCCGAGTCCAGTCTGTCCATCAAGTTGATAGGTATTCAGTTGCTGGTTGCCTCCATGCGCTAGGCATAAAATACACACACGCATTTAAATATATGCATGCATATGTATACGTGTGTGTGTATGTGTGCCCGATCAAATGTTACATTATATTTTAATTAAAAACTTTGCCAGCTGCAGCATTTGCCAAATGAATGGACAACTCGGCAATTAATGCAAACAGCTCTGGCAACAACAACAGCGGCAACATCAACAGCAGCAATTTTAATTAATCTAAAAGCAAAAATGTGCAGCCAGTGGATAAAATAGGAGCCGCAGCTAACTTTCATGGACAACGCGTTGACATACTTGTCGCCGTTGTCCTTGCTGTCCTTTAGCCGGTTGTGGCTCATCCAAGTTTTTAGCTCATTGCAATGCACCCATTTCCCCGGCTTCGCGGCTTTCATCATTTGTCTTTGGCCTGACATGCAACTCAAGTTGATTATGTACACTCGCCGCTCTTTACGCTTGCCAATCTCTAGATACTCTGTACTTACTTATTAAGTTAGAAATGTAGCCTTGCAGGGTATCTGTTCTACCTAGTTATTGCAGTTTTAGTTTTTCATTTGCAAATTTGATGGATCACAAATGGTCGAGCTTGGCATTGGCCAAGTTGCATGCCGTTAATAGCCTCAGATAATGGCTTTGTAATTGACTCTGCTGGGGTGAGGCGCGCAATTGTTTGTTGTTTGCATTGTCTACTTACTGAATTAAATAAAGCTTCATTCACGAATTGTGGGTCACTTACCTGAAAAGAAACAAATCAGCAATGCATTAATATCATTTTTGTTTACTACACCAACAAAGTCAAATACGACTATAGATAGAATACATAAAATATTCTTAGTGTAACTTTTCCGCACTTTCAGACCCTAATCAAGCATTGTGGCTCTTGCTTGAAACACGTATTCAGTACACCACAATTATCTGACCACTGGCCACTGGTCAAGCTCTGTGGTGGTCTGCATTAATTTACAATTATTTTTAAGCTGTTTTCATGCTTTTTTTAGGGTATACCTTCAGCAGCCAAGCGTAAGCCTTAGGGACTGGCTTAAACGCTGCTTTTACTGGTTTTTTTTCAGAGCAGTTTTGTAGTTTTTTGCGTTTTCGTTAAGACTACTTAATTCCGTGCATATGCAAGGGCCGCAGAGCTGAGACCAAAAAGCAGTTGTCGCTGGCAACCGCAAAGCTAGACGCGAGTCAATGCAAAAGGACGCGCTGCATAGATATTGGCAATGAGTATTGGCGCCGGATTTTAGAGGCGAGTTGTGGGCTGCAGTTTCGTTGATGTTCGCAGCGCGCTGTAAAGCTGTGAATGGGCACTTTTTTACACATTTTTCAAAATGTTTTTTACTTGCTCGTTTTAGGGCAGGAGCCGAGTGCGGCGGGAGACGTCGGGGCGAGTATATTGAAGTGTTAAAGAAAAATGCAGTCGAGTGTGGCGAAAGGACATTACTGGCTTTTAGCGACCAGCAGGGAGAACATGAACACATGCAGCGGCACGGAACGGGCTCGAAACGGGGCAGACCCGACCCAACCCGACCCGCACGAGCACAAAATAAAATGAATGTTGTATGGCGCCGATGTCGAGCCAGAGTCATTCGAAGCGCCCAGGGCCACGACCAAAGCGAGCATATTGAAGTGTTGAAGTCGAATCACTGCCGAAAGTGGGTGTGACGCGAATGGAGCTGGGAATTGGGAGCCGGGAGCTGCGAGCTGGGAGCCGGGAACGCTGGGAATCCCGGGGAACTGTGCGACCAGTCGATGAGCACGCCCCACTGAAGTAGTAAGTGCCGTTCGCCACTGGATGACAATAAATTTCCATTTAATCGGATTTATTTGAAATTCTTATTTCTCTCCCACTCCCGCTCTTGTCATACAGTGCTTTCAGACACACACAGACACACACAAAGTATGTGTATATCTGTAAGTGCTCGCGCTCTCACTCACTTTCTCTGCAGCTGTACAATTCCTCATGACTGCTGCGGTTTTTACAGCAGTCGCGTGGCACTTGCTCCAAATTTTTCACTTCTTTCTTTTTGGTTTATTGTTTTTAACGATTCCTCTGCTCATCGGCAGCGTCGGCACAAATGACGTTGTTGAAAATTTTTCATTCACTGTACGTCATATTTTTTGTGATTTTAATTTCATTTGATTTTCGCACAGTCAACAGAGCGAGAGCTGGAGTCAGCGTACGACTATGAAATTAAAAAAAAACAAAAAACAAAAAAAGTGCAGACGGCGAGCGTTGCTCTCAACTTTGCTGATTTTTTATGCAAATGCAAGGACGGCACAAGTAGTTAGTGGAGCGGCGAGCAATTGCTTTTTGGCATTTTAATTAAAAATGTAAAACGGCAAATCGATTGATCGGCATAGACTAACTAAATGGCCACTGACATTCGATTTGACAGCTGTCAAAAGTCGCAAATAAATTGATAAGCACAATTAATGAAATGCAATCTACGATTAACTCAAAGTTTATCAATTTGTGTGATATTTGAAAGTAACAAAATATTATATCAATATTTTAAATATGAATAAATTGCATGCTTCATTGCAAGCAAAGTGCCATGTTGTATATTACGTATACGTAAGTGAAATGAGTTGAAATGATCTATGCAATAACTCGGCCATCTCCTGAGCACACTTTATTGTAATTTCCAGTCACTCAAAGGGCAGTTAAGTGACATGAATATCGCCAGGCCAGCGCGAGGGGGAGATCACCGCACACATTCATTGAAAAGGTAATAAGGAGTAGAGCTGACGTGTTAAGGACTGCCTCGTTCGCCGCCCCCACACGTGTGCACAGTCATCAAAAACGCGTTGCAGCTGCTCTCGCCAAGCCTTCCTTGCAGGCTCCCTGCTGTTGATGTTGAGTTGTCCCCGTCGTCAATGACCTCAGCTGTTTGGCGGCTTTGCCAACGTCGCGGCGTGAAAATTGCGCGCTTTGTTTGTTGTTTGTTTTGTTGACATGGCACGGCGATGCTGCTTTGCTGCTTTGCTGCTCGACGGCAGCTGCAACCCGTCGATTGCTCCACTCCGCCGGTTACTGGCATTTCACTTAGCCCACAACCAAACAGCGCACACACACCTTCGCCTCAATTCAGCATCGTCGTCGACTTGAGCTGCAAGTTCTACTTCTTGCGGCCAGTCAATGCCGCGCATTTTTATGCTTTGACATTTTTATGCTCGCCATTTTTACGGCAATGGCAGCTGACTGAGTGAAGACCAAGCTGGAGCTGGGGAAACTAGCAAGTCGTCGATGGTTCCCCGTTTGCTAATAAAGTTCTTCGCTGGCGGGGCTGCTCTTCTGCTCTTCTGCTCTTCTGCTGGGCTGCTTGGCTGCTTTTCTTGTCTTTGACTTTAATGCGCTTCCAATAAAATTTTATGCGAGTTTTGCTTGCATGCAAATTTTATAGCCCGTCTTCCACCCCCCCGCTTTGTTTGGCTAGCAAAGCTGCCAGCCAAGAACAACATAATGACAATGCAATTTTTTATTCATTTTGTGCGGAATATTCTCAGCGATCTTCAAGCATACCCTGCACGACGAAGTCCAATAATGTTTGTTGCCAATCTAATTGAGTGAAGTTCCAATTTAAGCAAGCTTTAAAGAATACTTTCAATATGTGATTAGTAGTTTAAATTTATGATTCGATCAGTTGTTCAGTTGTCTTTCGCTTTATTGTAAATTGTGCAGGATATCTGGCAGTCAGGCAGAATCGAGTGCAGTGCGCTTGCTTGTTATTTTCTTTATTTTATTACGTTTCTGTCGCGAGCAAATTCATTGCAGTTGTAACGGTTCGGCTGCCTGCCTGCCTGCCTGCCTTGCACGCCATTTTGTCGCATTGTTTTTGTTGTTGCTGCTGTTGTTGTGCGACTGTAAATTGCGCTTGTTATCGATAAATCATGCAACCATTATTTATGGTGTTCTGATGTGTGTATGTGCAGTTGCCTGCATATGTGACTGTCTCCCTCTCCCTCTCGGCCAGACACCTTCCTTAGTCGCCTGCCCGCTTCATGCCGTGTGTGTGTCGTGTGTGTGTACTGGCTCCATCTATGTTTGAAAATTATTTTTCAGTTTTCGATTTTTCGCTTTGAAATACCCATTTCATGTACGTGTGCATGTGTTGGTCGCCCGCTTGCCGTGTGTCGTTCCCGTTGCCTCAATTTCTTTATTTTTTTCTCTCCTTTCTATTTTTATGGTTTTTTTTTTCTCGTTTATATTTTGTTTTTTCTTTGCACTCACTCAATGCGATTTTTCGTATTGCACGCTTTTTAGCATATGCCATTGGCCAATGGCCTCCCACTCCTGCTCTCCCTCCCCCTTCGTGGTCGTCTCCGCATTTTACTCGCAGCTTTTCATTGTGTGTAAGGTTTTTCACTTTGGCTCCTGGTTTCTTTTTTTTTTGTGCTGTCTCTCTATTTGTTGGTTGTTGCTGTTTTTTAGCATTTAATACAGTTGAGTGTCTGGCACAAATGTTTGGTAGAAATCGATAAACTGACAAATTGCTTGTTGGACTGCATATGTGTCTGTGTGTGTGTGTGTGTGAGTGTGGTAAATGGTTAAGAGCTTGGTCGCTTGGTCGCTTGGTTGGTTGGTTGGTTGGTTGGTTGGCTGCTTGGTTGGCTTGGTTGGCTCGGTTGGATCGCTTGGTCGGTTTGAATCGGTTTGGTCGGACGCCCGGTGCTGCAGCAGTGCCAAACGAGAGGACAAATTGTACAACTGTAATTGTTGTCATATTTAAAATGCAGAGCATTAGTTACATTCTGTGAGGGAAAAATCTGCAATCGTTGCCAGCTTAAAGCTCTCCAACAGCTTAGCTCCCATCGCACTGTAAACCGGTCGACGTATTTAAGTTATTGTTTGGGGTATTTAGATGAGACTTAAACGGAATCACAAAACAAGTGCAAATGCTGCAGCTATTAGCAGATTGCTTGTTCCGTACATAGTACAAAATAACAATTTAATAAAATTTTCAACTGATCACTTGAACATGCAGTAAATAATTGCGTGCTGGCATAGTGCAGTAAAATATATAAATTAACTGCAATCTGTGGTTAAGTGGCAAGCGAACACTCAAGTTTGCACTCATGTCGTTAAAGTTTAGTAGCCGTGAAAGGCGCTGCTATTGAGTGATTGAAGAGAGAGCCCAGCTGCAGGCAGCTTTGTCGATAAGCAGCTGCGAACAAACAGCTAATGCATCAAAATCTTGGCCAGTACTTATACAGTAAATCACAACAGTGGCAGCAGTGTAACGCAGTGGGCGGGGTCGCCGTCGTGTCATCAATTTACCACAAGAGCTGACCAATAAACCGCTCACAATGAGATTTACAGCCGAAAAGCTGCCTAATTACACCGAACAACGCTGACAAAATCCCGCAGTTAATGCACTGCCCCGCAAACCAGAGTCAAAAATATCAACATAAATAACACTTAAAGCTGACACACACAAACATATACACTCAACGCTTGGCAATAGGACTAAACAAGTCTCTGCTGCGTTCAAATAAATTAAATTCAGTGCAGCTGAGCTCGCAGCGACGGTGACGACGACGGCGACGGCGACAGAGCAACAAATGGTTCGTTTTTTTTTTGTATGCTGGACGTTGTCCAGACAAGACAAATGCCAACGGCCAAGTAAACGGCCAAATGGCCAAATGTGTTGAAAGGCAGGACATTGCGAGCTGCACGAACACAACACAAAAAAAGAAAGGATAGTGAGATAGAGAGTGAAGGAGGTGGGGAGGCGAAAGCGCAGCCAAATAATATCGAAAACAATTTTCGAGCACTTAAGTGCAGTCTGGAGGTCGTACAACGTATCCACGTCGCACTGGGATTTCGATTTGCTCGCCCGCAGGCTGCTTTTTTACGGTTATAAATTTTCGACTCTTGCACTTATCGATAATAGATTAATCTACTTGGGGCATGTTTGGCATATAAAAAGCAATCGCCGCAGATTGCTGCAGCTTTAAAGAGGCTCTTTGTTTGGCGCTGACGGAGAACTGGAGAGAAACGTACTTTAATTAGAAAACTCATAAAATTGGCATGGCAAATATTTGTGAAAAACAAATATGTTGTCTGGCATTTCATCATCAAGCCAAAAGGCATTTGCTTTTGTTTGTGCAAGCATGCATGCATTTTATTAAAATTTTGCGCAAAGCAATCAATGCAAATACAAGACTGACTGACGTCAGCCGAGCTGACAGACAAACAGTCAGACAGGCAGACAAACAGAGAGACAGACAGAGACTCGCACTGAGGTTACCTTGACAAGCATATCATATTTGTCTTCAATATGTTGGTGACAATCACCTGAGGCTATCAAAGTGCTGCCAATAACATGACAACTCACACACACACGCACACTGAGAGCTTTGTAGCTGGTTTTTCGTTTTGTGCGTAATATTGAAATATTCATTTTGAATCGGCAACGCAACCTTGCAGCGCCTGTTTATTATTTGCCTGCGTCCGAGCATGTTTCGCATTGCAACTGCACTTGTTTATCTATTAAAATTCAAGACGAATCCCAAGCTGCCCGTTCACGTTGCGCTCTTAAATCAATTGCAATAAAATTGCAAATAAAATCAAGCCGAATCCTCAATACAAATTCTTTGTGCCCATAATAGTCTTTTTTATTTACTTGCCGAGCTCTTAATATAGCTGCAAATTAAAATCCAATATATTTCAGCAGTTGCCAAAGGCATCTTGCTTAAAATTAGTAAAGAATTTGTTTTGTGGTATTCATAAATGAGAATTCTTTTAGCCCACATGGGTTACCTGAGAGTATTTCAATGGTTGCTCTCGATTGATTCGCAATAATATAGCAATTCACAATAATTATTGTTTTTCACTTATAGTATTTGTTTCGCGTTTCCGACACCAGATTTTGCTTGCTTTTACAACCTGCACAAATGTGAAAAACCTTATCGCAAACACGCAGCACGGTTCGTTTTGTTTGTTAGTTCGTTTTTGGTCAATTTGAATTTTTTGCGCATTTCTATGCAACTGCAGACATTCGATATATTTGTTGCTATGCATTTATTAAATACATTTTGGATATGCCGAATGACAATCTGTTTCGTTTTTGTGTTTCTTTGTGACATATGCATTTCATAATGCCTATTGAAACAGACACACAATTTTACAAATCTCAGGCTAGTCACGTTCGAAATGTGCAAACACATGAAAAACGAAACATAAAACTCTGGTCCGAGAACAATCGGAGCAGTCAAATAAAATACAAGTATATATGTATACATGTGTGTGTGTGTGTGTGTGTGTGTGTGTGTGTGGGAGGGGGGCAAAGGTCACAGTTTCTGGTCGGTTGGACTGTTTGGTCGTTAGTCGTTAGTCTATGGCGGCCATGATACTAACACAAACATATAATTTTCATCAATAATACCGTTGTGCAGACAAGTGAATTTGATGAAGCCACCGCCGTTAACCCCCTCCCAGTGTCACACAGTTGACGACGGCAACGCCATGGGAGGTCCTGCACACACACACACATACAGTCAGTGCCATTCACATTCACAATGGGACGCCGCCATGTGCTGACGGGCAACAAATGTTTGGGGTATTTTAGAAAAATACGTTACAAAATAACCAGAACTAGACAGAGACAGAGAGAGAGAGAGGAGTGTGAGCGAGACGCAAAAGTATACTGAGTAATAATGGTATTTATTTCTAAATAAAATGCCAAACGACGCACGACGCTGATAAAACAGTGAGAGAGGTCAAAGCGCCATAAGTCCCCTGGCGCCCAACGTACGTACGTATGCGACTCGTGCTCTGAGCTGGTGTCAATGTTTGCACATTTGTTCAAGCCGTTGTTCAAAATAAAAACCCTTTTCGGCCAGCACACCAAAAGAAGAACCGCAACAAAACAATGAAAATTGCATGACACACACACACACAGCATGTGTTTGTTTGTTTGTCTGCGCTGCTGTGTTAAATCGTGTTTGTCTTTGCCATTAAATCATTTTAGTAAAACGCACACTTCGCACAATCCATAAATTCTCTTAAGTTTCGAATTTTAAAGGCGCACTTTTAGATATTGCAAACTTCTATTTACTACTTCTATTTTTCTGTAGTTTGGTGTACCCTTCATAGCATCTTATAAGTCTCAAATATGGAGGCGCACTTTTAGTTATTCTGTCATTCTATATATTAATTATCCATTTTCTTAGCATACAATTTTTAAATGAATTGATATTCTAGTCAAAAAATTACTTACTATTCAGTAATTTGCTTAAGTGAATTATTTAGTTGCAAATCTCTTTGCGGAAAAGTCATGCGTTCTTATTATTATTCTTATTGTTTCATTTTTTTAAAAAAATTGTTTAATTAATTAAAATTTGCTATTCAATTCTTTGATTTACTGATTTATTTAATTGGAAATCTACCTAGCATAGCTGCTTATACTTGTAATTCTCAAATTTTAAGGCACACTTTTAGTTATTGTTTCACTTTATATATTAGTATCAATTTTCTCAATGCAAGAAATATTTCAATTCAATGCTCTGCTTTCTGCATCTTCCTATCATAGCTTCTTAGAAGTGTCAAATTTTGTGCCCACTTTTAGCTTTTGTTTCATTCTAGAGACTAGTTATCCATATTCGAAGTATAAGCTGCTTAAATTAATTGATATTCGAGTCGAAACTCTGTTGGTTTACAGTTTTATCTAGTGAATTATCTATTTGTGCATCTCCCCAGCATAGCTTCTAAAAAGTGTCAAATTCAAAGTCCCACTTTTAGTTATTGCTTACTTTTAAATAGTATTTACATATTTGTGTAGAGTAAGTTTCTTAAATGAATTGATATTCAAAATTTAACGCTTTAAGTCACAGTTGTATCTAGTCAATTATTGATTTGTGTTATTCTCCCATTTCAAATTTAAAGTCTAAGTTATTGTTTCACTCCACATACTATGCAAATTTTTGTATAGTACAAGATTCTTATATAAATTGATATTCAAGTATTTAATTGTGCATCTACCCCTCATAACTTCTTATTGGTCTCAAATTAAAAGGCTTGCTTAAATATTGTTTAATTCTATATACTATTGAAACTTTTCTCAACTGTGTAATTTTCTTAAATGAATTGATATTCAAAATCAAATGCTTTGGGTTACAGTTGTGTCCAGTAATTTATTTATTTGTGCATTTCCCCGCATAGCTTAATGTATGTCTGAAATTTATAGAAGCACTTTTGGTTATTGCTCAATTCTTTATACTATTTCCATTTTTTGAAGTGTAAGTTGCTCAAATCGATATGCAGTAGCAAGATTTCTATTCAATGCTTTGGGCTACAGTTGCATGTAGTGAATTATTTATTTGTGCTTCTCGCCCGCATAGTTTTCGCGCATGCTATTAATTGTTAACGTCAGCTAGCATTACTTATTCATTCCAGCAACGGCAATTCCTTTCAAATGAAATATTGGCCAGTGCAGCCCAAAATGTTGCATGATAGTTTTTGATAGTCGCTCCATTTGTAGGCTATCGACTAAGCGGCCAAACGCGTGTCCACTGCATATTTTTGGATTTATTTCATTGGTTTGCTCTTTGTTTATTTGCGTATTTGTTATTTACTGTTGTGCTTTATAACTTTTTCATATGGTCGCATGAAAAGTTTTCAATTTTCACACATCGAGTGACGCGGGAGAGCTGGAAATAAATTGCTAGGCTTTTGTGCTGCCCCCCAGAAACGTTGCAGGCGTTTATCAAATGCATTTTAGCATTATGCCTGGCTATAAATTATTGTTGTTTGGCAAATAGTTGAGGAAATCGGCTTATGAAATGGCCGTCCCAGCATTTAACACATCCGCATCGGAGTGTGTGGTGTGGTCGCTGTCAGTGCAGCACAGTCAAATGCAATTCATTTTTCATATTTGCGAGCAGCAGCAGCAATAAGGAAAATAAGCGAAAGGAAAAAAATGGAATAAAAATGAAAGGGAAAAGTTGTGTGTGCGGGCTGCAAAGTAATTTAACAAATGGATTTCTAAACAAATACGGAAGTTTAATTTGTAACCAAAAGGACATGCGCATGGCGGAAGCAACAGCAAACGGGAACGGCAACGGCAACGGGAACGGCAACGCCAACAACATCATCAACAGCAACAGCAGCAGTGGAGAAGGGGACGCATGCTGAGGAAATGTATGCCAATGGCAGTGGGTGGACAAGTGGCGTGGCGTAGAGAGGGAAGCGAGGGGGCCACTGGCAGCTAGTCGCTTGTAACTTGCTCTGTCCGCAGACCGCTGCCACTACAAGCGAAAACCGCAGGCCAAGCAAACGCAGAAGGCGAGGCTAAAACCAACATGCCGCAGTGTGAGTGCAAGTGTGTATATCCTGTGTGTGTGTGTGTGTGTGTGCTTGTGACATGGGAGCATATTCGCACTTCAAGATGGCTTCGATATTTCTTAGTCAACAAAATGGCGATTGCAAAATTGTCGTCCTTGCTGCGCAGCGCGACGCAACGCAGCGTTAAGAAATTACTTTACTTGGCCAGCGACATTTTGTGGTGTAGACCCCAAACACTACTCGCCCTCTTTCCCCCCCCCCCCTCTCCAACCCCTGCCCGGCGACTAGACCGCGCCCCCGCCTCCACACGCACACAACGCCCAGTGACAAGAGCCAAAGTTGACACAGTTTACTTTGTTGCCACATTTATATAGCTTGGCTGGCAGCTTTTATGGCACTTTGGCTTTTGTCTTGAGCTTGCGAGTCGACTCAAGTCGCGTCGCATCGAGTCGAGGCGAGGCGAGTCGAGTCGAGTTTGAGCCAAGTCAACGGAAATGGCGGCCGTCGTAATTCTCAATTTGCCAAGGCGACAATTTAATGGGTTTTCAGGTGTGCGTGTGTGTGTGTGTGTGCGCGTGCGAGTGAGTGTGTTTTCAAATTGAATTGAAATTGCAGAAAATGACATTAAAAATTAATTAAATTGATTGCAACGCACAGCCGGCAACTGTCACAGCCAGCAAACGGCAGCTAATAAGAATGAGCGCGAAAGCAAGCAATCCCAAGAGGCTGCAAAAGCAAAAGAGTTGCACTCACTGACGAGCACTTACAGTCCCCAATGCGATCAGTTTCGCTTCAAGTAAGCTGCAAGGTTTCGAGTAGAGCATGCTGGTGTCGTCTGGAGGTTGCCTCGCAAGTTGCGTCAACTGTTTTTGTTTGCATTTGCAATTTCATTTAATTGCCCGTGCCATGCCCTCCACAGTCAGGCAACGTCGCTGTCGGCTTTGATTGCCTGACTTATGGCAGCCATTTAATTGGTTGCCTGCCACGTCAAAGACAGTCCAAATGAAGAAATATTATATCGCCCCCCTCCCACACACACACTGAGTCGCCACCCAGGCGGAGCAAATGTTGCAAATCAATTTGGTTTTGGGCAAGTTTTTGCTACCTGCAGCTACCATGCACATTTGTTTGCAGAAAACATACGCAAAAGTTTCGCTTACTTATTGGCAAGAACTTGTTCGAGGGGAGATTGTGAATTGAAATTCGAGCAAATGGCAACTTCAGCCGTTTGCTGCTCTTGCCAAATAGTATGTGAAAAGAACGCAAACAATTTGCTGTCAAGCGGTTGTGGCTGAAGTTTTGACAACTTTTGCCGAGCATCAGCTGCCGCAAGACAGTTCGAGTAAGTGACAGGACTCCAACTGACCAATTTGTATAAACAGCTAGCCATCTCAGGTGCCAAGACCCAGTTAGACAAAGCATAATCACAGCTAGTTCGCTGCGCTTAGCTGCCCGTCATCGCCACAAAGGATACAGAGTCTGAAGGCTTGTGGACCGCAAAAGGCTCAAGCTATTTCATAATTACGTGTTTTTGTTTACGCTGTCTGCGTAGAGGATGAAGCAGCAAGTAATGCAATGGCGTCGCCTGCCAACCGACAACAGCAATCCGCCGTCGTGCAACCTTGCTCGCCCTGTCGCGTTGATCAAGGCAGCGTTTTAATAGAGTTGACGTGTCCATCGACAACAGCGTTGTTTACGTCTCGTCAACAGCAGCGTAATTGTTGTTCTTGTTCTTGTTGTTCTCGCTGATGGTCGTGTCAGTGCAGCTGCTTTAATTAAATTTTAAAATAATTTTTTATCGCTTGTTTATCGATGCATGTCCTTTTTGAGTTATATGACAATGTGTACGTAAATTAAAATTGCATTACAAAAAACGACAGCCGAAAAAGGCGAGCGAGAGAACGAGATTGTAACTTGCCAGCATAATGGCAGATTTTTAATTGCCAGGCCAGAGAATGTCTCGGCATGCCCACCAAATTATCATAATGAGCAGAAAGGATGCGGAAAACAGAGCCCAAGCCAACAAGCAACCTGCGCCATCGAATATTATACAACATTACGTATACGACACTTGAACTGTGACATGCAAAGTCAGCAGTAAGACTCGACTTGCGAGTCGCGACCTCAGGCTTGTGGTCAAGCAGTGTAAAATGGGTTGCCTGAGACGACACTTAGACTGCAAGAAACAGGGATTAATAATAAATAAACCTGATATTTATTACGAAACAAATCTATCGAAATAAAGCTTGGACTAAAATAAGTAAAAAAAAAGCAACTTAAACTAATGAAGAAATAGATATGTAATTTAAAGTTTGTTTGTTTTGTTTGTAATCATATCTAAAATGCTCTAAAATTGATGAACACGAAAAACTTGTAAATATAAAAGTAAGGGTTAAAATTATTGTTATTTATTGTGTCTATTATTCTTGCACATTTTTGAAAATGAACAAATGAATGAATAACATTTTATCGCGATCTGAGGCTTGAGGCACTCAAACGGAATGAATAAGGAATTGAAATAATAAAAGCACCAGATATGCGATTTATTGTTAATTATTTGTTTCGCAATAAAGCATGGAATATAACAAAATTAAGAATAAATATAAAAGTCAAATGTGGCGTTCACTTTTTTAAATTCATTCGATTTTAAAATATTAAATGTGCTCTCAAAATAATGAAAACATACTTTAGTAAATGTGCAAAATTATTATACTATTTTTCGTTTTTTAGTAAATGTGCTAAATTATTATTATATCTTTCGTTTTTTGTTTTTAAAACATTTTACATTGTTTTATACTTTAAGCTGTTAATTTTTTTTTGTGGTCTTTTGCTTGATTTCTATTTACAGCATGTCATTCTATCCACTATAGTTTTTAAGCAGTGAAAAGTAGGGGCATATGCTGCTGCTTTATGAGCCTCTCTTCCGCCTTTCGACTTTTTGGTCATTTGAATTGCTTGTTTCCTCATTTTTATTGAAGCTGACGTCAGATGGCAAGAAGACAGAGACAGGGACAGCGCCAACGGCAGCGGCAGCTGGCCAGAGGACAGCAGCTTTGTTGGCCACAGCATCGCTTTATTTATGTGGCCATATAATATAGTAGCTGGCACGACGAAGGAGGAGCGAGCGAAGGCCACGGTGATGGCGAAGGGGTCACGACTGGGAGGAGGTGGTCGCTTCACATAATTATGCGCATTTTTTGTAATTAAATATTCCTTGTAATTTGCATGCGTGCGCGCGACGGCAGAGCGTATGAAGCGAAGCGCCAGCATGCATTTATTATGTGCATGCTCTGCTCGCCGGCCTCTTTTGTTGTCAATTTTAAAGGTAATTGAAAAATACAATAAAGCGGTTTTTATAATTATAGGCACCGCAGCACGGCTGCCTGCCAGCTGTATGGCATTTAACAAACCATGCGGCAAGTGTCTGGCGCAGGCTTAAAGTCGTCGTCAGAGTCGTCGTCGTCGTCGTCGTCGGGCCAAAGTTGGCACAGAAACTTTTAGCCAAAGCAAAGAATAACATTTTTGTTTTTTTCAATTTCCGGCTTAAGACAAACAAATGTACTCGCCGAGCGGGGCCAATGGCGGGCAGCAGTTTACCCTCAGCTCAGGCAGCGGAAGTTGCTGCTGCTTGTTTAAAATTAAAAAAAAAGAGAGCAGCAAAACGCTCTCTGCTTCTTCTTTATTTTTTGTATTTTTTATTTACACCGGATATTAATTTTATAGCAGACGGCAAGCGAGGCGCACAAACTTGACAAAAGCGCTGCGCTGCGCCGCGTTGTGTTGCGTTGCGTTGCGTTGCGGGCTTTTGATCTCTATAACACACGAGTTTTCCTACAATAATTTCAGCTTCACGCTTCCGCCTGTCCAGCTGTCCACAAGAACTCGTGTGTTTGTGTGCACTGGCAGAGAGAGCTAATAACATATACAACTTCCGGCGGCGGAAGTGTGCAAGTGAGCGGCCATTTCGCCGCTGCCACATGCGATCTTTTGATATGCTAAAAGCCAAAGGTAAAGGTCTCTTCTGTCACCCAAACTTCGCAGCCGCCAGCAGGTGGGATTCGCTCTCGAGTAACTCGAGTAACCCCAAGCAACTGGGCGAACGAAACGCATCAGTAAACACCTCAAGCGACTTTTATGTACATTTTCTTTTATGTCTTGTCAGCATAAAAAATGCATGCACAACCATCCAGGGGTAAACAAACAAACAAGACGCCCCGTTGGTGTCAACCAACGCACAGCGCTTTGTGTGCACACGCCCCCCGCCCCCGCCCCCGCTCATCATTGACTTTCCCACTCTCGCCATCGCTCTCTCTCTCCTTACTATTCTCTCTCTCTTATTCCCTGCTCTGTGCGCTTGACAGCAGCGCAAATAAACAACAGGTTGATCTCGAAATTTATTTAGAAAACAGCAAAAAATATTCAAAATCTACCGAGTCGAGGCGGCAAATACTCTACGCAAATCAATGAAAGTGTAAAACACAAATAGGTTGCTAAGAAAACTACTGAACTACGTCGAAAGAAGCATTTGATGTATGACGAGCAACTTCGTTGCTGCTCTGCGCTGTTAGGGTATCAGAAATGCATCAAATGCATGTAATGCATTCTAGCTGCTGTTGTAAACAACCTTCATTCCGTATGTACATTTTTGCTTCGTTCTTTTTTTGCAATACCTGCGTTTTTTAGTGTTTTGTGTTTTATGTAGGGCTTCCTTTGGCCTTTGTGTTTGCTGCTGCACTGCAGCGCAGCATCGGCCCATGCTGCGTTTAATGTGCTTATGAAAAACAGGAAGTTCACTGCCTCTCTCTCTTCATATATATAGAGAGATATATGTGTGTGCTTGTGTGTGTTGCAAGTAAATGAAAAATGCACAAGGCGACGCAGCAGCTGAGGAGAATATGCTAAATCAAATTAATTACATCGCCAAATGGTAAAATCCTTTTTTTGCGTGTCCAATTCACCAGTGGCTTTTGCGTTGAGCTCACAAATAAATAAAGTTGGCAACAAATAGCGCAAATTTGCGGACTGCATGTCATATCACAAAGGCAGCGGTAAATTGTTTTACAATTTAATTACGTAATAAAACACTGCGCAAAACTATTGACAAATTAGTCAACTCTTGCCAATGCAGCAAGCCAAACTACGTTATACTTTAGTATTGCAATAGTGAAGTAGCTTTAAAGAGTTGCACGTTTAACTGCAATTATTTCAAAGAGTTTTAAGAACAATGTCAGTAAATTAAGTGTAATTTTTAAGGATTGCATTTTGAGCAGTCCTCTGTAAATTGGTCATGAAAAATATGGCTCAACTTTCAGTGGTTGCGTTGCAAAAAATAATGAACTGTGCGGCAAAAATATCAGAATTGCATTAAACTAATTATTTACAAGGCAACACAGTTCCAACACAGTTTCACGTTATTTGTAAAATTAATTAAACTAAATTAAGTTTGACAGCATTTACAAAATACAATTAATTATATATGCGCAAAAAATGCCAGGCGAGTCAACTTTGCGATATTAAATTAAATTAACAACATGCACGACAAACAGCGCACCCAAGCGCGAAAGAGATGCAAACAGGGGGAGAGGGAGACGGAAAAAATGTATTAAATTACTTATTTATCATTTTGCATCAATTTGTAAAATTTACTCATTAATTTAATTAAAACCAATTAAATGAAATTGTCACTGTCATTTGAGCATCGATTTTCAGAGACCTGCCTGGCTTTTGCCGAATGTGGTTTTTCTGGTTTTCGGTTTGCTCTCTCTCTCTCTCGCCTTGCACCTGCCTCCCCTCCTGCCCCCGTTCGGCCCCTGGCAACTCGTTCGCCTGCTCGCTTGTGATTAAACGTGGAACCGAATCTCGTCGCTGCCGCCGCCGCCGCCGCCGCCGCCTTGACAATTACATATTTCACAATGTACAAATTGCAAACGACTGTTGTTGCGGTAATTTAATAACTTTGCATTTAATGAAGCGACAGCTGATGTCCACGACCAACAACTCGGGCACGGGGCGTGTCAAGGATTACCGACCAAGCTATTTTGCTCATTATTTATGGCGAGTTTCCGCACTCCTTGTAACTGCATTTGCCGAAGCATTCGACGGACTTGTTGAAAACTGAATTGAATTATTCGCACACTGGCATTGCTGCAAAAGAATTGCCTGCACTCGACGAAATTTACACTCAATTAAAGCTTATTACACACGTGAGGCAGCAGCTCACAATATAAAGTATAAAACATTTGTGGCGACATTTGATTTATGGCAATCATCTCGCAGCTAGCTTTAATGTTGTGCTGCCACGCCGTCTAATCGTCGTCCTTCGTAATCAATGCGATCCCAGCTCGTTGAGCCTTAAAGGGCTCAGTCATTGAGGCGACGCTTGTAGATAACGCACATGACACCTAACAAGGCACAAGCCATTAGCTTTTTACGCTTTGCGTGCCCGGCTCATTGCCACGCCCACTTGTCGGTTGACATGCATAAATTTTATAGCATCTCGAAGCTGTCAGTGCGAAGGCGTTCATATGAAAAATTGCCAATGTCTTGCAGCCCCAGCAAACGATGCTGATACGACTATTGTAGCACAAGTTGCTGCTGCTGTTGCTGTGGCTGTGTTGTTGCCTTGGGTCAGTTTGAGAGTGGCTGCAGATGAAAAATCAAAACTAATCAAAGGCTCACACAGTTGTCAGATGGGGCTCAGGGGCCCTCAGGAAATTGGCGCAACAACGGCAAACAACATTTCCATTTGAGCACATAAATTTTCGCAACAAATTCAATTTCCTCTTTGATTTTAGCAAACGAGCAGTGCTACAGCGGCCACGGCCATGGCGGCAGCGAGCAGTGAGCAGCGGCAATGGCAAATAAAATAAATAACTTCCCGAGAGCGCAACAGTTGCCTAACAAAACGGAAGCGGAAATGCAGCACACACTCGTTCGCAGTGGTGTGTGCGTGTGTTCGTGTGTTCGTGTGTGTGTGTAAGAACAAATAGCAAATAAGTGCAAAGCAACCAATTGATAAAGTAAAAAACACTTGAAACTGCAGCCGCAGCGCATGTAACAAAGGCCGATGAGTGTGTCGAGTGCTGAAACCAGCAACAACAACAGCAACAACAAGAGCAACAGCAACAACAACAGCAACAGTGAGGCAACCACTTCATAAATAATTCATTTCCCGCCTGCCACGCTCTAACTTCAACAGCCAGCCAGCCAGCCTCCTCAGCTCGTTTTTTTCCATTCTTGCGGCGTATGTGGCGTATGCGCAACATATGCAGCCAGCGCGCAGAGTGCGGAGCGTGGGGCGAAGCGAGAGTCGTCGCTGCCGCAGACGCCAAACTAACGTGAAATAGACACGAACAAAGGCTTTTCATGCCTTTGCAAGCATAAAATTGCTTTTTTGCAACAAATATCCCGGCCAGGCAGGCAGGCAGCAGGCAGGCATTCAGCAGCCAGTCGGAGTCATACTCGTAGTCAGAGTTGAGTCGATGCCGAGGTCTACTACACTCGCCGAGTCGACCCATCCTTTGGCCGTCTGTCTCGCTCGACGTCTAGCTAGTCGAGGCTTGTTTGTCTATGAGCCTGGTGCTCGGTCTTCGCTCTATTTGTTTGCAATTGCATGCGTATTTGATTCAATTTCTGCAATTTATTTGCAATTTGGCGACGGCGCCGCCTTCTTTGCTTTTTATCTCTTTGATGATTGAAAGCACACGTTTCGTCAGCACTACCAATATCACTTACCAGCTGCCAGTGCCAATGGCAATGGCCGTGACTGCGACTGCGACTGAGACCGAGACCGAGACTGAGACGGTGCTGTAAGTGCGACTGTGCGGCAGCAACAATTGTGACAGTCTATTAAATTTTTAAATGCAGGCAGGCAGGCAGGGCAACGACGCCCGGTTTGCTGGTTCATTCAACATATTCATGCGATGGCCACATTGTTGTAGTTGTCAGTTTGTTGTCAGCCATCCGAAATGCATAAATTTAACACCTAGTAAGCAATTCACAGAACTAAGCTACACACAGCCGCACTCACTGGCACACAGAAGCAGTCGCACACAATGTGCAACACCCAAACATCCGTTTCCGGCTGCATCCGCTTTGGCGGTGCGTCGGCCATTTGTTTTGAAAGCGGCAACCGCTGCCGGAGCTGCAACACTCTCTGCATATATTAAATGCCGCTAAAGCAACACATAGCTGAATTATAATTAAATGCATTGCTGCCCTACACTCTCTCCACACACTCACACCCACACACACACAAGCCGCAAGTCAAGGCAGCGACGGATCACAGCCCTTGCACTGGGCAATGCATTACACCAAACGCCCAGCGTGACGGGGCGCCAAACCAAACGAGCAATCAGCCACCATCGTCATGCCAACCAAGCAACCCACCAGCCACGAGTTACAACCTGCAACATGGAGGAGTGGCAAAGCGTTTGACAACAATTTTGATTTAATAAAATTGCCTTGTTAAATTAGACAGTAACTTGCAACTTTTATGATCTGTAGCTGCCAATTCCTACTTCTCAATTTAAGTTGCAGCTTTGGCAACTGTGTATACAAAGATATAAAGACCCAATGAGAATGTGTGAGTTATTTTTTGTTTTTTTTTTTGTTCAATTTATCACTGCGCTGAATTTTGTTAATTATTTTAGAATGACTCAAAAGTATTAGTATTATAATTCACCAAAATAATTAAAGAATAAGTAATAAAAGTATTAGTATTTTTTTTTTTTTGTTGAATCACACAATATGCAAACAACTACTTGCTTTTGCTCCCCACTGTTGTTAGATTTCAATTGCTGCTGCTATTTGCTCAAATCATCATTAGGAATTCAAGCTTGCATTATAATGAACAAATACAATTATTTGAGTACATTGTTCTTGCTCTAAAGAATATGCACTTTTTTAAGTATATGAGTATATTTATCTTGTCTTGAAGAAGGTGAGATTCTTAATGAGCTCATTTAAATGCTGTTTAGAATTTCATTTAAATTAGAAGTTTCATTGAATAACATACGTAACGCAATAAGCTTTTTAACACAATTTTTACATTTTGGCTTAAATTTTCTTTCTATAAATTCACTAAAATATAAGATTTTTAAATTTGCAACCTTTCAATAACAGAAAAGCAAAAGTGGACTTGTGTAATTTTAATATTTATTGATAAAATCTCTGCTGCTTTAACTCCTTTACTCGAAATTCATTTTACCGTGCATAAAAAGTGTCAATCAAGAATCCATGTAATAATACTTGGCCTTCAAATAACTATTAGTCTTCACTGCAATTTAATTAAACTATTTTCAAATGATTTCAAGATTTCATTTGTAGCTCCAACTTTATAGTTGAAATGTTATGTTGCGGATATGAAATTAATGATGTTCAGCTTATATAAAACTTATTCAGTCATTTGGATATTTATTTATTTAGCTTCCTCGATGTATTAAAGTATGTATGCAAATGAAAATGCGCTCCATTTGCTAAATAGCCTTGTCTCTAAATTGCCAACAAACTACAGGTCGTTGCTTCCGAGCGCAACTAAACAGAATTGACTGCAGCTATGCAGAGTACACTCTAAGCTATATGGCTGCTAAGCGAAGGCGCCAGAGCATCGACACATTGACCGGAAGGGAGCCAGGCGGCCTCATGGATGAGTCGTGTTGGAGCCACAGACACGGACGGAGACGCCACCGAAAGGGGTAAACAAATGCCAAATGACAACAGCAGCAGCAGCAGCACTGGCAACTACAACAATTGCAAACACTATGATAATGAAGGCATTCATTATTATTCCGATTACTGTCTCTGTCTTGAATGTTGCCTGTGGCGGCTGCTGTGGCTGCTGTTTTTGTTACAAGCTGTTGGCGCCAAAGAAGCGATTAAATGGAATTGTGTCACAAACAAAACTCAAAACTGCATTCACTCCGCAATTTATTCATATGCGACCGAGTGTGTGAGTGTGCGAGTGTGTGTGTGTGTGTAAGTAAGTGTGTGTGGCTTGGCAATGATTTGAAGTTCTATTCTATATTTTTGCAGCTCTTGTTTAGCTGCTCAATTTAAATGCAAACGTAAAAATAATGCAGCAATTGCAGCTGAAATTGCAATTGCGCTCGTTCGTCAGTCACAGAGTGCCACATGTGGCACTCACCCAGCCGGGGGGCAGGGCAGGGGCAGAGTCTAATTCATGTTGAGGACTCCCGCAGCAGGCGCAGGCAACACACACTGCACGGCAACAACACGTCTGTGCTGCGTAACTGACGCATAAATTGTTGCTACCCAATTACGAGCACTAACAATGGACGCGAACCCTCCCCCTCCCCCACTTTCCCCCGTCGACGCCCACCACCCCGCCGCCCTTTGTTGGCTCGCCCGACTGCGACTCTGGCGGCGTTGACCATTGTCTAAGCTGTTGTTGCCGCCTGTTGTTGTTGCCAATTTTAGGCCAAAATGTTATCATGTCAGTCGCAGTCGTCGTTGCCAGCAGTCCCTCCCCCCACCCCGACTGTCGGTTCGCCTCGCCCCTCGCCCCGCGCCCCTCGCCACTTGCCCGGCTCCCACGATTTGAGTGCGAATTTGCGTAAATATAATTTATTTACGCACTAGCACGGACCTCTGTCTAACTCTGCTAAGTCTGGGCTTCACCGACACAGTCAGTCCTGATTACATAAGCCCCACACACACACACACGCACACACACACGCATGCAGTTTAGGGTGTCTGGCGTAGGCGTGACATTTAAGGCTTTAAAAATAGCCGGACACTGTCATGGCAAGCCGGAACGTTTAATTAGAATGCGGCCGGCTTTTGCAGCTGCCGACCCAACTGGCCAACTGGCAAATAGCCTGGTCGAGAGTCACGCCAACTGCGAGAATTAGACTCGCAACGGACGTGGATCAATGAGATGCGGTTTCATTAAATCTTTAAATCAGAACCAAACTACAGTTTAAGACAAACAAAATATCAATGCTCGCTCGCCGTGCAAATCCTTTGCTGTTAGACTTGTCAAGCATTAATTGAATAGAACAAAATATCTCTGGCAATTATGTGATTATGCAGCCAATCGAGAATGAGCCGCTGTGACATAATTGGGAATTCATAACCCGCAAAATCGTCTCAGCGCAACTTCAATCAAAAATCAAAGCTACATCAAAACACATCACAGCGATTGAAGTGTAGTCCACAATGGGGATATCGTTGCTGCCGCCGCTGCTGTCGAACGCTTCACGGTTTATGCGTCCCCCCTGCCTCTCCCCCTCCCATCCGGGGGTGGGAGAGTGGAACACGGACACGCAAGGATGTGCCAATTGGCAATTGCAATTGCAAAAGCATTTCCTTTCCACGTGTATTAACATAATCAAATTGGATTTGTGCACAGGATAATGATGAGCTTCATTATTGGTTGTGTTGCTTTGCGCACTTTTATACCCTATAAACAAGCGCAAATGGGGTATATTCTGCTGACTTTGGCAGGTGCAGGTACTAATGCTGCTTTATAGAAATTGAGGCAGCTTGTTGTGTGTTATATGTTTATTTATACATTCATTATCTCAATTACAAAAGACTGGGGTGAAAAGAAATGAATTTTTAAGTAGAAGAACTGTAAATTAAAGTTTATATTTAAAAAAAGTGATATTGATATTAACTATTCGTTAAATTTGTCAATGAATAAATATAAATAATAAATAAGTTGGCAATAAATTAGAAGTATTTGGTAGTAAAAACAACTGCAACGTTAAAATTTGTGAGAGCAATTCGTTTGTATTATTTGCACATAATTTCAAGGTATTTTCTCTTTAAAAGTTGTTAAAACTCCACATGATTATTGTTGAATTGCTGTTGTCATTCGAAGTTCTTTAAATTCAGAATAGAGTTTTTCTGTATATTATTTATTTATGCGGTATCCTGCAGCCAATCAAGTGGAATTATGGCTATTGCACTGCATGTGTGAGTCGCTCGCATTAGTATAGTACTGTGTGTGTGTGTTTGATTTTGAGAGGAACTTCAGCTCGTGTCCTTTTTGTCGTTGCCGCCGTCGTCGCCGTCGCCGTCGCTGTCGCCGTTGTTGTCGTCCTTGTCAGCGTTGTTGCTTATTATAAATTATAATGAATTTTGTGCTGCCAGCCACTTGTTGTCAGCGGCAACCAGTTGTCGGCGTTTGGGGTCGGCTACACCGAACCGCTCGTCTCCAGTGCGCTTGCTGCTCGCTGCTCGTTCCTCTGGAAAATTAACGCATACGAAGTCGCTTCACTGACTGCCTGGCTCCGGCTCTGTTCCGCATAATCGAAGCACTTGCCTTGGCATTTTTGTTGTTACCTGTCAGACAGCTTATAAACCTGTCTCGGCATGTGTCGCCATCACCATCGTCAGCGCCATAGCTATAGCTATTGCCAGTTACGATTTTTCGAGGAATCGTTGGCCCAACCTACCCGTCGAGCCTGGGGCAACAAATTTTGCGCTTATTATGTAAATTTTTGGTGCGCTCCAAAAATGATAGCCGCGAGCGGCGAGCGTCTACAATTAAAATTTAAATCAAATGCGAAAGGGAGCAGCAGAGTTTTGCAGTTTACACCGGGCGCCCTCTAATTTAATTGAGCCAACAATGAAGCAAAGTAACCGGCACCAGCCAACTTGGCTAACTGATGGCCCACGGCCATAATGGCACTTCTTCCACTTGCCAGCGAAGAAGCGTCGCTTCGTTTTTTATTTCTTCATTTTTTCGGTTTCTGGAGTTGGAGTCGGAGTCAGCGTTGGAGTTGAGTTGGAGTTGCCTCTCCGCAACAATTAACTAGCAATTTTCAAATAAGCGTTTTTCATAATTGAGCTGCTGCCCCTGCCCCTTTCCCGTGGAAGTGTGTAATGAAAAGAGCTGCAAAGAATAACCGCAGAAAAGATTTTCAATTGGCATCGTCATCGTTGGCAGCCACAGCCACTGCCACAGCCAGAGCAACAGCTGCATTATTATTATCATTATGGCTATCATTATCATTGCCTTCATCAGCTGCCACATTATCGCTGACTGCCTGGTTTTAATTTTTCGAGAGACAGCGAAAGGATGAAGACCTTGGCTGCATCAGCGCACTTGCCACTTGCCACTTGCTTTTGTTCGGCCACGACGACGTCATCATCGTCTATCCATTGAAAACAGCAGCCACAGATAGAAGGGGAGCTGCACTCCATGATTATGATTGCAATTGTTGCCAAAGCGAAGTTGGAAAGCCAAAGTCAAGTCCTTGGCAAGGTGAACTAAGCAGCTGTCTCGTCTTTGAGCTCTGCCAAAAGAGTTCTGCTATTATTTCACTTGCTTTTCCTAGTTTTTTTTCTTTGAATTATTATAATTACCTATAAGTATCTATGCACTGCCGTAGCAACTTGCACTAATGGTTACGATATAAAGTTTTAATTTGTTAAAGTCGTCTTTCACAATTATTACAGCGTCGAAGAAGAGATCAAAAAAGTTGTTGAAAAATGTATAAAGAAATGTAGTAGATCAAATTAATAGAAGTTTATGGAAAATGTATTAAGAAATGTAGTAGATCGTATTGATAAAATGTTACCTTTGTTGTAGTTGAAGGTTTGGAGACACAAATTTAAATGATTGAGCTTGATATCATAGTACAAATATCAGACCTACTTTTAACTACTACTACTTTAGGAAGGTAGCTACTTTTAACTTTAGGAAGGTAGCTAAGAGCAAGGATACGGAGAAGGTTTAATTATTTGTATTGTCTAATAAGCAATCTAAGTTAATGAATTCCAAAATCTGGCGGAATAAAGTTCGCCGTGTCAACTTATCTATTTCTAACTATCGTATCTATTTCCATTGTGCTAGAAATTTAGCCAGTGAGCAAAAAACGAAAGTACAGAGTGGCTTCTCGGCATTTGGTTGTCTCTCTCTAAAGTCTCATGAAGGCACTCACCTCGATCACAAAACTTGAGAGCTAATACTGAATTGAAGAGGACACTAAAAAAGACCCACTCATTTATATGCTCTAGCATTTATTCTCACTGTAAATGATCCACTTGCATTTATCGAATGATAGTGTTGTTTTATGTAAGTTCAATATTTGTATTTTATTGACCAGCTATAAAAACAAACAAACAAATTTGCTTCGTATTTGTACTAATATTTATTTGTTGGTCAAAAAATACTAAAGATCTTCTTTGCCCGATTGTATTGATGTCGTAATTTATATTAAAATAGTAGTAACATAATTGAAAAGTTAAGTGAAGTCTGCTTGAGATAAAGTCGTAATCTATTTCCAAATTTCAGCCTACTACTACTAGAGTTTACAGCCCACTTTAAGCCATTGTGCAATGAGTAACTCAGCTAAAAAATTTCTTATATCTAGATAATTCGTAGGCTAATTGCTTAGAAGCTGTGTCGTAATATCAGCCACAAATCGCCAGCTGTAGTTGCTGCTAAGAAGTCATGTTTATGTCTGCGCTTGGCAACGTTCACCAGTTGCCAATTGGCCATTTGTATGGGTCTGGCAATAAGCTGAAATTGGCAGGCCTAAGCACAGTTTAAGCCGAGAATCGACGGCTCTTTAAATGCAACAATTTCGGACATCTTAGCACGAATACCAGCCGCAGATCACATCACACCGCAAGACAATACACTCACTCACACACTGGGAAAGAGACTCTCATGCACATGAAGCATTTACGGTTATGTGTCCCGTGGGCGCAGCATTCGCCAGATGCCCCCAAAACTGAGTCAGGAAGTGGCAGAGGAACAATGTGCCTGTGTGGGTAACTGGCAACACTTTAAGGCCGATAAAAGTCGAGTAAAAAGGGGCAAAACGGAAAAAAATATCTATATGTGCGAGACAGGCGCTCTCAATACGTTTGTGTGTGTGTGTGTGTGATGCTGTTGAAGCAGACACTTGAGGTAAGATATTAAAAATACATGAGCATGTAGAGCGGGGGGCCAACTGCCTGACTGCCTGACTGCCTGGCTGTCTGTCTACTTGAGTTACAAGTGGCTTATTTACCTTACGATAAGTGCAGCCTGGAGTGCCATGACTGCCAAACGAAGCACCTAACTCTGTGTAGCAAACTCCTCTCTCTTTGGCCGCCCCAGCGTAATCATATTAATAATTATTTCTTATATGGCAAGGCCAAAAGGTTATTGTAACGGCTCTCCCGAGCCTAATCAAGTTGAATGTGTGTGTTAAGCCTCAATATTTTGGTAGCCGGCCGTTGTTATTTGTTTATTTGTGGTTATTGTCATTTGGCTGCCTATTGAACTGACTTTGGATATTTAAATTACATGCGTAAGTAATTGCTTATGTTGTCATTACATGCAAGGATTTGCCACCCCCCTCCCCCCCCCACTATGAACGGAACGTTCCCAGCAGCAGCATCACTCAATATCACGTCAATATGTCATACGGCCAACCAGGAGAGACGCACAGTCATGGTCAGATTTCAAGCCTCGTTTTGCCATATGATTAAGTTTCGGTCTGTGGGCGGCCTATAAATCAGGTGAAATTTTCAATAAAATGATGTAAACCATGTTGACGAGCTCTTGTTGCCGTCGCTGCTGTTGTTCGTGGCTCTGTGGCAGCTGCCATTGATGATTTATGTGGCCAGCAGCAATGATATCCAACGCACAACATGCACACCAAAAGTTACACACACCAGTTGATGGCCTGCAGAAATATGGTATATTGCACAGCCTGATAACACTGCGTATGCGTCATATTAATAAACAAGCATATGAGTCGCAGCGACACTGAGCAAAAAATGAAAATACGCGCCAGCCAATTTGTATTGGCACATTCAATTAAAATGCCAGAGCAGAAAGAAAGGGCGCTGGGTGGCATTTGAGCAAAGTTAAGGTGGGCATGGACGATGCAATAGATAGGCAGATTAAAAAATAAATGAAAATGATGTGGATGCATTTCAAATGAATGCGATGACGTATTTTTGACAGCTTCATTATGGATTTTGTAATTGAATTTATGTTTAGTAGTAATAATGAAATACAGAAAGAGGAGAAATAAAAGTAGTAATAGGAATTGGTTCACTTTTTGTGACAGTTGAGTAATTTAATGTTAGCCTTATAATTTCCAGAATAAAGTAGATATTTATTAAATGGAATGCGAGTCAGCTGCTCGAAATAGTTGTTTTGTAAATGCCTCATGTTATCTCTAAGTAATTCATGCGTTCGTTAACAAGAAAAAAGAGACGTTAATACGTTTTCAATCTGTGGATATATCACATCCGCTTATGTATACTCTTTCAAAGCCTTAGCATGGGAATTTCAACACATGGTGCACAAAGTCAAAGCAAACGCTTACTTTGAAAGCAGAAAATCACAGCAAAGGGTTTCTTGCCATATTTCCCAGAAAGCGGCGCCAGTTGCTAAGAAGTGTGCAGCATGTGGCAGCCCCCTGACAACTGTCTCATAAGCAAATTATTTGCTTTATGCGCAAAGCATTTCGCTTCTTTTTTTGTGTCGTGCGATTCACAGAGGGAGATTTTCCTGTTTTTTTTTTCCATGTTCTTTTATCAACAAATTAATGAGATTTTTATGAAACGTCGAAACATCAAAAAGAATTCAGCGCTTTGCTGTGCAGCAAATTAAGCTAGCTTATTAGGAAGGGGCCGAAACTACCACAGACTGTCATTTGTATAGAGAAGTGCTTATCCCAGCTGGGAGTGTGTGACTATGCAAATTACTTGCATAGAAATGAATAATAATATTGGATAAATACATAAGCTAGCCAATCGTTAGTGACGTAGTTGAGATTCATTAACAAATTAACGCTAGAATCCAGTCTTTTTATATTGCATACTTCGTGTGAAGAGCATTTTGGCTTCGACTCCTCGGCTGAGAGTTCGCATGAGCATATTCGCTTTCTTGTTGTTTGGGCTTTATGTAGGATGTCGTTGCTGCTGCCGCGGCATTGCATATTATCCTCAATTAGCGCGCTTATTGTTTGCCTTTGCGGCTGAGAGCCACTTTTCATTGCGCCACGCGTCTATCGGGCTGTACATGAATATATATTCACGTGTGTGTGTGTGCTGGTAGCGTAGATGTGTCCAATTATGTGTCTCGGCTTTCAATTGGCAGCCCGGCTTAGGCTTAAGCACCTAAAGTTAGGCGCTTGCCACGAAATGCAAACTTTACATTTCGACTGTCATCCAGCCACTAACCATAAACCAAAGCTCTGTCTATCTCTCTTGTCTCTCGCCCTCTCTCGCTCTTGTTCGTCGATTCACTGCTGCTGCATGTTGTTGTTTTTATTTGTTATGCATTTTGCCCGGAAATTGGAGATAATAAGCATATTGTTGTGCGAAAACAATGGCCATGCTAATGATGTGCATTTGTATGGGTTCATCTCCTGCATATGTGACTACGTGTCTCGCTCTGTCTCTCTCTCTCGCACTCTATCTGCTGCTGTCTCCCTCTCGCTGTTGTTTGTGTGCGCGTGTGTTAATAACAGCGCACGTAGCAAGCTATCTTTAGGCAGCTTATGTTGAATAGAGCAGCTCTTAAAGCCAATCCCCACGGCTTTTGCAGTAATTCGAAATACTTAAAGTCCAAGCCGCATTTGTACAATGAGCTAAATCTTCAAATAATTTAATAACAGCAATTCTAGAAAATATTCAGCATTGTTGCAAGATTATTTATTGACTGAAGCCAATTCAGTAGAATTTATTTTATATTTCTTTCTAATGATACTATTATTCGCAGAGAGCAGATTAACTGGCAGCACGAAATAAAATCAAATTTGGACACAACAATAGTTGTTGCACGTGAAAATCGATTTCTACCATTGAAGTGAAATGCAATGGCTTCACAAATAAAAATAAATGGCTGTGGCAAGAGGACTTTAAAATTTCCTAATATGCCATTCGATTTAATTGTAGTTTAATATAAAGAACTAGACCATCTAAATTTCTGGCTAAACCAATAAATTGTCTTCTAAACACATATTCATGATAAACCCCAACAAATGTATAATAATTGAGTGGCTATCTACAAGGCGGATAGTAAAATTTGCTCTCAAGAAATAATAAGTTACTTCTGCCAATAAATAGCAATAAGCGATCATAATTGATTTTCCAATTCATTGATTGCTTAGAGCACAATATGATTTACATCGACGTTCCCCTGGAGCCCGCAACTAAGAGCAACTCACCCTCGAGACAGCGCTATGAACAGCCAACCAACCTAATAGAAGCCACACACACATGCCAACACACGCACACAACTTACACTCAGAGAGAGAGACACGAGTGCGACTGCCAACCAGTTGCATTGCCTGACGTCGTAAAATCAACAACGCCTCTTTTGGCTGGGTGCCAGGTCAGCAGGATTTTGGATTCGCTAGGCGTTGCCCAGAACTGAAATAAAACAAAGCACAATAAAAATAAAGCAAACACCGAAAAAAAGAATGGAAATAAAAACGATCCAGCTCCTGGGGCAGGCCACTAAGCATGCGCCCGAATAAGTAGGCAATGAATTTTATTGCCCGAGAGGGTTTTGCTCATGTTTTGCATTTGCATTAGCCTGAGCCCTTTTGGCAAAGGCTTAGCAAAACTGCATTACAAGAGCGAGACAGCAAGCGAGAGAGAGAGAGAGCGAGAGAGGCCAAAACTCTATGAAAACAATGCAGCAATAGGGGAAGCACATGGAGAACTAATTGAATTAAAAGTAAATGCAACTTTTATCCTAAGCAATTACGGGCAAAGTTGGAATGGAAAAGGTAGTAGCTACCAACGATGGTGCTGCTCTGCTCTGCTCTGTGAAACAAACATCAAGCCATAGAAATTCATTTTCATTTTCATTTCTATTTCATTACAATTTCATTTAAGTGAAGCTTAAAAGCGCACCAAATGGCTGCCAGCCGTGGCAATTATTTTTGTAGATTTTTGCTGCTGCCTCTTGTTGTTCTTGTTGCTCTCGCTGCTCTTCCTGCAGTTGTTCTTGTTGTTCTTGCTGTTGTTGTGCTGACAAACAATGGCAAGAATAAGCCAAAAGCACCTGTAAAACAATGACCAAGGCAAGAAACAGCAACGGCAACGGCAAACTGGACAAATAGAATAGAGGCGTGCCCTGAGATTGAAAAACAAGTTAATAGCAACGGCTGTTGTGTTGCCGCCGCTTGCTCTCTGCTGGCCCGGCACTTGCTCGCAACTGGGCTGGGCTGGCAAACAAAAGGAATTTTCCAATTTTCACAAAATGTTTTTTTGCGTAAACAAAATCAAGGTGAAGGCAGCAGCAAGCAAGCAGCAGGCAGCAGGCAGCAGGCGGTCCAAGAGTCGAGCAGCCAGTGAAGTCCGGCAGCTGCCGCAGCAGAGCGCGTGTGTCGAGCGCTTAAGTGAAGTAATTAATTTACTAAAACACACACATACACATAGAGTGGCGGGGCACGTGTGTGTGGCACATAAATATAAAGTCAAACGTGTGGCATATTCAATATTTTATTAATTTGCCGCCACGCGTGCCAATTGGCAGTCAGTCAGGCAAGTTAACTGGCAAACGCCAGTGGCAATTACCGGCTCCACAGTGCACGCGAAAAGTTTACTTACGCATCCCGCTAAGTCTCATGTGGCATTCACATTTTTAATTGTCTTTCGCTGCCGCTCTCTCCCAACTCTCTGGCTCTGCGCGGCTATCAATTTGTGCCCGAGACTCTGGGTCATAAAATTTCAATTGCTTTTTAATTTGCATAGACTTAAGTTCGCTGAGGCTTACACCTCCACAGCAGCCTGAAATAGCGTCGCTCTACTAATTACAAATTGTTAATGAATAGCCACCTGGCACTTACCTGCAAAGAAACATGAGACAAAAGAGAGTGTGAGAGATTGAGTATGAAAGCGAACAACTTTCGCTGTTTGCATAAAATGCGCATAAATTTGCCGGCAGAAACTTTCATAATAATACAGCACAGCACAGCTCGATTCGAATCGAACGTAATTTAAGAGACAGGCTCAACCAAATCGTCGTGGTAATTTATTATTATTTCAAAAGCATGTCAAGCAAACAGCTTATCATCCGCTCAAGTGTGTTTTTTGTGCTCGAGTTGACTCACAGTGCAAATTAACGATTATGAAATACTATCAAATTAAAACTTAAAAGTCAATTAAATTGAAATAAGAACATAGTTGAAATTATTGAGAGCAATCTTCATACTTGCGACGTAAAATAATTCTACAATAAAATTAAATATTAATAAAAATTTCTAAGAGATATAATTTGTATAATCTTTATGATTACAACATAAAATAATTTACAAATACATTTTATATTTCAATGAAATTCCTAACAGATAAATTAAGTATCTTATCTATCTGTCGTGTCTCAGATTTTTTCGCGCTCATTTAAATTTCGTTAAACTACTTGTAAGCTGTATAAATTCTACTTTGATTTCAACTATTGCATTCAATATAAGCATGTAATTGGTATGTTAACCTATCTGTCGTTTCTTTGATTTTTTCTCTATTACATATAATTTATAAATCACTTGTGAGTTGCTTAAATTTAACCTTTATTATTCTTTGTAATTTAATCATATTTCCTAAGTAATATACATGTATTTATTATCTCAATCTATCTGCCATGTCTCTGATTTTCTCTCTGTCATTTACAGTTCATGTCAATTATTTATTTGTGCAAGCTGTTCCACATTTACCTAATCTATGTAAGTTAAACTTTAAAAGAACAGATATAATTATAATTATCTATCAGCTATACATTTATCCATTTAATTATTCCATGTAATTTGAACGTTCAGTGCTCAAAAGCTGTAACTCCATTTGCTCATTTTAAGAGTGAATTTCTTCGACTTATGCAGGAGTTTGCTCATATTTTGTGCTTCGCAATATTCTACTTTGGCATTAGTTCTATAATCAAGTGCATTCCAGGGCAAAACTTCAATTACCAGCCACGCTGTCTAGTCTCGAATTATCAATAAATTACTTTGGCTTAGCTCATTGAATTGGCAACTGATATGTGTAGCCATAGAACAAGAACGCAAAAAAAACTTGTGCAAATTATACGCTGCATTGAGCACTCAAGCACACACGCACACACGCTTAAGCAGACGCACCTAGTTGCGAGCGGACCAAATAAAAAGTTGTAGTTAATTTTGGGATATGTGGTGCGTGGGTGGCTCGTGGCCAAAAGGAAGCGGGCAGACACTCATAAACCCAATCATATCACCACTTGCCTGCTTAATGTGCCATGCAGTAAATTTTGCCGCACAGCGCAAAAACCGCAGTGCGAAAAAATGTTGTTGCCACACACACACATGCCCCACTCCGCCTGCCGCTCGCAGCGTGCGTGTTTTGCATGCATGCATCGACAGGCAGCAGCAGCAGCAGCAGCAGCGTAGGCGGCTGCACAAAGCGTTGCAATTAACGTGGCTGCAGCTCAGCCGAGCAGCAACCACAGCGGCAACCATTGGCATTGGCTTAATTTCCATGGACTCGCCTCAACTCGACGCGACTCGACTCGACTCGACTGCACTGTTTATCTTGTGTGCGTTTGAATTTTTCGGGTCGCACAAATTGAAAATACGCAGCGATGCACGCAGCACAGCACACATATTACGTATACGCACTGTGCAGATCGCCTGGTCAGTGCAATAATCCATAATAACAATGGCACATGGCAGCGCGCCTCTGGTGGCCGACTCAGCTGCCGAGTGGCTGGAAAAACAATAAGCAGCATTGATTGCAGTCTATTGGCAGACTCCACTGCTCTGGGTTGATTTTAATGCCGTGCACGCGCAAGTGCACTTGACTTTTGTTCCATAAACAAGACTGGTAGTCTGTGATCAATTATGCGCATTGTTCTCCACACAGGCTAATTAATTAAGTAACGCATCTCGACGATATGCATTCGCAACTCCCAGCTGCAGATTTCATGCCCGGCATTCATTTTTGCCAAGAAATAATTGCATGGCATTTTTCGAGCTCGGTTGCTAAACCGCTTAGCAAAACTATTTGCAGGCAATTATTTCCGCATTAAAATCCAACCACACACACACACAGAAAGGGAGTGAGTGAGAGACGCACACATGTGGCAAACTATGGGCAAAGCTATGCTACAAGCTGCAAGTTTATGTGCTAAAGATCAAGAGGCATTTCATAAAATTTACAAATTATTGCCTGAAAAATATTCCAACATTCTGAAGCAGCTCGTTCTCGAGTGCTCAACAGCTCAACCAGACACAAGTGGTAAATACACAGCCAAAGAAGCCAAAGGGTAACAGAGATAGATAAAGAGTGTGCCACACACCGAGAGAGAAAGCGAGAGAGAGAGGCAGCAGTATGAAGAGTGGGAGAGCAAATAGCGTTTCGTATGCTCAAAATGTTAATATGCTGAAAATGATTCAACTTTTGTTAAAAATAATATGCAAAATGAGTTGGCAAAATAGTTAAGCAGCTTTCTGCTCGGTTGCTTTGCGGCTAAATCAAGTGTGCACACGTGTGCGTATATAGCTCTATATATCCATCTATCTGTCTGCCTGCCTGCCAGCCAGTGTGTGTGGGATTTAGTTTGTTGGTTCAACGAGGATTGAGTGCTGCTGATATGTAGCTAATGCGTCTGTTGTCGGAATAATATTAAGTAGTTGTAGCAACAAGACATTGTTCAAGCTGCACTTCACGAAATTACGCACATAAAACTAACTTCAAATGGAATTTAAATACTCCAACTTCAAATTACTAAAATGTATGAATTTTATTTATCATCTACATTTTAAACGTTTACCTAAACATGTTTATTATTTCTTTATTTGAAGTTTAAGCACAACTGTGTCAAATAGTTTATTTTTTTCCCTACTTTTTCTCAGTGTACTCGCATTTCTTTACTTTCGGCGTGTCATCTCACGCCCACGTTGGCCCACTCCCTTTGGCTGCCATAATTCGGTTCTATCTGTGGCTCGTCCAGCACATACAAGGCCATATTTGATGGGCTCACCTGGGCGGGCAATCACTCAGTCCAGTTGATGGCAGCCATCGCACTCGAATCTAACTTGAATTTGAGCTAGCATTGCCTGGTAACCGCAGCATTTCAATTGTGAAACCGCAGAAAAGTAAGTTTGCCAGTCAGTGGAAAAGTTTGCCCAGTGCAGCTGCAGCTAGGCAAATATTTGGCCTCAGAGCTGAGCAGCTGCTCGCACGGCACCCAGCGGCAGTTGCGAGCCAAAGTCCAAGTGAAGTTGCCCCCGCCCAGCCGCACAGTCCGGGCGGCAGGCACAACTACATGACGAGCACCGCAGGCGCATTTTTCAATTGGACGCAGCACGAGGGGGCGTTGTTGTAAAGTTAATGCTGCGGCAAGTGCACCGCAAAACATTTCGCTTTGCTTTTGTTATTAAAAAATACCTAAAATTACCAAAGATAAATATTAATAACAAGCCGCAGTCGCTGCCGTCGTCGCTGCCGCCGTCGCTGCCTTCGTAATTGTTGCTGCTACCTGAGCTATGGTATTTTTTAATTTGCCAGCCACGGCGCACGGAAGCAGCAACTCAAACAATTTGCGGTTTTCATTAAGTCAACTGGGATTTTTTGTAGACGCCGTTTGCAACACGCGCATTGTGAGTTTATTATATGAAATAACTTGCAAAGCGGTATGCCAGGACAGCTGTCATTAAATGCAGCAGCTGCTGCGCCAGCACGCAGCCAGGACGAAGGATCTTGGCCTTTAGTTTTGAGCATTTGAATAAACCTGCGTCGCTGCGCGCTTTTTGATGCATGTTGTCGAAAAAAACCAGCAACAAACACAACATAAAAGAAGTGTAATCGCAAAAGGAAAACGCAGGCAGGTCGAGCTTTGCGGCAGTGCGTTTAATAGTTTCCATTTTGTTGAATTTCAGCACTCTGCGGCTTTGACGTTGGCACTTCCGTTTCCGCTTGAATTATCGCGCAGCAGGCGGGTGGCCCCGGGAAATTGCATTAACTGTGCGAAAGTCGCCGCCGCATCCCCCGCCGCCAACAATCACCACTTCTGCTGCTGCTGCTCTTCTTCTTGCTGTGGCTGTCTGCGTTTAATATGCAACTTTTCGCTACACACACACACACACACAGCTAGCTTGTGCACTGCGCCTGCCTGTCTTGCGTCATTTTGAAATATTTGCGGCATCAAATGCAGTCGTCAACTTGATTAAATGTCATGCATAAAGCAACAGAAGCAGCGCCAAGATGCAAATGGAGAAAGAGACACAGCCAGCGCCGTGGGAGGAGCAGGATACGCAGGATACGCCGACTGTGGCAAGCTAGAAATTGCAAGGCGTTTGTACAGCATGAAAAGGCTTAGAAGAGCAACGGCAGCAACAGCAGCTGGAAAGGGACTGCGGCTCGCATTCTCGACCTGACAACAACAAGCTGCAGCAAAAAGAAAAGCTGGAAAAAGCAAAGCAGAAACTGACACACAGATTTGTAACTCGAAATATACTTTATGGATTGAAGCTTTTTGCAGAATTCCCTTGAGAATTTCTGTGGTTTGCAGCCAGCAAATTAATTTCGAAACACAGCAACATAAAAATTCCAATCTGCATGAAATGCTCAGGTGAATCAAGACTTAGTCTGGAAGAAATCTGGGCATGTGAAAACGAATACTTATATTAATTTAAAAAAATAAAACAATGCAAACGGCAAAACTTAAATTAAATCAATGTATGTATATTTATACTAAAAAAAACAGTTTGGTAAAAATGTTGATAAAATTGTGCTGCATTTTTTTGCTCGGTACACAAACTAATCAAGTTACGTTAAATAATTTGTAAAGTAACAAATAATATATATTAGTTTCAACTGTGATTTGTTTTCTTTATTATTCGATTAAAGGCAGCATTAATAGTTTGCAACTAGATATTTGAAGTCACAAAAGTAAATAGCTAATTGCAAAGCTAAAGCAAGAAAGGCACGGAATATTCCAAGAGAGCTTTGTATACTTAGTGGTAAACGTGTGAGCAGTATTTGTCAGCGCCGGCTGCCTTTTAATCTTACAAAATATTTTTAACAAAATAGTGAAACATTGCAAAAGAAATCCAAAAGCAAAGTATATAATTTAAAACAAATATAATTTAAAACAGCAACAATAAATTTGCGAAAACTTGTAATGCAATATCAATATTATCAAGATAAATTAATTGAAATTAAGAAAATAAAATGTATACTAAGATTCTTCGATTAAACAGCTTAAAATGTAAGTGATAAATTAGATGGAAAGTAAATACTTAAAGTAAATAGCTAATTGAAAAGCTCAGTCGACAAATGCACAGAATATTCAGCAATCTTTAAATACTTAGTGGTAAAAGTGTGCGGGGTTTTTATCAGCGCTGGCTGTCTTGAGTTGACTTACCTTCAAAACACAAACATTTGCATGAGAAATGCAAATTTGCATAGTTTATCCCACACACAGTTGGCGACGCCTCAAAAGGGGACGCAAATAAAAGTGTGTGTTCGCAAAATTATTTAAATGAATTTGCATTTGTTGTTGAGTTATGCAAAATCAAATTGGGGGAGGGGGTGCGATGGCTATAAATTAATTAAATTTATTTAAGCTCGCCTTGAACGCAACGAACATTACACATACGCTCCGTTGGCTGAGAAAGTCATCAAGTGCTTTCTTCCTGTTACTGGCAAATAATCATTGCTTTAATTTCTTTTGACACAACCCTCACTCACACACTCACACACACACAGGCACGCAGACACACATAGTGCTCAAACAATTCTCGAATATACTTGTAAATTAAATCAATTTATTTGCAATTCCTTGGCCAGGAGACTGGTTCACTCATTTGCTCCGGCTTCAGCGCACAAAAATATGCAGCAATTTATTTTGAAAAACCCAAGTGACGACTTGGCCCCCTCCCAGCCGAACGATGCCTCCTCTGTGCCCAGGCCAAACGCCGTGCGTTTGATTGAAAATGCGTATTACTTATGTATATACCAAGTATTTATACGTACGCTCTCTCCCTCTCTCTGTCTATCTCGTAGTGTATATAGGGCGAGTGGCAAATCTAGAATCAAATCAAATCAATTTTCTCAAATGTTACTTGGCAGTCAGTGGCAGCCGCAGTCAGCTAGCTGCTGGCTGGCGCATCCTCTGGCTTTGACGTTGCCTCTCGCTCAGCCTCTTAACCTGACCTGCAATATTGCCACGGCCTCGGCGTCGAGCTCAGACCGCTGCTGCTCGCTCTGCCAGCTGCCAGCTCTGATTGATCGAATTTAAATTTTTGTGGCACATTTCAGCCGTGCTAGTCAATAAATGTAAATCGCTGACGGCCTGCCTTTAATTACGCCATTCTTTTTGGCAGTCGCAAGCCGTGAGTGGATTGCGGAACAGTTTCCTTGGAGGAACGCTTCTCGAATGCAGCAGCAGATGGCAGGAATTTCGAGAAAAGCTCTGTGGATAACAGAGAGCAAGTAACAAGAAACATGTACACACTTTTTAATAGTTTGGTCAAGTCAATAACTGAATTAAAACAATTTCATAAATATTGACTAGAATAAATGATTAAATTTGCGAATAACTTGAAATTAATTAACAGAGTATTTGTTCGGTAGCCATCAAGTAAAGTTGCAAATAGAAGCAGTCTAAATGCTTTTAGTTTAGTGCGGCAGCAAAACTTCACGAGCGCTGGCTCAAACATTTCACAGCTGCATAAACGGAGTTGTCTTCGACGCAACTACAGCACTTCTCGATTGAAGCAGGCAACTTAAAAAGTTTCGACAAGCAGTCGGCAGTCAGCAGTCGGCAGTCGGCAGTCGTCAGTCAGCATGCGTGCCACTCGAAACCACACAGACACACACACAGGCAAACTATGGAGCTAATACAGACAGACACAAAGGGCAACAAGCCGCAAAAATGTTTGAAATTTTACAAATTGCAATTTCATTGAGAGGCAAGCGGCGAAATATTAAGCAAAACTTGTGACTCTATTTGAATCTTTTTGTCAGAGGGTTTCCCAAATAATCGATGCGTGTGTGTGTGTGTGTGAGTGTGTTTGAGCACAACCAACCAGACATAATTAGCTAAAGAATTTTCTCATCAAATGTGCAAACCGGCTGAGAGACGAGAGCCGCAGTTCGGCAAAGAAATCTGAATCGGAGAGGCAATAAAAATTCATGGCAAACGCGTAGACAACCGAAAAGCGCAAGAAGCGCTCGCAAAACGAAAGCGAAAAGTTGCTCAGCTCAGCGCACAAAAAAAAAATGTAGAAAAAAGAAAGAAACTTTTTTTTTACGATTTCAATAAAGTTGTTAACTTTATTAAAATTTTGTGCTCAGCTGAAAAGTTGGCGAGAGCCAGTCGAGCATAGAATTACTATGAAATACTTTTGCCAAAGCAACTGACGACGATGCCCATAAATTGACAATTTAAGTTCGTTCGCCGAGCGAGTCAAGAGTAACTAAAAAGGCAAGAAACGACGCAACTGCAAAAAAATGTTAAATGCAAAATGCAGAAAGTAGTGCAAAGAGAAGTGTATAAAGCATCATCGTCATTGGTAGAAAACGCGCATCAATGAAGCATAAATGCATTATGCCAAAGGCAAGTCTAACTAATAAACGTTAAGCTGTTGGCCATTACAACTGGCCCAACTGTAGCTCTGGCCGCCAGCTGCTGGCCGGGGCACGTAACAAGGCTCTCAGGCAGCGGCAGCGGCAGCTCGTTGAGCTCGCTCTGAACCATCATCGTTACACGCTAAATTACACGCCAAATTGCGCACGGTTTGCCTTATTGATTTGAAAAATCGCATCGAAAAAAACAGAAATATCCTCGAATCGGAGTGCAATTCCTAAACGTTGCTGCTACTGTGCTGCTTTGCTGCTGTTGCTGCCACTTGTGCAATAAACAAATCAAATATTTCTTTCGAATTTTACGCACAACTGCATCAGCAGCTAAGGCAGCTCGAACATTTGTGCGCATTGCATGCATCGCACAGTGGGCGAGCTCGCTAGTCGACAGTCGCAAGTCGCTCACGTATTTAGCAAAATGCATAGTTTAAGTACACTACCCTGCCTATTTGGAATTGGCATTTTCCATCCCTGCTCTCGCAGCTCTCATAAATCCATCACTAAATCGACAATCGACAAATCGCCTGTTGGCTGTTGGTTGTTGGTTGTTGGTTGTTGTTGGCTTTGGCGCAAGCGAAGAGATCGCTGTTTTACGGCTCAGTGGCTAACAGATTTATGAAGAGCTCTCGTTTAGTTTGGCGATTTCGATACGGATTTTCAAGTTGTTTGTTGCCAAATCAAAGACAAGCCGAGCGTGCAAGCTTAATAGAAATAAATATTGAAGTTGCTGCTCGACGCACAACTTTGCAGAAAGAACGACAAGTTTTATTAGTTAACAGAGAGAAGCAGCAAAATGTGCCATTGATTGAAATTTTCGCTTAAAGAGACAAACTGAGTTTTCTCACTAATTAAAATGTTCTCATTGTTCCCCGTTTTAGTCGCAGCGAAAGAGTTGTGCTGCCTTCCACGCAATCTCTGCACAGAGGCCACACAATCCACACATTCCGGGAACTAATTTGAATAGGAATTTTTATGGTTTTAGCTGAGAGATTGGTATTCGTGTGTACAAGTATATCTACATAGTTGAGCGGCGGTAAGCCATCTATGCCACATAATTAAAAACTCAACTTTATCAGTAGATAAACAACAGCAGCGGCGCAAACAAGCGAGCGAGTGAAGCCCGTATAAAAGGCGCATTGGCAGTGAAAAACACGGCTAATACTGCGGCAAACAACTGAAAAACAAGGTAAATAAAGGTAAAAATTATGAAGCACTTCATATTGCCGTTTGCAGAACAAGAGACCAAACTCAAACCAAACCAAAGTCTGGGGTGCGGGCAATCAACACAAAACGACCTCGTCAACAACTCGGTTCAAGAGCAAAAATATCAAAAGTAGAAGCAAAAAAAACCAAACGAAAAATACAACAAAAAACGTAAGGAAGGGAAAAGCAAAAAGAAAAAATATGCGGCAGGCAGGCAGCCAACCAAGCTCGGAGGTAGCAGCAGCAGCAGCAGCAGCATCATCACCCATGGCAACTTTGTTGCTGGCAGCATAGTTTGGAAAAAGTTCCTTTGGCCAGGCGTGGCAGAGACCGGGGTTGGGTGCGGATTGGGGCAGGACAGTTGAGGGGGTGGAGCTGAAGCTGCCTGCTTGCCTCTGCTGCTGGCAAATTTGCTGGGAGCTGGCTTGAGTTCGGTTGCGATTGCTAAGCAACGCAACAGTTTGCCATGGCTATAATACGTTATAATTTGTTATTGAGTTTTGCACAGAGCAGCTGCAAAAATGCAGGAGTACGCTGCGAAGACCGAACCGAAAAACATGCAAAAAAAAAGTAAACAGAAAAGTACGAGATGTGAAAAAGAAAAACCAAAATGGTTAAGCTCATTTTAATGAGCCGAAGCCCGGATGCTCTTGGAAATCAACAGCGTGTGTGCCACAACAAGTTGCTATAATTCACAGGCTGCAATTAGTGTTTAATAAAAGATGACTGCAAATCAATCAACGATTTCCATAATTTTCGGCACAAGGCAGATGACAAATGAAAATTACCCTTCTGGGCATAAATAAAACACACCAGCAGCAAGACAAGGACACGGCGGCCACGGGTCTGAGGCTGTCATAAGTGCGCTTGTTGTAGTGCCATTATCCTTGTTGTTGCTTGGGCTCGGGACTGACACAAAAAATATAAAAAAAAAACGGAATGATGTCTATATGATTGGCAACAGCAGCTTTTTAGTGTAGCGCGTCCCTTTTTTCTTCCTGTTTGTTTGTGGCCCCATTCAACTTTTTGTCGATTTCTTTTTCTCTTTTTCATTTTATTTTTAATATGTATTTCATGTTTTTCAACTGCCTTTTCGCCCCTGCACAACGGCAGAGGCAAAAAAAGCGAGCGGAGAGGAGGAATAAAAAGTAAACTTCATCATATTCTATTTTGCTGTTGCTTTTTGCGTTCTTTCCCTCAGCTTTGCTTTGCTTTTTTTTTGTATGCTTTATGAAATTGATGCTCGAAAATCGCACTCAATTAGTAGGGATTTTATATTTATTTATTTATTGTTGTTGTTGCGTCGAAGCAGCAGTCGAAAGGGGGAGCGCTAGGGAAGCAGAGAGTTGCGGGGACATGTGTACAACGGCACGTGTGTCAAGAGTCCTGGCACAACATGAATGCTGAGTGTGTATGGATGCGAGTCTCTCTATATGTATGTGTGGGCTGCGAACTAAGCTGGCTGGAGCATTCCGGCTCAAAGGGTGTCAAATTGTATACGCTTGATTTAATTTATTGCTTATTTGATTTGTAAGCAGAGCAGCATTTTATGGAATTTTCAAACTCACTTCGGCGGACGGCTGCAACTATTCGAAAGTTCCCTTGTAATTCTGGCTATTGTTAACTTTTCACAAGCAGTCGTATTCTAATTGATTAAAGCCCAGCTAGATACATTTATGTTTAACAAGAATTTAAAAGAAACTCCTTTGACAATTGCCTTAAGCAATCATTGTTACAATTCCACGAAAGAAACAGTTTTGAAATTCGAGCTCAGTTTTCAAGGCTGATGCTATTCCAACTAAGTTTTAGCGCGAGCGACATCTGTTGTTAAAACTTGGCAACAAAGCGAAATTCGGATACAGTGCTATGCTTTACAAGGATACCTTTAAAAAGCTTCGACTACAAAGCTTTACTCCGAAAATGTGCTAGGTTATTTAAAATGTAAATTGAAACCGTGTACTAATAGTTGGTGTGAACGGAATACTAAAAGTTGCTAAACTAAATTACTCACTATACACAAAGCTTTTGAAAGTTAAAAGCTCTTAACTGTTATAAAAAGGATTCGATAGTCTAAGAAGCGCAAAAGCGAAGGCCGATGCGTATAACAAGCATTTGCGTTGCGACCCGCAACTGTTATACATTGACTTATTTGGACATGAACCACTCTTCTGCATATAACAGTTGCTGCTACTGCTAACTAACAGAGCACCTGTTAAGTCGCGTACTTTACAGCGATTAGCGATTCCTCTTTGCTCCGTCTCATCTTACAACTTGATTGTGCGTGAATGTGAATGTGGAGCTGTCCCCCCCTGAGCGCCACACTCGTTAGTGTGTCTGGATGTACGCTTAAACGCAGGACATTTACTTTATGCGTTCTTAAATGACAGTTCAGCTCGGCGGCCGCAGCGAGAGCAAGTAGCCAAAACGCTTCGCATAACGATTACATTAGAAGCGAGTAAAATTTCATAAAAATGCGCTACGTGCGCTGCCTTTTTGAATATGTAATGATGCCACGAAACGAGTGCAATTTGAACACGCACACACACTCTCACATACGCACACTTGTGCACTTGTGCACACTCACTAAAATGCTCACGCAAATCGACCGCAAGCGCTAAAATTCCATTTGCGGTTTGAGCGGACAACTTTATTACAGCCCGAAAGTATGCAGCGAAAAAAATAGACGAAAATAAAGTAAAAACGAGAGATGAAACATTTGACTATCAATTTGCTGGCTGGCATTAATTTGCGCAAATTTTTGGCACTATGGCCGAACCAATTGTGGCCGCTCGGACTCACGCGCGCCGACGGTTTCCACCGTCTGGGCAACCTGTCAAAAATGCTGCCGGCTTTCTGAATGTTTTCAAATCAACGAGTGCACAATGAACAGTGGGCCCAAGTGATTAAAAGTGCTCCCTCCATATTTTAGCGAAAAGTCGGAAATAAAAATGAATATTTACATGAACATATAGAAATATGAAAACATATAAATATATAGATTTATATATGCATAATATTAATAATAATAAGTTTGCAAACTGTACAACCAGTATTCTTTATATACGTATACTTGACTCTATTGTAATTTGCAAAGTTGGCTATTTAAATTTCATTACTCATTTTTAGATAATAACAATTGTACTTATATTCTTAAAAACAAGGATTCTAATTTGAAATGTTTAATTGACCAACTAAATAATATTCTTCTACGTCAAGTAGCAAATCTGAGTAAAAAAGTTAAGGACTAAAATAGTAAAATATTTCTTGTGTATTGTTAAGTAAAGAAGTAGGCTTAAATGACAGTCTAGAAGACAAGCTGCTACTCAAAGCTAGTGAAAAAATGTTTTTGAAATATGTTGTATATTTAAGGAAACCTCACAACTTATTCCGGTTCACTGTCGTATAATCTTCAATAAATGTAGTTTCAGCAAGCTGTAGTTTTGTTCCACAGTGCTGCGTCTGGTTTTCAATTCAACTGCACGGACTTGACCAGCTCGGGCCGTTGTAGGCGGCTGCGGTTTTCATTACATTTTCGATTTTGTACATTTTGCAGCAGTCAACGCTGGCAACGCTGCCCCCGCGTGGCCGTGCGGCGCCGTGTTGCCACCGCTTGTAGCGAGTTCTCATCCTTGTCGCTCTTTCGGCCGTGCTGGGTGCGACTTAAGCGGCTTTGCTTTTTGCGCCCCGGACGGCGGCAATTTAGCTAAAACGGTGCACGCCTACCTGGGCCCCACAAAACGCACTAGGCAAATTACTATTTATGTGAGTGCCAGACGGCCTAGTTCACCACCCCGACCCCTCCCCGTCGGTTGTCGCACTTTGTGTTGGTGCGGTCGAAATGAGCAAATTGTATGCGATTGTGGCAAGGCCCAAAAAAAAGAAAAAAAGCAAAAGCAGTGTGCATTGGACGTCTGTGAATGCAAGAATTTGGGTCACATGGTCGAAATTTTTCAGATTTTTTTTTTTCGGTTACGCTCGTTTCGTTTCGTTTGGTTTTTTTTATTTTTCAACTCGAACTTACTTAAAATAAATTAGTTTTACTAAACCACAAAAGGGCGGCGAGAAAAGCGAGAGCGGGTAGATGGGAATACAACTTAACCAATGTGGAAAATAAATGTGAAGAAATCAGTGCCAATGCCCAGAGGATGGCCACAAAACAAGCAAACGGACGAAACGGGGAGCAGAGAGCCTCGAATGGACATAGGTCTGGCCTTGGGCCCTCAGCCTGGTGCGGGGCGATGCCAATTTTATGGCCAGACACGCAATTTTCACCCCCTCGCCGACGCGTGCGAGTGTGTGCGTGTAAATGAGGCAAAAGACAAAGGACAAGCGAGAGAAAAATGGCCAACTATTTGGCATTGAGTCACAAGGGGGAGCTGCGCTGCGCTACGTTGTCCTGGGCTGGGCTGGGCAATTCGATTAGAGCCCCAAGCGTTAAGCAGTTAAAGCGGCCAGACTTCCACGACAGGCTAGCTATATACTAGAGCTAGCAGCTGGCAGCTGGCAGCTGCCACTTGCCGCAGTTTGAGGCATGACGTCAGTCAATGAAGCGCTTTGAGCGACACTGCGAAGCGGCCAAATGAAGTGCAAAAATGACTGGCAAAAATGCGGCCAAACAGAAGTGTGTTCGAATGCGCAGAGCGAGACGAGGCGACACGAGACGAGACGCAGCGGGCAGACAAATTGCATACAGCAACGGTTTGAGATATTTATAACCAGTTGGCCCCGCCACCAGAGAGAGAGAGAGAGACTTGACAGGCAATTTGGCAAGCAAAACTCGCAAAGCGTAACTAACATTTATATTTGTCGCCAGGAGTGCCGTCTAAACAAACAAATGTCACACATAACACGACATCGTCGTCGACGACGCTGGCGATGGCGATGGCGAGGACTGCCAGACGACTTTGAGGTTTCGCCCCCATCATGTCAACTGACTGCTTCACCCTTTGCACCCCGCCACACTCAGTTGGCTCGCATGCAAATCAGCGAGGCGACGCGATGTTTAGGCCTGCCCAGCTCTCCGGGCCGGGCCGAGTGTAGGACTTGTTGTGAATGCCGCTGCAAAACGCGCAAACAAAATGCTCAATTTGATGGGCAACTGCTGAGTGGCAACTTCGCTGAAAAGCGCCCCCCTCCCTTTGTTGGTAAATGCCAGCGCACAGCCAAAACACTCTCCACAACGTGGGGTGAAGAGGGGTCAACAAGTTTCGACTGCTCCTCCACTTAAATAATTGAATTAACCATAAATACTGCGGACACGCATTACTCACAGTTGTAGAGTTACAGCCTTTGAGTTGACAGCGAAAAAATGCTTGTACTGCACACGAAACACAATCAGACTTTAAATTGAACAATTTGAATATTGAAGCGCATCTGGGAAACGCACAGAAAGGAAATCCAGTGCAAGGAAAAATCATAGGTCGGAATTCAAAATGTATAGCAAAAGAATTTATAGTATCTGTGTTAAAAATGGTCTTAATAGAGATCTTAAACAGCTCATGAGATGACTATTTTGCACTTGATCGTAAATAGTTAATAAACTATGGTAATTTCATTAGTTAGGGTTTAGTTAATAATCAATTCCTTTCCCAGCATAGTTTAGTAAAAACTAGTTTCCACTACAAGTTTGTAATTTTCATTAGTTATTCCTTGCAATATTTATTTCATGAGTAGATATTGCAGACATATTTAGCAATTACAATAAATAAATAGTTCAATAGCCAATTCACTGCAATAAAATTCATATTTATGTCATGATTTATGGACGGCAGCAACGTTTCTGTCCTGCATAATTCTTGCAAACACATAGAAAGATAATCAAATGGCATTAATTAAAATGCAAATTTGTGAGTTCTATAATTAAGTATCCAATTCAAGTTTGAATTAAAGAGATTGCAAGGAAAAGGTTTTACAGGAAGATCTTAATCAAGATCTCAACCAACTGATAAGTTCCACTTTATCATCATCTTAGTCAAGATCTAAACCAACTGATGACATTTACACTTCATCGTGGCCATCATCATTTCAGTTGACATTTGAATGTTCATCTTGTATTGCTTGTTGTCAAGAGTAGTGAAGAGTAATAATTGCAGACATATTTACTATTTACAATAATTCAATAGCCAATAAAATCGCCAATCAAACAATAGAAGAAGAATTTAGTATATCGTATATACAAGTTTTGAATGTTCGCTATTTTTCTCTTGCAATTCGGTGCAGTCAAGAGTAGTTATAGCAGACATATTCACAATTCACTGCAGTTCAATAGCACGGCAATCAAATCGACACTCGTGTCATGATTTATGGACAGGAGCAACGCTTCTTCTTGAAAACTGTTTTCTTGCTAAGCCTCCATTTTTTTTGTATATATTTAATATGCTGTCATATATCTATTTCAAAGTCCACCAAAAATAGCCCCCACAGGACAGCAAACTGAACTCAACCCAGCAAAAACAAAAAAAAAAACATTTATATATATATAAAACGCAAAGCTCTCAATTCATTTTCAGTGGTGTTCTTTATTGTTGCCGTTGCTGTGTTGCTGCGAAGTAAACAAAAAGCCTTAACCACCTCATCGCTCAAAGTGGTGCTCGGCGGGGGCAATAGAATTCCCAGACGCATTTAGTTAGTTGTATGCCGGTTATTGGATTTTTCTGGCTAACGCCGCATAACTAAATAAAAGCCGTTCACTTAAAAACAGCGCCCAGACCCCAAAAGCAGCAACTACTCGGAACAAACCGCTCGCTTGTGCTTGTAACTCAAATGCAGCAACAACTGAAACAACAATGGCACAATTGAATTTGATATACGAGCGTGCCGCGCCTGAAATGTTCAAAACAGAGCACAAACTGAGCAGCGGCATCAGCATCGACATTGGCTCCCACCGAAAACATTGTTTCGGGTTTCGTTGGCTTTGTTGTTTGTTGTTTGTTGTTGCGGCAATCTATGGCCAAAGCAAATTAAAATTCAAATACTTTTGGCATGTTAGTTACTGCAAACAGAGAAAAAAACAACGAAGCGGCAAGCAGAATGCAAAAGAAAGCAGTGAGAAATTAAATGAAATACATTTTCGGTTGCGATTTTTAATCAAAAGTGCAAAAAAAATATATTGTTTCAGGCAGCTTGAAAAGAAGATTACTCATACGCACTGTGAACGGGCAACACCCCCAAACATGCAACTGCTGCCGCTGCCGCTGCTGCTGCATTGCAATGCAAAACTGTCCGGCATGTTTGATGTAGAAATCCCTCAACTGAAATAGATTTACGTCACTGGCAGCCGGGCCAACTGCGTTTGTTAGCCATTTTGGGCAACTGCCTCTGCACTCTCTCCTTCCCTCTGTTGGTCTTGCTCTCCCTATCTATCTCTCGGCTTTGGCAATTTATTTGCAAATATTTTTCAGCATCAAAAATATGTACGCCTCACTTCAGGCGCCCGCCCTGAGTCCTACGACTTTCTGCTGCAATTGTGCAGCAGTTGTTAGTTTTTATTCCTTTTCTAGTTTCTCTTTTCTTTTTTTTTTTGTTGATTGCACCAGCAGTTGTGCTCTGTTTTTGGCTATTTCCATTTGAGCCTGGGCTTAAACTCGGATTTTAGCCTGTGCCAAATTATATTACGCACACGGCACGTTGCAGGAATTTTCATAAAATTTAAAATCAGACCAACGCCGAAAAACATCAACAACAGCAACAGCAACAGCAACAACAACAATTGCGCTGCGCTGCGCACAATGAACACAATTGTTCAGCCGGCCAACACATTGGACCTGTTGTCCCGCCTGTCTGCTCAGCTTTGCTGCACACAGCTCTGCTGTCCTGCCACTCAATTGCGGCACCATTGACTAATCTCGCTTTTGATTTTCCAAAGCCATTAGCACACACACACACGGGCACACGCACGAGCACACCGATGAGCCGCTTTGGACTGTGCAAAATATGACAATAGCGGCGACACCTGCACACTGCAAGGACACTCGTCCAGCAGGACACTAATTCGGTGCGGAGAGACTGTGGCGTGGGAGGGAAGGGTGCATTGCTGCTGGGGCCAAGGCAATTCGGTTGAAGTTCCCTTTGGTGCGTTGCCTGATGAGTTGTCACATGTCGTCGCTCATCTCTCGACTTTTGTCCAGCTGCTACTCTATTGGAGCTCTGTGCCTAAGTGCCCGGCTACTAAGCCGCCTCTCGAATGCCCGTCGTCGTCGTTGTTGTTGGCTGCCTGCTCGTCAGTTGCATTGCCAGTCCATCTGTCTGCCAAAAACAGTTGCGGCACACACAAAAACTATTGAGTCGAAATTATGCAAAGTTTGGCTGCAAATATTTTTTAATTAAAAGCATTTGCACAGGCATTTTGCTCGAGCCAACTGGCCGCATAGCTTGTTAAATGTCAAAAACACGCCTCACTGATTCGCCAACATGGCCCAGGAATCGAGGAGTGGACAATGGAAGCACACACAAAACAGAGAAAAAAAAAGAGTTGGCATCTGCAAAAATTCATCTGGCAAAAATTCGATTGTGTTTCTTCACTTTTTTCCACTTTTTTTTTTTATATATATTCTTCTTTTTGCTGAGCTCATAGAGAGCATAGTTGCGAGAGTGTAGAAGAGCAGGAAGTATAGTAAAAACATGCCGCATTCGCATTCATTCATTTTCATTTACTGCCATGTTGAGCATACGCCACGTTGCCTCACTCTCTCCCTCTCTCTCTCTCTCTGCATACATGTTTGTGCCAATGACAAGGCTGTGCTGTCAGACTAGAAATGAGATTTCCCATTGTAGAATAGGCAGTGCGATATTTAATTTAGTTTGATAAAATGCTAAACTACAGTGGAGCGAAGAGCGCATAAAAGCAGCAAACATATTTCAAATTGATAGAAGGAATACTTTTTATATTAAATTAACAAATTTAAAGCATATTTATATATGAATATTGAAGTTGTGTGATAATATAATAAGAATAAATTAGTTCATTCATTTTCACTTGCAATTTAACAGCATAGACTGTGATTAGTGCTTTAGAATTCTTAATCCAATTGCCTTTTGGTTTCAAGACTATCATAACATCTCTAAACGTCTTTAGGATTGAAGCGAACCCTTTTGCTTTGATGGGCTAATGACCAGAAACAAGGTCTTAATACATCAATTCATGCTGTTATCCCTTATTTAGTCTATATTTAGCATCTCCATTCATGTCGTACCATTTAATAAATTCACTTAATTGTCAGCTCTTTATTATATGTCTTCCCCATTGTGCAGCGCAAGAGCGCTGTGAATGATAAATTATGCACTTGCCGGGCAAATAAAGAAAAGAAATACAAAAACCCGAGAAAGAGCGTAAATATCTAGGGGCGTGGCCGAGTAAACAAGACAAGAAAAAAAGAACACATAGGGGAAACAAAAGCCAAAATATTGCCCAGCTAAGCGGCTCGTGATGCGAGCAGCAGAGTCCGAGGCACAGTAACGAGAAGGACACATAAAAACCGAACAAGAAGACAGCTGGCCTAAAGCGACAACACACAACACGACATGGCCGGGACGAGGGGGACCGACGGACGGACGGACGGACAGATGACTGTTGACTGGGCCATGTGCCGCCTCAAGGCAACAGCAGCAACTTGTCTATTTATGGCGCTTCATTTTAAACAACAAACACTCGGCAAACACTTGCCACAGCACTGGCACGCATCACTTGGCTTGATTTTTAATTGTGCTGCTGCGCATTTCAATTGAAATATGGAAAAAGGCAAACAGAGCGACCCCCAGCGGGACGCACAGGACGCGCCAGAGGAAGCAGTGCCAGCGAGGTTGTGCAGGGGTTCCAGTTCATCCTTGGGCCTGGGCGTTGTTCAACAGCTTGTCTGGCTGGCATGCCACACAGACAGACAGACAGACGGACAGTCGTCGTCAGAGTGTAGGCCTTTGGAAGCATAAAGATAACTTAAGTTGTCCCCGCCGGAGCAGAGCTGCAAAACCGACAACTCAAGCGACGGCGGCTGCAAACAAATGACACTGAAGTTCACCTTTTCATGCCGAGCGAACGGAGAGCGGCGACTCCGTGCCGGCATCCCCCGACACTTACATAATAAAGTAACTCAAGTGCGCTAAGCAGCGCAAGCCTTTGTAACGGGTTGTCACTGCGAGGCCAGAGTCTAACTCGACAGTCGTTTGGCCTTCTTCGCTCGGAGTTGAGCGAAACATTAAAGAAATTATAAATATGTCGACGGCGCTGGTCACTTCTACGTGCGACTGCGTGTGTGTGAGTTTGCCTCCTTGGCAGACAATTAAAAATTCCATTTGTGGCGTTTAAAGCATTGCACATGAGCAAATTACACACTGCCCTTGGTTTGGGGCCAACGAGAAAGGGAACCATATATATGTGTGTGTGTGTGGCTTTGTGTGGTTAATGAAATGGCCAGCAGTCAGTGTGACGGGGCGGAGGGGGAGGCACAGCTTTTGTTTTACCGGCAGCAAATGAAATCATAGCAATGGTATGGAAGTGGCACAGCAGAGGGGCAGCTAATTATTTGCCACATTAAAGTTGAATACGCATTTAAAAATGGCTGCCCGTTTGCTTGCTGCTTAATAAATCAGTTGCCATGTCTTGGGCTAAACGAGTGGTGCAGCAATAAATAATAAATCGTAAATACGCAGGCGACGCAAAGTGAATATCTAGGCGGCTTTTCGAAGGCTCCCGTCATTGTGACGTAAGTCATTTAAAATTAAGGTGCAGATATAGTGGAGTTTCGAATTGCTTTTCGTTGAATTTAACGTAATTCTTAAAGCTGCAATCATGCTCAAAATTCCGTCGAGAAGTCCAAATTTGCAATCGTTGCAGCCACGCAGCATTAACATTGAACGCCCCGGTCCCAGACGACGGCTGAATCTTTTAAAGTTGCCATACGTTATCGCCCACAAGCCGACAAGATCTGAGGAAATCGCTAAGGCGACGGCCGAGCTCAACGAGCGATTGGTTGATCTGCAAACTCGAGTCGCCGAATGGAAGGCCATGAGAGAAGGCCAAGATTGAGCGATCTTCGTGTATTGACTACCTTTTAATCAGGGAAACTAGGTGCAGCAGTAAAAGGAACCCAAATTTCAAATATAATGAAATTAATATCATCAAAGTGATCATATTATTTCATTGAAGTAATGTATAGCTTTATACAACATTCAATAGACAGCAATGACACTTTTAGTAAACCGAAAACTTAACGTCATTTCATTCAAAAAAACGAACTAATGATTGATGCTTGCTTCTGAAATCAATCAACAGAATGGTAAATCATCATGCGCTGGCAATTACGCCATCTTTGTGCAGGACGTGCTCATTTATTAATCGTCATTTAAAATAATAATTCGCCGTTCACAGCTTACAACAAAACAACAAAATTGTGCTTAAATCACTTCAAAGCGGTCAAATCATTTAGCCAGTTCATTAAATTGTCTGGCCACATTTCACAAACGCTGGTCATTTCAATGTTTTATGTATTGCCCTCGCCACAGAGTGCGTTGTGCGGCATTGCGTTTGCATTGTGCTGCGAGTTAATGGTATGTTTTAGAGCGTACAGCGCATAATTGATTTAAATTGCACACACGCAGTGCGAAAATAACAAACAGTCTGGGCGCGGTATCAGAACAATTCCCAGTGGTGAAATCCGTTCGCTTATCGCAGAAAGATAATGAATGGCATAATGAAGGGGCTCGCGCTGCCTCCTAGCAGCGCTGTTGATTAGCCCCGCCACATGGCGTATGCGTAATGTGCCAACGCATATACAAATAGAGACGTACTCCATAATTATGCACGCCCCCTGTTGGCGGGGGGATGGCGCAAACCTACAGAGGATTGATTGAACGCCAAATCACTTAACCCAATTCAAAGCCATTGGCAAGAACTTGGCAATAGAACGAGCATTTTTTTTCCCCCTCGCTTCTCGCTTCTTTCTTTTTGGTTTTGCTGCTGCCGCAATCGAAGCTGACAAATGGTCGATTGGCAGCTTAATGGCAGCCACGCTTTCCGCTTTGGCAGCAGCCGCAGCCAAGCAGCCAGTTGAAAAGAAAAATATCAAATACTAAAGACTTGCCGAGTCTTTTGGCTGCTAAGAAACATGCTAAATAGCAAAATGCCTCAGTGCGCCAGCAGCTGCTACAGCTACAACTGCGGCGCCCCCCCCCTTGTATGCTATATAAATTTTAATTTCCTCTGCCTGGCGGCTGGCCAAAGCCAAAGCCAAAGCCAAAGCCAAAGCCGAAGCCAAAGTAAGTAAAGCAACTTCAGACTCACAGCTCGCAATGCGTTTAGGGGAAACCCCAAAGTGATAGCCGAGACTGAAGCTGCCTCTCGATTTGGTGGCTTGGGCAACAATTGTTGCTGATTTAACACAAAATGCAGCCAATCTGCTATCTGGCCCTGCCCCTCCGCCCCTCTACGTCAAGCTAAGGGGCCGCCGCTTTGGATATTTGTCAATGTCCATAGCCAAGTTGGCGCTTGTATTTGTAGTTCCTCTCTCTGTGTGTGTGCGAGCTGCTTTATAGGTTTATTAGTAGAGACTGCCTTGGCAACGAGCTCGCCAATGATTCGATGCATAATTTATGTGGAGCATAACTCGGCGTATACTTAATATTTTGTCTGTGCGGCAGCTGTGCTTAATATATTGCCAGTTGAGTAGATTAACATGTTGATTTGAACTGGACAATTACAAGTGCAGCTAATTGGAGTCTTTACTTAAACATGCTGAGGCTTGAAATATTATGCAACTTTGAATATCAACTTAAAGTTTACCCCAAAAATTAAAAACACTCTTAATAAGTCGAATTAAATTTGCATTTTGCTAATTTACTGTCGTCTACTTAATATTTTCAAGCACTGTGCGGTTAGGCAGGGGATCAAACTTTTTTGCCGGCTTTGCTTTTGAAAAACTTTTTATGCTCATATGTTTATCGGCTTTATTTTATCTTTGCTGGGACCGATGCCGGTGCAGGTTTTGGCTTGTAGCTGACCGCACATAAAACAAACTTTGCGGTTACTTAATGAAGCTGAAAAATTGCCTTGGTTTCCTATTTTATTTGCACTCGCCGCCGCTCTCGCTTTCACCTCTTGCTCGCATCTCTTGCTGCTGCATTTTTCCTCGTTCTTCGTAATTTTCTCCCTCTTTCCTTTTTTTTCTGCTTCTTGTTGATGCTGTGCTCTCACAGCCACAGACACATTTTAAACGCTTTGTCGGTTGTCGGAGGAGGAGGAGGAGAAGGCGAAGGCGAAGGCGAAGGAGGTTGTTTCAGCTCTCTGCCAGTTGCCCTCTATTTATGCTGAGTGACTGTCTGAGCTGTGCTGGTTGCGCCATTAAATGGCAGCCCACTCGACTCCTCAGCGCACACAACTTGAGCCAACCTGGTGAGCGGCAACTTTTCTGAGGCACTTTAACAGTCTCTCGCGCAGTCATAACTACAGTCGGTGAGCTCCCAACAGGCCGACGCGACTCCTTGGGCCGACTCTATCATAGCAATTTTCATTTGAATTTTTCGCAACATTTCATTTTTAACTGCTGAACTTTTGCACAAGTTCTTGATGGCACTTTTTTCTCGGTCGGGAGATGGTCTCTTGCTGCTTATTAAGTGGCGAACTCGCTGCTGATGACACCCATGCGTGCAATAGCCGCCGACCTTTCAATATGCAAAAATTAATTAAGGCAGGAGTGCAAGTGTGTGAGTGCGAGTCCCATAAATAATTGCCGCTGATTTGTAAATGTCGACGGCCAGTCGACGCCTCGAACTGGACCTCATCGTCGCCGTCGTCGTCGTCGTCGTCGTCGTCGTCGTCGTTGGCGTGGTTGTCGTAAGTGTAACTGAAATCCAAACTGTCCGCCATGTTTGCCACTTCATTCATCTGTCTTAAGTGCTTACACACACACACACACTCGGTGGTGTTTCGTCCGTTTGCGCCCGGTCGTCCTGGCGCCATGCAAAGTGCATGTGTATAGTATTGTGTGTGCTTTGCTAATTGGCCCCGCCGCGTCCTCGCAGGTCGCTCTCTCTGCTTTGGCCTGGCCTTGTGATTGATTTGTTTGGCTTAAGCCATATACGCGCGTGAAACTCACGATAAACGGTGTAAAATTAATTAGTCACTGCTCCCGACCAGAATAAACCAGAAATATTCGCACACGTTCTCCCTCCATCGACTGCCTGCAAATTTGTAGGACTTACTCGTAAAGCGGCGTCAGCCTGTGTCGCCTGTCTGACTCTCTGACTGTCTGGGCCGCACGTCTCGCCCCCCGCCTCTTGGCCTGTCATTTGCGCTTTGTTTATAAATAAATAAATGAGCGTAGCTTACGTAGCCGCCCCGTTGGCCGGGGCCAATCAATTGCAGTCACAGCAAAATGGTCGCCCATTTGTAGTTGCCACCAGCAGGTCTCCATTTGCTGCACTTTCCGTTTGAAGCCCCTTTAAATTTAACACTTAACTCGGTCTGCCCCGTCTTTTAACAATTGTCAATTGATTTAGTTTTGTGCGAGCGGAGAGACTGCGGCAACTTTTCGCCATTTGAGCTGCTGGCCAAATAAACACAAAACTTGGTAAAAAATTATTGACACGCCGCCAAACAACAAGTTGCGAGTTGCGAGTTCCAACCACTTGCGAATTGAGTTGCAAGTGGCAACTACTTCTGCGTCCACTTCCACTTCCACTTCCATTCCCACTTCGACAGAAACTCGCATGATGCCACACAGCCGCAGCGACACGATAAACATTTTATTTCCAAACTACCACATATAGTATTTGTTGTGTGGGCGGATGAATGCAACTGTCATCCCCGTTTCTGGTCAATGTGGTCAGCAGATGGAGCAGATAATTTTCTGACAAGTCGCCAACGCCGTCGTTCGATCTGCGCCCCCCCCAGGAAAACTGCAAGCAACAACAATTCCTTCTTTGCCACCATAAAGTTTATTGTTGTTTATTGTCCACAAAAACGAGTTTCTATCCTACTTAAAGGCTGACTGCAAATACTGCAAAGCTCTCAATTGTTCGCTTTATGGTTGGAATTAAAAGCAAATACTTGTTGTGAACTTTAAGAATCCGCTTCGCATAAAAATATGTAGCCAATAGTATTGTCGTAAAACAGTTTTTGTTTGTTTGTTTGTTGTAATAAAAGCAGATTGGAATCAAGCAAAATAACTCGGCGAGGTATTTGATCACCAAAGAATTTACTGCTTCCAAATTGAAATGTGAATTGCACATTTTTTATTTAATTAAAAAAATAAAATGCACACATATAAACAAAGAAATTTGTTGTAATAAAAATTGTGCATTCACTTCTTGATTTTATAGTGAATATTTGCTTCACAAAGTAATTTAACAAAATTCTGCTGAAACCTTCTAAATTATTAGGTGATGATGATAAATATATAATAGTAAGTTTAAGAATCCTCCAAATTGAAAGAATTAAGGTACACTTTAAAGAATAGATATTCGTTGTGACAAATCAAATATAAGCATTAGCTTCTTGATTTGATATATGGAATAATTAACAAACTTCTGCTAAAGTTGATTAATACAAAAACAAGGAATAAAATTTATATATTCATTGTTATAAAGTTTAGCCTTCACTTTATGATTTTATATATTATATGACTTTTATTAAATTGTTTGCAATTTCTTCTTCAGCCTTCATAATTACTAGTTGATAAACAATTTAAGTTTATTAATCCTCCAAAATGAAAGAAAGAAAGAACAGTTAATGCAGAAATATTTGTTGTAATAAGTCAAAATTAAGCATTCAACTATTGATATTTGAAAGATATATAAAATCACTATTAAGTTTTTTCCCCATTAATCTTATCAAATTTTTGCTAAAATTTCTTTAAATTGATACAAGAAAATAAATAGCGCAGTCCAACAATTTTAGTTTATTAACCCTTCAAATTGAGCCGAATAAAATGTACACTTAGTATATGAAACAATTAATATTCAACTGTTTCCAAACTAATTTAATAAACTTCTACAAAACATGATATGAAAATTAATAAGCGTAGTTTTATATTTTAAGTTTAGGAACCCTTCAAATTTAGTACGCAACTTCATATTCATGGATTGACCCAAAAAAAAACAGTAACACAATTAAAAAATTTAAGTTTATGGAGCCTCCAAAATGTCTGAATGGAATAGAGTTTAATACACTTACAAAATCATCGCAGGTAATCGCAAAAATTGCACACAAAAGCCTGCCCCGAGTTTAACTCGTTCCCTGGTCGAACTTGTCCCCTCACGTAGCTCAATTTCTTTACCGTTCGTTCCCGTGGCATGCCGTGCTCTCCGTTTAATAACTCTCGAATGTTTAGAACGCCTACATCAGCCGCAGGCCTCTTGCCGCCACTTTGTGACATTCATTGTGTGGCTGACGACGCCTAGGCGGTCTCCTGCACGCAATAAATCAATCAATATCCTGCCTAAATATATGGTCGACTCCTGCCAGTCTGCTCTCCGTCTGCCCGCCCCTCCCGCCAGCCCGCCAGCGCCACGTCTGCCAGGCTGTCTGTGACGATGTCGACATCGACTTTAAGCCCAAAAATGTCTAACGTCTGCGTGTGTAAGCCCTGCCTGCCTTTTCCGTAATTTAGCTGGCAATTTTTGCTGCTCTTGCTGCTTTTTCCGTTTTTCCGTTTTTTTGCTTTTGCTTTTGCTTCTTTTTTTGTATTTTCTTGTCTTTGCATTGAGGACATTGATAAACATGTGTCCCCATGAACTTTGCAGTTGTCTTTTGTTTACCGCAATGTTTGCCTCAGCCTCAGCTTTTTATGTGAGGGCAGCGGTTAGACTTGACTTTAGCTTCAGCTTCTGCTTTTGCTGTATCTGTAGTCTTGTCTCCTTTTCGGCTTGTTATCTCACTTGCCACTGAGTGCTCAGACAGGATATTATTGTGTGAGCCTGCTTGGAGGACTGACTACTTTTTCATTCCGAGTGCGTTCTAAATCAAATGTAAAATGTAATGAATCCCAGCCTTGACATCCCAAGCAGAATGTCAACAGTCCACTATAAACTACAGAGCGCAAACCACCCGAGTATTGCAAGAGTTGCAGGAGTGTTGCACATGTGAAAAGCAATTCGGTTTTGAATTTGAAAACATAGCCCCAATCTCAATGGGCAGCCAGAAAAAGGTCAAGTGAAAGGGAAGTCGTATACTTCATATTAAATACAAGTCATTCCTGTAATGAATGCTCAATCTCAATAAGTGCTCAGAAAGTGGTCAAAGTGAAAGGGAAGTCGTTTCTATATCTAACATTAAAATTAAACTATAAATATAATGTATCCCAATGTGTGTCCAAAAAAAAATCAAGTGAAAGGGAAGTCCTTTCTAATATCTAATACTAAAATTTAAAAGTAAATCATTGCTCTAAAAAACAGAAATAAGCTCAATGTGTGTTCAAAGAAAAGTCAAGTGAAAGGGAAGTCCTTTCTTTAACAAACACTTAAATTCAATACAAATCATTGCCCTAAAAACATAACAGTTATAAAGTCAAGTAAAAGAAAGAATGTTCCTATTGATGGCTTTGAAAATAAAAGGAAATAATTCTTCTAAATGAAACCTAAATATACTCTGTGATCTCTTCATTTTTCTACGACTAATGACAAAATAAACCTGCTCAAAATGTATCGACAGGCTAAAGACGTTGAACTTAATTTGAAATGCAAAATATATTACAACAATCTAAATACGTACACAAAAGTCAAGTAGTAAAAGGCAAATTGTTCCAGTTGCCGTCACTCAAATTAAAAGCAAATTATTCTTCTAAATTAACCCTTTAGATACTTTATGCTCTTCTCATTTTTCGCAATTAATAATAAAATAAACATATTTTTAAAGCTGTTACAAGTGATTTATTGCAACAAATCTTCACTTTAGATTTAACCTAAGCTGTTAAATACATTATAGCTAAATCGTCACTTACCAGAGGCAAAATCTGAATAATGTAATTTGCACTTACCTGAAAAAGAGAAAGTAAATTTACGCAAATTAGCAAATGACATCAATGGCAACTGGATATTGAAAGTAGAATCACGCAAACTATCAAAAGAACGTTGAGGAATTCAATAAGCTGCTTCGACACAGACAATTGAAACAGTCGTCAATATGTTGTGAAATTAAATCGAATTTGTTAGATTCAGCCAGCTGCTTGCGTTGGTAATACCTTAAAGCCATTATTATTGGCTGTGCACATCGAGGCAGGCACCTGCATGAGCCCCATTCGTACCTAATTCCCACATCATCAACAATTGACAACACATGAGCCGCATTTTTGGCATACAAACGAAAGCAGCAGCAGTCCGGCCTGGCGCACAAAATGGCAAATATGCATAACGGCCTAAACCGAAACTATGCCCCTCCCCTCCCATCCCCTGCTGTTGCTCGACCGCCCTCCACTTGCGACTCACACACTTCGGAACTATCTGCTCGAAGTATCTGCTGGCAGCAGACCCAAGATGAAAACAAAAACCAGCAAAGAGCGATAACAAAACAATATAAAAATACAAAGAATTTCTGGCACAAGGCCAAGTCGAAGCCAAGGCAGGGCACGGTACGGCAAGGAAACGAATATCGAGAGCATAAAATATTCCGAGACCGAGCACAGAAGAGCAAAAAGGGGCTCGAGAGCTGAGAGGGGAATTGAGAAGAAAAACAAAAACCAAAGAATTACTAAGTATTTTGTATTGTTTTCAATTGTTTGTTGGCAGCCAAGCATAAATATGATATTGATGAGGAGGATACACATATACAGTTGCTGCGCCGGCAGCCCTGAGAGACTGTGCGATCCACCAGCATATGTGGTACTACTGCTATCTTTTGCTTGAATTTAAGGCGTCACCTTTAAAGAGGTTGCACAGCAAAAAAGAAGGAATTGAGAAGAAGTTCAATCAATTTCGCTGTTAAACCGCATGCAAGGCAGCGGCGAATGCAGCCAAGCAAAACGTGTAGCAACACTTCTAATGGCCCACCAGAGGCACCGTGGGGAATCGCAGGCAAGGAGCTGGGAGAAGGCAGATTCAATGATTCGTCGCCGACGTTGTAGTCGCCTGTAGACGCTGTCGAGGTTTGATTTATTGCCCAACCACACACCCGCGACTCTGTGGCTTTAGGTTAGCTCCACTTGACACTCGCCGCTTTGTGGGGCTCCAATCAGCGTAAGTTGATTGAACTCTGCATAATTTAGTGCAGCGAGCAGCTAGCTGATGTGCAGGACGAACACGCAGACAGCCAACAAACGACCAAAGGACGAGCACGACAAGGCTGACGACGCTGACGACGATGACGACGATGACGACGATGACGATGACGACATTACTTCACTTTTAGTGCAGCGGCGCCGCCTGCCTTTGGCTGTTGACTGCTGTCATTAACGAAATTGTGCAAACTTGCTGGCTCTTAGCGCCTTAAAAGGAAATCTCGAGTAAGATATTGCACAAATAAGCATTAAGCCTTAAGGTCGAGCGACTTGCATGAGAAGTGTCAAACTCAAGTGAAATTGATAACTAGACTGCAAGACACTGCCTGCTGCTTAAACACACAAATCGATAAGGCGTTCTATTAAAACGCTGTCAAATGTAAAGTCTTTATAAATTTATGAAAAAGTTTGCCATTACTAAACAAATCGAAGTGTGAATTGACTAAAGAGAAAGTGTTAGTCGAGAAAAGATAATTAACTAATTGTTTTTTATTCATTTTCAAATGTAAATAAGGATAACTCAAAAACAGAATGATTAATATATTGCAACATTCGAGAAGCTACAAATAATTACTTATTATTCAGTATTAAATGCAAAAATGGATAACTTAAAAAGCAAAGGTTTTGAATTGACAAATGAATAACTTAAAAAGCAAAGCTTTTGAATTGACAATCTTATGTGTTGAATTAAACAAAGCACATACTTATAATGTATACTGTATAAAGTCACTATTAAACAACAGGTTCATTAAAAATCGATAACCTAAAAAATCATATAATTATTTTTGGAGAACTGAACTGTAGCTCCAATATTGCTTTAATCAATATTAGTCAACAAGTTGAAGAGAAATCGACAGCCTAAAATTAAAACAATATTTGCTTGAGAAGATCACTTTTACAAAAACTTTAATCACTATAAAACAACTAGTTCAATAAAAGTATACGGCTTACAAATCACTTTATTATTTTTGTGAACTTTGACCACAACTTTCATCAGTTAAAGCTACCCGAGCTTTATATCGAATGCATCTAAATCATGCAGCTAAATTCCTTTATTTATTAGCGCTGCACAAGTTTTGCACTAAAAATCCAGAGCTGTGCTTAGTTGACCGTTCAACAAAAAAAAAAAAAAAAGAAATAAGGAAGGGAAACTTGCAAATAACTTTTGGCGCCGCCATCGTTAACCCTCGTGCGTCGCAATGCTGCTGCAATCGATCACTGGGGGTTAATAAAACACCGCCGAAGCTTTCTGTAGACGCGGTGTCAACTCGAAGTCCAACCGCAGCGAAGCCAGCAACTTGCACTGTTATTGCGGGGCAACTGCAACGCCCAGGTGAGTGCGTGAGAACAGCAGAAGAAAAAAGCATGGCAAACTTGATATCGTTTCGGTTTTTACAGCCATAAAGCTACCCTGGTATTTACAACGTTGCAACAAAAATAATGTTGCATACTGCGCGGCGCCCCAGTGATTTATGCGAGTGCGAAAAGGGTTCAAAGTTTTAAATGCCAGCGCAACAAACGCACATATGGACTATGAATACCACTGTTTGTTCGACTACAAAGTTGGCAGTTTCGCAGTTGGCAGCTGCCTGCTAAACACCACGCCCCCCCAGCGCCCGCCCCTAGTTAACCACCCGCCGCCCAACTAAGCTGAGCAAACTCAAATAAAAACTTGATTAAATATGCACGCACGAGCGTGCCCTCAGTTTTGTCAAATGCAATTTCTATACACACACTTCATACCCACACCTCACACACACACACACACACACACACACACACACCCAAGTGAAATTGCAAAGCTGGTGTATAATTAAACTCCATTCAGGCGCATACTAATATTTTGCTCAGCGCCAGTATTTCGAACATAACTAATGGCACTCAACTCATATAATTAAAGTCGATTATAAATGACCGCAGTTCGCTGTCAAAATCATTATAAATATACCAAGAGCTCCATAATTTTGATTAAAAATTGTAAAAACTACTCCAGAATATTTAAACCTTATGCTTATGAATTAAAAATAATAATATGATTAATGGTATATAAATAAGTTGAAATAATATATGAATAAATTACGAGAAGTTTTTCTTAATACAATATTACAGAAACTGTCAAATTAGAACTTATTTTTGCATTTTATTTCTATTAATTTAAAATTTTTTAAATTTAATATAACTAGTGAATTGTTCAATCAATAAGAATATCAAAATATCAATAAATTACGGCGAACTCTTCAACAAATCAAATTAGAGAAACAAAACAAAAAAAAATTGATAAGACATACATTTTAAGGTTTGATCGGTATAATTTATTCCTGAAATGCGTTGTTATGGTACTTTATTGCTGGTACTGATTCAAGTACTTAATGTAAATAAATATATATTAAAAAAAAATAAATAAAATGAATTTCAAAATCTTCATAAAGTAAACGATTTTTTTTAAACTCTTTCAGTAATTTAATAAAGACAAAATATAATAAAGAAAATAAGATAAAATATTAACATTATAATATTCAACAAAAAAGGCAATTTTTTGGCAATTTAGTTTTATTAAAATTTAAATTTAATTTGAAATTTTCATAAAATAAATTCAAAGTTTATCATGCCTTCATCTTGCACATACCTAAACTACTTCATTTGTTAATTACTCTTTTGGCTAATCTCATAATTCGTATGTCATCACAATTTCAACTAATGAATTAACTGATATAACTTGGGAATTGCGCTGTCAATAAGTAATAATTAGATATTACCGGACATTTGTGACAGTCCTGATAACACCCCCAAAAATGTATATTCCTGCATTCAGCTGTCCACTTTAAATGCTGGGGCAAGTACAAAGCTGCGCTGCCCCAACACAAGCACAAATCCTGGCACACGCATTCGTCCAGTCAGCGAGAGGAGGGAGGAACTGAGTAGGGAGCGAGAGCAGCTGAGCAGGACTTGTAAATTGCATTTGCAGCCAATTTACACAAAATTAAATTGAATTTACGCTACGCTTGCACAAAATATCAATGAATGTCATGTTACAACGCTGCAAGCGAAACAACAAAAACTAACACACTGAAAAAAAGAAGAAAATTCTACGAAAATATAAAGAAAGCAGACAGTGATGAGTGGTGGATAGGGCAAGAAAGGTGGGGAGCCAGGGGCCGGGCCAAGTGTTGTGCAGTGTGTTGTAAGGGGATGTCCGCCCACAAAAAGTCAAACTGCATTTTATCAAAATTCAAATCGTATTTTCTCTGGCCGTCGCCAGCGTCGTCTGCTTGTTTAGCATGCGTGATAAGCAGCTAGCAGCTAGAAGCAACAAAAAGCTGCAGCAGCGGCAGCGGCAGGACATGCAGCACTATTGGCGCACACATGCAACCCGACAATGTAGTTTGGCTGCATGTTGCATAGCTAAACAACTAAGTCGGAGCGTGGGTGTGGACGTGGACTAGCCCATGTGGCATGCACAACAAACTAAGCAGCCGAGTTGTTGCTGCTGTTGCACGCATTTTGCAACGCTCTGGCGAGCTGGCGCTCACTCACTCACTAACTGACTGGCTGCCGCTTTAGACTAAGTTGCAAAGCAAATCACACGACTTTCATATGTACGTGCAGCAAATGAATCAAAACTTCAAGCAGCATGTTCGAGCCCCCCGCCACTTCCCACTTCCCCCACCAACCGACAAGTGTTGAAATGTGGGCGGATTGCGTTTGCTGCAGTTCCAAGGATACCTTGAATATTCCGAGCCACACCAAGTTTAGTTACTTTCTGCTTGCCATACGTTAATTTCACTAAATTTAATATCTATTGCGTAATAGTTTTAAAACACTTTCAAATATTACATTGATCCGCACTTTAAATATTTGAAATAAGCTAATAAAACTTTAAACACCTTTTTTATAATAAACATATAAGTTTATTACTTCAGCAAACTCAAAAAAATTTTATATGCAACTTGTGTGAATGTCAATTTTAACGAATCGAGTGAAATTTTTGTAATTAACAAAACATATTATTTCTTTTTCTAGATTACTTAATTTTGAACCAATAATTTGGTATACATACAGAAACCATTTTATTTTGTATGACTGGTAAACTAATTAAAATTATATCACAAATTTTGACCACAATTTTCTCGAAGAACTTATACAAACTCGTAACTGGAACAAGCTCAATAAATTGTAATCATTGTAATAAAGAAACGCATAATCGAACTTATTCAGCTGGATTGAATCTTTAAATGAATGAATTATTAATATTAAAAAAAAAACTAGATTATTTTTGTAGATTTGCCAATTTTCAACCATTTTAAATTGGTATATACAAGAAATTACAGTTCGCAAAATAATTTAAATAATATACTATTTTCTTGATGAACTCACAACTTTAACAAGCTCACAAAGTATTTATAAATATAATAAAAGAAATGTTAAGTTGGGCTCAAGTAGCTTGTTAAATGTCAATCTCAATGAATCAAGTGAAACATTAAGCAAGTAAAAAGTAAGCAGATACTTAACTTTTTGTATATTTGCCAATCGTTGGCCAATTAAATTTGGAATGCGTGAAAAATAAATAAGCAATTTCTTTTGTGTGGCTCGCATAAATGTTTTTTCGCAAGCCAATTAAATATTATTCATTAAACGCTGCTTGTTTTCACTCTAATTGCCCATCTGGAGCAATCCATTTGTGCACTACTTATCGTGTTTGCATATTTCCACGATAAATATTGATATTAAATGTGCTTAATGCGCTGCTCCACGGCCAGCCCCACAGCCCCACCAGCCCCACCAGCCCCACTGGTCCCATGCCAGCCCAGATCGATCAGATTGAATTGGCATTGTGTGTGGTGCGTATATCATGCGCTTAATTATTTTTGTCGCAATATGATTTTAAAATTTTTATTGTCATAATTGTTAATTTTTGTCATAAAGAGCAATTAATTTTTTACCCAACTCTAGACTGCTGTTATTGTTTTCTGTCCTTTTGTTGAGCATGTTGCTGCTGTTGTTGTTGTTGTTGTTGTTGTTGTTGTTTACGTTGTCTGCGGTTTTAATCTCGAATCGCTTAAAATATGCAATTAATTGCAATTGTCGCCGCCACTTGCCCCAATGCGGCACTTGTCGTAGGCGACGTTTGTTTACCTTTCTGCAACAGCAGCAGCCTCATATTTTTTGCATATGAATATAATTAAATTGTTTAATTTTGCAACAACAGCGCGTTGTGGCAGCAACAAAAAGATTGCCATGAATGCAGACAGGCGTTAAGTAAAATATTTTTGCATTGTCATTCAAAAAACACACACACGAAACTACGCTCTTTACTACGCCAGACGTTGATACCCTGTAAAAGTTCAAATTTCGCTGGCTGTCAATAGAATTGTGTTGTGAGTTCGATCTTTAATTGAGTGTACATTTATATGAATTCCGCTGATCGCAATTCATGTAACGCCAACTTCATATACCCTGTTAATAACTTTTAGTCACAGCGCGTAAACGAAAACATGGCAAGGCTGCGACAGGCTGGAAGCAAACAAGCCAATGGACAGCTTGTTCTGCTGGGTAAAAATATTGTTGTTTGACAGTTGGCCATAAGTTGACAATGCTGTGCAACGCAACACACCATCATCATTTTTTCCTTAATCGCACATTCAGTTAGGGCTTCACTTTAAAGCTCTGAAAAATTAATTAGCATTGAGAGAGCTGCCAGCTTAACTTAATCCGATGATTAGACTTGTAGTCGAGTGTAGTAAAAAGTGTGGAATAAGATAATTACATAAATAAAGATGGATTAGGCCTAAGCCAAATAGCCGATTAATTGTCTTGAAAGCAGCTAAAAATATGCCAAATGTATTGCGTTCATGTGTGACACAATAAATTCTAATTAGAGGTACACGAACAAAGCAACGACCACTAAATGAGTCATTTGTGGCAGCAACTTGAGTGACCTCCACGAAATTGAAAGCAATTGCCACACATTGGGAGCGCATTTGAACTTGTTGCCACGTCGTCTGCTGACGTCACGTAAACCAATTTAAGCATAATTAAGCTTATTACCAAAGGCAGTTAGTGTGCGTTTTCGACAAACTGGACTTGATTTGCGCCATGGCAAAAGCCAAAGTTCAGCCAGAGTGAAAAAGGGGAAAAAAGAGAGGCGAAAAGGGATGCGAAGAGAGACTTGCAAGGTGTAGAGATGCAATTCCCGGTCAGGCAGGTGGCTGTGTGCCTGTTGGCGACACTCTCTCGCTTTGGTATGCGCACGGAATTCTCAATTAATTTTAATTTCAAGTCAACACCTTGCCGACGATTGCAGGCAGTGCGATGGCAGTGAGTGTAATTATCCTTGCATTCCGTTTTGTGGTCTGCAGGATTTTTGTGCTTCTCTCTCTCTCAATTAAGCGAAAGTATGTGATGGAGAGAGAGAGAGAGAGAAAGACTCGACGCGGTTTTAAGCTTTAAGTCCAGTCAAGTCGAGTCGACGAGACTGGACACGGGGCATTTACCTGTGCACACACACAAACACGTGTGCAGCGACTACAAATCACAAGGACGTGAACGTGGCTGTGGCTGTGGCTATGGCTCTGGCTGTGGATTTGGACGTAGACGTGGCAGGCCTGGACAGCGTCTTGTTTGGCATTTACGTGCTGCACATTTAAACGCGGCCGTCCAACACAACTTGCAACTTGCAACATGAATTATGCTTCCAGTTGAGAACTTTGCCTAAATTGGCAAGGCAAACTGCAAGGCAACCGTTACGTGCATTCCGCGTAAGCCTAAAAGTATGCAAAGGCAACGGCAACGGCAGAGGCAGAGGCAGAGGCAACGACAGCGGCTACAACTACAGCTGCAGTGGGTGCGGAGAGCACGTGCTGAAAAAATTGATTGATGATTGAAGGCAATACAAAATACGACGTGTGCCGCACGCCATGCCACAACCTCATGTGCAACGTCTGCTTCGGCCCGCTCCTTCAGCTGCTCAGTCCCACAATTTACTACACAGCGCAATTTGCCGCCTACTGTTTACATGAAAATAGGGCTTTAACCATGACGAGCATTTATGTTAATGCTAGCAAAATAATTGTTTTAGTTGTTAAGCTGGTAAATGCTTTCACTGGAATTCATTGTAGAACGATTATGAATAGCATAATTAGCAATAATAACAATAATTACTTTGCTTTGAATATAATATATTAATTTAAATTCTTTCGACTACAATTACACTTTTGGATATGAGGAATCGCAATGTTAATTACAAATTTGCTCTTGATTTCTCATAAAAACTTTAAATAACTGCGTCCAAACTTTGTTGACTACAATCTCACATTCTAATTTCTATATATTTTAACATTTTGCATAGCATATTTTTCTAAATAAAGTGCCAGTGTTGAAAATTTTCCTCCAAAGTTAAAGTTAATTTTCCTTAAGTTAGTTAGTTGTTAAACTTGAATTAACTTTAATTGAAATTAATTGTAAAAATATTTGGAATGGCAATATTACAAGAATGTAAGTAATTTTTAAATTTCTACTGTCATCTTTTCGATGGATTCATGTAAACATTATCAGCTATAATTTTAGTTTTCCATTAATTCATTTTATAGCATTTTTTTGTGTTTTGCATTCCGATTATTCTGATGCACATTTTTGTCGAGTGTATTTTATATTGGCGCCCTCAACTCACTCCCCAGACTGCTTCTTTCGGGCACCTGCCCACGTCAAACGTTGGGCAAACGGAAAATGGCAATTCAAAAACTCGGCAAAAGGCACAATTTCCCATATGTGTCGGGCTTGATGCCGCTGCCGCAGCCGAAGCCGCTCTGACTGCTTGTTGCCCCCCTTCCCCCTTCCACCGATTTCCGGACGCAAATATTCATGTGCAAATCGCCGTACTCACTCAGGCAACTTCGCTGTCTCTTTCGCACGCTCGCCCGCTCTCCCGCTCGCTCTTGCGCGCTGTCGTGCTCTCGTCTGCGACCGAAATTTGCATAAATTTGGCATTTGAAAAGCTATTCAGCCTGATGGAAATGATGACGACGCCGACGATGATGAAGAGCTGAACTCAACTTAACCGAGCTGAGCAGAGTTAGGCGCTTCCCCACCCGCCGCCCACCGCACACCGCCCGCCGCCCATCGCCACATGCCACATGCGCTCGGGGCGATTGTATAAAGCCATTAAATGTTTGCACCACACAACCAAAGCATAAAAATGCCAAGCGGCCCACAAAATGAACGAAGTGGCACGACCATCAGCGCAATATATGCGTCAAACATAAAAGTGAGTTATAATCGACAGTCGAGACGAGATGAGAGCAACCCACAGCTGCTACACCAGTCACAATCTGTAGCGAATTCTAATGAAAAATATGCACCTAGGAGTTTTCTTAACCCACATTCGACTGAGCTGCGTAAAATGGGCGCTCAGTAATCGCTCTAATTCAATTTAAATGACCCAATGATAAATTAACCAATTACGAGGAGCAGTTTACAAACATGTTATTAATTTAAGGCTTGTTTCTCAAGCAAAGCCAGCAAAGAAATGCTAGTTGGGTAATTAATTAATATTATATTGAAATGTATATTAAACATTGGTGACTTCAAATTGCTGTTTGTACTATTTTGAGTTCAAAGTCTCGTCAACTGATTGCAGTAATTTGCAAAATTAAGTTATTAGTTTCAATAACTGCACAATGTGCAAGACAAATCTGCTCAAGCTGCACTCATTTATAATACACTATAATATGAAGGAAATAATTCCAATGTTATTATTTATTATGGCCTTAATTTGCTCAGGCTTTAAATTACTTGCGATCACATAGCCAAACAATCCCACTAAATTGCGCAATTTAAATATTTAAATGGTTCGGCCAGCAAAAAAAGCACTGTTCGCACTTTTAAAAATTATTATTTAAATTGAACGCAGCAGTCCCGGTAATACACACACACTCACACACACAGAAACACACGCATTCTTACACATAAAGACCAAACTATAAAATGGCCACCTACCAATTTGTTTTGACTAATTTGCGCAGCACACGGCAATGGCAATGGCAATTGTTGTTGTTGCTGCACTTGCAGTTTTTGCCATTGCTGCGTAGAAGTTGTTGTTGATGTTGTTGTTGTTGTTGCAGTGCTTGATGTTGTTGCAGAGCTGTTAAGCGGCACATTACTACATATTGTTGATGTTGTTGCTGCTGTTGCTGTTGTTGCTGTTGTTGCTGTTGTTGCTGCTTCGGTTGAGGCAGTCAATTGCTGTTAGCAAATTGCATGCGTTTTGCAAATTTCGCGCAAATTGCTGCGACTTCTGCTGATGAGGCCAAGGCCTGATGATTGCTGCTGCTGTTGTTGTTGCTGCTGCTGCTGCTGCTGCTGTTGTTGTTGGTGTTGCTGCAGTCTCTGGGCAGGCGCCACACGCGCATAAGGACCACCATAGAGCTGTCGATGGTGGTGGTGATGGTGATGGTGATGTTGTTGGTGGTGTTGCTGTTGCTGCTGTTGTTGGAGCTGCTGCTGGTGTTGTTGCCAGCGCATGCGTCGCACGCTCAATGCGCCGCAGGGATATGCAACCTGCAATTAAATTGATAAGAGCGTTTTGCAGAAAGACAGAGAGAGAGAGACAGAGAGAGCGTGTGATGGGGAGAGAAAAAGAGAGACACTGAGGAACACAACAACAGCAATGCGGCCATTCTGCACAACATCGATTAGGAATGAGAGCAAGAAAAGCAATCAAAGGTATAAAACAAACATCAAAGTAACAACAACATCAATAAGGATTTGGCTGTGTGTGTTTGCAACAACACCAATGAACACACATCAATCAATAAAAATCATATGATATAGAAGTATTTGTAGTACATATGTTGTAGGAGTTACAGTTTAATTTAATTTAGTAGTAGTTTAGTAGTAGTAGAGTAGTAGTAGTAGTAGTAGTAGAACAACATCAACAACAACAACATCAATTATAGAACAACATCAATATATGAAGTCAATAACAACATCGATTTATAGTTTAGATATTAACTTGTGTATTTTTGTTTGTTTTCATTTCAGAACATTTCTCTTAATTACAATTACTTGAGTAAGCGTAATTGAAAGATTTTCATCGTTTCCATCGAGAGCAATCACTGTTACAATCATTATCTGAACTTTGCCTTGAGACCCTGTGTCAAGACTAATAAAGGAAATAAACTGTTTATCTGACACTTAAACTTGCTTAAGACTTATATAGACATCCAAAAAAACAGACGCACACATACACATTTTATACTCACCATTCTTAAAAACAATCTTTATTAATTTTATTTGAAAATTGTAAAAAAACATTGGTTAAATTTATGTATTTACAGAAATACTTCATATTGAAACATGCAAAGTGTATTTATGACTTTGAAATAAAAGCAGAAACATGCAATATAAAATAAATTGCTTAAGTAATTTTAATAAAAATAATAGTCTAAATTATGTGAGCTTTGCAAATATCTGTAAGCTATCATTTCATAAAATTGAAAATATTCAAAGTCGGCATCAAAATTTGCTAAACTATGTAAAATGAAAAGCTTATTTTAAACATTTTCTAGATATTATTCGACTATGGCATTTTGAAGTACGGAGCAGATAGCAAAATAATATATACAAACAAAATATTCTCGCATATATTACTCAAATAAGATATGCACTCAAGACCCATAATGGTAGAGCCACCTGCTATTTATTATGTTTTCAAGCAAATTACTCAACTGTCGTGTAATTTATGCACCATAAAGAAACGACAATAAAGCACCACGCACAGAAAAAAAGACGCCGCAGACACTTTCAATTACTCAAAATGCGTGGCAAAATAATTTCAACAGCTATACTATATACAGTATTCGTTTGGTCGCCCATACCTAAGGTCTGTGCTAAATAAAGGTAGAAGAGGAGAAAAATATGTCACTTTGAGCACAGGCGCATAATAATTTATATATTTAAATTTATACAAATACGAGTAAAAGTGCCAGCGACAACAAACATCTGCTTGCTGGCCTTTTTGCGCAAAACACAACTGGTCAAAGGCAAACGAGTATTTCCGGTCGCTGCTCACTAAAAACGAACGAATGGGGGGCCAAAAAAAAAAAAACATTAAACCGGAAACTGCATGCAAATAATTCAAATTAAAAAGGCGTTTGGCGATGGCAAAATTGAAATAACAGAAAAAGAAATAATCAAAATAAAAATATGGCATTAAAATGGCCAACAAAGATTGCTAGATTTTTAGATACTCTAACACGGTTTATCTTTATAATAACCGATAACATAAATGAAAGATAAAATACTTCTCAAATGGTTACAAATTGTTTTGATATTAGAGAATTCCTCGCCTAAGGTTTTGTAATAATAAATTGGATTTACATCTGCTTTTGTGTAGTACGATAGCCTCTCCACTCAAGGGTATCACACAGAGGCGACACAACGTTTGCTTTTCGCAAGCGACAAGCGTGAAAAAATGAAATTTTAAAATTCAATAAATTACTAAATACATTTTTATATGTAACTGTCCAGTTGCCGCCGCATAGAAGTTGCCCAGCTGTTTGGTGTTTGCTTTCTGGTTTCTGGCTTTGTATTCACATTTTACACATTTCGTTCGCTCTTTCTCTATGTTTTTTTTTTTCGTGTTGCACACATTCATAACCGTTTATTTTGGTCCCTTGTTAGCCATTTATGGCCACGGCTCTGTCTCTAGTTTCGCTGCGCAAATTTAAAGTGGCGCATGCAGCATTTAAAGCTGCAATTGGCAACAGCAACAGTTGCCACTTGCACTGCTTGATGCACTTGCTGTATCCCAGTGCTTGTTGTTGCTGTTGTTGATGACAATGGGGTGATAAATATGTCAAAAGCACCTTGTCAGGCATCCTTTTAGGCGCCCAGACGTCGCAAGGATTCCAACATTTTTATTACAGTGTCGGCACAACGCGTCGTCTGTCCGTCCCTCTGTCTGCCTGTCTGTTTGTCTGCCTGCCAGCCTGTGCCTCAATAAAAATGTCGCTGGCGCGAATATTTTTGAAATGCAAAAGCGACTCGCAGGACGCAGAACTTATTTCTGCAAAGTCCCGGCCTTGCCCCGCGCGCTGCCTGGCCGTGGAGATGAAGATGGAGCTGAAGCATCCTCGCCTCCTAATAAAATATATTTTTACACATGCGCTTGCATAAAATATTCTCTTTGTAGTCGAAGCGACCACATTTCATGGATTTGCCAAAGTTGAAAATTGCTTTTTACACACACTGCAAAGCAGACAATTTTTATGGCCCGTTGCGGTTTAAAGTGTAGCATACCAGGACCCCAAAGCTACTCACATTAATCAAGCTGCTCCACGTTTGCCTCATTACCAACCATTTTTTTTTTTGCCAGTTTTTCGGTTTCTTTTTGGTTTTTACTATGCTTTTTGTCTTCGTTAATCTTTGCGCTTTGCTGTGTTTTTGGTTCACTCGGCTTTCGACTCTTTGACTTTTTATCTGCACGCTTTATGCTTAATTGCTTCTTTTGCCACTGTTGCACACTTTTTTGTTGCACACTCTCATTCGAGGAGAGCGAGAGAGGCACTTTGAAATCGAACATAAGGCAGCGCAGTTTACTCCAAGAGTTATACTTTGCATATACTACGATATATGTAGGGGTTGTGTATGGCACATGTAGGAAAACTCGCTTACTCACTTAATGCCCACAGAGACATTTTGCTCGCCCCGAGACTACGGCATAGCTGGCATATTTTGTGTCTTTTGGCGCTGGGGCTGAAAAACCGCAAAGAGCAATTCGTTGGTCATAAATTTGCAAAGCGGATTTAATTGCGAGCCGAGCAATGGAGGCAGCCACCAAGCAAAGTGCAATCCCTTGTCCTTTACTTGACTGTTTTCACGGCTGTATGAAGTCGAGGGCACGGCAAGCCTGCCAGACACTGTCAGGCATATATAAAACTCATTACAGCATTATAAGCATAAAAGCGTGCTGTAAGTGAGCTTATTGCAGACTTGAAATACCTTTTCCTTGTCTCACAAGCACACTTACTTCCCGCTCTTTGTGAGAGCACTCTAATATACCTATTGTGCTTGAAACATGTTGGCTGCAATGTCAAATTGTCCAGATATTAATGTCGACAGACCTGCATACCAAAATGCCCATTAAATACTATAAATTTTTGAATAGAAATAAATATATGTGCATTAATTATAAAGTAGTTAAGCATCTGCAATTTCTTTCAGTAGAGTTCAAATTGACATTTGATGGACTTGTTGGAGGGTCTAAAGTATTCAATGGAATAAACATAAACGAATTAGAATTCATATTTTTTTGAAGAGCATAAAGTAATTAATTTGACTTTGATTAATTATACCGTACATCAGCTGTCGCCATACAAAAGAGTATTTCTTCTACCTGACTATGCTTACTATTTATACGAATCTTCTATGAAATTATGAGCACTCTGCTTTCCCCTTGCAATTCGCACAATACCTCAGATGTAACAGTTGTTATTCACGTATAATAGAAGTGTGAGAGACAGACAGAGAGACAGAGAAAGCGGCAGAAAAGGAGACAGAGATTGAGAGAGAGAGATAGTAAGTTCGAGTGAGCAACAGTATTCAAAAGAATTCTAAAATGTCCTGTGCAAAGCCAACCACTTGTTTAGCAGACATTTCTTAAGACTGGATCTCAGGTAGTTTCAGGCAAACACACACAATCATATCTACAGACAGTTCAATGCTTGTGAAGTACTGTTCACTTGATAGATCTGGAGTCTCTTCGAGTCTCACGAGTAGAAAACAGACAAACCATCAGTCACAGACATATAGACAACCTGACGATTATTATCAGAACTCTGCTATTTAGTGATAATTAATAGTTTTAACTATTACATTTGAAATTGTCTACTCGAATGCCAATAAATATAGCAAAGCCAATTAGAAAACATTATATTAGTTATCCTAATTCGTAAACATCAAGCCAAAACTAGCTACACAATAATGAAAGCCACTCGTAATAAATATAGCTTAGCAAATTAGAGAATTGTTGCTAGACACCTCGACAATCAAACCGAGAAACTCTTTTTGTCTCTATCCGATTGCACACAAGTTGCTCAAGGCATTTATGGCGTGCTGGAGCTCACATGCTCTGCCCTGTCTGCCGTGGGCAATCTCAGTCATCTTAATTAATTAACTGATTTGCAAAAATAATAATTAAACTGTCAGTCACAAGCATCGTCAGGAACAGCAACTACATCCCGCAGCTGTCACTGCCCAGCTGGCGCTGTCGTTTTTATTTTATTATTGTGCTTTTTTTCGCTATATATATATTTTTTTTTATTATTTTGCACATTTCCGTTCTAAATGTTAAATTCCTCACGGTCAGAGCCGGAGAAGACACGCCAAAAAGGCTTTGGCCAGGCGCCAGAACCACCGACGCCATCGTCCTGGCTTTGGTTACAGGCCCCAACACTTAATTAAAATGGCATCCGGCCGCGCCAACAACAACTACACAGCGAAAAAAATACACAGCAAGAGAGAGGGATGCGGGGGCATCCACGTTTGGTTCTGTCGCTCGTATCTGTGTGGTCCGTGTGAGTAAGCGAATTCATTTCCCGCTTTTGGCCGTTGATTGATATGCCAATGAAGCGCGCCGAGTGCAGACACAGAGCCACAGCCGCAGATACGAGTAGAAGCCTCCAAGAACGAGGAAAAAATCTAGTTCGTTAGCTCTTATGCAAAGCGGACAATAGCATACATTGCGGCCCAGTCGCCGCGTCGCGCGCAAAATCAACAAATGCAGATGGGCCAGATAAATTGCCAAATTGAAGCGGCGTCGATGGTGACGGCCACGACGACGGCGACGTCGGCTGAGCCGCTGCTGACCGAAGCCCGAGTTGGAGCATCAGCAACTGTTTGTAATTTTTTCGCGCTGAAAGAAAAAATTATATGGCCAGAGATTTCGAAGGGCCACAAAAATAGACATGCACATAGTGCTGGGGTTTTCGGTTTCTATAAAACGTTTTTCTTTCAACCACCTTGCCCCAAATCCTTGTGTGGTAGCATTCAATGCCCTAACAAGCGAAGTCAGTGAGTCGGGCATAGTTAATATGCTAAAGTGCATGACACAAGTAACAGGTTTGATTATGTCAAGTAATTGAGTGATTTATTAATTAGCTTACGAACTGCTGAGCAATGCTGACTGGCTGCTCCTAAAATATAGTTGGCGATTGAATCAAACGATAGCCAAATACAAAAATAGCTCACAGCTTTTTGGAGTGGACAAACAAGGAGGAAATAAAGCTCTTTAATTAAGTAGAATATCAAATATTAACTTCTGCTTTCGGGTTCCAATCATTTGAAATTGTGTCACGCTGAAAACTCAATTAGCAGAGCATTTGCTGTTCGCAAACATCCATCAATTACTGGCGCTCTACTCCTTCTACTTGCTGGACATGGGCGTGCTTGATTAATTGCAGACTGCGGTTAAATTTTTTTGTGCTGATTTCGGCAGTTTTTCTACAGATTTCATTCTCCTATTTTGCGGCATTTTCATTGGTTTCATTGGCTCGCAGTGTGTTTACACGGCCACGTAAGCAAAAATATTTCACAGCTGAGCAGAGAGACCCCGGCTGCAAAGGTTCACGGCACTGCCTCGTGCACTATGAAGAGATAGAGTTTACTCGTATGCTTGAGTGCTGGGTTTTTTATTGCCAAAGTGGAGAATTAGCAAAGCCCGCGGCCATTAATCAATGGTGCAGCTGTGGGCCGAGTTCGCCGTTCTTAAAGTATGCACTTTATTATTTACTGCATATATCTATTTTGCGCGTTCCTCTCTCTCTCTCTCTCTCTACTATTTGGTGCGAGCGGGGCTGGGGGGAGTGCTCTTTTCCGCTGGCATTTCTTTGCAGACACTTCCTGGGCCCGTCGACTGGCTGCATGGCTGACTCGCTGGCATGTGTGCAAAGTTACTGCCCACATCCTGTGCACTCAGCTCTCAGCTGCAGATATTTTTCATTTTCGAAAAAATTTCCGTTATGATTTCCTTGCATTGCATTTTGCCGTGGCCCAAGTTTTCCACCCACACACACACACACACACACAACGTAACGTCTACGTCTACAACTCAGAGTTCTGTTCGACTTTTTAAATAGAAATTTGAATACGACAAAGCAGCGTATAAGATTCAGATAAAGCTAACCGACTAGCTTGCCTGCCTGCCTGCCTGCCAGTTGCCAGAGTTGTCAGAGTTGTCCGAGGATTTCTCCATTATTTCCCTTCGCTATGTTTTTCCTATTTCCCAATTTTTTGTTCTCATGCGACTTGACTTTTCATTTTTATGCTAAACTGTTTCCTTTTGCGGACAGGCGCATTTCATTTGCACAAACTTTGCCAAAGTATGTTGAAGCGGAAACGGAAGTTATACTCCACTGATAACTTCGAGATTGCAATTTTTGACCAAAAAACCGAAGCGACGACTGCCAGACGAGCTCTAAAGAGACTCTCGACGCGTCGCTCTCTCTCTCTCTCTCTCTCTCTCTCTCTGTCGGCACTTGTAAGTTAATTAAAAATTGCCCCAATGAATGAGCTATTACATTACACAATTGATTATGCAAAAGTACTTGCACTTCCTGTCTGTCTTGCCAGCCACCCCTTCCGTCTATCCGCCCCGACAGTTGTCCACTTTTAGCCTCTTTCCTTTGCGACTCGATATTAAAATAACAAAGAGCGCACTTGGGTCAGAGACAACAAAAGCAGTGCAAGAAAAAAGCACTCTTATTCTTGTTGTCTCTCTAAGAAAATTTTAATAAGTAGCACAACAACCACAACGACAACAGCAACAGCAACAGCAACAACAACAATGCCAAAGAGTTGCCAGCAAAGTTGTTGCAAAACTGCTGCCGCACAAGTGGCACAAACAAAGTTCTGAATGAGGTAGAAAGTCTTCATCTCCCTGCTGCACCTTCCACTTCCCTTTCACGCAGAGAAAATGTAATAAATTTCTATACAAAACGACCACAAAATCGTTGTGTGTGTGCGAGCGGGTGTGTCTGCAAGTGTGTGTGTGTGTGTGTGTGTGCGGGTTGTAGACAAAGAAAATATGAAAACAAGAGCAAAAGTAATTCAAGCCAAAAAAGCCTGCACTGACTGTATTCATTTCAGCTAGGCTGCGGCTATCTATCCATCTATCTTTGCTACAATTGGCTAAGAAGGACTCGAGTAGGTGGCACACGGCAGTGAGGGGGCGAGGGGGATGTTTTCAATTTCTTTTTGTTTATGTTTTTTTGTGGTAAGAATGCACATTTTGCATATTCAATAAACTTGTTTCTTGCCGTTTTGTCGTTGCAGTTGTTGCAACAGTTTCATGTTTGCTTTTTAATATTTTATGCAAAATTTAATTTGCCTTATGAATTTCGGACAATTTATGCAGACATCGTTTTTGCTTTCAATGGGAGCAGGACACAACTTACAGACATATGTAGAAAAGAAGCAGACTAGTGAAGTTAGACGTAACTGACGAGCCTCGTATAATATAAGGATATTAGAACGAATATAACCCAAAGAAATATTCAAGTTGTTTTAAGTTTGTCTGCATAATTACATACATTTTAATTGATTACATCTCAATAAATTTAAGACACTCGTTGCGAGGGAATACATTAAAAATACTGAAATCAATATTTAATTTACACCTGCTTTTTTAGCTACAACTATACCTAAAAACCTAGTTTACATTTTAAATGAATAATGCATTGAGCTTAATTACTGTTATTGTTAGAATTAATGTTTATTTTTATTTAATAAAATTGATTTGAGTTTTTCCCCTCTATAACACCAATTTACTTTAGTATTCCAATTTTAAAAAGAAGTAAGTATTATTCATATATGTTTGTGTAATGTATTGCCGAAATTGCATTCGGAAATGTCGCAAAAAGCGGCTTTTAAAAAAGGCATGTTGAGGCCTAAAGGCAACAGCCCGACATATATTTATTTTGGCATCGAGTCATTGCACACAATTTCAATTATAGGCAAATTTCAGCTAATGCATTTTAAATTCGATTCTCGTCGCCGGCAGCACCAATCAAATAGCAAAACCAAAAACATACGTTAGCTCAACGTATTTACACATTTACACGTGTTCGCCAACAACAACAACCATAACAACAACAAGAGTTACAACAGTGCCACATTGTGCGCCAGGTCGTTAATTTATTGACTGTGAAAATTGTTATAAATTTTCAATATTCATTTACATCTGGCAGCCATTTACTATGCCACCCACACACGCTCCACAGCACACGGCTGCAGCTAATTGCCAAAATCAACACAATTAGAGGGGGGGAACAATAAATTAAAAGAGCGAGAGAGAGAGTGAGTATTACAAAAATAATTAATCACAATTGTAACAAGCTGCAGCAAAGCAACAACACTGACAACTACTAAAATTAGCAACAAATGCAGTGCAGAAATTTACAGTTTACATGCAGTGAAAATTTGCACGAAAAAATAAGTTTGAATAAAAGTAAAAATAATTGAAATAATCAAAAGCAATCGAAATACCCTGCAGAGTTTTGTACTCATCTATTCACTATTTTTGCAATTTGTTGCACTTTTGTTATACTCGAAACTTGCACAGATAAAATTAGCTTAATAAAATACTTTTCACAGTTTTACAATGTAAAAGCTGACTTTATTTGAGAGCAGCAAACTTTCAGACAATGGCAAAGTTATAATCAATTTTATCTACAACTATTTCCAGTCTTTTAGCAGTATTCCATCGATTTGCACAACAACAAATTAGCAACAAAATTATACGCAAAACATAAATTGCCAACAGAGGTTTACCAAATTAGATTTTAGGATTAGATACAGCAAAACCCCGCCAACTAATTGTGCGTACAACAAAGAGCAACAAAAAAATAAATATACAAATATATTCATAAATAATAGAACTTTGTGCATAACTAATTTGTTGACTGTAGCTTTTGGCTTTTGATTTATGACAAATGGCATGTACTCGTATGCAAATCGAGTGAACAAATAAAAATGTTTTCAGTTCAGATAAATTTGCAAAAGTGCATACACACACACAGCTATAGACAATTGTGTAACAAACTTGTATGTGTCTGAGTGTGTGTGTGTGTGAGAGAGTCTGTCTACAGAGACTGCTAATTAAATACAGAGATTGCGACTTACCCCAGTTATGGACTGTTTGTCATTGTAGATCGTTGCCTGTGTTCCAGATGTTGGCGAATTGGCAGCTGTGGTTGAGCTGTCTGGACTGAAGTAGGTTAGGAAGGCGCAACCTGCACAAAAAATTTAACAAATTGCAATTTTAGTAAATCATGTGAAGTATATAGAGCAAATAGTAGTAGTAGTAGTAATAGAGCAAACGACAGAAATGTCTATTATTATCACTGTGTCCAAGAATTTTAATTAGTAAGCTTTACTCCGATTAGATAACTTGACTAATGCCTATCCACGTTATTCTGTCCCACCAATAAGCAATAAAACACTATCTATTTAACCCGACCATATTTTCGTGTTAAACACGGCTAAACATTTCGTTTTGTCGCTCAATTAAAGCCTTTGTGTGGTTTGGTTTGGTTTGGCTTTGTTTGGGTTCGGCTTGGTGCTAAGTTGGCTGTCGCCATTAACCCCCAACGCTCCTCGGCAGCCCCACATAATTTTGTGGTACTTTGCGTGTTGAGCGCGTCAACGTGTTTAGCGCCGTTTTGTGGCCATTTCATAAATCCGTGTAATTTCTTTGACATTATTCTTTTTTTATGTGCCCCTTCCTTTCTCCAAGGCGCCTGATCAAGCAGCGCCGCATTCAGTTCATGGTCGGAGCACATAAAGTATGCGGAAACAATAATTTTAATGAAGAGTATTTTAATAATGTATAATTCATAATGTTATTATTACTAAATTGTTTATATAAGCCCATGAGCTGCATACAAAATTGTTATATTTTAACATTCAATGCATTAACCATAAATTTGTTTTCTTTAAAGTTTTTGAATGGCTTATTACCAATTGATTACTTTTTCACATTCAATACATTAACTATGAATTCATTTTCTTTAAAGTTGAATGCTCATGCTTTTAATCAACTTTTATACAAATTGGTCTTCAATTCATTATGTTTCCTCATTCAATACATTAATTATATATTCGATTACTTTAAAGTTTAAGAGTGCCAATCAATTTTTGTTAATTTTCTTTGGTAATATTTCCATTGCTGTTAATGAAAGCTCCTGTCAACGCCGCCACTGCGCTCTGAACATCATCATACTGAGAACTAAACAGCACATGTCAAGCTACAACAAGTCCAACACCAGCAGCAACTTCCATGCCAACTATGTATGATATGTGGTTCTTAACGTGACGCAGCACGGACATGAAACCAAACCCAACTGTCTGCTGTCGTCGCCTCAGTTTGAGTGCGTGTTCGTGTGTGTGTGTGTGTGTAGTGCCCTCACTCTGTCCTCAGTGTTAACCAGCTAACCACAGTAACAACAACAACAACAACTACAACAACAATTATGTTTAATTTTTAGGCAAACTCTCGCACGTTTTGACTCGCCTCTAGTTTAACTGGTCGCTGGTGCCTTTTGTCTGACGCGTCGCGTCGCCTCATGCAACACGTCAAAAGTTGAGCGACAACGGCAACAAAAGCTGCCAACGAACCGGCGACGCTACGTCAACTGCTGCTGCTGCCGTCGCCGCCGCCGCCGTCGACAAGCGCAAAAAGTCTAAAAACATAAAAATTGTCGGCACATTGTTGAAATGCCAGGAAATTATGTGGCAGCCAGCAAGGGGTCAACTAAAGCACTCGCACTCGTTCTATGCACACGGCAGCTGCCAGTAATTAAAATGAGTAAAACACAGGCAACGGCCCAACAACAACAACAACAGCAGGAACGAGAAGAGTAACAATGGCAGGCCAGGCCTAATGAGTTTATTAATTAAAAATCACTCATATATGTACAAATGCTGTTAGTGTGGTCGTTTTTCGAGCACGCTCCGTTCAACTCTCACTAATTGCAGCCAGTTCCAGGCAAGAAAATTGCTACAAAATATATTCTAAACACGGCACCCACAAAAAATAAACAATAAATACTCAACAGTCTGAAAATCGTTGGGTGTTTGCAACTGCAGAGGGTCTAGTAAATAGAAATACTAATTCAATAAATAAAGTATTTATTTTTCCATCTTGTATTCAATCTATTATCAATAGATAGTTATAGATTGAAACGTCAAGCGATTTAATCTAATACATAGTTGTATATCCATAAGTTTGAAGTATTTTATGGAATTTAATGCAGTAAAAGCTCCAACGATTAAATTTATTTTATTTCATTCCTATCATCTTAATGTGTCTCACTAAAATTAGAGCATTAAAAACACTTAAGTTTTGTAGAAGTAAATTCTACAAATTTTTGCAATTTATTTTTCATTTAAGTGAACTAAAAACTCAAACTATTGAAATAATTTTACTTCATTCTCAATGACTTCATTAGTTTTACTTAATTTTTTTTACTTAATTTTATGAAATGAATACTACAATATATACTTTCTCGCTATTCAAATTAAACAACAGTAACACGGTTGATAAAATGAAATCTTTCGCATTATTTAGCGTATTTGCAAACATGCTAAACAAATCGATTGCTGTGCTCATCATTAATTAAAACCTTCATTCCCTGGGAAAATAATATACCCTTACTCAATTTTAAAATCCCCCCGACTCTGTTTGTCTGCCAGTGACGTTGGCAAAGCTTATTATACCCAATTTATCACCCATCCCAGAGAGGGTATTATACAGAGGACAACAATTGAGCGTCATGCGTGCTGCGGCGCGTGTGTGTCGCATTTGCCACGTCAACAGCAAGAACAACAGCAACAGCAACAACAACAATAACACCGGCAACATCAACTAAGGCAGCACAAAACAAAATGGCGAGCGAATCGCTTGTCAACTCCTCGCCGCGCGACTCGCAATGACAGGCAGCAAAGCTGCTAATGACTTTTAAAATACAATTTTTATAACGTGCCTGGTCTACTACGGGCTTTGACTACATTCGCATTGTTGTTGTGTGCGCTGTGTTTTCCCTGCGCTGCCTTTTGCCACTCGCACACATTTGGCGACAATTTGCAACATGTGCGTCGTCGACGTCGTCGTCGTCGTCGTCGTCGGGCACTTGAGTGCCAGCAAAGCAACGCTCTAGTCCTGTTTCTGCTGCTAGTTCTCTCGCAGGTCGTGGCACTGCTGGTTCTGTTTCTGGTTGTGTGCTCGCCGTTGAGTGGCCTTCAAATTGCCATCGTTTAAATGGCTCCCTCTGCAACGATGGTTAGTCGGTAAAGGGGTTCGGGTCGGGGGGATGGCAGCAGTAACCGTTGTTAGCTGCCTGGTCAAAGCAATTAGTTACGCATACGCAGCGTTTAACCCGCTCGACAACTGTAACAGTAACAGTAGCAGCAACAGCGGTGGCAGAGAGTTTAACAAACGAAAAGACCAAAAATGGTGCCCAAACAAATTAACAAAATGACAAAACTTTTAGGCAAACTAAGCGTAGCAAATGCTTTTAATTGTCAATGCTCTGACATACGAGTAAACTTCACGCTTCACGTGCTAAGTGCTCTCAAATTGTACCTGTTATGTGGCTTCCAAAATTCAAACATCTTCAGCTCTACTAGGAATTATTTAAATTATTCATGCGAGAGCTAAGAATACAATAAAGTAACGTTTTATTATTTATATCGCAGAATATTTTCATTTGAAGACAGAAAGTATTGTAAATCAATTTAATATTTATTGACGATTTTTGTCAGTTGAAAACTTATCAAAATTCATAAATTTCAGACTAAAATGAATATAACATTTTGTATATAAATTTAACAAAATGTTATATTTGTTATTTAATTAGGTTAACCCCTTGTAGTTTCACTTTCTTGCTCAGCACTATTTCATAACGAACCTGACGCTTTCAGAGCATGTTTTCCTGCATTCGCTTAGAGCAACTATCAAAGCAAAACTCAATTGGAGGGTCTGTAGTAATTACCGCTCCCCTCGCTGTGTGCAGAGAGCACACTTCAAGCACTACCCGCATCCTCGACTAACTGCAAGGCCAAGTCGCCAATTTTAATTGCAATTCATCAAAGCAGCGCTCGCTCTTCAAAGCCGACTGAGTGGAGAACAACACTTGAAGCACAACTTTTTGGCTACCACAAATGCACGACTTTAATTCGCGTGGAGCGTGGAACGCTGTTTAGTGGAATAGAAGTGGGTGACGTGGGTGGGTCGCTCAATGGTTTGGCTGGTTTTCGGACTGCCCTGAATTGACGCTGGCTGGCTTTGCCAAGTTAATTTTTTATGCATGCACTGAATTTGAATGACTTTGACAGCAAAGTACACAAGTGGCCGTCTCGCTGTTTGGCAGGGGAGCCAGCTCGGTTGCTGTTTCGCTTCTCCCTTTTTGTTGCCGTTGTTGTTGTTGTTGTCACTTTTTGCCTACTTACATTTGCCATTGCGTTTGGCAAAATGTTTTGCAACTTTTAATAAAATAAACTTATTTGCACAATATAAATACATACATAAAACATGCGGCGCTCTCGACTCGGCGGCGGGCTCTTTGATATTTCAATTTTTGTTTCACGTTTCGCTCAAAAACTTATGCTAATTAAATTCTTGCAAGTCGCTTGGCATTTTTCGCTTTTCACTTTTGCATTTGTTGGTCCCCCTCATCGCTCTTCCCCCTCTTCCCTTCTGCCATTCCTCACTTTCATCCACTGTCACCCGTCAGCCTTCACCCTTTAGTTCTTTTTTGAACCACAGAGAGCATAAATTTGGGCGCACCCATCAAGTTTTGAGTGGTTACCGTCTCGGCTCGTTTATAGCTGCGGTCAGCGCGGCCGAAAGTGATTCATTAACGTGTGCGTTCATGTTAATATCCTTGCTAAATGTCAGTTTTTGGTCAGCCACACAAAGCGTTACGAATGAGTTACAGATGGGCCTGATGGAGGGGGGGCGGTGGGTGGCTGCTTGTTTACTCGTGTTTTGTTTGCCTTGCGCAAAATGTGAAAGTGAAAAGTTTTCGTTATGCGGGCGCACAAAAGTATGCTACGGCAAAAGGGCGCAACAAAACCACACAACGTATACTTTATTTATGGCACACGAAAAGCGAGTGTAACCTCTACAGTGACATTGAAACGACTAACCGGCGAAAGTGCAAGGCGGCCAAGCGGAAAAACCTCCATATGACTTAAACAAATATTTGAATAATTTCAATTAACTTGAAATATACAAAAATAACACATTTGTAACGTCAGTCGATAACGCAAGTAATGAAATTTTGCTGCTTCGTTTGGCATCCTTGAGTCCGCAGGTGAGAACAACGATTTAGTTAGCAATCTAAATGTGTTTTCGTATTAACTTTTGTGCCAGGCTCAGGCTGTCTGCCAAGAGTTTGCCTAAGCCCGGCATTAACTTGCTGAGCAGCATAGAAAAGTGGCCTTAAAAACATGCAATAAAACTTTAGGAAACTCAATTTAACTCACGGCTTTAGATATTGATCTAGAGCAGTAACTACTCCACACACTAAGCCGCCTTAAGATACTGCCAAAAACTCTAGCATTCCCAATCGATTTACGTTAACAGCTCCCGGGCAACAAATACTCGAGTATCTAATCAAAAAGTCTCAGTGCAAGCACAAAAAATGCCACAAGCAGAAGGAGGGGAAAAAACGTGAAACAAATTAACTCTTTTTGAGTTGAATTGGCAAAGCTGTCAACCTGGAATATATACGAGACCACAAGTAATAAATTATAAAGTAGCAGCGTTTAAAGGCAGCTAGAGGTAAGTACAAAAGGTGCCCAAGGCACACAACACCACACAACTAAAACTGAAAAGCCATTAAGCATAACAATTTCCGGAGAGGGAGAAATACAAAAACAAGAAAAACAAAGCAGAAGAAAAAAATATAAAATAAACGGCAGCAACAACTGGAGAAGGTGTGCAACAAGCGAAGCTGCACTTAAGACGTTTAACAAAAGGTAAAGTCAGATCAAAAGGGAAAAACTGCCCAGCTGGAGCAGCGTTCGTATTTGCCGTAGTCCTTCAGTCGGTTGCTACAACAAGTGTGTGTGTATGGGTGTGTGTGGCAAGTATGGGCATCCTGCACAACGTATCATGGGTACTGCCAATAAACAATAAAAGCTGAGCACCTCTTCTCGAGCCCTTAACATCGTTGGCTGGCATTGTGTGAGCTTTAAACACATAATAACTTAATGAATAACTTATGTAACCCATAATACCTGGCAAATTACGTGAGAGCAGCTGGTTGGGTGGGGGGCAGGCGCAACGTCTGTGGGGACGTCGCAGCGTCAATTATTTAACTAGACGCCTGTGGCATATTAGATAATATGAGAGCCGTGCATAATTCATAGTTGACTAATAAGGCGGCATTTAGAGGTAGGCCTCCAGGCGGCGAACACGCCCCCCTTGCATGTTGTGCCGCACATTTCATAATTTTCCTGCCTTTTATTTTCAAACCTATTTCCCAACAATTTTTCTTCCTCTTTTTTTGCACAACTGGTGCTTTGTTTGAGTGCCACTTTAAAAGTTGAGTGGCACGCCCCGCAATTGCCTCCTTCTTAGCCGCTTTTTTTTGTGTGTTTGGTCGGTCTGTTCCTTTTGCCACTTGCCAGCGTGTCTGTGGTTTGGCTACGACTTTTGGCCATGCCAGGCCTGCTGACTGCCTTTTTTTGGTAGGTTTTCTTTTTTTCGGTTTTTTTGCATGTAATAAAGCAAAGTTCAGCGGCCATTATCAGCGAGCACAATCGAGCCAGACGAACCGGACGTATAGACAGCACTAGACACACTCACACACACACACACACGTAGAGAGATACACTGCGAGTTGCAGTGGCAGAAGCGCCGAAAAGTATGCTTTTACTTTTGCAGACCGTAAATGCTTGTTGTTGGCACTGACTTCTGTTTTGGCAGCCGTTTTTCGTGTTTGCGCGCCGTTTTCTCAGCCCCTCTGCCGCTTATTGTTGTTGGACTTTGTTGTTTGGCAGCTTATGAAATATTCAATTGAATTTAATGTACACGACCGACTGACTGACTAACCCGAGTTCACAGCTAAGTGCAAAGAGTTCAAACCAATGATGACTGGCGGCGCTGCCCTCTCCCTTCGACCGCCCGCCGGCCCGCCTGCTGCCCCGCTCTGTCTGCCTGTCACTTGTGCTCTTTTCAACTGGTTAGTAGCTCCACTCTATCGATCAGATTATTGCTTTGTTACTGTATCGATTGCACTGCGAACACGACTTTGGTTTAGCTGCTCTTCACTTAAGTACCTTAAGCTTCAATGCGTGAGCTGTAATCTTTAAATGCTCCACTCTAGCATTAAGCATTTATGAGCATTAACAGTTGACAGAACGACCAAGCAATTGGCATTATTAACTTTGATTGTATTGCAGTACGAATATTGTCCTAACCAACTTATTCTACTAGCTTTGTGCAGCTCAAAGTTTAGTCGAATTATTTACTTAATCATTGTTCTAATCTTGTTTTCCAATAAATTGACCTCGTCTTCCATATTTCAAGAGCTCGTTTTAGGTAAAACTTCAATTGATTATGAAATTCAGTTAAAACTCTAAAGAATCAGAACATTTTTCGTATTGCCGTGTTTAATGTTGATTTATATATATTGTTTTCCACGTGAATTACTTTAAATCATATATATTTATTCGTATTATTAGCCAAATTAACTGTTCTTATTATATTTCTTCAAGCCATGACCTCGTTTACCTTTTATGAAATCATTTGCTTCACTTAAATCTTCATTTCATTAAAAAAATTCACTTGAAACTCTTAAAAAGTAAACTTTAATATTAATGTTTTTTTTAATATTTAAATTCCTTAAAAGAATATCAAATTGAATTACTCATATTAATACTATGTTTTTGCATCTCAAAGTTCATTCGAATTATTTGCTCAATTAATTGTTTTAATTAAATTTTCCACACAACGCCCTCGATAATATTTCATGTACTCATTTGCTTTACTTAAATCTCCATTTCACTATGAAATTCTGTTAAAACTCTAAAGAAATTCAACTTTAATTTTAATGTGATTTTGAAATATTCCATGTGAATTGCTATGAAGCATATCGACTTTGATTACAAGTGCTACATTTTTGCAGCTCAAAGTTTATTCGAATTATTTGCCAAATGAATTGTATTAATCAAATTTCTTTCACACAACGACCTCGTTCATATTTCATGAACTCACTCGCTTCACTTAAATCTTTATTTCATTATGAAATTCGTTTAAAACCCTTAAGAAACTGAAGTCAATGCGGCATATGTGTTATGTCTTTATAGCCAAAAGCGCAAAAAGGCAGTCTGCAAGCTTTTTGTTTTCCTTTTTGGTTTTTCTTTTTTTTTTTTTGCTTTTTGTTTTTTAATCATAACATAATGGCGCGGCATTACAGTTAATGGATTGCAAGTGTTGCCAGGCTGTGTTCCGAGCCTTCGTTTGCTTTTTTAGCTTGCAAAAACGGCCTTTCCCCGCCTCCTTACCTCCCTCCCTCCCTGGCTGTGGATGTCTGCTCTGCTTTGCTTGCCATTCCGTGTGCTGGAGTGCAGGAGTGCTGGTTGGCTGTTTGGCTGACTGGAGGAGTCCCATATGAGCAGCTGGCTCCCGAAGCACATTGCTTAATGGCGCTAGTTGCCTTTTAAGTGTAATTGCCGTGTCCCAAGTGTTTGTAATGTGTACAAATTTCTACAATTTTTCCTGCCAGCGCCAAGAACCAAACTCTCAGACCCACAATCAAACCCATGCCCGTTTCCCCGCCGGACCACTCTATGGCCGTCTGTGCTTTTAAAATTATTACTCTATTTGTAAATATGCCTGTGGACTCCTCTTAAAGCTTAAAGTCGCTCTGAGAACCAATAACAAAAAAAAACAAAAAACGAGAGCATAAAAGTAGTATAGTTTTACTCACTGGCAATGTGCTCGTTGTGAAAGGCCAACATGTTTGCTTCGAGGGGGGGGTTTTTAACAGCTTTTCCCAATATGTATTGTGTGTATGGTATTGTAGTATTTGTTTGTTTGTTTTAATGTCCTTTTTATGGGGTTTACGTCGCGTCCGAAAAAGCTCTCTAGACCAGCTGCTGCATCCGCTGTCTGTCTGCTCTGCTCTGCTCTATAGTTGTTGTTGTTGTTGTTGCTGTTGTTGTCGTTACTCGTCCGATGACAGTCGGAATCGCGAATTTTGCGGCCGCGGCGAATTTCACACTTTGATTCTCGATATAATCGCACTCGTATTTAAAGCCGCAACAAATTGTTGTCGCAATCGCCTGCAAAGAGAATAAAAGGTTTTCATCGTATTATTATATATAGTTTATGCATCGTAAAGAATAATCAGTGCAATGCCCGGCGAGGATTAAGCGACTCTTTCTTTTTTAGAGCTTTCCTCCTTTCAGCTAGAATTTCCTCTGTTGTCAAAGCAAAATAGCGACTGTAAATGGTGTGCAACGAAATTCGTAGACAGCTCCAGCTGCAATTGTATTGTCAAAGACTTTCATACTGGAATTGCATTTCAAGCGTATTTTATATTAAATTAAACGCATTTTCCACATAGTTTTTTTCTTCTAAATTTAACGCTATTGTTTTAAAACCACATAGTGTTTAATTGGAATTTTTCTCTAAAATAAATCGCATATTTTTGCGATGCATTCTTTTTCGTGTAAAGCTCAAAGTTGCCAATTTATTCGCTTTTGTCTATTCCAATTAATTGTGCTTTTACACGCCCTGTGTCTTTTGCTTGTTTACGAATTTCGCTATGCCCATAAGCCACAGATTTATTATACTCTCTATGTGCTGAGAGCGCATTGCTTGGCTTTCAATGGAATATGATTTACAGCACAGCCGAAGCGATGCTTGGCTGCCGAAAAGTTAAGACCACGGCCATTATTTAGGGAATAAGTTTAAATAACACAGCGAAGAAAAAAGGAAAATGAAATTGTAAACAAAATACACAAAAATTGCATTGTGCATGGCACATTGCCGCCGGCCTGTCCTCTCCTGTGCTGTGCCGAGTCCTGCCTAGTCCTTAGCTCTCCATTTGCTGGCGGCAGGCGGCAGGCGGCAGGCGGCTCAGCGAAGCGCACACACACCAAACGGAAGCACATGCTGCGGAAGTGAATTTCTTCGCTTCCGTTTTAGCGCCATAGCAGCTACGGCTGCACACAGTGAGGCAGGCGGCGCAGGCGTGCAACAATCAAAACTAAATGTCAAAAATACAATACGCCAACTACAACGAAAACCCTGATTTGACAGCCCTGCAAACTGACAGTCGAAATAGCTGTAGCTGGGCAGCCAGTCGAGCAGTCAGTCTGTTAGTTGGTTAGTTAGTTAACTAGTCAAACCTGTCAACCGGCATGTCGATTCGAACAGTAAATTGGTGGACTCGTGAAAGTCGAGACAACTTCATATTGAAGCCGGTTTCACAGCAATTGATTTTGCTGCTAATTTGCTGCAGGTGAAAATTGGCAGAACCGAATTGAAAAACTATTTCATGGCAACTTCAAGTGCGTTGTTCTTTTTCGTCTTGACAAGAATCATTGTGTGTGAAATTATTTGATTATTTCAGTTGAAAATGTTGCATTTGTTAGCACTTGCATTAGCAAAGCGTTGAACAAATTTCCAAGTTAGTCGGAAAGTTGCCAGACCCGCAGCCAGTCTATAAACAACATAAAAATGCCATAAAAATACTTTGGCATTACACAAATAAGCAACTCACTCGACAAACTCGAATTGGAAGACTTCTAGATTGTTGTCGTTGCAATCGAAGAAGTCAACAGCAACAGCAATTCGGCGTGTGTGTGTGTGGGACTCACTGAGTATGTCTGACTGCGCGACTGTGTAGCACTTCCGCTTCCGCAACGGAAGCTAATGAACGTAGCCGAGCAGCAGCGACGCGAACAAAATGGCAGCGACTCTAAGAAAATGCCAGGCAAATGTTAAATTAATAATAGAGGAGCAGCCGCCGCCGCCACGGAGCGGAAAAACTTTCCACCCACCGCCCCCAAAAATGGTTGTTGTTGCTCCTGCTTCAACGGCTTGTTAGCCAGCAACGAGAACGACAACGACAACGACAACGACTACGACTACGACTACGACAACGACATCGGCATTTATGTGACTTTAATTTAAATAACTTTGGTTGGCTTTGGAGCGTGCACTAATACAATTTTAGGGGGCCTGAAGAGAAGAGAAAACATGTTGCGAGCAAGGTTAGTCGCGCTCTTCATAAGTCAAATATGCCAGCAATTTTCGCTGGCACGATCCTCGAGAAGTTCGAGCCAAAAACCGCGCGCGAGAGTGCCAAAGGACCCTCCAGCAAAAGTCAGCCTCAAGTAGACAGTTGCCAGCCACTTGGCAGCGGGGCTACTTTAAGCCGAAGGACCGAAATTGTGCGCTGACTGGCACAAATTAAAGTCGAGCAATGAAATTTGTAACGCTTTCGCTTTTCAATTATAATTTGGCCTGACGAGTTTTTTGATTGCTTTTGTGTCTGCCCGAGCGATATTTGTTGCTCTCTGTCATCGACTGACCTCAATTGGAAATGCGAATCCTGTATGCGTTGTAGTGGTAGCAAAATCTCAGTATTATCATCACCTACTGATTCCCATTTGAAACGCACACATGTGGCAAAGCAGCTTTAATGAAACGCATATTTGAAGAGCATTGAAACTTTAATGAGCCCCGGCAGCAACAACGAAAGTATCGATTTTGCTTTTTGCTAATTTTCAGCTCGTTATTGTTGTTGTTTTGGTTGGCTGCTCACAGTTTGCCACATTTTGCTGTTGTTACGAGTATTGATACAGACACACGTACATGCACATCGAGCAAGTCCTCCCGAAAATGTGTTCAACACCCACACACAAAGGCAAAGGTAGACGCTGCTGACTTGACTCGATAGACACGTGTGCTCTGCGGGCCAGACGAATGTTAAGTTTTTGTGTTTCTATCGTACTTTTTTGTTGTTGTTGCCTTTGACTCTGGCGCTGGCCTCTGCGCACCCCGCTGGCCCTGCCTGTGGCTCCGCAATCCCCATGGCCGTGTGGGCCTTTTCAGCTACATTTTTGCAGCTACAACTTTGCTGACCATTCAAGGAAAATAGTCGGCACATTGTAACAAAAACAAAGAGGCCTCTGAACGTTCCTGGCTGACTGACTTGCTGAGTTTTCTCGTTGCTTCCCCATCATCAGAGCGCCGTCGTTCTTTCCATCCCCCACTTCTTTTTTTTTTGTTTTTTGCTTCTTCGTTTTTGTAGACACAAACGTCAGACGTAGTCAGTTTTAGTTTTGCATTTGCAAGTCTGCTGCTTTCGACCCCCTCCCCACCAATCCTCTGTCGAGCAAGCAAGCAAGTTTTATAGACCAGCTCGGTGTGTTTGTGTGTGTATTTTGAGTGTGTCTAGCAGGAGTTAAAAGATTTTAAACCCTTAATGATGATGATGATTCTGGCGATGACGACGATGCCGTTAAAGGTATCATGTGGTGGCGTCAACAATGCGCTTTGTTCTTGTTTTTCCTGTTCGTTGTGTTATTGGCTAACTGCTGTTGACTTATATTACATGAAGTTTTCATTGCTCTCTGTGCCTTTGTGCGTGTGTGTGTGTTGCCGAGGCCAAAGCCAGAGATAATGCATTGTTTGGGTTTGTTGTCTAGCCTCGATGAGCTGCACCTCCGACCGGTTTACAGCCTCCTCCTTTTGCTGGGCAAACATAATGGAATTTTCATGTAAACAATTTGCATGTTTTCAGCACACACACACACACACACACACACAGAGAGAGAGACTTGCAAACAAACGAGCCTGTATATGTATACGTTTTGTTGATGTGTTTGTTGCAGCTATAAACGTAGCCTGACTCAACCAGAAAAAGCGTGAGGGGGAGAATGAGAAATGGAGGGCAGTATTTCTACTTCATCAATTAACACATCAATTTTTGGTCCTTTGTTGTATGGTTTGTGTTTGTATTGGTATCTAATAAAGATAGCTTTGGGCTTATTCTATTTCCCTTTCAGGCTGCTCGAACTATTAATTCAGAGAGTGCAAACATGGATATCGAGATAAAGTTTGGGTTATTCAGCATTTTGATTATTTACTGCGCAGCTATGACAGAATTTATTCAAGATAACAATAGGCAACAACCAAACGCCAGATATAGTATATAAATATTGTTTATTTTAGTAATTTAGATATTCAGATTAAAACGAGAAAGAGGGAAGCCGAAATTAGTCAAAGGAAAGCTAGCTTGAAACTTAAGCTTGTTCACTTTCTTTTAAGTGTTTCGCGCACTCAATTACAGCTTATCATTGACCACTCGACGCACTGTCGTTTATAGTGAAGCTCTGAGCTCACATTACGCATACGCCCCGTGCAGCAGAAGCAACTAATTGCAGGACTGCTTTTGTGTGGCGAAATGCTTTATTGCTTAATGCTTGCCGCTTTCTAATTAAAATTATACCAGTAGGTAGCTAGGTACTATGACTACGACTATTTACCGGCAAATAGAAAAACGAATTTAATTAAAATTTATGTGCACAGCATAATGTGCATATTCGCACAACAAGGCACAACAAACATAAGGCAAGGCAAGCGAAGGCAAGTGAAGGCAAGCCAAGGCAATTCGGCGGCTTTCATTAGGAAAATACGAATATGAGTGGGAAAACTGTAGCGTGAAGTGTTGGCCAACAAAATGGAAGGACGACGACGCGACGGCGGGCGACACTGCGAAATTTTTAATTACTCGTGCTCAACTTTCGAAAAACTGAAGCGGGGCGAGCTCATTTTGAAAATTTTCATAATTACTCGACGCTCAACGATGTTAGCAAGTCAGTCAGCGCTGACTCCGAGTCAGCGTCTGTCTGTCGACTTGTGTGCCAGCTGGACCCAGACACCGACCCAGTCAGCATCAGGAACAGGAACAGGAACAGGAGCAGCAGGACCAGGGCCAGGACCCGGTCGACGTGGGCTCAAGTGCACTCACATGCGCAGCGACCAAAACTAAATGAACTTATGAGCACAAATACACACATCTATTCTGGGTGTGTGTGGGTGTGTGTGTGTGTGTGGCTTCGCTTGAGCACCTGTGCGCACTTGTGTTGGGCTTCCGGGCGGTACGTGGTCCGTGCTCCGTGGTCCCTGCTCGGCCGCCTTCTTACCCAATACACTGTGGCACGGCATGAGAGACGACGCTTGATGAGAGCTGCGCGCACTTGAAACTAAAGGCTAAGTAGGTGCATTCATATAAACATTGCCCATGCACATTTGTATCTCCGTCTCCCGCTATCTCTCTCGCTCGCTCTATTTGTATATTTACACACACACTCACAACTCAGCACAACACAACACACCAGGCCACATGTTGAAAAGTTGAGTTTGCTGCAGTGGCATTGACGGCGCACAGTTTACGAGTGGATTGCCTGCCTGCCGTGTAATTAAATTTATTTCATTATGTTATTATGTTATGCACATATGCCGAGTATCTTCGCAGAGGGTGATTACCTTATAACCGCCGACGAACTGCAGCAAAAAAAGCACTGCACATTAAAAGCAAAATGATTTCGATGCTGCAAGTTTTCTTGTTGAGCTGCTGACTTATACTTGCTTAAACTGTGCACAAATTAAGCTAGCTTAAAGTAAGAGATTTTTGTAATATGTAAGTAAAAGTCATGTTAAATGAGCTATCTACTCTTTTGGAAAGTTTGAAAATACAAAAAAGTTAATGTATATTTTACATATTTTAAAAATAATGAACTTAGTCTTAATTTAAGCTGAAGTAACATAACAATGAAGTACGTCTTAAGCATTATAATTTTATATATTTCTTTATTAATTTATCATTTTATATATTACAAAATAATTAATAAAATAAATTCAAAATAACATTTGAAATATCATTGCATCAATAGTTTCAAGAAATGCTCAACTTTGTGTTAATTAACGCCACTATAAAATCTGTCTTAAAACAGTTTGTGTTTTTTTTTTAGAATTAGTATTTATGTAGCATACTTACATATTATAAAACATCAACATAACAAGTTATATATATGTGTTTATTTTTTAAGAAATTAAAGTCAAAAGGTTTCTCAAATTTTCAATGAAGTCTTAAGCTAAAGATTATGTAACATTCTACAATAATATCATTAAAGCTGTTCCTTTATTTGACAACTACGACAACAATATAACATAATCCACACATTTGAAGTTAGTCTGTAGAATCTATTCTGATATTCTAGTCCATGCTTTTTCCCATTTCAAACAGTTTTCCGCGTGTAATTGCAGACAATTTCTTTGCGTTAATTTATTTGGCTAGCTAACCACTGCAAGCGTTTGATTTGACCTGCGTCCGGTCTGGTTTACTATACGAGTACGAGTATAGCCCCAGTAACATCTTGCTTGCACTGCGAGCCGGCCTCCCCCCTGCCCCGTGCCCCCTGCCCCATGGCAAGCACTCAACACACGTTCAGCACACACTTGAATTGCTGTGCAAATATTCTTCGCGCTTGCCACAAAACAGCAAGTTCAATTGCGGCCAAGTCGCAGACTGTCTGCCAGTGAATGCGTGTGTGCGGCGAGTGTGTTTGAGTGTTGTGTTTGCCGGCAACTCGAGCATGAATGTCTCGTCCTTAAGCACACATCAATTTCAAAACAATAATTGAAAATTGCAACAATTGGAAATTTTCGTTTGGGTTTTCTGCGCCACGTACGAAACGAAATGAAAGTGCAACTTGCCGCTGCACACAAATGGGGGGGGGAGGCAAAAAAAATGTAAAAAATAGTCAAAAGAAAATGGCAAGCAACTATTGCATGTTGCCCTTATTATTGTTGTTGTTGTGGAGAGGAACGGGAACTCGCATTTGCTCGACTCCCTGTTGCCTTTGCTCGGCGAAGCAAGTCGAAATAAAGTTGTGCATTTTATTGTTCTGCGCGCGGTTTGCAACTTGTAACTTCAACTGCAGCCTCAACTTTAATGTGACAACACAGCGGGAAATGTGCAATTCGGAAAGCATTAAATTCATCCCGCCCTTTGCGCACGCAAAACAAAAAAAAAAAAAAACGCAGCAAAAATATTTTTAAATATTTCAACATTTTTGCGACACGCAAAAGTTGGCCAGCCAACCTGACTGTAAATAAATAATGTTGGCCAGCATGGCAAACATGGTGAGCACACATAGAAAATGAAATAATAAACACAATGTTCTATGGATTTATTATTTATAATTTGTTAAAACGAAAAAAACACAAAGAATAATAAAATAATATTGCATTTGCTTTGTTTGCTCTTCTCGCAGCATTCCGAATAGAGTTTATTTATTATGTGATCAAATTCACAATCGCAAAGTAACGCTTCGATATTTAACAAAAATATTAGTCAAACTAGAATTGATAATTTTCAAGAAAAATTCGAAATAAATTCAAAGTTTTGACACTTTAATAATTATTTGTATTTGAATTTATATTATCATATTAGTGCAAGAAAAATCATATTAAACTAATATAAACTCACATCAGAATTATTAAAAATGCTGTTAGGCAATTAGAATACTTAAGTTACAAATGAGCATTGTTGAAGACATTGGAAATTCGATCAAATTGTATTATTGTATTTTTATAATTGCTGTAAGTTTTTGGTTAAGCTATTTTTCAGAGCATTTTGCAGTCCTAACATTATTTGTGCATTATTATTTTGTTGTAAATTACTTGCACCTCGGCAAATATTTATGCCCATCAATTAATTATGTGACATGTAGACTGACAAACGCAATGACAGGTGAGTGTCCTTTTTACTGCGTGTTGCTTTTGTTATTGTTGTCAGTCGCCGACGCCGCCGCCGCCGCCATCGTGTTAATAAAATATTCAAAATTTAATTTTCATCGCGATGCATTTGACACATTTCAATAAAAACAATTACTATAACAATTAAGTTGAAAAGTCGGCGCAGCCGTTGCACATTTTATTCGCTGTCACTGCGAAGTAACTGCAAAAAACAAGGGGTTTCCCCTCCAACCCTTCCCATCGCACTTAACAGACTGCGGCAGCGGCCCTTTTGTCTACGGGTAAACATTTATGCAATTTTAATTATAAATGCATTGTTGCGTTTTAATGAGAATTGCCAAATGTCAACAGGATTGGTCGAACAATAGCAGCAGCAATAACAACAAACAACGCCAAATGACATTAGCCGGACAGCTGTTTAAATAATGTATAATCATGTGGAAAATGCTGACATGATTCAATTGAAGCGCACGCTTAACATGAACAAAGCTCAACGAAAGGTTAGTTCGTTATATCAAAACATGCAGTCAGTTAATCCTGTTAGTTGTTATTGCCATTTTTATTTTACCATGACAAAGCACTGCACTGCTGGTTTTCAATACTACTTCGTTTTTTAATATTATAGTTTGCCTTGCAGTTTATAGTTACTAGTTAATTCTAGAGTTTACCAAATTGCTTACACAATCACTACTATTTGAACTTCTTAAATGAATTCGGCAAAATGTAAAATATATTCTTTTATGCATTTTAAGAGGCAATTAATTGATCGTCTATTATTTCAATACGATGCATTGAATAAACATTCTGAGTAGCAATTATTAGAATATCCTAGATTAACTCCTCACAGAATGAGTACAATTGATTTTACACACTAGACAAGCTCTTAAGGTTGAGCACTTAAAACTTGCTTGCATCGTAAGTAATTACCACAATGGGAGACGTAATTTTAAAAGACTTGTTAAAGTTTTGCCCCAGCAAGCGCAGCAAATATTGCTCATACGCCGCATGGTGCAAGCGGCAGGCAACTACAATGAGATGCCACCAAGTTGACCCAACAAATAAGTGTAGACAACGAGCGAGGCGCTGGGAAGCAGCCTGCAGGCTGCTGGGCCATCCATTGTGATGCCATTCAAGTCAATGGCGGAAATGAAAATTGAATTTTATGCAAACACAAAAGCCAATTGAAGTCAATTATTGTTTATGTAACTAATTTTATTTAAATATAAGTCAATTCGTATGCAAAGATGGAATGAGGCACAGCCGCAACGCGAACGTCGAGGAAAAGAACACAAAGAGGAACAGGAAAATGCCAAATGGTTGAGGGCAAATGTAGGCGAGTCGGCAAGACGAAGTGCCAACAAATTGATTGGAAATGAAGGCAACAAGAAAAAACGCGGCGTTGAATGCACTGCGCTCTGTGTGTTGCCGGAGGCTTGAATATGCATAAATATTTGCCAAGCGTCTACCAACTATCGTTAACTAACTAATTGTCGTCCATCGACAACGGTGACGGCGACGGCGACGGCGACCGAATGTTAACTGACCCAAATGTTTGAAGCTACCAAATTTAGCAGTTTGATTCCCACGCTTTTTGGCATTAGGCCAAAGCAGCGAGCAGACGAGCAAAAACAACAGCAACAGCAAAAAGAGCAGAGCGAATTGTCCTTGGCCCTAGTGCAAAATTGTTGGGGCCATCCATCAGCTGTTTGTTTTGTAGAGCGAAGCGTTTCCAGCTTTTTGCAGTAACGCTTTTCATTTTGTCCGTATTTTTTTTTTATTTTCTGTGTTTTGTGCTCTGCGGCTCTCAGAGACAGCGACAAAGTGCAGCCCGTAGCTGAGCGATATTTTTTTTGCGTGGTGTGTGTGTGTGTGTGTTAGTTATTTTGATTGATTGCATTGTTTCGTGTAACAAATTTATTTCTGCCACGCCCATCGAGCACTTAAAAGCAAGGAGGCGCAACAATATCAACAACGACGGCAGCGCCAGCAAAAAATGGGCTGCCTTTTAATGGGTTTGCCTTTTGGGTAGCTACATCATTGTCACAGGCAGGAAATTGGCAAAAGGCCGCCGCATGCCGCACGCTGCACGAGTTCGAGTCGAGTCGAGTGTGTAGGTAAAGTTTAAAGCGAGAACAACACATCATCAGCAGCATCCTTCGCAGCCGCTAACATCAACTTAAGCGCAATCTCAATGACGTCTTCTGCCTTTAGCCAGCCAGCATCATTAGTGAAAATGATTTCTTATTCAATGCTCGCTCGCCTTGGCTCAGCTTTTGCTTTTGCCAAGCTCAAGCTGTTGGCTGAATTTTTCTTTTCTCTGCCTTCAATCTCGTTTCATTTCTTTTCTTTGCGTTTCTGGTTTCTTCGCGCTGTTGTCATGCTTCATCGATTTTTTATGCCTTGCTGGTTGAGTTGATGGAAATTTTGCTTTTTTATTTGACTTTTTTTTTCTTGCTTGCGATTTTTTAGCCGCCTGCACTTCAATAACAGCCGCCGCAGTGGCAGCAACCGCAGTTGACTTTAGTAGTAATAATGTTGTATTTGTTTTCTGTTCCCCCCACGCAACAAAAAAAAGTTGAACTTTGCCTTGGCATTTGATTTGCTTTGTTATGTGCAATATCTTCGACAGTCGAATCAAACGCTCAAAAATCATTCAAGACCAAAATATTTTGCATTTTTGTTTGCGGCACAAAAAGATGAGTAACATAAACGGAGATGAAAAGCTATCTAAAATTCCTATAAATAGCATGACAGTCTCTAACTTAAAAAAGAAGAAGAAATTTAAGCATTGAATAGTTTTGTAGTCATAAAATTAAAATATATATACTTATTAAAAAGGCAAAATTTAGATCCAGATCACGCATTGGGAACATTCTCCCAACTTGGATGCTAGAAAGTATGTACGAAAGATTTACATTAAAACACTGTCATACATGACATACATGACAGCACATTATTGAATTTTATGATGCAGACCTCACTGCAATTACTTCCTCCAAAAGAAGCGCCTAAACCAGCTCATGCTGCCACTTGTTGCATTATCTTCCTTCAAATAGAAGTACATCAACGACGCCGGATTAGCTCTAGAGCCACTACTAAAGCTCAAGATGAAGCCACAGTCGTTTGTCTCGCTGCTGTTTTTGGTGAATCTTGGCAACTCATTCACCGCATTCACAAAGAGTTCGGTGAAGTTGGCTTTATTCTGCGGCCCATTGCGTATCTTAAAGTGATTGGCATCGAACTGATGCTCCCGCATGTAGCGCATCACCGAAAAATCCTGCGGCATGTAGCCCCAGAAGAATGTTTCGCCCTGCTGCAGATGCAGCTTATCCATGAGCAGATTGGCCTTGTGTGACGCTATCAAATTGAGCGGCTGGCGCAAGTGTTGCATGCGCAAATGGCCAGCATCCTTGTCGAATCGCTTGTCCTGCAACTGCTGTTGCTTGTTGCGCAGCGAGGACTTCAGGCCGTTGTGCTGGAACTGCGACTGGCCAGCGCGTATGAAGTGCAGCAAGTAGTCGCGACCACAGTCGGGCATTTCGAAGCCATCCCAGCGACAGCAGCGCAGCTTGACGTAGGACTGCAGCAGCCAATCGATGGGCTGATCGTTGAAGAAGATTTGCACATAGGCTAGAAATGGTTGCAGCTCCTCGGTGCGAAACAACTTGCCGATGAAGCCCAGATCGCAGAAGCTCAACACGATCCAATTGCGATGATGTGTGAACCGAAAGTTCGTGTGCAACGCCGCCAAATTCATGACGTAGTCCAAATACCCCACGGTCGGTATAATGTCATCCTCCAGCTGCAGGTAATAAGCACCGCGACTCCGCGCATAGGTCATCAGAAACATGTAGTCAAGGGTCTGTTTGGTGCGCCAACGAACCCGGGACGGCTCATCGTGCAGCGTTACGTAGAGCTCATTAAAGTCGGGATAGTAGTCGTCTGGCGGCGTGATCACTTCAATTAGGCCCTCATCCAAAGCGTCGCCAAAATACTCGTTGATCCCCAACCAAATGTGATGCACAACCGTCGCGTTCGTCTCCCCAATAAAAACGACAATCAAGCTGCTGCGCCGATGGTACTCATTCATATTCTCAATCAGCAGCGTCAACGTGTCCACCAGATAGTTGTTGTTGTTGGGCCGATAAACTGTCGGCACACCCAGCACATAGGGAACACCTCGACGTCCACGGCCATAGCTGGAGCCCAGACGAAGCGGACTTTCATTTAAGATACTTTGCCACGTGCGTGTCGAGCTCGTCCTGCGAGTAGTTTTATGTTGAACCAAAACTCGTTGAATATAGCTTTTATTCGAGCTTCTCGGGGAGACGCTGTGAGTGCTCTCAGTGGACTCTTTATCAAATTTCGTTTGTATCATACGAGGTTCTGTGCAATGCTGGAAGATATGCAGCGTTATCAACAGCATGCATAAGGTTAAAGCAATCCCAAGGAAGATATCAGAACGAAAATTAATGATCTTCATGATTTTGATTATGTTGAGGTGTTCGAATTAGTGAATTTATCAAAGGCATGCTTAGATACACTTCTGATTGAAGTCTGCAAACATACCCGAGTATACATCGTAATTCTTTGTAAGCGTGATTGTATTCGAGGTTTTATTCTATTTTTCGTGAGGAAGCAACTCTCTTTTCGGTTCAAGTTATAACTATGTTTTGGAATAAAGAGCAATTATGATCTTCAGCTCTTTATGTGCATCATTTAACGCTCATTTATAGCAGACTTTACAGTCAGATTTCATACTTGTTTTCATTAGAAAGCAATTCCATAACAAAATATTCAAGATATACCTATCTTTTGGAATAAAGAGCAATAAAGATCTTAAGTTATTTATACGCATAATTGCATACTTCTTTATGGTAGATAAACACGATTTCTTTCTGTTTTTAATTGAGAAGTAAACTCCCATTTTAATTCAAGTTATACTCATATTTTCAGTGTGTCTGATTGTGCGCTCTTTTATAGAAGGTACACACGTTTTCATTTGGGATTTCATTAAATCAACTCCGTTTTGAATTCAAGTTATACCCATGGTGTAGTGTGAAGAACAACAATGACATGTAGTTCCTTAGGTGCACAATTAAACCCTGTTTTACGGCAGGTATATACGATTTCATTCTTGTATTCATTAGGAAGGAATTCCCTTTTCAATTCAATCGCATTTATCTGCATATTGTGTTCACTAAAAGCAAAATTCAATACACATATCATCGGCTATACACTCGGCTCTAATGAAAAACTGCGTCATGACTTCTAGGCCTTTGTTTTAGCTAGCTTTTCGCATTTTCGACTATTTCCACAATAGTGCTACAAAAACCAAAGTAAAGGACACGGAAAAAACATGGCATAGCAAAAGGCAAGGAATTGAAACACATCGCACAACAATCAGGGGAGAGAGAGACACGCACATTCTCTATTCATAGGCACAGCTCGAGTAAAACGCACTGAGGATTGCAGAAGGCGGAGACAGAATTCCCAAAAGCAATGAATTTTTCGAATTCCGCTGCCATTTTTGAGCACGCCCCAGAGACGACGACGCGAAGCGGAACGGAACGGGACACAAAGACAGTGAGAGCACAACAAGAAGGCAATGCATAAATAAAGCGCTCAAATTACAATTTAATATCATAGAGATTTGTGAGAAACTCATGAGTGGTGGCGCAGTAATGGCGAGTCTCAACACATACGACTTAAAACTTAAATGAAATTCGATTAAAACTTTGTCGACTCTTTGAATATAATATTACGTATACGGCACGTTGGCCTGCGCGAGGTTAATGTTACTGATTATCTGCATTATTTATAAATATTCGCACGTGATGATACAAATTTATGCACACACACTTGTCCAGAGACACCTCGCCGACTTGTGATTCAGCTCATTTCGCGGCCATTCTGCTTCAGCTTCATATTGGACGGCTTTCGAGGGTTGAGCATTAAATAAATAACCGAAAAACTTTTCAACTTTCATGAATATTAATAACAGCAGATTTTAAAATATATATATACACATGCACATGTGTGTGTGAGTGTACAAAGCATCAGCGATGGCATCCAAGTGACAGAGTCAACGCCACATTGCTCATACGCGGCGTTGTCCGCACAAAATGTAAAATGTGCATTTAAATTGAATTCCTTAATGAATTCGCGGCAACGCCTGGCCACGGACCACAGACTGAACAGCTCCAACTTGCTGAAGGTGTTGCCCAATGCGACCGTCGCGTTTTTATCAGATTAAAAATTATACATATTTGCGAAATACTCTACAACAGTGCATCTCAGCTCTGTTGTCGAGGCAGTAAAGTCTTTTCTTCAAGTCTGCTAAAATTGACATGAAAACTTCAACTGCAATTAAAAATGTTAATTGTATTAATTGAGCAACTGATAATTCAAATACAATTCCATCAACACAAATTTATACTCTTTTGTTTGACTGCAATAAAAATGTGGAGATGATGAGGTTTAATATGCTTTTTAAAATAGTTCAATCTATATAATATATGCTTGATATTAACTGGACAACTGTCTTATTTAATTCGCGCTCAAAGGGTAGCAATCATTCGCCAAAATGAAAACACCTTTTCTTGCTTGTTCATTTTATCACCCGATGCACGTTTTGCCGAAAGGGCCAAGGGGGCAGAGGGCCGAGGGCAGAGGGCGCCAGCGAACGAATATAACTTTTTTGGCGCGCAGCGAGAAATTATGCAAAAATTCAAAAGCATAAAGTTTGCCGCTCTGGAGTTGCTGCAGTTTTCGCCACAAGCAGCAACGGCAGCAGCAACCACCCGACTCTTAATTAAAATGCATTAAGTTCGGGGCACAGGGTGCGGGGCACCACAACATGTGACCTCAAGTGTTAACATAAAAGTTTGATGCACGAGTAAAATAAAAAACGTGCGAAAAAAGAGCAAAGTCTAATCTGTTAAATCTCATATTTAGAATGGCAGATGCCTTAACGAACTGCCATTCTGTTGGCAGACTCATAAAATGCCAACAACAAAGCAAAATTTCACAAAAACTCATATATACATAAATCTTTCTCTAGCATCTACACTGCCTGATTAATGACCCTGTGCACCGAAAAATTAAATGTAACGCCACATGAAGCCGCAACGATATAACTATCCGCTGTGCCTGTGGCGTCATTGACGCTCGACTCTGGCATATGATAATGGTCAAATTTTTGCACATATTTCGCCGACAATTTTTATTTTTATTTTTCCACACATACACAGCTTTGGACAGCCTGCAAACACAGCACGTAACATGTGTTTTAGTTTATAACAACAGGCCACAAAATAAAATAAATAATAAAAACAGAACAAAAATGAAATAATAAAAAAATGGTATTATGCTTCTACAAAAATTCAAACATAAAATTTCAGCAAAAATATGCGATATTAAATTTTGCATGCGGCGGAGTAATGAGAAATGTTGGTACGCTTTACGATCCTCAATTGGAATAGGCATATTAAAATGTTTTTCGAGACAAAATGAATTCTATTTAATTAAATGTTTGGGAACAATAAATTGAAAGTACTATGTGGTCGACAAAACGTAATTTTTAGTGAAAACAAACAGAAATTTCTTATTAAACTTTGTTGTTTTTTGATGTTGTTATAATTTTCTGTTATCTCAATTCATTATGAGTTCATAAAGAGCACAAGTAAGGAAGCTATTGCTTTAGGAGTGTTCCTCGAACTAGACGACTCTCTTCACTATCCAACTTTTGCAGTGCAGTCTGCATTGGCTCACACATGTAATCTAAGCTAAATAACGTCACACACACACACACATTATATATACATACATATTATGAGGGAAAAAAATTCACCCACTAAATTGTCAAAATTCTACGGCGCGTGAAAAAATGTTATAAAAGCTTATGAGCCCTGCCCTGATGTGCAATTTTTGCCCTTTCTTGCTGCTTTCTTTTTTATTCGTTTTAGTTGTCCCTTTTTTTGCTCTTGTTGTTGTTGCTGCCCAGCTGCCCACCGCTGACATAACAGTTTACCATGTGTGACAATGCGTGTGTGTGTGTGTGTGTGAGTGTGCGAATAGTTGTCAACCGCAAAATAAGATAAATTTCACACCGAAAAATTAATAACTTTTGAAAAGGCCATAAAATTTGAGCTAAGCTAAAAAGGCGACATAAGTCGCTCTCTACACACAAATCGCGCACATAATTTTCGCAATTTTTTTTTCGGATATTATTGAATTTTGTTATTGTCGCTGTTGTGCTGCTGCTGTCTGCTTGAAAAACTCATAAGAATGTGCTCGGTGGCGTCATAAATTTCTGGGCAAACGTCGAGAAATTAAAGTGCATTCGCGCCCAGCCAAGCAAGTCCAACAAGTGACAAAAGAGGCGAAATTTGCAAAATAAAATAATAGAGCTGGAGCTCCAACGATAGAATGCGGCTTGCTCTGCTGCTGCTGCATGCGGAAGTGCTGAATCACCGGAAAACCATTAAAGGAAGTCACAACTATTGATTATGTCGGCGGCGTCAGCGACAGCTTCAGCGTCAGCGGCGCAAACTAAAAATGGCTTTGTGTGTGCAAGCAGCGGAAAAATTATGATAGCACCCGGTCCGGTCCGGCCCGGTCTAGTTCGGCTGGCTGCAGAGCCCCGACCAGAGCCCAAGAACCCAGCAGAGTCGGAGGCGAGCCCTCGGCCTCGGCACATATAAATTTGCATTGGCTGCGAGTGAAGAGGGCGGCAAATTGAATTTGATGGCTTTTATTTGCAACTTTAATTGCATGCGACTCTTGTTGTAGCATCGCGATTTGTTTGGGGTACATGGGCAATCTGAGCAGCTCTGTTGTTTACAGTTGATAAGTTAGATAACAGTGATTAGTTGAGGCTCGCCAAGAGTTTGTACTTAATACTTTAGTCATGCTTGAGTAAATACAAATATTTTCTTGAAAACTTAAGAAACTTGCACAAAAAAGCATTTAACCCATTTTGGTAATATGGAACATCGACTGTCAAATTGTTTTAAATACGTTTTTGCCGCCCAACGCAATCGGCTTGATAAGTTTGGCAAGCGCATGCAAACTTCGTTTGATCAAACAGAACGCGCCCTTTACAAACTTGCGCCCGTTGTTTTTGGTCTCGTTTCGGTGTGTGTGTGTGTGTGTGTGTGTGTGTAGGGAAAAAGCGGGCGGAAGCGTCGCTCGCCGAAAATCATGGCGAGATAAATTGCCAAAGATAGCAGTGGATGGAGTCGCCGCTCCATTGCTATTGTTCAAAATCAATTTAGTGTTGAATTGGTGCCAAGAATCTCATTTTCAAAAACGGCAGCGTTGACGTTGGCGACGACGTCAGCAGCGTCAACTCATAGCGCATAGGAAATGAAAATACCGGAAACGCCGACATTTTCCCCCAATGAAAGTCAACTAGCCAAGCCACACACACACACACAAAGCGAAACGAACTCGCAGATTTGGCCACAGCAAACACCAACTCCAAAGGCAGCACAAAAACACAAAACAATAAAAACAACCAACAGCCAAAAGGAAAAAATTGGAAAAAATGTGCTAATAACTTTCAAATAAATGTTAAACCCAAAAAAGGAGGAAGAATGAAAATGGCGTTGCAGCGAGACTAGTCTCAGTGACTAGCTTAAATCGGCTCAGAGACAGACAGTTCTATTTCACGACAAAACTCTCATGTGTGCGCCTCCATTTCCACACATAACTCAGCCGCTTAATCCGGCCCAGCCAAGGCCGTAAATTCAGTCGGAGCGTCGCGTTTCAGTGGCTTAACTCAAATGGCGTCGGCGGTGGCGAAGTCTGAAGCCAATTTTAAAGTTGTCAGCAGAAAATTTACTTTCACGCCGCTGATAGGCGTTAAATGCTCGCTTAATTGCTACAAAAACTCAACTCAACTCAACGTGATTTTGTATTTTTTATAAATTTAATTCCATCACAAACTTTTCTCATTTGTTGCCAGGCCAATTGAGTGTCCCAATGACTTTGCCATTTTATGGCGCAAGTATTTAAAGAAATTTAATGTTTTATTGCAAGTCAAGCTATTAAAATTCCGATTAATTTTCGTTTTAATCGTTATTATTTTAAGCCGTTCAACAACTTTTTCAATTTGAAGATTGAGTTGTTCAATAACTTTTCAATTTTATTATGCAATTATTTCTAGAGTATGTATGCACAATTTAATTTTGTGAAATGCTTGCTGTGACATAAACTAACTTTTGTGGTGGACTGCAAACAGAGCGGATGTTTATCGCAAAACACTTTCATTAAAAATTGTTCATCCACAAGTTGTAGTGGAGGTCGTGCCAAGAATTTAGCAACGCCCGAAGCTCATTGTGCTGGCCTTTCGCTTTTGCTGAGTATCATATTAACTTTGATTCCACTGCCGTTCAACTTTCGTTCCCCAAAATGCCTTTCAGCGCTTTCTCTATGTGTGTGTGTGTGTGTGTTTGAGTCGTGCAATAACATTAAATTTTAGTTTATGGTTAAGTCCGCTTTGGGGTGGACAAACAAAATAGAAATATATGACTCAATCAAAAAGCGCACACAGAAATGACTTCGTCGGCTGGTCGCTCTCTGCTCGCATAACTAATTAAACAATGCGAGGCATATTTCACATATCGCTATCTATGTGTTTATAATTATATCAGTGCGCCACTCTCGCTCAATAAAATTTGCAAATTAATTTCAAACTGTGCGTAAAATTGAGCATGAAAATGCAATTAACATTATTGGCCAGTGGATTACGATTACGCAAAACTATGAATGCAAATGCATAGAACGGCAATGCAATGCACAAAATTTGCAATTAATTTTAATGTATTTTCAATGTATGCGAGCATTCGCCACTCACACACACACAAGCAAGCGTCTCTGTGGCAGTGCCCAGGAAAGGTTTGCGCTTCGCAAATATTGACCATAAAGTGCCTTTGTCTTTCACTCAAAACGTCTCGAGTAAATGATTGTGCATATTAACAACTTGGTTAGCCGCAAACGCAAACAAAATGGCTTTTAATCTAACCATTATAATGAGCAAAATGTCTGAGCAGCAGCGAGCAGTGAGCAGTGAGCAGTTAGCAGAGCGCAGACAAAAGCAGTACCTTGCACTGTTTGTCAACATGGCGTATGAGCAACGTGCGATTAAGTTTAATGATTTTCTCAGTCAACTAGAAATTGTATGCGCTTAGAAAGTTCTGCACAATGAAGTCATGTCGCAGCTTATGCAATATAAAATTCCTAGTTTGCTTTCAAAAATATTTTCTTAAAGTAAAAATATTATGTAGACGATGCACAAATATCGCATTGAATTTGTTATACCCTGTGCGAGAGTATTGCGAGATATGGACACAAAGGCAGGCAAAATGTAGTGGAAATTTAACTAAAATTCCATGGCCAGCCCGCAATCATTAATTCATAAAGCTGTAATTTGCTTTTGGCCAGGCCAACAGTAGTGGCAGTGGCAGCCAGACAACCTTTCGGTCATTTGCGCTGCAAATTATAAGCAGACAAATAGTCCACACACACAAACACACAGAGAGAGAGAGAGAGAGAGAGAGACGCACAGACACACCTAAATGTGTAGAGCAAAGCGTAGCAGCAAACAACAAGGATATAGCCTAATATAAACGTATATATACACACACCTACAACAAAGTCGTTGCACAAAGAGCCAAAAACTTATTTGCGGTTGCCCAGTTTGGCCGAGGAGGTTTTGGCAAATGCAAAATTTTGTTGACATGCCTTGAGCCATGATATGCAGCCAGCGCAGACACAGTGGAGAGCACTCTCCTCTTCAATTCGGTTCCATTGAGCTTGGTTCGCTTGTGTGCAGACTCTCGCCATGTCTGTGGCAGGGCGTGTAAATGATTTTGACATATTGTAATGACAAAACAAAGGCTGTTTCATGTATCTCTGGCTCTCCGATTCTGCTCCTGATGCTGACTGACTCTCTATCTGCATTTGTCTGTGTCTGTGTCTGTGTCTGCGTCTGTCTTTGCTCAGCTTTGGTTTCCACTGTTTGGCTGACTGGCTGACCAGTTCAGGTCTGCCAGTGTCAATTGTTGTCGCCAGCTTGGTTTTGACGGAAATTAGAAATCAAAATGTTAAGTCCAGATGCACAGTCAATTGAACTGTATGAAGCTTCAACTGCAAATAGCAGCAAGCGATGCGAGTTTCTGTAATACAAATCAAACTGCATAGCATTCAGCCTGGACTTATTAAACTTTGACATTACAGTGCTATGATATTTTTAATTTTCAATTCAAATAAATAAATTTTCAATCACCAAGTTCATTGTGTATTTTTAATAGAATTCTGACTGATTGAATAATAATTGACATTACTCGCATATGAACAAGTTTTCGCTTTGAAAACAGTATCGCAAAACCACAGCAAACTACACTATTTACAGTTCATTTGAGTTATACGACTTTAAAGTGTTTCTTTTATACGTTTTACAACTAAAGTTCTTGACTCCACAGTCTAAACTTTTTTTGCAGCACAAATTACAAGTTCACCCGTTTCTTTACCCCATCGTTAATATACTTGGGAAAGTTTGGAAATAAAATTTTGACTTCATAGCTCTAGTCAGCGCTGAGTCACTGCTCAACCCTCAGTCAGAGCGAATTCACTCCTTCACCCACTCCCTGTGAGTCAGCACAAACGCCCGACTTGCTGTTGTGTTGTCAAGAGCTTTGCAACAGCAGCATTGACAGCTAACATTTGTAAGCGACAAGTAAGTCTATTACAATCGAAAGTAATTAACTAGCGACTACGCTGTAAATAAAATTGAAATGAATGTTAAATTAAGTAAACAATCTGAAACAAAAGTTTGCTCTTTAGCAACTGATATACCCAGCAGACAAAAGTACTGGGTATTTGCTGGTGGAATTACTGCAATGACAGAGCTTGCTACAAGTTGTCTTTATTCCAATTCGCACCCTCATAATATAGCTAGAGCTCGTAATTATAATTAACATGGTAAACATTCGGTTCTCAATCACAATGCAAATGGAAAACAAAACAGAGAAAGGAACTCAGCCCGCAGGCAACAAACAGCATGGCGTATACGTAACGTAGAGCCAAGGCAAGCGACTATTGAGATCGCACTCAGCTAAAAAATATTTCATATTTCCAAAAGGAGGGAGGAAAGCAGTTGGACTGAAACACAGAATCATTCGAAACAGCCACAACAACAATTACAAGGAAGCTAGGTAGGGTCGCTTTCAAGGGGGGTGTTAGACCCCCCACCTTAGGTTGCCGTACCTTTAGCTAAATATCCAGCTCGACTGTGCGGAATGTTAACAATAACAATGAAACAGAACAGGAGCAGCGAGGATTGTAATGATGAAATAAAAGTCAAGTTAATACAAAAGCTAAAAACCGAACATGAAAACTGGTGCGCGGTGAATAACGGAAATACGACTACCCCTATTATCAGCACAGAGTCTCCTACTCCCAGTTATTGTTGTTGTTTTGTTGCCGCTGCTGTTGCTGCTGCTGTTACTCGTTAGCGTTACATGAAAGTGCAACTTTTGTACAACGGTTGTGGCAGCAACAACAATTGTAATACACATAGTTATAATAAAAATCAGCTTGTTTCACTTTCCGACGAAGCACCAAAGTTCAGAATGTCCCTCCCCTCCGCACTGCATTTTGCCCGCCCTTATATGAAATGTTTGTTCGTCTGTTTGTTCGTCTGTTTGTTCGTCTGTTTGTTTGTTTCTCTGTGTAACTCACACTCTGCTCCACTCGGCGTTTTGGGTAGCCCGTGCTTTTGACTCGGCTGGCATGCAGGTTCAAAGTTGTTGGCTCTGCTGTGTGAACACTGCCCACTTTCTCTTCCCGACACTCGCTGCTAACTGCTAACTGCTCAGCTCAACTGCTGCTCTCCATGTTCGTGTTGCAAGCGGCAAGCGGCAAGCGGCAAGCAGCAAGCGGCTCGCCGGCAGCAAGAGAGCGCCGCAGGTGCAAAGTGTAAATGAAGACTGATTGCAGTGCACATGATTTTGTCGACACACAGGCTCACACCCATACACAGACACACTCTCACACACACACACACACACACACACACACACACACGAAGCTCTGGTCGAGGCATAAAAAACGTTGCAAGGGCTGCTGCTGTTGCTGCCGCTCGTTCTTGTGTTTGCAAAGGGGGTAATTGTGGTTAAGTGCTGGTTTATTGGTTTGGCAAAAGGGCTTAAAAGATATATGCATTTTGAAGAGCAGCCCAACTGCCGGCTAAACTGGCTAAGGTTAAGGGCAACGCTTTCGGAGCAGCCCCACACGAATTTGACAATTGTTAACGCTTTTCGATTGCTTCTTTTTTTTGGGGGGCTATGAAGGCCAAAAGTTGAGCTGTATTACGAGCATGTCGAACATGCACATTCTTGTAATGATCGGGTTGTTGGTCAACAACTAGTTTTGCTACACAACTCAACTACAAGATAGTTGCACTTACTATTTGGCAAGTACTCTGCTTATCATAGTTTAAATCCATTCTATTTAAGAGCTGAGTGAAATTATTGGCAATACATAATCCAAAAGCAGCAAATTAATTACAAGTAATTGAACAAGATTCATAAAAGAAATAAGATATTCACTACTTGCAAATCAAATATAAGTAAAGTAACAATTTTGCTTTCAATTTGAAACTGAATATATAGCTTATGAGTTTAAGTCTTATTTTTGTAAATAATTCAATTGTTGGCCGCTCATTTCAAGACACATTGATTTCTCATTGTGCAAGCTTTACTCAAATCTCATTTACAATTTGGAAATGTTCGCTTTAAAGTTAGGTATAAAAACAAGCTGGAAAATCAACGTTGTAACACCATAGCGTATTAAAAGTTGCATTTTATGCTCACTCACCTGCAAGCGAGCGGTAAAAAATCGTACATATTGCACATTAGAATAGCTACCACACGAAATTAATTTCTTACATTTCTACAAATGCTGGCATGCCCCGCGACAACTCCCTACCACCCCCCCCCCCCCTCGGTGCAGACAGGCAACAGCGCAGCAACAACTCGCACACACATTTAAAAAATCGTTTTAATTGAAACACAAGCCCCTTGGCAATCAGTGTGCACGCAAACGCCGCACTAGCTCGCAACGCGCGCCCCTAGCCAAGGGTGGAAATAGGGGTCGCTTCAGCCACAGCTCAACCCACACATGCCGCTAGATAGCGGTGGAGGGCGGGGTGGTGACTGGGGCCGGCAGGGAGGGCCTGTCGCTCACTTAAGTTAATACGCAAACCAAATGTCACTCAACATTATCAACGGCAAACGTAATCAGTTAAAACTTTTTTGCTGCTCTAGGCAGGCCAAAACCAGCCAGGCAACCAGCCAACCAGCCAGCGAGCCAGCCAGGCAACCAGCCAAACAGACAGACGGCCAGTTGGACGGCCGGTGGGCGGGATGGGGGAAGGGGAGGGAGTTGTTGCTGCTTCTGCTGCTGTTGTTGAACGAAAAGTTGCCAACATGTTTGTATTCTATTTCAATTTTTTATGCGCTCTGCGAGCGAGCATCGCACTGAAGTGCAACAACAGCAACAACAACGACAACAACAACACGCAGTTAAAGCAACAAGCAACAAGTCGCAGTTGGCATACCCTTTGAGCTCGAGCGCCAGACGAGCAACTTTTTAGTTTATGCGAAAAGTCCCAAACACGATTTGATAGCAAATCTACATTTTACAAGCCTTCTTGTCACTCGAAGAAGGCAACGATTAAAAACATAAAGTTTCTAGTTACTTTTTACTAATAAGCACAACTCAAATTATGTATGCTTAAAGCATTAAAAGGTATACCATTAATAATATAAACTATTTACGATAAAAATCATATCAATTTTACATTTTATCTCGATTTTGTATGTTTATTGTTAGCATATTTAAGTATTTATATGGAAATTAAAGAAACTTTCTATATACATTTAATTACATAAAGCATATTTAAGTATTTATAGAATACTATTATTTCCAAGCTGCTTAACACATTATTGAATTGATAAAATTAAAGCCAGATTTAATTGTGAAAATATATGCAAACATTTTTAATTAATTGGTTGCATTAATAAAATTATAGTTAAACATAATTATATAAAATATAGACATTTGTTGTTGATTGATTGATAAAATGCCGCTGTACTTTAAGTATAACGCGAAATGGGTCTCCCTAATATACCCTGCAATTAGGGCAGTCAAATGCGCGGCATGTGTTTGGCACTGTGCAAAAGGTTCAGGTCGCCGCTTTCCGTTTCTCAGCACAGCCTAAAAGCATGCAATGTTTAGGCCTACAACGGCAAAAGCAAACTTTTTTTGCGGTATGCGATGGCATTTTTCGTTCGTTTTCGACTGCAGAAACTGAAACGTCTAAATTTCGGGCAGGTCGCATGTGTATCGTGTGTGTGTGTGTGTGTGTGTGTGTGTTTGGTGGTCGTAAGTGCTGCTAGTTTTTGCATATTTCAGGAGTTCGCTAGCGGGCACAACGCACAAAAGTAGGCAACAAAACCAACTGTGGGCCACTTGACAGCCGTTTAAATGCATTAAAAAATTACATACCGAAACTCGGCGAAAAAGAAAAAAGAAAAACCACAAAAAGAAAACAACAAACTGGCGACGACGACGACATGTCAGTCAGCGAAATTTCACATGCGAAATTGTGCAAGTGCCACGCCCCCCCGCAAAGAGGCGAACAAAATCAAATCAAGAGAATGGCGTGCCGCAGAATGGAAGGCCGTGACAATGCCAAGCGCTCCAGCGCTGGCCGGATGGGAACTCCGTTCGCCTGTCGCCAACGACAGCAAAAGGGTTTGCCCGCAATCAAGTGGAGCTGGCGAGGCGCAAGCTCGGCATGCGGCAGGCTGTTGAGTCTGTGAACCAGGCCGACTAGTTAACGCAAATTGAAATCGCTGTAGTCGGGGACAGCCGAAAGACGTTTTGGCAGCTTGTTCGTGCATAAATCAAAGTGTAAGGTCACCACCAGCAGCAGCAGTCTGTGAGTGAAGGGAATTTGGAGCCCTAAGGGCACGTTGGCATGATGGCCAGCTGGGAGTTGAGAGCTGTAAAGTCACTTGCTATTTTACAATGGCAATTAAAAAGGCTTTGGCCGAGGTCTAAGCATTTAGCAACGACCACTTCCACTGCTCGCCACAGTTTTTGGAAATTTTTCAGCTCAACAATTCACTCAGCGTGAGTCGAAAACTTGCAGTTTGCGAAGCTTCAACCTTCTTGATTAACTATGTTTCTTTAAAAGCAATCTGATTTCTTTTAATTAAACTTATACACTACAATCATATAGCATTCAATAACACAAAGATTTCGATATTTCATCCATTGTGACTCCTTAAGTTTGCAGCGTTCCTTTTTTTAAAGCTAAAATGCATTTTATAATTAATTTGCATTTAAAATTTGTTGTTACGAAGTTTCCCCAAAAGTGTAATTTTAACTAGCCTTAATTCGTTTTGTTTTTTAATTGTTGAATTACTTTCAATTTCCATATTAATTTATTTTATTTTTGAGTTTTGTTTTCTTCTTTTGCAAGCTCAAGTCTATTTCTTTATTAATTTGCCTACAACATTTTGTGAGTTAAATTAGCCAATCAAATAGCTAATATAAAACTTTCTAAAACTGCAATTTTAAGTAGCTCAAATAAATTTCTAGTTTGTATTTCATGGCATTTCTTTGTTAATTTAATTTAATTTGCAGTTGACAGCTCAACTAAATTTTCTTTTTAATTTACACATAATATTTGAGATAAATTAGTAATCGAATTAACAGAAAGTTTTCCCAAAGTGTCGCTTTAAACTACCTTAACTTCAGTTCAATTTTGAATTCCAACTCACTGCTAATTTAATTTTGTTTAGCTTAGTTTTCTTCATCTTTTTACAAGCACAACTCTATATTCTTATTAATTCATACAGTTTTTGGCAATGCGTTATTAGGAAGTTTCTCGACAGTGTCATTTTAACTAGTTTTCATTATATTTGAATTCCATTCCGCATTCACTGCTAATTTAATTTTCTTTGAGGTAACTTCAACTAACGTACTTCTCGAAACTAATGCGCCCGAAGTCCTTTGTGCACGATAATTTCTTAGCACGGTTTGCCGTACGTTGGATTTTTCGTGTATTTCATTTCATTATCATCACGGCGCACTAGATTTCGCCAAACTTTTCTATCTCGATGGCATTTAAAGTGCGGGTAGAAGTTGCGAGTGTCGCCTGCACTCAGTCTAGCAATTCGCAGCGCTCGTCTCTGCTTCTAGCTCAGCTCCTCCTCAGGCAGTTGCTGTCACACACGTCGCATGAGTTATATGCCCTTGCCAGCCATCGCACATATGCAGCTGCCTGACTGAGCGTGTGTGTGTGTGTAGTAGTCGTAGCTAACTTTTGCGGCCTTATCTGGCATAGACTGCACTCCAGGCATGAAGGCTATGATTTAAGCACAAACTTCTGCCGCCTGACTTTGTCTTCTGGTGCAGCGCACAGTCATTGCTGCTACGGCTGCTGCAAGTTCTACTTACCGCCAGGAACTTGCACAATTAACTATATTTTAATTGGCCCTGTGTGCCGCCGCCTGGCGTCGTAATTTATTTACAATTTTTACGCTCATTTTGCTGACTGACAGCGCAAATGCGAAACCACGCACACGCACACACACACACACACACACACACACGCACACACACAACTACGGTGACGGACATCAGCCGACACTCACGCAGACCAATGCAGCAAACGTCCGATGGTTGGCAAATGCATTACGCATGCACTTTGCTCAACACTTCTGTTAATTTTATGCTACCCGTTTTTCTCCTGACCTCTGACACTCGCAGCCTGTGTCTGTGTGTGTGTGTGTGTACGTTTGTTTAAATATTCATTGCAAATTCCAATTGCATTTGCGCTTAAATTGGCAATGCCAACAACAAAAGAAACAGCAGCTGCATCTGAACGAATTTGTTTTCCTCGACTCTTGTTTTTTTTTTTTTTGTTCTCTACCTTGTGTTGGCTGCTGGTCAGACTCAATTTGGTCGAAATGCCTGGCCGTTTGTGGTGCGAGTCGTTTGAATTCGGTTGCCCGACTGCATAGTTTGTTTAAACGTTTCCTTTTTCAATGCGCCTGCCAGAGAGAGAATGTGAGCGAACTAAATGAGGCTCGAAATGAACTATGCTGAAAGCAATCAGGTGAACTGATATCGAAATCTATCCAAATTAAAGTTGCACACAAAACATTTTAAGCAGCAAATATTTGCAAAATTCGCAATTAATAGTCAATTAGATTGAAGCATAGAAGAATCTAGAAACATTTGAAGTTAACATTAAGCTAATGGCAGGCAATTTGATTCGTTTGTCGCACAAATCGAATAAATCTATTTGTTTGCCCTGACCGCATCTATTTCAACCAAACTAATCCACAAAATCCATAAATAAAAGAAATCAGCGCCACGCAATCTCAGCATTAAAATGTACGTAAAAATTTTACGAAATTTTATGTGAAAGCAATAAATTAAATTTGCATTTCGATGGCAGCAAATATGCAAAAATAATTTGGCATAAATAAATGTTTAGCCAAACTAAGTAGGGACTAATTTTCAATGGCGGACACAAATAAGCCGAAAACCTCAAATATAAAATGCAATTGAAAATGCATAAATTAAATTGGTCATAAAATGGCCGAAAGCAGCAAAATGGCAAAATGGCAAAGGCAGCATTATAATGCATGCATGCACTATATAGTATGTGTGTAGATAAATTAATTTCGACTAAAGCTTCGGCGACAGCCAAGCAAACCAATTAATGTACACCACACACACACACACGCACATGAGCTCTCAAAGCCCAAAAACCATAACCGAAATGTAAATTCAAAGCCAAACACCAAAATGACATCAATTTGCGCTCATATTTCATAAGCGCAGCAGCAGCAGCAGCGGAGGCGGCGGCGGCAATGTAAATGCTATTAAAACCATTGCGATGAACCCAGTGACAACCTTGCAGCCAGAGAGAAGTTCAGAGATCGTAAATTATAGCCAAGGCAATCGAATGCGGCTCCTGACTCGGCATTGTGCTGCTGCTGCTGCTGCTGCTGCTGCTCCAGAGTCTTTGTCTGCAATGGCAAGAAGATTTATGTCTTTCGCAGCACTCCTCAGTGCTCGCAGTGCTCTCTGTGCTGCCGCCGCAGCTCGGCATCAATAAATGTTGTGCCACGCTGCGTATGCGCAATATTTTAATTATGCAAGCAATTGAAAAATTGGCACACACACACACACAGCCAGCCAGCCAACGGCCTTAATATGTTGCAGAGCTGCAGCGGGTGCAAGTGGGCGAAATTGAGTTCAAAGCTCAAACGACTTTTCAGCGCCACGACTCGCAGTGTTAACTTATTGAGCTGCTTTCGGCAAGTCGAGTTCGTGGATGTGTGTGAGCACTTAATGAGCTCATTTTATCACTGTGCATGCGACTACTTGCCGCTTGCTTTTTTAATCCATTAAGGCTTTTGATACCGCAGCTCGTTAGTCTGCCGGCGTAAAGAACTTAAATGTAACTTATTAATATTGCAATTATATCAGCGTTTGATAATAATAATTGAAGCGAAGCTAAGTAAACAAAATCTTTGCTATAATTAGCGCTTATTTATAGAAAGACAAACTAACTAAAATATTTGTAAATTTGGTTTTTGCTTACCCACCAAACTGATCAATATACTTTGAAGATTATCGATTCATGCAGCGTTAAAGCCAATTTAATTAAATTATTAAACTTATAAGTATAGTTTTGGTTAAGATTTAAAGCAATTTATTTGCCAAAATTTACTCAAAATTTACTTAAAGATATTGTCATGCATTTAAGATCGTCACATTAATACAACTTTTCTTCCAGATGCTTGGGAGCAGCCTGAAAATAAATGCATCACCAAGCGATGCCAATAACTGGCTGGGAATGCGGGGGAAAATCAATCTGAAGGCAGTCGCCTTGATGACAGCGAGGGAGGACAATCTCGTATGCATTGATTCACAATGAGATGAGTTGAGTTTCTGCCAACATCAGCAGCAGCTGTAACTGTGGCAGCAAAGTGAATGTCCGTCTGCGAGACAGACGAGGCACACTCTCGCAGAGACGCACTCGGTATGTATGTATTGATTAAATGAAGATGACAACAATGATTGACATCGTTGACTTAAGTCATTACATATTGTTCGCAAGCTGTTGTTGCAGCACAAGCAGCAGCAGCAGCAGCTGCACATAATGCAAGCATTTGCATATGTATTTATCCAACTACGGATGTGTTCGACTGTGTGTGTGCCTGCGTGTGTGTGTGTGCGTTGCAAGCACAAATAATGTTGGACGCTTAATTTGTTTGAACGATGCTGCAAATCCAGAGCTCCGTTTTGCCGGCAAATTAATTATTTTTAAATTAAATAAAAAACACATAGCCCAGCAATTCGCATACACTCAAGCTCAAACACACACACTGGCACACATTGAGACGCACACACGCAATTTATCACACAATAAATTACAACAAATAATTGCCAATTCAGCAGCAAATAATTTATGTGACACACACAATTTGTTGTTGTTACTGTTACTGTTGCTATTTTCCGTTGATGCTGCTGCTGTGGTTGTTGCTCTTGTTCGCATGCTCGTTGCTGTTGTTGTTCTTGCTGTTGTTGTTGTTGTTGTTGTTGTTGTTCATACCCTCAGCTTATTTGATTTCATTGCTTGTTTGTCGCTCGAGTTGTTTTCGCCCCGTTCTCGCTCGTCCATTGAGTTGGTTCGTTTGGCCGGCTACGCTTTTGGGCTGGTTCGGCAATAGCCATAAAGATTATGATCTTGGTATGCTCGTAGAGCTGTGGCTACAAATATTGGCACAGGCCACACACAAATTGCTCTCGCACAACGCCGAATAAAAAAAAAACACGAAAGAAGGAATCGCATAAATTCAGGCACAGCTCGCATAAAACTCGCCGTTGGGCATAAACATTTTTCTATAAATATTTTCGTTTTTAAGAATGATGAAAGAGCACTACGTGCAGCCAGCATTCAGCGGGAGTGAGTTGCGAGCCGGGCTTGTACACTAAGTGAAAAAAAATATACGAGTGTGGTCCACAAATTGCTTTAATGCAATGGCAAGAATGATGAGAGCTGTAGAGCTGCGAGTGGGCACGAGGCGCGTATAATAAAAAATAAACATATATTATACACTTTGGTTGACAATAAAGCAATTAGGCTTCTCCCAACCCAAGGAGCGGCCAATTATAATTGTTATAAGCATCTTACTTTTCAACTTAAAGCGTTGGAGTAATTTAAAAAATGTTGGCCAACCCAGAGTTTGATTATCGATCCATAACCAAAGAATGTCAAATAGCTACACTATTTTGTTAGCTGAAAATAAACTAAAAATATAAATAATAAATAATTAAACGAAATATAACAAGTTTTATAAATTGCATTGGTCTTAAATTAAATCTTGATTATTAATTCGGAACCAAAGAATGTCAAATAGTTGTATAATTTTGTGAGATAAAAATAGATTAAATATACTCATAATTTAACTGTATTGTATTTAATTCAAAATGTGTAAAATATCTGCTTTATTTTGTAACTCTAAAATAAATTAAATATAGAAACAATAAATAGTTGTGAACAATTCAATAAATTAAAAAATAAATACTATAAACTTTCCTTTAAATCAATTTTTTATTGACTTTCAATTCGGAAGTAAAGAATATCAAATAGCGACATAAATTTGTGAGGTTAAAATACTTCAAATGTATTCATATAATTAAATGTTAACTATCAACTTGGAACCTACGAATGTAAAAATAGCTGCTTAATTTTGTAAGATTAAATTGCATTTAATATATTCTTAAATAAATTAATTGGTTTTAATAATTAAATTAAATTTTTTAATTAAATTAAATTTTGACTAGCAATCCAGAAACTATAATGTAAATATAATATTAATGGCATTGTATTTAATTAAAATGAAGTGTTGCCTATCAATCCAGAGCCTAAGAATTTTAAATAAGAAGCAAATAATATTAACTAAATACATATATTAATTGCATTGATTTTAGTATCAATTAAATTTTTTACAAGTCCATTATTGAGGTTTCACGTGAGAATAAATTTTTCAGCGAACTCAGTGTTTTAATGGCTTTTAATTTGTAGTCTAGAGCTGAGCACAACGAAGACCGCACTTCAGAAGTGCCCGCAAAATGTCAAATGACAATGGAAGGTCAACGCCTGCCACATACACACAACACACCACAACACACCACAACACAACACAACACACACTCGCACAACAATGTAGAAAAACTAACCGAGAGGCGAGCCACTAAAAATAATAATAAAAAAAGAAAAACAAACTGGAAAAACTACAACGAAAAGCGCAGCCAGAATCTAAAAGAAGTGGACCCCAAGCCCGCTCTCTATAAATATATGTATGTATATTATACTATAATAAAAAGGCAGCCAGAGCAGCGAGAGAGGAACAAAGACAAGAATGACAGGCTACTAATAGAGGCCAAGCCAAGGTCCGAGGGACTCGTTCTCGGTCAGTTCCCGCTCGGGGCAATGTTGTCTGGGTTAGTGGCCAACAACGACGACGACAAGAGGCGAAGCAAATTTTTTGGTTGAGTCAATGAAGGCTTGTCAAACGACAACAAAAACAAAAACAAGGCAGGAAAAAAGGTTGGACAAGAAAAAAGAAGTGGATGGATACGTTTATTTGAATGCCGTTGGCAGATTTGAGGCATTAGCTTAATATTATCAGAAGAAACGACTAAAGCGATACTCAAATTAGATACGAGCACCTATAAAAGGTGAAGCCGAAAGCTGATTAAACGGCAGGCGACTAAATTATATTAAAATTCATGGCACGTGTTACACGATACAAAAGAGACAAGTGTTTTGTATCCTCTCTCAATCACTTCCCCTCACTCGCTAGCTCTCCGTCTCTCTCTCTCTCCGTCTCTCTCTCTCTCTCTCTGCACTCACGACAATAAAAACGTCGCCCATAGACGTGTCGTTATCTAAGCACAGTTTCAGCTTATTAAACACATTCTATTGATTTTCTTTACATCGCCCACGTACTACAACACAACGCTATTGTGTATCTCTAAGATGCCTGAGCAATTTAAGCGATAAACACGACTGTGACGTTAGTTGCTCAGCTAGTGCATACTGCAGAGCACACAGGCAAGAAGCCTCGATACGCTACTACGGCATACACGGCGTATGCGCAACATTTTGCTTCATTTTGTTTATCGCCCAAACGACAGACAGGCTGACAAGACAGCCAGACAGGCTTGGCAAACTTGTTTATGTTGTGACGTGAGCCAATATATTTTATGCCAGAGCCAATCAAAATGGCTCATAAATCTCACAATAATCTTGCAGAACACGGCAACAAGCATATACTAGATACAAAATGTGTATAAAAATCTTTTTAAAAATAAATGCATTGCAAATTCAATAAGCGGCAGAATATTTAAATAAGTCTATGCATGCAAGAAGAGCTGCGACAATATTTAGGGGGCAACTTGTAGACACTTTTCAAAAATAAGAGAGTTGCTTGAAAAGGTTCCCTCATAAAATAAATTACTGCAAAGTAAACTTTAAATTTCTCCTTTACTTTAATTAGTATTTCAAGTCATAAAGACAAATATAATGACTTAATTTAAATTCAAAATGCCAAAATGACTATAAATGTCACCCTTAATTTAATTAGTAATAGATCTCATAAATAGTAAAATTTGCTTGGCAAAAATCTCCGAGTTACTTGCAGTATGCTCTTGAACTGGCGCTACATATGAATAAATCGCCAGCACAAATGGCCTGAAGCTTCACATGGTGAATGGGTGATATTCATAAATTGGCTTCCGGCTCCAGTGGCAGTTACGTGGCGCCACACAAGGCAATTGTGCAACCTACTGAGGCAGCTTGTGAATGTTGCAGACTGCTGCAGTTTGCACTAAACTGCTTATTACAGCATTACACACACACACACAGTTGCGCTGAGACGATTTGAAGGCACTCAGCAATGAATTAACAATACGATTCAAATGGACTCATCATCGTTGAAAGTGCACAATGATTTATATGGCAAGTGCGCACTTAGAACCTCTACGAGAATGCAGCAATATCTACCAGAAATACTGGAGTTATTTCCTCAACTATTTGACATCAATTTAAACTTAGTAAAAATTACTTGTTTACCCAAAAAGTATTTAAAGTAATGTTTAATACTGCAACGCATTTGTTGTTTTTAATTAGCTTTCAGCTTACTAAAATACTTAGAGCCTTGTGAAAAAATAAAATGTGCACAATATTTGGTAGTCTTTAATGCTGAGTACACAGTTTATTATAGCCTTGTCTAAGCATTATCATTTCCAGCTGATACAGCATTTATTTCGCTTCAGAACGAAACAGCGCAGTTTCGTTTATGTGTAGTTAGCGGGAGTATTATTAACATTAACTTTCGGCCATCATGTTTTTACAGCAGCATCCGGAGTAAGAACATGCTTTCATGTGTATCGTCGTAGTAGCGAAATATAGAGAAACCCTTTTAGTAATTTTATACACGCCCAAAATATTGAATAACTTACAGCTGAGGGCTGAACCCCAATTTCTGAGTATACTTTATATCAGCACAGAGATAAAATTTGCTCAGCGAGTGTGCCAATGTGTGTGTGTCTGTGTGTGTCTGTGTGTGTGTGTGGGTGGGTGGCTCATCAGAGCAGCGCGTCCTTGAAAATGCTAAACAGATATGTGAATGGCAATGCGATTGCCATTGCCATTGCGAATGCGAATGTGGAATACTTAAAACGCAGAGCGAAAGACGAGACCGAATACGCTGGCAAAAGTTGTTTTTGGCAACAGCGCTAGAGATGAAGTTGGAGTTTTGATGCTGCTCCTGCAGCGTGGGACAGACCGAGTTCCCCAGAGTATAAACATAAACATGTTGGTTATTGTCTGCACGTTAAAGCAAACGGCGGCAGCGACGATGACGGGGGAGATGCAGGGGAGCGAGGCCTGGTTCATTCCACCAATTTGCCAAGTTTTCAATCAACAGCCGAGGCGAGAGGCGCCAGGGCTGCCGTCGGCTCGTTCGCTCTCCAGTCGCCATTTGATTCGCACAGCGATGCCGGCAAACAATCAGTTATACCCCAAAAAGCTTAATCGATTTTCAGCCAGGTAGCGAGCTACCTCTTCATCCGCAGGCCCGTTGGTTTAATATGGAAAAATGTTTTCCCAGCCCGCAACAAGCGAAATCTTTTGTCAAATACATACATACACACACGCGCACACAGGCCGGTATTCAGCAGGCATTAAAAAAGTAATTTGTTATTGTTTTTTAAGCCGCCCGAGGATATCATTGTAACGAATTTTCAATATGCGCCCAACGTCAGCGGCAAGTATTTAAGAGTGATTGTTGTTGGGCCTCAGTTCTCCCTTTTTTCCCTCGTTTTGCTTTTTATTTGTTTTTCTTTTCATTTCAGTAAGTATACCTTTGGCTCACGCCACAAAGGGTATATTGACTGCGCCGCCGTGTTTACAAATGTGATTAATGAACACAAATTTGAGACTGGTTTCGGCAAACAGCAAAATATATTTTAATTTTCACAAATGCTTTAAATATTGTTGCACATAGACAACTCTTTATGTAAAGTAAGTAAAAATAAATAATCTCTTGTTTAATTGCAACAAAAGCATAAATAAAAGTGATAAACTAGAGCATACGAGTTTCGTGTTGTGTTTTATGCTTGTTGTTCATCTCTGATTTTGCGAGCACTTTTCGGTTTCATTTGCCAGACAAATGAAGAAAAATTGAAAAAACATATAGCAGAAAGGAGGGCAAAAAATGTAATTTGCTTTATGTATTTACTTTTCATTATATTTACAGCACGCTTGCCATATGTATTTCGGATTTGCAGGCATTACAATTCATGCCTCAAGTGGCACATTAGGCGCACACACAAATACATTTGCACACGTGTAAATACATTTGTGTGTGTGTGTGTGTGTGTGTATTTGTTGCAGGCACTTGGCCTGTAGGATGACCCTAATGAACACCAAATATGCAATTAGCAAAAGTTGAGTTATTTGGCATAAATATTTGTGAACAGTCAACGATACGCAACACAACAGCAACAAGAGCTGCTAGCACTGTAAATCCATTGGCAGCAATAATAATGACCAGCAGTGTTGTTTGTGTTGGTTTTGCTGTTGATATTAGCAGCGAGAGGGAGGGAGGAGCAGGGGGCAGAGGGACGCGTCGGGCTGTTCCTGTGCTGTGCTGTGCTGTGCTGTGCGCTTTGTTTGGGTTCGGTTTGCATTTTCCAATTTGTTTTGTGGATTATGCAATTTATTTAGTTTAACTTTGCATGGCCCAAAATGTCTACGTGTGTTTGCGCTTCCACCCCGATGATAAATTCTATGGCCGCACGTAATATGGAAATTAAAACGCAGCACCACAGCACCACAACACACCCCACCAAACCCCGCCCCATCCTAGTTGAGAGTGCAGCAAACTCTGCGTCGCGAACTGGAACCCGGCGCAAGCACAGTAAACAGCAACAGCGAGCAGCGTGCACATTGATTTAATTACTTTAGCCCCAGGAAAGCGGCAACAACAGCAACAGCAACAGCAACATCTAGAACCAGTTGAACCGTCACTGAAGTCACAGGTCAAGCATTTGGCAAGCGGGAGAGGGAGAGGGAGCGGGAGCGGGCGGTGATGTATCTGGGCGCACAGTCTAGGGACGCACAACACAACTGACGATTTTCGGCACTGCCGCCCATAAAGGGTGTGGCATTATTTATACTAATTTCATAATCAACAACACTTTTCGGCGAGCAAATTCGTTTTGTTTGCGCTTGTCTTTTTGAACTTTTCTAAAAACTGTAATTTGAGGAAGAGTTTTTGTTTTTTTACAAGCGTTTTTCCAAATCATTTATACAGTCTACTTGACTACAGCGGAATTACATAAGAAAAGAAAGCATAAGAAATATATAAATATTAAAATAATGCTTGTAAGTATATATATAATTCAAAATAGGAATAAGAAAACAAGTATGTAACATATAATTTTTAAAGTGTCTGTCTATAAAATGCATTAAATATCAAATAAGAAATAGAAAATAAAATATAAAATACATTAAAATTCAAAAAAGAAATATTGAAATTCTTATGTCACAGATCACCTATAAATACACACACATATTTATTCTATACTGATAATAAATACAAAAGTGAATCCTATTACTACATTACTTCAAAAATAAGTATAATTTAAAAATATCATTGAAATAATAATACTATAAAATAAATAATAAATTCTAAATAAGGAAAAGAAAGGCAAATCATCTTTGAAAATTATAAATATATGATAAACATTTCTATACTGATAATAAATACAGCCAATTATTAATGCAAAAAGAAATAAGAAAGATGTAAATGATAGGTAAATAACAAAAGTACTGTGAATAAATAAATATAATAGAAGCAAATTGAGAGAAAGAAGCAAAAATATAAAATATATATAATCATTAATATGCTACACGAAATAATAATGAATTAGATATATTTAAACAAAAATTTCAAAAGTTTCACATATAAGTAATAATAATATGAAAGAAACACAAACCCAAAAATAAGAATATGCGTACATAACATTAATTTTAATGCTGATAATAAATATAATATAACAACTTCGTAATACATTAAGTTTATCAAATTTAAAATTCCTTTATACAAAGAGCGTTTAAATTATTACAATACTTATAAATTATAATGGAAAATAAGATACAAAAAGCAAAAATAGAAAATACCAGTATATAAAAGAAGCTGCATTCAAGTCAATACTAATAATAATAATATAAATTATAAAAACCAAAAATAAGAAACATAAAAACAAAATTAAAAAATACCATTAACATAAATTTTTATGCTGATAGTAAATGAACTATGATACAAAAAACTCGTAATACATTGAGTTAAACAAATTTAGAAGTCTATATCAATTTCTCTGCAAAAAGTCATAATGCATTATAAAAGCTCAATCAGCACTTGCGCTGGACTTGAAGTTGGCTGAGCACCCTGTATGCGAGCGAGTTTGGGAGTAAAGCACGGGCGCAACAATAAAAAGAATGGCATGGGAAACTAACAGTTAATAGCTCAGCCCCAACCAACTGCCCCCTGCTAGCCGGGGTAGGCACATAAAACTCACTGTCCGAGCCAAAGGAAGGCGCTGCTAATTAGAGCACAATCATAAAAAAAGCGAGGGAACAGAAAGCGAATGGACGACAGGCAGCAACATGTGAAATAATTTGCAGCGAAAACTTCGCTTATCAGAGCTGAGCACAGAGCACTCGTAGTCGTATGTGGGTTGAGAATAGGAATTGAGTGACACGCATAAAACTAAAGACATAAAGTCATCCCTCGAGTGGCGCACTCGACGTCGCGACGGCACGCATAAAACTAAACGGCATAAGCGACCATGTTTACAACACACACCGAATATGATGAGTGGCAAGGCATGGGAAGGGAAGGGAAGGGAAGGGAGAGGGGGATGCTTGCAGCATCATTACCAGAGCGACATCCGTTTGGCGCAGCGTTTCAAGTTGAAAACGAGCATGTAATTAGAAATGTAAAGAGCAGAGCGAGCCCAGTTGGTTAGTCAGTCAGCTTGCAGTGGCAGAAGTCACGACTGTGTCGCGCAGGAAATGTGCACACGCAAAAGAAAATTGCAAATGAAAATGAAATAAAATGGCGCAAATGTAAATACACACACACAGACACAGGGACACTTAAACATACATACAGCCTCATTGCCTATGGGGCGTATTTTATTCTTTTCCGCCTCAAAGTCCCAACAATGAGCAACATAAAAAGTTATGTATAAAAATCTTTTGCTGCTACTTTTGCGCTTGCATTTCCGTTACAAGCAAAACTGAATTTGCATGTGACATTTGCGGTTGAGTTTGGTAGGTTTACCAGCAGACTGGAGGGGGATAGGGGGGATAGGTAATGGGTTGATGCCGCGTAGTTGCCGTCAGCTACGTGAGCTAAAGAGCAGCAACATAAAAAGTTTGCCTTCTTCTCGAGATCGCGGCAAATGGTTTGAGGTATTGCACACAGACGACTGCTAATGGTAAGAGTTTTGAACGGGAGCGAGAGCATCTTTGTTTCAAAGTAAGTAATTTTCCCATTGAAGCTATTGAGTGCAAGCACAGACTGCGCTCCACATTCATCAGAGTTTAACTTGTGCTAATTAATCAATTTGAAATGCAGCCAGCTATTTGAATAAATGTGCAAAAAATACCCAGCGTATCTTATGGTTAATTAAAAATCAATGCTCAGGCGAGCATAAATCGACTGAACTCAACTATGAAAAAACAATGTCCATATGAATAATTTGGGGGGAAAAAATGCAACTGATTTAAAACCAAATTCAAATCAAATTTACATTTTTCAGAAACTGTTCGGACGTAACAATAATCTCGTAATATGCAAATATTTAATATGCAATTCAACAGCAAACTTACCCAAATATACGAATAAATTTATAGCCAGTTTGTTGTTTTTTCTCTTTTATTGTATTTTATTGTGTTGGCATAAGTTATCGCAACATTCTTTGGGGCAACTGTTTGATACTGCCTATTAAATTGTATGCATTAATGGCCAGAACATTTATGCGGAATTTGCAATTTTAATAAAGCTATAACAACTTTTTTTGTTGCTTTGTTTTTTCAGCTTTACTCTGTTTACGCGACAGCTATGTTGTGTTTGGTTTACTTTTTACTTTGGTTATCAATAAATAAATATACATCTAGTTGTAAATTTTGTTGTTATCGCTTATCGCTTATCGCTTTACGTGATATTATTACACATGGCATTAGGCACTACATTAATTCCTGATTTAAATGACGACATGAATTTATAAAATATAGCAAAGTTTACACGACAGTTGAGCTTGGCTGCTGTTGTTGTTATTCACTTCGTTTTGTTAAATAAATGATGACGGGGGCTAAGAGTGAATTCGCATCTCTCGAGTGTACGTGATACGCTGTGGAAACACATATACGCTTGTTAAACATTTGGCTGGAGCGCACAAATATCTCTTGGCCACAATAATAATAATGAAAAATACAGAGAAATAAGCAAAATAAATGCGGCGATAATAAACATGCATAAAAACAATAAATTTTCATATTATCAAACAAAAAAAAGAAAGCAAAAAAGCCAAAGAGCAAAGAGAAGGCACAACAAATGTGCAATTAGCAGCGGCAAAGGCATTAATTTTCATTAAAAGCGGAGAGCACACAACACGTATACGCCATGTGTAACGCGTGATAATTATGAGCTTTAAACACGCAGCAGCGAAATTTTTTTTAAATTTACTTCTCGCCCGCCACTTGCAGCTGTTGAAAGCGAAAATGCGGCAAAAAAAAAACAAGGAGACAAGGAGACAGCACTCACAGGACACACGGGAGACACACGAAAAGGGCAGCGAAGACAGGCTAAGAGCAAAGTAGAAGAAGAGCAGCAGCCTGTCAATATGTAGCTAGAGTCACGCTGACTGACTGAAAGCAAAAACACAACACAACAGGCCACTCACATAAAGCCAGCGTCAGCGCAGAGTTTCGGCTGCTCGTATATGAAATACATGTGCGCTTATATAAACTTATATTTGTGTTTGTATTTATTTGTCTGTGTGTGTGTACCTGAGTGTCTGGTTTATGTGCGGAGGCGACAAAACAAAAAGTCAGCTGTGTAAATTGCGGGCCAAAAGAAGAATACGCGCCTGAGACACAGCGACCTCTGCACAAGTTAAAGCAGCATGGCGATGATGATGATGGTGATGATGATGATGACGATGATTTGACTTGACTGGGGCAAAAGGCGCAGCATAAATGCGCTTAGCTAGCGCAAAAAAGTGTCAATGCTGCCGGGTTAAGTGTCGACTTAAAGCCCTCCAATACGAATTTTAAGTCAAATTTCAATGTAGGATTAATGGAGTTCGGTTTAATTGAGAATTCATTATTGAATTTGAAATATAATGTATGCTAATGCAATAACCATAACGTAAACACGCTTCATTTTATGTACAATGAGTCAACACATACTCCCGGAGTAAACAGGCAAACAGTCGCGAGGAGGTGCAGATTGCGTATACGCCGCGTGGGTCAAAGGCAAAAACTTTTAACAGCCTACGCGGCTGTCGACGTTTCAAAAAATGTGCGCTCGCTCGTCGCCAGCTTAACATTTATGCTGTTTTTATGTGCTTTTTATTTTAGTTGAGTTTTGTTTCTTGCTTTTTACACCCAGCAGTCAGCAGTCAACATAACGACCATTAAAGGTATATTAAAGTGCAGTGCACATCAGCGCATCGGGTAGTTCCCTTTCGCTGCCGACAATTACAATAGATTGCCAGTAGATTTCGCATAGTTTTCGAGTAGCAATAGTTTGTGTGCAGGGTAGCTGCAGTCGAGTACGCCCGCATCAAATATCTATGCCGTATTTATTTGCGCTGCTGTAGCGTCAACATGTTGTCTTTTATGTTGTTTTAACTTTTACGCTTTATTGAGTCGCATAAGGCGGCGAGAAAGCGCCTAGAGAAGCAGCACACAAACACACACTCAGAGAGACGAAGGCCGCTTAATGCTGTTCTTATTGCTAACTACCAATACAAAGTCGTCTATCTAGACGTGTGTATATAGAAGTGTGCCTCTTCCCGGTCCCCTGCTCTTTGCCGTTTGTTTGTGTGGCACACATAGAGAGAAACTGAGGCTCTCCAAGGCATTGCCGCTTCACTACTTTCGCAGCATCCTTTTCGCTCGAGTGTCTCGGCTCTCCTACCTACCTATACAAGTATAAATAAAATAAATGTAGGTGAAAATATACATAAATAATGGCCACATGCGCTGCCTTTTTTTATGAAGTGTGTGTGGTGTGGCTCGGCGGGGCGACGTCTGTGAAAATTATAAAACAGACGAAACCCCTGGCAGCCCCGCACTCCCCCACTCCCCGCTGACAGGTCAGGTGGATGGCGAGCTGGAGGGTTGATTCGCTTCGAGAGCCGCCTCAGCCATGCCGTCGTAGGCGTGGTAATAGCAAAAGCGCAGTGAGGCGTGCAACGAGTCATGAAGTGGGCGGCCAGGCAAATGGGCGTGCCGGGCCGGGCATGTGGAATAAAGTGCAGGATTATTGGGTAGGCAGCCCAGCCCGGCAGAGAGCATGACAAATACTTTGCTGCTTAGACGCTGCCTCTGACATTATGCTAGCAGTGTGCTGGCGAAAAAGTGTCGTATTTGCCACGTTTGCAATCAATAAAAACAGAGAACTGGCAATTGTTAAAGTCGCGCTGTCGAGCCTCAAGTGACAGCAAAGCGCTTTAAATGAAAACATAAAGCAAGAAACTGATCAGCAGGCTTCAGTTGTCATTTCAAGCCAACGGTTGAGAGACAAATGTTAATCAACAAATGTCGCATTGAAAGTGCAGCAAATCAGCTTGAACTTCGACAAGACAATAGTGAAATATTAAATGAGAATATGGAAAAGCAATAAATTCTAAAGCACCTAAAGACAATAGTGAAATATTAAATGAGAATATGGAAAAGCAAGAAATTCTAAAGCGCCTTTAATGCTTCAGTCTGCGCTCTATCTTAATGTGAAACAAGAAACTGATCAGCAGTTTTCATTAAGTCATTTCAAGACAACTTTTAATAAACAGTTAATTGTTAATCAAGAAATGTCGAAACAAACAATAGATTCCAACACTCTCTCAATAATTCAGTCTGCGCTCTGTCTTAATATGAAACTAGCAACTGACAACTAGCAAGACAACTTGACAACTTAATAGACAAATGTTAATCAACAAATATCGAATTGAAATGATGTCAAATCAAATTGAACTTCGACTAAATACTGAAATATTTAATGAGAATGTCGCCAAACAATAAATTCCAACACTTCTTCAATAGTTCACAAGAAACTGATCAGCAGACTTCAGTAGCCATTTCAAGCCAATTGAGATTGTATTAAAGCCGATTAAATTTTGATACTAATCATGAGAATCTCGCTCAACAATAAATTCCAATACTCTCTCAATACTTCCATCTGCGTTCTATCTTAATATAAAACAAAAAACTAATTAGCAGACTTTTGTAAGTCATTTCAAAACAACGTTTGATAGGCGAATGATAATCAACAATTGTGGAATTGAAATTGCATCAAAGCAGATTAAACTTTGATATGAATGATGAGAATCTCGATAAACAACAAATTCCCACATACTTTGAAAACTTAGCAAGAAACTAATCTGTGACTTTAGTAATTTATTTCAAGCTACAGAAGAATTAGAATGACGTTTTTTGTTTAAATATGTAGAAATTATTTAAACAAAAACCTTAATTCCTTATTACGAATTGAAATTGTCTGAAGATCTGAAGACTTCAGTAATTTATTTCAAGCTACAAAACATCTCCACATATTTAAACAAAATACTCAAATTGTCTCTAACCAGATTGCACTTTGACACGACAATACCAAGATATTGAAGTATGTCGCTTAACAATAAATTCCAGCACACTCTCAGAACTTCAATCTGCACTCTATCTTAAGCGTTCTAAGCGTTCTTCTGACCGTTTAGATGACGTCAGCGGCAGAGGATGGGAAGATGCGCGTAAAACCGACACAAATTCGCCAAGGAAATTGTTGGCAATCATGGAGGTTTCTTTATATATTTTGTAATTTCCTCGCATAATGAAGGGCGTCAACAATGCGCTGCAAGTGGCAAACAACAAAAAAGGGGCAAGGCGCGAGCAAGACAGCAATAATAATAAGCAAATTACAAAGATGCTGCTGCACATGCTCCTTCGTCCCTTCGCCCCTGCGCCTGGCCGGAAGCTGCCCCGCTCGGTGGCAGCAAGCATTTGCATATATGCCGCCGCATAAATATATAGAGCGCAATTTATGTGTGCATCTATTTAAACTTTTCTTCTGAGGGCCGCCTGCACTTGTCACACGTTGTCTTGTTGCAGCAAATGTATGTGAGAGATTATTTGCATGTGTGCCACACGAGTGTGTCTACGTGAGTGTGGTTTGCCCTCGTTGTGAATGCAGAAACAGAAACAAAAACAAAAACAAAAACAGCAACAAACTGCAGGAAAAAAGCGCAAGCGAGATAAATAAAAAGAGCTGCGAACACAAACAACTTGCGAAGCGGAGCAAAACAAAAAAAGGCAGCCAGGCAATGCCACTGGCAGCTCGAAGCAGGACGACACAGAGAGCGAGAGAGTTGCAGCAGTCAAGGCAGTGGCTTGCTCTGTGCAACACGTCCCTCCTGTCGCTCCCCTGCATGCCATCAATTTAAGATCTAAACTAGTTTAGTGGCTATAGGCAATCCGAGCTGTTGTCGCAGCCACAAGAGCTATATCCAAATCATGTTTGGGATTTTATCTCCACCCACACCTGATGGGTTTTTAATTACGATTTTTATTAATTTGCATAAACGCAAAACTTTTCAAATTTAACATTACTTGGAGTTTGCTTTTAAAGTGTTTCACGAAATAAGCAACTTTGATATTGCGGCTTCGAGACTTGTGCTGTCGAATCGCTCAACTTGCCAATTAATTGCCAAGTTTTTAATTTGCATTTTTGTGTACGCAAAACTACCAAAAACTATGAGTGCAATTTCTCAAAGTTTTTTTTGTCGGAACGCGCATTCTTCAACTTTGGCGCCGTTCAATGAAAGACGCTGAAGAATACTCCGAAATTAGCGCCGCCCACGAGATTCTGCTTAAAGCACTCTCCAAAACTGTAGCCGAAAACTTGAAGAAAATCAATAAGAAAATGAAGAGAAGTCAAGCATCTTGGGCAATGAAGTGGTCGCCACTCGAAAGATTAAGCGTAGCGCGGCTTCTCCTTCTTTATGTTGGCCTAATAGAAAACTGTTGGAGTAAGCGAAAGCCGCGAGTTCACAAAGTTTAGAAAGTTGCTGCAGCACTTTAATGTCGCCTTTTTTTTTTTTTTGGGTGAACTTCTCATGTTCAGTGTCGCATAAATGTACATAAAAGCTGAATATATCTTGTATATAAAATATATATATATCTGTTTATATATGTGGGGGGAAAAAGCATGTCGAGCTCAGACATAACCACAAGGGTTAATGAACTCAATGTGCGGGCCAAAAGATGCCCAGAGGCGGCTAACAGAGTAAAACAGCCGCCAGCAGCATCAGGGCAAATGGAGCGCGCCGGCTGCTGCCTTCGACTCTCAACAGTGGGTGTCAACAATTGCACAGCTGGCCACACACACACACACACACACACACACTCGCAGAGAGACACAGCGAGGGAAGAAGAAACAACAGTCGTAGCAGCTAAAAGAAACAGTAGTAGCTTCACACACACACACAGAGAGAGAGAGCAGGAAAAACGTCGCTGGACAACTTTAAAAAGCGCTCGTTTGGCCGGAGCTGTGAAAAATGTCAACACGAGGGCGCAAAACGAAGCTTAAAATGTAATCAAGTTCTTGCCGGTCTTCGAGATTTACTGTATGAAATTTATATGCTCAGCACTTTTGGCTTTTTGCTTAAGCTCTGCTCTACCGTAAAGTGCAGTGCAGTGCAGTGCCGAGCATGCGACGAATCGATAAACATGACTTGTTGAAAATGTGTGCACAGTGCGTATGTGTAATGTATCTAACAAGTGGCTGCGTTGATAAATGCCTTCACAACTTGGCAGCTCGACAGCGAGGCAACAGCTGTTTTATTGCTCAACGCGCACAAAGTTCTTCCCAACTATGGAAACGTTTCTTAAAGTGTTCCTTAAAGTGCTCGTCACCAATTGCCGAAATTTGGCAATCGAATCGAGACAACACCATTTGCATTTCACACTTCAAGTGGCAGAAAGTGCTTAAAAGTTGAATGCACCACTCGGAAGGCCAATAAACTTGCCATCCATGGCTATTGTCTTCAGAAAATTGAGCCATTAAAGGCTCTGTCACAGACACTGGCAGCGATTTGGACACATGCAACCGGCTGGCGACTGCCACAGGCGCAACCACACTGACCGCAAATGGGACGAAAGTTTGAAAACCACAAATTTCTTTGAGCGGCTATATGGCAAATGCCGATATTGAAATGCCATAACATAGCAGGTGTAAGCATCGAGCACAAATTAAGCAATTTGAACAGGCAAGGGCAGAGACTTGAGCCAACAAACGTATTTCACAGAGCGGCGAGAATTGCAGAGTGTAGAAAACAATAAAAATAATAACGAGATTATTGTTGAGCCAAGCGGGAATTGCATATTTAGGCGGTGTAGTAGTATTACATGTGGAATGGAAGCGACTAAAACGCTTATTTGTGGATACACTGAAATCATAGACACGCACCGGTAAAATGAAAAATTCAACTGGAGATATCAATTTGATAAATATGGCGGATATTCCTCCTTGTGGATATTCAAATCCAAATTGGTTAGCACAAACAAACAGCCGCAAAGTATGCAAGGCTTTTCGGTTTGATTCGATTAACGTAACGTAACGCGAACGGCACAAAGACGACGAAAAACGGCGACGAAAGACGTACGTAAGACGACAACGACAAACGGCAGGCGACGGGAGAACGACGCGTGGCGCAAACAACGGGAGAATGTTTACAAAGCGGCTACTGCCACACAACTGAGGCGACAGGATGCATTTGCTGGCGCTGCGAAGCGGCTGCGGAACGACACGGAATCGGAACGGCCCCGGCACGAACACGTACACGAGCACGAACACGAACACGAACACGAGAACGAACGCGCGCGCTTACCCGAAGTGCCTGCCAGACAAAAACATCTGTTCGCGAGCGAGAGGGCAACACGCAGTGCTGGCGACGCTGGCCTGCCGAAAGAGATGCCAGCAACGAAGGAGCGCCACAACAAAGGAGTGAACGGGAGGCAGACACACGCACACAGACACTGCGCGAGAGTGAGAGTGCGAGCGCATGGGAGTGCAAGTGGGAGAGGGCGAGTATGCGGCCTAACTAACCTACCGCAAAGGGCTTGCAGCGACGGCAGCAACACCAGCAGCAGCAACAGCAGCGGCGGCAAGACGTGGTCCAAGAAATTAAATAGATTATGTGCTTACATAAATTAATAAATGAAGTGAAAACCCTGACGGACTGCGGTTGAATCATTCAGAAATTATCACTTATGCACGGACAGCTGGCGTCTAATAATCAAAATTGGCGCCTGCGCCGCAACGATGCATGCATGTGAGGTAAAGCGGCATAAGCCAAAATAGGCCTAGGCGAATCAACATTAAGCAAAGCAAAAGTGCAGCGAAAATTGCCAACAGACATTTTTGAACCATTGCCAAAAACACGAGGCGACGAACAGAGCTGACGCTGACGACGATGACGATGGCGACGACGGCGACGGCGACAGCCAAACAACAAGAATATGCCGCACAAAACGGAATATGCGAAACAAAAACAAATGAAAGCAAAAGCACGTGGCGTAGCACTAGCCGGCATGTTGACTTCCTATCTAAGTATGTGTATGTGTGTGTGTGTCGAGGAATGTTTGACTGTCTGCGTGGGCGCGTAGGCGGTCGCTGGGAAGGGGCGATTATGACTTTGTCGCGATGTTCGCAACACAAACACAACGAAAGCTTCAGCAAACCATCGTGGGTTGAATAGTAACAGCTCAAAAATTTAATTTGGCATACTTTTCGCCACTCACAGACATCGACAATCTTGAGCTTTTCGCAGAAGCTTTAAGAAACACAAGCGCTAAGCATCGCAACATCAAAGTTGTCTTACAAACATTTTGAATTGAAAAATATTATACATAATGAGGTTATTGGCTAAAAATATATTATATTATTTTACTTTTTATTATATTAAGTTCGTTCGAATGTAACAGGTTGAAGTTGAAGTCGCAGAATCGGCAATAAAATCGATTTAGCTATGTCCGTCTGTCTGTCTATCCGCCTGTCCGTCCGTCCGTCCGTCCGTCTGTCCGTATGAATACCTAGATCTTCGATATGGTAAGAGCTAGAGTAACCAAACGTTGGATTTAGGTGTATTATGCAACTACGCAGATCAAGTTTAAGTTATTATTTTAATTTCAAGTAAATTAAGCCGACATCAATTTTAAATATGTTTGTTTCAAACCTTATTTTGTCAATTGGTACATTGTATGTCACAGTCGGGCTGGCTTGACTGTAGATTGTCTCACTTGTTATTTATATTGTATTATAGTCATGTTTACAATTCGCATATTACAAAGATAAACACAAGCACGACTTTATCACTTCGACTGCTGATCACAACTGCTGCTGCCGACTGCTGGTTCAAACTCCTGATTCCGATTGTTGATTTCGACGACTGATTCTAACTGCTGACTCTGATACCGATACCTGCTCACATCGATCAACCGCCCATTCCATCTTGCATATATAACTTTTACATATTAATTAGAAATATATTGACTCTAAACTCATAAATTATTTAATACATAAAACAAACTATTACTATTTAGCTGCTAAGATAAATATATATATAAATATTTTTTTTTATAAATTACAAATACACTGCCCCAAAGTCTTTTGCTAGTTGACTACTTTAAATAAACTATTATCACAACACTGTTAAGACAAGCAGTAGATATAGGTATATATATATATATAGCTATATTTCTAGTTACATAAATAAAAAAAAGTAAAATACTATTTTTGAAGTAATAAATAAACAAAAAACTTGATCTGTAAATTCTTTTGCTTACTTAGTACTTTAAACAAGCGCTTATTATTGAACTGTTAAGACAAATATTTTAATATATACATATTTATTTTTTTTTATTTATTAATTTGATATACATAGTCGCTAAAGTCTTTTGGTTGTTTTGCACTTTTTCTAAACTATTATCATAAAACTGTTTGGCCTAATATATATAAATATATATTATATATTATTTGAAGTACAAAATTAGCCACCCTTTCAATACTTTCTGCTGTACAATACTAATGAATTATACCAGTATGTGGCGCCTTGTGCTGCATTTGTAATTCACGTATTTATGGCTGCCATTTACTTTATTTTTCAATTATTTATGGCCCATGTGTCGTTCAGTTAATTAAGCACCTTAGTTGCTTTTGCGTCCCGAATTTAATTCAATTAAATTTAGCTGCCAATGTCAGGGTAAGGACGGCGAGTGCCTGATTAATTGCTTCACCTTGCTCTCGAAATAGCCAACAAATGTTAAACAGCAGTAACAACAGCGTGGAACAGCAAGTTCATAATCAAATGGCAAGGCGTGAACTGCACGCTAACGAAAGTAAACAATGGCCAACACAAGCAAATAAAATACTGCAAAATTAACATTAAAGTTAGCGAAAAGTAAGAAATAAACAAGCGAAATATTTACTCAAACGATAAGTCTCATTCAGGCACACGAAACAAACACGCAAGCGAAATGGGAAAATGGGGAAAAATGGGGAAATCCCCCTCAGACCAAAGCAGCTCATTTCCACACGCGACAAAATTGAGACAGAAGCAGCGAAAAGACCAAAAATATGAAAAATTACCACGACAATTGAGTGCCCTTTTGAGTGGCCGGAAAATGATATTGTATATTGCTGTGGTGTGCGTAGAGCGTACGATAATTAAGCGGAAAATAACCAAATGTAATGGAAAAGCTTATCAAGATGGATACATTCAACGAACGCTTCTAATGTGCCTTGAGCATGGGCGCCATTAGAGCAATTAGCTGCATGACGAGTTAATAATAGATTTGGTTGACATCGAGAGTAAGAATAGTAGACGATCAATTGAATTTGGTATTTTAATTTGCTAATCACAGGCGCAAGACACTTAAAAAACAAAATAGTAATAAAGCATTCCAAATATTTGTTTGTATTTTGTGTACAATATTATTTATCATACAAATTGAACCATAACAACAATCTATTATTTGAAATGTGCTTGGCATTGCAACTAATAGTTTATTCTAAAATTGTCAATAAAATACAACATATGTGTTTGTCTTTTTGCTGCTGTTCCCCAAGAACTTATTGGGCTTCCATTTTGTTAATGGGTTAACTTAAATTCTGAAATACTTTTAATAATGAATATGTTGCAGCTTTTTAGGTGCATTTCAAATGCGCTTTGAAATTAAGTCAGTCAAGTGTCTTCTTATCTACTTCTTATCAATCAAAACATTTATTCCAGAATTCTCTTTGATTTCCAAGATAACAAGTTAGCTCTGACGCTTGCAAAACACTCTCTACTTCAACAGCTGACGAACAGGGTATGCTCAGCTGCACATCGAAATGATTACAGTTGTTAAAACAATTGAAGCACGAAAATAGCGAAGCAAATTGTTGAATTAATCTCAAGTTAAAAATGCATAATGCGATTAAGTGTTATATGGTGACTTGTTGTCGATCATATTGCGAGTGCTGTAATTTAAAGAGCAGCGCAAATCCATTTTTTGTTAGCTTGCACAACATCAGAGGCATAAAAAACAAAAGCCACAAAGACCGACAACACGGCGTACGAGTAACATATATGACACATGTCACGTGACGCCATAACACATCATTTTACCTGTTTTTTTTTTTTGCAGTGGCAGCACGGCACGGAGTCGAAGGGGAAAGCATGATAGAGCGGGCTTGATAGAGAGTGACGCTGGCGGAGGGGGCGGGCAGGAGGGCAGGCAAACAGCAAATAACACGGGTAATGACAGCAGGCCGAGACAGGCAGCCAGGCAGCAAGGGAGCCAGGGAGCCAGGCTGGCAGGCAAAATAAGACATTTTGTGATAAGCGCACAGGATAACAAGTTGAACGTGACGAGCATGTGGGAAAAAAGAGCAGAGCACGCCAGCAAAAAATAAACTCGTCGGCTTGTTGTGATATAAACAATGCCAAGCACTGCCGACAAACTACAACTCGCACGAACACACGCACGCACTCACACACTCGCACACTCACGCACACACGTGCAGTGACAGCAAGTGTCAGAAAGCGAAACATTAAAAATAAAGCACACAAAACGAATGAAAGCGCGCGCAAAAAAAGAAATATATATATACTTCTGAGCTGAGCGCTGATAACGCGAGCGTCGACTGCTGTCGCCTAACCCTTTCGCCGACTTCTTCGCCAACCTTTGCACAGCGCCAGCTTTCACTTTTCATGACTTAATTTTCGTCGGCCCGCCGACGTCTCGTCGTCGCTTGACAAGCGCAAAGCGCATAAAATAGAAACAGGCGAAAGCACAAAACGCAAAACGCAAAACAAAAATTTAAACACATGCAGCAGAAGACAAAAAGGCAAAATCAAAACAAAAGGAAGCGAGCGAGAAAAGCAAAATTCAGTGTCGGCACACATAAAAATGAAAAGTTGCAGCAAAGCACTGCAAAAGACATACTGCACTTTCAGTTTTCCAATTCCTACTTTCTCCCGAAACGCATCAAATGTCGGGGCCGAACAAAACACAAAATCAAAATCAAAATATGAATGAAATGAAACACAATAAGCAGATGCGTAGCGAGCCTTGGCGGGCCCTGTATAAAATTTATTTGGGAGCGCTTAAGAAGGGTAAAGAAACTCAAACGTGCATATGATTTCTCATCGACTACGCTCCGACACCACTTCTAATTTGTTGGGCTTGCAAAAAGTATAGTTCACCCTATTTCTCTCTGTCTCTCTCTCTCTCGCTCTTTCTCTCTATCTCTCTCTCTCTTAATTGAAATCGCCACAAATTACAACATTTATTCTCGTATTTTTCGTTTAGAAAAATTGAAATAGGTTCACTTGATTGCTACAGCTAAGAACTAAATACACATTCGAACTTTCTTCCCACAAAAACAAGTGAGAACGGCTACAGTCGAGCTAGCCCGACTGTGATATACCATGTACCATTTGACAAAACAAAATTTAAAACAAACATTTGTTAAACTGTAATCGCCTTAATTTGTAAACCAAGAAACCCAGCGAATACTAAAATACAGCCAATTTCAAAGGAATCACATCAAACGACGTTCATATCATTTCAATGGAAAAGCAGCAGTTCAGCTGTATGTATTCGAATACGCATACATTCACATACATACAAGCATACCTGCATGTATGCATGCATGCGTACGAATACACTGGAAGACGAATGCTTGTTCTCGTTGTTGTTTCAACCATCTTTTGGATTTCGGTTAATATAAGTATCTACATATTGCACTTAAAAATACAAATATGGGCGAGGGGACGAGCGAGGGAGCAGAAAACAAACTTGTCTGCGTAGTTGCATATTACATCAAAATCCAATGTTTGGTTACTCTAGCTCTACCATCTCCGAGATCTAGGTGTTCATACAGATAGACGGACGGACGGACGGACGGACGGACGGACGGACGGACGGACGGACGGACGGACGGACGGACGGACGGACGGACAGACATACAGACGGATATGGCTAAATCGATTTTATTTTCTTCCTTCTTCCTGCTTCCTTAATTAATTCAGTGCTGTGCGTTAGTGTGTGTAAAAAGATGCCCCTTTTTATTGATTGCCTTGTCAACAATATTGCGAAATTCATTTTTATCCAAACTGCATCTGAATGTTAGATTCCCGCACGGATTCAACTTCTCGAAACGTTGAACATACTCGCACGTTGAAATTTAACATCAGCGCTCTCCACAGAAATCAGACCCGCTGAAAAGTGTTGGAATTTAACACCAGCTTCCTCCGCAGCAACCATACCAAGAGTTGAACGGGCCATTGAAGGGACCAAAGTTCGGATCGTAGAATCCGCTTGGACCGCAGCCTCCACAAGACCCAATGCAGGCAGAAGGATAGCAAGGATAACTGCACATGGTGAATTTGATAAAAACTAGAAAATAAAGCTGCTTATAAATAAGTTTTTTTTATCACGTAAATAGTAAATTACGCACTTTCTGGTCGCACACAAAAAAAATTGAACAATTTTAATTTTGTATGACTATTTTTATCAAAGTATGGGCTCCGAAAGGCTTCAGCATTGGTGTTATACTGAAATCTATTGTTCGCTTACAGGGCAACTGGAAACTAAATATGAGTGAAAAATCAAGGAAGCTGCGAATTGATAAAAATTTACTTTTTCTCATTGTATTTATGTTAATAATATTGCCAGTTTAAATGCAATGCTATTGTCAACTATGACATTTCTTACTCGCCATTTTAATGCACTTTCATTTCGCTTGATAGGAACATGAAAGTAGTTTCGTTATAGTCTTGCAGCTTCTAGTATTTGTCGAGATTTGGGCAAGCAAAATTGCGAATCAGACACAATAATAACATTTATTTCTCGCCCGCTCCACATTAGGTAGAAAAGTCGCAGGTTGGCCGCCAAGTTTGCAACATCTGATAGTCTATGCTATATTGGCAGCAATGAATGCCCACGTGTGGCCCTTGGATTATATTAAAGTCAACAAGGAACCGCAACAATAACATCAAACTTCAATACAAATACATAAATGATAATCGCTGCGCATTGCCGCAGAGACCGGATACGTTGCTGCACTGTATTACTCAATCCGGGAAAAAAATAGTCGATAAGAACGTGTGCGATAACATTGCACATTAGGGTTACCAGTACTGACTGCTTCGCAATATATTGCGATAACAAATATTAGTCACTCAGCAATAATATGAACAATCGAGTCAACGCGAACCGAATTTCAAGAGTTTCAAGAGTGTAGTTTGAGTATACTCAATTAACTTCTTCTTGTTCCTTCTGCTCGTAGCACAACACAAAATTATAGTATACCCCTTTCTTAAGCGGAGCGGGGATGCGTAAGCTGAAATAAAATGTTTAGTTGATAAGATGGAAACAATAAATGATTATCACTCGATATAGAATTAGTTTATTTAGTCAAGCACATCAGATATCAAGAATATCAGTAGAAGTAGTTTCAGGTTTATTGTCTGTTATTTTGTTGCTGTTTGATTGCAATCTTTTTATGCTTTTGTTGTAAATCAAGCACTTTTGATTTGTCGGGTACGGTGAAAAACTCAGCGAGTGACATTTTTTTAAAATTGATTAAGTTTATAAGTTGTTTAGCTATCGAGACATCATAATTAGTCGCTTTACCTGAATTAGCTTCAACATCAGAGACTACAGTGCTTGCACCAGTCTCAAATTTAGCCATATCACGCGCAAAGAGATAGCTTTCAATCATTGTGAATTGATATATTTCGATAACTTCTTCATCAAGTTGTCGAAGATAATACTTAAATGCTTAAATCATTCAGAGATCGCGTGAGCCTGAAACGAATTAAATATTATAGGCAAATTTCACAAAATAACGAAATAAAAATAACTACCAACTCGAATTCACATTCAAAGCAGAATGACTCAAATTGAAGGAGTTAAGAGCACGTCAAAATTATGATATTGCGCGTTCAAGTGAACAAACTCAAATGTGCATATGATTTCTAATCGACTGCGCTTGCAAAAAGTGTAGTTCAGAGAACTTATCACTCACCTTGCGAACCCAGATAGTCAAAGACATTATAAGTATCGCTCTCTCATGCTCTCTCTTTCTCTCTCTATCTCTGTCTCTCTCTCTCTTTATCTACGCATATACTATATACGCATTGGATTATGTACTATGTTTTCTTCTTCAATAATAATAATAACTTTCCGAAGTGTGACTACCTATTGCCTATGGTAATTTTCATTGATGTTAATGCAGCGTAGTTAGTTTTCATTGAACTATTTAGTAACAACCAATAGCTAAACGCTGCACGCCAAATTATAAAGAAAATTTGAATGCTTTAATACCACGAAACATCAGGTACAAAGGTTCGTTCGAATGTATGTAACAGGTTGAAGGAGACGTAGCAGAATCGAAAATAAAATCGATTTAGCCATGTCCGTCTGTCTGTCTATCCGCCTGTCCGTCCGTCCGTCTGTCCGTATGAATACCTAGATCTCAGAGCTGGTAAGAGCTAGAGTAACCAAACCTTGGATTTGGATGTAATATGCAACTACGCAGATCAAGTTTATGTTTTTTGCTCCCTCGCCCGTCCCCTCGCCCGAAAACCGTAAGAAACATAGGGATCCTTAGAGCTTGAAAGTGTATTTTAAAGTGCAATATGTATATACTTATTATATTAAGCGAAATCCAAAAGATGGTTGAAATCAGATAAAAACTCAAGCAAGCGCAACTGGCGGGCGCAACAACAAAAACAAGAGCGAGCATTAGTCATCTAGTATATTCTTGTGCATGCATACATGTGTATGCGTATTCGATTAACATTGCTTGACTGCTGTTTTTCCAATGAAATGATATGAACGCTGGCTGCATTTTAGTATTCGCTAGACTTCATGTCTGATTATTTTAATTGCAGCTAATTTAGATCGACGACAATTATATATATGTTTGCATTAAACTTAATCTTATCAAATGGTACATGGTATATCAGAGTCGGGCTAAGTCGACTGTAGCCGTTCTCAGTTGTTCATACTATTTACGTGCTTAGTGCAGAGCGGCATTTCAATATTCAACACTTAGCAAGTGCGACTATAAATTTCGGCAATGTTTAAAGTCAGTTTGGGCCTAAAGCGGATGAGCTGCATAAACGAACATTAACCAATGTTTAACCAATATTTACATTGTAATTTAGTCATTATGTCCAACGTTCTCACGTTTTAGCTGCCGGCCATTGGCCAAACGACCCAGAAAGCAAAGCCAACGCTCAAGCGTTTTCACCTGCTCGACAAATAAAGCAATTTTGGGGCGCGTGTTAAGCTGTTTTACATAAACAGCAGCTAGCTCGGGGCAGAGGAAGTGATGGGATGGCAAAGCGTTGTCGGGGCTGAACGGCAACGTATAGAAGATTGACTCATATGCTGGGTCAACTGCAGCCTTGCTAGCTGCCATATTTTGCATGGCAATTTGGTTGTCTGCCCGGTTAGCCGGCACAAGCGCAAGCCTTCGCTCTGCCCTGGCAATATTTAGGCAGTTTTAATGCAAAAGCGTCCACAAACCATAAATAATTGAAAACTGCAAAGACGTGCAAAAAATGCCGAGGCAGTGGCGAGCTTCTAAAAAAGCGAAGAGTAAAAACGGCAGCGAAATGAAACGAAATACTAGCAAGAGGCAGTCAGCAGTCAGCAGGGGGCGGGAGGCGGGCGGCGGGCGGCGAGCGAGTTGTTGTAGTGAAGCATGCAAAAGTCCCATTAAGGCTAATAGGCCCAAAAGGACCAGCAGAGAGACAGCTCCAGTCAGAGAAGCAGAGACAGTTAGTCAGGCCATGAGTTGGTTGAGTTAGTTGCAGTTAGCGGACCGCACTACCAGGGATGGCAGCCAATTTCAAGCCTCCTCTCGAATCACAGCTCGGCTAAATATGCCACAGATGGCTCTTTCTTTCCAAGTTTACTTCCAAAACGACAGCTAAATACTATACGACTGCTTAGACGGCAAGGTTATATTACAAAAGTACTGATTTACCTTACTTTGCAATGCCTTTTTAAGCTGAAATAACCATATTTCTCAATAGATGCCACAGCTGGTTCTTTCTTTCCCGATCTTTGCAAGAAGCTTGCTTATGAAATTAAATTTAAATACTGTTTGACTGTTTCGACTGTTTGATAGCAACTTTATATTCGAAAAGTGCTGACCTTACTTTTGCAATTGCTAATGAACCAATTAATGCACTTTTATTTTTATTAAAGTTGACTCCTGTTTTGTCCTACTCTCGAATCACAGCTCGACTCGACGGCAACACAGCTTCAGATTCTTTGCAAAGAGCTTACTAAGAACTTCATAAATCGTTTTGGAATACTTTCTGCTTTCAAGACAGCATCTGTGTAGCGTCTTCCAATTGCAGTTCAAGTAAAATTCCAATTGAACTGAAACCAATTAGTAATTTTCCTGACTTTCGAATTGTGAAGCAAACACTGAATGCACTTGTACACCAAACAGATGCAAAATGGGTTAATTGAAGTTGAATGCCGCTTTGGACTCTGCGACTAATCAGGCAAATTCGAGAAATGCTTATGCAGCCCTGGCTCAAAAAAGTTGTCGGCGTTTGCACGTTTGGTGTTGTAGTTTGCTGTTAATTTTGTCCCTTTTCGGCTGTGCGATTGTGTATGAGCTTGGTGGTGACTATGCAAGTTAAGCGCCCCGCACCGCCCCGTCCCACTTCGCCCCGCCCGCAAAAATAGGCTGCACAATTTTCGGAGCTGCCCTGCAGCGGCAACCTAGCGCGAACTGTTTTCTGTTTTCTGTTTTCCAGCTAGAATATGCGAGTGTGTGTCGTCTTATTTTCGTTTTTTTTTTTTTTTCTAAATGCCGCCAGCACTTTGCAGCACTTTAGCGTCGCTTATCCTAATTGTGGTTATTTTGTGTGTGAGTGTCCTTCGTGAGCCGCTCACGCGAAACGTGCATAGAGCATGTCCTGCCACGTTTCTGTCTCAACAGCCGTCCCTCTCCCGCTCCCGCTGTGTGTGTGCATAATTTTTTGGCATTTAGCCAGATAATTTTCTTGCCTGCTCAGCTCAACTCGACTCGATTCGAGTCGACTTGCCCGTTTATCCTGTCCGTTTCTGTTGCAAAGTTAATGTGTCCTGGCAGGCCTACAATATTTAATACTGCATTTCTACCCATTTATTTGCCGATTCTGCTCTTTGCCTTCTGCCATTTGCGTTTTTATTATCGCTCTGCGAATCCTGTTTTCCTCTTTGCCTCGTTCTTATTTATGATTAGCTCTAAGTTAAGTTGGCATATTCTTAATGGCTTCTTAGCTGGCAATGCCTTGAAATCGGAGATATGTCTAGAAATTGTTCGATTACAAATTCATTAACTATTTCTACATATTGCTTTGCAATACAAATGGCAAATGGTGAAATGAAGTCTTGTCAATAATATAGGCATTCAATCACTGCATCTGCATCGAAATGTCGCATAAAATATGTCGAGTGTGAGCAAGTAAGCTGTTCCTGACTGCCTTTCAGTACATTAAACAACAGTGCAATGTTGTTTCAGGCACGCAATGATTTTGCTTTTGATTACCATCTTCAGACGGTGCCATTGAAAATATTCTCACAGTCGTCAATCTTTCACTTTCCACTTGCCGGCTTCCCCATCTCCCTCTCTCTCTCTCTCTCTCTCTCTCTGGCAGCCGACAGACACCTGCATCAATGCCCCAAATCACGTACACTCTTCGCTAGTGCCATTTTGTCAACTTCTAATAAATTTGCAGCTGTGCAGCGCGTTGTAAAATAGAAATACGTAAAACTTTGCACCAACAACGCCACGACAGTGGATCGCACTCTCAGCGGCAAAAAATATAGATAGCGGCAAATGGGAAGGTAGCTGCAGCGCCTAAACAATGGAAACTGCAACTACAACAACAATAAGAACAACAACAACGACAACGACAACGACGACGACGATGCCGTCATTTTGTAAATCAAACAAGTTTTAAGTGCGCCGAGGCGGCCAAAAGCTCGTGTAGGTGCCGGCAACCGCCAGGAGGCAGCAGCACCGCACAAAATATTCATGAACACAACAGGCTCATAAATAAATTGCAGCCCAAACGGAACGGAATGGAGCGTTTGCCATTCGCCATTCGCCATCCGCCATCCGCCATTTGGCGTTCGCTGCACACACCGTCGTCGTCCGCTGATGCTGCAGCTGCTCGGCTGCTCGGCTCGGTGCCACCGAAAAGGGGCACAAAGTGGCTGCGAGCGGCGTGCAAAACTTGAAAATATGCTAACATAATGCAAGCGAATTTCAGTTGCAGCACCACCAATAGATAGCAGCACAGATTGAGATGGAGCTGCAGCTGGAGTTGGAGTTGGAGTTGGAGTTAGAGCATGGATGGAGGACAGAATGCAGTATCAAGGTTTTATGATGCTTCGATTTCGTGGAATTAGCAATGAGCGAACGTGGCAACAGTGGGCACAGCATGCGAGATGTGCGCAACTCACAGTATAATATAATATCAATATCAAGTCAGAAGAATCACTTAGTTCACTTCTAAAAACCAAGATCGAAAGCTTAATTATAAATCTACTAAAGTTAAATAAATCAACACCATAATTCTTACAATAAGAGCGAAATTCTAGAAAGATTAAAGAGATTTGCTATACATGAGAGTATTAAAACATTCAATTCATAACTAATTACAAAATTACAAAAATATTTCAGAGACTTGCTCTCAACGCAACATAAAAACTGGAGAGAAGAAAGACCAATCAATCAATTCATTCAAAACACTTCAAAGCACAATATTAAAAACTCAATAAAAATCAATCAATCAATTGATTTAAAAAGCTTCTAAAAACCAATAATTCTAAATTTAAACGATATTCTTAAAACAAGAGCGAAATTCTAGAACAATCAATTCATAAATCAAGCGCAAAATTCTGAAAATATGCAAGATTTGAGAGACTTGCTTACAGCGAGAATACAAAAACTGAAGAAAAGAATGGCTATTCAATCAATTGATTTGAAACACTTCTAAGAACAATATTAAAAACTCAATAAGCAATCTAAAAACTAAATAAACTGAATTCCTAAAACAAGTGTGCATGAAATTCTACAATGATTTGAGAAAATTGCTTTAAATTGATTACATAGATTTTGGATTTAAGAATGATCAATCAGTGAATTGATTTAAAAAGCTTCTAAAACACCAATATGAAAATAGATCTGAGACATATTTGTAAATCACAGGCACAATTTGAGAATGATTTGAGAGACTATCTTCTAGATTCAGGAGTGAGTTCAACAGCTGCCGTCACGTGCTCATCTCCAATTTGAGTTCATCGCCGATGCAGTTGGATATTTATTTGCAGTCAACAGCGCGTTTTTAATATCAGCCGGAGAGGCGCAGACACACAGGGCACCAAACTGATGATGACGATGGGTAAGATTACAGATTTACGGGCGTCGAAAGAAGTAGAGGTAGTTTCGTGAATTATTTGTGTTTGACGGCGAGCTGAGGGGGGAGCAGTAGTTGTGGCAGCTGTCAGAGCTTTAAATTGAGTCGCAGCGAGTGGTGGAAGTGTGGAAAAGTGTCTCTAATTAATTTAAGCCATTAACATTGGCAAGGCTTTGATATGCAATTTGCACAACTTACACGTGCTGCCAGCAGCATAAAGCCAGACTGAAAGACGGCGACAAAAAGCCATGAAATAAATTATTTCAAGAATCAATTACAACTAATAGCATAGACCACTTGAAAATCAATTCAATTCACATGAAAGCCGGTCGTCTGACAGAAACAGAGACTGCGACTCTGACTGCGATTCTGACTCTGACTCTGACTCTGACTCGGAATTGAACTGAGGCAAAGGCAAAGGCAAAGGCAGCCGGGATAACTTCAGGCCTGAATGCCTCGTTGGCTGACTGCTCTGGTTGATTGTGTATGGCACAGATTCAGCTTCGACTCAGCGCAAAGACAGAGAGCGACAGACCCAAAGAGAGAGAGAGAGGGATAGATCTACACCGCAGCACACATATGTGACGATTTAAGCTAATGCATAATTGATTGTAATGCCCTGGCAAGCCGATTTTGGGTTGCCAGGCTTCAACGGACCATCAATAGCTGGCAAATTAAGCAGCTAAAGGTGAATGCATGGAATTAACATTTATACACACACACACACACACACACATATGTCGCATTATTCGCAATAATGTGCTAGCAAATCCCGAGCAACTAACGAACAATCCTGCTGATTGTTGTCAATGTAACTTTATGCTTACAATTTCCTCGACCGACGGCAAAGTAATCAGCTTTAAACAATGCAAAAACAAAACATTTCAAAAATAGTCAATTGACGTTCACACAAATAATATTTTTAGCACTCGTACAAACTAATGAATTTCATAAAATTTTCTCTTGCTTTTCATTTGTTGCTATCTTTGGCGACTCTTTGTCAGCGAAGTGGGCGTAGTGTAAACAAAACGCAAACAACACAAAGTTCAATGTTAAGTGCTTTCAGTGCAGCTTCATAAAACGCTTCTCATTATAAACAGTCGCCGCTAAACTGAACTGACTGTGTGGAGGGAGGCGGCATGTTATCTATCCCAAAGGCTCGTCACTGGATTTCGGGCACTTGTATATTTATGAAATGCATAAACAACGCCAACAACGGCAACGGCCCCAACAACAATAATAACAATGAGAGCAACAATAACCAGGCAACTGTTCCCCAGTATCCGTTATGCCAGTGACAAATGCGAACTTTTCATTTCTATGCCGCAACAGTCGTCGCTGAGTTATTTAAGCTAAACATGGATGGGCACCAGAGCTAGACAGACAGACGGACGGACGGGGGGACGGAGGGACGGAAGGACAAATGTCATGACAGACAAGTCCGGACGCTGGACAGGAAGACAGCCAGACAGACAGAGAGACAGAGAGACAGAAAGCAGCGACGCAGACAGCACTGAATTCCATCTATTCACCTCTCTTTCTCTCATTTTTTAGACTCGCATTTGGCGTGCAAACAATGGACGAGTGGGGGGGGGGGGGAGGGGATTGCACATCTGAGTGGCAGACTGTGTGCAAATGTCAACTCGTTGGAATTCAGACAAGTATATGTAGCAGATATATAGAAAAATGTCAAGAGTGCAAAATGCACATGCCAAATGTCTTTGCTGCCCGCCATCGCCATGCAAACTGCAGCTTTGTCCCTGACTCCAACTCTGGCTCCGGCTTTGGCTTTGGCGTTGGCCAATTGGCAGCCTGTTGGGCCATTTAATTTGTTTATTAACTCGACGCGCGCTGTCGGCGCAATTAACGGCTAATGAGCAGCAGCGCCAAGTCGCCGCAAGTAGTCGCAAAAGTTTCTTTTGGTCATGCCACGAACGGAGATGATGACACTCTCTTGCCCCATCATTATCAGCATTATCATCATCTGGTTTGCTCTCATCATCATAATCATCATCATCATCATCATCATCATCGTCGTGAGCATGTGCCGCAAGGACGTGCAGTGAAACTTTGCGGACTACAGCGCTGCTGCTGTTGCCCAGAAAAACCACAACAACAATGTGGCAAGTGCTTTGGATGCAACTGACGATAGCAAAGATTGTACAGCTAAACCGGAACAGATAGCACTATAGATATAGCTTGGCCGCAGCCAGCAGCAAGTACTAAACTCACAAGGGTCCACTTAAATTCCAATTAAGTATGTCGCAAACAAATTTTTCCAATTTATTTTATATTATTGTAATAAGTTCAAATACCTTGTTGGAGATAAAACCAAAATATAAAGAAGTGCATTATAATTGCGTGAAAAATAAATAAAATTATGTATTTCTTGAATGTGAACTAATCAATTATTAAAACAGACACACTTTATGTTATTAATCAATTTATTTTTATGAACACATTACGCTTACTTTCTTTGTCAATTTATTTTTCATTCCGGATACAACTTAAGTTTCCTATACTGAATTGCATATATTGTTATTGTTATTAATTAATTTATTTTTATTTACAACTTAAGTTTCCTATACTGAATTGCATGTGTTGAATTCAATTTATATAGTTTGGCTCATTTTTGGCTGTTCAATCAAAGACTCGCATGACATATTTTAAAAGTAGCATTGGTTCCTCTGCGATGTCAGTTGATTTGAGTGTATTTAAGCAGCTCTGTGTATGCCACATCAAGTGTATTTTTTGCTTCTTTGTGTGGCATGTTGATTGCACCACCATTTTGGGTGACGGAAATGCAAACGCATAACTTTTCTCAGTGGCAGAGTCAAGTATGCCACCAGCAGCATCAGCAGCAACTGAAGAAGCTACTGTCCAGATGCTGCTGCTGCTGCTGCTGCTGCTGAAGCCCAAAATCTCTGGCTCCCCAAACCCATTTACCAGCCACAAAATATGCTCAACGCAGCGCAAATTTTTGGTTTAGTTTACTGCAACTCGACGTCGTCGTCGTCGTCGTCGTCGTCGTAGCCAACTTAATGTGTTGTCGACGCCAGCTGCGAAATTAGAAATTAGTATTCATGCCCCACAGTGTCATTTCCGCGAATGCGCGAGCAGCAGTTGGCGAACAACTTTTTCCTGCAAGCCTTTGTGTCTCTGTGTGTGTGTCTCTGTGTGTGTGTGTGTCGCCGAGGAGAGATTGATATGCGTGCTACAAGAAACTGCCGGCAATATGGCTGATTATGAAGTGCTTCACAGTCTACAGACCCTCACCCGCTGCGCCCCCGCCCCCTCTTCGTATCTTGTGCCGTCTCGTTTTTCAGAGTGCGTGTGGCAAGTTCAAGTTGCAAGTGCTTAGAGTGTGTTATGGCGCAACTTTTTCATATAAATCCTTAATTATGACATTATTTTGCATATTATATTGTCGCCGATTGCCGCCAGTTCCCAACTACGATTTCTACGAAATAAATTTGAAAGTTCCTCAGCAATTCTCCTCCAGCTAATATTTAGTAGAAATTAAACAAAATTTCTGTTTACTCAAAATGAAATAAATTTAATCACTAGATAGTAACTCAATTACAAGCGTAAAAAAGTGTTTATTTTGTGTCAGATGAATTGTTTTCTCATGGGCGAAATCGCCATGAAATTCGTTGTGGGAATGCTTGAAATTCAGGCAACACTTACTTATGTGTCATTGACTGAGGCTGCGCTTTAAGGGTAAAATCTATAGCATAACTTGAGGCGCAAAACAATAGCAATTGAGTTTATTCCAATGCCAACGTCGCTCTCGCTGTCGCTGTGGCGTCGCAGCCGCTGCCGACGTCGACGTCGATGCTGACGCCACAACGAATTGCACTTACGACAAATTTTTGCGCCGAGTGTCAACCAAACAGAAATAAGCCTCAAATTGTGCCCAAGCTCGCAGCCGGAGAGCGTGTGGGGCCGGAGGGGTGGCGGGCGGGCAGCAGGCAGGAGGCAGCAGGCAGCTGGAATATTTTGTACTTTATGCCAGCAAATTCCGTTGGCCAAGTGCCAAGTTTTACGCCGATGCAGCCGCACAGCATCGGCAATGGAGCATCAGCAGCCGCCGCTCTGTGCCTGCTCACGTTGTGTGTGCCACACGTTGCAGCTCGAAGAGAGAGAGATGTGTGGGGCGAGGAGGCGTCGTAGTATGTGGGCGTGCAGTGCAGTAGTAGACCACACCCGGAGGCCAGTAGGTTGCATGTCGATTTTAGGCTTAACAGGCAACGAGTTCAACTACTTCTCGTGCACATCTATGGTCTGGGCTCCGGGTCGGGTCTAGGTCCGGAGCTCAGTATCTCGCCTAAGCGGCCCGGCATTAAAACAAATGCAAATATGCCGTGCAGCAAAACACAACAACACCAGACGATCGTCTGTGCTTTTGTTTTGGCAATACGGTTTTCGTTTTCAGTTCTTTTTCCCCCCCTGCTTTCTGTTTTTGTTGGTCGTGCCCAGCTAGCTGTATTGGGCGTGGTTGGCCAAAAAAAACACAAAAATGTTTGTGGCTCAACGCCCCAAAAAAGAAGAAGTAGAGGTGGTGGCTCATGTGTCGCTTACAGGAGTCCAAAACGAAGCGAACCAGAGTGAACAAACGGAATTGACAACTTAACGCGCGTTGCACTGCAAAATTTTCAATTAACAGCAGCGCCGGGCAGGCGAAAATCTTAATGCGCTTTTCTTATTGAACGATATTTTCATTTACAGACACATGAATTCATGCGGCAAATTAAAAACGGACAAATGAATAATTAAAATCCATAAAAGTGATGCACTCAAAGGAAAATGCTGCAGCTGAGCAGCGTTTGTTGTTTTGCTTCCATGTAATTGAAGTTCACATGGCAAATATGGAACATGTAAGCAAATATGTGAGCCTTACTTTGCATTCCCTTCTGCTCTAGACAGGCTGCAACTTGAATTCAACATGATTGTTAAAGCATTCCAATTAAAAGAAATTTCCAGAAGAACGGTTCAAAATAATTCACTCCAGCTGTTAAATGCGTATACTTAATATTATGAATTGATTATTTTTATACCAACACTTTCACTATGAACGCTGTTAAAAGTACTTGTTCAACAGACACAGATAGATAAGAAAAAAACGGGTAAAAATAATTCTCTAGCAGTTAAATGCGTATACTTAATATTGTCAATTGTTAAACCCACAAACTAGCACAATTTACGAGTACTTTTACTATTAACGCTGTTAAAAAATAATTGTTCAAGATAAGAACAAAAATGGTTCAAAGTAATTCACTCCAGCATTTAAATGCGTATACTTAATATTACGAATTGATAATTTTTATACGAACACTTTCACTATAAACGCTGTTCAAAAAAATTGTTCAACAGACACAAATAGATAAGAAAATAAAACGGTTCAAAGTAATTCACTCTAGCAGTAAAGGGTGTATACTTAATATTATAAATTGTCATTTTGGTTTATTACACACTCACAAATTAGCACAATTATCATTTCATTTCTAATCGAATACTTTCACTATTAACTCTATTGTAAATAATTGTTCCACAGACACAGATAGATAAGAAGATAAGATAATCAGTTAAGTGCGTATACTTAATATTATCAATTCACTTTTCTATACGGAGGTATTCGTATTCTATTAACGCTGATAAAAATGCTTGTTCATCAGCTACATAAATTATTAAAGCGCAAAACTGACTGAGAACTGATTAATACTAATAATTAAATAATACATAATTTATTATTAGATTTGTTTTCATATCAATAAGAACTTATTAGAAAATTATCTTGTAATCAAGATTTCTGATCTTTAAATTAAATGATTTGGTTTTCTCATTAGTAAGATCTTTATACAACATATGATTTAAGTTAAGATTTGTGTTCTTCATGAAAAACAAATTGTTACAACATGTTCTTGATATCAATATTTGCGGTCTTAAATGAACAAGAACATTTTCTAAAAACTCAGATAAGCGGTATTCAAATAAAAAAGCTCTTATTAATAAGAACATGTCTTTAAAACAATAAACTTAATAAGAACATGTTCTCAGAACTAAGAACTTTTAAAAACCAATAACTTCTCAAATACAAGAACTTCCTAAAAATAAGAATTTCTAAAGACCAACAACTTTTTTTTAATAGCAACATGTTCTCAAAACCAAGAACTTATTAAAACCAAATAGTTCTAAAAACTTATTAAAACCAAGAACTTCTTAAAAACAAGAACAAGAAGACCATGTTCTTAAAACAACGATCTTAGTAAAACCAAGAACTTCTAAAGACGAAGAACTTCTTTAAACCAAGAAGATCTTTAAATATGCACATGTTCTCTAGACAAAGAACTTCTTATTAATGAGAACATCTTCTGAAAATCAAGATTTGTTGTTCTAGTTAATATGAACAAGATATTAAAATCGCGATTTATGGTCCTAAAAGTATACGCTTTTGTATAGGTATATGAGATACGATGCTCTTACTAATAAGAACATGTTATTAAAATTTAGATTTGGTCATCGTAGATGGTGATTTGTTGAATTTAATTGAAACTCGAAGCAAGATTAAGAATCCGCTCTTTTACGAAATACATTAACATTCATTAGAAATATAACGGTTTAGCTGATCACACCTGAATACTTACTGGACTTTCGAACGTAATCCAAATGACGGTATGTCGCACGTGTGGACAAAGGACTAAAGAAATGTGAGTGAGGGTGTTGCAAGCACCCGCATGGGGCAGCAGCAGCTTGTGCTGCAACGTGTTTGTCACGGGTGTTTGCCGTGTGTGTGCGCTAGACATATTTGTATAGCCGCTTAGGCTTAAAAGTTGCACCAAAGTTGTGACCTTGAAAGCCACACACACACATACACACACATGCACACACACAGTCAAAAGTCAGACACATATGCGGAAAGAGAAAAAATAGAGAGACGCGACTGTCTATCATTCTGCTGGCTGTGGACTTGTTTTGTAGCTTCGACTTTTCGACTTAGAACAGCACTTGCCCCACACTCACATGGGGAAAGCGAGCACGTTGGGCAGGCGAGCGGAGGGGGGAGAAGAGTAAACAATACTTGAAATTTGAAATTGTAAATGTTTGCACAATTCCAGGAGCCCAAATCACAGAACCGCCAGCCAACCAACCAAGCTGGGCACGACACACCCACACACCCACACACCCACACACACACACGCACACACACACACAGAGCACACTCTTAACCCTGCTGATGTTCCCAGTTGGAGAGCCGAGGGCGTTGCCGCTATGTTTAACTAAAGTTTCGTGCGCTTGTGCAAATAGCAAAAGGATTTGAACGTCGTCGCCGTCAGCTTCTGCTTGCCTCCTTTGGTCGTGGTCCGTGCACAAGCGGATTACAATCATAAGCGAAAATTAATGAATTATTTACCAGCAGCTTAGTTAAGCGCAACTCGCTTCCCCCCCACAGCCCCAGCCCCAGCCACAGTCCCACTCCCATGGCACAAAGGTGCCACCTCGCATCTTGCAGCTCACCCGCAGCTTTTCCGCAATGTCAAAAGTTGTGCTGAAGTTAAATGCCTAGGCCCGTCTCAGCCATCCCCTGGAGACATCGCAGACCTTCAGCTGTTTGGCTGCTTTGGCTGCTTTGCTGTTCAGCTGCTACCTGGTAATTAATTAGCCCAAGACATTTGTCAATATTATCTGCAACTCTTGTAAATTGCCTTCGAAATTCGCAGAAACATCCCAGGCAACAAGGTTTTTTCCTGCTTCCTTCCTATCTTGCGCAGATTTATTTTGATTTATTTATGCGAAATGAGCGCACAATTTTAAGCTTGTCAAGCTGAAGTCAAAATGAATTGCTTGGCAACATGCTAAATAGTTGCAAATAAAGGTAATCATTATGATCTTGATACTTGAGTGCTTGCGGCTAAATCCAACAAATTTATGAAAAACTTAAATTTCTAAAAAGCCTCAAAATTTATAAATTGTACACAAATAATATAAAAAGAGATTTAAAATAAATACTTGAAGATTTAAAACAAACAATTAAAGTTCATGTCAAATTTAATCGCTCATTTCTTTATTTATGCTTCTTAAATCATTTAATAATTAAATTATCAATTTGGAAATTTGTTTCCCAGTTTAAACTAGTTTTTCTTGCTTAAAGATTGCAACTTTCCAGCTTTAATCGTTAGTCCAAATATTTGTAAACACTCATTAGAATAATGCTGAAAGTATTTGAAGTTGCAACTTGCCCGACTTGGACTTAAAAAGCTTAGCTTACTTACAAATTGAATACTAATCAAGTATGAATAATTTATATATGTCTATTAGTTTCAACGATGACCCTAAACATTGGCTTAATCAAATTATTGTATTACTGTTGCGACAATTAACTGTTTTACCCAATTAGATTATCGAGTTAACTGAAAATGTTAAACGCTTTTTGATTGAGCGAGCTAATCCTATTGAGCGCATTAACGACATTAATGTGCATTGCATGAAGCAGTATTTACCGTTGAATTATTTTGCCATAATTTAAGCGTTTTAAATCAATTTGCTTTGCTCGCTGTTGCCACACAAAACCGTTGGGGAATTCGCCGCAACGAATGCATTATTGAAAATCTGTTTCTTCTGCCGCGTTAACCGTGGTTGTGTTTTAATCAATTTGCAATGTCGAAGGAGCAATTAACGTAATTAAATGGCAAATCATTTACAGCGGCAGACAACTTAAAGGCGTTTTGAATAATGTTGCCCGGCCAGCAAAACTTTTTACAGCAGCGAGCAGTCGTGGCTCTAAATTAAACTCGACATGCTCATGCACTCCACAAAGAAAACGCCTATTGATGACACAGCGAAGAGAGGTGAAAGCAGAGAGAGAGAGAGAGAGAGTAAGATGCATATAAAGTTTTGCGGCGAGTTGCAACAGCCGACAGAGGAGTAAAGTTTGTTTTTTATTATGCAAAGCACGATGGCCTATGAAGCCAGGCAGCCAGCCAGCCAGCCAGGCAAGAGGACAACTCGGCAGCCAAGAGAATATTCCGCTTTTGGAGTGCAAACAAAAGCAAACACAGATAAATCCATTATAAACGCACGTTTGCACTCACAAAGGCAGCAGAGCGAACAGGACAAAGATATGCAGACGGACAGAGAGCGACAGAGAGCGACATAGAGGGAGACAGTAATGGAAACGAAGAGCGGGACAACATTGCAAGCTGTTAAAGCCTGCAATTGCCTTGCAATATTGTATTGCTTGTATCCTTTAAGGAGACGACGACTCATTGCGTGCATTTTTTGGGTGGTAATTAAAAGCGATTACAGCTCATTAAATGATAAAGAAACGCGGCGTACGCATTATAAGGTCGCGAACGGGAGGAGTTGCGAGGCGGCTGCTTCATTAAAATGATAAACACGCACGCGATGCCAATGTCCTGGCCGCATGTCCTTGCCGCAAGCGGCTTGCAATTGCGGCCAATCCAACAGCAACAGCAGTGGAACAATAGCAGCAGCAGCGGCACAACAACAGAAGCAAGAAATAAGGCTGGCGCGCTTCCAACAATAAGCAACAATTTTAGCAGCCGCCAAAGCTATTATCCAGCGCCAGGACCTCGTTGCCGCCGCTTTTTGCTATATGCCTGCCGGGCAAGCAGCCGAGCAGCCTAGCAGCCCAGCAGGCTGGCAGTCAGGCAGTCAGGCAAGCGGCCAAACAAGCCAAGCCAAAGCAGAGCCGCGTCGAGTGGAGTCGAGTCGAGGCGAGTCGAGGCACAAATTGTTTTTTACACATGTGCGCGCAACATATTAAATTGTAAACATGCATAAATGTTGTTTATTGGGCAGCGTCGAAACCAAACAAAACAATAGCGCAACAACAGGCCAACGGGCACAAAACGGCAGCACAAGTGACACACTTCAAAATACCCTGCAATTTCCAATTACTGCCATAAGTTGCATGCTGATTACTATTTAATTTGTAATCTGGCAAATGGATGCCAAGATATTGTGTATTCAAAACCCACTTCAAGCACATTATTCTCTTGAGATATTTGTATTAAAATGTTGCAAAAGAACGTTGAATTTAGTCACGGCGAATAAGTAGTGAAAAGACTCGCAAATTCACAACTAAATTGTTAATAAATTAACAACAAATATCATTAAGCCCAAATATTACAGGTATTTTAAAAGACCAATATTTAATGTAAGTTGTGTAATTTTAATTTGTGTAATGCAACATTTGCAGTAAAACGCACACAAAATTTATTTTAATAATACTAACAAATTTAATAAATCCCAGTATTTTAGGGTAGTTTATTAAAAAGAAACAAAGATATTAGTTGTGAATAATTTTAGTTCGTGGATATAAATAGTTGTAACAAATAGACAAAACAAATTTCAAATTAATTTTAAAGGTAGTAAAAGAAATATTAAAGCCGAAAACAGACAATATCACAATTATTTTAAACTTCTTCTTCACATAAAAATTATGAATCATTTCATTTTGTGTATTTAAGTATTTGCAATAATTTGCGAAACGAACATTAAATTTATTTAAATAATACTAACAAAAGGCAGATAATACTACCAACTATATCCAACTATTTTAAGAGTATTTATACAAAAGAAACATAGATAAGCGTAATGAATAATTTTAGCTTATGCATTTAAACAGTTGCAACAATTGGACACAACGAAATTCAAATCAATTTTACTAGTAGTGATAGAAATACATAATTAAGCAGAAGACAGACAATATCCCAATTATTATAAACATCTTTATTAAAAAGAAAAATAAATAAAAGTTGTGAACAATTTTAATAGTTGTACTTAAGTATTTGCAATGATTTGACATACGAACATAAAATTTATTTAAATAATACTAACAAATATAATGTTACATAGTAGTGATAGAAATAATGGAGCAGAAAAGCAAATAATATAGCAAGTATTGCAAAAAGATCTAAAAGAGTTCTCTAAGCTAACACATTACAAACGTAGCTTGCACAATCGTGAAACGTAAAGGCAAATAATATTTGAACTATTTCAGAAAGATCTAGAATAGTGGTAAAGACTCGTGCTCTATTGATGTAGCTAGCAGAATCGTGATATACCCTTTGTGTTGCCACTACGAATGCAGAGCATATAAATGGGCAAATAATGTGTGGAAGCAAGAGCTTCACTTGAGTCGACTCGATTTCGACTACTTGGCAGCCAGTTGAGAGCGGAGAAGGAGCACGAGATGGAGTTGGTGGGGCGGGGAGGTGGTGGAGAGAACGCGAAAGAGACTGTGAAGCGTGTGCCAAAAACAATTTAATGTTGTTTGATGACGTTCCGAGCATGCTGTGTGCTCCTTGAGGCTTAGCGAAAGTGTATCCTGTCAAAGGATATTATGCAACGAAATTATTGTAGTTGGCACCAAACAAAAAAGTTTGCCCAAAATAAACACCCCACTCCAGCACTTCTTGCTGCTCGCTGAAGCACTGTGTGGCGAGTAAGCTGCCAAAAAGTCCTGCTGAGCCTTCGCCCAAAGTGCCATGTGTGTGCGAAGCGAGCTCGGCGGGAGTGTACGAGTGTATGTGGAGCAGATTTATGGAGGCGACAAATGAGCGCCGCATTAGCGTCACCAAAAGTGCGGCTGCCATTTAAATGCACAACAGCGGCAAAAACAAAACAGCAAATAAAAAAAAGTAAAAGTCCGCTGTAATTATTTCGTGCACATTTCGCCAAGGATTAGCTTCAATAGCGGACAGGACACAAGCGGCAAATGCACGCCAAGGACTGCGAGCAGCCGAAGGCTGAGCATGCAATCTCAAGGCCTTGCAATGCAAAACCACAAGGAACGAAAAAATAATGATCGTACATACATATTGCCTGTCCGGCGCTGTAATATAAGGATATACATAATTATGAGCAAGCTAAGCAGCTTAAAATTCGCCAAAGAAAAGTCTATAATATTGTGTAAGCCTGAGCGACGACGAGACCGAACAATATAACTCACAAATCCAGCTGCTTAAGGCGGGCGAACGAATTAAATAAGATGAAATTTGCGCATAATTACATGAGATCTGATTAGTTGAAAGAGCAAGCCAGCAAGCGCGACTCAGGGTTAATTGAATTGAAAGCTTATGCTGGAGCATGTGAAAATCATACAGATAAATGAATTGCAAGCACCAATTTTTTAAGTTTTCTGTCGGAGAAGCTTCATAAATTTCCTGGACAATTGTTGCAGCTAACTGAAAACAATTGCTTTAGATGCTCGGCTGTCCATCAAGCGTTTGTGGTCGCACTTTAAGCAGAGTTTAAGCGCAGGCTTCCACATGCATTAGGTGCAACATTCTAGACACAAAATTGCTCAACGAAATTGTGTTGACAAGCTGATTGATATGCAGCACACAAAGTTGTCGTTAATCCATTTATTTGTTGGCAATTTAGCAAGTCTTAACTTTATTTTGGGAAAGTACTTTAAATATTTAATACAATAACTGCTTAAAGCAAATTGGCAGACAAAGTTTTTGGTTATTTCGCATTTGCAGCTGCAAAACTAACAACCCACAAGCAACGGCAATAACAGCAGCAACAATAATGGCTGCAGCGAAAGCAACAGAGCAGCCTTAAATAGCAACAACTGCAACAAACAAGAGCAACAACAATAAGCACCATAATAATAATTCTCGCAGCGCCAGCAACAACAATGAGAAAAAGCCGCCTGTAAAACTTAACGTGCAACTTTTTCAGCATGTGTGCGACTGTGTGTGTGTGTGTGTGTGTGTGTGTGTGTGTGTGGGTGGGTGGGTGGGTGTGTGCGTATTACAAAAGCCGCATGCTGGCAGGCAAGTGTCAGTGTGTGTGCGCATGTACTGTGTGTGCGTGTGTGATAATGCAATTGTAATTGTGGTTGTAAATGTGCATTTGCATTTGTTACAAACACTTCTCGCACTGTTGTTGTCGTTGTCGTTGTCGTTGCCGTTTGCTGTTGTTGCTGCGGCAAATTTAAACAATTTGCACATTGTTAACATTTATTTATCACTGTCGTAACAATTTGTGGCCGCTGCGTGTGTGTGTGTGTGTGTGTGCGTCAGAGTTTGTTAGTTAAATTATCTTTCGCAGACAGTTGCCATAAATTGTGCATCCTTGTCTCTCTAATCAGCCGCATCGTCGCACTCCCCAAGCGTGCGAGTTGCTTTAAATGTTAAATGTTAAAGTGTCGCTGCAGTCACGGCGGAACGGGGCCAAAAAAGGTAAGAGATAGCACACTTCCTCTATCTTTGTCTCTCGCACACACTGCGCATATATCACAGACAACAGCTTGTGCCGAAAAATCATTGCGTTGGGTAATAGCAATGTAGCATACGATATGCGCTCGTCATGCGTGTGTGTGTGCCACTCTATATGCCAGCTGCGTGTGTGTGTAGATGTGTGCATGTGTTTTTCGTATTTATTTATCAAACAATATGCAGCTGTTGCATTTCCCATACGCATTTTCCACGTATTTTGAATTTAATGCCAAACTTAATGTGCACCCCCCTCGTTCTCGTCCTCGCCCTCGCTCGCCCACATGTGCGAGTTGTCTTGAGTTCAAAAGTAGCAGCCAGCAGCAGTCGTAGCCAGCATTGTTCAGATGGCTGGCAATTTTACATCGGAGCGCCTTAAAGTATGCAATGCGTTTTGGGCTATCAACTTCAATTGCTGCCGTTTGGCGAAGTTGGCTTTTTGGAATGCTTGCATTCGAAATTTATAGACTGGCCACAAGAGTCGAAGCAAAAGACAAAATACTTGCACAATGCACACTTGTGACCCACGAAAGTATGCGAAATGTTTTTGTATAAGCCAAATTAATTGAATTTGTGGCAAATTGACCGTAGTGCCAAAGATCAGGGCCAGTCTGCCGAAGAATTCGAGTTATGATGGTGGCGCAAAACCTCAATTTGAAATCCAATTTTCGAGTAACACAATTTTTGGTATTCAATTTCTTTTAATTCATATGAGCTTAGCCAGCTGCAGACGGATAAAAATATCAAATGCAAAGCTTAGAGCACATGTGTATGGGTTGTAACCTAGAAAATTAGATGGCCACGGCGAGGAGAAAATACGAAAATTATTACAAATTGCTAACCAGGCAAATGCAATGACTTCATGCAACGCATTCGTATGCGCAGCTGTGGCATCAGTTGCAAGCATCAGCATCAGCAGCTGTTGCTGCCTGCTGCCTGCTGCCTTTTGCTGCTGCCTGCGACGAAGACTTAAAACGTCGCTTGGCATAAATCCCACCCAGCAGCAGCCTCCTCCTTCGTGCCTACACCTAAGCGCATTTGTATTAAATCGAACGTGTTGCCTTCGTAAGGCTTGAGCCAAGACTTCTGTGTGGGTTACTTGCAGCGGCTCCTGCAAGGACTACCCCGAACTGTTTTATTTATTGACTGCACGTAGCGTATATCCTTATAATTTTTGTATGTCTTACTGCATGTGCCTGAGCGACGGTGTGTGTGTGTGTGTGCGAGCTCTACATATGTCTCTCGGAGAGGCACAGGCCGTTCAGTCGTTGGATCGTTGCGAGGCGTCTGTCGAAGCGTCGTCTGTCGTCGCTGTCTATGTTGCTTTTTTGCGCTCGACTGCACGTCCAAATATCTACAACAATTTCTTCGTGAATGGCATTGAAGGTAGCAAGTTAGTTGCTCCTCTCTCTCTCTCTCTGTATGCAATCAACTGAAATTGAAACCTGCAACAAATGGTCATGTTTGACTTTTTGCAGCGGCCGAACGAATCAGTCCCGTTCTCGTTCTCGTTTCCATTCGCAAAGCCAAAGCGAAAGCATACTCCGCCATTGGCCCTGCACTTTGTACATTTTAACGGCTCTTGAGCAAATAAACGATTTTTGCATTTTAGATTTTTAAGCGGCCGTATATGTGTACATATTTGTATGTGTAGTATCTGCCAGCAATAAGTAGAAAATTTAGGAAAATTGCATATCGATTGCGCAGATACTTGGCAAAAATAAACGTTACGTTACGTTACGTATTCGCCAGCGTGTCTCTGTGTGTGTGTGTGTGTGTGCCTGTAAAAGTGTGACTGAGTGCCTTGCATCTGTACATATTCGATATTATATTTTAATATGCTGCTTCATTTTTTCATGTCGCACACATGTACATTTCGAACTGTTAGCCAGTTGACTACTCATTTCCTGCTCGAGATTACTTTTGCATACGTATTCAGAATTGTGCGCTCTACTCGACAGCAGCTTGCGTTTTTTGACTCAAATTGCAACACCTGCCAGTCAGCCACTTCGATTGTCTGCAGTGTAACTGAAAAACTATCGAAAGCTGCAAGCAAGCACTCGCCTAACCTCTCGATTGTGCGCTAGTATCGATACATCGATGGGGAGTAGAGCAAAGACTGTGTAACTCAAAAGTTATCGATAGCTGCAAGCAAGTACTCGCTAAGCTTGGTGATTGTGCGCGTGTATCGATAGCTCGTGCAGAGCAAACGATGTGCGACTTTCACAAATTTGCGCATTTGTTTAGCATTTACAGTTAGCCAGAAAGTGTTTTGGCAATATGCACACACAAGCCGCCTTCATGCGCTCCAAGCAAATTGCCCCATTACGTTTTTAATATGCACTCAACCGGATATACATGTAAACATATGTGTGCAGGTGTGTGTGAGTTTAAATGCCGCCCTCACAAAGTCAGCTGTCTAATTGTCTACTTCCTCAATTTGAGCACCCTACACGCCCACACGCTTTGGCTGTTACCAAAAAAGAATAAGAATAACCAACAACTAATTGATAGCAATGTTAAATTGAAATGCACAGTCGAGTCTTTTAAAGACAACTCCCAGTCAGCTTTCCTCAAGAGTCATATTAGGTATGCGCAACTACGACGTGAACGGCAACTTGCCAAGAGTCCGGAAAAATAAGTCAAGCAGGTACTTTGGCATTGCATTAATAAAACGCTCTAAGGCTGCCATAATAGGCGTGTGTACGTGTTTTTATTGTCAACTTCCTTGGGGCGTTCGTTGCTGGCGCTGAGTCGTCGCGTTGGCCACACACAACAAAAGGATAATTTCATATTCGCGTCGCCTAACTTACGTAAATTGTTGAATCATACAATAAATAAAATGCAATGAATGTGCAAAAGTGCAGAGCGCGCATTGCTTGCGGTTTTCTAATAGGATTTTCCAAACGCAAAGCAAAAAAAAGGGTGAAGTGACGACAACGAGCGGGGCAGGAGGGAGGTTATAGGGCAACTGCCATTTGCCAAGCGTAGCAGTAAATAAATTAATGTCAGCCCCAGAAAAGTCAACGTCTTTGTTATTACTTGTATGTCCATGTGTGTGTGTGCATACAATGCACTCGTGCTTACGTATATCGTATCTGCTTACGTAGTTTGTGCTACGCATTTTTATGGCCTTGCCGTGCCTTGTCTTGTGTGTGTGTGCACCTGCGAAAAACAAACACGATGTGCCATGCAACAATAACAATTAATTATTGAAATGCAAATGCAGTCGAGTTAAGTCTGAGTACAAAAGCCGCAAAGTTTTCATAAAGCAGCCCAACAACGACGACCGCGACGACGACGTCAACTGCATTATCAAAAGGTGCCACAACATTTTTTTAATGGCCGCCAGAGGCTTTTAAGAAGCGGCGAGAAACATAATGCAAGTAGTCAAAAAAAATAATCGCCGACTAGGTGATGCTCCGTAAACAATAAACCATGATGAACATTGGAACTTGAAAATTGAATTTATTGAGAAAAGTAAACTCAAAGATGTACGATAATAAATTTATTTTAATTGAAATATATCTACACTATTACTTATATTTTTGAGACATTCAATAATGTGACTGTGTCTTCTGACATAGTCCTTGCAGCGTGATCAATTACCTTGTCAAGTTTGCTCCGCCTGCTTGTGAATGTCAAGTTACCCCTATTGGCCGAAGGGCATTTAAGCAACGCCCACTCGCTGAAGGCTTGTTGCGTGCCATGGACAAATATTGGCGCTGCTGCAGGCGCTGCAATAAATTGACTTAAAATTAAGCTGAACTCGTTGAATGTGGCATGGCAATTGCACATTATAACATAAATTGTACACCCGGTGGCAAATGTACTTACAAACATGCTTACATTAATACTTACTTTGCGCTACTTTGCTGCCTTTCATTGCGAGAGATCACGGGCCATCATTGCTTAAAGTAACCGAGCACTTATTTTACAAAATATTACATGTTTTTCTACATTTTACGCATTCTTTAAGCGGCTGAGACACAGAAACATACAAGCGACATATTAATCGAGTTATCGAAAGCTCAGCAATAATCGTCCAGCAGCAGCACAATTATCGCACTCGAACTATCGCACTTTAACTGTTATCAAAAGTACAATCAATAGCTTTTAATCGCTCAAGTTATCGAAATTCAAAATTGTAAAATATCGGTGCTTTTGTTATATTCTTTTTTATTAAATTATTGCAATTATCGATTAGTAACTAATATAGCCGTTCTGCTTAATTATGTCCGAATAGCTGCAGCAATGGCATTTGCATCTGCTCGTCCTTCGAAACATTCAGTCGCATATCGATCAAGCTCTCGGAGAATTCACTGCACGGCGAGCAGCCGCAGTTGGACGGCACCTCGTGCTGTAATTGACATGCATATGTTGGTTAGAGATAATACGTCAAGCATTAGGAAAGCAAACTTACGCGCTCAACGAACGTATGGCCATCGGCGCAGCGCATTTTCACTGAGATCGATTGATAGGACTTGATGGTGCAGCAGGTGCAGAACTTCTCATGCACATCGGTGAGCGGATTGTATTTGGAGCCCGAGCTGCAGGCGCCCTCGCAGTCCGTGAAGCCCTTAATGGGCTCGGCGTTCACACAAATGCCATGGCCCGGCTTTGGGAACTTCAGCAGCTCCTTGGTCTGCGACTCGGCGCGCGAAACAGGCAGGCAAGTAGCTGTCGAAGGGAAAAAACGGATAAGCCATGATTTTGGGTCATTACGTTGGCACTCACATAATTCCTCGACAATGGGCTCCGACTTGCAACGCTTGCAGCAACCGTCGACATACAGCGAGCTGGCTGCGCAGTGGCTAACATCCGGACAGACCTCCACCGACGAGCTGACCATCAGCAGTTTGTCCTTTTGCACGCACAGGTAGTGCGTGCAGTTGTCGGGCGAACTCCATTGCGCATTCACAGCGTACAGTTTCTGCTCAAACAGACACGACGTCTGCACACACTCGCCGCAGCACTTGGTCTTGTCCAGAGTCTTGTAAGTGTAGCCGGGAGCACAGTCCGTCTTGCATATCTCCTGGGTGCTAATCACCTGCGCATTGCCGTTGGGGCCATAGGCGCACTGTTCCTGCTTGCACACGTCCTTGACGTGCAGCCACTTGTCGCCAACTTGCTTGGTGAAGCTCGTCGACTTGTCCACCTCGTACTGCACAATGCACAAATGCTTGGGCGGCACTGTCAACGACATTAATTGATCAATTGCCGCAAGTTAACTGACTTTGTGGACATACCGCATTTGTGGGTGGGACAACAGGCGTCGCTCTCCTGCTGCGTGAAGACCTCGTAGAAGCGCTGCTCACAGTTGGCTGGCGCCGGCGGACACTGCTCCGGCTTGCACACAATCTTCTGTGTGGGGCAACAGCCCTCCTCAATCTTGACGAGTTGCTCGCCCGGCAGAAGCTCACGCGGCGGCACCAACGGCTCGCACTCGTCCTTCGGCTTGCACTCTACAAAGCGAAACATTTTATAAGTTAGTATTATATTGGAGTCAGTCTTATAACTATAAAATTCACGATCCCTCTGTCGTGCATTTTGATTATGTTTCACTAATCAATCAGTTTATCAGGCAGTTAGTCATCTAATTAGCATTGTGATACTATATATCAAGCAATCACTCAGCCAGCCACAGAGTTTTTATAAAGAGTTAAGAATAGGTCAGCAAGTAATTCAATCATTCTTTTATATAGTAAATCAATAAGTAATTCAATCATTCATTCAGTCATACAGTTTAAGAAACATTCCATCAACCACGCAGTGAATCAAATAAATGATTAATAAAATGTTTCTCAGTCAATCAGTAATTTAATTAGTCAAACCAGTCAATCAATCTGCCAGTCAGTCAGTCAAAAAGACTGACAGTTCACTAAGTCATTTAATCCAGTCAATCGTCCAGATATTTAACCAACAAGATGACTTAGAATATATGAAACAGAAATGCATTTATTCTGTCAACAAGTCCGGCAATCTGTCTGTTAAGCAATCAACCAGTAAGTCTCTCATTCAGTGAGTCAATCACACAGTCAATCAATCAGTTCATTAGCCAGACAGTAAATCATTCAAATGATTTTCAATATGAATGCAGCCAATTATTAGACTTTGATCAGTCAAGCAATCCGTCAATCAGAGCGTCAATCAGTCCGTCAATCAGAGCGTCAATCAAGTAAACTTTTACTAAGTATACAGCCAATCAGTAAGTAATTTGGTCCGCCAATCAGTCCGTCAGCATAGCAGTCAATCAAGTAGTCAGTCAGTCAATGAGGCTTTAATATGTGTGCAGTCAAGCAGTCAATCAGTCAATCATTCAATCAATTAGCAACTCGAGTACGCACCGCAAATGTACTGTGGACAGCCGTTGACGTCGTTCTTCTGCTTCTTGAACTGGCCGGGACCACAGACGGGCATGAGGGGCGCCAGGCAGAGCTTCTGCGATTCCTTGGGCTCCGGCACACAGCGATAGCGCGGACAGCACTCGTCGGCCTTGACTATGGTCTGCGGCTTGTAGCCCTCCGCGCAGATGTTCTCCTCCACCTGGCACTTCTTCTGCAGACACGAGCTCTTGCCCTTGGCGTCGCACTGGCACTCCGTGCACTTGTCCGGCTGCCAGCTCTCGCCCGGCAGATGAACACCATCGTCGCACTTGGTGCACGCCGCCTCCGGTATGCACTTGCCGCCGTCCATCACCTGGCCGGGCGGACAGAAGCAGCCCTCGAAGCGCTCCGAGCTCAAGCACATCTCATCGCTGTTCAGCGTGTGGAACACCGACTGCGTCTTCACATTGACCGCATCGTACTCGGACAGCGCCTTGATCGTGTCGCAGTTCTTGGCGCAGCCGCAGGGCTCGTAGACCATGTCGCTGGGACAGTCGTAGGGACAGAGCTCCGGTCGCCGCCAGTTGGTGCAGATGCCCTGCTTGTTGCACTCCTTCGCGTAGGCGGCAAGCGCCAGGCAGACGCCCTGCTGGTTGTTGCCCGGCTTGCAGATGTCCTGCTGGCAGGCGGACACATAGGCGATGGGGTCCACGACCAGTGCACACCTGCCGAACAGCTGCTCGTTGTAGAACTGCAGGCAGGGATCCTTCTCGGGCGGCAGCGGTATGCACTGCTCCTTGGGCACGTCCTCGCTGAGGCACTGCTGTGCGTCGGTGAGGCCCAGCTTGGGCTCGTCCGCCTGCCAGCTCTGGATGACGTCGATGCCGGGCTTGCGCTTGGCCGGATTCGGCTGCAGATCGTTGCCGGCATCCTCGTTGCAGTCGCCGCACAGGCCCTCCATCTTGCTGCCGTACTTGATGCTAGGCACGCCCAGCGTGAAGATCAGATCGTCGAAGGAGGCGGTGAGCTCCACATGCGATTCGGGCAGCGACAGCACCAGCTCCTTGCCCTCCACCTGGCGCAGCGTGATCCAGCTGTCCTTGTACGGCATGCGCTTCACCTCGAACCCATCGACGAGCACCTGCAGCGCCTTGGGCCGCTCTGGCATGCGTTGCACATGTATCACATGGTCGCCGTTGAGCACGTGCAGCGCCTTGGCGCAGCTGGCGCCCTCGCTGGCGGCCAGCTGGCCCAGCTTCTTGCAGTCGTCCATGCTGACGTACACCTGGAACGTGTGCACGCCGGGCAGCACGACGTCGCGCGACAGCAGGTAGGTGCAGTTGCCGTTGAAGCTGAAGCTCTTGCGATCGTAGGTCAGATGCTGCGAGTGGCCCAGCGACTTGCACACACAGTCCTTGCACTCGGCAATGGGCACGCAGTTGGCGCCCTTGCGCACCGTACCCTCGGGACAGTAGCAGCCGGGGAAGCAGACGTCGGGCAGCAGCGGACAGTCGTCGCCATGCAGATTGTCGCACGACGGCTCGCAGCGCCGCTTGTAGCAATCGGAGTGGACCAGCGGCGCCGGGCAGCTGATCTCGCACTGGTGCACCGCCCGCCACGTGGTCAGCTGGGCCAGCGGGTTCACGCTCAGGCACTTCTTCACGAAGCTCTCCAGTATGCTGCACTTGCAGGCCGCCGCGTCGCCGTTGTTCGCCAGCAGGCAGTCGCAGGCCGCCTCCAGGCAGTAGTTGTTCGAGAACTGCTTGTAGTTGACCGCCTTGTGGCACTTCGCGAACGTCGGATGGCTGCGGGAATACGAATTAGCAATTCAGTTGGCGGCAATTTACTTTAAAGGATTACAAAGTAAACTTTGAATGACGTTGAAGTACTAAAATCTTCAGTTCCCCAATCATTACGCTTAACATTGAAAATCCTTTTTAAAAATAAGTAAACAAGTACATGCCTTACAATTAAATGGTCAGCACGAATTCCCTGCTGTTATATCATGATTATATAAACTAAAATTATTTATAATCCTCGAATTTATAGCTATTTAATATATGTATATAATATGGGCAAAAGTTCGAGACTGCAGTTGAATGCAAATCAAATAATCACTAAAGTGGTATATGCACTTTGAAATGAGATGGTATATTTAAAGTTAATAAAATAAAAACGGCTAGAGATTTGTGTAAAAATTAATGGTTTCACCAGTTAAACTTTCAAGCTACTTAACGAATTTAATTGCTTATAATTTATCAGTCAGTCAAAATTACCGGAAATTCATTCGCGATTGTATAGAATCGCGATCTTGATAAATAACAAATTTATTGAATGTATGTCATATAGGCAAGAGTTCGAGACTTCAATTTTAAAGCAAATTAAAAAATGATTTCATGCATTAGTTGGTATTGCATAAAATTTGTTTCTAACTATTTCGTTTAACTTGTAAAATCTTTATGCTTAAACAATCTATAACATTTCCTAGGGCATGAACTGATTTCCACATTTATAGCTATTAAATTATGGGAACATATTTGAAATGAGACATAAAAAGTTGGTACAAAAATTAGAGGCTGCAGTTGCAGTCGAATTAATTTAAAGTGTATTTAATTAAAGCAACAATTCTCTAAATCTTCACAGTATTGTCGCATAAATTGATAGTTGGAGCTGCAATAGTTGATGAGATCAAAGTAAGAAACTACTAAGATGACTTAGAGGAGAACTGCAAATGCTTCTTCAATAAGTTGCCTTGCATTCAAAAGAAGCTTTCCCCATTTGTCGCACAGAAACTCGCCCGATACCTACTTGATAATGTTGCACAGCTGCAGCGCCTTGGCCTGCATCTGCCTGGTGCACTTCTGGTCGCCGCACTGCTCGAGCGGGACGCGCTTGTCGTACCAGCTGTTGCCGAACTTATCCGTGTTGGCCAGCACTTGGCCGTCGGGCGTGCGCTTGTCGTCGCGCGGATTGCCGTTGTAGTAGCCGCACAGGCCGTCGACGGTGCGTATGAACTTAGAGGAGATGCCGACCTTCAGAATGCCAATGTCGTCCAGCTGCACCCAGAAGCCGTACTTCGTGGAGACGGCCAGCAGCGTCTTGCCCGGCTGCGAGACCACGAACGAGGCCTTGCAGATGGGCGAGTTGATGAGCTGCTCCACGGTGAACTGGAAGCCGTTGAACTTGAGCTTCAGCTGCGGCAGCAGAATCAGCTCGTTGCCCGCCTGCAGATCGGTGATGGTCACCACCTTGTGGCACACCGTGCGCGTCTCGTCCGTGCACTGCTGATGCACTGCAAGTCAAACAAAAGCAGTATTAAAAAAGCGCACTTGAAAGCGAGAGCATTGAGGGCTACCTGCTATGGTCCAGCTGCCGTTGTGGATGTCGCGGGCCAGTATGTGACTGCAGGGACTGTACTTGAAGAGGGTGCCGTCGAAGGTGGTGAAGCTCTTGCCGCTGATCTCGCAGACGTCGTCCTTGTTGGGGCGCAGCACACAGGTGTACTTGAGGCACTCGCCCGCCTTGGCGTTGCTCATGTCCAGCTCGACGTCGTACTTCTCGGGGCACTTGGGCTCCACGCAAGTGATGGTCTCGTTCTTGCTCACCTCCTTGGAGGGAATGGGCACGCAGGTGAACTCGCTGCACTCCTCCTCCTGCTGGTAGTCGAGTTCGCTGCTGGGCATGGCCAGGATCTTCTCGTTCGACGACACGAACTTGGTCTTCGTGATGCTGACGCCGTCGTCCACAATCGACACCTGTTTGTGGAACGTGAAGATCTTCGACATTTTGCGCGCCTTCTTCTCAATGATCTTGATCTTCATCTGCGGCGGACAAACCGGCGCCGGACACGTAATCACAGTGGCTAGAAAGCAATACAAGTAAGTCTAAGCAATTACATGTCTGGACTGCAGCACTTACTCTCGTTCTTCTCGCGCTTGATGTCCGGCTCCACGGTGAAGGAATCGCGACAGCTGGCGTCCTCGTCGTCGGCACAGTCCTGCACACCGTTGCACCAGAGCACCTCGGGTATGCAGTCGCCACTGGAGGGACACACACGCTGGTGCTTGGGGCACGGCTCGCACTTGCAGAAACAGTCGCTGGTTATCACCGGACGCAGGTGACGCGCCTCGCATGGCGGACACTTCTTGGGCTTGCAGTTGTGGCGACCGCCCAGTATGCAGACGCACTCCTCGCAGGCGGCATTCTCGAACTTGCTGCCAATCGGATAGCTGACGTAGTTCTCCACGCAGGGGCACAGGTTGCGCTGCACACACTGGCTGCCGTCCCAGAAGAGCTGCTCGCTGCACGGACACTGCTTGCTCGCGGCGCCGTGCGCGATGCCCTCGCAGATGTTGCACTTGGTGGGCTCGAGCTCCTCCTCGCGTATCTCCTCCTTAACGACAGCTGCAAGAAGGGCCACGTTGAGAACCATGATTATTACAAACTGACGGATTACAAACACAATCAAGTATACGCCGCGTGGGCTCCAACTATTAATGCTATTTCGACTTTAGTCGTCTGCAGCGACTTCAAGTTATACTTGAAAGACTATTTCGACTGCAGCTATTACTAACTAACTTAAAGTTTGAGTCTGCTTCTATTATTAAACTCTTGCAGCTAGTTATGCATCTTAAGCAGGCGTGGAAGAGTAGAAGAAATTGTTTGCCTCTGAAGCTTAAAGTCCCAAAGAACAGACAGACATCAGACTGCCACTGCAATATCTCTGCTCCTATGTAAATATAATTATAAGGGGTCGAAGTTGCTAACTATATCAATGTTCGACTTAAGCAGACGTTGAAAAGTCGAAGAAGTGTTTAAACGAATTCTGCGCCTTCAAATTCTTTGACTCTTAAAGTCTCAAAGAAAAGACAGACATCAGACAGTCACAGCATTATCTCTTTATATAAATATAATTTTGCGTTGTCGAGATGTTGCTTCCTTTCAACTAAATTCTAAGATCTTTATACACAAAAGCAACTTTATGTTTCGAAAGCAGCTATTACTAACCTTTGTTTTAGCTCTTGCAACAAGTTATGTGACTTAAGCAGGCGTGGAGAAGTCGAAGAAGTTTTTAAACGAATTCTGGGACTTCAAATTCTTTGACTCTTAAAGAGTCACTGCATTATCTCTGCTCATATATAAATATAATTTTGTGGTGTCGAGATGCTGCTTCCTTTTAACTAATTCCTAAGATCTTTGTGCTCAACAGCAGTTTTGTATTTCGAAAGCAGCTATTACTAACTATATCAGAGTTCTACTCTGCTTTTATTTTTAACTCTTGCAACAAGTTATGCTACTGAAGCAGGCGTGGAAGTGTCGAAGAAGTTCTTAAACAAAAACTGCATCTCGAGTCGAATTCTTAGACTCTAAAGCTTAAAATCTCAAAGGACAAACGCTCGCTGCATTATCTCTGTTCCTATGTATATGATAGAAGCTGCTTCTAAGATCTTTGGCGGACTGACAAATAGACACTCTGAGTATAGAGCTAAAATATATGCAGTCAAATGATCTCGATTTCTTGAGTTAAAGTTGTTGCTCAATGTCGTTAAACCCAACAGAGAAACTTGTCATTTGAGGCTCTACTCACGATATGGCTTGAAGCAGCCCAGCGGCTCGATGCGCATGTTGATGTTGCGCTCCCAGCGCGCCGGCACCAGCTTGATGAACTGCGTCAGGATGGGCTTCTTGAAGTGGTGCGTGCGCGGCGAGTGCTCGTCCACGTTCGCCTCGAAGATGCGCGGCTGCCCGTTGGGCGCCAGCACAGTGTTCCAGGTGGGCTTGTTCTTGGAGAAGAGCACCTTGTAGCCGGTGACCCAGCCGTCGGCGCCGCCCTTCGTCACAAAGCCGGAGACGTTGCGCGGCTCAAGGAAGTCGAATTCGACGAACTCATTGGGCGTGTTGGCCAGTGGACGCCAAGCGGCGGGCGTCGACAGCTTCAGCAGATCGAGCAGGCGTGGCTTTCGAGTGTCCTGCGGCAGCTGCCACAAGCTGCTCGCCTGCAGCTGCTGCTCGTGCAGCTCGCCCTTGTCCACGCCCATCTCATCGATGCACTCCAGCTCGTAGTGCTTCGGCGGATGCTCGGTGCTCGTGGGCAGCGTGACGGGTGGCGGCGCCACCGGCAACTCGCCGCAAATCAGCAGCTCGACGCGCATGGCGATGGAGCCGTGCCACTTGAGCGGATAGATGCGCAGCGAACTGGCCTCGATGGGTATCTTGAAGAGCGTCTTCACGGGCTCGCGCGAGTCCAGCGGCCCGTTGAACATTTGCGGCTTGTCCGTCTCATCCACCAGATAGTTGTAGGCGATGCCATCGTGACTGTGCAGTATCTGCAACAAGGCAATCAAATGAAATATGCACAGCACACATTTGTTGTCAGCTCGTCAAACCTTGAAGAGCGTCACGTAGTTGTTGAACTCGGGACTGCCGGCCATGATGACGCCATAGATGGGCTCCTTGCGGCCCAGGTTGAGCTCCAAGTACTGCATTTGATCGTTGATCTGTGGCGACCAGCTGCCGCCGCCGGGCTGCTTCCTCAAGCGCGCCTTCTGCGGCGCGTGCTCGGGCGCCAACTGTGAGCTGGCGTTGAACACGAGGTCGGGCAGCGAGTGGGCGCCATTTTCAATCATGGGCACGAGGCTGCAAGCGCAAAGTGTTGTCAATGAGCGCTCGCTTTTCAAAAGGCAGCCACTTACCGCTCAGGCGCACAATGCATTGGGGGCGTCAGGGTCACGGGCACAATGGGCACAATCGGCTCGAAGGGCGCTGCGAGAGTTCAAGGAATTGTAAATACAAACTAATATTACTTGCGCACTTCAAAGACACGCGAAATGTATTGAATCTATTTCCATAATTGCTCATTCTTTTGAAACAATTGGTTTCATTTATGTATGCATACTCATATATTTTGCATTAATAAGGTAGCAACAGTCACTGCAGCCAATAATTTTGACTAATAATTCTAAAAAAGAGTCAATCAGAATGGAATTTGTTTATGTCTTATATTGGCGAGACTTTCCTCAAAACGCTTTGATTTGAAACCTTTTAATAACTCTGTTTAATTTACCGCGATGCACAATAATGTCAGTGCAATTCTTTCTAAGCTATCAAACACTAAAAGCAAATAAAAGTCAAGGTGAAAGTTAATAATTTAAAGCTGCGCTCAACAAAAACAAGTGCGAAAGCAACAATCGAATGTACTTTTACTTGTTGTACTTGCTGTATACTAAATTATGTCAAACAGTATTTTTGATGCATTCAGTATTTTTGTTATAATTGGTATATTGAGAGAGTATAAAATACCATATAATTTCATGTTGTCCACTAAGCCACACACGCAAGCATCAGTTACGAATTTTCCGATTTAAAATTATTTCTACAAAAACTTTCACGTCTTTCATCCGAACCAAAGTTTCAAGGATTATGAAGACTGTGGCTATTATTGTACATAGCACACGTGAGACTGGAGATTCCAGCATTAAAACTAGGCTCATTCAAAGTATTTTTTCTGATTTCAGTATATTAAAGAAAAGCACTTGGCAACGATGTGAAGTAAACTTGATCTGCGTATGACATACGCGACTATTGTCGCCATCTTTGATTTTCTAGCTCTTATAGACTCTGAGATCTCAAAGTTCAAATGGACGGACAGGCGGGCAGATGCACAGATTACGCTTATTACTCTTTTGGATCAGAGATGCTGCCCTCTACTTGTTACACATGTTTCCTGCTAACTCAAACCTTAACACTAAGGGTAGCTGGGAATTTGACGAGCTAAGACTACACTCAGCAACTCGAGTCTACTTACAGGGCGTTGTGACGGGCGTGATGATGGGCTTGTTGGGCACACAGGTGAAGGCGTTGTCGATGCACTGGCAAATCTCCAGCTCGCCGACGACGGGCTTGTGCGGCTGCACGTACAGCTCGGCCTTGTCGAGGCAGGGACACTCGTCGGCATGCACGCAGGTGTCCTCGTCGCGCCAGTACTTGCCCAGCTTGGGGCAGTCGGGGCGCAGCTTGTCCACGCAGCCGGGCTTGCAGTGCTCGCCGCGCTGGCAGAGGCCGCGTTTGCGCAGAATGCTGCCGTAGTAGTGGCACGTGTGCTCGCACTGATTGGCGCACTCGGACCACACCTGGCCCTCGGCACACTGCTTGGGCTCGGGCTCGGGCTCCGTCTTGGGCTTGCCGCAGCCGGGTATCAGCTGCTGGACAATGCTGATGTGATCGCAGTTGAACATGGTGGGGTTGAACATCATGTACTCGCCGCAGGTCTTCTCCACGTAGATCCAGCCACCGTCGACGCCCTTGGGCTGGCAGTGCAGAAACTTGTGGCAGTCGCCCGGATACTCCTTGTACTCAACCACGCCCACGTCGCAGCTGGCGCCGATTTGCGGCTTCTCCACGGGCTTGACGGTGGTCACCTCGGGCTCCGCCTGACACTGGCAGAAGGCGCGCAGCTCGTAGTCGTGGCACTTGCCAATGCAGCGCAATCCCTCAGCCAGGCTGCACACCACATTCTCGTCCATTTGCTCGGGCGGCTCGTGGGTGTCCTTCACGCGACACTCCACCTTGGTCATATACTTCTTGAGGCAGGTGCCGTAGATGCTCTCCAGGCGATTGTAGCGCGGCAGCTTCTCCTCGTCGTTCAAGCGCACGCTCTTCTGCGAGTTGTCCGCATCCTTGTCGTGCCAGCGCGTCCAGCCGCGCACGCATTTCGTCTCGTCCTGTGTCTGCTGCGGCGGTGCTGTGGTGCCCTCCTTGTACGGCGCCGGCGTTGCTGATGTGGCCGGTGCATCGCACTTGACGCCGCTGCAGATTTCCTTGCGCTTCGAGCAGCGGCAGGTGGCGCACGCGTCCTGGAACGTTATGTCGCCCTCGTAGTAGGTCTTCTCGTCCTTCACCATGCAGACGGGCTTGCACTCGGCCTTCGGCACGCACTCCCTGTAGGTGTCGTTCAAATAGATGAAGCCGTCGTCGCACGGCTTGATCTGGCAGCCCTCGATGCAGTTCTCCCTGTTGCACATGCGCTCCGCGATGCCCTGGTCCAGGAAGTTGTCGCAGGTCTCCACGGCACACGCGGGCGTGCAGGATTTGTAGTCGGAGCAGTGTGGATCGCATTGCATGGCTGTGGAGCAACATTCAAGATCAGCATTAGCAAGTTCTTCCAACTTTTCCATACTAATTTCAATCCCTAAATTAGCACGTTTGCAGTCGGAATTTTGTTGACGATTACTTACGACAGAAGTGCTGGGAGCGCCAGCGTATGTTGATGCCCTTCTGGGCGCAGGCGTCGGCATAGGCGGCCACCGCAGTGCAGAGACACTCGCAGTCGCCACCTTGATCGCAGGCGCACGTATCGAAGATGCAGCGTTTGAGGTAGCGCTCCAGCGGCACTTCGCTGTGGCAGGGCGCAAACAGCTCCGACTTCAGGGCGCCGCACTTGAGCTGCGCCCACGTCTCGCGCTCCGGATGCTGACGACAGGCATCAATGGGGGCCACGGGGGCGGCGCAGTGCGGCTGCAGCTTCCAGGCGTGCCCAAACAGCATTGCGCTCGTCTCCTGGCCCTTCGAGGGCGTCTGCATATCGTCCAGGCCGTTGCCGTTGTAGTTGCCGCACAGTCCGCTGACCTTGTTGCGCCACTCGTTGCCCAGCTTGACATAGACTCGAGTGCCCTCGTCCCATTTGACCTGCAGCTTGAGGGGAATCACCTCGACCACCACAAACACGCCCGCTTTGTAGATGTGGAAGGCGTTGTGGCCCTTCGAGTTCACGCTGTCGCGCAGCTCTGCATGAAATCAGTTGGAGGGGAAGGCATTACAAATCGTTGGGTGAAGATGATGAGATGAAGTTGGTGCAAAGATTGTCGCAAAAACTCGCTTAAAATAGCAAGCAATAATTATAACATTTTTGTAATAAATAAGTCTTCAAAAAAGTTCTAAAGTTAAATCAAAGCAGTTATTAACTTAATACCCAATCAAGAGAAAAACAATCAACATTATTGTGACTCGCTGATTCTAGGAATTGTATCCAGTATAGATAATTGTATATAATAATTGTATCGCTGCTTAAAAGAATATTTAGAATAATATGTACTCAGCTGAACTAAATGATTACTACTTTCAAATGTACCAACTTCAGAACATAATAAATGCATTAACTACTAACGAGGATTGCTGCAAAAAGTTTAGTTGTTGAACCTATAAAAATAGTAAAAACTAATTATAACTACTTTTTACTAAATATTCACAAGTTTCATCACAGCGTTCAATACACTTTATAGCTCATTTTGCAATAATTTTCTATACATAATAAATATCATTTTTAATTAATAAAAAACACACTGATTCCAGGAATTGTATCCAGTATTGTTATTTGATCGGAATACTTGCATCTTTGCTTTGAAAATAACTGCTTTAAAATAAATTCTCCTAAATCCAAAAGATGTGCCAATTTGGAAACAAATAACCAAATGTGAGTATGGTTAGTTGTTTAATTTGTTGAAAATAGATCTACTGTGACTAGGTTGAAGTTCAAAATATTGTATTTTTGAAACTTTCAAACTGTTCTAAGCTGGCCAAAAAAGAAGTCTACTCACTTTTGATTGCCGACTTGTTGGGATCCACGCTGTAGGCGGCATTGGCGCTAAGCAGCAGGGATTCCTGCACACGGCCGCTCAAGGAGATCTCCAGGGACTTGGAGCAAGTGACGCCCATTGTGCCGCACAGCACATTCTGGATGGTGATGCTGAAGCCGTCGCCGTTGTCGAACACGCCCTTGGAGAGCACGTAATCGCAGGCGCCCTGGAAGTCGAAGTCGTGGCCGTCGTAGGTGGTGAAGTGCGAATCGCCCCAGACGCTGCAGGTGGACTCGCAGCCGTGCTCGGAGCACTTCCAATTGCCGGACTGGCACAAACACGAGTTGCAGTCCTCCTTGATCTGCTCGCCGTCGTCGTAGCTCTTGCCGGCATGGTGGCAGGAGCAGTTCGTGGGCAGCACGCAGGCTTGGCGGGACGTGTCGTAGACGTAGCCCTCCATGCAGACACAGCCCGGCAGACACTCCGTGGAGTCGGCCACGTACTTGTCCATATTCTTGCAGGTCTTGGGTTCCTTGGGCGCGCACTTGGTGAACTCGGCGTACGATTGCTTGGCGCATTTGCTGCGCAGCTCGGACGAGGGCGGGTACTTGATGTCGTCGCCTGGATCCGCGTCCTGGCAATCCCAGACGCCGTCGGTGCACGTGCAGAGATCGAGGAACTTCTCGCCCGGCCGCACCTCCTTGTAGCCCGGCCGGAAGCTCATGCCGTCGAAGTTGCAGTGGCACTTGTGCTTCGGCACGCAGACGCCCTCCTCGTTGATGTACTCGCCGTGCGGACAGCGACAGCCCTCGACGCACTCGCGGGTGCAGCTGTTCTTGCTGGGCAGATCGTCGCAGGTCAACGCGCAGCCGTCGCCGCATTCGTCGAACACCTGGCCCATGGGACACTTGGGGGCTGCAACACATTAGAAATTAGCCTGATTTGTGTGTGCTCTACTTCACTATATTGTACTGAGCATACACAGAGCATAAAAGAGGCCAGAAGCAACTCAACTAAGCCATCGTAACTTCAATACATTCTCAGCTTTATATTCGATTCAAACGCTTACTAATTACTTGACGAAAGCCTAAATGGTACAACATTTCTAGGCTTTAGATCTTCAATCTTCAACTTCAATTCACAAGGTAAAATGTGACTTTGATTCTTAAATAACTATTCTAAAGATCTAAAAATTCTTCCTTGTTCAATCTACAATAACATTATTAGCAATTTGAAACAGGGCGTGATAAGTTCGTTAAGGTTTGTTAAATGCAAAATTCATAATCTCAGTAAATCTACAAAAACACTATAATCACTTTTAAACAGGGCCTGATAAGTACGTCAAGGTTTGTTAAAGGTAAATAGAATCCAGCTAGTTTTAGTAAATTCTTAAATTTGTAAATTACGTATACAGTTCATTTATAGACAATTTTCAAAAAGAACAGAACGTTATTCGCTTATTTTTCCAATTCATGTCTTCTTTCTAACGATTTGTTTTACAAAAAAGGTATCGAAATGCTAGAACGGCGTTGGACTGATTGTATCACTCTTAAAGGAATGTATGTTGATGAATAAAATCGAATTTCGCCAAAAAAAATGTGTTTTTCTTAGTTATCCAACGGACTTATTGAGTGATGTGTTATATGCAGTCAAATGATTTTTAACCAAACACAAATTATTTTAGTAATATATAAAATAATAGGCATTTGATAAGTTCATTGCTTACCCTTTTTGAAGTCATGGACATATTGATACTTCATATAATATTTATATTTTAAAAACCATTACTATGACTACCATAGATTGAAAATATTATTGGCGCATTAAGAATTTAGTATTTTTATTCTAATGTGTTGGCCACTTTAGCCTAGAAAGTTTAGCTAAGTTCCTAATGTAGGTATATGGATTATGTATAGAATTTTCAACTTGCTAATTGATGGAAGAAATAGTTCGAAAGCAGAGAGCTGCTAAGTGAAGGGTTAAGCTTCTTTTGAAAAACGCATTATGTCAGTCAATTGTTACTTTCAAAAACTAAATTGAATTGAATGATTTGTAACTTTCAATTTAGTTTTATTTTTAAAAATATTCGCTGAGAAATTCTTTCTGTAGCCATAAATCACGACTGCACTAATTTCCAGCAGCTGATTGAAGAAATTTCGAGAATTACCAAAGAATGAAAAACAAACCTCCTGCCAAACGAACTGATTTATCGTCTTATCAACAGACTTGTCCCATGCTTTTGCGATCCACCCCAAAGTGCTAAGTAAGTGTAATTGCTACTCACCGCACTCCTTGACGGAGAGGCGCCAGCCGGTCTTGACGCCCTGGCGCATGCACTCGGTGCCGTAGGCGGAGAGAATGGGGCAGAAGCACTTGGCGAGGTCCTCCTTGCAGGCGCACGTGTCGTAGAGACAGTCCTCGTAGAACTGCTCGGGCTCGACCATGAAGTGGCACTCCTGGAAGATGTCCTGCAGTATCCACTCGCAGTGCTTCTCCGCCATGGCCTTCTTCTCCGGACTGAGCGTGCAGGGATGCAGGCCCTGGTGCGTCTCCGCCTTGAACTGGCAGGTGTCCTTGGTGCGCCATTTGTCGGCGAACGCCTCCACCGCCGTCTCCACATCGCCCTCGGGCGTGAGGAAGTCGTCCTGCGTGTTGGAGTTGAAGGTGCCGCACAGGCCCTGCGTCTGGCCGCGCCAGCTGGCCGGCGCATCGATGTAGACGCGCGAGACGCCGTCCCACCAGATGCGTATGCCGCCGGCGAACTCGACGGTGAGGAACGTGGAGCTGGCGCGTCGGATCAACACCTCGCCGGCGCCGAGCATCTTGGGCAGCTTGGCAATGGCCTTGCCGTTGACCAGCGTGCTCAGGCCCTGGTCGAGCTTGATGGTCGACTTGGTGCCGTCGCGCAGCTGGAAGCGCACGGTGATCGACTTGGTGCACGACGGATCGTCGGGGGCGGCGTAGCTGAGCGCCTCCGAGACGGCGCCCGAGCAGGCCACGTTCTCGGCCTCCACGGACATGTTGCCGGTCTTCAGCAGGTAGTAGGAGCACTTGCCCATGAAGTCGTAGCGCCGGCCGTCGAACGTCTGGTAATGCGGATCGCCGATGGCGCCGCAGCGCGCCCCGCACTTGTCGTCCGTGCACTTCCACTGCCCGTTCTTGCAGGTGCACGTGTTGCAGTTCTTCTTGACCGTCGCCTCCGGCTTGAACTCGCGGCCGCGCAGCGTGCAGGGACACAGCTCGCGCGTGATGCAGGCATCCTTGTACTGCACCGTGCCCTCCGGGCAGAAGCAGCCCTCGTTGCACTTGCCCTTGGTTGGCAGCACGGCCGACAGATCCGAGTCGCAGGTGGGCTCCACATCCGGTCCGCAGGCGCGATACACGCGCCCAAAACCGCAGCTAATCGCTGCAGGAAACGCGAAATGAGTTAAGTGTGTGTGTGTTTGGGAGTTCCCGAAGCGTTACTCACGGCAAATCTCCAGATTGCGCCAGCCGTGCTCCAGCTGAACGCCCTTGAACATGCACTCCTTGGCGAGCATGGCGATGGCATCGCAGTTGCAGCTCTCGGGCTGCTCGCGATTGGGACAGTTGCAGTAGTCGGCGATGCAGGTGCGTATGAGCGCGTCGTAGTTGAAGGGCTTGATGCAGTCGCCGAGCTTCTCGTTGGCCAGCAGACGCTCACAGATGCCCACGGCCTTCTGCAGTTTGCTCTGCTCGCAGGACTCCATGCCGAACTCGAGCTCGGCGCTGTTCTCCACGCGGCACAGCTCGCTGCTGTCGTCGACGCGCCACGCGTCCGCGAACGCCTTGACGGTCTCCAGCTTCTTGCCCGTCCTCGACATCAGATCGTTGCTGTAGTCGCCGTCCAGCGAGCCGCAGAGGCCGCCCACCTTGCCCCACATGGGCGGGCCGGCGTGCACGGCCACGTACTGGTGATGGTCCCAGTCCAGCTTCATGCCAATCGACTCCAGATCGATCTGCACGTGCTGCGCCACCGGCATCACCTTCATGCCCATCACCTGCACCGGAATGGGCAACTGCTTGCTGGGCGTGGACAATCGCATAGTGCCGTCTGCAATGAGCACGTGAAAGTAATCATATCAGCTACTTTGGCGCAGCGGACTCACTCAAGTTCTCCAGCGTGTAGAGCACCGACTGCCAGAGGATCTTCAGCGTGTGTGCGCAGCCGTAGCCGGAGCCGTAGGGACAGGCCTTGAGCGTGATGTCGAAGGTGCCCGACACCTTGTCCGTGGTCAGCGTGTGCGAGCAGGACAGCGGCGCTCTGCAAGCAAACCAGCATCAACATTGAACACCGCTCACCGTGGCAACTTACTTGAACACCAAGCCGTCGAACGTCTTCATGTTGATGCCGCCCCAGGTGGTGCAGAGTGCCGGGCGCGGCGACTTGTCGATCACCACATCCAACTCGCTGCTCATGTACAACGAGTAGCTGCCCGGCGTCGTCACCGTCTCCTCCGACGACCACCATTCCTGCAACGATTCACAGCAACTTGAGCTCGTATCGAGTTCGATTGGCTGCTCAACTTACGCTGCGACGCTCCAGATCCTTGTACTTGGCCAACAGCGCCAGCAGTATCTCGCGCTGGCTGCGTATCTCCGAAGTGTATTCGCCGCTGAAGGCGCCCCGATACGTCTGTCCCGCCCGCTGAATGTGCTGCACTTGCACACGGCCCGATTTGATTGAATATCCAGGTGCTGCACACACACAGTTAAAGATTAGTTTATACATCTTAATTTAGCTCTCTCGCAGAACTCACGGAAAATGCACTTGGGCACTGGCGCGGGCAAGTAGACGCCCTGCTGGTATCTGCACTTGTATTCAATGTCCAGGCGACCCTGCACCTTCAGGCCGGGCACCTCCGGGCAGCTGAAGCTGCAGCGCGCCTCCTCCGTGTCATAAGCGCACTTGTAGTTGCCATTGAAGTTCGACTTCGTCACATTGCAGCTGGCGATGTCTGTGCAATTCGATCACAAAAGTCAAAAGTTTATATTTCTATTATAAATGCTGCATATAGTTGCAGTTCGCACATACTAGAAAATAATATATTATCTAATTCATCATTTTAGTTCATACATACTAGAAAATAATGACCATAATAATCATCTAAGTAAAACACAAACTTTACGTTATATTTGTATTATCAATGCTGTATATAGTAGCAGTTCTTACATATGTTACTAGAAAATAATATATCATCATGTTCATCATCATAATGATCATCTAAGCAAACCACAAACTTTTCGTTATTTTTCTATTATCAATGCTATATATAGTAGCAGTTCGTAAATACTAGAAAATAATATATCATCTAGTTCATCATATTAGTTCGTACATACTACAAAATAATGATCATAATGATGAGTAGAAGTAAAACACAAACTTTTCGTTATTTTTCTATTATCAATGCAATATATAGTAGCAGTTCGCAAATACTAGAAAATAATATAATATCATCTAGTTTATCATTTTAGTTCGTACATACTAGAAAATAGTTATTATAATGATCATCTAAGTAAAACACAAACTTACGGAAATTTTTGTATAAAAAAGAAAAGAGATCTGAAGGGTTTTGATCACATTGCAAGAATATTAAATATAGTTGGCGAAAACTTAGTTTTAATGAGCTTTATAAAGACGAACAAGTTTAGAAGACGTAATTTTGGCATGGATTGTAATTTAAGGGAATGGAAATTACAATCATTATTTAATTAATTTATATACATTTATTTGCATGAGTAGTTGAACCAGTACCAACAATAAAGCACCATAACAACACATTTCAGGAATATCTCATATCAACCAAACCTCAGCGCGTATGCCATAAGGACTTAAATCATTATTTATGAGTTTAATGTTTTCTAAAACTTTTTCAACATTTTTAATATGAGTACAAGAAAAACTAAGGAAATCAAAAACTTTAAAATTTTTAAAATGAGTTCAAGAAAAACGAATAAACTTAGAAAACAGTGAATGAATTTGGATGCCTAGTTTTGTGAATGATGAAAGTCGACAGTGCTTACCATATTGACAGAAGGCGCCACGATGCACCTTGGAGCACTGGCAGACATTGAAGCTGATGCACTGGCCGCCGTTCTGGCAAGCCGGCGAGCAGGTTGCTGTGGAACAAAGATTAGCCAAACGAAAACATGACACAGAAGCGAGCTTCACTTACGTCCACAATCGGGCACCCTGCCCAGCCCCGTCTTGGTGTGAGTCCACTGACCATTGCGGCACTCAATGTTGGTGATGCTGCTGCCATCCGGGAACTGGAAGCCACGCATGCACTCCGCATGGCAAACGCTGCAGCATTAGTCGCATTAGTTGGTGACTGGGCACAGCAGCTGTGATCACTTACTTGTTCTTGCAGGACACCTTGGAGTTCTTGGGCACCGGCGGCTTGGCGGCGCACACCGACTTCTTGTGCTGGCACAGCGGACCCGAGAAGTTCTCGGGACACTGGCACAGCCCAGCTGACAGGCAGATGCCATTGTTCTGGCACGGCGGCAGGCAAGTGGCCTGGCACGGCGGAATGCGAGTGAACTCCGAGTTGCGTATTATCCAGCCGTCATTACTGCAGAACAGATCCAGCGCTTTGGTGTCCGGCGTGAAGGTGTAACCGTCGGGGCAGTACACCTGACAGCGACCCGAGTTATCGCACTGGGACATCACATTCTGCGGCAAGGTCAAGGCGGCACACTTGCCGTAGGCTCGCAGCTGCTGCACCGCATTGCCGTAAAAGTTGCCCTTGACACTAAACACAATAAATAGTAATTGTTAAGCTACGGATATCACTTATATTCGAGCTCACCCTTTGCCAATGCCGAACAGACCCAGCGCATTGTTCATTAACTGCGAGCTGTGTTTTAATAATTTAATCAACAGTAATAAACAGCACTTAAGCATTTCAGTGTTTTGCTCACCCTGAGGTCTTGATGCCGCCGATGATTCCGCCAGGATGTGGAGCGTAACCTCCCGTCCGGCCTTGAGCGGCGCCATCATTGTAACTGTAGCTGTAGGCCGAACTGTCGAGCACAATAATAATGATTACAATTATATAATTATTTGTTTTTGCATATGCGCAACTCATTTATCGCGCAGCTCGCTTCCTTTCAGCTTATTGCGCAATCATACCTCACAGCAGGCGCTCGATGGATGTGGAAGTTTATATGGCGCTCGTCGCGTTCCTTATCTTCAACTTCCGGTACGCCTTGAGCCAGGGGACTGCAAAGTGGCGAATTTCGTTTTGCATTAGATAATACTTCAAGAAACATTTCTTTTTTAACGTCGAAACAGCTAAATTTAGAGCGAAACTTCTAATCTGCGTAAAGGCAGAAACGGAAACGGAAACCGCAAAGTAGTGCTAAAATCTAGACTACATTCAGTAGTTTATTAAAGGACACATAAGAGAGGATTTTGATTAACCGTACAGTGCCTTTTTGGTGACAAGTGCAAAGTACGTTGTACATTTAAAATGTATATCAGTCAGTGTTTTTAATTGTTTCTTAGATTAGTATTTCATTAATTATGCTAAAATTTAAATTAAGCGAATTCAACAAAAATCAATTTGCTATTACTTCAAAAGCCAAATAAATCTTTCCTGAATTTATACTTCTTCACTTTGTATAAAGAATTAGCTGAATTCCAATTGATTTCGGTTGCAACTTCAATTCTCCTTTTAATATTCTGTTTGAAGAAATAACTCGGACAAAACTCTATTCTACAAAATTGTAAATGAATTGTGCTAATTATGAATGTAATAATTAATTAGATTATTATTAATGCGAACTTTCTTTTTCAGAACGATTCAATTTACATCAAAAGTTTCCATACAAATAAATTAAAGTTATTGGCGCACTTTAGCAATTTACACAGCGCGAGTTATATTTAATCAATAACTATTACACAAAATTAAATGTATTATATAAGTATTAGCAGTATCTCACTCTAAACTCTGATCGTCGTCATCGGTCATCACAATATCACCATCCTCGGCAAACACATTGCTGAAAATGAGCAGCCAAGTCAAACAGTATATCAATTTGATTGCCATGTTATGGCTGGCCAAATATCCTTAGTGCACTATTTGCATATATCACTGGTAATCCGTTATCCTTTGGGGTACACAAGCACTGGTATTCCGCAGTCCTGTGGATCCTTTAGATCCACTACAAGGACTTTTTACTAACACAAAACACTAAACACTTTTCACTTTTAAAACATAGTCACAACACCGGAGTGACTGCGCGAACGCAACTAATTGCGTTGGGAATCGACAGCGGCTTTTATAGGTCTGATTCTAAAGCTAGTCGCCATTTTTCATACTAAAGTCTAATCGCAATTCTCTTGCTTCCCAAAGTCAACGTCAAATGTACGCTTTTTAAATTCACTTTTTCTCAGTCTTATCGAGTTTAATTGTGCCAAGTTGAAGCGGCTTCTCAAGCTGTGAGTGCAATTTAGCAACTCGACTCGCGATAATACTATTTCTCGCCCCCTACGATATTATGAAACTGACCTAATGAATATTCCAAGGCTGTGACTATAAATATTACATAAAGATTAGCATAAACTGTATTTACGACGTAGTTTCATTTATCAGTTGTAGGACAGAATCATGAATGAATTCAATACTAAGCGTATAAGGAGTTCACAATGAACTTGAAAGTCTTCAAATACAATTCAACTTTAAGCGCGTAATAAAATTCTGTAACGGCAATTACTGTCACTTGTCTGTGAAAATCTGTGACAACACTGCTTATCGATTTCTGCCGATAGCTCGCGCGACAGTGCTGCCCATAAATATACAGCGTAGAGGGCGATGCCCGCTAAAATTTAAAATGAGACGAATGAACGCAGCTACTAAATGCTAAAATTGTAGAATAAACTCAAATACTGTAATTGTAGCGCCATTTGATAGCGGAATAATGTATTTATCACAGGAAACTACAATATCAGCGTGTTATATACATTGTGCTAATTTTTAAAGTACTTTTTTTGGCGACAGGATGTTGATATACCACCCACCAAAAAAGAAAAGATAAATTAAAAATAGTTTAGTTTTTATGCAAGTAAAAATTTAGTCTGTAAGAGTGCGCACGTCCACACGTCACTGCTGTTTTGTATAGGGCTCAATATCGTGCTGCTGACGCCGTGCTTCCGTTTCAGCGCCCACAGCACAGGCGAGCAGAGAGTTGACCGTTTGTTCCTCGCCCGCCTTGTACACATAGCCATTGGCCTTATCAATGTGATTGCGTAGCCTTAGCATGCTGTCCGTGCTAAAAGCATCGAGCAGCTTAAACGATACCAAAGCGTAATCCTCAACCATCGAGCAAATGGCCTCATTGAGTTTTCGATGCTTGCGCATTGTGGGATCATCGTCGAGTTTCTCCAGCAAATACTTTAGATCCAGCACGTCCGTGTAGAAGTCCACATTGAAGTGCAGCTTGGCCTCATGCTTGCGCAGCAGATCCGCCTTGGACAACACATTAACATGCGGCAAACTCATCCGCAACATGGTATTCAAAGCCATCAGCAACGTGGCAATAAATTTCGCTGGCTCGGAGCAATAATGCGAATCAATCAGATTCACTGTGACCAAGCTGTAACGTTCCTGCTCTAGACGTTCGAATACACGCGCCATCGCAGTGTGATGTGTATATAATTCGATCTGACCCGGGCAATCGAACAGAAAGTAATTGTGGGAAGCGCTGAGTTTTCTAAGTGCTGGCAGCAGCCAGTCATCGATGTGTTGCTCCAAATACTCGGCACAGTGCATAAGAGCACCGTTGGGTCCCAACTTTAGGTGTTCCATGACATCGCCGACTGTAATCAACTCCATCACGTTGACCACTGGTTCATAGGACATGTTTTCGTTTCCGGGATCCAAATTGACGACGCCAACTTTCCGGCCCAGTTCCCGGTAGAACTTGTACGCCTCGCCACAGTACGTGCTCTTGCCAGAGCCCGGTGGTCCAATGATTAGCTGACCATAGCGCGGATTTTCAACTTTCGCTTGGACGCGTTGTAGCATTGTTAAATATTATTAAAAAGACTGCTGTGTTTACTATTGTTGTCAACAGTGTGACCACACTCTAGAAGTTTAAAAAATACACATTGTCGATATATAATAGTTTTTCCAAAACAATAATAATATAAATCAATTTATGACCATCTGCAGCTTATTTCAATGTAGAAAATCGAAGTGATGCCTTTTGCATGAGATGAATTCGTTTTTATAAATGTTAATTGGTATATAATGGTATTTATTTTTAGTCAACTGGTATTTTTGCTTGCTATTGATGTGGTCACACTGCAGTTATCCCACCAGTAGCGGCTCGTTCGCGTATAGTGCAAAAGAAGTGCGGGCGTTTGTCAATACATAAATACTCCTCCAGAATTCCTATTTATACAAAGGCACATCGAAACCATAAGCCACTAGAACAGCAAGAGCAATGGCGCAACCACAAACTCCAGCCTACGAAAACAGTGAGTTTATCCCAAAAATTCGGTTCTCAAATTACACCATTTAAGTAGCGAGACGGCGGCGACAAAAGCATCGCAAAAATGAGTCAACGAAGAACGGTAAAAACAGCGGAAGCGATTTAATATGACCATAAATGGAATTCAGCGAGTCGCCGAAACAACAACAACAGCAACACTAGCGTCGTCGTCGTATTTAGACAAACAATAGCAGAGGGGAAATTCTCTGCCCAGACCAGGAGAAAGCAAAACGTAAACCGGCAAAAAAATGCCGCCGGCCTGACCGCACCCTGTTAATTTTTCACAATCCCCGCTGCTCTATGAAGAGCTTTGCTTTATCGCTGTTAGTATTTCGTTGATAGTAAATGCAATTGGCGTTTCTTTACAGAAAATGTATATGCAACGCTGCCGCGCACTGGACGTGGACAGCCGATTGTCTTGGGCGCCGATCCCAAGGGTAAAAACTTCCTCTATGCCAATGGAAATTCGGTGATAATTCGCAACATTGAGGTGAGTGCACAGCGGCAATTTAATCCATTAGCATTAAGAACGGGAAAAGTGGCATAGACGAAAATATGAGCCGATTGCTCCATAAAGCGAAAAATTGTGTTATTTTTGGACTTGTGGCAACAGCAGCAGCTGCAATTTTCAAGCGTTATTTTTCCACTCTCGACGACGACGACGACGACAAACCAACCATGTGTGAGTGTGCGTGTGTGTGTGTGTGTGTTGGCTGATCTATATTTATTTACCATACAATCTTGTTTGTGTATACCGTAAATATATATAGATATATATACCTCGGCATATAGTAGAAATGCCCACAGCCGGCGCAAGAGAAAATATTCTATCGTATGTATGTTATTTTGCGACCCACGCAACATCATCAACATCATCATCATGAAGTCGTCGTCGTCGTCGTCGCTGTCCAAGTTTGCTTGTAAATATTGTTATTAATTCGTTTGACTTATTGTTTTGTATTCTCTCTTCTTGATTTGCCTCGTCATGCCCCGATTAATCCAGAATCCAGCAATTGCCGACGTCTACACGGAACACTCATGTGCAGTGAATGTGGCCAAGTATTCACCCAGCGGCTTCTACATTGCATCCGGCGGTAAGTCAAGCAAAGCATTCAAACCACGAGCGAAGCCTTAAAACGCTCTCTTAAAAAGACAAAACAAAAAAGAACCACAACATGACTCACAATACACAAAATGTTGCCATAGTTGGAAGACGCTTTTCTTATCGCTGACGGGTTCCATAGCTATATCAGAAAATTTGATTTTGCTGCCCCAAAAAAGGACAGTCGCGTTATCTATAATAATTGTAGATGTTATCCAGCAGTTTTATATGCTCGTTATCATCGCATAACCATATTTGGCAAGCGATGTGTTCTATTAAATATGAGTGGTGCACTTATCTGGCTACTTTTCCAAGGTGTTTATAAAAAAAAATGTAATGGCTGAATTGACACTTTATTCGTTGATAGATGACTTAGATTAAAATCAATATGATGAAGTTTTTAGGTTTTCAATTTCACTACGTGTTCAACTAATTACATTGAAGTTTAACAGAGTTACTTTCCTTTTGGTGTATAAAATAATTAAAGTTTATTTTATTATTCTTTTTTTATTAATTTCAAATGGTTTGCATACAATACATTCATTTTGAGTCAAGTTAATTTGCTTTATGTTTCGTATATTTGCCATAATATAGTTACCCTTTTCATTACAAAAGTTTGTTATTTTCTAAGCAGTATTTTATTAAATAGTTACTAACTTCTCTAGAGAATGTATTGCTCTTTTTATATAGTAATTCTTTTCTTCGGCATAAAACAATTTTATCTTGAAGCTCTTTATTTTACTTTAATTATTATTATTTTCTTTTATTTTGTACACTTCGTAATATACGCAATTTTATGTTTATATTTGAGATTGGAGTATTTTTGTTTAGTCTCACAAATATACACACAGTTTTTATCGAAAGTGTGTATAGCAACGAATGCGAAATCACATCTATTATGCATGATATTACTCACCTTATTAATCACCTTTTCGCTTTTTAATTCATTAGATGCCTCGGGCAAAATCCGCATTTGGGATACGGTCAACAAGGAGCATTTGCTGAAGAATGAATTCCAGCCTATTGGGGGGCCCATCAAGGACATTAGCTGGTCCCCAGACAATCAGCGCATTGTCGTCGTTGGCGAGGGTCGTGAACGTTTTGGCCATGTCTTTATGTCCGAAACTGGCACTTCCGTCGGTGAAATTAGTGGTCAGTCCAAGCCCATTAATTCGGCCGACTTCAGGCCAGCGAGACCCTTCCGCATTGTGACTGGTGAGTTGAACATCACGTAATATTTTCTATTGATTTCTAATGCGTGGCATTGCAGGCAGTGAGGATAACACCATTGGCATCTTTGAGGGCCCGCCGTTCAAGTTCAAAATGACCAAGCAGGAGCACTCGAGGTTCGTTCAGGCTGTGCGCTATTCGCCCGACGGCAAGTACTTTGCCTCCGCCGGCTTTGACGGCAAAGTGTTCCTCTACGACGGCACCAGTTCCGATCTGATTGGCGAGTTTGGCTCACCAGCGCACAAGGGAGGCGTCTATGCCGTCGCATGGAAACCCGACAGCACTCAGCTGCTGACTTGCTCCGGCGACAAGACCTGTCGCCTCTGGCAAGTGGACACACGCGAGCTGATCACCGAGTTTGCCATGGGCAGCACTTTGGATGACCAGCAGGTGTCGTGCCTGTGGCAGGGAGAGCATCTTATAACCGTCTCGCTGTCCGGCGTCATTACCTACTTGAATGTCGAGGATCCCAGCAAGCCGCTGCGTGTGGTGAAGGGACACAACAAGCCCATCACGGTGTTGGCGCTGAGCGATGATCGCAGCACCATTTACACTGGCAGCCACGACGGCGTTGTGACCAACTGGAACTCTGGCAATGGCGTCAATGATCGCATCACTGGCACCGGCCACGGCAATCAGATCAACGGCATTGCGGCCTGGGATGAGTTCGTCTACACTTGTGGCATCGACGACAGTCTGCGCCAGTTCAGCGTCGAGGGCAACAATTACACGGACTACGTGGTCAAGCTCAACTGCCAGCCACGCGGCTTGGCTATTTTGCGCAGTGAGAACATCATTGCCTTGGCCTGCATTAAGGAACTTACGCTGGTGCAAGATCAGAAGAAGGTCTTCTCGCTGCCCATTAAATACGAGGCCAGCTCGATTGCCACAAATGCCGACACGTTGGACGTGGCTGTGGGCGGCGATGATCAAAAGCTGCACATCTACTCGCTCAAGGGCAACACGCTGGAGTTGAAGACGGAGCTGGACCACTTGGGTGCAGTTACTGATGTTGCCTACTCGCCGGATCAAAAGTACTTGGTTGCCTGCGATGCGCATCGCAAGGTTGTGCTCTACACCGTCGAGGAGTACAAGGTGAGTGCACGAAATACTTATGTAGTAAATGATTGTTAAACCAGCATAATTACTTTGCTTGTGTAGCCGGCTCACAACAAGGAATGGGGCTTCCATAATGCGCGTGTCAACACTGTGGCCTGGTCTCCCAATTCTCTGTTGGTGGCCAGTGGATCGCTGGACACCACCATCATCATCTGGTCAGTGACCAATCCAGCCAAGCACACCATCATCAAGAGTAAGTCACATTTAAGCATTCGAATTTGAGTCTAGACTAAAGATCTTGCTTTGCTTTTAGATGCCCATCCACAATCGCAAATTACGCGCGTCGTGTGGCTGGACAACAATACTGTGATCTCCACTGGTCAGGATTGCAATACCAAAGTGTGGCATGTGGAAACTATTTAAAGCCAAAATGAGTGAGAGATTGAGTGTGTAACAACGAGAAGGCAAATCAGCGCAGCCAGCGCATATTTTTATACTTAATCAGAGTGAAAGGAAACTAAGAGAGAGATACGGTTAACTATAACAGATATTGATACAGATTCAGATCCATACACCCATCCGGTTAATTGTCAAGCCGCTGTTGCTTCAATTTATTTAAGTGCAAAAAGTCTTTTTACCATTTACCTATTTATATGTCGCTTCCCATTAGATTCTTTATTTAGTTTAAGCTCAAAAGTGTTTTGCTAATCATATCATGGATAAAGTTATTCTCTTATTACAATTGCGAGTATTCCTTGAAAGATTTATCATCATCGATCCCCCCAACTGTCCTTGCTACTCCCACTTCCCTAGTCCTTGCTTGTGTGTGTTTTTTAAACCATCTTTTTGATACTTATATTAACTGAGCTACAGTTTAAACATATTGTGTGTAAAGTGCGCATGCGTACGTCAATACTTGTATTATGAAATGAAATAAAATAGTTTTTGCATAAAAAAGACGGACGACGACTTTTGATTGTATTGTGGCTTAATATTTATTTTTGGTTTTATTTCTCTTTTGATCTTGGTTTTTTGTAGGTCTTCACCTTGTCTTTTTGTGTGCATGTTGTGCTAATGTGTGTGTGTGTGTGTTGTGTGTGCGTTTTTAGGTGTATAATTATAGTATTTATAAAAATTGCACTTAATTTACTAGAATGTGTGTAGGCGTGTGTGTTTGTGTGTGTGTATGTGTTTGTTTTGGTTTTCTAGGTGTTTTTGTAGAGCCTCTTAAATATGCTTACAGTTTGAGTAGCACTGGCTAGCAGTGCTACCGCAACTGTTTGTTTTTGTCACTCTCAAACGGTGCTTCGGTGCTGCCACCACTCAAGTTGTTATCGATGCGCGTTATCGATACGTGCAGGCTCCCAAACAAATTGGCGCTAAAGTTTAACAAATAGTGAGAATTCCATTAAAAAGTGTAAAATTAAAACGAAAACGAAAAAACGACGAATTGCGCTAAGTATCACAGCCGGGTCTAAGACATTGGTTCGGTACACGGTGGGGTTCAATTGCGTATGCGTGTGCGTTAAGTGTAAAATGTGTATGTGTGTGAGTGTCGTGTTCAACTAATTTAATTCCATAACGCTGCTCTATGAGGCCGATGCGCCCGCTTCGCTGCTGCCCGCGTCGCCATTGCTGGCCGGTGCTGTTGGTGAACTCTTCATGGACATGGGCAGCTCGTGCGCCAGATCCAAGGCTGGCGTCGTGTTGGACTCGGCCACCGCAACGGCAGCTGCAGCAGCCGCCAGCTGAAACTGATTGGGCAGAAACAGGTAAGGATTGCTCGATAACGTGCTCGGCGCTGAACTGGCGCCTGTCTCACTGCCGACCACATCGCCACTGGTCGCCGTTGCCGACGGCGTCGCAGCCGCAACGCCCGCGGCCAGCGTCGACTGCGCGGCCAGCTTGGTGACGCGCTTGCGTCGCGCCTCGTTCTCGCAGGGGGAGGGTGCACCGGGATGGCGATAGCTGACGTGCTTGCGCAGCGCGTCCTTGCTGCGCGACACATGCGAGCACACATTGCACGCATAGCTGAAATTGCATCAGAGGATTAGTCATTTTAAAAACTTATTGTTTTCAATAGAGCTAAAGCTCTAAAGAGCAATAGAAGGATAATCGACCAAAACATATCAATTACTAATCGAAGCAGTCCCATTTTAGGGCTGCTCAGATAACAGAGGCTTCAAATGTTGAGTAACAGAGCCCTTTTTAACACTCTCAAAGTAATTGAACGGACATTCAACACCACTGCTTGATATACTTGCAAGCAGTAACAAGTGATCGCAGTGAAAACTGCTTGAAACTCACCGCACATTCTGATGCGTCTCGAGATGCACACGCAAATTGTATTGGTTGCTCAGCTGCTTGTGGCAGATGAAGCATGTGGCGTACAGCTTGGAGTTCGATGGCGGCTTGCTTGGCGTCGGCAACTTCTCGGCCGTCAGCGACAGCAGATTCGGCTCCGACTTGGCGCTCACCATTTGGCCGGCGGCTGCAGCGGCCGCTGCCTCCCGCTGACAGGCGGCGTACTGCTCGATGTGCTGCTGCAGCTTGGCGTGATCCTCGGGCGTGATGTAGGGTGTGTTCGCATGATGCGTGCCCACCTGATGCGATGCCTGCTGCGCCGTTGTGGGCGTCGCAGCAGCAGCGTAGCTGGGCAACTTGGCGCTGCTGTACAGTTGGCCAGCACTCAGGGGATTGCTGTAGCTGGGCGAGGACTTGACGACGGGCAATTGGGGCGAGAAGTGCGACATGGTTTGCGGGGCCAGGGCCACCGGTGAGGTGGCCACAATTGAGCTGGGCGCCCCGCATTCGATGGGCGACTTATTGTTGCCAGTTGTCCTCAGATTCTCCACGATTTTGTCGATGCGCTTCACATCCTTCGTCGGCTGTTGGGCTGCTGAGTTGCTTTGCTGCTGACTGGCCGCAGAGCTGTTGTTCTTCAGCCGCTTGGCGCCGTAGCAATCCTCGTCCTCAAGGCTGTTCTGATACAGCTGACACTGCTGCTGATACTTGGCCAGCAGCTCTGTGGTCTTGTTGAGCGCCGTCTGCGAGAAGTTCAAGGGTTGTGGCAGCAGATTCGGATAAAACTGCAGCGATTTGAGAAAGAAATTCTCCAGCGGCGTGCCCAGCTTATTGGCTAGCAGCGGCGCTTGCAGCGTCGGATTCGGTAGCTGTGGCAACGGAAGATTGGGCGTGGTGGTGGGCGTGGGCGTGGGTGTTGGCGTGGGAGATGGACTACGGGCTGCTTCGAAGCTCAGCGGCTTGTCGAGGCTGGTGGTCTCCATGTAGGCTGTGGCGGCGGTCGACGGCGCGCTCTTTGTGGTCTTGGGAAGCTGCAACGTGAGAGGAAGTCATTAGACGCGCTTACAGTTGGGGTTGTAAAGAATGAAATTGTTAGAAAGTATGCTAATTGAAAGGTAGTTGATGTGCTCTAAAGATGCTAGAAACGCATAGAAATTTCAATTGTTTGAGACTCTATTTTATACATTCAATTATTGTATGCACAAAACAATTTATTTCTTGCTTTCGAGTAAGCTAACAGACGATCGATAGCTCTATATAAAAGCTGAGTAACAGATTCAGCTAAAGTTGCCAATAACATAACATGAGAAAGAGCAATTAACAGCAGTAAAGTCTAGAAGCCATCGTGAATAACAGTATGAAAGTGTTATGCAAATGTTACGAACAGAGTACTTACTCTTCATCAATCGTGGTTAGTCAAGAATTATTATAGTCACAAAAATGTATGAATGCATGATTTACTTATTGCTTTCTTGCTTTACAGGTAAGCTAACAGACAATTGACAGCTCTATTAACCTAAAGTTGCCAATAACATAACATGGTAAAGAGCAATTAACAGCAGTAAAGTTTAAAAGCAATTGTGAATAACAGCACGACAGTGTTATGCAAATGTTAGTAACAGAGTACTTTCTCTCTATTGATCGTGGTTAGTCATGAATTATTAAAGTCACAAAAATGTATGAATACAAGATTTACTTATTTGTTTCTTGTTTTACATGTAAGTTAAGAGACAATATATAGTTTGATATAACAGCTAAGTAACAGATTAAGCTAAAGTCGCCAATAAGATAACATGATGAAGAACAATTAATATCAGTAAAGTCTAGATGAAATCGTGAATAACAGCACGACAGTGTTATGCAAATGTTAGTAACAGAGTACTTTCTCTCTATTGATCGTGGTTAGTCATGAATTATAATAGTCACAAACAATGTATAAATAAAAGATTTACTTATTGCTTTCACATTTAACAGACAATTGTCCGCTCTATGTAACAGCTAAGTAACAGATTAAGCTAAAGTCGCCAATAACAACATGATGAAGAGCAATTAGCAGCACTAAAGTCTAGAAGCCATCGTGAATATCAGTATGAAAGTGTTATGCAAATGTTAGCAGCAGAGTGTTCTCTGTTATCGTGATTAGTCATGGTTGCTTTGTTGCATACTTACATTGTTGTTCTGCACATCGGCCAGTCCCTTGATGCCCAGCGTTTCGGCCAGGTTGAGCAGCATGGGAATCTGCTCCTCGTACACGTTCACCTCACCCGAGTACATGAACGTGAGCAGCGCAACGATGGCAGCAAAGCTGGCGCCAGGTATGATGATGACCGGATGATTGCTGGCCTCCAGCGCACGAAAGATCTCCATGAAGAAGCTGCTGCAGGCGCTGAGCACGACTCGATGGGCACGCAGCAGGCGACCCTCGGCCGAGATGGTGACGTCGGTGAGGTGCGACTGGTCGAGGAGGACGGGCAATGTGCTCAGCAAACTGGTCTGGAATGGACAAATGAGACTGGCGGCTGTAGACGCAGTAGTCGCAGTAGTCGCTTGTTGAGGTTGAGGGCAATTGGGTCACTTGATCGTATAAATAGTACACAAGTAGATTTGCCAGGCCAGCTGCCTTGGTGTGGCTAAATTTGAGCTCTAAGTTTCGGCCCTACTCGGGCTGCAGTCGCTGCCCGGAAAACACTTGGAGCAGATGCGTGCCAGGCAAGAAGGCGACACTTAATGGCAGCTGAGCATTAATTGCAACTGCGTCGCTGCGTCGCGTTTCGGTTGCGACAATTCGAAATTAGATTTACTCGCAGTAGTACTAGTTGCTAGTAAAAATTCTTTGGATTTTGGCAATTGCACGAAAATTTCATCTATTTGACATTTTTGTTTTTCTTTTATTTTTTTTTTTTTTGTTGTTCACCCGATTTTCTTGCTGCCTTCCCCTCCCCCTGCCCGCTACGCTGCCTTTGGCTATTTTGGACAGCTTTGTGGCAGCGGCAGCGCCCTCACCCTGCCCCTCGCAGATCCTAGCAGCCAGCAGCGAAATTCTCACTGTATGAAATGCGGAAAAGTAGAAGTATGTGTGAATAAGCATCTATACGACGAGCTGATTATATACCCTATATATAGACGAGTGACATTTCTGTGGCCGGCCGCTTCTTGTGAACGATGTCCAGTCAATTTTATGACCGAGGCCAGACCCCTACATAATTCCCCCTAACTCGCAGTCACCCATTTAATCTGGCAGCGGCATGAGTCGAACGCTGACGTCGCCTATAAAAACACACATTTATTTTCATTATTTTAAGTTGTTGCGGCTGCTTTGAATAACACATTGGAGCCAATAAATCACCAGACGAGCTAAGTAGCTCGCAATTAATGGCACCTGGAGCAGTCGCAGTCTCAGTCGCAGCTCAGTGTAATGAGCGCTAATGGATTATATGTTGTAGATATTATTTATTTGTACTTTCGGGGAAAATGCTGCCAGTGTGACAGTTGAATTGCCCATTTAGTTATTTAATCACAACACTATTTATTCGCAAGCATAAAAGGGGGAGAAAAACATTTACCTAATCATTCTCATAATTTGCAATTAATTGGGTAAAGTGTGCTTAACAAACTTCGACAGTCCACAATGAATCATGTACATAAATTAAATTTCTTATTTCCCTTGGGTATCATAGCATTTCTTCGGGGAAATGACGTCCGCGCAAAGTAGATAGATAAAGTATTTTGAATATGAATGAACACAGAATTCGTATTCTTGTGAGCCATTCATGTAGAAGATTAAAAAAAGCAATATACTCAACTACAACTAACTCAAAACTGACAAAAACTTTTCTCATTTCCATCTACATAATTAACTTATATATTTTTCCCTAGCAATCCTTGGGATCTTCTCACCTGGTGATTGTGCCATCGTAAGCAGAATTGCTGTTGATTTTCATTGTGCTGTTGCTGTTGCTCCAGTTGATGCTGTTGCAGTTGTTGGTGTTGTCTTGTATTTGTTGTATTTACATGTTCCATAATTCATTAAGTTATTTGCTTTGTTCCTTACATAAATGGTTCTGCAAAAACATTTAAATAATTATTTTACGATCATAACAGCACAGCTCTGCTGATGGACATGAGAGTGTTTCTCAAATGAGACGCGTGTTCTTCGAACACACAAAGAAACAAACAAACAGCAAGCAAGTGTTCGGCATTTATTTGTTCTATTCATAAATTTATTTGTTTGTTTTGTTGCTCGCGTTTTGGTTTGCTGTCGGTTTTATTTGTTTATTTATTGAACATTTTGTCACACACTTTTCGTTTCGTTTCGTTTCGTTTTGATTTTAAGAGATCCGCGCGATGCTCTTTATAGAGCGTTGATCTTTTGGCGGCCTGTCGCATCCGCGAGACGTACACGCGGCGTATACGTATTGTGTCGTAGCATTTGCCATTATTACTCATACGCCATGGCACGCTGTGCTAGCTCACAGCACGTATGTGCGATTGTACAGCGTTGTGAGCGTTGTTCTTGTCAATGAAGGTACCAGGGATAATGGAAGGGAACGGAGCGTACTTTAACTCAATTAAATAAAGCAAATAAGGGGCGAATTAGAATGCGACTCTGGAGCACTTTCGAATGGGAATATTTAAATGAATTAGTGAATATTATTTTCATGGAACATTCAGATGAGATGACATCAAATAATCAACAACAAATTAAAGTCATAGAGAATGTCTTGGGGCCCTAATTCTTTCACAAAAATCTTTCGAATTCCATGAAATTGCTATTGAATTGTTTGAGCATTTTCGGCTCTAATCCTTTCGTATTTATGGGCCTCCGCTTGCGCTCTCCCTGAAATTGTTGTCGCGTTCTTGCTTCAAAGCATTCCAAGGTAGTCTCTCTTTCTTAATTTTTTTTTTGGACGTATAACGCTTAGTTTATTTTGTGAATATTGTCAGCGCAAAGAAATTCGGCAGACTGGCACCCAGTTGACAAATCTAAATTACAATAAAAACGCTGAAAGGAATAGAACAACAATGCTAGGGTGTGAGCGGTTTAGCATGTGCTGTTGGCTGGCAATTAAATTAAATTTATTTAAATAAAATTAATTTGCTATGCTGGTTGTTGTTGTGCTTGTTTTTCGCTGGTTTTTGGCCTGGCCTGGGTTATGCACGTATCTCCCTCTCCCTCTCTCTCTATCGCTATCTATCTCTGTTGCCGTAGCTGTGGCTGTAGTTGTATCTGTTGCCGATGCTCTGTAGTTGTGGGTTTCTGGGCTGCGCTATAAATCTGCCAATTTCCATTGTTTCAGCCACTGGCAGAGGAGGAGGTGGGGGGATGCGCCGATACTAGATGCAATGAAATACTACTTAGCAAGTACGAGTAGTAGGTATGTCGCAGCGCTATGATGCGGCGGGGCGGATAGACCACTACTTTGTCCGAGGGCTATTTTCGTGTGTGCAACGGACATGCATAAAAGAAATTGTGTGAGCATTGCAAACTGCAACTCATTGGAGGCCCCGAAAGTGACAACTACGACATCTCTGCTAGCCGTTCGCCGTTTCTTGGTGCCCAGCATGCGATTTGTCGCTGTTGTTGTTGTTGTTGTTGTTATTGTCGCTTGCGCTGCTGCAGACAGACGGAATTTTCTTCATTCCATTATGTGTGCACAGCGGTCTGAGAAATCGCATCTAAGCATTTTTCTATTGAGCGACGGCGACGGCGGCGACGACAAGAAGAAAAGAAACGCAAGAAGCGCAAAGAATACCAGAGGTGCGGTGTGGAACAGAAGAAGAAGGACGCTCTGGGGTATGGCCTTTTTGGCGCTCGTTCACACAGAAAGTGTCTTTTCCGTAACTCTTTGGTATTTCGTGCTCAGTTTTTACTTGATATACTCGTATTCCGAAATTAGTTTTTTGTTGTTGTCGCCGTCGCCGTCGCCGTCGTCGTTGCCGTTGTTGTAGTTTTAAATAGCCGCCAGAAGAACTGTGCTAAACGCTCTCGCCAGCCTGTCTATTTTGATTTGTTGTCCAAGTGCTGCTGTCTTTGTCAAGTGATTTCATCATCAGCATCTGCACCCTTCCAATGCCCTCCTCCTGCACTCGCCTTTCTCCACCTCTCAACTCATTATTTCTTCTTCTTTGCAGCGTTGATGCGTAATATTTTACACATAATCGCTCATACGCCGCGTTGCCGCCATTCCCATAAAACTCAAAAGGATTTTGCCACTTTCGCGTTTCGTTTCGTTTCGTTTTTTTTTCTTTAACTTTCATTTGTTCCATGACATGGGACGAACATAAATTTCCGTCCATTTATTTATTTTTTTTTTTTTTTTTGGTTTTGTTACGCGGCACGTTTTGGATTTCTTGCGTAGATTATTATTATTTTTTCTTTTCATTATATGCTAAATTGAATTTGCCGTTGTTCTCTTGATTATATTGTAGTTTTTTGACACAATCCGCACTTTGAACAGCCCTGGCCGAATCTATTTATAGCGCTGTGTCCAATTCAAGTTAAGTGAGCTATCAACTGGAATTTTCGCAATATGTCAACAATTTCACGAGTTTCACGATTTCCTGTTCTCATGACAGTTTATAGAGCATTAAGTTCCTTTTATTGTTAGAGAATGCGAAAAACTCTTTTTGATGTTGCTCCGTTTTATGGAAGGCTTGTGTTTGATATTAACACTAATGGCATTTTTATATTGTGTTTAATGTCGCCTGCTACTTGTCACATATTAAAACACAAGTATATCTACATTTTTATGATTTCCCTACGTATAGCGCGCAGTGTAAATAATCCGCTCTGAAACACACTATTTAATCTGTTGTTTGGTCTTAGTTTCTTTTTTTTTAGATTAGCAATATTTAAGCATCGTTTGTATATTTTTTATAATTTTGTATATACGCATTGGCATTTTACACACACTTTGTTTTAGTTTCATTGCCAAAAGATATTTCAGATTTATTACTGATATTTTTCTTGCTGGGTTTCGTCGGCGCACATAAAATTTGTTATTTTCGCCATTTGTTTTTAATTTATGTGCGCTTGATGCGTTTTTATGTTTCACTTGGCCACGCGTTGCAACAACATTCGCTCGTTATTTATTTATCCCTTTTACCGAGCACAACATAATCTACAATTTGTATTTGTTGCCTATTATACAATATGTTAAATAATATATTTGATTCATTTATCACGCACTCGTTCAATACTTTTATGCAGCATATTTTTGGTTTTTAGCTCCTTGACACATTTGACGTAAATTATTTAATCCTTTCGACAGATTTATTTATTTTTGTTGAAACACACATTTCAATTGTGAAAGTTAATAATTAACCTGCCGCTGGCTGGCATATTTAAATAGTTTTAAATGTGTTTATTTATGTTATTTGTTATTTTAGATTGTATCACTTTTAAGCCGTTTTGACAATTTTCATAAATTCTGCTATATTTAAGAGGTTTCATTTATTTTAATGTCGTATTTCAAAAGTAGCATTTTGAAATTTAATAGAATTATTCGAACGTTTAGTTTTATTTTTGTTTTCTTCAGATCCTTCACATTGATGAATTGCCTTGCATGAGTTTTCACAGTTTTTCACGCGCT